>CM050888.1:28783688-33783688 GCA_027725995.1 Rhynchospora tenuis
TTTTCCTTATCTATCGATAACTTTATGTTATTCAATAGATCGATAGAGAATACTGCAAATTCTTAAAAAGCTTTGCTTTATTAGCTTTAAAATGGGAAGTTAAGTAAGAATCTTCGAAAAATCGAATTTGAAGAAATTCGAAAGGATCGGTCTTAATGAATAATAGAAAAAGGACAAAAATACATAAGGATGCAAGCAGATCTCATTTGATTGAACCATTTTTTCAATTTGACGATGAGAAAACGAAGAAGATTAAAAAAAAATAGAACATCTCGATATTTTTTATGAAATATATTCTATTATTTCTTAATAGAATTTTTTTCGCCTCGGGTTAATCAATAACAAAACAGATTACTCTAATATATAAAATATCGATTGCAATACCTTTTGCTACCAATGAAGAATTTCTTCTTCTTTCAAATCGAAAATGATTTTATTTTCACTAATGGAAACCTATCTATTCTGTTATATTCCATTATATACGTAAAAGTATAGGTGAAATCTCTTTTTTGGTTATAACTCTTATTTGAATCCTTTCATTTCAAAGAATTCATTGGTATGTTAGAATCAAAAAGAATCAAAAATAACTAAATAACTAGAATCAAATAATTTAATAAATAGAGAATTGATAAATCAAAAACGTAATACTTTGTATGAGATAAAGAAAGCACAGTTGGAACAATTTCTATTCGTGATGAATCATTGTTACATTAGGTCGAACAGAAAGATTCTTTCTTGACCCAACTAAAAGTATTCAATGGAACTCAATTCTCTGAATTGATAGAATATAGAAAGAGTCGAAAAGGATAAAAGAAATAACTCGTCTTCAAATCGACTTCTTGACACGAAAAAAAATAAAAGAAATGAATGATTTAGAACTATATATATTTCCAGGGTCCAATATGAGAATCATATCAGGGATTTTCCCTTATTTTGTCCGTGTCAACAAAAAATTAATGATGCCATGTGAATCACTAGAAACATGTGAAGTGTATGGCTGCTAACCCAATAACGAAAGTTTCGTAAGGGGACTGGAGCAGGCTATCATGAAACAAAAGATCTTCTTCTTCTTTCTAAAGAAAAAAAGATTTGTTGGCTCGGAATCAAAGAATGAATCGATATCATATCTAATGAATCCATTTTTTGATAAAAAACCTACTCTATTATTTTTTTTAGTATTATCCATAATGATCAAGAATTCATGAATTTTGACTCATTGAATTGCAAATATTCAATTATTAAAACTACCATCGTATTTTGAACGTTAGGTAAATACTTTATCAATATATGTAGTAAAAAAACATAACAAATTTAGCTTTTTTATGCTTACTATAACTAGCTATTTCTGTTTTTTAATGGCTGCTTTAACGATAACCTTAGTTCTATTTATTGGTTTAAGAAAGATACGGCTTATTTGAAATGAATTGAATGCAAAATTCAGAAAAATTTTTTTCGGGGATTTCGGATATTCTATGGTTGTTTCCGCAACAATTGCCAATTTTTTCCTTGGTTATTGAGATTCATAGATAATTCAGATTATTATTTAAAGATAGATCCTAACCTCTTTTTTTTATCTGCTCAAACCGAAATGATTGAAGTTTTTCTATTTGGAATTGTCTTAGGCCTAATTCCTATCACTTTGGCAGGATTATTTGTGACTGCATATTTACAATACAGACGTGGTGATCAGTTGGATCTTTGATTTTCAAAAAGATCTTTTTTGATTGACCTCTTTCCTACCAGGGGTCCAATTTCAGTTTGAATTTCACTTTGTTTTTATATAGACGAAATCACGCTCTGTAGGATTTGAACCTACGACATCGGGTTTTGGAGACCCGCGTTCTACCGAACTGAACTAAGAGCGCGTTTCAAATCAAAAAGATCTTTTTTGATTTCTATCCTAACGCATTTCTTAATACATATATATAAGCAAATTAACGACCTTAATGAATCCCTCTTCACTTCCCATAGGAGAAGTAATAGGTAGGGATGACAGGATTTGAACCTGTGACATTTTGTACCCAAAACAAACGCGCTACCAAACTGCGCTACACCCCTTTTTGAACTTGTTGTACAATTTCATTGTACAAAATCTCTGTCTTCTTTTCCATATATATAGTCATTTTTTTCTATCTATATCAAACTATATCGAAGTTTCTTGTCATTTATTCTTTCTGGTTTCATATAATAAAAGAATAATATATTTGAAACCCAATCGAACTTCTAGATGAAGAATTCATATTTGAACAGTAATACTCATCAAAAGGACTTCTTTCTTTTGTTTTTAGGCGGGGAAGGAAATTATTTCTGATTGGTTCATTTTCCATAATCAATTTTAGATAGAAATTCCGCGTAGGAAAAAAAAGAAAAATCAATACAAAAAATCTTGAACTACAGCATCTGACCATATATGTATTCCAATCAAGTAAAGAAAGAGAATTTGCAATGCAAGATATCAAAACATATCTCTCTGTGGCACCTGTGATAAGTACTCTATGGTTTGGTTCTTTAGCAGGTCTATTAATAGAAATAAATCGTTTATTTCCAGATGCTTTGTCATTCCCCTTTTTTTGATATTCAATGAATTCATCATTAATATGTGAAGAAATAAAGGAGAATAGAATTGTGACGATCCTTTTTTCAAATCTTTAGGATAGATAGGGGGATATAAATAAAAAGCTCATCCAAAATTCAGTGAATACAAATCCAGTAAGTCCGCCCAAGATCGTATTTAGGAAAAAGATGGAATTCATTAGTTTAGTGTAAGCTACACGAAATCTTAGTATAAAAAGAAGAGACTGAAATAAGAAAGTTATGGGGGTTTCGAATAAAACTAGATACTTAGAAAGAGATTTTATTTCTTCATTTTTGTTCTATTTTGTATTACTTCAATTGAAGTAATTCATTACTTTAATTAACACTCTAATAATACATATCTAATTAATTAGGTAATTGCCAAAAGATCTTTCGATTCGAAATGGAATAACTAATTAAGAATTCTTATTGATTTTTTTCTTCTTTTTCCATTCAAAAACCGGAAATAGGGGAGTTTCAGAAAAAACCAATCAAAAGATATAAAGGAGGTTCATGGCTAAAGGAAAAGATATAAGAGTCAGAGTTTTTTTGGAATGTACTAGTTGTGTTCAAAGAAGTGACAATAAAAAATCAAAGGGTATTTCTAGATATATTACTCAAAAAAATCGTTCCAATACACCCAGTTTATTAGAATTGAGAAAATTCTGTCGTTATTGTAACAAACATACAACTCATAAGGAAATAAAGATATAGATCAAAGGAAACTAACATCATATCTTTGATCTTTGCAAGCAATACACAAAGTAAAAACTTCAATATATTTCTACATTAAAGAATAGAAAGAATATCTATGAACCAAACCTAATCTCATTTTCGTGTGGAGATTCTCTCATGGGTATAGATATATAATAGATGCATGAAATAATAAAATGATATATGAACCAAAACCTATTTTGGTTGGATCTTAAATGAATCAATAAATCGAATTTTCGAGATAAGGAATAAACCATGGATAAACTCAAGCAACCTCTTCGTATTCGTAAACCCAAGCAACCTCTTGGTAAATTCAATAACTTTTTTCGTAAATCTAAACAACCTTTTCGTAAATCTCGTTTACGGAAAACGGGTGGAGAAATTCCTCTCCGTCAATACCTTCTTCTTCGTCGTAAATTTGAATTTCGCCGTACTTTTAGATATTTTAAATACCGTCTTCGTAAGCAATTTTTTCGCAGTAAACGTTTCTTCATTAGATCAAGGAATCAAATTCATTTTAAAAATATAAGTGTAATTAGTCGATTTATTGGTTTCCAAGGAAAAATCATACCTAGACGAGTTACTAAATTAAGCTTAAGACAACAACGACTAATGACTGCTGCTATAAAAAAAGCTCGTATTTTATGTTTCTTACCTTTTCTTGAAAATGAGATACATTTTAGGAAACGCTGGCAACAGATCTTAAAACGGCGTCGTCAAAATCAAGATAAAAATCAAGATAAAAGAAGATCAAGAAAAAATCGTCCTAAATACAAACCAGGAAGGATTCTTCCTAAAACCGAACCAAAAACGATTCTTCCTAAAACCGAAATGGGAACTACTCACCCTAAAACCGAACCAAAAACGATTCATCCTAAAACCGAATTATATATATATATATATATATATATATATACTTATTTTCAGGACAGATGGCTCGAATCATGTCTTCGTGCGATCGTGCCGATACCACTAAAAATTTATGAGTAAATCTACCCAAAATATTATTTCGAGAAAATTAAATTGTGCTGCAGAAGTTAAAATATATATCTTAACAATAAATGGCTAATTAGCTAAAAGTTAAAAAAAAAAAAAAACTCATCGCCCCCATTTTAAGCGCAAATGGTTCCGCGTTAAAATAGGACCACTTTCATGAGCTCGTACATACATTTTTGAAGGATTTCATGATGCTAATCGGGTAATTTTTAAAATTTTATTAACCGATAACATCTAGGATCGTTCTTACTATTGCTAACTTTCTTTATTTATTTGCATCGCAATCAAATATATTCCTATAAGAAGGATTGTAGAACCATACCTATGGTCTTTAACGAAGCTCTATTCCTCTTCGGTTCACCTTGAATCCGAAACAAAATGACAGTCGAATCCGTGCTAGCGAATTCCCCGTCAACACCTAGCTCCGTCGCCCGTATCTTAATCGATTTCTTAATCGATAGAATATTTTAACAAGTATTTAGAAGAAAAGAAGAACAAAGCTTCAACACATGAAGACTTACTTGTCTTCACAAAGTTTCTGATCTGCTTTACCTTTAAAACACAAGAAGAAACCTTTCAATTTCATATAGCATTTAAAGCCACTAACCAGAAATTAAAAACAGCACTTTAATTTCTGACGTTGCAGCACTAAAACCTTGATAACTCTCTGTAGGAAACTCCAAACGTCCTGAAACTTGGACCATTGGATTCTACATTTCAAGGGCTATAATTTTCATATATCATTTGCCCAAAATGGTTATCGTTTGCTATACTAATTTTCTATTTAAAGTTGGCTCAAATTCTGACCCGAATTTAAGGCCTTCTTTCTTCTTCATTTGTTAAAATAATTGGGCTTGGGCTTCAAATAAATTTATACATTTCATAATAATATTCATATATTATTATAATATGTGAAACTTATATTATCCTCATAATATACACATATTGATAAATTTATTCTTTGCTAGTTAATCACGTCATGTGATATAATTTTCTATTTGTACTTTATTTCATGCAACATGAAACCTTGTACATAGAAAATATATTTCTTGTTTCCCATTCAGTTGGTGTGACCTATATTGAGGATCCATATTATGTTGGCAATGGAATAATTATTTTATTCCATAAACTGTAAGCGGTACTCTAGCATACATTACAGCTACCCAAATAATATAGATGTTTAGCAAATCCTTTTACGAAACACGATCCTTCTAGTAATGTTATTAACATTACTTGTGTCTATTCCTTGCCATATGATATTATGACTATTATACAAAGTAGGGCTGTGTCATCTTTGTATTATAATCTTTTCTTGATCTCTAACAAGTAGGATTATATAATTATAACTGCACTTCAGTTATATTGGATCCATTTATAATCTCACTTTACCAAGGGGCCCTTTATAATATCATTCCTCAATTAATGAGTGGCAATTAGCTATTGACATATATATTTTCCTCCTACACAAGTTACATACAAAGAACTATTACTTTTATCACCACTTGCTTCAAATGGCTTTTAATAATAATTACGTTGCATATTCCTTATGTGAAAAATATATCATATCAATCTTAGAATTAACGACACGATAAAAATATTAATGACACAAACACAATCCATATAATATTTTTATCAATTAGGTCTGTTCAATATATGAATCTTTTCATATACTCGTGTTATTAAATGATAATCATTTATCAACGTTTACAGAACTACAACGTACTTTTAATCAACACGACAGTCTTATATGGCATATTAGTGTTCCTGCTAATATCCAAGACCTGTGAACATTTTAGAGATATATATTCATTTTATTTAGAGTTCTGCGGTTCAAGACCAAGAGCATCTTCTTGAACACTTCTAAATATGAATATAAACTCATGGAACAAAATGTAATAACATCCAATTCATAAATATAACATATAAAAGTAATCACTATAAGATAACTTTTAGAACACAATTCCAACAATTTTCACTCAAATAAATTAGCATCTTAGATAACTGATATCGTAACCAATTATCTAATTAATAAATATCATTAAGAGAGTATAATATTTTTATTAAATTGCGAACTTATTTTTCATACAGAAATAGTGACCTACTGGTTGTGCTGCAGTGCTTAGTCATGTCCATGCCACAAAAAAAAAAAAAAAAAAAAAGAGATAAATAAAATAAAATCTTGCTGCGTAACTATTAGGGTTAGCAATGATGTCAGATCCTAAATGAAGAATGGTCAATTCGTGCTTGGGAATCCAGATCCTCCGAAACTTACAAATCCATTGAGCTTCGTGTGACGAGTTAGTAAGAGGGATATGATTCCATTAGAATAAGAAACGTATAAAGTAAGTAAATTAAGTTTAATTGGGTCCCTAATTACACTTTGATGTTGCTAAAACTATATACCTGAATGACTCGCTACACATTTGAATACAGAACATACATTAGGAATAATAGAACAGGGTACTTTGTAGAGTTGGTCTGGTCCACTCTGGTGGGTCCCACACCCATGCATGTCAAAGCATCCCAGATAATACCATCCTCTTGTCGAGAATACAGACAAGCCATGCTAAAATAATATGCGGCTGACAAAACGGAGTGTATAAATATCAAAAGATATTAAAACACCTACAAAAATTATATTTGAGACCCTCGTGACTCTCATGTGTGGCGATTTTTGTTGAACATGGACATCGACTAAAACACTATAAGAAGCGTGGGGGAGTCTTTTAATGTCTTATGAATATTTAAGATTTTATTGCCTCTAAAATCGGGGATTGTAAAATTAAATTTGTTATTTGTTGCTTATTAGGCTGAAATGTCGGATAACAACCCTTTTGGTATTACAATCATAAATTCATAATTTATTACACGGCCTCACTCCAGTTTGGACGAGTGAAAATTTTCATCCAGTCCAAAATTAATCTGTATTTCCAAATTTGCACATGTTTAGTTATCGACTGTAAATATATGAGTGATACTTTATATGTTATGAATGATGAAGATTCCGGTGCTCTAATTTTAGAGTGTTACAAATAACAAGAATTCACTTTTTAATTTATATTTTAAACTTTAAAATTCAAATTGCAAATTTAAACGTTGATATGATTTTATTTTACGAGCGATGTTTTACCACAAAATTTTATAATTTTTGGACTCCATTTGATACTGAATTGATAAGTAAAAATGAATGTATTGGAATTAATATATCATAGTCAATTCGATTCATTTTTTTCTATCTCTTAACCTAGTATTGAATTAAAAATTTAAAAAATTTAAAAAATTATGGTATGTTATCGCTTGTGAGTGATCAAGATGAAAGATTTAGATTTGACATTTAAACTATAAATTTTTTAAAAAAAATGAAGATGTGGTATGTGGAACGCCGGAAAACCGCCTCATTAAGAATTGGCATATTGATAAAATTTTATTTATAAGTCCTCCACCTAAAACAGTTTTTTATAAGTTTATAGTTAAATAATATGAGGGTTGATATTCGATGCGTGACAAATTAAGAGTATTTTTTTTTCCAATATTATTGATGCTTATATAAATAAAGACTAATTTTTATATTCAAGCACGTCAAAAAGACACTTTTCTATAGATATATATAAGCCCACGCAAACAAAATTATGTAGTTCGTTATAAAAAAAGAAACACCGTGATCTCAACTATTTGGAGTTCACTCTCGCACAAAAGAGGCGTGAGTTCAATGATTAAACTTTAAATTAAAAAATAAAAAAATTATGGTATGTTATCGCTTGTGAGTGATCAAGATGAAAGATTTAGATTTGACATTTAAACTATAAATAAAAAAAAATGAAGATGTGGTATATGGAACGACGGAAAACCGCCTCATTAAGAATTGGCATATTGTTATAATTTTATTAATAAGTCCTCCACCTAAAACAATATTTTATAAGTTTATAGTTAAATAATACGAGGGTTGATATTCGATGCTTGACAAACTAAGAGTAATTTTTTTCCAATATTATTGATGCTTATATAAATAAAGACTAATTTTTAGATTCAAGCACGTCAAAAAGACACTTTTCTATAGATATATATAAGCCCACGCAAACAAAATTATGTAGTTCGTTAAAAAAATAAAAAGAAACACCGTGATCTCAACTATTTGGAGTTCACTCTCGCACAAAAGAGGCGTGAGTTCAATGATTAAACTTGATAAGTGAATTAATAATCCAGATAAACAGATTACATGAGTAGATTATTGTAGATTAAAAAAATCAAAACGTAGTGATCGAATAAAAATATAAATACATTTCAAACAAAATATGTAAATACAAACATTTTAAACAAAAGCAGAGCTGGTGAGGGCCCCGGTGGGCTTGGCCTCCCGTAACTTTTAAAATTTTACTTATAATTATGCGGCTAATTTAGTCAAAATATGAACATGTATACTGAATGGCTCCTTCAAAAATAAGAATTGCATATCCGTTCCCCCCCTCAAATAATTTTTTTTTTTTTTTTTTTTTTTTTGGCTCTGCCCCAGATTTTAAAGTTCTATTTTATTCACGTCTCTCTTGTAATATTCTATTGTGTTAAAGATAGCATGCAGATTGAAGCGTGTTGTGTTTCGTATACTAGATATTTGTACGTATATTTATATTAAAAAGCACGGAACCATTATAACTGATAATGATGTGTGTCAAACTTTTGGTTGTTTTGTTGGCATAGGACAGTTTATGCGTTAGTTTACTCTTTTATCGTCGACTATGAATAATTGTTATATTATATGATGTTTAAGATTTCTAATTAAACAAAGATTCAAATATATATCAGAGGCAGGTGTGGGAACTGGGTAAGGGGATCTTATCCATTAATTTGGTACAGACATTGATTTTGTACAACGGATGAGAATAAATAGGTACATATAATCAAAACATTTTATTTTGAAGCGAAATCTTCAAATTTATCGTCACCCTTGCTGGAATTATCGTAACTCTCCCAAACAGCCGTAATATCGATCAGGTCCGAAAATTAAGTTACTCCCGATGCATATAATAAATGTTAAAATTTCAAGCTCTAAATTTTATAGAGCTTGTCAGGTATTCAAGGTATTGCTAATTTGTAATATATGGCTCGAATAATTATTATACGGAAGAATTATGTGGTGGTAGAATCAATATCAATTCCCTTCGCCCCTCCTAGGAAGGCAATGTTTTATTTTCAGTCATTATAGCAGAATTGCCACGTTATGACCGATGCACTAATTGTCTAATTCTCTTCAACTCGGAGCCCAATAAATGACAAGAAACCCAAAGCATTTAATGTGCATCTAGTTTATGATTTCTTCTTCAACTAGTTTTCCTTTCCGATATTAGGTGGCGCAAAACCCTAATCTTCTGTGTCTAAATCTCTATTGTGAAAGGTTTATATTACAAAACCTCATTATTATAGTAGGTCCCAACTTGCTTAGAGCGCTAAACAAAGCGAAGATTGTATTTAAAGGTCACTTGCATCGCTGACCATGCAAGAATCTGTGTGATTATTGATTCAAATAAACTAATTTATCTATAAAGCGTTCTACTTCAATAATTACATAGATAATTTTGTACGCAAGGCAAACTTTTTAATACTATTAGTTCAAACGCTACAGCTATTAATGTCATTGTGTTATAGTCTAATTTTCCATTTGGCTAATTTTGATGCGTATACATCATTTTAAATATTGTTAAACTTTTTGTGGTGTGTGCTAATTTTGTATTATATATAAGTTGTTCATTTTTCTCGGGACCTTTTCAGTTGACATGATATATATTGCAAGTATCTGAAGTCACTTTTAAAGCGCCACGGAAAATCCAGGACGAAATGAAGGTCAACAATGCTAGCTTATTGGATTAGTATTTATTCGGCGTGCCTATGAAAAGAATGGATATTTTTTTCATGATTCAATTCAATCATTTAATGCGAGTCAATTATTCAAGTATTTGAGCGAGACTTCTATTCTCCGTACATTTAATTTGAACAATTATTGATGATGTAGTCAATGAAAATATATATATAACTTAAGAGTAGTTTCAACTTGCACATGAGATAATTACGGGAAATTAGCAAAAGGAAAATAGTCACTGACCGAGAAAATAGGAGGTTTATCCATTCCTCTGTTGAATTTTAAACATTTTATGGATCTTCCTACAAAACGAGATGTATTTTTATGCATTATGGTTATGGAGCATAGAGAGACATCAAACCCCCTTCTCTTTATTTTTATCAAAAGGTGCACAGACAACTGTCCTGGTTCCTCACTGATACTGTGGGAAATTAGTGGAGAAAAATATAATTTGGTTTTGAAACATATGAGAAAATCAAACTTTCAAAGATACTTTTTCATTCTTAAAATGCAAGACTTTTTATATTGAGCTCATGATATTATGTATTAGTATCGATATGCTCTTATTACAATTTTATATATTTTGAGTTTTAATATTGCAATGACTAATTTGAATGTTCAATTTATGTACTAATAAAATTTTATAGAAAAATATTATTAAATATTTATACCATTTTTTTTATATAAGGAATGATTCATGATTTTTAAATCAGCAAGTTTTTCTCGATCTGAAAAAAATACAAATATTTTGAAAAATATATAATTTGATTTCTTATAAGATTTTTCATAAGTAAAAATAGTTAAACAGTTCGAATCAAACCCTATTATCTAAAATGATTAAATATAAAATTATGATACTAACCATCGCCACTGTACAAATAAAAAAATAATAGCTGCTTCACTTTGAATATATTTTGAGATTTGAGATGGATGCGGTGCGTTCCCTGTTTTACATAATATACATACTTCGGTAGGGGCACAAATGAAAATGCTCTATAAATTAAAAAAATAATAAAGCATGACAGAAGTCCACGGGGGCCAGCGCATCCGTATCATGGTCATGATCATGATGATATGAACTCATGGGGAATGTGACGAGCGGGCAGTCATCTGGATAGAAAATCTCCCTGCACTCGGTGTTTCTCAAATACAAACACTCTTTCGAGTTCCATGCAAGCTCACGAGTAGCAGCGCAATTTCCTAACAACTGGTTTATTACAAAATTTGGAATCAAAGGTTGCTAAACAGAGCTTTAAAATTAAAAAATTTCTTATATGAGAGTACGAGACGTATCAAAATTTAATTAAGCGATGTCCATTGTCTATATAATAATAAACGAGTTTTAGCTAGCATTCACTATTATGTGTTGATTAATTAAGTCACAATTAATTGTTCAAATATCGAATAACGCTCTCACGTACAAAGTTAAGCATTTAGTTAGTCTAACGATTCTCATCATGAAAAAAGAATTATATCCTGCCTTATTTGCAAATAATTGAAACTTGCTAGGGAAAAAAAAAATATTACGAATAGTCATAGTTCTTCGATTTCCAAATTTAATTTATAAAAATAAATAAGCGCTTTGTAACAATTAAATATGTAATAGCAACAAGCGAGCATATAATTTAGATGTGATTCCATCAATGAGTTGAAGTTCAATAACTGTGCCTCAGTGTCTGAACTGAAATAGATAAGTATGTATATAATTTTTTGAGTGTGCAACATAAGATGCAGAAAGTTTTCGTGAAAGATATTTAAGGAATGTTTGATGAAAGTAGTTATGTAGTCTTTATGGAAAATTTCAAATGTACGGTATGTTAGAATTTAACTAAACCAAAAGCATTTTTTATTAAGATGGTTTCGTTAATTTATATAAGAAGTCGAACAACTTGAGCTAATTTTGGATGTTAACAGATATTATGTTAGTATTATAGTGTGTGTTTGGTTCCAAGGTTAGAACTAGTTGTTCCAAACACAAACTAATTAAATGTGTGAACTAGCGTGAACTAAACAAGAATAAACAATTTACGGTCTAATTCTTATTTCCACAAAGCTAGGAACTCGAACAACTAGTTCATGACTTTATTCACACTATATTTCCAAACATACCGTGGTGTCATGCACATTAATAAATTAATAATTAAATTAACAAGTTAGTACTTGCATTATTACCAATCAATTTAAAATTTCTTACTAGTTCGAATTAATTGAATTATGTTTTGGCTCATCTGATAATAAGGTTTGTGCCAACCATGACATTTTCTCCATCACTGACTCCTCAAATCTCTATCTGCCTAAATAAAAGAAAAATTTTCAACTCTATTTTTTTTTTTAAAAAAAATGCTAGACTGTGACTATCTAGTTGTACAAGAAGAAAGAAGAAAGCAAGAAAAGAAAACAATTACACTTCTTTTTCAACTCTAATTTAATAGAAAAAAATAACTCTAATTATCGAGCAATATTTGAATTGGATATTGTAATCCTTCATTTTCACCTATATGAAAACTAGACATGGTAGTCGCAGCTTCGCTACGCTATATAAAATATACAAATTTCTAATGTAAAATATAAAAAATCTGTCATAAAAAACTTGTCAAAATATATAGACAAAATTTCTAAATTCAAAATTAGTAATTTCTTTCTTAGAAAGTCGCTATATAAACTTTCTCGCTAATATTAATGATTGATACAACTATTTTTATTTATAAAATTTCTGCCCAAATAATCTTGCTTATATTAATGATTGGTATGACTATTTTTAATTTATTTTAAAAAATTATAAAAAAACTATTTTTAGATGCTTTTCATAGCGACCACGACTTTTAATTAATAATATAGATAACATTTTGCTATAAAATTTAGCACTATGAAAGTATTGCTTCATTGATGACCCTCATTTGTTACAAAACATTTTATTAATTATTATAATGACATAGATACTTCAAAAAATTCTTTATATTTTATCGACTAGCAGTAGAAAAAAATTTATGGCTCCACCTGTACTCGTCCATAGATTTTTTTTTTTTTTTATATAAAAATGTTCTGTTGCTTGTTTCATGTACTCCGACCATACTATGGTAAAAAAAAAAAAAATCATTACAATTGAAAATTGTTGCTTCTACTTTTCATAAACGTGCACATAACTTTTTCCCTGATAAATGCTCTATCAGAAATGTTATAAATGTATAATCTCTACTTTTTTTAAAGTACGGATCCAAAGTGTGATTACACGCTAGATTTAGCGTGTAAATACCTATTTATACCATTTGATCGATTTGATCCGTGGTTGGATATCAATTGCTAAACGAAACTACAATATATTTTGATTTTTCATCTAATAAAAAATCAATTAAGTAACATAGTTACATATATGTATCGTCGGTAGATTGAACAATATATTTTTATTGTCAAATTTTTTTTTATTTGTCCATGTACCAGGATTTCGGGTATTTTTGGTAGTATGAAAAACAACAGCAATCACGAAAGAGGCCAAAACGTTCTTAATAGTCTGGTCTTTTCTATAGGTTTGAACCGGGTGTAAGTGTTAGGTTGATTTATCGTGGGCTTACTTTATTTTGACTCTTTGCACCACCAAATCCAATCATGCAAGCGAACACACCGATTTGGAAAACATAAAACCAAGAAAACAATATAATAGCAAACGCAAAAAATAATAAAAGAAGCAAACAAACAAAGGAGACCAACCAGAGTGTAAGCAGACACCAACTCCATCCATTTCAACCCAATTCCTTATACAGGGCTTTTTCGGGCATACACCCTTGGAAAATCTACTTACTAATTTCTAATTCCAGACTTAATATTTGCAAGTTTATCCTTATAAAAAAAATAGATTTTGATTAAATATCATATTTTGTGGAAACTTATTTTTATTAATGTAAAAAAATTATCAGTATTTTGCTTGGAAAATATTCATAAGTGCGCGCAATATTATTATTTATTTTTTCATTAGCGGCCTCAAAACTTTTAACATTTAAACCATCTTATTCAATGTCGAGACTCTTAACATTTGCAAACATAACTAGAATTTGTATTTGCGTAGACAAGTCTTGTATAACTAAAATGTCATTCAAATTAATTATATTGATATCAGAAGCTTTTAGAGCCAAATTTGCATTTTTTTTTTCAAAATGAATGTAAAATCACACAACTAGCTTTTACATGCGAAAAACAATTTTATCATTATTATTTTATATGCAAAATAAGAAAGAATGTACTAGTTTGTCCAATATATGACCTTCATTTTTAAGTCGAATATTCATCTTAAAAGTTCTAAACTTTTTGGTTTGTTATTTAAAATTGTTACCTAAATTTTACCAGTATTCAAACTTACCAATTTCGACTGTGATTTCCCTTTTGTTTCTTATAAACTAGATAAAATTTAAATTATGCTATAAAAAAACGAAAATCAAGAGAGAGTTGCAATAATTATAACTAAACAAACAATACATTCGTTGGGAGAGGACGTGAGGCAAAAGTGGAGATTTTCTGAGGGGGTTGTATGGATTTTGAGCAAACGAGCCCTCCAAAATTTGTTTTTGATCTTCTTACCCTCTCAACCCATTTGAAAACCCCGAGACTAGAGAGAAGCCCCGAAATTCCCAAAATGGGTCTCACAGCATAGTTGTCTAGACTAGTGAACAAACCCACTCTCTCTCTCTTAACCAATCTCTTTTATTTTTATTTTTTTCTCTCAGATCAGAACAAAAACCCCATTTCTTCTCCCCTTTTTCACCTCCAAATCTCCCATCTTGGCACAAGTCCTTTTCCTGCCTCCTCCATCTTCTTTCTCCTTTTTAACATTTAAACCCGGTTTTTTCACCTCTTTTCTGTTTCTGTTGACAGATCCGCTCTCTAAGTGGAAAAGTTCCTCCCAGTCAAATCAAAACCATGTTTTAGTTTTCATACTGGAGCTGGAGCTGCTATTATTCCGAGATACATGGGAGGTCGAGGTGCTGCGCTTTCTCTCAGGAATTTCTTCGAGCAGTTGATGCCTCACAGCAGCTTATGATGCAATCCCTCTGCAAAAGGGCTCACTGGGTTGTGGGTATTCTCCGGTTTTTGCTATGCCTCCTCATGAGGTACCCTGATAGACTAGCTGTTGGAGTTTGGTTTCTCTTTTCCTTTTAAATTGAACCAAAAAAAAGTACAAAACAAAACCCAAAATTTGTTTGACCAATGGGCAATAGCACCTCTCGTGTAGTCGGCTGTTTCGTCCCTTCAGGCGAAAATAAAGAAAAAACTGGGGTCAATTTGGATTTTCTGGAGCCCTTAGATGAAGGATTGGGGCATTCTTTCTGTTATGTCCGACCTGTATTACCCGATTCTCCAGTGATCACACCTTCTAACTCTGAACGGTACACCATAGATTCAAGTGTACTTGATTTGGAGACTCGTAGTGGCTCCTTTAGACAAGACATCCCCGAACCAGTTGTCGTACCTGGTAAGGGTTTTAAGACAATTTCAGGCGCCTCAGTTAGTGCAAATGCTACCACTGCTCGTACTGGCGTAAACCCTAATTTCTCCTTTGAGCCCCTGGTGGAGCCGGCAGCCTCATTCGAGAGCACGGCTTCCTTTGCGGCTGTACCGCTGCAGCCTATACCTCGTGGGTCGGGGCCCTTAAACAATGGGTTCATGTCGGGTCCATTGGAGCGTGGATTTGCCTCAGGACCATTGGATAAGGGCATGTTCATGTCGGGCCCACTGGACAACACAAGTACCACTGATCGTTCCAACTTCTCAGCGCCGCTTTCTTACTATGGCCGTAGGAAGCCAGGGCTGGAGAGGCTGGTTCGGAGCATGAGTAAGCCTGTCAAACTGGTCAGGAGAATGTTGTTGGACCCAGTAACACGGTTGGGATGGAATGCTTCTAAAGAGTTACAATGCCGGTCAGAGTTAGGTGTAGGGTTTCCAGGTGGCTCTTCAGAGCCAGAGTACAGTGAGACTCGAAATTTGCAATGGGCTCATGGCAAAGCCGGTGAAGATCGCGTCCATGTGGTTTTGTCAGAAGAGCAGGGTTGGTTGTTTGTTGGTATATATGATGGGTTTAGTGGACCTGATGCGCCAGATTTCTTAATGGGCAATTTGTACAAAGCCATTGATAGAGAGCTTGAGGGGCTATTATGGGATTATGAGGAGAAACCTGGAGAAAGTGAGGCCAGTGCGCCTCAGCCTACTATCACAATTGTTGACCAAAATCATGTGTGCACCAGTGATCGGTGCATGAGAGATGGCACTGATGAAGTTGGTGGAACATGTCAAACTGAATCCAGGTCAAATATAGGTCAATGTGGGATAGATCTTTCAGATTGTAGACGTGAGATTGTAGAGGAGAAAGGGACACCTGTGGTTACTGGGACTGTTGATACATTAGGCCAATCAAGGAAAAGCAAGAGGCTTTATGAGCTACTCAGAATGGAGCTTCTAGAAGAGTGGAACGAAGTTGGTCCAAAATGGTCATCTGATCAACAATTTACGGATGAAATGAATGATTGTGCTGGTACCCTGACAGGTACTGATAAGGAATGTAGACAGAGTGAGGGGGCATCTTCATCTGATTTGGGTCACCTCCAAATAAGGAAAAGGAAATACCTTTTTGGAGCACAATTGAGAAAAATGTATCAAAAGCAAAAATCAGTACGCAAGAAATTATTCCCCTGGAATTTTGACTGGCACAGAGACTACAGAGACCAATCAAACACTGATGAAAAATCTCAGAATCCTGAGATGCATCCCGGTACAGTTCGAAGATGCAAATCAGGCCCAGTTGACCATGATGCAGTCTTAAAAGCCATGTCAAATGCTCTTGAGTCGACCGAAGAGGCATACATGGAGATGGTTGAGTCCGTACTGGATAAGAATCCTGAGTTAGCTTTGATGGGATCGTGTGTATTGGTTATGCTGATGAAGGATCAAGATGTCTATGTTATGAATTTGGGGGACAGCCGAGTAATATTGGCGCAAGACAGGGCAATGTGTGAAAATGAGGTAGGAAAGCACAGGAAGAACCGGTCCAGAGAATCAATGGTTCGTGTGGAGCTTGATAGGATAAATGAGGAGTCGCCTATTCATGCTGGAGGGGTAAATTGTGTAAATAATATTAGTTTGAGAGGGTGTAGTGCGAATAAGAGCAAGGAGTTGACAATTTGCAAGTTGAAAATGCAGGCTGTGCAGCTGTCTACTGATCATAGCACTAATGTAGAGGAGGTAATTTACCATTTTGATACTATTTGTGGTACTTAAGTTGGATGTTTGTAAGCTACTGAATCCTGGTGATCTCTCCATTGTTTTTCCCCTTTTTTTTGAGGCATCTGAAGGGTAATACAACATTGGGTACATGTCTAAAACCAACTATATTTAAACAGAGCCAAAAGAACTGTAAAGCCAAGTACAGTGCCAGGTTTAAATTAATAAATGCATGGTACAAAATTTTGATCGAAGATATGTTTGTTTTGAAGTTGGTTGAACTAGTATGTTATTTATTTAGTCTTCTAATGGGCATTGATTGAGCTGCTAGTGTTCAGCCTGAGTTCACTCACATTCATGCATGTTTACTCTAACAAAGAATATTTGAATTTGAGAACCCTAGATATCTCATTTCATGTGTAAACCTTGAGAGCCACAAAAATGTCGACATTGCCACTATTAAAGATGGCAATGCATGTAAGGTTTTATTGATTCGAGTGCTTATGATGGTTTTCATTTTTATCTTGTTTTCCCCTCAATAAAGGAGGTGCTGAGGATAAAAAGGGAGCATCCAGACGACCCTCAGGCAGTATTTAATGAGAGAGTAAAGGGGCAGTTGAAGGTCACTCGTGCTTTTGGTGCTGCTTTTCTCAAAAAGGTTTGATGTTTTATTAACAAATCTCCTATATATTTTCTCTTGTATACTTTTCTCGTTTTGCCTCCAGGAGATCCCAGACATCACACCTGCCACCGTTACATGCGGGAAATATGACCCTATGTTCTGTCCAAATAAATTCATCGTAGAAAATGTAATATCTGTTCCTTGCATGTGTTGATAGTTGAGACATCACAAGTGGGTTATAATTTCAACAATCTGGGATAGGGGATGTGCTAAATTTAGATTTGTTAAAACTGTGAAAGATTGATCCAACTGACCTGACATAAATGACCTTACAATGGTCTTACAACTTGCAATCATAACCATCACAGGATTGCTTAGATTTTTTTGGTCTTTTTTGGTTGTTGTTGTTGTTGTTGTTGTTGAAAAATCTAAAACTCAACGTTGCTGGTATTTCTAAATAGTATGGTTGAATTTACATAGGGATGCAATGAAAAGGCACTTTTTCATTAAATAAGAATTTCACTTTTGACTGGTGTGCTACCACTGATCTGCCATCAAGCAACAATGTTTACATTATGGCAATTCTCTGAATGATAAATAGTTTAATCTTTCCTTAGTTATCCTCAGCTAGACCCTATGCCTTATTTTCCCAAGTTTTGCAATTTCACCTAAAATCCAAAGCAAAGAAATCCAAAGAATAAAATAAGGTTTTACGTTGTCGAATTGCTTTGCAAGTCTGTTTTTGTCTGGATTAGAGAACATATGTGTGTTAATAGTATTCTTTTTGCTATTTAATTTTCTCTGGACACAGCCAAAGTTCAATGAGGCCTTGCTGGAGATGTTCCGCATAGACTATATTGGTGCAGCATCATACTTGAGCTGCACACCATCTGTGCTGCACCGTCGTCTGACCTCTGGCGATCGCTTCCTGGTACTTTCCTCTGATGGGCTTTACCAATATTTTACCAATGATGAGGTGGTATCACACGTCGCCTGGTTTATGGAGAATGTACCAGAAGGGGACCCTGCACAATACCTCATTGCTGAGCTTCTCTGTCGGGCTGCCAAAAAGAATGGTAATCTCCTTTCTTTGCAAACACGTTTGTCAACTTGTCGAAAATTGTTGCATGCACTAAACCCTCTGATGATTGAAATGCTCAAATTGAGCCTCTGATCTTGTTGATTGTAGGATATACACTGAGAAGGCTACTTTGGCAGTTTTTTTAATTAGATGTGGAAACAGTGTGGTATCTAGTTATTTCTTATATAGAAAACAGTAGGATGGGTATGGCATCTCCTGTTATATTAGAGTATACATGAGATCTTTTTCTTTGCAGGAGCAGATTAACATTTTACAGGAGTTGTACCTCTTGGTTCATTTAAGCACTGCTTTGTGTTCCACACAATGGTTTGGCAGTGTGTATCTCCAGGCTGTTTTTATTGTTGTGCTACCCAAATAAATGGTTTGATGATGTGTCAGTTTGACTAGATGCAGCACCCTATATGTTTATCTTCTTTTTCCAATTTAATAACTGCACAACTGCTGGGGTTGACTGGCAGCTAATCATGAGAACCAAACATGGGTTGCTGAAAACATTTATATGTTTGATCATTTATATTTATTATTCTGTTTATTCACTTTAGCAAAAACTTGTTTCTGTCGTGAACAGGGATGGACTTCCATGAATTGCTTGACATCCCCCAGGGTGACCGACGGAAGTACCATGATGACGTGTCAGTGATGATTATCTCGCTTGAGGGAAGGATTTGGCGGTCATCTGGTTAAGGAAATGCAGCCAACTCCTACCCCCCACCCTCAACCCCAAACCCCAACAATTGAAACTTGTTCCAATCAAGGAAGGCAGGCCTGTTCCCTTTTGTTTTCAACACTTCAAAATTTTTCACCTCTCTTCTCCCCGGATTTTTATAGGATTCGTCTTCCTTGATCCTATGTGGGGTGGCATGTTACTGTCTGATCAAATTGAGGGGCCGCTTCAAGAAGTGACAAAGTTCGTGGGAGTCTCAATTTAGTCCCTTTCTTGTATTTTGCTTCTTTTCTTTTTTTTTTTTTTTTTTTCCCATTTTTCCTTTTTCCTTTTTTCTGTTCCCTTGGTTAGGGTGGTGGTTGGATGATTTTATCTTTACCGTTTCGTAAATATCATGGTCATAGATGAATTGGTGGTGGTCTGATGATATATGTATCTTAATTGCCTAGTAATGTAGCTCGTATTTAGTCTGTAGGAAGAAAGTTAAGATTTGTTTGCTTATGCTGGCAAACTCTAAAGATGGTCCCCATAGGCTCTTTGTCTGAAGAGTTCGTTCTCCCTTTATGATGAAAATTAAACGCAGTATTAAATATGGCGCAAGTCTAACAGTTGACTACTTCCATTATTGAACCTCGAGTCAATCGAGTCCGGTATGCAGAATTTCCTTTAGTTGTTCTCTAATGACTTTTCAGTACAGCAATATTGCCTTTTTTGTCTTTTAGAAAGCGTATGATGATGGTTGAGGTACTGTTACATTAATGCCCCGGTTCTTCCAAGCAATTAATAACATGGTAGTAGTTTTATAGACCAAAATGTAAAATAAAAAGGAACGATATTGTTTCGGTACAATTGCAGATTTTTGCATCTTTATATGATAAATAATAACACAAATGGTAGTTAGAGATCAATTTCACGCAACTACCTTGCATATACATAGAAAAGTAAAAACGAAACAAAAAGTCACATTGCAAACAAGGTAAAAGTCAAGGGGACAATGAACCAAAAAGTTCATGGATTAATGGAACTAGGTGCTCAGCAGAAATTAGTTGAGGCATAAATCGTTCAACTCATCTATGTCCTTGAATTTACTTCTCCCTTTTGATTTCTTCTTCGACTTGGAAACAGGCGCATCGTGACAGGTTATGCACATTGGCTTGGTGCACCGTCCAGTGAATTTTGAGTGATTTGTAGGCTTAGATGGTACTCTTGCAAAGATTCCGGCAGTCGTTACACCAACTTGATTGGCCTTAATTCTAGGTTTGACCGGTGTGTCGGCAGATGGGTCAGTCGATACGATGTGTGTCCTGACGAACCCGTGTTGTCGTCCCTCACGCCGCATTGCTTAAGATTTCTTAAGAGGACTTGATAGTTGGATGGATGATTTATTTCGGCTGAAAACGGGGACAATATATAGGTACTTGCTGGATCAGGTCCCTTGGAAAACAAGGTAACTAGAAGATGCTTGCTGACCAAGCTCTTGAATAATTCCTTTATTTTTAAATCTCCCTAAATAATTAAATATCCTTAAATGCCGCGCTTTGTTGCCGCCATGACTTCGTCTGACTTTGTATTGACACTCAAAAAAATTATACTCGTTTTGCGAAAACATTCCTCGATGGTTTATATTTATTTTTTTAAGAGGTAGCTGCATGAGGAAATAACTGAGAAGTGAGAAGGGCCGAAGGAGTTCCTTATGACTGGGCCTCGATAACACTATGAGCTTGAAATGAACGTCAATCTCATTGGTAATTTAGGGCTTGCTCCAGAACTATGAATCCAGAGCTAATTAGGAAATGAACGGAAAGGAAACGAAAGCTAAGCATATGAAAATAAAGTTCACCTGCTCCACATTACAACAAACATACATGGAAGTAAATGGTTGTAATCCTCCTTTTAATATAATAAACGACAATATTTCCCTTTGATTTGAATTGGAAGGGAAATGATGATATTGTAGATTAAGGATATTGTTGGTAAAAAAAAAAATTTTGGTTTCCTCATTCCTTTTGGTTACATCCCGATTTCGGAGGTAACCAGTCTTCTTTTTTATTTAAGTTTTAGGAGTCATTGGTTCCCTTCCATTTCTGCCCATTCACCCAGCAACAACAATTGGAGCAAGATAATATTATTCCTCTTTCTTTCCTTTGCTCCGGTTTCCCTCTTCTAGAACATATGCTGCTGCGACTGCATTGATTTATTATTATTATTATTATTATTATTATTATTATTATTATTATTATTATAATTTAGGAAACATTAGGATTCTTTATTAGGATCTGATGGTGTAACATAACTAGCAAAATTAGAATTTGTTAAGTTAATTAGGAGATTTATTAAGGAAATTTAAGTTAATAAAATAAGAATTTATACATAAAATCGACATCAAATTCATATGTATAAATTGATTCGAATTCGAAATCCTTGATTTTGTGTAATATTCAAGCATAAATTTATTATTCTAGTAAAATTAAAGTTTAATTAAAATCAAATCTAATATTAAGATTTATTCAAAACTTAATGAAATAATATTTGTTAATAATCTATATGAGTAGCAGTATTCTTGATTATACAAACTTTGTCACACAGTGCAACAGAAGATCCGAAAGGGTTAAAATTAATAAAAAAAAAATGATTTTAATTAAACGAAGAGAGAGACTCTTCTCTCTCCGTTCTTGTCGCCGCTGTCTCTCTCCCTTTCCTTTTCTCTCTTCTTCTTCGTTTCCTCCGATCGCTTGTTTGTCTGCGTTTCGCCGCCGTGGTATAGCAATAAGTGAAATGGAGAGGAGAGGGAGGTTCAGATTAACCAATCCTCTATCGCCATTTACCCTCTTTTCTCCGTTCTTATCTCTTTACGCGGAGGAGAGGCGAGGTGGACTTTGAGAATGGTGAAAATTTCGATAGGTAAATCGTCGCCGTTCCTTTTCTATGAATAATTTTTGGTAATTTCCTTTGGGTACGGGTATAAAAGGGGAAATTTCTGTTTATGTCGGTTTGGTTGGCTTTGAGGGAAAATCCGGGGAAAAAGGAAGAGGGAAAGAGAAAGAAAGTGAAGGGGAGAATCTAGAGATCAAAGGTATAACTCTATATCTCCTATTCCGATTTTTCTCAGATTTTTGGAGAATTAATTCGGGATTTTTGGGGAAAAATTTCTATGCTTAATATCATGGTTTAAAGGGGTTTTTGAGGATTTTATGGGTCTAAATGATGTCGTTGGTGCTTACTGTTAAGGAAAAGTTAAGGTTTTTGGTTATTTCTTAAAAATAGGGTTTAGTCGGGTTGTTAATCGCTGATAGTGAGATTATGCTTAATAACAGTGGGGAATGAATGCTTAAAATACTTTTTGGTGATGGATTTAACCTATAGAATGTAAAATTTTGCTATAAATTAGATTGTTATACTGATTTGAGGGCTATGGGTATACGGGTTGAAGAAGCGATGTTAAATTGATAAAATTTTTGAGTTTTTAGTTAAATGATGGCTTGATGAGTGTTTGCGATGATGTGTGCAGGCGATTAGAGTGGTGGTACCAGTTCTTGCATCGCTGGTACCCATTCTGGTACCTGTCTGGTACTGTGACGGGTTACAGGGACTGTTTCGTGAAAAAAAAATTTTGGGTCTGAGGACTTGTTTGTGAGAGAAAAGGACCTAAATGTGATGAAAAGGACCCAAACGCAAGTAAAAAGGGCCTGGTTGCAAAATAAAATGATCTGAGGTTTATCGGAAAGTTTTTCCGCTGAGTTATGGGGGTCGGGTTCTGGTGTTATTGGATTTTTGTCGGAAATTGATTCGGATCCGATAGGCCTGGCTCAGGTCAAATGGATCAGTTTGACCTGGCTCAGCCTATTCGCTGTTTTGGGCTGATTTTTCTGCGTGGGCCTGTCGCGGAAAGAAAAAAAAAAGAGAGAAGTTGGGCTTCTCTTGGCCCAGTGCGGAAAAAAAAATATATATAATAAATAATGTTGGCCCGATACTTATACTTAAATCTAATTTAATTAGATTTATTAATTGGACAATTAATAAACTTAATCTATGATTAAGTTAAAACTAATGTGGCATAATAAATAATTAAAGGAAAGGCCAACGTACGTTTGGGTATACCTTTAATTAGTCGGTTTTCGGGGAAATGATGAAAACAGTCCGAGTGAAAATCCAGAACAGATACAAATCACCGACTATCTGATCCCAACAACTAAAACAATAAAATTTTGAATCTTGAAATTTCATATTTCTTATTTTAAAAATTTATATTGAGTTTAATGTTTTATGACTTTCCTAATATCTATTTTATAATTAAAATTTTTGAATTTCAAAACATTAGTAAGAATCTAAATTTAAATAAACTTAATTTAAACAAAACTAATTTGAATAAAATTTAAATAAACCTATTTTAAATAAAACAAATTTAAATTTTTAATAGAATTAATTAATTTTATTTTCAAAAATTTAATTTTCGAAATTTTTATCTATTTATTCATTTATTAATTTATTTTACTAAAAAAAATTTATTATTTAAAACTAATTTAAATAAATAATAATAAATATTAAATCATATTAAAATAAATTAAATTATATTAATAAAATTAACGGAGAATCAATAAATAGAATTCTAAAGAACTACTGAAAACACAAGTATAACCAACATTATATTAATTTAAGGATTTTATTTTTTAGTGGGGTGTTAGGAAATCTGAATTTTTAAGTTAGACAATTAATTAAAACCGTTAGTTAATTCTCAACGGTTTTTTCTGATTTTTTTTGCAGGAGATTGGACGGGTTCGGAAACAGACAACGATAAAGGTGCGGAACGTGGATATCTATAGAAATTTTAGTTCGGTAAATTTTAAATTAGTGCATAGCATGTTGAATGCCGACTTGAATGCATTAATTGTTGATCATATTAGTTATAGAAACAGATATTACAACTCAAATAAAAAGTATCATGTTGAGTTAAGTCTCCATTATTGAAAATTTGAGTATTAATGAAGTCAGGCAAGTTTGTCTATCATTTGATTTATTGAACAGCATTATATCATTTCAATTAATGATTATTGCCTGTTATGATAATGAATTCCGAAAGTCTTGAGAAGTTAATGATAATGGATGGAATTTAAAAGAAATTAAACCACTCTCCAAAGTCGGTCGGCCACCGGCTTTGGCCAGTTCGATAGTACTATACGGATATGGAATCCCTTCCGCCTATCAGGGTCCGGGATTTTTAAATCTCTACCGCCTGCCCTGTCTGGGGAAGATCTCTCTCCGCCTGCTCATACTAGTTGAGTTGGGAGATCTGAGTGTGTATTTAATTATCTTTATATGACTTATGATTTGACGGATCAGACTTTGCTGATTTTCTTGACTTGTCTGTTATGCATGTGCTATACAGATGGTGCTGATAGGTCCGGTTTTACTTCGTTGCACGGTAGGTTATTAGAAAATTCTATTGCATTTTCTTAGTATAAATGTTTTTAAAGTTTCCATTTAATTAAATACTTACCTCTTATTTTATTAAATTTATATTATTTTTACTGGATTTATTCTGGACTTAGATTTCAACTAGAAATCCACGTCTGGAACTAAAACCCGCACTGAGAATTTATTCTCACTCCGTTTGTTTTGCATGTACCTCGATTGGTTGGGGGTTCCAGGGTACCCACAGGCCGCTGAGGGGTCCTCCGCTCTTCGTGATTGATGGGTCGCATATTCATCTGCATACTTTTGTTCCTCATATGCATACTTCCCTTACGTACCATGTTTCTATGTCTCCTGACGGTGTATATTTTTATCTCGAGTATACTCCTCCTCCACCTCCTGCGCCTGCTTCACCTCCAGTTCCAGAGCCTTCGGTACCTCCCACCCCAGTGATAGTTGTTAGTGACTCCGATGACGAGGGTATCGTCTTGGAGTAGTGTGTGTGTTTGTGTATTTGAGACTTGTTAGGTTAGTTTGGTGGTGAGATGGACTAAATTTTGGTACACTAGTTTAGACTTTGTTCATATGTGAGCTAGACTAAGTGTTGTAGATATTGTGTCCATTCTCAGGGCTTGTGGTCCTTCGTTATGTGTGTGCTAGGCTTTGATGACGAGGATGTTGTGACACTGTATCATATGTATTTTATATGATAGTGTGAGAGTTGGATTTTGGACTTGTTCTGCTTGTGTTGTGATTTGCTTAGTATGTTTCAAATCACTTGATATCTTATTGTTACGCTTTATTTAAAAAAAAAAAATGGTCATAAGTGTTAGGTTAAATTCTAAATTAAAGCCTTACGATAATACTAATCTTGTGTTATCGTGGCGGGAGCTGTCATATTTAGGGACGGGATGTGACAGTCTCCTTGTGGTGGTATCAGAGCGTAGGTTTGGTTTAAGCCCTAACCAGTATCACGCAACGTGGGTAGAAGGTGGGTTAAGACGATTTTTGGATTTACATTAAAGATAAGCATGCATGCATTGTATATATATATTAATACATTATTTGCAAGGAATGCATTTTCATTTATTATTTTGATATCTTTTATTTTACACTAACCCTATACAATTATTATCGATTTAAAAAGTGAGTCGAATAGCAGAATTAAGTAATGGAAAATGCACGTGGACGACGTGGACGACGGGGTGGCCGTCGCGCCCCGGAACCAGAAAGGCAAGATCGTGTGGAATTGGAAGATGAAGAAGTAAATCGATTATTGCAAGCCTATGAACGAGGACGTCGAGCTACTGAACAAGATAATCAAGGTCCTAGGGATCGAGAGGAAGCAAATTTCAGAAAATTTGAAGCGTTTCCCGATTGACACCACCCAAGTTCAATGGAGAAAGCGGTTTTAAAGCCGCAGAAGAATGGTTGGCTGCTATGAAAGCCCGATTGGAGGTTTGTCAAGCCCCAGCGGAACAACAGGTGAATCTAGTAACTTATTATCTTGAAAATGCAGCCAGATTTTGGTGGGAAGGTGTGAAACGGGGGTATGAAGGCGATATGACTCGAATTCCGTGGGTCTGGTTTGAGGAAAGGTTTGAGCAGAGGTTCATGAGCACTGTACATAAAGAAGCCATGAGAAATCGGTTTGTGACTTTGAAACAAATGGGACGGACGGTGGCGGAATACAACACTCAATTTCTTAGCTTGTCCCAATATGCCCCTGATATTTTCAATGATCCATACCGACAAAGACGACAGTACTTGGATGGTTTGGATCCTGATATTGCCACGACGGTGGACATACGAGCAAATCAAGGGCTACAACAATTGATGGATGCGGCGGAGCAAGTTGACGTGTATCAAAAGCGAAAAGCTCAGCAACGAATGAATCAAGCTAGGAATGTACGGGGACGAGGAACGGTGGTAACGGGAAGGGGGATGCCAGCCTCACCAATTGTAAGAACGTTTCCAAGACCAGTGGGATTGCCTACACCCCCTATGGCAAGGCCGTCTTTGCCTTTGGCTGGTCGGACACCTCAACCTGTTAATTCTAATTGGTGTAGGAGGTGTCAACAACCACATTCTGAAGCCGAGTGTCGTCAAATAAATCGAGTTTGTTATGGTTGTGGGAGTTCAGATCATTGGGTTCGAGATTGCCCAAAGTCATGGATAAATCAACAAAGAGGAATGACTGCGGGAACAAGTACTGGGCGAGGAACCGGAATAGTTCCAAGAGGTCGTGGTAATGCACGTGGAGGACAGACCAACAGAACTACCGTCGTTCATGCCCTAGATGCAACAACTGAGATGCCTAACGAAGAAGAAGTCATAGAGATAGAGAATCTGGAGGAAGAAATGATCGATCCAGAAACTGGAATAACGGCAGACCCAAACGAAGTAGCAACGGATCTTCTGGCAGGTATTTTACTTGTTTCTGGAAATCCTGCTTATATATTATTAGACACAGGATGTAATCATTCAGTTGTGTCCAATTCTTTTGCGAAAAAATGTGGATGGGTTATAGAAACAAGTGGAAAGACTTTACAAATTCAAACACCTTTAGGGCAAGCTACCCAACCCTCTGCACATTGTTGGAACCGAGAAGTTCGTGTAGGAGGTCGGGATTTAAGGGTAAATTTGTTGGTTATGGATATAGCAAATTATGACATATTGTTGGGACTGGATTGGCTTATTCAACACTCTGCTGTTATCAATTGTGCAAAAAGAGAAGTAACTTTTGAACTTCCAAACCAAACTATATGCACTTTAAAGTGTCGGAGGGCTGGTGATGTAATACCTTATATTTTGGCACTTAAAACTAAGCATCTAACGGAAGCTGGTTGTTCAGCTTATTTGGTTACGGTGGTAAAATTGATGTCTGTAACTCCAGATTTAACTTCTATACCTATAGTGTCAGAATATTCGGATGTGTTCCCAGAAGAAATTTCTGGATTACCACCCGAGAGGGAGATTGAATTTCCAATTGAGCTAATACCCGGCACTACCCCTATTTTTAAAACTCCATACCGAATGGCCCCTGCTGAATTGAAAGAACTCAAAATACAACTGGAAGAGTTGTTGGAAAAGGGATTTATTAGACCTAGTTCTTCTCCTTGGGGCGCACCTGTTTTGTTTGTTCGGAAAAAAGATGGATCCTTAAGACTTTGCATTGATTATCGGGAACTTAATAAGGTAACTATCAAAAATCGATATCCTTTACCTCGGATTGATGATTTATTTGATCAACTTCAAGGATCTTCAGTTTACTCAAAAATAGATTTAAGAACTGGATATCATCAATTACGCATTCGACCAAGTGATATTGAGAAAACTGCCTTTCGTACCCGTTATGGACATTATGAATACCTGGTAATGCCTTTTGGATTGACTAATGCCCCTGCAGCTTTTATGGACCTGATGAATTGAGTTTTTCACGATTTGTTAGACTCTTGTGTGGTAGTATTTATTGATGACATCCTTATTTATTCAAAGACGAAGGAAGAACATGGGGAGCATCTCCGATTAGTATTGGATAGACTTCGTCATCATCAATTATATGCTAAATTATCCAAATGCGAATTTTGGCTGGAGCAAATTGCTTTTCTAGGACATATCATATCTGGAAAAGGACTAGCGGTTGATCCAGATAAAATTAAAGCTGTGATGGAATGGAAACCACCGAAGAAGGTGACTGAGGTACGAAGTTTCCTTGGATTAGCAGGTTATTATCGACGATTTGTGCTAGATTTTGCCAAGATAGCTCGACCACTTACCAAATTGTTACAAAAAGACATAAAATTTGAGTGGGGTGAAGCTCAAGAGAAGAGTTTTCAGGAATTGAAACAGAGATTAGTAACTGCTCCCATTCTTGCTATGCCAATTACGGGACAAGAATATACTGTATACACTGATGCATCTCAATATGGGTTAGGATGTGTTCTTACTTAGGACGGACATGTAATAGCTTATGGGTCAAGGCAGTTGAGAAGTCATGAACAAAATTATCCTACTCATGATTTAGAACTTGCAGCCGTGGTATTTGCACTTAAAATTTGGCGACATTATTTATATGGAGTTAAGTGCAAAATATACACTGATCATAAAAGTCTCAAATATATTTTTACCCAGAAAGAATTGAATTTGAGACAAAGGAGATGGTTAGAGCTAATTAAGGACTATGATCTCGATATACAGTACTATGCTGGAAAAGCAAATGTCGTGGCAGATGCTTTGAGTCGGAAAAATCAAATCAACTTGGTTACATTCTTTACTCAGGAACCAAAACTTTTGGAAGAAATAAGGCAAATGAAATTATTTGTAAGCTTTTCGCAAGAAACGATACAAACGTTTTCTTCTAAAATTTTGGAAAATAGTAATCAGTCAGAAGTAACCACGATGATTACGGGGATGTTAGCCTCCATATCTATACAAACTGATCTACAAGGTCGATTTAAAGAAGCTCAAGAAAGAGATACCAAATTTAAAAAGTTTCGGGAGTTGGCTAAGAATAAACCTGATTCATTCTTCAAGATCGATGAAATGGGGATATTAAAATTTCAGGATAGAATTTGTATACCCAATAATTCCGAGATTAAAATGATAATCTTATCCGAGGCACATGATTCAGGGTATACTATTCATCCTGGAGAAGTTAAAATGTATCAGGATTTAAAGAGGGCATTTTGGTGGCCAAATATGAAGAATGATATAAAAGAATATATCAAGAAGTGCCAAATATGCCAACAAGTAAAGGCCGATAGACAGAGACCTGCTGGACTTTTACAATTACCTTGGATACCAAGACATAAATTTGAGTCGATTACAATGGATTTTGTCACCGGATTTCCAAGAACTACGGGAAAATATGAGTCAATTTGGGTTATAGTGGATCGATTGACTAAGATAGCCCATTTTATTCCAATTCGGACCGACTTCACAGGTAAGGAGTTAGCCGAAATATTCATGAAGATCCAATTCAAATATCATGGTTGTCCAAAAGAAATCATTTCTGATAGAGATACAAGGTTTACATCTCGATTTTGGACAAGTTTCCAGGAACAAATGGGTACCAAGGTTATGTTTAGCTCTGCACATCATCCTCAAACGGATGGACAGTCTGAAAGAACAATTCAAACTTTAGAGGATATGTTGCGAGCTTGTGCACTTAGTTTCAGCGGATCTTGGTTAGAACATTTACATTTGGTAGAATTTGCCTATAATAATAGTTATCATTCAAGTATAGGCATGTCACCATTTGAAGCATTATATGGAGAACCATGTCGAACTCCATTGTGGTGGAAACCGCAAGGAACAATAGATCCAACAGGACCTCAGCTTATAGCTGAAAGCGAGGAAAAAGTTAAAATCGCTTTAAAAAGATTAAAAGCTGCTCAAGACCGATACAAGAAAAGTGCTGATGCAAAAAGGCGAAATGTGGAATTTAATGTGGGAGAAGTGTGGTTAAAGGTATCTCCAGTAAAAGGGATAAGACGATTTGGAATGACAGGAAAATTAAGCCCTCGCTATATTGGACCCTTCCCAATTCAAAAGCGAATCGGACAAGTAGCTTATGAATTGAAATTATCTGATCAACTTTCCCAAGTGCATCCTGTATTTTATGTGTCACAACTCAGACAATATATAAAAGACCCTACACATAAAATACCGGATTATTCAGATTTACGAGTAGAAGAGGATTTGACATATGAAGAAGAACCAATACAAATACTGGACCGGAAAATACAGCAATTAAGAAATAAAATTATTCCTTTAGTACTGGTTCATTGGGGAAAACACTCGACCAAAGAAGCTACGTGGGAATTAGAAGATACTATGCGGAAACAATACCCAAATTTATTCGGTAAGTATCGTTTCGGAGACCGAACGATCTTTTTAAGGGGGGTGGAATGTAACATAACTAGCAAAATTAGAATTTGTTAAGTTAATTAGGAGATTTATTAAGGAAATTTAAGTTAATAAAATAAGAATTTATACATAAAATCGACATCAAATTCATATGTATAAATTGATTCGAATTCGAAATCCTTGATTTTGTGTAATATTCAAGCATAAATTTATTATTCTAGTAAAATTAAAGTTTAATTAAAATCAAATCTAATATTAAGATTTATTCAAAACTTAATGAAATAATATTTGTTAATAATCTATATGAGTAGCAGCATTCTTGATTATACAAACTTTGTCACACAGTGCAACAGAAGATCCGAAAGGGTTAAAATTAATAAAAAAAATGATTTTAATTAAACGAAGAGAGAGACTCTTCTCTCTCCGTTCTTGTCGCCGCTGTCTCTCTCCCTTTCCTTTTCTCTCTTCTTCTTCGTTTCCTCCGATCGCTTGATTGTCTGCGTTTCGCCGCCGTGGTACAGTAATAAGTGAAATGGAGAGGAGAGGGAGGTTCAGATTAACCAATCCTCTATCGCCATTTACCCTCTTTTCTCCGTTCTTATCTCTTTACGCGGAGGAGAGGCGAGGTGGACTTTGAGAATGGTGAAAATTTCGATAGGTAAATCGTCGCCGTTCCCTTTTCTATGAATAATTTTTGGTAATTTCCTTTGGGTACGGGTATAAAAGGGGAAATTTCTGTTTATGTCGGTTTCTTTGGCTTTGAGGGAAAATCCGGGGAAAAAGGAAGAGGGAAAGAGAAAGAAAGTGAAGGGGAGAATCTAGAGATCAAAGGTATAACTCTATATCTCCTATTCCGATTTTTCTCAGATTTTTGGAGAATTAATTCGGGATTTTTGGGGAAAAATTTCTATGCTTAATATCATGGTTTAAAGGGGTTTTTGAGGATTGTTATGGGTCTAAATGATGTCGTTGGTGCTTACTATTAAGGAAAAGTTAAGGTTTTTGGTTATTTCTTAAAAATAGGGTTTAGTCGGGTTGTTAATCGCTGATAGTGAGATTATGCTTAATAACAGTGGGGAATGAATGCTTAAAATACTTTTTGGTGATGGATTTAACCTATAGAATGTAAAATTTTGCTATAAATTAGATTGTTATACTGATTTGAGGGCTATGGGTACACGGGTTGAAGAAGCGATGTTAAATTGATAAAATTTTTGAGTTTTTAGTTAAATGATGGCTTGATGAGTGTTTGCGATGATGTGTGCAGGCGATTAGAGTGGTGGTACCAGTTCTTGCATCGCTGGTACCCATTCTGGTACCTGTCTGGTACTGTGACGGGTTACAGGGACTGTTTCATGAAAAAAAAATTTTGGGTCTGAGGACTTGTTTGTGAGAGAAAAGGACCTAAATGTGATGAAAAGGACCCAAACGCAAGTAAAAAGGGCCTGGTTGCAAAATAAAATGATCTGAGGTTTATCGGAAAGTTTTTCCGCTGAGTTATGGGGGTCGGGTTCTGGTGTTATTGGATTTTTGTCGGAAATTGATTCGGATCCGATAGGCCTGGCTCAGGTCAAATGGATCAGTTTGACCTGGCTCAGCCTATTCGCTGTTTTGGGCTGGTTTTTCTGCGTGGGCCTGTCGCGGAAAGAAAAAAAAAAGAGAGAAGTTGGGCTTCTCTTGGCCCAGTGCGGAAAAAAAAATATATATAATAAATAATGTTGGCCCGATACTTATACTTAAATCTAATTTAATTAGATTTATTAATTGGACAATTAATAAACTTAATCTATGATTAAGTTAAAACTAATGTGGCATAATAAATAATTAAAGGAAAGGCCAACGTACGTTTGGGTATACCTTTAATTAGTCGGTTTTCGGGGAAATGATGAAAACAGTCCGAGTGAAAATCCAGAACAGATACAAACCACCGACTATCTGATCCCAACAACTAAAACAATAAAATTTTGAATCTTGAAATTTCATATTTCTTATTTTAAAAATTTATATTGAGTTTAATGTTTTATGACTTTCCTAATATCTATTTTATAATTAAAATTTTTGAATTTCAAAACATTAGTAAGAATCTAAATTTAAATAAACTTAATTTAAACAAAACTAATTTGAATAAAATTTAAATAAACCTATTTTAAATAAAACAAATTTAAATTTTTAATAGAATTAATTAATTTTATTTTCGAAATTTTTATCTATTTATTCATTTATTAATTTATTTTACTAAAAAAAAATTTATTATTTAAAACTAATTTAAATAAATAATAATAAATATTAAATCATATTAAAATAAATTAAATTATATTAATAAAATTAACGGAGAATCAATAAATAGAATTCTAAAGAACTACTGAAAACACAAGTATAACCAACATTATATTAATTTAAGGATTTTATTTTTTAGTGGGGTGTTAGGAAATCTGAATTTTTAAGTTAGACAATTAATTAAAACCGTTAGTTAATTCTCAACGGTTTTTTCTGATTTTTTTTACAGGAGATTGGACGGGTTCGGAAACAGACAACGATAAAGGTGCGGAACGTGGATATCTATAGAAATTTTAGTTCGGTAAATTTTAAATTAGTGCATAGCATGTTGAATGCCGACTTGAATGCATTAATTGTTGATCATATTAGTTATAGAAACAGATATTACAACTCAAATAAAAAGTATCATGTTGAGTTAAGTCTCCATTATTGAAAATTTGAGTATTAATGAAGTCAGGCAAGTTTGTCTATCATTTGATTTATTGAACAGCATTATATCATTTCAATTAATGATTATTGCCTGTTATGATAATGAATTCCGAAAGTCTTGAGAAGTTAATGATAATGGATGGAATTTAAAAGAAATTAAACCACTCTCCAAAGTCGGTCGGCCACCGGCTTTGGCCAGTTCGATAGTACTATACGGATATGGAATCCCTTCCGCCTATCAGGGTCCGGGATTTTTAAATCTCTACCGCCTGCCCTGTCTGGGGAAGATCTCTCTCCGCCTGCTCATACTAGTTGAGTTGGGAGATCTGAGTGTGTATTTAATTATCTTTATATGACTTATGATTTGACGGATCAGACTTTGCTGATTTTCTTGACTTGTCTGTTATGCATGTGCTATACAGATGGTGCTGATAGGTCCGGTTTTACTTCGTTGCACGGTAGGTTATTAGAAAATTCTATTGCATTTTCTTAGTATAAATGTTTTTAAAGTTTCCATTTAATTAAATACTTACCTCTTATTTTATTAAATTTATGTTATTTTTACGGGATTTATTCTGGACTTAGATTTCAACTAGAAATCCACGTCTGGAACTAAAACCCGCACTGAGAATTTATTCTCACTCCGTTTGTTTTGCATGTACCTCGATTGGTTGGGGGTTCCAGGGTACCCACAGGCCGCTGAGGGGTCCTCCGCTCTTCGTGATTGATGGGTCGCATGTTCATCTGCATACTTTTGTTCCTCATATGCATACTTCCCTTACGTACCATGTTTCTATGTCTCCTGACGGTGTATATTTTTATCTCGAGTATACTCCTCCTCCACCTCCTGCGCCTGCTTCACCTCCAGTTCCAGAGCCTTCGGTACCTCCCACCCCAGTGATAGTTGTTAGTGACTCCGATGACGAGGGTATCGTCTTGGAGTAGTGTGTGTGTTTGTGTATTTGAGACTTGTTAGGTTAGTTTGGTGGTGAGATGGACTAAATTTTGGTACACTAGTCTAGACTTTGTTCATATGTGAGCTAGACTAAGTGTTGTAGATATTGTGTCCATTCTCAGGGCTTGTGGTCCTTCGTTATGTGTGTGCCAGGCTTTGATGACGAGGATGTTGTGACACTGTATCATATGTATTTTATATGATAGTGTGAGAGTTGGATTTTGGACTTGTTCTGCTTGTGTTGTGATTTGCTTAGTATGTTTCAAATCACTTGATATCTTATTGTTACGCTTTATTTTTTAAAAAAAAAAAATGGTCATAAGTGTTAGGTTAAATTCTAAATTAAAGCCTTACGATAATACTAATCTTGTGTTATCGTGGCGGGAGCTGTCATATTTAGGGACGGGATGTGACAGATGGGTATCCTTTGAGATTATGCACGTATCTGTATTAGTTAATTGTTTCTTATTTGAAGATTTCCTGGAGTTCATATTGTTGCAGTTGCTCGCAGGAGATACATTTGGCCGCTGTTACTCAATTTTATCTTCTTTAATCATGTTAGTATTTTTGTTTGGATCTTTTGTAGTTATTTGTCTTTTTTTGAGAAGACTAGATAGTGGCTATCTAGTTTTTTAGTAGCTATTTGTCAACGAGACGTTTACAAAATTAAATCTAATAACTCGAACATCAGAATTTTAAAATCAATTCCAAGGAGCAATACGGAGAGTTCAGCATCCTCATAGAGCATCATTTTTCTTGTTACAATTAAAACGACCAGTTTTGTTAAAGAAGTAACCCTCTCATGGACAGCTACAACCACAAAGACTACATCAAATCTCAAAAAAGATTGTTGATTTAAATGGTTTATTCTCCTTGTCACAGCCTTACACATACAAAATAACGCAATTTTTCTGTAATATGTCTAATTATTTTTGCCCTTTTGGAGAACCAGAGACATACTACTTATCCAGTCCAAAGTTCTCTCAGAAGAAAAGGCGTCCGATTAATGTACATAGCTGCTTCCTCTTTGAGGTCTGTTATCACGACTTGCTGCTTTAAAGTCTTGTCCATGGAGCCTAAATAAGTATATCTCTTGCACCCTCTATTGTTGGAGCAGCCGTGCTATATATTAGGTAGCCATCCACCTACATTAACCTGGAGGTTCTATACCAAGAGTTAGTGATAAGTGAAAATTTGCTAATTTATAATATCAGCAAACAAAACAGCCATGCAGTTTTCTAAGTTTCAGAATTACTCTCATGGATCATGGACTGAGGCAATATTTGTTTCATTAAAGTTAATCATGACGCTGAAATGTCTTCAGAAAACCAGGCTCGGCAAAAAGCGGCATCGGTATCAGTATTAAACAGGAACTGATCATCTTCCACGGTCAAATGATATTCAGAGAAGAAAATAAAATAGAATAATAAGAAACTTAAGCCCAGTGAGGTACAAATAGACTATGAGAAGGCACGCAACACCACGAATAGAAAGCCATAGCAGAACAGTAAATTTTATAGAAAGGAAAGACACCTTGGATACATTCGGCATCGTGTGGAAGTGCATGGAAGTATAATTTTCCTGCCCCGGAAATAAGTGCATCTTCAGTATGGATCCTTTCCCCAGAACTGAAGCATACGGGACCTCCTGACACGCAGCTCTAAATTCTGTTGGTTTATAACCTTCTGGTACTGTAAGACGGCCTCACATAAGTTATGCATGGCAGAGCATCTGTTGATAATGGCATCCAGCACATGCCGGCACTCTTATCTCATTGTCAAAGAGCCTCATGATCCTCCTCAATAGAAGTATGTCATCAATTCCAAATGGGTGATGATGGCTCTGTCTGCTGGCAAGTTGTTTTGAGTTGGGGAACCCAGTATCAGATTCTCTATCGTCATTCCTGTGGATAGTTTCTTCTCCACCTGATGAACGTCTAATGTCTATTTCTTCAGGCTGAAAGTTGTCAGTCATTTCTATCCTAATAGGTACCCCAAGATCTATCTATCCTTAGTTTTAGCAGACATGAAATCACCATCCCTGTAGTTTTCCATGAGATAACTTGAGTCAATTACCAATCCAAGTGCTCAAATTAGGTACAGATCAAATACAGCGAAAATCTAACCTAATAGAACTACAAAATTTTTTAAAATCAACGACTGAAGCAACCGGCAACACTAATTAAGATTTGACCTTAGCTTGAATCAGATTTAAAAGTTTCATGCTGTGCAGTGCAACCCAGCCACAATTAGGAAAGAAAATTGCTGCAAAAAATGCCTTTAAAAGGCAGCAGTTGACCAAGATCTGAGGCCTAGAGATGCCTAGTACTAGTAGTGATAGAGAGTATAAAGGTCAATGGACAATACCATAAATTGGGTTTTGGAGGTGTTTCCTAGGATCATTATTTTGGTAGGAGTAAATTTTGTATTTTGGAATGAAACAGGAAAAAATTGCATCTTCTTCCTGTGCAAGGTAAAGGAAAACTTACCAGCTGATGCATAGTCTCAAATTTTGGTACTATACTGCTCAACCAGCACCCATACGGTGCTGGTTTAGACCTGTCCAGACCGTATCTAAACAAATATGGGAGCAATCAGCTCTCAGTCCCCGTTTTGTTGAATTGTGCAGATCCTAAAAATGAATAAGGAAAGTTGAAGGAGGCTAGGGTTTCCGGGGGATCTCCCTCTTCTCTCCTTAAACTTGACTTTCCTCTCTATTTATTTATTTTTTTCTCTTTCCCCTCTCTCCCCTCTTTTCTCTCTCCTCCCTTTTGTCTACCCTTCTCTCCTTGATTAATTGGGTTGTTTTGGTGTGAGACCTTCACACCTTTTTACATTTCTATGGGCAAATGTTGGCTTTGCGTGTCTTCAGTCCCAATTTTTTTCTTTAAACGACTAACAACCTTTGTTTGCTGACCAAAACTGTCAAAGCAAATCAGGGTGCTTGTAGGTAGGTGCTTACCCTTTTTTGCCTTGGAAAAGTTGCAGCATGCGGATATGGATTTGTAGACTGGGAAGAAGGGGAGGATTTGGGGTGTGGAGGCTGGCAGTGAGGTTAGGTTTAGGATGAATTTTGTCAAAAGTTCCATGATATGTTGTCTGTTAAATAGTTTTTATGGACTGTGTTTAATGCCTGCATAAATTAGAGCAAGCATACAAAACTGCAACTCATTCTTCCAATGAAATATATCTATTTTGGATTCTGTTAACCAGCAGGGGTCATCGCAGCCCAACATTTGAAATAATAAGTATTGATGAACTAAGTATGGTTATAACTTACTCGATAGCTATTGACCAAACTCAGCAATGCTCACTTAAGGCAACTAAATTTGTAAAGAAATATGCCAACAAAAGCTTCCAGTAAACTTGCAAAAAAGAGCAGAAAATTTATGGGAAAACCTATTTATACCAAGGGTGTGTTTGGGTTGGGTGTGAACATGGGAAGAACACAGAACAAGGACAGGGACACGTCAGCATGGCTTGTTCCCTGTTCTTGTTCGTAGTTCGTGGAAAAAGGGGGAACAGGGAACAGGGGGGTAGTTCTTAGTTTGCGCTTGTTCGCGTATCGTTTGGTTCGCATGAACAGCTGCTGTTCGCGAACAGCTTGTTCGCATACGATTCCAAACACACCCCAAATATATCACAATTCCTCATTTTACAATTATATTAAACAGTAAAAGTTATCTTCCCAGTTTTTTCTCTACATGAATAGTATATTAAAGAGGGTAATTGGCAATTTCTTCAACAATTTCAAGTGAGGACATATTAAACAGGTTACCATGCTTTGTGGGGGCACATGAGATAATTATAATCTAAAAAGTTTACATAAAATGATAGAAAGAGAATAATGTAAAGTTCTGTAAAGAAAATAAATCAGTTAGAAGGACAGAATACTTACCAAAAGATCAGTAATGTCAACATGTTTGGGAGATTTCAGTGGCTAATCTAGTTCTTCCAAAACAAAGGGTGTCCAATAACACAATTGCGCTCTTTTTTAGGATTAATATTACAACTTTCTGCTTTGTTCTCCTGTCCTTAGTGTCTACATAACTTAAGACTTTGCTTGCATCCTCTATTGTTGGAGTTAACCAATATACCAAGTACCCATCCACCTATATTCACCAGAATGATCATTATACAGGAACTGACGCTGATAGCAGTGAATAATTTAATCTTAAACTAATCTAGGATTTTGGCTAAATAGAAGAGCAATGCAATAATCACAGCTATAAAATTATGTTTGAAAAACATATAACCAGATGCAGCAATACTTGTCTTTATTTGGCCACATTGTAGCCAACATGTCTGCATGTTGGTCCCAACAGTACAACTTAGCACCCATATAAGAGGCCTCTAGTTATAATTTGGTTCTTCTCCTGTTATGTCCCAATTAAACCGTTCAAATTATTCGCAGTGGAATTTTGTCGAACAACTTGTGGGCATAATCATAATCAACCACCAAAATATAAATGAACTAAAATTAAACATTCTCCACACAACCATGAACAGATATACTTCATCTCAGTAAATCATTGGGACCAAGCACCACAAATGCTTCCACTAATACCAACCAGAGGGTTTACCAAGATAGTTCACACACATGCACAATACTTGAATCAGTTCTCAAAGGGTAAGTGAGATACAGAAATAGTAGTACCATGGGGATCTTGCAAAAAATGCTAAGAACAGAGAAGGCTTCTAAGAGAACTGCCGCACCTCCTGCTCTCTCTTTTCTTTTTTCCTTCCCTTTTTTCTTATCTTGGCGGCTAGGCCGCACCTCCAAATAGCGAAAAGCAAGTAAAAACGAGCGTGGTTTTGTCGTCGGGTAAAATTGCATGTCCCTTGCTAGCATTTTTTTATGCGATGTGCTGAAACATTGATGATGTGTTTTACCCGGGTTTTTATGCGACGTGCATATTGATGTTTTTTACCCGTGTTTCAGCACAAGTTATTTATTTTTAACCCGGGTTTTGATTCTCCGTGTGGTCACTGATGGTTGAGAAGTGCCGAAATTGTTATATTTAATGGACATTAAGTATGAATTAAATTTTTAGACAAAATAATTAATAAGTTATGTAAACAAAATGATGGAAATTTTTTTTTTTTTTCAATTTCATAATTTATCTTTACTGACACAGCAGAGTATACTATTATCTATTTGTTCGAAAATGGAGTGAGCTGAGGGTGGAATAAATCTTAATTATATTTTGAACGTACTCAACGAGAGTGAGTCAAAATGGAGTGAAAAAAAAAGTAAAATTCCACAGATGGAGTAAACCCATGCATCAAATTCTTTAATTTCTTACCTTTTTGTTTTTAATACTTCATGTACTAATATAGTACATTCTTACCAGCTTTCTACTAATATAGTACATTTTGATAATTTATTTTATCAATTCAATTTAATTATTTTTTTATCATCAAACAGTAATGATTTACACATATAGTATATTTTGATTTAATTAGCCTGTCAAACGCCATTATGTTCTCTTCAACCCCGTTCGGATCGAATGGTCATTGTTTGCCTTTTTACAACTGTCTCGGTGACAATTTGTGAAAAATATATATGAAGAATTGAAGATCATACTTGAGGAACTTTCGAGGAGCTGACGTGGCTATTTGATGTTCTTTTTCAAGGAATATATAATTAAGTGGTTTGACCTGATAAATTTTTTTTTTTAACTTCTCTAGTTATTCTCCTTTAACAATAAATAAATAAATTGTCAACGTAAACGTTCAAAATTACTTTCTTGTTACAAATTGCAAGTCAACCAAAAGAGAGAGGGTAATTTGTTTCGTCGAAATTTATCCAGTACAGAAAGAGTGGGAGTGGACTATTTTATATCAGACTTATAAAGTACTCCTTTCTTGCATGAAAAAAGTGAACTATGCACTAGATGATAGTTAACAAGAGTCCAATATATAAATGTAAACGCATATATGAAAAAAAAAAAAAAAAACAATTTCTAACGAGTAAAATCACTACGCTTAAGCGAGTAATCAGAGGCGCTTATAATCACCTTTTTGTACCAAAAAAAAGCAGTCATGGTAAAAGAGACGCCACAATTTGAGAGTTTAAGCCGCAGGACAACTTTTACAAAACCATAACTAGAGCACATCTCTAACACAATATTTATTGATATATACTATATACTTCTCTTCCATAAAGCCTTAGACTTACAATTAGAATATACAACAAAATGCAATTTTGACTAGGATATTCCCTGTTAGAAAAAAGGGTGTCAATGGGGAAAGAACTCGAGAACTATTATTTATCGAGTCTCAGGTTGTCACAGAGGTGGCCAAGCTCAGGTCGTGCCTCCATCCATGCTGTGAATTTGATTTCCCTAGGAGAGGTGCTGTAGAGGTACGACCGATATGTTATCAGGTAGAAGTACCTCCTGCAGAATGTGAAAGAATAAAGCTCGTGATAAATTATCAGTGCCATGGAATCAAAATTTAGTCACTAGGTATACTAGTATTATTTTTTACAACAAAACTCTTAAAAAAATCCAATACAGATTGATAATACGCTTTTGCCTCAATGGCAAAGTAAGACTAATTTTCCTCAATTATCATCAGGCAGAAAAATGACTAACAGAAAATGCTTTAAAAAGTTGATCAACCAGGTAGTCCCTATGGAACAATAGTAAATCTAGACAGTACATTCTGGTTCTAAACCTCACATCCTTCACCCAAAAAGAATGGTGTTGACTAACCTCATAGCCTTGATGCCCATGTCCATGAGGTATGACCTTTTCTCATCATCATGGCTATTGCACTTTCCCAGTTTCTTCTTATACTTGAGAATGTCATTCCTCAAGTGTCCAGCACCCCCACACCTGTTAAGTACATAATTTAAAAAAGGGAAAAAAAAAATAGTATGAGCGATGAAGAGTTAGCAAGAGCATAATGATAACATGAATCATCTTAAAGTTATTTGTCTATTTTATTTGAAAATAAGGCCATCAAAATTATGATGTGGTTTTCTCATCTGACTGGGTTTGGTACGAGTTCCTCAAACCTTGGGACTGCAGCTTAAAAAAAAACAGTCCTCACTTAAACCTTGTGATTATACAATTATAAACCCACATTTCCCAAGCCTTAGCTTAACATAATCATCTTCAAATCGTATTGAGGATATTCTAATAATCTGAAAGCAAAGCTAATTCCATTGCTTGATGAAAAGAACAAATGATACCTGTCGATTATGAAGTCAACCTCTTCTTTGCTCTTGGGGCCATGGACCAACACTCTGGTGAGGCTCAGGATGTCTCGGTAGTCACCTTGTTTGAAACCAGCAGCGTCCTTATCATCATCAGATTGATCCTCGCAGGCCGAGCTGGTTTCTGCAGCTTGTGATGTTGACACAAAATGTGTTTCTGCTGTGTACTCGGTCTCAAACTTTGCATCAGCACCTAGCCCGAGACAACTGATAGCCATTGCATAGGCCACCCCGCCATATCCTGTGTGCGAGATAAACAGATAGTATCTCGCATCCCTACCATGCATGTAATTAGTACAATCAGTATAGCACAACATTAGAAAATTATTCAAGTGTGACAATGCATTTTAGGATTTCTTATTAGTTTTCTTTAATTTCGATAATCTTATGACAGGCTATGCCATCCTAAAAAAAATTGCATTGAATTGAATGAGTACAAGGAAAGGAATCGAATTTCTGTGGCCTGGAGAAGCCTTCATGTCTGAGCTGAATCAGCTGATAAGCACATGCAGAAACTTCCAGATTTGTATTTAGAATTCGCTGACTAATTAGGGATTCAAGTAGGCTTAAAAAATTATTTGGTCAAATTTATTAAAAATTCCCTAAAATGGATTTGTAATCTTCTGTAAAACCATGGAAAGGGTAGTCAATCATGACTTGCACGTACAGACAGAGATATATGATTGATAAGACTAGCAAGGACAAGGACTTACTCTAGCAAGCAAGAATGGATGGCATCTACATCAGTAGCCACTGCCTCCCTTTCTCTGGTTACAGGAATTCTCTTGTACTCTATGTTAAAGCCTTCCTTTTTTAGATCGGCAAATACTTCAGAAGGCGTCTTGACGTTGTCCAGAGAAATGTCCTCCCAGTAACCAATCACATTTGATTGGTTTGAGGCTGTGTTGATCACCTCCCGATGCAAGAGCATCTGGCCTCCTGACTGGGAAACTTCAGAGATGATGTCTTCTTTCATCCTGGCCTCCATGTGCTCAACCTAAAAAAATTATTAAAAAAATTAGTTACTAAACTTTTTTCTTCATAAGACTGTTGTAATGAGCAATGGAGACGAAAGAAGTACAAACTAGTCAGTAAATATGCATCCCTGAGTCTTATGTCAGATAAATTGTCAATACGCATGCACACTAACCCAACACACCAAAAGCCTTTGAAAAATCAATTAATGAAGCAACCACTGAGCATAAATCAGATTTGATCCAAGCAGAAACCAGATCTAAATTTGAGGCAACTATTAAACACTAAATCAGAGTTGACCCAAACCCAAACCAGATTTAAAACCTGTCTTGGTCCAATACAACTCAACAACAAAAACCAAAGAACATGTGATAGCAAGGAGGCCCTTCCAAAAGAACATCTGAGACCTAAGTTCTAATCAGAACTACAAATGTCCATATGTAATACCATGTACTTTATTTTGGAATATGAGATATGTGATTACTATTTTTGTAGGAGGAACCTTAACAGGTTGAGGTTTTGGAAAGGTAATTAGGAATTCCATCTACATGCTGTACAAGGTAACACAGAAACTTACCAGCTGATGCAAAATGAGTATCAGATTTTAGTACCATACCGGTAAGAGTCAGTACAAACATATGCTTATTTGCACCAACCTATACCATATCTGAACAGGAATGTCAGCAGTCAGCCCTTAATTCCTTTAAACAATTGCACAGATCTAATCTAAATAATAGCAAAAACAGACGCGGCTAGGATTTTGAGGTGGAGATTCCTCTTCTCTCTGTTTTCTTTCTCTTCTTATACCCTTTTGGTTTTGTTCCTTAAAGGGCTTGTTCTGGAATTCATCCCTCTTTATATTCCATTTAGAGGCTGATATAATAGCACAATATTTCCCAACTGTGCCTCCAACACTGCCAAAGATAGGGTTTCCTATCTTCTTAAATACACCACTGGCAGCCTTATCTCTGAAACCAGAACTAAGTTTGGTGCAATACAGGGGGTAATATATTTATTTTATCCAAGTTATTGGTAACAGCCGTGTTTGTGTGGCTTTTACCCACCTACTTTCCACCTTTTTTCTTTCTTTAGCCTGAAAACTTTATCAGCTACCTAAAAATTGAGCTTGCAGACTGAATTTACTTCCGTAAAAAAAATAGGGAAAATTACCAATCTTTAACTGGCTTTATCCATGATAGGTAGTCTAGTTAGATTCTACTAAAAAGTTCATCCTAGCCCAAGGCCAAAATTTAATATATGCCAATTAACAACTCAAGGGACTTAAATGATCCATGTTAACAGAAGTTCTGTAAACCTATACCAATAAAAGAAAAAAAAAACATCAAGGGAACTCTGTATATACCAAGATACCCCTCTGAACCTCACTTTCCAATTTCGCCAAAAGTTACAAAATATCTTCTTTCTGTCAAGATGATAGGTTATGAAAAAAAGAATGAACATGCTGATATTTCCACAAAATTCCAAGGGGACACATTTATTATGCTTTTTTGTGGACAATGGCATTACTAACTTCATCAAAATTTCCAGCATAATTAAAGTTTTGTAGAGGTGGAAATAAAGAAAACAAAATTTTACTTTAATTAAAGCCAGAAGTAAAGAAAGCTTACCAAGGGTCCAGTGATGCCAACATGCTTAAGAGTATCGACAGGCTGATCAAGTTCTCTCAGAACAAAAGGCACCCCATTTATGTAAACGACTGCTTCCTCTTTGAGGTCTGTTATCACGACTTTCTGGTTTAAAGTCTTGTCCTTGGCGCCTAAATAAGTAAGTACTTCTCTTGCACCCTCTATTGTTGGAGTTGCTGTGCTATATATTGGGTAGCCATCCACCTATATTAACCAAAAGGTTCCATACCAAGTGTTAATGATGGCAGTGAATATCCAAACCTATGCTTAAGAAAAGAGACATGCAATTCTCCAACAATAGAGGGAGAGGCATGCAATTCTCTCAGGTACAAAATTTATCTTAATGTATCATTCAAATGAGGCAATATTTATTTCAGTAAGTTAAATGTGAGATTGAACTGTATTAAGAGAACCAGGGTTGGGTGGCAAAGGGTGGTGTCCGTATCAGTATAGAACAGGTAACCTAAATTAAGAGAAGCAAAATTAAATAAAAAGTAACTTAAGCCCAGTGAGTAAAAGATGAGACTATGAGAAGGCACACAATACCAGAAAACAGAGAGTTAGACGAAGAACATTAAATTTCACAAAAAGGAAAGACACCTTGAATACATTAGGCGTCCCGCGGAAGTGCATGGAAGTGGATTCTTTCTGCCCAGGGAAAAAGTACATCTTGAGTATGGATCCTTTTCCCAGAACTGAACCACGACGGGCCCTCACTCTTGCTTCCATCACAACATCCTCATGTTGATGCTGCACTGATTTTGCCTCATCCTGTTGCAAACAACAGAACATACACTTAAATCTACCCAGAGTTTTCAATAATCTTTTTAATTGTACTTCAATTGTGATTCTCTTCTTTGAGAGAGAGAGAGAGAGATTACAGGGAGGGTGAAGAAGCGACCAGGTCGTAATCTGATGCTCCATTTCATTTCCTGGATCTCAGGTCGCTGATGCAGCCATGTCTTGAAGGACACCTTTTTCTTCCCCTGCCCGCAGAATCCATCAAATGCATCGCTCCCGAGATATGCGGAGAAAGCAATCAACTTAACATACCTCTCCAGGTACTCAGCCCCACGGCTCAGTGCAACCCTCCTGACACGCGGCTCTAAATTCTGTTGGTTTATGACCTTCTGGTACTGTAAGACGGCCTCACGTATGTTCTGCATGGCAGAGCATCTGTTGATGATGGCATCCAGCACCTGCCGGCACTCTATCCCATTGTCAAAGAGCCTCGTGATCTTCCTCAATAGAAGTATGTCGTCAATTCCAAACGGGTGATGACGGCTTCGTAAGCTCGAATGTTTTTGGGGGCTTAATCTTGAGTTGGGGGACCCAGTATCTGATTCTTCATCTTCATTCCTGTGGATAGTTTCTTCTCCACCTGATGAACCTTTAGCGTCTGATTCTTCTGGCTGGAAGTCGTCAGTCATTTCTATTCTAATAGGTCTTCCATGATCTATTCTTAGTTTTAGAAGGCATGCAATCACTGTACCTGTAGTTGTTCTACCACGGCCCATCTGTGCAATAATATAGAAAAAAAAAAAAAGCATGTTGTATCAAAATTTTCTTTTTTCTTATAATCATTGTCCTGAAGTATTATAATAAAATGCTTAAAGTTCATCGTGAATCTCTTCCTTGCAGCCTAAAAAGAAAGTTGTGATATGTTATTCTAAAGCTTAAACCATTTCTTTAATCAGAAATAGCAATTGCCTTAATGCTAATATCACAATTTGTCTCTGATAGAATGTTTAGTTGTTTCCTATTTCAGTCAAAGATCAAAATAAAGAAATAGAAATGATCAAATAGGTTAAAGAGAGATCATAAATTATACAAACACATGGCTACTAATATGAAGATGTCAGAGGTTAAGGAGAGATAATAAATTATACACACACAAGGCCACCAGTATGAAGATGTTAAAGAGGTCAAAGAGAGACCATAAACCTACACACCTGGCAATTAAAGACGAAGACTGCATCCTTTGGTGCCGAGGCAATATTGGCAGCAATGTCATCAATGTCTGAGGTTTGGGGTGCTTTACCATCAGTTATAGGGACACGTGCATATTTTACAGGGAGACCAGCCAATTCCAAACCATTATAGACCTCAAGAGGGGTCTGGATTGATTCACTTGTTATATGCTCCCATGAATCAAATATCTTACCACCATCAGTTTCATGTACCACCATTATGGCCCCACCATATTTTCCAGCTTCACGCAGGATATCTTCCTTTAGCCGGGCTTCCATATTTTCCACTCTTTCTCGATCAATTCCCTGAAATTACCACAACGTATTTTATTATTAGCTTATTTTTAATAAATATATTTTTTTATAAAGAAAGTGAATGGGAAAAGTAAGGAAAAGAATATGTTCTTGGACGGTACTACAGTCTACATGGGACTAACACCCTAATGCTACTAAATAGGTAAAACAACTCATACCAGAATATCTGAATCACAACTCATATGCAAATTGTCAAAGTTCCTGAAGAAATTAACATTTTCAAGGGAATAAACAGAAATACTTACTGTATACTCGAGCATATTTTTATAAGGTCTCTCAACCTCTCGAAGCACAAAAGGCTTGCCATGAATATAGATAACTGGTTCTTCTCTCATGTTATGCCAAAGGACAGGCCTTCCCCCTTTGCTGGTGCTTATCCTCTTGATGACTCTGTGGATACCATCAACCGTGGGATTTGCAACACCATACACTGGAAACCCAGGAATCTCTCGAAAATTAGGGGCACCTTCAACTAGCTCGGGCAGGCTGAGGTTCTGACAGCCAGGGCAGTGATCACTTTTAAGAACAGTTTGACTGCCGAGGACCTCCCCATTTCGCATGGCAGCAACAGTGCTCATATCATAAGGACGACTGGCACTAACACCATCAGGTTGACTGGACTCAGTCGTTTTGGTAAGAGAATGTTTTGAGCTTGAGTATCCCAATGCTCCCATTGGATCTCTCCTTAGCAATCTGCATGAATACAGATCCTATTAGCCATCATCGATGTATTGAGCAACAAGAAAATTGAAGAATAAGACTGCCAAAATCAACTCCCACTACGTTTCAAGGTCTCGGTTCACAGCATTCTTTACTAATTTCAATTCTAACACTATTACTAATACTGAATTTTAAAAATAAATAAAAAATTGCATTTTAATTAAACTGGACGTTGTTTGAATTGCACTAAATATATATTCCTTGTTGTTGTTATATATCATATGAATTCCATTTAAATTTGTTTTCTTCAAATTCAAATTTTTTTTTATCCTTATTCTTCATGAAAACTAAAAGAAAAAATTCAACACTGATGAGGCAATAATAGTATTGTCCCAGGCAATATAAATTTGAAATAATTATTTTTCAAAACTAGCTAAAATCACAAGGACCAAATTTATAGATTGCAAATAAAAGACCAACAGGATACAAACTTGTATATTAGATCAACAGCATCAATTATTGTCAAAAGAAGGATAATATCAATACTTTGTCTTTTTAAATAACCCCTAGGTGTATGTTACAAATTGTAGCAGAGCAGGTAAACAAAAGAACAATGAACTGATCAGCTGAGCAACGGTTTTGCTGCACAATTTGGAAATCTGTATGTTTTACTGTTTTCCATGAAAGTATAATATTTATCCTTGTTAATTTCCTAACTTAACGAACCTGTTCTCTGCTTTTATTGATGTAACAAATGAAATATGCAAGGGTCAATTAAAAGAAAAACAAAAATCAATTCCAAGGCAGATATCATCATAAAATTACTGCTATATTGGTTACTGATTCTTTTCTAAAAATATTTCTCAATTTTTGTCACATTATTCTTTTTAGAGGTTAGTAAAAAGTACCTGCGGAGAATGCTATAAAGTTCAGGCCTGGCCTTCATCCAGTCAGAGAAAGAACTCTCGCAAGCAGAAGATGATTGTAGTGCTGAGCTTTCAGTGTGGATATAGACTGCAAAGCAAATAAGGAAGTAGTATCGCTCCAAGTACTCCACAAAAAAAGAAAGTGATGCGGCTCTCTTCATCTCATCCGGTTGCCTCAGAATGTTATTGCGATATGCTGCAATTGCCTCTCTTAGGTTCTGTTAAAAAGATAAAAATTTTAGATCATCAAAAGATTTAAAATGGTTCGATCCAGGATTAATTGAGGACAAGACTGGGTTTATTTAATATTCAAAGAATTATTCTACAATCTCTATCTTATTAGACTTGCTTTATTCTCATGGTAAACTTGATAATGTATGAAAATAAACTACAAGTAGTATGTATTGTTAGATTTATTAAAAGCTAAACATATTTGTTAAAATGTTTTTTTGTTCTCCATCAGAATAACAAAAGCTTCTCCACCACAACTTCCTGTTTTAACTGCTAATAATAATAATATCGAATTGATCTGTGATTTTAATTATTCAAGCATCTCACTTGTCAAGAGATCTTACAGTTCTCGATTTAATTCTGTAATACAAGTCAATTCTATAACAAAACAATCCTTCATGGGATACTACTCTGACAAACCTAAACACAATTCTACTTTTCCCATTAATTCAAGATTACTACCCTTAGCCATGTATTTAGCGAGGAATGCTGTTCCTTACCTGCATTGAGTCGCATTTGTCAATAACTTTATCTACTTGCCTCTTACACTCAACACCTCCCTGCCACAAAAATGCAGACCAAAATTAAAAATGAGAAAAAAAAAAAATTATATTTTCTATGATGCACTGGGCATCCAAATTTCTACTTTTAACAAAATAAACCAAATATCAAGTTATTTACAATCAAACAAACAGCCGACTTTTTCCCAATCATATACCAGAAACTAAACTGAACCTAGCATGACCCAACCGAAAGCCTGTTAATTGAGGTTTTAAAAATTTATATATATGAGAACACAAATCTTCCTATTTCCTAACCCAACTTGTACCAATCTCGATTTAACATCAGAATGGATGGAAAAGAAGTTTAGACTTAACAATCACATGGTAACTATTGCTGTAGTATTAAAATGTTTTTCTTTTACCTCAAGCACACGAACCAGACTTCTAACAACAGCATACTCCCCCCTGCGTATAGCTTCCTCTGAGTCTGGAGTATTGTCAGGCACATAATTTGCAGCTGCAAATACTTGTCCAATGGAGCTTGACCTGGGAATCCCTACAAATACATACAAAAAATACTATATTGACCAATCCACCATGAAAGATCAATTTAGTCTGAATTTACGCACGTATGTAATCATTGGTAGATCATATTAGGTATCTACTAATTTTGTTACTGATGTTAGGATAAAAGAAAAGTACAATACATATTTATTACAATGAAAGTGTGACCCTTAAGTAAATGATAACTATTCAGATGGAATATCAAAATCTGACATTCGTAAAATATTAATCTGTAACCATTTTTAACTGAACCACTAGATAAGAAAGGAAAAACTAACCTGATGCACCAATCCGGTTCAGGTAGACCAAGGTAGCTATCACCATACCAGTTGTTGTTCTTCCTCGGCCCATCTGACAGTTAAAAACTATGTCTGTGTCTACGCTGACCTGAGATATTCTTTGCACCTGTTCACAATGAGATGGATAATCTAATTAATATAACACACAGGCCAACATATTCCAAAGCTTCTGACAAGTCTTAAAAAAGGATACATCTAACATTTATTGGATTACAGAAATGGTTGACAGAGAAAGAGAGAGAGAGAGAGAGAGAGAAAGAGATGGAAACATACTAGATGGTCAAAATCTATTTCTTTTGGGGACTTCTCGTCAGTGATTGGAATGCGCTCATACTCCACAAGGTATCCTTCCTGCTTTAACTCCTCATACACCTAAAAAGTTCACGGGGTGTCAAAAATGCAATCCACTGACCCACTTATATGCACACAGACATGATCACACACACACACATGCTGAATGGCAGATGCAGAAACTTTTTTCAAAGTGGGTCAGCCATTTATTAATTGAGAATTATATAATTGCTAATTATAATCATAGGATTTGGTTATTATGGGGTCGAAAGTGGAGTTTTAGCAAAAGTATGGCAGTCAGACTGGATGTACATAGCAAAATTCTCTTATAAATTAATATAAAAAATCAATATAAGCTCATCTAATTTAGGGAAAAAATGTGTGTGTGTGTGTGGGGGGGGGGGGGGTCAATCGGTCCCTATTTCATCCTATAACTTTACCTCTGTACAAACTTTTATGGTTAATTTGCCAAATATAGCCAGATTTGGTGCCCGGGATGGGTAGGGATGCTACTTTAAAACAAGATAAAGAAAAAAGATTTCCTTTCTCAAGTGGAAAAAAAAAAAAAGAAGGTTTTCAGGTTGGTCAATTTTAAAAAATATTGGGTAGGTCTCATTCAAATCTTTCTTCTTCTAGTTTCCATGTTTTTTACTACCTTAAGAATGGATTAGGAAAAGAAATGAACTCTGCGAAATTTCCACAGATGTTATGCTAAGAACCTTAACATGCATACTAAATGCCTGGCATTTACTCACTAATTGTTCAAAAATATTGAATAGAAAATAGCGAAGGGCTAGCAAAAGTTAGACAAATGATAATATATCATAGAGAGAGAATATGATAAGAGAACTACCTCCACAGGGGTCTTAACAGATTCCGCTTCAAGTGGCTCCCACTGATCGACCATCTGACCATTTGGCAGCTCATCTGTTACTAGTATCTTATTCCCATATCTGTTTATGTTGATTTTCAAACTTTTAATAAGAAACTAGAACTCTTGGTTTATAAGGTTAACAGACATAACATGAGTCAACTCTCACAACCGAAGGTTACGATGCATTGTTATCCATATACACATATGTATATCCTGTTGGAATAATTAGTGGATTTATTTTTTCATTTTAACTTTTGAATGAAAAAGTAGGTCTACTGGTTGGTCACTTAATGGTCTACTGACCCAAAGCAGATCTGACCCGTGATGCAGAACTACTAACCCAATAGGTCAGACTATGCTGGATTTGGTCAGGTCTACCTGTTAAGAAGTTTCTGAAATTCAGCAACTCCAAATATAAATCCCAAAAATTTTAAACCCGTTGTGAAATCCATTTACACAACAACCAAGGAATGTGCACACTGCAGTCAAGATTGACTTGTTCATCATGAACACACTTCTTGGGTCTGCAAAGACAGGTTATTTAATGTGAAAGCCCTGCTCATCTGTTTAAACATTAAAAACAATTGAGGGGACAGCAAGGTTGTGTAAAGTTGGGCAATGATTAGCTGGACAACATTGACGAGGACACAAGGTCTTTTTATGCATCCACCTGATAAGTCTAACCAGACTATTGAAATTCAATTTATTTGTTCCAGGCTGTTGGGTCTCTGACCTACTCTCAGGTAGGGAAGGGGACACAAAAGCAGTAATATGTTTAGCAATCCAAGTGTGTAGGACCGTCCATAGTCTTACTAATCAGTTCTAAAATCTGAAATTCTAACTTTGAATTATTGAAAATTTAAAAAAAAATTTGCCTGTTGAATCTAAATCAACACTATCACTCCAGTTTTCACTGTAAAATATATACCTTGATGCTTCAACAAGGATGTCTTCCTTTAGACGAAATTCCATCTGTTCAACTCTCTCTCTGTTTATTCCCTATTCCAGTAAAAACACCTCAATCACTACGTTTCAATGTCATATAAGAAATTGATTATATTATGCACATCTCATGAAACTGTCTCATCATCCGGCAATTTTTCTGAAATTAGTTCTTAATAAATTTATCGAAGTTCAAAAAAAAAGGTCAAAGGCATTTATTGGTATAAATCAGTGAACTGTACAAGAATGAATTCCTTAAGATGATTACATAATGAGAAAGTACGTATCATTATTATTACATTATATATTTGAAAAAAAAGAAGAAATTATATACTGCAGGTAAATAAATGCTAACTTCTGATCTTAATTTTTCTTTGCAACAAAAGAGAAACAAACAAATCATTGCTTACATTTGATCTTACCTTTTTTTTGGATAAAGTCATGTTTTTAATTAATATCCGTATTCAATTATATATGCAAGTCAACTATTTTAAATAAGTGTGAGGAAGAGTGATACTTTTAATATCAATATACAAAATGGTTAGTGGACACACCGTATACTCAAGATTGGAGAAAGGCCTTCCAATATCTCGTAGAACAAAAGGCCGTTTATTGATGTATATGACCTATTCAATGAAATTAAAAATAAAATATAAACGAAAAGGAAAAAGAAAGAGATAAGAAAATAAGCAATTAAGTTCCATGTTTGTTTAAAAAGACTAAGAAAGAGATGAGTGCCCTGTAAAGTACTCATACATTACTATTAGATCCAACCCACCCACCCCCACCCCACCCCTCCCTGGTATGGTGAACGTCCATTTCTAATTTGGTGCCAGTGGAATCTATAGTTTATGCATTTCTTCCAAAAGTTATGCCATTGCCAGGTACAACACAAACAATGGTAAAAGTGGGCATCCTGCGCAACTGCTGGTTTAATACTTGATCTCTGATTGTAATCTTATACAAAATAATCAATAAAAATAATTAGCAAAAACCTACGGGTTCTTCTCTAAGATTATTCCAAAGGACATGTGCCTGTAAGGCTCCATTTTTATGAGCACCTATATGGTTAAGCACATTCCTTATACCATCAATTGTTGGTATTGCCACACCATGAACCTGTAGCGATCCAGCCTGCACAAAATGTACCATGTAAAAAATCAGGAAAATTATAAGCACCCATTATTGGCTTTACAATGGTACCCACCGTTCATTTTAAACATGAGAATTATATAGTCTTTCTTTTGTGTTAAATTTCCAGGGCATATTCCTTCTATAAACTTTTGTTTACTTAGAAAAAAGACACCCTATAAGTCATGTGCTAAAACATTATGTTTGACAGGTCAGCAGCTTTAATTTCACACAAGCTAGGGCCCCTAGGATGCGTTTAACAGCATCTAGCAGTCTTACAAACAGAAGATTTAGTAAGTAGAAAGTACTTCGTATCCATAGGAGTACTCAATCTCTAGCAGCCTTATTCTTCATGGTGAAATTTATGCAACTTCTGAACTAATTCAGGAAACAGTTCAAGTGAAGTGGGACATGATCTAGAACTGTTTCCAAGTTAATACAACTAAGCACCAAAACATCCAATTCAAATTATCACCGAAGTTAATTTTGAAAAACTGTGATTTCAAACTTGTAAACCTGGAGCAAAATTGATGTATAATTTTGATTCCAAATTTATCTAGGAACTAGTTAGGAGCTGCTGTCATGACAATCCATGACAGACTGCCCAATCTTTTTTTTTCCCAATTTTTTCTTCATACCATACTGTCATACTGATCCCCATTGTCACAAAATCAAATAGAATTCACCGAGATGATCTCGTACAGTACTCAGACTGAGAAGAGAGAATGAGAGCAAGTGTTACCTGTCTGTAGTTAGGGGCTCCATCAATTTGGGGAAAGAGGCGCTTGTTCTGACAGCCTGGAAAATGGTCGGACTTGAGGATGGTTTTCTTCCCGAGCACGGCTCCTCCTCGGCAATTAATCACATGCTCAGGTTTCACCTCCACGTCACACTGTTCAGGGGCCCCACCTGTCTGCGTCGCCAGAGAACCCTGTACCGAGCTCGAGGGCACCATTGCCTGAGCGACTGAGCACTTGGAGAAGAAGCGTTTGCGCTTGGCGTTAGAAGGAGAAGAGAAAGGGAATGCGACTAGGCGAGAAGAAAGGGAAGAGGAAGGAAGTGTGAGAGAGAACGAGAGAGAAAGAGACAAGGAAGCAATTGAATTTGAAGAGAAGGAGAGGAGAGGAAGGTAAAGTGAGGAAGGAGAAGCAAAGCTATTTATCCTTTCAATCTAACAATACAAAACAAACAAAAGGGACAGATTTGAGATTTCCCACAGCGGGTTCTTTCTCTTCGCTCGTTTCTCTCTCGTCGCGTGTCGGACCAACTTGAATTATAATAATAAAATATTGGGGAAGACGGAACGAACAGTGGGGATTCGACGAATCGCGTTTGGTTTGTGCGAATTTTGGCACGGGAAGCAGGAGCATAGGTGGAGGAGGTGCGGCGCATATTCCAATGCGAACAGCGCACAGCGGCTTGACAATTGGTGTTGCCTCCTGGAAATACGTACGGACAAACTGAGACGGGTGTCCGTTGGTTGGTTTTTTTTTGTTCGTACTTCGTGTTCCCACTTTCCAGTTTTTAGTCCACAGTGTGAGCATTTACTTTATTTATGTTCTTCAATAAGACCGGACTCCACGGTTGTTGACGAGCGTTGCGTTGCGAGTTTGTTTGAGCGGAACTGTCCTTGTCGGGTTGCGTTATTGGGTCGGGTCTGGATAGGATGATTCGCATCCGTGAAGTATTAGTTTTGACTTGGGAGTATTTTATTTTGATGACTTGGATGTGCGTTCCACGTGTTGAGTTCAAGCAATATTTTTATGATTTAGATGTGTTATTATTTGATACAATATTTTGAATTTTTAGTTTTAAAATATTATTTTGTGGCAAGTTTGGAAAAAGAAAGTATAGTATTTGATCTCGTTTTTCTTATTTATTATTGAAGGTGATATTAGCGATAATATAATAGTTGAAAGATTTTACAAGCAAGGAAATAAACAACTTAACGATTTGATATTCTATCTGTATGATGATAACTTTTTTTAATTGATGTGTGTGGATAATTGTATGGATTACTATTTAAACTCAAATCGCCAACTTCTCGTAGATAACTGATGTAGACTTTTTTTCTGGATAAAATAACAATTCAAGGCAGATTTTTTGCATTACTAAATGCTTAAGTACAATGTATCTAAGTCTGAGACTAAAAAAATAATAATTACAAACTATTAACTTAAAATTCCCCCAACCTAATGCCGTGTCTAAAAAAAAATCACAAATTTTATATCATAATAATAGCCCCTTGGCTTAAAACACTGAGATTAGCGCTGGAAATATCTCAACCCCTAAATATTAAATTATCATCCGTCCCTATCTCTTCATCTCCTCATTTCCCACCACATCTTCCAGCCTCAAATATGACTTTTTTTTTAAATTTATATTTTAATATCTCTCAGATCTGCTTCGTAGTTCCTCTTTGTAGCATGCGAAAAACGTTTTCGGTTTTGGCTCCGGATCTGATGGCGACTTTGCTTAAGTCCCAACCGCGTTGTAAAACCACACAAAAAAGTAGATAACAAAATAATTAAAACAGAGACATGACGTGACGTGTGGTTTTAATGTTTTAAAAAACTTAAACCAATAGAAATTGAGACCCTTTTTCTAGAATGAAGAGCATTCTATCCTAATCGGCTAATCCTATCCTCTTCATAAAAAGACTAAACATAAAACCAAATAACCAATAAATATATAGATGCTTCCACGTTGGCATATTTAAATGTAGATTTATTGCTTGTAATTAGGAGAAGCTACTCTTTGTATGATTGCATTGTCACCCACCATCCTCGTGCATCACACGTCTAGTTAATTTATTTGATGAGTCAGCATGATCAAAATTCAACAAATTGAGTCACTTGACAATGCTTTTGCCTGCATTTGGAACAGAGTCAATTCCATAACAACAAATAAATGCGCTTGCATGGAATTTTTGACATAAGTTGTCACTTCAATTTCATCCACTGACAAGAACAGTTTTTGGTATGTTTCTTGCTTTCGCGCCTTTCGCGCACTAAGGAAATAAATTGAAACAAAAAAAGGTAAACAAAAGAAAGAGAATTATGTTGTTACCCTTTACGTACAAATTCGCTTTTGCTTGTATTATACAGCAAATGCTTACGTACTCCTAAGTTATTTTTCTTGATCGGTGTTACATACAATTCAACAATTAAGTAATAATACTGTCGGTTGATTGTCTTTCATAATTTGAAATTTACACTTATACTCTTTTTGATCATTTTATTGTACACTCTTTTATCATTTTATTGTACGTTTGATAAAGTGAAGGAATAAAAAAGAATTATTATTTAATGAGTTATGTTTGATAATTGATAAAATAGAAATGATAAGCTATCTCATATTTTCCAAAATAATAAATAAAAGATAAGAGAGAAAACATTTTTTCCTATTGATAGAAAGACGAAAGGATAATTATTATTCTAGCTAGGAACAAGATTTATTACTTTATTTTATTTTATTTTATAAATATATAAAACATAGCTATGCTATATAGCATGCCAGATAAGGCTTATCGATCCGTTTATCCTCTATATCTCTTCAAAAACGTAATAGTTATTTTTGGTATTAGTAAGAAGATAATGATATTCTTATTTCTTGTTGTCAATGCAAGATAAGACTTCTTCATTTATCCTTTACTTTATATCATCTCCAAAGACACCTTTTTTTATATGTTGTTAAGGAGATAGGAGATAAAACTTCGATAATACTCATTTCTTATTTTTCATGTGATCGTTTGGAAATAAAGAGAAATAATGAAGAAATAAATCTAGAATGTATCTGGAAGTATAGTGTGGATTTTTTTTTTTTTCATTTCTTATTATCTATCAAACATAATAATAGAAAGATTGTTAAAATTATGCGAGTTTGTTCAAATATACAAAATTCATTCGAGCAGCAATAGGATATAATGACGACAATGTGAAAATCGAAAGATTAGAATTACGCATATGTTATTTTTCACATTAATAAGGCTCTGATCAAAATTGATTTATTTTTTAACATGGGATTTCAATTCATTAGAAATTTTTTGATCAAAATGAATGAATTTGGCATCATTTGGTTGGAATTTCCATATAATTAGATTCAACCAAATCTTGAGAAGTTACTTTAATTGAAATGAAATGAAATAAAATACTACGTAAAAAATAGTTTGATCAGAGCCGAAGTCAATTTTAATAGTAAAACTGAATCATTCATTGAGCAATTTGATATTTTAACAGTTTAAATTTATTATAATTTTACTAGCAAACAAACAAAATTAACTGCACCAAAATTAATAAACAAAACTTATTTGATAAAATAAAATTTAATTTCCATTACATCAATCATCACAATAAATAAAGTTCCTTGGCAATCTTGGTTATCTTTTCAAGTAATTCTTTGCAAGACACTTTCATTACACAGTCTTGGCTTTCTTTGTTTTTTGTTTTTTTTTTTTCTATTTTTCCCTCTTTTCTCATTTATCTCCTTCTAAAAAAAGCACAGAAAATGACTAGCTAGTGAAGCAGAGAGTTTGATTCAATTCCACTTCCAAATAGCACCAAGTCCATGGGGAAAAGGTTTCCCATCCCTCTCAAACAGAAAGGCACAAAATTTTGGTGGTGATTTTAATTAATTTTTTTAAGAAAATAAATAATTAGATACCATTATGAAAATTATCGATTATAAAAATGCTACTCATAAATAGTTAATTAGTTTCACGTCACTATAAAAAGATTGAAATTAGTTTTCTGCCATTAATTTCTTTAAAAATAATCAACATTAGAGATATGCTATTCTAAAACCTGTCATGAATATTTTATCTCTACTACTTATAAATGCACGTAATGCATAGGTGTTACACTCTAGGTCTAGAGAGTAAACAATTTTTTCTGTCGTTGGATCGACTTGATCTGTGGTTGGATGAGAATCGCTAGACCAAATAACACTATCATTTGGTTTTCCATCTAATATAGAAACAAATTGAATAACAAATATATTTGTATCGCTGGTAAATTAAGCAATATATTTTTATTGTCTAACATTATTTTGTTGCTTTATTTGTCCACATATGAGGGCATCTTATGCTAGTATAAATAATCCAATTACCCCTTTCGTAGATCATTACGAAAAGAAATTTTGGAAAGGAAGAAAAAACAGAGAAGTACACCATCAAAATAGGAGCTCTCTATGGTCGTTCTCTGATAGTTACAAACCGAGAAGAACATTATTATTCTGTTTCCGCCACTCTTAAGTAATTTTACACACAAGTACCGTTGAAAGAAGTTAGAACCGACGAGGACATTATTATTCTGTTCCCGCCACTCCAAGTAGTTTTACACACAAATGCCACTGAGGCTTGCCGCAAACCAATTTTAAATGTTAAAAGTTCTTTTTCTCAGAAGTAAATTCATGCCAATCAATCCTGTTGTACTTGGGCTCGTTACCTTACAATATTTTTTTTATCCATGTAATTATGTTTTGGATAACTAAAAGAGATCAACTATCTAGAAGAGACCCCACATTTGTAACATACACAATATCAGCGGTCAACTAGAAGAGGCCGCCTGGCGCTGTTAGTGTAGCTGGTTAAGACACTTGCCTGATTTCATGGAGATATTTGCTGGTTGAGAGTGCGTGTGAGTGGACCTACGGACAATTATAAAAATTTTAAAAAAAAACTAGAAGAGGCCCTGTTCGCGTATTAAAATTGGTTCGAATAAAAATTCATACAAAACGTTGGAGAGGCATATTGCTTTGCAACAAGACGACAAGTGGTGATTAGTCAGAGAATGTTAGAAATCGACTAGATACAAAACAATGTCATCGAAGCATTTTTATCGAATATTAATAATCAGATTCATCACAAATAAATGAATATCTAGCGGCACAAAACCAATTCCTATTGTTATATAGTGGAATAAAATATTTTTTTTCTTTTGTGATGGCATATTTCTAATTTTAATATTGTATACTGTCATATATTTTTTTAAAATATTTTGTAATGAAATATTTAAAAGGTAGAATGGTCATATCAATTGACTGACGACATAAATCTAAGTTTTTATTTTAGTGATAGCATAAAATATTTATTCTTTAGTAATGACATATCTTTAATTTTAAGTTTTGCACTGACATATACCTAAATCACCCTTAAAAAAAAAAGAAAAAAAACTAATACTACATTCGAAAGGTTCCTCTCTCTAGTACTCTAGGGAATCAGATCCTCTGGACGTCCATCCTCTGGACGTTTGGTGGACGTCTCGGGATCTGGACCGTCTGATTTAATCTCAACGGCTATAAGAGAGCCCCGTGCATTCCACCACACCCGAAAAAAATATTGGCCCGAAAAAATGAACCGTCTGATTTAATCTCAACGGCTCCGATCGAAACGTCCAGAGGATCCTGGTCCAGTACTCTAGTCCATCTTTCTCGATTTAAATCATCAGGAAAAGGTGCCCAAAAATCAATTGAAGCCCAACTTCAAGCCTTCGAAGCCTAGAGAAAGAAGTCCACGAAGACCGGCCTAAGCCCAAAATATCCGTTGATTAAGTGTTAATCCTAGTACAATTTATTTATTGATTATTATGATTTTGTGCGAATTTGAATTTGTATAACGTTCATATTTTATCACATATATAAATAGGCTCTCGATAATATTTATTTATTCTGGCAGGATGGAAATACATTTAAATGTTGACGATTATTATCAGGGCCTATTAAAGATAAAAAAAACCTGAATTCCATGTCATAATTCAAAAGCAAAGAGATTTAGACTATTTTAACTATCGTACCTGCAATTGCATGCCTTTCGGAACAATTCTAAATTAACTATAAAAGCAAAAGATGTCCTCGTAGTGAACAAATAAAGAAACAATTAGGCAATAAAAATTATTGCACAATTTATCAACGATACATGTAGATTTGTTGTTCAATTTGTCCTCATATGTGGACAAATAAAGAAACAAAATGTTAGACAATATATTTGTTGTTCAATTTGTTTTCTTATTAGACAGAAAATCAAAATACGTTTTTTCGTCTGCTGATTAATATCTAACCACAAACTAAATCAATCGAACAACATAAATAGATAGATATACACACGCTAGACTTAGCATGCAACTTTCTTAGTCGTGAGTTTATAAGGAGCAGAGATAAAAATATTTTAAACTTTCTTATATTTCGGATCCGCAATTTCATTATTGAAAAACAAACGAAGCTAATTCTGAGGATCGATATAGAATGAAAGTTTTGCATAATTGCAGTTGCTAAAGTTGTGAATTCAGGCAAGACATAAAATATGGGCTTTAATCTCTGCACTAGTCGGCCTTCTCAGTTAATCATCTATTAATTTAGGCCTAGGAAGATACTGATTAATTTGTCGCTTCTACGAGCTAAAATCTATATGGTTCAAGTAAAATAATCGTTGAAAAAGTTCCCTTAAATTTTAAGAAACTTGTCTGGGTAACATGATTTAGTAAAATAAATATGGAGACGCATGTTTTTATGTGAAATCAAAGACCGAAAAGTTAGTTTTATTTTGCCTTAACTCTACTTCACTTGCCAACCTTAAGATAAATGCTATGCACGCAATTGTACACTAATTGTAGCAACATATGGAGATTTTGCTTTTAAAAATCGTGCAGGAGAAGGAAAAAAAAAAAATCCAATTTTTTATTTTCAATACATTAGTGTTGGAATTATGTCCTAAAAATCAATATTTAATGACTTATTTTTCTTAGTTTACGTTAATGATGATATTTAATCATTTGTTCCTAGAATTTATTATTGACAGATCATTCGGGCTGATGATCTGAATTATAGATCTCTGTGGATCATTCATTAGAATGACAATAATAAATCTAAATCGTCCATAATCTTGATAATTAACAAGGAACATTAATTATCGGATAAGATTAGTATGCAAGTTAAGTGATGATTAAGTTCTACAAATCATAGGTAATGAGTTACCAACTTAATTGCATATGTGTATGTTATTGGAACATAGTACATGACTTGACCCAAGGAAATAAACATATGGATTGTATTATGTGTCATTGTTTATTTTATGTGAGTTTGATTCTAAGTTTGAGATGTTCAACTTTTCCACATGAGGATATGTACTATAAATATCGTCTAACGTTGATTCCTGATAAAGGCTGCTATACGGACTTTATTTATGCTCTCTTGAATGTGTGGGGAAAAGTTGTTCATCAAGAAAACCGTATGTCCCTCATTAGTATACCTAGTGAGTGATGATATCTATTTGGGCCCCTTGATGGAGTTGGATCGTATGCATGCAAACTAGACGATCAACTCTAGATCAAGAAATGTATAATCTGCAAGAATGACACATTCCTATCTTGGATTATGCAATGATATCATGTGACATAAGAATCGGATATGGAAATACTATTATTTCTTATGCATGATTGAGATATTGTAATAGTACATTATTTATGCGAATTGAGAATCATAACGTGTTGCTAGATACCGCTTATGATTATTGGAAATAAATAACGATTTTTTTCATGGCCACATAGCATAAATCCTCAATATGGTCGCACAAATAGGACTCTAACTACACGGTGCATTATTTGTTTATTCACAACAGTGAGTGTTGCGAAATATGATAAGTTGATTAATTAATTATATACCATTGTGAACCGTTATAATTAATTAAGTCAAAAGGATCATATGAAAATAAATTAATGCATTAGCTAATCCAAAGTTAATTATTAATGAGTTAATAAATAATTATGTTCAACACACTTTAATTAGTTTGAGCTATTTGGACTTCTAGTTATTTAATTAATTAAAGGCCCGATTTGAGGAAGGATGAAGAAGTAATTAATGTGATGGTTTATTGGACCATTGCAACATTTGATGTAGCCCAAAATGACCCTATTAATTTCTGCTAGAGCTCTAGTGGCATACTTGTAAATAGTTCAAAGAGAGGATGAGAGTTGTTGGTTATATAAATGAGTCACCTCTTGGGAAAGCCCTAGCCTCCATCCACATTCTCTCTCCTCTCTTCCTAGCTGCCCCCTTCTTCCTCTTCCTCTCTTGCTCATGTGTTGAGCTCTATTCCTTCTTCTCCTCCATTAAAATAGTTAATAGGAAGAAGAGTTTCATAAAGGGGATTAGCTAAGAGCTCTTGAAAGCTAGCACTTTCAAAGAGCTCGTGGTTAGCTCCTTGGTGGGCTTAAGGCACCATAAATGGTGGAGGTGGTGGAGCATGCACCCCATCGACTCTCATGCCATGGAATCGAGCCTCATGAATGTAATTTCATGAAAGGTATATCATCTCCTACTCTCATATTGTGAAATGCTTGTGAATGACTTTAAAGCCTAGATCTTTTGTGTTTGATTGATGCTTATGGCTAATTGTTGGCACAAAAATTGAAATTAAATACTTTCTAACAATTAGACAGAAGCAGATGAATGTACGCCCTCAACTCAAGTGATATATATTTCAAAAAAGCATTGTAATAAACAGAGATGTCCATATTACATAATAATATTTCTGAAACTTAAATAATCAATTTCTAGTAATTAAAATATAGTAAAATAAGCTAAAAGTGTTCAGGTTACATTTATTAATTTAAGAGTATAATTTTATAAATAGGACACGCAATAGATAATTAACAGGTATTGCAAACATAAGCACATGAATTGTGGGAGTCTAGCACAGTTGGTTAGTGGTTTTGTTATTATCATAGAGGTAACGGGTTTAATTCCTTCTAGACGTGGAAGAGGGATAAACTCTATTTAACATAGTGGATTATGCCTTTATATAAATAAATGAGCCTTATTTAAAAAAAAAACACATAAGCAACAAATATAATCTAGAATAATAAAATAAGGACTTGAGATGTACATATAGTAGGGTATTTCAACAAAAAGTAGAAGAATAAATTAGAACTTGAGATGTATATATATATATTTGAATATTTGACAATGTCTTACATAAAAAAAATGTTGTGGTCCGTATGAAAAGGTCAAGAAATCTATGTCATCTATATTTTTATTTCGAATTTGGATAATTCGGAATTCCGGATATATTTGACAACTTGAAGCTCTATTCCAATATATCTATCCATGTAATTTTTTTTTTGGAATACGCAACGGCTAATTATTTATTTACAGATACAAATAGAATATATGATAAAAAGAACAAATAGAATGTATGATAAAAAGAACACGGACAAATTAAATAAATAAATTTGTTGCGTTACAACCTAGACGAAGAAGTTTTTACGTGTCTTTGTATTTTCTTAATTTTGAGTGATTTTTTATATGAATACCATTGACTTCACATCTTCTAAGACATTTGACTCAAAAAATAGTACCGGACCTAGCTATGAATTCAATTGTTCTTTATTGAATTGCATGTGTTTTAATTGAACGGTTCAAATAGTGTCCACTTCTATCAGACGCTTGAGGTTGAGGGGATGTAATTAATGGATAAACAGCTACACTAATCATGAAAGTGTACTTCTTATATATATGTTTATCCCCGTACAGAAAGAAAACAACACATAGCTAGGTACACAAAAAATTATTCTTTTGGTGACACATGATGGGATTCTTGATGCCCATAACAACCGATCGAACCACCGTATTGACTTGTTCATGAAAAAGACATCATTTTACTTTTTATTTTCTTTATAGTTAAAAGCAATAAAACATACATGGCAGAAAGAAAAGGCAAATAAAACAAGAACGGTCTACCTAAGTCGGTCACCACAAACAAGAATTGGAAAGTGACTTGCCTCACGTAAAATAAATATCTATGTCACTATAAAAGAAAGGAAAAAAATATATATAATATAAAAGTGAACCAATAACAACTATTGTGATTCTTCAACAATCCTATGGCGATTAATTTCTTATTTTACATGTATAGGTTTACTAATCAACCCCAAAAAGTGGCGATAAGGTAGAATTTTGGTAACCGATCGAACACTATTTGAAAAAATTTTAAATGCAAAAGAAAGAACAAAACAAAATACCGTAAAAAGTATAAATAATAAGCGATAATTTCTTAAATGTAATCATAAAATAGTGCAATTGCCGTAGGGAGATTGATCGTATAAGACAACCGGGGGATAGCCAGGCGGCGGAAAGTTGGATGCCTGTCCGCCGCCGCAGTAGCATTGCTGTGGGCAGTAACAGTAACACGGGAATGGGGGCTGTTTGCACTCCTTCTTGTCGCCATTTTTCTTGTCCCCATCTTTCTTATCGCCGTCTTTTTTGTCACCATTCTTCTTATCTCCATCCTTTTTGTCTCCATCTTTTTTATCGCCGTTTTTGTTGTCACCATTCTTCTTGTCGCCATCTTTCTTTTCATCCTTCTTCTCCGGAGGCTTCTCGGGACCTACACTTATGATCTCCGCTGGCTTTTTGGCCTTTTTTAATTGCTTCACCACCTCCACCACATCAGCCGTACCTGTTATCGTCAGCACTCCCTTTTCTGGATCCATAGATATTGATTTTATACCTGCATAATAGTGATCATGTAGATAGTTGTACAGAATTAAGTGATAATCATACAAGGTGCGCATTTTGAAGTGAAAAGAGCATACTTCAGGATGTTGTGCAGGGCTCAGGATGCATGCAAAAATGTATTGCAGAGTTTTAGAAAGAGCAAAATGTAATTGCATAAACAGTTGTGGATCAATTCTAGGTAGAAATTATTTGTGAAAAGCGATGACTCAATTGATCGTCAGCTGCACTATTTTACTTTTTGGCTTTAGCCATATTGTTTCAATACTGAAACACCATTTTCTTACCTGGTACCTTTGCAACCGCTTTCATAATGGCAGGCTGGGATTTGTCACCGTAACCGTGAACTCTCAATTCAATTTTCTGCAAAGTAAGTTGGATTCAGATCAGAAGAAACTTAATTGCAATAATTCAGTGATACAAAATAATAAATTATTGTAATTAATACAAGATCAAACAAAAGAAATAACATAGAGAATCATAAAAAAGAGGGAATAACCTTAGACATTTCTGAGAAACTACTGTTGAATGATTAATTGACAAGTTCAGATGCCAGACCAAAGAAAGGGGAAGATGGATATGAGTTCTATTGTACTCTTGATGGGAATTGTACAATGTACATTCATACCCAGTAGCACAGATAAAAGAGAAGACTATCCATGAAAGGTATCCTTGTTCGTTGATGTATGTTGGAGGACAACTATTTTTTTTGCCATGTCGGAATATTTCTCTTAATGGCGAGAGAGGAGAATGTGTTGACTTTTGTTAATAATTTACTAATGATCTGACAGCCACACAGGCAAATTAATGACCATGTTAATTAATCTGTAGCGAGCTGCTTGTGCACCAAACAGGACCCTTCATAGCAATTGATATACTTCTAATTGTCACAAACGACCTGGACTAGACATGATCGATGTAGAATAAACGTAAGAAATGTGAGCGCGTGTTAATTTAGACAAAATGGAGCCAGTCCGTTGAACCAACTGATTTCCTTATATATATATTTTTTCCATAAATTATATTGAACCTTCTATAAGAAACGACAAAACTTCCGACTGTATTCATATTATTCTGATGTTATTGGATCGGGTTGGAACAGTAAGATTATACTATTATATACATATAACATTTTTACATATAAAGTATCGTACTGAATCGGTTAAATTTGTTTAATTTAATTATATTTTTATTTTTAGAGACTTTAGATGTGTTGTGGAATAATCACTTCTATTGTAAAGAAAAAAAAAAGAAGTCCAGAAGAATGATATGTCACGGAAGCATTTAAATCGATTTTTTTTTTATTAATGGACATTCTAGAGGTAGTAGCATATCCAACTTGTTTTCCAGATCGAATAACAGGGGATGATTATTATTATCCAATTGGTCAACGTTTCAATTCTTAAATTTTCTTAATTCATTACCCAGGATTATATCGTTTTCTTGCAAATAGAGCTCTCCCTCTCAAGTATCCAAATATTTTGTCAAAACTTACCTTCATTACGGGTCCAAACCTTTTTTTTTTTTCTGTAAAAATGATCTGTTTGTACTTTTCTAGCATAAGATGTTCTCATATGTGGACAAATAAAGAAACAAAATAATATTACGTAATAAAAATATATTGCTCAATCTACCAGCGATACAAGTAAATATGTTGTTCAATTTGTTTCTTTATTTGACGAAAAATCAAAATATATTATTTTGTATCTAGCGATTGATATCCAACCACAAATTAAATTGATCAAACGGTACAAACGTGTATTTACACGCTAAATCTAGCATGTACACCTCTTAGATCCATTCGTTTATGAGTAGAGATAGAAGAATAGAGATATTTGGTCTTAGCTCACTGTTATGTTTATTAGATTTCTCAATCCATGTTTTGAACTGCTGACTATTCAGAATAAATTTGATAATATAATGTTCTTATGCATTTTCTTCACCCTTTCTTATATTAGTGAACGAACTTAATTAATTGTTATCTCAAATAAGTGCCAATCCTTATAGAGAATAAAATGGGTTGTATGACATTTTAATTTTGTAGAGAATAAGTTAGTTGTTCTCTCGTTGTTAGATTCAAAGGGTGTTACAGGCGGCGTGGGGAGGACCAACAGGGCTGATCCCTATTGCAGCTGCTTAACAATTTGCAAATTCGGATGTTTTAGGGTCCTTTCGGAAAGATATGTAATAAATTTCAATACGTGGGTGGGCTATTTTATTGTTAGTTAAGAACTTAAAATGTTTCTTTTATGAGAAGTTTTTTCTTAAAAGAGAGCATGAGAGAATTCTGCAAAAGGTATCGAATGTGCCGGTATAGATATTTGTTAAGGCAGTGGAGGTTAGATAGGTGCCTTTAGAGTTTTTTTTTATTATATTCATTTAAGTTGTAATGATCTTATTTTGTCTCCAATGAAAAAGGTAACATGTCTACTTTAAAAAAAAAAGATATATCGAAAATTGTGTTACTCATAGAAGTAAACTTTAATTTTCATTTTGTTACAAAATTCCACGTACTTTCATGACAAATGCAGTACGAGTGATTAACATTATACTCAATATTGTCCTGAAGACAAAAACCAACGTTTTGATAATGTATTGTAATCTAATTTTATTGTTGCAAATATTATAATCCTCACTATACTCCAAAACTTTTGCAATTAGAAAATTATATAAGGGTGAACATAAAAAGCTGCAGAAAAGAAATTCTCCTAGTCGAGAGTTGCTCAAAAAGTTTAATAATATTGTACTGCTGATGTATCGCTAACTATTTGGCCATTTCAATACAAAAGTTACAAAATACAAGACAACCAAGTAAATCACGATTGCTAAATTAAATACATATCGGACTCAGATATTAGTTTAATAGTAAAAATAGCCCATGAGTCCCTTTTCAAAACTCAAATGTTTACTTATTTTTGTGATGTTGTCGCATCATAAATTTATAAACTATATTTATTTGGTACACGATAACGCACAAAAGGAGACTTAGAAGATCCAAAAACACTCTTTAAAAAATTAGGAAGACTGAAGAAAATTAGAGAATTTTTGAGAGGAGAAATTCTCTCCCAGTTCTCTGTGAAATAGAGGAGCTGATCCTTTTAAAAAAATAAAAATAAATAAAGAGTAGCTGATTATTATGGTTGTATCTCATTTTTTCCAGACAAGTTTGACAGTGTCTGCCAAGAGGAGTTAATAGGTTGCATCTTATTTGAACAGTCATGAGATCTCAACCCACACCAGACCTTATTAATGATCTAACATACTGTTATGAAAATATGTGATTCATAAGTTACAGCAAACTAGTGATAATATAAATTTAAAATAGACCAGAGTTTATCCATTGTTATAGAAATACGAGTTCAAATTAAAGATAAATTTTCTCTGTATAAGACTCAATATTTTCGTATCTTCCAAATTTTAATTAATAAACTATTAAGATATTTCATGTCGGGCACTAACAAAGGCAGTCGAAGATGAATGCATTCTAATGTTGGTATACAAATCGGCGACCTATGAAATTATCATTTGAACATTTTACAATTGCCAAATAAAGCACAACGAGATACTAGTACTAGTACAATGTACTGTTTTTGTTTACCGATAAACTCTGATAGGATTAGACTATCAAGCTAGAAGAGACGGATTTTTTTTTTTCTAATTTTAAAACAAAGAAGATGCTAACAAAAAGAGTGGGTTTCATTTTCTCTTTTAATTTTCTTATTTTGTGATTCCATCAGCCACTTGTTAGATATGAATCTTAATTAAATAATCTCACAATTGGGAGGACATTATTGCACATCAGGACTTTGCAATCTGTTTCGCTATAGCAAAACTTCTTTATATGTACTTCTTGTTCATTTGAAAAGCCTGCAGGCCTGAAACTTCATAATTGCTTTCTTTAATATGTTTGTATGAACGAAACGACATAAGTGTTGACCACCATGAAGTTAGGTATGTCTAATAATAATGTATCGATATTTTAGAAGGAAAATGAAATCTGGTGGTTAGCTCTGCTGAAATTTTGAACCAACCATCCTAACTTTTAAATCTGCGGACGCGATTTAAGATAATCAGATTGATAGTAAAATAATCCCAGAATGAAGAAAAGATGACGTTTTACATGAATTAGTGACCAGTATTTCTTCTTGAAGTGCAGAATATATTTTAAATTCCTCGGAATTGCATCTTCTTGAGATAACATCCAGCGTCTTTCAATATCAAGCTACAGGGTACAGAAGTATTGAAAGAAACGGAAACAATGGTTTGTAATTTCTCTTACATATCTTGACAGAGAATTGGGTTTTTTAATGCAATGGCAAAGTTTTAAGAGACATAAATCATTGCTAATTTTATAGAACTTTCTAGGGCCAAAATATTTTATTTTTGCACTCTAATTTTGGGCCACCGAAATTTGCACAACCCTATACAATACGCATGCTAATCAGTAATTCTAAAAAGCTGATCAAGTAAATAAAGTAGGTGTTATATTACCAAAACTGCGAGAATGAAGTCTTTAATTATACATTCTTAATACTGGAACCCTTGGAAAGAAATTTGAACTGAGACTGCTAAGTGTAATACATGTTAATTAACTGTTACTCCAAAAAATTATATATACTTACAGAGTCGCTATTAAGTATGTACAACCCTGTTTCTATTACTTCAACTTACATACTTTCCCTAATTACCCTAGAAATGGATAATATAGGAACCGGAATGTCCCTATTCATTGAAACTCTACACACAACAAAAAAGAAGAAAAAAGAAAACAGAGACGATCAAGGAAGAATGATCAGCAGATGGTACAATTGTTGCTGGGGTATGGCTCGCATACGTAGTACTGCTGCGGGAAGCCAACACATGGCGGCGGCCTATAGCAATAGTTGCACTGGCACCACGGCTTGCACTCATCCTTCTTCTTTTCATCCTTCTTTTCGTCTTTCTTCCCGTCTTTCTTTTCATCTTTCTTCTCATCCTTCTTTTCATCTTTCTTCTCTTCCTTTTTCTCAGGACCCACGCTCTGTATCTGAGCACTGATTTTGGCCTTTCTCAGTTTTTGTGTGATCTCCGCCGCATCAACTGTACCTGTAACCGTTAGCACTCCCTTTTCTTCATCTAGAGATATCGATTTCACTCCTGCATAATTGACATATTGTAATGTAAAGTTGCATACATTTTTTTTGATGGTTAACTTGCATACATTAAGAGATGAATTTATGTGGATAGTTCTTGATAGGAAATAAGCATAATTTGGGTTTATTTTTTATTTTTTAACAAAGGGCATCACAGTACCCAACGAATTGCATAACAAAAAGTGAACAATTGAAGAATGAAAGATTTTTGAGGAGAACAATCTTTGTTATTTTTTACTAATTGATGATCATCCACTGCTAAAAGTGATCAATAGCAGGAAAAAAAATACCAATAATTATCATTCAATATTTCAAGCCAATTTTGTTTATTGTTTAAAGCACCTTCTCTTTGTTCAACTAACTTGACTTACCACATATAGTTGCTGCCGTCGTCATAATGGTTGTCTTGCATTTGTCACAAGAGACTTGGACTTTCAATTCAATTTTCTGCAATTTGCAAATTACATTCAGAGCAGAAGAAAATTTGTAAAATCATATAAAAAAATACTAGTAATTACAAGAGGACTTAATTTCATAATCAAAACAAAGAAAAAACATACAAATTAAGATCATAAGAAAAGAATTAAAACTACCTTAGACATCTCTAAGAAATTAATTGGTTATTATCGATGAGTTCGATCAGACGCAAGGCGTATGCAAGAAGAAGCAATAGAACAAAGCTATAGATAAAAAAATATGCGCGTTGAATCCTTCTATATATGGACCGCTTAATAGAAACGGTTATACGCTCAAGTACTCAACCTGTTTGAATAAAAATAAAAAAAAGGATTATTCGTGTGAGTTTTTTTATTTACTATACTGGTTTGTCTGTGGTTGCATAAATACTGCCATTCTAGCAAGGAACGTTTGCCTTGATGGAGAGAGACGGTGTGTTGACTTCAAATAAGTCATCTGCTGCCATGTAGCAAAACGTGTAGCCAGCTGTAACTGAATATCCACTTTATTATTTGCATACTTGAAACTATATTAATAATTTCTCTAAATAATCGTATATATAATAAATTTAGAATTTTTTTCGGCACATCTCTAAACAAATAGACAAGTAAAACAACAGTTTGCAAAGTACTTAATTTTATGTGTAATTATTTTATTTATATTATTTGCGGAATTCACAAAATTTAAATTTGTTTGCTTACTAAAATATCAATATTTTAGTAAATCATTTGCATATAAAAAAAATCCATAATTCAATCGTCCTCGAATATTTCATATTTGAAACTCGTCCCATAAACAATCCTTCGTAGAAGTAGTTATGCTGCCAGCGGTACAAAAGATCTGAGGTAGACATGATTAGGAATAGGCATGGCATACGTGACCATGGGTTAATTATAAGATAAAATAGATATGGTCCGTTCAACAATCATTTCCACTTTTATCTGCTTCTAACGTCCCTTCTATTCTTTTCTTAGTAGTTAAGAGAGAAGTATATTTGCGTATTAGATTTCATTGTTTCTCAGAAAAGACTAAATTTTCCTTTTTTATCTCATATTAATTACAAATTTGGTTGTACTTTCTGGCGTGTTCAGCCGGATAAGCACGTTGATCAACCCAAAAATTTCCACATTACATTAATTGATCTGAACTTAATTTCTGCATCTTACTTGCTCCATGTGAAAGGTACTGCGATTTGGCATGATTTGCATTTCCATAACAATTTAATCATCGTTGATCTTCTTGATTACTAATTGCGAAGTACAGACATCCTACTTTCAGTAAAAAAAAATAAATAAATAAAAAATAACTATAAATCTATAATTGTTGAAAGCCTCATGTACCAAATGCTGAACTATGTACTATATATGACATCTTGTCATCTTCGTACTTAATCTAGAATTATTCATAGGACATCAGTATCCGCTAAACTAATTAAGTATGGCCCTTCTCTAATTACAAAATTCTTTGAGCAACTAATTAAGAGTGAAAATTACTTGGTATTTTTATTTTATTTATAATTGAATATATATAAGTTTAAAAACATATCGCCAGAAAAGATCATGGGTGAACGAAGCCTGTCCTTAAAACAAATTGAGCTCTTTCTTGCAAGGTTTGTCACCATGATCTGCTTCTAAGAAATTTTTGTAGGCTTATCACTTCATTTTATTAGTAAATTGAGGATGCTCTCCTCCCTGGCCAGTTTGTTGACATCACAGCCATCTCCCGTGGGCCGTGGCAAAGGTTTCCAGGTGCCTATGTATCCTTATATTCTGTTATCTTCCCTTTTTTTATTACATCATTTTGAATCTGGCCAGCCACATTGATGGCTTCAGTGCTACCTATAAGGCAATTAGTTTGCACTATCTTACCTTTCTGCTTTTGTGTATAAGATGTAACTGGATGCTGAATGGGCTTATTTATATTCCGACAAATAAGCTTTTTGCACACATAGAGAAATAGCTGATCAAATATTATACACTGGTGGGTACTTAGTCAGTCGCATGTATTGTTACACTTGCATATTGTTGTACTCGCGAGAATTTGTTCAACCTGGAAAGCTCAGACCTTAGAGATAGATCTTGCATGTTGCTCTTGAACATTCTAACCTTTCATTGTTGTAATGCAGGGTGGTATGAAGAGATGGGGCTTTAGGGCATGCCAGCATCCCATGGTGCATCGCTATCACACTGTTGCTTTGGCTCAACTCCTCAAAGAGATGCTCCTGGCAAGGTAATTTATGTTAACCAGGGTTACTTTCTCATCTGGTCATCCCAGTAAAAGTATTTCCTGGAAAATAACATTTTAAAATCAACGATTAAGTATGCTAATTGGTGAGATTCTTCTGAATGTATAGGGTGCTACGCTATCTGAATTGTTTAGGTTGGGATTTGATTTTTAAGGTTGTTACCAAGTTGATTTGTTTACCATACTGAGTCACCAGCATGTTTCTGACTCGGTCTGTCTTCAACCTGTTTATATCAACATAAGTGATAAGAATGTTTGGACAACCTGAGAACTGCACCCACAATGATCCAATGGGTCTGTCTAAGCGCAGGCAGGCTCAACTATTGGTGTGATCTGGTATTTGATATAGTTTGAAGGAAGAAAAAATTAACTAATTTCTCATGGACTTTATCTGAAAATTGGTATTCAAAGGGAAAAAGATGCTTGGGAGAATGGGGAGGGGAAGAAACTACAATAATAAATGATTGGATATATAAACTTGAGCCTGATCGAAATTTGATGTGGGTCAAAGGACAGGTATTCTTTTACTGCATGCCTTTTCTATATCTTGTTTTTGTTTTTATACAAGTACAGAACTACAGAGAAGCCCATCGATTTAAATTTCCTACCAGAAAAATCCTTGCTTTGTTTAGAAAATTAGCCTCTAATTTATTTTGGAGAAGATGATAATTATGAGATTCAAGAATAGGTTCTATTCAATGTTTGCTAAAAGGAAGTTATTAATAAATTTAAAAAATAAAAAATAAAAAAAATAAAAGGAAGTTCTTTATGAGAGAAATATCAGTCTGTGGAAACATATTACTCTGATTAGCTGTTGCTCTTAAGGCAAGCCTATAACTTGTCTCCACAGAAAACATCTCGTCATAATATTATATGTTGCAGAAAAACATAGAACAGAATTTTCGTTTTTTTGTTTTTTATTATTGGTTAGACGAGAGTCCCTGTAAAAATATTATTTTGATTAACCCAACAGATACTATCTGGCAAATACTGATTGCCATCTAGTTTATCAGCCAACAATGACAAATATACATTAAATTGATCACAATATTTTGTTAGGTTCCTGGTCGAGAAGGAAGTTTTATTTTCATTAAAGATGCACGTTACAAGAAGCCAGATAAATCGCTTCTACCATTTCTGACCTTCATTCCTGATGGAGAAGAAACTGAAAAATTGGAGCCCATAGTTGCTGACCTTGCGGTTGATGATCCCTTCATGACTGGAGACTAAATTTTCAGAAGATTTTCTTTATCTGAATTTCGTCATTCATTGCAAAATATTTCTTTTGGATGCACCATGGTCTGACACCAAATAATTGCCCTGTTGTGTTATGAGAGGCTGTGCAAATGTGCACCCAGAATTTAACCAAGTCAAACCAAAGGCAGTTAGGGTAAAATATTGGGGTAGGTAAAACGCTGTAGCATGACATTTTTGTAGTCGGGATGTTATAATGGTGATCATCTTTTATTTTCTTTTTTTGTATTACTTTTCAATTTCTTGTTTTTTTTTTTTGTGTGTGCCTCTTTTGTATGAATAAGTTACCAGATTACTATTATTTTTGTATTTTTTTTTTTTAATCCAGAGAAGGAGTGTTGTTTTCTGAACATAAAAGAATTACAATTACATTTCCATAATGAAGTTCAGGTCTTTTCTCGTTAGTCGTTTGTACTGAATTAGGTCTTTCCTCTAAAACCTAAGAGCTAATAGTTAGCTCTGCTCAATATATACAAAAAATTACTTGTGTCTGTTTTGATTGACACTTCTGTTGATTTCATTCTATTGCAGGGGCTGTCTCTTGGTTCGACAGTGTCATTCTTCCATAACAACCCAAACAATTTCATTGATTTGGGAGGTGGTGTCATGGGATGTCGGGGGTTTCGCAAATCATATACCGAAGAGTTTTACCATTTGCAAGGGACATTCTGATCAAGTCAATGGTTTGACATTTTCTCCTATTACCAAATCATATACCGAAGACTTTCATTTGCAAGGAGCATTATCAAGTCATCGGCTGAAAACATGTGCCAAGAAATCAAATGACATTATACTTCAAGAAAACAAATAAAATAGTATTCAAATTTATTTTGCCTTTTTCTGATGTGTATATTCTTTCAATACGAAATAATGACGCGGGAGTTGACTCCTGTGATAAATAAGACACCTGTATTTTGGAAAGAAATTTGAACTGTTATTAAGTTCTATGGAATATTAAATTGACGCGTTCCAAATTCTAAGAAGATAATTACTCAATGAAGCTTAGATTAAAAAAAGACAAAAGATTGTACATTTGGAGGAACTAAAGGACACTAGTAACATGAGCATTCATGCAATATCTTGTCATTCTCAAGATGGCTTGCATATGTTATCTCGAAACCACTCTACAACATGCTATCACATCAATTGATTCAGATTCCATTCCATGATGTAGCATTTTTTAATTCTGAAGTAGCATAGCAACTAAAAAGAGGGAAAAGTTACCGAAGTAGATTATGTGCTTTTTCTTTAATTTGCATTTGTCGTCCCTATTAGCATGCCCTTGATCAGACAGGAAGAAAGGAAAACATTCGTTCGTTTTCCGTTCCCGATAAAGGTTCGCCATTTTCTCACATTTCCAAATTTATCTTCCAAAGATTTTATCATTTGCGAAACACTTTTATTTGAAGTCAAAAACTGAAAACACAAGCCAAGAAATCGAGTGAGCTGACTATATACCGTCAGCCAAGCAATAAAAAATAACAAATAATTTATATTGTATCATTTATTTTTGGCCATATATATATCTTTATATAATTATTTCATTACGAAAAACTGACAGGGAGTTGACTACTTTGATGTACTCTAATAATAAAATTTAGAAGAAATTCGTTTTGCTAGTTAATTCGAAAAAAAAAAAAGAAAGTTAAAATTGGAGAAACTCAAAGGACACTAAGGTATGAATAGTCAACCGATAATTTGCCTTGTCCAATTGAAGCTTAGATATATCAGGTCTAAAGTACCCTACAATATGTTATCAAATCAGATCAATTTGATTGAGATTCCATCTAGCATTTTTAAATTCTGAATAACATAGAAATTGAAAAGAGGGAAATGTGTCAAAATTGAAAAAAATGAAAATCTGAATAATTAAAATTGGAAAATAAAAAGGAGATACGATATGTTTTTGTTGCATGACAGTGTCAAAATTCATACCTCCGTATCTGAACTAGTGGGAAAAGGCAACCGAGATCATAAAAGGCAAATCAGGTACTTGGACTCTACAGTCTTCAGCCCAAAGCCCATTACGAGTTTCCTAAAACCCCAAACCCTAAACCCTAACCTAACCTAACCCCTTTCTAGTCTCTACCCCCGTCTCTCACTCTGTCTCTCTCTCGCCGTCTGGCGTTTGAACCTCTGCGGTCTCCGGTCGTCTTTCCGTCTCCGTCTCCGTCTCAGTCTCAGGTACTCCCCGTACTTCTCTCACCCTCTTCTTCTATATTTTCGGGGATCTCTTATCAGATCCATTTATATGCGTTTTTTTTTGCCCCATTTGATGTTTGAATGGAGAAATCCATATCCGAATTAGACAAATCCACGCTAGGTGTTATTCTTATATTCTGGATTTTGAGTATTGACGTTAATTTCAATGCTAGGTGTTATTCAGTAGAGGTATGATGTTTATATGGGGTCTGAGGTAGGAATATAATCTGCATTTCATATATATAGACGATTCTTATTATTATTTGGATATATAGAAATTGACTGAGGCAGAGAGAGAAAATCATGAAATTGACTGATTTTCAAATATGTTTATATCCATCTATAGATGCTATTTGGGGTTATTTTATAAACTGTCAAGCATGATTTTCCATAACATATGTCGTTTAGCACTTTGATTATCTTTCAGCTGTAATATAATGCTATGTTTTTCATGAAGAAATAACTTATTTACTGTTAAGTATGTATAATATTTCATTTCTATGCTGGGATCAGTTAAGTTGCATTTGGTATTTTTGGAGTTATTTCTAGTTATATAAATATATGTATATCTTTATAAACTGTTGGCTACTGCTGGTCATATATGATATCTCATTTCATATGTTTGATAGTATAGATTAGCTAGTTACATATGGGTACAGGGTCAGCTTTATTGACTTAGAAGCATATCAGGTCTGAGGGGCATTATATCCATTTTAAATGCTAATTTTGTGTAAACAGCATCTATAATTTTATAGATAAAGCTTGTATATGTTGTAAGTAGCTATAAGTTATGTTATAATCTGTGTTTTAGGCTATGTTGCAAAGGACAGTGAGTATATCTATATATGCATATTTTGTGGAAAATCAAAGTATATTTGTTCTATAAAAAAAAATTTCATATTTATACTTTGGTTTTGGCAGCTATTATTTTCTGATAGGTAATAAAAGCTTTTTCTTGTGCATATATGATTGATATAGGTTTATTTGAGTGTATGGAGTGTAATTTGCTAATTTCTAATTTGCCCATTTGAAAAGGTTGCTAACTGAGCTAATTGGAACGAGGAATACTAACAAGCATGAATCAGATTCAGGTTTTTCCATTTCTTTCAATTTTGTTTATTTCCTTACCAAAATAAGATTTTGCAGACTTTCATCTCATCTGATCTGTTCTGAATGCAATTCTGTAGGAATTTCAACTAAAATTGCAAATGCCAGTCCCATGCCAAGATAGAAAAATCTGGCGTAAAATCCTGACAACCGTTACAAAGCTACCTAGTATGTTTAGTCATTTGAGCAAAATAAATTCTTTCACTTTAAATTGCCCAGTTTTTTTTATTACACTACATGTTGCAATTATGCAGAGATACAGAGTGTAGGGCTGAATGTGGAGAATGGGGAGCTTACAGTGGTAGGAATCTTTGAGATGGAGAAGGTCTTGGCCAAGCTGAGGAAGGCAAAATTCCCAGCTCAGCCCATTGGAGTTGGAGCTGGAGTCAGTGGAGTAGGAGAGGATAAGAAGAAAGAGAAGAAGACTAGCTGGAGCTTGTTCGGTGGCGTGAATTTGAGCATCGACAAATGTTTGAACATTCAGTACTAGAGTTTTTTTTTTGTAAATAAAATATATATAGCAAAATTCTAATAGGGTATATTCTATAGATAGTAAAGAAAGAGACAGGTTCTATGTTCAATTTTGAGGTTTGTTGAGCATATCAAGAGAAGTTACATATGTAGTACCTCAGCTATGGCTGAGTTCTTTTTGTTACTTGTAGTACGTTATTTGCTTTTATGCTAAAAGAAGTGGTAGAGGGGAGATCTTGAATGTTATTGTATCTTTGTTTTCTAGTTAATTTGATAAAATTGACGTTAGTCTCTTCTATGTTTTTTTGTGAAATATAATTACTTGTGATAGCTTTGAAGTGGTACAATGTGCTTGTCGCCGATTTTATGTGATGTGTTGTAATGTTATCACAAGTTTATTCTTGATGTGAGGTTTCTTTTTTAAAATGTGGCACTGCCAGTATTGAGATTTTATTGCCAAATTTGAGCAGTTAAGATGTGGTACTGCCAATATTTTCTATTTGATGATCGGTCAGGCAAAAGCATTTCTCTAGTATTATTTTTTGGCAGCAAAATTGGGGATGTGGTTTGCTAAGATACCAACTGATATCTACTCATTTGCGACTTCCTCGGCCAGAGTCTTCTCTACGCATCTTCCTCGGCCAGAATCCAACTGGTACCCCTTGCACACCTTATTAGTAAGATTTTCATTTGGAACCGACAGGTCTACGTGACAAATACAACTAGAATATGAATGCAGATGGTCTGCTTATAGTTTGTTCTTTATACAAACGTTTATCCTTAAGAAATTATTTTAAAAATGCTTTAAAAATTCAAACAAGTGTGAAAACAGTGAATAATATACCCATAGAAACCTCACAATGATAATGCATGCATCAGATAAAATCGAAATCAAAAGTTCAAAAATTCACCCAAAATTCCAGAGCCTGATTTTGAGGCGAAATGACTCCATTTCGGACTGAAATGGAAAAGAAAAATTCAAAAATGGCTCGAAACAGAAGCATTTTGCCCATAAATTTTTAGTTTCATCTTCTTTTTCCCCCCAAACTGATTCAAGCACTGTCCCAGTGCGTCACAATCATAGAAAATGAAAAATAAAGGAGATGGAAGTAAAAATTGTACCAAATCAATGAAAAGAAGTTTGATCGGCCCCACCATGTAGTGCAACTCGTATGAGGTCGTGCGAGGGTCGTTGTCTCTGTCCTTTTCTGACCCGTGGTGCTCTAGCACGAGTTGCTACTTTGTCAGGTTTCCATCGATTCCTTTTTACCTACATCAACAATATAAAAACATTAAATAACTAATTTTTATGATATTTTTTATTTTCTAATTTTTTTTGTATTTTCTTGATTTTTGAAAGATTGAAAGTAAATTAAACTCCTAAAAACCCTTGGGTTGCCTCCCAAGAAGCGCTTCTTTTAGGTCATTAGCTTGACCACCTTTGGCGTTCATCTAACTTTCACTTTACGCCCATGTAACGCGTCAACATTCTCCCAAAAATACTCTAGAAAGACTCTTAAAACGTGCTTGGATATTGAATAGATGATGCATGTGCCTAAAAGCTTGAAGCTCTCCTTTCTGACCACTTCTATGAGATTAGAATCAAGTCTCCTCTGTGCCTTGACAGACAGTTTGTGGTCGTCTCCCAATAGGATTCGATGCGTGGAAACCGAGGTATCGATACCTTTTAAATCATCAATCGAATATCCTATTGCACCTTGAAGCACCATCAAAAGTTTCTCTGCCTCTGCATTACTCAACCCAGAGTTAATAATAACATGAAAGATTTGATCGAAGCCAAGAAATTCATACCTGAGAGTGGAAGGAATAGGTTTTAATTCAACTTGAGGGGCCTCATTTTCGACCGAAATCGGAGAATTTGGGCCGAAATTGCCGGTTCCAGCAGATCTGACTTCTTCTAGAGGAGAATTATGATCCGAAATGTCCTGATTTCGGACCAAAATTTCAGTGGGAGGAGATGTTTCATCGCTGTTTTGGTCTTCTTCCGCCTCCTCCATCACCTCTTCAATTCCTATGGCTTCCTGCACTTCGGAGAGAAAAGATTGGTAGTACCTGAGTGCTGCTTCATATTGACCTTCAACAGTTTCTTCAATGACCGGATCGAATTCTTTGATCATGAAGCAAGTGTCGGTGGGACTTCGACGCTTCATGGCACTGTCAATTGCCCATCGTCGATGCTCATCGTCATATTCTCGCCTTAGGCCTTCGAGATGAGCCTCATCTGCTTCAATGCGGGCTTCTTTCTATTCAAGCAGGAGTCTCAAGGCCTCAAGGCCTCAAGGCGCTTTGCCTCTGCTGCTACGTTGACAGGTGCACCAGTTCCTGCCATTTTGCTCGCTGTTTGCCTCTCTGGTTGATGATTTCGGACCGAAATGGAAGGGTTTCGGACCGAAATGGGGTCTGGCGGGGCTGAATTTGCCTGCTGCTGCTCCGGATCTTCTTTCAATCCGTGTAGAAAATACCAGCGCACAGGAGGTTGAGATTGAGCTCGAATTCCCTTCTTCCTACGTGCCAGATTTCAACCTGCAGCACGAGAGGAAACAAAAAGATAATTAAATAAAAAAAATCTAGCCTCTTAATACTAGAAAAAGTACACGATATCAAACACCGTCCCCGGCAACGGCGCCAATTTGATGAAGGCTTAGAACCTAGGTCAAATAAATTAAACCTATGAATTACCTCACTAGACGTTCGAGTAAAGCAAAGGTGTCGAACCCACAAGGACGGTTGAATACCAGACTTAATCTTTCTTAAAAGCTAGAGGATGAGTTTTTGTGTTTTTAGGAATTTAAAAAGAGTAATAATAATAATAATTGAAAAATAGGCAACTAAACAAGTAATAAATAATAAAATATTTTTGGAATTATCTATAAATAGTACAATGTGAGGTAGCTTTTCTACAGTAACTGCTGACGTCATTTTTTTTTGGCTGTGACAATATATTATTACTCAAGGTTCAATGACTGGAAATATTAAATAGGGATCCACCTCGGATCCATGATACCATCTAAAAGAGAAACTGCCAGAGGGGCCTACTAGATACACCAACACCATCAGTTTGACAACCGCGTATTGTTGCCAAAAAAATATTATTTTTCTGTTGAAAGTAAGTGGCTTCATGAATATTGTATGGTTATGTTAATGAGCCGTCTAATTAGATTAGAGTCTAATGTTGTTAGGAAAATTCTTATAATGTAAAATTATATTTGAACCATTTTCTCATAATGATTACACGGTTCAGATTGAATAATAAAATAACATAAGCCTCTGATTTAGATCCTCGGTATCCTTGGGAAACATGCAAAATTAGAATCAACAAATATTTGATGGTTTTACATAGAAACCCTCCTGATCATTATTTCTTGAAAATTTTTACAATATTTAGACATGACAACATTTTATATATTACCAAATTCTTTCGAAAATATTGTCGTATAGCGAGTTCAATATTAGATTTTTTTTCTAGATAACAGGTTCCAATTTCAAATTATCTATAAAATTGTTTCTCTTTTGTTAAAGTGGGTTTGCTACTAAGGATGCACTTTCTTAGATATTTGTGGAAAAAACTTATGAGCCATTGATGGTTCATGGTTTTGAACCTAATTTAATCAAACTTCAAGTCTACCGTGTTTATCGAAAGCGTGAAGTGTTCTGGAATGTTGGGTCATCTAGCAAACAGATAATTATCAAACAATACTACAATGTTGTGTACATTATCTACAGTAATTTTGAATGAAGTCATATCTCCATTTTGAAAAAACAATGGACACCTCCATCTCAGAGATTTCAGATTAAATATAGTTTAGTTTTTAAATTGTTTAGCTACATTTAAAAATTTATTTGACTATGAAAAATGTGTGTGCTCATATAAATGTAAAGGATTTAAAGATGTAAATTTTTTTTAATTATAGACTTAGAAAATATTTTAAATAATTTTATGAATCTCATAAAATTTAATATGCATAAAAGTTTCTAAAATTGTTTGGAGGCCTTGAATAAATCATTTGGCTATGAAAATTTATGTACTTGCTCAAAAATATATGAACAATTAATTGATGTAAAATTTCAAAGTTACAAACCTATAAATATTTTAAATAATTTTTTGAATCTCACAAAAATTGAATTTTCGTATTTTTTGAATTTCCGTAATTTCATAAATGCCATTAGGTTTTTAATTATTCTAAGATAATTACGACTTTATTAGTGTATGAAATTTTATAGAAATGATGTGAAGATTATAAAAAATCCAATCGTGCCATTGAGCTATTTTTAATTTAATCATATAATTATATAAAATATGGAATATGGTTGGTGCTTTCAAAATTATTTGAGAACATTTATTAATTCAATTGACCATGAAATTTTATATCCTTAATAAAAAAATGAAATACCATGCAATATAAAATTTCATAGTTAAAGAGTTCTAACATATTTTTGTCAGATTTCTAAATCTGATTACTCAATTCTATTGTTTCATAAATATAATTTTGTTTTTCATTGTTTCTAAACCTTTCCAAAATTTGTTGATATATAAAATTTTATATACGTAAGAAAACCAATCTAATTTTTTGACTTCTCCTTAATTAACATAACAAAACATCACGCGCGAAGTGCGTAAACAAAATGGTAATTTTTTTCATCTAAATTGTAAATATTTAATTTTTTCTAATTCGAGACACAAATTATTTTTAACACAACATTTTTCCTGAAATATTTAAATATGACTATTATTAATTATAATTATCTTATAATAATATATTCTTCTGATATAATATGAATCAACAAAAATTATATGAAATCAAAGTGATATAGGTTTTTCTTTTATACATTTCTTTCCACTTTTGTTTGGTCTTTTATAAGATTTTTCTAGATTTGTTTGTATTAAGTTTTGTGGCTTGTCTTCAAAAATTACGTAAATAAATTAATGTTTTTTAGAGTTTTAATATATTAATTTATCTATCAATATTTACATAATTTAAATGATATTCATTGATAGATGTATCATGTTAATCAAGTTCATCCTTCGTGTATTATTTTTTTTCTTTCCCACCTCCAAACTTAACTGGCCAGACATCAATAACACCTCACGCGCGAAGCGCGTATGAAACGCTAGTTTTTTATATTTTCGAGACTCAAACAGATGCAAAAATATGTCCTAAGGGTAAGTGTTCAATTAGTTTAGCTCTAAGACAACTCTATCACGATTTTCATCGAGATAGAGGGTCATTTTGGGGCGAATTAGAACCATTTCGGTCCAAAATGGGTTCTGTCCAGCACCAAAACTTGCCTTAAACCTATTGTTTCGACTTGACAATTTTACTGGATATTTTGTGAAGGTTACTAAGCGACCAGACCCTAACCCTAACCTCAACTTTCGCTTCTTGGTTCTGGTTTGGATATGATGTCGGGTTTTACCACATAAATAACTAATCCTATACTTGCGTAATTAGACTAGTTTATTTAGGAATATTTGGTTGGATTTCTAGAGATATCTAAAGTCCTGTCGGTGCAATAGAAGTTAGTCATTTCGGTCGTTAACTAACTTATTCTTTCGAATCTGGGTTTATCTCAAGTACTTTAAATAAATTGTTTATTTGGTCGAGTTATGTCCTATCAACGCTACGTATCATCAATAAGCTAACTTTCAAGCAATTAAACAATTCCATCAAGCAAATAAATTAATTCACAACCAAATAAATCACAAAATATCATAATAAAGCTATCAAGTCATAACAATATCCTAAACTAATCTACTAACTATCCATAAGACATAATAAAACTACTCACTAATCGTCATGACAATAATAACAACAATAAACATGCAAATAATAAAGATACAAGCCATAGAATAACAAGATAAAAGCATAAAAGAGTAACCGAAGTGTCCCTTTATGCAAATACTCGCTGGTCCAGGGCAAAGGAATCGATGGAGAACTTCATGCCTTGCTGCTGTCGCCTTCAAAGCTTGTTGTCCTTCAAAGAGTTCCGTGGAAAGAGCCAAAACAATGGAACGAGAGGTGGAAATCAATGGTAGATGGTTGGATCCCCTCTCTGGAGGCAGGGGACGCGTATATATCATAAGAGGAGGCGGCTAGGTCAAGGAGAGACGGTTTATTTCTTTCCTTCTTCGAAAAATGCCAATTTCGTACTTTCCAGAAACGCATTTCGGACCGAAATGGCTCCAAAATGGATCCAAAATGCACTTCTGGACCCACCAATTGGGTTGAGACTAAGGCCCGTGCTCAATACTCGATCTGTTCCGGCTTCCAATGGTCCATAGCACGTCTATATGAGCCAGGAATGAGTCGTCTGGCATATGATCTAGCTCCAATCTCTTCGTTTGTCATGTTTTGTCTTCAATCTCCAAGAAATCCTACAAAATAAATGGAGAAGCAGTAGCAGTACCAAAATCTAGGAAAACATAGCAATTCACGAGGCAATTACAATGGTTTGAGTAATAATTAAGGGCTAAGTACGGTCAAAATATGTATAAAAATACGAGACATCAACCACCATGTCGTTGATGTATGCTTCCATGATTTCGCCCAACTCATCTTTCAACACCTTTCCCACCATCAGTTGGTATTCAGCCCTTGCGTTTTTAAGGCCAAAAGGCATTACTTTGTAACAAAATAGCCCTTGTTCAGTTATGAAACTAGTCTTCTCTTCATCGTCAGGATGCATTTTGATATGATTATACCCGGAATAAGTGTCCATGAAACTGAGATATTTAAAGCCTACTGTGGAGTCAACCATAGCATCTATGCTGGGAAGTGGAAAGGGTTTCTTTGGGCATGCTTTGTTGAGGTCAGTGTAATCTATGCACATTCGCCACTTCCCATTGGCCTTCAAAACTAACTCAGGGTTTGCTAACCATCTTGGATATTATACCGGTCTGATTGCTCCTGCTTGAAGTAGCCTTTCCACCTCTGCTTATACTGCCTTCCTTCGTTCCACTCCAAGTTTCCTTTTCCTTTACTGTACAGGGCGAGCTTCATCAAAGGTATCGATCTTTTGTTTTGCTATTTCTCTACTTATTCCCGGCATGACATCCCCTTCATTTACGAAGATAACTTGATTTCTTATCAGACATTGCATGACTAACAACCTGTCTGCTTCAAGAAGGGTGGTTCCTATCTGAGTTATCTTTCCTCCCCCTTGGTCCACTTTCTTCTGTAGGCTCCATGGCCTTGCTATGTGTTGGTTTTGTAGGTTGTTCCATTTCCTTTGTCTATTAATTTTTGGGAGAAATTACTACAATCTTTAATGACATTAATTACCTTTTTTTTTTTTTGCAAAATCTAAATCCTACGTATATCATTGTTTGAGAAATTACAATGATCTTTCATTGATTAATTTTCTTTTGTTTATCTTCTAATAATCATGCAAATTATAATCAATTTATTTTGAATTAAGAAAAATAATGGCAGTCAGGATCAATCTAAGCTCGATGTGCCCTCTAGTTTATATAGGTTTAGGAAGTATTTATTACGTAATTAGATGATGATTTGAGCAAATTTCAAGTGGAAATCATAAAAGTGAAAGAGAATTTGGTTAATTCCTTGGTGGACTCGAGGCCGGCCTAGGTTGTGGTGGTGGTGGTTGTGCATGCCATCGACTCCAAGTACAAAGGAACAAGCCTTTTAGTTGCGATACTAGAAGAGTTACAATCCTCCTCGCTTTCTCTCGTGCTACTAGTCTTGATTACTAGATTTAGTGTTTGTGTGCTTGTTGTTAGGAAATGCTCATATTTTAATTTTAGATTAATTACAACTAATTAATCATCATTAACAACAAGCAAATCAAGAGATCTAGTGCTAAAGCAATCACACGTCAAATCAAGAGGGAAAGTAGGAGAAATTGTACCTCTCATGAAATCGCATTCATGATGCTCGAATCCATGGCATGGGAGTCGATGGCGTGCTCTCCAACTTCGTCTCCCCTCCAATGGCGGTGCCGGCCTCGAGTCCACCAAGAGAATTAACCAATCTCTTCAACCCTTGTGCTAGCAAGAGAAAGAGAGAAGCTAATCCTTGTTTTTCTCCAATTAACTAACTATTTAATTATTAGATCTATGTTCAACACATGAACCCTATTGATAAATGAGGAAGAGAGAGCAAGAAGAAGAGAGAAAAATCAATTTTTCTCCTCTAATTTCGTCCAAAATGGAAGAGGGAGAAAGAGGTAGGTGGAGGCTAGGGTTTCTCACCTCAAATGGTCCCCTTTTATAGACCAACCACTCTCCCAACAAGTTGCACCAAATTACAATCATGCCACCCACATGGCTGGCCATAAATGGGCCTAGATGGACTTTATAATTATTTAATTGTTCCTCTAATTCAATTAATTAGTGGCCCAATTAATTGCTCTCAAGTTGGACCTTTTATTTACCAATTAAATAAAGGCCCGTTTGCTTAAATTAATTACTCTAATCAATTCGTGTTGAACAAAAATTTAATTATCAATACCTTGATAATTATTTAAGGATTAGCATATGCATTAACTTATTTCTATATGATCCTTTTTGACTTAATTAATTATAACGGTTCACAACGGTATATAATTAATTAATCAACTTATCATATTTTCACAATACTCACTGTTGTGAATAAATAAATAATGCACTATATGGTTAAAGCTCTATTTGTGTGACCCTTTGAGGATTTATGCTATGTTGGCCATGGAGATAAATCACTATTTATTTCCAATAATCATAAGCGGTATCTAGCAACACGTTATGATTCCCAATTCGCATAAATAATGTACCGTTACAATATCTCAATCCTGCATAAGAAATAAAAGTATTTCTTTGTCTAATTCTTATGTCACATGATATCCTTGTATAATCCAAGATAGGAATGTGTCATTCTTGCAGATTATACATTCCTTGATCTAGAGTTGATTGTACAAGTTGGCCAAACAATCCAAACTCCATCAAGGGGCCCAAACAGATATCATCACTCATTAAGTATATTAATGAGGGACATACGGTTTTCTTGATGAACAACTTTTCCCCGCACAATTCAAGAGAACATAAATAAAGTCCTTATAGCAGCCTTTATCAGGAATCAACGTTAGACGATATTTATTGAACCTATCCTCATGTGGAAAAGGTGAACATCTCAAACTTAGAATCAAACTCATATGAAATAAACAATGACACATAACACAATCCATATGTTTATTTCATTGGGTCAAGTCCTGTACTATGTTCCAATAACATACACATATGCAATTAAGTTCGTAACTCCTTACCTATGATTTGTAGAACTTAATCATCACTTAACTTGCATACTAATCTTTTATGATAATTAATGTCCCTTGTTAATTATCAAGATTATGGACAATTTAGATTTATTATTGTCATTCTAATGAATGATCCACAGAGATCTACAATTCAGATCCTCAACCTGAATGATCTGTCAATAATAAACTCTAGGAACAAATGATCAAATATCATCATTAACATAAACTAAGAAAATAAGTCATTAAATATTGACTTCTAGGATGAGAGTTGTTGGCTATATAAAGGGGTCACCTCTTGGGAAAGCCCTAGCCTCCATCCCCTTTCTCTCTCTTCTCTTCCTAGCCGCCTCCCATCTTCCTCTCTTCTCTTGCTCATGTGTTGAGCTCCATTTCTTCTTCTCCTCCATTAAAATAGTTAATAGGATGAAGAAGTTCATAGAGGGGATTAGCTAGGAGCTCTTGAAAGCTAGCACTTTCATGGAGCTCGTGGTTAGCTCCTTGGTGGGCTTGAGGCGCCTTAGATGGTGGAGGTGGTGGAGCACGCACCCCATCGACTCCCATGCCATGGATTCGAGCCTCATGAATACAATTTCATGAGAGGTACAATTTCTCCTACCTTCTCTCTTGATTGGATGTGTTGATTGGTTTTTGAGCAAAGATCCTTGGTGCTTGATTGTTTTGTGACTAATTAGTAGTTTAAAATTAAAATTGAGCACCTAAATAGACTTCTTAACAAAAATAATTGGGCTTGGGCTTCAAATAAATTTATACATTTCATAATAATATTCATATATTATTATAATATGTGAAACTTATATTATCCTTATAATATACACATATTAATAAATTTATTCTTTCCTAGTTAACCACGTCACGTAATATAATTTTCTATTTGTACTTTATTTCATGCAACATGAAACTTTGTACATAAAAAATATATTTCTTGTTTCCCATTCAGTTGGTGTGACCTATGTTGAGGATCCATATTATGTTGGCAATGGAATAATTATTTTATTCCATAAACTGTAAGGGGTACTCTAGCATACATTACAGCTACCCAAATAATATAGATGTTTAGCAAATCCTTTTACGAAACACGATCCTTCTAGTAATGTTATTATCATTACTTGTGTCTATTCCTTGCCATATGATATTATGACTATTATACAAAGTAGGGTTGTGTCATCTTCGTATTATAATCTTTTCTTGGTCTCTAATAAGTAAGATTATATAATTATAACTGCACTTCAGTTATATTGGATCCATTTATAATCTCACTTTACCAAGGGGCCCATTATAATATCATTCCTCAATTAATGAGTGACAATTAGCTATTGATATATATATTTTCCTCCTACACATGTTACATACAAAAAACTATTACTTTTATCACCACTTGCTTCAAATGACTTTTAATAATAATTACGTTGCGTATTTCTTATGTGAAAAATATATCATATTAATCTTAGAATTAACGACACGATAAAAATATTAATGACACAAACACAATTCATATAATATTTTTATCAATTAGATCTGTTCAATATATAAAACTTTTCATATACTCGTGTTATTAAATGATAATCCTTTATCGACGTTTACAGAACTACAACGTACTTTTAATCAACACGACAGTCTTATATGGCATATTAGTGTTCCTGCTAATATCCAAGACCTGTGAACATTTTAGAGATATATATTCATTTTATTTAGAGTTCTGCGGTTCAAGACCAAGAGCATCTTCTTGAACACTTCTAAATATGAATATAAACTCATGCAACAAAATGTAATAACATCCAATTCATAAATATAGCATATAAAAGTAATCACTATAAGATAACTTTTAGAACACAATTCCAACAAACACTCTAACATTATCTGATTGTGGAATAGACGAGGCAAAATTTATATGTCTCGTTTAATCACCAAACATATACATCATAATATAAAATAAGGTGGAAGAACTTATGTTACTAAGGGAGGTGATATAAATTAAGTTGATAGGTTCATAAATGGAATAAGTCTTAAAAAATATTTTCTAAAATTGTATGACAAATGAAGGCTACTTTAATATTTGTTCTTATTATTGATAATATTACTTTATCCATACTCTATCCGTACCCATACTTTAAATTTGTACCTTACATATACAGATGTACCCGTTAAGAATGAACGGTAAGGGTATGATAAATGTAGATAATTAGTAATAATAGTATTTTTAATTTAATAAAATTATATGATGTTCTTAATAAATAATATCAAATAAATATATAGATAAAATATAACATTTAGATAATACTTTAGATATAACAAAAATCAAGAAATTTATTCTCGTACCAGTGGAATTTAAAAATCTATATAACTAATTATAAATTATAAATAATATAGTGCAAATTAATTTTTTCATCAACATAAATAAATTTGGATGAAGATCAAAACTAGTAACATATCTTAAGGAATATGCTAATAACACGATTATATGTACATATATGTTTGTAAAATTTTATTAATTAGATAATGGATACGAAATAGTCTTTATCCGTATCCGTATCCGATAAGTTAACAAATTTTTTTTCTTTTTACCGTACCCGGCCCATACCTAGTTTAACAAAAAAAAAATCAAACCCATGCATACCCACTAGTCAATACGATATGAGTATGGAAATAATCAATTGTCCAAAGCACCTCCCCTTAAAATCCTACAGTTTTTTTACAATTTTACTTTAAATCTAAATCAGCCTCTGATTTCTCATTCAATCATTTCCATCAAGAGTTCCGTATAAAAATTTATGATGCATGAAAATATTGTTGGATGCATAGGTCCTTATCAGGGGCTTTTCAGATTTGCTGCATGTGGAAATGGAGTAAGTCATCTCTATGATGGACGGAAATAACTTATCTTTATGATGGATGGAAAACCTCATCAAAGACACAAATTAACACAGTTGCTTCATCGAAAAAACTACGTATCCAAGATGGAAGAAAATCAGCGTCCGTCCAATTATTTTTTTTTTATTATTTTTTTTTTCTAATCCACCTTAGTTTTAATCCATCAACTTTTTGGTTCATCGTGCCCCCTTGACTATTTTCCTGTTATTTCTGTTATTATTCGTATAACAACCATGTTTTGGGTCTCTTAACTAGAGCACTACTGTTAATTTAGTGTTCTTAAAAACCATTTTCTGTTGAATTCATCAAATAAGATATATTTTATTACTTAATTTATCCAACGTACGTTCAAATAATCAAAATATGCACGTGTATATAAAAATCAAATTAAGAATGACAACCAACAGACCTCATTATTAACAAATTGTTAAATCGCATGTAACATTGACTACCGAGAAGAAAATATCAAGTTCTCATTATTTATTTATAGGCGGTACACTAAAAAGCACTTGTCACTTTCTGTACAAACACAAGGAAAAGAAAAATAAGTACTTGAAAGGCACAGGAGCGCCATATAATAAAGTTGACACTAATGAATGCCAACAATTATTTCAACAGGAAATGACAACATATCATAACAAAACGCTATAAATATTCATGACAACAAAACCACGCTTCAACGCAAAATTATATTTCTCTACTGTAAGCATTTGACAAATATACATCTCTTGATGTCGACCAGCCAGGTTTTTTATTTCATTGTTAAGTTACTACTTGTTATTTCTCTACGAGAAGCTAATTTTTACAAAAATATTTTTCTGATTAGAAGCAAAATTATGCAGGAAGTTGTGTTGAATATTCTAAAATTTCATGAGAAGAACAGGTCAAAAATAATGACCATAGCTGCAAATGTCGAAGGTAAGTCCAAGTCTTCCCATCACACGATCTAAACATGTACACCATCCGCAACTATATATTGATAGATTTTACAAAGTTTGTTCTGATGTGAATGTTGTGTTTGCAGGAGTGTATTATGTAGGTCTCAATAATGATGGAGTCCTTACGGTAAAAGGTACTGGAGTTGACCCAGGGACGCTCGATGCAAAATTGAAGAAGGAGAAATGCGCAGCCCTGATAAAAAAAGTTACCTAGAAGGAAGACAAGTAGAAATTAAAAAAGAAGAGAAGAAGCCATTAGGCATTGTGTTTCTTTAATTTCTAGTGTTTCGTATTATTAAATCAGTGAATTTTTTTTCCCTTTTTAATTTTTTTGAATCTAATTATAAGTCAGCTTGTTTGCTTTAGATGGGAGTTCACCGGTCTATTTATATAGGTGTTGTTCTTTGTAGAAGAGTTAATTTAAGCACTTATGGGTGCTATGAATGTTCAAGTAATGTATGAAGATAAAAGTTTGTATTTGGTATTTGGCTTCTTTAATTGGAAGTGGTAATTAAGAAGATGTATTGAATTCTCCCTTGCTTTCAAAGTCTTATTTTGTTTCTTCTTGGATTATTAACAGTGAGATCCAACCACAGACAAGCAAAAGTGAAGAGCGATTGAGCGAAGTACAGAATTTTGTATATACGCGTTTTTTTTCCATTTGAATAGAGGACGTCTGAATCCCTTTTTGAGCGTGGATTGTAAATTCCGGAGCCCATTTTTTGATCCTTCTTCCTGCCAGATTGTCACTAGGTAGCATTCAAATCGACAGGTATTCCCATATAGGGGTATACCATTCGAGAGTGCTATTAAGATTCAGTATTTGTGGCTGGGTTAGTTCAATGCTTGCTTGGGGGATTTCCATGGTAATGACCGGTGTTTCTCGGTTTAGTTTCGATTGTTTGTCAAGCTTTGAGAGGGCATCGACTACCTCATTTTAGTTTATGGGGATATGATCGAAGGCGGTTTCATCGAAAAGCGCCAGCATTTCTCATACTTTTGCCAGGTACTTGGTCAATACTGGATCGTGAACCTAATATTGGTTCGAGATTTGATATATCACCAGTTGAGAACCCATGAACACCTTAATTCGCTTCGCTCTTACTACCTCTAATAGGCGACGTCCTGCTAGCAAAGCTTTGTATTCTGTTGTGTTGTTGGTCACCTTGAATGTGACGTGAATGGCATAGTAAAACACTTCCTTGTTGGGGCCTTTGATTTGAATACCCAACTCGGACCCCCCGATCAGAAGCTGCTCCATCTACATAGACCATCCAAAGAGTCGCTTGTGCTCGCCTTTCTAGTCTGCCAGTGTTTTCGATTACAAAATCTGCGAGGACTTGGCCTTTGTGCGAAGTTTTTGGAGAAAAGATTATGTCGAACTCGGATAACTCAACAGCCTATTTCAATAGACGTCCCGCTACGTCTAGGCTTCCTAAAGCTTTCTTGAGAGGAAGCTCACTTAGTACGATTATGGGATGAGCTTGGAAATAAGGGCGAAGTTTTTGAGCGGCTATGAGTACTGCATAAGCCGCCTTTTCAACTGTCGAATATCGTTCTTCAGCGTCTCGCAAAACTCGGGACACGAAGTATACTAGTTTCTGGACCTTATCTTCTTCTCGTACAAGGGCTGCACCCACGGCAACTGTCGAAGCCGCGACATACAAATATAACTTTTCGCCTTTGACGGGCCTACTAATCACTGGGGGATTAGTCAAGTATTTCTTAATGTTGTCAAAGGCTTCCTGACAACAACCACTGACCAAGGCACGCTTACCTCCCAACGTGGTAACCAGTGTGCAGCTTATTGGGTTGGTTAATTTCATCACAGGCTCCTCAACTTGTACTCCACAAAAATGCTTCTCGGCAACGCTGGCGTTTGTAATTTGGAGAGAGATGCTCCGTATAGACCTACGCCCTGAAGAATTAATTTCACAAGCTGTTTCTCAATGCAGAATCCTTAACCCTGCGTTCTCTCTTGAATATTAATCTGCTTTTTCTTTCTTTTACTGTAGATATTTTTATTATTTTTTCCTTTTTTAGTTTTAATTTTTTTTTTCGCCTAGCTCCTTGCTAAGCTCTGTACATAAACTTTTTTATTTAGTGAAAGATGGGGGCTCCAACCTCCATTTTTGCTTAAAAAAAAAACAATTTCAAAGCTTCTCAATCTCAGCAAATAAGCAATTCATTCTAATTTTCGATTCTGAGATCCACATTGAATAATTATTTTAATATATTTTTTGGATATTTGTAATTTTATTCTCTTAGTACATTTTTCCACAATAGACAATTAAAAATAAGAGACATATATCGAGGCGTCAATTTCAGGAAAATAGTTTCTTATGAAATGACGCTAGCAAACATATTCTTATTTTATATTTGTGTAATTGCTAATAGGTATTGTAATTATCATTAGGATTTGTACAAAGTTCTCGATTAAAATGAAAATGTTATAAATTCTTTATTTCGCACGACTCCATGATAGACAATTCTAACACAAAAGAAAAATAACAAAATACCGAAGAAAATAGAAACATATATATATATATATATATATATATATTTCATTGTTTCCGCAAAGAATTTCCGATGAATTACTTTGGGTTTAAAATTTTGAAATTGTTGCATTTGCCTCTTTGGTTTTGTCCGGCATAGAAAGATCGAATTGGGGGCCCGCGAACTGGTCCATTTACATTTTGACGCATTTTCTCGTCCATTTGTATTTTGAACCCATGTTAACATAGATCGGTAAGAGAATTGCTTTTCGTAATCAGAAGAATAGACAATCAAGCAATCACCCATGATCCTTTCTTAATTTGTCACGTTCTTTTAATTCCATCAAAATTATATTCTTCGTCACATGCGTGGTACATGCGATACGCCTATATCAGATCAAAACCTCCGTCTAGATCTATCTCCCTCTTTGAGAAAAAAAAACTCCACCAATCTCTCTCACTTCCGAAAAATCTCCATTAATCTCTCTCTCAATCAAACTTTCTCTCTCAAGTTGGAAATCTGATCTCTCTCTCTCCGAGAAACTTCTTTTTTCGACGATTTTGTGCGATTCATGACGATCTTGCTACCTACCGGCGCTCAATCCCTCCGCACGACCCTTAATTGATCTATTGTTGAAGTTTAAGGTAATTTCTCTTCCTATCTCCTTTGTATTTTCTATTTTTGTCTCTTTTTCGAGCAATCGTCAATTATGTAACCGATGGAGCAAGTTATTTGAAATAATGGAGTACATCATCAATGATAGAGGATTATTTATGAATGTGCTAGTGTGTTGGCAGTTTGATGATATTTTTAACAAGGGAGTAACTTATTTAAATAAGGGAGCATATTAGCATAAAATATGGAGTATTTTATTTGATGTAGTAGTGTATTAGTAGCTTGATGGTATCTTGGTATTCAGTAACCAATGGAGTAAGTTATTTGAATAACAAAGTGTATTACCAATAATAGGGAGTATTTATGAATGTGTTAGTATGCTAGCAATTTAATGGATTTTTAACAAGGAAGTATCTTATTTAAATAAGGAGTACATTAGCTTGAAAGGGAGTAGTTTGGAATGTGATTGCATATTAGCAACTTGATGGTATCTTGATATTCTATATAACCATGGGAGTAAGCTATTTGAATAAAGAGTATATTATCGGTAACATGGGAGTAATTTTAGATGTAGTTGTAGTATGCCAGGACTTTTGTAGTTGTAGTATATGTGTTTTCTAATAACTTGGTCTTGTTGTTTTTTCAGATTGATGTTGAAGGTGACAAGTCGATGGATGCACATAACTTAATTTTTGATAGTATTAATGAGATTGAGGTTGTATTGCCTCGAATCTAATATGGTGTTTGATTGGAAGTTTCCTCAGTTATAATTGTTATGTTCAAATAATTTTAATTGTGCTTGTTTATTATAGTCGGGGTTATAGATTGGAACAATTACTGGTGTTTAGTCGTGGTTATAGATTAGAACAACTACTAGTGTTTAGTCGTGCTTTTGAATATTGAAACATGTACTTGTCATAGTGTTTGTTGTTATGTTAAATATCTTTGTTCTATAGGTATTGAATATTTTTAGCAAAAGTTTGTGCATTGATATGTTTTTGGATGCTATTGTTTTTAATAAGTTTCAGTATTTATTTGATATGGTTAGTCAAATATTATGAAAAACAAAATACTCCCTTATATTACTTATTTTAATCACTATTTGAGAAATAGGTACTCTCTTATTCAATGTGTATTTTTTTTTTAATCAATAGAGTACGCTAATTTATACTCCCTTGTTTTTATGGATTGGCAGCGCAGAGTTTTCATTGAGTATGTTTTTATCATGCATCAATTACATGATCCATAAAACAGTGTTATTAATTGAGTTTATAATCGGTATAAACACTGCGACAGAGAATAAAAAGGTATGAACACTAAAGAGACTCAAGAGTGTTTGCTGAGAAATTTGTTCAATGTTGGAACATATTTAAAAGGACAAGCAAAGGCTTGACCAGTAATAAAGAGTGACGGAGGTACAGGTTATGGTTGTGACATTAAATTTTTTTTTAGTACTGTTATTATGGTTAAGAAAAAATGAGTTAGGTTCTGGACTCTACATCGAACTTGGCCTTATTAGTGGACCATATTAAGTAACCAAATATAGGAGGTTTAATTGCTTTTGGTTCTAATACAGCAATCTCATTTACATATACTGATAAGAAACAAAGCAAGGTCTTTGTGGATGAGAAATTTACAATTACAGACTAAAACATGTCAGTTAGTTGATTCACTTAAAACTATACTAGCAAAAGGAAGAATTAACTTAAATGAATTTACAAATTACAACATGTTCGGCTATTCTTGATTGGATCTTAAATTCTATCCCTTTTGCATTATAGATTAATTTGTTGATTACTGATAAAAGTGTCATGTGGATTTGATCTATGTTTAGTGAACTGCTCAAGAAATGCGGGAACAAAATGAGGTGAAAAAGCAATTTAATTTAAAGATAGTGGGGTCATTAGATAGTTTAGTGCGTGATTTGGAAAGAAATTGAACCATTAAATTTTGTTCCCACTTCGCACTAGGTTCCAAAATCGAATCGCTCTCTTTATTTTCAACCAGATTTGGTCTGCAGCATCCTTCATATTTACATACAAAAAACTAAAAAGCCTACTCCGCTCCTAGTCCGAGGCCGAGCCGTCCCTTTTCCTCTCTTCCTCTCTCTAGTCTCATGCCTTCATTTCCAGCTTCTCACTGATCCCTCACCTCCTCTCCTCCAATGACGGCTGCCTCTAGAGCGAGCTCTCCTTTCTCGACTCTTTGAATCCTCTCTAAATCCTAGCCCCAAATGCCCCATTGCCCCGCTCTCACCATATATTCTCGAAATTTCTCCGCGGATCCCCTCCCAGATTACGAATCCCAATCTGGAGACGGTGCCAATCGCATCATAGAGGCGAAGTCACGAGTGATGACGCCCGATTCGAGGCGAACTGGAGCTATCGGGATCAAGGGGGGCGAGAGAATTCCTATCACGGTGCTTTGGCTGGATGGTAATGTTGTAACTCAGGTCAAAACTGTTGAGAAAGAAGGGTTTTTCGCACTTCAGGTGAATCATTGTCAGACTACTCTTATCATTTTGTAATATTTCAAATTTGTGTACAAAATAGTTGGTTGAAATTGCTTTTTTACTTTGAATTAGATGAGCAAATGTGATGTAGATGCTCTCTTTCAACTTTACAAAACAAAAGTTGGCATAGCTTAAGCGTCAATGGTTAAAACTATACAAAAAAATACACATTTCAGTACTGAATTTTTTTGCCCTGTTATAAATGCTTGTATGGTACCACTGTTTTTAGCTGTTTCCTTTATACTGCATCATGGGTTACTCATATTTCTTTAAATTTAAAGGTTATTTTTTTTTTACAGGAGCACTCATTTAGATAAGTAATTATATTTCCTCTCCTGCAGTATTGCCAATTGCTTCAACCTCAACTGTAACTCTAGAATTTGAATGTTCTTATCTGTTACATACAATCGTCGAGGCCTCTGTAATTTATCTGGAAACTAATAATGTAATCCATCATTTTATGCTTTTCATTTCTCTGAAGGTGGGGGCTGGCCAGAAGAAGGAGAAGCATCTTACAAAACCAGATTTGGGACACTTCAGTGCAATGGGAGTGCCACTGAAGCGCAAGCTCAAGGAGTTCCCTGCCACTGAGGATGCTCTCCTCCCTGGCCAGTTTGTTGACATCACAGCCATCTCCCGTGGGCCGTGGCAAAGGTTTCCAGGTGCCTATGTATCCTTATATTCTGTTATCTTCCCTTTTTTTATTACATTATTTTGAATCTGGCCAGCCGCATTGATGGCTTCAGTGCTACCTATAAGGCAATTAGTTTGCACTATCTTACCTTTCTGCTTTTGTGTATAAGATGTAACTGGATGCTGAATGGGCTTATTTATATTCCCACAAATAAGCTTTTTGCACACATAGAGAAATAGCTGATCAAATATTATACACTGGTGGGTACTTAGTCAGTCGCATGTATTGTTACACTTGCATATTGTTGTACTCGCGAGAATTTGTTCAACCTGGAAAGCTCAGACCTTAGAGATATATCTTGCATGTTGCTCTTGAACATTCTAACCTTTCATTGTTGTAATGCAGGGTGGTATGAAGAGATGGGGCTTTAGGGCATGCCAGCATCCCATGGTGCATCGCTATCACACTGTTGCTTTGGCTCAACTCCTCAAAGAGATGCTCCTGGCAAGGTAATTTATGTTAACCAGGGTTACTTTCTCATCTGGTCATCCCAGTAAAAGTATTTCCTGGAAAATAACATTTTAAAATCAACGATTAAGTATGCTAATTGGTGAGATTCTTCTGAATGTATAGGGTGCTACGCTATCTGAATTGTTTAGGTTGGGATTTGATTTTTAAGGTTGTTACCAAGTTGATTTGTTTACCATACTGAGTCACCAGCATGTTTCTGACTCGGTCTGTCTTCAACCTGTTTATATTAACATAAGTGATAAGAATGTTTGGACAACCTGAGAACTGCACCCACAATGATCCAATGGGTCTGTCTAAGCGCAGGCAGGCTCAACTATTGGTGTGATCTGGTATTTGATATAGTTTGAAGGAAGAAAAAATTAACTAATTTCTCATGGACTTTATCTGAAAATTGGTATTCAAAGGGAAAAAGATGCTTGGGAGAATGTGGAGGGGAACAAACTACAATAATAAATGATTGGATATATAAACTTGAGCCTGATCGAAATTTGATGTGGGTCAAAGGACAGGTATTCTTTTACTGCATGCCTTTTCTATAACCTTGCTTTTGTTTTTATACATGTACAGAACTACAGAGAAGCCCATCGATTTAAATTTCCTACCAGAAAAATCCTTGCTTTGTTTAGAAAATTAGCCTCTAATTTATTTTGGAGAAGATGATAATTATGAGATTCAAGAATAGGTTCTATTCAATGTTTGCTTAAAGGAAGTTCTTAATAAATTTCAAAACAATAAAAAAAATAAAAGGAAGTTCTTTATGAGAGAAATATGTATGTGGAAACATATTACTCTGATTAGCTGTTGCTCTTAAGGCAAGCCTATAACTTGTCTCCACATAGAAAACATCTCGTTATAATCTTATATGTTGCAGAAAAACATAGAACATAATTTTCGTTTTTTTTTTTTTTATTATTGGTTAGACGAGAGTCCCTGTAAAAATATTATTTTGATTAACCCAACAGATACTATCTGGCAAATACTAATTGCCATCTAGTTTATCAGCCAACAATGACAAATATACATTAAATTGATCACAATATTTTGTTAGGTGCCTGGTCCAGAAGGAAGTTTTATTTTCACTAAAGATGCACGTTACAAGAAGCCAGATAAATCGCTTCTACCATTTCCGACCTTCATTCCTGATGGAGAAGAAACTGAAAAATTGGAGCCCATAGTTGCTGACCTTGCGGTTGATGATCCCTTCATGACTGGAGACTAAATTTTCAGAAGATTTTCTTTATCTGAATTTTGTCATTCATTGCAAAATATTTCTTTTGGATGCACCATGGTCTGACACCAAATAATTGCCCTGTTGTGTTATGAGAGGCTGTGCAAATGTGCACCCAGAATTTAACCAGTCAAACCAAAGGCAGTTAGGGTAAAATATTGGGGTAGGTAAAACGCTGTAGCATGACATTTTTGTAGTCGGGATGTTATAATGGTGATCATCTTTTATTTTCTTTTTTTGTATTACTTTTCAATTTCTTGTTCTTTTTTTTTTGTATGTGCCTCTTTTGTATGAATAAGTTACCAGATTACTATTATTTTTGTATATTTTTTTTAAATCCAGAGAAGGAATGTTGTTTTCTGAACATAAAAGAATTACAATTACATTTCCATAATGAAGTTCAGGTCTTTTCTCGTTAGTCGTTTGTACTGAATTAGGTCTTTCCTCTAAAACCTAAGAGCTAATAGTTAGCTCTGCTCAATATATACAAAAAATTACTTGTGTCTGTTTTGAATGACACTTCTGTTGATTTCATTATATTGCAGGGGCTGTCTCTTGGTTCGACAGTCATTCTTCCATAACAACCCAAACAATTTCATTGATTTGGGAGGTGGTGTCATGGGATGTCGGGGGTTTCGCAAATCATATACCGAAGAGTTTTACCATTTGCAAGGGACATTCTGATCAAGTCAATGGTTTGACATTTTCTCCTATTACCAAATCATATACCGAAGGCTTTCATTTGCAAGGAGCATTATCAAGTCATCGGCTGAAAACATGTGCCAAGAAATCAAATGACATTATACTTCAAGAAAACAAATAAAATAGTATTCAAATTTATTTTGCCTTTTTCTGATGTGTATATTCTTTCAATACGAAATAATGACGCGGGAGTTGACTCCTGTGATAAATAAGACACCTGTATTTTGGAAAGAAATTTGAACTGTTATTAAGTTCTATGGAATATTAAATTGACGCGTTCCAAATTCTAAGAAGATAATTACTCAATGAAGCTTAGATTAAAAAAAGACAAAAGATTGTACATTTGGAGGAACTAAAGGACACTAGTAACATGAGCATTCATGCAATATCTTGTCATTCTCAAGATGGCTTGCATATGTTATCTCGAAACCACTCTACAACATGCTATCACATCAATTGATTCAGATTCCATTCCATGATGTAGCATTTTTTAATTCTGAAGTAGCATAGCAACTAAAAAGAGGGAAAAGTTACCGAAGTAGATTATGTGCTTTTTCTTTAATTTGCATTTGTCGTCCCTATTAGCATGCCCTTGATCAGACAGGAAGAAAGGAAAACATTCGTTCGTTTTCCGTTCCCGATAAAGGTTCGCCATTTTCTCACATTTCCAAATTTATCTTCCAAAGATTTTATCATTTGCGAAACACTTTTATTTGAAGTCAAAAACTGAAAACACAAGCCAAGAAATCGAGTGAGCTGACTATATACCGTCAGCCAAGCAATAAAAAATAACAAATAATTTATATTGTATCATTTATTTTTGGCCATATATATATCTTTATATAATTATTTCATTACGAAAAACTGACAGGGAGTTGACTACTTTGATGTACTCTAATAATAAAATTTAGAAGAAATTCGTTTTGCTAGTTAATTCGAAAAAAAAAAAAGAAAGTTAAAATTGGAGAAACTCAAAGGACACTAAGGTATGAATAGTCAACCGATAATTTGCCTTGTCCAATTGAAGCTTAGATATATCAGGTCTAAAGTACCCTACAATATGTTATCAAATCAGATCAATTTGATTGAGATTCCATCTAGCATTTTTAAATTCTGAATAACATAGAAATTGAAAAGAGGGAAATGTGTCAAAATTGAAAAAAATGAAAATCTGAATAATTAAAATTGGAAAATAAAAAGGAGATACGATATGTTTTTGTTGCATGATAGTGTCAAAATTCATACCTCCGTATCTGAACTAGTGGGAAAAGGCAACCGAGATCATAAAAGGCAAATCAGGTACTTGGACTCTACAGTCTTCAGCCCAAAGCCCATTACGAGTTTCCTAAAACCCCAAACCCTAAACCCTAACCTAACCTAACCCCTTTCTAGTCTCTACCCCCGTCTCTCACTCTGTCTCTCTCTCGCCGTCTGGCGTTTGAACCTCTGCGGTCTCCGGTCGTCTTTCCGTCTCCGTCTCCGTCTCAGTCTCAGGTACTCCCCGTACTTCTCTCACCCTCTTCTTCTATATTTTCGGGGATCTCTTATCAGATCCATTTATATGCGTTTTTTTTTGCCCCATTTGATGTTTGAATGGAGAAATCCATATCCGAATTAGACAAATCCACGCTAGGTGTTATTCTTATATTCTGGATTTTGAGTATTGACGTTAATTTCAATGCTAGGTGTTATTCAGTAGAGGTATGATGTTTATATGGGGTCTGAGGTAGGAATATAATCTGCATTTCATATATATAGACGATTCTTATTATTATTTGGATATATAGAAATTGACTGAGGCAGAGAGAGAAAATCATGAAATTGACTGATTTTCAAATATGTTTATATCCATCTATAGATGCTATTTGGGGTTATTTTATAAACTGTCAAGCATGATTTTCCATAACATATGTCGTTTAGCACTTTGATTATCTTTCAGCTGTAATATAATGCTATGTTTTTCATGAAGAAATAACTTATTTACTGTTAAGTATGTATAATATTTCATTTCTATGCTGGGATCAGTTAAGTTGCATTTGGTATTTTTGGAGTTATTTCTAGTTATATAAATATATGTATATCTTTATAAACTGTTGGCTACTGCTGGTCATATATGATATCTCATTTCATATGTTTGATAGTATAGATTAGCTAGTTACATATGGGTACAGGGTCAGCTTTATTGACTTAGAAGCATATCAGGTCTGAGGGGCATTATATCCATTTTAAATGCTAATTTTGTGTAAACAGCATCTATAATTTTATAGATAAAGCTTGTATATGTTGTAAGTAGCTATAAGTTATGTTATAATCTGTGTTTTAGGCTATGTTGCAAAGGACAGTGAGTATATCTATATATGCATATTTTGTGGAAAATCAAAGTATATTTGTTATATAAAAAAAAATTTCATATTTATACTTTGGTTTTGGCAGCTATTATTTTCTGATAGGTAATAAAAGCTTTTTCTTGTGCATATATGATTGTTATAGGTTTATTTGAGTGTATGGAGTGTAATTTGCTAATTTCTAATTTGCCCATTTGAAAAGGTTGCTAACTGAGCTAATTGGAACGAGGAATACTAACAAGCATGAATCAGATTCAGGTTTTTCCATTTCTTTCAATTTTGTTTATTTCCTTACCAAAATAAGATTTTGCAGACTTTCATCTCATCTGATCTGTTCTGAATGCAATTCTGTAGGAATTTCAACTAAAATTGCAAATGCCAGTCCCATGCCAAGATAGAAAAATCTGGCGTAAAATCCTGACAACCGTTACAAAGCTACCTAGTATGTTTAGTCATTTGAGCAAAATAAATTCTTTCACTTTAAATTGCCCAGTTTTTTTTATTACACTACATGTTGCAATTATGCAGAGATACAGAGTGTAGGGCTGAATGTGGAGAATGGGGAGCTTACAGTGGTAGGAATCTTTGAGATGGAGAAGGTCTTGGCCAAGCTGAGGAAGGCAAAATTCCCAGCTCAGCCCATTGGAGTTGGAGCTGGAGTCAGTGGAGTAGGAGAGGATAAGAAGAAAGAGAAGAAGACTAGCTGGAGCTTGTTCGGTGGCGTGAATTTGAGCATCGACAAATGTTTGAACATTCAGTACTAGAGTTTTTTTTTTGTAAATAAAATATATATAGCAAAATTCTAATAGGGTATATTCTATAGATAGTAAAGAAAGAGACAGGTTCTATGTTCAATTTTGAGGTTTGTTGAGCATATCAAGAGAAGTTACATATGTAGTACCTCAGCTATGGCTGAGTTCTTTTTGTTACTTGTAGTACGTTATTTGCTTTTATGCTAAAAGAAGTGGTAGAGGGGAGATCTTGAATGTTATTGTATCTTTGTTTTCTAGTTAATTTGATAAAATTGACGTTAGTCTCTTCTATGTTTTTTTGTGAAATATAATTACTTGTGATAGCTTTGAAGTGGTACAATGTGCTTGTCGCCGATTTTATGTGATGTGTTGTAATGTTATCACAAGTTTATTCTTGATGTGAGGTTTCTTTTTTAAAATGTGGCACTGCCAGTATTGAGATTTTATTGCCAAATTTGAGCAGTTAAGATGTGGTACTGCCAATATTTTCTATTTGATGATCGGTCAGGCAAAAGCATTTCTCTAGTATTATTTTTTGGCAGCAAAATTGGGGATGTGGTTTGCTAAGATACCAACTGATATCTACTCATTTGCGACTTCCTCGGCCAGAGTCTTCTCTACGCATCTTCCTCGGCCAGAATCCAACTGGTATCCCTTGCACACCTTATTAGTAAGATTTTCATTTGGAACCGACAGGTCTACGTGACAAATACAACTAGAATATGAATGCAGATGGTCTGCTTATAGTTTGTTCTTTATACAAACGTTTATCCTTAAGAAATTATTTTAAAAATGCTTTAAAAATTCAAACAAGTGTGAAAACAGTGAATAATATACCCATAGAAACCTCACAATGATAATGCATGCATCAGATAAAATCGAAATCAAAAGTTCAAAAATTCACCCAAAATTCCAGAGCCTGATTTTGAGGCGAAATGACTCCATTTCGGACTGAAATGGAAAAGAAAAATTCAAAAATGGCTCGAAACAGAAGCATTTTGCCCATAAATTTTTAGTTTCATCTTCTTTTTCCCCCCAAACTGATTCAAGCACTGTCCCAGTGCGTCACAATCATAGAAAATGAAAAATAAAGGAGATGGAAGTAAAAATTGTACCAAATCAATGAAAAGAAGTTTGATCGGCCCCACCATGTAGTGCAACTCGTATGAGGTCGTGCGAGGGTCGTTGTCTCTGTCCTTTTCTGACCCGTGGTGCTCTAGCACGAGTTGCTACTTTGTCAGGTTTCCATCGATTCCTTTTTACCTACATCAACAATATAAAAACATTAAATAACTAATTTTTATGATATTTTTTATTTTCTAATTTTTTTTGTATTTTCTTGATTTTTGAAAGATTGAAAGTAAATTAAACTCCTAAAAACCCTTGGGTTGCCTCCCAAGAAGCGCTTCTTTTAGGTCATTAGCTTGACCACCTTTGGCGTTCATCTAACTTTCACTTTACGCCCATGTAACGCGTCAACATTCTCCCAAAAATACTCTAGAAAGACTCTTAAAACGTGCTTGGATATTGAATAGATGATGCATGTGCCTAAAAGCTTGAAGCTCTCCTTTCTGACCACTTCTATGAGATTAGAATCAAGTCTCCTCTGTGCCTTGACAGACAGTTTGTGGTCGTCTCCCAATAGGATTCGATGCGTGGAAACCGAGGTATCGATACCTTTTAAATCATCAATCGAATATCCTATTGCACCTTGAAGCACCATCAAAAGTTTCTCTGCCTCTGCATTACTCAACCCAGAGTTAATAATAACATGAAAGATTTGATCGAAGCCAAGAAATTCATACCTGAGAGTGGAAGGAATAGGTTTTAATTCAACTTGAGGGGCCTCATTTTCGACCGAAATCGGAGAATTTGGGCCGAAATTGCCGGTTCCAGCAGATCTGACTTCTTCTAGAGGAGAATTATGATCCGAAATGTCCTGATTTCGGACCAAAATTTCAGTGGGAGGAGATGTTTCATCGCTGTTTTGGTCTTCTTCCGCCTCCTCCATCACCTCTTCAATTCCTATGGCTTCCTGCACTTCGGAGAGAAAAGATTGGTAGTACCTGAGTGCTGCTTCATATTGACCTTCAACAGTTTCTTCAATGACCGGATCGAATTCTTTGATCATGAAGCAAGTGTCGGTGGGACTTCGACGCTTCATGGCACTGTCAATTGCCCATCGTCGATGCTCATCGTCATATTCTCGCCTTAGGCCTTCGAGATGAGCCTCATCTGCTTCAATGCGGGCTTCTTTCTATTCAAGCAGGAGTCTCAAGGCCTCAAGGCCTCAAGGCGCTTTGCCTCTACTGCTACGTTGACAGGTGCACCAGTTCCTGCCATTTTGCTCGCTGTTTGCCTCTCTGGTTGATGATTTCGGACCGAAATGGAAGGGTTTCGGACCGAAATGGGGTCTGGCGGGGCTGAATTTGCCTGCTGCTGCTCCGGATCTTCTTTCAATCCGTGTAGAAAATACCAGCGCACAGGAGGTTGAGATTGAGCTCGAATTCCCTTCTTCCTACGTGCCAGATTTCAACCTGCAGCACGAGAGGAAACAAAAAGATAATTAAATAAAAAAAATCTAGCCTCTTAATACTAGAAAAAGTACACGATATCAAACACCGTCCCCGGCAACGGCGCCAATTTGATGAAGGCTTAGAACCTAGGTCAAATAAATTAAACCTATGAATTACCTCACTAGACGTTCGAGTAAAGCAAAGGTGTCGAACCCACAAGGACGGTTGAATACCAGACTTAATCTTTCTTAAAAGCTAGAGGATGAGTTTTTGTGTTTTTAGGAATTTAAAAAGAGTAATAATAATAATAATTGAAAAATAGGCAACTAAACAAGTAATAAATAATAAAATATTTTTGGAATTATCTATAAATAGTACAATGTGAGGTAGCTTTTCTACAATAACTGCTGACGTCATTTTTTTTTTGGCTGTGACAATATATTATTACTCAAGGTTCAATGACTGGAAATATTAAATAGGGATCCACCTCGGATCCATGATACCATCTAAAAGAGAAACTGCCAGAGGGGCCTACTAGATACACCAACACCATCAGTTTGACAACCGCGTATTGTTGCCAAAAAAATATTATTTTTCTGTTGAAAGTAAGTGGCTTCATGAATATTGTATGGTTATGTTAATGAGCCGTCTAATTAGATTAGAGTCTAATGTTGTTAGGAAAATTCTTATAATGTAAAATTATATTTGAACCATTTTCTCATAATGATTACACGGTTCAGATTGAATAATAAAATAACATAAGCCTCTGATTTAGATCCTCGGTATCCTTGGGAAACATGCAAAATTAGAATCAACAAATATTTGATGGTTTTACATAGAAACCCTCCTGATCATTATTTCTTGAAAATTTTTACAATATTTAGACATGACAACATTTTATATATTACCAAATTCTTTCGAAAATATTGTCGTATAGCGAGTTCAATATTAGATTTTTTTTCTAGATAACAGGTTCCAATTTCAAATTATCTATAAAATTGTTTCTCTTTTGTTAAAGTGGGTTTGCTACTAAGGATGCACTTTCTTAGATATTTGTGGAAAAAACTTATGAGCCATTGATGGTTCATGGTTTTGAACCTAATTTAATCAAACTTCAAGTCTACCGTGTTTATCGAAAGCGTGAAGTGTTCTGGAATGTTGGGTCATCTAGCAAACAGATAATTATCAAACAATACTACAATGTTGTGTACATTATCTACAGTAATTTTGAATGAAGTCATATCTCCATTTTGAAAAAACAATGGACACCTCCATCTCAGAGATTTCAGATTAAATATAGTTTAGTTTTTAAATTGTTTAGCTACATTTAAAAATTTATTTGACTATGAAAAATGTGTGTGCTCATATAAATGTAAAGGATTTAAAGATGTAAATTTTTTTTAATTATAGACTTAGAAAATATTTTAAATAATTTTATGAATCTCATAAAATTTAATATGCATAAAAGTTTCTAAAATTGTTTGGAGGCCTTGAATAAATCATTTGGCTATGAAAATTTATGTACTTGCTCAAAAATATATGAACAATTAATTGATGTAAAATTTCAAAGTTACAAACCTATAAATATTTTAAATAATTTTTTGAATCTCACAAAAATTGAATTTTCGTATTTTTTGAATTTCCGTAATTTCATAAATGCCATTAGGTTTTTAATTATTCTAAGATAATTACGACTTTATTAGTGTATGAAATTTTATAGAAATGATGTGAAGATTATAAAAAATCCAATCGTGCCATTGAGCTATTTTTAATTTAATCATATAATTATATAAAATATGGAATATGGTTGGTGCTTTCAAAATTATTTGAGAACATTTATTAATTCAATTGACCATGAAATTTTATATCCTTAATAAAAAAATGAAATACCATGCAATATAAAATTTCATAGTTAAAGAGTTCTAACATATTTTTGTCAGATTTCTAAATCTGATTACTCAATTCTATTGTTTCATAAATATAATTTTGTTTTTCATTGTTTCTAAACCTTTCCAAAATTTGTTGATATATAAAATTTTATATACGTAAGAAAACCAATCTAATTTTTTGACTTCTCCTTAATTAACATAACAAAACATCACGCGCGAAGTGCGTAAACAAAATGGTAATTTTTTTCATCTAAATTGTAAATATTTAATTTTTTCTAATTCGAGACACAAATTATTTTTAACACAACATTTTTCCTGAAATATTTAAATATGACTATTATTAATTATAATTATCTTATAATAATATATTCTTCTGATATAATATGAATCAACAAAAATTATATGAAATCAAAGTGATATAGGTTTTTCTTTTATACATTTCTTTCCACTTTTGTTTGGTCTTTTATAAGATTTTTCTAGATTTGTTTGTATTAAGTTTTGTGGCTTGTCTTCAAAAATTACGTAAATAAATTAATGTTTTTTAGAGTTTTAATATATTAATTTATCTATCAATATTTACATAATTTAAATGATATTCATTGATAGATGTATCATGTTAATCAAGTTCATCCTTCGTGTATTATTTTTTTTCTTTCCCACCTCCAAACTTAACTGGCCAGACATCAATAACACCTCACGCGCGAAGCGCGTATGAAACGCTAGTTTTTTATATTTTCGAGACTCAAACAGATGCAAAAATATGTCCTAAGGGTAAGTGTTCAATTAGTTTAGCTCTAAGACAACTCTATCACGATTTTCATCGAGATAGAGGGTCATTTTGGGGCGAATTAGAACCATTTCGGTCCAAAATGGGTTCTGTCCAGCACCAAAACTTGCCTTAAACCTATTGTTTCGACTTGACAATTTTACTGGATATTTTGTGAAGGTTACTAAGCGACCAGACCCTAACCCTAACCTCAACTTTCGCTTCTTGGTTCTGGTTTGGATATGATGTCGGGTTTTACCACATAAATAACTAATCCTATACTTGCGTAATTAGACTAGTTTATTTAGGAATATTTGGTTGGATTTCTAGAGATATCTAAAGTCCTGTCGGTGCAATAGAAGTTAGTCATTTCGGTCGTTAACTAACTTATTCTTTCGAATTTGGGTTTATCTCAAGTACTTTAAATAAATTGTTTATTTGGTCGAGTTATGTCCTATCAACGCTACGTATCATCAATAAGCTAACTTTCAAGCAATTAAACAATTCCATCAAGCAAATAAATTAATTCACAACCAAATAAATCACAAAATATCATAATAAAGCTATCAAGTCATAACAATATCCTAAACTAATCTACTAACTATCCATAAGACATAATAAAACTACTCACTAATCGTCATGACAATAATAACAACAATAAACATGCAAATAATAAAGATACAAGCCATAGAATAACAAGATAAAAGCATAAAAGAGTAACCGAAGTGTCCCTTTATGCAAATACTCGCTGGTCCAGGGCAAAGGAATCGATGGAGAACTTCATGCCTTGCTGCTGTCGCCTTCAAAGCTTGTTGTCCTTCAAAGAGTTCCGTGGAAAGAGCCAAAACAATGGAACGAGAGGTGGAAATCAATGGTAGATGGTTGGATCCCCTCTCTGGAGGCAGGGGACGCGTATATATCATAAGAGGAGGCGGCTAGGTCAAGGAGAGACGGTTTATTTCTTTCCTTCTTCGAAAAATGCCAATTTCGTACTTTCCAGAAACGCATTTCGGACCGAAATGGCTCCAAAATGGATCCAAAATGCACTTCTGGACCCACCAATTGGGTTGAGACTAAGGCCCGTGCTCAATACTCGATCTGTTCCGGCTTCCAATGGTCCATAGCACGTCTATATGAGCCAGGAATGAGTCGTCTGGCATATGATCTAGCTCCAATCTCTTCGTTTGTCATGTTTTGTCTTCAATCTCCAAGAAATCCTACAAAATAAATGGAGAAGCAGTAGCAGTACCAAAATCTAGGAAAACATAGCAATTCACGAGGCAATTACAATGGTTTGAGTAATAATTAAGGGCTAAGTACGGTCAAAATATGTATAAAAATACGAGACATCAACCACCATGTCGTTAATGTATGCTTCCATGATTTCGCCCAACTCATCTTTCAACACCTTTCCCACCATCAGTTGGTATTCAGCCCTTGCGTTTTTAAGGCCAAAAGGCATTACTTTGTAACAAAATAGCCCTTGTTCAGTTATGAAACTAGTCTTCTCTTCATCGTCAGGATGCATTTTGATATGATTATACCCGGAATAAGTGTCCATGAAACTGAGATATTTAAAGCCTACTGTGGAGTCAACCATAGCATCTATGCTGGGAAGTGGAAAGGGTTTCTTTGGGCATGCTTTGTTGAGGTCAGTGTAATCTATGCACATTCGCCACTTCCCATTGGCCTTCAAAACTAACTCAGGGTTTGCTAACCATCTTGGATATTATACCGGTCTGATTGCTCCTGCTTGAAGTAGCCTTTCCACCTCTGCTTATACTGCCTTCCTTCGTTCCACTCCAAGTTTCCTTTTCCTTTACTGTACAGGGCGAGCTTCATCAAAGGTATCGATCTTTTGTTTTGCTATTTCTCTACTTATTCCCGGCATGACATCCCCTTCATTTACGAAGATAACTTGATTTCTTATCAGACATTGCATGACTAACAACCTGTCTGCTTCAAGAAGGGTGGTTCCTATCTGAGTTATCTTTCCTCCCCCTTGGTCCACTTTCTTCTGTAGGCTCCATGGCCTTGCTATGTGTTGGTTTTGTAGGTTGTTCCATTTCCTTTGTCTATTAATTTTTGGGAGAAATTACTACAATCTTTAATGACATTAATTACCTTTTTTTTTTTGCAAAATCTAAATCCTACGTATATCATTGTTTGAGAAATTACAATGATCTTTCATTGATTAATTTTCTTTTGTTTATCTTCTAATAATCATGCAAATTATAATCAATTTATTTAAAATTAAGAAAAATAAAGGCAGTCAGGATCAATCTAAGCTCGATGTGCCCTCTAGTTTATATAGGTTTAGGAAGTATTTATTACGTAATTAGATGATGATTTGAGCAAATTTCAAGTGGAAATCATAAAAGTGAAAGAGAATTTGGTTAATTCCTTGGTGGACTCGAGGCCGGCCTAGGTTGTGGTGGTGGTGGTTGTGCATGCCATCGACTCCAAGTACAAAGGAACAAGCCTTTTAGTTGCGATACTAGAAGAGTTACAATCCTCCTCGCTTTCTCTCGTGCTACTAGTCTTGATTACTAGATTTAGTGTTTGTGTGCTTGTTAATTGCTATTAATTATAATAAAAATTAAAATTGTACATGGAAAACATTGAAGGATTTCATGAAGCGAATCGGGTAATTTTAAAATTTTATTAACCGATAACATTTAGGATCATTCTTATTATTGGTAACTTTCCTTTAATTTATTTGCATCACAATCATATATATTCTTATATAAGAAGGATTTTTGAACCATACCTATGGTCTTTAACGAAGCTCTATTCCTCTTCGGTTCACCTTGAATCCGAAACAAGAATAACAGTCGAATCCGTGCTAGCGAATTTCCGTCTTCACCTAGCTCCGTCGCCCGTATCTTAATCGATTGCTTAATCGATATAATATTTTAACAAATATCTAGAAGAATAGAAGAAGAGGAGAACAAAGCTTCAACACATGAAGACTTACTTGTCTTCTCAATTTTTCTCATCAGTTTTTACACAAAAACATCTGAATAAAACCTCTCAAATTCGTATAGCATTTAAAGCCACTAATCAGAAATTAAAACAGCACATTAATTTCTGACGTTGCAGCACTAAAACCTTGATAACTCTTTGTAGGAAACTCCAAACGTCCTGAAACTTAGACCATTGGATTCTACACTTCAAGGGCTACAATTTTCATATATCATTTGCCCAAAATGATTATCGTTTACTATACTAATTTTCTGTTTAAAGTTGGCTCAAATTCTGACCCGAATTTAAGGCCTTCTTTCTTCTTCATTTGTTAAAATAATTGGGCTTGGGCTTCAAATAAATTTATACATTTCATAATAATATTCATATATTATTATAATATGTGAAACTTATATTATCCTTATAATATACACATATTAATAAATTTATTCTTTGCTAGTTAACCACGTCACGTAATATAATTTTCTATTTGTACTTTATTTCATGCAACATGAAACTTTGTACATAGAAAATATATTTCTTGTTTCCCATTCAGTTGGTGTGACCTATGTTGAGGATCCATATTATGTTGGCAATGGAATAATTATTTTATTCCATAAACTGTAAGGGGTACTCTAGCATACATTACAGCTACCCAAATAATATAGATGTTTAGCAAATCCTTTTACGAAACACGATCCTTCTAGTAATGTTATTATCATTACTTGTGTCTATTCCTTGCCATATGATATTATGACTATTATACAAAGTAGGGTTGTGTCATCTTCGTATTATAATCTTTTCTTGGTCTCTAATAAGTAAGATTATATAATTATAACTGCACTTCAGTTATATTGGATCCATTTATAATCTCACTTTACCAAGGGGTCCATTATAATATCATTCCTCAATTAATGAGTGACAATTAGCTATTGATATATATATTTTCCTCCTACACAAAAGTTACATACAAAAAACTATTACTTTTATCACCACTTGCTTCAAATGGCTTTTAATAATAATTACGTTGCGTATTTCTTATGTGAAAAATATATCATATCAATCTTAGAATTAACGACACGATAAAAATATTAATGACACAAACACAATTCATATAATATTTTTATCAATTAGATCTGTTCAATATATAAAACTTTTCATATACTCGTGTTATTAAATGATAATCCTTTATCGACGTTTACAGAACTACAACGTACTTTTAATCAACACGACAGTCTTATATGGCATATTAGTGTTCCTGCTAATATCCAAGACCTGTGAACATTTTAGAGATATATATTCATTTTATTTAGAGTTCTGCGGTTCAAGACCAAGAGCATCTTCTTGAACACTTCTAAATATGAATATAAACTCATGCAACAAAATGTAATAACATCCAATTCATAAATATAGCATATAAAAGTAATCACTATAAGATAACTTTTAGAACACAATTCCAACAAACACTCTAACATTATCTGATTGTGGAATAGACGAGGCAAAATTTATATGTCTCGTTTAATCACCAAACATATACATCATAATATAAAATAAGGTGGAAGAACTTATGTTACTAAGGGAGGTGATATAAATTAAGTTGATAGGTTCATAAATGGAATAAGTCTTAAAAAATATTTTCTAAAACTGTATGACAAATGAAGGCTACTTTAATATTTGTTCTTATTATTGATAATATTACTTTATCCATACTCTATCCGTACCCATACTTTAAATTTGTACCTTACATATACAGATGTACCCGTTAAGAATGAACGGTAAGAGTATGATAAATGTAGATAATTGGTAATAATAGTATTTTTAATTTAATAAAATTATATGATGTTCTTAATAAATAATATCAAATAAATATATAGATAAAGTATAACATTTAGATAATACTTTAGATATAACAAAAATCAAGAAATTTATTCTCGTACCAGTGGAATTTAAAAATCTATATAACTAATTATAAATTATAAATAATATAGTGCAAATTAATTTTTTCATCAACATAAATAAATTTGGATGAAGATCAAAACTAGTAACATATCTTAAGGAATATGCTAATAACACGATTATATGTACATATATGTTTGCAAAATTTTATTAATTAGATAATGGATACGAAATAGTCTTTATCCGTATCCGTATCCGATAAGTTAACAAATTTTTTTTCTTTTTACCGTACCCGGCCCATACCTAGTTTAACAAAAAAAAAATCAAACCCATGCATACCCACTAGTCAATACGATATGAGTATGGAAATAATCAATTGTCCAAAGCACCTCCCCTTAAAATCCTACAGTTTTTTACAATTTTACTTTAAATCTAAATCAGCCTCTGATTTCTCATTCAATCATTTCCATCAAGAGTTCCGTATAAGAATTTATGATGCATGAAAATATTGTTGGATGCATAGGTCCTTATCAGGGGCTTTTCAGATTTGCTGCATGTGGAAATGGAGTAAGTCATCTCTATGATGGACGGAAATAACTTATCTTTATGATGGATGGAAAACCTCATCAAAGACACAAATTAACACAGTTGCTTCATCGAAAAAACTACGTATCCAAGATGGAAGAAAATCAGCGTCCGTCCAATTATTTTTTTTTTATTATTTTTTTTTTCTAATCCACCTTAGTTTTAATCCATCAACTTTTTGGTTCATCGTGCCCCCTTGACTATTTTCCTGTTATTTCTGTCATTATTCGTATAACAACCATGTTTTGGGTCTCTTAACTAGAGCACTACTGTTAATTTAGTGTTCTTAAAAACCATTTTCTGTTGAATTCATCAAATAAGATATATTTTATTACTTAATTTATCCAACGTACGTTCAAATAATCAAAATATGCACGTGTATATAAAAATCAAATTAAGAATGACAACCAACAGACCTCATTATTAACAAATTGTTAAATCGCATGTAACATTGACTACCGAGAAGAAAATATCAAGTTCTCATTATTTATTTATAGGCGGTACACTAAAAAGCACTTGTCACTTTCTGTACAAACACAAGGAAAAGAAAATAAGTACTTGAAAGGCACAGGAGCGCCATATAATAAAGTTGACACTAATGAATGCCAACAATTATTTCAACAGGAAATGACAACATATCATAACAAAACGCTATAAATATTCATGACAACAAAACCACGCTTCAACGCAAAATTATATTTCTCTACTGTAAGCATTTGACAAATATACATCTCTTGATGTCGACCAGCCAGGTTTTTTATTTCATTGTTAAGTTACTACTTGTTATTTCTCTACGAGAAGCTAATTTTTACAAAAATATTTTTCTGATTAGAAGCAAAATTATGCAGGAAGTTGTGTTGAATATTCTAAAATTTCATGAGAAGAACAGGTCAAAAATAATGACCATAGCTGCAAATGTCGAAGGTAAGTCCAAGTCTTCCCATCACACGATCTAAACATGTACACCATCCGCAACTATATATTGATAGATTTTACAAAGTTTGTTCTGATGTGAATGTTGTGTTTGCAGGAGTGTATTATGTAGGTCTCAATAATGATGGAGTCCTTACGGTAAAAGGTACTGGAGTTGACCCAGGGACGCTCGATGCAAAATTGAAGAAGGAGAAATGCGCAGCCCTGATAAAAAAAGTTACCTAGAAGGAAGACAAGTAGAAATTAAAAAAGAAGAGAAGAAGCCATTAGGCATTGTGTTTCTTTAATTTCTAGTGTTTCGTGTTATTAAATCAGTGAATTTTTTTTCCCTTTTTAATTTTTTTGAATCTAATTATAAGTCAGCTTGTTTGCTTTAGATGGGAGTTCACCGGTCTATTTATATAGGTGTTGTTCTTTGTAGAAGAGTTAATTTAAGCACTTATGGGTGCTATGAATGTTCAAGTAATGTATGAAGATAAAAGTTTGTATTTGGTATTTGGCTTCTTTAATTGGAAGTGGTAATTAAGAAGATGTATTGAATTCTCCCTTGCTTTCAAAGTCTTATTTTGTTTCTTCTTGGATTATTAACAGTGAGATCCAACCACAGACAAGCAAAAGTGAAGAGCGATTGAGCGAAGTACAGAATTTTGTATATACGCGTTTTTTTTCCATTTGAATAGAGGACGTCTGAATCCCTTTTTGAGCGTGGATTGTAAATTCCGGAGCCCATTTTTTGATCCTTCTTCCTGCCAGATTGTCACTAGGTAGCATTCAAATCGACAGGTATTCCCATATAGGGGTATACCATTCGAGAGTGCTATTAAGATTCAGTATTTGTGGCTGGGTTAGTTCAATGCTTGCTTGGGGGATTTCCATGGTAATGACCGGTGTTTCTCGGTTTAGTTTCGATTGTTTGTCAAGCTTTGAGAGGGCATCGACTACCTCATTTTAGTTTATGGGGATATGATCGAAGGCGGTTTCATCGAAAAGCGCCAGCATTTCTCATACTTTTGCCAGGTACTTGGTCAATACTGGATCGTGAACCTAATATTGGTTCGAGATTTGATATATCACCAGTTGAGAACCCATGAACACCTTAATTCGCTTCGCTCTTACTACCTCTAATAGGCGACGTCCTGCTAGCAAAGCTTTGTATTCTGTTGTGTTGTTGGTCACCTTGAATGTGACGTGAATGGCATAGTAAAACACTTCCTTGTTGGGGCCTTTGATTTGAATACCCAACTCGGACCCCCCGATCAGAAGCTGCTCCATCTACATAGACCATCCAAAGAGTCGCTTGTGCTCGCCTTTCTAGTCTGCCAGTGTTTTCGATTACAAAATCTGCGAGGACTTGGCCTTTGTGCGAAGTTTTTGGAGAAAAGATTATGTCGAACTCGGATAACTCAACAGCCTATTTCAATAGACGTCCCGCTACGTCTAGGCTTCCTAAAGCTTTCTTGAGAGGAAGCTCACTTAGTACGATTATGGGATGAGCTTGGAAATAAGGGCGAAGTTTTTGAGCGGCTATGAGTACTGCATAAGCCGCCTTTTCAACTGTCGAATATCGTTCTTCAGCGTCTCGCAAAACTCGGGACACGAAGTATACTAGTTTCTGGACCTTATCTTCTTCTCGTACAAGGGCTGCACCCACGGCAACTGTCGAAGCCGCGACATACAAATATAACTTTTCGCCTTTGACGGGCCTACTAATCACTGGGGGATTAGTCAAGTATTTCTTAATGTTGTCAAAGGCTTCCTGACATTGCTAAGTCCACTCAAATTTTTTGGTTTTCTTAATTGTCTGGAAAAAGGGCTTGAACACTTCGCCGGCTTTGGCGATGAACCTGTTCAAGGCTGCAACCTTTCTAATTAACTCTTGAACTTCTTTGACCGTTTTGGAGCTTCCATGTTGATTATGGCTCCACACTTCTCCGGATGAACCTCGATACCTCGTTCGGATACGATGAATCCTAGGAACTTCCCACTGGACAGGCAGAAGAAGCTTTTCTTGGAATTGAGCCTCATGCCCACTTCTTTCATTCTTTTGAAGATTCTTTCGAGGTGTTGGACATGTTCTGAGCCAGTACAACTCTTTACCACCATGTCGTCTATGTATACTTCCATGGTTTCGCCCAACTCATCTTTGAACACCTTTCCCACCATCTGTTGGTATTCAGCCCCTGCGTTTTTAAGGCCAAAAGGCATTACTAGTTATAGTGTTTGTTGTTATGTTAAATATCTTTGTTCTATAGGTATTGAATATTTTTAGCAAAAGTTTGTGCATTGATATGTTTTTGGATGCTATTGTTTTTAATAAGTTTCAGAATTTATTTGATATGGTTAGTCAAATATTATGAAAAACAAAATACTCTCTTATATTACTTATTTAAATCACTATTTGAGAAATAGGTACTCTCTTATTCAATGTGTATTTTTTTTTAATCAATAGAGTACGCTAATTTATACTCCCATGTTTTTATGGATTGACAGCGCAGAGTTTTCATTGAGTATGTTTTTATCATGCATCAATTACATGATCCATAAAACAGTGTTATTAATTGAGTTTATAATCGGTATAAACACTGCGACAGAGAATAAAAAGGTATGAACACTAAAGAGACTCAAGAGTGTTTGCTGAGAAATTTGTTCAATGTTGGAACATATTTAAAAGGACAAGCAAAGGCTTGACCAGTAATAAAGAGTGACGGAGGTACAGGTTATGGTTGTGACATTAAATTTTTTTTTAGTACTGTTATTATGGTTAAGAAAAAATGAGTTAGGTTCTGGACTCTACATCGAACTTGGCCTTATTAGTGGACCATATTAAGTAACCAAATATAGGAGGTTTAATTGCTTTTGGTTCTAATACAGCAATCTCATTTACATATACTGATAAGAAACAAAGCAAGGTCTTTGTGGATGAGAAATTTACAATTACAGACTAAAACATGTCAGTTAGTTGATTCACTTAAAACTATACTAGCAAAAGGAAGAATTAACTTAAATGAATTTACAAATTACAACATGTTCGGCTATTCTTGATTGGATCTTAAATTCTATCCCTTTTGCATTATAGATTAATTTGTTGATTACTGATAAAAGTGTCATGTGGATTTGATCTATGTTTAGTGAACTGCTCAAGAAATGCGGGAACAAAATGAGGTGAAAAAGCAATTTAATTTAAAGATAGTGGGGTCATTAGATAGTTTAGTGCGTGATTTGGAAAGAAATTGAACCATTAAATTTTGTTCCCACTTCGCACTAGGTTCCAAAATCGAATCGCTCTCTTTATTTTCAACCAGATTTGGTCTGCAGCATCCTTCATATTTACATACAAAAAACTAAAAAGCCTACTCCGCTCCTAGTCCGAGGCCGAGCCGTCCCTTTTCCTCTCTTCCTCTCTCTAGTCTCATGCCTTCATTTCCAGCTTCTCACTGATCCCTCACCTCCTCTCCTCCAATGACGGCTGCCTCTAGAGCGAGCTCTCCTTTCTCGACTCTTTGAATCCTCTCTAAATCCTAGCCCCAAATGCCCCATTGCCCCGCTCTCACCATATATTCTCGAAATTTCTCCGCGGATCCCCTCCCAGATTACGAATCCCAATCTGGAGACGGTGCCAATCGCATCATAGAGGCGAAGTCACGAGTGATGACGCCCGATTCGAGGCGAACTGGAGCTATCGGGATCAAGGGGGGCGAGAGAATTCCTATCACGGTGCTTTGGCTGGATGGTAATGTTGTAACTCAGGTCAAAACTGTTGAGAAAGAAGGGTTTTTCGCACTTCAGGTGAATCATTGTCAGACTACTCTTATCATTTTGTAATATTTCAAATTTGTGTACAAAATAGTTGGTTGAAATTGCTTTTTTACTTTGAATTAGATGAGCAAATGTGATGTAGATGCTCTCTTTCAACTTTACAAAACAAAAGTTGGCATAGCTTAAGCGTCAATGGTTAAAACTATACAAAAAAATACACATTTCAGTACTGAATTTTTTTGCCCTGTTATAAATGCTTGTATGGTACCACTGTTTTTAGCTGTTTCCTTTATACTGCATCATGGGTTACTCATATTTCTTTAAATTTAAAGGTTATTTTTTTTTTACAGGAGCACTCATTTAGATAAGTAATTATATTTCCTCTCCTGCAGTATTGCCAATTGCTTCAACCTCAACTGTAACTCTAGAATTTGAATGTTCTTATCTGTTACATACAATCGTCGAGGCCTCTGTAATTTATCTGGAAACTAATAATGTAATCCATCATTTTATGCTTTTCATTTCTCTGAAGGTGGGGGCTGGCCAGAAGAAGGAGAAGCATCTTACAAAACCAGATTTGGGACACTTCAGTGCAATGGGAGTGCCACTGAAGCGCAAGCTCAAGGAGTTCCCTGCCACTGAGGATGCTCTCCTCCCTGGCCAGTTTGTTGACATCACAGCCATCTCCCGTGGGCCGTGGCAAAGGTTTCCAGGTGCCTATGTATCCTTATATTCTGTTATCTTCCCTTTTTTTATTACATTATTTTGAATCTGGCCAGCCGCATTGATGGCTTCAGTGCTACCTATAAGGCAATTAGTTTGCACTATCTTACCTTTCTGCTTTTGTGTATAAGATGTAACTGGATGCTGAATGGGCTTATTTATATTCCCACAAATAAGCTTTTTGCACACATAGAGAAATAGCTGATCAAATATTATACACTGGTGGGTACTTAGTCAGTCGCATGTATTGTTACACTTGCATATTGTTGTACTCGCGAGAATTTGTTCAACCTGGAAAGCTCAGACCTTAGAGATAGATCTTGCATGTTGCTCTTGAACATTCTAACCTTTCATTGTTGTAATGCAGGGTGGTATGAAGAGATGGGGCTTTAGGGCATGCCAGCATCCCATGGTGCATCGCTATCACACTGTTGCTTTGGCTCAACTCCTCAAAGAGATGCTCCTGGCAAGGTAATTTATGTTAACCAGGGTTACTTTCTCATCTGGTCATCCCAGTAAAAGTATTTCCTGGAAAATAACATTTTAAAATCAACGATTAAGTATGCTAATTGGTGAGATTCTTCTGAATGTATAGGGTGCTACGCTATCTGAATTGTTTAGGTTGGGATTTGATTTTTAAGGTTGTTACCAAGTTGATTTGTTTACCATACTGAGTCACCAGCATGTTTCTGACTCGGTCTGTCTTCAACCTGTTTATATTAACATAAGTGATAAGAATGTTTGGACAACCTGAGAACTGCACCCACAATGATCCAATGGGTCTGTCTAAGCGCAGGCAGGCTCAACTATTGGTGTGATCTGGTATTTGATATAGTTTGAAGGAAGAAAAAATTAACTAATTTCTCATGGACTTTATCTGAAAATTGGTATTCAAAGGGAAAAAGATGCTTGGGAGAATGTGGAGGGGAACAAACTACAATAATAAATGATTGGATATATAAACTTGAGCCTGATCGAAATTTGATGTGGGTCAAAGGACAGGTATTCTTTTACTGCATGCCTTTTCTATAACCTTGCTTTTGTTTTTATACATGTACAGAACTACAGAGAAGCCCATCGATTTAAATTTCCTACCAGAAAAATCCTTGCTTTGTTTAGAAAATTAGCCTCTAATTTATTTTGGAGAAGATGATAATTATGAGATTCAAGAATAGGTTCTATTCAATGTTTGCTAAAAGGAAGTTATTAATAAATTTCAAAAAAATAAAAAAAAAATAAAAATAAAAATAAAAGGAAGTTCTTTATGAGAGAAATATGTATGTGGAAACATATTACTCTGATTAGCTGTTGCTCTTAAGGCAAGCCTATAACTTGTCTCCACATAGAAAACATCTCGTTATAATCTTATATGTTGCCATCTAGTTTATCAGCCAACAATGACAAATATACATTAAATTGATCACAATATTTTGTTAGGTGCCTGGTCCAGAAGGAAGTTTTATTTTCATTAAAGATGCACGTTACAAGAAGCCAGATAAATCGCTTCTACCATTTCCGACCTTCATTCCTGATGGAGAAGAAACTGAAAAATTGGAGTCCATAGTTGCTGACCTTGCGGTTGATGATCCCTTCATGACTGGAGACTAAATTTTCAGAAGATTTTCTTTATCTGAATTTTGTCATTCATTGCAAAATATTTCTTTTGGATGCACCATGGTCTGACACCAAATAATTGCCCTGTTGTGTTATGAGAGGCTGTGCAAATGTGCACCCAGAATTTAACCAGTCAAACCAAAGGCAGTTAGGGTAAAATATTGGGGTAGGTTAAACGCTGTAGCATGACATTTTTGTAGTCGGGATGTTATAATGGTGATCATCTTTTATTTTCTTTTTTTGTATTACTTTTCAATTTCTTGTTCTTTTTTTTTTGTATGTGCCTCTTTTGTATGAATAAGTTACCAGATTACTATTATTTTTGTATATTTTTTTTTAATCCAGAGAAGGAATGTTGTTTTCTGAACATAAAAGAATTACAATTACATTTCCATAATGAAGTTCAGGTCTTTTCTCGTTAGTCGTTTGTACTGAATTAGGTCTTTCCTCTAAAACCTAAGAGCTAATAGTTAGCTCTGCTCAATATATACAAAAAATTACTTGTGTCTGTTTTGAATGACACTTCTGTTGATTTCATTATATTGCAGGGGCTGTCTCTTGGTTCGACAGTCATTCTTCCATAACAACCCAAACAATTTCATTGATTTGGGAGGTGGTGTCATGGGATGTCGGGGGTTTCGCAAATCATATACCGAAGAGTTTTACCATTTGCAAGGGACATTCTGATCAAGTCAATGGTTTGACATTTTCTCCTATTACCAAATCATATACCGAAGGCTTTCATTTGCAAGGAGCATTATCAAGTCATCGGCTGAAAACATGTGCCAAGAAATCAAATGACATTATACTTCAAGAAAATTAATAAAATAGTATTCAATTTTTTTTTTGTCTTTTTCTGATGTGTATATTCTTTCAATACGAAATAATGACGCGGGAGTTGACTCCTGTGATAAATAAGACACCTGTATTTTGGAAAGAAATTTGAACTGTTATTAAGTTCTATGGAATATTAAATTGACGCGTTCCAAATTCTAAGAAGATAATTACTCAATGAAGCTTAGATTAAAAAAAGACAAAAGATTGTACATTTGGAGGAACTAAAGGACACTAGTAACATGAGCATTCATGCAATATCTTGTCATTCTCAAGATGGCTTGCATATGTTATCTCGAAACCACTCTACAACATGCTATCACATCAATTGATTCAGATTCCATTCCATGATGTAGCATTTTTTAATTCTGAAGTAGCATAGCAACTAAAAAGAGGGAAAAGTTACCGAAGTAGATTATGTGCTTTTTCTTTAATTTGCATTTGTCGTCCCTATTAGCATGCCCTTGATCAGACAGGAAGAAAGGAAAACATTCGTTCGTTTTCCGTTCCCGATAAAGGTTCGCCATTTTCTCACATTTCCAAATTTATCTTCCAAAGATTTTATCATTTGCGAAACACTTTTATTTGAAGTCAAAAACTGAAAACACAAGCCAAGAAATCGAGTGAGCTGACTATATACCGTCAGCCAAGCAATAAAAAATAACAAATAATTTATATTGTATCATTTATTTTTGGCCATATATATATCTTTATATAATTATTTCATTACGAAAAACTGACAGGGAGTTGACTACTTTGATGTACTCTAATAATAAAATTTAGAAGAAATTCGTTTTGCTAGTTAATTCGAAAAAAAAAAAAGAAAGTTAAAATTGGAGAAACTCAAAGGACACTAAGGTATGAATAGTCAACCGATAATTTGCCTTGTCCAATTGAAGCTTAGATATATCAGGTCTAAAGTACCCTACAATATGTTATCAAATCAGATCAATTTGATTGAGATTCCATCTAGCATTTTTAAATTCTGAATAACATAGAAATTGAAAAGAGGGAAATGTGTCAAAATTGAAAAAAATGAAAATCTGAATAATTAAAATTGGAAAATAAAAAGGAGATACGATATGTTTTTGTTGCATGATAGTGTCAAAATTCATACCTCCGTATCTGAACTAGTGGGAAAAGGCAACCGAGATCATAAAAGGCAAATCAGGTACTTGGACTCTACAGTCTTCAGCCCAAAGCCCATTACGAGTTTCCTAAAACCCCAAACCCTAAACCCTAACCTAACCTAACCCCTTTCTAGTCTCTACCCCCGTCTCTCACTCTGTCTCTCTCTCGCCGTCTGGCGTTTGAACCTCTGCGGTCTCCGGTCGTCTTTCCGTCTCCGTCTCCGTCTCAGTCTCAGGTACTCCCCGTACTTCTCTCACCCTCTTCTTCTATATTTTCGGGGATCTCTTATCAGATCCATTTATATGCGTTTTTTTTTGCCCCATTTGATGTTTGAATGGAGAAATCCATATCCGAATTAGACAAATCCACGCTAGGTGTTATTCTTATATTCTGGATTTTGAGTATTGACGTTAATTTCAATGCTAGGTGTTATTCAGTAGAGGTATGATGTTTATATGGGGTCTGAGGTAGGAATATAATCTGCATTTCATATATATAGACGATTCTTATTATTATTTGGATATATAGAAATTGACTGAGGCAGAGAGAGAAAATCATGAAATTGACTGATTTTCAAATATGTTTATATCCATCTATAGATGCTATTTGGGGTTATTTTATAAACTGTCAAGCATGATTTTCCATAACATATGTCGTTTAGCACTTTGATTATCTTTCAGCTGTAATATAATGCTATGTTTTTCATGAAGAAATAACTTATTTACTGTTAAGTATGTATAATATTTCATTTCTATGCTGGGATCAGTTAAGTTGCATTTGGTATTTTTGGAGTTATTTCTAGTTATATAAATATATGTATATCTTTATAAACTGTTGGCTACTGCTGGTCATATATGATATCTCATTTCATATGTTTGATAGTATAGATTAGCTAGTTACATATGGGTACAGGGTCAGCTTTATTGACTTAGAAGCATATCAGGTCTGAGGGGCATTATATCCATCTTAAATGCTAATTTTGTGTAAACAGCATCTATAATTTTATAGATAAAGCTTGTATATGTTGTAAGTAGCTATAAGTTATGTTATAATCTGTGTTTTAGGCTATGTTGCAAAGGACAGTGAGTATATCTATATACATATTTTGTGGAAAATCAAAGTATATTTGATATATATAAAAAAATTTCTTATTTATACTTTGGTTTTGGCAGCTATTATTTTCTGATAGGTAATAAAAGCTTATTCTTGTGCATATATGATTGATATAGGTTTATTTGAGTGTATTGATATAGGTTCATATTTATAGACGATTATTATTATTATTTGGATGTATAGAAATTGACTGAGGCAGAGAGAGAAAATCATGAAATTGACTGATTTTCAAATATGTTTATATCCATCTATAGATGCTATTTGGGGTTATTTTATAAACTGTCAAGCATGATTTTTCATAACATATGTCGTTTAGCACTTTGATTATCTTTCAGCTGTAATATAATGCTATGTTTTTCATGAAGAAATAACTTATTTACTGTTAAGTATGTATAATATTTCATTTCTATGCTGGGATCAGTTAAGTTGCATTTGGTATTTTTGGAGTTATTTCTAGTTATATAAATATATGTATATCTTTATAAACTGTTGGCTACTGCTGGTCATATATGATATCTCATTTCATATGTTTGATAGTATAGATTAGCTAGTTACATATGGGTACAGGGTCAGCTTTATTGACTTAGAAGCATATCAGGTCTGAGGGGCATTATATCCATTTTAAATGCTAATTTTGTGTAAACAGCATCTATAATTTTATAGATAAAGCTTGTATATGTTGTAAGTAGCTATAAGTTATGTTATAATCTGTGTTTTAGGCTATGTTGCAAAGGACAGTGAGTATATCTATATATGCATATTTTGTGGAAAATCAAAGTATATTTGATATATATAAAAAAAATTTCATATTTATACTTTGGTTTTGGCAGCTATTATTTTCTGATAGGTAATAAAAGCTTATTCTTGTGCATATATGATTGATATAGGTTTATTTGAGTGTATTGATATAGGTTCATATATGTAGACGATTATTATTATTATTTGGATATATAGAAATTGACTGAGGCAGAGAGAGAAAATCATGAAATTGACTGATTTTCAAATATGTTTATATCCATCTATAGATGCTATTTGGGGTTATTCTAGAAACTGTCAAGCATGATTTTCCATAACATATGTCGTTTAGCACTTTGATTATCTTTCAGCTGTAATATAATGCTATGTTTTTCATGAAGAAATAACTTATTTACTGTTAAGTATGTATAATATTTCATTTCTATGCTGGGATCAGTTAAGTTGCATTTGGTATTTTTGGAGTTATTTCTAGTTATATAAATATATGTATATCTTTATAAACTGTTGGCTACTGCTGGTCATATATGATATCTCATTTCATATGTTTGATAGTATAGATTAGCTAGTTACATATGGGTACAGGGTCAGCTTTATTGACTTAGAAGCATATCAGGTCTGAGGGGCATTATATCCATTTTAAATGCTAATTTTGTGTAAACAGCATCTATAATTTTATAGATAAAGCTTGTATATGTTGTAAGTAGCTATAAGTTATGTTATAATCTGTGTTTTAGGCTATGTTGCAAAGGACAGTGAGTATATCTATATATGCATATTTTGTGGAAAATCAAAGTATATTTGATATATATAAAAAAAATTTCATATTTATACTTTGGTTTTGGCAGCTATTATTTTCTGATAGGTAATAAAAGCTTATTCTTGTGCATATATGATTGATATAGGTTTATTTGAGTGTATTGATATAGGTTCATATATGTAGACGATTATTATTATTATTTGGATATATAGAAATTGACTGAGGCAGAGAGAGAAAATCATGAAATTGACTGATTTTCAAATATGTTTATATCCATCTATAGATGCTATTTGGGGTTATTTTATAAACTGTCAAGCATGATTTTCCATAACATATGTCGTTTAGCACTTTGATTATCTTTCAGCTGTAATATAATGCTATGTTTTTCATGAAGAAATAACTTATTTACTGTTAAGTATGTATAATATTTCATTTCTATGCTGGGATCAGTTAAGTTGCATTTGGTATTTTTGGAGTTATTTCTAGTTATATAAATATATGTATATCTTTATAAACTGTTGGCTACTGCTGGTCATATATGATATCTCATTTCATATGTTTGATAGTATAGATTAGCTAGTTACATATGGGTACAGGGTCAGCTTTATTGACTTAGAAGCATATCAGGTCTGAGGGGCATTATATCCATTTTAAATGCTAATTTTGTGTAAACAGCATCTATAATTTTATAGATAAAGCTTGTATATGTTGTAAGTAGCTATAAGTTATGTTATAATCTGTGTTTTAGGCTATGTTGCAAAGGACAGTGAGTATATCTATATATGCATATTTTGTGGAAAATCAAAGTATATTTGATATATATAAAAAAAATTTCATATTTATACTTTGGTTTTGGCAGCTATTATTTTCTGATAGGTAATAAAAGCTTATTCTTGTGCATATATGATTGATATAGGTTTATTTGAGTGTATTGATATAGGTTCATATATGTAGACGATTATTATTATTATTTGGATATATAGAAATTGACTGAGGCAGAGAGAGAAAATCATGAAATTGACTGATTTTCAAATATGTTTATATCCATCTATAGATGCTATTTGGGGTTATTCTAGAAACTGTCAAGCATGATTTTCCATAACATATGTCGTTTAGCACTTTGATTATCTTTCAGCTGTAATATAATGCTATGTTTTTCATGAAGAAATAACTTATTTACTGTTAAGTATGTATAATATTTCATTTCTATGCTGGGATCAGTTAAGTTGCATTTGGTATTTTTGGAGTTATTTCTAGTTATATAAATATATGTATATCTTTATAAACTGTTGGCTACTGCTGGTCATATATGATATCTCATTTCATATGTTTGATAGTATAGATTAGCTAGTTACATATGGGTACAGGGTCAGCTTTATTGACTTAGAAGCATATCAGGTCTGAGGGGCATTATATCCATTTTAAATGCTAATTTTGTGTAAACAGCATCTATAATTTTATAGATAAAGCTTGTATATGTTGTAAGTAGCTATAAGTTATGTTATAATCTGTGTTTTAGGCTCTGTTGCAAAGGACAGTGAGTATATCTATATATGCATATTTTGTGGAAAATCAAAGTATATTTGATATATAAAAAAAATTTCATATTTATACTTTGGTTTTGGCAGCTATTATTTTCTGATAGGTAATAAAAGCTTATTCTTGTGCATATATGATTGATATAGGTTTATTTGAGTGTATGGAGTGTAATTTGCTAATTTCTAATTTGCCCATTTGAAAAGGTTGCTAACTGAGCTACTTGGAACGAGGAATACTAACAAGCATGAATCAGATTCAGGTTTTTCCATTTCTTTCAATTTTGTTTATTTCCTTACCAAAATAAGATTTTGCAGACTTTCATCTCATCTGATCTGTTCTGAATGCAATTCTGTAGGAATTTCAACTAAAATTGCAAATGCCAGTCCCATGCCAAGAAAGAAAAATCTGGCGTAAAATCCTGACAACCGTTACAAAACTACCTAGTATGTTTAGTCACTCGAGCAAAACAAATTCTTTCACTTTAAATTGCCCAGTTTTTTTTCTTACACTACATGTTGCAATTATGCAGAGATACAGAGTGTAGGGCTGAATGTGGAGAATGGGGAGCTTACAGTCGTAGGAATCTTTGAGATGGAGAAGCTCTTGGCCAAGCTGCGGAAGGCTAAATTCCCAGCTCAGCCCATTGGAGTTGGAGCTGGAGTCAGTGGAGTAGGAGAGGATAAGAAGAAAGAGAAGAAGACTAGCAGGAGCTTATTCGGTGGCGTGAATTTGAGCATTGACAAATGTTTGAACATTCAGTACTAGAGTTTTTTTTTTTTGTAAATAAAATATATATAGCAAAATTCTAATAGGGTATATTCTATAGATAGTAAAGAAAGAGACAGGTTCTATGTTCAATTTTGAAGTTTGTTGAGCATATCAAGAGAAGTTACATATGTAGTACCTCAGCTATGGCTGAGTTCTTTTTGTTACTTGTAGTACGTTATTTGCTTTTATGCTAAAAGAAGTGGTAGAGGGGAGATCTTGAATGTTATTGTATCTTTGTTTTCTAGTTAATTTGATAAAATTGACGTTAGTCTCTTCTATGTTTTTTTGTGAAATATAATTACTTGTGATAGCTTTGAAGTGGTACAATGTGCTTGTCGCTGATTTTATGTGATGTGTTGTAATGTTATCACAAGTTTATTCTTGATGTGAGGTTTCTTTTTTAAAATGTGGCACTGCCAGTATTGAGATTTTATTGCCAAATTTGAGCAGTTAAGATGTGGTACTGCCAATATTTTCTATTTGATGATCGGTCAGGCAAAAGCATTTCTCTAGTATTATTTTTTGGCAGCAAAATTGGGGATGTGGTTTGCTAAGATACCAACTGATATCTACTCATTTGCGACTTCCTCGGCCAGAGTCTTCTCTACGCAGCTTCCTCGGCCAGAATCCAACTGGTATCCCTTGCACACCTTATTAGTAAGATTTTCATTTGGAACCGACAGGTCTACGACTACGTGACAAATACAACTAGAATATGAATGCAGATGGTCTATTTATAGTTTGTTCTTTATACAGAGTGCAAAAACAATTCCCTAAAGAAGATTCCACGCTACATGTCATCTGTTCTTTGAAAAATCCAACCAAGAATGAAAATTTTCTTTTGGCAGTTGGCCATCAATAAATTGGCCACAATGGATAATTTAAAGAGGAGGGGATGGCAACTCCCTAACCGCTGCATTCTTTGTAAATCAAATGGAGAAGCATCTAATCATTTGTTTGGTGACTGTTTCTTCTTCCAACAACCACTGACCAAGGCACGCTTACCTCCCAACGTGGTAACCAGTGTGCAGCTTATTGGGTTGGTTAATTTCATCACAGGCTCCTCAACTTGTACTCCACAAAAATGCTTCTCGGCAACGCTGGCGTTTGTAATTTGGAGAGAGATGCTCCGTATAGACCTACGCCCTGAAGAATTAATTTCACAAGCTGTTTCTCAATGCAGAATCCTTAACCCTGCGTTCTCTCTTGAATATTAATCTGCTTTTTCTTTCTTTTACTGTAGATATTTTTATTATTTTTTCCTTTTTTAGTTTTAATTTTTTTTTTCGCCTAGCTCCTTGCTAAGCTCTGTACATAAACTTTTTTATTTAGTGAAAGATGGGGGCTCCAACCTCCATTTTTGCTTAAAAAAAAAACAATTTCAAAGCTTCTCAATCTCAGCAAATAAGCAATTCATTCTAATTTTCGATTCTGAGATCCACATTGAATAATTATTTTAATATATTTTTTGGATATTTGTAATTTTATTCTCTTAGTACATTTTTCCACAATAGACAATTAAAAATAAGAGACATATATCGAGGCGTCAATTTCAGGAAAATAGTTTCTTATGAAATGACGCTAGCAAACATATTCTTATTTTATATTTGTGTAATTGCTAATAGGTATTGTAATTATCATTAGGATTTGTACAAAGTTCTCGATTAAAATGAAAATGTTATAAATTCTTTATTTCGCACGACTCCATGATAGACAATTCTAACACAAAAGAAAAATAACAAAATACCGAAGAAAATAGAAACATATATATATATATATATATATATATATTTCATTGTTTCCGCAAAGAATTTCCGATGAATTACTTTGGGTTTAAAATTTTGAAATTGTTGCATTTGCCTCTTTGGTTTTGTCCGGCATAGAAAGATCGAATTGGGGGCCCGCGAACTGGTCCATTTACATTTTGACGCATTTTCTCGTCCATTTGTATTTTGAACCCATGTTAACATAGATCGGTAAGAGAATTGCTTTTCGTAATCAGAAGAATAGACAATCAAGCAATCACCCATGATCCTTTCTTAATTTGTCACGTTCTTTTAATTCCATCAAAATTATATTCTTCGTCACATGCGTGGTACATGCGATACGCCTATATCAGATCAAAACCTCCGTCTAGATCTATCTCCCTCTTTGAGAAAAAAAAACTCCACCAATCTCTCTCACTTCCGAAAAATCTCCATTAATCTCTCTCTCAATCAAACTTTCTCTCTCAAGTTGGAAATCTGATCTCTCTCTCTCCGAGAAACTTCTTTTTTCGACGATTTTGTGCGATTCATGACGATCTTGCTACCTACCGGCGCTCAATCCCTCCGCACGACCCTTAATTGATCTATTGTTGAAGTTTAAGGTAATTTCTCTTCCTATCTCCTTTGTATTTTCTATTTTTGTCTCTTTTTCGAGCAATCGTCAATTATGTAACCGATGGAGCAAGTTATTTGAAATAATGGAGTACATCATCAATGATAGAGGATTATTTATGAATGTGCTAGTGTGTTGGCAGTTTGATGATATTTTTAACAAGGGAGTAACTTATTTAAATAAGGGAGCATATTAGCATAAAATATGGAGTATTTTATTTGATGTAGTAGTGTATTAGTAGCTTGATGGTATCTTGGTATTCAGTAACCAATGGAGTAAGTTATTTGAATAACAAAGTGTATTACCAATAATAGGGAGTATTTATGAATGTGTTAGTATGCTAGCAATTTAATGGATTTTTAACAAGGAAGTATCTTATTTAAATAAGGAGTACATTAGCTTGAAAGGGAGTAGTTTGGAATGTGATTGCATATTAGCAACTTGATGGTATCTTGATATTCTATATAACCATGGGAGTAAGCTATTTGAATAAAGAGTATATTATCGGTAACATGGGAGTAATTTTAGATGTAGTTGTAGTATGCCAGGACTTTTGTAGTTGTAGTATATGTGTTTTCTAATAACTTGGTCTTGTTGTTTTTTCAGATTGATGTTGAAGGTGACAAGTCGATGGATGCACATAACTTAATTTTTGATAGTATTAATGAGATTGAGGTTGTATTGCCTCGAATCTAATATGGTGTTTGATTGGAAGTTTCCTCAGTTATAATTGTTATGTTCAAATAATTTTAATTGTGCTTGTTTATTATAGTCGGGGTTATAGATTGGAACAATTACTGGTGTTTAGTCGTGGTTATAGATTAGAACAACTACTAGTGTTTAGTCGTGCTTTTGAATATTGAAACATGTACTTGTCATAGTGTTTGTTGTTATGTTAAATATCTTTGTTCTATAGGTATTGAATATTTTTAGCAAAAGTTTGTGCATTGATATGTTTTTGGATGCTATTGTTTTTAATAAGTTTCAGTATTTATTTGATATGGTTAGTCAAATATTATGAAAAACAAAATACTCCCTTATATTACTTATTTTAATCACTATTTGAGAAATAGGTACTCTCTTATTCAATGTGTATTTTTTTTTTAATCAATAGAGTACGCTAATTTATACTCCCTTGTTTTTATGGATTGGCAGCGCAGAGTTTTCATTGAGTATGTTTTTATCATGCATCAATTACATGATCCATAAAACAGTGTTATTAATTGAGTTTATAATCGGTATAAACACTGCGACAGAGAATAAAAAGGTATGAACACTAAAGAGACTCAAGAGTGTTTGCTGAGAAATTTGTTCAATGTTGGAACATATTTAAAAGGACAAGCAAAGGCTTGACCAGTAATAAAGAGTGACGGAGGTACAGGTTATGGTTGTGACATTAAATTTTTTTTTAGTACTGTTATTATGGTTAAGAAAAAATGAGTTAGGTTCTGGACTCTACATCGAACTTGGCCTTATTAGTGGACCATATTAAGTAACCAAATATAGGAGGTTTAATTGCTTTTGGTTCTAATACAGCAATCTCATTTACATATACTGATAAGAAACAAAGCAAGGTCTTTGTGGATGAGAAATTTACAATTACAGACTAAAACATGTCAGTTAGTTGATTCACTTAAAACTATACTAGCAAAAGGAAGAATTAACTTAAATGAATTTACAAATTACAACATGTTCGGCTATTCTTGATTGGATCTTAAATTCTATCCCTTTTGCATTATAGATTAATTTGTTGATTACTGATAAAAGTGTCATGTGGATTTGATCTATGTTTAGTGAACTGCTCAAGAAATGCGGGAACAAAATGAGGTGAAAAAGCAATTTAATTTAAAGATAGTGGGGTCATTAGATAGTTTAGTGCGTGATTTGGAAAGAAATTGAACCATTAAATTTTGTTCCCACTTCGCACTAGGTTCCAAAATCGAATCGCTCTCTTTATTTTCAACCAGATTTGGTCTGCAGCATCCTTCATATTTACATACAAAAAACTAAAAAGCCTACTCCGCTCCTAGTCCGAGGCCGAGCCGTCCCTTTTCCTCTCTTCCTCTCTCTAGTCTCATGCCTTCATTTCCAGCTTCTCACTGATCCCTCACCTCCTCTCCTCCAATGACGGCTGCCTCTAGAGCGAGCTCTCCTTTCTCGACTCTTTGAATCCTCTCTAAATCCTAGCCCCAAATGCCCCATTGCCCCGCTCTCACCATATATTCTCGAAATTTCTCCGCGGATCCCCTCCCAGATTACGAATCCCAATCTGGAGACGGTGCCAATCGCATCATAGAGGCGAAGTCACGAGTGATGACGCCCGATTCGAGGCGAACTGGAGCTATCGGGATCAAGGGGGGCGAGAGAATTCCTATCACGGTGCTTTGGCTGGATGGTAATGTTGTAACTCAGGTCAAAACTGTTGAGAAAGAAGGGTTTTTCGCACTTCAGGTGAATCATTGTCAGACTACTCTTATCATTTTGTAATATTTCAAATTTGTGTACAAAATAGTTGGTTGAAATTGCTTTTTTACTTTGAATTAGATGAGCAAATGTGATGTAGATGCTCTCTTTCAACTTTACAAAACAAAAGTTGGCATAGCTTAAGCGTCAATGGTTAAAACTATACAAAAAAATACACATTTCAGTACTGAATTTTTTTGCCCTGTTATAAATGCTTGTATGGTACCACTGTTTTTAGCTGTTTCCTTTATACTGCATCATGGGTTACTCATATTTCTTTAAATTTAAAGGTTATTTTTTTTTTACAGGAGCACTCATTTAGATAAGTAATTATATTTCCTCTCCTGCAGTATTGCCAATTGCTTCAACCTCAACTGTAACTCTAGAATTTGAATGTTCTTATCTGTTACATACAATCGTCGAGGCCTCTGTAATTTATCTGGAAACTAATAATGTAATCCATCATTTTATGCTTTTCATTTCTCTGAAGGTGGGGGCTGGCCAGAAGAAGGAGAAGCATCTTACAAAACCAGATTTGGGACACTTCAGTGCAATGGGAGTGCCACTGAAGCGCAAGCTCAAGGAGTTCCCTGCCACTGAGGATGCTCTCCTCCCTGGCCAGTTTGTTGACATCACAGCCATCTCCCGTGGGCCGTGGCAAAGGTTTCCAGGTGCCTATGTATCCTTATATTCTGTTATCTTCCCTTTTTTTATTACATTATTTTGAATCTGGCCAGCCGCATTGATGGCTTCAGTGCTACCTATAAGGCAATTAGTTTGCACTATCTTACCTTTCTGCTTTTGTGTATAAGATGTAACTGGATGCTGAATGGGCTTATTTATATTCCCACAAATAAGCTTTTTGCACACATAGAGAAATAGCTGATCAAATATTATACACTGGTGGGTACTTAGTCAGTCGCATGTATTGTTACACTTGCATATTGTTGTACTCGCGAGAATTTGTTCAACCTGGAAAGCTCAGACCTTAGAGATATATCTTGCATGTTGCTCTTGAACATTCTAACCTTTCATTGTTGTAATGCAGGGTGGTATGAAGAGATGGGGCTTTAGGGCATGCCAGCATCCCATGGTGCATCGCTATCACACTGTTGCTTTGGCTCAACTCCTCAAAGAGATGCTCCTGGCAAGGTAATTTATGTTAACCAGGGTTACTTTCTCATCTGGTCATCCCAGTAAAAGTATTTCCTGGAAAATAACATTTTAAAATCAACGATTAAGTATGCTAATTGGTGAGATTCTTCTGAATGTATAGGGTGCTACGCTATCTGAATTGTTTAGGTTGGGATTTGATTTTTAAGGTTGTTACCAAGTTGATTTGTTTACCATACTGAGTCACCAGCATGTTTCTGACTCGGTCTGTCTTCAACCTGTTTATATTAACATAAGTGATAAGAATGTTTGGACAACCTGAGAACTGCACCCACAATGATCCAATGGGTCTGTCTAAGAGCAGGCAGGCTCAACTATTGGTGTGATCTGGTATTTGATATAGTTTGAAGGAAGAAAAAATTAACTAATTTCTCATGGACTTTATCTGAAAATTGGTATTCAAAGGGAAAAAGATGCTTGGGAGAATGTGGAGGGGAACAAACTACAATAATAAATGATTGGATATATAAACTTGAGCCTGATCGAAATTTGATGTGGGTCAAAGGACAGGTATTCTTTTACTGCATGCCTTTTCTATAACCTTGCTTTTGTTTTTATACATGTACAGAACTACAGAGAAGCCCATCGATTTAAATTTCCTACCAGAAAAATCCTTGCTTTGTTTAGAAAATTAGCCTCTAATTTATTTTGGAGAAGATGATAATTATGAGATTCAAGAATAGGTTCTATTCAATGTTTGCTTAAAGGAAGTTCTTAATAAATTTCAAAAAAATAAAAAAAATAAAAAAAAAATAAAAGGAAGTTCTTTATGAGAGAAATATGTATGTGGAAACATATTACTCTGATTAGCTGTTGCTCTTAAGGCAAGCCTATAACTTGTCTCCACATAGAAAACATCTCGTTATAATCTTATATGTTGCAGAAAAACATAGAACATAATTTTCGTTTTTTTTTTTTTTATTATTGGTTAGACGAGAGTCCATGTAAAAATATTATTTTGATTAACCCAACAGATACTATCTGGCAAATACTGATTGCCATCTAGTTTATCAGCCAACAATGACAAATATACATTAAATTGATCACAATATTTTGTTAGGTGCCTGGTCCAGAAGGAAGTTTTATTTTCATTAAAGATGCACGTTACAAGAAGCCAGATAAATCGCTTCTACCATTTCCGACCTTCATTCCTGATGGAGAAGAAACTGAAAAATTGGAGCCCATAGTTGCTGACCTTGCGGTTGATGATCCCTTCATGACTGGAGACTAAATTTTCAGAAGATTTTCTTTATCTGAATTTTGTCATTCATTGCAAAATATTTCTTTTGGATGCACCATGGTCTGACACCAAATAATTGCCCTGTTGTGTTATGAGAGGCTGTGCAAATGTGCACCCAGAATTTAACCAGTCAAACCAAAGGCAGTTAGGGTAAAATATTGGGGTAGGTAAAACGCTGTAGCATGACATTTTTGTAGTCGGGATGTTATAATGGTGATCATCTTTTATTTTCTTTTTTTGTATTACTTTTCAATTTCTTGTTCTTTTTTTTTTGTATGTGCCTCTTTTGTATGAATAAGTTACCAGATTACTATTATTTTTGTATATTTTTTTTTAATCCAGAGAAGGAATGTTGTTTTCTGAACATAAAAGAATTACAATTACATTTCCATAATGAAGTTCAGGTCTTTTCTCGTTAGTCGTTTGTACTGAATTAGGTCTTTCCTCTAAAACCTAAGAGCTAATAGTTAGCTCTGCTCAATATATACAAAAAATTACTTGTGTCTGTTTTGAATGACACTTCTGTTGATTTCATTATATTGCAGGGGCTGTCTCTTGGTTCGACAGTCATTCTTCCATAACAACCCAAACAATTTCATTGATTTGGGAGGTGGTGTCATGGGATGTCGGGGGTTTCGCAAATCATATACCGAAGAGTTTTACCATTTGCAAGGGACATTCTGATCAAGTCAATGGTTTGACATTTTCTCCTATTACCAAATCATATACCGAAGGCTTTCATTTGCAAGGAGCATTATCAAGTCATCGGCTGAAAACATGTGCCAAGAAATCAAATGACATTATACTTCAAGAAAATTAATAAAATAGTATTCAATTTTTTTTTTGTCTTTTTCTGATGTGTATATTCTTTCAATACGAAATAATGACGCGGGAGTTGACTCCTGTGATAAATAAGACACCTGTATTTTGGAAAGAAATTTGAACTGTTATTAAGTTCTATGGAATATTAAATTGACGCGTTCCAAATTCTAAGAAGATAATTACTCAATGAAGCTTAGATTAAAAAAAGACAAAAGATTGTACATTTGGAGGAACTAAAGGACACTAGTAACATGAGCATTCATGCAATATCTTGTCATTCTCAAGATGGCTTGCATATCTTATCTCGAAACCACTCTACAACATGCTATCACATCAATTAATTCAGATTCCATTCCATGATGTAGCATTTTTTAATTCTGAAGAAGCATAGCAACTAAAAAGAGGGAAAAGTTACCGAAGTAGATTATGTGCTTTTTCTTTAATTTGCATTTGTCGTCCCTATTAGTATGCCCTTGATCAGACAGGAAGAAAGGAAAACATTCGTTCGTTTTCCGTTCCCGATAAAGGTTCGCCATTTTCTCACATTTCCAAATTTATCTTCCAAAGATTTTATCATTTGCGAAACACTTTTATTTGAAGTCAAAAACTGAAAACACAAGCCAAGAAATCGAGTGAGCTGACTATATACCGTCAGCCAAGCAATAAAAAATAACAAATAATTTATATTGTATCATTTATTTTTGGCCATATATATATCTTTATATAATTATTTCATTACGAAAAACTGACAGGGAGTTGACTACTTTGATGTACTCTAATAATAAAATTTAGAAGAAATTCGTTTTGCTAGTTAATTCGAAAAAAAAAAAAGAAACTTAAAATTGGAGAAACTCAAAGGACACTAAGGTATGAATAGTCAACCGATAATTTGCCTTGTCCAATTGAAGCTTAGATATATCAGGTCTAAAGTACCCTACAATATGTTATCAAATCAGATCAATTTGATTGAGATTCCATCTAGCATTTTTAAATTCTGAATAACATAGAAATGGAAAAGAGGGAAATGTGTCAAAATTGAAAAAAATGAAAATCTGAATAATTAAAATTGGAAAATAAAAAGGAGATACGATATGTTTTTGTTGCATGATAGTGTCAAAATTCATACCTCCGTATCTGAACTAGTGGGAAAAGGCAACCGAGATCATAAAAGGCAAATCAGGTACTTGGACTCTACAGTCTTCAGCCCAAAGCCCATTACGAGTTTCCTAAAACCCCAAACCCTAAACCCTAACCTAACCTAACCCCTTTCTAGTCTCTACCCCCGTCTCTCACTCTGTCTCTCTCTCGCCGTCTGGCGTTTGAACCTCTGCGGTCTCCGGTCGTCTTTCCGTCTCCGTCTCCGTCTCAGTCTCAGGTACTCCCCGTACTTCTCTCACCCTCTTCTTCTATATTTTCGGGGATCTCTTATCAGATCCATTTATATGCGTTTTTTTTTTGCCCCATTTGATGTTTGAATGGAGAAATCCATATCCGAATTAGACAAATCCATGCTAGGTGTTATTCTTATATTCTGGATTTTGAGTATTGACGTTAATTTCAATGCTAGGTGTTATTCAGTAGAGGTATGATGTTTATATGGGGTCTGAGGTAGGAATATAATCTGCATTTCATATATATAGACGATTATATTTATTATTTGGATATATAGAAATTGACTGAGGCAGAGAGAGAAAATCATGAAATTGACTGATTTTCAAATATGTTTATATCCATCTATAGATGCTATTTGGGGTTATTTTTATAAACTGTCAAGCATGATTTTCCATAACGTATGGCGTTTAGCACTTTGATTATCTTTCAGCTGTAATATAATGCGCATGTTTTTCATAAAGAAATAACTTATTTACTGTTAAGTATGTATAATTATATTTCATTTCTATGCTGGGATCAGTTAAGTTGCATTTGGTATTTTTGGAGTTATTTCTAGTTATATAAATATATGTATATCTTTATAAACTGTTGGCTACTGCTGGTCATATATGATATCTCATTTCATTTGTTTGATAGTATAGATTAGCTAGTTACATATGGGTACAGGGTCAGCTTTATTGACTTAGAAGCATATCAGGTCTGAGGGGCATTATATCCATCTTAAATGCTAATTTTGTGTAAACAGCATCTATAATTTTATAGATAAAGCTTGTATATGTTGTAAGTAGCTATAAGTTATGTTATAATCTGTGTTTTAGGCTATGTTGCAAAGGACAGTGAGTATATCTATATATGCATATTTTGTGGAAAATCAAAGTATATTTGATATATATAAAAAAATTTCATATTTATACTTTGGTTTTGGCAGCTATTATTTTCTGATAGGTAATAAAAGCTTATTCTTGTGCATATATGATTGATATAGGTTTATTTGAGTGTATTGATATAGGTTCATATATGTAGACGATTATTATTATTATTTGGATATATAGAAATTGACTGAGGCAGAGAGAGAAAATCATGAAATTGACTGATTTTCAAATATGTTTATATCCATCTATAGATGCTATTTGGGGTTATTTTATAAACTGTCAAGCATGATTTTCCATAACATATGTCGTTTAGCACTTTGATTATCTTTCAGCTGTAATATAATGCTATGTTTTTCATGAAGAAATAACTTATTTACTGTTAAGTATGTATAATATTTCATTTCTATGCTGGGATCAGTTAAGTTGCATTTGGTATTTTTGGAGTTATTTCTAGTTATATAAATATATGTATATCTTTATAAACTGTTGGCTACTGCTGGTCATATATGATATCTCATTTCATATGTTTGATAGTATAGATTAGCTAGTTACATATGGGTACAGGGTCAGCTTTATTGACTTAGAAGCATATCAGGTCTGAGGGGCATTATATCCATTTTAAATGCTAATTTTGTGTAAACAGCATCTATAATTTTATAGATAAAGCTTGTATATGTTGTAAGTAGCTATAAGTTATGTTATAATCTGTGTTTTAGGCTCTGTTGCAAAGGACAGTGAGTATATCTATATATGCATATTTTGTGGAAAATCAAAGTATATTTGATATATAAAAAAAATTTCATATTTATACTTTGGTTTTGGCAGCTATTATTTTCTGATAGGTAATAAAAGCTTATTCTTGTGCATATATGATTGATATAGGTTTATTTGAGTGTATGGAGTGTAATTTGCTAATTTCTAATTTGCCCATTTGAAAAGGTTGCTAACTGAGCTACTTGGAACGAGGAATACTAACAAGCATGAATCAGATTCAGGTTTTTCCATTTCTTTCAATTTTGTTTATTTCCTTACCAAAATAAGATTTTGCAGACTTTCATCTCATCTGATCTGTTCTGAATGCAATTCTGTAGGAATTTCAACTAAAATTGCAAATGCCAGTCCCATGCCAAGAAAGAAAAATCTGGCGTAAAATCCTGACAACCGTTACAAAACTACCTAGTATGTTTAGTCACTCGAGCAAAACAAATTCTTTCACTTTAAATTGCCCAGTTTTTTTTCTTACACTACATGTTGCAATTATGCAGAGATACAGAGTGTAGGGCTGAATGTGGAGAATGGGGAGCTTACAGTCGTAGGAATCTTTGAGATGGAGAAGCTCTTGGCCAAGCTGAGGAAGGCTAAATTCCCAGCTCAGCCCATTGGAGTTGGAGCTGGAGTCAGTGGAGTAGGAGAGGATAAGAAAGAGAAGAAGACTAGCAGGAGCTTATTCGGTGGCGTGAATTTGAGCATTGACAAATGTTTGAACATTCAGTACTAGAGTTTTTTTTTTTTGTAAATAAAATATATATAGCAAAATTCTAATAGGGTATATTCTATAGATAGTAAAGAAAGAGACAGGTTCTATGTTCAATTTTGAAGTTTGTTGAGCATATCAAGAGAAGTTACATATGTAGTACCTCAGCTATGGCTGAGTTCTTTTTGTTACTTGTAGTACGTTATTTGCTTTTATGCTAAAAGAAGTGGTAGAGGGGAGATCTTGAATGTTATTGTATCTTTGTTTTCTAGTTAATTTGATAAAATTGACGTTAGTCTCTTCTATGTTTTTTTGTGAAATATAATTACTTGTGATAGCTTTGAAGTGGTACAATGTGCTTGTCGCTGATTTTATGTGATGTGTTGTAATGTTATCACAAGTTTATTCTTGATGTGAGGTTTCTTTTTTAAAATGTGGCACTGCCAGTATTGAGATTTTATTGCCAAATTTGAGCAGTTAAGATGTGGTACTGCCAATATTTTCTATTTGATGATCGGTCAGGCAAAAGCATTTCTCTAGTATTATTTTTTGGCAGCAAAATTGGGGATGTGGTTTGCTAAGATACCAACTGATATCTACTCATTTGCGACTTCCTCGGCCAGAGTCTTCTCTACGCATCTTCCTCGGCCAGAATCCAACTGGTATCCCTTGCACACCTTATTAGTAAGATTTTCATTTGGAACCGACAGGTCTACGACTACGTGACAAATACAACTAGAATATGAATGCAGATGGTCTATTTATAGTTTGTTCTTTATACAGAGTGCAAAAACAATTCCCTAAAGAAGATTCCACGCTACATGTCATCTGTTCTTTGAAAAATCCAACCAAGAATGAAAATTTTCTTTTGGCAGTTGGCCATCAATAAATTGGCCACAATGGATAATTTAAAGAGGAGGGGATGGCAACTCCCTAACCGCTGCATTCTTTGTAAATCAAATGGAGAAGCATCTAATCATTTGTTTGGTGACTGTTTCTTCTTCCAACAACCACTGACCAAGGCACGCTTACCTCCCAACGTGGTAACCAGTGTGCAGCTTATTGGGTTGGTTAATTTCATCACAGGCTCCTCAACTTGTACTCCACAAAAATGCTTCTCGGCAACGCTGGCGTTTGTAATTTGGAGAGAGATGCTCCGTATAGATCTACGCCCTGAAGAATTAATTTCACAAGCTGTTTCTCAATGCAGAATCCTTAACCCTGCGTTCTCTCTTGAATATTAATCTGCTTTTTCTTTCTTTTACTGTAGATATTTTTATTATTTTTTCCTTTTTTAGTTTTAATTTTTTTTTTTCGCCTAGCTCCTTGCTAAGCTCTGTACATAAACTTTTTTATTTAGTGAAAGATGGGGGCTCAAACCTCCATTTTTGCTTAAAAAAAAACAATTTCAAAGCTTCTCAATCTCAGCAAATAAGCAATTCATTCTAATTTTCGATTCTGAGATCCACATTGAATAATTATTTTAATATATTTTTTGGATATTTGTAATTTTATTCTCTTAGTACATTTTTCCACAATAGACAATTAAAAATAAGAGACATATATCGAGGCGTCAATTTCAGGAAAATAGTTTCTTATGAAATGACGCTAGCAAACATATTCTTATTTTATATTTGTGTAATTGCTAATAGGTATTGTAATTATCATTAGGATTTGTACAAAGTTCTCGATTAAAATGAAAATGTTATAAATTCTTTATTTCGCACGACTCCATGATAGACAATTCTAACACAAAAGAAAAATAACAAAATACCGAAGAAAATAGAAACATATATATATATATATATTTCATTGTTTCCGCAAAGAATTTCCGATGAATTACTTTGGGTTTAAAATTTTGAAATTGTTGCATTTGCCTCTTTGGTTTTGTCCGGCATAGAAAGATCGAATTGGGGGCCCGCGAACTGGTCCATTTACATTTTGACGCATTTTCTCGTCCATTTGTATTTTGAACCCATGTTAACATAGATCGGTAAGAGAATTGCTTTTCGTAATCAGAAGAATAGACAATCAAGCAATCACCCATGATCCTTTCTTAATTTGTCACGTTCTTTTAATTCCATCAAAATTATATTCTTCGTCACATGCGTGGTACATGCGATACGCCTATATCAGATCAAAACCTCCGTCTAGATCTATCTCTCTCTTTGAGAAAAAAAAACTCCACCAATCTCTCTCACTTCCGAAAAATCTCCATTAATCTCTCTCTCAATCAAACTTTCTCTCTCAAGTTGGAAATCTGATCTCTCTCTCTCCGAGAAACTTCTTTTTTCGACGATTTTGTGCGATTCATGACGATCTTGCTACCTACCGGCGATCAATCCCTCCGCACGACCCTTAATTGATCGATTGTTGAAGTTTAAGGTAATTTCTCTTCCTATCTCCTTTGTATTTTCTATTTTTGTCTCTTTTTCGAGCAATCGTCAATTATGTAACCGATGGAGCAAGTTATTTGAAATAATGGAGTACATCATCAATGATAGAGGATTATTTATGAATGTGCTAGTGTGTTGGCAGTTTGATGATATTTTTAACAAGGGAGTAACTTATTTAAATAAGGGAGCATATTAGCATAAAATATGGAGTATTTTATTTGATGTAGTAGTGTATTAGTAGCTTGATGGTATCTTGGTATTCAGTAACCAATGGAGTAAGTTATTTGAATAACAAAGTGTATTACCAATAATAGGGAGTATTTATGAATGTGTTAGTATGCTAGCAATTTAATGGATTTTTAACAAGGAAGTATCTTATTTAAATAAGGAGTACATTAGCTTGAAAGGGAGTAGTTTGGAATGTGATTGCATATTAGCAACTTGATGGTATCTTGATATTCTATATAACCATGGGAGTAAGCTATTTGAATAAAGAGTATATTATTGGTAACATGGGAGTAATTTTAGATGTAGTTGTAGTATGCCAGGACTTTTGTAGTTGTAGTATATGTATTTTCTAATAACTTGGTCTTGTTGTTTTTTCAGATTGATGTTGAAGGTGACAAGTCGATGGATGCACATAACTTAATTTTTGATAGTATTAATGAGATTGAGGTTGTATTGCCTCGAATCTAATATGGTGTTTGATTGGAAGTTTCCTCAGTTATAATTGTTATGTTCAAATAATTTTAATTGTGCTTGTTTATTATAGTCGTGGTTATAGATTGGAACAATTACTGGTGTTTAGTTGTGGTTATAGATTAGAACAACTACTAGTGTTTAGTTGTGCTTTTGAATATTGAAACATGTACTTGTCATAGTGTTTGTTGTTATGTTAAATATCTTTGTTCTATAGGTATTGTATATTTTTAGCAAAAGTTTGTGCATTGATATGCTTTTGGATGCTATTGTTTTTAATAAGTTTCAGTATTTATTTGATATGGTTAGTCAAATATTATGAAAAACAAAATACTCCCTTATATTACTTATTTTAATCACTATTTGAGAAATAGGTACTCTCTTATTCAATGTGTATTTTTTTTTAATCAATAGAGTACGCTAATTTATACTCCCTTGTTTTTATGGATTGGCAGCGCAGAGTTTTCATTGAGTATGTTTTTATCATGCATCAATTACATGATCCATAAAACAGTGTTATTAATTGAGTTTATAATCGGTATAAACACTGCGACAGAGAATAAAAAGGTATGAACACTAAAGAGACTCAAGAGTGTTTGCTGAGAAATTTGTTCAATGTTGGAACATATTTAAAAGGACAAGCAAAGGCTTGACCAGTAATAAAGAGTGACGGAGGTACAGGTTATGGTTGTGACATTAAATTTTTTTTTAGTACTGTTATTATGGTTAAGAAAAAATGAGTTAGGTTCTGGACTCTACATCGAACTTGGCCTTATTAGTGGACCATATTAAGTAACCAAATATAGGAGGTTTAATTGCTTTTGGTTCTAATACATCAATCTCATTTACATATACTGATAAGAAACAAAGCAAGGTCTTTGTGGATGAGAAATTTACAATTACAGACTAAAACATGTCAGTTAGTTGATTCACTTAAAACTATACTAGCAAAAGGAAGAATTAACTTAAATGAATTTACAAATTACAACATGTTCGGCTATTCTTGATTGGATCTTAAATTCTATCCCTTTTGCATTATAGATTAATTTGTTGATTACTGATAAAAGTGTCATGTGGATTTGATCTATGTTTAGTGAACTGCTCAAGAAATGCGGGAACAAAATGAGGTGAAAAAGCAATTTAATTTAAAGATAGTGGGGTCATTAGATAGTTTAGTGCGTGATTTGGAAAGAAATTGAACCATTAAATTTTGTTCCCACTTCGCACTAGGTTCCAAAATCGAATCGCTCTCTTTATTTTCAACCAGATTTGGTCTGCAGCATCCTTCATATTTACATACAAAAAACTAAAAAGCCTACTCCGCTCCTAGTCCGAGGCCGAGCCGTCCCTTTTCCTCTCTTCCTCTCTCTAGTCTCATGCCTTCATTTCCAGCTTCTCACTGATCCCTCACCTCCTCTCCTCCAATGACGGCTGCCTCTAGAGCGAGCTCTCCTTTCTCGACTCTTTGAATCCTCTCTAAATCCTAGCCCCAAATGCCCCATTGCCCCGCTCTCACCATATATTCTCGAAATTTCTCCGCGGATCCCCTCCCAGATTACGAATCCCAATCTGGAGACGGTGCCAATCGCATCATAGAGGCGAAGTCACGAGTGATGACGCCCGATTCGAGGCGAACTGGAGCTATCGGGATCAAGGGGGGCGAGAGAATTCCTATCACGGTGCTTTGGCTGGATGGTAATGTTGTAACTCAGGTCAAAACTGTTGAGAAAGAAGGGTTTTTCGCACTTCAGGTGAATCATTGTCAGACTACTCTTATCATTTTGTAATATTTCAAATTTGTGTACAAAATAGTTGGTTGAAATTGCTTTTTTACTTTGAATTAGATGAGCAAATGTGATGTAGATGCTCTCTTTCAACTTTACAAAACAAAAGTTGGCATAGCTTAAGCGTCAATGGTTAAAACTATACAAAAAAATACACATTTCAGTACTGAATTTTTTTGCCCTGTTATAAATGCTTGTATGGTACCACTGTTTTTAGCTGTTTCCTTTATACTGCATCATGGGTTACTCATATTTCTTTAAATTTAAAGGTTATTTTTTTTTTACAGGAGCACTCATTTAGATAAGTAATTATATTTCCTCTCCTGCAGTATTGCCAATTGCTTCAACCTCAACTGTAACTCTAGAATTTGAATGTTCTTATCTGTTACATACAATCGTCGAGGCCTCTGTAATTTATCTGGAAACTAATAATGTAATCCATCATTTTATGCTTTTCATTTCTCTGAAGGTGGGGGCTGGCCAGAAGAAGGAGAAGCATCTTACAAAACCAGATTTGGGACACTTCAGTGCAATGGGAGTGCCACTGAAGCGCAAGCTCAAGGAGTTCCCTGCCACTGAGGATGCTCTCCTCCCTGGCCAGTTTGTTGACATCACAGCCATCTCCCGTGGGCCGTGGCAAAGGTTTCCAGGTGCCTATGTATCCTTATATTCTGTTATCTTCCCTTTTTTTATTACATTATTTTGAATCTGGCCAGCCGCATTGATGGCTTCAGTGCTACCTATAAGGCAATTAGTTTGCACTATCTTACCTTTCTGCTTTTGTGTATAAGATGTAACTGGATGCTGAATGGGCTTATTTATATTCCCACAAATAAGCTTTTTGCACACATAGAGAAATAGCTGATCAAATATTATACACTGGTGGGTACTTAGTCAGTCGCATGTATTGTTACACTTGCATATTGTTGTACTCGCGAGAATTTGTTCAACCTGGAAAGCTCAGACCTTAGAGATATATCTTGCATGTTGCTCTTGAACATTCTAACCTTTCATTGTTGTAATGCAGGGTGGTATGAAGAGATGGGGCTTTAGGGCATGCCAGCATCCCATGGTGCATCGCTATCACACTGTTGCTTTGGCTCAACTCCTCAAAGAGATGCTCCTGGCAAGGTAATTTATGTTAACCAGGGTTACTTTCTCATCTGGTCATCCCAGTAAAAGTATTTCCTGGAAAATAACATTTTAAAATCAACGATTAAGTATGCTAATTGGTGAGATTCTTCTGAATGTATAGGGTGCTACGCTATCTGAATTGTTTAGGTTGGGATTTGATTTTTAAGGTTGTTACCAAGTTGATTTGTTTACCATACTGAGTCACCAGCATGTTTCTGACTCGTTCTGTCTTCAACCTGTTTATATTAACATAAGTGATAAGAATGTTTGGACAACCTGAGAACTGCACCCACAATGATCCAATGGGTCTGTCTAAGCGCAGGCAGGCTCAACTATTGGTGTGATCTGGTATTTGATATAGTTTGAAGGAAGAAAAAATTAACTAATTTCTCATGGACTTTATCTGAAAATTGGTATTCAAAGGGAAAAAGATGCTTGGAAGAATGGGGAGGGGAACAAACTACAATAATAAATGATTGGATATATAAACTTGAGCCTGATCGAAATTTGATGTGGGTCAAAGGACAGGTATTCTTTTACTGCATGCCTTTTCTATAACCTTGCTTTTGTTTTTATACATGTACAGAACTACAGAGAAGCCCATCGATTTAAATTTCCTACCAGAAAAATCCTTGCTTTGTTTAGAAAATTAGCCTCTAATTTATTTTGGAGAAGATGATAATTATGAGATTCAAGAATAGGTTCTATTCAATGTTTGCTTAAAGGAAGTTTTTAATAAATTTCAAAAAAATAAAAAAAAAATAAAAAAAAATAAAAGGAAGTTCTTTATGAGAGAAATATGTATGTGGAAACATATTACTCTGATTAGCTGTTGCTCTTAAGGCAAGCCTATAACTTGTCTCCACATAGAAAACATCTCGTTATAATCTTATATGTTGCAGAAAAACATAGAACATAATTTTCGTTTTTTTTTTTTATTATTGGTTAGACGAGAGTCCCTGTTAAAATATTATTTTGATTAACCCAACAGATACTATCTGGCAAATACTGATTGCCATCTAGTTTATCAGCCAACAATGACAAATATACATTAAATTGATCACAATATTTTGTTAGGTGCCTGGTCCAGAAGGAAGTTTTATTTTCATTAAAGATGCACGTTACAAGAAGCCAGATAAATCGCTTCTACCATTTCCGACCTTCATTCCTGATGGAGAAGAAACTGAAAAATTGGAGCCCATAGTTGCTGACCTTGCGGTTGATGATCCCTTCATGACTGGAGACTAAATTTTCAGAAGATTTTCTTTATCTGAATTTTGTCATTCATTGCAAAATATTTCTTTTGGATGCACCATGGTCTGACACCAAATAATTGCCCTGTTGTGTTATGAGAGGCTGTGCAAATGTGCACCCAGAATTTAACCAGTCAAACCAAAGGCAGTTAGGGTAAAATATTGGGGTAGGTAAAACCAGGGGCGGATCTACCACCGGGGCTGGTGGGGCTAGAGCCCCACCTACTGCCGGCGAGCCCTTGGAGCCCCTTCTTAGTCCCACCTAAATTTCTTTGCCATTGGAGCACTCAAGTGGGGCTAGAGCCCCATCTACCGCCGGCGAGCCCTTGGAGCCCACCTAAATTTCTTTGCCATTGGAGCACTCAAGTGGGGCTGATGCTGAAGTCTGTTGAACGGAGGAGATGGAACTGTGAACCAGCGACAGCAGCTGGCTTTTTTTTTTTTTTTGAATGTCAATTGTCAAAGAAGGCCCTAGCCCATGTGTTGTTTTTGTTTTTATTTCATTTGGGCCGTAGCAATTGTAGTAGGCCTAGTTTTATTTCATTTGTTTTTATTTTATTTGAATTTACCTATTATTTTGTTGTTAGATGTTTTGTCAGTTTGTAGACTAGCGACAGATTTTGACAAGAATTTCAATTTCAATTAGGAATATGAAATTGTTTCTTGTCAGTAGTATCATGCCCAATATCACACAATTGTTTATTTGTTTTTGAACCATAACACAATTACATAAATAACTTTAGGTTCCATCTCTTTTAGTTACTAATCAGTAAATTTGGGTTCAATTCAATAGGATGGCATACAGTAATAACAATAAGGATGTAGCATTGTAATTGTAAACGTCCTTTAAAATTGACTAATTTGCTAGTTGCTGCTTCAACTGATGACATGAGCCCATAGCCCTCAAAAGTCATAATCTATGCTTATGAGGAATCAATGAGTCATTGTTAAATTCTGAAGTAGTACCGTTATTTTCTTTGCAAAAAAATTGTTCTATATTTTTTCATTTTTTGGTGTGTACCGAATATTTTTTTGGTATTGTAGGGAAAGAATACATGATACTTTTTTTCTCTCTTCAAAAGCAAATCAATTATATGCCATGTTTACTTTAATTTGGTTGTAACTTAAAATTAGCTTGGGTTTGTAAGTAATTCAGTATGTTCTGAGATAATCAGATATAAACTTTAGAATTTTGGCATTTGATTAAAGATCTAATTGCATATTGATATTGTTATTGATCAGGAAATCAAAATGTCAAAAAGAATATTGCTATGTCAAGAAGGAGATATTTAGGAGCATTAGTAATGAGAAAATCATAAAACGATTTGAAGAGATGGCAAATCGTCGTATGTTAGTGCCTAGAAAGAATATTGTGGTATGCTTCATTCTCTTCTACTTTAAGTTTTTTTAAGTTAATATTTGCTTTGACAACTAATTTATTGTGTGCAGATTTCTCCTAATAAAAGATAATGTATGACATATACTCATAAGAGGGCAAGTTGGACAACATATCATTGTCATCCACTTCATTCATCATTTGGTATGAACAAACTCAGCCCCACCTAATTGCAATTTCTAGATCCGCCACTGGGTAAAACGCTGTAGCATGACATTTTTGTAGTCGGGATGTTATAATGGTGATCATCTTTTATTTTCTTTTTTTGTATTACTTTTCAATTTCTTGTTCTTTTTTTTTTGTATGTGCCTCTTTTGTATGAATAAGTTACCAGATTACTATTATTTTTGTATATTTTTTTTTAATCCAGAGAAGGAATGTTGTTTTCTGAACATAAAAGAATTACAATTACATTTCCATAATGAAGTTCAGGTCTTTTCTCGTTAGTCGTTTGTACTGAATTAGGTCTTTCCTCTAAAACCTAAGAGCTAATAGTTAGCTCTGCTCAATATATACAAAAAATTACTTGTGTCTGTTTTGAATGACACTTCTGTTGATTTCATTATATTGCAGGGGCTGTCTCTTGGTTCGACAGTCATTCTTCCATAACAACCCAAACAATTTCATTGATTTGGGAGGTGGTGTCATGGGATGTCGGGGGTTTCGCAAATCATATACCGAAGAGTTTTACCATTTGCAAGGGACATTCTGATCAAGTCAATGGTTTGACATTTTCTCCTATTACCAAATCATATACCGAAGGCTTTCATTTGCAAGGAGCATTATCAAGTCATCGGCTGAAAACATGTGCCAAGAAATCAAATGACATTATACTTCAAGAAAATTAATAAAATAGTATTCAATTTTTTTTTTGTCTTTTTCTGATGTGTATATTCTTTCAATACGAAATAATGACGCGGGAGTTGACTCCTGTGATAAATAAGACACCTGTATTTTGGAAAGAAATTTGAACTGTTATTAAGTTCTATGGAATATTAAATTGACGCGTTCCAAATTCTAAGAAGATAATTACTCAATGAAGCTTAGATTAAAAAAAGACAAAAGATTGTACATTTGGAGGAACTAAAGGACACTAGTAACATGAGCATTCATGCAATATCTTGTCATTCTCAAGATGGCTTGCATATCTTATCTCGAAACCACTCTACAACATGCTATCACATCAATTAATTCAGATTCCATTCCATGATGTAGCATTTTTTAATTCTGAAGAAGCATAGCAACTAAAAAGAGGGAAAAGTTACCGAAGTAGATTATGTGCTTTTTCTTTAATTTGCATTTGTCGTCCCTATTAGTATGCCCTTGATCAGACAGGAAGAAAGGAAAACATTCGTTCGTTTTCCGTTCCCGATAAAGGTTCGCCATTTTCTCACATTTCCAAATTTATCTTCCAAAGATTTTATCATTTGCGAAACACTTTTATTTGAAGTCAAAAACTGAAAACACAAGCCAAGAAATCGAGTGAGCTGACTATATACCGTCAGCCAAGCAATAAAAAATAACAAATAATTTATATTGTATCATTTATTTTTGGCCATATATATATCTTTATATAATTATTTCATTACGAAAAACTGACAGGGAGTTGACTACTTTGATGTACTCTAATAATAAAATTTAGAAGAAATTCGTTTTGCTAGTTAATTCGAAAAAAAAAAAAGAAACTTAAAATTGGAGAAACTCAAAGGACACTAAGGTATGAATAGTCAACCGATAATTTGCCTTGTCCAATTGAAGCTTAGATATATCAGGTCTAAAGTACCCTACAATATGTTATCAAATCAGATCAATTTGATTGAGATTCCATCTAGCATTTTTAAATTCTGAATAACATAGAAATGGAAAAGAGGGAAATGTGTCAAAATTGAAAAAAATGAAAATCTGAATAATTAAAATTGGAAAATAAAAAGGAGATACGATATGTTTTTGTTGCATGATAGTGTCAAAATTCATACCTCCGTATCTGAACTAGTGGGAAAAGGCAACCGAGATCATAAAAGGCAAATCAGGTACTTGGACTCTACAGTCTTCAGCCCAAAGCCCATTACGAGTTTCCTAAAACCCCAAACCCTAAACCCTAACCTAACCTAACCCCTTTCTAGTCTCTACCCCCGTCTCTCACTCTGTCTCTCTCTCGCCGTCTGGCGTTTGAACCTCTGCGGTCTCCGGTCGTCTTTCCGTCTCCGTCTCCGTCTCAGTCTCAGGTACTCCCCGTACTTCTCTCACCCTCTTCTTCTATATTTTCGGGGATCTCTTATCAGATCCATTTATATGCGTTTTTTTTTTGCCCCATTTGATGTTTGAATGGAGAAATCCATATCCGAATTAGACAAATCCATGCTAGGTGTTATTCTTATATTCTGGATTTTGAGTATTGACGTTAATTTCAATGCTAGGTGTTATTCAGTAGAGGTATGATGTTTATATGGGGTCTGAGGTAGGAATATAATCTGCATTTCATATATATAGACGATTATATTTATTATTTGGATATATAGAAATTGACTGAGGCAGAGAGAGAAAATCATGAAATTGACTGATTTTCAAATATGTTTATATCCATCTATAGATGCTATTTGGGGTTATTTTTATAAACTGTCAAGCATGATTTTCCATAACGTATGGCGTTTAGCACTTTGATTATCTTTCAGCTGTAATATAATGCGCATGTTTTTCATAAAGAAATAACTTATTTACTGTTAAGTATGTATAATTATATTTCATTTCTATGCTGGGATCAGTTAAGTTGCATTTGGTATTTTTGGAGTTATTTCTAGTTATATAAATATATGTATATCTTTATAAACTGTTGGCTACTGCTGGTCATATATGATATCTCATTTCATTTGTTTGATAGTATAGATTAGCTAGTTACATATGGGTACAGGGTCAGCTTTATTGACTTAGAAGCATATCAGGTCTGAGGGGCATTATATCCATCTTAAATGCTAATTTTGTGTAAACAGCATCTATAATTTTATAGATAAAGCTTGTATATGTTGTAAGTAGCTATAAGTTATGTTATAATCTGTGTTTTAGGCTATGTTGCAAAGGACAGTGAGTATATCTATATATGCATATTTTGTGGAAAATCAAAGTATATTTGATATATATAAAAAAATTTCATATTTATACTTTGGTTTTGGCAGCTATTATTTTCTGATAGGTAATAAAAGCTTATTCTTGTGCATATATGATTGATATAGGTTTATTTGAGTGTATTGATATAGGTTCATATTTATAGACGATTATTATTATTATTTAGATGTATAGAAATTGACTGAGGCAGAGAGAGAAAATCATGAAATTGACTGATTTTCAAATATGTTTATATCCATCTATAGATGCTATTTGGGGTTATTTTATAAACTGTCAAGCATGATTTTTCATAACATATGTCGTTTAGCACTTTGATTATCTTTCAGCTGTAATATAATGCTATGTTTTTCATGAAGAAATAACTTATTTACTGTTAAGTATGTATAATATTTCATTTCTATGCTGGGATCAGTTAAGTTGCATTTGGTATTTTTGGAGTTATTTCTAGTTATATAAATATATGTATATCTTTATAAACTGTTGGCTACTGCTGGTCATATATGATATCTCATTTCATATGTTTGATAGTATAGATTAGCTAGTTACATATGGGTACAGGGTCAGCTTTATTGACTTAGAAGCATATCAGGTCTGAGGGGCATTATATCCATTTTAAATGCTAATTTTGTGTAAACAGCATCTATAATTTTATAGATAAAGCTTGTATATGTTGTAAGTAGCTATAAGTTATGTTATAATCTGTGTTTTAGGCTATGTTGCAAAGGACAGTGAGTATATCTATATATGCATATTTTGTGGAAAATCAAAGTATATTTGATATATATAAAAAAATTTCATATTTATACTTTGGTTTTGGCAGCTATTATTTTCTGATAGGTAATAAAAGCTTATTCTTGTGCATATATGATTGATATAGGTTTATTTGAGTGTATTGATATAGGTTCATATATGTAGACGATTATTATTATTATTTGGATATATAGAAATTGACTGAGGTAGAGAGAGAAAATCATGAAATTGACTGATTTTCAAATATGTTTATATCCATCTATAGATGCTATTTGGGGTTATTTTATAAACTGTCAAGCATGATTTTCCATAACATATGTCGTTTAGCACTTTGATTATCTTTCAGCTGTAATATAATGCTATGTTTTTCATGAAGAAATAACTTATTTACTGTTAAGTATGTATAATATTTCATTTCTATGCTGGGATCAGTTAAGTTGCATTTGGTATTTTTGGAGTTATTTCTAGTTATATAAATATATGTATATCTTTATAAACTGTTGGCTACTGCTGGTCATATATGATATCTCATTTCATATGTTTGATAGTATAGATTAGCTAGTTACATATGGGTACAGGGTCAGCTTTATTGACTTAGAAGCATATCAGGTCTGAGGGGCATTATATCCATTTTAAATGCTAATTTTGTGTAAACAGCATCTATAATTTTATAGATAAAGCTTGTATATGTTGTAAGTAGCTATAAGTTATGTTATAATCTGTGTTTTAGGCTCTGTTGCAAAGGACAGTGAGTATATCTATATATGCATATTTTGTGGAAAATCAAAGTATATTTGATATATAAAAAAAAATTTCATATTTATACTTTGGTTTTGGCAGCTATTATTTTCTGATAGGTAATAAAAGCTTATTCTTGTGCATATATGATTGATATAGGTTTATTTGAGTGTATGGAGTGTAATTTGCTAATTTCTAATTTGCCCATTTGAAAAGGTTGCTAACTGAGCTACTTGGAACGAGGAATACTAACAAGCATGAATCAGATTCAGGTTTTTCCATTTCTTTCAATTTTGTTTATTTCCTTACCAAAATAAGATTTTGCAGACTTTCATCTCATCTGATCTGTTCTGAATGCAATTCTGTAGGAATTTCAACTAAAATTGCAAATGCCAGTCCCATGCCAAGAAAGAAAAATCTGGCGTAAAATCCTGACAACCGTTACAAAACTACCTAGTATGTTTAGTCACTCGAGCAAAACAAATTCTTTCACTTTAAATTGCCCAGTTTTTTTTCTTACACTACATGTTGCAATTATGCAGAGATACAGAGTGTAGGGCTGAATGTGGAGAATGGGGAGCTTACAGTGGTAGGAATATTTGAGATGGAGAAGCTCTTGGCCAAGCTGAGGAAGGCTAAATTCCCAGCTCAGCCCATTGGAGTTGGAGCTGGAGTCAGTGGAGTAGGAGAGGATAAGAAGAAAGAGAAGAAGACTAGCAGGAGCTTATTCGGTGGCGTGAATTTGAGCATTGACAAATGTTTGAACATTCAGTACTAGAGTTTTTTTTTTTGTAAATAAAATATATATAGCAAAATTCTAATAGGGTATATTCTATAGATAGTAAAGAAAGAGACAGGTTCTATGTTCAATTTTGAAGTTTGTTGAGCATATCAAGAGGAGTTACAGATGTATTACCTCAGCTATGGCTGAGTTCTTTTTGTTATACGTTATTTGCTTTTATGCTAAAAGAAGCGGTAGATGGGAGATCTTGAATGCTATTGTATCTTTGTTTTCTAGTTAATTTGATAAAATTGACGTTAGTCTCTTCTATGTTTTTTTTGTGAAATATAATTACTTGTGATAGCTTTGAAGTGGTACAATGTGCTTGTCGCTGATTTTATGTGATGTGTTGTAATGTTATCACAAGTTTATTCTTGATGTGAGGTTTCTTTTTTAAAATGTGGCACAGCCAGTATTGAGATTTTATTGCCAATTTTGAGCAGTTAAGATGTGGCACTGCCAATATTTTCTATTTGATGATCGGTCAGGCAAAAGCTTTGCTCTAGTTGGTGCCAAAGGCAAAGCTTAGTTGAGACGACAGGGTGCGTGGAGAGGGACCCTGTTTTAAGGTTCCTAGTATGATAATATCCGATTGCATAACACCTGGTTCTACTTCTACTGTTGAGAATTTTCATACCGACAAAGGCACCTCGTCATTGTCGCTATCAAGCTATCCGAGATTGTCGTTCTTTTCTGGCAACGGTCGCTCCTCGATAGCCCTCCGATTTCCTCCCTCCATGTTCCGGTGCACGGCCAGCAAGTTTCCGTTCTCTCGAGCGCTTATATCTCTTTTCTCTCAGTACGAACCCTCTTTGATAAGGCCGAAATGACGAATAGAAAAATAATCTATCACATGGCGGTGAGGAGGAGAGAACAGTGATTCATGATGGCGGATGGTGGTGGAAAAACATGACAAGAAGAGAGTGGGAGACACAGGAAAGAAAAATTATACAACACCAGAACTTTTTGTTTCCGAATAACCCTTTAAAATTTTATGTTCAGAATGCGCACATGTCATTGTTTTATTAAGTTTTTTGATGAGATGATTTTATACATATATTTTGGTAAGGTTTTGACTCCAAACTAAACCAATTTTACTTGAGTTTAGGTTAATTAGATTAGTTTAATTAGGGTTTTGTGTCAAGAATGAGTTACTACCATTATTTTCTCTTTTAATGCAGATTTTGGACAAAAACATGACTTAAATGAATGCATGATGATGTAGAGCTTCTCGTAAGCGTTCCAACGGTTATTGAATCACCTCACAGAGTCCGGATGAAAAATATATGGGCAAAATACTGACAGTGCGCTGTGCTGAAATTTCCAAACGGACCGTCTGAAAATTCAGACGGACCGTTTGACTTTCGCAGGAAAAATTACTATTTTCAGCCAGTTTCCAAACGGTCCGTCTGGTGGGTCAAACGGTTCGTCTGGAACCTTCTAGAATTAGTAGAAAGTGCCCGTTTTAGAGGTTATTCTTGGTAACGCGGTTGTTTTCTATTCTCATCACGTCCAGAATGATCTCCTTGCTATTGTGAGCGTTTCTAATCCATGCCAAAGTCTATATAAACATAGTTTGAGGGATACAAGGGATATACAAGGCGGAGTTCAGATCTAAGGTCCAAGTTAGGGTTAGACAAAGAAATATTCGAGAGTTTAGTCTCAAGTCCAGATCATGGCAGCGTTAGACGGGTCGTTTGCGACAGCAACGAGTTGTTTAGAATGGGATTTTGACAAGCTCTAGGGAATTCAAGGAATTGGTTGTAACTTCTCTTATCTCTCATTTTCTCTTGTTAGTTCGATGTCTCTTAGTTGTTGATTCTTTATTTTAGGGGCTTATGGTAGTAAACTAATTTATGTAGTCGTTAATTGAAACTTTTGATTAGTTTTATGTTTGTTTTGTGATTTCTATCTTTTGGTTTGATTATTTGCTATGCTGGATTTGTGATTGCTTAGGTAGAATCGATTATACCAAGTAGATTAAGGCCTTGTCTAGTTTGGTAATAATAATCTATACCTTGCATGAATTGATTTAACTATTTGAGGATTGAAAGTAGTCGAGAGATGAAATCAGAACCAAGTAACCGAGAGGTGAACCCTTCTCACAACGAGAGTTGTGAGATATCCTCCGTATGAAAGATATGTTTTAGAATCCTTAAGCAAAAAACGAGAGTTGATTAACTTAGGTTTCTAATTGATGAAATAATTTATCCTTAGGAGTTGGAATTGTAACGAGAGTTAATATTCAATAACTTCGGTTAGATTATGATTCTGCACATCATAAACATAAAATTAGTCAAATTAGTCAATTAACCGTGGTTCAAACGGACCTTCTGAGAGATCAGACGGATCGTTTGGAACCTGCTACATGGAGAAGTTTGCTGACCTGAACCCCTAATCAAACTTAGACTTATTGATTATCTCCCGTTTAGTTTTAGTTTTGACCTTGATTTTAGACTTAGGATTTGAACCACCCTTCAATTCTTAATTCTTAAAGAGATTGAACTCGTCTAACTAATTAATTAAAGTAAAGATCGATATTCCAACACCGTCTCTGTGGATTCGACCCTCAAGCTGTTCTACAAACGATTAGATCGGCAAACGAGGTTATTTTGACCTAGGTTTTTTCCCGCGATCATTTTAAAAAAAAAATTCAAATGTTGGCTCGATGCTCATAATGACCTAATGTAAAGGTTTTTCCTTTTGATTACGAACTTTCACTAAGATACTATTTTATTACTTGACTAATTTATTTTCTTCTTTTTCTTTCTGCAGTAGCTATGCCCAAAAGTTGTTTAAATGCATGTACACATAAAATAGCTGCATTCAACATGTGTTGAATCTATGTTAGATTCAACACATAACGTATGAAGTAAACAACTAAAAAGTTTATAAAACAAAATATAATTAACAAAGATATTGTATAGAGCAACGCAAATCATGATTGTTCAAAATTTCTAGAGCACCTTATTGGACGAGATCTTTTTTCACCTTAATCTCGTGGAGCCACGCAAATCATATTTGTTCAAAATTTCAAATTAGAGCACCTTAGAGATATGATGAGAAATCTCACCAACCTCACCTTAGAGACGAGAGATGAGGTTCGTCGGAACACGTCCCCAGAACAAGAGCATGGCATGCATCTGAGCCGTCTCTCTCATGAGGTGCAGCAATACGACCATCGACTTGATTATGTTGCGGATGTCACCTTCCACAATAACTTCTATCTTCGCAACAACTATTGGCCGGGGGACGAGGATGACTCCAACTTGGGTTCCCAGGGCCACTCCATGCACAACCATGCCTCACCGGTGCATTCCTACTACAACTTCACTTCTCCAGCACACTCCATGGGCAGTCATGACCCCATCCAGAAGCCCTTGCATGCCGACATGCCACACTATGAGCCGCCTCGCTTTCTTGGGGTCAATGGCGGCGCAACCATGTCTGCCCCGTATGCCTATCCGGAGGCCTCATATGATGTGCAGCAACCCGCCCCATCAGATCCTCAAGCCTATCCTTACCTCGTGGAACTTCGTCAAGTCCAACCAATGGGAGCGCTGCACTAACCAATGCAACCACTGCCGCACCACCAAGAAGGTGATTCTGCACCAGCGAACTTCATGCACTATGGCCAGCATCATCACGACTCGGGGGATTCCTTTGGAATCTTCCCACCATCCTCCTAGCAGGTATGCCCCTTTTACCTCCAAGTTAATTTTCTCTGTGTTTGATGATATTGAGGACAATGTCTTATTCAAGTTTTGGGGGAGGGGACGCAATAAATTGCTTTGTTTTTGCACTTCTGTGATTTTTCTGGAATATTTTTTGGAGAAAACAAAGCAAGAGAGGCAAATTTTTGAAATTTTCTCAGTCTCAGTTCGGTCCGAACTAATCTAATTCAGACCGAACCAGACTTTTCTGAGTGACAGCACAATTCCCACTCTCAGTTCGACCGAAACCAGTCAATTCGGTCCGAACTGGGTACTTGGGCAAATTTTGTTTGCACAACTTTTGTTTAGCTCGAACTTGTTCAGTGTTCACTCAAATCCGAAGTGGAGGTCGAATTCGAGCTGATTTGATTGGTTTTGTTGAAAATTGAATGCTTATGCCTTTTCTCTCTCTCCTGGTCTAAACTCATTAAAATCACATTGTTTTAAGAGCTGTTTGGTAGGGTTTCTCAAGTGCTCCTGTTTGTTTAGAAATCTAGACTTTTTTGTGCACCAATGACCGAAATGTTTGATTTGGTCATGATAGAACTCGAATTTGGTTGCTTAAAAATTTTTCAACTTAATCTAAGTCAATTCTCACAACTTCTCACCGAGTGAACGGATCGTGTCTTACAAACTTATGTTTAAAGGTAACTTAGCAATTTTGAAAATTATAAGATGAGTTTAGATGATTTTTATTGCTTGAATCACCAACAAGCATTTAAGGTGACTTAACTCTAAATAGTTGCGAAAATGAGGGTGCGAAGGGGCTTGAAAACTCCAAATAAAATCCTACAAATATTGGAGAAATGACAACTGATTGTTGCTAGGAGCTCTGGCCCAAGTGTATCGTGGCCTTAGTCGTGCAACTATTGGTTCGATCTCTCCAATGCGATATGTGCCGGTAGCAAAATCCAAATCCAAATAGCGAAAACCTTAGTGATGTAAATCATCGCGACTTGACTTGCATGAATAAACTTAAAATTGGTGAAATTATTTTTATCTTTCTCATCATAAAATTTCTGCACTTGTCAAATTTTCTCTACAATTTTTTTGTGAGACAGAGAAAAGAACGGGTGAGTGACTTCGAGTTTGCAATTGTTTGATAAAAAAGAAGCTAGGGTATTTGATTGATTCAACTTTCATTAGGATCGAGAGATGCATGATTCAAATTGTAGAACACTAAACCCTTGCACTTGACGTTTTCTTTTGAATTGGCTCATTTGTTTTGTGAGATTGTTTGCGGGCATAAGTGATTAATTTTCAGCGTTATTTTGTTTTGGGTGATTCTTCTTCTATGTCTAAGTACAGTTAAATTCTAAGTTTAGGATCTTGCTTGAGGACAAGCAAAGTTTGAGTTTGGGGGGATTTGATATCTCTTTTATTCATTGGTATTTTGTCTGTACTTGGCACCCAAATATGACTCGAACCATGCTATCTTTTGACATTTTGCTGTGTTTTTCCCAGGATTCGGCTTTGTCGTCGCTTCTACTTGTCTTATGCAGGTTTTGATGAAGAATGAAGGGAAAATAAACTCAAGGAGCTTATTAATGCTTTCTCTCATACCAAATGACTCATTCCTAGCACTAGGGACTCATTCCAGACCGACATGCGAGCGACATGCCACGACAATTTCACACGGAGCTAAGTCCAGGCCTCATTACGAGTCGAATATCTCCAGTTCGGACCAAACTAGGCTCTGCTTCGGACTCGTACATCACTGTGCTCTCCTCCTCCAATTCGGGTCGAACTCCACCCCGAATTGGCTCTCTCCTGGCCGAATCAAGGCAATGTTTGCTTCATCCTCTCTCCAGGTCGAACTGACCAATACTAGCCCCGAACTGCCATACACGACATATTGCTTTGCATTGGAAAGTTAGCCCCTTGCTGGATTTGAAAGCTTGGGCGCCCTGGCTTGCTCCCTAAGTAAGAGATGCTTCTATAAAAGGTCCTCTCTGCCCTGGCGGCAGTTCTTCTTGGCTCCTAGGCGATTTCACCCTCCATAGCACTCTATCTCATAGTTCCTTTGAATTCTTCATCGACACTTGTGATTTCTCAATTATTTTCGAACCGACAATGGCGAGCAGCACTAGATCTCACGCATCTCATGTTGGAGTTATGTCCTAGAAGTCAATATTTAATGACTTAATTTCTTAGTTTATGTTATTGACGATATTAAATCATTTTGTTCCTAGAGTTTATTGTAGATCTCTATGTATCATTCATTAGAATGATAATAATAAATCTAAATCGTCCATAATCTTGATAATTAACAAGGAACATTAATTATCATATAAGATTAGTATGCAAGTTAAGTGATGATTAAGTTCTACAAATCATAGGTAAGGAGTTACCAACCTAATTGCATATGTATATGTTATTGGAACATAGTACATGACATGACCCAATGAAATAAACATATGGATTGTCTTATGTGTCATTGTTTATTTCATATGAGTTTGATTCTAAGTTTGAGATGTTCAACTTTTCCACATGAGGATAGGTTCTATAAATAATTAAATATCGTCTAACGTTGATTCCTGATAAAGGCTGCTATACGGACTTTATTTATGCTCTCTTGAATTGTGCGGGAAAAAGTTGTTCATAAAGAAAATCGTATGTCCTTCATAAGTACGTCTAGTGAGTGATGATATCTGTTTAGGCCCCTTGATGGAGATGGATTGTTTGCTAGCAACTTGTACAATCATCTCTAGATCAAGAAATGTATAATCTGCAAGAATGACACATTCCTATTGATGTACGGTTTTCGTACTCGATTTCCAACCGGTTTAAGCCCTAAATTAATACCAAATACAAGTGTTTTTACTTTATTTTGCTAATTTTTAGGTTGTAGAAAGGTACAGCCGTAGCCCGGCAAGTTTTATTTCAGGTTCATCACATTTTGCGACGCGACAACAGAAGTTTGCAGCAAAGGAAAGGAGAAATGTGCGTTGGAACGGACCGCCCTGCCGGCAGGACGGACCGCCCCAACCCGGAAGATCAGGCAACCGAGCATGAGCAGCAAGGACCAGCCAAGCAAGGCCGCCCAACCAGTCGGACGGATCGTCCAGACCAGTCAGCCAGCCATGCAGCAGAACAAGTCAAGGCCAAGCCTGGAACGGATCGCCCCAACACTCAGGCGGACCGTTCCAGTATTTCCAGCACTGCCAAAAATAGCCGACTTATTTCTGCCTGTCGGTTCTTCTATTCCTGACCTTCCAGAAGCACGTTTCCACGACTTCCACAATTAGAAACCGCCATCCAGCAGCTATATAAGCGATGGCCTGTCTCCAAAAGCGAACACAAGTGAGATTTCTAGGTTTTAGCCTCTCTCTCAACTCAGGAGAACTTCTCGGACGATCCAACCTCACTGGAGCGCACCGCCCCAGCTCTCAGGCGGACCGTCCCAGACAGGCCAACGCGACCAATTGTGGAAATTTCAAGCAACTTCTGTTGTAACTTTTATTTTCTATCTTTTATGCGTTTTTATTTGATGAAACCTGATTTATTCTGTATGGATTTGCTAGAGTAGATTAGTTTAGGGGCTATGGTTGAGAACCTTTTCTTTATGTTATTTGTTTAGTTGAATCTTTAAGTAATTAATTAAGTTAAGTTTTATTATTTATCTTTTGTGATTTAATTGCTTAATTTTGTTGATTCGCTTTGTTTAATTGTTTTAATTGGTTATCTCGTCAATCAAAGTACACGATTGATAGTTGGAATTTAAAATCAATTGCATTAACTAAAAGCTTTTCAATAAAACACTTAGGTAGATAACAGATCGGAAGATTGAATCGAAACTTTAGAAATTAAAGTTTTAACTTAAAAGTCGAAAGATTTTAAGTTTGCCTAGACCCAAAAGATAAACTAAATTTCCTAAATCAAGAAACGACAGTTGAAGTTTAGGAATTTAGAAGTTTAACGTTTTAAATCAAAATAATTAACCTGAACGGAAGTTAGAGTCTAATTATTGATTTAGTAATTGTTTAAACTATTTAAAACCCTTAATTAATTATTTAAAGACATGACAAAACAAGTATTGACCTCTGGAACGGACCGTTTCAAGGTTAGAACGGACCGCCCGGAAGGGGGCGTTCTGACTTAGAACGGGCAGTTCTAGGGTGCCAACCTAAGTTAGAACGGACCGTCCCAGTAATGGAACGGACCGTTCTACTTTTGACAAATTAAAGAAATCGTTTGAAACCAAAAACCCCTAGTTTTATCAAATAAGTTTTTCTCCAAGTTATTTATTTTGAGAGTTATTTATTTAGAATTTCTGAACTTGTTTTTACTTAGCAATTTATTTTAATTTAATTGTTTCTTCAAAACTATTTTATTAAACTTAGAATTTAATTAAAATTGACTTTATAACTTAGAAATTGAATATTCCGTCTCCGAGGATCGACCCTAGGCTTACTCGACGATAAATCGTGCGCTTGCGATTAAAAATTGGGTAGGATTTAGGTAAAAAATTATATAAGCGAAAACTCATCACCTATCTTGGATTATACAATGATATCATGTGACATAAGAATCGGACAAGGAAATATTTTTATTTCTTATGCATGATTGAGATATTGTAGCAGTACATTATTTATGTGAATTGGGAATCATAACGTGTTGCTAGATAACGCTTATGATTATTGAAAATAAATAGTGATTTATTCTCCAAGGCCAACATAGCATAAATCCTCAAAGGTCACACAAATAGGACTATGACCACACAATGCATTATCTATTTATTCGCAACAGTGAGTATTGCGAAAATATGATAAGTTGATTAGTTAATTATATACCGTTATGATCCGTTATAATTAATTAAGTCAAAAGGACATATAGAAATAAAATAATGCATTATCTAATCCCAAAATAATAATTAATGAATTAATAATTAATTTTAGATCAACACATTTTAATATAAATGGTTATATTGATTAATTGGGCCGTTATTTAATAGGAAAATATATAGCCTAATTATAAAGCAAACTAATGAGACATTAATTATATGAATTAATGACCCAAATGAGTGTGAGCAGTGGCCCAACAAAGGCCCAATTCGTGGCTGCCCATAGAGTGACATGAGGTGTAATTTTGGGGAAGTTTTCCCTAGGATTTGAGCTCTATAAAAGGAACTCTTTGGAGGCTTCAAGAGCTAGCTTTCTCTCTCCTCTCTTTCTTCCCCTTGTGGCTGCCACAAACCTCCTCTTTTCTCCCTCTTTTGCTCATGTGTTGAGCTCTCTTCACCATATAAATGAAAGATTTAATTGCTAGAAGAGAGAAAGCTAATGAGATTAGGCTTGTTCTTGGGTGTTCTAGCACATACCTTGAGAACGGGGTTAATTTCCTTGGTGGACTGGAGGCCGCGGCGCAACCATGGTGGTGGTGGTGGAGAAGGAGCGCCATCGACTCCCAAGCCATGGATTCGAGCCTCATGAATGCGATTTCATGAGAGATATAAATCTCCTCCTTGTTCTCTCTTAGTTTTGTGTTGAATGACTTTTGGCACTAATTCCTTGGTGCTTGATTGTTGTTTGTGACTAATTAGTAGTTTAAAATAAAAATTGAGCACCTAAACAAGATTTCTAACAGTGGTATCAGAGTACATGGTCGTGCTTAACCTATTTTACACATTAATTAAGTGAGAAATTGGTAATTAGTGAATTAATAAAGTGCTGCCATTGTTTGCCGGCTGGAACTCAGTTTTTCCATGGTTTTGTGTGTTTTTCTTACTGTAAAGCTTTCGATTTAAAATTTTCTTGTGATGAAGATGATAGAGGGATAAGTTTTGAGCATTTTCCCATTAAATTCACTTTAATCCTATTTTTTTATGGATTTTTAGTGATTTATCTCGTGACGGTGCGCAAGACAAGTTCCTGTATGACTAGATCTGAGTTTGTGGGTGTTATTTGTGTTATGTTGATAAAGAGAGCCCACCTTTTAATGTCTAGAGATTTAGTAGACTTGTAGTACTTCATTCAATATCAATTTGATGGTTTGGATCGTAGTCTTTCTATTTATTTGAAGCAATAAAAGACAAGAACCGTCTAATCGGTTTTCAGTACCGACTGGATAGTTTTATGAACTGGTATTGATTGAGACTATTTATGGAAAAAAAAATTTGAATGGAAAGTTTCTTTTTCAAGTCCTGAATCCGTGAAAGTTAATTTCATGTCAATCGGACTAGTTTAGATACCTCAACCACTCAAAATCAATTTTGTCGACGTGCTGTTTCAAACCCCTTTAACTTGATAATTTTGTACGAGTAAAATTGGTTTTCTTTCATGAATTGCTAGCCATATACTTGTAGTTGTTTATTGTGAAATTGTTTTTCATTAAATGTAACTGAAAGTTGATCCAACAGTTCAAAAGGTTGAGGCCAAAAATAGAAATCTCAAACCGGTGTTTTACTACACAACTTGAGGTTTGTTTATTTTGGTTCTCCCAATTGGTAAATGACCTCTTCTTGAAATTTGAACATGTAGTTTGTCTCTTAATAATGATTGCTAATGATTTATTTCATATTTTTTGGAGACCGAATTTTTTTTTGATTTTTCGGATCCCGTTTTAATAATAGTTGTTCTAATTAATCAATTAGTTGCTATGTTGATTAGAACACTCCTTAATGTCCTCTATTAAAGATTTCGAAAGTTGAAATATTTTTTCAAAGGGGTTTAAGAAATTTGTTGTTTGAAAGTTGAACCTTTCTTTTCATGGAAACCACAAATTGGCAAACAATACGCAAAGACTCTTGAAAGTTCATTAATTATAATCAACTTGCACATATAGGAGTATTCTGTGCTAATTTTTTTTTGTAGGACGATGTGGGTTTAGTATGGCTCATGACTCAATGCCTTGTGTGTTATAAATAAATTGTGATTGCATGTGATTGATTGTAATGTGGCCTGAGGGTCTTGATAATTAATAATTGATTAATTCTTGATGTAACTTGATTATGGCTTGCATGCCCCTAAGGCCTAGATGGATTTTAGGATTTGTCACATGTATTTATTTTCCTTTAATTATTAGATAGGATCTTACTAATTAGTGGGAGAGTTTGAGTAGATTAGTTTCGTTACATAAAGATGCGATGAAGACTAATGCAAGCGGGAGCCATATAAACCCACGACAATGCTTGAGACGCTTATTATGTGATTGTTTGTGTATTCTATGAAATTTCATAGGTAGGTATGAGTGTATGATTACATGACCACCAAACAAAAGTCGCATAATTGCTTTGTCCCAAACTAATTTGATTAAGTCGACCGCCTTCCTTCTCTCTATCCCCTTCACGTCAATTGCCCATCATGGCGCGGTCCGCCCAAGCAGACATCACGGTTGTCAAACTTGAAGTTGGGGTACAAATGAAAATATTTGTTAGGAGCAAATAGAGAGAGGTTGCTTATCGATGAACCCAACAAGTTTCTTGGACATCGGGACAAAGTTTGTAAATATACTTAGATGTTCACAAACCAAGAGTCATATGGTTGATATGATTGGTTATAGAACCTACCTTGTCTAGTTAAGTAGAGTGTCGTGCCATAGGAGGATCTACATTATGAAAATGAGGATCTTGGAAAACCAACTACATTTGGGACATTAAATAAATGTAGTGGGAGTTTTGTTTATCATTATAAATAAAACATTGCATAACTAAATGACCTTAAATTGAAATTGTTATAAATGTTAAATATGTTATTTCGTTGTGATCAATCTTTGAAAAACAACAAGCTCGTTTCTAAGGTATTTACTTGGAGAAGTAATACCGATTCCTAAGACATGTTCTTGGAAAAGAGAAACTTGGGCAAGATTAATCCCAAAAACGTTCCTCGACCTCCCGAACATAGCTTCACAATGATTGATTAACTTTTGGCGAAAAATAATTCAATAAAGCGGATGCCTATATCCTCAATTTTGAACTTCTAGGCCTTTGAATTGGTTAATTCATACGAACTAGACTAGACTTCTACGCTCTCATCCACTTACTCAAGAAGGTGTTCTTAGAGAAAGTAAATATAAACTCAATCATTTATGATCGAGTAATAGAGTATGAGTTGATCAAGAGACTCTTCTTATAAGAAGATAAATGTTTCATTAGCTTGCGTACTGAAAGGTTTGAGTAACTAATATTAATATGTCCAATATCAAGTATTGTTTATATTATCAAGCAATCTCTTTCTAGGCATAAAGGATATGTTGTTCGCACACTTGTTGATGCTAAAGATGATTGGTTAAGTATTAAAGGAATACTTCACTAAGATTTGAGTTGAGACTTCGAGACTCTCACTTGTGACCGTGTGTCACATGAGATGTTTCATTTACCATTTGTGAGAGACATTTGAAAGGTTCTCCGAAATACCATTAAACATATATTAAAGCTTGCAATTTTTAACTTGAGATAATCAAGGTTGCTTTCAAAAATGTATCTCATGAAAAATTTAGACCATTCGATCTTTTTGTCTCGCACCTTTTTGGACCCTGATCCTCGGAAGGGGGAAATGACCAGATGCTTCCGCGGGGGAAAAAGATATTGCGGACGAGATACCCCTCGATCGTTTCAAAACTCAGACATCGGCACCCACCTGAAAAGGGATGTGGGTACTGACGTGGTTTCGAACCTCTCGAGAGTTTGATTGTTTACTGCAGGTCCTTTTTTTCCAGTAGGCGCAAGCCCCTACTGTTAATTACCTCTGAACCAAGTCAAGAGCACCTCTAGATCGGGATAGTCAATGGATTAGGCATAACAGTTAGCATTATAGCATTTTACCAAAAGACACTTGACGCTTAACATCAAAGAACGCAAACAAATGGTGACATAAATGGAGCGTATGATGCAACCATGAGGAAATTAACATGATGCAAAATATGATGCAAAGGAATTTAGTTTATATTTAGAGTTTCAAAACTTCTGGAGTTTGGTTCCGGGTGATTATCCATTATCCCCTATTTAACCATATTTTTATATTTGACGATTTTGGTTTGTTCTCTTCAAACTGTACGCGTTGTAAGCTCAAAGAGGACGGACATAGACTTGTAAAGTTTTGGTATTCAGATTATATTAAAGCTTTAATTATTTAAAACTTCAATTTATCAACATTTTAAAACTTTGGTCTGTTTGTTGACATATTAGAATCAAGGTTATCAGACGTTTCTGGAAACTCAGGTATTGAGGCATGTTGAGGTTCCGGTCCTTGAACGTGTGTCGATTCTGGTCAACTATTGACGTGTCGAATTTCTGGCCCTGTGACGTGCAAGAGTTAGGTTATAAAACGTTTTAAACTCCTGTATTAAGGCGTGTCTAGAAATTCTGGTCACTTTGGACATTTTGAACTTTAGTCTTCATATGTTCTAGAATTTACCAAATTCTGATTTTCAGACATATTTAAAGTCCGGTCCCTGGGTTCTGGAAAGTTTGCATTAATTATGAAGTTTTGTTTCTTGGTTTATGTCGCTTTGGGATATAAGTCTGGGTCTTGAGTTTAGATTTTCTGGATTTGGATTTGGTTTGGATTTTCTGGGTTTGGGTTTGGGTTTTCTGGATTTGAGTTTAATTTGAGTTTGGATTTTTCTGGAGTTTGATTTGATTTGAGTTCGGATTTTGGATTTGATTTAGACTTGGGTTTTGGATTTGATTTGAATTTGAATTTTGGATTTGATTTAGACTTGAGTTTTGGATTTGATTGGAGTTTGGGTTTTGGGATTTGACTTGAGTTTGGGTTTTGGGTCTGAGTTTATTTCTTGACTTCCCGTAAAATTTATTATTAACGGTAGTCATCGTTTAATTGTACCTGCTGTCCAAAATTTTTGAAGTACCTGCTATCCAGACATATTTGTCATTTTGAAGTACCTGCTGTCAAAGGGGTTCATACCCTTACACTTTTATGAACCTTTTCAATTTTTGGGTATTTTTGCATTATTAATTTTAATCATTTTTCATGACTTTAATTTTAGTTCTCTTTTGGTTGAGAATTTGAGCTTGAAGTGTTATAGAAAAATGTTCTTCATAATTTTCTGGACATTTTGGTATTTTATGGGAATTTTCTGGATTTTCTAACTATTTTTAATGCATTTTTGAAGTTTCAGTGTTTTTTAGAAAATTGTCATTGGTCAATAACTCGCTGTTTTGTGTTCTGTTGTCAGCAACTCGCCACACCAAAATCATCGCAGGAAATCTGAAAGGGCTGCAGCGAATGGATTGAATTTAGACGCTCGGTCTACACTCGCGTTTGCACACCAGGTCTATCTAGATTTGGCTTCTTTCAGTTCCATCTCCCTCCATCAACCCCAACTTTCGACTGGAGGCGTTCAGTGAGATACTTTCGTCACACTCCAATGACTGGGGCGTTCGGGGTAGGTCATATTGCATCGTGGGGACTTCGTGAACGTGTTTCCGTTATCCGCTTGAGTTGCGTCATCGTATTTGGGGTGCTTCACTTCTGTCTCAGACCATGTCCGACAGTAGATTAGAATTACGGCTTGGACCATTTTTCTTGCCAGAGGGGACTTACCAAATGTTGATCGAAGTTTGTTTAATACTGTATGATATCAATTTACATAATGCTTCTTATTTTTAAAAGTTTGGCCATGAGTTTGATTTCGGGTCTGGTCTGGTTTTGTCAAGGTGACTAATTGGGCTAAATAGCAATCTCGATTAATTAACATATTCTTCATCATCATTAAACCAACGCAAATACTCATGAGCCATTCATTTGGTTCTTTTAAACTAACTCATTATTATGATATCCACACAGTTTTATGCTTGTCTGATCCATCAAAGATAAAAAAAGCACCAATTGTTAGTTATTATGACTTATACTTAAAGAATACTCTTCACTTCATTTCTCTTCTTTTTTTCCTTTTTTCTCTCTTTTTTTTTATGAATCAAAACATACGACCGTAGAGATACTACTCATGATGATAAAGAAATTTAATTAACATTAACGATACCAGTTTGGGCATGCTTATTCTAAGTTTATAAACGTACTTATTGTTGGAGTTATGTCCTAGAAGTCAATATTAATGACTTATTTTCTTAGTTTATGTTAATGATGATATTTGATCATTTGTTCCTAGAGTTTATTATTGACAGATCATTCAGGTTGAGGATCTGAATTGTAGATCTCTGTGGATCATTCATTAGAATGACAATAATAAATCTAAATCGTCCATAATCTTGATAATTAACAAGGAACATTAATTATCATAAAAGATTAGTATGCAAGTTAAGTGATGATTAAGTTCTACAAATCATAGGTAAGGAGTTACCAACTTAATTACATATGTGTATGTTATTGGAACATAGTACAGGACTTGACCCAATGAAATAAACATATGGATTGTGTTATGTGTCATTGTTTATTTCATATGAGTTTGATTCTAAGTTTGAGATGTTCACCTTTTCCACATGAGGATAGGTTCAATAAATATCGTCTAACGTTGATTCCTGATAAAGGCTGCTATAAGGACTTTATTTATGTTCTCTTGAATTGTGCGGGGAAAAGTTGTTCATCAAGAAAACCGTATGTCCCTCATTAGTATACCTAGTGAGTGATGATATCTGTTTGGGCCCCTTGATGGAGTTGGATCGTATGCATGCAAACTAGACGATCAACTTTAGATCAAGAAATGTATAATCTGCAAGAATGACACACTCCTATCTTGGATTATACGATGATATCATGTGACATAAGAATCAGACAAGGAAATACTATTATTTCTTATGCAGGATTGAGATATTGTAACGGTACATTATTTATGCGAATTGGGAATCATAACGTGTTGCTAGATACCGCTTATGATTATTGGAAATAAATGATTTATTTTCATGGCCAACATAGCATAAATCCTCAATAGGGTCGCACAAATGGGACTCTAACCACACGGTGCATTAATTGTTTATTCGCAACAGTTAGTATTGTGAAATATGATAAGTTGATTAATTGATTATATACCGTTGTGAACCGTTATAATTAATTAAGTCAAAAGGATCATATGGAAATAATTTAATGCATTAGCTAATCCGAAATTAATTATTAATGAGTTAACAATTAATTATGTTCAACACACTTTAAATAGTTTGAGCTAATTGGGCTTCTACTTAATTGGTTAATTAAAGGCCCGATTTAAGGAAGAATGAAAAGGCAATTAAAGGAATAGTTTATTGGGCCATTGCACATTTGAAATAGCCCAATAAAGCCCCTTTAATTTTCAGCTAGGAGCCCTAGTGGCAAACTTATAAATAGTTCAAAGAGAGGATGAGAGTTGTTGGCTATATAAAGGGGTCACCTCTTAGGAAAGCCCTAGCCTCCATCCCCTTTCTCTCTCCTCTCTTCCTAGCCGCCACCCATCTTCCTCCCTTCTCTTGCTCATGTGTTGAGCTCCATTTCTTCTTCTCCTCCATTAAAATAGTTAATAGGATGAAGAAGTTCATAGAGGGGATTAGCTAGGAGCTCTTGAAAGCTAGCACTTTTATGGAGCTCGTGGTTAGCTCCTTGGTGGGCTTGAGGCGCATTAGATGGTGGAGGTGGTGGAGCACGCACCCCATCGACTCCCATGCCATGGATTCGAGCCTCATGAATACAATTTCATGAGAGGTACAATTCTTCCTACAATCTCTTTTTCTCATGATGTGTGAATGCTTTAAACACTAGATCTTTGATTTGCTTATTGTTAATGGTGATTAATTAGTTGTAATTGATCTAAAAATTAAAAATGAGCATTTCCTAACAGTGGTATCAGAGCTATGGTCGTGTTTAAGGTTTTTCACACTTAATTAAGTGAGAAATTCGTAATTAATTAAGTTAATTAGTGATGTGCATGCTTGCTGGCCCTGGAAAGGCTGTTTTCTGTCTTGTTGCTTATTTTTCGTGGTGTAAAGCTCTCTGAAATTTTTTCCTTCTTATTGGAGGTTATAGCCCTTTGAGTTGTGGTTGTTTTCCCACTGGAATCATTGAAATTCGATGTAAAATGAATTTTTAGTGATTTAAACGGTAACGGTGCGCAGATCTGTCATTCTGCTGCACAGTTCTGTTGTTGTGGTTGGTAACAAATAAGTTTGTATATAAAGTACCTGTATCTTTTAGATAGGATTAATCTAAACTTGATGCTCTTTCTGGATATGTAAATTTTGTTGCATATTTCGGATCTTATGTGGGCGTTCAAGGATGAAAAGTGATGAAGTTGTCAGATCTGTTTTTTCAAACAAACCGATTGTTTTGAAAAACTGTACTTATTGAGAAACTTTTGTGGAAAAGTGTTGAAATGGAAATGTTCTCCTTTAAGTCTGGAATCTGTGAAAATTAATTTCATAGATTTTCATTGAGATTTGATACCTCAACCGAGTGAAACCTTATTGGTCGACGGTCTGTTCCAGAACAGGATACCTTGCTTAAATGCTTGTTATCTCGTTGATCTTGAATATAACTTGTGTATTTTCTTTTCATGGAATGATAGCCTATTGTATGTAGTATTTTTCTATGTAAATTGTTTGCTGGAAAAATATCAAGGGAATGATCATACAGACCGAAAGGTTGAGACCAATAACAGAATTTTCTCTAACGGTGCTTCGCGCACAATCTGAGGATTTGTCTTTTTTGGTTCTCCCTGATGGTAACTGATCTCTCCTTGAGATTTTTACAGGTGACCACAATCTTTGTAAGGAGTTCTCTGGATTTATTTCGGATTTTTGGAGACCGAATTATTTTGAATTTTTTCGGGCCCCGAATTTCGTATTTTAATTAGTTAAAATCGTTTCTAATTAATCAATTTGTTGAAAGGTTAATTAGAAGACTCCTTAAATACCCTCCTTTCTGTTTTGATGGTTGGATTTAATTTAAAAGGGCTTAAACAATTAGTTGTTAAGGTTAAGCCTTCTTTGCATTCGAAAAACTTGAGCAACAAGTATGCACAAAGATTCTAATTAATGAAATTAATTAAGAGCAAGTGAATCATGTATATTGTATATGTGCTAACTTTGTTTTGTAGGAGGATGTGGGTTTGATATGGCTCAAGATGTCAATTCCTTGTGTGTTGTAAAATATTGTGAATGCATGTGATTGCTTGTAATGTGGCCTAAGGTGCCTTGATAAATTAATTGGTTAATTTTTGATGTAACTTGTGAGGCTTGCATGCCCCTAAGGCTTAGGCGGGGTATTAGGAATTTTATCACATGTATTTATTTCCCGTAATTATTAGATAGGATCTTAGTAATTAGTGGGAGGGTTTGATTAGATTAGTCTCGTTACATGGAGATGCGACGAAGACTAATGCAAGCGGGAGCCATACAAACCCACGGCAATGTTTGAGATGCTTATTATTATGTGATTGTTTGTGCATGCCTTGAATTGTCATAGGTAGGTATGGGTGTATGCTTACACGACCACCAAACAAGAGTCACGTAATTATTTTTTTGTCCCAAACTAAATTGATTAAGTCGACCGCCCTCCTTCTCTCTATCCCCCTCACGTCAATTGCCAATCATGGCGCGGTCCGCCATAGCGGACGTCATGGTTGTCAACCTTGATAATCGGGGTACAAATGAAAAGATTTGTTAGGAGCAAATAGAGAGAGGTTGCTTATCGATGGACCCAACAAGTTTTCTTGGACATCGGGGCGAAGTTTGTAAATATACTTAGATATTCACAAACCAAGAGTCGTATGGTTGATATGATTGGTTGGAGAACCTACCTTGTCTAGTTAAGTAGGGTGTCGTGCCATAGCAGGCTCTACTTGACGAAAATGGGGATCTTGGAATCCATTACATTTAGGGACATTAATTAAATGTAGTGGGAGTTTTGTTTATTTTTCTGTAAACAAAACATTGCATAAACTAAATGACCTTAAATTGAAATTGTTATAGATATTAAATATGTTAATTTCATTGCGATCAATCTTTAAAAACTACAAGCTCGTTTCTAAGGTATTTACTTGGAGAAGTAATACCGATTCCTAAGACATGTTCTTGGAAATGAGAAACTTGAGCAAGTTTAATCCCAAAAACGTTCCTCGACTTTCCGAACATAGCTTTGCAACGATTGATTAGTTTCGACGAAAATTATTCAATAAAGCGAATGTCTATATCCTTTTAGAAGTTCTAGACTTTTGAATTGAAGAATTCACAAGGACTAGACTAGATTTCTACACTCTCATCCACTTACTCAAGAAGACGTTCTTAGAGAAAGTAAAGATAGACTCAATCATTTATGATCGAGTAATAAAGTGTGAGTTAACCAAGATACTCTTCTTATAAGAAGATAAATGTTTCATTAGCTTGCGAACCGAAAGGTTTGAGTAGTTAATTGACAACTAGAGATATTGAGATCTCCAATATCAAGGATTGTTGATATTGTCACACAATCTCTTTCTATGGATAAAGGATATATTGTTCGCACACTTGTTTGTGCTAAAATGATTGGTTAAGTATTAAAGGAATACTCTACCAATATATTGAGTTGAGACTTCGAGACCCTTGCTAGTGACCGTGTGTCACATGAGATGTTTCATTTGCCATTTATGGGAGGCATTTGAAAGAGTGTCCGAAATACCATGATGTTCTAAACCTTAAGATATTTGTCGTTCAAATTATCTCACTATCTCTAATTCACACTAGTAATTAGGTGCTAGTTCATGTGCTTTCATTTAATGAAATGTGTAGGCAATGATGAATAAGAGAAAGTTCGAGATAAGTAAAGTAAACTCCGTTTTGGAAATGGCTTATACGTCTAAGCCGCTACCATTGAATACGTGAGTTATCTTTACTAAGCAAAAAGTTTGTTTAGGAATTTGAGGTTGTATGCCTTATTCCAAACATCTCATAAAACTTTATCTCCTTTTCATGTTTGATGATGGATGATCATGTTTTGTAATAAAGAAATGTTGTTCTCTTATTGTTATGAATTTGCGTATAAGATTTCATGCATCTTGATTGAATTTGCTTGAAATAGATAAATAATTTTTGAATGACAAATATGTAAGACTTCACATAAAATATTTGAATTTTATGTAAAATAGTCGCTTAGTCGAATATAAACAAGAATCACATTATGAGAGTCTACGTAACGTGGAGCTCGTAAATCAATTTGATTGCAAATCAATTGAAATTTATGCGAATCGTGTTTGATTAAAAGACAAAAGCGCCTTTGACCTACGAAGGTTTAAAGGACAAGTAACTTTGTTAAGACTTATACATATTGATGTATATAGACCTATAGGTACTTGTGCAATTGAAAGGTAGTTGACACTTTACCACTTGACCAACGATCATTGTAGATATTAACGTATCTATTTGATATGGTATAAGTATGAATCTTTTGACAAGATCAAAAAAGGATTTCAAGAGTAAAGTTGAAATACCATTCAATAAAAGTAAAAGTCTTAAGATGGATCATGGTAAATAGTTAAGTCATATAGTTTGATATATTACCTAAAGAGTATGAAAGACGTTTCACTACTCGCTCCATGAGGAACATTGAAAAATGTATCCAAGGATGAAGGTATCGAACATTGTTTAACATGGTTCGATCGGTAATAAATCAAATTGACTTGTTCGACTCATGTAAGGGATTTGTGTTTGAGGATAATATTGTTTACACTGAATAAAAAATTCCATCGAAGTCTATTGAGAAAGATATCTTACGAGATTCGATCTCTAGGTATATTGTTTCTCAAGATTTGGTGTTGAGAAGCTTATTTCAAGGTTCGATTGATTGATAAGCTTGGACCCAAATAAGATGCTTAATATTTTGTAGGATATCTTGAATTAACCGAAATGTACTACTTCTGTGAACATGATAAGAACAAGGTAGTTGTTGCTCATCATAACGTAATCTTAAAGAATGATATTCTTAAGATGAAGTAGTGGGAGTAAAGTGAGCATTAAAGGAGTTTATGCGTCACTACAAGAAGTACCTTTTTAGGGAACTTGTCACTCCATACATGGTGCTTAGTGGGAGTTGAGCGAAACTTAACTCACAAGCAGTTGTGAAAGGAAGAAGTTTATAAGCACGCTCGCTTCTAAAGAGTACTCAAACATCTCACGACTGGATGATGTTAGAGAAACTCTTGCAATACATTAGGATCAAAAACTTATTCTACAAGATGTTGTAGAAGTAGTTCATAGACCTCAAGCACCAATCCTACAAAGATCAACGAGAGTGAATTGCCTAAACTGAAAAGTGCATAGGCTTCACAACATCCTCGTACTTGACATATGAGGATCCGTTGATAAATAAAGAAGCGATGGAAAGACCCGATTACACAAGTATGTTTTGAATCTATATGATCTTTAAGTACAATCCATATATATAACAACCAGGTATAGACCTTGATTGATGTTCATGAAGGAGCAATCCATCTAGAACATATAGATCTTTAAAAGGAAAGATAGATATGGATAACAAGTCGACTCTGTACAAAGCACAATTTCATGATTGATGCTATGTCTAAGTTGATAACAAGTTGATCATGTACAAAGCACGGCTTCTCGCTTGTAGCTGTGTATAAGTCAATAAAGATCATTCTAACAATAGTTATATTTCGTATATATAGATATATGGAAAGATACATCAAAACCTCCTTCTTCGATTGAATGAAGGAAGTTGTTGTGTATTTGACACAAACCGAGGATTTATTGTATTGTTAGAAACATATATATGCTTCAATGATCCATTAATAGATTGAAGCAAGTATTGTGGAAATTGGAATAAACATTTTGACAAGAAAGTCAAGGAGTTGAACTTCGTCAAAAGTTCTTGTATAGACAAGATATTCAGTGGGAGCATTAATATGTCACATGTATTGTACAAGATACAAGACATTAATTGGGAATAACATTAAGAAAATGAATATTGTCAAGATCTCATTGGAAAATATTTTCTCAATTAAGAACTTGGGCAAGTCACCTAAATCCAAGGAAACAAAATCTATGGAGATAGATTATGATGGATGTCTGGTTTGAGAAAATGTGCATATAATGACAAAGTGTTCTAGTTACACGAGAAGATAGACTCCTGTAAAGGATGTCTAACCACGTTGTATGGCATACACTTGAGTTCTACTCGGTGTGTTGCAACTCAATTCGAGAAGAATGCACGATACAATTCGAGCATCCTTCTGTTATGAGTTTCATTACGTACGCCATACTTATGCACATGCCCCTATGTGTTGTATCCAAGGAGTATGACAATCAGTTGTCAAGTGGATACAAAGAAAAACACATTTGGACAATAATCGAGAATATCTTCGAGTAACTTATGAGAAAGAATGATATATTTCATCTGATAAGATGAAAGAAAGCTCATATAAATTGTTATATTGATGCTAGTTTTAGAAAGATTGATATAAATACAATTGAGCTACGTATTTTGTTTAAATGTGGTGTTGTAAATTTAGAAGGTGTTCTAAATGGGATATTACAACTATTTCCGTCACCAAAACAAAATATATAGCAACTTGTGAAGCAATGAAAGAATGTAGCATGGATCGTGAAGTTCTCAGTCAAGCTAATATGGTTCTATGCATCTCGAACCATAGCTTAAACTTGAAGAACCCAATATTAAATTGGTGATCCAACTAAGATCTATGACGATGTCACTTGATCTCACATGATGATGATCAAGAACACATATATAGGAGTATATATGTATGTAAGGTCAAACAAAATTGGATAGGTTCGCGGACACAGCGAACACTCTAACTTAACCTCTACCTTAAGCGGTATACGAGATGCAGTTGTGCATCCATGCGTGATGGACGTATGAGTTACTTGCTTTAAGCGTATAATATTTTTTGAGGTTCGAGACATGAATATATATAGATATATGACATTGTTCTAAATTCTTCACTGGCTAGAAGTCACTATTGATTGACTCTAGGCCAAGTGGGAGATTGTTGGAGTTATGTCCTAGAAGTCAATATTTCATGACTTATTTTCTTAGTTTATGTTAATGATGATATTTGATCATTTGTTCCTAGAGTTTATTATTGACAGATCATTCAGGTTGAGGATCTGAATTGTAGATCTCTGTGGATCATTCATTAGAATGACAATAATAAATCTAAATCGCCCATAATCTTGATAATTAACAAGGAACATTAATTATCATAAAAGATTAGTATGCAAGTTAAGTGATGATTAAGTTCTACAAATCATAGGTAAGGAGTTACCGACTTAATTGCATATGTGTATGTTATTGGAACATAGTACAGGACTTGACCCAATGAAATAAACATATGGATTGTGTTATGTGTCATTGTTTATTTCATATGAGTTTGATTCTAAGTTTGAGATGTTCACCTTTTCCACATGAGGATAGGTTCAATAAATATCGTCTAACGTTGATTCCTGATAAAGGCTGCTATAAGGACTTTATTTATGTTCTCTTGAATTGTGCGGGGAAAAGTTGTTCATCAAGAAAACCGTATGTCCCTCATTAGTATACCTAGTGAGTGATGATATCTGTTTGGGCCCCTTGATGGAGTTGGATCGTATGCATGCAAACTAAACGATCAACTTTAGATCAAGAAATGTATAATCTGCAAGAATGACACATTCCTATCTTGGATTATACAATGATATCATGTGACATAAGAATCAGACAAGGAAATACTTATATTTCTTGTGCAGGATTAAGATATTGTAACGGTACATTATTTATGCGAATTGGGAATCATAACGTGTTGCTAGATACCGCTTATGATTATTGGAAATAAATAACGATTTATTTTCATGGCCAACATAGCATAAATCCTCAATAGGGTCGCACAAATAGGACTCTAACCACACGGTACATTAATTGTTTATTCGCAACAGTTAGTATTGCGAAATATGATAAGTTGATTAATTAATTATATACCGTTATGAACCGTTATAATTAATTAAGTCAAAAGGATCATATGGAAACAATTTAATGCATTAGCTAATCCGAAATTAATTATTAATGAGTTAATAATTAATTATGTTCAACACACTTTAAATAGTTTGAGCTAATTGGGCTTCTACTTAATTGGTTAATTAAAGGCCCGATTTAAGGAAGAATGAAAAGGCAATTAAAGGAATAGTTTATTGGGCCATTGCACATTTGAAATAGCCCAATAAAGCCCCTTTAATTTTCAGCTAGGAGCCCTAGTGGCAAACTTGTAAATAGTTCAAAGAGAGGATGAGAGTTGTTGGCTATATAAAGGGGTCACCTCTTAGGAAAGCCCTAGCCTCCATCCCCTTTCTCTCTCCTCTCTTCCTAGCCGCCACCCATCTTCCTCCCTTCTCTTGCTCATGTGTTGAGCTCCATTTCTTCTTCTCCTCCATTAAAATAGTTAATAGGATGAAGAAGTTCATAGAGGGGATTAGCTAGGAGCTCTTGAAAGCTAGCACTTTTATGGAGCTCGTGGTTAGCTCCTTGGTGGGCTTGAGGCGCATTAGATGGTGGAGGTGGTGGAGCACGCACCCCATCGACTCCCATGCCATGGATTCGAGCCTCATGAATACAATTTCATGAGAGGTACAATTCTTCCTACAATCTCTTTTTCTCATGATGTGTGAATGCTTTAAACACTAGATCTTTGATTTGCTTATTGTTAATGGTGATTAATTAGTTGTAATTGATCTAAAAATTAAAAATGAGCATTTCCTAACAGTGGTATCAGAGCTATGGTCGTGTTTAAGGTTTTTCACACTTAATTAAGTGAGAAATTCGTAATTAATTAAGTTAATTAGTGATGTGCATGCTTGCTGGCCCTGGAAAGGCTGTTTTCTGTCTTGTTGCTTATTTTTCGTGGTGTAAAGCTCTCTGAAATTTTTTCCTTCTTATTGGAGGTTATAGCCCTTTGAGTTGTGGTTGTTTTCCCACTGGAATCATTGAAATTCGATGTAAAATGAATTTTTAGTGATTTAAACGGTAACGGTGCGCAGATCTGTCATTCTGCTGCACAGTTCTGTTGTTGTGGTTGGTAACAAATAAGTTTGTATATAAAGTACCTGTATCTTTTAGATAGGATTAATCTAAACTTGATGCTCTTTCTGGATATGTAAATTTTGTTGCATATTTCGGATCTTATGTGGGCGTTCAAGGATGAAAAGTGATGAAGTTGTCAGATCTGTTTTTTCAAACAAACCGATTGTTTTGAAAAACTGTACTTATTGAGAAACTTTTGTGGAAAAGTGTTGAAATGGAAATGTTCTCCTTTAAGTCTGGAATCTGTGAAAATTAATTTCATAGATTTTCATTGAGATTTGATACCTCAACCGAGTGAAACCTTATTGGTCGACGGTCTGTTCCAGAACAGGATACCTTGCTTAAATGCTTGTTATCTCGTTGATCTTGAATATAACTTGTGTATTTTCTTTTCATGGAATGATAGCCTATTGTATGTAGTATTTTTCTATGTAAATTGTTTGCTGGAAAAATATCAAGGGAATGATCATACAGACCGAAAGGTTGAGACCAATAACAGAATTTTCTCTAACGGTGCTTCGCGCACAATCTGAGGATTTGTCTTTTTTGGTTCTCCCTGATGGTAACTGATCTCTCCTTGAGATTTTTACAGGTGACCACAATCTTTGTAAGGAGTTCTCTGGATTTATTTCGGATTTTTGGAGACCGAATTATTTTGAATTTTTTCGGGCCCCGAATTTCGTATTTTAATTAGTTAAAATAGTTTCTAATTAATCAATTTGTTGAAAGGTTAATTAGAAGACTCCTTAAATACCCTCCTTTCTGTTTTGATGGTTGGATTTAATTTAAAAGGGCTTAAACAATTAGTTGTTAAGGTTAAGCCTTCTTTGCATTCGAAAAACTTGAGCAACAAGTATGCACAAAGATTCTAATTAATGAAATTAATTAAGAGCAAGTGAATCATGTATATTGTATATGTGCTAACTTTGTTTTGTAGGAGGATGTGGGTTTGATATGGCTCAAGATGTCAATTCCTTGTGTGTTGTAAAATATTGTGAATGCATGTGATTGCTTGTAATGTGGCCTAAGGTGCCTTGATAAATTAATTGGTTAATTTTTGATGTAACTTGTGAGGCTTGCATGCCCCTAAGGCTTAGGCGGGGTATTAGGAATTTTATCACATGTATTTATTTCCCGTAATTATTAGATAGGATCTTAGTAATTAGTGGGAGGGTTTGATTAGATTAGTCTCGTTACATGGAGATGCGACGAAGACTAATGCAAGCGGGAGCCATACAAACCCACGGCAATGTTTGAGATGCTTATTATTATGTGATTGTTTGTGCATGCCTTGAATTGTCATAGGTAGGTATGGGTGTATGCTTACACGACCACCAAACAAGAGTCACGTAATTATTTTTTTGTCCCAAACTAAATTGATTAAGTCGACCGCCCTCCTTCTCTCTATCCCCCTCACGTCAATTGCCAATCATGGCGCGGTCCGCCATAGCGGACGTCATGGTTGTCAACCTTGATAATCGGGGTACAAATGAAAAGATTTGTTAGGAGCAAATAGAGAGAGGTTGCTTATCGATGGACCCAACAAGTTTTCTTGGACATCGGGGCGAAGTTTGTAAATATACTTAGATATTCACAAACCAAGAGTCGTATGGTTGATATGATTGGTTGGAGAACCTACCTTGTCTAGTTAAGTAGGGTGTCGTGCCATAGCAGGCTCTACTTGACGAAAATGGGGATCTTGGAATCCATTACATTTAGGGACATTAATTAAATGTAGTGGGAGTTTTGTTTATTTTTCTGTAAACAAAACATTGCATAAACTAAATGACCTTAAATTGAAATTGTTATAGATATTAAATATGTTAATTTCATTGCGATCAATCTTTAAAAACTACAAGCTCGTTTCTAAGGTATTTACTTGGAGAAGTAATACCGATTCCTAAGACATGTTCTTGGAAATGAGAAACTTGAGCAAGTTTAATCCCAAAAACGTTCCTCGACTTTCCGAACATAGCTTTGCAACGATTGATTAGTTTCGACGAAAATTATTCAATAAAGCGAATGTCTATATCCTTTTAGAAGTTCTAGACTTTTGAATTGAAGAATTCACAAGGACTAGACTAGATTTCTACACTCTCATCCACTTACTCAAGAAGACGTTCTTAGAGAAAGTAAAGATAGACTCAATCATTTATGATCGAGTAATAAAGTGTGAGTTAACCAAGATACTCTTCTTATAAGAAGATAAATGTTTCATTAGCTTGCGAACCGAAAGGTTTGAGTAGTTAATTGACAACTAGAGATATTGAGATCTCCAATATCAAGGATTGTTGATATTGTCACACAATCTCTTTCTATGGATAAAGGATATATTGTTCGCACACTTGTTTGTGCTAAAATGATTGGTTAAGTATTAAAGGAATACTCTACCAATATATTGAGTTGAGACTTCGAGACTCTCGCTAGTGACCGTGTGTCACATGAGATGTTTCATTTGCCATTTATGGGAGGCATTTGAAAGAGTGTCCGAAATACCATGATGTTCTAAACCTTAAGATATTTGTCGTTCAAATTATCTCACTATCTCTAATTCACACTAGTAATTAGGTGCTAGTTCATGTGCTTTCATTTAATGAAATGTGTAGGCAATGATGAATAAGAGAAAGTTCGAGATAAGTAAAGTAAACTCCGTTTTGGAAATGGCTTATACGTCTAAGCCGCTACCATTGAATACGTGAGTTATCTTTACTAAGCAAAAAGTTTGTTTAGGAATTTGAGGTTGTATGCCTTATTCCAAACATCTCATAAAACTTTATCTCCTTTTCATGTTTGATGATGGATGATCATGTTTTGTAATAAAGAAATGTTGTTCTCTTATTGTTATGAATTTGCGTATAAGATTTCATGCATCTTGATTGAATTTGCTTGAAATAGATAAATAATTTTTGAATGACAAATATGTAAGACTTCACATAAAATATTTGAATTTTATGTAAAATAGTCGCTTAGTCGAATATAAACAAGAATCACATTATGAGAGTCTACGTAACGTGGAGCTCGTAAATCAATTTGATTGCAAATCAATTGAAATTTATGCGAATCGTGTTTGATTAAAAGACAAAAGCGCCTTTGACCTACGAAGGTTTAAAGGACAAGTAACTTTGTTAAGACTTATACATATTGATGTATATAGACCTATAGGTACTTGTGCAATTGAAAGGTAGTTGACACTTTACCACTTGACCAACGATCATTGTAGATATTAACGTATCTATTTGATATGGTATAAGTATGAATCTTTTGACAAGATCAAAAAAGGATTTCAAGAGTAAAGTTGAAATACCATTCAATAAAAGTAAAAGTCTTAAGATGGATCATGGTAAATAGTTAAGTCATATAGTTTGATATATTACCTAAAGAGTATGAAAGACGTTTCACTACTCGCTCCATGAGGAACATTGAAAAATGTATCCAAGGATGAAGGTATCGAACATTGTTTAACATGGTTCGATCGGTAATAAATCAAATTGACTTGTTCGACTCATGTAAGGGATTTGTGTTTGAGGATAATATTGTTTACACTGAATAAAAAATTCCATCGAAGTCTATTGAGAAAGATATCTTACGAGATTCGATCTCTAGGTATATTGTTTCTCAAGATTTGGTGTTGAGAAGCTTATTTCAAGGTTCGATTGATTGATAAGCTTGGACCCAAATAAGATGCTTAATATTTTGTAGGATATCTTGAATTAACCGAAATGTACTACTTCTGTGAACATGATAAGAACAAGGTAGTTGTTGCTCATCATAACGTAATCTTAAAGAATGATATTCTTAAGATGAAGTAGTGGGAGTAAAGTGAGCATTAAAGGAGTTTATGCGTCACTACAAGAAGTACCTTTTTAGGGAACTTGTCACTCCATACATGGTGCTTAGTGGGAGTTGAGCGAAACTTAACTCACAAGCAGTTGTGAAAGGAAGAAGTTTATAAGCACGCTCGTTTCTAAAGAGTACTCAAACATCTCACGACTGGATGATGTTAGAGAAACTCTTGCAATACATTAGGATCAAAAACTTATTCTACAAGATGTTGTAGAAGTAGTTCATAGACCTCAAGCACCAATCCTACAAAGATCAACGAGAGTGAATTGCCTAAACTGAAAAGTGCATAGGCTTCACAACATCCTCGTACTTGACATATGAGGATCCGTTGATAAATAAAGAAGCGATGGAAAGACCCGATTACACAAGTATGTTTTGAATCTATATGATCTTTAAGTACAATCCATATATATAACAACCAGGTATAGACCTTGATTGATGTTCATGAAGAAGCAATCCATCTAGAACATATAGATCTTTAAAAGGAAAGATAGATATGGATAACAAGTCGACTCTGTACAAAGCACAATTTCATGATTGATGCTATGTCTAAGTTGATAACAAGTTGATCATGTACAAAGCACGGCTTCTCGCTTGTAGCTGTGTATAAGTCAATAAAGATCATTCTAACAATAGTTATATTTCGTATATATAGATATATGGAAAGATACATCAAAACCTCCTTCTTCGATTGAATGAAGGAAGTTGTTGTGTATTTGACACAAACCGAGGATTTATTGTATTGTTAGAAACATATATATGCTTCAATGATCCATTAATAGATTGAAGCAAGTATTGTGGAAATTGGAATAAACATTTTGACAAGAAAGTCAAGGAGTTGAACTTCGTCAAAAGTTCTTGTATAGACAAGATATTCAGTGGGAGCATTAATATGTCACATGTATTGTACAAGATACAAGACATTAATTGGGAATAACATTAAGAAAATGAATATTGTCAAGATCTCATTGGAAAATATTTTCTCAATTAAGAACTTGGGCAAGTCACCTAAATCCAAGGAAACAAAATCTATGGAGATAGATTATGATGGATGTCTGGTTTGAGAAAATGTGCATATAATGACAAAGTGTTCTAGTTACACGAGAAGATAGACTCCTGTAAAGGATGTCTAACCACGTTGTATGGCATACACTTGAGTTCTACTCGGTGTGTTGCAACTCAATTCGAGAAGAATGCACGATACAATTCGAGCATCCTTCTGTTATGAGTTTCATTACGTACGCCATACTTATGCACATGCCCCTATGTGTTGTATCCAAGGAGTATGACAATCAGTTGTCAAGTGGATACAAAGAAAAACACATTTGGACAATAATCGAGAATATCTTCGAGTAACTTATGAGAAAGAATGATATATTTCATCTGATAAGATGAAAGAAAGCTCATATAAATTGTTATATTGATGCTAGTTTTAGAAAGATTGATATAAATACAATTGAGCTACGTATTTTGTTTAAATGTGGTGTTGTAAATTTAGAAGGTGTTCTAAATGGGATATTACAACCATTTCCGTCACCAAAACAAAATATATAGCAACTTGTGAAGCAATGAAAGAATGTAGCATGGATCGTGAAGTTCTCAGTCAAGCTAATATGGTTCTATGCATCTCGAACCATAGCTTAAACTTGAAGAACCCAATATTAAATTGGTGATCCAACTAAGATCTATGACGATGTCACTTGATCTCACATGATGATGATCAAGAACACATATATAGGAGTATATATGTATGTAAGGTCAAACAAAATTGGATAGGTTCGCGGACACAGCGAACACTCTAACTTAACCTCTACCTTAAGCGGTATACGAGATGCAGTTGTGCATCCATGCGTGATGGACGTATGAGTTACTTGCTTTAAGCGTATAATATTTTTTGAGGTTCGAGACATGAATATATATAGATATATGACATTGTTCTAAATTCTTCACTGGCTAGAAGTCACTATTGATTGACTCTAGGCCAAGTGGGAGATTGTTGGAGTTATGTCCTAGAAGTCAATATTTCATGACTTATTTTCTTAGTTTATGTTAATGATGATATTTGATCATTTGTTCCTAGAGTTTATTATTGACAGATCATTCAGGTTGAGGATCTGAATTGTAGATCTCTGTGGATCATTCATTAGAATGACAATAATAAATCTAAATCGCCCATAATCTTGATAATTAACAAGGAACATTAATTATCATAAAAGATTAGTATGCAAGTTAAGTGATGATTAAGTTCTACAAATCATAGGTAAGGAGTTACCGACTTAATTGCATATGTGTATGTTATTGGAACATAGTACAGGACTTGACCCAATGAAATAAACATATGGATTGTGTTATGTGTCATTGTTTATTTCATATGAGTTTGATTCTAAGTTTGAGATGTTCACCTTTTCCACATGAGGATAGGTTCAATAAATATCGTCTAACGTTGATTCCTGATAAAGGCTGCTATAAGGACTTTATTTATGTTCTCTTGAATTGTGCGGGGAAAAGTTGTTCATCAAGAAAACCGTATGTCCCTCATTAGTATACCTAGTGAGTGATGATATCTGTTTGGGCCCCTTGATGGAGTTGGATCGTATGCATGCAAACTAGACGATCAACTTTAGATCAAGAAATGTATAATCTGCAAGAATGACACATTCCTATCTTGGATTATACAATGATATCATGTGACATAAGAATCAGACAAGGAAATACTTATATTTCTTGTGCAGGATTAAGATATTGTAACGGTACATTATTTATGCGAATTGGGAATCATAACGTGTTGCTAGATACCGCTTATGATTATTGGAAATAAATAACGATTTATTTTCATGGCCAACATAGCATAAATCCTCAATAGGGTCGCACAAATAGGACTCTAACCACACGGTACATTAATTGTTTATTCGCAACAGTTAGTATTGCGAAATATGATAAGTTGATTAATTAATTATATACCGTTATGAACCGTTATAATTAATTAAGTCAAAAGGATCATATGGAAACAATTTAATGCATTAGCTAATCCGAAATTAATTATTAATGAGTTAATAATTAATTATGTTCAACACACTTTAAATAGTTTGAGCTAATTGGGCTTCTACTTAATTGGTTAATTAAAGGCCCGATTTAAGGAAGAATGAAAAGGCAATTAAAGGAATAGTTTATTGGGCCATTGCACATTTGAAATAGCCCAATAAAGCCCCTTTAATTTTCAGCTAGGAGCCCTAGTGGCAAACTTGTAAATAGTTCAAAGAGAGGATGAGAGTTGTTGGCTATATAAAGGGGTCACCTCTTAGGAAAGCCCTAGCCTCCATCCCCTTTCTCTCTCCTCTCTTCCTAGCCGCCACCCATCTTCCTCCCTTCTCTTGCTCATGTGTTGAGCTCCATTTCTTCTTCTCCTCCATTAAAATAGTTAATAGGATGAAGAAGTTCATAGAGGGGATTAGCTAGGAGCTCTTGAAAGCTAGCACTTTTATGGAGCTCGTGGTTAGCTCCTTGGTGGGCTTGAGGCGCATTAGATGGTGGAGGTGGTGGAGCACGCACCCCATCGACTCCCATGCCATGGATTCGAGCCTCATGAATACAATTTCATGAGAGGTACAATCCTTCCTACAATCTCTTTTTCTCATGATGTGTGAATGCTTTAAACACTAGATCTTTGATTTGCTTATTGTTAATGGTGATTAATTAGTTGTAATTGATCTAAAATTAAAAATGAGCATTTCCTAACAGTATTCTGATAACTCAATAGACATCCCGCTACGTCTAGGCTTCCTAAAACTTTCTTGAGAGGAAGCTCACTTAGTACGATTATGGGATGAGCTTGGAAATAAGGGCGAAGTTTTCGTGCGGCTATGAGTACTGCATAAGCCGCCTTTTCAACTGTCGAATATCATTCTTCAGCATCTCGCAAAACTCGGGACATGAAGTATACTGGTTTTTGGACCTTATCTTCTTCTCGTACATGGGCTGCACTCACGGCAACTGCCGAAGCCGCGACGTACAAATATAATTTTTCGCCTTTGACGGACCTACTAATCACTGGGGGATTAGCCAAGTATTTCTTAATGTTGTCAAAAGCTTCCTGATATTGCTTAGTCCACTCAATTTTTTTGGTTTTCTTAATTGTTTTGAAAAAGGGCTTGCACACTTCGCCGGCTTTGGCGATGAACCTGTTTAGGGCTGCAACCCTTCTAGTTAGCTCTTGAACATCTTTGACCGTTTTGGGGGCTTCCATGTTTATTATGGCTCCACACTTTTCCGGATGGACCTCGATACCTCGTTCGGATACAATGTATCCTAGGAACGTCCCACTGGACAGGCAGAAGAAGATTTTCTTGGGATTGAGCCTCATGCCCACTTCTTTCATTCTTTTGAAGATTCTTTCAAGGTGTTGGACATGTTCTGGGCCAGTACAACTCTTAACCACCATGTCGTCGATGTATGCTTCCATGATTTCGCCCAACTCATCTTTCAACACCTTTCCCACCATCAGTTGGTATTCAGCCCCTGCGTTTTTAAGGCCAAAAGGCATTACTTTGTAACAAAATAGCCCTTGTTCAGTTATGAAACTAGTCTTCTCTTCATCGTCAGGATGCATTTTGATATATTTATACTCGGAATAAGTGTCCATGAAACTGAGATATTTAAAGCCTACTGTGGAGTCAACCATAGCATCTATGCTGGGAGTGGAAAGGGTTTCTTTGGGCATGCTTTATTGAGGTCAGTGTAATCTATGCACATTCGCCACTTCCCATTGGCCTTCAAAACTAACTCTGGGTTTGCTAACCATCTTGGATATTATACCGATCTGATTGCTCCTGCTTGAAGTAGCATTTCCACCTCTGCTTGTACTGCCTTCCTTCGTTCCACTCCAAGTTTCCTTTTCCTTTGCTGTACAGGGCGAGCTTCATCAAAGGTATCGATCTTGTGTTTTGCTATTTCTCTACTTATTTCCGGCATGACATCCCCTTCATTTACGAAGATAACTTGATTTCTTATCAGACATTGCATGACTAACAACCTGTCTGCTTCAAGAAGGGTGGTTCCTATCTGAGTTATCTTTCCTCCCCTAGGTCCACTTTCTTCTGTAGGCTCCATGGCCTTGCTATGTGTTGGTTTTGTAGGTTGCTCCCTTTCCTTTGTCTATTAATTTTTGGGAGAAATTACTACAATCTTTGATGACATTAATTACCTTTTTTTTTTTTTTTTTGCAAAATCTAAATCCTACGTATATCATTGTTTGAGAAATTACAATGATCTTTCATTGATTACTTTTCTTTTGTTTATCTTCTAATAATTATGCAAATTATAATCAATTTATTTTGAACTGAGAAAAATAAAGGCAGTCAGGATCAATATAAGCTCGATGTGCCCTCTAGTTTATATAGGTTTAGGAAGTATTTATTAGGTAATTAGATGATGATTTGAGCAAATTTCAAGTGGAAATCATAAAAGTGAAAGAGAATTTGGTTAATTCCTTGGTGGACTCGAGGCCGGCCTAGGTTGTGGTGGTGGTGGTTGTGCATGCCATCGACTCCAAGTACAAAGGAACAAGCCTTTTAGTTGCGATACTAGAAGAGTTACAATCCTCCTCTGTAACAACCCAAATTTTTAGCATATTGTAATATTTTATTTTCATTTTAATTATTTCCTAACCATAATTATAAGACTGTAAAAATTTAATTAGTATTCGAGTTAGACATTTTATGATTACTTTGTGTAATGAATTTAATACCCTGTCCTTCATTTCTTGATTTTTTCTTGGCTCAGATTGAATAAGTCGGTAGTTTTTTTTTTTTAAGAGGTGCTAACTTGTGCACTTCTTCCGTTCAGCGCCAACAAATATAGTTATTTTAAATTCATTTTCCAATTAATTAATATGGTTATTTCCGTATATTATTGTTACTTGTACATCTCTATTATATTTCCATATTCTTAATAGGTGGTTATTTTAAATAGTTTATTAAGGGGGCTTATTTCAACGGAGGTGGTTATTTTAAAAAGTAGTTAAAAGCGCTAATTAATTAAGTTGAGAGGCGCTATATTCCAATCAGTTATATATAGCTCTCCGAAAATTACTTTCTCTGCAACATACCCTAGTCCCTAGCGCCTATTCATCTCCTAAAAACTTTTCCTTGTCTATTTTATATTTTCTGGGAAGAAGTGAATACTAGTAGATCGGACTGGTGGTTAACAAGTAAGCATGATTATTTTTTTTCCTTTAATATCCGTATTATGATATGTATTATACATCTGGTTGAAATCCCATGCAAATGATGGTCAAACTATTAGTGCGTTCCACTTGATTCTTGAAGCCCTACTTGTCTTGTTTTTGTTTTTTTTGGGTTTAAAGACGTTGATTGTTCTTTCTATATATAATATCAAATACAATTGACTGTTGTAAAATTAAAGAGAAAGAGGAGGAGACAAAGAGTAAAAGGGAGAGACAAATTCTCTTCTGTATATTTATTCTCGATTGTTGGATACAATACACAAGTTACATCTCTCTATTTATAAGCCAAAGATGAATCTCCTAATAAATGCTAAAGATCTTCTATAATTAATGTAATTAATGGGGATAATAAAGATGGACAACCATATATGATTCATATCATTTATAACACTTCCCCTTGGTTGTTCATCTTTCATTATACACTATTAATATGATACTTCTGGATCATTTATACTGTCTCATTAAAAACCTTAACAAGAAAAACCCATTGGGATAAAAACTTGTATAAGGAAAAAAGAGTACAGCGTGTATAACGCTTTCCCTCATTTTAATATTATTGGATATCCTTCAGTCGATGTGGACCTATCTTCATTCTGAGTTGCTCAAAAATTCTTGTTGGCAAAGACTTCGTGAATAGATCAGCCAAGTTGTTGCATGATTGAATTTTTTGAACATCTATTATGCCATCCTTTTGTAGGTCATGTGCTGAGAAGAACTTTGGCGCAATGTGTTTAGTTCGGTCTCCTTTGATATATCCTTCTCTAATTTGTGCTATGCAAGCTGCATTATCTTCATATATTGGAGTAGGATTTTCCTTAATGTTTTGAAGCCCACATTCTTCTTGAATATTTTGAATTATTGACCTCAATGAAACACATTCTCGACTCGCTTCATAGAGAGCAATTAGTTCAGCATGATTCGATGAAGTAGCAGTTAGAGTTTGTTTTGTCGATCGCCATGAAATCGCAGCTCCACTATAAGTAAATATGTATCCGGATTGAGATCGTGCTTTATGTGGGTCTGATAAATATCTTGCATCTGCATATCCAACTAAATTAGATTTTATCTTTTTTCATAGTATAGTCCCCTATCTCGAGTTCCACAAAAATAGCAATTTTAATTCAGCTTGTATTGCATCTTTCCATTTAGACCAATTATTTCTTTGCCTACATTCTTTTTATGGTTTTGGGCACATCCTCTTCGCTTATAACATCACTAGCTACAGCGAATGCAAAAATTTCATCAACTTGAGTTTCATCCCTATTCAATGTTATATCATTTTTTCACATAATTTATAGAAATCTCATGATCATTTGGTATTTCAGTTTCTTCTGGAACTTCATCAACCTCTTCTGGGGTTTAAGTTTCTTTTGGAATATTATTAATCTCTTCTGGAATTTTATCAACTTCTTCAGGAGTTTTAAAAATATTTTCTTTTGTCATTGTACCAACTGCTTTATTCTTCTCTTTTCTTTTACGTGGATTTATATCCTTAGAACCAATTGGTCTTCCACGTTTTCTACGCTCATGAGATTCATTTGATATTTTTGTAATATCTATTCGAGCAGGTGCATTTATAGTTGGAATATGTGATTTAGTGACTCTATTTATATCTGTGAATGCATCAGGCAATTCATTTGCAATTCTTTGTTAATTTATAATCTTTTGAACTTCAAGTTCACATTGACCACTTCTGGGATCAAGATAAGATAATGATGAATTCCATGTCACTTGTTTATCCAGTTTTTGTTTTTCTTCTCCTAAATTTGGGAATATTGATTCATCGAAATGACAATCAGCAAATCTTGCTGTAAAAACATCTCATGTTAATGGTTCTAAATATTTAACAATAGAAGGAGAGTTAAAACCAATATAAATTCTCAACCTTCTTTGAGGTCCCATTTTTATGCGTTGTGGATGAGAAATTGGAACATATATTGCACAACCAAATACCTTTAAATGAGACAAATTTGGTTCTCTTCCGGAGACCAATTGTAATGGGGAATACTTATGATGAGCAGTTGGCCTTAATCTAATTAGTGCAGCAGCATGTAATATGGCATGTCCCCGTACAGAAGATGGTAAACTAGATTTCATAAGTAATGGTCTAGCTATCAATTGTAACCTTTTAATAAACAATTCTGTGTGTATGAACATGTGCCACTGAATGTTCTACAGTAATCCCAATAGACATGCAATAATCATTAAAAGCTTGGGATGTAAATTCTCCTGCATTATCAAGTCGGATTCTTTTAATTTGATAATCCGAAAAGTTAGCTCTCAATTGGATAATTTGTGCTAATAATCTAGCAAATGCAACATTTCTTGTTGCTAACAAACACACATATGACCAACGTGTTGATGCGTCAACTAAGACCATAAAATATCTAAATGATCCACATGGTGGTGTAATATGTCCACATATATCTCCTTGAATTCGTTCTAAAAATGATGGAGCTTCAGGTCCAACTTTATTTGGAGATGACCTAGTAATTAATTTTCCAAGAGAGCATGCTTGACATATTAATTCTTTAGATAATAGGATCTTTAGGTCATTTAGGGGATGCCCATTTGCACTTTCAATTATTCTTCTCATCATTATATTTCCTAGATGACCTAATTTGTCATGCCATAGTGTAAATAATTTTGGATCAACTAACTTCTGGTTAGTCACCATATTTGATTCTATTATACATATATATGTACCATATAGTCCATTAGACAATGCTTGCATTTTCTCCATAACATTTTTCTGGCCATTTTTAATAGATATGATATGAAGATATTCACAATTTCTCTCATTCATAGTTTCAATATGATAACCATTTTTTCGAATATCCTTAAAGCTTAGTAGATTTCTTCTAGATCTACTTGAATATAATGCATCATCTATTATTAATTTTGTTCCTTCAGGTAACAAAATACAAGCTCTTCCGGAGCCTTCAATAATATTACTTGAGCCAGATATAGTTTGGATATTAGTCTCACCAAGATGTAATTGCAAAAAATATTTCTTACTTTTCAATATGGTATTTGTAGTACCGCTATCAACCACACATGGATCTTCATTACTTAACATTGCGTCAGTAATTTCCTTGAAATAAAAATAAATAAAATAAAATAAATAAAATGAAAAATGAATCTGACTTTTATTCCCGTACAAAAAAAAATCATTAATTAATCTTTGCTCCGGTACACGAAATTAAAGGGAACTTAATTACCATACAGATTGGCACTTTAAACATTCATTAATTTCATATCTAGCAAAAGACTTAAAAAGGAAATTTAAAAGAAAATTAACCTTCTTTATTCCTGACTTTCCGTACACGAAATAATAATAATAATAAAAAAAAGTAAACTAAATAAATTAAGTAACTTTATTATGTTCGCATATGTCACAAACGTCTTCAAACATTTTTCATTTTCATTACAAAAATTAATGTAACCATGTCAACGTCATCAATAGGGCTGTACAAGAAAAATAAAAATCCGTCCGACCCGTTCAACCCCTCCAACCCGACCCGTATTTTAACGGGTTGTGACATTAATTGGGTTGGGTCGGGTTGTAAATTTATAAACCCGGTTCAAGTGGGTTGGGTTATATTTCTAATACTGATGACCCGTTTTGAACCCAACCCGTTTTATTAATTACATCGTCTCTTTGTTACTCCGAAATTGACATTTATTAATCTCAATTCCTTAATTACGCATTTAATTGCGTTTCTTTCCCACAGGCCACAACCCACAGCACACGTGGTAATTTAATACTAGATTTGTGTATTTGTACCGCTATTTTTCTTTAATACCAGCTTATTTTCCTATTTTACCTGAATTACTAGAAACTTGATTGTAATTTAAACGTGGTCTGAGTCTCTTAGCAACAACAAAAATGTTTTTTGTTTTTTTAACTATCAGATATGTTTAAAAGAACTTCTCTTAATTCAAACGCTGTTTTTTTACTATCAATCAAGCTTCCGTAAGAAAATGCCACTTGATCAGTACATGCTAAAATTTGATGAATTCTTCATGACAAATACATTAGTTTAAAATATATGTCATTTGTACGTTATTTATAAAATATGCTTCCTTGTGTTGTTGAATTTCGGACAAATACTTGTGTTCATTTTTTAATTTAATTCGATCACATAGGTTATGTGTTCATTTTTTTTATTTTAGTTATGTGCTTATTTTTATTTATGTACAATTGAGTTATAGTTCGTAACCCGTGTAACCCGTATAACCCGTAATAATTTATATACGAAAAATCAACCGGGTTGGGTTGGGTTACGGGTGGGTTAGTTGATAATATTTTTCAACCCGATATAATTGGGTCGGGTTAAAATTTTAATTAAAAACGTTTGACCCGTCCGTTGTACAGCCCTAGTCATCAATATTAAATCACATTCGCTTCAGGGAATGAATTTTCATGTGAGCTGTACTTATTGATTAGAAACTCGTTATGTTATCTTGGAGTATCTTTTGCTACTACGGGAGCAAATTTGAGACATGAATTATGAAAAATTATACTAACAACCATATTTGAAAGTCGTGTAATCTCACATGTTATAACAGGCTTTTGATTCTAGTGGTCACATTTTTCTTTGAAGAACTCTTCAAGAGTACTAACATATTTTCATCATAACTTCCGGTTATTAGTATTGTAACTTCAGGTTACGATAAATAAAATGATAAATTAATAAACAAATAAATAAAACTGCAATATAATAAATGAAAAATAAAATGTAATTCATATAATTATAACTTCAGGTTATAGTATCCAATAAAATTTTTTACTACACAATTAGAAGAATTTAATTGAAAAATAACTGGTTATTTTTCATTCAATAACTTAGAGATACAATTTCAGGTTTCAAAAACAAATAAATCAAGTATTAAGAATATCAGGTTCTAAACAAATTATTTCAAGAACTTCCGGTTCTAATTAACTTTAAATTGGGATATGAACTTCGGGTTCTTCATGTAATAAGAACTTCGGGTTCTTGATAAAAAAATAACAAGTTTGAATTAAATAATTATTTTTAGCATCATTCACTTCAGGGAATGTTTGTCATAAATTCAATTAAAAAAAATATAGCAACAAAAAAAAAATCAGATTCAAAACAGAATCGAAATAATGTTAAGAATTAAACATAACGATTATTTGTGTGACTTACCTTTTCATAACGTCCGCAATTATTCAATCAAACAGATTTACATAACTTGAGGTTATATCGCATAGTGATGTTATATTCAAAACTTTTTACTTACGGACAAAAGAAAAATAAATCAGATCTGAAACTTCAGGTTTTAGAAAAAGAAAAAATAAATCAGATCTTAAACCATTTACGAAAAAGGAAGTATACAAACAGCGAATTGTATATATCAGAAAGTTGCGAACCGAGAAAAAAAATATATATTAATTTCACTCAAAACCTTTTACTCACGGATTACCTTTTGCAAAATTATTTGTGATTCTTCCCAAGCAATTCGTGCTGATAACGTGTTGTAAAATTAAAGAGAAAGAGGAGGAGACAAAGAGTAAAAGGGAGAGACAAATTCTCTTCTGTATATTTATTCTCGATTGTTGGATACAATATACAAGTTACATCTCTCTATTTATAAGCCAAAGATGAATCTCCTAATAAATGCTAAAGATCTTCTATAATTAATGTAATTAATGGGGATAATAAAGATGGACAACCATATATGATTCATATCATTTATAACATTGACTAGTTTATTATTAAATGATTTTGATCAGCAACATATTTTAATAACGCCGATCCTATGCCTTTTGTTTTGCACGGATTTACATCTCTTAATTAAGTTGGGATTTGTAAATTAATTTCTTTAAAAGTGACTTTTACACATATTGGAAGGTAGCACCGAACTATTTTGTTTATGGAGTTGAAAAGAATTATTTTCTATTTTATTATTATTTTTGTTTTTACTAGCGGAACTCAGTTTTATTACTTCTATAAATTTCTATTTATATTGTTGTGTTGACTAAGTCCTGCACCGCTAGAGAGTCATCAAGTTGCTTCTATTAGTATTCTCGAGTAGATCCAACTCTTGCACTGGTGTTCTCTGTTTATCCTGAGCCTTCGTAAGTTATATAGATATTATGTATTATTCTTTCGGATCCTTAGTAACTAGAACGTTCATACAGAAGTTAGGTACAAGTCGAGAAGAACACAAAGAATAGAATTTGTACGTGTCGCATTACTTGACAGGTGCGGGTTCCTGGACTTATTTGTAAAGTTATTATCTATTTTATTGCGCTTATTATTTTTCATGAATTGTTATTGCATGGCATGTCGAATCGGACACGTTTTGGATAGTGATTAATATCCCTTTTTAATTGTTGAAAATCTGCTTGATGGGATAAAGTTTAGTGAGCATGAAATTACATCATTACTATACATGGCATAGAATGTATGAATGCATGCACATCTCATAATTGTTAAGTTAATGAATAAAGACAATGAATATTAAAATGGTAAATGTTAAAGTGCAAGTGGTAAATGTTAAAGTGGAAGTGGATGGTATCCGTTGTACCAAGTGTTTGGCCTGAGGGCCCTAGTACTAGCGCGCTCCCCAGAAGTTATCTGTTCGCGACAGATAAGTGGGCTTCCTGGGTTAGTGTAATTAGTGTCAAACAAGTGGCTTGGTATAAGTGGGACGGTTTACCTAGTGGAAATAATAAAATAACAATTGATTTCTTTGGGTTAGCTAACGAAGGAACTACTTGCTACCCATTATTAATGAAACTTGAAAAATGCTATATTGGATCATGCATTAGAAAGTTAATTAAATATTTAATAAAGGTTGCATATGAGATTTAATTGCATTTTAATTATTATACAATGAATAGTTTTTGCACTCTGTTAAAATATGTAGTGCATTTAGTGATTTGCATAAGTGATGCACCATAAAATGCGATACCTCTTACATTGTATATAATTATGAGATAGAGGTACCTAATCATGTTGTCAGTATGTATTTGGTAAAGTTTTACAAATATCCGGACTGGAACTGAATACCGCACTGAGAGAGTGTCCGTTCTCTCACCCGTTTCCATTTTAATATGGGTTTCAGGTATTGAAGACGATGAGTTCAAGCTTTCGCAAGAAAAGAGAGAAAAATAAACGGGTCAAATAAATGTCACTAATTGTATTGTTTTATTTTGTTTAGATATTTTGATACATTGAACTAGCATGGGAGTCTCGTGTTCATATCACCATGTTAGTCCTTGTCGTTTGTCAAATTTTTTTCTTATTGAATAAATAAAGTTTTGTGACAATTTATGTGTAAATTATTGGTATTTATGTGATGTTTGTTTCGTCTTGCGTAGAAATACGCGGCGGGTTGTCGAGATGCGCTCGTGAGTCGTACTAAAGTGACTCGGGGTGTGACATCCTCCCTTTCACTCGTGCTACTATTCTTGATTACTAGATTTAGTGCTTGTGTGCTTGTTAATTGCTATTAATTGTAATAAAACTTAAAATTGCACATGGAAAACACTCTAACATTATCTGATTGTGGAATAGACGAGGCAAAATTTATATATGTCTCGTTTAATCACCAAACATATACATCATAATATAAAATAAGGTGGAAGAACTTATGTTACTAAGGGAGGTGATATAAATTAAGTTGATAGGTTCATAAATGGAATACGTCTTAAAAAATATTTTCTAAAACTGTATGACAAATGAAGGCTACTTTAATATTTGTTCTTATTATTGATAATATTACTTTATCCATACTCTATCCGTACCCATACTTTAAATTTGTACCTTACATATACAGATGTACCTGTTAAGAATTAACGGTAAGGGTATGATAAATGTAGATAATTGGTAATAATAGTATTTTTAATTTAATAAAATTATATGATGTTCTTAATAAATAATATCAAATAAATATATAGATAAAGTATAACATTTAGATAATACTTTAGACATAACAAAAATCATGAAATTTATTCTCGTACCAGTGGAATTTAAAAAATCTATATAACTAATTATAAATTATAAATAATATAGTGCAAATTAATTTTTTCATCAACATAAATAAATTTGGATGAAGATCAAAACTAGTAACATATCTTAAGGAATTTGCTAATAACACGATTATATGTACATATATGTTTGTAAAATTTTATTAGTTAGATAATGGATACGAAATAGCCTTTATCCGTACCCGTATCCGATGAGTTAACAATTTTTTTTCTTTTTACCGTACCCGTCCCATACCTAGTTTAACAAAAATAAAATCAAACCCATGCATACCCACTAGTCAATACGATATGAGTAGGGAAATAATCAATTGTCCAAAGCACCTCCCCTTAAAATCCTACAGTATTTTACAATTTTACTTTAAATCTAAAGAGGAAGATTCCACTACCAACATTTTGGTTGCCCCCAAATGCCAACATTTTGTTATTTAGTTACTTTTTCAAATTTTAAAATTCAAACGTTAAATTTAAACCGTTGATCTTATTTAGTTTAACAAGCGATGCGTTTTTATATAAGTTTTGTATATTTTGGAGTTTATTTGATGCTCGATCAAGACATAGAAAAATAAACGAACCTGGTTAACTATGATAGATTCATTCTAATACGTTCATGTTTTAGCCTTTGATCGAGCATCAAATAACTCCAAAATTTACAAAACTTATATGAAAACGCATCGCTCATTAAACTAAATATGATCAACGGTTTAAATTTAACGTTTGAATTTTAAAATTTGAAAAAGTAACTAAATAGCAAAATGTTGGCATTTGGGGGCAACCAAAATGTTGGTAGCGAAACCTTACTCAAATCTAAATCAGCCTCTGATTTCTCATTCAATCATTTCCATCAAGAGTTCCGTATAAAAATTTATGATGCATGAAAATATTGTTGGATGCATAGGTCCTTATCAGGGGCTTTTCAGATTTGCTGCATGTGGAAATGGAGTAAGTCATCTCTATGATGGACGGAAATAACTTGTCTTTATGATGGATGGAAAACCTCATCTTTATGATGGAAAAGACACAAATTAACACAGTTGCTTCATCGAAAAAACTACGTATCCAAGATGGAAGAAAATCAGCGTCCGTCCAAACTTTTTTTTTTTTTTTTTCTAATCCACCTTAGTTTTAATCCATCAACTTTTTGGTTCACCGTGCCCCCTTGACTATTTTCCTGTAATTTCTGTCATTATTCGTATAATAACCATGTTTTGGGTCTCTTAACTAGAGCACTACTGTTAATTTAGTGTTCTTAAAAACCATTTTCTGTTGAATTCATCAAATAAGATATATTTTATTACTTAATTTATCCAATGTACGTTCAAATAATCAAAATATGCACGTGTATATAAAAATCAAATTAAGAATGACAACCAATAGACCTCATTATTAACAAATTGTTAAATCGCATGTAACATTGACTACCGAGAAGAAAATATCAAGTTCTCATTATTTATTTATAGGTACAATAAAAAGCACTTGTCACTTTCTGTACAAACACAAGGAAAAGAAAAATAAGTACTTGAAAGGCACAGGAGCGCCATAAAACAAAGTTGACACTAATGAATGCCAACAATTATTTCAACAGGAAATGACAACATATCATAACAAAACGCTATAAATATTCATGACAGCAAAACCACGCTTCAACGCAAAATTATATTTCTCTACTGTAAGCATTTGACAAATCTACATCTCTTGATGTCGACCAGCCAGGTTTTTTATTTCATTGTTAAGTTACTACTTGTTATTTCTCTACGAGAAGCTAATTTTTACAAAAATATTTTTCTGATTAGAAGCAAAATTATGCAGGAAGTTGTGTTGAATATTCTAAAATTTCATGAGAAGAACAGGTCAAAAATAATGACCATAGCTGCAAATGTCGAAGGTAAGTCCAAGTCTTCCCATCACACGATCTAAACATGTACACCATCCGCAACTATATATTGATAGATTTTACAAAATTTGTTCTGATGTGAATGTTGTGTTTGCAGGAGTGTATTATGTAGGTCTCAATAATGATGGAGTCCTTACGGTAAAAGGTACTGGAGTTGACCCAGGGACGCTCGATGCAAAATTGAAGAAGGAGAAATGCGCAGCCCTGATAAAAAAAGTTACCTAGAAGGAAGACAAGTAGAAATTAAAAAAGAAGAGAAGAAGCCATTAGGCATTGTGTTTCTTTAATTTCTAGTGTTTCGTGTTATTAAATCAGTGAATTTTTTTTTCCCTTTTTAATGTTTTTGAATCTAATAATAAGTCAGCTTGTTTGCTTTAGATGGGAGTTCACCGGTCTATTTATATAGGTGTTGTTCTTTGTAGAAGAGTTAATTTAAGCATTTATGGGTGCTATGAATGTTCAAGTAATGCATGAAGATAAAAGTTTGTATTTGGTATTTGGCTTCTTTAATTGGAAGTGGTAATTAAGAAGATGTATTGAATTCTCCCTTGCTTTCAAAGTCTTATTTTGTTTCTTCTTGGATTATTAACAGTGAGATCCAACCACAGACAAGCAAAAGTGAAGAGCGATTGAGCGAAGTACAGAATTTTGTATATACGCGTTTTCTTTCCATTTGAATAGAGGACGTCTGAATCCCTTTTTGAGCGTGGATTGTAAATTCTGGAGCCTATCTTTTGATCCTTCTTCCTGCCAGATTGTCACTAGGTAGCTTTCAAATCGACAGGTATTCCCATATAGGGGTGTACCATTCGAGAGTGTTATCAAGATTCAGTATTTGTGGCTGGATTAGTTCAATGCTTGCTTGGGGGATTTCCATGGCAATGACCGGTGTTTCTCGGTTTAGTTTCGATTGTTTGCCAAGCTTTGAGAGGGCATCGACCACCTCATTTTGGTTTCTGGGGACATGATCGAAGGCGGTTTCATCGAAAAGCGCCAGCATTTCTCGTACTTTTGTCAGGTACTTGGCCAATACTGGATCGTGAATCTAATATTGGTTCGAGATTTGATATATCACCAGTTGAAAACCCATGAACACCTTAATTCGCTTCGCTCTTACTACCTCTAATAGGCGACGTCCTGCTAGCAAAGCTTTGTATTCTGTTGTGTTGTTGGTCACCATGAATGTGACGTGAATGGCATAGTAAAACACTTCCTTGTTGGGGCCTTTGATTTGAATACCCAACCCGGACCCCCCGATCAGAAGCTGCTCCATCTACATAGACCGTCCAAAGAGTCGCTTGTGCTCGCCTTTCTAGTTTGCCAGTGTTTTCGATTACAAAATCTGCGAGGACTTGGCCTTTGTACGAAGTTTTTGGAGAAAAGATTATGTCGTACTCTGATAACTCAACAGCCCATTTCAATAGACGTCCCGCTACGTCTAGGCTTCCTAAAGCTTTCTTGAGAGGAAGCTCACTTAGTACGATTATGGGATGAAGGGCGAAGTTTTCGAACGGCTATGAGTACTGCATAAGCCGCCTTTTCAACTGTCGAATATCGTTCTTCAGCGTCTCGCAAAACTCGGGACACGAAGTATACTAGTTTCTGGATCTTATCTTCTTCTCGTACAAGGGCCGCACTCACGGCAACTGTCGAAGCCGCGACGTACAAATATAACTTTTCGCCTTTTACGGGCCTACTAATCACTGGGGGATTAGCCAAGTATTTCTTAATGTTGTCAAAGGCTTCCTGACATTGCTAAGTCCACTCAAATTTTTTGATTTTCTTAATTGTCTGGAAAAAGGGCTTGCACACTTCGCCGGCTTTGGCGATGAACCTGTTCAAGGCTGCAACCCTTCTAGTTAGCTCTTGAACTTCTTTGACCGTTTTGGGGGCTTCCATGTTGATTATGGCTCCACACTTCTCCGGATGAACCTCGATACCTCGTTCGGATACAATGAATCCTAGGAACTTCCCACTGGACAGGCAGAAGAAGCTTTTCTTGGAATTGAGCCTCATGCCCACTTCTTTCATTCTTTTGAAGATTCTTTCGAGGTGTTGGACATGTTCTGGGCCAGTACACTAATAACTTAAATCAACAAGAAATTTAAGTTCTATACTTGATTTAAACCACAATTTCCACAGATTGCTCAAAACCAAAATCAAAGGAGAAAAGTTTGAAAACTCAAGTTGCATGTGCTCTCTTTTGCTCCCTCTTTGCAATTATGATTTTTCTTAGATTTAGAATGAATTTAAGTAGTTTTTGTGGAGGTTCTTTGTGTGCATTTAGTTGAGGTTTAAGGAGAGAAAGAGAGGAAGAAAGTTTATGTAGAGAAATGGGAAGGAGAAAGAGAAAGGCCAGGTGGAAAGTGAAGAGCATTAAAGAAACTAGTAAAAGATGCCCTTAATATCCGGGCAAATAAAAAAATAAAATTTTGATATTATTTTTGTTTTATATAAAACTTTACATGTTAAACAACAAAGATATGGTAAAATCAATAATTTAGTCTTTCCTTTTAAATAAATAGCTAATTTTGTAGTAACTTAATTTTTTCTATAAAAAGTATAACATTAATCTAGACCACTGATCAAATCAAATTACACAAATCAATGGTCCATAATTGATATAAGAATTGTTTAACACCCTTTTATATGACATGTTTACTCCTTTTATATGAATTGTTTACACTCTTCGTATTCGTATGTGTGCATTTATAAGTAGTAGAGATTAGTGGTGTGGCTTATCAAATGTGTCTCCCAACTTGTCCCCAAAAGCACACAACTTGTATATTTTTCATATTGTTGCATAAATATAACAATGCTAGTATTATAAAACTCTTTTAAATTAAACTTAAACTTTTGATTTTCATCTACCATAGTGAAACAGGCAATTAGTTAGAAATCTCAAAAATCGAAAAAGCAGAATATAAACATGATTAATTTCTAAGGACTAAAAAATTAAAATTCCAGGTATTACATTTTTCTGGATCAATCACCTTACAGCAGATTTGATTGAAAAAATCGCACAACTTCGTGAGTGTCTTCCCCACTTTTTTCTGTTTGTTTCATATTGTAGATTATAAAAGAGTGAAAATGTAAATGTTTTCTTAGTTTATACTTTATGTACATATTATCATACAAGTAGTTTTAACTTATGTATGTTTCATCGGTTCTCTTTATAAATTTTTAATGAACTAAATTGCCCTTCATCGTCTTTGATTCTCAATATTTTATAGTTTTTTCACACTTTACAAAGATGAAAATGAATCGCGCAACATGCGAGATTAACACTAGTTTTTAATTAATATGTACAAAAAAAATATAACCTGCTTGCTATGTTTTTTTTTTACTTGAATATGCATTATTGTAAATTCAACTTAAATATTATGCAATTTTTTATTATTTAAAATACATTATTAATTAGCATTGTGGTAAATTACCAAACTGAATTCGACGTATTACTCCACTAATATAAGAAAGAAAGAAAGAAAGTTTGGGTGCATCAACACGCTTATCTGGCCAGGCCAGGAAGTACAACTAAATTTGTAATTAATTCCACATAAAAAGGAAATTTCATCCTTTTCTAAGAAACAAGGACAACTAACACGCAAATATTTTTCCATTAATTTTAAAAAAGTAAAATGGAAGGGACGTTAGAAACAGCTAAAAAGGTGGAAAATATGGTTGAACGGCTTGTCTCCATTTTTTGTATGCTTAACCCATGGTCGCGTGGTCATTTCCAAGGCCTTGGTCCTTCATTGAGCTCTGGTCATCAGTTATTGCAATTGCAATATGCTGATGACATTTACTTTTTTTAAAAGCTGATTCTAGCTATGGTAGATAAACTTCAATGGATTCTAAAAGCTTTTGAAGAAAATTCTGGCTTGAAAAGTAACTATGTTAAGTCAGAAATGATACCTTTAAATATTTCTGATTTGCCTCATCTCTAGCTGATATCATGCATTGTAAAATTGGTTCGCTTCCTTTTACTTATTTTGGTCTCCCTCTTCATTGGAAGACACCTACTAGAAGAAGTTGGCAAGTTCTCATTTCCAAGATTCAAGCTAAATTGCCATCTTGGAAAGGGAAAATGCTTTCTCTTTGAGGGAGATTAACTTTACTAAATTCTTTACTTTATATCTTGCCCTTATACATTTTTTCTGCCTTCAAATGTCCAGCTTAGGTTTTGGCTTCTATTGATAGAATTAGAAGAGCTTGATTCTTTAGTCTGGTGCTGAAGACGCAGCTAAAATTGCACTTGCTAGCTGGAAAACTCCGACCCACAGGAAAGAACATGGAGGTTGGGGTATTTTAGACCTTTGCGATATGAATAAGGCTTTACTTAGCAAATGGGGATGGAGATTTCTTTCTACAGATCATTTAGGAGTTTGTAAAGATTTGGTTTTGGCTAAGTATGGTAGGAAAGCAAAATCAGAAATGTCTCATTTCTGGACTGATATAAATAAAATCTCTAATATTCTTAGGATAGGTTATAGTGTAACCGTAGGTAATGGAAAATCTACTAATTTTTGGTATGATAAGTGGGCTGGTACTTTACCACTGTATAAGATTTTTTCTGAAATTTTTGCTAAGTGCAAAAAGGAAAGAACCATTTTGCTGGCTGATGTCTAGAGGCATAATAAAATCAATTTGCCACTTAAGAGGGGTGTTAGCAAGGAAATGAGGAAGGAAAATAGATTTATTTCATTTACTTAATAATTTTGTGTTTACTGATGAGGATGACGTATTTTTTTGGCACTGGGATTATAAAGGTTTCTCAGTTTCCTCAGTTTATAAGTTTTTAAATTTTGGTGAAGTGTCAATTAGAAAGCATGACACTATTTGACCTGTAAAAATTTCTTTAAAAATTAAACTTTTTACTTGGCTGGCCCTTCACAATAAAATAATGACGAGGGACAATTTGATAGATAAAGGTTGGATTGGTGACTCTAGTTGTGTTTTTTGTGGGGCCCAGAATCAGTTGATCATTTGTTTCTGCACTGCCCTCACGTTGCTAATTTCTGGACTTGTTTTAATATTTCCAGAACTGCAGGGGCTTCTTTGCATTTTACTTCTTTTTATGATATTTGGCAGCAATGTATTTCCCTCTCTAATATGGATAGATCAAACACTCTTGCTATTCTAGCTGCAAATCCCTCTCTAATATGGATAGATCAAACACTCTTACTATTCTAGCTGCAACAATCTGGTCAGTCTGGTTGGAGAGAAATAGGATTATTTTTCAAGGTTCAGGAATTAGAGCTCCAATTAACACTTTCACTATTATTTTGGCTTTATTTCAATTTTGGACAGGTGGACCTGCTGCATTTGCTGAACAAACTCAGGACTGCGCAAGTTATTGTAGTTCTTGCAGATGGCCAAGTGACAACAGCACAGGAATTTGCACCTGTGGCCAATGCGCCAGCTACTGTTGATGGCATTCAGGAAACAAGCATAGGAGATGTTGACAGAGTGGCTAGTACACTAGAAGGGGATGAAGACTTGTTGGGCGATTGAGTCCTCTTTTAATAGTTTGCCCTTTAGACATTTTGTGCTTTTAGTATTCTGATATATGTAGTCATTGATATGGGTGTATTGTTACTGTTTGTATACTTCTACTCCCATCTTGGGAGTCTGTTTTGTCAAAAAAAAAAAAAAAAAAAAGAACCATGGTCCCGTATGTCATGCCCTCATACTAATCATGTCTAGCTCAGATATTTCAGATATAAAATTATGCCACTTGCGGAACAACTAAGCGTGCCGGCCTCCACTTCCAGGGAAAGTAAAATTCTGATGATCCGCTTGGCGTGTAATATAGAGAAGGAAATAAGAATAAATAAATATGGTATATTCGAATCTTCTGCAGAGTGCTTGCATGGATTTAAAATAATTTAAGCAAAAATCTTCTATATATCCCTCAAATCTTCTTCAATTAGCCATATACCCTTCCATTTTTAAATATTAGTCATATATTCTTTAAATCATCCTTATCAATGATATTTACCCTTTTAATTAATTTTAACGTTATATTAATTCTCGAAATTCAGTTTTTAAAATTTAACCTAAAGTACCCTTGCCAATTTCTCTCTCCACATTTCGGATTGTTTCAGAATCACTGGAAAGATCCATTTATAAGTTATAACTAATGAAGATGCTTCAAATTAATTTACAAAATTTTATATCTTGTTAAAAAAAAATACTTGAGCGTAAGTTGTCTATATGAAAAACACAAGAGAATATGATATCAGAAAACAAATTAAATTCTGGAATTTTATGGAGATCTTTTAGATATTGAAAAGAAGATTTATTTTAACAAATTATGTAATTTTCGTAACTTTGTTGGATTAATGAAAATTCTGGTATAGTTGTTAGCCGCCAGCTTTCAATTTCCACAACTTTCCATTTTCTATAAAGATTCATTTCAGAAATAAATCATTATAAACAAATCTTTCTAATATACAAAGAAGCAAGATATATGACCATTTAAGAAATATTCATTATTACTCTCCAATTTATTTTCTTTCTATTTTATGATAACACGGATCTTTCTGGTGGTTTTGAAACAATCTAAGGAAACGTGGAGAGAGAAATGGGCAGAGGTACTTTAGTCTTAAATTTGAAAAATAGAATTACCCGAATTAATATAGCATTAAAATTAATAAAAATGGTAAATAGCAATGATAAGGATAATTTGAGGGATATATGACTAATATTTTAAAATAAAATGATATATGGCTAATTGAAGAAGATTTGAGAGATATATATCATATATATATATGGCAAGGAAAGATACCATGGAGCAGCTTTTCTGGAAAGGTTAATTAGCCAATCGGCATTTTCCATGGATGAAGTTATGCGTAGCGATCTGTGGAAAGAAAAATTGGATAGTGCGAAGAAATTTGGAAAGGCACAGGCACTTCAACTATCTATTTTAACATATTAGCCAAAGCCTATCTCAGGTCTTTTTGCTCAAGAAATAAATTTAAAAAGATACGAGTTACCTCGACACAGATATTTAGTCTAAAATAATGACAGATATCCTTCTAATCAGGCAATCATTTTCCAAAATACTCGGATTGTTTTAATAAATGTCCGCTCCTGATACGCATCAAGAGTTTCTTACAACGCATTATATATATATAATTTCTCTTTGTATTTATATGTATTGTCTGACTCTGGCACTTGAACTCATCAATCTTTCATCAATAGTTTCTCACAGATGTCAAAGGTTATTCTGATGTATCTAATCTATGCATCTATTCTTTTGTTCGATCATGTATTTTATTGCAATCATTTGTTATCATTTTAATTTAATCGATGATAATCGATTCTATGAGCACGAATCTTGCAATTAGCTTTCTTCTGAATTGGATGCAACTTTGCAGGACATTGAATTCAGGGTTCACGGTTACATAGGCCACCAATCCCGGCAAACCATTATGACAGAGGCCGCAAAGATACCAGGTACTAACTAAACAGAAAATTAAAGATAAAGAAAAAAGGCTCTTTTCAGTAATAAAGTAAATTGACTAGAAAACCAAAATATATACATATGATGGTGTTTTCTCGAGCTAGCCAATGATTAATCAGGTCATCGTATTTCTCAATTAATTAATATCAATATTAATATAATAAGAATGATCTAGAATTGATCGAAACTATTTAGCAGTACATTAACTATATACCTTCTTTTAATTTAATAATTGTGCCCACTTATTTTTGCAAGCTTGGCCCTTCACAACATCCGAAATTATGCTATCTTCAGTTAAATATGGGCGCAGTGTATGTTTATCACTAGATTAATTGATTAATTCACAACTAGATTTATGACGATTATGCAGGCGTAAACTGTATGTGTATGGACCCAGAAACGGGATTGCTTACGATAGCAGGTGCAGTTAATGTGGTGGAGGTGTTGGAGCGGTCAAAAAATGCCAAAGATCGAGCCCAGATCGTCAATGCTTTTTTTTCTGTTTTCAGTGCTATGTGTTCACTTCAAGAAAATACTGTAATTTCAACCCTTTTTTTTTCTTGAAATTTGGTACTGTAATTTTCAACCCTGTTCCTATTAAAACTGTTAAAATTATGCTGTTATTTATTGACGTTGGAATTTTAAATTAATTACTAGGAAATTGTGATGAAAATCCAAAAGTTCCGTGAGAAGGACAGGTCGAAGATTTTGGCAATTGCGGAAAAAGTCGATGGTAAGTCCAACTCTTCCGCTTCAATTTTTTTTTTTTCTGTAAAATTTTTTTTTTGCAAATTTATCTTAACAAGGGAGATAGTCAATTGTCACGTACTCGACATTTTAAAAAAAAAATGGACATAAGGAATAGTTCAGCTGTTGTTGGCATTTTTTCCAATATTTTGCATTTGCAAAATTATTTATGGTAGTTAAGTCCATGACCCAAAATATTACAATGAAATGGAAGGATGTCCCAATGATAAAGTATAAGTTAGAGAAAAAAAAAAAGTCAAAATATATAGTCATTTTATTCCTTCCTTCCATCACTTGATCCAAACTCACTTAATAGATAATTTTGACAAAATTTACATCACTCTTGTTCTGATGTGAATGCAATTTTACAGGAGTGCATCATGTACGTCTAGATGACGATGGAGTCCTTACGGTCAAAGGTACTGAAGTCGATGCAGGGACACTTGATGCAAAATTGAAGAAGGCCAAATGCCCAGCCAGAATCGAAAGAGTTAGAACTGAGGAAAGCAAAACGAAGAAAGATGACATGGAAGTCACTTTAGTATCATCAGTTCTCGGTATGGGAGTTACCTTTAGTATTGAGGGGTGCTATTAATGCTCATGTAATGATGATTAAAGACTATTTTTAGCATTTGGTATTTTTTTTTCAATGATGTGGTAGGAAGAAAAATATTTCTAGTTGTTTTTTTTTTCTTTAAATTTGAATATAAAGCTTGCTTGCTTTTATCAGAAATTTAAGTGTGGATTATGTTTGAATTGATAGTAGTAAAATATTTAATCCATAATACATATTATACTTAACTGACAGTCCAACATCAAGTAATTCATATAAAATAACAATCAGAGATTTAGAACACAGAATTTTGAAGGACATACATGTCATTACGTGGAATATCTTTGTTTTTTCAATTTTAATGATGGTAATTTTGACGTTTTTCACTCTCTTTTGTATATTTTCTTAATAGAAAAATTAGTAAAAAGGTTACTCCCTAATGATAGAAAATTAAGTATACATTACTAAGGCAATCAAAGAGATAATAATTGGAATGAATTTGGTTCATCACTTTTTTTTTATTAAAATCCAATATAATATTTGGTTAAATATATTAAATTGTTAGATATATAATTAGTATATGATTATGGTTATAGGTAGGAGATAATTGAGGTTAAATGATGATTGGAGATTGATATCAATAGAGAATACATAGGGTAGGTAGGAGATAAACAATTGGAGATGGTTAGTAGTGAATTTAGATTAGTCTATAAATACTCATGTAGTTGTAATTATTCAACATCACATTTATATTTAATATTTAATAATTATATAAATGAACTTAATTAATATTTAATAATACACCACATTTAATATCAATAGAAAAAGGAGTATGATAGCACAATATCAGTTTGTACCGCGGTCCCATTTTATTTTATTCGGATTTGATGTGTTGCTTTATACTGAAACATAGATGTATTAATCAAATCTAACATCTATGCATTTCTCATTGGAATTTCAAAATGCCAAGCGAAATAAGCAAAAGCATCACAGTAGAATGTTTAATATTAAATTTTTTTCCCGTTGTTGACTTGCAGTTGCAGATAGAGAGAGAACAAATGTTCACATCTAAATAAAACTATAAAAGGCTTAGTCACTCCCCGGCAAATATTGAGGAAATTACTAGGCCTAGGCTATTTGTAACATATTTTGGGCCATAGAGATCAGCCCACTTCTTTTAATCAATATCATCTCTCTTTCTCCCATTCCATTCCGGAACGAAATCCTCAGCAGTCCTTAAAAGGACTGCTTGAGACAGCCGTTGCCCTTTTTATTTAATATATAAAAATTTAAAAATTAAAATGTCGAATTCAAACCGTTGATCTTGTTCAATTTAACAAGCGATGCGTTTTCATATAAGTTTTATAAAATTTGGAGTTGATTTGATACTTGATTAAGTGCTCAAATTATGAACGTATTAGAATTAATCAAACCATGTTCGTTCATTTGTTTAGCACTTAATCAAGTATCAAATCAACTCCAAATTTTATAAAATTTATATGAAAACGCATCACTCGTTCAATTGAACAAGATCAACGGTTTGGATTTGACATTACAGTTTTAAAATTTTTACCATGTTAAATAGAAAACAAATCGACTGTCCCAAGCCGTCGTTGCTGCTGAGGATCCGAGTCCATTCCATTCCTTGAGTAGCGCCTCGCAAAACCGGACCTTGATCTGGTGTTGCGCTACATCCCGTGTAGCGCATTCACGAGCCGTTCGATTTTGATCGGACAGTTCATTTTTTTCGGACCTAGGAATCTGTTTACTTTTACGGGGCTCCCTTATCCATCAGATCAAAATCGGACGGCGCTACACAGTATCAAAATCGGACGGGCCCGTGTGCAGCGCAACACAGGATTTGGTTCCGCAAAACCCCCGTCCCCTAAACTAAACCAACCTGCGGCTGTACCATACAATCTCTCCCACTCCGCCGCAAAAACCCAAAGCCTAGTCGACGCACGCAGTCATGGGAGGCAAGAAGAAGAAATCATTCATCGACAAGAAGCGCTCCGCCACCTTCACCCTCGTCGCGCGCGACTCCGCGTCCTTCTCCTCTAACCCGCTCTCCTCCGACCGTGTCTTCGTTCGCACCGACAACAACAACGACTACTCCGTCCCGGGATTCCTCGACTCCGACGAGGAGCAGTACAATCGGGATGGGGAGTCCTCCGTCTTCGCTGACGCTGTCGAGGAAGGTGGGCCGGCCCGTTTTGCAGGGAGAAGTAATGGGTCGGGCTTGTCTGAAGAGGTGAGGAAGGAGATTCTGCAGCTTGGATTGCCGGATGATGGGTACAATTATTTGACGCATTTGAGAGAGATAAGGAATGAAGGAGGTGGGTCGGCTTATTATGAGAACCCTCGGGCACGGTTTGATCTCGTGCCACTTGATGTCAAGGTATCTGCTCTTTTGGGTTTCTAAATTATGAATTTTTTTTCTTCGGGTAGAAAAGTAATTGAATTTGCATTGGGTTTGAATGGTTGGTCGTGTGTAACAGTTGAATGGGTATGACTGTATGATATGTTAAGGGTTTAATAATGGGTAATCAAGTTCAGTAATTTTCTAATAGAATTCAGAGCCAACTATTTTTTATTTTATTTTCATGTTTTGGGAGGCTGTGGAATATTTCTATTTATATGGATTTGTTCTTTGTAGGCATATGATGCTTCTAGAGTGAGACTAAGTTCTGATGCTGTAAAGGATGAAGAACCAGGAGTGGATACAATCTACAAGGTTGCCTCGAAATCTGCACCAGTAAGGGTCCAGAAGGCAATTGACCCAGATGTGACTAGGCTGTTGGATGACAGCGACCTGTCACGGTTTGGTTCAGATGTTGAAGATCTTGAGGAGGATTTCGTGCTAATGGCTAACCAGCCTGATGGAGAAGACGATGAAAATGAGGACGTTCAAGTGAAAAAGAGTGGTGATTATGAGGAAGTTGTATATGAGAGGGAAAGTGATAGTGAAGTGGATGATGAAGAGGATGATGGTGTCCAGCAAAGGGTCAGAAGACCGCTCGATGATGCATTCGATGAAGTAATTAACTGCTTTCTGATTTAGTACTGTCTTTTTAAAAAAAAAAATTGTCATACCTACTAGATTACTGATTTCTTTTTTCAGAATTTATTTTAAATTTGTAATATGTCTAAATTTAAAAGCCTGCCTGCTTTTATCTCTTCTCACCATCCCCGTAGTGTATAAGACGTATTGAAGCCATTGCAAGGCCTTTATCCCAGTTGGGTTGTTCAATATTGCATAATTATTCAATTGGGGTTTGATTAAAACTGACTAATGTCTATTGACGTACTAATCCATTCTCATAACATAGGCTTTTAAAGAGTATTTATCAAGTGACGAGGACGATGGACCCGTATTTGGTGATGAAAATCAAGAAGAGCTGGAAGTGAAACTGAAAGATGCACTTAAAGAGTTTGATCTTGAGGGCGGTGTACAAGAGGAGGTGTACAGAGCACCTGCTGATTCTGTAAAGGAAGATCAGGAATCTGCTCAAGTCATTCGCAAGTGCACCGAATATGCTCAAAAGTATTTTCTTTTTAGCTCAAAATGTGATAGTGCTAAAGTGTTTGGAAGTGCACTTTAATATGATTTTAATATTAGTCAAATAGGGCCAGTAATGTTGAACTCGAGGTCTGATATGGTAAAATTTTTAGGATTTTAAAATAAATCTCTCAATTTTCAAAATTGCAATCCAAAATAGGTATCTGAAAGTAAGGATTTTGGAAGTTGAAATTCTGACATTCTGAATCAGCTATATGGAAAAAAGAAATCTTGTTCCCAGATTCCAACTCTTAGAAATCTCAGATTTCCTGAATCTGAATCCATATTTCTAGGAAATATTTGTAATGTGAAGTTCCTTCATTTCAATTTTCTCTTCATCTCAGGTATCTTGAGTTGCATATTTAGAACTAAGACCTCAGAGTCTGATAAAATGCACTAAAACTTAAAAGTCTCATAGACTAGGACTTAAATTTTGTAAGTCTCGTAAATTTACAATCTTTTGGTTCTAAGAAGAAAAATTGAAATATGATAAACCCAAACTTTACAGGTACTTGAACGAAAGTGAAGGAGAGGAAAGAGAGGTTGTACTAGTCTCAGAAAGCAGTGATGAATCTGAGATGTGGGATTGTGAGACCATCGTCTCAACCTATTCCAACCTTGATAACCACCCTGCAAAGATTGAGGCACCAGGAAAACCTAAACGACGTTTGCCGCCAAAATCCATTCCCTTTCCCGGAGAGCTTGGAGCCGGAAAAGATGTGATTACCCTTGGGGGCAAGGAGATGCTCCCTGTAAACTACCTCCCACATAGGAAGAGGATAATGGATGGTTTAGTTAGAGAGAAGCTTGGTTCAGCAGAAAAACCAAAGAAGGTTGTTGGTGAGGAGTCCAAGGAGGAAAAAAAAGAGCGCAAGGTAACATTTTTTTTTTTTGGTTATGTGTGCTAAAAAAATTCTCTCATTTTCAGATCTTTTTTGTAAGTTAGGTTCTTCTCATCTTATTGTTATGCACACACTGTTGTACTGGCATACACATGTCCTTTAACATAATACTGATTTGTACCTAGCAAACTCTTGACCTGTAATAATGTTGAAGTTTAACAGTTTTAATATCACTGAGTTTGGTTTGAAGATCACAACTTCAAGTTCTCAGTAGATTCTGATACTAATGAGTAACATTCAGATCTATACTATCAGAAGCTGTGTACTCTTATTGTTATTTTGTGTATGAGTTAATGATTTGTCCTTTTCTTGTTAAAATAAGGCGGCACTGAAAAATGAAAGGAGAGAAGCAAGAAAGTCGAAGAAAGAGCTGAAAGGCTTGTACAAAAGTGAAACCCAGAGAGCTCAGAAAGCAGTTGCTGTTACGGGTCCTTCCTCAATACACCTTATGTAATACTTATGTATGTACCTTTTCCAGCTATTTTGTTTTGTTGCTCCCAATTGTTCCATGATTTACCTTAGTCAGAGAAGAAATTACATGCAACATCGCAACTTTTGCATGTAGCTACTTTATACTGCTCAGACCAGGTATCCAACCTGACATATGATCCCAATACCTGTTTGGACCAATAGTTTGTACCAGTACTTCTGTCCTGGCAGCAATTTAGGTTCAAGGTATTTAGAACATGGAAAAAACAAGTACTGTCCTTGCTAGAAATGGTTTCTGTTTGAATGGTGAAGATCATGGAAATTGTAATAAATTTTCTTGAACGCACAATTTATGAGTTTTCTGAGCTAATATGTTTAGTTTTTTAATTTTGCAGGAAATATTGATGTAATATTAGTGTAGTTGCTGCTTCAAGTGTGAACAGGAGTACCTGTAGTACCTGGACTCTTGTTTCACATCAGAAGCTATACCCTTGGTTTTTATAAGGTGTTTATTTTGTATGATGTCACATCAGAATCAATGACTACTGTTGTTTGCAACTTTGTTGTGGACAATAAAATTTTGTTGAGTTGTTTGCCAAATTTGATTGTATACTGTCTATTTTGATCTATAGAAGCATTGTTTAATAGCGACATACAACTATACTTTTTTGGGATATAGCTTGAAAGTGATTTAACTGATCCTCGAAAAATTTCGATTCTATTTATTTTGACTTAAATATTCAAAATTGCACTATCAGCTCTATGCCTATCATATTTTGAACAAAACAGCATTAACTCTTGTTCCTTAACTAGGAGCCGTTTTGATAATTTTTCTATGCTCAATTTCACGTCTCTTCTATCCTCAGGTTGGTGTGTTATTTTATTTGCTCTTGAATAGGTGGTTCATTGTGGATTTTGATCTATGTATATGTATATACCCCGACCCTGATCTAAAAATGTTAAGGCGTATGTTTGGTTGTCTTGGTTGTCAAAGAATAAAAAGTGAATATGGAACAGAGATGGAAGAAGGAAAATGACACAACCAAACATGGAATAAGCTAAGTATAAGACAATTTATCCTCAATTTTCTCGCTTATTATTTATTTTTGGTGCAACAAACACATCCCTAGGAGTATAAATCGTAGAATGCCATATTATCTGCAGCTATGGGGTAAATCTGTTTGAAAATTTGTAAAACTAGAAAATAACACACAACGGTCCAAAGGTTGGGTTGGCCCAGCGTTTTCAAAGGGAGTTGATGAACACTTTAAGCTTATCACCTAATACTTCAGGTTTTATACCAGTTATTACTTTTGAAATCTTGATAGCTGTACATGTACAATAAACGGGATTAAAAAAAAGTAAAAATACCTTATTTTCAAGGTGTAATGTATAATTATATCTAGCCAATTCCAGAGATTTAGGTTGCTTCAACTTAGATCCAAATCAAATCAAGTCAGCCGACTAATTTGGTTTTTTTTATATAAAAAACAATAGAGGTACCGTATTTTGTTATTACTTTCAGGTAGAAAGGTACTAACGGTTACAAAGGAATACTACCGAACTCTTGATAACTTGGTTTCTGAATACTACTGGTCCAAAATACATCAATCTATGTGTAAGTGTAACATATGGGAGAGAACACGATGCCAATCAACCAGTGTCAAGCCCAACGCAATTATTGAATAATTTGATTCGAGGTCTTGTTTTTTTTAAAAAAAAAAAAAAATTGCGGCAGATGAACGGGATCCAATTATCCAGGCAATCATGAACATGCGGTTAAGAAACCACAAATAAATCAATTGACCGTAAAAATTTTTTAATGAGTATATCTCAATTTTTTATTTAATACTGAAAATTTTAAAAAATATCATAAAATGTCAGGGCGTAGATGTCATGGCATTGTCATTGTCAACGCCACTAAGAATCGCGCTGCAAAAATTAATAATGTTTTTTAAATAATAAATGAATTTAAAATAGTAGCGCACCATTATCATTGATTGTCAGACATTATTTTTTTAAACAGTGATTATTTTTTCAAAAATAATTAAAATGAATTTTTGAAAAATAGTAAGTACCACTCCTATCGCTGCTGCTAGAAAAAAATATTTTAGAAAAGAATTTACGGTCAAATTTGATATGAAAATAATATTGTAAGTTGTCTAGGTTCAAATACCTAACAAATTCTAGCTGATAAAAAATGTAAGAAATCAAATCATGATTAAAACAATATAAATTGGAATTGGAACTTAGAAATCCATTAATATTCAACTACCAGAGTACTTATCGGATCCTAGGTGCTGAAAGCTTTCATTGCTGAAACACCCAAAAAAGAGTAGATTCAACTTTTCTCATAAGCAATTATGATTGTCAAAAATGACTGTGTACGTTCTCAAATTTTAAATTTCAACTTCCAAATCAGGAACCACTGGACACTGGTGATTTTATGCACACACTCTCCTACCGATCCCCATCTCTCTCCTATGTACCTCTTGTACAGTTGTACTCCATTCTCACGCATTTTCATAGACGTTGTGAAAATTACAAATACCCTACATGTTCACCCAAGTTTAAAAGAACTGCATTTTCAAGTAGAGAAAAATACCTCCTGTATTATCTAAATAATTGCAAGCATATCTTTGTTATCTTTTTTTCATTAAAAGAAAAAGTTTGATGTTATGAAAAATTCACTCTACAAAAATATTAACTGATCGTACAATGTGTGTTTATTTTAGATCGGATGATGGTCAATAAAAATGAATAATAATAGATGTACTCTCCGTCAAAAAATATCCCAAACAGATGCGGATTCAACTTAGACTTAACATTTACACTTCAACCTTGCATTTCTAAATAAAAAGAAAAAAAAATATATTTACACGTCAACCTTTAGTGTTTTCTGCCAAGCCAAGACTATCGGAAAAATTAAATAATTCAGTGCGATAAGGCTAAATTTGTTGGGTAGTCAGTGGTGAAGTGATGTCATTTTATATTAATACGCTGTCAGGTCTGGCTTCCCATGTCCTTTCCATGCATTTGCTCCTCAGTATTAGCCCCACATCCCTTAATTCCATACCAAATTTCCCAGATTCATTTATATGATTATATCCTATAAAAAGTAAAAGCCATTTATATAATAGTTGGACGTGGGAAGGGAACCAATGGGACAATGACAATTAATAGAGAGCTAAGGAGATTGAGGGTTTCTTTTTTTTAAAAAAAAAAAAAATTGTAGTTTTAAAGGTTGATAGCATCCTTTGGCAGTCAATTTACACCAACCAACATTGTCAAATTTGGATTCAATTTAAAGGAAAGGGCACATCAGTGACCTGACTTTTGCTGTGGACAATTGATTCAATTTTACATCAAACTGGTCTTTTTTTTCCCAAACAGTAAAGAAGGTATGAGTGCTTCGAAATCTTGTGTTAATTTTTTCGTTCCTTTGGCTTTAAGCCTTCTTCCATTTTTATAGGAAAGGGTTCATGCCCTGATATGGGATGTAATTTTACAACGGGATGGCGTTTTGGCTCCAAAACAGAATGTCCATTTTATGCGATTTATTAACAGAAAACAGATGAGAATTACATAAACTTCACAAACACACAAAACTAGTAAATATAAGGACTGAGGGCTGTTAACAGTTGATAGTTTTCCATTTTTTTATTTCAGTAATTTCCTAATAAAGTATATAATAGGGCGCCTCCATTTTCTTTGAGTAGTCTATTTGTTATTTGTTAATACTTTGATAGTGACTCGAGTAGACCCAACCAGACAATTTAGTCCTGTTTATCGTGCAGAAGAAATGCTTGATCTATGAAAGATTGATAGTTCAAGCTATGCTAGCAGACAATCTTTGTCTATTCTCTCAAGACTTCAAAGACTTAACACAATTATTGGAGCACTTCCATTTTTTTGTGCTTTCCAAGGGTATCAAAATAAAATCCCTTCCCTGAAACTTCATTTCTTTATTCCAAGTAGCATTGATGAACTAACCACACGAGTTTAGGTTTTGTATCTCCCTTTCACCCTAATTAATCTCCTTTTAAAAATATGAACTCCAAAAAATAAATTATCCAGGATTGTTGCCGTAGTTATGGGAGCTGGGAAGGGAATTATTCCCATAAGGATATGCTTCTCAATTTCACCATCTTGGGGAAACAGCAACATGCTAACTCACAATCTATACATGTGCACTCTACCAACTGGGCAAATTAATTTGACAAAGTCAAAGTTACACTTCCAATGACACTATGGCCCAAGCAACCCCATGTTTATGCACGGTTCGAGAATTAAATTTCTTAACCAGATACGGTACTGTGCTCCAAACTTTAGGTGCACCAAATTTATTTCCCATTAAAATTAGTGAGGTATGAGGTATATCTATTGTGTCTCAAGAAAATATATTTCAAGCATAATTACATTCTATAGAATTGATTACCATTAACCTATTTTCAAACCTCCCTGCTTGCATCGCCCAAAAATGTATGGCTTAAATTTATTTTATTTTTTGAGGTAGGTGACTTGAATTTATTACTGGTTGTACACTGTACTGTTGGATTTGAAAGGGAAAAAAAAAGTCAGGAAGAAAATTAGCATGCTTTATGTTTACATGTAGGCCCTGATCAAAATGGTAATTTGTTAACGTGGGATTTAATTTTATTGGAAAATTTTTTTATCAAAATGGATCGATTTGATGTCATTTGGTTGGGATTTTATGTTATTACACCCAAGGAAATCTCGAGAAATTGATTCCAACAGTGTAAAAATCATTTTGATCAGAGTCGTAGTGTAAATGCTTAATTAACCATCTTTAATCTTTTTTTTAACTCAAGTGCAAGTCAAATGATAGAGACTCAGCTATCTTTTATCATAAAATATAAGTGGCAAATTATACAAAAAAGTACAATTTCCACGACAAAAACAAAAATAATATTAACTTAGTTAAAAAAATATGAAAAACAAAATTCAAATAGGTACGCTTTATTTCTTGATCTAGTTGCAGTTCGTTTTATTTAGTGAAGATATTCATTATTTTATTAATAAATCATTAAATATCCAAAACCTTTTCCACGGGGACCAAATTGGGTATGCAAGGGACTTTCTACCTTATTCAAGTATTTAAGCATCTCCATCCCTGCTCTGAAGACCCGCCAGCCGCTTCCCATTTTCTAGTCATCTCTCTCTCTCTCTCTCTCTCTCTCTCTCTCTCTCACACACACACTCACACACACACCAAGTCACACTCAAGCTATAGACCTATAGTTAATAAATACACCTACACGGGTAAGACAAGTCAAGATCTCCAAGACTTGCTAAGCACTAAAAGTCTAAAGACCCCAAGTTTCTCCAAGAAATTAGCAGCTCCAAAGCAGAGAAGACACTGGTAGCAAAACCTTAGCCATGGAGAAGACTCCTTTGCTCCTTTCTCTCATTTCCTTTCTCCTTCTCTTTGTCTCTTCGTCACTGGCCAATGATCCCGACATGCTCCAAGATGTATGCGTCGCTGATCTCACTGGCGGTAAGCTTCTTTTTCATTTTTTTTTTTTAACCTTTCTGGTGTGAGCACAATCCCATCAATAGAATGAGATTTAAAATTACTGCCCGCTTTTTTTTTATTTTATTTTTTAAAAAAAGAGTAGTATACAAGGTTTTTAATTGCTTTGCTTCCTAAGTTTTCACACATTACTTTTGTAGCTACTAGAAGTTATTTACTGCTTTAATTCTAATTTTTTGACACATTATATTTTTAATAGCATATTTCTAGTTTAGACAATTACAGTAAATTGCTCATTTATCTTATTGTTTCATAGAAATGAAACAGCGTCCTGTATCCCCATGTATATGCAAAGCAATTAATTAAGTTGGATAGGACCCATTAGCTACAGAAAAAATAAATAAATATATCCCAAAATTCATCTTATACATGTCAATGTCATGCTAATTGATTATAGTATAAAAACAGCTTCCTGTATCTCCATGTATATGTAAAGCAATTTATTAAGTTGAATATGACCAATCAGCTACAGAAAAGAAAATTCCCAAAATTCATCTTATAGTTATACATGTCAATGTCATACTAATTAAATATAGTATAAAAGCTTTTTTTGAATAAAATTATAGTATAAAAGCTAACTAGAAAACTGCCTTTTCATGTAATTGGCTTGTCCTATTTTTCAATAGCTTTGCTGCACATGTACTTGGGCATGTTCTGAGATGCTATTTTTTGAAAAGAGCTAATACAATAGAACCATTTTATTATTCTAATCTCAGTAAAGGTGAATGGGTTCCCGTGCAAGTCGAATTTCACAGCAGACGACTTCTTCTTTGGCGGTCTGGCTAATCCAGGCTCCACCAACAACACATATGGCTCACTTGTCACTGGGGCTAATGTGGAAAAAGTGCCAGGACTGAACACACTCGGTGTGTCGATGTCTCGCATTGACTATGCACCTGGCGGCCTTAACCCGCCCCATACCCACCCTCGTGCCACTGAGATCATCTTTGTCCTTGAAGGTACTACTGCTTTCTTCCTTTGTTTTACATGAAAGAAGGTTAAAAGGCACAAGTGCCTGCTAACAATTACATTTAAAAATTAGGTAAAGTTATATAATTACAACAACAAAAGTTAAAGTTTTCTGTAGTCGTACAACTATGATAATTAATATTTTTCTTATAGAAGTAAGACGAAAATTTTTATATGCAATACCATCGACTTTCTATACTAAATCTGCTTACACCATCACCTTCTTATCTTAGGTCTCATAATTTACTGATGGCTATTTCTGTGGCATGATGGCTTTATGGCCCTTAACTACCAGTAAAATACTAGAAGCATGATTTTTTTTTCTTTCCTTTTTTTTCCCTTTTTGTTTAAGGTTATTACATGTAGAAAAGCACTTTGTCTGAGTGGAAATTATGTGTTGGTTTGATAATCCGCTAATCTTGGAACTTCACAATATCTTAGTACTTGGAAAAAGAAAGAAATCTTTAGTCGTAATAATTAAATTAGTAGGCTCCACTATCTCTATTATTCACTCTTCCAAATAGGATACACTGCATACCGTTTGACCTTAAAAAAACAGAATAACAACACAGTAATGCACCCCTGTACAACTTCAACTACATAGTGTCTATTGCTTTCATGAACAGTGCTACTTCCAAATTGGGCCAAATTTGAAATTGTTGCTCAAATCATTAAAAAACCATTCGAAGAAATTCAATGCTAACAGAGAGAAGCCAAAACCATCCTCATCCTATCCTGGCTCCAGTTCAGCCTATGTCAAAATGTCACTTGAAAAGTATAAATTTTTAAACTCTGCCCCTTTATAAATTCATCACTAAATTATCCTTTCAAGTCAATGAAATTTTAGTTTGTAATAATCATGCGACAGCATTTTCTTTTCCATCATAGATAAAATTTATCCACATCAGCAAAAAGTAATTTATTTCATCATTTGGTGTCTACATCATCATACCTTTGAAGTTTCAGTGGCTCGTAGGTACAAATCAAAATTTGGTGACATATTTGTTGCTATTGGAAAAATTTGGTGATATCAAAGCATTTACCCTTTATACAAAGAAGATGCTGTCACCAAATACCTTTTAGTTACTTTAGTTGACAACGAACCTGTGGCTTTTTTTTCTTTTTCGCAGAATGCCATAATATTTTGCATTGTAATAAGAAAGTCGCTATTCTCTTCTTTCTCTTACTAAAAGACCTTGACCCTGTGTTCCCCTGTTAAGTTTTTGACTCCAGAAAAACGATTTAAATTAAGATGTGTGGACAACAGTAAATTAGATTTTGTTTTATAAGGAACTCTAATTAGAATGTTCTATATTTATGAACAAATACGTTTATCTTCTGTATCAAGTAATATATATCACTAAGATTATCTATTTTTTATTCTTTGTGTAAAATTTATTTTGGCTCTGCTACTAATCACTATAATTTCTAAAGCCCAACAATCATAAGTTCTAAATTCTAATTAAGTCTCTGAATGAATTGCAGGTACACTTGACGTAGGTTTTATCACAACAGCGAATGTCCTCATTTCCAAAACAATTACAAAAGGAGATGTATTTGTGTTTCCAAGAGGCCTGGTTCATTTCCAAAAGAACAACCAGAAGGTGCCAGCAGCCGTAATATCCGGCTTCAATAGCCAGCTACCTGGCACGCAATCTATCGCACTCACACTCTTCACATCCTCAGTACCGGATGATGTGTTAACAAAGGCATTCCAAATTGGGACTAAAGAAGTAGAGAAGATCAAGTCTAAGCTTGCACCTAAGAAAAGCTAACTGAGATACTGATTGCTTTGTGGGTTTATTCTGTTTGTGATTTGTAAGGGCTCTGTATGTTGATGTTGTTTATTATTTTTGTGTTGTTTTTTCTCTTTTCGGTTGGCAGTAGCTTTCCATTGGTGGAGGAGGAATTACAGTCTTTTTCCTTTTTTTTAAAATAAGATTGATTTCTAATAAAGAAGCTGAACCAGCTGATTACTTCTCATCTTAGATTTACACAAGTTCCATTTTAAACCTTAATTAATTGAGAACACACCCAACTAAAAATAAAGAAGTAGACAAGATAAAGGTAAATGGTTCCGGTTTTGTATAAGGATCTTTAGTCCAACAAAAAATCAGATTTGAAAATCACACCATGACGATACTGTTTGTATGCAAAAGATATTTTATAGTTCTGAGTGGCTGATCAGCTATCAAGACAAATTAATTGACCGTTATCGACTAACATTTTTTAATTATGAGAAGTCATCAAGAACATGCATGCAATTTAAATCAAGAGCAATAATTCTAAATTTTAAACGTCAAATTGGCAGCCAAGATAATTAATCCACCATTTTCTAATTAATCGGACCCAAATCACAAAAACATTGTTTTTTTTTTTTGAAAAGTAAAAAAAAAAAAAAAACATTGTTTTGAACTTTGAACTATTATGTTTACCGTTATGAATGTTGTTTAATTTGTAAACATTTAATTAATTAAATGGAGTGATCTCAGCTATTAAATTGACACCCTCTTATTGCACTCTATTGTTTTGCACCCTTTAATGATAATATATGGCATCTTTTTGTGATGGACAGAATTATGTCATTTCCCTCTTTTTTCCACATAAGGCTTCTATGAGAAGGAAAAAGAGAGAAGAAAGGGAGACATGGTCTAGACCGATTTTCTGGAAGTTACCATCAAGGCAAGGGAAGAACATCGGTTTAGTAGTGCCCTTTTTCGTTCCAAGAAGGCGGCAGCGACTTCAATTAACAATCAAGCATCGGCAATGGCTGGAGGTAACTTTAAGATTCTGGAATTTCCACGTATTCCTAATTAAGGTTTTCTTACATAATTTTCAATTAGTTAAGTTTGGATTTAATATAGATACATATTTACACGTGTGTATGCGTGCGCATTATATATAAAGAACATTTAATTGTCCACAAAAATTAAATTAGTCGGTCTCATAATAATTAATTACTTGGCTTGGCTGTATATATCTGTCCACACTTAATGTTTATATTGACAAGCGAAATTAATCAAATTTAACTTAATATATTACCGTTTTCGTTTAGAAAATAGTAATCAATACTAATGATCAAGCTAGAGTGGGTCCATGTGTATATAGCCCCAAGATACTTTCTAGCACACCAAAGCTATCCCTATAAAGATACACTTTCCGATAAGAAATTATGGCTGCTTTCTTCATTTTTGCTTAGCTTTCACTATAGTAATGTCTTCGCCATTAGTATCTCGTGTACGATGAAAAAAAAGACGAAGAAAAATGGTGAAACACCCATGAATTAACTCTCATGACCTAGATAAGGACTTATAATAATGGTGTCTAACTAACTCGAGATTTAGACCGAGAACCAGAAGCACCTGTATCCCGACTGTACTGGGCATCAGTTCATCAGCTTTTTAGCATAAAAAGAATGCAAAATTTAGATTAAACCGTGTTGATTCTGAAGTACTAACAAATTGCCAATAAATCTCACCTCGCCAAATTGAGTATTCCTACCAACCCATGTTGCTCTCTAAAAGTTGGTAGACAAATGTTGATTCAATATTTTTGTCTTTGCAACGGTCGGTTAGTTCTTAACTTTTAGTTTCTTAAAAAAAAAAAAAAACCATTAAATGTCATACCGTGCATTCACGATTTTATGTATGGAAAATTGAATGTTCATTGTAATTTACTCAATACAAAAGGTTGATGTGTTTATTTTTCTGCAACAATAACGTCAAAATATTTATAAAACAAACTTGGACATAAGTTTTTATACTTCTATCTCCTCATGTGTATTGAATTACAAAACAGCTGATTTGATAATCAGGAATCCAGGGTAAGGGCATTTACAAAATAAAATAAAATACGAGTATTTTCTATAAACCTACGTAATTTAGATTGATTGTGCATAAATTTATTACAAATAAAAAATCGTTTAGTTACAGATCACATTTGAAATAAATTTAAATCTTTTTTCAATAAAATTGCTCATTGGATAACTAATTTATTTTAAATTGCATCAAATTTGTCATATTTTATTTAAACTATAAGTAAAGATTATCTATAATTATTTTTCACTATTTTAGCTGTTGTCATAAGTACCCAATCAGTTTATTGGAATATTTACCGATTCCAATAAGTTTATTGGGGGTTTGGAGATCGCAACCAAATTCTTGTCTCTTTCCAAGAACTAGTTTATGACCAAAACAAGCGAAAACAAATAAAATAATATATCACGACAATAAACTAACAGATACCCTCGTACTTCCAAGCAGCATCAACCGAACTTACGCAAAGACGAGAACAAAACGCATGAAAGAAACCATCCATTTCAAATAAAAGCTCGCAACAAATTACAAGACAAAAATTGCGTGCTGAGAAAAAGCCGAAAGTTACAATTCGTGCTCGCATCTTCTCCAGGCGCATAAAGAAACTAATTAGGTTCCAAAAGAAACTGTGCTGGTCCAGACTCCAGACCACATCCACCACCTCTTGTTTCGCAAAAATTCTGATAGCTACTAGTCTAACTACCTTGTCTCCTTTTCCCATCCAAAAAAATTGTTTTTTTAGCTGCATTTGGGTCGGATTCCATGTGGTGTTATCCAAACTACCAGTTTTTGTTTCGAATCCTGTGCAGCAGGAGCTGTTGTGCACACGCTGTAAAGGATTGGATCATGCTGATCTAACCGTTATTTTTATTTTGTTATTTTTTATTTACTTTTAATTCAGTTAGCCTAGTTTAAAAGCACTTCTGTAGTCTTTTTTTTTTCGAGAACTTGACGGAAGCTGTCAAGGAGCACTTCTGTAGTCTTAACAGATACAATGTAGAGAAGTTGATTGACCCAAGAAAAAAAGGAAAACATACTATATGCCAGGACAATTGTATGGGTTATGCACCAGTTTGAGGCTGGTGCATGCCTGTGGAAGACTTGTCAGTATCTTGTATGCCTTGATGTGCACGTAGTTCTCCATTGACATGCCATGGAGTGAAGGGTAGGACCAACAGTCTAAAAACAGTAACAAGACCCATTTTGTTTGAGCATATGTTATGATTCTCAGACTGAACTACTACTGATTTGAGCAGCTATTGAGAGCTTACGAGATGATTCTGGCTTATTCGAAACTTTAAAGATCTGAAGCATTCATTTGTGTCTTTGTGATTTTTGGTAAGCAGGTAGAATCGAGCTCAAGGAAACATCTCTTGAGGCAATGCTTTTGAGAAGAGATGTGCCAGCATTTTAGACGCGTGTGTTTTCCATAGCATATAAGCTGCAATTTTTACGGCAATTGGTAACAGCAGTAAAGTAGTAAACTAAAGAATGAATATAATATGGGTGTACTACCGACATTTCAGCAGCTATCTATTAGAATCTGACACCTCCACTTACAAACAAAGAGAAAGTCTTAGAGAGGCATCACATGAACGGTTTATGATAGAACTGTTTCTGCCTGCAGCTTGTACCAAATAAGGAAGAAAAATAAATAAATAAACAAATAAAATATAAAAAAAAAAGACAATAAAATATTTCTTTACGACCCAATACATGAAAGGCAAAAACGAATCATGCAGACCAAAATACACTCACCCTATAGATCTTATAATTAGAAAGGCAAATAACAAGCGGGGCACAGGTCTGGTAGTTCACAGCACAATAGCACATAACAAGAAGGATTCATATTGTTTTCCCTTTTTAATTTTTTTGAAAAAATAAAAGGCTCTAACAGCACTAAGGCATTGCTCCAGAAAATTGACAATGAGGTGAAGGAAAGGAATGGAATGGATAAGAGGAGAAAATTTTTACACCTCAAATTGGAGGGGACAACTTTATCACCTAAAAATTAATGTTTTTACCCTCCATTACCATCCGTTTACTTCCAAAACTAATTTCTGGAGCAGGATGGATTTTTTCTCTCCCTTCCCTTTCCATTGTCTCCCTCCTTCTGGAGCGAGGCCTAACCAAACTCGTGCATCTGCATTACATTTTTCTTTGGTGCTCAATTGAAAAGCTTAACACTTGCACTGACCAGTCTAAACAAGATTTTAGAAATCCATGATAACACTTAACTATTCGGCAAAAGTGCTATTCTGGGTTGGCAAAATCTCAGAAAGAGAGGAAATAAAGAAGGTGACAAAGATAAGATAATCCAATAACTAATAGCCCATTAACATCATAAAATTCAGATCAAGTACAATTACAGTGCATTTTCTAACATCATTGACTATCTAATATTTGAATGGATTCCTTGAGCAGTTTCTGTGCCTCCTCTCTCCTCCTAAACATATGAAAACAAAGTTCCAAAATTAGAAATCACAAGCTTTCAATTAGGGAGTTAATGAGGAAGTAGGAATACTTCTCTAATAACACTGCAACTGTAGCTTACCAAAGTGGTTAGGTACAATACTATCTTTGCAGTTTATACAGCAAATGTTAGGTCTGGCATCAAGACATTTTGTGATATGTTACTTAATACAAATTCTGTGAATTACCTCTTGATATCTTCAACCGCTTGCTTGCGCCGTTGGATTTGGCTTTCCAATATGTGAATGAGTGTTGCTCTTGCCTAAATATACATGGGCATAGCAGAAAGTAAATACTAAATGCAGTATGCAAAGGGGATTTTATAACATTTTCAGTTTTTCAACACATATGGAACACACAAATTTTCTGGATTGAACAAAAAGAATCTCAAGTCAGACCAAAGGAAATATTTTCAAATTTTTCATACAAAATCCAAGAAATTATTTTTGTCAGATCCAAATTGAACTTTGAACCCAAGATTTAGGTCTTGGATATATGGAATGACTACACTTGCTTGACCAAGTTTCACCCACAAGACACCAAAAATATGTTGAGTGACAATGCCCCAGTGACCAAGGCACACTGCTCAAGCACATCAAATATGGGAATGTCTCTGTGGTGTAGACAACTGGATCAATAAAGTACCTGATGGGGTCGTAAGGAATTAAGCAGATGGTGCATATTTCGCAAGATTAGAGAAATATCTTCGACTCTACGTGCATATTGAGACGGTCGTTCAATCAAGACATCAGCTAGTTCCAATATATGCAACTGTAGATCCCGATTCAGTGACATCAATTCCTTCTTGAAGTCTGAAACAATAAAAAATTAATCGGAAACTCTAATTTTGGTGCATGCAAGATCCCAATTTCCAACTAGTATAAGTGTATAACAATCTTTAAGCTTATATAGCAGGTATCTAGCCAGATGAGCAATTGAGATAACTGGCCAATGCAATATTTACCCCAATTTTTTTTCAGCATGAATTCGAATTAGCCTCATTTTGAGTCCCATTAGTAAAGTAAAACAACAGAAACATACAGCTGAATAAAATTGGAACAGCAAAAGTACCCAAAATTACATCTTTGTTTCACTCCTTCAAATCTACTCCTACTTACTCTACCTCAAATCATCATAAACCAATTCCCAAATCTACATTATCCTAAAAGGAGCAGAGAACAAGAATTTCTAACTAACTAATTCAAAAAACGTACCAATGTTAGGGCCCTTAGGGTAGAGCTGGCGCACACCCTGATCCTCCAAACTCGGAAGCACAGCCTCAGTCTAAAAAATAAGTACAGAAAATAATGAAAGAGAAATAACAATGAGTAAAAATAACAGAAATTAAAGGAAGGAAGTAATAGTGTAAGAAGAAGGTACGGACAGTGTAGGTGGCGCCGTAGAGAGGATAGGAGCCTTCGACAGGCGGAGGAGGCGGTGGGGCCGAGTCTGGATCGGTCAAGTAGTCACTATACAAGCGGTAGTATGGCGGTGGCGGTGGGTACGACGCTGCCGTGCCCGTCGCCATCTCCTCTCCCTCCTCGCCTCGCGCTAGACTCTAGACAAGAAGTAAATCAGAAAGAAAGCCGATTCTGCTGGAATGGGCCTCTGGGCCTGTTAAGTCCAAACTGAACAACCCACTCGCCATAATTTAAGTTTTTTTTTTTTTTTTTTTTTTAGTAAAGCGTCATTCGTCGTGAGTCGTGCTTTGGGAACAAGTTCCTAACTAGTTCCTAGGTTTCAAGCTTTACACAATACTGGTGCAATGTATTTTGTATAATATATTAATATTACTCTTACACATGATGTTGAGCATTGCCTGTTGCATTTTCAATTTTATTAATCCTACATGCCTCTTAGAGTCTTAGCTCTATCATATGGTTTGCTGGAACACCGCAATTCCCAATATATGACATAGCAATAGCACCCACCATTCTCGACCAAGAATATTTATAAGCCTGCTGATCGGGTCAATATTGAAAGAAAAATTAGATGTATCGGTAAATTAAAATTATATTTTACTATTATCTAAATAAAAGAATATTTAACTAGATGCAACTTAATCAAGTTCCCAAAATTTCACTCTAAGTTAGCAAGGAAGCTAAGAACAATTACAAATATACTCAAATAGTTCTACTCAATGAATTTAGTCAATTTACTACAAAAAGCTTTCCAACATTGCTATCTGCGCATGACACGGTACTTCTCTCTCTTTCGAAACCTCTCAAGCATGAACTCGTCTGTCGCTGCCTCTCTCCTTCCGCCTTCTGCTTTATTGTTGTTAGTATTACTATTATCATTGTTGCTGTCACTCTTAATAGCTTCTGTTGGTTTTCCCATGGATTCATTAGATTGTGGGCCCTGTTCTTCATACATTTTAGGATGATCTGGCAGGTTGGGAATTTGCAAAACAAAATTAGAGAGTTTATAGTCAAAAAAAAAAATGAGTGGAGCTGACATAGAAATATGAGAAAGGCTAGTTTGTTATGTTGCCAGATGTTGCTGGTACAGTACCAAAAGGGTACGGTAGAAAACCAAAAGGCTACTTTTTTTCATTTTATGTTCAAGTAAATTTAGAGTACAACCTATAATCAAACAAATATACATTAGTATATCCGGTATTATGGCCCACAATGATAGTGTTCGATACCTTAACCCTTAAAGAAAACAAAGTAGATAACTTTTATACCTTGAATATAATTCATAGCAGATGCAAGCCTTTTGTTAAACAGAAAACAAAGGTATACTGAGAAGAAGATATTTACCTCTCCTAAGTTTTTCAGCATAGTCACGGCCTCTATGTAAGTAATCAGCACTGTAACTCGAAGGGATGCTCAGATCAGATTTTGTCTTGCCTGTTAATCTTTTCTCTTGCAATTGCTTTTTAGCTGCCTCTGTCTCTTCTATATTCTTCAATTTAAACCTACATCAACCTCACATTCATCAATCTCTGAAGATTGCAAGTTTAGCTAAATATTCCTGCTCTAACAAAATTCAACTTTGAAGACTAATATCATTGGTCTATGTCAATCTGTGGAAAGACTATGTGTAAAACAACATTAATTATGCTACTTTTGTCGCTAAGCTCTTATTTTGGTCAAATGTGGCCATTGCATTCATTCCAAATTCAAACCACACAGAAATTATACAATAATTTGTCGATAACTTGTCCTAACACATGCAAAGTGAGATAATATATAGTGAAGTCTCTATTTCGAAAGAAAAACAAAATTGATTCAAAGCTGATCAAAATGCATATTATCACAACAAAATAGTTTTGTTGGCTTACATTAGTTTAATGGATCCAAAAGTACTGAATTCACCAATAAGTTGCAAAGATCTAAAATTCGTGGTATACTTTAATAGTTCAGTTATTTTTTTTAATACTACAAATTATCAAAATACTGAGATTTGTAGGAAGGGAACAAAAAGTTTGTAAAATGCCAAGAAAAATTCTGGTACAATCCGCTGATTATTTCTAAAATCTCTGTATGCATTGGACAAATTGTTTGCAAGACCCTATCAAATTTGTCTACTAGTTTGGGAAGGTCCTGAAAAAATAATAATATGGGTATAATACAGGTGCCATGTGGAAACCTTATTATTATGCATAATCTGTGCAAATCAGAAATCAGAAATTGACAAAAATAATAAGCATCGATCAGACAAATCAAAGGTGAGCGACCAAATCAAATGAGCTATAGTCATGATCGTCTGTGTGATTAACCCAAAATTTATAGTTACAATGGGCAATGGCAACAAATTGGGTTACTGTCTGGCATTTTGCTCTTTAACCTCGAAAGCTTTACTGGCAGCTAAAAACTTAATCAAAACAAGAAAGGTAGATTAAATCAAAGACTTACTCGATTGGTAGCTGCACTTCAGCAATACCAGTCGTCCATTGTGTAGAGCTTTCCTCAGAATTTCTCTTCTTCACCTGAAGCACAAATACCAAAACCATTACATAAGAAACAAAGGGCTAATAGCAATGACACTGAAACAATAATTAAAGTAATACAGACCTTGAGATGATCTGGCACTACATACAATTCATCGACCTGGTCATTCTCCTCCTTTTCAGTCGCATCTACTTTCTTTCCCCTCCTCTTTGCCAATTGTAGCTCCACATACCTCATCCTTCATAAAAAGTCAAATTCTCAGAAGTTAAGTACCAAAATCCCTCCAATTGGTTAATTCCATTGAATTGTAACTGGGGACACTGAGAAAGGGGGAGAGAGAATGCATACATATTGGGGTCTTCAATTGTGACGGCCGTCTCCTGAGCAAAGGTATCTTGTAAGACCTGCTCTTCTTTCTCCTCCCCTCCACCTTCCCCTCCTCTCCCACTAGACCTTCTGACAAGAGGCGGGGCCCCACTGTCAGTGTTGGCAGTGGGAAGAGCTGGAATCCCAGTCTTCCTCTCCCGCTGCTTCTGCAGGAATTTCACCTCTTCCAACACCATCCTACATTAAATCAATCAGTTCAGTTCGACTAGCGCTTATCTCCGCCAATTGATCAGATGAAATTGTTATATGAAATTAAACCAAAATTACCAAAAAAAAAAAAGGGAAAAAGAAAAAAGAAAGAACCTTTGGTGAAGTTCATCTTCGGAATCGTCACCGGGGTTGGTTTGGTCATCGTCGTGGCTTCTCTTTCGGAAGTTCTTCTTAGGGGGCATCTCTGTCTCTATCTTAGTAGTTTCTTTCCGAGTGTGGTCGGAGCAGCTACCAGCTAGGGATCCGATTGGAACCGTCGAACAAGGTACTGTTGGGCTTGAATTCAAAGTGGAGTCGACTTTGAAGAAGAGCTCCTCCAGTCGGTTTGGCCAGATTGAGGGGTTCGGGTTCGGCTCGTGTCGAATGTACTTCCTTCGCAACCACACAGCCAGCCGAATCTGAACCGTCCGTTTTAGGGATAGTAGTACCGATCCGTCTGATTAAGGCGCCGGCGATTAGATGTTACTTTCATCTCTCGCCCGTGTAAATATTATTATTTCATCCACGTCCTTCCATCTTTAAACCATATTTTTTGGTTTGGCCCATCTGCGCTCTTTTTCATTTATCCGGTTAAACATTAAAAGGAAGATGTTAAAGGGTTAGGGGGTTCGGCGGTTCGGCCCATCTTCGCAACCATATTATTAGGAAAGGAAGAAATTGATTACTGTTAGGAAATATTACAAGGGTTTTTATCTGATTTTGCCTCTTAAAAAAACGACTCAATTCTCTTACATAGAATAGTTTGAAGTTACAAATTTTAAATCACTATACACTTGACGAATATGTCGACCTCTTGAAAATATTTTCACACCATTTCGATATCGTTTAGCATTTAACTATGATTACAGTAACGATAGATCCAAAACTAAGAACTGAAAACGTTAGATAGAAAGAATTAAATGTCAACGATGTATAGCAAAAGAATTAAATGCCAATATTTTCCGTATCCTTATGATTGAATTAATTCAACGCATTATAAAGACAACACATGATGGTAGTAAATGACAAGGGTTTTCACAATTAGTTTTTCTTAAGAATTAATTTAATTGACATGTCAACATAACAACTCTGATTGATCGAGCTACACCTTTCGTCAGTAGTTTTCATGATTTTTTAGTTAGATATAACGGTTCCACCTACCGTCAATATCCACAACAGCCTCTCAGTAAGAAATGTCTCCATATCTTTTGATTTAAGAATAATCCACAAATGGGTTCGCAGAAAGATGATGAGACAGACATCCAAAATAAAGGGACAGACAGCAAATTTTCTAACATTATTCTTTAAATATTGTCCCTTTTTATTTTAGAAATCGTATATCTTGAGGAAACGGTGCCAACCATCTTGTAGTGCTCCACTTAGTGTTTTTGTTGGTCCTATTTGACGGTTATGTTAATTTTATGTGGTGCTTATGTGGAAATATAATTATATGAATACTTTGATAACTGACAACATGATAATGCTTACGCGCTTATAATTAGTGTTTATGTTAGGTATAAAAAATATGACTTCCTAATGACATGGTGTATTGAGTTATGCATCAAGTTATATCCTCAATTAGTCTTCCTTTGTGATCATAAAAAGAAAAAAAAAAAATGCAACTTTCCAACTACATTGTTCATTAAATTATGCTTACGCGAATGTTTTAATTGAGCAGTGATAAATAAATTATTAGTATATTTGTTAATTTATTATTTTACAGGGTAACCTCAAGTGAATCATATTCCCGAGTGTACCTTTCAACTCCGAGTACTTAACAATTCTCATGGCCTTTACCGTCGAGGTAGGCCTAGTTGAATTTCTCATGCTGAGGCGCTAGCTATTAATAATCGGAAAGCGTAGATCAATCTCCCTGTAATTATTAGATTACATTGTGCGCCGAAGGTTAGACTTTACTTGTCCCGGTTTTATCTTGGTCCCTGGCACCGCACGATTCACACTAAGTTTATTGATAAAGAAAATATATATTATACTCTCAACAATCTTATATAAAATCTTTAAAAAACTTTATCCGTTAGTTAGTATGCTGTACTGTACGGCGCACACAGTCACACAGACGATCCTATTCCAATAAGATCGATTTTTTATTTTATTATTATTACAATGTTGAAAAAATCGCATTGTGTGAACACGCTGCACGACCATCCAATCTGCACTGCGGAGTGCGAACTACTCAACTCAATACCGTAGACAAAAATAAAAATGTTCATTTTGCATGTAAAGAATAGTTTTGGAAGTATTGAAACGGATTCCTTGGAATTTGTCATTTCTCTAGAAAACTGTCCTATATCTGGATCATAAATTGAAATAAAACTAGTCATAGTTTCATCTAGAAAACTTGATATATTATATTATATGTATATATATCAGAAAGCGACCCAATATTTGCTCGTATTGAGTATTGACTATTGACTTTGACCATATTTCTTTTTATTTTTTATTGCAATGTGCCGAACAGCCGATAGGGGACCTTTTTTTCCCTTTCTTCTGTTGGGAATTAAATATAAAATATTTCATGGCAAGGGGCCAGGTTTTAATGCACTTGTGCTTCTCTCTTTAATTCTACGGCGCTGTTCAAATTCTATTAACCTCATACTTCAAAATTAAAAAAATCTGACGAGCTTTAACTGGCTCGTAAAAATATTGGCTTAGTAATTACTAAATTGATATTTTGGATTTCGTTTTGAAACAATAATGCATATTGGAATTAAAATTTGTCTTCATCAGTTATGTAGAAAAAATCTATAATCTCTGTCCAATCCTTTTTTTTTTTTGGATAGGTTATGGGACATGATCTTCAATTAAAGACAATTTTAGTTAGATTTATTTAATATAGAGCAAGTGTGTATTCATATTTCAAACAATTGAAAATTAGACTAAACTGAGGTGGTTAAGTGATTTATATATTATGCATAATTCAACTTTGTAAAACCGATGAACAAATAATACGAGACATGAGTTTATCCTACCTAGTTTTCAAAAGATATTAATTTACAATTGTTGTATACAAGTTTATGTTGCATCATGATCCATAGGCCTTTTATGCATCAAAAATTTACTTGTTGGTATATTTATAAACTGACAATTTTAATTTAACCAATTCAATCTATATATCAAAATTTCATGACAAACGAATTTTATATTTAGAAAAGTTACTATTTTTGGATTTTTTTTTGTACTATTTGTTTGTATAAAAAATTGGCAAGCTTTAAAATTCTGAAAAAAGTAATATATAATTCTAAAAAAAAAAGTTAAGTTTAGCTTGTTATGAGATTTAATACATAGATTTGATCATTTGATGATTACTATATTACATGTGTCTATATAAAATAAATCCGACGAATAAGGTCACAAAAAGAACATATGTATCATTATTCACCATAAACTTTTTTAGAACATTTAAAAATTATCGTTGTACAATCTAATTGCATAGACCTACTATATGGATGGATGGTAGGAATTTGTGTGTCAATTTTATCCATTGAGATAGAACATTGCAAATATTTTTTGCCACGTACTGACGTACATCACATATCACTAGTCGTTATATGGAACGCTACAAAATTTCTGAATCTTTTTACTGAATGAAAAAAAAAAAAATAGCCATTCGTTTGATATCGTTTTGAGCACCGTATGCAGTTTAATTGGCCGAGGAATTCCAAAAATTTGCAGCGGGGAACTTAAATTCTCAACCACCACATCTATATGGTATAGATATCATTAAATTACAGTACACATACATTGGACTACTAGATGAAACCCAAAATAACATTAAATAACGTAAAAACATGATTCAATAACTGTAGGCTGAACCTTGGGGAACAAAATGTGTTTACTAAAAGAGGTACAACATTTAATATTTTAAAACTTGAATATTTTTTTCTGGAAAAATGAAAAATCTTGTTTGTTAGGCGTACATGTACATTTTGAAAAGTCCGAAGCACGCAATTTTTTTAAAGATGAAAAGACTTCTTCGATAATTTCATTTTCGTCCCGAAATTACAAAATAAAAAACTTCCGATAATGCCGAAACAAAATGCATGAACATACTAAATCATAATAAAATAAGAAATATGAGAATATTTCTAACTCTCACAACATTTCAATATATCCTCAAGTACAGTTATTGAATACTCAATATTTTAGTTCAATAGCCAAATCTACAATTCGCAAAATTTTCAAGTTTGGAAAACTGAGATAGTTATTTGATAGCCGTCACAATACGTTTTGACTTGATGACCAATATCATCTTATAGTTGTCAATAATTGTATTCTAACAAAAGTATGGAAGTGTGCATTTTTAGGTGCTCTAAAATTTCAAGGTAAATTTAAATGGTGACTTAACGAGAGATAATTATCACCATAAAAATATAATAACACCATCAGTGCTATTTTAGTGAATCAATGTCTTAGAAAATATCATATACTTATCCTATTATTAGGATGATATATAGGATAAATAACCCAATAACTCAAATAATATACTAAATAACTTTTGTTTTAATACTCAGTACTTTTTCGACTTGCGGAGCCTTCTCACTTTGATAATTAAAAGGTAGGGAGTCTTCTAAAGTGTGTATCTCTTTGCGAATTAATTATGAAGTATATGAATAGAAAGTCGAGTGTTATGACCAAATCAAGAGGTGAAATTTAATTAGCACTTATAGATATATGCATTTGATAAAACGCGTTGATGTACAGCATCAATTAATAATACAGCCAATGCATTTGATTTAGACAACACGAACCTTATTTTAGTGCTCCGATATGAAAAAAGGCAGACCTTTTTAGAAACTTTTATTTGATATCATTTTTTTCTCGGAGAACTATTTGATATAATATTTGTCGATTGGTAATGGTGAATAAAATTTTTAAAAAAAAAGAAAGAAAAGATACGGATGAAACAGAGACATGTAATGCCAATAGTTTTTTCTGATTTTTCATCGAGCTTTTCTACTAAAAATCTTCTGCATGCAGATACATTCCTATAGGCTCAAATTAAATTATATTTACTCGTACTTTTATTATTCGATACTTATGATACCCTGATTCCTTAAATCAGAAATTGTTTAATCAGTTATATGAAACATATTTATGTATTTACTATTTAATGAATAGCAACCAAGAAAGGAGAATTCATTGATCTTTGTATTTTTTTTTTTTAAAGAAGTTATATATGCACCAAAGTTATTTATTCCAAGAAGTAAACACCATTTTACACATTACATTATTCTCTACTTTATTTATATATTATGCAAAATGATACGCAATAGTCTAGCATCTATTTTATTTTTGTGTAATCTTTCTACACAAAAAATAGGGAAATTTAACTTAATATTTATTATTTTATTATTATTTAAGTACCAAATAGTTGGCAATTCTTATCAACAACAATAAAACAGAAAAAAAATTATATCAGGAGGTTTATTGTAACGATTTTACGCAACTGCAATAGCAGCGCATTATTGGGGAAAAAAAGAAAAAGAAAAAGAGAGCATCATTAATTTTTTTAAGATTTGTTGACTAGTCATTAAACGGCATTATCCATATCTCCTAAAAAATATTCTAACAGACGTCTGCTTGGAGAAAAGAAAAATAATATTCTATCCATTACACTCTTGACCAGATATTAAATAGACCAGGTGCATTCAACAAATGGCAGCTCCTGAGAAATTAAGTTGCCGCGCCGCGTGGCAAAGTCTGCATTCCTTGTCGGAGGCGCTCGCTTTCCTTCCTTCTAGAAAAAACAAAAAAGAAAAAAAAAAACCCAAAGAAAAACGAAATTGAAAACAAAAGAAAAAGCCTCCTGAAGCAAACAAAACAAAAGCACCAAACTAACAGAGAACTCCATCATAACTCCACCTTCTTCAGGCTTCTTCTCTTTCCTTCTCTATTAGGCGAATTGTTTCTCTATTCGATTCTCTTCGTCTTAGATCCAACCGCGAGCTCTGATTTCTTCTTCTTTAAGAGCTTCTGACATGTACGCCATTTATGATTCTAATTTGAATTGAGTTTGTTCCGTACTGTTCTTGGTTATGTACTACTTTTAGTTGGATTATGTAAAATTTGAGAATAATTTGATGATTGTTCATTTTTTTTTTTAAATTTAATTTTCAGGGTATGTTAGAGGAGTTGCCTGTAATTGCTATAGAGAAGAGAGAAATTGAAGGATCGAGATATCTCGTGGATAATTCTACCAGGATTTAGGTACTTCAAAAAGTTTTCTTTCCTAATAATTGGGTTATTTTTTAATTAATCGAAGAGGTATCTATTATTGACCATTATTCTATTGAGCAACCTATTATGTATTTTACCAGGGAGGGAAAAGAAAAATTGAATTATTATAACTTTTGTGTTTTCCTTTTCTGGCATATGTGTTGCGGCACTGAATTATTGTATGTTTGGTGGTGGAAGAATTACTCCTTTTTATTTAATTCAGTTTCTGTTGCCTCATTAAATTTTTTCTGGGTTTTGCAAAATTTGGGCTCAAGGTTGGTTTATGGCTTAAAGCTTGAATTTTGATTTTAAGTACATATTATCCCGTCTACTGATCAGGACTACAGTAGTACGGCTGGAATAAAATTAGGTTGAGACTGTATTTTGTTGAAGTCAAGTTGACAGTAGCAACAGGTAGGCCTCATCTGTGCGAAATGATTCAAAAATGAAAAGCGTACTTATCACTTACCAGTTATAGATATAGCATGCACTGTGACTACCTCAGGATATAAAAAGAGTTAGGTCACCTAGAAAGACAAATTACCTTCCTGATGCATTTAATGATCTTGTATAGTTTTCCTTAGTCTCCTATTATTTCATGTTTACACCAGAGCACTTAGCCATGGTTTCAATCAAGAGTTAGACAAACATAATTTCTGTGCTTCTTTAGCCAATTTTTTTTTTTAGTTCTGTTTTTTGTGCTTTTCTGTGGCTTTCTATTGTTTAGTTCTTGAAGGTGAGTTAAATTGAGGTCAAATGGGGTTCTGTTGAGCATGTCTCAACTTTGGGCCAATTTAGGTGTAATGTTGGTAAATTGGAGCTGGATGCCCAGTCTGGGTTTAAATGATTGAATTTCTGAACTTTTGTGTGTTCAATGGTAAAATTATTGTAAACTGGACCTAACTTAAAGTTAGATTAAGGTCAAAGCTGATTAACAATGTTTGGAGGATTAGGTTAAATCTAGTTGAATTATAGCTAATGATCCAGATTTTTATTCCTAATTGGCTCAAAATGATGCTCGATTGCACAATTTTGCAAAATGATAACGATAATTGGTTTTTTTTTCCGCATCCTATGCATTATTGATGCCACCTTCTGTTTGTCATTATGCAAATTCTTCATGTTATTCTTTTTGTTCTTGCAGGGTCCTGATAATTGTATACTTGCAATGTCAGATTTAGCTGAAATTTCAGGTGATATGAACAATGAAGATCAAGAAAGGCATATAAAGGTGGATGATGAGTATTCAAGACTGGTAATGCCAGGTCAGCATGGACCACCAAATAACACTGGTAGTACGAAAGTGCAGCCACCATTCACCAAATCAAGACCCTATACCTGGTGGATAAAATTTATGTTCATTTGTGTGCTTTCCATAGCCCTTGGTTATGCATTCATCAAGTGGGGCGTCCCCTTCCTCTTTGAAAAGGTTCAAATTTCTTCTCCTTTTTTGTATCAAGTGCAATGATAGGAAAATGAGTACTTCAATGAATCGAAGGATGCTTTGCTACTTGCCACCCTAATTGATTGCAGCTGCTGGCGAATACAAGCATCTATCATATTCGCAACATAGTGTAGACACCCATCATTCTTCGGAATCAGTGAAATAGTGAAATTTAATATAACTAACGCAAGACTTTCTCATAATAACTGAATAAAATCTGGGACTGACATTTTGTGCAAACCTGCAAGCTGAAATATGGCATTAAACGTGTGTTTCTTGATTTTAGTAAAGTTCAGCAGAATTCCTTGCAGTTAGCAGTATATACCCGAACCATGACAGGACCTTCTGTTTAGGTGCTAATTGAAAATGTGTAAAATTTTGTGTGTTAATTGCAAAGTACTGATATTATATATCTGAAGCTACAATATATATGATGTTGTTGCAAAAATCTGTGAATGTAGGTTCTGTTGCCTATGATGGAATGGGAATCGACAGCATTTGGTCGACCAGTGCTTGCACTGGTGCTGGTAGCCTCTCTTGCAATTTTTCCGATTTTATTCATTCCTTCAGGCCCCTCCATGTGGTTATCAGGGATGATATTTGGCTACGGCCTTGGCTTTGTAATTATCATGGCTGGTACCACCATTGGCATGATTGTTCCCTACTGTATTGGGTGCTTATTTCGTGACCGTATCAATGTAAGAAACTAACACTTGTCTCTATCTTTCAGTCCCTCCCTCCCTCCCTCCATTCCTTGTCCATACAATTAACTACGAGTAGGCACACTTTTTCTAAAAATTCACTTGGGATCTGAAATCCAACCTGACAAAATTACTGCCCTAAATACTTCTCTGCCATATTTATCTCTACTCTCACTTACTGAGTTGGCACTGTCAAATCAAATTGGTTGGTTAAGAATGCATGTTGAGTGTTCAGAGTTTTACTTCATAAAATGGAAGTTTAATATTTGTATTTCAGCTAAAAAAAATATGGAATATAATTTTATAAATGCTTAACTCAGCTTGGGTTAACAATCGCCAGCCATCATCTTAAGTTGAGTGACACAGTAGTCAGCGAGAAAATAATATCTTTCACCTTGATTTGATGAATGAAACAGGAATGGCTGAAGAAATGGCCGCAACAGGTGGCGATAATAAGAAAGGCTGGAGAAGGTAGCTGGTGGGACCAGTTTCGGGTGGTTGCTCTCTTCAGAATCTCGCCATTTCCTTATCCAATATTTAACTATGCCGTCACTATTACCCCCATCCGATTTGGACCTTACCTCACTGGCTCTATTGCGGGGATGATACCGGAAGCTTTTATCTACATCTATAGGTACCATATATGCTCCTCCTTAGATTTGGTTACAGCATGCTTCTGGGCTTTAAGGGATAATCTATGCACCTATTAGTTGTTTTATTATTTAAGTTGTTATTGGGATTAATTACTACTTGACTGAGTGTTCGAAAAGGTTGTTGGCAAAAGTCAGAGAGTCACAGTGTTAAGAACATAAATTACAAAGAAAGTAGAGTTAGTAATAAGCCTATTTATTGGAACTTTCTCAGAAAAGAACTATATTAATGCTTTTATTTGGCTGTCTATGCTTGAAAGCACGACAGTTATGCTTCTGTTGGAAACAGTTACTACTGAGCTACTAAAAGTGTAAAATTCTTGTAATTGACCTGATGATAATTTTTTTTCCCATTACTAACATCTAAAATGAAGAATTCAATTTATTCACTATGCTGACTTCTAAATTTGTGTATTCATCCACATAAATGAAAAAATAGGATTTTGGTTGGTGCTTTATTTTGTTTGGTTATGTTACTCAGAATTACAATATCGATACTCACAGTGCTCATGTTGGTTGAATTTTGTTCTTTTTTAACTGACGTTCAGTCCAGTTTATGTGTTTAAGTATTGATATTGCTCTGAATAGCCCTGACTAAGCAGATAACCAATAAAAGGGAGAAAATAATGAAACAGAAAACTGAAACAATGCTAATTATTGGGATCATTTTAATCCTTTTTTTACTTCTTCTGGTGTTATAATTCTTTAAATCCTCTCAACAGTTGAATTCCTCTTTTTTATTTTTATTTTTTTATTTTTTTTGCAGTGGACGCTTAATAAGAACCATAGCAGACATGCAGTATCACAACTATAAGATGACCCCGGTCGAGATTGCATACAATGTTTTCTCCTTCATTGTGGCTGTGGTAATAACAATAGGTTTCACCATATACGCTAAAAGAGCTTTGAATGATGGAAAAATGGAGGAAGATGGCTCTGATATTGGTATGGTCGGGCTTGAGAAGCTACCTCATGATAAGCCTACGTTAAATGGTTTATATAGAGTTGATGTATAGAAAGTAGTTGTATACATGTTATTGTACTGGTAGAAGCTCACTACCTAGCTTGATACAGACACATACGAGTGAATCTGTTGGAGAGATTCACAAAGGTCCATCGGTTATGTGATGGTTGAACAGATTGATGTAGAATTGGTTCTGCCACTAACAAGATTAGTCGATGTTTAGTACAAAAAAGGAAACAACAAGTGGTGTTCACAATTGATGGATGTCTTTTATATTTATGTATGGTCTACATTGAGCCCTTAGCTAGGTGACACGAGAAAAAAGTAGCATTTGTGCATGTTCATTGATAGGAGATAGCAAGCAAAAACTGGTGTCTAATCTTTATTAGCTATTTAGCAAGAATTGACACTATATCGAGTAGCCTGCTGTACCAAAAAAAATTCATGTTTCTTTGTCTGCCCTTGCTTGTACACTCCTTACAAAACATCCCACGCAAGTGATTTGACCCAAGTTGACATTGGCTTCTTTCTTTCACCTTTTTGAGTATACCGGATCTGGTTCCTCTTGTATGATTTAATAGTGTAGCTAAATGGAACGGCCTGTATGGCTGTATCCTACGTCTATAGGATGTAATACGTGGTATATTAATATTTGCCAGCAAGAAAAATTCTTCATTTACTTAAAGAGGCATAACACATCTGACTCCATTGAACATGCATGAATGTATCCTTTGCTTGTTTTTGTTCTCTGAAACTGATCCTTTGCTTGCCTTTGATTAGCTTAGGGTTGTGTGAATATTTTAGAGTAATATTATCATTATACAAATTCTTGCGGCAACAATGTCTGGAATAATAAACTGGTCGATGGAACATTTAGACTTTCTATATAAATGTTTCAATATTCCTTGTTCGATGCAAACATTTAGGTCTGTTGGTGTATGATCTCGATCAATTGGGGGAGGTATAAACACTATCTAATCTGGATGTTGGCACCCAAGTATAATTGTGGAGCTACTTTTTTTATAGGAAAAATAGTTATTGTATTAAATAGATCATTAGGTATAAATAATTATATTCAGAGGTACTTAATTAGAATGATTAAGGTGCTGGTTCCTATGAAAATGGAGCACTTAGGATTCTTAAAAGTGTGCTACTGGTCAATTGTGCAAATATTGACTAAAAAGTTTGTTTTTAGAGGACTATTATAAAGGTGCGTTTTCAATCCGTATGGTATAGATGGTATAGGGACGGTAAATAAATTAATTTTTATTATTGTTGATTTAATACAATATTTCATTCCGGACCTGCAGTTTTAATATATGCGAAATAGTCAACAATAATAATAGTTGTTTTGATAAAAAACAACATAAATGATATAAATCAAGCTGAGAAGGTAGGCTTCTATTCATGTCATAAGTAATTTCAGGCGTGTTTGGTTGAACTCACATCCTTTGCCGCACCGCGATTGGCAGCGGTGCGGCCTCAACCGTCTGATCTTAATCTGATGGATAAGGGAGCCCCGTGAATCTAATAGGCCCGAAAAAAATTAACCGTCCGATCAAATCTGAACGGCTCGAAAAAATTCGCTGCCAGCAGCACTGCTGCAGAGGATTTTGGTCCTGTTTGGTTTGGCTCGAATAAGTGCTTATTCGTGCGAACCAAACGACCAACGAATAAGTCTTTATTCGAATAAGCGACAATTCGACCCCTTATTTTTATTCCACCATTTTCTTAGAACAAGGGAACAAATAAGGATTTGTTCGAATAAGACTTGTTCCTTATTCGGCGATATAAAACGGACGATACTGCGTGCTTTACGCACTATAAAATTTACTCGAAACAATCCAATAAAAATATTTTGCTATCCTATTGTCCCCTTTTTCTTATATTAACATGATTTTCTTTTTTAGCTATTCTTCTTTTTAGCCGTCCTGAACCTAAGCACAACCATCTTCGGTTGAAAATTAGAACAGCTAACATTCTCCAAACACAGTGACTGCTATGGTAGTGATATACTCTTTTTGAACGGCTTCTAATTAAAAAAAAAATATTACTTAGATTATTCCTATTGATAAATATATATATATATATATATATATATATATATATATATATATATATATATATATATATATATATATATATATATATATATATATATATATATATTGTTTCTCCCTCAATTTGTCGTTATTAAAATTTTCAGCTGCTGCTCTAAAAAAATAACGTACATTGACCTTTTTTTGGTAGAATTTGAATTTGTCATAATGCCCAATTCCAATTGAAAAATAATAATTTTCAATTAGTGTGTTTTGTGTTAATGTTAATGTATTTTTAATTTTTTATAGAGATTCCAGTTGTCGAAATGTCACCTAGCATACACTCAAAAGGGAGTCAAATAACTAACATACAATTTATTGTTGTTCATCACCTTCTTAGAGTGTTCAGAAATATATTTAAGTGTTTGAAGATATATTTTATTAAATTAGGAGGAGGAATAATCATGTCATTAAAAAATTCGTTAGAGTGTCCCGAAAGTGTTAGAAGTTGACCAAAGTGTCACTCTGTCTCGAAAACAACGGGGACTGTCCTAGAAGAGTTAGCAAAGGACCTGCTACAATACAATTTAGCAACAATTAATATTCGCCCTACCATAAACAAAATGCAATTCTATCACAAGAACAGATTTTTGATGTACAATATTTGGTCCAATGGTTACCTATATTTTTTCGAGCGGAGGACGCAAGTTCGAAGCAGTTGCAGATTTGTTTGCGTATCTAAAGTTCAGAACTTTATAATTTAAAATGTACATATATATGTTCTCATTAATAAAAAGAATATGCATTTAATTTAAGTTAATTTATAATATGATTGATCATATAAGAAGTCTCATAAACTCAACAATTAAAAGTTTTTAACTGATCAAATTGGATGCAGATTTTATTTAACATTACATAACATAGCTACATTTAGTTTTTAGTTCTAATAATATTTTTTAGCATGAAATGTAGATTATATAAGTACGCTAGAAATTTGTTAACCGGATGATTGGAAGATTTTAACTAAAATTTCTCGACATACGTACTAGAGAAAGATCGTTAATTAATGCAACCCTTGCCTCTTGGCTACAAAAATTAATCACTATTATTACAAAAAAAAAAAAACAAAAAAAAGAAAGAAAGACACAGACATCATCTAATTTCCATATATATTAGGAAATTCCAATTAAGTTGAGACTAATAAATCCATCAGAAGTTCAAAACATTCCCTTCACTCCAAATTAAGGAGAATGGTAAAACTCTGTTTGATCAAGATAGCTACTAATCATATCTCTCCTTCGGCAGCCAGCCGAAGGGTGTGACAGCACCGGCATTCCCCACTGAGCAGAGAATGCAATGGTAGGATAACATGCTGGATCCAAACTCATTAGCCTTCTTACAATCTCGGTGTAAAATGCAATCACTCTTCTTGGTACCGCAAAAAAGAATCGCATTATTTTGAGTCTTCTCTTCTTAGACTGCTCGAGCCGGTACAATATCACCGCCTTGCCTCGCCGCCGCCTCAGCCAACTTGGCCGTCTTGTCCTCTCTCCTTCTCCTCTGTGAAGTTTATGATATTTGAAGTTAGATGCAGAGTTGTGACTGATCAAACCTGACGAAAAAGCCATCTACCTATGTTGTGTATTTTTAGTGAAGAAAGAAATTAGAGGGCAAGTGGCAAATTCTTGTTATAGCTAGCTAGTTGTGTTTGAGCCTTTGAGGCCTTGGCTTTGAGTGATGGATAGGGAAAGAAGAACATGTGTCAATGGATATATATAGAGGGAGAAGATTAATTATCAGCGACTGTTGTGTGTTGAGTGTGTGTGGTGGGGTTGGCACATGGGTAAAGTACTATACAATTGGAGGGAAGGAGACGATGCTTGCCTAGTTTGCGGATTCCATTTAGCACACATGACATGACTTTCCATGTCATTCACAGCTCTCTCTCTATCTGATTTCATTAATTAATCAAGATTGATCATTCATTTAAATTTTGAATGATCAGTACTGTTTCATATTATATTATAATATTATATATTATGATATATTTTGACTAAATTAATTTTCAAGGTTTTGGGAACAAACCCCAGAGCCAGAGGTAGGGGCATAACGCAATCTTTTTTTTTTCCCCCATTTCCATTAAAATCAACGGGCATCTTTTGGCTACTATTAATGAGAGCCTAGAAGATAGAAAATAAAATAAGAGCATAATTTGCATAAATATATGAGCTAGGCTGAGCAAAAGAGTACTTTGTAATTAAATTCAATTAATAATTTTGAGATCGACTTCAATGTTAAATGAGGATTTTATTATTTTTATCTACTTTACAAGACAAATGTTGGGTTTTCATAATTTTTATTTTTGAAATTCATTCTCTATAAAATTACATGGATGGAAATATATTAGTTTTTTCACTTTTATTTTTGAATGTTTATGCTTTCTTATCTTATGCAAATCTAACATTGAAATAAAATATTAAAATTGTATTAAAATAATTAAATTCAAGAATTCAAATTCATTGTTTTGACATTTTAATTATTTTTCATCTTAAATTCATAAATCTTATTAGGCTGACCGTAATCTAACAATTTGACAATGGAAATGTGTATTTAAACTTTGGTCATTATTACATAGGACATACAAAATTATTATATAGACAATGTGTATTATTCCTTTAAATCCAAAAGAAGTATTTCACATCAATAAAACTATTAAGTTAGCACTAATTAATTAAACGGCCTCTCTCTGACAAAACATCCGTAAAAGCCGAAAGCAAATGAAGCCTTGTTGAGCAATTTAACCAACGCAAACAAGCAAGCAAACAAAAGACAGAATAGAAAAGGGAAAGGAGAGCACTGTACAGAGATTCCACAACTTTGAAGAAAAGCAAAGGGAATACGGCGATGGAATTATATCAGTAGTTTTATAACAAGTAGACATGTGCAATCATATACACATTATCGTGATCAGGCAATTATAAGAATCACTAATCATCCCCAATGATTAGTGAAGGACCCTACTATTTAATTAATCTTTAATCTTGTTTAGAGTAACTTAAAGCAAAGACTGTTTAAATCTAATGTGCATCTTTTCATTTAAGGAACTACGATCAGTCTCATATTAGAATATTACTATGCATTTAAGCATCATGCCAATAAAAAATTATTTATCTTAGCTCCTTCATACTCCATTTTGACTAATTTTAAATTACAGATGAGTACTAAATTTTGGTAGAACTAAATGATTCGATCACAGCCTGGACCACCGATTGGTGCGGGTCGGCTACAAGGAAAACCCGACATATATACAATTGATTTAATAGCTAATACTCCTGGAAACAAAACATGAAAGCTTATTTCATGATTCTCTAGGTAACCGGCTAATTAATTAGTTTCTAACCAAAATGTATTGTAGCTGTTTTATCTAACAGACTATTGAACAAGAGTTATTTTTTTTTGGAGAAAAACTGTCGGACAAGTGTTAGGTCTTCGAATCTACTAATGCTAAGAGTATGTATATTTCGACCCTCAAAAAAATAATAACATATATTTTTCACAGTAGAAATTTTCATGGTAATTCCAATAAAAGGCTAAATTAGGTTGGCAAATTAAAACATACCGTGTTGTTTCGAAGTAGGGTAGGAATGAAGCTCATTTATTTGATTATTAGCCTTATATTATATTCAATAACATGGGCGCAGGTAATGATGTTTCTTTTTTTTTTCATCTTATTGTGTATGAGTATAGATTAAAAAAAAAATAGTTTATCGGACGAGCGGACAGGTAAGATTTATTTTATATGTATTATAATTAAATACATAATCATATAATACAAATATTTTCTCGTTCATTTAAAAATTAAATTGCTAATAAGATTATGTTTAGCATATATCATATTAATTTAAGTAGGTACAATAAACAAATATGTTCATCCTACTTGTACTCAATCCGTTCACGCTTATATGCTTGTAGCTAAAGAATTAAAAGGGTTGGAACTTAGAACCGGTTAGTTAAGGACCAATAGCTTTTTGCCTTTTTGGTTTGACGCAATATATATTTGGCATGAATAAACGGGCAGTCGGCGCCGATGAGATGTACATCAAAGTAAGATAATCCATGCCTATGTATCTTCTACTTATAGACTAGTTTAGGTTCAATTATTTCTTTTGGCGACCGCACTAGCTCCCAAATCTTTCAGTTATGGACGCTTTGATATATAGCGCCAATACTATTACACCTAATTGCAACTCCACTAAATGACAATACATAATAGAGAAGATTAGAAAGGGGATATAACCAATCTTGTCTAATATTACCGATTTCATTTGTTAGGGACAAGCAATCTATCAATGCTTGGACGAGACATTTTCATTCAAGCAAAACCTTGTGTACATTTGTTCTGTTCCAAACAAACGTCATTAATTCATTTTAAGCTTATCTCGTTGGAGTGAGTCAAAAAACTTCTTCTATAAGGGTCCGCTCCAGAGGGGAGTACTCGGGAGAGGAGGAAGGGTACTCAGTACCCCCGATTTTGGGAGTAACCGAGTTCTCCTCCTTTCTGTGTCTGTAGTCCTCCAGGTTTCCGTCGATTCTCCCCCTCTGGAGCGGAATAACTGGCGCTCTCCTCCCTTCCCTTCGCTCCGACTCCCACCCTCTGGAGCGGAGTCTAAGCAGAGAACCAAGGCCTAAGACTGTCATAACAGTAAGTTAAATTAATACCAAAAGGCATCACGCTTTCAAAGTCTATAAAGATGGTGTCCTTCGTATTTCGAACAACGGCATTAATCTACATAATTTTGATCTACGATCAGCTAGATTTAGATGCATAATTACACCTTGATTCCTTCAGTCTCAAGCAAGGTGGAATTTGTTTTAAAAAAGATCGGACATTTTATAAACCTATAAAACGCTATGCCCCCCTCTATGACGTGTCAAGAAATGGAGTTTAATCGTCAAAAATAATATCTAGTTTTGAAACATAATATATACTCTATAGACATCATGCACGTAAATAATAAGAAAATTTAATACAAATTTTACATTGCATAAAATAACTTAAATTTTATAGCAGTCGGAAGTAATAACCTTAGCATAGAATACTAAATAATATTTTAAATGTATGAAATGTATTACACAACCAATCAATAAAACAAACAATTTCTATTTCTATTTTAATTATTTTACTTGATTTAGAATAATACTGAGTTAACATTGTCAATGGAATAGTCAAAATTTGTTAATTGATCCTCACCATTTGTACAAACAAGAAGCAAGAGAAAAGGGGAAATCTATATAATATAGATGATGAAGCATGTACAAACAAGAAGCAATTGCACCCCTCCTAGACTCATTATCAAAGAACGGGGTACGGAAAAGGATATAATGCCTACCCAAAACGAAATCTGCAAATATCAGAATCAGCAAAACCACTCCACTCTATTGGTGATTTTATGCCAAAATTAAGAATCAGCAAAACCACTCCACTCTATGGGAGATCTCAATGCTAATATTTAAAACAAATCATGAAGGAACTTAGGTTCACAGACCAACAAGAGCATCAACTAAAAATGTCACTACAAAGCTACACTGAGCAACCTCATATCATACTCAATTCCATGTCCATGGTAAATAACCAGCGGTCCATGCTTTTACAGAATAGAAACAGAAATGCATGATAATTTGTAGTCTTTGTTCTCTTTCTGCGACCTCTTAGATTTTCACCTATTAAAACAAAAATAAAGTTTGGATCAGATAAGAAAATAGCTTCCGAGATCCATTACAGCTCAGAAATTTTTATTTTATACATTGAAAGGAGAATCATGTATACATGTTAAAGTTTTGAGCTGCTAATAAAGGGCTATATTATATATATATAATATTACAATCATAAATGATAAATATTTTCTGTAGGAATGTTAAATATCAATTATGGGCTTTTGTGCATGTTTGATCAGGCCGCTGTACTCTTCCAACAGCGCCAAAACATTTGTTTTTTGTTCAATTAGGCTCGTTCGATCAGGTCAATAGTGATGATACATTCAAATCTTTCAAAACAAGAGGCTAAAAACCAAGCATCTTTCTTAGACAGTTATAATTTGTATACAAATCAACTATTTCTATTGGCTCTTAGCAATGTCTGTTTTGATAATTAGAGCGTAATATAGTTATCATTTAATTGGCAAAACAAACAAACACAAAGTCAATAGTTCATGGGCCATGTTTCGAACAAAGTCAACAGTTCATGCACCATATTTCCCCCACTGACGTCTTACTTTTAAGTAAACTTAGTGCTGAGACTCATTTAAGGATACTGTCACGTCTAGAAATCAACTTGGTCAGATCATGTACCAGTACCAGTCTGTATCTAACAGTATATTTCAGTTTCCATTTGAATACCAGATTTCTAGATTGTTCTTTTCCTTTTCTTTTTCTCATTTTCACTGATTTTTTCCATTTTGATTACACAATGAAAGGCGAACTGAAGCGCTAATGCTATAACTAATTAATAATGACGAAAATATAGGACCAGTTGTATGGAGTTTGGATAAAATAAAGAGTCCGAAATACACAATTGATTCATTTAGGTCCATAGAGCTCGACTACACAAAAATTACTTAATTGGGGATAATTTGGGAAGTAATCGTTTACCTCACCTATTGGATTAGTACACAAACTCAGATGTTGTCTAAGGAAAGATCACACCAAGTATCCCATTCCACTGGTTTGGTTTCCTGATCTGAAAATTCAACCAAATTAAACATTACTAATACTAACTACATAAACTATAAATTGAATTATGATACAACATTATAGTTGCTACCTAGGCTAATCAACTATCATATCAGAAATTTCAACAAAGCTAAATATACTGCCAATTTCTTTAGAACAATAAACCAAATACAAAAATGAAGGGAAAATTGCAAAGAAAAGGGGCATGGCATACTAGAAGTTTCCTCGTTTTCCTCAGATTTTGGCGCCATCGCAGAAGGCAACGGCAGATCTGCACCGCAATCAAAAGAAAGTTCTCAGTGCCCAAATAGAGAGACAGAAGATAAATAAATTACAAGGGGTTAGGGTTTTAAAGAGCGAAAGAGAGAAAACCATCAAGAGGGAGCGTATCTCGCATCCAATCGTCATCAACGAGATCGATCAGTATTCCCATGCTCAGCTGCTGCAGCTCCGCCATTTGCCTTATAGACTCTCGCGCTCTCGCACTCCTCGCCGCTTCGGGGAGTATATTTGAATTGTGATTCTGTGAACAACTAGAGCCTCCTTTTCTTTTTTATTTTCTCTTTATTTTAGAGATCTGCACAAATGCTATCGGGTTCGGGTGGGGATATAAATATCGACTATTCATATTTTTACTCTATCGACAGGGCTAATCGAATTCGCTCGATATTTGACTTACAAATAAATATAAAATATGTTATAATTTTTAAATTTGTAAAAATTAATGTATAATTTTTTTTTTGTATTTCTGATGGAAGAATTATGTGTTTTTAAAATTAACAATTATTTTTAGTAGCTATTTTAATTATTAAATTTTTATTAGCCTATCATTAATTTATAACTAACATTAATTGACGGGTACCCATTGGTCAAAATAGAATCTTTAACATTTTAATTTTGAAGAACATAAAATCAACAAATTAAGGATATTTTTTTATCCTTATGATCAACCATCAAGGAAAAATTTTTTATATACCCCTTAGAACTGAGGAAATACAGAATTTGCCCCTCGAAAGTTCAAACTACTGATTTTGCCCCCCCCCCCCCCGAATTTGGGACGCCTTCTGTTTTTGCCCTTCTGCCATTTTTTATAATATAAATAATTATTAAATAATAAAACTGAAAACTTGAGACGATTTTACCCCCGTCTATTAGACTCAGTCGATCAAATTCAAACCCGAGTCACGATTCGATCGACTAATCCCAGTCGACCCTTCTTCTTCTCTTTCTTCTCTCGCCTCTTCAATCGATTTGCTCTCTGTGATGAACCCTAGAAAGCTCCTCATCGCTACCAATCGATAAACCCTAGCTAATTGATTCAGACTAACTTCTTCTCCTTCTATCACCAAATCGTAAGCACAAACTCTCTCGCACGATGTAGACTAAACTTCGTCTTTTCTTCTTCTCATTCGATCAGACCATCTCGCACGATTGCAGCCTCATCTTCTCAGCCGTGGCTCTCCCACTGTCCGTTGTCTACCATCGCACGGCATTCGTCTCCGCCCAGGTTCATCTTTTTTTCTTTTCAATTAATTAATGTACCTCAGCTAATGGGAATGACGTTCTCTCGTGAAACCAGAGCAGAATTGGCCTCTCATGGTGATTATCTCCTTTTCTGTAGACACTCTTGATAAGTAAAATTGCATAATAGTAGTAGTGTCGATACATCCAAGAGGTTTTTGTACTCTTCAACTAGTGGTTTGAAAAGGGAAGGCCACTCCATTAAGTTAGACGGCGAGCAAATTTCTTTTGCAGATATAACAAGCATATAAAAACCAAAATGACCAATTCATTTACTCGAATTGATTAAAAATGTATATTTATTAGTTACCAATTGACCAATTAAACACTAGCTTCAATTTAATGTTTGTTGTAATTTGACTCAAAATTAGGGTAAACAGATGCATGCTGCATATATCCTATTGCGGTTTTTTTTTTTACTCAAATTGAAGCTTCAGATCTGTTCTGAACTATTGCTCATAAATTAAATGTCCTCGCATAATTCTTGCTTCTGTGTCTTTACTTTTGTTCACTTTTGAAGGAGCTGAAATTATTGTACTTTATTGCTCAAAATTTGTTCATATAATTGCACTATACTTAATCTATCTATAATCTTGCTTTTCAGGTGTTGAATGTGATCAACTCTAATGGACAGAAATACAAACGGCAGTGGTAGTCAACCATCACCTACTGCTGAGCATGTGGAGCATGAGGATGAGCTGCATGTCGAAGCCGATGGTGAGCAAATGTTTAGCTAGATGACTGATGTTAATGACTGTGGTTTAGTAGCTTACTTTTTGAAGACATTTGATGATCGGTGTATTTTGTTTAGTTAGATGACCGGTGTAATGACTGGTGATGCAGTATTGATTTTGTTTAGTTGGATGTATTAGTTGGTGTTTATCTGACTGGTGTAATAACACTTGATTCATCATACTACTACTATATTACTTGTTCTGTTTGCATTATCATGATGCCAAAGATATCTGAATCGATGCTTGTTTTGTTTCTATTGATGTTGTAATTGATACTGTATTACTTGTGGATGCTTGTTCTGTTTGTATTAAGAACCATGCATGAACGAAGAAATGATGGATGCTTGTAATGTTAACTTAGATATTAGATGATGGATGTTGGTAATGCTTAGTTGTTACATCACAAGGGAAATGTCGAGTTTGCATCAACTACAGCAAAGATCAATCCTAGTTGTTAGCTGTTCTTTATAATTGGTTTTTATTTGATTATCTTCCGAACTTGTTTAAAAAAATTTTATCGCTGAAATTTCAGCATTGATAATGCCCCAGTTGTACCTACTAGTAATACTACTACATCAGATCATCTCAGCAATTGGAATCTCATGCTTTAGCTTACTGTTATCAATAGAAGCAAAGCAAACGTGCTTACTGTTATCAATAAGTGATATTTCAATGCTTACTGCTATCAATGCTTACTGCTACAATTGCTGCACTTATAAGTGACAGAGAATACAAAGATTGATAAGGAGAAAGCCAGGCTAAATAAATAAATAAACTGCTAAGACTAGAAACAAAAACTACAGCTTGAAATCTCATTTCTTACTCTTAATCTGCTAACTTGCATTCTGATAAGCTACTTCTATCAATCTAATCCTCATCTAATCTTAATCTTATCCACTACAACAAAAGTAGTACAATTAAAAAGCAATCCTATCAATCTAATCCACAATTAAAAGAGCAATCAACACCATTAATAGAGTAACAATGACTATAAAACTTAAAGCATTATACAATTTCAGCTTATCCAATGAGGCCACTAGTGCTCTAATTTGACATTCGTCATATTGACATTTTTTCTTGAATTCATCAGTCAAATTCTCCAATTGCTTCTTGAATTCATCATTCAAATTCTCCAATTGAGCTTCCACTGTAGCAAGTAGATCAGAGTCGAGAGCTTCCACATTTGCATTTATTGCATAACCCTCATACTCGTTATCCCACATCCAGAAGTTGCACCTAGTTCTCTTTGGAAAAGAAATAAAGAAATTAAATTGAGTTTACTGACATTATTATTTAGCTAAAGCACACAAGTAGACAATTAAAATCCAATGAAAAAAAAAAAGTCAGGACTTTACTGTTATCAATTGAGATACCGAGTATGAGAGTACTGTCACGGTGTAAAAGAAAGTCGAGCTGGAGCTGCTGCTCGTTACTCAGAAAGGACTGTCTAAGCAAAGCAATCTACTAGATATCAATCAAAATAGTCTTCTTGAGAACGGGAACAAGTTAGGGAGTCGGCCATTAATTGACTTATTTATTAAGACTTTGCTGAGCCCTGGCGAGCCAGTCTATAAAAGGAAATTTCATTAATTCAATCTTTCCAGAGAACAAGTAAGGGAGCGGCGTCATCTAGAGAGTCACAAGTGCTGGATTAAGTGACCAAACCTGATTCAGTTCCAGCTTTCGATGATCAATTGAGACAGTACTGTTATCAATTGAGATACCCCAAAAAAAATTCAGGAGTTTACTGACATCACTAAAAATCGCATGAAAAAAAAAAGAAATCAGGATTTTACTGCACAGAATTAACTACACATTTTTTATATTGCCGTTCAATATCTGATTTTCAATTTTTTCTATCTTAAACCGAAATCACACAATGGAAGGAGAAAAGAAATTAAAATATTTCTGATCAAGTCAATTTTTACCTTGTTTGTGCATTTGTAGAACCATCTATTTGAATTCAAATCAGTTTTGCTCAGAAGCTTCATGACTGTAACACCACAATTTGGACATGGCAAGAGAGGCAAATCTTCACTTCGACTTGGCTGGGGGCTGACGCTCGACGATGCAGAATGCAAGGCGGATTGTGCGTCTCTCAAACGACGATGCATGAAGATCGACAGAGGTGGGGTCACTTCGCCTAAGTTTTAGGGTTCTTCTGTTGAGTCGAGTCGAATCGACTAGGATGGTTGAGTCTGGCGCGCGAGAGAGAAGTGCGGGACGAAGGTGGCGGAAGAATCTGCATCTAGGGTTCATCGTGTGGGAGGAGAAAGAAGGGTCCCAGAGAGAAGAATGGGACTGGGTTAAGTCCAGTCTTGTTTAATCTGGTTAGTCCGAGGGTAAAATCGTCTCAAGTTTTCAGTTTTATTATTTAATAATTATTTATATTATAAAAAATGGCAGAAAGGCAAAAACAGAAGGCGTCCCAAATTCGGGGGGGCAAAATCAGTAGTTTGAACTTTCGGGGGGCAAATCCTGTATTTCCTCAGTTCTGAGGGGTATATAAAAAATTTTCCCTATGATCAAAATTTCTTTTATAACATTCAACTTCCCTTTATATGACTTAACATAGATTGTTGTCTCTCTATATTCATGTGCATCATATTAAGATTTTCTACATTGTACAGAAATATAACATGTTCTTCTTATTACGTTAAAAACAAAATGAAACGATAAAATAATTAGATGTAATTATTTTTTTGGGGAAAAAGGTGGCTATGAACACCTCTAGTAAATATAAAGTCTACCCAATCAACTTTAAATATACAAAAAAAATCCTTAAAAGGAATTGTGGATTCACAGTCTTCACAAACATAGCGTTATCCTTAATCAATAGACTTATAATTAACTATGAGCCTCGTAGTATTAAAATTGAAATTGAAATTCCCTCAGATCTAGCACAACCTATAATGAAAATCTCATAAAATTAAAATCGGTTATAAGTTATAAATAGAAATTTATTGCCCATATACCATGCACTACGAAAATGCTAGTCTCCTTTGTCTTCTATGAAATACACAAAATAAATTTGCAAATCAGATACATCGGATTTACAATGTAATTTCAAACTTTACATTGGGATATAATCTATATTGTTTTTTAATATACATCAATAGATAACGCCCAAATGACAATTATATTCTATATAGTACTTAAACATAGATTAGAAACATATTTTAGATTAGTTAAAGTGCTAAAATATAGATTATTGCACTCAAATTAATTAAAATGAACGTAAAATCGCTTGAAATGTCCAAATGATGCTTAGAATATGCATTATTTGCACATTATATGGGTATTTACTATGTATAATCCAATTATTTGAATACATCAGATCAAAAATATATTCTAGACAATATATATAACTTAAATATATATTCTAGACAATATATATAACTTAAATATAACTTAAGAACATAAAAACATTATAGATAAAATAAGGAGCTTAAATATGTTTATTGCGAACAAATGACTTAAAATTAATGCAAAATCTCTAGAAATGTGCAAACGATGCTCAGAATTTGCATTATTTGCACATTATATGCGTATTTATTATGTCTAATCCAATTATTTGAATAAATGAGAACAGAAATATATTCTAGACAATATAAACAGCTTAAATATAAATTATTGCGATCAAATGACATAAAATGAACGCAAATCGCTCGAAATGCTCAAATGATGCTCAGAATTTGCATTTTTTTTTATAATATATGCGTATTCACTATTTATATTGTAAAAAATAGTGATTTCAAAATAAGAATAGAATCATAATGTAGACAAAATAAAGAGCTTAAATATAGATTATTGCAAAAAATGACTCAAAATAAGTGTAAATTCTTTTGAAATGCTCAAATGATGCTCAGAATTTGCATTATTTGTAAATTATAAGTGTATTTACTCTGTATAATCCAATTATGTCAATAAATAAGAACAGAAAAATAATCTAGATAAGCTAAAGGGCTTAAATATAGATTATTGCAAACAAATGACTTAAAATAAATGCAAAATCGCTGGAAATGCTCAAATGATGCTCATAATTTGCATTATTTGCCCATAATATGTGTATTTACTTTGTATAATCCGATTATTTGAAAAAAAAATAAGATCATAAACATATTATAGTGAATATAAAAGAGCTTAAATATTAGATTATTGCGATCAAATAACTTAAAATGAATGCAAAATTGCTAGAAATGCTCAAATGATGCTCAGAATTTGCATTATTTGCACATAATAAGGGTATTTACTATGTATAATACAATTATTTGAATAAATAAAGTCAGAAACATATTTTAGACAAAACAAAAATCTTAAATATAGATTATTGCGAACAAATGACTTAAAATGAATGTAAAATCTCTTAAAATACTCAAATGACGATCAGGATTTGCATTATTTGCACATTATATACGTATTTACTATGTATAATCCAATTATTTGAATAAATAAGATGAGAAACTTATTCTAGACAATATAAAGAGCTTAAATATAAATTAATGCGATCAAATGACATAAAATGAATGTAAAATCGCTCGAAATGCACAAATGATGCTCAGAATTTGCATTATTTGCATATTATTTGCAAATTTACTATGTATAATCGAATTATTTGAATAAATAAGAACATAAACATATTCTAAATAAAATAAATAGCTTAAATATATATTATTGGTAACAAATAACTTAAAATGAATGCAAAATCTCTTGAAATGCTCAAATGATGCTCAGAATTTGCAGTATTAGTACATCATATGTGTATTTACTATGTATAATCCAATTATTTGAATAAATGAGATAAGAAATATATTCTAGAGTAAAGAGCTTAAATATAAATTTCTGCGATCAAATGACATCAAATGAATATAAAATCGCTCGAAATACACAAATGATGCTCAGAATTTGTATTATTTGCACATTATATGCAAACTTACTATGTATAATAGAATTATTAGAATAAATTAGAACAGAAACATATTCTAGATAAAATATAGATCTTAAATATAGATTATTGAGAACAAACGACTTAAAATGAATGCAAAATCTCTTGAAATGCTCAAATGATGCACAGAATTTGCATTATTTGCACCTATGTGTTTTTACTGTCTATAATCCAATTATTTGAATAAATGAGATAAGAAACGTATTCTAAACAATATAAAGAGCTTAAATATAAATTATTGCGATCAAATGACATAAAATGAATGCATAATGGCTCGAAATGCTCAAATGATGCTCAGAATTTGCATTATTTGCACAGTATATGCGTCTTTACTGTAATTAATCAAATTATTTGAATAAATAAGAACAGAAACATAATCTACATAAAATAAAGAGCTTAAATATAGATTATTACGAAAAAAATATTTAAAAATTAATGCAAAATCTCTTGAATGCTCAGATGAAACTCAGAATTTGCATTATGCACATTATATGTGTATTTACTCTGTGTAATCCAATTAGATGAATAAATAAGATCATTAACATATTGTAGTCAATATAAAGAGCTTAAATATAAGATTATTGCGATGAAATACTTAAAATGATTGAAAATTGCTAGAAATGCTCAAATCATGTTCAGAATTGGCATGATTTGCACATTACAATTGTATTTACCATGTAATACAATTATTTGAACAAATTAATTCAGAAACATATTCAAGACAAAATAAATATCTTAAATATATATTATTGCAAACAAATGACTTAAAATGATTGTAAAATCTCTTGAAATACTCAAATGATTCTCAGGATTTGCATTATTTGCGCATTATATGTGTAATTACTATGTATAATCCAATTATATGAATAAATAAGATGAGAAACATATTCTAGACAATGTAAAGAGGTCAAATATAAATAAATGCAATCAAGTGACCTAAAAGGAATGCAAAATCGCTCGAAATACACAAATGATGCTCATAATTTGCATTGTTTTAATATTATATGCAAATTTACCATAATCGAATTATTCGAATAAATAGGAACAGAAACAAATATTCTAGATAAAATAAAGAGCTTAAATATAAATTATTGCAAACAAACGACTCAAAATGAAAATGAATGAATAATCTCTTGAGATGAACAAATGATGCTCAGAATTTGCATTATTTGCACATTATATGTGTATTTACTATGTATAATCCAATTAATTGAATAAATGAGATCAGAAATATATTCCAGACAATATAAAGAGCTTAAATATAAATTACTGCGTTCAACTGACATAAAATGAATTTAAAATCGCTCAAAATGCACAAATGATGCTCAGAATTGTCATTATTTGCACATTATATACAAATTTACTATGTATAATCGAATTATTGAAATAAATTAGAACTGAAACATATTCTAGACAAAATATAGAGCTTAAATATTAGATTATTAAGAACAAATTGTAGTATTCTGTCAAATGAAACGAACCAGTTTAGATGAGACGGACTGTTTCAGATCCGTGTTCAAATGGTCCGTTCCAATAGATACGGTGCACCTGGACAGAATGCTGTGAACATCGCACCCTTTCATCAAAACACTGCCTTTGCATCTTCTGAGCGATTTGAACCCTCTATATATACTTTCTCTGAGATGGCAGAGGGTATGTGAGAGGCTTCTTTCAGTTCTAACCCTAGTTTAGACAAGAGAGAGAGAAGATAACGAGTTTCTAAAGGGAACGAGTCAAGGCCGACTAACTCCTGTCAAACACCATCAGTTGGGGTTGCAACATCGGCTTTGTAGTGATTCTCTCACTGCAGGATATGGAGAAGATCAGAGACTAAGGAGACGTGCTTGGTTTGCGGGTTTCAAGTTCATCCGCTCAACACTCGATTTCGATTAGCGATGGCACGAGGTATTTTACGATTCTGGTTTATTTTCGCATTCTAGAATTGTTGTAGCACTTACAGTTGGTATCAGAGCGGGTTATGCCGCTGGATAGCCTTTATTGAAATAGGATTTCATAACGGTTTATCAGAAATTCTGTTGTAAGTGTTGAGTGGATTGAGTTTTTGTCTGATTTTCTTGATTGTCTGAATTCGTGGAGCATTATCTCAAGATCTGCTTATCCAATTTGAGTGAGGTTTTCGGGATTGGAAAGATCTCTGAGTCTACTTTCCAGCGAGACCAACATCTTGAAAATCCAGTGGGTATACAGTGAGATAATCAAGTCGCAACCAGCAGTGGGCAGACAGTCGGGGTTCTGAATTTTCTGACCTTTCAGTATTACGGGCCAGATTTCTCTTAATTGATAATTCGGTTTTGCATGAAATTTTACTGGGATGTATATATTTCAGATATCTTTCCAGAGAGTGTAAATTTGCAAAATTCCGATAAAGTATGAGTGAGATATGCTGTCTGTAAGATAGGTCATCCTGACAGTTTGTCCTGTTTTATCTGTGATAGTCTGTCTTTCGAGGGGCATAGCTTTTGATCTGTAAATTTGTTTTTGATGAAACTTGCGTCATAAGAAAGACCTTTGAATCTAGTTTCTGTAATGACCAAGAACACAGAAAACAAATAAGTATAGAGAAAGTTATTGTCAGTTTACCAGAAAGTATTCAGGCTGTCAGAAAGTTTCTGGATGGAACTTTGGACGCACCCTTTCATGTGGGGCGACCCTTTTGGAGTTAGAACGACCGTTCCAACAGAGTTTAGTCCAGAAATGAATTTTAAGATGAAAATTAAGGTATAATCAGACATATGATGGTTCTCCATTGTTAATTAAAGCTTGTAGATTACATAACTGATGAAGGCTTAAAACCTAGGTCAAATAAATTAAACCTATGAATTACCTCACTAGACGTTCGAGTAAAGCAAAGGTGTCGAACCCACAAGGACGGTTGAATACCAGACTTAATCTTTCTTAAAAGCTAGAGGATGGATTTTTGTGTTTTTAGAAATATTTGTAATAATAATAATAATAGAAAAATAGGCAACTAAACAAGTAATAAATAATAAAATAGTTTTTGGGTTATTTTTTTATAATTTCTGGACTCAAACAGATGCAATAAAATGTCCTAGGGATGAGTGTTCAATTAGTTTAGCTTTAAGACAACTCTACCACGATTTTCATCGAGGCAGAGAGTCATTTCGGTGCGAAACAGAACTATTTCGGTGCGAAATGAGTTCTGTCGAGCACCAAAACTTGCCTTAAACCTGTTGTTTCGACTTGACAATTTTACAGGATAATTTGTGAAGGTTACTAAGCGACCAGACCCTAACCCTAACCTCAACTTTCGCTTCTCGGTTCTGGTTTGGATTTGATGTCGGGTTTTACCACAAAAACAACTAATCCTATACTTACGTTTTAAGACTAGTTTGTTTAGGAATACTTGAATGGATTTCTAGAGATATTTAAGGTCCTGTCGGTGCAATAAAAGTTAGATCTTTCGATCGTTAACTAACCTACCCTTTCGAGTTTTGGTTTATCTCAAGTGCTTCGATCTATTAATTATTTGGTCGAGTTAAATCTTATCAACGCTACGTATCATCAATAAGCTAACTTTCAAGCAAACAATTAAATCAAACAAGCAAGTAATAATTCTCAAACAAGTAAATCACAAAATATCATAATATAATCATCAAGTCATAGCAACATACTAAACTAATCTACTAACTACCCTAAGACATCATAAAAACTACTCACTAATATCCATAACAGAAATAACAACAAGTATCATGCAAATAATAAAGATACAAGCCATAAAACAACGAAATAAGAGCATATAAGAGTAAACCGAAGAATCCCAATGCTAATACTCGCTATCTCTGGCCTAGGAATCGATCTGAACGAACGTGCTGCTGCTGCTCCCTCCAAAACGCCAAGAACTCCAAGAAATCAATGGAAATGCTCCAAAACGCTAAGTAAGGAAGGTGGAAAATGAGTATGGAAGGTAGAATACGTGCCCAGGAGGTCAAGGACGCATATATGTACCCACAGGAGGCGGCTAGGGCAAGGAGAGGCGGTGGAAATCTTTCCTTCTCCGAAAATTACCATTTTCGCACTTTCCTGAAATGCATTTCGGTGCGAAATGGAGGCATTTCGGTGCGAAATGGCACTTCAGGTCTGCTGGATGGGCTGAGAATCAAGCCCACGCTGGAGATATGGCTCGTGCTAGGCTCCTGTGGTCTCAAGGCATGTGTGTGTGAGCCAGGAATGAGTCATCTGGCTGAGAAAGTGATCCATCCTTCACAAAAGTCGGGTCTCGTCTCTAATTTCCTTAGAATTCTACAAAATAAAACAAGAAGCACGGCAGCAGCAATATCCTGGAAAATATAGCAATTTATGAGACAATTTATAGTGGTTTGATCAATAATTAAGGGCTAAGTACGGTCAAAATACGTATAAAAATAAGGAACATCAAATCCCCCCAAACTTGAATCTTTGTTTGTCCTCAAACAATAATCTAAGCTTAAAGGTTAAGACTGTACTTAGACCTAGAAATGAAATATCTCAAACCAATGATGCAACGAAACTTTATTAAAAGGTATTACTCAAAGTTCCACAAGTTAGAGATAAATAAAGCAAATAAAAATTAATTCCAAGGACAAGGGTTTAGTTCTCTTTTTGGTTTAAATTGTGCAACACTTAGTTCTCATGAATTCTCAAAATCAACTCAAGGACCTTAGCTTCACTTCATCAATTCAAATGCAAACTCAAATTCAAATGCCCGTTCTTTTTCATAAGTTGCAAACGTTTGTAAAGAAAATTTTATCAAAGCTAAAAATTCTATAATGAGTCTAATTTTCAATTTTTCACCAATTTGAATTTGTGCAAGTCGAGCCGCGGTGATTTACATCACTTAAGGTTTTACGCTATTGGGACTTGTGAATAAGCTACCAGCACATGCCGCACTGGGGAGATCTAACTCTTATGTCACACGACTAAGGCCACCGGTATCATCGGGCCAGAGCTCCTAGCAACATAGAATTTTCATTTCTCCAATATTTGTGGAATTTGTTTGGAATTACAAGTCCCTTCGCACCTTCATTTTCGCAACTATTTAGATTTATTCAATTTAAATTTGCTTGTTGGTGATTCAAGCATTCAAGAACAGCTTAGACTCATCTTATAACTTTTAAAGTTGATAAAAACTTCTTTGAACAAAAGCTTACAAAATACAAAATCGTTCACTCGGCAAAAACTTGTGAGAATTGACTAATAATGAATTGATAATTCTAAGCATCCAAGTTCAGGTCCTATCCTATCAAGCAATCATTCAATTGATCTATTGGTGCACAAACCAACCTAAAATCTCCTAAACAAACATTTATCCTTAAGAAATAATTTTAAAATTGCTTCAAAAATTCAAACAAGTGTGAAACAGTGAATAATATATCCATAAAAACCTCACAGTGATAATACATGCATCAGAAAAAATCAAAATCAAAAGTTAACATTTTCAATTAAATTCCAGAGAGGAATTTCGCACCGAAATGGGACCATTTCGGTCCGAAATGGACATGAAAATCATCAAAAATGCCAGAAACAAATGCAATTTCGCCCAAAATTTTTATTTCCATCTTCTTTCCCCCCCCCCAAACTGAATCAAGCACTGTCCCAGTGCGTCAGAATCACAGAGAATAAAAATAAAGGAGAGGGAAGTAAAAATCGTACCAAATCAATGGGAAGAAGAAGAAGGACCGGCCCCATCATGTGGCGGGCCATCATCACCAGCACCATCAGAATCACCATCTGACCCATCGCCAGCATCATCACCCTCGTCGGAAGTGGGAGGGTATAGCCAAGAACCGTGACGCGCGTGGTGGTAAAGAATGTCCACCCGGCCCTCAATATGGCTAAGTCGACGCTGAATGGCTCGATCGCTCGCATCCTGTCGATGGAGTAGAGTCTGGAGAAGGCCCGTCACGTGCTCCAAAGAACCATAGGGCACGGAATCATGTGTGGGCTCCGGAGCTGGATCATCAATGCGCCTACGTCGACGAGAACGAGACCCCTCCGGAATATCCATAGGCATGGGAGCTGGGGCTGCACCAACATAATCACCTGGAACGAGCCAAGTGGCAGGGTCACTCCGGTCAATCTGATGAGGGTAAGGTAAAAGAAAACCACCCCTCAACCATCGCACCTGACGACTCGCTCCACGTCCAACATACTCAATGTAACCCATCGTCTTGTACCGATCCATATCGGTCTGGTACCAAGCCCCACACTCAGTCTCCGCACGAAAGTCAAACTCTGCACCAATAAACCGGTGAATGATCAAGGTGACATAAGAACACATGGAGATAGCACCTCGACCCACTCGATCTCTCTCATCCATCCAATGATCAACCATAACCTTCGCGATCCGGATCCGCTGAGGCTGTGGTCGAAGCATGAGGCGCATGAAAAGCAAGTCATTCTTCGTGGCACGTCTCATGGTCTCCCCCCTAGCAAACACAGTAGAAGATATGCAACGGTGAAGCAGTGCCAGGGTGGGATGCTCAATGTAGATACTCAGAGAATCAGAATCATAGTGCCGAGAGATCTGTGTCCAAAACTCCTCACGATCGGCATCAGTGCCAGTGTCCTGCACATCAAGCTGTGGGCAATCATGCTCGAGACCCAGAATCTGAGATAGTCGCTCCATGGGAATAAAAATCCTCTGGCTCTTCAAATAAAACTCAATGTGCTCAACCCCCGCATGGCTCACCAAACGCAATGAACTCAAAAACTCGAGGGTAATGTTCCTATAGCCCGGACAACTGTGTGCCCAGAACTCAGCAGTAAACCCTATCTCCCCTGTCAATGCAAGGATCTGGTCTCTCACCCCCAACCTGTCCAGTAAATCCAAGTCCACAAATCGAGTATGCTCTAAGGGCCTCTTGTAAATTCTCTTAAAATTCTCGAAATGCCACTTGGTAGGCATCCGAAATCCATATTTTCTCTCAAAAGGGGCTGCCGCAGGGTCATACTCCCCTAATGGGTTCACTGGAGGTGGTGGAGGAACACCACCATGGCTCTGGGATCTGGTGGTACGGCGAAACGGGTCCATTTTGACACAAAACACCACTCTGTACCGATGATTTCGCACCGAAATACACTGTTTCGCACCGAAATGGGTGCTGTCAGAACTCAAAACACCTCTTCCTTTATTCCAAAAATTCCCAAACTTTGACACAATACCAAAAATAATCCAAGACACCCCCGACACACTTTTTCGCAGATCAAATCCCTCCAGAAAAATTAAACTCAAGAGATGAGAAACGGGTCAAACCTCAAATCCGTGAAAATGGAAGAAATACCGCACAATACCCCGGCTAATAACCCGTGGAGGCCCTCTAGACCCAAGGAGACTTCTGCAGTAGCGAGAAAACTCGATTTCAGAGCGATTTCTCCCCAAACCCGAAATCTTTTCTTCAAATTTTCAGCTTGTGTGTCGAGTTTCTTGCAAATCCGAGTGGGAAGAGTGGAAGAGGGCTGTGAGAGGAGTAGAAAGGTGATCCGATCTATGGAAATGGGTGAGAGAGGGGATATGTGCGTGAGGGATTGTGAGGCTCGGCTTGGAGAGTGGGTTACGGAAGAGAGATGAGGGGGTGCGAGTGAGAGAGGAAAGGGGAAACGGTGGGAGAGAGGGAAGGGGTGCATTTAATTCAATTAATTTGGATTGGGCTTGGACTTTGGGTGTTGGAAATGGGCCAAGGTTATGTCTCTTCAAAAATCCGAACTGGGCCTTCTGCAAAAATAATATGGAGATGAATTAAAAAGCCCAGGAAGCCCAAGGAAAAATCGTTGAAAAATAAAGAGTTAAAATCTCGGCCCAGAAAAATTCCATAAATGACATTTCGCACCGAAATGCACTGTTTCGGTCCGAAATGGACAGTTGAAAATTGAAAATTGCTTGTTCGGGCTTCCTATTTCCCATCAAAATTTTTCAGTAAAACCCCAGAGATAAATCCCACGATTTAGTCAAATAAAACAATTGAATAGTTGGGAAAAATAAAGAGATGCAGCGTGAAAAATGTCTCATTTATGTGATATCCAAAGCAAAACGCGGAGCAACTCGCATGAGGTCGTGCATGGCCACTGTTTTTGGTCTTTCCTGGCCTGTGGTGCTCTAGCACGAGTTGTTGTCTTGCCTTGCGTCCATCGATTCCATTTTCCTACATAAAAACAAAAGGAAAAATGTTAAACACTAATTTTTTTAGGTCATTTTTTTTTTCATTTTCTAATTTTTTTGTGTTTTCTTGATTCTTCAAAAATAAATGAAAATAAATAAAACTCTAAAAACCCTTGGGTTGCCTCCCAAGAAGCGCTCTTTTTAGGTCATTAGCTTGACCCCTTTGTTTTCTATGCGTCACTTAGAGATTCGGAGAAGCGAACGCATGCCACTTGTCCAATTTCCTCGTTGGCGATGTAGTGCTTCAATCTTTGCCCATTGACTTTGAAAGGCTCCGAATCCTTATCACAAATTTCAATGGCACCAAAAGGATAAACTTTCACCACTCGAAACGGTCCAGACCACCTTGATTTAAGCTTGCCCGGAAAGAGCTTCAACCTCGAGTTGAACAACAAAACCAAGTCTCCTTCCTTGAATTCTCTTCTTAAGATTTTCCTATCATGCACAAGCTTCGTTTTCTCTTTATAGAATTTTGCATTTTCATAGGAATTGAGACGAACCTCGTCGAGTTCATGCAAGTCCAAGATTCTTTTCTCACCAGCTTTAAGCAAATCCATGTTGATGGCTCGTGTAGCCCAATATGCCCTGTGCTCAAGTTCAACTGGTAAGTGGCAAGGTTTACCATAAACAAGCTTGAAAGGACTCATACCTATTGGAGTTTTAAATGCCGTGCGATAAGCCCAAAGTGCATCATCAAGCTTGTTTGCCCAATCCTTGCGTGACCGTGCAACTGTTTTCTCCAAGATGCTCTTAATTTCGCGGTTTGAAACTTCCACTTGCCCATTTGTTTGTGGATGATAGGCGGTGGCGACCTTGTGCAAAACACCATGTCTTTTTAAAAGGCCATCAAAGTGCCGGTTGATGAAATGCTTGCCACCATCGCTAATCACCGCTCTTGGCACTCCAAAGCGTGGAAAAATGATCTTGAAAAAGAGCTTGATCACCGAGTTCGAGTCAGCCGCCTTGCATGCAATTGCTTCCACCAATTTAGAGACATAGTCCACCGCTACCAAAATGTACCCAAATCCTTGAGAACTTGGGAACGGTCCCATGAAATCCACACCCCATACGTCAAAAATCTCGACTTCTAGGATGGGATTGAGTGGCATCTCATTCCTCCTCGAAATGCTACCTGTTCTCTGACATAAATCACAAGAAGAAACAAAAGAGTGAGCATCTTTGAAAAGACTAGGCCAGAAGAAACCTGATTGGAGCACTTTTGCGGCTGTTTTCGAGAAAGAAACGTGGCCACCATAGGCAGAGGAGTGGCAGCTAGCGAGTATTGGCTTGACCTCTTCATATGGCACACACCTTCGAAGGATATTGTCGATTCCGATCTTGAAAAGGTATGGCTCCTCCCAAAAGTAGTACTTGGAGTCTGCTTTCAGCTTTTTCCTCTGTTGAGCAGTCATGTCAGAAGGTACATAGCCACTGGCCAGAAAATTGGCCAAATCTGCGAACCATGGCTCGCCATTTTTCGCCTCAGATCCTTCATTTCGGTGCGAAATGGTGTCGTTTCGCTGCGAAATGGCTGCCAGAGTCTCGATATTTGCAATGATTTCTTCGAGATTCCCTTCCCTTGCAGCAGATATGAGATTTCCCTGTACAGAAAACAGTTTTTCATGAGGAAATGAATCATTGATAGGGATTTCTTTACCTTCTTCCCATTGAAGGCGTGACAAATGATCCGCGACCGAGTTCTCCGTGCCTTTCTTGTCTCTAATCTCAAGGTCAAACTCTTGTAAAAGCAGTACCCAGCGAATCAACCTGGGCTTGGCATCCTTTTTGCTCAAGAGATAGCGAATCGCGGCGTGGTCGGTGTAGACTATGACCTTGGATCCCACCAAATAAGACCTAAACTTGTCGAGAGCGAAAACGATGGCAAGGAGCTCCTTCTCCGTGGTTGTATAGTTGACTTGGGCAGGGTCGAGCACCTTGCTAGCATAGTATATCGCCACGGGCTTCTTATCCTTGCGTTGCCCCAAAACCGCTCCAACTGCATAGTCGCTCGCATCGCACATGAGTTCGAATGGTTGGGTCCAATCTGGTGGTTGTAGGATAGGGGCCGAGACGAGAGCCTCCTTCAACCTACGAAAAGCATCAATACACTCATCAGTCACAATAAATTCATTGTCTTTTATTAAAAGATTGGTTAGAGGTTTAGCAATTTTTGAAAAATCTTTGATAAAACGGCGATAGAATCCGGCGTGTCCCAAGAAACTCCTAACATCCTTGACATTTTTAGGCATGTCGAGCTTTTCTATCACCTCAACCTTTGCTTTGTCAACCTCTATCCCTTTAGATGTGACCATGTGTCCCAAAACAACGCCTTGTTGCACCATAAAGTGGCACTTTTCCCAATTCAATACTAAGTTCACCTCTTCACAACGCTGCAAAACTTTGGAAAGGCTAGTTAGACAAGAATCAAAACAAGTGCCATAAACAGAAAAATCATCCATAAACACTTCCATGTCTTTTTCAATAAAATCAGAGAAAATAGCCATCATGGCTCTTTGGAAAGTGGCTGGTGCATTACATAGACCAAAAGGCATACGCCTATATGCAAAGGTACCCCAAGGACAAGTAAAAGTGGTTTTATCTTGGTCATTTGGATGGATTGGTATTTGAAAGAAACCTGAATAACCATCTAAATAACAAAAATAAGAGTGATTAGCAAGCCTTTCAAGCAACTGATCAACAAATGGCAATGGAAAATGGTCCTTGCGTGTCGCCGCGTTGAGCTTGCGGTAATCAATACACATCCTCCACCCAGTCACCATCCTGGTTTGAATCATCTCTCCTTTCTCGTTCTTCACCACTGTTGTACCCCCTTTTTTTGGCACCACGTGTATCGGGCTCACCCATTTGCTATCTGAGATTGAGTAGATGATACCCGCATCATGGAGCTTTTGTACCTCCTTTCTGACCACTTCAGTGAGGTTGGGGTTGAGTCTACGCTGCCCCTCTCTTGACGGTTTGTGGTCGTCTTCCAATAAGATCCGGTGGGAGCAAATCAAGGGATCGATACCCTTTAAATCATCGATAGAATAGCCAATTGCTCCTCTATGTGCTCGAAGTACTACCAAAAGCTTTTCTGTTTCTGCATCACTTAGCCCAGAGTTAACAATAACAGGGAATGATTGACTTGGGCCAAGGAATTCGTACCTGAGAGTCTCTGGCAGAGGCTTGAGCTCGACTTGGGGGGCCTCTGTTTGAGGAGAAACAGGAGGATTTGGCTCAGAAACGCCAGTTTGCATCAAATTAACCACCTCCAGGCATTCATTTCGCACCGAAATGAGTTCATTTCGCCCCGAAATGGGTACGGGAAGAGGCAATTCTTCGCTGTTTTGAGTAGTTTCTGCGTCCTCCAAGGTTTCTTCGACTCCTAAGGCTTCCTGGATATCAAAAAGAAAAGATTGATAAGAATCCAGAGCAGTTTCATATTGAAGTTCAAGAGATTGTTCAATATTGAGTTCAGTTTCATCAATTTCTTCAATTTTGAAACAAGTTTTCATGGGGCTAGGGTGCTTCATGGCATGCTGGATCGAAAATTGAAGTGTCTCCCCCCCCACTCTGACCAAAATGGTGCCGTCTCTGGCATCCATCATTACACCTGCTGTACATAGAAAAGGACGTCCTAAAATGATTGGTACTTCCCTATCCTCAACCATTTCTAGAACTACAAAATCACAAGGAACTACAAACTTTCCTACACACACAGGCACATCAATTAACTCCCCTAATGGCAACCGAACAGACGAATCCGCAAGTTGCACTGTCATAACCGAAGGCTGGAGTTCTCCAAACCCAATTCTCTCATATACTGTCCTTGGCATAACGCTCACGCTAGCCCCCATGTCACACAATGCTTGCTTGATCTTTTCTTTCCCAATCGTGCAAGGTATGGCAAATCGTCCGGGATCAGGGAGCTTGGGCGGCATTTTGTTCTTCCAAATCACCGATTTAAGCTCCTCAATCGTCTTCTTTCCTGTACACAATTCTTTCAAAAATTTAGCATGCATAGGAAAATATGTGAACATGTCAGTTAGGGGAATAGTAATTTGAACATCCTTTAACATTTCCCAAAACCGTTTGAACAGTATACCCTCCTTTTCTTTAGCCAACCTCCTGGGGAATGGAACAGGGGGCTGGTAGGGGACCACTGGAGTCGGCCCCTTCTCAGATTTCTTCGTTTGAGGCGTCTTTTTGGCCTCTGTGGGTGTCATTTCGCACCGAAATGGAGGGATTTCGGACCGAAATGGCTCCTCTGAAGTCGATTTCTGTACTGCTGGTGCCTCGATTTGCGGGCCAGAGGGTGTGGCTGGGTTCTGGAGCGGTGGAAATGGTAGAACTTGCTCCAGAACGGGCTCATCTTCTTCCTGGGCATGATCTTGGGCGTTTGGTTGTGTCTCGGCCCAAGTCGGCATTGGAGGATCATTGTATTGCTTGCCACTTCTCAACGAGTGCAAGGCCTTGCACTCGGCATTGGGGTTGACTTGTGGCTTGCTTGGAATTTTGCCTTGCTCCCTTGCGAGGTGTGCTTCCAACATTTGCTCCACCCTGGAAACAGCACCAAGTTTAGATTTTAGTTCCTCAATTCCTTCGGCCATCATATAATTGTACTTACCTTGCTCATGCATGAAATTTTGGACAACAAATGGTACACCGTTCCTATTATAAAAAGGTTTCTTTTGAAAATCTTTGGTGTTTTCATTTTGTTGTGCATTTTTGTACAAGGTTGGTGGATTGGTGGGAACTTGTAAATGCGAGGGGGCAAACGGGAGTTTTCTAAAGTCAGGATTGTTCATTTGGTTCCAATCTCTTTGTTCTCCCTCTTGCAAGGAATAACTACGACTAAAGACATTTCGTGGGAAGTAGGAAGGCTCGTTGTTGATGGAGTTGACTTGTTGCGGGCCTTCCGGTTGTGCAAGCGGGCATTGTAGGGATGTGTGCCCTTCTTCGCCACAAGCTCCACATGTATTCGAATTGAGGTGCGAGCCTTGGAGAGAATGGTATGCGGCTATCTCCGCTTCGAGCTCGGCAATCCTCCTATCCCTCGTTGAGATCTCGTTCACATGTTGCTTCCCACTTGATCGGCGTTGGTTGACTTGTGGCATCCAGTTGTATTGCCTTGCGCATTGCTCGATCAAGTCTCTTCCTCGCAATGAGTCCATCTTCAAGAAACTGCCACCACCTGAGAGAGAATCCAAGTTAATTTTGATATTATCATAAAGACCATTATAAAAATTTTTCAAAACAAGCCAATCTTGGATTCCGTGATGCGGACAAGAATTTTCTAAGTCCCTAAATCGCTCCCAAGCTGCTTCCATGGATTCGTCATCACTTTGTTGGAAATTGTTAAGTTCAGTTCTAATTTTATCAGCCCTACCATCAGGAAAGTACTTTTCAAGAAAAATTTGGGCCATGTCATTCCAAGTCCTAATCGACCCTTTTTTGAGAGTTTTGTACCATTTTTGGGCTTTATCCTTGAGACTAAACCTAAACAACATAAGTCTAATGGCATTTTGGGGCACCCCGTTCATTTTGATCAATCTAACATAATCAGTAAAAGTTTGCAAATGAGCATGGGGGTCCTCGTGCTCGTCTCCATGGAAGGAGTTTTGTTGGACGGCTGTGACATGGGCGGGGAGAATTTGCATGTTGTTCGCTTCGATCCCTTGAATGACCACTGGACCGGCAATGTCTTTGACTCGCGGCGCGCAATAGTCCATGAGGGATCTGTTGGGGTTGCCAGCTGCATCCTCCCCATCGGAGTTCTCATGAACGCTCTCCTCATCCATCGTCCATCGGCGCCTTTCTTCCTCAAGCTCGCGCCTTTGATTCTCCATTCGCCTCCTTTCGGCCATGATATGAGCTTCCCTCTGCTCCAGCTGAATCCTCAAGGCCTCGAGGCGCTCTGCCTCTGCTGCTACGTCGACAGGTGCACCAGTTCCTGCCATCTCGCTCGCTGTTTGCCTCTCTAGTTGATGATTTCGCACCGAAATGGTAGTGCTTCGGTCCGAAATGGGTTCTGGCAGGGCCGAAACTGCTTGCTGCTGCTCCGGATCCTCTTGCAATCTGCGTAGGAAGTAATGACGCACAGGAGGTGGAGGTTGAGAGTGGACTCCCTTCCTTCTTCCTGCCAGAATTCAACCTGTAGCACGAGAGCAAACAAAAAGATGATTAAATAAAAGAAAATCTAGCCTCTTAATACTAGAAAAAGTACACGATATCAAACACCGTCCCCGGCAACGGCGCCAATTTGATGAAGGCTTAAAACCTAGGTCAAATAAATTAAACCTATGAATTACCTCACTAGACGTTCGAGTAAAGCAAAGGTGTCGAACCCACAAGGACGGTTGAATACCAGACTTAATCTTTCTTAAAAGCTAGAGGATGGATTTTTGTGTTTTTAGAAATATTTGTAATAATAATAATAATAGAAAAATAGGCAACTAAACAAGTAATAAATAATAAAATAGTTTTTGGGTTATTTTTTTATAATTTCTGGACTCAAACAGATGCAATAAAATGTCCTAGGGATGAGTGTTCAATTAGTTTAGCTTTAAGACAACTCTACCACGATTTTCATCGAGGCAGAGAGTCATTTCGGTGCGAAACAGAACTATTTCGGTGCGAAATGAGTTCTGTCGAGCACCAAAACTTGCCTTAAACCTGTTGTTTCGACTTGACAATTTTACAGGATAATTTGTGAAGGTTACTAAGCGACCAGACCCTAACCCTAACCTCAACTTTCGCTTCTCGGTTCTGGTTTGGACTTGATGTCGGGTTTTACCACAAAAACAACTAATCCTATACTTACGTTTTAAGACTAGTTTGTTTAGGAATACTTGAATGGATTTCTAGAGATATTTAAGGTCCTGTCGGTGCAATAAAAGTTAGATCTTTCGATCGTTAACTAACCTACCCTTTCGAGTTTTGGTTTATCTCAAGTGCTTCGATCTATTAATTATTTGGTCGAGTTAAATCTTATCAACGCTACGTATCATCAATAAGCTAACTTTCAAGCAAACAATTAAATCAAACAAGCAAGTAATAATTCTCAAACAAGTAAATCACAAAATATCATAATATAATCATCAAGTATAGCAACATACTAAACTAATCTACTAACTACCCTAAGACATCATAAAAACTACTCACTAATATCCATAACAGAAATAACAACAAGTATCATGCAAATAATAAAGATACAAGCCATAAAACAACGAAATAAGAGCATATAAGAGTAAACCGAAGAATCCCAATGCTAATACTCGCTATCTCTGGCCTAGGAATCGATCTGAACGAACGTGCTGCTGCTGCTCCCTCCAAAACGCCAAGAACTCCAAGAAATCAATGGAAATGCTCCAAAACGCTAAGTAAGGAAGGTGGAAAATGAGTATGGAAGGTAGAATACGTGCCCAGGAGGTCAAGGACGCATATATGTACCCACAGGAGGCGGCTAGGGCAAGGAGAGGCGGTGGAAATCTTTCCTTCTCCGAAAATTACCATTTTCGCACTTTCCTGAAATGCATTTCGGTGCGAAATGGAGGCATTTCGGTGCGAAATGGCACTTCAGGTCTGCTGGATGGGCTGAGAATCAAGCCCACGCTGGAGATATGGCTCGTGCTAGGCTCCTGTGGTCTCAAGGCATGTGTGTGTGAGCCAGGAATGAGTCATCTGGCTGAGAAAGTGATCCATCCTTCACAAAAGTCGGGTCTCGTCTCTAATTTCCTTAGAATTCTACAAAATAAAACAAGAAGCACGGCAGCAGCAATATCCTGGAAAATATAGCAATTTATGAGACAATTTATAGTGGTTTGATCAATAATTAAGGGCTAAGTACGGTCAAAATACGTATAAAAATAAGGAACATCAATAACTATTATGGAATTCTATAAAATAGTCACGGTTTGTCATAAAAAATAATTTTGTAAAGATGGTTGGCATTTTTGGTTAAGATTGATTAGTCAATGATGATATGCTTGAATATACTATAGTAATATAGTATTGATGTAGTCCACAGACCATCATACTATCTGATATTCTATGAGTATTAGCGTTACAAGCATTACATTGATTAAACAAACTTGAAGAACTATACATGTGGTATAGTAATACACAAATTGTATTTATAAAGGATATGGCGGTAATTGTGCATAAGGTAATTATTCAGATATAGATAGTTATAATAAGATAATCTATGTTCTGGTTAAGTCTTTGAATGCAGACATTTTAAATGGACCGCTTGAGTCTTTAACGGGCCGCTAGGTAATATGTTTGCTTTAAGATTTATTTCGTTTAGATCATTCGGTTAGTGTTTAAACGTATCTGTCGGTAACAGTGAAGGAAATAGACGATTATCTATTGAAATGAATAGTTACATATGGATTCATTTGTTGAAACCCATAGTATGTTCATGATGGATTGTTGTGTGTCTAGGCGAACCGCTTAAAGGTTTAACGGGTCGCTGAAGTATCAAGCGAACCACTTGTGATTTTAGCGGACCTCTACAACTGGTGATAGATAACAAAGTTATATGTCTTGTGATTAATATATGATAATTGATTGAAGTGTAGCCACAGCAGCTTCAATTATATTAAGGTATATATATTATATAGTGTATCTATAAATCAATTAGGAAGAAAGGACATAGCTTGTGTCTAGTGATGAATATATATATTAATATATTAAGGAGTAGCCACAGCATCCTTAGTTGGATTAAAGTTATGTATATATAAAGTTTATAAAATCACATTTGGATTAAGCGGACACAATATTGTAATAGATTAAGTTAACGAAGTTAGTATCGTCCCACAGGACTATTGACTTAGTTAACTTAATATATTAGGATATAATATTTAAATTATGAATACTTAATTTGCCCACAGGGATTAAGGATAGGAATATAATTAACTAGTTATATCATATGGAGAATCAAAACATAGTATTTAGACTGTGTAAGAAATTGATTCATAAAGTTGTAATGTTTAATTACATAAAGAGTTATAGCATGATATTTAGCCCACAGGTAATATTATGCATGAATTGACTCATAAAGATACATCACTTAGTTTGCATTGGTAAATTAAAGTATAAAGTTAAGTCTCAGTATAAAGATAAGCATGTATCGGTTCTACTTTCATAAAGATAGCAGATTCCCTTTAAGAAATGATAATTATCAAAGTTCCTGGGTTGAGGATAATAGTTATAAGGTTTAGAAGGATACCGTTCTCCTTCATTTAAGTTGTAAGAATATTAAATTTATCAACCAGTAGGATCCATTTTTGAGGTTGAACTTATGAACATAAGTTATAATGAACAGTGGGAGCAGTTTAATTGCTTATGTTTCATTTTTATAAAGAATAAGTTCTTTCAATGTATAGTGATTTGGTTGATGTGCATATTAATGTAAAGTTCTTACATAAGACATTAGATGAGTAGTTGGCCTCTTACGTTAAGGCTAATGTAATAATATTCATCATAAAAGTTTATCTTTTAGGCTTATTACCATTATAGGAGTGTGAGAGCACATAATTGAAAATGAGGAATATAGTTGTTCAACAAAAGAGTCTATATAATATTTTTGAGTCATTAATGTAAAGTTCTTGTATATTTTATTTTGAACACTTATCCAGTTTAATATACTCTTGCCAAGATTTCCTATAAGGTTATAACACATATAAGGATAAATGGTCAGTCTGGTGTTTCTGACTATATGTGTTTAATAGGAGAATAGACATATTATGGACAAAGTTGAGTGTTCATATGGTTGAGATATGATTAACAAGTAAAAAAATGACTAGTTGGCATCAAGCTCATAGCTTGCATTCATCTCTTTAATTGATGATTACTCACAATATATGTATCTCTACATACTTATAAGGTTTTAAGGTGGAAATAGAGAAACAATACAGTAAGCAAATAAAGATTGTGAGATCAGAAAATGGTAAAGAGATTAAAAATATGAAATATGACTAGGATATGAATCTAGAAATATTAAGTTCTAGAGAATGTTCAGATTAGTGGGAGTGATCAGTTTTAGGTCGTACAAAAACTCCCTCTAATTCATAATTGGATATGTTATTAAGGATCAACAAATATTGATAATCCAATTATTGACATTCGTTAACCGACATATAATACAATAATAGATCAAGTTGAATATTTAATATTCAATATCAAGGTGATCTAATAAAGAATTACGTCGGTTGTCCTAGTAATATTATGTAGTTTATCTACGAGACTCTTATAAAAGTATTATTGTTGAATAAAATTCTGATATTTTCGAAGATAATGAATTGCAGTGAGTCCATATTATAGTATAATGCCAAGTAAAATCGGTAAGAGTCAATGTTGTGCAATGAAGTCTGAAATTTGGTTAAGTTACTTATGGTTTTAACCTATTGATTGTAACGGATTTCTTAAAACCAAAAGGGATTCATAAGTTAACATAAAGTAATACGAAGTTAGACTTGTCACCAGTGGTTCATTGAAAAGAAGTAGTGAATTACACGAAGATTTTCTCTCATGTATTAAAGAAAGATTCACTTCATATGATTATGGCATTAATAACTCATTCTGGTTTCGAGTTACATCAGATGGATATAAATGTTGCAATTGTTAATGGTGATCTAAGGAGATGGTTATATTAAATAATCATAAAATTTCTTCTTTTGAGGTAATAAGTATTTAGTTGGCAAGTTAAAGTATTCTATATAAGAATTAAAACAAGTATTTCACTAATGGTATTAATAGTTTCATAAGGTTATTTCTTCATACGGTTTGAAGAAATATAAGATGAACTGGTGCATATATCAGAAGATTAGTGGGAGTTGATTTTATTTACTTGTTTTATATATAGAGAATGTTATACTTGTAACTAATGATAAAAGATAGTTATATAGGGTGAAATAATTTCTTTCTAAAATATTGATATGAAGGATATGGCTGAAGTTTTGTTTGTGATAGGCATAAAGGCCCATGTAGATAGGAATCAAGATATTCTTGATTTATCTCAACAAGCATATATCAATAAGGTATTAGAAATATTCCGGAAGGAAATGTATTCACCGCGTCCAGTACCTGTTAATATAGGTGGTAGATTCATTGTGAATCAGTATCCTCAGTATAACTTAGAAAGAGAACAAATAGTAAATACTTCAAGTATTTAGGCAATTTGAAAGCATAAAGTATGATCAGGTTTGTGCACAAAGAACTGACATAGCTTTTGCCATTTGAATATTTGGACTGATATCATAATAATTAGGGGATAGACCACAGTTAAATTGCTAAGAAAGTAATGATATATCTTTAAGGTACTTAAGATAGTGTGCTTATGTCTCAACAGACTGATAAGTTGAAGTAATTTTGGTACACAAACTGGTTGTGTCGATTCTAGTAAATCGAATTAAGGATACATGTTAACCAGTGAAATTATGTCATAAAGAAATGTCTAACTGACATTGTTCGTTAGTTCAACATAAAGTATAGTTTGTTGTGTGTTTTGAGATTACCCTCGATGGTGTTTGAAGAGTTTTATTGTGAGACTTAGAGTCGTGGATTTTATATCTAAGTCATTAAGGATTCTGTATGATAATTCTGTTGCAGTCTTTCTAGTCAAGAATAATAAAGGTAAAGGTCGAGGTATTGACATTAAGTACTTGACTTTGAAAAAGCGCATTAAGTAGAATTAAGTGGTCATTAAATGTGTTCATACATAATAGAAGCTGACCGATTCTTTGAATAAATACTGCAGCTAAAGGAATTCAAAGATCATGTAGCGGGTATATATAGGAATTGATCCTATAGTTAATATTAATCGTACGATTGTCTATTAACTCTTCATAAAAGTATAGATGTTTTCTCGTGTTGATTGTGCGCACATATATAGAATATATTTGATCATAAGGTTGAGAATTACATCATAAAGATTGACTTGGAATAGACGTTGGGTTTATTCATAAGGGAATTCAAAATCGCATAAAAGGTTGGATTATTAGTTGTGTAGCATATTGTAAATGTAGAAAGTAATATTCGCATTTACTAGTAGTTTAAAACGCTAGTAACGATAAGATGACTTACTGCTACAGTTAATGTGTTACATTTCTAATGTTTAACATAAAGAAAACAGAAGGTATTTATATGCAAAGGATGCAAGTTCAAGTGGGAGAATGTAGTATTCTGTCAAATGAAACGAACCAGTTTAGATGAGACGGACTGTTTCAGATCCGTGTTCAAATGGTCCGTTCCAATAGATACGGTGCACCTGGACAGAATGCTGTGAACATCGCACCCTTTCATCAAAACACTGCCTTTGCATCTTCTGAGCGATTTGAATCCTCTATATATACTTTCTCTGAGATGGCAGAGGGTATGTGAGAGGCTTCTTTCAGTTCTAACCCTAGTTTAGACAAGAGAGAGAGAAGATAACGAGTTTCTAAAGGGAACGAGTCAAGGCCGACTAACTCCTGTCAAACACCATCAGTTGGGGTTGCAACATCGGCTTTGTAGTGATTCTCTCACTGCAGGATATGGAGAAGATCAGAGACTAAGGAGACGTGCTTGGTTTGCGGGTTTCAAGTTCATCCGCTCAACACTCGATTTCGATTAGCGATGGCACGAGGTATTTTACGATTCTGGTTTATTTTCGCATTCTAGAATTGTTGTAGCACTTACACAAATAACTTAAAATGAATGAAAAATCTCTTGAAATGCTAAAATGAAGCTCAGAATTTGCATTATTTGCACATGATATGTGTATTTACTGTGTATAATCCAATTATTTGAATAAATGAGATCAGAAACGTATTCTAAACAATATAAAGAGCTTAAATATAAATTATTCCGATCAAATGATATAAAATGAATGCAAAATGGCTCAAAATGCTCAAATGATACTCAGAATTTGCATTATTTGCACATTATATGCGTATTTACTATGAATAATCAAATTATTTGAATAAATAAGAACAGAAACATAATCTAGATAAAATAAAGAGCTTAAATATAGATTATTGCGAACAAATGATTTAAAATGAATGAAAAATCTATTGTAATACTCAGATGAAACTCAGAATTTGCATTATGCATATTATATGTGTATTTACTCAGTATAATCTATTTAGTTGAATAAATAAGATCATAAACATATTGTAGTTAATATAAGCAGCTTAAATATAAGATTATTGCGATCAAATAACTTAAAATGATTGAAAAATTGCTAGAAATGTTCAAATGATGCTCAGAATTGGTATTGTTTGCACATTACAAGTGTATTTACTATAATACAATTATTTGAATAATAAATTAAGAAACATATTCTAAACAAAGTAAATATCTTCAATATAGATTATTGCAAAAAAATGACTTAAAATGATTGTAAAATCTCTTGAAATACTCAAATGATTCTCAGGATTTGCATTATTTGCACATTATATGCGTATTCACTATGTATAATCCAATTATATGAATAAATAAGATGAGAAAAATATTCTAGACAACGTAAAAAGGTCAAATATAAATTAATGCGATCAAATGACATAAAATGAATGCAAAATCGCTCGAAATGCACGAATGATGCTCAGAATTTGCATTATTTGAATATTATATGCAAATTTACTATGCATAATAGAATTATTCGAATAAATAGGAACAGAAACATATTCTAGATAAAATAAAGATCTTAAATATATATTATTGAAAACAAGTGACTCAAAATGAACACAAAATCTCTTGAAATGAACAAATGATGCTTAGAATTTTTGCATTATATGGACATTATAGGTATATTTACTCTGTATAATCCTATTATTTGAATAAATAAGATCAGAAACATATTCTAGATAAAACAAAGAGCTTAAATCTAAATCATAGCGATCAAATAACTTAAAATGAATGCAAAATCGCTTGAACTGCTCAAATGGTGCTAAGAATTTGCTTTATTTGCACATTATATTAGTATTTACTATGTATAATCCTTTTATTTTAATATATAAGTTCAGAAATATATTCTACACAAAATAAAGAGCTTAAATATTGCGATCAAATGACTTAAAATGAATGCAAAATCGCTTGAAATGCTCAAATGGTGCTCAGAATTTGCATTATTTGCACAATATATGCGTATTTACTATGTATAATTAAATTATTTGAATAAATAAGTTTTGAGACATATTCTAGACAAAGTAAGGAGCTTAAATGTAGATTATTGTGAACAAATGACTTACAATGATTGCAAAATTTCTTGAAGCATCAAATGATGGTCACAATTTGAATTATTTGAACATAATCAGCGTATTTATTTACTATGTATAAAATCCAATTATTTGAATAAATAAAAACAGAAAAAAGAGCTTAAATATAGATTATTGCGAACAAAGGACTCCAGATTAATACAAAATCTATTGAAATCCTCAAATGATGATCAGAATTTGAATTGTTTGCATTTATATGTGTATTTACACTGTATAATCCAATTATTTGAATAAATAAGATGAGAAACATATTTTAGACAATATAAAATGTTGAATATAAATTACTGCGATTAAATGACATAAAAAGAATGCAAAATATCTGGAAATGGACAAATGATGCACAGAATTTGCATTATTTGCACATTATATGAAAATTAACTATGTATATTCCAATTATTTGAATAAATAAGAGCAGAAAGATATTCTCGAAAAAATAAAGAGCTTAAATATAGATTATTGTGAAAAAAATGACTTAAAAGGAAGGTAAAATATCTTGAAATGCTCAAATTATGCAGAGAATTTGCATTATTAGCACATTATGTGTATTTACTATGTATAATCCAATTATTAGAATAAATGAGATCATAAACATAATCTAGAAAAAATAAAGAGCTCAAATATAGATTATAGCGAATAAAAACTCAAAATAAATGCAAAATCTCTTGAAATTCTAAAAATGATGCTCAGAATTTGCATTATTTGCACATTATATGTGTATTTACTCTGGATAATCCAACTATTTGAATAAATAAGACCAGAAACATATTATATACAAAATAAAGAGCTTAAATATAGAATATAGCGATTAAATGACTTAAAATTAATGCAAAATCGCTGGAAATTCTCAACTGATGCTCAGAATTTGCATTATTTGCACATTATATGCCGATTTACTATGTATAATCCGATTATTTGAATAAATAATATCATAAACATATTCTAGTCAATATAGAGAGCTTAAAAATTAGATTATTGCTATCAAATAACTTAAAATGAATCCAAAATCGCTAGAAATGCTCAAATGATGCTCAGAATTTGCATTATTTGCACATTAAATGATGAATAATATAATTATTTGAATAAATAAATTCAGAAACATATTCTAGACAAAATAAATATCTTGAATATATATTATTCCGACCAAATGACTTAAAATGATTGCAAAATATCTTGAAATACTCAAATGATGCTCCTAATTTGCAAAATTTGCACAGTTTATACGTATTTACTATTTATAATCTAATTATTTGAATAAATAAGATGAGAAACATATTATAGACAATATACAGAGTTTAAATATAAATTATTGCGATCAAATGACATAAAATAAATTCAAAATCGCTCGAAATGCACAAATGATGCTCAGAATTTGTATTATTTTCATATTATATGCACATTTACTATGCATAATTGAATTATTTGTATAAATAAGAACAGAAACATATTCTATATGAAATAAAGAGCTTAAATATAAATTATTGAAAACAAATGACTTAAAATGAATGCAAAATCTCTTGAAATGCTCAAATGATGCTGATATCTTGCATTATTTGAACATTATATGTACATTTAATATGTTTAATCCAATTATTTCAATAAATGAGATTAGAAACATATTCTAGACAATACTGCGATCAAATGACACAAAATGAATGCAAAATCGCTCAAAATGCACAACTGATGCTCATAATTTGCATTATATGCACATTATATGCATATTTACTATGTATAATCCAATTATTTGAATAAATAAGATCTGAAACATATTCTAGACAAAATAAGGAGTTTTTAATTTAGATTATTGCGAATAGATGACTTAAAATGAATGCAAACTTGCTTGAAGCATCAAATGATGCTCAGAATTTGCATTATTTGCATATCATCAGCGTATTAACTATGTATAATCCAATTATTTGAATAAATAAGAACAGAAACATATTCTAGACAAAAAAAAAGAGCTTTAATATAGATTATTGAGATCAAATGACTTAAAATGACTGCAAAATCGATTGAAATGCACAAATATTGCTCAGAATATTAATTATTTGCACATTATGTGTGTAATTACTACATATAATCCAATAAATTTGAATAAGTATGATAAGAAACATATTATAGACTATACGAAGTGCTTAAATATAGAGTATTGTCCTCACAAAAAATAAAATGAATGCAAAATCGCTTGAAATGCTCAAATGATGCTCAGAATATGCATTATTTGCACATTTTATGTGTATTTACAATGTATAATTCAATTATTTGAATAAATAAGATCAGAAATATTCTAGATAAAATAAAGAGAATAAATATAGATTATTGCAATGTAATGACTTATAATGAATGGAAAATCGCTAGAAATGCTAGAATTAATGCTCAGAATTTGCATTATTTGTACATTATATGCATATTTACTATGTATAATCCAATTATTTGAATAAATAAGAACAGAATCATAATATAGATAAAATAAAGAGCTTATATATAGATTATTGAGAACAAATGACTCAAAATGAATGCAAAATCTCTTGAAATGCACAAATGATGCTCAGAATTTTCATTATTTGCACATTATATGGGTATTTAGTCTGTATAACCCAATTAATTAAATAAATAAGATCAGAAACATATTTTAGATAAAATAAAGAGTTTAAATATAAATCATAGCGATCAAATGACTTAAAATTAATGCAAAATCACTTGAAATGCTAAAATGGTGCTCAGAATTTGCTTTATTTGCACATCATATTCGTGTTTACTATGTATAATCCGATTATTGGAATAAATAAGATCTGAAACATATTCTAGAAAAAATTAGAAGCTTAAATGTAGATTATTGCGAACAAATGAAATTAATGCAAAATCGCTTGAAGCATCAAATGATGCTCAGAATTTGCATTATTTGCACATTATATGAGTATTTACTATGTATAATCCAATTTTTTCAATAAATGAGATCTGAAACATATAATAGACAATATAAAGAGCTTTGAATATAAATTACTGCAATCAAATGACGTAAGATGAATGTAAAATCGCTCGAAATGCACAAATGATGCTCAGAAATTGCATTATTTGCACATTATTTGCACATTATAATCGAATTATTTGAATAAATAAGAACAGAAACATCTTCTAGACAAATAAAGTGCTTGAATATGGATTATTGAGAACAAATTACTTAAAATTAATGCAAACTCTCTTGAAATGCTCAAATGATGCTGACAATTTGCATTGTTTGCACATTATACGTGTATTTATTATGTATAATTCAATTATTTGATTAAATGTGATCAGAAACATATTCTAGACAATATAAAGAGCTTAAATATTAACTATTGTGATCAAATGACATAAAACGAATACAAAATCGCTCGAAATGGACTAATGATGCTCAGAATTTGCATTATTTGCACATTATATTGAAATTCACTATGTATGTTCGAATTATTTGAATAAATAAGAACAGAAAGATATTCTTTCTAGAAAAAAAATAAAGAGCTTAAATATAGTTATTGCGAACAAATGACTTAAATTGAATGCAAAATCTCTTGAAATGCTCAAATTATGCAGAGAATTTGCATTATTTGCACATTATATGTGTATTTACTATGTACAATCCAATTATTACAATAAATGAGATCAGGAACATAATCTAGACAAAATAAAGAGCTTAAATATAGATTATTGCGAAAAATGACTAAAAAAAATGCAAAATCGCTTGAAAGCTCAAATGATGATCAGAATTTTCATTATTTGCACATCATGAGTGTCTTTACTATGTATAGTCAAAATTATTTGAATAAATAATATCAGAACATATTCTGGACAATATAAAGAGCCGAAATATTGATTATTATGATCAAATGACTTAAAATGATTGAAAAATCTCATGAAATGCTCAAATAATGCTCAGAATTTGCATTATTTGCACATTATATGCGTATTTACTATGTATAATCCAATTATTTGAATAAATGAGATCAGAAACATATTCTAGATAATACAAAGAGCTTAAATATTAATTATTGCTATCAAATGACGTAAAAATATAAAATAAATTAAAAATCGCTCGGAATGCACAAATGATGCTCAGAATTTGCATTGTAAGTACATCGTATGTATATTTACTATGTATAATCCAATTATTTGAATAAGTAGGATCAGAAACAAGTTCTGGACGATATAAAGAGCCTAAATATAGATTATTGTGATAAAATAACTTAAAATGAATGCAAAATCCCTTGACGTGCTCAAATGATGCTCAGAATTTTCATTATTTGCACTGATATGCGTATTTAGTATGTATAACCCAATTATTTGAATAAATAAAATTTGAAATATTTTTCTAAATAAAATAAAGAGCTTAAATATAAATTATTGCAGACAAATGTCCTAAAATGAATTCAAAATCCCCTGAAATGCTCAAATGATGCTCGGAATTTGCATTATTTGCACATTACATGCATATTTACGATGTATCATCCAATTATTTGAATAAATAATATCAGAAACATTATCTAGAAATTATAAAGAGATTATATATAACATTATTGCGATCAAATGTCCTAAAATGAATGCAAAAAATGCTTGAAATGCTCCAATGATGCTCGGAATTTGCATTATTTGCCCATTATAAGCGTATTTACTATGTATAATCCAATTATTTCAACAAATAAGATCAGAAATATTTTCTAGCCAAAATAAAGAGCTTAAATATATATTATTGAGAACAAATAACTTCAAATAAATGCAAAATCTTTTGAAATGCTCAAATGATCCTCAGAATTTGGATTATTTGCACATTATATGTGTATTTACTATTTATAATCCAATTATTTGAATAATAAAGATCAGAAACATATTCTAGAGAGCATAGAGAGCTTAAATATAAATTATTGCGAACAAATGACATGAAATGGCTCTAAATGCTGAAATGATGCTTAGAATTTGAATTATTTGCACAATATATGCGTATTTACTAAGTAGAATCCAATTATTTGAATAAATAAGAACAGAAAAATAATCTAGATAAGCTAAAGGGCTTAAATATAGATTATTGCGAACAAATGACTTAAAATAAAATGCAAAATCTCTTGAAATGCTCAAATAATGCTCAGAATTTGCATTATTTGCACATTATATGCGTATTTACTCTGTATAATCCAATTGTTTGAATAAATAAGATCAGAAACATGATATACACAAAATAAAGAGCTTAAATATAGATTATTGTGATCATGACTTAAAATGAATGCAAAATCCATTGAAATGCACAAATCTTGCACATAATATAAGTTATTTGCACATTATGTGCGTAATTAGTAATTACTATATATTATCCATTCAATTTGTATAAGTAAGATAAGAAACATATTATAGACTATATAAAGAGCTTAAATATAGATTATTGTGCTCAAAAGAATTAAAATGAATGCAAAATAGCTTGAAATGCTCAAATGATGCTCAGAATATGCATTATTTGCACTATGTATAATTCAATTATTTGAATAAGATCAGAAATATATTCTAGATAAAATAAAGAGCTTAAATATAGATTATTGCATTCAAATTACGCAAAATGAATGCAAAATCACTGAAAATGCACAAATAATGCTCAGAATTTGTATTATTTGCGAATTTACTAAGTATAATCCTATTATTAGAGTAAATAGAACAGAAACATATTCTAGATAAAATAAAGAGCTTAAATTTATATTATTGCGAATAAATAACTTAAAATGAATGCAAAATCTCTTGAAATTCTCAAATGATTCTCAGAATTTGTATCATTTGCACATTATATGCATATTTACTCTGTGTAATCTAATTATTTGAATAAATAAGATCAGTAACATATTCTAGACAAAATAAAGATCTTAAATATAGATTATTGCGATCAAATGACTTAAAATGAATTCAAAATCGATTGGAATGCACAAATAATGCTTAGAATTTTCACTATATGCACATTATATACGTATTTATTATGTATAATACAATTATTTGAATAAATAAGATCAGAAACCTATTATAGCCAACATAAAGAGCTAAATTATAGATTATTCCAAACAAATGACGTAAAATGAGTGCAAAATCGCTTGAAATGCTTGACTGATGTTCAGAATTTGCATTATTTGCTCATTATATGCGTATTAACTATGTATAATACAATTATTTATATAATAAGATCAGAAATATATTTTAGACAAAATAAAGAGCTTAATTTCTTAAATATAAATTATTGCGATCAAATGAATTAAAATGAATGCTGAGTCACTATAAATGCTGTAATGATGCTCAGAATTTGTATTATCTGCACATTATATTCCAATTATTTTAATAAATAAGATCTGAGAAATATTCTATACAAATAAAGAGATTAGATATAAATTATTGCGATCAAATGACTTAAAATGTATGCAAAATCGCTTGAAAAGCTCAAATGATGCTCAGAATTTGTATTATTTGCATACGATGAGCGTATTTACTATGTATAGTCGAAATTATTTGAATAAATAAGATCAGAACATATTCTGGACAATATAAAGAGCTGAAATATTGATTATTATGATCAAATGACTTAAAATGAATGCAAAATCGCTTAAAATGCTCAAATGATGCGCTGAATTTGCATTATTTGCACATTATATGCGTATTTGATATGTATAATCTAATTATTTAAATAAATAAGATCAGAAACATGTTCTCGATAAATTAAAGAGCTTAAATATAGTTTCTTATGATCAAATGACTTAAAATAAATGCAAAGTCTCTTGAAATGCTCAAATGATGCTCAGAATTTGCATTATTTGGACATTATATGTGTATTTACTTTGTATAATCCGATTATTTGAATAATTAAAATCAGGAACATATTCTAGACAAAATAAAGAGCTTAAATATAGATTATTGCAATCAAATGACTTAAAATGAATGCAAAATCCATTGAAATGCACAAATCTTGCACATAATATAAATTATTTGCACATTATGTGCGTAATTACTATATATAATCCATTCAATTTGTATAAGTAAGATAAGAAACATATTATAGACTATATAAAGAGCTTAAATATAGATTATTGTGCTCAAAAGAATTAAAATGAACCAAGCTTTTAAAATGCTCCGTTTTATCACCAATTATACTGAAATATCTTTGTTTTTAGCCATTCTGTGTAAAATCCCGTAAATAAATAAATTTTTGTTAATTTTAAAAATGAGTTAACTAAATTAAAATTTCAAGCAAACAAATAAACATCAATTCTAAAATGCTAACTAATTAAAAACCTATTAGATAAAATTTCTAGAAAATGAGTGAAATGATCGAATTTAGTTGAAATTCTAAAATGCTAATTAAAAATTCTAAACTAGTTAAAAATCTTTATTAAAAACTTTGCAAAATGGAATTATTTTGAGAAATTCTCAGAAATTATAATCTAAATATAATTTAGTTGGATTCCTGGCCATCCGATCTATAAACTAATATCTGAATTAATCTCAACCGTTGGATCACCTTCTTTCACTCTTTGCACCATATCCACTTAGTCTTCGCCACAGAAGATCCCGGACGAGAAACTCTTCTTCACCCCAGCTTTTCCGCCTTTCCTCCTCATTTTCGCGTCCGTAACCCCACTCTGCGCCGACCATCTCTCTCTCGCAGCTCTGCTGCTCCGCTTCCCCTTTGCTCGAGTCAGTCGCCAAACAAGTGGCGACGAAGTTTGCAATCACCTCCCATCTCTTTATCTCCTCCTCTCCGCTCCTTCACTCACTCACACAACCTCACCGAACTCATCTCTCACTCTCCTCCTTTCCGCCATTTTTACTCCTCTCAAGCTCAACCGAAACTCCTCCTTCTCTCCGATCCCTGATCACCTCCACTCTCATTTACTTTTTCTCACCACCACTCCACTCAGTTAGAAGAATCCCTCTCCCTTCCCCTCTCGTACCCAAACCCTAACTCCTCTCTCTCTACTTCCGATCATCCCCCTCCTCACTGCTTCTCTTCTTCCCTCACACCTTACTTCTCCACTCGATCCAAAGAACCCATTTTGTCACCTCTCTCACTTACTGTCTCACACCCACACATCTCTCTCTCTTTCTTTCTCTGGTGATTGATCCACAACGAAGAAGGTGACTGAGCGTTGGTGACTGGCGGTGGCGATTGGTGGCAGTTGGCAGTTAACAGTCGAAGCCCCTCAACCTCTTCCCTCTCAATTGCTTGCTATATCGGTTTAGCTATCTCTCTCTCTCTCTCTATCTCTCTCTTTCTTTTCTTGTGCTGTGCTTGGATGAACTACTGAGGCATGCGCTTAATTGAATTGTGTTTGCATTGCCATGCTTGTTATTTGACTAAGCACGAGCGTGCATTGCCTCAGTTGGATCTGTTAGGCGTGTGGATTGCTTTGTTGGCTCAATTGAGTAATTAGGTGTCAATCTGAACTGTTCTTAGGTTAGATGTGCTTGTCTTTGACTCAAATCTGATTTGCTGGTGCTTGAGAAGGCTTGTTTAAGACTCAGTTTCGTTCTGTCGGTTGCTAGCTAGGGTCTGTGCATGCTAAAAATGCTCGTGTGTCGTTTGTATAATCAAATTAGGGTAGATAAGCTCGTTTTTTTGGGCAAACTAGTACATGCATGCTATTCTCTGGACTGGTACAAGCTGGTTCAGGCTTGGTACCAGTCGAATCCCCCTCTGTTTGTGTACTGGTACAAGTCCAGTTGGGTCCAGGGACCCATTTGCGAAGATTTCCGATTTTTGGACCGATCTGTAAATATTTTTGAACTGATTTAGGACTCCTCCATAAATAAACCTGTTATTAGGGGTCTGTTCGTAAGTTTTAGGTAAATAAAATTGATCTGGGGTCCCTTCTGTAAATTTCCGTGTCTATTGGGTTCGGATTTGATCCCCGAAACCCAATAAGCCCCTGGTGGGCTCTCTTTTGTTCTGGGCCTGTCGGGCCTGCTTTTTCGTCCCCCTTATTCCTTTTGTGTGGGCTCTTATAGCCGAGCCTAATTACTCCTATGTTGGACTTAGTTTCTGGACTGGGCCAGGTCCGAGAATTAATTATTTGCGGGCTTAAATTAAGTAAGTTAATTTATAGTTAACTTAAAAATGTGAGAATTAATGAAATATGATGATGTTAGCTAAGTGGACCGAGATTAAGGTATTAGACCCAAAGATAAAATTGCTGCCTAAATAAATCGGATTAATACGTAAACTTAAAGATGGGAAATGATTTCAAATAGTCCAGAAATATTTCAAAATACAGATACGATGGAAAAAACTAATCTGGACTCGTATGATCCCAAAAACATTAAAACACCAACACATTAAAACATCAACCCATTAATATTTATTTCATACGCTAGCTTTACTATTTATTAATAACAATTATTGCTACTTAGCATTTCTTAATATTAACACATTTGAGTTTCATTTATATATTTTCTATTTGTATATGTTTATTGAGTTTCATTTATTTTGAATGGAATAAAAGTATCAACACAATTTTTATGCTAGTTATAAATTTCTAATAAGGTTCTCGTATTCAACAAGATACATATATAAATATTTCATACTTGAGCAAAACACTATTGAAAACTATAACTTATCAAACGATTTCCTAAAACCAAATTAAATATTTTCACGACTTGAACGAGTAGAATAGAACTGTAGGATTCCGTCAACACGTCTTTCTTCACACTTATTTTATAAAGGAAACTCTGCCAAAATTTTACCAAAGTATTTCTTTAAATATAATAATATATTTTAATACCGAGTCTCCTTTCAGAAATCTAAATCTTTATCCTAGTAGCTCAAGCATAAATCTAAATAGAGGGTTAACCTAGTGATCGTTAGTTTGAGTGTTTCTAGTCTTAGTGTCTGTTCTGATTAGTCGGTTTTCCGACAGGTGAGCAGCAGGACTACTCAGGACCAGTAGAGGACTACTACTACCCCGAGTTCGAGACAGGAGAGGCTGGTCAGGACTTCTTCGACCATTCCGAGGAGTAGTTTCCTAGTCACCGGCTTTTCCAGGTGTGGATGCCTTAGGTTTTGTTTAATCTTTAGTTAGTAATTAGATCAATAATTAAATGTGTGCATATCATGTCATTGACATTAAGTAAACAGTTAAGCACGTGTCATTAACTCAAAACTAGATTGCACTTATAGGATATGCATTGCATAATAAAAATGTGATTAATAAACTTAAAAGTGCCTTAAATCAACACTTGCATCTGGTGCGGATCAGGATAGCGAGACCGAGTGTGATAGGTTCGTTTTGCCTGGGGTTTCCATTATCGGGAGATTGTCCCAAGCCATTGCCGGAGGTCTCCTTATGATAGAGATCGTGGGCAACGCGATCTGATGATCACTCAGCAGACCGACCGTTAGGCGGTACTGCGGTCACTTGATGGTTACTTGTATTGTTATTGTATTATATTATCCCTTTGATTTGAGTTCTTGGTTGAGAGTGCCATTTATATCAGACTATCTCTCGACCTCCATGCGTCAGTAGGCCGGTACCGTGTTATACTGCTCACTCCTCGACGGGGGAGTGAGGTAGGAGCTTTTGCGTGTCGAGCTCATGCGTAGGTAGATCTGTAGGCACTGTACATGTTGGGATTTGTGAGATTGATTTCGGATTTTATGTGACTTATGATTTGACCATTGAGTGTGGGTGCTTGACTCTCGTATTGATATACTTATTCACCGTATATTATTGTACTAGTATTATTCTCCGCTTCTCCAGATATTTTCCATATTTAATTGGACATGCCATGACTTGTAGATTTGTTTCATCATTTCATTAAGCTTACACTTAGATATTGCATTATAGGAATTAAAAGTATTTAAGTATGATTTAGTTTTAGCTAGAGTTAACCAGAACCGTAGGCTCACTCTATCACCACACTGAGTATTAATGTACTCATCCCACAATACTTTGATTTGTGGAGACAGGTTCAGGTTTGGATGACACCGTAGAGGAGTTTTTGCCAGAAGACCAAGCCAAGCTGGAATAGTTATCATCCGCTGCATATTTTCAGTATCTTGTTATTTTACGGCTGGAATTTTGATATGTATTTATTTACCAGCTCCCTTTTGATGTATGAACATTGATACCTTTATTATGCACTTTTATTTGTGATCATTTGATTTCTGTTACACTGTTTATTAGCCTTACGTGTGTACAGTAGAGTGTATACACGTGGCGGGGCTGTCCATCTCGGATTATGGCTTGGTTCGGGGTGTGACATTCTGCATGACCGTTTATCACCGTTTTATAACCGCATTATCGTTTTATTACCGTTTTATCACCGCTTTATCACAAATCATCGCTAAACCGCTAAACCGCACAAATCGCATTTTCAAACCTTGAAATGAACGCAAAATCGCTTGAAATGCTCAAATGATGCTCAGAATATGCATTATTTGCACTATATATAATTCAATTATTTGAATAAATAAGATCAGAAATATATTCTAGATAAAATAAAGAGCTTAAATATAGATTATTACGTTCAAATTACGTAAATGAATGCAAAATCGCTGAAAATGCACAAATAATGCTCAGAATTTGCATTATTTGCGCATTATTTTGCGAATTTACTATGCATAATCCTATTATTTGAGTAAATAAGAACGGAAACATATTCTAGATAAAATAAAGAGCTTAAATTTATATTATTGCAAATAAATAACTTAAAATAAATGCAAAATTTTTTGAAATGCTCAAATGATGCTTAGAATCCATAAAAATTCTATTCGAATCACATAAAATGTTTTCGAGATATGCTTGATAACTAGAGAAAAATAAGTTTCCTGAGTGGTATATATAAAGAAGGATCAATATGATGCTTGAAACTTATTTTTCATTAGACTAAACTTATGTAATTTTATGAATATGATTAAAGACTACAAGCTCTTGGTACAATCCCTAATGTCAGTTACCGACCGGCATGGTTAAGGAACTTTTTTACATTACCCTTTCAATAATAATAATATGTGCCGAGTTTAGTATTAAAATCATGACCATTTAATTAGGTGGATTTAGATCAGTTACCATCGATATTTTTGAGATAATTATGATAGATATGTCTGTCTTGCGATGTGCATAAATGCGTTAGCGATGTTTGTTAAATTGGATCCGATTACTGTAACAACTAAAATACAAATAGATTTTTTTTTGTAAATTCACATACGAATTCATTCTTACAGATTTGGATAAAGTTGTTGGATTATAAATATTTATTGACTGGTTTGGTTGGCTGTGCATATTCTGGTTTTGATGCACAGAATATGTAAATACTTAATTTCCAGCAACAAATGTGTAAATATTTATTAACCAGTGCACCACATTGACTGCGGTAATCTAAAATCTTGAGAACTAGACAAATATGTAAATACTTAATTTCCAGCAACAAATGGTTCCATGGTGTAGTGGTTAGCACTCTGGACTTTGAATCCAGCGACCTGGGTTCGAATCCCGGTGGGACCTTTTTTTCCTTCGTAAAATACTTTTGATTTTAACCCGCGTTGGAATCCGTCCTAATAAGTTCCAGAGATCTGATTTTTTTTTTTTTCTCTCTCTCATATTACGCTCCTTTTTTTATAACAAAATAAACAGCATGATGGAAATTCAACTCTGGCTAGCACTGATGTTTCACTACTCGGTTCAAACCTTCAAAAAATGTCTTACCTACAACAATTAAATGTATCAATCCAATACTTTAATTTATTTATATGTTTTCTTAACCTTTAGATGTTATACCAACTACCAAGAGAAAAAGCAAATATGACGAGGACATCACTCTTCTGCCCCATCTCTGCATAAACTCAGACGTTTCTTCTATCTGTTTAATTAACTCGGATATTTCTGCATAAGAGCATTACTTATTCTTACCGACCCCACCTTTTTTTATCATAAAAGCCAGAATCAAGTAAATGCTCCAAGCGACCAAGCGTGAATTCACTAGTTCATACACACGCTCTTTCAGTGAGAATTCGTACAGAACAAGTACACAACTGATTATGTCAGAAGTCAGAACATTTTTTTTAACTGTGTAATGCCATGATGTATTTGGGAACAAAGTAGACAACAAAGGCGTTTATAATCTGCTCATGTGTTGTTTGGCAGGGATGGCAGGTAAATATCACCAAGTTGTGGCAAAATATGTCAGGAACCTGTAATAATAATTAGTTGAATTTATTATTAGTAAGTATGGCTGCAAAAATACAATTAACACACGTTACAAAAAAATATTGTAATCTCCATGCTGTGAAAGCCGTCACTTCAATGGTGACTTAGTTCAACGGTATTCAAATTTCAGTGTCTGATTGTTTCCATGATACCATCCATTCCACTAGTTCAGATTTTAAATTTGCTTTCATGGAATTAACACTCAAATTAATTTTTTTTTTTTTTTTAAATTCCGTCAGGCCCTGGGCCTGTCAAATTTGATTTTTTGATAAACTTTTTCAAAATATCAGTAACTATCAACAGCATTACTGACTTTTCTTATCCTGCACCAATTGTGATGTTCTTACTTCAATATAATAAATAAATTATAAGGTAATAAGGGGAAGACAGAAAATAAACTTAATCATATCCATTCGCAATTAAGGTTAGACCTGTCAAACGTCTACAAATGCCACGGAAACCAATGGACGCGTTACCATTTCGTTAAGAAGAAAAAACGGAACAGCACCACATTTCATCAACTGTTTCGTTTACGAAACGGCACAAAATTCCGTTTCGTTAACCGTTCCACTTCAGAAAATACACATAAAACGGTTTGAAACCAGGCTGAAACGGTCGAAACAGTAAGATTTCGAATTTCGTTTGCCATTTCGTTATTGAAACGAAATTGAAATGGCTACCGTTATTCGTTTCGTTTTGTATTTGACGAAACGGCATCACGTGCCTTTTTGTTTCGTTGACAGGCCTAATTAAGGTAGTCAAGGTAGAAATTTACTCCTCAATAACTGTTATTAATGCCATAATTCCTTTTAAATCTTGATAGGATGACTGTCATGTAGTTCCAAAATCCCGTAAAGAACTTAATGGAATCTTTTAGTATCAATTTTTAAACAATGTTTTGATACTCGCATATACACTCGCTCAATCTGACCAAATTATTGATCTCCATTGTGAAAAAAGGAGATGATTTCACATCATAAAAACTTATGGCAACTAAAATATACAATAGCAACAATCGACACTTCATATTCTACAAAAAGAATAAGATCCATATCAAGGACAAACAACAAACAACATTTAACAGAACCACTTAAAGAGGAGCATGAGCACAACTCCTCATAAACAGACCATAACTACTTTACTAATGTAACCTGCTCTATGAAATTCCTTACGCCTTCTTTAAGCTAGTGGCAACTGGTACAATGATAAGGAGAATAATAACCAGCAAGAAAATTATGCCAATGCACAGGCACCGGCGGCTAGAGCGTTGGTACTGGCGTGCACTCTTCAGCTCACGGTTGCCATCCTTGACATAGTGAGAGGCAGAGGTGACATAGTGCTCAATGTCATCCATGCGCTCCCCTTGCGCCTCCACCATCACCGCCATGTCCATGAACACCTGGTGCAGCTCTAACAGGCTCTTCTCCACCTCCCGAGCTGCATCATATCTCCCTTGGATCTCTTGCACGGTGTCCAACACCTGTACATTGTACCAGTAAAATCAGCACAGGGAATTACTCTATTCAGCCCATGTCAAAATACTAACTATTCTCTGGACCAATTTGTAAACCCTCAATTTAGCTCGGTTTATCCTTCTAGCACTTTAACCGAGTAATTACATTGGAGAACACAGTAGATATTTGATCAATCAAGGTTTGCAAGTTCAGATCTTATAATCAGTAATCCAAATAGCAGGATGCTAAGGGCTCATGGACCAATTGTAATGAAATTCATGGAGACAAATGTATTAATTGAAGGGAGCTGTTTACCATTCCCCTTCCATGCTCTAGAATAGCAGTCTTGAGGAGCTCTTCGCTCTGGCCGTCAGATATGATCTTCTCAATTACAGCCTCCTCTGGCACCTCTCCAGTTATTGTGTAGTACCTTCTCTCCACCGTTTCCTTGTATTCTGACATCATTTTCTGTCTCAGTGCCTGAAAATCCATCATCATTTCCCGCAATTTCTTTCTCAGACCATTGGTCACTGATGTGCGGGTCCGGTCTGCTGGTGTCCCCTCCCTGCAACCCGACAGCCGGCGGCTTTCAGCGTTAGCCCGGTCCATTGCCTCCAGACGATCTCGTATGCGCTTTGCCTTCTTTAAGATCTGTCATCACCAAATAGAAATTAAACATAAAATTAGCCAAATAGAAAGTAAACACAAAATTCCAAGTTCTCTTTCAGAGGCATTTTATCAAACAGCTAATTTGCAGGATATTTACCTAGTCTTTTTTTAATAATAAATAATTGGTACTTTAGAACCTTATCATTGGACTTTGCAACTTTACACTAACCGAAATAAATCAGAATGTCAGAATGTTAAACCTGTAACTCAAAAATATTATTGCCAGTTTTACTTCAAACTATAAAGATTCCGTTTCTTTGTACAGATCTGAGATAAACACTATATTTAAACCTACTCTCCGACCTTATTACTAGTTTCTACACAATACAAGTTCATTCCCTTTGGGAAGATCTGAGATCGGATTCATTTGCAACAAAATAGAATACAACTGACAAACTTCAAATTTCAATGATAAACCATCAAATACCCTCCTAAATGAAGAAATGAGAATAGATATGCAATCAAAACCTGATTGATGTCAGAGTTGATGCGATCACGCATGGATCTGATAGCCTCTGCCTTATGAAGCGACTTCCCCTCTTCATTCGCCTCTTGTAGGCTGGTCAAGAGGTCACGAATAGAGGCCATCTCTTCTTTGACCAATCCTGCCTCTTCAAAAAACTGCCTCAGGTTCTCATCCCCGGCCGCCATCTCCAGTTCACTTTCGAGACCTCCGCCGCACTCCAGATCCTCCTTGAGCGCTGCCTTCTTCAGATCTACGTAGCTCATGAACGATTTCGTCATTAGATCGTTCATCTTTGCTCTAGGTTTTTGAGAAAGAGAGATTGAAAGAGGAAAGTAAGAAATAGAAGTTTGGAGCTGAATGAGAGAGAGAGATTGAAGAGGGATTTGTGAGGGGTTTGGAAATTGGAAAGAGGTTTAATATGTGGGAGATAGGAAGAGACCATGTAATGTAACGGTTAGATTGGGATTTCAAAAGAGATACCTGGAAAAATAATTGAGAAAAACAAAAATAGCCGTTAGCGAATCTTAACGCGAAGCATAGTTTGGGTTTTCTGTGGCGATTGTGAGAGGATTCCGCCTTGTTTACGATTGGTCAAACAAATAATAAGGACTTGGTACTCTTTTTCTCGCCACATAGTATCCAGATCAGAAACCACAACAATTAATTGGGGCTTAGGATACCCGCTCCTCTTCCAATGTTTCACTACACATTCTCTTCGATATATTTTCTGTATGCATAAATTTTATAAAATCCCAACAGTAAATATTAGAAATTCATATATGGATCTTTTTTTGCAGGGACTTTGTGTTTTGGCGCTATCAGAAAATTCATATATTTCCGTAACGTTAATTGGATAATTATTTATCAATATTTATGTAACTAAAAACTCTCTAAAAATCCAGTCGAGAGAGGAAGGCTATGTCATTTTGGATTGGAGTTTGCATTTATTTCAATACTATTATCCTTTTTGTATGATCACTAGTTTACGATTCATATTGGAACTTTTTCAGTGCTGTCGAAATCTCAAAGTCAAAATTCAGAGTTTGGTTTTAATCATATTAGAAGGTTCAGATCCCGAGTTGTATTTGTCCACGTTTTGAAGAATTATGGTGTCGATAAATGTATACACCAATTGAGAATGCTATTATGATCCAAATGCAAAATCTTTGGAAGGTAATTTCAAGGGGAAAAAAAAACTGAGAACGAAAAAATCATATTGAAAAAAAAAGGAAAGAATGGAACTGCTGTGCCTCAGCCCCCAGGTATACAAGGGGGGCTGTTGGAGTGATATACCAAAGGAGAGCAAGTAAATTTGTGTTTCATGAGTAATTTTCCATACATTACGGAGGTTGAAATCAATGAAATCACACATAAACGATGGACAATTCTTTTTTTTTAAAAAAAAAATAAGTGCTCATTAAATATGCAAATAACTAAGAATAGCGGTTGAGTTAAGAAAAGTTAGGGAGTTGAAAAACATTCAACTCCAAAAACATTTAACTCCAGGGAAAAAAAATAGCAGCTGGAAGTAAATAAAAATGAGTTTTTTTTATATACTTTTCCGAATGTACAAAAGGGGCTGCAATCTCAGCCTGCTTTCTTCATCTTAGCCACATAAAAGTATTTTATACAAAAATTTCTTCTAAGCATTACAACAACTGAAAATAAAACAAGTGGTACTAGGGTCACTAATAGCAGCAAGAAATTTCTCGGAGCGTCCATTTCTACTGGCACCTAGTAGTGGGGAAAAAAGCAAAGAACAACAACAATGTAAGTCATGAAATACATAAAATGATAAAATTGATGAGGTACCATGTCCTTGGTAGGACATCCTTTTATTCATAAAAAAAAAAAAATCAATTACCAAATAGCCAAAGTGCTCTAATAGCATTTGCTTGTTCTAATACCTTTTTATGATTTCAACCCTATGTACATAGTTACCCTTTCTTAAGCTAAAAATCTTTCTTGTTTGTTTATAGCATTGGAGTACTTTTGGCAATTCTATAAGGTGTCCATTTAGGCCCTATTAGTTGAAAGTTCACATTTGGATACAACACAATCATAGATTGCAAATTATCATTTCTGTGTTCAAAAGGGTAAGAAAGTAATATTAATATATCAAGAAATATTAATGTACTAACATTTTCAGCCAATATTTTTGTTTGCTTCTCATGATCCTCCATGAGGATTTGCTGTTGCAAGAAAATTGACTGTGCATGCCTGTACAATTCCATATCGAGGCTATTCAAAATCTTCATTTCCTCCAGCATTGAATCTGGTACCAGACGTCGTGCCTACATTTCCAAAAACATCCACCTAGTTTTAATCACAATTTAATAATATAGTAAGAGTATTTTGAGGCTAACTAGGTTCGATTGATATTGGATTTAAAAAAGAAAAGTTAGAAGAGATTAGTTTGGATAAAGTTCAATCTTACTTCTCTAATTGCAATTGAACTGTGAAATTGAACGCTAAACTTAAGTAAACCACTGTAATATCTCAATTAGGATTTTTAAAAACTAGTACCATGCTAATCTGGCATGGTGTCCATCAGAAGAACATATGGCCGGCCATTTAACTTATCTAAGGCGAACCTGTTTGAACAATTTTCTAAGGCCCTTATCTATTTGGTACTCACTTTTTTGGCCCTGAATTGCAGAACTAAGGGTAAAGCATACAGTCGTTAAGTAATTTCCATCTAAGAAATATAGAGACCTGATTAGAAAATTGAGAGATAACTTAAGACTTTCATTCAAATTGAGGGTTTACATTTTAGTGGAACAAATTATATGTTAATTAATGTCTTGGGAAATTTTTCAGTGCACATCTGAGTGTCAATAGCAATGCAGCTGAAAGTTAAACTGGTCCAAATCTTCCCAATAATAAAAGATGACTTAAAAAAATGTAAAACCTCCTTCGTGAAGTTAACAGGAGAGATTTTCTTAAGAGACATGGAACGCCGTGACTTTTGAACTTTATGTGAATTTTCTATGCAATCTTCGTATTTCCTCATCAATTGTTCAGCTGTCATCTGCCATATCAAAAGACATACCTTCTCTTTTGAGAAAATTATACATTTTTGTAAACTGTTAATTTCTCTTAATTAATAGCTACATGAGACACAGAAAACCAGATATAATGTAATTTGCACAAATTAGAAATATTTTAATTATGTGATATAGTATTATTCTAACTGAAACCATTAATTTTGTATGAACTACTGTCATATTTAATGCCAAAACATGTCCGCCATCACAACTTCAATTCTTCTATTGTAATGAATGAAAAGAGTGTTGTGCGAATAGCAAACTAAATACTCAAAAAAAAAAAAAAAAAAAAAAAAAAATGGAGCAAGGAATACAACTAATGCCCTTCCTATTTCTTTAAGCAATGTATTAAACTACCTTCCACCATGTTTAAAAAACAAAGGATGCATATTTGATATTTTCATAACTGTTATTATCAAGTTAAATAGGAGAAAAGAATTGGAGAAAAGCTATTACATTTCCTTTGGGAGAACTCGTATCAGTAGCGGTAGAAACTTCATCTCCAATGCTAGTAGTCTATCAATGTTGAATAAACTTGTCAATAAACTATGAAGGTGCATTTAGTAACCTACTATGTATCATTTTTTCCCCCTATTTTCATCAAAAACCTTTTACTGTACCTGATCAGTCCCTTCTACTGCTTTGTCAGGCACCACTTGTGCAGAAGATCCATCATCTGCAGTGGCAACAATTACAAAATTTTAAATTTTTTTGTTAGATATTACGTCTCTAATGTATTCAGATGGAACGACCAGTTTCTTCATTTGGTCTGTGTGGTTCCTCTAAATGTACTTTATGAAAAGGATAATTTAATTTTTTTAATAAAGTGTCACTAAATATTTGCAATGCACATTATTGCATGTACAGAAAGTTCACCCAATATCCCGTTCATCAATCAGTTAGAATCACAGGTGTTCAGCAAACCAAGTTGAGAAGTGGCCTAAATCAACCCAACCAAAAATAATGCAATTTTTTAGTAGAATTATACATTATATACAAACTAGTTACATTATAACTAGAACTAGGCCAGTACCCCATATTACAGTAATGGACACAAACATATGTGTGACAATTATATTCGAGTAAGAAAGAGGGGAGGTGAGACTCCAGTAACTCAATAGAAGATGGAGGCCAATAGTCCAGATTTGCTCTGGGGAGATAAGACCTTTGGTTTTCAAAAGATTGCTCCTATTATAGGGAGCAAGGAAAAGAAAATGAGGATTGCCAATGAATATTGCCGGACTGTGTCAATTTCTTATAGTTGTGCTTAAATATAAAAATGTGAACCATTAGATGTGTTTTACTTCATCTCAATTACATACACATAAACTAGTACAGGATTTTTAACTTCTTTCCAATAGCCATCAACAGATGGAGAGGTTCGTGAAATTTTAGGTTTGTTGATTTTGCTATATCTTGATGCATACTGAAATAAAGTTTAAATGATGCAAAATGTGTATGAAGTGTATGCAATTTGAAATTTAAATTGATGGCGCCAATTTAACATCAAAGCAATTTGGCATTGGGTCCCTTCTCTTTGAAAATTATGTCTGAAGTTGCTACTCATTTGCAAATAGATCAAATTTGACTTCCGGAATAAACTTCATCAAATGCTCATGTCTGACCAACCGACCCCAACTGCCCATCTCCAAAAAAGAAACAGAAAATATGAGGCTGTTCCATTCCAGAAAAATTGTTAAGTAAAAGCGAGAGGCACAGCACCAAATTTGAGGAAAAGAAAATATGAGGCTGTGTTCCATTCCAGAAAATATGTTTAGTAAAAGCGAGTGGCACCGCACACAAATTATGTCAAGTTGGGTCATATAGGATTGAATGTAAAGGAAGAAACAAACAAAAAAGGTGCATAAGATTACTATTTTGGTTAGTTGACTTGGGCTGAAAATCAGAAGGGGCAGACTTGGAGCGAGAAAGGACCTGTAGACCAACCATGCGGGCAAACATAAGAGCTGATTTCTTATGGTATTCTGTAAATCCCACATAGAGCATTTGATCCAATCTTCCCTGTGTATAAATGTTTAAAGTTTCAGATACTATTTAAATGCCAAAAAGGGCATTTGAAAAACCATTTTTAATATGCTAGCCAATGAAATACTGTTGCAAATATAAAAATTATCTCAAGAAAGTATTGGAATTCATAAGGGATACGATGCCACAAGTTTATTTTTTCAGAAATTGACATATGTTGTGAGATCATAAGAAACCTCACATACGTCTGAAAGAAACAAAATTTATCCTCTACCTTATCCCAACTCTGAGGTACTTCAAAAGAAATTCAAGCAGCTCCTTATTTCAATTTTTTTTAAAAAAATTATCCCTACTATACCTTGTCCCAGCTCTGATGTACTTCAAAAGACATTCAAGCAGCTCCTTATTTCAATTTTAAAAAAAATTATCCTACTATACCTTGTCCCAGCTCTGATGTACTACAAAAGACATTCAAGCAGCTCCTTATTTAAATTTTAATGTCAGCGACAAACAAAGAAGAGAAAATATTGGGCTTTTATGATAAAGACTAAAAGTGTAGGAGATACTTCATGACACATCCAATATTTCGTATTTTGCAGGGTTATACATGATATTTACATCTTTCATTGAAGTACTCATAAATTATTCCTACAGTAAAAATGCCTCCCTACATCTTTCTTTAGATATGAACAATAAGGATACAATAGATAGTTTAGTAACAGCATGTACCTTAGCGACCTCAAGTACAAGCTGGCCAAGTGACGGGTGCTTCCTCACACAGCGTCGCACCTCATGTGCATCATCCAAATAAGAACTATTTGTTAGACCGGCCACCTGTTCATTGTAAGTTTTACAACCCCAAGAAAATAAAACATCATAGAACAAGAAAAAATAGCAATGATACAAAGGTTTATGATCTAGGTTTTCTGTACTGCTTTATATCAGGCTGCCTACCCTGACTTGTACACATATCAGTTGCTGTGCTACCAAAAATGTATGCCTTAGATGAACTGAAGGCCACATTTTGAGTGTTATACACAATGGGGGTTCATTCACAATTTTTACATTTATTTATTTGTATTATTATTATTTTTTTTTTTCCGCGGGAAGGGGGGGGGGGGGGGGGTTGAGTACCTGAAAAGTGGCCCCATTATGAATGATTTCATGAGCAATCGGATGATTGATGAATTCATGCAAGGGCATAACCACATCTTCTGTGTTATACACATCACTGAGTGCACTTCTTTTGAGTTTGCCAAGCCTTCTTGCATCCCTCTGTGCAATTGCACAAAGTTAACTCATTAGTAACAAAAAAAAAATGAAATCAACACAGAAAAATATGAGCTTGTAGCCTTGTACACAGTATTTGGACGCCATCTTACTGTTCTGGAATCTGGACTAAATAGATTTTTAGAGACGCTAACAACTCTTTTGTTGAACACCAATTTGCAATTGATTGATGTACCAAACCAAACAAGTTAGCATAAGACCAGCAACTATAAATAGGCAGGTGTATGAAAATCACAATCATTGAAAAGACATTGGGTCATGGAACTAAGCCCATCATAGAAATGAATTTACTTACTTGTAATGTTTTCTCTGCAGTTAAGGATAAAATACTTATTAGACTTTGGTCTCAAGCTATTTCCTTTTTCAGAAAAGGGAAAAACCCACCTTTGATGCTTTGCTTGCAGGGATAAAAACTTGGCTTATAATTCCATTTTCAAGCTATACTGCTTTACAAGAAACCTAACTCCCACACTTGCATTTTGATTAAATGTTCATTTATTAAGTTAATACACCTTGACTTGTTTAATTGTTAAGCTGTACGTCCGACGGTGAGCTGAAAAAATATTATGTTATTTGGCTTATTTGAGGTATAGCTGCACAAATCAAGCAAAATTAGGTTAAACTAAGCTGGTAAGGATTGAATGAGACTTACGAGTGATTAATTGGGCATTTCAAAAAGCACCTCAGAGTGTTAATTAAGCAAAATTACGAGTGATTAATTAGTTATTAATTAACCAACTACTAAATACATTTCAAAAAGTGCTACAATTACCCGGGCAAAGAGGTCTTCTCTCATCCAAGGAACCAAATATTTCCAGGGCCATATATCCATTGTGCTAACCATTCTAGATGACTTAGGCTTAACTTTACTCAGTGCTGATGTCAAATTGGGATGCACTAGAGACCTGGCTGCCACCTCAATTGCAAATTCATACGTACTGAAGAGGCGTTCAACGGGGTCCCGCAAAATCGTCACCACTGATGTTCGATCATTGGGAAGCTTGGACATCAAGCTATAGTCATCGTGACTGACCACAATGTTGCAATTAGGCTTACTGGGAACAAATTACAAAAATGTGAAAAAAAAAAATGTTATAACTTTGTCTTTTCCCTTTTCTTCTTCTTCTTTTCTTTTTCAATTACATCAACTGTTTCATATCAGATTAACTTTTTCCCCACGAACTCATGTACCCCTTGCACATTTTAATAGAGCAAATTTTAATATGTGGCTACACTTCTTTCATTTTACTGTTTGATTAGAACATTTGGGAATATTTCTTTTGACAGTATGCAGTGAAAAAAATTGATTATTAAGGGTCAAAAAAATAAATAAATAAATAAAGGCCATGTTTAAAAAAAAAATCTAATTACGCCCAAACACTTAGAGGGCTGCAAGCATCACCCATTTTGTTTTACTTTATTTTTCCCAAAAAAAAATGAAAACCCACTACAATTAATATGAGATCAATTTTTTTTGTCATCTGCAATACCACCAACTGTGGAAAATAAAGTAGTTTCAAGCAAGATATCATTCAATTGTTAACTGGCCTTTCCAAATAAGATCATCCAAATCTCCCATTATAACCAATTCATCTAAACATTCATTGCCTGTCCATTTGAGTTCCATGCAAGTATCAGAAAGGTTGGTGTGCTGCCAGCTGCTATTGCTGGGTCCGGTGTGACATCAATTTAATTTGTTTCTTACCTGTGTTATTTGATTGATAAAATGTGTTCTACTACATCATGATATGGAAAATGAAATACACATGGTCTAGAAGTAGAAGAACAAACATTAGTGTACCTAAGATCAAACCGTATTTTGTCGTATGATCGAGGACACTCCTGATCTAAACTGTATAGTTTCCTCAAAAAGCTACAAAAGATCACAGGGCATGTTAGTATGCTCGTAAAAAGAAACAATTTTAATGTGAAATGACAAAACATCAAATATTCTTTGTACCTAACGAGCTGATAAATATCATATGCCCCTTTAAAATAGAAAATATTGTGTACATCTCTCCCTTTAAATAATTAAGTTATCTGAAAAATGATACTCGTCTTCTCAATTTTTGCAGACAAATAAAACCCTAAGGAGCTCTTAGTTTAGAAATCTTTTGGAAAGGGTGAGGAAAGGTCAAGTGCCAGGGACAACTCTTTATACCTATTCCTTTTTTGTTTTTTGTATAGATATGGTAACCTTCCTCATCTTGCAAGGCATGATAATATTTTGCTCAGGTATAAGTGGTACAGTACATTGTAAGTTCACTTCATAAGAAAAAGAACTAAAAATAATTTATAATAACCATTGGTAGTATGCTCGGCCACCGGTTCTAGGTATATGCAAGAAAAATAACAGATCCTTTAGAGTCAGCTTGTCTTCTGATTTTACATTTTCAGCCGATGACTCTGCCCATTTGTTGACGACTCTTTCACACTCAACATAACTGTCGCCAATGGAGTAGACTTGAACCACTGAACAGTGGAAAAAGGAAACAGTAAAACAAAAGAGGACACAATTAGTGATGGCCCTTTCATATAATTTTGGTAGTATCAGGCCCAGTTTCCATACAGTCGGATAGGTAATGTAAACAGTTACTGAAAGCAGTCCCAAATTAAGGTTTACAAAGACCTCAGTCATATAACTTAAATCAGATTGAACCTTATGATATGTTGTGCAGTCAATCCCCAAAGTTTTCGTCATAATTTGAAATTATCCCATGAACTAAGAAAAGAAGAATGACACTGTACTTCAGACCAATAAATGATTCATATAAATTGTAAGTGAACATGTATCAGGCCATGCCAAATTGCATAACAGGACCACATTTTTTACTCTCTATGTCCCTCTTTTTAATTGTACACGTCCTTTTGTATATCCTACATGATCTTTTGTCACTACCACCTCTCAACAAAAAAGAAGAATTTATACAAAATTACTAACCAAATGAGAGCAATGTCAGAAGCGAGATAACAATCAGAGCCCGTCTCATCATCTCCATTCTCCGATCAAAATCATACCTACGAATCCGAGATCAAATGCATACATATATCATCACCAGAGAATAAATAAAGACCTAAGAATTAAAAAAAAAAAAAGAAATAGCGTACCTTAGTTTCTAAAATGAAATTGATACGATTGGTCGAGAGGAGAAGCGAAATGGTGGCGTGTGGTGTTCGGAGAACAAAACCATGGACCAGCGATCGCTATCGAACCAGTTCGTCGGACGGCGCTCTCGACCTCCTTGAGTTCTCCGCCTCCACCCACTCGACCAATGAGTCGATGCATGTGCTTGGGTGCAGGTTAGACTTTTGAAAATGTGCGATCTTAGTCGCTGGTGTAGGTAACGTCTACTGGAATTTTCAATTTTCAGATTGTGTATCAGTACATCTCGATTCTCAGTGGATTCTAGAAAGGATATAATATCTAGAGAGAGTCCGTATCCGCTGATATAATATTTATTTTTAACTTTTTGAAGGTTGTATTCTTGTATTGTATCCGCTGTTATAATTGGAAATTTAGAATGACATAAATGATAAATTATTATCTACGGATTCGTTCTGTATCCTTGAAAATAAATTTAGAATCAGAAGTGCTATTTTAAACGGTTTTAGATTCGAGATAAATTTTATGCATTTGGATTATCTTTTATTTTCGATTAACATTTAATTTCAACTAACTTTTTAATTCAGATTAAACAATAGTTCAAATTCATTCTGAATGAAATTTAGAGTGACAAATGGTAAACTATTATCTACGGATTCGTTTTGTATCCTTGTTGAAAATAAAATTAGAATCAGAAATACTATTTTAATGGCTTTAAATTCGAAATAATTTTTTAATTCAAGTGCATTTGGATTATCTTTTATTTTCGATTAAAATTAATTTCAACCAACTTTTTTTTTCAGATTTAACAATGATCCAAATGCATTCTGATTGAAAATTTAGACAACTTAGAAATAACATTATCAATTAAAAAAAATTATATTTGTAATAATAATCTCTCTCATCTATGAATAATTTTTTTTTTATTCCGAATAAATTATTTGTAATACTGATCCAAATGCACTCTGGTAAAAAAGTGTATTTGCTGGAATGAAATGGAAATGCACTCAGGCAAAGTGCTTGATTGAAATAAAAGAAATAGGTAAAAAGTCTAGTGACAAAGAACAATACATCTTCAAACCAACCTTCAAAAAAAAAGACAAAGAACAATACATCTTAAGTAAAATGTTGCAAGTTCAAAATCGGACTGGAGATCATTTATAGACATTTAATTTAAAAATAAGTTGCGAAGTTTGACCCAATTTATCTTATAAAAAAAATAAGAGATGACCATAAATGATTAACTAGCATGAATAAACCTCAAAACCTAACTAATAAGAAGAAACAAAAAAATTCTGGTAAAGAACTGCGGAAATCCGTGTTGGTGAAGGTTGCTGAAGCGTGCATATCCAGGCCGCAGGCTGGTGTAGATGAGAGCAGCCGTTTACAATATGAAGAAACTAGGAAAAGAAAAATGATATAAGGAGGTTTTCAAGTTGAAGATATCGCACAAGAGAGAGAGAAAAAAATACATCAGCTTATATAAACTTTCCCTTCTAATTTTATGCTCGAGCGGTTCAAGTACACCCTACGCTATGTGATTTGGAATGTTTGATTAGAATCAATAATCAAATGCCTCCTACCCAATTACTTTTTTTTTCAAAAAATAATTGAAGTTTTTATGAAATTCCAAATGACAGAATATCAAGGTAACCTGTTATCATTTTACAATAAAACATATTGCAGTAAATATGGATCCCTCTCTAAAAACGCTGCAACAAATAGGATCGCTATATTGTCTGAGCAAACGAAAAAAAAAAAGCTTAAAGTTTATTCGGTTCTTATGAAATAGTTGTACGGGATAAAAATTCTACGGATTTAGAATTTTACAAAAAGAATTATGGAAAATCGATACTCGTGTGAATGCACAACAATATTGGCAATTGGCCATAGTCGTTTCGCAAAAATAGGTATGAGATATACATAGAAATATTAATTGTTATCGATTAGATTTCATTAGCTCAGGTTCTATGAAATTATGGAATTAATAAGTATCGCCTCAACTTACATGAAAATATAGTAAAATAAGAAACAAAAAGTAAAGTAAAAGTTCTTCACTACTAAAAGCACCGTATCAATGGTACAAACAATTAATCAAGGTGTAAAATTTAGCTTAACATATATGTTTTGGATCATTGGTCGTTTGAATTTGGTATGATTATGGTTAGATGTGAATAAACATAGAAGTTTACCAACTCTTCGGTTTAAATGGAAATAAAATTATTGCTAGACTGATGTATCTTTTCCATGCATGATGAATTATTAGAAGTATATAGCAGGTGAAGCAATGTCAGAGAAGATAGAAAGCAAGTCTAGTCGCAAAAAATATTTATTAATATACTAATCAATATGTTTTCTCTATTTAATAGAGAGCAAAAATATATATATATGACAAATTTTTTTATTGAACATATAACTTGTCATTTTACTCTATTTTTAATACCATTATCATTCATTATTGATCAACGAAGAGAAAATATAATATAATTTTGAAATAAAAATTTATTTGCGTATTGACATATTGTGTGTGGGCGATTACTAGCGAAAAAGAACGAAATTAGTTTCAATTTGTTTCCTATCATACTTCAAACTTTTGTATTACGAAGTCTAGAATTGCTTTTGGATTAGACACGTAAACAAAATAGTCCAAGTATGAACGTGAGAGTCCAACATAGATGATAAGTGACTCCACCTTTATCTTAGGGTTGACGATTTCATTTTCTATTAGGCGCGGAAAAGGGATACACTATATTTCATAGAGTGGACTATGCGTCTATAAATAAACACCCTTATTTTTTAAAAAAAAAAAAATCCAACGTGTCCATCAAGAGATAAAACTGCTTCGTGTGGGAAAACCACTCAAAGGAATATATATATTTTTTTTTCAGCACCAATTTACGAACGCAGGAGATAATATGACTGAAATAGCGAGTACGGATTTCACAAAAGAGAAGTATTGATGAATAGGTATAATCTAATTAAAAATATGTAACGAAAGCTAAAGTTGCAGAATTTTTAACCATACATGCAATCTATATTCATCGTCATTTAATTTTATTACTCTTTTTACGTTATAATCGGATAGCTCACGTGTCATGTTGGTTTTTCCCATTCAAAATAATACAATCTCGATATGTATTAAGTAAAATATAGTCTTTAAATAATACAACTTCATTTATTTTTTTATATGAATTATTACGTCGTTTATTCATATTATAAATGTCATTTCGTATTTAAAAAAATATTTTTTTTCGTTATGTGGATCTAAATTTTGTGGGGTTAAAAATATATAAAATTATATCATTTTCAAATTTCTAACTTTTTTATAAATCTTGTCTTTTCGAGGTGAGACCCAGATCCAGTGTAGAACAATATAATTATTCTATTTTTCATACATCGGCAAAGTACCAACATGTCTAAATGAGCGGATTTTTAAATTCTGCAGTCAACTTTGTCTCTTTTTAATGAGTTCCGCCAATGCTGCTATTAGTCCCGCTGCTGGTTAAATTTATACGCGATTTCGACACTACAACCACAGTTAAACAGTTGTCTTATTATTTTGGGATTCAATGACCTTCAGAATTATAGAATGTGGCGAAGATTTTGTGGATCTGACTGTAAAGTGACCTTGTCCAAACAAAACTGGACTTTTCATTCCTACATTTACCGGTGTTTGTTATCAGTTACTTTTTTTTTTAGACAATACTAGATAGTGGCTATCCAGTTTGTTATCAGTTACCTTTTATATTATAAAAATGGATTTAATTTTAACGGGCCTGTGCATGCAAAAGCAGTAGATTTTATGGACTTTATGGTGCATGCTGACTCGAGTTTCCTTTTTTCTAAAAAAATAACATTCATTCAAAAACCAAATAAATTTAGTAACGCGGGAGTATAGTGTATACTGTATACCGTACATAATAGATTTATTGAAAAGATTACAAAGTCGCTTATTTAGCTTATTTAGGAGTCAACTCTGTGTGGTATGTTTTTGAGGTCCTCGACTCCTCGTCTAGAGAAAGAGGCAAGTATTAAAACATTGAAAAATTTTACAAACAGAATATTTTCTCTGGGCCTAATTTGTTCAACACAAGTGGAGTCTATACTATTCCAACTGCTGAGTTTCAATTTATTTCGAAGATCGTTAATATAATCATACGCCCATAAAATAATACTAATACTCATTAAAAAAATTCAAAAAATTACGAAGCTTAAAAAATAATTTTAAAATAGCGAAAAAGAATCTAATTCGAAACTAATTTAGATAGGCTTGCACCTTTTTAATTTCCCGTGTCTGTACAAATACAATTTAAATAGTAAAAGGGTATAGTGAGGAGGAACATACAAGAAGAATTGATTTATAAATATAAGTGATCCTCTATTGTACAAGAGAAAATGTAAATTTTGTGAGTGGGACGTAGTTTTCTGATCTTTCAGTAAATCTATAATATACACTATATTATGCGTTCCGCATCTATTTACACATCAAACTTTATTACTTTCAAAATGTTTTTTTTAATAAATGTTATTTTAAAAAAAAAGACACTCGACTAAGCATATACCATGAAATATGCTGCTTCGTAAACATAGGCCCTTCAAATTAAATTCTATTTTTTAAGAAAAAAAAAAACAGAAGCAACTCAAAACAAACACCGTTGAGCGTCGCAATGAAAAGTCCATTTTTGTTGGGGACAACCCACTTGACACAGTCACTTTATAGCAAGATCCACAAAATCTTTGCCACATTCTATAATTCTGAAGGTCATTGCAAGTTTGTAACCCAGCGGAAGAAGACAGCTATTTAAATGTGGCTGGAGAGTCGAAATCGTGTATACATTTAACCAGCAGCGGCGACCAATAGCAGCGTTGCCGAAGCACCTCACAAATATTTTAGGATAAGGCGCTTGTTCCTCTGCAATTGTTAAAAATTACAATTCCCTATGATATTTAAATACCCTCTGATCCGTGAGATCAATATCGGACAAGTTGAATTGGATAAAACCGACGGCGCAGATTAAAGAACTCATCAGTAATTATTTTGGAAACAGAGGAGCGTGGAGGATGGAGTGGGGCCCACCTGGTGAAGAGCCTGTGTATCATATCATATCAGTACTGGTAATAGGTTGAATGAGATGATGATAGATTTTGGAAGGGAGAAGATGGGGTTTGTGTGGCTGTTAGTGACAGTACTTTAGCTCACCTGATAAATCCCTTGTATCGCTATCTCATCTTCTTTCCTAGTTAAGTACTTGAGTTAACCACCTATTACTAGCCCCCTTATCCCAAATTCCCAATTGGCTCTTGATCATCTCTTTTGCCTCTCTCTCTCTCTCTTCCTCAGTTAAAATTATTCTGAAGCCCCATAACACAAAGTACCCACTTTGTTCTACAACATAAAAGGTTAGTAATACATATCTCACCCTTCAAACTGTTCCTGAAATGTTTGGTTTTTTCGTTTTTAGAAGAAAAATTTGCACTTTCCATTGTTTCTATATTTTTTACTGCTAAACTGTAGAAAGGACGCTCGCACTCTTACCAGCTATTTACCTCTATTATATGAGAAATAGAATATGGATAATCAGTGCAAGAACTCATTCAAACATTTATCTTCCTTTATCTGATTCACGTGTCATTCAACCAAGTCTAATATTTGTATTTGTGATGCTTATGCAGATGAATATCCTAAACCAACCAATAAGTACTGGCAGTTGCCAATCAAGTTCTCTCTCAAAGGAGGCGTCTTCAAAAATTACAAACAATTCCCTCCCAGCATCTGTCAAGGTTGATGGGACAACTCAGGCCACAAACAAAAACCTTTCATCGCTTAAATGCAATGCAAGCAATGTCTTACACCAGATAAAGACCGAAGCAGCACAGTATCAGCCGTACACGCTTAATTTCCTCCAATCATTATTTCAAGAGAAGAAGTTCAGCAAAGCTAATAGTGCTGAAACTCTGGTTTTGACAGTATCAGTCAGTTCAGCTGTGAAGTTGAATCAGACTCAGATTGACTTAATTGCAAAGAAGATGCAGCGGATAACAGGATTCACAAATCTGAAGCTTGTTAACACAGTTGATCCATCACTAATAGCTGGTTTTGTGATTAGTTATGGCATAGATGAATCCAGTGTGATTGATCTGAGCGTCAAGGGACAGCTAGCAGCACTGGCAAACAAAGTTGAGGCTTCTGACCAGAGGGCCCACAACCGAATATAGAGACAAACCCAAAGCACTTTTAGTACCAAATTTTGTTCTGCGAGACTTTCCTCTTAGATTATGAGTTTGCGAGTAAATATGCCAATAATAGTTTTCTTTTCCATTTCTGTTTTTCTTTATCTGGCTACTTCGTTGTATCCCTGTTAAGAAATATAGTATCCTTGTGGTAAAACAAGGACTAATTAAACCTTGTAGTTCTTTCCTATGGATATTGCTGAGGACATATAGTGCTTTTTACAAACTGGTATTTGCTGGCTACACTAAGCAGGCATACCTTGTCAGTGCCACAATTGATTATTTGTTTATAATGCTAGCTGTCTCTATTTTATCACAACTTATAATCATTTTTGCTCTGGAACGCTATACACAACTATTAGAAACTCAAAAATGCGCTGGGTAATTCAAACCTGAGTTGTGTTAAAAGCAAACTGTAATCCAATCTAGAGCTGCTCAGTTGAATCTTATTAAGGTGCAGAACGCCTAAAAATGGGGATAAGTTTTGACTTTTAAATTTTTGTATTAAAGTGTTATTCTAGAACCATTCTAAATCTTATGGTCAAAACAACAGGTTTAAAAACATTGTTATGCTTGTTGCTTTGAAAGAATAGCAGCAGAAGCTATTCTGTGTTAAGGCAATATCCGGGAGTGTGTACTAAACAGTTTTCTTGGTACATGAGAAGCAAATATGTTGACCAATCAATGTTTAGTTTGGGATTGAACTAGTTCAGCCACTAATAAATATACATATACAAGCAACAATACCAGCCAAAAATTTTCAACATAGCAACCAACAAGTCTGATAAAACATTATTAAATGCTAAGAATCAACTGATTCATTGTTCTATACAAGCAAGTGGAGCTAACTCATTGGTATTTGAGCATGAAAGGGATTGGAGAAGGGTAATGCCTCGGTAAGATTTCTCAAGGCTTTATCAAAATTGACAAAGCCCATGAACCAGAATTCATGGTTGTCAGCTGTAATGACCTGTATATACTTGTCTGATGGATTAATTGCATTTGCTGATGGGTTAACTGCCCTCAGCCGGTCTAGAGGCACCACAACCTGCATAACAAAGTAGCATTTTAAGGTCAAGTACTTAATTTCGCATGGTACACTATGCAACTAATTTTTCCCTGCAATATTTTGTCACATTTAGGATTCTCATCCGGCCCAGGTAAAGTACTGTCACCACACACTCTGGTGGCATTGCTTAACAAAATTGATATAATTTTCAGTTTCTATGGTATCTAAGGACTTAAGTCCAGTGCAATCAGCTTTTAACCGTTTACTGACTAAACTCTCCAAAGAAGATAAGAAGATATTATAAACTATATCAATACGCTCCAACTATTTGTTTCAATTATTGGAGACATATCAGACATGCTCTGATAGTCTCCTTTCCCGTTGCATTATTCCTTTCTTATTGAGTCCCAAATTAAGTAGACTAGAGTGATTACCTTATAATACATAACCTGTTGTTGGGCATTTGAGCTCGTGCCAAGAGAAACAGGATTGTCACTACAAAATGCAATTCTTGCATTAGACAGATACAGGGTGCCAATAACAGGTCCAGATGAGGTGGAGAGATAACAAGCATATGTTTTCTTGAGCTGCTCGCCAGGCAGGGTGCCAAAGGCCTGATGAAATAGCTTGTCACAACCGCCTTCTGCAAATACCTTTGTCCCCAATGCCAGCTTTGACATGGCTGCATCCGTCAGACTTGGACTAGTTTTAACTGTTAATACACCATTAAGCAGCTTAGTAGGAGTTTGACAATGGTAAACTATTGTTTGCAAAGTAAGGCTATTGTACGAACAAAAGTATTGGTCCATATAATTCAGCAGCTTGGATTGACTGTTCTGGCATGAAAATACATGACCTGGACCTTTTGTATTTCGGTCAAAATACAGATTTTTGTACAATAGCCAAGTGCCTTTTAAAGTGCTTCCTATAGAGACTAAGGTAGCATATCTCAATAATTTAGACAGAAAAAAATGAACATTGAATCCAGACACCATTACAAACCATTGCAATTATGACAAATGCTCTAATAAAGAAGAGAGTATAGATCAACTGACGGTGTTGCCAGACATTAGCAGTGACGCCACTGGCCTTTTTTGTGGTATCTTCCAGCTTCTTCCCACACTTACCCAATGCTTTCAGGACCGTCCCCATGGGACCTACCAGGAAAATTATCAGATAAGAACATCATTTAAAAAAAAAATTATAGGGAATGTTATGTTCAACATTCTTGTAACCCACTATTCTGTATTTTTTCAAAGGATTCCAAACTACTATTACTTAAACCACCTAAATGGGAGATAAAAGGGGAGTTAGGAGAGACTGGCAGGGTTAAGCTATCAGTGTTCTTGCTCTTTACGAAACTCAAGAGGGTTTGCGGCTACTACTAAATTCATATTTATAATGTGAAAAAATAATAAAATAAATTCAACGAATAACTTAGTTTAGACCACAAAATTCATGTATTGATCCAAGAAGACCAATAATTAATTAATTAACTGGTCCAAAAGATAACAGGAAACTTCACAGTTCGTATCACATTTATAGAAAAAATGCCCAAATTATCCTTAGTGGAATTCCTTTTTTTTCACGGACAATAGAGATGTGTATAAAATTTTCTATATTCAGAAAAAAAAAATGTGAATCATCATTATACCTCCCCTTCTTATACAAAGGGGCAGATCCTGTATTTCTAAAATTTTCAGGGACAAATACAAAATTACCCCCAAAAGGAAAACTCTGATAACACAGCCACTAACGGCCCAAAAGAAAACGCAACAAAAATTCAAAAATCAGAGACTAACTGCTATCGGCGGATCCAGGTTGATTAGACACAAGAACATATGGGTTGTTGCGAGGGGCACCTCCATTACTTGTGCTGGTGCTCCCGGTGTAGTGCGTCTCCTGTAGACCAATAACGTAAGGGTTAGGTACGGCGTGGGGGTTCCCGACTGGGACCCCCGTGGCAGTGTTATACATACTCGGTTGCCCCGTCGGCTGTGCCACCGGTGTACCCATCACCCATCCTCCTGTAGGTTTTCCAGCCATTGAATGGAATGGAATGAATGAAGGTTGATTTTTCAATCAAATTGGTTTGAAATCGGAGGAAAGTGTTGATTCGATCACTGCTTGCTTTCAACGCGACGATAAAGTAAACATACAGAGGAAAAGAATTGTGGGATTGTGATTACTTATATAAGTATAACGGATTAGTTCGAATTTGGGAGAAGAAATGAGAATCGAATTTTGTAATTATATTAATCGCGTGCGTGAGCAGCAGCTCGGCAGGTGGGAAGATGCGGAGGTTTTTGTGACTTTATTCTTATAGATTTCATGTAGTGGAATACTGTCTCTGGGGCCTAGTAGTAAAGTTACTATTGATATTTTCTGTCAGTGGATTGGTGTTCATCTCGCCGCAGGAAATTGGTAACAGAAGATAAGAAATTTCGATCATTAGGAGACAACGTCACGCGCCTCTTTCGTAATTCGCAACTAGTGCAAGCGTTCTCGCTGACCGCGCATTTAGTGTAGACAATTGGGCCACCATTTAATGATTGGACCTTTCTGCCAAAAATTGCTTCTCTTGACGAGTTGCGGTCATCGAACCGAGGACGAGTTCTACGCCAGGATCAGTTAAGATATTAACTTGAGGGCCCGTCATTACGCGCTTCTTTGGACGGTGATTTCTTATAATTTATTCATTCTTGCTTTGTTATCCCTGCTAAGTAATTGGGAGTTTTCGAAGCGTATCTTATAATTATAATTATATAATTATAATATAAATTAATATGTCTTGTTCTTGCAATTTGTACATCTCATACTAGACTATCAATCAATGCCAACTGCAACTACGTACTGAAAGATAATTCGAAGGTTATTCGTCCAACCAGTATTGATTTTCGCAGTCAATTTTTTCAAGTTTAACATACCTAGTTACAGTCAATAACTACGTAGGTAAATGTATTTTGTAAAATGCTGAAGTTATTTAGAATAGAAAATATAATGATATGGGTGATATTTAACTAAAATAATAATATAAAAGAAGTTGTAGTATTTTAATACTTTTTTGTTGCACTCTAGACCATAAAATATAAAAGCAATCTGTTCATGATTAACCAAAAAAGGAAGAATTAAGATTAAATATTTAATTACCTTAGATCTACAAATATATTTAATTCTTAAATTTAATAATGATTGGTACGGCTATTTTTAATATATTTAACAAAAAAAAAGAGAACTATTTTTAATCGATGGGATAATTGATTCGATTTGTCTACTTTCAAGTTTGATCCCGAGTTGACACATGGTCTTCTCACGCTTCTCTTCATCGATTCTGAACTCTCATTTTCAACCATTGAAAGTCTTTGAGACCGGAATATAAATCTGTTGGGGCGTCATATAGTACGAGAAGATTGTGTCGTCGCTTTCAAGGCCGGTTGAGATGTCGCATTGGCAGAGCTCGAAAAATTGGACTCTCGTGTATCATTTACAAGCGACATATTGACCTTAAGTGCCAATTTAGGATACATGTGTTTAATGGCACATTGGATTGATAAGGGATTTCATTTTCAGAGAAGTACGATAGATTTCAAGAAAATCCCTTATCCACATACAGGATAAGCCGTTGCCAACTTGGTCAAAAAGATATGGACTGCTTTGAAGTTGGATGATAAGATTTTTGCTATTACTCTCGATAATTCTTTGGTGAATGATCTTGCCATGAAATATTTGGAGAGTAAATTATTAAAAAATGCTTTTTGCTGCAAGTCATGTGCATATGAGATGTTCGGCATATATTTTGAATCTCATCGTGCAAGGAGTCATGAAACTCATCCATGCAACATTGGAAAACATTCGAGAACTATTGTAGCTTATTGGTTCAAGTGGATAAAGACTTCAAGTTCTTAATTATATTTTAGATGAGCTCGAGTTGTCATGTAAAAAGGTTTTGACACTAGATTGTCTAACAAGATGGAACTCAACACTTGTAATGATTAAGAAAGCATTGGTGTTGGAATGGCCTTTGAAGAGGTATGTTGATGTTTCTACCATAGATGTTCCAAGTCCGATGGAGTGGAAAAATGCGAAAGACATGTCTACTTTTTTGGAGCCATTTTTTTGTGTGATAAAAACATTCTCAAGTGTTAGAAAATCATTTTTCTCACAACTAATTCAACTAATTAATTGTATTGCAAATTAGAAATCATCATTAATAGTTTAATTTTGTCAGCAATACAAGAATCCAAATATTTTTAGTGGTATAATGAACTTTTTTAAGCACAAAATGATATAAAACCGATATTTATTATTTCATAGTGGTATAAAATCGGAACGAGATCCTCTGGACGGCCGTCCATTGGACGTTTATAGATTTGGACCGTCTGATTTTATCTCAACGATTAATGATGCCCCGTGAATAATACCGGGATCGATAGGCCCGAAAAAAAAATAACCGTCGAGATCAAATCGAACGGTTTGAATAAAAAAATATCCACTGGACGTTTTAATAAAACGTCCAGAGAATCCGCGCCCATATAAAATCAAGTTTTATTAATTCGTAGAGGCATATAATCGACTTTCTTTAGTTGTGATGACAAATCTCAAATTTTAATGTTTTAGAATGACATATTTAAAAAGCCGAGATAGTCATATTTTAACAATTCGATGACATAAAATTAGTTTTACTTTGTTTTGTGATGGTGTAAAGACAAGTAGTCATATAGTGATGGCATATAATAAATTTTAAATTTGTATAGTGGCATAAATCAAAATGCCCCTAGAATATAATGTAAACGAGATAATACTAGAGAATACTCATCGAAATAAATCTTAGTACGATTGAAAATAAACTAATAAGCCAAGATAATATCATACCTATGTTGATAAGGATAATAATTGTTGCAGTAATGAAGACAATGTATAACTAATTGATCGCTTATTTGAATCATCTGTCATCTGGGAGTGGAAAAAATAAAATCATCACTCTCGCTAGAATATATATTGTAGCAACAATCACTATAATAGACTGTTTAAATGAAATTTTTTTTTTTGACAAACATACTGTGTTAGTATGTTTATTTAATAAACTTTAGTTTGATATTTTCTTACATTGAAATTAACATTAACGCCTTTTAAAAAATTTGGTGTTAATTTTTTAACTTTACAAAGCTTGAATTTGCACTGAAAAACTTAAAAAACTTTTTTTGATTATCTTAAGAGAAGCTCGGGGAAAAAAAATTGGACGACCACTATACCTTCAATTCAGTAAAAGCACGTCAGAAAAAACAAACTTCAAATGCAAGAAAAATAGAAACAAAATTGAGATAAGAAACAGATAAAAATATGAACAACATGATTACTTTTTAAGACATTTTTTAATTTCAATATTATTTATTTGACAAAATTAACCTTGATTGATTTTCTCCGATATCTCATTGATATTTTTAAGACGAGCGACATTTAAGAATAAAATAAATAAAGTCGGTAAATATATGCGGCGTTAATTGCACAAATTAACTACAAATGCGTGAAGTTCACCATATTTGTATTACCAAGTGTCAATATCTCGTTGGTTGGAAGTATGAAATCATATTTTTATTCAATAGTCACGAGGATGTCGTGGCCATCAATAGAATGAGATATTTTGGTCATATCATGGATATTTGAAAATTAAAAACGAGAATTAAAGATTGAAATTATCGTGCATAAAAAAAAAGAAGAAGCTCATTACAACACGAAACAAAGAGTAAGACATGTGTTGCCTTGTTTACTAAACCGAAGAGCTCCGTCCATTCTCGTCTACTTATATATTTGTGTTCTCACCTCTGCCAATTCGCATCGGATGAAGTCACCACATCTTCCTCTTTGCTTTCAATCTCCAACAGATAAAAACGACTTTAATTTGCTTTCATTTTCACAAGTGAAAATTTTTTACATCAATTTTGTGAGAGAGTAACTTTCATAAAAAAACGGAATCTTTTATTTCATTGATGATTTGGATGTTCTACTGAAAAGGGGCTGGGAGGGGGATAGTAGATGTTGTTTCTGTGATTTGGATGAAAGTAGAGACCACTTATTCATCACTTGCAATTGGGTTAGGAAAATTTGGTTTTGGATGGGGACTTGTGTAGATAATTTTGACCATTGGAGTAATTTTCATGATGTTTTAGACTTTGCTAATACACTGTCTCATAAGATTAAAACCAGCTTCTTGATCGTAGTAAGTGCAGTCTGCTGGTCTGTTTGGTTAATGAGAAATAAGGTGATTTTTCATAATAAAAACCCCCTGACAATTAGGAACTCTTTAATCCAAATATGCTCATTGATCCAATATTGGACAGGTGCAATGGATGCAGAAAGCAAGTCAGATATGGAGCAGTGGCTACCAAACAACTGGGAGATGATTCCTCTTCAGGAACAACCTGGACCAATCACAAGAGAAGTACAAGACAATGTGTGTCAGCAACAGTGGCTGGAAGCCATCTTTTGAGCAAAGAATATTGAAAAAACCTTCATCTGTTTGAGAACTTTTCGCTTGCATTTATGTAATAAAGTTCCTTAGAGAGAGCAACAATGACCAAAATGTTTTTGTGTCTAGATAGATAATTGTAGTAGTATATTTGAGAGTACAGATAATCTGAGCTATCTGTGAGGGTTTTCTTTTATTTTGAGCCGAGTTTGTATTTGTTTCATTTTCATGAAAATGAAATGGGTGGCGCTCCCACCTCCTTTCAAAAAAAAAAAAAAATTTCATTGATGAATAATAAAACAATTAATACTCATACGCGATAAAATAAAAAATAATTCCACGGTTAAGTATTTGTAGTTCGCTACCATTTTACAATGTATCGTGGCATTTTTGAATTGCTACTTTAAAAATATATATAGAGAGAAAACATGTGGTGCATACTAATTCAAATTTTTTTATCTGCTTCAAAATGATCGATTCAAAACGTTCAATATGATTTCGCTATTATAATATCCTTACTGACCAAATTTTATATTTTTCTATTTTTTGAAAATCACTAATCTCACTTTTTTTGAACCGTTAAAAAATAGCAATTTTTAAAAATTCGAAAAAATACTTAAAAAATTTTGAAAAAAATATAAAATTTAGCTGACAAGGAGATTTCAATAGGGAGATCATATCAGACGGTTTAGATCGATCATTTTGAAGCAGATCGAAGAGTTCAGATCAGTATGTATCGAAGCTCTGGTACATTAGTACGCACCATACGCACCATATATATAGTTTAGCTACGATGAGTCGTGATCAAAACTCTTAGATCTAGTTCAAAATGACTGATCCAAACCGTCCAATATGATCTCCCTATTGAAATCTCCATCCAGACCAAATTTTTTATTTTTAAAAAATTTTTAAGTATTTTTTTGAAATTTTAGAAAATCATTAATCTAATTAGTTCTGAACCATTAAAAAACAACAGTTTTTAAAAATCCGAAAAAAATACTTAAAAATTTTGAAAAAAAAATGAAAAATTTGGTCTACATGGAGATTTCGATACGGAGATCATATTGGACGGTTTGGATCGGTCATTTTGAACTAGACCTAGGAGATTTGATCGCGACTCACCGGAGGGTCCGTGAGTCGCGACTCATCGTAGCTATGGTGCATCGCGATTTATTTAGGTTTTTGTACATCACGACCATATATGTCGTAGTTTTACAAATTGACAAATCTAATTAAACAAATACAATTTATATATTAAAATCTAATAGCAAACCAAATTTCATATTTTTAAATATTTTGTTTCAAATTTTTTAAAACCTGCCATTTTTGGAATTTTCTAATTATTAGTTGGTACCAAAAAAGGAAAGTTTTAGAAAATTCGAAAAAAATAGTAAAAAAATTAAAAATATATATATAATTTGGTTTGTTATTGAAAAGATGTATATCTTGGATAAGAGAATGAACAGTGCACCTTCTATCCAGCCCCTCAATATGTATCCAACGCTCCAGCATACTTTATGGGATGAAAACAGTTTATGTTTTTAACTTTGGATGAATACTAGCGTTGTAAACGCGCTTCGCGCGTTATGTGTTATTGATGTCTGGCCAGTTAAGTTTGGAGGTTGGAAAGGGAAAAATAATACACGAAGGATGAACTTGATTAACATGATACATCTATCAATGAATATCATTTAAATTGTGTAAATATTGATAGATAAATTAATATATTAAAACTCTAAAAAATATTAATTTATTTAATTAATTTTTGAAGAAAATCCACAAAATTTAATACAAACAAATCTAGAAAAATCTTATAAACAACTAAACAAAAGAGGAAAGAAATGTATAAAAGAAAAACCTATATCACTTTGATTTCATATAATGTTTGTTGATTCATATAATATCATAAGAGTATATTATTGTAATATAATTATAATTACTAATAGTCATATTAAATATTTAAGGAAAAATATTGTGTTAAAAATAATTTGTGTCTCGAAATAGAAAAAAAATAAAATGTTTACAATTTAGATGAAAAAATTAGCATTTTGTTACGCGCTTCGCGCATGATGTTTTGTTATGTTAATTAAGGAGGAGTAAAAAAATTAGATTGGTTTTCTTACATATATAAAATTTTATAATTCAACAAATTTTAGAAAGGTTTAGAAACAATGAAAAATAAAATTATATTTATGAAACAATAGAATTGAGTAATCAGGTTAAGAAATTTGACAAAAATATGTTAGAACTCTTTAACTATGAAATTTATATTGTAGGGTATTTCATTTTTTTTTTTTGATGAAGGATATAAAATTTTAGGTCAATTGAATTAATAAATGTCCTCAAATAATTTTAAAAGCACCAACCATATTCCATATTTTTATATAATTATATGATTAAATTAAAAATAGCTCAATGGCACGATTGGATTTGTTATAATCTTCACATCATTTATATAAAATTTCATATACTAATAAAGTTGTAAATATCTTAGAATAATTAAAAAACTAATGACATTTATGAAATTACGGAAATTCAATTTTTGTGAGATTCAAAAAATTATTTGAAATATTATAGGTTTGTAACTTTAAAATTTTACATCAATAATTGTTCATATATTTTTGAGCAAGTACATAAATTTTCATAGCCAAATGATTTATTCAAGGCCTCTAAACAATTTTACAAACTTTTATGCATATTAAATTTATGAGATTCATAAAATTATTTAAAATATTTTCTAAGTCTATAATTAAAAAATTTACATCTTTAAATCCTTTACATTTTTATGAGCACAGACATACTTTTTCATAGTCAAATGAATTTTTAAATGTAGCTAAATGATGAAGGCTTAAAACCTAGGTCAAATAAATTTATACCTATGATTTACCTCACTAGTCGTTCTGGTAAAGCTTAGGGTCGAACCCACAAGGACGGATTAAATTGAATACCGGACTTTACTTCCTCACGAAAGCTAGACAAGACATGTTTTTGGATTTTATGATTTAAAACGACGAATAAATAAAATACAAGTAAAAGAAATATTTTTGATTATTTTTGATGATTTAAGGACTCAAACAGATGCAAATGAATGTCCTAGGGTTTCGCGTTCAATCAATTTAGCTCTAAAGCACATCTACCTACAATTTTCACCGAGGTAGAGGCTCATTTCGGACCGAAATGCATGGATTTTGGACCGAAATCCATACTGTTCGAGATGGAAACTTGCCTTAGACCTTCTGTTTTGACTTGATATTTTTACATGACACTATGTGAAGGTTACTAAGCGACCAAACCTTAATCCTAACCTCAGCTGTCGCCTTTTGGTTCTTATTTAGGTTTGATGTCGAGTTTTACCACGTAAATAACTAAGCCTCAGCTGTCGCGTTTTGGTTCTTAGAAATTTAAGAATATTTAGTTGGATTTCCAAAGGTATTTAAAGTCTTTTCAGATCAATAAAAGTTACACCTTTCAGTCGTTAAACTAACCTCCTCTTTCGAGCGATTGGCTTACCTCAAATACTTAATCAATTAAAGGTTTGGTTGAGTTTTTGTCTTATTAACGCTGCAGACATTAGCAAGTAAACGTTCAAGCAAACAATCAATTAAACTAAGCGTAAATAATAATTCACAACTAAATAAATCACATAGCATAACATAAATCCATCAAGTCATCACAAAATACTAAACTAATCTACTAACTAGCCCTAAGACATAATAAACTAGCCTAACATGCAAGAAATATAAGATACAAACTCCATCATCGATACAAACAAAGAGAGAAGAAGAGATACAACCAAATAATCCCGCTAAACTCTTGTTTGCAAGGCTATGGAATCGTGGTTGGATTGGTTCTGCCGCTGTCGCGTGCCAAGAATCGCTCCAAGTTGCTGCCAAGGTCGTGCTCAATGGAGAATGGTGGAATCCCACGCCTTTCGGCGCGAGAACGGAGGTGGAAAAGGTGGAGTTTGGTGTATGGAGGCTTGGATATCTTTCTCTGCCGTCCTTTCGTGCATATATGCCAAGAGAATGACTTGGGAGGCAGGCTAGGGCAAAGGGGAGACGGTTTGCACTTTCCTTGTTCGAAAATTACCAAAAACGCACTTTCGAAAAGTGCATTTCGCACCGAAATCCGTACATTTCGGACTGAAATGGCAGCACAGCGCACCGATAGTATTTGGGCCGTAATTTCTTCATCAGGACTCCGATTTAGGTGATTCAAAGTTCGTTGGAAAGCTTAGGATGAGCTCTACAATTCTATGGACCCATTTAGTCATTTTGCTTCTCCAAAATCCTCCCTTTTATGCAATTATTATGTCCAATCCACCAAGTTCCTACAAAATAAATCAAATGCCACGACAGTACCAAAATCTAGGAAAACATAACAATTTATGAGGCAATTTATATTGGTTTGATCAATAATTAATGGCTAAGTACGGTCAAAATACATATAAAAATAAGAGATATCACTAAACAATTTAAAAACCAAACTATATTTAATCTGAAATTTCTGAATGGAGGTGTTCATTGTTTTTTCATAAAACAATATGGAGATATGATTTTATCCAAAGTTACCGAAGATAATGTACCCAACATTATAGTATTGTTTGACAATCTATCAAGTATTGGTGGACTTTATGTGTATTTAACTGCGTCGGGGGTGCACTTTGCTTTGGTGTACAGTGAATAAGCTAATGGTTTGTCTATATTTATTCTATGAGATTTTGTGTAGACAATCAATATGTAGACTTCTGAATGACTATTAGTCAAAATCAATTGTTATTTCGACCCGTTATATAAAATACCACGTTGAAAAAGAGACAATATATTGTTTTGTTTGGAGACATCTAGGTAATGCACGTGGTCCTCTTTCTATCTCTCTCACTCACCACCGGTTCTCACCACTTTCCCAACTCTCATTTGTGTGGGGGTCCCATAGAGATCCATCTTCCTTATCTTTCATCGTCAGCCACCTGACCACCTCCCTCTCTCGCTCTGACGAGACCTCCACTGTCTTAGCATGAAGCTGGCGACAAGAGAATAGGGTGCGATGGCATAGTATCGGCCAACAGTGATGACGATTCATTTTCTTATTTCGTTGCTAGGGTTTGCTCACCATACCGAACAAATTTGTATGGGGAAGTTTTGTCTCTTTCTCCCACTCTCCTGCAATTTTTGTCATTATTCAACATTCCCGAAATTGATTCTTATCTCATAGGAAGAAGTTATGTTTTCCATTTGTGGAAATGTATAAGAGGCAATTTTTATTTTGTGGAAAAATAAGGATCTTCCATCTTTTCAATTTAGTTGTATGTTTCAATTTTTATTTGGTTTATTACTTGTAGAAGAAACAACTGTATGTATATTAAGTATATTAAGGTAGAATATGCATATTAATTAGTGAACATCCAAAAGCCTCTGGCCCTGGACCCGGCCCTGGCCAAGCCCTTCTGAAACAAAGGGCCGGCCCGGCCTCTCTAAGCCCTTAAAAAGGGCCAGGGCTTAGAGAGGCCAGGCTTAGGAAGGGTCAGGCCACATTCTCAGCTGAAGAGAGGCCTAGAGAGGCCAGGCTTTGGAAGGGCCAGGGCCTAGAGAGGCCAGGCTTACGAAGGGCCAGGGCCTAGAGAGGCCAGGTTTATGAAGAATCAGACATAATCTCAACTCAGGAGTAGATCCTATCTGATCAAATCCAATCCAATCTAAACTGATCATTCTAAATAATATTAAATTTCTTTAACATATTGATGCTAAGACAGGTTAAAAAATATATATTTCTCAAATTTTATGTTATGTTATTTCATGCATTCATAATTTTCAATTATTCTAATTCATTAATATATTAACAAAAACTGATTTTTTTAATTTTTTCTACGTCGTTATAATATAACTCGTCCTAAATTCAAATTAAAGATGAAAAATAAAAATTTACAATTTATATTTAAATATTTTATACTATTTTTATATCTTTTATAAATAAAATATTTATATTCTAAATATAGTTTAAACTAATTTTTTAAGAAAAATATTGTTTGTTCGTCGGCCCTTCAGGCCCTTTAGGCCCTTCGAGCCCGACCTCTTGAAACCCGGAGGGCCTAAAAGGGCCAGGCTTGAAAAGGGCCAGGCTCAATCTTCATATTTAAGCCCTTTTAAGTCCGGCCCTTCCAAAAGCCTCCCTAAGTTCGGCCATGCCCGGCCCTTGAGTAGGCCCTTTTAGACCCGGCCTCCCGAGAACCCGTCCCGGCCCTGGAGGCGTTCACTAATATTAATGTAGAAGAAACAACAAGGTCGAGTTATTGCTTATAGTTCAGTGTTTTTTTCCCCTTATTAGCATCAGTCCCACGTGGGTCATTTCTCATTGGCTAATTATGCTATTATTTTTTCCACTAGTATATTGATCGAGGAGTAAAAATAAGTAGCAGAGCTAGAGCTGAAGCTGGCGTTATTATAAAAGAAGCTCTGTATTTGAATCCGAAGAGGGCTCCTTTTTGTAGCGCTGCCCCAATCTCGAAACCTTTTAGGTGAGTTCTCTCTAATGACACAGGGGTCAAAAGCAGAATAGTTAAGAAATAGCTTTGTTGAACTAAAAAGAGGTCCATGGCGTTAAACTCAAACATGGTAATCTTAATTTGCCATTCACTATTTAATTGTTATGATTTCGAAATTATAAAGTAATCGGCATACTCTGTTCAGAAGATAAATGAAATATGATCATGCTAGGTAACAGGTTAGCCATATCTGAAATAAAATCGGAGCAAACCTAATATGAATATGATCGGAAATTTTACCTACCAAATTTGCAATTATCTGGCCGAATGCCAACAACAATAAGTAGTGGACAAACCACCAGCCAATGGTAACCTAAATCTAACCTACGGGCTAAGTTGATTATTCAAAAAAAAAAAAAAATAACCTGCATTAAACCAGACACAACTGACCAACGTGTCATCTAAATTGGTGAAATTTTTGACACTGCGCATCCCACGCATCGCAGTAGCGGACACTAAAGACCTCATCTAAATTGGTGAAATTTTTGACAACGGAAAAAAAATGCATCAAGAATTTTAAATGGAGAAATGCAGCTTCATTTTTTTTTAAAAAAACGCATCACTATTGCGTCGTTCAAAAGAACGCAATAGGGAGGAGTAAAGGACAAAATTTTGAGGCCTTCTTGCGCCCTTTTGAACGGCGCAATAGGGGAAAAAAGACAAAATTGGAGGCTTGCTGTCTTACAAATCAGATTATAATTGTCCCGTTTAACACACCAGCTGACAGATTTCTGCATAACACAATTCATTACGCTTTTGCACAAGTGAGTTCACTGACAGATAAAAAAAATGTTTCACAAGTAAACTTTTATGGGATGTAAACTCACAGAACTGTAATTCTTGGGATATTGGAGAAAGAGGAGGGTTCCACTGCCACAGCATTTGGCTGCCACAAATGCCACATATTATTGACCATCGGATAAAAATTAATTAGCGAACGTGATTAATTTATGACCATGCTGATACATTTAAGTTGATGGTTGGACTTTTTCAACTTCCGAGAGAACTTTATATACTTTGTCAAGTAATAAATGGCGCAGCAGCAGTATTTACCTCTTCATCTCTCCCACCCAAGGAAATAAATAGTCATGGTTGAGGAATTTATCTATTTCAACAAGCAAAAAACATTTGTATAACCCAAAGTCATCTCTTTCTTGAAGGAACTTGTTCCTAGTGCTAATTTAAATTTTAAATCATATTTAAGCTAATTAAACCAAGCACAAGTCAAGATCTAGTGGAATAGCACAAATAATGCATGAGAATAGAGAAACGGTGTCTATACCTCTTCCCGACTAGTAACGGGAAGGCTTCGACCTTGGCGTAGGAGGCGGTGGCGTGCTCTCCTTCTCCTTCTTGCTGCACCTTAGATCCACAAAGATTAACCAACTTCTTGCTTGGTCTATGCTAGTAAACCAAGAAGAACTAGCCTAATCCTTTGCTTCCCTTCTTCAACTAATTCACTAATTAATTAAGGGAACTATACTCAACACATGAGTCCTATTGAAATGCAAGAAATTAACTTCAAATTTTCAGATCTGAAAAATTTGAAAACCACTTAAAAGTTGCGGCTATGGTGGGAGGAAAGAGACAAATGAAAAGGTGACCATACAAAAGTTACACATATGTGTATATATACATGTCACTATATGCCAACCCTAAAGGAACCAATTTCCTTTTGTATTGGCCGGCCATAATATGGGCTCCAACCCCATTTTATGTTAATTCAAATGTCTCTTTAATTATCGCAATACCCTTTAAATTGCATTTAAAACTAGGCCCAATTTGATATACTACAAGATAGCAATATAATTCGCGCAATTATATTAACCGTGTTGAGACAAAATAAATATCAACTCTTTGATAATTATTAATGGATTAGATTTAACATTAATTTAGTTTCATACGATCCCTTGAAATAATTAATCATAACAGTTTATAATTAATTATTCAACTTATCATATTTTATATTCTCCAATATAAACAAACTAAATATAATGCAATGTTGGTCAAGAGCTTCATACTGTGTGACCCTTGGAGGATTTATGTCATGTTGGCCATGGAAAATAAATCGTCATTTATTTCCAATAATCATAAGCGGTATCTAGCAACACGTTATGATTCCCAATTGACATAAATAGATACTATACAATTATAGCATTTTAATCCTGCAAAAGAAATAGATAATTTCCTTGTTTTGATTCTTATGTCACATGATATCATTATATAATCCAAGATAGGAAAGTGTCATTCTTGCATATTATATATTTCTTGATCTAGAGATGATTGTATAAGTTGCTAGCAAACAATCCATCTCCATCAAGGGGCCCAATAGATATCATCACTCATTAGGTATATTAATGAGGGACATACGGTTTTCTTGATGAATAGTTTTCCCCCGCACAATTCAAGAGAACATAAATAAAGTCCGTATAGGAATCAACGGTAGACGATATTTATAGAACCAATCCTCATGTGGAAAAACTGAATCATCTCAAACTTAGAATCAAACTCATATGAAATAAATAATGACACGTAACACAATCCATATATTTATTTCATTGGGTCAAGTCCTGTACTATGTTCCGATAACATATACATATGCAATTAAGTTGATAACACTTTATCCATGATCTGTAGAACTTAATCATCACTTAACTTGCATACTAATCTTATTATGATAATTAATGTTCCTTGTTAATTATCAAGATTATGGACATTTTAGATTTATTATTGTCATTTAACAAAATGAAACACAGAGATCCACAATTCAGATCCTCAACCTGAATGAGCTGTCAATAATAAAATCCAGGAACAAATGATCAAATATCATCAATAACATAAACTAAAGATAATGCCAATAACTGATTGGCTCATAGGACATATCTCTAACAATCTCCCACTTGGCCTAGAGTCAATCAACAGTAACTTCTAGCCAGAGAATAGTACTCAATGTAATATCGAAATATACATGTCTCATACAAAAGCCTCAAAAGTAAAGTACACTCAAAGCCACTCAGGCATGCGTCTAATCCCCATGGATGCAACATGCAACTCGTGTGCAGCTCGAGATAAAGGCTTTGTCAGAGGGTCCGCTGTGTTCGCGGCACCGTCCACCTTTTTGACCTTGATCCATCCATCATTCACAAACTGGCGAATGAGATGGAATCGTCGTAGAATGTGCTTAGTCTTTTGATGCAATCTAGGCTCCTTGGACTGAGCTATGGCTCTTGTGTTGTCACAGTAAAGATCCACTGGACCTGAGATGCTTGGAACCACCTCCAGCTCCGTCAAGAACTCCTTGATCCAAACTCCTTCTTTCGCCGCTTCACCAGCCGCTAAGTATTCTGCTTCGGTGACAGAATCGGCTGTAGTATCCTGTTTGGAACTCTTCCAACTTACAGCACCACCATTGAAAAGAAATACGAAGCCAGACTGTGACTTTGAGTCATCTCGGTCGGTTTGAAAACTAGCATCGGTGTAACCACTTACAACGAGCTCTTGGTCTCCACCATACACGAGAATACTATCCTGTGTTCTCTTGAGATACTTGAGGATATTCTTAATTGCGGTCCAATGTGACATGCTGGGGTTGGCTTGAAATCGACTAGTCACACTAATCGGATATGCCACATCGGGACGAGTGCATAGCATGGCATACATGATAGAACCGACAGCAGATGGATACTTGAATTTCTCCATAAACTTTCTATCTTCCTCATGTACGGGACATTGAGTCTTACTCAAGTGTATGCCATGTGACATAGGTAGGTAACCTTTCTTGGAACTAGCCAATTTGGTTTTAGCAACTACCTTGTCAATATATGCATTTTGGCTTAAACCTATCATCCTTCTTGATCTATCTCTATAGATCTTGATTCCTAGGATATAGGCGGCCTCGCCCAAATCTTTCATTGAGAACACCTTCTTCAATGAAGACTTGACTGCATTCAATTCGGAAACATCATTTCCAATCAAGAGAATATCGTCAACGTAAAGAACAAGAAACACCACTAAGCTCCCACTAATCTTCTTGTAAACACAAGCTTCCTTCTCGCATTGAATGAAGTTCAACTTTTTGACTTCATCATCAAAGCATTTGTTCCAATTCCTTGATGCTTGCTTCAATCCATAAATGGACCTTTGAAGCTTGCATACCTTGTTAGCATTCTTTGGATCTACAAAACCCTCGGGTTGCATCATATACAAATCCTCTTCCAAATTTCCATTTAGGAAGGCGGTTTTGACATCCATTTGCCATATCTCATAATCATAAAATGCGGCAATTGCTAATAAAATCCGAATCGACTTGAACATGACAACGGGCGAGAAGGTTTCTTCATAGTCAATACCATGAACTTGCTTGTAACCTTTCGCAACAAGTCGTGCCTTGTATACGCTCAAGTTTCCATCCATGTCGACCTTTCTTTTAAAGATCCATTTGTTCTCAACGGGTTTAATTCCATCGGGAAGGTCAACTAAGGTCCATACCTTGTTGTCATGCATAGATTGTATTTCGGATTCCATGGCCTTAAGCCATTCTTTGGAGTCAGGTCTTTTCTTCATGTCATCCATGGTCAACGGATCGTCATTCTCAATGACGAGAACGTCGTGCAAACCCAAGTACCTTTCGGGTGGATGACTTTCCCTTGTCGACCTTCGTAGGATTGGTGCTTGAGGTTCTTGAACTTGTTCCACAACAGCTTGTGGACTTGGTTCTTGAGCCTCGAATGATTGAGTAACTTGAGCACTATCGACTCGCGATATGTCCGAGTTCTCATTTGAGGGAGCATTCTCATGAACCTCTTCCACAACAACTTGTGGGACGGGTTCAGCTACAACCTCATTTGGCACCACGTCGGGAATAGCAAGATTGCCTACTTGAGGCGCATCTTGTGGTTCATGAATTTCTTTAATAACCACATTACTCCCACTATTTCTTCTTGAGAGAAACTCTTTCTCCAAGAATTCCGCATGACGAGCAACAACAATCTTGTTTTCGACACGGTTGTAGAAGTAATAACCCTTCGTTTCCTTAGGGTATCCTACGAAATAACACTTGTCCGATTTGGGTCCAAGCTTATCGCTCATTAGCCTTTTCACATAAGCTTCACAACCCCAAATATTGAGAAAATGCATACTTGGTTTCTTACCAAACCAAATCTCATAAGGCGTTTTCTCAACGGACTTTGAAGGAACACGGTTTAGTGTAAATGCTGCGGTTTCTAGTGCAAAACCCCAAAACGATCTAGGCAAGTCGACTTGGCTCATCATCGATCGAATCATGTCAAGCAAAGTTCGATTCCTCCACTCGGATACACCATTCCATTGTGGTGTTCCCGGTGGAGTGAGTTGTGGAACTATTCCACACTCCTTTAGATAATCACCAAACTCATGACTCAAGTACTCTCCACCTCGATCAGAACGCAAGACTTTGATCTTTTGACCAAGTTGGTTTTCAACTTCATTCTTGAATTCCTTGAACTTTTCGAAGGATTCAGACTTGTGCCGCATCAAGTAGATATACCCGTATCTACTATGATCGTCGGTGAAAGTGATGAAGTATGAATAACCTCCTCGTGCACAAATACTCATGGGCCCACACACATCGGTATGTACGAGGTCCAATAAGCCACTTGCCCTTGTACCTTTGTTGGTAAAAGGCGCTTTGGTCATTTTTTCCATCAAGCATGATTCGCAAGTATCAATTGATTCGAAATCGAATTGATCCAAGAGACCAACAGTTTTCAATCTCTTGATGCGTTTCTCGTTGATATGACCTAAGCGGCAATGCCACATCAAAGTCGAACTCTCATGTGAAATCTTACGTTTCTTATTGTCACGTTCGATACTCAAAACATGTTCACTTATATCAAGCACATAAAGACCATTCAAATAGTGCGCAATACCAAAGCAAACATCATCACGAAAAAGAGAGCAACATTTGTTCTTTATTACAACATGATATCCATCCAAATCCAAACAAGAAATGGAGATAATGTTTCGAGTGATACTAGGAACAAAATAGACATCTCTAAGTTCCAAAATAAAACCACTAGGTAAAGTCAACTCTACATTCCCAACGGCCATAGCTGAGACGCACGTGCCGTTACCGACGCGGAGTTGCACTTCACCTTTCTCGAGCCTCCTCCTAATCTTTAGTGCCTGCACATTTCGACAAATGTGGGCACATGAACCAGTATCAAATATCCAGTTAGTATTAGAAGTAGCGAGAAAGTTTTCAATGACAAATATACCTGAGGTAGAAGCAGGGACGTTTCCCGCCTTCTTGTCAGCGAGGTACTTGGGGCAGTTCCTCTTCCAATGACCCTTGCCACTACAATAGTAGCATACGGTGTCGGAAGTGGCGGGGTTCTTTTTCCTCTTGGAACCCTCGGGAGCTCCCTTGGCCGAAGCCTGGAGCATCACCTTGCCTTTGCCCTTGTTTCTGCGGGTTTTCTTCTTGCTCTTCTTGCTCCTCTCACTCACCACAAGAACATCTTTCGGCCCTTTCTCTTTCTTGAGACTCTCCTCAGTTTCCACAAGCATGTTTTGGAGATCTTCCAAACTTTTCTCCATGCCATTCATACGGTAGTTCACTATGAACCCCGAGTAACTGTGAGGAAGAGAATTGAGAATAAAGTCTTGGACAGCCCCTGACGGGAAGGGCGTGTCAAGCCTTTCAAGCTGCCGAAACAACCCCGCCATCTTCATGACGTGTGGGCCGACTTCATGACCCTCCACCAATCTAGTATTGGCGACGGCCTTGATAAGTTTACCCCTTTCGGTGCGAGCCTTAGTTTTGAACATGTTCGAGAGGCGAGAGACGATTTCAAACACTCCAAGACCACTGTCAATGTACTCCTTTTGGAGCTCATTGTCTATGACCGCAACAATCAAGACCGACATCTCAATGTCGTCTATCAAGTGCTTGTCATAGTCTTGCTGCTCCTTTTCGGGAGCAGTGCTCGCAGGGGGAGCGGGAATTGGAGTGGTCAAGAGATACTCCTTCTTTTCAAACCGAAGGGCAAGCCTGAGGTTACGGTGCCAATTGAGAAAATTGGCTCCGTTAAAAGCGAGTTTCTCTTTCTCAAGGAGAGAACGTAGCGAGAAAGACGATTGAGAAGACATCTACAACAATTTCAATTTAAGGTCTATTAGTTTATGCATATGTTTTATTTTCAATAAAGTAAAACTTCCACTACATACATTAAGTCCTTAAATGTAATGGATTTCCAAGACCCCCACTTTCATCGAAATGATGCCCGCATCGGCACAACATCAAAGCGACTAATATAGGGTAGGTTCTTGTAACAACCTTGTCTGATTAGTCGGTAATTACAGTTCCAAATTGTCTGTTTAAATAAATTAATGATCTGAAATATGAAATAAATTAAAGTAACAGTGAAATCTGACTGAAAATTTAATCTGAGGATATGGAAATGTTCGTTATAATTTTCTGAGTATTTCTGTATATTTGCCACAATTTTCTGATTTCTGAAATTATTTTAATTAATTTTTATGAGAAATAGCTAATTTACAAAAGGGGTGTCAGTGATCTGTTACACCAAAGCCACACCAATCCGTCCACAAAAGATCTTGATTAATTTTTGATAAAACTATTCGACGAGGAGCTTTCTCCTTCTGCCTCATCTCCTCCGTCTGACTTGTTTCTCTCTTCTCCTCTCTTTCGCTCTGGGTTACTCGAGCTTGTGCTCTCGGTTACATGGGTCGATGGGATTGGTTGGCAGAGAGGTGGCCTCTGAGGTGTTTCCTGTAGAGGAAAGACACCTCTGCTGTATCTCATGCGCCTTCACGCAGCCATCTCGTGCGATGGATTCCTCTGTCCGTTTCTTTGTGTGTTGGTTCGGTTTGATTGGTTGAGGGAATGAGTACGACGTGGCATCATCTCCATCTGAGCCTTGAACCGCCTCTCTCTACTCCTCTTCTTCTCTGCGAAGGTAAGTATTTATATTAGGGTTTGGATTTGGGAAAAATTTTCGGGGCTAAGAGAAGAGGAAAGGGAAGAGGAGAAGGCCAGAGGAGGTAATCGCCTATCCCTAATTCTTGGTTTTTGCTGTTAATTTGATAGTTTGTGACTCGATTTAATCTCTAGGGTTTGTTCTCTGTTGACAGTTGTTTGCCTCCAAATTTTGCTACTTGAGAGAATGATGGAATCTTCAAGTAAACCTGCAAATGAAGGAAGTGTTACATCGAGAAATAAAACTCATAACCATGACCTGCTCTCCACACAGCAGAAAACTCACAGATCAGGCGATAAAACCCACGGATAAATAAAATAGTTAATTAATTAAATTATGTGAAATATGCCGATGCTCACATAATTAGGAAGTTAATTAATTGACTATACAGAAGAAAAGAGGTAGAAATCGTATGATGGTCAAACATTGTACATTTTCTAAAAGTTTCATGCTAAAATCCACATCAGATCCCTGTACTACGATAATACCAATCAAATGGTTTGAAACTAAGCAATACAAAATTCTGGTACGGACAGGGCCCAGTACGATGGCGAATACAGGCGACCCAACACCAGAGACAATCAAACTACATGTAATTCGGGCTTATATTCAGACCCTTGGGCTCAATAAGTTGGTTAGTTTGATTAAAACAGAATCAAATTCGGATAATTAAACAAAGCCCATACGAGTTAAACCAAAATTGGGCCTTTGACAAATTAAATTCGGCCCGAGTCAATTTGGCCCGACCAAACACAAGTGTCGGATTCAAACGCGTTTCGTCGAACCCAGATCCCTCACACCCGAGTCCGGACACGCCAAGGTGACTCGATCAAATCGGCATCGGGCTCGACACGCGTCGACTCCCCATTGGTTCTTTCCATGGGCCCCATTCTTTTCTGTTAGTGGAAAAAAGAAAGAAAAGGTGGGAAGTACAGTACTTACCCGCAGGAGAGCCGCGACGACGCCACTAGGGATTGGCCTCTCCCCGTCGATTCACGCCACCATTGCCTGAACTGGTGGAACCTTTGTGAAGAGAATGTTGTCACAATCTCAACAAGATCAGACACGGCCACCTCTCAAACCTGCAGTTTGGTAAATTTGAAAGAATCAGCAGCCGGGTCACGAATTGGGAAAATTAACCAAGCCGAATTGATAGAAGAAAAGATAGCCGAATGACCTAGGAAGCTCCTTTGAAGTTTGAGAAAGAGTATTTCAAGGCTAATTTTGGTCAATTTGATGAAGAGAGTGTTTATCGCCGTTTGCCATTGACGGTGAAGCCGAGCTCAGAAAAGCTAGTCGCATGGAATGCCTCCAATAAAATGAGAGAGATGAGGGCATCCAGTAAAGCTCACAGTAGCTCGAAAGTGATTTAGAATGGAGTGTGGGGATACAAATCCGCAAAAGCCAAAGTTCTCCTTTGACTGGAAGGATCCAGTGAAGAAGCAGTGAAGGAATGAGGCAACTGGAGAACATAGTTCCCTTGTGGTCTCAGCCTATTATCTGAAAAGGAAAAACCTACGACTGAGGAAAGCCTGAGGAATGTACTAGATGATACAGGAGAAAGAGAGAAATTTTCTCTTGGCTTTTAGCTGATGAATGGTTAAAAGGAAAAAGAGAGGTGATATGGTACAACACGTTCTCAGATAGCAATCATATAACTTATAAAGTGACTTCACATCCACGCCCTCAGATTTGAGAGGTAAAATCTTAGCATAGATGATGAAGGGTAAGATAGCACAATGGCATACTCCCTACTGTGTATACACAAGAAAACCAGAAAATGTCTGAGGGGTGATTCTCCCATGCGTGACACCCATCCTTGTCAAGGGGCAAATCAGTCAATAAAAGGAACGGACAAAGCATTTTAAGGTATAATTGGAGAATTATGGAACACCAATACCCATTTTGCCCCTAACTTGTCCTTGTTCACAATTAAGGGAATGGATTGATTATGGCCAAAGCTGCCTAAAATCCTCAACATCATGCAAAGGGATGATGCAAAAATGATGATACCACGGCCATATAGCCACAAGGGAAGCCGCAATACATCATATAAACTCCTTTGGCGCCAGGGAGGCATACACCAGCCTCAACAGCAGACAGCAAATGGATCCAATGACAGTTCAGTTAAAGGAAAAAATATGGTTAGCAGTTAAACAAAAGTGATTGTAAGACTAAATTGAGGGCTGGAGAGGGGAAATTAAGCAAAATGCTGCTGTAAATGCCCTCTTATTCCCGTGTTGAACAAAGTAACACTAATTCCAGTCTGAAAATGACCCAATTGACCCCATACAAGCTCAAATGTCACCTGGTGAGGCCATGCCTAGCAGTGGGCCCCTTTTATGCAGTCTCACATACATCCAGCTACACAGGAAGGGCACACCAGATAATAACACAAAATCCTTCACTAAATAGCATAACTGGAGAGGATTGCAATATACACTGAGTGATCTCCAAATTCATGCACCGATGCTTTTGACCAGCTAAGATGCAGAGATGACAGTAGAATGATGTAATCCTCACCATTCCTTGCCCATGATGGCTCTGATGACTGCCATCTGTCAGCTGGCGCTGAGATACCCCTTCCCCAAGTATATCCAATGAGATAGGGTCAAAAACATACCCTACATGTCATACACCTAATTCCCTGAGGGCCCACATGTCATAAAGGCCATAGGAGAATTAAGTGAGGCGGTTCACCATCAAGGAATCACCACCCTTCATCAGGCTTTGAAGACACCAGAAGATGCCACATGGCACCAGGAATTGAGCTGAAGCCCTAGCCCACTGCCTATAAAAGAAGGAGAAGAGGCGCCAGATACCCCCCCCCCCAGTTTTTGATATTTTCTTAGTCGACATTTTGTAACTTTGCTTTAAACAGTAAAGGTAAAGAAAACCATGTATTTACTGCCTTTAATAAAATTTGTTTAAAGAAATATTGTTCATCTTTCTAATTTTCTGTGTGCACTTTATAACCAGTCATATTGTTGATACTACACCTTTTTTTTTTAATTCTCAGAAGAAAGCTTTAGAGGGGGCAGCTTGATATTGAGATTTCTTTTTCTTTCTTTCTCTTTTCTGTTCTTCCTTTTCTTTTCATTTGATGCATCATAATCATGTGTAACATCTAATAAGCAGACTAGTGATATGTGCCCCTGAGTTTCTTGCCTGGAGCAGGTACTTGGGTGCATGTATGGCTATTCTGGTAAAAAAAAATGTGCATAATGTTGTGTATAATCCTTAATGTCTGGATTAGTTGTAAACATGTTCAAATTTCTTGCCTATGAGCAAGTATTTGAGTATGTACATGACTGGTTCCAAAAACAATAAACATCATAAGTCATATGTCATTTGCATGAAAAATAATCATCAAATTAATTATGGATATGCTCAAGTTTCTTGCCTGTGAGCAAGTACTTGAACATATACATAACTGGTTTGGTTAACTGAGGAAGTTGTCTAAGTCACTCTAAGTGTATAATTGAACTCTAGTGCTCCATTATGCATATGTTTAATTTCAGTCAATAAAAGGGACTAAAGTGCATATTAAGGTCAGAATAAGTTCATGACATGGGGAGGTAATTAAAGTCATATACATTTAACCAGGGGTATGCTTATAAGAAAGTCTCCAGAAGATATATATGTATACATGAATAATGACAGTGATAAGTACTTTGTTTTCAGTGAATAAGACCACATATTAAGTATATGCATATATGTAGAGCACATGCCCAAATGAAATGAGATTAATGTACAGGGTATAATAAAAATAAATAACAGTCTTGTATTCCCACTTAAGTGTATTTAGTGTATCTAGAAGAGTATCACTGCATATATGACTAATTCCAATAGAGAGGAGGGGCTAAAATGCACAGTAAAGTTGAAGTCAGTCTTTAGAACAAAAGTCAATTAGATTATATATCTCATCAGGGGTATGTTTATAAAGGAAAGTTTGGATAAGAATGTAAAATATGTCATGAATCTATGAATGAAAGGGAGAACATAGGTAAGGGAGCAACCATGAGCTGGTTTAAAAATAGGCATATAGACACAACAATGATAACAGTATGTGTGGGTCTTAAATCCATTTGTGTAGCTTAATGTAAGTATTAATAAATGACCAGTCAATAAAAATGGTAATAATAGACTGGATAGAATGGAAAGGCATCATTACCGTATATTTGTTTCCAATTTTGCCCTTCTGGCCACCACATAAAAAGGGGGGGGAAGAAAGAAACATGTATTAAATAAAAATAAATATAAAAAAAAATATACATGTATATACCTCATTCTATAAATCTGCTCACTTAGTTTAAGTCTTCAAAAGTGTATAAATAAGCAATGAAGTAAGTCTGTGTAGTAGAGCAAAGACATAAGCTTAAGTTAACTCCATGAATTGGGACTTTTTTTAGTTCATACTTTGAGAAGTTTTCATTCAGAATTCATAAACATAATAATCAGAAAAGGGGTGGAGAGAGATGAGTAAACTGAGGATCAACAGTGAGTCCACACAAACCTACACACATATCAAGTACAGTATATCGTTATGCATTCACAACCATGTCTGATAAGTCATTGTCACTACGTATAAAACATTAGGTATAGTTCAAAATTTATAGATCAGTATAGTCATTTTGACTAAGTCCCACCAAATTGTAAGTGCCAAGCTTGACGGGGATTTTAAAATTAAATAAGGGGTCGTCTCAGTTAGGTCCTAATGTTAAATAACAAATTACATGACTATAATCTTTTGATAAGTAATCTGTCCAATAGAGATAATCTGGGAAATAAAAACAGAAATAATAGCTCATACATGCATGGCACAATTAAGAACACATTGACATTAAATTATGCTAAATTTTATTAGTCTCAATTGACCAAATTGATGATACAAATAGAGTCAGAATAAACTAATCATGTACAAAGATGAACCAATTCGATGGTCACACTTTCAGATGCCTCTAGAAAGGCCCAGTCAGTGAGATGATATCAGACCAGATTAATGCTAAAATCTCCTGAAATCGAGAAGTGAAGTTTCAATTGTCAGTATAAGTGAACTGCAGGGGATGCCACGATGAAAGAGAAACCACTTCTGACCAAAGATGACCGTCGACAGCCCCAAATTATTCAGAAAATCCCTTGTCAGACCAAAACTGAGAATAGAATGAAATACCCTCAATCAAGCGACGCGGCGAGAATTAATGACACCACTAGAAAGAGAAGGAAAAAACGACTCCAGTTAACCTAAGAATGACCAAAATGGTGGTGGAATTGCCGGAGTCAACGGCCGTTGTCGTCGAGTCAAAAAGGAGCAAAGGAGGGAGACCATAGTGGGAAGATCGAATGGATTTGGTGCACCTGCGCTCGTGTAGACCAAACTCATCTTTAGTCGTCCCCAGATCTTCTGTGACCCCACTCGTGAGGCGAGTTGCTGACGACAGAACACAAAACAGCGAGTCGTTGACCAATAATAATTTCCTAAAACACAGAAACTTCAAAAATACATTAAAAATAGCTAGAAAATCCAGAAAATTACCATAAAATACCAAAATGACCAGAAAATTATGAGAAATATTTTTCTATAACACTCCAAGTCCAAATTCTCAACCAAAAGAGAATTAAAATTAAAGTCATAAAAAATAATTAAAATTAATAATGCAAAAAAATATATATACCCAAGAATTGAATTATATCAAAATTTGATAAAAAGTGTAAGGGTATGAACCCCTTTGACAGCAGGTACTCTAAGATGATTTGGACAACAGGTACAATTAAACGGTAATTGCCGTTAAGAACAAATTCCATGCAAAATTTCCGGGAATCTGGAAATAAAACCCGCAGCCAAAATCAAAACACAAAACCAAATTAAATCCAAAACACAAACTCAGACCCAATCCAAAACTAAAAACCTAAACCAAAAATTCAAAATACAAGTCCCTAACTTAGACAAAATCCGAAACCAAAACCCAGAAAATCATAATTGAATCCAAAAATCCATAAAATCCAAACCCAAAATACAAAACCCCAATTAAATCCAAAACTCCAAAACTCCAATTAAATCCAAACCCAAATACAACACTCAAATTAAATTCACGACCCAAACTCAAATCAAATCCAAAACCTAAAAGCCTAAACTCAAATTAAATACCAAAACCCAAGCTCAAATTGAATTCAAAATCCAAACCCAAATTAAATCCAAAATCCAGGAAAACTCAAACTCAAATTAAATCCAAAACCCAGAAATCCAAATTCCAAACGCAGAAATCCAAACTCAAATCCAAAATCTGAAAAATCCAAATCAAATCCAACTCAAAAAAAAATCCAAAACACAAATCCTAAACTCAAATTCAAGGAATTCAAACTCAAACCAAATCCAACTTCGGAAAAATCCAAAACATAAATCCCAAACTCAAATCCAGAGAATCCAAGCTCAAATTAAACCCAACTCCAAGAAAAAAAGAATCCAGACTCAAAAGGAATTCAAATTAAATCCCAAAACCTAGAAGATACAAACCCAAATAAAATCCAAGCCCAGAAAATTTGAACCAAATCCAGATCCAGAAAATCCAGACTCGAGACCCGGATCTAAATCCAAAGACAATACAAACCCAGAAACAAAATTCTATAATTATATACAAACTTCCAGAATCCAAGGACAAAACTTTAAACACGTCTGAAAATCAGAATTTGGTAAATTCTAGAACATATGAAGACCTAAGTTTAAAATGTCCAAAATGACCAGAATTTCTAAACACGCCTTAATACCGGAGTTTAAAACGTTTTATAATCTAACTCTTGCACGTCACGGGGCCAGAAATTCGACACGTCAATAGTTGACCAGAATCGACACACGTTCAAGGACCGGAACTTCTACATGCTTTAATACCTGAGTTTCCAGAAACGTCTGATAACCTTGATTCTAACATGTCAACAAACAGACCTAAGTTTTAAAACGTTGATAAATTAAGGTTTTAAAATATTTAAAACTTTAATATAATCTGAATACCGAAACTTTACAAGTCTATGTCCATCCTCTTTGAGCTTACAATGCGTACAGTTTGAAGAGAACAAACCAAAATCGTCAAATATAAAAAAAAAATTGGGTTGAATGTGGATTAATAGATAATTACCCTAAATCAAACTCCGGAAGTCTTGAAACTCTAAACTTAAACTAAGTTTCTCTACGTCATGTTTTGCATCATGTTAATCCTCTCATGGTTGCATCATTCGCTCTATTCATGTCACTACTTGTTTGCGTTCTTTAATGTTAGTATCTTTTGGTAAAGTGTTAGAATGCTAATTGTTATGCCTAATCCATTTGATTATCCCGATCTAGAGGTGCTCTTGACTTGGTTCAGAGGTAATTAACAGTAGGGGCTTGCGCCTACTGGAAAAAAAGAACCTGCAGTAAACAATCAAACTCTCGAAAGGTTCGAAACCACTTCGATACTCACATCCCTTTTCAGGTGGGTGCCGATGTCTGAGTTTCGAAACGATCGAGGGGTATCTCGTCCGCAATATCTTTTTCCCCCTTGGGAGCATCCGGTCATTTCCCCCTTCCGAGGACAAGGGTCCAAAAAGGTGCGAGACAACAGTAATTGCATGGAACTTGCCTTGTTCCTCATAAGCATAACTTTGATCTTAGCCCTAATTGTTCTTGAGTTTCTGAGGCGGTTTGTCAAGGACCAAGAGAGAGGTATATCCCTTCTTATTAATTCTTAGTTTACTGAATATATTGATCTCTGTTGGGATTAATTACTGGTTGTTAACTGTGCTTGGGGGAAAATTGATACAGGGTTCACTTTAGTACTGATACTTTGTGTTAGTTGCTTAACAAATGTGCTAACTTATTCTGTTATTTATGTTGTTTGCTTCTGTGAAATTGCGATTTGGTTTCTGTGGAGTATTTACTTACTCTAATAAAGTTATAGTATGCTTTTGTGAGGTCATACCTGACTGGTGAAGAGTGTATCTATCATATAAAGCATATAAGTGATTTACAACATCTAATTAATTGTTTCAATATGCATACATAGGTTATATGCTGCATATATGAGTAGTAGCATCCTTTGGAAAGTTAATATATGCATATCTTTATGCTATGCATCATATATGAGTAAACTGGAATTGGAAATGATGATTAAGGGTTTATATGGGTACTTAAATATTGAATATGCTCAGTCTGTGATGAAATTGCTAATAGTAGTAAGTATATATATATTGCATAGACTTGTGTCTTTGATTCGGATACAACTCTGTTTGATGTTATAACATGTGTATTTGGTTTGATAGATATGCAACTAAGATATTATGTTAACACAGTTGTGAAGTTGTGCATGATTGTGTGTTTCCTGTTTCATGTTGAGTTAGGTCTGATGATATAATGTGCATACAGTCATGATAGGCATGGTATAAATGAATAAATTAGAACTGTTGACTATGTGGGAGGTTATATCAGTATATACATGATGCTTATTGAATTGAACATATAAAAATGTGCATTCTGGTTCATGTCTTAGGGTATTACATGCATAAATTTCATATATTTGGAGCTGGATCATTATCTGTGGGTATATAGCTGCATAATTATACGCATGGATGCGTTTTGGTTCTGTTGGCACTTGTACTCTGTGGGGAATGGATAATCTGAGTATTTGTAACTTGGTACCAGTTACTGGTACACTAACTGTAGAGGAAATTGATATTCTGGCAAGACCTGAGTGCTTTAGGATGTTAACTGTGATTTCTGGAACTTTGTGGACTTGGTTGTAAATTTCTGAGGGCTTGTTTGTGACATATGAGACATTAATAAACTTTGTTGGGCTTAAGTGAAGAATTTGAGGGCTTAAAAACTTGTTGTGGGCTGGATTGGAAATTTTGATGGCTTAGTGGATTGGTTTTAGTTTTTGTCGGACCCGTTATAGGTCGACTCAGTCGACTGGGTCAGGTCGACTGAGTCTGACTTGGCTGACTCGGTTGTCGCTGAACTTTTGTTTGCTTGGGTTGGATTCGATTTGGGCTAGAAATTTTGGTGGGCTTGGACGAAGGAAAAGAAAAAAAAAATGGGCTTTCGGAAATTCTTTGTGGGCTAATTTAATTTCTGATTTGTGGGCTGTATATAAATGATTCGGATTATAATTAAGTTTCGGATTAAGACTTAATTAAAGATTAGTGGGCTAACAATTTCTGTTGAGCTTGATGATAAAATTAAACTAAATGACTTGGAAACAATGTACTTAGTTTAATTTTCGGATTTCGGATTTTTAGGGAAATGATGAAAAACGTCTGATTTAACTGAACGGATACTGTGGTAAATACTCAGACACTCTGATCCCATCAAATAATAAAATGCATTTCTGACTTATGATTTCTCTGAGTTTAATAAATATTTCTGATATTTCTGTTAATTTCTGCTATTTCTGCTAATTCTGAAAATTCTGAAAATAAAATCTGATTCTGATTTCTGATTTCTGATTTCGATATTAGGAACAATAATTAAATAAAACTAAATTCTGACAAGTGGATAAATAATTAAAATATTAATTATTGAAATATATCTGTTATAAATTTGGAACTGTTACCATCAGTCAGGTGGGGTAGTTTAACCAGACCGTAATTCTGTCAAAAGGATTATAGAACCCCGTTAAATAAATATTAACGGATCTTGATCTATTATTGAACAGGAACAGCCGACCACTCACACGCTCCGGAAGAGTGTGAAGGTGCGGATACGCGGTTTCTTGATTAAAATTCGGAATTCGGTACTTTTAAATTAATGCATAGCATGTTGAAGAATCTTTGTTGGTGCATTCGAATTTCATTTAGAAATAGAAGCCCAGAAATAAACAAATAAATGCATGTTGATTATATCACCGCTTTGGTAATGACTTATGTACAGTCTGAATCTGAAATCCGATTGATACTGAGTAATAGTCAGACTGTTTGATAAATAACTGGAATGGCTTCTGTAAAATCTTTATCACTTGATCATGTTTTGTGATAGAAGAATCGGACTTTGATTGAACCATATCCAGAAAATTGATAAATCTGATAAGCATATTTATGATTATAAACTGTTGCACTCTCCGGTGAATATCGGTTTGGCCACCGACCCGGCCAGGTTATTAGCGCTATTATCTCTGGATTTTATTCCCTTTGTTTGGTCTGTACCAAATGGTTTTTACCTTTGGTTTTGGGAAAAGTTCTTTCTGTATCTGTCCGGCCGTAAGAACTTGAGTGTATAAGTTTTATCTGAAAGATAAATGCTTACATTTGTGATTCATCTTCTGTTGTTGCATGTCATCTGGCAGATGCCGGTATTAGGACCTTTCCGACTAGTACCTACGGTACATGATATCTGTATTTCTGTATTATATAAATTTATTGGAATTTTAGTCTGATGCACGGATTTGTATTAAGATCCGCGTACTGGAACTAAAACCCGCACTGAGAATTTATTCTCATTCCGTTTGTTTGTTTTGCATGTGCCTCGTTGGGACGGGGGTTCCAGGCCAGGCAGAGGCTTTTTAGACCCCGAGCGGTCGCCACTACCGAGTGTTCATTTGTGAAGCTAGAAGTGTACATGCCAGGGTTACAGTGTAATGTGGTGTTTCTGCTTAGTTTCGATGACTTACCGAAAATTTCTGCCTATGTGTATTTTGAGTTGTTTGGTAATGGTCCTCCGCCTGATGGTGTGGTTCCCGAGTGGGACCCGTCGCAACCAAACACGGAAGAGGAAGTTTGATGAGTTGTAGGATGAGTCATCTCCGTGTCCTGGTTTTGGTGTCTGTTTGTCAGCTGTGTGGTTAAGCCTTTCTGTAAATATTTGATGTAAAATACAAAATAAGCCCGACATTAGGTTAGATGGTGTGGACCGTCAGTTAGAACACTTATCTGTATAATAAATTAACTGACGAGTCATTAGGGTTAGAGGTATGAAATAAGCCGGGCATGTAAATTATGTAAATTTGTGTAACATATTATGTGTGCTTACAATAAATATGAACATGTGTGTTATGTCTGCTGGGACCGAAATCAAGAAAATGGAATAAATTAATTTAGAAAAAAAATTTATGTCCGTCTGTTAGCCTTACAAGAGTAGTAATTACTCTTGTGGCGGGAATCCCGATGTCATGCTCAGCTTCCGGGGTGTGACAGTTCTCCAACCAATCACATCAACTTATGTGACTCTTGGTTCGCGTCGCGAACTTCGTCCCAATGTCCAATCCGATTGGGTCCATTGATAAGTGACCTCTCTCTATTTGCTCCTTGCAAATCTGATTTACACCCCGACTTCGATGATGGACTACGATGTCCGCGTCGGCGGAATGCATCAATAGACAATCAATCGACATGAAGGGGATAGAGAGAAGGAGGACGATTTGACTTAATCGAGTAAATGGGACAAACATTATGTGACTTTGTTTGGTGGTCGTGTAAGCATACACCCATACCTAACCTATGACATTTCATAGCATTCAAAAATTCACATAATAAGCATCTCAAATTAACCACAAGCATTATTGTGGGTTTGTATGGCCCCCGCTTGCATATTAGCTTCGCCGCATCTCCATGTAGAAAATCTAATCTAATCAAGCCCTCCCACTAATTATAGTAATCTAATCCTATAATTAAATGGAAAAATAAATTCATGTGAAAAAAAACCATAATCCCTCCTAGCCTTAGGGGCATGCAAGCCTCACAAGTTACATTAAAATTAATCAAATTAATTAATGGCACCTTAGGCCGCATTACACAAATTCACACATGCATTCATTTACAAACCACAAGGCATTGATATCTTGGGCCATACTAAACCCACGATCCTCCTACAAAACAAAGTTAGCACACATATACAATATATATGTTTCACTTGTTACTTAATTAACAACAACAAATTAGAATCTTTGCACATCGCTCGTTGTTCGGTTTTTCGCGTAAAGAAGGTTTAACTTTTAAACAACTAACTTGCTTAAACCTTTTGAAATTCAATTCAACATTCGAAAACAGAAAGGAGATGTATTAAGGAGTTTTCTAATTAACATTTCAACCATTTTGATTAATTAGAATAATATTTTAACTATTTAAAATATTAATTGGGACCCGATAAAATCCGAAAATTTTTCGGTCTCCAAAAATTATGAAATTAATCAAGCATACTCCTTGTCATGAGTTTAACTACCTGTAAAAAAAATAAAGAAGAGATCACATACCGTCAGGGAGAACAAAAAAAGACAAATCCTCAAATTCTGCACGAAACACCGTTATCGGATTTTCTGTTTTTGCCTCAACCTTTTGGTCTAAAGGATCATCTTCCAAACAGTTTTCATATAAACACTTTACATAGTAAATCTAGTATACAAACTACTATCCCTGTTCTGAAACAGAGAGTCGACGAAAAAGTTTTGACCCAGTTCGAGTATCAAACCTCAATGAAAAAATGTGAAACTAATTTTCACAGATTCCTAACTTAAAGTAGAACATCTCTATGTAAAAATATTTTCAAAAAATTGTCTCAATAAGTACAGTTTATCAAAACAATCCGTTTGTTTGAAAACCAGATCTGACAACTTCTTTACTTCCATGACTTGAATACTCACTTAAACGCCAAACCATGCAACAAAATTTACATATCTTGAAAGAGCATCAAGTTTACAAGATTTCCAGCCAAGAAAAAAAGGTAGTTATTTTCGAAAAATAATTTCTACAAGCCATAAACACAGAACAGTGCAGACAGAAACTGGTTCTGCGCACCGTTACCGTTTAAATCACCAAAAATTCATAACAGCTTAGAAAAAGGTGAAACCAGTGGCTAAAGAAGAACAACTCATAGATCTACAACCTCCAACAGAAATAAAATAATTTTCGAAAGCTTTACTCAGCGAAAAATTCAAAACAATCTCGAAAACAGAGAAGAAATCCAGACAGCAAGCAAGTGCATCACTAATTATGTTGTTAATTAACTTTTTCTCATTTCATTAAGCATTAAAATGCCAAAACCACGACCAAGGCTCTGATACCAATTGAAGGAACTTGTTCCTAGTGCTAATTTAAATTTTAAATCATATTTAAGCTAATTAAACCAAGCACAAGTCAAGATCTAGTGGAATAGCACAAATAATGCATGAGAATAGAGAAACGGGTCTATACCTCTTCCCGACTAGTAACGGAAAGGCTTCGACCTTGGCGTAGGAGGCGGTGGCGTGCTCTCCTTCTCCTTCTTGCTGCACCTTAGATCCACAAAGATTAACCAACTTCTTGCTTGGTCTATGCTAGTAAACCAAGAAGAACTAGCCTAATCCTTTGCTTCCCTTCTTCAACTAATTCACTAATTAATTAAGGGAACTATACTCAACACATGAGTCCTATTGAAATGCAAGAAATTAACTTCATTTTCAGATCTGAAAAATTTGAAAACCACTTAAAAGTTGCGGCTATGGTGGGAGGAAAGAGACAAATGAAAAGGTGACCATACAAAAGTTACACATATGTGTATATATACATGTCACTATATGCCAACCCTAAAGGAACCAATTTCCTTTTGTATTGGCCGGCCATAATATGGGCTCCAAGGCCATTTTATGTTAATGTTAATTCAAATGTCTCTTTAATTATCCCTTTAAATTGCATTTAAAACTAGGCCCAATTTGATATACTACAAGATAGCAATATAATTCGCGCAATTATATTAACCGTGTTGAGACAAAATAAATATCAACTCTTTGATAATTACTAATGGATTAGATTTAACATTAATTTAGTTTCATACGATCCCTTGAAATAATTAATCATAACGGTTTATAATTAATTATTCAACTTATCATATTTTATATTCTCCAATATAAACAAACTAAATATAATGCAATGTTGGTCAAGAGCTTCATACTGTGTGACCCTTGGAGGATTTATGTCATGTTGGCCATGGAAAATAAATCGTCATTTATTTCCAATAATCATAAGCGGTATCTAGCAACACGTTATGATTCCCAATTGACATAAATAGATACTATACAATTATAGCATTTTAATCCTGCAAAAGAAATAGATAATTTCCTTGTTTTGATTCTTATGTCACATGATATCATTATATAATCCAAGATAGGAAAGTGTCATTCTTGCATATTATATATTTCTTGATCTAGAGATGATTGTATAAGTTGCTAGCAAACAATCCATCTCCATCAAGGGGCCCAATAGATATCATCACTCATTAGGTATATTAATGAGGGACATACGGTTTTCTTGATGAATAGTTTTCCCCCCGCACAATTCAACAGAACATAAATAAAGTCCGTATAGCAGCCCTTATCAGGAATCAACGGTAGACGATATTTATAGAACCAATCCTCATGTGGAAAAACTGAATCATCTCAAACTTAGAATCAAACTCATATGAAACAAATAATGACACGTAACACAATCCATATATTTATTTCATTGGGTCAAGTCCTGTACTATGTTCCGATAACATATACATATGCAATTAAGTTGATAACACCTTATCCATGATCTGTAGAACTTAATCATCACTTAACTTGCATACTAATCTTATTATGATAATTAATGTTCCTTGTTAATTATCAAGATTATGGACATTTTAGATTTATTATTGTCATTTAACAAAATGAAAACACAGAGATCCACAATTTAGATCCTCAACCTGAATGAGCTGTCAATAATAAAATCCAGGAACAAATGATTAAATATCATCAATAACATAAACTAAAGATAATGCCAATAACTGATTGGCTCATAGGACATATCTCTAACATTTCTTTCAATGATTCAAAAGAAAAAAAATTTGTCACTGCAAATTACTAACAAAAGTAAACCATAAATTTGAAAATTTTATAGAATTCTTAGTATACTTGAAAGTTCAATTAACATCATAATGTAGTAAATTTTGAAACATTGTAATTTAGCAAAAGGAAGCAGAACATACTGAAGTTGAACAACAAACTTTTTTTTTAAAAAAAAAGAGTAACTCTGTAGATTCATTTAAAGCTGAAAAGGGGGGGGTAATGAATAAAAAAATAGGTCAAAGGAATTTAGATATCTACCAATGCGCCCTGTTTTATTAGCTTCAAATCTAGTGTTTTCAACTACAACTCATAGCTATAATATCTTCATTCAATTTCATAATTTTAAAGATTTTATATATTATTCATGCGCCACAATAGCTTAACATACAAAAAAAGAACAACAGTAGAATTCATAATCAATGGCTTAACGTACAAAAAGAGGAGTAGAATTCATGATCAAACTAAGGTCGAAATATAGAAATGAACAAATCAAAAGTATAAAAAACTTTTATAAATTAATTAGACTTACACGGCTGTTTTGAAAAGCATCAGATGGACAAAAAAAAATGAAAAGCATTAGCTTCATCTCGCATGCGATAGAATTAAAGTGCTTTTTCCCATTAAATATATTTTCTTCTTCTCGTTAGATCAGAAATAAAATTATTACGCTGCAAAACTTTCATCCTTGGTCGGCGAAGACAAAAATGGAGATTCAAAGCTGGGGAACTAGTACTGAAGAGAGAAAGAAGGAAGGTAGAAAATACGTTGTGATCGAATAAGGAAAGAAGCTTTCTATTTTATATTATTTTATATTGCATCGAAATATACAAAGGATAAAAGCCTCTTTGGGACTTAAGAGAGTTCAGTCATCATTTAAGTATACTAGTTGTTGATGAATTAATCACAATCGTTGATCAATATTCATCCGACGGTCAATAATATGTGGCATTGGTGGCAGCCAAATAATGTGGCAGCGGAACCCTCCTCTTGGAGAAATCAATTGAACTTTTAACCCCAGTCCAACCAAGGCTTGTAGTTGTAGGTACACTTGGATCACCACTCCAGTCTTTCATGACAGTATGATACTATAACTCGTCTCGATAGAATTAATGGTGTTACTACCAAGTATGGTAATGGGCTTAAAGCAAGTAAAGTAACAGCAATAATATAAAGATCAACTATCAAACTCTTTATTCATGTTCTCAAATGGATTTACATCTCTTAAACATCAATACGGATAAACCCTAGTGAGAAATGCCCAAAGAGCCGACCCCCCTTTAGTCCTACTGTGGCCTATTTATACTAGTTCGGAGGATCTTCTAGAGGTATCCATTCTGTCAGAGGTCGGTACGATTGTCTGCTGAGCTGACCCTGGCGCCAGTACGGTCTAACTGCTGTCCCCTGCCGAGGGTTCCTGTTGATTTGGAAGATAGCGTCTACTCACCCCTTACTTGATCTGGGCCTTCTTGGGCTTAACAATACTTTACCGATCCACCAAGCTTGTTGGGGCAGGCCCGCAATGTGCCTAGTAAATGGGTTACTGGCGGCCCTATCACCTGCCCCCAAGCTTTTATCAAGCGGAGCGAGGTGAAAGCTTTCGAGTTCGGTTGTCGTGTGAATATGCCCCAACAATGACTATGGGCCCTACCTCTTTGAGCTTGTCGGGGCAGGCCGGCAATGGGCCTAGCAAATGGGTTACTGGCGGCCCTATCACCTGCCCCCAAGCTTTTATCAAGCGGAGCGAGGTGAAAGCTTCCGAGTCAAGCATAAGCAGGCCTTGTGCGAATTGCAGGGCTCTCTATACACTTCGTGACACGTGTTGCATGTTTCGTGATTCCCCCCCCCCAAGCCAAACGATGCCTCCGAAGAGTCGCGTATCTAGGTCACGTTTTGGCGGGAAAAAACGAACCGTCACACTGTAGATCTTTTGTGATTATTCTGCCTCGATTTCTCCCCCTCCTCCTTTATAAGGTCACCCGACCTTCTGCCTCTTCTTTCGTCTTTCCTTTTTAAGTTATCTTACGATCCTCCTTTCTTCGAGAAGTGCTTCTTCTTTTTTCCTATTGCGTGCCGTTCCTCCCCGTGCCGTCTACTCCCTTGGTGAGTACTTTCTTTTTCCTCTCCCTTCTGTTCTTCTAGACGTTTTGTTTGATTCTTTGCTTTGACTTCCTTTTTGATGGAAATGAACTTTGTAGCCATGGCTTCCTCGTCCGATCCCGCTCGACACAGAGGTCAGGAGGCTCCTCTTGGGCTAGAGCCGCCTGGGGCCAAATCCCCTACAGCTGAGGGCATCAGCGGGGTCCCTGCGATACCCCAGGCCCCCTGTACTGAAACCCCTACTGGTGCGGGGTCCAGCAGAAAGCGGGCTAAAGTTCTGGCCCATAAAGATAAAGCCACAGAGAAAGTAAATGAATCATTGAAGAAGTCCACCAAAGAACAAGTCACCCCTCTGGTGAAGGTCAAGCAGCTTCGCAGTCGAGGTTGGGGGGAGAGCTGCGCCGAGACTGACTTCACAGAAAAGATGACTCGGCCTCCTGGCGTTAAAATTGTGGTGTCTGCAAAGGATGACAACCCCACCGACACCGCAAAGGGAATATGTCTTTTTGGCCGGACCGTGCGATGCGGGCTGCTTGCTCCCTTCAGCGACTTCCAAGTATCGTTTCTCAAGTTCGCAAGTATTCCGCCGGGTCAACTGCATCCTGGCGCTTGGTGCTGTATAAATAGTTTTGACCTTCTCATGCGCCCTGAGCAGCTGAAATCGCTGGGTGTTCCTTCTCGCCCCGCTAGCCTGGCGTTGCTAGGCCATTACTTTGACTTTTTTGGGACTTTGGACTACTGCAACTTGAGGATGAGGTCGCCCAACCTCTTTCATCGTCCCGGCAAAATTTCCGACTGGGATAGACAGTTTGTATTCGCTTCCCCAGAACTTTGCACCAAATTCGGCGTTCCGTCCGAATGGAATGCTGAACGCGCGAGGAAATGGGCGAAACTCCAGCTTCCTCGCCCGAGTAATCAGGCTGACAAAGATTTCGTTAAGGCACTGGATGCTAAATTGGTTTCTGACGGGCCTATCACCATAGCCTTTGACGGGCGATCTCTCACTCCTTACCCTCTGCTTTTCAAAAAGGTTGAGAAGGTCGAGGAGGAGGAAGAAGGTGAAGAAGAGGAGATGGGCTCTTTTCGCCGCAAGCAAAAAATTCCTGCCTCTAAGGGGCGTTCGGCAGTAGGTGAGAATAGTTCAGAATTTCTTTCACCCCGGATTTACGCGCCCGGTATGGGGAAGCCTCCTGCTTCCGTTGTTTTTAATACTCTCTCTCTCTGTGGACTACTAGGTAAAACCGATGATAGATCGGGGTCGGATTCTGATGAGCCGGCATTTACTCTTGGCCGGAAAAAGAAAGGCGCTTCTCGAAAGCGGGCTCGCTCCCCTGCGTCCGGGGAGGAATTCGTGAGTGTTGAGGATGACCCTGCCCGTGATGGCGAGCGAGATAGGATTCGCTTGGCCCAAATTGCCAAACGGGTGGATGCACAAACTCCCCCCGACCAGGTTCCTCCCAGCGGCTGCCCCGCTTTTCCTGAGCCTCATCCTGCTCGCTTGGGATCTACGCTTGAGCTTTCTCCCCTTGGGGCCACCGCGTCTAACGACTGGCGGTCCGCTCGGATCCGGGAAGTGAAAGGGCAAAAGGATACCTTCTTGGCCTACGTCCCGGGTTACAATGCCGTCATGGCGGGGTCGGCCAACCGCCTTGATCATCAGCGGTATGCCGCCGGGATAAACAAAATATCCATCCCGCGGGCTACTGAGCTCGAGTGTGCCGGCATGGATGTGGAAGATGGTCTCGCCCTCATAAGCGAGCATGCTCAGCGGGTTGGTAACCTAGCCTCCTATACCTTGGCTCAGTATATTGACCTTCGTCATAAAGTCGATCAGATGACCATGGCTGCTGCCGCGCACAATACCTATTTGCGGGAGGAGATGAGTAGAAACAAAACCCCCTTTCTTACTATAGAGAGTGCCCCCAACAAAGTGGTTGAGGAGTTTTTGTCAAAACTCGATTCTGAGCAACTCCCTTCTCCTCTTAAGGAAAAATATGAAGGGTTCGTTGAAGCCGTCGCCTCCCTTTCCTCTCGTTGTGAGCAGGCTGGTGAAGAAATTCTGAAGGCCAAAGGGGATACGATGATCCAGGAGAGTGCTTCTCAGGCCTTCCAGCGGTATTTCCTCAATACCCGGGACAAAATAGTCCTTTTAGAAGACGAGGTGGATAAGAGCAAAAGGGCTCTAGATTCCGCTCGGTCTGAGCTTCTGCAGACCAGCGCGGCTTATGACAAGATGCGAGGTGAAATGAGCGGGCTCTCCCTCGACAAACTTAAGCTGGAAGCTCGAGTAGGCGAACTCAACCGCAAGGTGGAAAACCTGTCGACTGAGGCAGCCAAGCGCACTGACCAGCTGGCTAAGTTGAAAAAAGAGCTGGGGTCGCAGGCCACCCAGACTGAGGCCGTAAGGAGGGATCGGGACAACTGCCTAGTGGTCATTGAAGAAGAAAAAAGGAGAGTATCGGAGTTGGAGGCTGCCTTGGCCCGCGAGAGAGAACAAAATTCTCAGCTTAAGAGTCAAGTGAATATGTTAATGGAAAATTCTCCTGGCATTGAAGGAAACCGCCTCCTTTCTTCTTCAGAAGTTGCCAAGATCAGCAATGATGCCATCACGAACTTCCTGAATTCCGAAGGCTGTGTTCCTACCATTGCTTACCGCTTGGCTGGGCGTCTCCGCTCCACCCTGAAGGAGCAGGCTAACTACCTGAGGCATTTCTTTCCTTTCACTCTGGCCAGCATCGGATTGGGTGGCAAGACGCCACCCGAGTTGAAACCCAGGGACTGGAGTGGATATCGTTGGGATCCCGTTGCGGAGATCATGTACGACCCGGCGGGCAACGCTTTCGTTGACATGCCAAATCTCTTTGAAGAGCACGACCATCCCGAATTCGCCTATCCGCCAGACCAGTGGCCTGACCATATTGACCGGCCCGAGCTGCCTGAGTCGGAGGAGGAAGAGGAAGGAGAAGAAGAAGAGGAGGAAGAATAACTTGCTTGTTTATTTCTTGTAATTTTTGCTGTCTGTTTGCGCTGTTTAAAAACTTTTGTTCTATTGACGAAGTGGCGCTTTAACTGACATATTCCTTTGCCTTGCTAATTGAAGTTTAATTTTGCTGATTAATTATTTTTCTTGCGATTGAACGATGCTCGAAATTTTTATTTCCGCGCATGCTCGCGCACTTGGGATCTTGATGCTTCCGTAAGCGCAACTTTAATTCTCGCGCGGGTTAAAGTAACGCTGACCAAGCGTCGCTTGGTCGCTGGTTTGAACTCGCTTGACTAGAGTTTATTCTGTCCGACTTAATCAAATTAATCAAATGCTGTTCAAAAACAGGAAGAAGAAAGAAACTTAAGCTTTTGCTGAAAAAGTAACTGTTTACAAGAACCAACTTGTACAAACATTTCATTCTTCATCGTTCTTCTAATACACCACTATCTTAGGCGTCTTCATCATCGTCATTCATCATCATTCCTTCCTTCTTTCCCTTTTTTTTTTTTTTTTTTTTTACAAAACGCTTAACGGTCGCCAGGTCTTCTTGTTTATCTTGAAGTTGTCTTGTTATCGGGATCAGCGGGTCTTGCCGCTGGCCTGTTGTCGGGATCAGTCGGTCTCGCCGCTGTCTTGCTATCGGGATCAGCAGGTCTTACCACTGCCTTATCCCATTGGCGGTGTGAGCGGTTTGACATTGAATGACTTCTCCGGGGAGGGGACCGCTTCGGCCCCTTATAAGAGGATTCCGTGTGCACGATCCCGTCGGGATCCCCTCATGTCTGTCCACGCGGGCTTGGCCAGTCGTGTACAGACTCTTGAATGGTCGCGGCGTTTGACAGAACTTCTCACGGCCTGTCTGTATGGTCGGGCTTTTGTCCACATGTCCATGCCGTTTGATGGAACACTTCCGGACTGCCGACCAAACATTTGCACGCCGGACCACTCGGGGGTAACGGTCCTCGAGGTTAACTGACTACTAGATGTCAGTTATCCTACGGGACTGTCTTCCCCCTATCAGTTATCCTACGAGACTGTCTTGCTTTGATTCCTCCTACTTCTTTCTTCTTTCCTTTTCTTTTTCTTCATCTTTGCGCCCTTTGTTTTCTCTGCCACGAAGGCTTTCAAGCGCTGGATGTATTTAAAGAGGAAGTAGAGATTGTTTCTGGGATGATTTTTTAGATGTGGGGTTGGGGGGGGTATTTATAGCTGGGAAACGCCGCCTAACTTTAGAATTCATTTAATTTGGTCATTAAATGTCATGTCTCTTTGCCTCCCAAGTACCCGGGTTTTACGGGATTTCCTTGGAAAGCACTCCCTGACAATAAGTGATCTTCGCTTTTCGTGTTATGCACGGTTCTTGGTTGTCAGAGAACCTGCAGCCTTTGACTGATTTTTGATAAGATTTCGTTCTAGTGTCTTTTGTCCAATTTATCACCTGGGCCCCCGACTCAAAAAAGGTATCGATTATCACGTGAAATAGAGCCACCTGACGTTAGCCCGCAGTTGACGACCTCGCCTATTTCGCTACGTCAGGCGGATTCCCATAGAGGTGTCTTGGGACTTGTATCTCTCATCATGAAACGACGCCTCGTTTCCTGTACCCGTCGTTTCATCAAAAGATGCCTTGGATCTCGTACCTCACTTACGATTATGAAGCGACGTTTTGGGTTCCGTACCCACCGCTTCATTATGAGGGGAGTGCTTTAACTTCTGTCTGTGTCCTTTGGTCGCGCCTTTTGGTGCCTATAAATATGACTGGCATTTTGCAATATCCCAACTTCCCTTTCTGATTGTGCCTATTTACTTTACTACCACAATGGCCTTCGCTCCTCACTATCCTCTTCCTTCCTCAGCCGACGCCGAGGCTGAGAAGCATTCCTACCTCGGGGTCGTGCTCTACCATCCCGACCCCCTTACGACCGTAGATGTTGAAGCCGCCCTTCTGCTTGAGAAACCGAACTTCCGTTGGGAAGTTAAGAAAATGTGCTCCCGGCGGTTTCAAGTTTGGGGACCTCCCGGATGGGAAACTCGAGCTTTGGAGCTCGCACATGTCAAAGCAGGGCCATATATTTTCATGGCCTCCACAGTTAACAGCCACAAAACTCTTCTCCAATCCCGCCGGTTGTGGGACGACCTTCCTCCAGTCCCGCTGGTAAAATATTGGGTGCGTGCAGTGGGACCCCCAGTGGGCTGGCTGACAGGATTCGCCGCCCGAGGTCTCTTCCCATTCGGCCTTCATGTAGCAGTTGACCCTGCCACCCGGGCCGGTGTCGAGGGGCGATGGGCGCGAGCTCAGGTGGCCGTTCCCGACAGGGAAGCCATCCCGCTATCTCTCACTTTTTTCCGTGGAGGACCAGTTGGGTCTCTTCACTTGGAGCGTCTCCCCGTGTGGTATGCTGTCGAGGGGGAGGAGTATGAAGATAACTTTCTGCAGGCTTTACTCAGCGAGCCTGTGGAGCCCTATAGCAGCGAGCTTGTAGAAGCTAGGCGGGCTCAGCTACTGGCGGATGCTTCGTCTAGGTCGAGCAGTGGCGGGGGGACTGAGTCGGGCAGCAGCGAAGGGACTGATGGGGAACCCTCAGTGAACTCTTAGTTCTTTTCCCCCTTTTTTGTTAAGGAATTTTGTTGTATTAAAACTAAGTTAAGAAAAAAGCTTTGCAGTATAATGTGTTTCATTTTAATTTTCTTGCAATGAGCGCGACGCGCTTCGATGCTAAATGCGCTGCCTTAAGCGCGATGCGCCCCGGTATGCAAAACAGCGCTAAGCGCCGACGATAACATCGCTTAAATTTAATTTGAAAAGTAAGAATCTTTAAATTTATTCATAAAATTTTATGAGTACATTAATCTCTTTCTCTAGCCAAAACGGCGAGACAACATCTGCGAATTTAGCCCAGCTGTATGGCATGTACCGATCAGCCATCTCTTGGCGTCAGTGGTGTTCCTTCCATTCAGTCGTTGGATTGGAAGGAACTTATTCTCATGTGTGAGATCATTCTTGGGGTTCATTCCCGGGGTTCTCATACTTACTATGACGCCCTTGATGTCGCGTAGCCAAACGCATCGAAAGTTGGCCGGGTAGGTTACTGGAGATTGGCCAGACTCTTGGTTGGGGATCGGACTGATCCGCTTCGCTATTCAGCCTGACCATCAAGGTCTGGATCAATGCCCTCATAGAAGAGCTTTTGACTCGCCTACGGCGAATCTGTCACTTTCGGGGTAAATTAGATCTTTCTGTTACTTAATTAATTATTCAGTTATTCTACGAGATTGTCTTTTATCTCGAATTCGCAATAATGCGATTGATAATTATCATAATGCATTAATGATGTCTCTGTTTTCTTTCTTCTGAGGTCCACTTTCTTGTGAAGTTTCGAGATTGTTTATCATGAATATTTTTCCTTTCTGCTCCTCGGGCTTTTTAAACAAATGCCACTCACGCCTGTCATGTGAGTAAGCATACGATTTCTGTGAGGGTCACGCCCTTTTGATCAAGTGTGGTAGCCCGACTCCTCCCTGGGTGTAGGTACTAAATAGTGAATTCGACCCTTCCCTGGGTGTAGGTACTCGGATTATGACTTCCCTTGGTGTAGGTACTGAATTGTGAATCCGACCCTTCCCTTGGTGTAGGTACTAGGATTATGACTTCCCTTGGTGTAGGTACTGAATTGTGAATCCGACCCTTCCCTTGGTGTAGGTACTAGGATTCATAACTTCCCTTGGTGTAGGTACTAAATTGTGAATCCGACCCTTCCCTTGGTGTAGGTACTAGGATTCTGAATCCGATCCTTCCCTTGGTGTAGGTACTAGGATTCTGAATCCGATCCTTCCCTTGGTGTAGGTACTAGGATTCTGAATCCGATCCTTCCCTTGGTGTAGGTACTAGGATTATGACTTTCCTTGGTGTAGGTACTGAATTGTGAATCCGACCCTTCCCTTGGTGTAGGTACTAGGATTCATAACTTCCCTTGGTGTAGGTACTAAATTGTGAATCCGACCCTTCCCTTGGTGTAGGTACTAGGATTCATAACTTCCCTTGGTGTAGGTACTAAATTGTGAATCCGACCCTTCCCTTGGTGTAGGTACTAGGATTCTGAATCCGATCCTTCCCTTGGTGTAGGTACTAGGATTCTGAATCCGATCCTTCCCTTGGTGTAGGTACTAGGATTCATAACTTCCCTTGGTGTAGGTACTAAATTGTGAATCCGACCCTTCCCTTGGTGTAGGTACTAGGATTCTGAATCCGATCCTTCCCTTGGTGTAGGTACTAGGATTCATAACTTCCCTTGGTGTAGGTACTAAATATGTACTAAAAGGAGCTTTCAAGCTTCCTCTCTTCAATTGCATCCATATTTCTGATTAAGCTTTTCAAACTTCATTTGTCATTACTTAGCCCAGTTTCTTACAGAAACATATTAAACAATCTCAGCACTTGTGGTTGCCAACTAGCTGGCAACCTTGATTGAAAGTAAAGACAATGCAGCAAAAGGAAGATACAACGGTATTCACAGTGGTGCAAACCTTGCGGAGAGCTTCATGGGTAGAACTTGCGCAGGTCCGACGCATTCCATGAGTTCGCTAATACCTTACCTTGTGCATCCTTTAGATAGAATGCTTTTTCCCCGGCCGACTTCACAATCTCAAAAGGACCGTCCCAAACGGGGTCCATCTTGCCAATGTGCTTGCCTGCTGCCGCCGCCTTTCTTAGCACTAAATCACCAGGCTGGAGATGTCGCAGAGCCACCTTTTTATCAAAGGCTCTTCGCATCTTCCTTTGATATTCCGCCTGCCGAGCTGAAGCTTCCTCCCGGAGCTCGTGAATCACCTCGAGCTCCTCCATCCTGCGCTCAGCATTCCGTTGGGTGGAATAGTTGATGGTGCGGAGCGTCGGATGGACAATTTCCATAGGAATGACAGCTTCCATTCCATAAACCAGAGCATAGGGCGATCTTTCGGTGGCCGATCGCGGGGTGGTGTTATAAGCCCACACCACCTCGCTAAGATACTCGGGCCAAGTGTTTTTAGTTCCCTCTATTTTCTTCTTCAACCCCTCCAGAATGGTTCTGTTTGATACTTCCGCCAGTCCGTTGGATTGCGGGTGGCACACAGATGCAAAATTAATGTCAATGCCCAGTCCGCTGCAATAATTCTTGAAGGGTGCTCCGGTGAACTGACGGCCATTGTCAGTGATGATGGCATTCGGAATTCCATACCTGTACACTATTTGGTGCTCCAGGAAATCTGTGATCTTCTGGGAAGTAATAAGGGATAAGGCCTTGGCCTCGATCCACTTAGTGAAGTATTCCACAGCGACCACAATGAACTTGAGGTTCCCCCTCGCCTGAGGAAAAGGGCCAAGTATATCCATTCCCCAAATGTCAAAAGGCCAAGGGCTTGTGATAGGCTTCAAATTGTTAGGAGGCATGTGACTAATTCTAGCATGAAATTGGCACTGAGCACATCTTCTCACCAAATCTTCGGCGTCCCTTCTCAAGGTTGGCCAGTAATAGCCTTGGCGCATAATTCTTTTTCCCAAGGTGCGGGGTCCTTGGTGGCTACCACAAATACCTTGATGAGTTTCTTTCAACAGTTCATCAGCCTTGGCCCTTCCGACACAAATCAACCAGGGGTGGTGGTATCCCTTTTTGCATAGCTCCTCTTCAATTATTGTGAATTCCAAAGACCATCTCTTGATTTTCCTCGCCAGGTTCCTGTCTCGTGGGAGAATCCCCTTGGTTAAGTACATCCAAATTGGCGAGTACCACTCTTCCTCATGGCGTGTCTGAAAGACAACCATCTCGAGTGACTGAATGCTGGGCGAAGGGATTTCCAAGACTGTTATGGGACGGTCTTTGTCCAACTCGCTCTTGGCTAGTTTGGACAGAGCATCTGCTGTCTCGTTCTCTCCCCTGGGAATGTGCTCAACGAGGACCTTGTCAAAACCGCTCATGAGTTGCTCCGCCCTTCTCAGGTACTTGATCAGCGTTTCGTCTTGAGTTTTGTACTCTTTGAGCACCTGATTCACTACCAGTTGGGAGTCGGACCGGATCCTGATGCTCTTAGCCCCAGTGGCCGCAACCAACTGTAAACCCGCGATGAAAGCCTCGTACTCGGCCACATTGTGGGATGGGTTGAAATTCACCCGCAACGCGTACTTAAATCTATCTCCATCCGGGCTGATTATTTCCACACCTAATCCAGTGCCCTTGTCGGATGCGGCTCCGTCCACATATACCTCCCATACCGCCTCCACAGGGGTAAAATCTCCGCTGGTCCCTTGGACTATAAAGTCCGCCAGAGCCTGGCTTTTGTAAGCCGTTCTGGACAGATAGGTGATGTCGAATTCCGACAACTCAATGGCCCACTTGAGCAGTCTCCCAGCGACGTTGAATTGTCCTAACGCCTTGCGGAGTGGCATAGTGGTTACCACGCGAATAGGGTGAGCTTGAAAATAAGGGCGCAATTTCCTGGCCGTCACCACAATTGCAAACGCATTCTTCTCAATCGCTGGGTACCTGGTCTCGGCATCCCTCAATACTCTGGATACAAAATACACCGGTTTTTGCACGCCTTCTTCTTCTCTGACCAGAGCCGTGCTGATAGCCTCCTCATTGGTGGCTATGTATAGATATAGTGGCTCACCATTTATGGGCCTGCTGATTATGGGCGGGGTGGAGAGATATTCTTTGATCTTTCCAAAGGCTTCCTGGCACTCTGGTCCCCACTTGAACCCTTGCGTCTTCTTTTTGATGAGGTCAAAGAAAGGCTTGCATAGCATAGCGGACTGCGAAATGAACCTGCTGAGCGCTGCTATCCTGCCGGTGAGGCCCTGCACCTCCTTGATGGAACTAGGTGACTTGAGGTTTATAACCGCTTGGCATTTGTCGGGATGGGCTTCAATACCGCGCTCGGAGATGATGAACCCTAAGAACTTCCCGCTGGATAAGCAGAAGAAACTCTTTTTAGGATTGAGCCGCATTCCTACCTGTCTCATTTTGGCAAAGACCCTTTCCAGATGGGCGACATGATCAGAACCAGTGCCACTCTTAACAACCATGTCATCAATATACGCCTCCATTATGTCTCCCAACTCTTCCTTGAAGACCTTGGAAACCATTTTCTGGTATTCCGCTCCTGCGTTCTTGAGGCCGAAGGGCATGACCTTGTAACAATACAATCCCTCTTCTGTAACGAAGGAGGTTTTCTCTTCATCCGCCTGACTCATCCTTATTTGATTGTAACCAGAGTAGGCATCCATGAAACTGAGGTACTTGAAGCCGGCTGTGGAATCGATCATGGCATCGATGCTAGGTAGTGGGAATGGCGTCTTGGGGCAAGCCTTGTTTAAATCGGTGTAATCTATGCACATTCTCCACTGTCCATTGGATTTAGTTACCAATACCGGATTAGCCAACCACTGCGGATACTTGACTTCCCTTATGGCCCCAGTTTTGAGCAGCTTTTCCACTTCCGCCTTAATTGCCCTTCTCTTCTCTCGACTTTGCTTTCTCTTCTTTTGAGTAATCGGTCTCATGCCTGGCTTGGTAACAATTTGGTGCTCGGCTATCTCCCTGTCTATCCCGGGCATAGCCTCACCCTCGCAAGCGAAAATATCGCGGTTTCGCAGGAGGCATGCCTTGACCAATTCTCGGTCCTCTCCGGGTAGTACAGTGCCGATCTTGGTAATCTTGCCATCTCCCAGATCAAACTCTTCAGTATCTTCCATGGGACCGCCTGTGGGTCCAGCGGGGTTATGGAGCAAGATATTTTCCGCCGAGTCATAAGACTCCGTTCGTTCACCTGCGTGCTCAATTTGAGCCACATGCTTTGGAATGGACGCCTGATAGCATGTTCTGGCTATTTGCTGCTCACCTCGCAGGGTTCCGACTCCGCTCCGAGTGGGAAATTTGACCTTTAAATGGGGTGTAGAGGCTATGGCTCCGATGTCATTCAGAGCCCTCCTACCCAGGATAATGTTATACGGAGAATGAGTGTTTACAACTACGAAACTGACTCGGGACACCACATCCCTTGGGGATTCTCCGAAAACAACTGGCAGATCTATAACCCCCAAGGGCATAAGCTGATCGCCTGTGAAACCCGTGAGCGGTGTAGCCATAGGTTTGAGGGGATGGTCTTGCAAATGCAACTTTTTTAAGGTTTCATAATATATGATATCGGCAGAGCTACCCGTGTCAACCAGGATTCTGCCCACTCGCGTGCCATTTACGCGTAGCATTACCACAATAGCGTCATCATGAGGCAAATGGATTCCTGCATAGTCCTCCGGCCCAAAGGTGATACGCGTGTTCGCCACCGAGTTGCTTTCTCCTATCTGAAAGACCTCCATCCTTGACGGGTTGTCTAGGTTCTTGGGGTAAGCGTATCTCCTTCTGGCCCTTTCTGAGTCTCCCCCTGCGGCAGGTCCTCCCGCTATATACAAGACGGGTGCTGGGGAAGGTCGGGGATTATCTTGATCGGCATTTGGAGGGGTTCTCTGTCGGGTGCGCTCCGCTTGCCTGCCTCGGTCTCTCATACGGCGTCCGTAGTTGTTCCCTTGCCTTCCCCCTCTGTTGCCTCTTTCTTCATTATTCCACTGGGGGGTTTCCAAGTACCTCTCAAGCACCTTAGTGTTTCTAATCATCCTTTCAATTTCATCTTTCAACTTGATGCATTCGGACGTGGCATGACCGTATCCATTGTGATATCTGCAGTATTTGTTTCTGTCACCTCGGTTAGTTTCTTCCCTAGAAAGTGGCTCGGGTCGCTTAAACTCCGGGTCATCTTGAACAACCTGCAGCAATGAATCGGTTGAAACCGAGAAAACATGATAATTAGTGTACCCTTGCTTATAATCCTCTCCCGTGGGAGGAAATCGAGGTTGAGCTACCACGCCTTTATATCTGTTGAAAGAACGACCCCGCCGATAAGGACGAGGAGGAGTATATCGGCGAGTGGACGGAGGCGTACTTCGCCTATTAGAAGGAGAAGCGGGTCGGGGATAACGCCGGGGTCGATCAGGGCTTTTGCGCGACACTCCTCGGCTGGCTGGTTTCCCCACCACTGCGGCATCTTCCTCAGCTTGCAAGGTTTTCTCCGCTGCCGTTCGGAATTCTGCAAACGTCCTGAAGTCTTCTTCTACTGCTCTCCAGCGTAAGGCACTTCCTTGCCTTAAACCTTGCCTCACTGCGGCTAGGATGATTCCGTCGTTGTAATCAATAGTTTGATTCGCCTCCTCAGCGAACCGGTTGAGAAACTTCCTTGTTGATTCCCGCTCGCCCTGTTTAAGACTCATTAGATCTATTGATCTTTTGGCTGGCGCCCGGATGCTTGGGAATCTCTGCAGAAATTGATTCTCTAGATCAGCGAAGTCCCTCACTGAATTGAAAGGTAATTCCGAGAACCACTTCCATACCGATTCCTCCAGGCATGTAGGAAAAACTCGACACCAAATGCTTCTATCCAAGGTGGAGAGAGAGATTCTGGCCTTGAAACTGGACAGGAATTCCTTCGGGCATTGCAGGGTCTTGGTAGAGAACCTGGGGAGATTAGTGAAACCATTAATGTTTATCGGGTGATGATAGAAATGGTTTGGGAAGACTCCCCTTGCCGGTGAACATTGCCTTCGTCGCCCCAAATCAGGTGTGTCATCGTGCCACCTCCTCCGAGGGGAATGAGTGACACTCCCCGTGTTATGATGGCTGGGCGAGCGGATTCGTTCTTGTGTCTGGATAAAAGGAGCCCCAGACGGCATTCCACCTCCTACGAATGGCGGGACATATTCTTCGTGCGGGATCGCATGGCCCTGTGGATGAGGGAAGCACGAAGGGGTCCCATGGTAATGTTCTCCTCTAATGCCGCCCATGTTACCTTCATAAAGGGGTGGTCGAAGTCCCGACCTAGATGGAGCCATGCAGGCTTGCTGCGTCGGCAGACGCTCGCCAGGTTGCTGCATGATATGAGTCGGTACCGGAGCGACATTATTTCCCAGCATGGGCGAGGATAAGGATAAAAACTGTCTCCATGATTGAAGCATATGCTGGTCCCACATCTGCCGGTAGGGGTCCGCTGGCGCAGATACCGTGGGCCAGGCAGGAGGCATTCCTGATCCAATCAAGGGAGGTGGTGCTGCAAGACCAGGCTGCATTGATCCCGCATGCATATGTGAGGAGGGTGGTCTTGCTGGAGGCGGCTGGAAACCTGCCGAAGTTGGTCCGCCCGTAAGGATCGGCATGGTTCCAGACGGGGTCGGTCCGACAAGAACGGTCGGAGTGACTCCCGACGAAGCGAGGCCATTGAGGGCGCTCGAGTTGACGGCATTCGCTCCCGACGGTCCCGCGGTCTGAGAGGTATAGACCGGCTGGGAGTACCCGGGGGGAGCGGATTGACAGCCCGCCAGGTTCGTCGGAGTGAACGGCGGATTTGGTACCGCTGAAGCGGTCTCTTGCGGGATCTCTTCCACCAAGAGGTCCGGAGGCATCCCGAGAGGAGTGCGCTCGCCTTGCGCAGAGGTTTGCGCTTGGTGATTAGGTGAATCTCTTGCCATGAAAAAGTCGAACGAGAGTCGTCTGGGTTCTAAACTCTTCCCGCGATCTGGCATCAGCTACTCTTCCTTGCTTGAGGTGAGCCCCACGGTGGTTGTTACTACCAAGTATGGTAATGGGCTTAAAGCAAGTAAAGTAACAACAATAATATAAAGATCAACTATCAAACTCTTTATTCATGTTCTCAAATGGATTTACATCTCTTAAACATCAATACGGATAAACCCTAGTGAGAAATGCCCAAAGAGCCGACCCCCCTTTAGTCCTACTGTGGCCTATTTATACTAGTTCGGAGGATCTTCTAGAGGTATCCATTCTGTCAGAGGTCAGTACGATTGTCTGCTGAGCTGACCCTGGCGCCAGTACGGTCTAACTGCTGTCCCCTGCCGAGGGTTCCTGTTGATTTGGAAGATAGCGTCTACTCACCCCTTACTTGATCTGGGCCTTCTTGGGCTTAACAATACTTTACCGATCCACCAAGCTTGTTGGGGCAGGCCCGCAATGTGCCTAGTAAATGGGTTACTGGCGGCCCTATCAAATGGCAGTAACTGTTTTGGAAGATAAGATTATTTTTAGAACTTTTCTAACTTTATTTCTCAAGTACAAATTTTGTCATTAATAGACATATCAACTGAGGATATTAAGACCAAAATAGGAAATAAGAGACATACCATCTCCATTATCTGTAGGCAACCATGTTACAGATACTGTGTTAGGCCTGTCAACGAAACATAAAAACACGTTATGCCGTTCTGTTAAAGTGAAACGGAACGGCAAACGGCAGCGAAATTCATTTCGTTTCATAAACGAAACGGCAAACGGTAAGGTGGCTGAAACGGTTTTGTATATGTCGTTTACTGAAATCTGGTATTTTTATATATGCTGTTTCGTTAAACGGTAAACGGAATGGCGAAATGTTCCGTTTCATTTTGTGGCACGGTAAACGGCAAGGCCTGTTCCGTGCGATTTCTGCACGTCTGACAGGCCTATGCTGTGTACACCGTAATACTGTGTACACCTCAATCGCATTGATAATAGGTGTGAGGGTTGCTCTCAATCGCATTGTAATTTGTATGCCCTGTTGTTTTGTACCAAGTATAGTCTGTACCGAGTATTCTAGCTTCATAGGGTCCTTGAAAACTAGATCCTCATTTGCATAAATGTCAAACTCCCTGAGGCTGTTGTTTCGCACAGCCTGGAAATCAGCAAAGTGGAGCACAACATAAAATTTTGTCATTTCCCCCCTATTGCGCCGTTCAAAAGGGCGCAATAAGGCCTCAAAATTTTGTCCTTGACTCCTCCCTATTGCGCAACAGGATGAAGCTGCATTTCTCCATTTAAAATTCTTGATGTATTTTTTTTCCGTTGTCAAAAATTTCACTCTAAATTGTGAAATAAAAAATTAATTTTAATAAGCCAAAATTTTCTTTTAATTTACATAGAACAAACATCATAGCACTCAGCATTGGCGTGGCACAATATGTATTATTTTAACTATGGATGTGTAATATTTACACATATATAAATTTTTTTGTTAAGTTTTTAAACTCATTTCTGCTACTTATTATAAAAACAAAAGTTTCATCCTCGCCTTTTGCTTGACGGAATGGCTGGGTGCCTGGGTTTATTAGTACCGATCAAAACTAAGAACCATAACTTTGGTTATATATTGTTTTCAGCACTCGGTTCTTATTGTAAACATATTGAAGTTCACTAACCGCAAATCTTTACATTTGAAAAATTGAATCATATGATATGGCCATGTTGTATCAGGAGATAAAAAAAATTATACTGGTATTTATTTAATCTATCATCGCTACTTTTCATTATATATATGTTGTTTGCTTAGCAAAAAAAATAATAATAATAATAAGATGCATTCTATATGGTATGTGTTCCCAGGAGACATCAATCGATTCAAACCACCAATTGGTCCTTTTATAGTTCAGAAGGGCAAATGCGGAAAATAATGATGGATGCATTCTATGGTTAACGAGTACATCTCATAGTCCTGTTCAAATCAGAGACATTTACTTTCCAATGAACGAGCAGTTAATATACATAAAGCTTCACACATAGTATGTATTTATTTTATTGTACACTAATTCGGTGCAAAATTGCAATCGGTTGTGCTGCTTAGTGTAGTTCAGCTGAGGGCATTTAAGGAAAAACAATGGTATAGATTTGACATCTGTCAAAGTGATAGTGTTAAAGTGTCAAATTGAGCTCAGTTAGACAAATTAAGCAATTAAGCAACAATTGAATTCACAAAAATATGAGGTCTAAGGCTAACTATCTAACTATGCTCAGAAATAAATTAGAGCAAAACAATATTGTTACGGGTACAGATCTTATAATCAAGTTGTGTACTGGATTTAGTGCAAACACATGGGTAGGGATGTTGGAATTGCAATTTCGAAAAATTACTTTCTAATTTTGTATTCATACATATTACTAAATTTGTTACCTTAGATTATCAAGGTATTGCCATATATCGTCCATTAAATAAACTAGTTAACATTGCACAGGAAGTAGAAGAGTGTAGAAGCTGTGGCGATTGGCAAGCTTGACCGATTTGGATGTGAGGTATAAATGTTAAGGGGAGTGGTAAGTGCAATTCTTGATTTTGTCATCCTGTGTCATCCCAACTAAAAATAGAAAGGGTGTTGGAAGCACCCTTTCTATTTTGGGCGTTGCTCTGCTATGCTCCCTTCTCTTTCCATTATGGCCCTCTCCCTTTACTAATTAATCTCTTATTAAAATAATTTGATCCATTATTATATAACTGATCTCTTATTATAATAATTTGATCCCTTATTATACAATCTGATCTTTTATTACAATAATCTGATTCCTTATTATATAATATAATCTTTTATTATACTAATCTGATCTCTTATTATACAATCTGATCTGTTATTAAACAATCAGATCCCTTATTATACAATCTGATCTCTTATTAAAACAATATGATTCCTTATTATACAATATGATCTATTATTAAAACAATCGGATCCCTTATTATACAATCTGATTACTTATTATAACAATCTGATATCTTATTATAACAATTTGATCTCTTATTATTTTGTACAATCTGATATTTTATTATAACAATCTAATCTCATATTATATTATAACAATCTGATCCCTTATTATAACAATCAGATTCTTTATTATAACATTTGTGCTTGTAAGATAAGACACATAGAGAGGAGGATAGACGGAGATCGGAGGTCGGAGGAGAGACGAATGTCGCAGGTCGGAGGAGAAGAGGCGGAGGTCGGAGGAGGAGAGGCGGAGGTCGGAGGTGGATAGGCGGAGGAGGAGAGGCGGAGGTCGAATGAGGAGAGGCGGAGGTCAGAGGAGGAGAGGCGGAGGAAGAGAGGCGGATGCGGAGAGGCGAAGGTCAGAGGAGAAGAGGTGGAGGAGGAGAAGAGGCGGAGGCAGAGATGCGGAGGAAGAGAGGCGGAGGCGGAGGCAGAGAGGCGCTGGTCGGAGGAGAAGAGGCGGAGGTCGGAGGAGGAGAGGCAGAGGAGGAGAGGTGGAGAGGAGAGGTAGATTTATGAAGGTTGATCTTGAGATGTACAGAAGAGAAGGAGAGAGATTTATGTTGTGGGATGACAATACTTAGGATTGTCCTAAGTAATACCCTAAATGTTAATGAGTAAGGTTCCGGTGCCACACTTTTGTGGTGCCACAAATGCCACACTTACTTTTTTATTTTAAATTTCAAAAATTTAAAATATAATCATCCGATCCGAACCGTTGATCTTGTTTATTTTAACGACGGATGCATTGTCATAAAATTTTATAATATTTGAAGTTCATTTGATACTTGATCAAGAGGATGAAAAATAAACATATTAGAATTAATCTATCATAGTTATTTTGATTCGTTCGTTTTCAACCTCTTGATTAAGTATCAAATCAACTTTAAAAATTATAAAATTTTATGACAATGCATTCGTCCTTAAAATAAACAAGATCAACGGTTCGGATCGGATGATTATATTTTAAATTTTTAAACTTTAAAATAAAAAAGCAAAGTGTGGCATTTGTGGCACCACAAAAGTGTGGCACCGGAACCTTGCTCAATGTTAATATGTCATAGGTAGGCCAGATAAATAAAGCAATTAATAATTATTCTCTGATTAAAAAAGTAGAACTTAATTATTCTTGAGATAAACTTGAAGCTTACTATATAAAAATATTAATATATATGTATCACATAAAGTGAATCAGGCTTCACATCTTCTGGATGTGGAAGTTAGAGAAGTAAATTAGCTACCTAGCTCATAATATAATTGGACCTTTTCAAATGCAAACATTATATAGTAAATATTTATTAATAGTGGCAGTTCACATAATTTGGCGTATTACTTATTTCTAATAATAAAGCTAGAAGTATAATGATACCTTGCATTTGGGACCAATTTATTTTGAATGTCTTAAAGCTTAAACTCATAAAATAGCAAGTGTTGCAATCTAAACTTAAAATGGCCCCAACCTCTTTTTTCTGTTTTTCTTTTTTCAGGTTCTGAAATCTGTCTCAATAGAAGATAAATGGGTCATTTGGAGAAATAGAATACACATCTATTTAGGGGAACGGAGTTAAAGCCTACCGTCAACTTAGAGGGGAGTTCTTCTAGGACCTCTAAGAAAAAAAAAAACGTTTCAGCTTACGCGACAATTTGATAAATGCAATTAAAATAGTTGCAAAAATTATATCACAATTGAGTGGATTGCAAATTAAACAAGTTCCATTATTTAACATATGATTTTCCTTTCCTACAACTGTTTATAAAAGAGTAGGTTTCAGTGAATTTTTATCACGTATGCTCGATTGCTTATTCATTTATTTGATACTGGCAAGGAGTTCACACTTCCTTATTCAATTGATTTATTTATTAATAATTTGGGCATGTGTGCTTAATACTCTGTTGCTACTTGAAGACGTTCATACAAGTCTTAATGGGTTTTGGTAGAAGTTTGATGTCTTTCGTTCTTTCATGAGTGAATCAACAAAAATTGATTGATGGTAGAACTCTCGAATCTGTGGTTCTTTTCTCAGACTCGAGTTCAATATGAATCATATATCATATTCCAGTTATTGACTGCTTTCCTTTCCTACTTCAATTAGTTAAGAGAGGTTTTTAAATGTAAAGCTTTTTCCTTTTGATTACTCTTTCAGCTATTAATTATTAGAGATGAAATTAACTAACATATTATTTTATTATTTGACTATTTATTTTCTTCTTTTTCTTTCCGCAGAAGCTATGCCCAAAAGAAATTGTTTGAATCCATGTATAATAAGCTGCATTTTAACATGTGATGTTGTTTGTGTACAAAATTTAATGTATATATATAATTATCTCTTACATATATTCAGTTAAATTATACATGTTATGAGCTAATCAGCGGCTATTCCACATGTGATGCTATGTTTGTGTAAAAAATTTAATATATACATATATATATTTCGAAGGCTTGTTGGCTAGCTGCCAACGGCAAATTGTATTAAAAAGAAAAAATCAGTTGAGTTACAATTACTAGCAATTACAACAAAACCAGTTAGGAAAAGAAACAAAGCACAATCCAATAAAAGAGAAAGGAGTGGAAGAAAGCAAATCCTCGACAAAATTATCAACACCCAGCTGTGACCAGTCACATAGCACGCCAATTTCGAATATGTTCAATTAAATTATACATGTTATGAGCTGTATTCAACACTTACTTAAAACAATGAAGTGAATAGGTCATTGGTTGATGCTGCATGGACCATTTTTTAGGCAAAAAACAATTTGACTTACTGAAATTTATAATGCAATTGTTTTGATTATGATTTTGTGAACAGAGATCCACACTGATGTGGTCTAGGATCACGTCGCTGCGTAGCAGCGACCAAAGCACCTAGTGAGATTTTAATATGTAGATTGGATTGGTTTGATTAGATTTATCAATTTGTAAAACGATTGATGGATAATGATCGCGATGTACAAAAGCCTAAATACATCGTGATGCACCATAACATACCTATATATATATATATATATATATATAAGATTACTAGAGAGGTGCAAAGATTGAATATGTCCAAAAATATTTAATTTCCGAATTGGAAATGGTGTTTAGATAATATCAAAATCTTTGAGGGGGCGGAAGTTAATATGTCAGAAATACCTTTTGTAGTCCACAAATAGGAATAAAGAATTAGATTCTGATGACGTGGCGTTAAATCCGACGTGGAAAGTGGTCTCTACGCGTCGGAGATTAAACAACCGCTAGCAAAGGCGAGCTTAACGCGTGTAGGAACGTGCTGGCCGCCACGAGATCATGAAGCCCCTGCATTATAAAATCATCACTATCACTATAATATATATTGTAGCAAATATCACTATAATAGACGGTTTAGATGGGAAAAAATAATCGACAAACATACTTTGTGTTAGTCTGTTTATTTAAACTTTAATTTGAGATTTTCTTACGTTGAATTAAAGCCTTTTAAAGAATTTGGTGTTAATTTTTTAGCTTAACAAAGCTTAAATTTGTACTGGAAAACATGAAAGACTTTTTTTGGATATCGTGAGAGTTGGAAAAAAAAAAAAGAAAAGGACAACGACTATACCTTCAATTCAGTAAAAGCATGTCAAACAAAATAAACTTCAAATGCAAGGAAAAAGAAACAAAATTGAGATAAGAAACATATTAAAGAAAAATGAACAACATTAATACTTTTTAAGACAATTTTTAAATTACAATAATATTTATCTGGCAAAATTAACCTTAATTGATTCTCTTCAATATCTCACTGATATCTTTAAGACAGGCGACATTTAAGAATAAGATAAATCAATTTGGAAAAATATATGCGGTATTAATGTTAAGGATTTATTTATTTATTTATTTTTAAGTTGTTGTTACTGTCAAATTGAATGCACATATATGAAATTTTATGAATTCCACAAATTAACGACAAATGTGTGAAGTTCACCAAATTTGTATTACCAAGTTATGGTTGGAAGTATAAAATCATATTTTTCATTCAATAGTCACGAGGATGTCGTGGCCATCATTGGAACGAGATATTTTGGTTATACCATGGATATTTGAAAATTAAAGAATAACAAACTTAAATTGTTCACTTGCCGTTTTTTCAAAATAAGAGGCTATTTATTTATAGAGGCTGTAGCCCACTTAGTAACTTAGAATTTATCCCTCTTCTACTAATTATTTACTTAATCCGCGTCCAACGGGAATTGAACCCCTTATCTCTAGGATAAGGTGGGAGCCACTAACCATCTGTGCTGGATTCCATATTCTAAATTATTCACTTGCCGTTATTCAAACATTTTAGACCGTTAATTAATTGACTTTTGAATCATATTAAATAGTCCTATAAAATATCAGGCCCTGATTAAAATGATTTTTACTCGAAATTTTATTTCATTTGAATTGATTTCGTAGGATTTCATAAGATTTCGTTAGACATAATTACATAAGAATTCCAACCAAATGACACCAAATTCGCTCATTTTGATCAAGAATTTTATAATGAAATCAAATTGAGTTGAAATCCCACGTTATTATATATAAGAAAAAAGATTCTGATCAGGGCCTCGATTGATGATAATTCTAATATCATAATCACCTAATTGAAACACATGAATGGCAAGTCAGCTTTTTCCAAGGCAACAAAATTTATTAGATAATCTACCTAGACTAACTTTTTGATTAGGACAAACAAAATCTAAAAATTCAAAATATGTTTTCACAAAAAGAACAAAATAAAAGTGAATTGGAGATGATTTTTTTTTAATATTCAAAATTAGAAGCAATATATATGATATAATTTCATTACAGTATAATTTTCCAAATATATTATAATTTCACCGGTTTAACTTCTACAAAACTAGAATTAAAGATTAAAATTATTGTGCATAAAAAGGACACACACAAAAATAAAACCACTAAGAAGCTCATTACAACAGGAAACAAAGAGTAAGACGTGTTGCCTTGTTTACTCAACCGAAGAGCTCCATCAATTCTTGTCTACGTATATATTTGTGTTCTCACTCAATTTAAAGATGCTATTTACCTCTGCCAATTCGCGACGGATGAAGTCACCACGTCCTCCTCTTTGCTTTCAATCACCCACTGATAACGCAATTTTAATTTGCTTTCATTTTCACATTTGAAGATAATTGACATCAATTTTGCGAGAGAGTAACTTTCATAAAAATGGAAGCTTTATTTCATTGATGAATATATAACATAACGCTCCTGATTCCTCACACGAAAACAATTAAAACTCATACGCGATAAAATAAAAAAGAATTCCACATTATGTATTTGTAGTTCGCTAATTTTTACGAGGTATCGTGGCATTTTGACTGTCTGTTAATTTATGTAATTTTTTATTGTTACGGACTACACCTAATATTTTGAATTGTTATAGGTATATCTGAAAGATATTTCGGTGGACTACACCTAATATTTTGAATTGTTATAGGGTATATCTGTAAGATATTTCGGTCGAATACAAGTTGAAATATGGCTACTTTAAATAAAACTAGTTAGCTTGGTGTCGCGGCGAAGCCGCGACGCGTAACCTGACTAGTACATTCAGGTCGTTTTGTAATGGTTGCATCAAGTGAATATAATTTATCTCGAGAAATTGACAGATGGACAAGACTTTTAGCCAACTCTCCTTTATTGCATTTTATTCCTATGTTTACATTTTTCAGTTATTCTTACCCTTCCTTACTTCTGTCCTTGGTTAGGAGGGGGCCGGGCATATAGTTTTTAAATAAGACAGAGAAGCACCTCTGAAATTATTAGTTAAATTATACTTTACAGTTCAGATCCTCAACCTGAATAAACTGTCAATAATAAAATCCAAGAACAAATGATCAAATATCATCAATAACATAAACTAAATAATTAAGTCATTAAATATTGACTTCTAGGACATAACTCCAACAGGCTGTGACGGTGGCAATGTGCCGGCATAATCTTTTTTCAAAACTGAGACTATCAAGGCAGCTTGAGATGGATGACCTATATAAAAATATTTTAATTTGTGAGCCTTCTATCTATTTGCTGAACCAAAAAAAATAGTGCAGAAACAAAAAGAATAAAGAAAACATACACCACATCTACAATCTTTTGAGAAAAAGGCTTCGATAAGAAAAATAGTTAATTGAATCAGTGAGGATGACTAACCCTGATAATTCTTCGTTTATATGATGAATTGATGACAGAGCAGTAAGTATTGAAGGTGATACTGAGACCGATTGTTATAGCAGTGATGGCGGCTGTAACGGTGGCAGTGTGCCGGCATGATCTTTTTTCAAAACCGAGACTATCAAGGCAGCTTGAGATGGATGGCCTATATAAAAATATTTTAATTTGTTAGACTTCTATCTATTTGCTGAACCAAAAAAAAATAGTGCAGAAACAAAAAGAATAAAGAAAACATGAACCACAGCTACAATCTTTTGAGAAAAAGGCTTCGATAAGGAAAATAGTTAAAAGATAAGGTTGTTTTGTAAATAGCCAGAGAAGTCTCTGAGTTTTGTTCATGCCTGGTGCATAAAATAAATTAAGTATGGAGTTATAAAAAACTCATAACGATGGATAATATTAGCTGCTGCTTCTCCAAAAGATGTTCAATAAATTGTTCTTCTAAGGTTGGGTGTGGTTAGATCTTAGTCAAAATGAAATAAAAACATGGTATGATTTGGGGATTTACCTCACAGGAGCAAAATCCGGCGGCAGTCTGTCGACGAACGTTAGCAGAAGATCTTTTAAGGGTTTTGAGGTGCTGCGAATTTTGCGGAGAAGAAGAGGTGAAGCGTCAGAGAAGATGGGGCGCGATTGGCAGAGGACGAGGGGCTGGACGTGTGGCGGGGTTGGGCGAAGAATAGGTGGAGCGTCTAGAGAAGGTAGGGTAGGCTTGGACTAGGAGGAGGTAGCGAAGTGGCAGGACAGTCGTGTAAAGGAGGGGTTGCGGTGTGACGGGATCGACGGAGGAGGAGGAGGCAGAGAGGCGATAATGAGTACGAATGAAGAGAGAAAGGCGGAGGCGGTTGCTCAGCTCGGCGAGAGAGAGCGTGAGCGGAGGGAAAGTAAAGAGCGGAGAAAGAGGAAAGGGAAGATGAAGAAGAAAGAGCGGACGCGGACGGCTCGGATGAAATCCATCCCACGCTCTGTGCGATTGGACGGTCCCGCACGATAATTCGAAGGAAAATCGCTGGAAAATCGAAAGACAAATTCGGAAATGGCACTGTTCATAGGCGCGATTATCCCAAACTTTAGTAGGGTATAATATATATAATCAGATTACTAGAGGGGTGCAAAGATTGAATATGTCCAAAAACATTCCCGAATTGGAATAGGTGATTTGAAAATATCAAAATCTTTGAGGGGCGGAAGTTAATTTCTGACTTTTAGTCCACGAATACTCGAATAGGAATAAAGAATTAGATTATGATGACGTGGCATTAAATCCGACGTGGAAAGTGGTCCCCACGAGTCAGAGATTATACAACCACTAGCAAATGCAAGCTTAGCGCGTGTAGGAACGTGCTGGTACTACACCGCCACGAGATCATGAAGCCCCTACATTACAAAATAGCAAACGCGGTTCTCAACCAGTAATCTACCACCACGTCACCCATGCCTTTACAATTATAGTTCATTCGCCGCATCCGATCCGAAGCGTCGAGCCACGTCGGACTAGGCGATAAAAAGCGCAGGACGAAGACGCTGGTGGAGGAGTCGGTTTGCGTGTAAGCTTCCTTCCCCTCTCAACTCGTCGCTCCAATACCGATCACTTAAAAAAGGAGAAGAGAAGAAAAGAGAACAAACGCTCCTCCTCTCTTCCTCTCTCTCTCTCTAACGATAACAATGGCATCTACATCTTTTGCGTCGAACCTGACCAACACGAGAGTCCGATCATGGGTTTTCTCCCCTGACAAGTTACATGGTCGTGTAACCTTTCTTCTTTTGAGACAGCGAGATGGGTTTAGACCACATGCGGCGTTAATGGCGACCGGGCCCATTAGTTCTTCGTCGGAAACTCCCATTTATAAGCCTCTCCTTCATTGTCTCGCACCTTTGGAGGAGAACGAGAAAGAGGCGGAGGAATCCGATCAGGAGAAAAGGGATCCGATAACGGATGAAAATTTGGACGAGTGGATCAAGGATTCTGTCACAGAGGTTTGTTAATTGTTAAAGACATGTTCTTTCTTTATAATCATACTGAATTTTGCATTATATACCAATGAATTGATCAATCAAAACCTAATTTGGCATTTTGGGTTTCATCAGATTGTGAAGAACATCGGAGAGGCGCCGTTCCTCATGCAAATTTTCTCAAGAGGAGGGAGAAACAAAGAGGTGAGAGTCGAAAGGGAGGCGGCGACGCCTGATGTGTGGCCCCAGATTAAAAAGAGGTGGTCCCGTAAGAAGAGTAACAAAACACCTGATGGCATCATCCTTGTTAATGAACTCAGGGACGTTATCGAAGAGGAACAGTTGACGGGTTCTGACAGTGGACCCGTCGCTGGGGCAAATAAGGTGTGGGGTCTAGTGGTACAAGGAAGAGGGATGGAATGCGTCTCGTGTTACATTCTAAACACTTGCCGGGTTCTTTCTCCGGCCGGCAGTTGTACCCATTTCTGTCTTGCCCGTGCCCAGTGCTTCGGCGACCCGGTCGAATTGCAATTGCGTAATGCCTGGCTGCAGTCAAGGAGGAGATAGGGGTTGTAGTAGTAGTATTGACAGTTTGAAGGATTAATAACTCAAATTTAAAAAAAAAAATATTAGACGGGGGCAATTAAGGTGGCGTATATATATATGAGAAATTTGAGAATGGACTCAATTGGTTGGTTGGGGTGGGATTAAATGTGTATAGTGATTAATTTCTAAAAATGGGATTTGATGTGATGGTTGGGTGTTCGGTGAGTCATTTTCGGATTATGATTTATTGATTGAAGCTAATTAATTGTATGCTTCAATTGGCTGTTCAATGATTCATTTGTGAGAATCAAGAATTGAATAATTTCTCTCTTCTTCTTGATATTTTTGAGATACAAGTATACAAACTTTAATGCTAGTTGCAATGAAAATACTTGATTTTTCTGAGTGTAAGAAAGTCAACCATATATCTTGTCAATTATTACGGTTAGACACATTTATAACATGTACTGATTTGGTCTTTGAGATTGAATGAACTGTTGAACTTTTAAACTAAGACTGCGTTTGACTCTATGTAAGACCCATGGTTTACTTTCAAACAATGGTATTATCGTCGACCCACGGTATTACTTCCAAACGATGGTATTAATTATCGTCAACCACCAGCCGCTGCTGACTTGTCTATGTATGTCACTTGGAGAAATAATTTATTCAACACCATTTTTCTTTAATCTGAAAACATATTCACTCGTTCAGTATATACCAACACCTAATACTAAACACATTGTTGCAGATTCATAAGTGGTCACAATAAAAAAAAATTACTAAATATTGCACAAGTGGTACACGAAGCCATTCATGAATAGCAAGCCATATGCAATCATTGACTGCAGTGTAGCAAATCAAATTTAGCACATGTTGTGCAATCTTGAGAGACCAACCAAGATATTTTCACAACGTTCACAGATAATTTACTGTACTAGTGCAACCTTAAAAATCTGGCACGGAAGAAGAAGTCTCCTTTAGATGACGCAACGATCCTAAAAAAACGTTTACAAAAATTAGGTGAAGAAACATCCATGTGTTCTTTTCCCCCCCTTATAAGTTATAACTTCACTGGCTCTTGGCTTTTTTTCCCTCGACGTTCTTGAATCCACTAGCGAAGTGCTATTATAGATTACTACATCAAGACATAAAAATAAATAAATTAAAAGAACAACATTTTTTAAAAAGAGCAAACAATTGACACTAAGAACAAACTTAAAGTTGACGAATTTTGCAATTGCCATTTACCAAACTTGTCGGCCCCTAATAAATTTTACGTCACGCATATCAAAGTTAGTTCAGGGTTCTAGTTCAGTGTTTTTTTTTTTTTATGTGATGTTTGGGACGCCGCCGATGTTCATGTTTTGAGAGCGTACGCGTGCACCTACCACAAACGAATAGAATTTTGCCACGTATTGGCGAGCGAAGGAAGACGCGGAGACTATTAGACCAGAGAAAAGAGGCCCAACGCACATGAACCATGCGTTATTTCTTCTGATATAGATAACTGGTTCGTTTTCAGATTTTCTTCTTATCCTAAGCACCAAAGTCCAAATAAGTCCATCTACATCACAAATGTATCAGATGCTGGCTGGACCAGGATCCTCTGGACGTTTTTTTTAAAACGTCCAGTGGACGTCTTGATCGGAGCCGTTCGATTTAGATCAGACGGTTGATTTTTTTCGAGCCAATATTTTTTTCGGGTGTGGTGGAATTCACGGGGCTCCCTTACAGCCATTGAGATTAAATCAGACGGTCCAGATCTTGAGCCGTCCACCAAACGTCCACGGTAAAAACGTCCAGAGGATCTCATTCCGATGCTGGCTGCCTTTTCTTTCCTTATTCATTCAACAGTGCAAAGCCCAGAAAAAAGAAACATTTTCAATGAAGAAACAGAAAGCCCAATAGATGCTTGTAAAAGAGAGAAGGTCAAAGCCCAATAGTAGCCGTCCTGATCCAGCATTGCGATTTGCAAAGTACGAAAACAGTCACAAAAGTTTGCAAAAATAGTACCAAAACCGGACCAGTATCCTCCTTTTAAGGTGAGCGAGATCACGACGGTTAAATCTGATATTGTTCACGGGACACCATCATTGATCGGACGGTTCAGATCACATGTAAGCACCTTGCTCACCTTAAAAGGTGAGCAAGAGGATTTCATTCCTACCAAAACCCAAGTCACCTAAGATAAGAGGAACTTTTCTAACAAATTGGAAAAAAAAAAAATCAGTTGCGGCAACTGTAAAAATAGACAAAAAGACTTTTATATTATAATTTAGACGCTGGAATAATATTTCAAGAATTAAACATGACATGATGAATCTGAATCGTGAATTTTTTTTCTTCCCAATTCATATCCATTATCAGTAAAAAAAAAAAGATTACTAATTGTTGCAACTTAACAATACCTGCATCCAGTAATTACGATACCAAACTTCTCATAGTAGTAAATTATTATTAATTATTGACTATTTTGAATAAATAAGTTGGATTTTCTTTTCCATCTATTTTACCCTTGTTTCAGTGCTTCAAATAAAATCAGCATTATCTATTTACCCCCGGTAAAAAGTGAAGTAATGCTGAGTTTCCGATTGCATGCACTGTAAGTGGATAATGGTGCATGATTGCACGAGGCCCCCCCCTTACGAGTGGTCAGTGGTCACTGTTTGTTTCTTTTTTTGTCTCAGTGAGGCCCGTAGGCAATAAACATTAAGCAATAGTCAAGTACATTCAGTTACACACATCAGAGGATAAGTGAAACCCTGAAACTCTATCCTATTTTTCCTAGCATGATTAGCAAGACAATGTGCCTCAACATTAGAACTCCTAGGACAGTACACACAAACATAATTATTAACCTTGAATGTTTTTACCGCATCATGCACTTGAAAGAAGCATTGCCAGGGTACAGAATCCAGAAGGGCTTCACCATTCAGCATAAGTCAGTTCTTAATTATTTATCAGATCAGAAGTATATTTTGTGCTTGAGAAGGGGTTAGACCAAAATTGGATCAACAAACAAGCGTCACCGTCCAATTTATTCTGTCAGAACTTGCCTGAACCCTGCTTTCAGTCGTTTTAAAAATTTGAAAACAAATGCAAATAATACTGGATAATAAAAAGCAGGAGGATTCAGTGGGCCGAGTAGCCGGGTATAATCCTTAATCAGTGTACTGATAATTAAAAAAATATAAAGTAAAATTAAAAAGGACAACGATAGGTGCTTGTCTCCGTTTGTATGAAATGGACAGCATATATATATTTTCTTTTTCCCCTAAAAGACACGTCTGCCTCTATTAATTTAAAGCGCATTAGAATAAGAATTTATTTAGCTTTATGCTAAGATGGCGCATCCTACATAGAATGGGATTCTCCGTTTATATAGACCCGAGAGAAGAAAAAGTAAAAACGAGATCAATATATATATTGCTCCTATTGTAACAAGGAATTGTCAAACGGAACTCTTTACACATAATTAATTAAGCTACACTTTGTAAAACATCATAAGTATGATTTGGCCCGTCTATTTCAAATCGGATGGAATGATTTACATAGTAGGTTCCTGTTTTTTTTTTTTTTTTTTTTTTTTTTTTCTTTCTTAATACGCAATTTCTTTTTCCAAGGTTTAAAGGGAGCATATAATATACTGGCCGCAAGAGTAGCTCCGTTATTTTAGGTTAGATGAATCTCGTCATCTCCTATTATTTAACATCCATCTGTCCGCCTTGATTCCGATGCCTCATTTGTTTATCATCTACATTCCTCTCCATTTCATTCTTTCTTTTTCAAAATTGGTTAATGAAGATTATCGGGAAATTAAAAGAACAATAATTACGCCTGCAACAGCTCAACCAACATCTTCACGTTTCAAGCTGCTAATATAAAACAAAACTTTGTTAAAAAAAAGTATATGTTTTTGTCTTATAGTGGAATCATTTATCAGCTGATTATGTTTCTTTAAAAAAATATAATAAATAAAATCAGCTAATAATGCATTCACACCTGCATATTTTTTTCATACTATAATTGAAATGCATGGCTAAAACAACATACTAGATGATTAGTGACTCCGCCGTTATTCTAGAGGTAATAGATTCAATTTCCGTTGGACACGGAAGAGGGATAAACTCTATTTCATAGACTATACCTCTATAAATAAATGACTTATTTTTTTTTTAAAAAAAAAAACATACTAGAAAATGAACGGTGCTGGGAGGTTAGTATTTTGTAGGAACGCACTTCAAAACTCAAAAGTGAAGACATGACATCTCCAGTGCTTGGACCGGAGATAAATCGAAGTCTAGTCTAGTGTTAAAACGTCTTCAAAAATGATTGCTTTTTTGTAAATATTTACCTAAAACCCATATTATGCTTTATCAATATCTCCGTGATTAGTTTATCTAAATATTATGGAACTTTTATCACAGACTTTGTATAACAACCAGTTTAACGGGTCATAAATTGACCCAGTGTTATTACTCGCTGTACAAATATCTACACAAAAAAGACATATATACTTTTCTCTCTCTTTTATCTCCGAATTTTTAAATTTGTTAATAATGCCAAGAATTTCGTGTTGTTGATAAGAACGACAAGCGCCCACTAGGATGAATGGGTCTTTTGTTTTATTGAGGCCTTATTTGGCGTAGCCTTCTTTGCTGTTTGGAATAAAATCTTGGCACGTGTACATCAATTAATGTGCTTCCAATAAATTTTAATATTAATAATTACAAATGGGTTGACAAAATAATACAAAATTGTAAGAATATTAGTTGTTACCCTTATCCATAAAACCGATATTAAATATACAAACTTTGCTGTTTTGACACATGAGTGCTCAAATTAAAAGAAAAAAGTGGATTTTTTTGAGAAGTTCCTTTTGCAAAAAGAGAAGTCCAGTTTTACTATTTTAGTCCTTGAAATGTTCCCCCATTTCAGCAAGGTCCTTGTAACAATTTATTTCCCCCTCTCCTTTCATGTGACGGGTGCCCTTTTATTCTTGCATAAAACCCAAAAACAAATCAAATTTCTCTCGGCTATTATTTTTTTTTTCTTATCCCACACCCCAAATGAATAACAGTAATTTTATACATTTTAACATTTGACAGTATTTTTTTTATTTTCAAACACACAAAATTTAGAGCTCCGGAGTTGTTAGACTTTTTTACTGAAAGTATAATAAATATTCAATTTCTTAATTTCAAATTTGAAATTTGCGCCATAATTTTTTTACCTCAAAATTAGTATGCTAACTGCGAAAAATTATAAATTTAAATCTCAATAACTTACAATATACTTTAGTTTTAATTTAAATTAACGCTCACATTTGCCACTGGCACATTGCCAGCCGGCCTTCAAAAAAAAAAAAAAAAATAACGCTCACATTTAATTTTCATTTGAATAGAGAATTATGAATTACAAAATATAATCATAATGAAACGGTAAAAAAAAAAAGAGTTGAATTCCTCCTGTTAATTTGTTTTCTTATTGAAGCTACCCGGTTATTTAATATTATTATATTAGTTTGCCCTGAATATGTCTCCAACAAGGACTTTCTGACATTTGGGAGATAATATAAGCTTTTCTATTCTATGGCAATATGCGCTTAACTAAGATGTTATTCTTTTTAATTAATTAATTATAAATTAATTAAATGAGCGGTAATCTCATCTCAGCGCACTGCATAAATGCAATCACAGTGGAAAAGCACAAACAATCAAGAAACTAGTACCAAATCGCTTTAATAAAGCGACCATCTCTACTCTTAAATCCCACACTATTATCTAGCCTCATCTCCTTCTCGCTCAATCATCCCTCAATCCAGGCGACACTCTAAACCCCTAAACCAGGGTAATCCCCATCTTCCTTTACCTTTTCCAAATTACCAATTAATATTTTTGCATTTGCACACTTTTTAGTTGATATATTCAAAGTTGATAAGATTTTGTTGGATGAGAAGCTTGCTTCATGTTGTTTTTCGGATTATTTAGATGCAACTATGCATTTGTAATAGTTCAGAACTGATCTAGTATTATAATTGCGACTTTTTAAAAATATGTTGTCCTTTTAAACTTTGATTTGTGCGAATCTGATCTTGTATCTTCCATGTTCTTTTTGTTTGGAAGTAAACTTGCATCTGCTAGCGAATCTGAAAAGGTTTTCTCCATCAGATCAGATGTATTTGTTGTTATTGGTGAAGTTTCGAAGCTTGAATTTAGTTCTGTAATTTTTTAGCATAGCTTTATATGCCACTTTCACTGGTAGTGAAGTTTGGAACTGATCTGTAGTATTTATGGAAATTTCTACAATTTTTTACTATTAATATTTGATGTGGTGATTAGAAGCCTCAAAGAGATAGGTCTTTGAATCTGAACTAAACCTTCTTTTAATATCGAGTTTTCACTTTTTGGAGGCGGGAAAAATATCGATTGATTTTTTTATCTCGAACTAGTTACTCTTGATAGAGTTCCAATGTTTGTATTTTTTTTAGTTTTATTATGCAAGGTCGTTGTTACTCTCTCAGATATTTTAAAGAGAATAATTTTAATCACCTAAGATCAACTTTTCAATCAATTTAAACAGAATAATTTCAATCAGATGTATTTGTTGTTATCCTGAATTAGCAAAGCTTGAAATTTACTTTTGTATTTTTTAGCGTGTCTTTATATGCCACTAGTAAAGTTTGGAACTGATCTAGTAGTATATTTATGAAAATCTGGAAAGTTTTTTCCTATTATCTTTGGTTTTTCATGGTTAAAAGCCTTTAAAAAATAGGTAGATCTTGGTTTTTGTTGCATCTGAACTAATCCTTTATTTTTATATCAACTCGGCACATTTTTGAGGGGGAAAAATTGGTTGATTTCTTTGTCTTGAACTGATGCTCAATTGAGTTCTAATATTTGTGTTGTTTTAGTTCTAATTTAACAATGTCACTGTCACTGTCTGAATTATTTTAAACAGACTAATTTAATTCGCTGCTGGAACTAGTCTTATATAGGCAGCAGTGATTGCCAAGAGCCCTCTCCCAAATATGTCTAAACTAATTAAATAAGTTGAAAACTGTAAAAAGCTTTTAACAGGTCCCTCCGCACTCATCAGTTAGAAATACACACTTCCATGGGATCAAAATTAGTTGCTGTTATCCCTGTATTAATCTCTTGTTGGTTTTAAAATACAGAAATATGATGCAAGGAACAATGATGCGGTGGATGGCATCTCATGGCACAGCACTGAAGACAGCAGTGCTTCAAAAGGTTCGCTTAGGTGGCAGTGGCCGTAGTCTGGTTGTGTTGGCACAGTCACGCTTCCAGTCCTCTTCAGCAGCAGGTGCACCGGCAGCTGGAGCTCGTCTGGAAGAGACCGGGTTTGAGAGCACTACCATTGCTGACATCCTCAAGGGCAAAGGGAAAAGTGCTGATGGCTCTTGGCTGTGGTGCACCACTGATGATACCGTTTACGATGCGGTTCAATCTGTATGTCTCTGATTGGTCTTTTGATTGATGTGCTGCGCTAATTACTAATTGACTAGGCACCCCTGATCACCCCTGATGTTTTTTCTATTTTTGTTCTTTTCTAGATGACTCAGCACAATGTGGGTGCCTTGGTGGTTGTCAAGCCTGGAGAACAGAAGGCTGTTGCTGGCATTATTACTGAAAGAGGTATTTTGATTTGAGATTATTTCCATATTTATTTATATCTCATTTGCTATCCCCACCCAACCCCCCCCCCCCCCCCCAAAAAAAAAAAAAAAAAAAAAAAAAAAAAAAGGCAATACCAAAAAAGGATGCTATGTTAATTGAAATTAAAAAAGTGTTGTTGTTTGTAGTGCTTCTTTTGCTAATTGAAATTCAATATTATGTTCATTGATTGTCAGATTATCTGAGGAAAATCATAGTTCAGGGAAGATCTTCCAAATCCACCAAAGTCGGTGATATCATGACTGAAGAGGTATTTTGCTCATTCCCAAAAATCATTTATTGTATTACCAACTGCAGTACTGGCTTAATATTAGACAAAAACCCCCTAAGGATTGAGATCCTCTATCGAGCATTACTGTGTTACACGTGGTTTGGAAGATTTGTGCAAGTTTACTTGGGATTTGCTCGAAACATCCCCCTAAAAATCAAGTGCACTCCACTCCCAAATCCTCACAAGTGAGCACACACAATAATTCAACCTGCAGTAGTACTGTACTGTGCTGGTTAGGTGTTTTTCTAATTCCCAATTCAGTAACAGTAATGTAGATTTTTCTTAACAATTTTTGTAAATAAGCTCTTCTGTTAACTATTGTTAGTTGTTTTTTTATTCCTTCTCTTGTCATGATTTTTTGTGTAATCTTTGATTTGTACAGTTGTATCTAAAAAAAAAAAAAAATCTTTGATTTGTACAGAACAAACTGATAACTGTCAAACCAAACACCAGAGTTCTCCAAGCAATGCAGCTGATGACAGGTTAGCAACTCTCGATACCGATCCTTAAATTAGGTTTAATCCTTGTTAATGATCATTTGCAAATTAATCTGACAGTTTTACTTAACGATATGATCTCCGAACATCTTCAGATTTGCATCATTCTACATATTTTTTGCTTGTCCACTGATTGACACACACCTGTTGAGAGAAAATTTAAGTGGCAGATATCCATTTTTGTCAAATTTGGTTAGCTTTTTAAAAAAATCTGTTTCAATAACGTAAAGATAATAATGTATTATTTAGAGTTACCTTTGGTTGTTTCAAATTAGCTTCTAACTTGATTTTGAATTTTTGCAAATTAAAGGGTATTGCTTCACAGGAGTAGTATTGTTATAAATTGAATGATTTGACCTTTCTCCCACTAAAGAAACGGTTCAAAAGCCTTTGTCCAAACAAGGTGGGTAGGCTATTTGCAAATGAAACAAAAATTAAACCAGTGAACAATGTATACAGATATGGGGAGTACTGGGTCTAATTTGTATTTAATCTGAATATTGGTTGCCATTGCAAATAAACCTTCCCTAATGAGGTTCTACATTGGTTTTGACTTTTGACAGATAAGCGTATCAGGCATATTCCAGTCATAGATGACACCGGAATGGTTGGGATGGTGTCTATTGGTGATGTGGTGCGTGCTGTTGTGAGTGAGCACCAGCAGGAGCTTAACCGCCTCAATGCTTACATCCAAGGCGGTTACTAATAAATGGGGCTCTTTTGTTTCTGATGATGCCGAAAAATATGTCAACTCTTTTCTTTCCGCATGTCACTAGTCATTACTAGATGCTGTCTGTGGTTTGTGTATATATTCTCTGTGTTTGCCTAGCAGCTTTGCTGATTGAAAACAGCTGATGGAACTTGAAAGAATAAGCTGTCGCTTTTGTTATGTTAAATGAGATGAACTTCCTTTTCTTTTCATGATTTTCTGTCTTTGAGAAATTTGTCCTACTTTTCGTCAAATGATTGCGACCTTGTTTCTTTAAGAGCAACCAAAAGATCTTCATTTATTCGCAAATTTACGCACCAAGGAACCAAGGTTATTGTTACAAACATTCAAGCTATGTGACGGCATATATGTTGCTGATGCCACAATACGCCATACACGCCAAAATTTGCCCCGTCATTGACTTCTTTTTTAAAGTTGTGCGCTAACGTCTAGGCGAGTAATCATTAAAAAAAAAAAAATTCTAGGCGAATAACAGAACAAAATAATTTTAAAAGGGAAAATTACACAATCTGGTTTCATCCGTTGATGCAATTGTAATATAGGTATGTTCCGGGGAATACAATATTGATATCAATGAACCAACCTAGTCTATCATAAATTATTCAAATTGACTATTTTTAAAGTGAAACCTTACGTCATAGAAGTGAATTCTAAATGCATAACTTAACTAATACGATTAATCGACTTGAGACCGTTGTATTGTTGAAATTTTCTGAATTTTGACTCCTTCACTACTTATATTTTCCTTTCAAGATACATTCAAATTAAATTTAACCGAGTAATTTTGAAAGCAAATCATTATTCTATATAAACTAAACTGAACTGATATTGATGATGGTATCAATGACGATATTATGATATCAATCTCTTTGTAATTAAACCACTGAAAGTGAGCTTGTGAAAACGATTGCGGGAAAGTATTAACCGTTTAAATGTTTAGCGTGAACCCCGAAACCTCAATAAATAAAAATAATAAAATAATTAGCAGTCAAATAGAGAATAAAATGATTCAGTGTAGCAATAAATGTCTACTATTAAGTAGATGTCCAAAGAAAATGATAAAAAAATTATAAGTAATGAAGTTCCTAGAAATTGGGACAGATAAGTATACAGCGCACAATAATAAGCGATAAACTAATATGAAGTAGCTTTCACAAGAATTGGTAAAAGAAAAGTAAAAATCTCTAGAAATCGTCAAATAGAGAATATACTGTCATAGCACTTAAAAAAAAAAAAAGTTTTAAGCCAAGCAGCTACCAAGGGAGTAAGGAACAAGAATATTTTGTAGAAATTGTTGGTTGACTATACTGCAACAAAAAGGTCGTATAATCTAATCTAATTTAAATTTTATATAAACAGAAACACAAAAATCTTTTGTTGATCTCTGATGGCAGCCGCAAGTTGTTTTTACGAATATTTCCAATCAAAATATATTGGGGAAAAATTTAAGCAGCATGTAATTTTTATGAAATGATATATAATTATCAGCACCCGGCAAAATGAAGCCAACAATAGGAAGTACTATTTTAGTGCTTGATCACCTTTCCATAGTTGTGCCTTACTTGAAGGGTTTACAGTACAGTATTATATGCTGATTTCAGAAAAATAATTAAATGGGAAAATAACAACCAACAAGGGTGTGTTTGGAACCCTCCCGAATAAGCTATTCGGAATTGCTTATTCGGAAAGTGGGAACCAAACATGGGGGAACGAAAAAGCTAATTCCGAATAAGCTTATTCGATTGCTTATTCTAATACTTGGGTCTTGGTGGAATAAGGGAGAATGAACAAGCTAATTCCGAATAAGCTATTCGGAATTTGCTCACCCATCTTCCAAACACACCTTACTCTTTGGTCTTGGATGAAGCAACGTTTCTGAGGCCCAGCTTGAACATATCAAGATTCAATCCATTTTCAACAAGAATAGATGTTACTCCCATCTTTGAAACCTGAAATTTATGTGTCCCTGTCAGAATTTTGAATTCAGGTTTACTTCAATTCATAAGAAAATAAAAAATAATAAAATCAGTTTTATATAGACATTATAATGGAAAACAAGTGAGCGGTAAAACCAAGACTGCAAATCTGCCATCATTGGTAGCAGTAAAGTATTAGCCAGGTGCAGTACCACAGTATATATTGCTTTGCATGTACCTGGCTTAATGAGGTAACAGGTTGGAGTGCACATAGGATCTGAATGTTCTGATCACAGCAGCTCAGTGACATCATCAGTCACTGGTCCTTTATGGCTGCACCATTTATACAGACCATGCATAATCTTTCAAGGTTTGTGGGCCCATAAGTTAAGCACTTCACAACCATATAGTCTCAGGCTCTCAGCTAACTATTGGACTTCAATTATCCTACATTTATTTTGTATTTTCTCCAGTTGTTGTTTCACAGATGAAGAAAACAGGCTGCACACATTTCTTAAAAAAAAGGGATAGAAAAGGTTACCGAATTGATGTTTCTGTCTTCATCATCAAAGAAAAGCATGGACTTGTATGGAATGTTAGTTCTTCTCTGAATTTTCTGGAAATGCTCCGTTTTGTGAGTCCAACTGGAGAATATTTCCTGTAGCGTATTAATGCAACAACAACAACAGCAGGGTAAATTTAATGGCTTGATCATTGTTTGCGTACAGAAAAACAAACAATATTTGAGATTCAGGATCCTTACAATGGCCACAAAGAAGGGTTTCAAGTCGAGTTTATCAAGAAATGCATTTGCAATGTCTGCAGTTGGTGACCTGGAGGCTATTGCCATGTCGATCCCTTTATCCTTAAGTGCATACATTATCCCCTTAGCATCTCTGTAAAGGGACGGTGTTTCTCTCTTAGACCGGCATTCACTGTACAAAGTAATCATAACAATCAAATTGGTATAGAATGAAGCATTGCAGGAAAGGAAGAGATTTGCAATGGCCAACAATTTTCTAAAGACACTGAAAATCTCTCACGGTCTCACACTCATAATATATAAACTACATTCTATTGGAAAATAAGAGCATATAACTGAGCAAATTAATGAAAATTTGACGCAATTACCCCTCACATTTTCATCTTCACTCGAACCAAATAGTTTTCTATCCAAGGAAATACATGTTGCAGCTAGCATAGGAATTTCCTTTATTTGATTGTAGACAGTTAAGACTTTAACAAATGTCTTATGAGTAGAGAAAATTCACAGAAATTAATTATAAGATTTGGTGTCATTAGCAAAAATACAAAAAAATTAAGCAGTGCATTAAACCCAAGTTACATCGGGTTATTGGATGGAGTACTGGTATCCTCCACTTATAAAGATCAGCGCATTCAAGATGTTCACTTCCAGTATATTAGGATTATTTGACCGTTGTAGATATTTATCTAGAGCTGTTAACTCAGTCTATATATACCCATTGCATCACCAAAAACATAATCAATCAATAATACAATTTTATTCATACTCTTAACAACATATTACTCTCTCTCTGTTATACCTCACTGGTTCAAGAAATACCAGAACAACTGGTACGCTGAGTTCTTTTACGGGTTTATCCACAACAGAGAAAGTGTTGGTACAATTCGTAAATTAAACCTTGAAAAAGGATAAAACTCATAAAAGAAAAGAGATGGACCAGTAGAAAGGCCAGAGGGTGTAGTCAAGATCGAACACCACCAGACGAGGAAGCACCTCAACTACGCTCATTATGCGAAGCGCCTCCTCTTTCACCCTCTCCTCTCCCATCTCTCTCTGAATTCTCTACCAACCACAGGAGCTCTGGCCTTTGTTTCTTCTTTCTCAGTTTGGAAGAGGAAAGAAAGCTGAGATGATTGGTCAGAAATGGAGACGTGTTAGAACTGACGACGAGATTAACTTTGGGCTTTTAGGCCCGCACCAAAATGTTTGGTTGGGCTTTTTTGATACGTTATATTTTTCATATATATATATATATTTTTTTCTCTTTCTCTTATGCATTGTGTAACAATTATTGAGGAAGGGAAATGTGAAGATGATTTCTCACGTCCTGATCAAAATCTAATTTTTTTTTAATAGGGGATTTCATTTCATTAAAAATTTTTTTATCAAAATGAACTGATTTGATGTCATTTGGTTAGAATTTTCAAATAATTAGATCCAATAAAATTCTGAAAAATCAATTCAAATGAAATGAAATCCCGTGTAAAAAACATTTTGAACGCCTAAGATAAATGGGTGTGTCATTTTTGAAGTTCTGCATCTGTTGTTGACGTGGTGTGATGTTCAGTTCTTTTCCTTTTTATTTTTAAAATTTGGGTTTATCTTGAATATTTTCAAACACCTCCAAATCTCATAAGTACCCAAAAAATACATCAACAAAGTATAAATTCCCAATCAAATTTTTGCTCAATGGTAAGCACTGGACAACTGTAGTCAAAATCACGTGTTCAATGAAATAGAGCACTGTAATAATTTACTGACACGAATTAAATGGACCATCAAAAGCTCTCTGGCCACTTGATGTCATAAGAAATTAAATGCCTAGGCTTTAATTCATCAATGGTTAAGCAGACATTGACTAAACATGTATATAGTACATCAAAAGTTAACTGTTTTAAATGCAACATCTTATTTCATCCAGTAATTAAAATGCACGTGACGAAAGGGTAGCTAAAACTCCCTTGACTGCTCAATTTTCAAATTGTAAAAATTGCGCCTTTACAAGCAATCAATCTCGTCCTCACAAAACAACTCATCAAATAAACGAATTTCATAACCTCCCCTTTGGACTTACACAAACTGTTAATTGATTTTTCTACGTATTTACTAAACAAGACATTGATAGAACCTCCTGAGTCTAAAACCTTTCCATTGGTACTAATTATTCACCGTATTTATGATTACAATCATATCACTTTCATTTCTAAGCATAAGAGATGATAAGTGACTCGATCGACAATTCGACATGATCGATCTCATCATTTACCAGAGAACTCAGAATAATGCCAATAATCAACAGAAAAAAAAAAAAAAAACAATACCAACATGATTTTTTGGAAAATAAATTGCCATATATACCCTCACCATTATCCACACCACTCTATACTGACTATACAAATTGCAAAAAAAAAAAAAATGAAGGAAAAAAATAAAACAGTAAATAGCACTATCTTTCTCAGAATTTCAAAGAAAGAAACTGATTGGAGTTCAACACCCATGATTTCTGGTAGAACCACTTAGATTCTGATGGGCATTGCATTCGGCAGAATAGAAATCATTTCTCTCAATCAAAGTTTGAAAAGCATGATCACTGAGAGGAGAATCAGGAGGGAGATATTGGGGTCGAGCACAACATGGAGGCAACAAAAGAGAACTGATTTGAGATCTCGAACTTGGTCGAACCGAATCATTCAAAGCCTCAGTAGTACTGTTCTTCTTCCTCGTTCTCTTCCTTCTCTTGGAAGCAATAAGCTTTGAGAACCCATGACGGAGCGATCTCTTCTGACCACTTGTCTCCGTTGATTGGATTGGAATTGGGTGGAGAATTGTATGATTGGTATCTTGGTTTCCTTGTCTCTCTTCCTCTTCGTCTTCTTCTTCCTCGGTGCATGGCACGATTTCATCTCCATTTGTACTAAGCATATACAACCACCAATCGAGTAGCGAAAGAGAGAGATGGAGAGAGAAAGAGAGAGGAGAAGGATTTAATTGAAGGATTTTTTGGTAATGAAAGGTTGATTTGGAGGTATCTGTGCAATTCGATTCGATTATTTATGCGAATTAAATAATAGGCTTGGTTACTTTACTATTATAATATTATAATATTATTATTTCGAATTGCTTTCAGTTTTTATTTGAAAAATGCGTTTTTCTTTAATTTTATATTGGGTGAGGCAGCCGTAGTGCATATAAATGGTTTCGCTAAATGCCACGTGGACCGCGTCTCTTCGGACGGAAAAATGAAAAGGAAATCGATGCCCGTCAATTACTAGTCGCAAGTTGTCGCCAACGCGCAAGACGCAAGTGAAGTTACCAGACCAGTTTCTGACGTTTCTTTCCTCTCCATTTCTGTCTTACTGGAGAGCTTCGTCCCTTTTTGGTGGTTAGAGGTCTCCAAAAGCAGTTATTCCATTTCGTCAATGCATTAGTGATATCCGCTATATGATGACAGATAGATATATAATTTTTTTTAGATTAAAATACTCATATATAGATATATCATGTAAAGGGAATATCCATTCTGAAAATGTAGAAATTATGTTTTTATTCTACATCAGTAATTTTAATAACAGTTATCAATTAAGTTTGTATTATCTCCACAATAGCATTAATTTTAATATCAATTATTATTGAGTTATTGCATTTTCAAATTTCACATTCTATATATTTTTTACAAATTTAAGTTCATTGATATTCGATCAAGAAGTTAAAAAAAATGAACAAATCTTGTTATCTATGATATATTAATTTTGACATATTCATGTTGGTCTTGCTATCAGGTATCGATGAACTTCAAAGTTTATTAATTATATAAAAATGGATCTAAAAATGGTTAAATTCAACATTTGAATTTTAAATTTTGAAAAATAATAAAAAAAATGGGGCATTTGGAGGCACCCTACATATAGGGTACTAGACCCTCTCGCTGTGTTATATTCAGAAGTAAAGCTGATTGGTGTTTGGTTGAATCTAATTTAGACTAAGAAATTTTTGCCATGCTTAAAAATTCTCCTTTTTAAGTAACAGACGCGGCCTCAAAAAAAAAAATTTCCGAGATTTTTGGTAGTGGCTACTAAAAATTTGATTTTTGAACACCAAAATTTGTCTTTTTTTTTTTTTTTTTTAAAGCTAACCCCAAAATTTGTCAACCAAGGACGTAAGGTCACTTCACCAATTTGGTTACCAAGAAAAATGGTAAGTAGGAAATAGAAAGAAAAGCCCTTCAAAAAATAACAAAAGCAACTGGAGAGAAGCCGACCCAACAACTAAAATTCTCAGCCTGTAGTAGCTATTCTATCCCCTTTATCTTATCTCTGAACCAAAATGAGAGAGATCATGAAGCTCTCTCTCTCTCTGTGTCACTCCATTAACTAACAAATAAACTACAATGTCCCTTACAATTCCTAAATTCACCCTTCCATTCTCTTCTCCTACCAGAAAATGCCTAACGTGCATAGCACAACTAACCAATGTACCAGCCAAGATAACAACTACACCTAGTGCAAGTGTAGGAAGGCGAGAGGGGCTTTTTATTCTGACGGCAGCGGGAGCGGCAATTTCACAACTATTACCGAGTCCGAGTAAATCATTGGCACTTGTGCTCGAGGCCGAAGATGATGTTGAATTGCTGGAGAAAGTGAAGAAGGATAGGAAAAAACGGCTCGAACGCCAAGGTGTCATTAGTTCCTCTGCTGCTGAGACAGGTCCGACACATGGCTGCATTTTTTTTTTTTGCTAAGAAGATATGTCTGATTTATGTTTTGCTGTTCAAAAACCTATTTTTTAGCTACAGACACCTTAACAGACTATGAATTGGTGTTAATTTATCAGGTTATTTACAACAATTGGTGTACAAATTGAGCAAAGTAGGACAGGCTATAGAGAAATCAGACTTTTCAGCAGCTAGTTCTGTGTTAGGGCAGAATACAAACGCTGATTGGGTGCAAAATGTCAACAAAGCCTTCACAAAGGTTTGATTCTTTTTCCCCCCTTAATTTAGTTGTATTTTTTTTTATGGTTTTAATATTTTTGTGCGCGTGGGAAATTAATTAATTGGATCTGGATGTAAATTGATCCTACCAGCTAAGCTCCAGTTCAGAAGAGAAATCCGAGGTGGATGAATTCAATTCTTCCTTAGCCTCCTTGTTTACGTCAGGTACATTTGATGCAACTGCGAAGTCTCTCGATACCTATTTATTTGTATGCTTTTATATTAAGTTATTCACAAGAAGGGGATTGTTCTCTCTCTTTTTGGACCAAAAAGATTATGTAAATACATAGTTTACTATTTTTTTACACATAGGAAAACTGAACTATATTAAAAAAAAGTTATATACGATATAGTTTTTTTTCTGTACAAATGATCTAGATTTCGTCGATTGTGTAATTCACTGTTTTTTATGCACAAAATAAAATTAAACTATATTAAAAGTTGTATATAAGATATTCTGCACATAAAAAATAAACTCATTGTGTAATTGTGTAATTTAATGTTTTCTATAGATAATAGTCAGCAAGCACCCAAAACTTAAATATTTTCTCGTTCCTTTTTGCGGTTGCAGTGAGCAAGCAAGATGTAGAGGCCTCAAAAGTGGCATTTGTTTCATCAGCAAGCGCATTGGAAAAGTGGATTGACCTAACTGGACTAAATGGTCAAATAAAAGGTCTCTAATGCGAGACACTTGGGTGATTTGTTTTTTATTTTTATTTGTTAACTAATTATTTTTTTTTATATAGAGAAAAAAGAAAAGATAAGATTGAGATTCATGAGTTACGTTTATATTACTCTGTCGCCTTTTCTCGGCCTTTTTTCCACGTTACTGCTTTCCTTTACAAATTAGCAGTTTACTTACTAATGTCAGTCCCAACTGGAATCAGAGAATAAAGAATTTTCATCTCTTTCCAATGTTTTATTTTTTCATTTTCCTAAAGGGTGCATACTAAGTCTCTTGAAAGAGATTTATGAACTTTCAAGAAGACCACAGCTGCACTTCTGATTATTCCCCTAAATTATTGGCTGTATCAATCATGAATTATTAAATTGCATTAGATCAAGTAGCATTTACAAAAAAGCAGTCAGCGTATTCACATTGTAACCAACAAATCAATAATTGATAATTTTGTTATATAATTTAGATGATTTTGGACGTGCACTACAACCGTTTGGTCAAAACTGTAGATTGAAACTTCCGTACACTTGGGTCCAACTCATATTTTCTCAAATAGCAATACCAGTTTAATTAACTTCTGTTGGGCCGACAAAAGACGGCTTCCTTTCGTAAAAGGGCAAGTTAAAAGAACCATTTGGCAAAAGGTAATACATTAGTACTTTATCTTAAACAAAACGAACCATATCTGCATAACCAAAAAGTAATTCTAAGTTCTGCACTTTTTGCTGAGGCCATGAAAAAACCGGTGTTTTCTTCGCCTTGAATGCTTCTGTTGTAGTCTTGCTGTGACATAAGGTAAGAACTCGAGCTGCATCAACAATGGAGTAAACCACATATCAGTTCCAAGAGATTACACAATTACAAGCTGACGTGCATGATATCATCGTCGTACAGGCCAATGTAGCAAAATAAACCCTTTCATCAACTAAAATGCCAAATAAACACAGAATGATGGCAACAATTAATCAAAAAAAAAAAAATTGCAATTCGAGCTCATATAGGATGAACCAGTTGCCTCAGTCCAGTAAGATTAATGACACAACGTTTCATTCAATCCAATTCACACCAAATCATAAATAACCCTCAATAGTGTAAATTATGCCATATATAAGATTTGCACAGTGCCAAGCAGGTTGAGTCAACCACATTATTATATCATTCAACTGATGATAAAAAGCTATGACAAAAAAAAAATAATATAATATAATAGTTATCAAAGCGACAGCGCATGATTTCTGGTATATAGTTCCATAGAAGAGAAAATAGAAGACTTAAAAAAAATTTATCATTATCATTTTTCATGATAAAATTACCTTAGAGTTGTTCCGAACGCCATACGCAGAGAGAAGCGAGTTCTCATCAATCAATTTTGCTCCATCATGAGTCAGGCAATAGTTTGCCCACACATGCCTCCTACCAGTATACAACCCAATTTCTAGCAGTGAGAATTTTTTTATTATGCACAGTTTCAAAAAGAATATCATTTCTATTGATACTGGCTCATTTTCTTTTCGTTTGCAATCATAAGGTGAAAAAAATAATTTGAGGGGCCAGATTCAAACCTTCCATTTAACATCAACTAAAATAATTTTAGACAATTTACTTACAGGAGGCGGGGGGGGGGGGGGGGGGGGGGGCGGAGATTCAAGTGCAGCTGTCGGTGCCTTATTTTAAAAAATGCGCAAATCTCGCATCCTTACCTCACAGTTTGCCTCTCAAATAAAGAAGAGAGAAATAAACGTAATTTGGGGTAACTCTATTAAAAATGGATTGGGTAGCACTTTGTCATCCTTGTATTCAGAGGGGCAGGCATACAATTATTTCTACTATAAAGATCAAATAGCATACCAAGATATGTGTCGGTGACCCATACTTGCTTGCTCCATCTCATTTACCTTCTTTCTGATGGCTACTTTTAAATCCCTTACTGTAGCTGAATTCAAGACTGCAACCTCTATAAAACAGTCATTCAATCAACATTAAAAGAAAAAAGGTTGCTAACTTAACCAGTTTAAAGCGTGCCAGTAACTACTGGACAGCAAATCATCCCTTTTCTGTACTTTATTTTAATATTGCAATTAACTAATGATGCTATTTTGTATCTTAAATTGAAGAACATAGCACAATGTAACAAATAAAAATTTGAGGTAGAGAAAAGGAAATGTGTAGGTACCGAAGGAAGTATTATCCATCTTGGTAATTGTCAATCTGATTGCGCTGCCGAGCTCAAGATTGATGAGCACATCCACATCTGAAACGGAGAGAGAGTGTTTTGGCACGTCAGAGAGTATGGGATCTTGCAAGAGAGTAGAGAGGAGAGACTCCATTCGCTGCCTCGCCTTCTCCCTGTTCACTTCCTCTATTTCATGCTTAGACGACGAAGTAGAAGTATCCATCTCCTCTCTTCGCTCTTTCGCCTACTCCCCAATCCCAGTAGTTCAATTTTACACCATCTGAGAACTAGGAAATGAACGGAAGGAATGAGAGAGTGAGAGGAGAACATTTTTTGTGTCCCTTGGGTTAAAATTGGGCTTTAATTGGGCTCATCGGCGCATCTTTCTCTTTCAGCCCTTGAGCAGTTGAGCTCTCTTGTTCTTGTGTCACGTTTCTGGTTGATTTGAGCAAGAAATGAAATCCTCTGCTGCTCACCTTAGATCCGAACCGTCCGATCAATGATGGTGCCCCGTGAATAATACCAGATCGATAGGCCCGAAAAAAATTTAACCGTCGTGATTAAATCGAACGGCTCGGATTGAAGGTAGGCACCGTGCTCACCTTATCCTCTGGTCCTTTGAGCAAAAGTTTTTATGCGATTGCAAGTTATATCTGAGACATTCGCATCATTGCAGAATTTTTGGTTTGAGATAAATTTTTTTAAGCAATCCACTTGTTTTTAAAAACTGAATTTTAGGCCTTCCTTTTATACGTCTTTCTTGTCGATTAAATAATTTATTACTTTTACTTGTATTCCAAATAGAATTTAACTATTATAGCTTTTCTCTTTGAAAAGAGCAATATATTGCATTATTATACATTAAAGGTCATTTAAATTATTCAATGTTAACTAATTCATGTAAGGATATCATAATTTAGTGACCAGTACAGAGTAAAAATAAACAAATATGTAATATAACTTTTTTTTATGAATTTCCAACTCTAAATTACCATCAGATTCAACTGTTCTTTGCAATCACAACCTTACTTCCCCCTTGCAGTTATTAAAACTAAAATGGATCCTCAGCATAACAGAAGCACCACAATGTATTTTCCCATCTGATTCGATTTTACTCTAAAATAGGCATTTCGTCCAGTATAAAAGGAAATATATGCGAGATTAAAAATAAAATACAAAAAAAAGATAGATCCAAAACTCCTATGAAGACACCAATTAAATGAATCAAGTTGTAACCTTAAAAGCATGCGTAATACCCTAGCAAAAACAAAAAACTAGAGGAAAAGATAAACAGCTCAAAGTTTTATTCATCCATGTGTCAACGGAACTGTTAAAGAAATCAGTAACAGGTAACACAAAGTGCACTGAGCTAGCATCAAAAAGCACAAACGAAGTATAGTATTTGATGGAAGAAAAAGACCTCAGTACCCCTCCATAGCTATCTTCTTGCCTCTCTTATTAGAATCTGGTTGTATGTTCCCAGCCAAAAGACGGGAGAGGATATCGGCCTGCCTTGTGTTGCCTTCTTCATTCAACTTTGCCAAAAGTTCGTCACATCCCTTTTTATCTACCACCCCTCCCTTGCCCTTTATCTTGCACAGTAGATTGTATGCTGGAATGGTCTGTCCTTGCTCTGACAACCCATCAAGCAGCTTGTCATAGGTCGAGAAGCTAACATCACAGTTTCTCTCTAGAACAAACTCAGCTAGCTTGTAAGCCTCTATTACTTTATCCTTCTCACTAAGTGCAAGAATCAGCTTCTCAAAATCCGGTAAACAATCATTGCTCATAAACAGGCTCACACGACCAAGCCCCTCCTCAATATGACCCCTTGTAAACAGCCCCTCCAGGATTTGGTGCGCCACGTCCATGTTTTCTTTCACACCCTTCTCTACCATGGATTTCATCACTCTGCTTGCGGTTTGCACACGGCCATCTGCCAACAGAGCCTCCATTACTGATCTGAAGAGAGAGGCACTAGGTATGTGACCTTGTTCCATCATGTTATCTAAAGCTGTTCTTGCATCAGCCGCTTCTCCCTTGGCTAAATAACACTGGACCAACAAGGAATGGGAGTCTGGTTCAGTTGTGACCTCACGGCGTGCCATTATGTTAAGTATATCTGAAGCCAATTCTGGTGAATTTTCTTTTGCATAACCCTTTATAAGGTTGTTAAAAGCTACTGTGTCGTCAACTCCTTGCTTCATTAGTTGACGGAAGAATGTCTCGGCCTTCTTCGTTTGGCCATTGTTGCACAGGTACTCGATCAAAGGGTTATAAGCCGTTGCCTCCAAACATGGGTTTTCAGGATCTGCAAGTGTTCCCTTCTTGAGCATTTCATTGAGCAGCTTAACGGCATCACTGTACTTTTCTCCCTTGCACAAGTTCTCAATTAGCGTGCTATATTGCAATGGGTCAATACTTACATTCCTGAACTGCCTTGACTTTTGATGGGCTTGAACAGCACCATCCAAGTCACCAGACTCACACATAGTCGACACCAATCGCACAAATACAGACTTATCTTTTGGCGTAAGCTTCCGCTTAGCCATCTCATTTAGAGCATCAAGTGCTTCTTTTGCTCTACCCACATCATCACAAAGCCCAGGCATAAGCCCAGCAAAAGTTTTCTCACTTAGCCTGATTCCCTTCTCGCACATTTCTTCAAACATCTTAAGTGCATTGTCCACCATCCCTACAGAGACATATCCCTTAATCATGATGTTGTACGTAACATTGTTGGGAGCAAAACCAGCAGCAGACATTCCGTCGAGCAGCTTTTCTGCATCTTCCATCTTCTTTGCACGAACCCATCCATTAAGCATAGTATTATACGTAACAATATCGGCCACAACCCCTCTCTCCTTCATGTCTGCAAAAAACCGAGTTGCGGTTTCCATCTTGGACGAGAGACAGAAACCCCAAATAAGCACATTATAAGTGGACACTTCCGGCACAACCCCATCACGGAGCATAGCATTGAAATACCTCTTAGCCATAAGAACCCGTCCATTGCGCAATATACCCTTGAAAAAGGCATCATAAGACCTCACAGTCCGAGGCACACCAAGCTCCGGCATTCTGTTAAACAACTTCACAACCTCTTGGGGAATGCCGGCACGACCATATGCCTCAATAAGCGACACAAACATGCCCTCATCAGGCTGGACAGATCTCTTGGGCATATCGTCGAGCAGGAGGCAGCGGGCATGGTTGAGCATGGAGCGGCGGGTAAGTATAGGGATGATCTCAGCGTAAGTAGATTGGTCGTGGCGAAAGCCGGTCTTCTCGACCCAGCGAAAGAACTGGAGAGCGAGAGCGGGGCGGGAGGAGGAATTGCGGAGGATGGAGAGGACGAGGGGTTGTGGGAATGAAGGGACCAGAGACCGGATGGAGTTCTGGAGCCGGGTAGTCCAGGGGCGGCTCGACATCATGTGGCAAATAGTGGAGGCCATATCGGATCTTGTCTCTTTACGATGGGTTGGCTTGGTTGTGGGTTCGGGTTCGAGGGAATCGGAAAGGGATGGGGAAGGGGAAGCGAAGGCAGTGGCGGAGGTTGAGAATGGAGAGAGGAAGGAGGAGAGGCGGCATGGTGAGACGGAGAGGGTTAGGGTTTTGTGAGCGGCGGCGGTCAGTGAAGAGGAGGAACAGAGCTGCCGAGCCATTTTTTTTTTTAGCTTTCGTTTTGTTTTCTTTTTCTCCTCCTGCGCAGTTGTTACTCTGTTAATACATAACGGCGATTGTTTTTGTCTCAAAAGAAAAGAAAAAAGAAAAACCGGCGACTAATGTCTCCCGTACAGTTATGTATTTTTTTTTTAAATTAAAAAAATAAAAATTACATCTCCTATGCATAATGGAGTTCTGTTTATTTCAGCTGTGATTTCCAATGCGGTAGACTTGTGCGTACAGATAATGAGAGAAACTATTTTTATAACTATTTCAATATAATAATGAGGACAATTAACTAAATAATTGTCAGATTGATCGATTAATCGAAATTGAATTATTAATTTTCAAACCACTATATGGACGATTAATCGATTGTTCGATCATATATCAATATTGAAACACGCAACATATTTATGCGATATAAAAATATCTGTAACTTATTTTTAAAAAAAATTACAATTGTGATTGGTTGTCATGGCTGGCCAATAAGATTTGTTGTAATATAACATGTCTCTGTTAGAATTTTTATGTGGCCTATATTAATGAATTGTGAACCAAGTTTATTTATGAAATTTAATTAAAGGGTGCATCAAAATTTGATGGAAATTCTGATGGACCAGATTCATTGTACTCGATCTCTTTGGTTGCCTCAGCATTAAATACTCTCTAATCTGAAAATTAAAGGCATCCTTTCCCTTTATTCAACCCTTAAGAAAATTCAGAATAAGAAGAGAGAAAAACGTCATTATTGACCATCATTATGGCTGAGAAAAACTCAAAGAAGATCAGTACTAACGCTTCCGCCTAATGCTTAACGATTTATGCTCTTCACTTTGTAAGTTTTAAACTCATAATTTGTTAGTTTATATGATTTACGGATCCTGAAAAATCGTGTTTCTTATTTTCAAACACATTAATTTATACTTACGTCTTTCATTGATGGAAAATCAATGGACCATATTCATTCATTTTTTATCCCTTCAATAGCCTTAGTCTATATATACTAAACTCTGTCATTAAGAGAGGCACCCTTTCTAAAAATTCTGCCATTAAGAAAAGTGATAGAAGTGAGTAAAAACGTCTTTAAGAAACCATCATTTTGGACTAAGGAATATTGAAGAAGGTCAGAAATTTCCGCCTAACGCCATGTCTGCACTTCAAAACTGTGAGTTTTTATTACGATTAATTATTTTATATGAAATACATGATTTTGGGCTATTAATTGAAAATATTATTATGAATTAATATTTTAATGTCTAACGGTCTCACATATAATAATTGAGGTAATAAAATCTAACAATTAATTAAGCATCTTAATTGCTTATAGCCATCCACTTTTTTGTCATCCGCATCATCCATTTCCATTCCCTTCCTTCACCAGCGTTCCCTCTCTCTCCCTTCTCCCAGTGTTGCCTCTCGTTCCAGCGCTCCTCTCACTCTAGATCTCTCCTCGCCACGACACTCTCCTCAACCCTAGATCTCTCCCTTTCGAGTCTCTCCTTTCTCCCTCTCCTGCCTCCCTCCATTCAACCATGCACTTCTCCCTCTTCCTCTAATCTGATTCCTCTTCACACTTTCCTTCAACGTCGCTCTATTTGCTCTCTGCTTCCTAAACGTTTCATCCGATCCATCTTTCTCAAGGTATTAGTGCAATATTTTTGTTGTATTTTTTGTTCACTTTGTTATATGTATTTGTTCAATTTGTTTTATGTATTTGTTCATTTTATTTAATTTATTTGTTCATTTTGTTTGTTGTATATGTTCATTTTGTCGTCTTTATGTGTTCACTTTGTGATTTCAATTTGTTCATTTTATGTTTTACTTAGCTATTTTTGTATATGTTCACTTTATTTATTGGACATGTTAACTATGTTGTTATACGTGTTCAATTTGTATGTTGAATCTGGTCATTTATTTTTATTTAGAAATTTGTATATATGTTCACTTTTTTGTCATATATGTTCACTTTGTTTGCTGTATATGTTTATTTTGTTAATTTATTCAGCCAAAATTTGTATATTTTCGCTTTGTTGAGGTATGAGCCTGTTGATGGTGGAAGCGAAGGGGAGTGAGGCTAAAGCAAGGAAGGGAGGGAGAGGAAATACGCGAGAAGAGATGTGCAGGGAGGAAAATCGAGAGCAAGGAGAGGTGCAAGGAGTAAAAAGCGGAGAGAAAAAAAGAGAAGCGAAGGGTACCAGGGAGAGGGGACGGAAGGGAAGGAGAGGGGACTTTTCTATTTTATACGGCATTTAATTCAGCGCACTTTCTATTTTTGACGCATGGATGACATGGATGACATTTGTGTGGATTGTGGTTATCACTTCCGTAATGAAACATGGGACTCCAGCAAAGTTGTTCAGTGGCCCCGTCATTGTACTAGAGGTAATGGGTTCAATTCGACGCGGAAGAAAAATAAACTTTAATTTACAGAGTGAACTATACCTCCATAAATAAATAACCTCTTATTTTAAAAAAAATTAAGCATCTAAAGACAACACTCTTCAAGTCAAGCAAAAGTCGCATGTTCATACTTATGTGAGATGGTTCCTTGTGGATTTTTAAGTTAAAAAAGACTATCCTCATTTTTATCTAAAAACGTAATAAGATTATGTTAACAAAATGTACTACTAGATAGTTAAAATCAAATTATGGAAAAAAAAATCACAATGAAACTAATAAAATTCACATAATACGTGCAAAGAGTATAATTATTTTTGACGTGGCAATACCACCATTAGCTATTGAAACTGACAAGTCTTGCAAATCAACTGGTATCACCCCTCGCACAGGTAGAGATCAGCTTGGCTAGCCTAACTATAACAGTTTACATAATCACACTTGATAGCCACTATCAAGTTCTCTAAAAAAATCAGTCTTCATAATCACCATAAACAAACTACACATTCATCCGATTGATCAGCACATAAGATTATTATTATTATTATTATCATTTTTCTAGGGACAGGTGGCAAAGCGCCACACCGACAATTTTATTAATAAAAAATTATTTACACAAAGGAAAAAAGAAAAAAGAAAAAAGGAACAGCACATAAGGTTTAAACATCAACAATACAAAAAAACAAGAGAGAAGTGTTAAACAACTTAACAAGCATTATCTTGCTCGATGGATTATGCACATTTGACATTGTTTTAAGAACGTTGTCATGATCTTAGCAATTATGTGAACTCTGGTATAACTCTTTTAAGCCCCGAAAACATGATATATTTAACATAAATTGAGCCCTCCAATTGGGAGCGTCCATTTAAGAAGAGCTCCGTACGTGGAGTTTCATAACGAAGTGTGCACTCAAGATGGTGCATCTTACAACGAAAGTAACTCCCAAAATATAATTTTTGTTACTTTGTCTTTAGATAAGAATGACAGTCAAGTCTCTTAAGTTTAAATGCTGTTCTCATTTTTAGATCACTTGGAAGAGTTTTCATGTATCTGTGGAAGGGTTGATGCTCCCCCAGCTATCAAATAGAGAGTAAGCTTCTGGTATATTTGAACACTGAACATTATCCAGAGATCCAATCTTTCCTTCATTTTCCATTCTATGGTGAACTAGGAGTTCATTTTATACTTGTGAACTAGTGAATTGAGTTTCCACTCTGGTTCTTTTAGGGTGTTTTTGGATTATCAAAAGAATATTGTAACAATACTATTATGCAAATAGAATGAGAGAATAGTGTAAAACAATACTAATTGAGGTGCCACTGAAAGTTTTTTGTTTCGCAAGTCTGTGTGGACCGACCCGTTGTTGCCGTTGTTGCATGTTTAGTAATTCAACCAAATTGGACATACTTAACAACCAAAACAGCAAAAAATTAAATAAATATTATGAGAAAAAGATGTTTAACAAAGACGGACAGTGAACCGCCTCCCCTAACTCCAAATGAAAATTTTGACAGAGACCATAAACAGTGAGAGCCAGGACCTTTTCCAATCTTACAGTAGTGAAATACCATATCATATATAGAATTAGAAAGCTAATAAAATAACAGAGAGTTTGAATACACAATTGCAAATAGTAACATGTGCTGTTCTGGTCATGAAAAAATTACAAAATAGGATACCTAATCAAAATCAGGGATAGGTTCCTCTGGTTCTATATCTGACAGGTCAAACTCTTCTTCGTACTTCTTCTTATAAGGATTAGGCGGAGTGTGCAGACGTGGCGGTCCGCGTCCTTTTGTCGGTTTCCTCGGCCTTGCCTGATCCATTTATTCACAGTTAACAAACAAAAGCACCACAAAATTTATAATGAAAAATTATGCTTAGTTGCTTAAAATTAGTTAGTCCTCACGAAATCCTTGTCATGTCCAAAATGTGTGCAATCCAAATAATCTAGGTTGCTAATTGCCAAGGACTGTACAAATACTAGTAATATTTCAGCTTCAATAATAACTGTAGTAACTGAGAATCTACCATTTGCCAGTTAATTGTAATAAAAGGAAAGGAAAAGAGGGGCTAAGATTCATCTCACATTGCCATAGGAATGCCTGAAGCGTTTGCCTTTCTTGGTCTTCTTATCACCTCGTCCACATACCACTGCCACAAAATACAATCACCTCTATTTTCAAAATTGACAAATTCTCACACTTTAAGTTAAAAACCAACAACTAAACTTCTATTGTTGGTCATCGAATAATGCAAAATAACAATACCTATTCTACAATTATCCGCTCGCATAATAATTATGTATAAGTAGTTAGTGCATTGGCATATCACATAACCAGTACTGCCAACAAATCAGGTAAATACACTTCAGTTACACATTTACCGGGCCGAGATTATATGCTGGATTGATATTTGATACATGTTATGTATGTGTCTTGTTCATTCAATGCTCAATTACAGAAAGGAGAGAGGGAGGAGGGGGAGTGAGAACCTGGGAGAGGGGTTGAAGGTGCGGAAATGGAGACGGAGAGAGGAGAGCCAACGAGAGAAGAGAAGCCGAAGGAGGAGGCGTTGAGAGAGTGGCTCTGAGTGTGAATTGGAGAGTAGGTGACGCGAGAGGGAGAAGAGAAGGGACAGGTTCCCAGACTGAGCAGCGCCATCGCTGATTTTGGATAGAAGAGGGACTGAGGAAGGTAAAGGATAAGAGAACTTCGGTTCGGAAGAGGGAAAAAAATGGAAAATAGAGAAGCTATTTTTATAAGCCCAATGAAAATAGTATTTCGGGTTAGTCTTTCTGGGCTTTAATCAAGGCCTTCTGTGCATTTAATTGTCAGCGACTCAGCAAGGGTATGGTAATTGTTTCTTGTCATCCATCCAAATGCTATCCATGTCATCCAAAATCTTATTTATCCTTTTTTCGACGTGATTTGTCCCTCCCTTCTTTCTGCGTCTCATCTCCCTCCCTCGCCTCCCTTTCATTAGCGCTCTCGCATCCCTCCCTCCCATACCTCCTTCCGTTTAGTCTTGTTCTTCTTTATCTCCATTTTTTCTGTGTGCTTCTTACTACCTAAATGTTCAGTTTGTTTTAATAAGTAAACATCTAATATGTGTAAGTGTTCAGTTAGTTATAACAAGTATCTAGTATATATTCAGTCAGTAATACTAAAACAGTATCAAATAAGTGTATTGGTTCACTTTGTTTATTATATATGTTCAATTTGTATACGTATATGTTCACTTTATTTTTTTTGGATGGCGTGGATGACATTTTGTTGGATGACACTTATCATTCCTGCAAGGGTATAGTCTCTATCATCTATCTATACTACTTATAAATGCATCAATCCAAGGGTGTAAACTTTCAAATCAAGAGTGTATCCAACTCTCCAATTTGTGATCTGAACTATTGATATTGTAATTTGGGTACGTGATGTCTTCAAATGAGGGGTTAAATTTGGCTCCTGACCTTTCGTCTGGAGCGAAACTTATTTAGCGCAGTTGGAACCATCGACTGTCACTCGCACATCGGTTCGATCCTCCTTGAACACTTTATTTTTTAATTTTCAAATAACTTTGCTATGTCAAAACTCCAACCCCATAGCCCCACACGCAAATAGAGAACCAAAAATTGCCACCGACGAAGCCACCATTTCGCTCGCCGATCCACCTTTTAATAGTGGGGCCCACCACTTCTGTCCCCTAATCCTAATCTCTTCTGCACGGAGAAGTGCTAGCGGCTGTACAATCGACCGCCGCTCTCTCGCCCCAATCCGATCTGAACGGATGCCACGTGGAGTGCTAGCGGCTGTACGGGGTGTGGAACAGGAGCCGTCGATGAAAAAGGCGTTGATGATCTTCCATCGCAGCACTAAATTTTGAAAATTTTCTCACACCGTTTCAGTTTTAATTTTGAAATTCGAATCTCCTCCGTCGCCCTTTCGCTCAGAGAAAATTTTCGCTTCTCCCTATTAAAACAAAAATGTTACAACCCAAACGAAGGAAGTAAAGGAGAACGCAGGCCTCATGTTATTGCTCGCGGTTACCACTAGATTGAGGTACTCCTCTTCCTATCCATGTTTTTCTCGATTGACAAATTAGTGGTTTCTGATTTTATTCATTGATTTTAATACATAGTCACGCTCTCCTCTCTCATAACCCTAGATATCGCTTCAAGCCATTCTGTATTCCATTATTATAGTTTTATGCAAATTCGTTGATTTCAGAACATTTTACTGTATTATTATTGTGGGATTTGAACATATTTCTTGTTCCGTACTTCATTCTCTTATTTCTAGAGCAAGTAATGGTGAGTGACATCTCTACTTATTTTGTAGATTTTGATCAACAAATTTGTCTTATAATCTCAATCAGATCTAATTTGACATATTATTCTCTGATTTTTCTATTGTTGTTTCGAAATTCTAATCGTTTTAGTTGAATTAATGTTTTGAGACTTCTTTAAAGATAAATTATTCAAAGGTTTTGAGCCAATTAATTAGAGTGAATTTGTTTTTTCTGAACCAAAATAGTTACTGGGAGCTTATTACTTCTTAGGGATTTCATGTGCATATACACACAAGATTCTACAAAATCAAATGCAAATTGATTGTGTGCTATAAGCAAACAACATGTTTATAATAGATATCACCAATAGTTGTGACATTTGAAGTAGATTTATCATTTTTCAGGGGAGTGTGTGAAATGGACCGATACACTTGAGTAGAGAAACCAAGGGAGGAGACTCCCATGAAGGAAAATCAAATTAGTATCATGACCCAAGGAAGGATGCGTAATTACATCACCTATGCCATCAACTTGCTTCAGGTAACATAAATTTGACTTAATTTAAGCCCAAAAATGTAGTGTTTTTGTACTGTTAAATGTCGTGGAGATAATTCCTTTCATATCTTGTCCATGGTTGCAATGATTTATTTGTTTGTATTATTTTGATGATCACACTTTATTTACCAGTATTTGTATGGAGTACCTTACATTTTGAGAGGTTCACGTGTAAATTTTTATTCATTATTATTCTTTTTGTAATATCTAGGAAAAAGGAGCAAATGAAATTTTGGTCAAGGCAATGGGAAGGGCGACAAGATAGTTCTGATTGTGGAATTGATTAAGGTAAAATCTTTCTGTGTATTCAGTGAAGTTTTGTCAATCTATATAAATATTTCGTATAGGATTGTTGTTTGCATCATATTCAATAGGGTGGTACAGTTACCTTTACCAGTATTATAATTAGGATATCATTATTTTGGGGATGGTACACCTGATCTTGTGGTACTGTTTTGTTTAAAGCAGAGAAGAGTTGTGGGCCTTCTCTTTATTATATTGACATTTATTAACCATTTACTCTATTTCACCATTTACTCTATTTCTTTGAAGTTATGACTCCTGCGTCCAACATCAAGTTATGACTCCTGCTCTATTTCCTAACTATACATGAATTCGCTGCATCTTTTATTATGAAACATTTTCATTATTGGTACCTTTTAATTTGATTTATAGATTAATAATCGTGAAGAGCCTTGTTTTTCCTTATTTGACCTATTCAAGTTATTTAATTGTCAAATAATTCTCATTCTTATATCCCCAGGGCCCACTTCTCATTGAAGCCACTGTTCCAAGGGCTTTGTGTGAAACATATTGGTATTAGGGGCTGTATTTTGAGGGACTAATCTGAAAATTTTGCTTGTTTTTTTATGGATTTGGACCTTTGTTTTTAGATGATGTTTCCATACAACAATCATAGTCTTTATGAAAGTTACATGCACATCGATCAGTATTTCAACTTATTACATGATACACTACTTTTTTCAACTGGTACCAACAAGTTCTTTTAATTAATTGTTACTATATTTGGTTTTTTTAATTGTTTGCAATTTATTTGCTATTTTTTTAATTGTTTCTATTTTCAATTGTTTGCAATTTGTTTGCTATTTTTGATGACTTTTTTCATGTGTTTTGTTGGTTTCTGTAAGAGAGTTTAATTTGAATAGTATTAGTATCTAGGGTGCATGTTTGAATGGTACCACTGGTGCCGATAGGGATTAATGTAGGTCATCAAAATTTTATTTCTCTAATGAAATAGGTAGCCTTAAAGGCTACCTTCTTTTTTTATGGAAAAAAAAAATTTCTCCATAAAATACTGAAATAGTTTGATGCTATCGGTACATGCAGATGTTGCTACTTTTTTTTAAAAAAAAATTGCTGAAATGATTTGTACTGGTTATTATTTATACTTGCAAAAATATAATCTGTTATTTCATATATTTATTTTAGGAGAAGGGTCATGTGACATAGAAGATGAGGTTGCATCTCATTAGGAAAATGAGAATGAAGACTGAGGGAGAAGTTTTATTATAAGTATCTTAATGTTTTTTGTCAATAGTGGAGATGTCTCCCTACCTGTAAATTGTTGTAGCTGTTAGGGATGGTGGTTTTAGGGCTGCTTCAATCGAGACTCATGATACTAATGAAGTAGCTTTGTTGTTCAAGTTAGAAAGCAACATCGACATTGGATTTATTGGAATTTTACAGTTTTTTTCCTACAAAATTAAACATGACAATTTTAAAGGTTCACAAAGCAAAGATATTTGCGGGTACAAGATCCACTATTGTTCAGTAAAAACTGGAATGAGACATTATGCCACACATCCTGTACTCCGACAAGGTTCTTAATAATTTTGGCAAAAGACCCACACTTTTCATCTTATTTCTTGATACTGTTATAAAGAGCTATTTTATCGAACAACTGAAAATTTAAGCATTTTATCATTTTTAGCATGGAATATTTTGTTTAATATACTTTCCATAACTGTATCACACAAGAAAAGAAAAGATTTTGTTTGATTAAAATTCACCTTAACAATCAATATTTGGAGGTTGTGCTGAATGTATTGAAAATATTGAAAAATAAAAGTTAATTTTGCAATGTGTTTTCTTTTTAATAAAGAACATATACTACAATGCCAGCCCCGGGTTTGTGAAGAAATGAATAATGAAATGAAAGAACCCAGGTTGAACAATATGGCAGGTTTTCGTCTCTTTTTTTTATTTAATTTCAACTATTATTTTTTTAAAATATTGAAAATGGACAGCATATCTGTGTTAAATAATATTTTTATTTCCACATATCACATTTTAAAATCCGCCCGCACATTGAGCGGGCACTGCTGCTATAATTAGAGTGCTTTGAGCCTTTGACTGCTTCACACTATTATTAAAACAAAACTGTTTTATAATTTTTCAATGACAAAAATACATGTGATATCTTTGAAGTTTTTTGGAACACTCTCCACGACTTGCCTTTCTATTCTCTCTCCTTCAGGACAAATTAACTAGTTTGAAAATTTAAAATTTTAAGTTCACCACAAGTTTCGCACCATCTTGTATCATAAAGAACCGCATAGTGAAGAAAAATTTTGACGTGATTTTACCAAAAGAAAATTCAAGGTTTTGTTTTGTAATTATATATATATTTTTTTACTTTGAAATTGGTTAATTTGAGGTTATTTTTCCTTGTTCTTGGCTGCAAAAAACATGAATCGGTTACTGTTACAATGGTTGGAGATTAATTTCAGTTACAATCTTCGTTTACAAAATTTATGGTGCTCAAAAACGACTCCCTAACTACTGCCAGACCTGTGTGTTGCTATATGACATCGTCTATCCATCAACTTCACCGTCATATTATGAAAAATAGTGTCAAACTTTTCTCAAAAATCGTTACACATTGTTAAACTGGTGCATGTTAAAGCGATCCTCATATCATACATTCCACATCGTTTATACACTACACACTCCCAGATCTGTTATTTTTAAACAACACTATGAAATTTATACTGATTCTAGTACAAAGACTATATGAAACATCAGGTGCCACAAAATTTTAGTCCGTCAAAAAGATGGTTCTAGTATTAACTCAAGTGTCAAAGTATAAGAAATTGATCCAGTGGCTAAAATTCATTACCAATGGATCTTCAAACATAAGACCAATAAATGAAATAATTTCAATACATGCAATGAAATAAACAGGAGAACAATCTGAGACTACAACTGTTGATGATAAGCGGCTGACATAAAAATAAGTTTGATGGAAAAAATGCAAAAAAAAGTTGTTAAAGGTATAGTGATAACCATGGTGTCTCTGAGCAATCCTTTAATGCCAAAGCAACATCATCACTGCCGCTGGACAAAAAGAATTATTTTTTTAAAATTTAAGTTAGTGTCAAATAAAGAAATTTAAAGGTGGGAGAGGAAACAAAAGAAGAAAAAGAACCTGGAACAGTTGAGTTGCAGTTTCTGTGACATGTGCTTTTTTGGCTCCTCACAGAGAATAATTCCACCATCTCCAAGCAGGCAGCTAAGGTAAAAAATAAAATGGAATAATTAGAAGAGGATTCAAGTTCATTCAAAGTACAGAATTGAATTTTCTTATATCTACTCTAAGAGAAAAAAAAATGCCAAAAAAAAAACAAAATCAACAAGGCTGGCACAAATACGTATCTAGTTTACACCAGACAACTGTGAATTGAATTTAAGCGAATTATGTGAATTCAATATCTAACCAAAAGGAAGTGAAAGTCAATTGACTTACCAAGCTCGCATTAGAGTATCATACCCTGGAAAGACCTCGTGATGCATCGAACAAAGAGATATTACTCTTTCTGATAGCTGCACAAGAAACGATACTACTGGGTCATTTTTATTTTCATTTAATTTTTGATAGAGGTAATTTATATTATTAAATAATTGGCCTCCTAAGAACATATAAATTAAGGTGAAAATTCTGTGTTCATAAGCTATAAGAATAAAGCCGAGATTAAAGAAAAAATAGTGTAAAGCAATGAAGAGACAAATAAGGAATATATAAATAAAGCATCATTCAGCCCCAAATGAGAAAGAAACTTGATTTTGCTTGATTGATACAATGCATCAAGTCTGACTAATATTGTACAGGTAAAAGCCTGGCTGATACTATTATACCAGGTTGGCTGGGACTTCATGCTTTATAATTATCCCAGTCAAAAATCAATAGTGAAACCCAAATGAGGAAATACACTCCAGATGTATAAAAAACCAATAATCTACGTCAGTAGTGGTTCAGTATTTCTTGGTGCTGAAATGATGACAGAAAACCAACCTTTTCAAATGTAAGCTCTTCCCCTCCTGTCCTGTGCAGCTCATTCACCATTGCGGTCAAGACTATCTTGCCAAATTTTGAGCACATCTTCATCCTCTGTATAATATACAGAATTCGTAAACAAAATGTAAATAGTAAGTCTCTACACCAGTTATGGCTTTAATTAATTGTTATTAGTATTGGTTCTTAGTTTTGTTTCAACCAGGGGCGGAGCCAGGATTTGAAGTTGGGGGGGGGCAAGGCAAGTGAGTAGGCATGGGCTGCCGAGGCGGAGCCTTTAGTGTGCTCTCCTCTCTTCTAGATAGAATAGAGCTCAAAAAAAAAAAATCATGAAACACTTGCTGACATTTCTTGTATATCTAGTTTTTTGGTGTCACTCATCTCAGAAATTCAGAATCATTTTAGGAAAAGACCATGAAACACTTAGGGGGCCGAAGGTAATTTTCACAGAGACAGAAAAAGGACGAGATTTTCATAGAGATGAAATAAATATATGGGGACAGGGGTGAAAGAAATATTTGGGGACGGTAAATATCTGGGGACGAGGGCCTTCTGTCCTTGGTTAAGGGGCCCATGGTAGTTTTCATCATTAGAAATGGATATTTTATTGGATTATTGACAGAATTACTAGCTGAACTTCTCAAATATTAGGGGGGCCAAGCCCCCCTTTGCCCCCCTACTCCCTCCGCCCCTGGTTTCAACGAGGCGTTTCCTTTTACATATTGAGCTTCCTTGTAGAGCTTTCACTGAACTAGAACCAGTATTATATGAGGCAATCAATTGCCCTATACAACATTAAATTCATGCTGTAAGATACTTGGTGTCAGACCTGAATATGAGGTGACTTGAATACTTCATCCAATGCACCTTCTATGTCAGTCAAGCATACACGTGACTTCCCTAGCATACATACAAGGTGCAAACAAGAAATAAGATAACTGATCCCAATAGATACAAATGAAAAAATTTATAAAGCTGCACCTATATTATCTCCATTTTGAAGGATAATAGAACTGGAGAATAGAAGGGTCTTTTAGTCGTATTAAAAAAAAAAACCTTTGGCTTTGGCATCAGCAATTTGCTTCACCCGATATTCTGCCAGCACAGAGGCACGTTGACAAATTTGTAGAGCACGTCTGGCGTCCCCCGATGATGCTGCTACCTGTTATGTCAATATGACATTCTCTTATTGTTACATTTCTTCGATCTTATTCACAGCTAAGACCATACCCACTTTTGGAATTGTAAAAGGTCCAGATTCTGATATTATGGATCTAAGCTATTATAGAGAGAATCAATCTTCCACTTTCCAATTGCACAAAATTGCTCAGACAAATTAATTGTTCAAGAAGAAACCTTTCTACAAGCCAGTTCAATGAGATTATCTTCAAAAGCATCTATGCCCTTGAGACGGCTTAATATGATTTGTGCTAACTGTTCATGGTTGTATGGCAGAAAGCACAGCCTTTGGATCCCCATCCGACTTGAGATTCGTGGCGACAGGTGTTCTGGTAAGTCCATGGTGTTTGCTATGCCTAGTTATTTGGCAAAATAATTATAAGATAAGATTTATTTTCAATTATTAGGAAGTAACTATTAAAATTTACAAGCAGTAAACAAAATGGCACTAACCTATTACAATAAGCTTCGAGTTAGGTCTAGTAGGCCAGTCAAGGATATTGTATAGCACCTATAAAATTAAAAATAAACACAAATAATAAATTATATATTTTAGCAGAAAGTGAAATATATTTTTTTAACTTTGAAACAGTAAAAAAGATAAATATTATAAGCCTCGAATATGTTACCGATTGGTTGCGGGTTACAAGCATATCAAGCTCGTCTATGAGGAGCACAATTGGCTTCTGATCTTTCTTTCCCAACTTTTTCCCATTTGAAAAATGTTCATTTAAACAATGTAGAGCCTTCTTCCATCCAACTGCATGTCCGCTTAGCTGTTCGTAAATATTCTGAAATAATCAAAAGGTGGTGTAAGATCAGTACATCTATGCAGCAAATTGGACCTAACAGCAAAATTTGGTATGTGTAATATTTCAACCTGAGGTGTATCACCCAACAGTAAATTAATTCACTGATTGAATAAAAAACTAAAATGCAATATATATCTTACTTTGTAAATGTTGTTAGGTGAAGACAACTTCATGCCATTGGTCTCTATGAAGCAAAAGGAACGCAGAACTCCAGAATCAACTTCGGATTTCAGATTTCTCATCACCGCTCGTACACTCATGGTCTGAATTTTAAAGCAGTGGTAGACTGTTAGCACCAAAATCAAAATTCAATATGTAGATATCAGAATAGAAGTTTTGAATTGTTGATATTGTATATGCATCCTTACAAGAATTTGAAGTATCTACAAACCCTTCAGAGAGACCTTTAAAATGACCAGATGACACTAATTCAAAGGATCAGAATAATATTTGAACCAGCCAAGTACCAACATCAGTACGGAGGTATATATGTTGAGGAATATCTGCTGAGGGTCCAGATACACTAATTCAAAGGCATTTGAACCCTTCTCAATAAATAATAATATTTTTTGCTGCATCCTACTGACGTACAGCTAGTTCAAAATATAAAACAAATGTAGGAATATCACCTTGCCAGTTCCAGGTACACCATGAATATACAAACAACGCCCCAAGCATTCTTGACCACCAATAGCACCCTTTACAAATGTCTCGATCTCCTCCATTTCTCTGTCAAACAACTCTTTTTAAGTTTAGCTAATGCCAGAACAAAATATACACATAAAAAAATATGTATTCATTCTTCATTGCCCTGAGAATGTCCTGCACTCGTCTATGCCAATACAGCCATGTTGGTATGTATTACGTACTATAAAGTATTAGTACAAAAATTATAATAATAATCAACAAATAAAAAGAAGATGCGCACTTGTTCCTGCAAGGAGGTGATGTGGGACGAGAAGCAAGTGAAAGTGCAGCTGAAGCCTTCTCCAATTTGGACTGTTTACGACGCTTGCGATTCTCTTGTGTTTTGCTTTCTGCAATTTTTGGAAGCCAGTATGCCCTTCCTTTGCGGGAATTCTGGGGCATCAAAAAACCACAAATCAGTTAGCAACCTATGTAAGGATAAATTGTGAAATAGTAAAATGTAAATTGAAAAACATACAGCAGCTAACACTTTAGATCTGCTCCTATTTGAAGAAGTACCCCTGAGTGATCTGTCATCATTGTCTGAATCTCCGTCAGAATCCCCTTCATAGTCACTTGACTCGTCGTTTTCAGCATAATTATCATCAATGTCTGGTAGACGCTTGAAATTATGATAATTTACATCATACTCATACTCACAGTAGAAAATATCGTCTCCATCGTCACTGGCTCTCTGATATTCCTCAGGATTCATGACATAACAATGCCTGAGCACAGAATTTATCACTACATCCCCATAATCATTAGTACGGTATAGCTCCCTCCTCAGATTATGCGGCTGCCTCCCAGCTGCCGTCTCTTCTGGAGTTCTGTACCACACACACCTCAGCCAGTAGGTCCCGTCTGTCTCTCTCCATATACTCTTGATGCATGCTGCATGCAAATCACCCGAAAGCAACTTCTCCCTTGCAGTCCGTTTGATTTTCTTTCCCTCGGGAGGCTCTGGCCATACCACCTCTTTCCCATCTTTTTTGTCGGTGCAGAAACTACAAATCCAGTCACCTTCTGGAATCTTCCTCAGTGGTGGCTTGAGGCACTGTAGGTGAAAACCGCCAAGACAGTCATCACATTCGATCATGATCTTCGATTTAGATGCAGGTGTGAAGCAGACCCGGCACTCCTCCACATCTGGATCTTCCGACTCTGACTCCACACTTCCCTGCTTCTTGACATAAATATCATCCCCTACCTGTTGGAAATATGATTGAAAGAAAGCAACATTTTTTATTCTTTTCCTTCACTGAAAAGTGAAATTTCAAGAGTCAAATAGGAGAATACGAGTAACAATGAGTTGTAATGCAACCATAGCAGAATACCTTACGAAATCGATCAAAACAGTTATAGGTCCCGCGAATTTCAACCTTGTTAGTATCAATGGAAGCTTTCAACTCAGCCAACTATTTATGTCAGGCTGGGTCAGGTTCACATTTTTATATACAGAATTATAACTAATTGATTTAAGTAGCCAGGTGGTCAAGAAGTCATGACTGGACAGGTCAAATCTTACAGTCATTGATCAACTAAGCAAACCAAGCTGATAAAAATTGGCCCCAAACAGGCCAGATCAAGCAAATCAAGCTGATTTAAGTAGGTAAATGGCAGTATGAAGGTAATTCTATATGTATTTTGATAAAATTTCTTATGTATTGCTGGGGCAGTATGAATTGAATTTTAGTTTATTGTTGCTAGACTTTTTGGGATAGAAGCACCTTTCCACATTTACAAATTAAGCGCAGATACGTTGATCGAATTATAATCCAATAAATCCTACTAGGAATAAAAATTGTCTAGGTGGTAAAAGTACCTGAAATTCAACATCTCCAAGAACCACCTTCTTGTACTGAACTGTTGTTCTTTTCGGCCGCTTGGATTCAGATCGGATAGGAGTAACCGGGTCAGTGGTGGGAGATTCAAGAGAGAGGCGTCGCTTAGCTTTTGTAGAAGAAGGGATCGGGGTGGGAAGGGAAGACGGGGCGTCGTCACTGTCGAGCTTGGTGGGGCCTGGAGAGGTGAGAAGGCGGCTCGAGCGGCGGGGCCCGGTGAAGCCGGGTGTGGGAGGAGGCGTCGCCGCCAGCGTGGAGTCAGATCGGAGGCGTGAGAGCTTCGATGGAGTCGTTCGTTCCATTTGGGGTTCTTCTTAGATCGAGTTCTTGGTGGAACCAAGAACTTGGAAAGGAGGGACAAAGAGAAGGGATGTTAGGCGGGAAATAGAGAGGGAAGACTGATACTGTGCGCGCGGGAAAGTGTTTTACGACTTTCTACGCACTGTTATAGGCAAGGGTAGTGTTCTAAATTCGTGTCGTGCCGTGTCGTGCCGTGTCAAACACGCCGTGTCCGGATCATTTCTCGTGCCGTGCCGTGTCGTGTCTAAATGTTTCACGTGTCGTGTCGTGCCGTGTCTAAATTCTAAGGGATGGACACGACACGCCTAAGGACACGGCACGCCTCGTGTCCTCGTGCCGTGTCGTGCCGTATCTTTTTTACACGTGTCGTGCCGTGTCGTGTTTGAATACGTTTGAATTTCACAAAACATAGTCATATACTTATGTTTAGGGATGAATTTGAAATTCAAATTATAAAATTATCCTAAAAAATAGATAATATAAGAATTTTCTTGTTATTTTATAAAATTTAACATTTTTAACCATCATTATAAACTTGTTGTGCCTCTTGGGTTTTGTCGTGTCCCGTGTCGTGCCGTGTCGTGCCGTGTTTCGTGCCATGCCGTGTCGTGTCTTGGAAATTCACGTGCCGTGTCGTGCCGTGTCTATTTCATCAAAGTCGGACACGACACGCTTAAGACACGGCACGCCTAAGTTCTCGTGCCGTGTCCGTGTCCGTGTTTTACCGTATCGTACCACCTTCGTGCCGTGCCGTACCGTGCCGTGTTCGGACACGCCGTGCTTTTTTTAGAACACTAGGCAAGGCGAGAGAAAATGAGAAAAGGAAAAAGAAGTAAATAACTTGGACTTTTTCCCAAAAGGGCTGAAATTTATTTTTTAATATTAAAAAGGACCGTGGACCTAAAATAATTTCCAAAAGGGCCTAAATATAGTATTACAAATATAATAGCGTACTTAAATTGAATTACCGGCACAAATTTAAAATTGAATTCAACGTCGATTATGAATTTGGAATTGATGGAGAAGACATTATGAGTGAATCGAGAGCAGATCTATGATACTGATGAGGTCCTTTTAGAAATTATTTTCCTTTTTGATATTAAAAAATAAATTTCAGCCCTTTTGGAAAAAAGTCCAATAACTATATCCTATTCCTAGCTTCAAATCGAGGTTTACCGAAATGGAAGAGTGAGGTCGAACAGTCATGAGTAGGTGCGGAGTTAATTGTTCGCTCCGATTTCTCAAATATGAAGTTAAAAATTATAGTTGTTCGGTTGTTCCGCTGTTTTTTTACACAATTTAATATTCTTATTTTATTAATAATATTAAATTAGATTTATAATTAGTTCCCTGTTTATTCTACGCAATTTATTATCGTTTTATTAAGTGTAATAATTATTAGTTTTAAATCGTAATAATAACATCGTAATTGCTTAGGACTGTCGCATTTCCACGTACCACTGTCATCCCACCATCGCGCGTTATTAATTTAGCGATCTTTACTTACCATCATCTTACTTCTCATCCAGCTTTGTTCTAGCGCTTACCCACCTATTCCCCTTCTGGCGTCTACGGTTGCCTCCTCCCCTACACCTTACGTCGATCCCCCGAATTTTAAAATCACTCCCTCGACACATTTTACATACCCTATCGTCTTTCAACTCATTTACAATTGTCATCCGACTTACTACAATTGTCCTTTAGCCCATTTACAATTGTCCTTCGACTCATTTACATTTGTCTTTTAATTCACAGCAGTTGTCTTATCTCGCTGTATAAATTATCCTTCAACTCGGTGTAATTGTCCTATCTCCTAATGTTAATTATCTCCACATGTTTCGTTGATTGTCCTACTCATTTCTTCATAGTTTTCATGAAGCAAAACTAAGACAATTGTAGGAACAACTATGATAACTAGCATATTATCCAGAACAACTTGAGTAATAACTAGGTTAATTTGAGCTAACTACTAGGACAATTAGTATATTCATCATGAGAATTAGTTATGCGCGGGCTTTGGGGATAAGAGAGTCGGTGGCGCCATGGCATGAGGGACACAAAAGGGTGAGTGACAGAAGATCAACAACAGTAGACGTGAGTGATAGAAGATCAACAACAATAGAAGGATGATGGGGAAGTGGGGCGAGAGAACGCACGTTGATAGAAGTGGAAAGTTTGTTAACGTTGAATTGGACAACCATCGCTGAAAATAAAAAGTATTTTACGTGTAACGATGGAGATGAAAAAAATTCGTGATGATACTTATCATACCCGATATTAATATGGATGCGACCATAATATTAAATGCAGGTAATGAAATTAGATGTTAGATGAATATGAAAACGACGACACGTTGAATTTAAAAAACATATAGAAAGATTTATATATGCAATCAATCGTGTAATAATTTTTTTATTCAAAATTAATATCATATGTTAGTAATAAATAAACACCCATGCAATATGACATATTCAATTCTAAATGGCGAAGAACATAGTTCATTCGTTCATTATACATTTGTTAATAATGAATATATATATGAAACAGTTTATTATGCATGGGTCTTTGTGCATCCTGGTATTTTGTTTTAATTTTTTACTATTTATTTTATATTTAAAAAAAAAACACTTTTAGAAACGTCCAATAACAATAATTTAAAAAAATACAAAATAAATAATAAAAAAAATCATAAAAAAAATATAAAATTTGATTTCATACAAGTTCTCATATGTCGGACTTAAGTATAGTAAACTTGGATTCGCATACATATATATTCTTGATTTTTCTCTGAATTTTCAACAAAAAAACAAAAATCTTAACGCGGATAACTTTCTCGCACTTCCGTGTCAATCTTGCACCCGATTAAGTAATGCTCGAGTGGCAGCATCAAGGCCTGAGCCAAATTGAGCAAATGCATCTACCTCTCTCGGGCTAATTCGAGTTTTTAGCTTCCACAGACGTGCTTCTTAGTTTTTTGTATTTATATCGCAAATAGCTGCATCGGTAAACATATTTATTGTGTGACTTCTGCAGATGTAACTATAAATGTATTTGTATCGGGTTGTTGTAATCCGTTACTTGGCAGCCGCTTATCAAGTTTTTCTTAAAAAAAACTATGAATGTGAAATATTTGATTGATTTGTGCTCTATCGCCTCTACGTCTCAATCCTATATACCTCAATTGATATTTATTTTATTTTATTATTATTTTTTGGAGGGGGATTACATCAGCTCCTAAATATGTGTCTCCCTGAATCTTCTAGGTCGTTTGTTAATCAAACCTATTGATTACGAGCTCTTCCTACCACGAGTAGACAATACGTAGATAAATCGAACATATATAATAAGTTAAGATAGAGATCGATTACCATGATTTCCTTTTTAAGTTTTTATTAGTAATTTAAATGTCGGATTAGAAGTGTGAACCGCCGATCTAATTTTAATTCTAAAATAATACGTCCATTTAAAAAATTATCGAGAAGTCATTAATTATACAACTATCAAAAAATGTTCCAATACGTGGACTAAAAAATAAACAAGATAATTAATATTTTTTATTTTATTTTATGCAGAATTATACATTTTAGGCAATAAAGATATATAACCGGCTCAATATAGATATATTTTCAAAAAATAAATTATTTAAACACTAACCACCGACTTGAACTTTTTTCGTCAAAGAGCCCAACCTTTTCATCCGATATCAATATCTAAATCACAAATCAAATGAGATTGCACACAATCAATGGTTGATAAAAAATTATTTACGGTCCTAGCTAGTTGCAATTGTTATATTTTTTATGGTGATTTTATAAGTAGTAGGTGTAGAAACAGGAATATGGATGAGCCAAAAGACCAATGACCTAATTTGATTTATTTACACTATTCACTTCACTCTCTGGCCTTGTCATCTCGACTGGGATCCTCAGCAGTCGTTTTAAACGACTGCTGGGGCAGCCGTTCAACATTTTTGTTAATATTAAAATTTTTTAAAATTCAAACGACGAATCCAAACCGTTCATCTTGTTGAATTTTACGGACGATGCGTTTTCATATAAGTTTTATAAAATTTGGGATTGATTTGATACTTGATTAAGTGACTAACAAATGAACGAATCTGGTTTGATTAATTCTAATACGTTCATAATTAAAGCACTTAATCAAGTATCAAATCAATCCTAAATTTTATAAAACTTATATGAAAACGCATCGCCCGTAAAATTCAACAAGATGAACGGTTTGGATTCGTCATTTGAATTTTAAAATTTTTTAATATTAACAAAAATGTTGAACGGCTGCCCTAACAGTCGTTTAAAACGACTGCTGAGGATCCCAGTCGCTTGTCATCTCGTACAAACAAACTCGTCATTTATTATAGCATAATTTTACAATCGGACATATTCTTTTTAATTTGTTTTCCTGAACAGAAAAAAATCGGTGATTTTAGAGCAATTTAAAGGTTAAATTATGTAGCTGGATGGTACGGCGGTACTGACGGAGAGTCTGGTTATTAGTTATTACAGAGGTCAGAGGACATGCCTTGCTTCGCTTTATTGTGCAAAAAACTTCATTACAAATTTTTGTGACGTAGCTACTGGGACAGACTTGAAGGTGCTACATCGCATGTTTATTCTGTGGATAGGCTAGTATAGTTAGGTCCGGGGGTGTCGTTGCCTCATCTTTGATGCTCAGTTAGAGAAAACAAAGGTTTACTGTGATATTTTTATATTTTGATACAAAAGAAAAGAGGAAAAAAATTTACTGTACCAATCTTATAATAATTCGCAGAATACTGTGACAAAAAATGCACACAAAAATTTTCAAATAGACCGCAAAAAAAAATTACAGTGAGTTATGGTAGTTCACGCCACTCATCTATGCATATCTTCCAATCCCCCTCGAATTTTAAACGATCGAACAAAAACCTTATTGATTCCAGTCAGCTAGGAAAACACTTCTACCATCCGTATAAATTTTTCTACCCTGACAAGAAAACCAAATTTTATGCGCTTCCAGCACTGCCGATTTTTTTTTTTTTAATTTTGAAAATCTGAAAATTCTGAAGCACCAACCAGCAGATTTTGCAAATTTTTTTCCCAAGTTGCGTAGCAGGAGCTACCAAGTTAAATTTTGCAAGTTTATTCAAAATAGAGAAATAATTATGGGTGTGACGCTAGTAATAATAACGTCTTATTATTATAATAGAAGCGTTGTTAGGATGTCTATAATAATATAATTCAATGTATATTGAAAGCTTTTATCTTTTATAGTCAATTAAATATGTCTATTGAAAATTAAAATTATCGACAAATAACTGTATATTGACACTTTGTTTGGACAAATATTAGATAAAAAAAAAAGAGAGAAAAATTAGTAGAGTTATTTTTTTCTAATAAAGAGAGAAAGAGTGGAGAATTTATAAACCATTTTTGTTTGTTTGAATATTTAATAGAAAAAATAAGGTTAACAGATGTTACTCAATCAACCTCATGTAATCTCCCAAAACTTATGTCGTATATATTACTCTTAAAATATGATATATATTTTCTTTCCACTCCTTTTCGTGCCCTCCTGCTTTTCATTTGTTTTTTTTTTTTGTTTTAATATCAAACAGCGTAAAAGAATAAATATCGCATCTATATCATGCTCTCTCTAGCACAGAATAAGTTAAACAAATACGACGTTTTATTTAATATTTGATCAATCACCTCAACTATAAAAATATAAATTCCAGTAAAGAACGAACACGAATTAAGTGACGTGTAAAAAAGAATATTAATCGCCAAGATCGTCAACTTAGTGTGATTGGTGGATCGAGCTTTGATCTAATTTTAATCGGTGATTCGGTTGGATTTAGAGTTTTTTTCTATTACTTTATCATGCCTTAAAACAAATAATTATGATATAATGCGGCGCTGTGTGAGAGGTAGATTGTGTTGTCTACTGCTCATAAATATTGTTCAAGCTTTTAAAATGCGTTTTTTTCGGTATGACGGTCCGAAGTTGATTTAACGGTGCGGCGTTTTTTCGGTGAAAAAACGACGAAAAAACGGTGATAATTTTGGGTCTATATTCTTCAGATTGATAATATTCTATGTATTATATTATTCAAATTTGAGCTAACAATGATAACTTGTCATTTTCACCATTATTGTTTATTGATATTGAAGTACAAAATTTTATTCATTGTATAAAAATTCCAAAATGCATATGTCAACAAAAAGATCCATGAACATGGACAAAACTAGAATATCTTTTTTGTCGTCGAAAAAACGGAAATGACGGAAATGACGCGTTTAATCGCTGAAAAAACGAAAATGACGCGTTACGTTATTTTGTCGTTTTTTTTTCTGTGACGTTCGTGCGGTTGGATACAAAATACCGTTATTTCGGAAAAAACGGCGTTAAAACGGAGTTTTTTAAAAGCTTGATATTGTTATATCATCGCAGTCAACATATAATCAGGGAATATCAATTCAATTAGGCCAGACAATTCAAGAAATGAATACTGCAGCGTTTATGTTTTACCTCTACTAATTTAGTCCTGAGATATATTAGACAGTTTTCTGAATATAATACTTGATATTCTATTTTATAAAGAATGACATTCCAGACCGTCCTACTTGTTTTTCTTTTATAAATTACGAGGAAATTATTAAGCGTCTGTCATGATTAAAATTCTAACGTCCATACATACAAGTCGTTGAAACTTCTTATTAAGAGAAATGAAACAAACAATTTGCAACAATAAAATGAAAATATGTTCTATTAAGATAAAATCTGCAATATGCAACTAGTAAAATTAAGAGTTATCGTTGCATATAAATTTGCATCCAGTACTGTTATTATGTCAACCATCTTTATCATTTTACATATTTAATACTCTTAGCTATAGATTTCGCATATAATATAATTAATATATATAATTTTTTTTTATTCGAAAGCACAGTCCTAAATCCTAATGTGTAATTTCACATTTTTATTTTTTATTTGACATTACTTCTGTCAATTCTCTCGAAAAAAAAATAAGGAAAAAAATATTAGTTTGTCTACTTCCTACCCCTACCAAATACTAATGCATTGAAGTTGAGTTCATCAGGTAAGGCTTGGCAAGAATAACTGATTTAATCAATTTACCACACTGTAACTTCAGCTTCGGAACAAAGGAATTAGGTGTAAATCACTGGTGTACCCTTTTCAATGTCGTCTCCATCTCAGCCGCGTGAGACTTAAAAAAGAAAAAAAAAAATGCAATTTCCCAGGGGATATCATGTTAGAATCAAACAAAAAGAAAATCATTTGCAATTATTACGACGGTTAGCAACCGATCAGAGTCAGTTATAAAGTTGTTTTACCAGCGTAACAATGTATGAAGATTTTCAAGGTTTTGCAATAACCTTCATTCTTAATATCGCGTATGGCGCCAAAACTCGAAATCAATCAATTACCCAAAAAAATGAAACAAAAACGCGGTTTGTTACAACTTTGGAATTGGAAGATTCCTCTGGCAAGTCGCAACAAACGGCCGTCAGATGGGATCACAAATCATCTCCAGTTCAACAAACCGGACATCTCCATTTTCTAGTACCTTCTCTCAAACAGAACGCTTATATAAAAATAAAATAAAAAATTACCTCCGTAATTAGAAGAGCTAATTGCAATTAGCTCAGACACTGGGTCACTGACAGTTCCATTAATCATTATTAGTCACGAATACGGAATAAACAAGAATAAACAAAAAATTAATTGGTAAAAAAAGTTCGCCAATTGATCCCGTTTTATAAAATTACAAGGTAAGCTTGGGTAAAATTTTAAAATATCAAACTTGCTAGGGCTTTTAGTCACGAATAAACAATAATTAATGGGTAAAAAAAGGTTGGTAAATTTAGGCTACGTTTGGCAACCCAAGTTTAGAGGGGTTAGAGGAATTTTGGGGTTAGTTGGAGCTACCTCAAAAATCCCATTCCCTCACTATTCTACCTCGAAATTCCAAAAAGTACCTCGAAAATCCAAAAAAATACTAACCTTACACCACTAAACCCACTAACCTCACCCATGCCAAAAGTGCCCTTTACAAACTTACAAGGTGCGCGCTCGGGTAAAAATGTTAAAATATCAAACTTGCTAGGGTTTTAGACCGAATGCTTATTTCCCTCTTTACCCCTGTGAGGTTGCATTCAACGGCGGTGCAGCTCCATTTGCCACCCGCTCGATCCTTCTTCGTCTCTCTTCCTTTGACCAAAAGGGAAAGAGCGAAACAAACCCTAACCACAACCACACCTCATCGCCTTCCAATGTCGAAAGCTCAGGACCTCTCTCCTCGCTCCTCCGAGGCTCGCTCCGACGAGACCATGTCGTCGGCGCCGCCCGCCAATGGCGCCGTCCTGAACCCCTCCACCTCGCTCTACGTCGGCGACCTCGACGAGAGCGTCACCGACTCGCAGCTTTTTGATGTCTTCTCTGATGTGGGCCAGGTCGTGTCGGTGCGCGTCTGTCGTGACGTCAGCACTCGTAGGTCTCTTGGCTATGCCTATGTCAACTTCAGTGATGCTTCCGATGGTGAGGTTTTGTTTAATTTTTTCGTACAGAGTTTGCATTGTGTTTTGCTCTCGGATTTCTTGAAAGCTTTTCTTAGGTTTTTTCTTTTGATGTTTTTTGTTAGTGTTTAGAGCTATTTAGGTCAAAAGATTTCAGATGTAAGCGTATTTTAATAGAAATTTTTGGAATGGTGAAGCGTAGATCAGTCTAGATCAGCGGAGCTATCTGTTCTCGTAATTTTTTTTATACCTGAAGTGTGAAATAAGTATAATGCCAAATCTGGAAGAAAAATGCTTTATCTATTGCTGTCTTTTTTACTGATCTGGAACAAGGAAAATTATTTATACGCATAAATGAAAACTTATTGATATGTTTATCCAAATAAGCTTTGAGATTTTGAATTCGCTGCGTTAGTTCTCTCTTGAGCGTTCTGACTCCATTTCATTTATCTGCTCTTGATTATGTTTTACTCGGAGAAGTGCTTTGTTATGGATTATGGAATCATCCCTGATAGCTCTAAAATCAATCTATTTCCTTAAACGAGATAATAAAAGTCATTAATTTGTTTTTTTTTCACACAGTCACGTGCTTGAAACTTATTAGAACTTTTCATAAGTAAGATTAAACTAGCGCTTAGACATAAACTGTACTTTTCCATTACTCTGGAGGTATTTTCTTGCTATTATATTTCAACTATTCCCAGATCTTTGTGTTCTTTTGGGCTTAAAATCATTTACTTTCTACAGCTGCTAAAGCTCTGGAGTATCTCAACTTCATTCCTATAAATGGAAAGCCCATCCGAGTGATGCACTCTAACCGAGATCCCTCCTCTCGTCAGATCAGTGAGGCCAACTTATTTGTTAAGGTATACTTTTCCCTTATTATTATTTTTTTCGCTTAGTTTTCCTCTGCAAAATAACCCAATATTTTCTGTATTTGCAAGTGACACACCGACTTATCTCATTTTCACAATTGAAGTACAATACCTTTAGGATTTTTCGAAAAAAATTACTCGATCATTAAATCCAGGGTTACTCGAGCAAAATCTGCTAAACTGCCCCTAATGCCATCATTTACTCAATGGATTTGTTCTTACAACATTGTGATCCAACATATTAAATTGTTTTGCGTTATATTATTTTTCATCTCTTGTGGGCTTCAAAAAAAGTTGGATCTGTACAGCTCGGTTCAAATTATAGTAGAATGTACTTGCACTGTACCGTCACAATTAGCTGAATGGTAGTGTGCTAGTTGCATATTCCTATTGTTGGATTTTAGTCCTAAATATGAGAAAGCGGTGGATTCATACGGGCATGGGATAAATGTTTCGTGTTCTTTTCCAAAAAGCGCTTTTGCTCACTATGTTGTCCCTTTTACAGAAGTTAAATCAATGTTAGTTGACTTTGTGCTTGCATAACCTAAACCTGAATGATTGTCTTCTTTTCAGAATCTGGACAAGTCAATTACCAACTCACTACTGCATAAGACATTTGCTCCATATGGTGCCATTCTCTCGTGTAAGGTTGCTACTGATTCAACTGGCCAATCCAAAGGTTATGGTTTTGTCCAGTTTGACTCTGTTGAATCAGCCAAGAATGCCATAAAGAGCCTCAACGGGACCCTCTTAGAAGGAAAGAGAATCTTTGTGGGTCCCTTTGTTGCCAAGGAGGAACGGGAAAGCAGCTCATCCCCTCCAGGCAGCAATAAATTCAATAATGTTTTTGTGAAGAATCTCTCAGAACAAACAACTGAAAATGAACTGATTGATGTTTTTGGTAAATTTGGTAAAATTACTAGCGCCATTGTGATGAGAGAAGTTGATGGTAAATCAAAGTGTTTTGGGTTTGTGAACTTTGAGAACCCTGAAGATGCTTTGGCAGCAGTAGAGGGGTTGAATAGGAAAATATTTGATGAGAAAGAATGGTTCGTGGGGAAAGCAATGAAAAAATCTGAGAGGGAGAGGGAGATGAAGAGATTCGAGAGGGGTGTGCCTGAGGGCAATGCTACCTACACGAATCAAAATCACCGTTACAATAATAACCAGAATCAGTTGAACAATAACTTGTATCTGAAGAATTTGGAAGAGAATGTTACAGATGATGACTTGAAGGAACTCTTTTCAGTGTTCGGTACAGTCACATCTGCTAAGGTCAGTCTGGTTTTTCCCTGCTTGATGACTTGATTTGTTTGCGTAAGTGAACAGTATGGTAGTTCAATTTATTCTTGCATTTCTAAAGCCTAATTTACCTGGCAGGTTATGCGGGAACCAAATGGTCGTAGCAAGGGAGTTGGTTTTGTTGCTTTTGAATCTCAGAATGATGCCTCTAAAGCAGTGAGCTAATTTTTCTTTCCATTTAGTAGCTTTGAAAATTCCTTTTTTTTTCCCCCTTAAGAAGAGTTATTTGCCTTGTGTTATTAAATGATTTCTTTGTTTCTAGGTTGATGAGATGAATAGCAAGCTTGTTGGGAGCAAACCTCTGTATGTTGCATTTGCACAGAGAAAGGAAGACAGGAGAGCAAAGCTTCAGGTTATCTTTGCCTCAAGTTTTCTCAAAAATCCTTTAGACTTACCATCTTAAAATTACAAAATAGTTTATTTTGTTGACTGTATGCCTGTTTTCTTTAGTATGTAATTTCTTTCGATGAAAGAAAATATTTCATATGCTATTAAATGTCCTTGTCAGGAACAGTATGCAATGATGCCTCAAATGCCGATGACTCCTCATGGAGTTGGCCAACGGATGCCAATATACCCACACACTATGGGACAGCCATTTTTCTATGGCCCGCCACCCCCATTTATTGCTCCGCAGGTAAACCTGTTTTATCATTGTCATTTATTGTTTTTGTTTTTATCACTGCTGTATCAAATATTATTGTTCTAAATAGTACTTTATTGTTACTTACAAGCTATTGTTTTATCTTCCCAATAAAACAAAAACAATATGAGACCCAGTTGATTGTAATCATGTTTGTTACCCTGATATATGAGACCCATGCATTAGATTTACTACTTGAACACAAATTATTAAAATGGAGGATTTAACTTAACAATTTGCACATCAACTCGAATTATTAAAATGGATGAACAAATAATATATTTGACTGTGCATACAAGTTCATATGGTCTGCTATTGAGCTGTTATATTGAGCATTCATTTCATCCTTGTGTACCAACCAAATATCTGAGACCCTATCTGGTTCCATGTACTGTATTGAGGTCCTGTGATACCTGTAAGTAACGGCCTTTCTCTCTTTCTTCTTGTATTGAACTTTATTATTTGGAGCTTACTAATTATGCCTATCTGACATTTTCTGCCTTTTCTATGAAGCCTGGATTTGGCTTTCGGCAACCTCTTGTGGCAGGGATGAGAGGGGGCCCAATGCACCCTTTTATGCCTATGGCCCCACATGGCCCAAGGGGACCTGGCCCTAGGCGCGGTGGTCCTCATCATGGGGCACACCAACGTGGGCCGCATCCCCTGGGATCTTCAGTCCCTAGCCAGGTTTGCTTATCTTCTCTTTTCCTCCCTCTAGTTTATGTGATCACAGATTTTGGTTTAGCAACAAAACCAGGGCATACATTAAGGCTTTTATAGTCTACCAAAAAACAGGTTAACATAGCTAGCTAGTAGCTACAATAGGTAACTGAATATTCTGGAAATAATCTATTGAATGTGTACTGGTTGCTATAGATTAATATGCTAATAATAAGAAGTAACCACTTGTGTAGATGGTTGGAGGGGCCATGAACAGGTACATGCAAGGCAGCCTTGCATCAGCACTAGCCAAGTCTACACCCGACCAGCAGAGAATTATACTCGGGGAGAGGCTTTTTCCACTGGTGGATCAGCTTGAGCATGACCTGGCAGCAAAGATTACTGGGATGCTTCTGGAGATGGATAGAGATGAAATATTGCACCTGCTTGAGTCCCCAGATGAGCTTAAATCAAAGGTTGATGAGGCTGTGAGGGTTTTACGCTCTGTGGTTCCTTCTCGCACACCTACTGATCAGTTCAACTCTCACTCTCTCAATGATCACTCTGATCGGTTGGCCTCTCTCTCCCTCAGCGAGGGTGTGGCTTGAGTTTGTCTTGTTTATGCCATCTTACTATGACTTGGCTGGTAGATTTTGCAGTTTAGTGAGTTCTCGTCTTTTGCCTAATAATGTGGAGTATACGGTTCTTGGCTTAGAGAGTTTCTTTGTGGTGAAGGTTGTCATTCTTTTTTTCTTTTTCTGTGCTGATGGATGTGTTTGTCGTCTCTGCGTCTTGAAAAATTTTGGTTGTTTGTGGGAAAGGCTTCATCTCTTAGGGCCTGTTTTTTTGTGGTCATCTTAGCATATTATGAAAGAAGTGATTAACTTTAGGCTATTTGCAGAATGTCTTTATCTGGATTAACTGTAGATTGTATTTTTAATTGTGCTGGACTACTGCCTACTGGTACGTATCTAGATTGGGCTTGCACAGCGAACTTAAGCTGAATGGTATAGCTCAGTACGCCAGATAAATCAGTTTCACATGCAAATGCAATCATTGTGATTTTGATTTGTTTCTTATTTTGCGATAAATAATATAAGGTGTTCTTTAAAATCAGTAGTTCCAGGTGATTATGTTAAGACAGTATGAGAAAGCTGAAGTCCATACAGATAATTTTAAGCCCCTAAACGAAATTACATAATTAGAAAAGAACTGGGAATTATATTCTTCCTGGCAACTAAAACTGAAAAGTCTTTTTAGTACTGAATGTCGTTTCGTGGATATTGATTTGGGCTCTGTATGATGACCCTGTCCGGAGAAGAGAGAAAATAAAGCGGGCCTTTAGGAAAAAGGAACCCGCAGAAAAAATGAAACAGTTTCTCTACTTCATATCAATTTTTTTGTTAGTTCTGTAATAAATTTCAACATGCAACCTTCCCTGCAGCTATCTTACATTCGTTTTAAGATTTCCTAGTTCTCTGTTGGAAACGAAAGCGTTACAGCAACCCGCAACACGAATGTCTCCGTCATTAATACAACAAAAAACTCTTGTTTAAGGCAAGTAGGCAACAGTGCCAGTATTGCAAAAGGAAAAGTGGCTGTGTGCATGTGAGGCAGTGGCTCTAAGAACTAAGAACCGGATCCAAACACAAAAAGGGTGATGCAAAGACTGGGTCATGCGGCACATGGCGGAGTGCAAGGCGCCCCATCATTTTCCAACTTTTTGTTAGCTAAGTTCGCATCGATTGATTGTCATGTGGAGGTGCAGGAAGGAAGCATATCTGATGCATGCATGCTAACTTGCTAAGAAGATGGCTAGAAAAGTAGATGATTGGAAAAAGGAAGCGCAGCTATGATTCTTTACCTAGTGCTTAATCAAGTGTCGAATATCTAAATTATTGGGTCGGACTTGAGATTTATTTGATATATTTAATTTCTTTTTAAAGGTTGTGAGTGAAACAACTACCGAACAGAAGTTAAAAGATGCAAAAGATTTTGCAAGCTAAAAGAAAATAAGAGAAAGCTTTCAATCAAAGCGCTTTGATCGAAGTTCCGGTTAAATCCCGTCAGATCTCAATTTGAAATTTCAAATGACCGATCCAAACCGCTCAATATGATCTCCATATTGAAATCTCCATGCACACCAAATTTTACATTTTTTAAAATTTTTAAGTTTTTTTTTCGGATTTTAGAAAATCGTTAATCTAATTTGTTATGAACCAAAATTGAAAAAATATATAAAATTTGGTGTGCAAGGAGATTTCAATATGTAGATCATATTGAACGGTTTGGATCGGTCATTTGAACTTTCAAAATTGAGATCTAACGGGTTAAAACGGGATTTCGGTCAAAGCGCTTTGATTAATCCTTCCTCAGAAAATAAATCTTACATATACGGAAACATCAAGCATGACAAAAAGAATTTTCAAACATGTACTGCACAGTATGCATGATTTAATCCTCTTTACAAATTTCTGGACAAATTTTAATTTTCTATTATCTTTTCATTTTGTCAGGTTGCGTTTGCACTAACTTTATTTTCTAAAACGGTAAAACCACAAAACAAGTTTCTGTTTTTTCCTACAAAAATCTAGTTTTTTTTTTTCAGTTTTTGTTTAGAAAATTTATTTTTTTGAATAAAACAAGAAAATAAATAAACCTGTCGGCCACAAAAACACGTTTAATTTGTAGTTTCCCTAAAGGTTTTCAATAGAGCTCCAAAATTATTTTATAATTCGTTTGCTATAATTACTTATCAATATACCAATGAAGAAGGATAATGATATCCGAGTGACATATATTAGTAATTAAAACGATCAATTTTACTAATTAAGATGATCAAATTTGATGTAGTGAGACTTTTGGGGTTCAGTACAGGTCACAATTCCGAAAGAAAAGAAAGAGTGAACAGCGACTTTGTATAAATTGAAAGCACCAGCCACTTTGTTTGCAACAGTAGGTGCAAGTTAGGTTATGGGATGAATCCAGATAAGTCATTCCTAATACTGTTACACATGGAGGTTTAAGGGTTTAGTTCTGGACTCCACATCCGTTGCCATGCAGGAAAAATAAACAATGTACCTTGTGCGAGATGTTCGATCAAATCAGACGAATCATAGTATAGTCCTTTTGGGGCTATTAAAAATGTTTGTAGATGTGCCTCATGCGAAATCTATTCAAATCCAGCTCAAGCTTGATTCGTTCGATTTTCGACTTTATCTACTCGGTTCAAGTTCGAGTTCGAGATCATTTATTCGGCTCACTTGAGTTCGATTGAAAAATAACTCGATATGTAATTTTGTCATCTAATTTATAGTATAAATAATACTTAATTTAATTTTTATATACAAATATTAAGTTTATCACAAAATTAAGTTTGGATTAACTCATTCGAACTCGATTCATTGATATTCCTAGGGGTGTGTTTGTTAGAGAGATGTCACGTGGATGGAATAGGCAATTCGAACAAGCAAAATGAGTTTCTCTCTCCTCCCTTATTCGTTCACTAGTTCTCCCAATAGATGGAATTGGAATAAGATGCTGGATAGACAATTCATTCCTTGTTCGATTTGCTTATTCAGCGATTGGAACATGCACAAATTAGCTATTCCGCGAATTGCTCATTCAAAACGTTGCCAAACACACCCCAACTAGTATATTTAATTTAACTTCCACCACTACTACAAAAAGCATGGGAACGTATGCCTTCAATTTAGTGGAAGTAGAACAGGATGTTAGATTTAGAGACGTCTAAATATAACTGATTAATTTGGACTGCGTGTATTATAATTATGTGTTTAATAAACTATCATAAATAAATATATTGTTGCTTAATTAAATGCCTAAATAAGTGATCAATTCTATTATAGTGAGGCATTTAAATATACATATTTCAGATTAGGATTTGGATCCGAAACGTATAGAAAATATGGAGTAATTGATTATAATTATTGATGGACTGATTATAGTTAAATTACAAATAATACTTGTAGCCTTAATTAAAAGCTGGAAATATTAAACTTCTAGAAGGACTATATTCAGTTTTATAATTAAGGAAACGAGACTTATAAGTGGTAGGTTATTTTTGAACCACAAAAGAAAGTAAAACTAAAGTCGGTTAATGTTACAAGTATAAAAGAGGGGCTGGGTCTCCAAGGCTACAACACACAACAATCCAATTCTGCTCCATCAAGAGTGATTATACTCTGTCATAATTCGGTAAACAGAGAAGAGAAAAGGTGTGTTGCTAGCTTTTGGAAAGACTCAATAGCCATAGTTCAACAACACGACGTACAAGACCATAGATACTGATTGAGAGTCAGTTGAAGGCATTAAGAGATGGATTGTAAGTTTCCGCTGTATTATTAATTTATTTCTGCATAGATGATCTTGGGTTTATGATAGAATTGCTTTTGCAAATTCCTACAAGTGGCATCAGAGCGGTTCTATGCAGAAAATAAGTTTTGGTTTTGATATAGAGATTATTTTGACCCGTTTGAATAGTTCTCATGAATTGTTTGTCCGTTTCAGTTATTGCACATGATTATTCGGTTTTTTGCACAAAATTAATTATTCGGCTAAGATTTTTTACTCTATTTTATTGCGTAAAGATTATATGGATTTGTGCAAAATCAATCATTGCAACTAAGTTAATTCTGTTTCTCTTCAATTCATGGAAACTATTTTTTTTTAAATATACAAATCTGATTAGAATTGTGATTATTTTTGAACATTACAGATTTGAAAAGAAATTAAGTTTATCTATACAATCTCTACTTCAATTTGTAAACCATTGTAGCAATTTTTTTTTTAGTTATAAAGTTTTTGTTCTAAATTTAACACGTCAAAATTTAATTTGCTTTCAATAATCAATTTAAAACTATGTTATAGCTTTGACGTTATTTCAGGAAAGTAACATTTTTTTTGTAAATTGCTACAATGGTTAAAAGATAATTATTTATTATATTCTAAATTGAGTACGTGTGTATTCCAAATTTAAATTGTTTGTTTCAATAATCAATTTAAAAAGGTTGAAGCTTTTAACGTTGTTAATAACTCATAGTTTCAGAAAATTAACGTGATTGCTGTAATGTTAAAATAATATTATATTATTAATATATGTACGTAAATAGAATTTAGTTCTTTATTAAGTTCTATTAGTCTATTATTAGTATTAAGTCACTAATTCTAAATTCTATTTAGGACGATTAGCTATTAATGGTAGTTTTAGGTTAGACTTTAAGATTATTAATTAGAATCTATTTACCGGCTTCTAGATTTCATACATGTACCGGCCCAAAGGACGGTTGCATGATAAGATATTAATTTGACACACTAGCAGTCGATATTAGTATTAGCCTACCCAAAGGAGGGTTAGTACTTATTGAAACTGTTTAGGGAATATGAAAAGTTTTAAAGATCATTAGTGAAAATTAATTTTTCATTGACTCGCCTGGGCATTAGTCTATGGAATATGCCATATTAACCCAAAGGTTAATTGGTAATAAGGTCACATATTTTATATTCACTAAAAGATATTAGAATTTAATGATTGCATCCAAAGATGTCTCATTAAATTTAGGATATTTAGTAACGTACAAATAATGAAGTCAAAATTAATGGAGCATAAAGTAAAAGCCTTAAATAGATTTTAAATTAAGGAAATCGTGATGCATGACGTCTTACTAATTCTTTCCTCTGTTCAATTTTAACAGCAAACATAATGTCTAATCTAAGTCAAATAAAACCCCTCGCTGGAAATAATTTCAAAGAATGGGAAGAGAACCTTAGACTAGTGCTCGGGATCATGCAACTTGATGAAGCACTTAGAAATGAATGTCCCCAACCAGCAAAAGCAAATGATCCGACTGACATAAAGAAGTCGGCAAAAGAGAAATGGGAACATTCAAATCGAATGTGCATAATGATCATGAAAAAATCGATCCATGAGACTTTTCGGGGGATAGTACCTGAAACAGTAACTTGTGCAAAAGAATATCTCAAAGCCCTTGAAGAGAGGTTCATTAAGAGTAAAAAGGCTGAAATTCATACACTCTTGACTAACCTAGTTACAATGAAATACAAGGGTAAAGGAGGAATTAGGGAACACAATGTAGAGATGTCAAAATTACAACGTGAGTTGAAAAGTTTGAATATTGACATATCTGATGAACTTTTGATCCACTTTGTCTTTATGTCACTTCCATCTCATTATAGTCAGTTTATGGTAACATATAATTGTCAAAGGGAGACATGGACACTCAATGAGCTCATGGCTCAATGTGTACAAGAGGAAGAGAGGCAGAAGAGGACCCAAAAGGAAAGTATAAATGTGGTTACCCCTGTTCCAAAGAATAAACAGAAGCGCAAGTTGCAAAATAAAGGGAATGATCCCAATAAGGCAGCTGCAGACAAGAGTGCAAAGAAGAGTAAAATAGATGATACTTCTGCAGATGCGGAAGAAAGGAAATGCTTCTTCTGCAAGGCACCAGGACATACCAAGAAATTTTGCACCAACTATCATGCTTGGAGAGCAAAGAAAGGTATGCCCGTTAGTTTGGTTTGTTCTGAAGTAAATTTAAGTTCTGTATCTAGATACACATGGTGGTTAGACTCAGGTGCAACATCTAACATTAGTGTACCGATGCAGGGTTGCCAAAATTGTCGGAAGCCAAGTGAGGCTGAACGCTACGTTTACGTAGGAGACAGCAATCAAGTGGAGGTTGAAGCTATAGGAACTTTTAGATTATTATTAAATTCAGGATTTTATTTGAAATTGGATGTTTTAGTAATTCCGTCCTTTCGACGAAATTTAATTTTCATTTCTTACATGGACAAGAAAGGATTTACTTGTACTTTTAGTAATGGAAATTTTAGTTTATATCAAAATTCAAAACAAGTTGGTTCTGGCTTTCTATCTTCTTATGATAATCTTTATGTTCTCAATATTAATCCTTCACATTCAGAGGCCCTACACACAGATACTAGAAAACGTAAATTTACTTGTGAGAAATCAGCAATATTATTGTTAGGAAATGCTCATATTTTAATTTTAGATTAATTACAACTAATTAATCACCATTAACAACAAGCAAATCAATAGATCTAGTGCTAAAGCAATCACACATCAAATCAATGAGAACAAGTAGGAGAAAGTTATACCTCTCATGAAATCGCATTCATGAGGCTCGAATCCTAAGCGTAGGAGTCGGTGGCGTGCTTGCACCGCCTCTCCACCACCTCGAACCACCTCACGCCCACCAAGGAGCCGACCACAAGCTTGAAAGAGTGCTAGCTCTTCTCAAGCTCCTAGCTAATCCTCTCTACCATCTTCTAATTTCTATTAACTATTTAATGGAGGAAGAAGAAAGGAGGAGCTCAACACATGAGCAATGGAGGGAGAAGGAAGAGCCATGGAGAAGAGAGAAAAATTCTCTCTTCTCTTTTTGGTGGCGCACAAGAAAGGAATGGAAGAGGAGAGGGGTAGATGGAGGCTAGGGTTGGCTCTCTAAAGAGACCCCCTTTTATAGCCAACCAATCCTCATCCTAAGTTGTAACTATTTACAACTTTGCCACTTGCCCTAGCTGAAATTAATAGGCTATGAAGCCCAATTTCTCATGTGCTAAATGGGCCATTAATTCATTAATTAATGATCCATATAAATGCTCTTTTTTTCATCCTTTACAATGGGCCTTTAAATAAACAATTAATTTAGAAGCCCACATAGCTCAAATAAATTAAAGTGTTGAACATAATTAATTATTAACTTATTAATAATTAATTCTTGATTAGCTTATGCATTAATTTATTTCTAACATGATCTATTTGATATAATTAATTATAACGGTTCATAACGGTATATAATTAATTAATCAACTTATCATGTTTTGTATTCTCCAATACAAATAAACAATGCACGTGTGGTCAAAGTCCTATTTGTGTGACCCTATTGAGGATTCATGCTATGTTGGCCATGGAGAATAAATCATTATTTATTTCCAATAATCATAAGCGGTATCTAGCAACACGTTATGATTCCCAATTCGCATAAATAATGTACTGCTACAATATGTCAATCCTGCATAAGAAATATTAGTATTTCTTTGTCTGATTCTTATGTCACATGATATCTTTGTATAATCCAAGATAGGAATGTGTCATTCTTGCAGATTATACATTTCTTGATCTAGAGTTGATTGTACATGTTGGCCAACCAATCCAACTCCATCAAGGGGCCCAAACAGATATCATCACTCATTAAGTATATTAATGAGGGACATACGGTTTTCTTGATGAACAACTTTTCCCCGCACAATTCAAGAGAACATAAATAAAGTCCTTATAGCAGCCTTTATCAGGAATCAACGTTAGACGATATTTATTGAACCTATTCTCATGTGGAAAAGGTGAACATCTCAAACTTAGAATCAAACTGATATGAAATAAACAATGACACATAACACAATCCTTATGTTTATTTCACTGGGTCAAGTCCTGTACTATGTTCCAATAACATACACATATGCAATTAAGTTGGTAACTCCTTACCTATGATTTGTAGAACTTAATCATCACTTAACTTGCATACTAATCTTTTATGATAATTAATGTTCCTTGTTAATTATCAAGATTATGGACGATTCAGATTTATTATTGTCATTCTAATAAATGATCCACAGAGATCTACAATTCAGATCCTCAACCTGAATGATCTGTCAATAATAAATTCTAGGAACAAATGATCAAATATCATCATTAACATAAACTAAGAAAATAAGTCATTAAATATTGACTTCTAAGACATAACTCCAACAATCTCCCACTTGGCCTAGAGTCAATCAATAGTGACTTCTAGCAAGTGAAGAATTTAGAACAATGTCATATATCTATATATATACATGTCTCGAACCTCAAAAGATATTATACACTTAAAGCAAGTTACTCATACGTCCATCACGCATGGATGCACAACTGCATATCGTATACCGCTTAAGGTAGAGGTTAAGTTAGAGTGTTCGCTGTGTCCGCGAACCTATCCAATTTTGTTTGACCCTATATACATATATACTCCTATATATGTGTTCTTGATCATCATCATGTGAGATTAAGTGACATCGTCATAGATCTTAGTTGGATCACCAATTTATTATTGTGTTCTTCAAGTTTAAGCTATGGTTCGAGATGCATAGAACCATATTAGCTTGACTGAGAACTTCACGATCCATACTACATTCTTTCATTGCTTTACAAGTTGCTATATATTTTGTTTTGGTGACGGAAACGGTTGTAATATCACATTTAGAACACCTTCTAAATTTACAATACCACATTTAAACAAAATATGTAGCTCAATTGTATTTATATCAATCTTTCGAAAACTAGCATCAATATAACAATTTATATGAGCTTTCTTTCATCTTACCAGATGAAAATTATATCATTCTTTCTCATAAGATACTTAAAGATATTCTCGATTATTGTCCAAATGTGTTTTTCTTTGTATCCAGTTGACAACTGCTTGTCATACTCCTTGGGTACAACACATAGGGGCATGTGCATAAGTATGGCGTCCGTTATGAAACTCGTAACAGAAGAATGCTCGAAATATATCGTGCACTCTTTTCGAATTAAGTTGCAACACACTGATTAGAACTCAAGTGTATGCCATACAACGTGGTTAGACATCCTTTCTAGAAGTCTATCTTTTCGTGTTACTAGAACACTTTGTCATTATATGCACATTTTCTCAAACCTGACATCCATCATAATCTATCTCCATAGATTTTGTTTCCTTGGATTTAGGTGATTTTTCCAAGTTCTCTATTGAGAAAAACATTCTTCAATGAGATCTTGACAATATTCCTTTCTTTAACTTTATTCCCAATTAATGTCTTGTATCTTGTACAATACATGTAACATAATAATGCTCCCACTGAATATCTTGTCTATACAAGATACTTTTGACGAAGTTCAACTCCTTGACTTACTTGTCAAAAAGTTTATTCCAGTTTCCACGGTACTTGCTTCAATCCATTAATGGATCATTGAAGCATATATACGTTTCTAACAATACAACAAAATCTTCGGTTTGTGTCAAATACACAACAACTTCCTTCATTCAATCGAAGAAGGCGGTTTTGATGTATTTTTCATATATCTATATATACGAAATATAATTATTGTTAGAATGATCTTTATTGACTTATACACAGCTACAAGCGAGAAGCCGTGCTTTGTACATGGTCAACTGGTTATCGACTTACACATAGCATCAATCATGAAATTGTGCTTTGTACATAGTCGACTTGCTATCCATATCTATCTTTCCTTTTAAAGATCTAAATGTTCTAGATGGATCGCTCCTTCTTGAACATCAATCAAGGTCTATACCTTGTTGTTATATATATATGGATTGCATTTAAAGATCATACAAATTCAAACCATACTTGTGGAATCGGGTCTTTCCATCGTTTCTGTATTTATCAACGGATCCTCATATCTCAAGTACGAGGATGTTGTGAAGCCTATGTACCTTTCAGTTTAGGCAATTCACTCTTGTTGATCTTTGTAGGATTGGTGCTTGAGGTCAGTAAACTACTTCTACAACATCTTGTAGAGTAAGTTCTTGATCCTAATATATTGCATGAGTTTCTCGAACATCATCCATTCGTGAGATGTTTGAGCACTCTTTAGAAGTGAGCGTGTTTATAAACTTCTTCCTTTCACAACTACTTGTGAATAAAGTTCCGCTCAACTCTCACTAAGCACCATGTATGGAGTGACAAGTTTCCTATAAATGTACTTCTTGTAGTGACGCATAAACTCCTTTAATGCTCACTTTACTCCCACTACTTCTTCTTGAGAATATCATTCTTCAAGATTACGTTATGATGAGCAACAACTACTTTGTTCTTATCATGTTCGTTGAAGTAGTACCTTTCGGTTAGTTCAAGATATCCTACATCATATTAAGCGTCTTATTTGGGTCCAAGCTTATCAATCAATCGAACTTTGAAATAAGCTTCACAATACCAAATCTTGAGAAACAATATACCTAGAGATCGAATCTCGTAAGATATCTTTCTCAATAGACTTCGATGGAATTTTTATTCAGTGTAAACAATATTGTCCTCAAACACAAATCCCTTACATGAGTCGAACAAGTCAATTTGATTTATTACCGATCGAACTATATCAAACTATGTTCGATACCTTCATCCTTGGAAACATTCTTCAATGTTCCTCATGAAGCGAGTAGTGAAACGTGTTTCATACTCTTTAGACAATATATCAAACTATATGACTTAACTATTTACCATGATCCTTCTTAAGACTTTTGCTATTATTGAATGGTTTTTCAACTTTACTCTTGAAATTCTTTTGACCTTGTCAAAAGATTCATACTTATACCATATCAAATAGATACGTTAATATCTACAATGATCGTTGGTCAAGTGGTAAAGTATCAACAACCTTCAATTGCACAAGTGCTTTTGATCTATATACATCAATATGTATTAGTTTCTAATCAAGTTACTTGTCCTTTAAACCTTCGTAGGTCAAAGGCGCTTTTGTCATTTAACAAACACGATTCGCATGAATTTCAATTGATTTGCAATCAAATTGATTTACGAGCTCCACATTACGTAGACTCTCATAATACGATTCTTGTTTATATTCGACTAAGCGACTATTTTACATAAAAGTCAAATACTTTATGTGAAGTCTTACATATTTGTCATTCGAAATTTGTTTATTTATTTCAAGCAAATTCAATTAAGATGCGTGAAATCTTATACACAAATTCATAACAATAAGAGAACGACATTTCTCTATTACAAAACATGATCATCCATCATCAAATATGAAATGGAGATAAAGTTTTATGAGATGTTTGGAATAAGGTATATAACCTCAAATTCCTAAACAAATTCTTTATTTAGTAAAGATAACTCTACGTATTCAATGGTAGCGGCTTAGACGTATAAGCCATTTCCAAAACGGAGTTTACTTTACTTATCTCGAACTTTCTCTTATTCATCATTGCCTACACATTTCGTTAAATGCGAGCACATGAACTAGCACCTAATTACTAGTGTGAATTAGAGATAGTGAGATAATTTGAACGACAAATATCTTAAGGTTTAGAACATCATGGTATTTTGGACATCTTTTCAAATGTCTCCCATAAATGGTAAATGAAACATCTCATGTGACACACGGTCACTAGTGAGGGTCTCGAAGTCTCAACTCATATATTGGTAGAGTATTCCTTTAATACTTAACCAATCATTTTAAGCACTAACAAGTGTGCGAACAATATATCCTTTATCCATAGAAAGAGATTGTATGACAATATCAACAATCCTTGATATTGGAGATCTTAATATCTCTAGTTGTCAATTAGTTTCTCAAACCTTTCGGTTCGCAAGCTAATGAAATATTTATCTTCTTATAAGAAGAGTCTCTTGGTTAACTCACATTCCATTACTCGATCATAAATGATTGAGTCTATCTTTACTTTCTCTAAGAACGTCTTCTTGAGTAAGTGGATGAGAGTATAGAAGTCTAGTCTAGTCCTTATGAATTCTCCAATTCAAAAGTCTATAACTTCTAAAAGGATATAAGCATTCGCTTTATTGAATAATTTTCGTTGAAACTAATCAATCATTGCGAAGCTATGTTCGGGAAGTTGAGGAACGTTTTTGGGATTAAACTTGCTCAAGTTTCTCATTTCCAAGAACATGTCTTAGGAATCAGTATTTCTTCTCCAAGTAAATACCTTAGAAACGAGCTTGTCGTTTTCCAAAGATTGATCGCAACGAAATTAACATATTTAATATCTATAACAATTTCAATTTAAGGTCATTTAGTTTATGCAATGTTTTGTTTATGGAAAGATAAACAAAACTCCCACTACATTTAATTAATGTCCCTAAATGTAATGGATTCCAAGATCCCCATTTTCATCAAGTAGAGCCTGCTATGGCACGACACCCTACTTAACTAGACAAGGTAGGTTCTCCAACCAATCATATCAACCATACGACTCTTGGTTTGTGAATATCTAAGTATATTTACAAACTTCGCCCCGATGTCCAAGAAAACTTGTTGGATCCATCGATAAGCAACCTCTCTCTATTTGCTCCTAACAAATCTTTTCATTTGTACCCCGACTATCAAGGTTGACAACCATGACGTCCGCTATGGCGGACCGCGCCATGATTGGCTATTGACGTGAAGGGGATAGAGAGAAGGAAGGCGGTCGACTTAATCAATTTAGTTTGGGACAAAATAATTATGTGACTCTTGTTTGGTGGTCATGTAAGCATACACCCATACCTACCTATGACAATTCAAGGCATTCACAAACAATCACATAATAATAAGCATCTCAAACATTGCCGTGGGTTTGTATGGCTCCCGCTTGCATTAGTCTTCGTCGCATCTCCATGTAACGAAACTAATCTAATCAAGCCCTCCCACTAATTACTAAGATCCTATCTAATAATTAAGGGAAATAAATACATGTGATTAAATTCTAAAACCCGCCTAGGCCTTAGGGGCATGCAAGCCTCACAAGTTACATCAAGAATTAATCAATTATTAATTATCAAGGCACCTTAGGCCACATTACAAGCAATCACATGCATTCACAACATTTTATAACACACAAGGCATTGACATCTTGAGCCATATCAAACCCACATCCTCCTACAAAACAAAGTTAGCACATATACAATATACATGATTCACTTGCTCTTAATTAATTTCATTAATTAGAATCTTTGTGCATACTTGTTGCTCAAGTTTTTCGAATGCAAAGAAGGCTTAACCTTAACAACTAATTGTTTAAGCCCTTTTAAATTAAATCCAACCATCAAAACAGAAAGGAGGGTATTTAAGGAGTCTTCTAATTAACCTTTCAACAAATTGATTAATTAGAAACTATTTTAACTAATTAAAATACGAAATTCGGGACCCGAAAAAATTCAAAATAATTCGGTCTCCAAAAAATCTGAAATAAATCCAGAAAACTCCTTATAAAGATTGTGATTACCTGTAAAAATCTCAAGAAGAGATCAATTACCATCAGGGAGAACCAAAAAAGACAAATCCTCAGATTGTGCGCGAAGCACCGTTAGAGAAAATTCTGTTATGGGTCTCAACCTTTTGATCTGTATGATCATCCCCTTGATATTTTTCCAGCAAACAATTTACATAGAAAAATACTACATACAATAGGCTATCATTCCATGAAAAGAAAATCCACAAGTTATATTCAAGATCAACGAGATAACAAGCATTTAAGCAAGGTATCCTGTTCTGGAACAGACCGTCGACCAAAAAGGTTTCACTCGGTTGAGGTATCAAATCTCAATGAAAATCTATGAAATTAATTTTCACAGATTCCAGACTTAAAGGAGAACATTTCCATTTCAACACTTTTTCATAAAAGTTTCTCAATAAGTACAGTTTTTCAAAACAATCAGTTTGTTTGAAAAAACAGATCTGACAACTTCATCACTTTTCATCCTTGAACGCCCACATAATATCCGAAATATGCAACAAAATTTACATATCCAGAAAGAGCATCAAGTTTATATTAATCCTATCTAAAAGTTATAGGTACTTTGTATACAAACTTATTTGTTACCAACCACAACAACAGAACTGTGCAGCAGAATAACAGATCTGCGCACCGTTACCGTTTAAATCACTAAAAATTCATTTTACATCGAATTTCAATGATTCCAGTGGGAAAACAACCACAACTCAAAGGGCTACAACCTCCAATAAGAAGGAAAAAATTTCAGAGAGCTTTACACCACGAAAAACAAGCAACAAGACAGAAAACAGCCTTTCCAGGGCCAGCAAGCATGCACATCACTAATTAACTTAATTAATTACGAATTCTCACTTAATTAAGTGTGAAAAACCTTAAGCACGACCATAGCTCTGATACCACTGTTAGGAAATGCTCATATTTTAATTTTAGATTAATTACAACTAATTAATCACCATTAACAACAAGCAAATCAATAGATCTAGTGCTAAAGCAATCACACATCAAATCAATGAGAACAAGTAGGAGAAAGTTATACCTCTCATGAAATCGCATTCATGAGGCTCGAATCCTAAGCGTAGGAGTCGGTGGCGTGCTTGCACCGCCTCTCCACCACCTCGAACCACCTCACGCCCACCAAGGAGCCGACCACAAGCTTGAAAGAGTGCTAGCTCTTCTCAAGCTCCTAGCTAATCCTCTCTACCATCTTCTAATTTCTATTAACTATTTAATGGAGGAAGAAGAAAGGAGGAGCTCAACACATGAGCAATGGAGGGAGAAGGAAGAGCCATGGAGAAGAGAGAATTTTTCTCTCTTCTCTTTTTGGTGGCGCACAAGAAAGGAAGGGAAGAGGAGAGGGGTAGATGGAGGCTAGGGTTGGCTCTCTAAAGAGACCCCCTTTTATAGCCAACCAATCCTCATCCTAAGTTGTAACTATTTACAACTTTGCCACTTGCCCTAGCTGAAATTAATAGGCTATGAAGCCCAATTTCTCATGTGCTAAATGGGCCATTAATTCATTAATTAATGATCCATATAAATGCTCTTTTTTTCATCCTTTACAATGGGCCTTTAAATAAACAATTAATTTAGAAGCCCACATAGCTCAAATAAATTAAAGTGTTGAACATAATTAATTATTAACTTATTAATAATTAATTCTTGATTAGCTTATGCATTAATTTATTTCTAACATGATCTATTTGATATAATTAATTATAACGGTTCATAACGGTATATAATTAATTAATCAACTTATCATGTTTTGTATTCTCCAATACAAATAAACAATGCACGTGTGGTCAAAGTCCTATTTGTGTGACCCTATTGAGGATTCATGCTATGTTGGCCATGGAGAATAAATCATTATTTATTTCCAATAATCATAAGCGGTATCTAGCAACACGTTATGATTCCCAATTCGCATAAATAATGTACTGCTACAATATGTCAATCCTGCATAAGAAATATTAGTATTTCTTTGTCTGATTCTTATGTCACATGATATCTTTGTATAATCCAAGATAGGAATGTGTCATTCTTGCAGATTATACATTTCTTGATCTAGAGTTGATTGTACATGTTGGCCAACCAATCCAACTCCATCAAGGGGCCCAAACAGATATCATCACTCATTAAGTATATTAATGAGGGACATACGGTTTTCTTGATGAACAACTTTTCCTCGCACAATTCAAGAGAACATAAATAAAGTCCTTATAGCAGCCTTTATCAGGAATCAACGTTAGACGATATTTATTGAACCTATTCTCATGTGGAAAAGGTGAACATCTCAAACTTAGAATCAAACTGATATGAAATAAACAATGACACATAACACAATCCTTATGTTTATTTCACTGGGTCAAGTCCTGTACTATGTTCCAATAACATACACATATGCAATTAAGTTGGTAACTCCTTACCTATGATTTGTAGAACTTAATCATCACTTAACTTGCATACTAATCTTTTATGATAATTAATGTTCCTTGTTAATTATCAAGATTATGGACGATTCAGATTTATTATTGTCATTCTAATGAATGATCCACAGAGATCTACAATTCAGATCCTCAACCTGAATGATCTGTCAATAATAAATTCTAGGAACAAATGATCAAATATCATCATTAACATAAACTAAGAAAATAAGTCATTAAATATTGACTTCTAGGACATAACTCCAACAATTATGGCACAAACGATCTAGGGGTTATAAATTTTACAATCCGACAGAACATATAGTTTTCGAGTCAAGTAGTGTAAAATTCTTTGAGGATAATGAGTTTGTGGGGGGAGATATGATAAAAGATAGCATTTTTGAAAAAGAATACACGAAAGAGGATGAGACTCAGGGCCAAAGTCCTAGTTTTGTTCAAATTCCGATTCCTATTAATATTGAAAATGCATCATTTATCAATAGGCAAACTTGTTGCACAAATGACTAAAATAGAAATTCAACATAAGATTCAGGATACAAATAGACCCGAATCTGACCCAAATTTAGGTAATGCTTCGAGCAATACCACTAATGATTTATCTATGGGTAATTCGGAAGATTGTACTAGTGTTCCTCAACAAGTTGAAAATCCAGTTATTGAAAATTCTCAAAGAAATATAGAACATATGCCAATTAGAAGATCCACTAGAGAGAAAAGATCTACTATTTCCAAAGATTTCGTTTATCTCCAAGAACATGAGTTTGACATTGGTGCGTTTGAAAATGATCCTGAAAATATCAAACAAGCTATGGAAAGCTCTAACTCTAAAAAATGGATAGATGCCATGAATGAGGAGATGAAATCTATGAAAGACAATGACGTTTGGGATATTGTTCCATTGCCTAAAGGTAAGAAATCTGTTGGTTACAAATGGATATTTAAAACCAAAGGAGATTCTAAAGGCAATATTGAAAAATATAAAGCACGTCTTGTTGCAAAAGGTTTCACGCAAAAAGAAGGTATTGACTATAAAGAGACCTTTTCTCCAGTATCATCAAAGGACTCTTTAAGGATTATATTGGCACTTGTTGCACATTTTGACTTAGAGCTCCATCAAATGGATGTAAAGACCGCTTTTCTTAATGGCGACATTCATGAAACAATCTATATGATGCAACCACCAAACATTGTATTAGGTGACTCAAAGTCTATGGTTTGCAAACTTAAGAAATCTATTTATGGACTCAAACAAGCATCTCGTCAATGGTATTATAAATTTCATCAAGTTGTGAGATCATTTGGTTTCAGATTTAACTTGGTTGATGAATGCATATACCATAAGTTCTGTGGGAGTAAGTTTGTTTTCTTGGTTCTATACGTTGATGATATATTGCTTGCTAGCAACGATAAGAATATGTTGCATCAAACTAAGAACTTTTTATTTAAGAATTTTGAAATGAAAGATCTTGGCGATGCTTCATTTGTACTTGGGATTGAAATACTTAGGGACAGATCCGAAGGTATTCTAAGATTATCCCAAAGGAACTATATCAAAAAGGTTTTAAACAGATATGGCATGCAAGATTATAGACCAGGAGATACCCCTGTATCAAAAGGTGATAAGTTTAGCTTTGAACAGTGTCTCAAAAATGACTTAGAAAAGAACATTATGAAAGGATTCTCCTATGCCTCCGTTGTTGGCAGCATTATGTATGCTCAAGTATGCACGCGTCCGGATATTGCGTTTATCACTGGCATGCTAGGGAGATATTTAAGTAACCCAGGTATAGAATATTGGAAGGCGGCAAAGCGAGTGTTAAGATACCTAAAGAGAACAAAGGACTACATGCTCACGTATCGGAAATCGGATAAGCTCGAGGTCATTGGATATACCGATTCCGATTTTGCAGGATGTCTTGATAGCATGAAATCAACATCTGGTTACATCTTTATGATGGCAGGATGTGCCGTTTCTTGGAAGAGTGCTAAGCAATCTTTAATAGCCTCTTCTATAATGGCAGCTGAGTTTATCGCATGCTATGAAGCATCAAATCATGGCGTATGGCTGAGAAATTTTATTACAAGGCTGCGAATTGTGGATTCTATCAAGAGACCACTTAAGTTATTTTGTGACAACAATTCAGCAGTGTTGTATGCAAACAACAACCGAAGTTCCACCAAGTTAAAATATATTGACAACAAGTTTTTAATTGTAAAAGAGACAGTACAAGAAAATGAGTTATGTGTAGAACACATAGGGACAAACTTTATGATAGCAGACCCACTAACAAAGGGATTACCGCCTAAGAAGTTTCACGAGCATGTCGCTCGAATGGGCCTAATTCCCATTGTGGATACATAGAAAATGTGGGAGTCTGATTTGTCTTTTGTTTTGATGTTCTATGTTATGTAATTTGTAAACAGTTGTTTAATGATTTTATACAAATTGTATTCAGTTTTTATTTCATTATTACTCTCCTTTAAAAGTTTAAGTTTTTGACCTCAAAATTAAGTTAAGGTGACCCAATTGAAAATAGGCATGTAAGATCACATTTTCGTGTAATTTTCAAACTACACGTCCAAATCAGATTCATGTCATTTAATTGTGTTAATAATGTGATCTATGTCGGTTTAGTTACGAATAAAAATAAATGTAACAACTGCCGCTTAGTTCGTTATTAGTATAATTAATGGACAGAATTGTTCAGGAAATATGATAAGTTATTGATAGAAAAGTTGCATGCAATAAGATTTAAACATATGATTAAAAGATAACACTTGTCCATGTGGGAGATTGTTAGATTTAGAGACGTCTAAATATAACTGATTAATTTGGACTGCGTGTATTATAATTATGTGTTTAATAAACTATCATAAATAAATATATTGTTGCTTAATTAAATGCCTAAATAAGTGATCAATTCTATTATAGTGAGGCATTTAAATATACATATTTCAGATTAGGATTTGGATCCGAAACGTATAGAAAATATGGAGTAATTGATTATAATTATTGATGGACTGATTATAGTTAAATTACAAATAATACTTGTAGCCTTAATTAAAAGCTGGAAATATTAAACTTCTAGAAGGACTATATTCAGTTTTATAATTAAGGAAACGAGACTTATAAGTGGTAGGTTATTTTTGAACCACCAAAGAAAGTAAAACTAAAGTCGGTTAATGTTACAAGTATAAAAGAGGGGCTGAGTCTTCAAGGCTACAACACACAACAATCCAATTCTGCTCCATCAAGAGTGATTATACTCTGTCATAATTCGGTAAACAGAGAAGAGAAAATGTGTGTTGCTAGCTTTTGGAAGGACTCAATAGCCATAGTTCAACAACACGACGTACAAGACCATAGATACTGATTGAGAGTCAGTTGAAGGCATTAAGAGATGGATTGTAAGTTTTCGCTGCATTATTAATTTATTTCTGCATAGATGATCTTGGGTTTATGATAGAATTGCTTTTGCAAATTCCTACAGAGGAGTCTTAAGTTCTGTTTTTTTTTTTTTAATTACCAAAACCGGTACTTTCTTAATTAAGTTTCAACTAATGATTAACCTTTTATCTATAAACTAATTGTTACTTTTGTGAATAGCAATCCTAACAAATGCATGATAAATATATAAAAAGAAAATCAATATTTTTAAAGCTTACTTAATGCACGACAATAACCGGTTCCTGCTTTTTAGTATTTTAAGAGTTCTCCATTTCACGTTATTCAATAAATAACTCAACTTGGAAATTACATGCTTATCACATTTGAATATTGGGTTTCAAGCTAAATCTCAAATCGATGGAGAATATCCCAACGAAAAAGAAATAAAACGCTGACAAGCAAACGAACGAAATACCGGCCCACATTTTAGGTGGTACTTTTGAAAAAAAATGTTATTCAAAGCAGTAATTAAAATATTTCAAAAAGCAATAACAAAATCAGGACTTGATGTTAACCTCAATGACGTAACAACATTAGGCTTTTCAAAGTTAGCTTCTAATAAATCCAGTTTTAGTTGAGCCATCACTTCTTTACCGACATAATCCAAGTATATTTAAAGCAAGTTTGGGCAGTATAATAGGTTTGTAGCCTACTTAAATTTCATAACGACATGTTCATTTCATTAGAAACTGAAAATACATACTAGTTAGGGCAAATTCAATTGATTAGTAGGTACCTTTATTCTTTTATCTCTTGAGTTTCTGTAGTCCTATAAACTACGCCTAATTGAATACTATAAATAAAAGTATAACATAGTATGCATTATGATGCATTGTATTTTGCTAGTGCTCGTTATCCATGTAATTGTCATGATTGATGACTACTTGAGTGACATTTATGAATATAGCAATATGAATAAATAATTGTTCCCAAGTCCCATCAGCAGATTTATAAATTAGCATACAAATAATAGTCAATACAGCCAAAAGTTGTGTCAAATAAGGATCTTTGAGTACCTCATTAAGCTCATTATGGTCTAATCTAAGACTATATAATTTATATAAACGCGTAGGGGCCCGCATGGACCTACATGCATACATTTCACCTATCATTTAAGCATTCCTCTAATGATTCTACAGGAGAACCTGTCTGGTCTCCAGTAACTGTGCCACAGAAACTAAGAATTTGGACCCAAATATATGAGACACTTAAAGAATGAACATGATTAGTTTGAAAGTTTTTGTCAATCTATGGAACGGATTGGTTGTTGGGGCCATTTGAGGGCAAATAGGAAATTACATAAATATACGGAGTCAAGAAAATAGTACTACCAATTAATTAAAAAAAAAAAAGAAAAGAAGAAGAACAATACAAATACCAACATAGCAACTGTGCATATAATGTGAAGCACTGTGGATTACGTCACACATAGTTGTATAAATTGGAGCTTAATCTTTTATTGCTTGAAAGCCAAACTAACAGAGATAATAAACTATATTGATTCTGGTTAAATACGACAAGCTAGTAAAAATATAAGAAAAACTTACAAAATAAAAAAAAAGTTTAGGTCTGGCTTAATTAAGGTATGGTCACTATCTTGAATTGGGAAGCTGTGTAAAAGTGAGAAGCCCCGATGAGTGATGCTTGAAGTATGTATGTTATGTATTAAAGATGGTTTTCACAGTCAAATATCTTAAAAGTTTGAACAATGTTGTTTTAGAAGCCTTCTCCAAATATAGAAATCATCATACCAGAACAAAATTTACATCTCACTCACGAGATAACAATTCTTTAACCCATACCTAAAAAAAAGAAAAAGAAAATATTGATCGACTTTACAAAAGCAACTTAATTTAGTGGGTTGGATCTGGATCAGACTTTTTAGAACAGTATAAAATTTGGGTCGGATCCCACCTGGCCTGCAAAGGATCCGATTCGATTGGGCACATTTATTCTTTTGTTTTCATTTTGCATATAAAAATGGAAGAAAATCAGAGTAGAAACTATCTCATCACAGGTGTCGTTTGGGATGCATGAGAATTGGCCAATTCTCGGAATTGGCAATTCCATTCCCCAATTTTTCATCCAAACGATTTTGGAATAGTCAATTCCATTCCTAACACAATTTTCAATAACACTTTTCTCTCTACTTTTCACACTTCCCAACGCTATTCCTAAACTCACCATCCAAACAACATTTCCAATTCACTGAATATCCAATTCCCACAATTCCTGTGAATAGTATTTTTTCCTAAATTTATGCTATTCCTACCCTATTCCTAACCATCCCAAACGACACCAAAAAGCAAAATAAAAGAACTTAACATAAATCTCGTTATGTTTTTGCAAATTCAGAAATTTTCACCAAATTAATTCGGAATTGAAGGGTCAAAAAAACTGGCACCGAAATTGCAACATCAGTACCTGATGTGATGTTACAAATGCCTTCCATTTATAACCAAAATATCATATACTAAGCAAAAGTTCAAAAGAAACTTGGTTGTCACACAAACAGTGAATGCTCAAAACGAAAAAAGTTAACTGGTGCTGGGCTGCTGGCACACTCAGAGTTAGCTGGTTTTGGTCAATGAAAGACGCCAAAATCTTAGAAAAATAGGTACCAAAATTGCAACCATCAGTACCTTTTGAGATATTAAAATGCCTTAACTTGTAACCAAATTGTCGCATACTGAGCAAAAGCTCAAAAGAAGCTGGTTGTCACACAAAAGTGAAAGAACAAAATGAAAAATAAAAAGAAAAATTTACTAACTGGTACTGGCACATTGCTAATTTACTTGGTCTTGGTCAATGAAAGACCCCAAAATTAAAAAGGTACCTTACCTTTCCTTACCTAGGCTCTATTTGACGCTGGTCAAATAAATTTTGTAGCATTACATATTTACATTTAACACACCAATTAATTTTTGCATGGTACAGCCAGAGCAGCCAGAAAGAACTGGTTGGTTTGTAACTTTGTATGAAATTTAGTGCAAGGACAAGGCAGACCTGGTTTTGTCGTTATTCAGTTATTGCAGAAGCAAACACAAAACAAAAGTCTGATCTAATGCAGACGAATTTTTTGGTGTAACATTGGCACATCAACACATGACATGAAAGCGTCTTTTCTTAGTCTTAGGTTAATTGACGCTTTCTTACTTACCTGATTTTCAGCACGCGTAGCTTAACGATGAAAGGTGACTGCTTCCAAAACTTGATTAGTTGATTTTGGGTTTCGGTAAACATGAAATCGGGTCGTTTTTTGGATGTCTTATAAGCCAAATCAGTATAAATTTATTTTACAATTTCGTATAAATTATATTTCTCGATGTACAGATGGTATCTTAGATTCTTCTTATCTGGCATGGTACTAAGAGACCGCAGTAATTTGCACGTCATGGTATAAAATACTTTTAAAGTGAGAAATGGTACAACACATGCATCCGAGGATTATTTTTCCTGGATGCTAATTCATTTTATACATGGTAAGATAAGATATACCAGAGATATGGATGATTCGGATGTATATGCTAACTAGCCTTCAAAGACGTAATTAGGATTTATATGCATGAACAAATAGGGACTAATAATTTCTGGATCACAACAATCCATTTAATTTGATTGATGGATTGATTTGAATGTCTTGATTTTTCCGAATAGTCTTTCTATTCGAGGTGTTAATAGTAGTAATGTTAATAACTCAATATTCATAGTTTTCTAAAATGAATAAATGTTCTTTAGAGTAATCAATTTGAATCTAATGCGATGAATAATTCAGGTCACTACTAAATAGATTTAGTACAATAAAGCAAACATATTTGATCGTGCCTTCTGCTATAATATAAACGAAAAGTCTACTCCCTTCTAATCAGAGAAGAACTTAAAATAATTTATGAGAAAAGTGTACTTGACAATCAAATTATTTCAAATATTTCTTATTATAACTATATGATTTGTATAGCTTTCATTAACAGAGGTAAATATCATTAAAGGAGTAACATTATAGAATGAAAGTATATAGTTCAAGTTAAAGTGTTTTAATAATTAACTTCGAATATAACAATATTTTCACGTTGCAAACTGCAAGTTATTTATATAGTGTTTCAACATGCTATTAACAATTTCCCAATTTTATGAAATAATTTTGAAGTCATTCTAGATAAGTAAAATATTAATACAAACAGATTAAAATTCACATGTTTATAAAATCATTTAGTGTAGATTTGTGCTTTAAAATATCTTAAAAATAAATTATTGAAAAAGGTCAACGATCGCTGTGTGTAAAATTATACCAAGCATTCAACTCAGCGTAACAAAATTATTTAGAAAATTAACAAAGGTACAATAAAAGCTTCGAGAATCACAAATACATCAGGTAAACAGAACAGAAGAGACTGCTTGCTCTTAAATAAAAATAGGAAATATAGGCCAGAGAATTTTATGATGGGGGACCGTTGTGTGAAAGAGCGGGTACTCGAAAGCAGTTTCCAGCGAAGCCACGTGAGCGAAGGGATGTGGGTCCCGCTTCATGTCGGTATTCTCTTTTCGGGTATTTATATTTTCTGTGGCCTCATCTCTGGAGCAACCCATGTGGCCAATTGCACCATGGATATCCACGTGTGTTCTGAAGGCCTATCGCTTACTTTTCTCTCTTTTTTGACAGGAAAGTGGATCGATGTGCACCAACTGCACATGGTCATAACGTGGAGTGTGTCTAAAAAGGTGATACGGATAGAACCAAAGGCGATTGGGTTTTGAGCTCCCCAAAGCAATGTTTTTAAATTCCTACCGGCTATCATACCGGCCACAGTGACGGTATCCGGTTTTACCGATATTATCGGTTTGTGAACCGGTATAATATATTTAACATGCATGGTGGAGATCAATATGGCATCTTAGCCTCGTGAATAAAAAGTTTGAAAAAACCTACACCTACCCAAACTCCTAGACCTATACCTATATGAAACATAAAACAAGAAACCTACTTTAAAAGGACGAAAGCTGTTTCAATCCCAACACCAATCCCATTTCAACAAATAAATTATTATTATTCCACCACTCAACTTTCGTTGGGAACCAACATCCAGAACAGAACCCACCTCTCCATCCCTTCTCCTACTACACCTCTTCTTCATCTTCTAATGGCACTACGATGGAAGATAAAAAATAAAGATCTCTCATCCACAAATTCTTTGTCATATTAGCTACAAATGGTGTTTCTCTGCCCTATTAGCTATAATCAGACCGGCCGATATTTTCGGAATTTCCGGTTTTTGACCGGTTTTGACCGGTTATTGACTAACGGATTTTGAGAACTTTTTCCTACCGGATCCTTACCCGGTACCCGGTTTTACCGGAAATTTCCGGTAGCCGGTAGGGTTTTAAAAACATTGCCCCAAAGAGAGAAGAGTAAAAGTTGCACAGTAGAACGTTTCTTGCCAGCGTGGCAGCATCTATTGTGAGTTGTGAGTTGTGCTGAACTAGCAGTTGACACGCGGATGTATGAGATGAAAAGGTGGAGAATTCCAAAAAAGCTTAAAAAACATGGTTAGTGATATGGTTTTGGAAGGAAAAAATAGAGATAATATGAGAGACATTATGAAGAAGAAATTATGTTTTAATTAACTTTTAATAATTATATAATGGGTTACTATAACAATATAAATTTCTTGAAACATAAACTAGCATAAAAGTTCTTTTTAATTTAGTGTGCCAAATATGCAACTAAGGTGGCATGTCAAATATGCAACTAATTAGTCATATGAGATAGTTCATTTAAAGTTATTCCTTTTAACTTGCATTTTTCTAAAAATAATAATTTTGTTCATTCACATAATGCACGCATTTTTTATTTCAAATATATTGGCCAAAATATTCAAAGTATAGTCTGAATAACTTTAAAAAATTATTAAGGTAATCGATAGGTCCATTTTTACTACTAAAAATGGCAAAAAAAAAAAAACCAAGCATTTATTTTCCGAATTTTCATAAAACCACCTTTTTACACTTCACGTGCCTGTCTATATTTCACCGAAAGCCGGCACTAAGCAGGAATTTTGCCAACCTTCATAAATAATATGTAATTGATTATATATCAGTCTCAGAAAGATAAGCTAAAGTGTTACTATGAAACCCATATAACCATGTTCTTTTGTGGCAATGCCTCGGTGATGATCCGTGCTGCTAAATTATACCATAATGCGTCAAGAACTTTATTATAATTTTTGTTCCAAGTGTCGATCAAACGAGTTGTTTCACAAATTAAATAGGAGGTTTGTATACTTTTCGAATAATTTAAAGGATAGTTGTATGGTAGAACAGGATAATCATAATCATGCGCATAAGAGAAGCTCGTTCAAAAAGGGTCTCTTCATTAATATTTTATTTCATTTGCATTTCATTGGTGGGCTCCGTTTAGTATTTCTTTCATCGAATTGATTCCATTTCTACGATCGATTCCTTTCGAGTTTTCATTTTAAGCACAAGATCGAACGCACAAATTTGGTGGTTTTTTTTAGAGATTGCTAGATAGATGCTATCTAGTTAACAAATTTGGTGGTTAATTTGTGAAATAGAAGATATGCAGGTGACAAGGGGATGGCAAATTCTCAATCTCGCTCCATTATTTAAATGCATGATTCTTGATTATTAAAAGATGTCATACTAACTATTATTTAAACATAATTTGTCATGTCAATAAGAACGTAACATATGCATCTCTCCATAAAATATTTATTTGAGAATTTTCATAAATAAAATTCGTTGATGTGCAATATTTTCTATATGATCTACATGATATATATATTTTACACATTAAAAAAGGATGAATATCTGCGATTCATCAAATACTTTAAAATTTCTCAAGAATCTTAATTATATATTTACCGGTCAACAAGTAGTGATATGAGTTGATCATGACTTAATTTGATGATTTTTTTTAAGCAGTAATTAGATGAGTCTATAGTTAGATTTTGAACCTGTGACCTCTATAAAGTATGTCGTTTTTAGTAAATAAAGTTTTTTTTTTTGGACAAGCTAGGCAGTGGCTACCTAGTGGTTTTTAGTAATTAAAGTTGATTTCCATTTCTAAATTTTTATTCATGAAGTATAATTTTTTAATATGTTTTTTTTTTCCGAGTGAAAGCCCGTAGGCTAATTTTTTAATATGAAAAATAATTCTCTCTAGGTTGAATCTGAGACGATATGTACGGATAAAAGAACAATTTTCGAGACAAGTCATTAAATACAGGCAAAATGAATTAAGCTAGTGGCACCACTAAAATCATTCCCTTATTTATTACAATTAGACACCTCTAATCATGATTTCAGGATAACCAGAAACAAAAATTAGACCTACATTTCATCATACTAAGCTAACATCAATTTATAGACCCCTGTATTATTCATTTATTCTCGTGCTTATCTTGAATAACAATGTTACTTGACCCTGTCAAATAGTGACTAATTTGATGGCTTAAAGATTTCATTTCATAACACCATCCAGATTTTCTGGGTGCAAAATAACATCGGTGATCTAGCTATATTTTGGTCAAAGAAAAAAAAAACGAAGCGAGAATATTTTGACGTACACGAAAGAGGGAATCGATGAAACTTTTTAAAAATTGGGAGTCAATCTCAATGGAGACAAATTCTGAATTTGTAATCAAAACATCCAGCTGTCCAGGATAACTGGTATCTTAAAATTTTAAGAAAAAAAAGAGTCAAATGACGAAGCAACCTAAAAAAAAAAAGAAAAGGAAACAAAATATGACGAGGAAGATATCTAAGGTAACGTGGAACTTGTGTGCGTAATGTAAGACCGTTCATTCGGCACGCATCCGATTTATTAATACTTGAGATAGGTTCATTCATTTATAATTTCTAGGAACAGTTTTTCTGTTTGAAAATTAATAAAATTGAGTTTCAAGGGAAAGAACAAATGCCGGGATTCGATCTCTGTTGATTCAAACTTTAAAAGTTGCATCAACAAATTTGGTAGGAAGATTTTTTTTTATGAGTTTTTGTTTTTTAAAAAAAACGGTGAGAATCTAAAGTAGATGATCGGTTATTTCGTCATTTTCTCAATTAAAAAAGAAATTCAAGTCTTACTCGAAACGACTGACTAAAAGAGTGGTAAAGTATGTATTTTACAGTGAGTTATGTCTTACTAAACAAAAAAAATTATTTTTAAATTTTTAATTAGAATTTATCAAATAAATTTGTTAGTCTTTCATGAATCTTAAAGATTTATTTATGATTTCATTTAACAATAACATCGCTGTTCTCACAAAATTATTTGCTAGGCTTAAAAAGAGAAATGTAAACCGAGGTAGAATAGCTCACTTCTAGTAATCCAAAACATAGAGAGAGATATGAAACACACGCAAGCAAGCAAAAAAAAAAAAAAAATGAAAAATGAAAACAGAGAATACACAGAACATAACAATTTTTTTAACTAGCTAGTATTTTTCCAAGTAACATGTCACTTTTTTTTTTTTTGGAAATAGACATATCACTCTTCTCAATTGTACAAAATAATATTATCTTTTACCTTCTTCCCAAAATACTATTGTAATATTATTTTATTTCCACTCATCCCAAAATCGCTTTCTCTTTTTATCATTTGTTTCGTAAAACGCAACCTTAAAATCTTACCTACATATAGAATGGAATAGGGAGAGATTAGACACAAAATATTAACTTATTGGTCTAGCTTGATGCGTAAGAAGCTTGACACTCTCCCTAAAGTACGCTTCGGATTCCTTAAAAATTTAAACATATTTTACTTTGCTTTCGGCAAAAGTTATTCCAGTCACTTTACCATTGTTTTTACTTCGACGAACGGCACGATATATGCAATTATCGTCTTATTTACCGATATTCCACATTGAAATATTTTGCAATAAAGAATATATATATATTAGGATAATTGAAAGGTTTAAATTATCAATTTTTATTTTGAAACTTTTAAGAGGTTCTGTATTTAGATTTGCATCATCTAAAAAGTGAAATATAAAACACTTGATAGCCTTTATTTCTAGATACAAAATTTAATTATTATCTTTTGTTGAATTGATAATAAAACTTAAAAAATAAAATTTGTGTTATGAAATGATTAAATGCTTCAAATGAATAACTGTGAGCTAGTAAATTCAAATAATTTTATTCTCGAACTAGAACTAGCGAAAACTTTATTCAACCTTCAACTTATAGATTCAAATGAATTATGAATAACTTATAAATACGAACCAAATTTCCCTTCTTAGCAATAGAAAAGGACATATGTCATATAAAAAATGCTACAGCAGAATTGGAACATTCCTTTAGGATGGCTTAAGAGATGAAACAAACCGACATGAATCTTCTAATTTTTCTATTTTAGTGAACTTCTCATTTGGACCATTCGAAGCTTATTATCGTTTTCCTCAATAATTTCTTTTATCTCTATTCGCTAACTTGTTTGTTCATTTCAATTAATTAAAAATAGATCGTGCATGTGCATGTTCACAGCTTCCTTTTTTCTCTCCCAACCGTGTAGATGTGTTTAATACCAAAGTGTGACCACTCTGTTTTGCATGTGATGAGGGGGCCAAGAGAGCAAGTGGCTCTAAGACTACGAGCATGGTTGTTTGGTTGGAGCTTGATTGATTGATTCCTATGTAGGCCGAGTGTGGTCGTACCGTGTGGTATTGTGGGTCTTGGTGTGTGTGGTGAACTGGTGATCAACAGTGAGTCGTTAATACCTGTACCGGTCTTACAATACGTGTCTTCATATTTGATTTTATGTAATAAAGGTGTGCTCCTTTGGTTCTTATGTAATGGGATATCTAAGGCATTTTTATAGTGACAACTGACAACCGACAAATCACGATGCCGCTTTGTGAAAGAGTTTAAAGTATGTGATTTTTTAGACAAATGAGAGTGAAATTTTTTTTAAGGTAAATATTTATAAGGTATTTTTTTAGTTAATTTTAAATCTGCATCTGCAATTGAAAAGCGTTACTTTTAGAAACATGTGAGATTCATTGGCGAATTGTCGATTACTAAAACAGAACTATTTTGACTGTTATGTTGTATTCGGCAAACAGATGTGAACTTTAAAACAGTCGCTAATTCAGATTAATGACTATTTTTTAATCATAGAAACATGTGAGATTCATTGGCGAATCGTCGATTCGTGATATGTTTGGTGAATTTTATTATTCCAAATGTTTGATGAAAGAATTTGGAAACAAAAAGGAAGTTGAATTCAGCTCTTATTTGATAAAAAAATTTTATTCTTCCATTTGTGCGTCATCAGATCAAACTAAGGATGAAAGTATAAGTCTCTTATAATAAAATACAAAAAAAAAAAGAAAAAAAAAACAAGGCCCACCGTCAACTATGACATCTACACGTGTCAAACAAAACTATTAAAACAAAACTCCTAGCCGATTTAATATTTATATTAAATAATGAAGATAGAGTGCATGCAAGATCCTGGCATGCTTATCGTGTATTTTATTTTCTTGTTAAAGGTGGCAAATGATTATCCATAACCTTTTGTTCTTGAAATATGAAAATAGATCCCAATTTAGTCAAGCAACTTTACTCCCTGTTGGATAGCAGTCTCCGCATTTTGCTTAATTGTGAGTAATCATGAGTAATCATACTCGTCTCTATTCAAATTATCAAATTTTGTCAGGTTATGTGTTCGTAATTATCACACTATTTCTGTTTATTATTGCCATCTATTCCTACTAGTAGGTCACACAAGTACTTGGGGGAGTAATACGAGGTAGAAAACATGAAGCATCCTCGTCCAATGCGATATTGAAAAATTTGAGCATATTTGATCTCTCTCCGACATTTCTAAAAATTGTTTTCAAATTGAAATAGAAACGAGTCGACTAATTGTTTTGATGACTTGAATGATAATCCGACGGTTTTTTTTTTTGTTTAATTCATTACCCATTTGTTGTGCATTATAACACAAAAGTTGATCCCCTAAAAACATTTTAGAGAAAAAAGTTCTAATATTAAAATTTTTGCAAAGGAGATAGAGCAAGTCATATGAGCTACTACTTTAAATTTTGAGTTGATCCAATTGCTCACTTAATCCATATATATTGAAATCTTCAATAAAATTAATATTTCTGTTTTCTTAAATTTTTACTATTTTTTGGAACTAAGAATTTAATTAATATTGAAAATAATAGAATGTCTAGTATAAATCCTCTTAACACCAGGAAAAATCTTTAAAAAAAAAGTTTATAAATAATATAAATATTTCATGTATAAAACAAAATGACCAATTAAATAAATTTTGTAAATATAAAAAAAATAAAATAAAATTGAAATCGTAACTTCCGGTTCATTGATAACAATAACAATGAATACAAAAATTGAGACTACCTCTAAAATATAATTACATGTTCCTTTATCTTTATTAATGCATCCAAAGTTGCTCGGTACCATTGTAGACACGGACTCGAGCCTCAACGAAGGTCGAGTCCAAATAGGGCATGTGGAGATGTGGTGGATGGAACTGGAAGTATCCCAGATAATAAGAAAACAAAACAAATAAAATAAGGGACTTGGTATTTGTTTCGTTCCGTACAAAGAAGTGTGGTGTAGTGGTGCCAATTCGCCAAGGAGTTGGGTGGTCGATGGAAGGAAGCGTCACGTGCTGTGCCACCTGTCATGACATAACAACTTTGAACACTTGTAGAAAGAGAGAGAGAGGTGAGATGCTTTGCTTGGTTGCTTGGTTCGACCGAATCAACAGACCGACCCACGACATGGTCCAGCTGTATAAAAGTGACTAGCACTTGCACAATGCACCGCTCCCTCCGACTCTTCCTTTATTTTGTAGCTTCTCTGTCCCAGTGCCAAAAGAAAAACAGAGAAATAATCAAATAAAGACCGACCCAATTTATTCCTCTGTTGTCGTAAGAAAGATCTGTTTCCTTTGGTAGAAAGATAGAGGGATGCTTTCAATGTTTTGTTGAACAGAAGCCTACATGTGTTAGAGTATTCTAAATTAAATTAATAAAAAAAGTTAAACTAAAAAAATAAAGGAATTAAAAGTTTGCAGAAAGAAAAATGTTATGATCAATTTCGATTTGTTTACACCAGCGTGACGGACGTATCATATGACATATCTCATGAAAAAATATTTTTTTAATTGTTAGTCAATTAGATTCTGATTTGTTTATTATAGATTGGGAGTCTGGACAGATCAAATATGAAAATAAGAACTCGTTTTAGGTATTATCAGATGGTAACCGAAAGCAGACATTAACTTAAAAAAATAAAACTCTCTTCAAAAACATAAATAAATAAAAAACAATTAAAAAATAAGATAACATGTTTTAAATGTTTGACTGATAGGAGAAATGCCAGCAGGACACGGCCCGCGTCGGACACCAGTGCATTTCTCTTGAAATATTGTTCCGCTGTCAGGTTAATAACTACTTGACTAGAAGTTGGTAGTTTTGTCAAAACAAATAGGTAAACACTCATTTTTCTGTCAGAATGCACGTTTCTCAACCGGGATAAATAAAAAAAAATCAACTGGGATTATGAGATAAATATTTGTTCTTTATTTTTTTTAATTAGGTACACTGAAATGGCACTTAAATAATGGTCAAGTTTTAATCAATTATTATGACCATAATTTTATACGTGGTTTTATGGCAACCTGTCACACTGAAAGATTTTTTAAAATGGCAATCTATGATAGCACAAAAATAATAGGTGTAGTTAAAAAATAAGAAACAAATTTTATGAAATTATCAGACCGAACATTTCAGGAAGATTTTCCAAAAAGCGCTGACAATGATAGGCAAAGGCAGGTAAAATTCTGGTATGTGACAAGTGTACTCTATTTCTAGTCAAGGAAGAAACATAGCTGCTCCCTAAAAAAACGGAGGCAGTAGGTGAAGTGGGTTTATACCGCCGATTATTTTATCCAACAAACAAAATTTTTAATTGGAGAAATCTGCTTTGGTAGAATAGATCATTTGATGGTGGAATGTCTGTGCAGTAATGTTGAAGGCTTTCAGAAATAAACTAAGCCAATTTACCCAGAAACAATAAAGAAGAATAAAAGTTGCCTCATTCTGTTGTAGCTAATAACAGGACAGTTGCATGCGCTACAGGTTGAATGCCTCCAACTAAATCCTAACAACAATCCAAGTTTTCCTACTAAATGATTCACATCTCCTAAAGGGGATTCACATGGTACCATATTGACTATTTGTTTTTAAAACAATGGAGAATTACGGAAGGTCCTTAATTATTTCATCTCATTAGTCACTTAGTATAACATGAGAAGGAATTCACTGCTGGTATATTCGTTGGCTTCCAATATAAAATTTGAAGTTCATAGTCAACAAAAACATTCGACATTAACTGAATTGTAATTCATACTTACAGGTATAATTCAGCATTCACCTCGTTAGAGAGCTAAAACATTTTTTGGATGCATTGATTTTTTTTTTTTTTATTTACCCAAACTATGTGAAACGACTCCACAATAAGATGCCAGTTATGTTTAAACAATACATGGGAGGAAGAATATTGAATTTTATACGTAATTTATTTAGGTTAGGTTGAGTTGAGAATCATAAAATAAATGAGACCACCTAATAAATTTGAGTAATGAAAAAAATAGAAACATCGAGCAAGTTTGGAAGATGTAGCTATCTTTTACAATAAATTTCTACTGCTCGTGTACTGGCAAATTGATAGTTTTAAGGGCATGCATATTTTAAAACTCGTAAAACGTATTATACCAACAGATTATGTAGTCGCCTGACATTTATTTAGATGGTGTGAAAAAAAAATACATTTTGCAAGTTGAAATTTCTAAGAAACTATTTAATATTGTACGGAGATTCGAGAATAATCTAGATAAATTGTGTGTCCTAATTCCATGAGTTTGATGCATATTATATAAATATATTATGCAGTTGACAGTGTTTTGTTGGCACTAATTTTGAGACATTGAGCACTCTTAGATTAATTTGTCCTTTTTAATAGCAGAATCTGGGTTGTTATTTTGCTACGAACGTGATCAGATTACTAGTAACCATGGTACAAGTAAAAATAAATATTCGGAAGCTTCTAATAAAGATGCTGCGTACTGAAAATCTGAACCAACTCAACGTATTAAAAATAAGGTTCATTCTATCTAAAATATTACTCATAATTTTGCACTATAAACATTGTGCATAATCATGCGATACTTGGGTAAATTGGTCGGATGCGGATCCACACTTGACCGTTGACACTGTCAGAATTTGGGTAAAATGTTAGTTTTGTTACCGCCAGATTGGGTAAAATTTGTGCCGAAGACAACAAGCTGTCCTGCCAAATCATTGTGTGAGGGGGTCATGTACTGGAGCTCTGAAACCAATGAATAAAGAAAATCAGTATTCACCGGGGCCCACTTCTGACTAGCATGCCTAAGCTAGTAGCCTGGACTTAACCTAACCAGGTTCCGTTTTCCTTGCCTAATTCAATTTACATGTACGGTTGGGATGGAGCGGGGTAAGGGAACATTCAGACGGTTGAGATTTATTTTTAGATGAGTTGGATTGGGATCTTTGTATGTATATCTTTGGTCATGTTTGGTTAGGGTGTATAAATGAAGAATATATATATATATATACATTTTTTTTTGGCTTAATTTAAGTACGAGTGCTATATGCATGAATAATAACTGTGAATGAATAATTTAAGTATACATAAGAAACTAGATCTCTATAATTTGGACAAAATTGACATATATCACGTCACTCGCTGAAAAAGAGAGATATAATTGTATTCGGAGAGTATTTGAAACCACAAAAATATTACGAATAGTCAGACTTTTTTTTTGTTAATATATACAAAAATTATAATATGACCACAATTTAGAATTTTATTCTTGTAGCTATAAGTACGTCAATGTTGTCAGCGAAAACCGCAATAATATATTGACTAGATATATTTTTACACACCAACGAAGAAATTCGTACTTTCCAACTACTGGTACCATCTATAACATTTTGCCATTATCATATTCAAAAGAAAAGTGTGAATACTTCCATTACTGCGAAAAAACTTTTTCTTGGTGCTGGTACGGATGAAACAATCTTTATGAATTTTTGAACATTGCCAACTGGTCTTAACAAAATTTGGCATCATACATGTAAATTAGAAAAGTTTTACATCCGAATGTTATATCATACATGTAATATTTTGTGGTCATTCATTATTACTCGAGTAAAAGCACATCCGAGAATAAATAATCTAATTACTATATTTGATTAGTATCAAGTAAGAATAAGAGATTTTTTTCTTTTAAGTAACAAGCAAAAGCGATTTGAACAAAACGAAATATGTTTTCCATTGTCTTATTTAGTGAATGTTGTTTTCTTTTGTTACAATTAAATTTAATCGGTAACAAAGTACAAGTGCAGAAAGGTTATGAGATGTTAACTGAATAACCTTGATTGATCTAATCCCTTATCCAACAAAATTAGTTCATAAAGTTTTATTTTCTTTCCCTATATTTCTTATTCACAGTCCTAAACAACAAATTAAAATAATTATTTTTCCTTGCAAATCGAAAATATCAACCATAGAAAAGGATACAACAGAGTATGAATTAATAGGAGATTAGGATGAATCCAAAGTCCTGTAAAAATAAACTGTGTATAGAATATATAACACATCTCAATAAACTAAAAATAGTAGTTGGTCATTTTTCTTTATAATAATGAGTAATAATTATTTGACAGAGGTAGTAAAAGTAAAACATAGGTCTTGTGTTTATTTATTTCGCCAAGACACTGACAGTAACTCACATGAGGGTTCCTGAACAAAAATACCCCCACCATAACATTACCACCTAATAAATCAAATCAGAGAAAGAGAAAGAGAAAGCGATAAAAATTAGAATAGAAGACCCAACAATTAGTTAATTAAGTAATGATAAACGAGGATTAGTGTAAAACTAAAGGAAGATGCCATGTCGCTGTACCCAGGGACAGTGGTAATAAACAGAGTACTCTACTACTAGCAGCTCCTCACTTTCACCAACTCTCTCTCTCTTTGCTATTTCTTCTCTTGTAAACTCATCATTTCCTCTCTTTTCCCTTCTCTCTCTCTCATTAAAACAATAAAAATATAAGAAAAGGAGTCCGTTTTTTCCTCAGGGAAGGAAGAGTAACCACCTCCATCTCCACCATCCACCAACACTGCCACCATCACCATCTCTACATCTCTATCTCTCCCTGCAACCTCCATTTGGTATGCTGGAGCTTGAAGTAAAACCCAAGAAAGCATAATTAATAGCTGTTGCAGCAGTTCAACCCGTCTCTTTCGCACTACATTTATCCTCTGTTTCTCTCTTCCTCTGATCTAACCATTGATCCCACTTCTTTGGCTTTTGGGACTTGGGTCTTTTCCCAAGTAGTTAAGCAATTGTGAAGTTAGTGATTAGTGAAAGAGAAGATGACGATGGAGCATGGGGAAGATTGTTGTGTGAAGGTGGCTGTGCATATTAGACCCCTAATTCCTGATGAGAAATTACAAGGATGTAAAGATTGTGTTTCTGTTCCACCAGGACAACCACAGGTTTAGTTTCTCTCCTCTCTTTGATCCTTTTACTTTTTTTTTGCTCTTACTTTAATTAAGCCTTTTTCTTCAATTTTCGTCTCTTCCTTTAATAATTTCAATGAAGTAAAGGGTTGTTGGTTCTTTCCTTTTTGGTTTGTTGCTGTACCTTTTTTTTTTTTTTTGTGGGCAATTGATTTCGGCATATTCAACTCAATTGTGGTGGCATTAGGATTTTGCAGATTTTGCATGTTGTTTCTATGATGTGGGTATTGAAATTTGTATGAGTTAAAATAGGAGGAGAAAATGGGAGCCTCTTTTGTTTCCATTGGTTCTTTTCCCTTGCTCTATTTGCATGGTTCCTTGGAAGAAAATTTCAGTTGAATTTGTGTATTTGTGTTAATTGTTCTTTAGTTTCACTGTTTTTATGAGCATTTGTAATTAAGTTAAAATTTTGTTCTGATTCAGAGATAATATTCTGAACTCTTCTTCTACCTTCTCACTTTTGTTTGGCCATCTTTGGTTTTGCAATTCCTTAGGCAATAAGGCCAGATGCCACCATTTTCTTGTAATGCAATCAGTTTTACCATGTAATTACGTTTGTAGCGTTTCTAGAGTGCTTTTTTGTTAGATGTTTGTAAATTTTATTCCTGCAAAATTTCTGACCAGACCAATTAATACACTTCTGACATTATTTATTTTACTGAGCACCTTCTTCCTGTTTTTTTAATCCACTATACGAGATTTACAAAATTGGGGGCCTTCTTACTGATTTCCCTTGAGAAGTGCAATACGATTTTCTGTTCAGCCAATTATACGAGACTAAAATTTCCTCTTTTGAATCCAGATTTTTCTCCCCTTAATAATGTTCTCATGGTGTATATCCCCCCGGCCCCCAATTTTTTTTTTTTTTTTTTTTTTTTTTTTGGGAATATGGAAATAATGTATTTTCAGTAAAATTTTGTTGAAATACAATTGACCTAAAGCATCTGAGCTTGAGCAATTTTGGTAAAATCTAAGTGCTTAAGTAATACTCTTATGCTTACAGAGAAAACAAAGTCACAAAGAATCTTATGAGCCACATTAGTCAAATAGATTTGGCCACTCAATTTAAATATTGCTGTCTTTATCTTCTAATTAATTCTTCCACTACCTTCTAAATTGCCAACTATTTCTCCACTATCATGCTTCCCTTTGTTGGCAACTTATGTTCAATCAGCTTAATTGGCTAATTACAGCAAGTAATTTTCCCAAAATGTCTAGTTGCTATTTTTTAATCCTATACCTTTTATTGATGTTGGGTTGCAAAGTGTGGTTATCATAGCATCATTGATGATAGAATGATGAGTTACCACATGAAAACATGCTCCTGTCTCCTTCCCCACTCTAATGGCATTATTGCATCCTTTTTTATGTATTTCTTATACATTAATTTAGATGTGTGAGATGATAGCATATGGCCAGAGTGGTTCCAACCAGTAAGGGTTTAAGCATTTGTGTTCAATTAGCTATAGGGCCATAAGCTTCTAAGGCTGATGACTTAACATGTATCCAAATTAGAAAAATATGTTTATGTTGCAAAAATGTTCTTATGTTACTAATAAACAAAAATAATGCTAATTATTTTGGATACACCATTCAGGTGCAAATTGGAACACACTCCTTCACATTTGATCATGTGTACGGTAGCGCTGGTTCACCATCCTCTGCCATGTTCGACGAATGTGCGGCCCCTCTTGTTGATGGTTTGTTTCAAGGGTACAATGCCACTGTTCTTGCATATGGTCAGGTAAATTCAAGCACTGGAATTACCAATTCACCTGATTTGGGCTGTAAAATTGGACCCGCTAATTTGTGGAGGGGGGGGGGGGGATTACTTCTTGACACGTCTGCCAAAATTTATGATTGTTTATCTGATCTTGATTTTGCGGGATTATAGTTCCTTCTGAACTTGCCTGTTTGAGCCTTAAAGAATTAAATTTCTTGGTAAAAACACTTGCAGACTGGATCGGGAAAAACATATACAATGGGGACAGCATGCCGAGAGGGGTCTCATGTTGGGCTGATCCAGCAAGTCATGAATGCGTTGTTCAACAAGATTGACAAGTTGAAGAACCAAGTTGATTTCCAATTACGAGTCTCATTCATTGAGGTACCAATTTAAAAGGGTTGTTTTGTGCTGTAATTTCTCTTTTGCAATTGTCAGTTAAATATGTCTATTATCATAATTTTTTGTGGTGAAGATTCTGAAAGAAGAGGTGAGAGACTTGCTCGATCCAGCACTATCAGTGGGAAAAATTGAGAATGGAAATGGGAACATGAGCAAGGTTACAAATGTACATGGTAAGCCTCCAGTTCAGATCCGTGAGGCATCAAACGGGGTAATAACTCTTTCTGGGTCAACTGAGATCCATGTCACTTGTCAAAAGGAGATGGCGGCTTGCTTGGAGCAAGGTTCAGTTAACCGTGCGACTGGAAGTACAAACATGAACAATCAATCGAGGTTGGTGCCTTATTTTTTTAAATTTCACTATAAGGAAACAACCTCCATTTCTCTTTATCTTCCTGATATTTTATACTTTTTATCCCACTATGGGACCTTGATAGTCGTTCGCATGCAATCTTCACTATCACATTAGAGCAGATGCGTAAGATGGATCCAATAATAAGTTGCGAGGGAATTGCACTGGAGGAGTTAAATGAGGATTATCTTTGTGCGAAGCTCCACTTAGTGGATCTTGCTGGCTCTGAACGGGCCAAGCGAACTGGATCTGATGGCCTTCGGTTCAAAGAAGGTAAATCCTTTTCTTTTTCTTTGCTTTTTTTTTTTGTTGGGTTATCTAGACAAGCGGTACCTTATGTTTTGCCATTCCCATTTTGGTCCCTGAAGGCAATGTAAAGATCTGTTGGGGCACATGATCATGCTTTATTTCACAAAAATGATTTCTCATTTTTTCCATGATTTTGTGTGATTATCAAGTTTAGCAGTGTTTTCACTTAACAAAGAAATATCATTCGATGCAAGATCTGATTAAGGTTTGTGAAAAGTCCTCAAACCATAATGGTACCAGTTGGAACACTAAGGGGTAAAATGAGAGATTGAAACTTAATTTGTTAAAAGAACTGGTGATATTTCCTGGAAATTTTTGTGTCCCTAGCAATATTGAACTTTGGTATATGGCGCTGACAATAGGAATGATTTACATGCATTCAGGTGTTCACATTAACAAAGGACTTCTGGCACTTGGAAATGTTATAAGTGCGCTAGGAGATGAGAAAAAGAGGAAAGAAGGAGCCCACGTGCCTTATAGGGATAGCAAACTCACTAGACTTTTGCAGGTACTGTACGAGAAAGTTATTTAACTAAAGCCAAACGGTTACAAATTTCATTTTTTTTTTATCTTGGTAATTAATAATATGATATTATTGCAGGACTCCCTTGGAGGAAATAGCAGGACTGTTATGATAGGTAAGATAAGACCCTGCTGTTAATATTAATAATTTTGTAGTCGTGTCCAATGATCACCTCATTTGTAAATTTTTTTTTTGTGGTGCAGCGTGCATCAGCCCAGCAGATATTAATGCAGAGGAGACATTGAACACACTAAAATATGCCAATCGTGCTCGTAATATTCAAAATAAGCCTGTTGTGAGTACTCCCTCATTAACACATACAAGTCATTAGCTTTTATTGTCTGTAATCATGTGAGCCTTATGTTATTCCATTATTCTTTTGGTCTTGAATTTTTCAGGTAAATAGGAATCCAATCTCTGACGAGATGCAAAGGATGAGGCAACAAATTGAGTACTTACAGGCAGAGTTAATTTCAGCTCGAGGAGGAACACGGCATGATGAAATTCAAGTAAGTAAAAGGCAAATTTGACACAAACATTTCACATTTCTCATCGAGTCTACTATATCTAACTATGATATATAGTGTTTTATGCTAGCTGGACGTAATGGTTTTTAAGATATCCTTCATAAACTTTGTGTTAATCTAAGTTAACAGAGCTTAGCTAATTTAAAATCTTAGCTGAGGAATATACATTCAACAATGAGTGTTCAGATATATGTTCTTTCATTTTTTTGACAACATGATAAGCAGTTCTCTGTATTAAACTTAAAATATCAGATGGCATAGAAGTTCCTTTTTTTACCCGGTATAATTATGTAGGTGCTAAAGGAAAAAATATCATGGCTAGAGGCAACAAATGATGAACTATGTAGGGAGCTCTACGGGCATCGAAATCGGTCTGGCCAGGCAGACACGTTTGAAACAGACATTCAGGTGCATTTTTTTTCATTGCTGTCGAAATGTCCCGGGGCCAAATTGTAGTTTATTACCATTATTTTTGTTCTTAGAGAAGTTACCTTCTTTCCAAAAAAAAAACAATAAGGTAACAAATTATTTTTGTTCATTCTTATAGAAAAATGGGACTTGTTTACCGAAGGCAGAAGGGCTCAAAAGGAGCCTATCAAGTACAGAATTGCTGGATGTACAAATGGCTGATCCTATAAGAGGTATTTTCTGCCTCGATTCATTTTTTTTTTCATATTTGCAGGATCTTATGTATAATTATTTTAATTGTTTTCTTATAACATGTCGTAGAGTGTTTCTTTTTTTCCTTACAAGTACATCAGAGGAAAAATTTTCCTAAATCATTTTGTCTGCAGTAGAGTTTTATTAGTACCTATAAGGGCCAGCCAAATAAACACACAGCAGCTTCTCTAATTCAAATTTTGTATTTGCACTTCTTTAAATGGCTAACTCTTTTACGTCTTTTTAACCCGTGCCAGAAAGTTGCAATAACAAGGAGATTGAAGATGAGGTGGCAAAAGAGTGGGAGCATACTATGCTGCAAGATTCAATGGGCAAGGAGTTAAATGAGCTAAACCGCCAACTTGAACAAAAGGAGGTATTGTACTTCATTCCCTTGAAAATGAAGCTTTTATTTTTTTAGAGTAAAGAAACTATAGTAAAGATCGTTTATGACCTTTACAGTCTGAGATGAAAATGTATGGAGGAATCGAAACTCTTGCACTAAAACAGCATTTTGGGAAGAAAATCATGGAACTTGAAGAAGAGAAAAGAACAGTACAGGTTAGTTTTTGTTCAAACATTAAATACTCTCGTTTGCATTTTCTTGGCTCTCGGCATTTCTTTTTCCTTTTTTTTTTGTACTTAAAGCTAACAAAGATAAGCACATTGCAGCAAGAAAGAGATAGGTTGTTGGCTGAAGTGGAGAGTCTTAATGCTGATGGTCAGGCAAACAAGTTGCGGGATATTCAGTTGCAGAAACTCAAATCCCTTGAATCGCAGGTTTCTTCGTAGATCATAAATCTGTTTCTTCTTACAATGTTTAAAATTTATCCAACTATAGTGACCTGAGGTTTTAATTTTCCCAGATCCAAGATCTGAAAAAGAAGCAGGAAAACCAGGTACAACTTTTGAAGGAGAAACAAAAAAGTGATGAGGCAGCAAAGAAATTACAAGACGAGATTCAATTTATCAAGCAACAAAAAGTTCAACTGCAGCATAAAATTAAGCAAGAGGCTGAACAGTTCCGTCAGTGGAAGGCTTCTCGTGAAAAGGAGCTTCTACAGGTAACCTATTTCCCAAACAAAAGAAAGAAGGATCAAGAGAAATAAGTTAAAATAACAATTTCCTTATATTTGGTTTGCATTTTTAAACAGCTAAGGAAAGAAGGAAGGAGAAATGAATATGAGCGCCATAAGCTTCAGGCACTAAACCAGCGACAGAAGCTGGTAAAAGTTTTCCCACTTCCACATTTTACACTTATTCTTTTAATGGCTTACTCAAATTGGAATTGAAAGATCAATTAAGAACTGAAAAAATGAAAAAAAAAAAATTATAATTCTTACAGGTGCTCCAGAGAAAGACCGAAGAGGCAGCCATGGCAACCAAGAAACTAAAAGAGCTTCTAGAGGCCCGTAAATCATCTGCTCGGGAACATTCAGGTTTCTGTCCTCTTAATTTCTTATATTTACTTCTTGATCAAAGAGATACAATGAAAGTGTAAAACTCTAAATGACATCTTTTTTCCATAAGCAGGCCTGTCTAATGGCAGCTCTCCAACAAGCCTGGTAATTAGATCATCCTTTACTTAATTTCTTTCATTTTTTTATTTGTTGTAAATAGTGACTAATGTTTTTTTTCAGTTCTCACCACAGATATATTAATACCTGCATAATAGGAATTATTATGTAGGGTTCACTTATGTTGATTGTTTTTTGTTAAATTCCAGATGAATGAGAAGGCTTTACAAAAATGGCTGGATCAGGAGCTTGAAGTGATGGTCCATGTCCATGAAGTGCGAAATGAATACGAGAAGCAAAGTCAATTGTGAGTAACTAATGTTTCTCTTTATACAGCAGTTTTCTCGTAAACTACTGTTCTCTTGAGGAAAAACAATTTCTGTTTGGTAAATTTTTATAATGATCCTTTATATTGAAAAATAAATTAAGAATGATCATGGGAATGATTGGTAATTTACCAGCTTCATATTAAGATTTAGACCTTACTGATAAAACCTGCATTATTGTACTCTCCTCTCAGTTATTATTGCTTTTCCCTTTTTTAAAACAAAAATGAACAAAAAGGAAAATCTGGAAAAAAAAAAAATCAATAATAATGATCACATATCCCTTGAGCTTCTCTTAAGCAGATTTTGTTGCACAATTAGTTATACATCCTTCTGTTTTGCTTATAGTTCCACTTCCACATGTTGCCTTCATTTAGCTCTTTTCTTTTCCGACTACTCGTTCATGTTGTATTTTCTTGTATCTGTGGTAGACGTGCTGCTCTTGCTGAGGAGCTAGCTATCTTGAAGCAGGAAGATGCCATTTCAGGAAATGGTGCAGTGAGTCCAGGAAGGGGTAAAAATGGAAGTTCGAGGTAACTACTAGATCTTCTGTGTAAACTTTTGCTTAGTTCATGAATCACAAAGATATCAATTTCAGGGTACCAAATTATGCAAATCTTATCTCTTTTTTGTTAAATCGTGCAAACTGCCATTTGTTTTTGTGATGTGATGCCACTATTAAGATGGTTTTGTGTTTAACTAGCTAATGAATTCTTTACAGGGTGTCGAACATGTCACCAAATGCAAGAATGGCGAGAATGGCATCACTAGAGAGTATGGTGAGCATTTCATCAAACACTCTGGTGGCAATGGCCTCCCAGTTGTCAGAAGCCGAGGAGAGGGAGCGTGCCTTCTCTGGTCGCAGTCGTTGGAACCAGCTGAGATCCATGGCTGAGGCTAAAAACCTTCTCCAGTATGTGTTCAGTGTCGCAGCTGACTCCAGGTTAGTTTCTTTATTTTGACCCTTTTTTTCATCGTCAGCAAATTAATCATACAAATGCACAACATCTTATTTTGGTTGTGGAAATAGATGCCAGGTAGCGGAGAGGGACATAGAGATAAAGGAACTCAAGGAGCAAATGAATGAGCTTGTCGGAATTCTCAGGCACAGCGAAGGAAGAAGGAAAGAGATGGAAAAATACATAAAACAGAGGGAGCAAGCTTTTGCTGCTGCACTTGCCACACCCCCTCCCTCTCCTGTAAGCATCAATTTCTGGGAAGTTTTATGTTCATTTGGAAATATGGCACCGATATATGTGGCTTAGCTATATTCCACGTGTAAATGTTAGGGCAATGTAAACGGAGCAGTTAAGCACTCTGCTGATGAAAGCGGACCACCACTATCTCCAGTAGCGGTACCTGCTCAGAAGCAGCTCAAGTACTCAGCAGGAATTGTAAATAGCCCAAGCAGCAAGAATCACACATTTAACAACCAGCCTCTCAAGGTTTTTCTCTGCCCCAATCCTCATCCATGCTAACATGTTTTGGTACAATTCAAGTCGTAATAAAGAGTTTTTTTTTTTTCATCTTTAATAACAAAATAGCAGATGGTACCCATTGCACAACTACCAGTAGGAAAGAAGTTAGCTGTGGCTGGTCAATCAGGAAAGCTATGGAGGTGGAAAAGAAGCCACCACCAATGGTTGGTACAATTCAAGTGGAAATGGCAAAAACCATGGAAGCTCTCTGAACTCATCCGTCATAGTGATGAAACAATCATGCGGTCTCGTCCCAGACCTCTCACTTTCCACAGGGCGGTATGAAAAAAAGGAATGCTTCCCAAGACCTGACTTTTTTTTTTTTTTTCCTTTTTCTTAACTCGGCCGTGAGACTGGGCTCTGTAAATGTTTATAATAGTGTAATGTGCTTTAGGTGTATATTTTAAGCATCTATAGCTAAAAATGCATATAGAGAAGAGAGCACAAGGAAATATTCTTTTGTGCACAAGCTAGTTGAATTCAGAATTCAGATACTATATTTCACGAAGGAAATACTAAACTGGTTTCGCCTCTGACGAATTTATGAACACTCAGATGGATATCTGACACGTGGTGGCGATGCTATATACATGTTTTGTCTATTTTGTTTCTTTGTTTTTATAAAGATTGTAAGGAGGTTGATTGACATTTGTTTGGTTTGCTAGGATTTGCTTGTAATAATATGTTTCATTTGTTGATGCCCTGAATGTGCAGATCTTTTTGTTTGTTTATTTGTATTGACAAACTAACTGGTTATCAAAATTGAAATCAGTGTTGTTATAGGTCTCTTAATTTGTTGCTCTCTCTTTTGATAGTATGTGTAACTTTTGGAATCCTTTAATTATTTTGCAAGCAATAGTTTATCATTTTTCTTTAAAAAAATGGCTGAACAGTCAACAATGTCGCAGTTGGGGTATTGTACAACCTTGTCTCCTATGTAATTTGCAATGTGTTAGTTAAGTTAGGTGGACCCATAACTCTGATTTGTCCTTTTGTAGGTTGCTTCAAATTTCATTTTGTCACAATCAATTTACTCCTCTTGCGTCAATCAATCAACCCGAGTGCATTTTTCTTTCAAATCATCTCTTGTTTAATTCTTGATAACCTCCTTTTCTTGTCTTGATTGATGACCTCTTAAATTCATGTCTCTTGGAGTGTAAATTTCCTTTTTTTTTTTCACTTGTTTCAATGTCCGAAAGGAGAAAAATGAAGGAGATGGAATGGAAAGGTGAAAGGCAATGGAGCTATAAAGTATTGCTTTAGATCATTTGAGTTAGTCCAATTTTAATTGTCAATCAATAATTTTATTAAACAAAATTTTTTAAAAGATTATACACTAGCAAATTCAATAAAAGAAGAGGAAAATACACATGGAAATGCATTTTATTGACGTCCAACTTTAATTCTTTTGTCATACTCATAAGTCATAACAATTTGACAACTACATTTGTCGCACGATTAGCCTTGTCGAGACGTCAAGGCGAGAGGTCTTACTTCTGCATATGTATATTGGGCTAGCCTATTCGTTACTGGGCTGAAATATATATATTATTTTCGAGTTGACCCAGCTCTTGAGATGTGAAAAATCAATGCATCCGGTTTATAATGCACTGAGGGGCTAATCGAGTTTTGCTCGATATTTGACTTACAAATAAATATAAAATATATTATAATTTTTTAATTTGTAAAAATAAATGTATATATATATTTTTTTAATTTCTGATGGGAATAACTAAGCCTTTGATTAGCCTTTGATTAGCCTATCACTAACTTATAACTAACGTTAATTAACAGGTACCCATTGGTACCAACGAATGATATCAAAATAGAATCTTTAACATTTTAATTTTGTAGAACATAAACTTAACAAATCAAGGACATTCTTTTATAACCTTCAACTTCCCTTTATATGACTCAGCATAGATTGTGTCTCTCTATATCCATGTGCATCATCTTAAGCTTTTCAACATTATAAAGAACTATAACATGTTCTTCTTATTACATTAAAAACAAAATAAAACAATAAAATAATTAGATGTAAATTTATTTGTTGGGAAAAAATGTTGCTATCTAACCCCTCTAGTAAATATAAAGTCTGCTCAATCAACTTTAAATATACACAAAAATCTTTAAATTGAATTGTGGATTCACAGTCTTCACAAACAGAGCGTTATCCTTAATCAATAGACTTATAGTTAATTATGAGCCTCATTATTATATTAAAATTAAAATTTCCTTAGATCTAGCACAACCTATAATGCAAATCTCATAAATTAAAATCGGGTTATAAATAGAAATTTATTGCCCCTATATCATGCACTACATATTGAAATGGTAATCTCCTCTATCTCCTATGAAATGCATATAATAAATTTCCAAATCAGATACATCGAATTTACAATGTAATTGCAGACTTTACATTAATGGGATAGAATATATATTGTTTTTGAATATACATTAATAGATAACGCCCAAATGACAATTATATTCTATGTTTAATGCAATATCCGAACATTTTAATTTCATTTTAAGTTGAATGATCTGGCGATTAAGGGGCAAAATTGCGCTCAATAAATCCAATATAAAGTAAAATATCACCGATCTGGCAATTTAGGCACATTATATGCAATTTACGATGTATATTCGAATTATTTGAATAAATAAGAACAAAAAAAGATTCTAGATAAAATAAAGAGCTTAAATATAGAGTATTGTAAACAAATGACTTTAAATGAGTGCAAAATCTCTTGAAATGCCCAAATGATGCTGAGAATTTGCAATATTTTCATACCATATAAACCAATTATTTTTATAAATGAGATCAGGAAAATATTGTAAACAATATAAAGAGCTTAAATATAAAATTATTGCGATCAAATGTCATAAAATGAATGAAAATCGCTCGAAATGCTGAAATGATGCTCAAAATTTGCATTATTTGACCAATATATGCGTATTTGCTACGTATAATCTAATTATTTGAATAAATACAAACAGAATCATAATCTAGACAAAATAAATAGTTTAAATATAGATTATTGTGAAAAATGACTCAAAATAAATGCAAAATCTCTTGAAATGCTCAAATGATGCTCAGAATTTGCATTATTTCCACATTATATGTGAATTTACTCTGTATAAACCAATTATTAGAATAAATAAGATCAAAAACATATTCTAGACAAAATAAAGAGCTTAATTATATATTTTATTAATCAAATGACTTAAAATGAATGCAAAATCGCTGGAAATACTCAAATGATGCTCTGAATTTACATTATTTGCACATTATATGCGTATTTATTATGTATATTCCGATTATTTGAATAAATAAAATCATAAACATATTCTAGTCAATTTAACGAGCTTAAATATTAGATTAATGCGATCAAACAACTTAAATTGAATGCAAAATCTCTTGAAATACTCAAATGATGCTCAGAATTTGCATTATTTGCACATTATATGTATATTTACTATGTATAATCTGATTATTTGATAAAATAAGGTTATAAACATATTCTAGTCAATATGAAGAGCTTAAATATTAGATTATTGAGATTAAATAAGTTAAAATGAATGCAAAATCGCTAGAAATGCTCAAATGATGCTCAGAATTTGCATTATATGCACATTATATGTGTATTTACTATGTATAATACAATTATTTGAATAAATAAATTCAGAAACATATTCAAGACAAAATAAAGATCTTAAATATAGATTATTGCGAACAAATGACTTAAAATGATTGCAAAATCTCTTAAAAAACTCAAATGATGCTCAGAATTTGCATTATTTGCACATTATATACGTATTTACTATGTATTATCCCTTTATTTGAATAAATAAGATGAGAAACATATTCTATACAATATAAAGAGCTTAAATATAAATTATTGTGATCAAATGTCAAAAAAAGAATGAAAATCGCTCGAAATGCTCAAATGATGCTCAGAATTTGCATTATTTGTACAATATATGCGTATTTACTATGTATAATCCAATTATTTGAATAAATAAAAACAGAATAATAATCTAGACAAAATAGAAAGCTTAAATATATATTATTGCGAAAACTGGCTCAAAATAAATGCAAAATATCTTGAAATGCTGAAATGGTGCTCAGAATTAGCATTATTTGCACATTATATGTGTATTTACTCTGTATAATACAATTATATCAATAAATATGATCAAAAACATATTCTAGACAAAATAAAGAGCTTAAATATAGATTATAGCGATCAAATGACTTAAAATGAATGCAAAATCGCTGGAAATGTTCAAATAATGCTCAGAATTTGCATAATTTGCACATTATATGTGTATTTACTATGTGTAATCCAATTATTTGAATACATAAGATCATAAACATATTCTACTCAATATAAAGAGCTTAAATATTAGATTATTGCGATCAAATAACTTAAAATGAATGCAAAATAGCAAGAAATGCTCAAATGATGTTCAAAATTTGCATTATTTGAACATTATATGTGTATTTACTATGTATAATCCCATTATTTGAATAAATAAATTCAGAAACATATACTAGACAAAATAAAGATCTTAAATTGCGAACAAATGACTTAAAATGATTGCAAAATCTCTTGAAATACTCAAATGATACTCATAATTTGCATTATTTGCACATTATATATGTATTTGCTATGTATAATCCGATTATTTGAATAAATAAGATCATAAACATATTCCAGTCAATATAAAGAGCTTAAATATTAGATAATTGCTATCAAATTACTTAAAATGAATGCAAAATGGCTAGAAATACTCAAATGATGTGCAGAATTTGCATTATTTGCACATTATATGTGTATTAACTATGTATAATACAATTATTTAAATAAATAAATTCAGAAAGATATTTTAGACAAAAAAAAGATCTTAAACATAGATTATTGCGAACAAATGACTTAAAATGATTGGAAAATCTCTTGAAATACTCAAATGATGCTCAGAATTTGCATTATTTGCAAATTATATACGTATTTACTATGTATATAAAGAGCTTAAAAATAAATTACTGTGATCAAATGACATAAAATGTATACAAAGGATGCTCAAAATTCGCTTTGTTTCCATATCACATGCAAATTTACTATGTATAGTTGAATTATTTGAATAGATAAGGACAGAAACATGTGTTAGATAAAATAAAGAGCTTAAATATATATTATTGCGAACAAATAACTTAAAATGAATGCAAAATCTCTTGAAATGCTCAAATGATGCTGAGAATTTGCATTATTTGTACATTATATGTGTATTTACTATGTATAATACAATTATTACAATAAATTAGATAAGATCATAATTTAGACAATATAAAAAGATTAAATATAAATTATTGCGATCAAATAAACAAAAAATGAATGTAAAATCGCTCGAAATGGTAAAATGATGCTGAGAATTTGAATTATTTGCACATTATATGCGTATTTACTATGTATAATCCAATTATTTTAATAAATAAGAGCAGAAACATCTTCTAAAAAAATAAAGAGTTTAAATATAGGTTATATCGAGCAAATGACTTAAAATGAATGCAAAATCTCTTGAAATGATCAAATGATGCTCAGAATGCACAAAGGATGCTCAGAATTTGCATTATTTGCGCATTATATGCAAATTTACTATGTATAATCCAAATATGTGAATAAATAAGATCACAAACATATTCTAGACAAAATAATGAGCTTAAATATAGATTATTGCAAACAAATAAATTAAAATGAATGCAAAATCTCTTGAAATGTTCAAATGATCTCAGAATTTGCATTATTTGCACATTATATGCGTATTTACTATTTATAATCCAATTATTTGAATAATAAAGATCAGAAGCATATTATAGACAATATAAAGAGCTTAAATATAAAATTAATGGAAAATTGCTTGAAATGCACAAATGATGCTAAGAATTTGCATTATTGGCGCATTATATGCGTATTTACTGTGTATATTCCAATTATTTTAATAAATATGATCTGAGAAATATTCTAGACAAAATAAAGAGCTTAAATACAGAGTACTGCGAACAAATGACTTAAAATGAATACAAAATCTTTTGAAATGCTCAAATGATGTTCATAATTTGCACATTATATGCATATTTTCCTATGTATAATCCAATTATTTTAATAAATATGAACACAAACATTATCAGGACAATATAAAGAGCTTTTATATAGATTATTGCGATCAAATTACCTAAAATGAATGCAAATTCGCTTCAAATGCTTAATTGATGCTCCAAATTAGCATTATTTGCAAATTATTTGCGTATTTACTATGTATATTACAATTATTTTAATAAATAAGATCTGAGAAATATTCTAGACTATATAAAGAGCATAAATATAAATTATTGCAGTTAAATGAATTTAAATGAATGCAAAATTGCTTGAAAGCTCAAATGATGCTCAGAATTTGCATTATTTGCATCATGAGCGTATTTTCTATGTATAGTCATAATTTTTTGAATAAATAAGATCAGAACATATTCTGGACAATATAAAGAGCTGAAATGTTGATTATTACGATCAAATCACTTAAAATGTATGCAAAATCGCTTAAAATGATCAAACGATGCTCTGAATTTTTATTATTTGCACATTATACTCGTATTTAGTATGTTCAAACAATTATTTAAGTAAATAAGATCATAAATAAATTCCAGAATAAATTTTTAGCTTAAATATAGATTATAGCGAACAAATGACTTAAAATGAAAGCAAAATTTCTTGAAATGATCAAATGATCCTCAGAATTTGCATTATTTGCACATTATATGCGTATTTACTATGTATAATCCAATTATTTGAATAAATAAGTTCAGAAACATTATCTAGACAATATAAAGAGCTTATATAAGGATTATAGCTATCAAATGACTTAAAATGAATGCGAAATCGCTTGAAATGCTCAAATGATGCTCACAATTTGCATTATTTGCACATTATTTGTGTATTTACTATGCTTAAATATGGATTACTGTGTTAAAATGATTTTAAATGAATCGAAAATTGCTTGAATTGCTCAAATGATGCTCAGAATTTTCATTATATGCATATTATATTCATATTTACAATGTATAATCCAATTATTTGACTAAATAATATCAGAAACATATTCTAGAAAAATAAAGAATTTAAATATAAATTATTGCGAACAAATGTCTTAAAATTAATTCAAAATCGCTTGAAATGCTCAAATGATGCTTGGAATTTGCATTATTTGCAAATTATATGCGTATTTACTATGTATAATCCAATTATTTGAATAAATAAGGTCAGAAACATTATCTAGACGATATAAAGAGCTTATATATAGATTATTGCGATCAAAAGACTTAAAATGAACGCAAAATCGCTTCAAATACACAAATGATGCTCCGAATTTGCAATATTTGCACATTAGATGCGTATTTACTATGTATAATCCAATTATTTGAATAAATAAGATCAGAAACATATTCTAGACAGAATAAAGAGCTTAAATATAGATTATTACGAACAAATAACTTAAAATGAATGCAAAATCTCTTGAAATGATCCTCAGAATCTGCATTTTTTGCACATTATGTGTATTTAGTATTTACTATTTATAAACCAATTATTCGAATAATAAAGATTAGAAACGTATTATAGAAAATATAAAGACGTTAAATAAAAATTGTTATGATCAAATGACAAAAAATGAATGCAAAATCGCTGCAAATACACAAATGATGCTCAGAATTTCCATTATTTGCGAATTATATGCGTATTTACTATGTATAATCCAATTATTTGAATAACTACGAACAGAAACATATTCTAGATAAAATACGGAGCTTAAATATAGATTATTGGGAACAAATGACTTACAATGATTGAATACAAACTCGCTTGAAACATCAAATAATGCTCAGAATTTGCATTATTTGCATATCATCAGCGTTTTTACTATGTATAGTCAAAATTATTTGAATAAATAAAATCAACATATTCTGGACAATATATAGAGCTGAAATATTGATTATTACTATCAAATGACTGCAAATGAATGGAAAGTCGCTTGAGATGCTCAAATGATGTCCTGAATTTGCATTATTCGCACATTATATGTGTATTTACTATGTATAATCCGATTATTTGAATAAATAAGATTAAAAACATATTCCAGTCAATATAAAGAGATTGAATATTAGATTATTGCGATCAAATAACTTAAAATGAATCCAAAATATCTTGAAATGCTCAAATGATCCTGAGAATTTGAATTATTTGCACATTATATGCGTATTTACTATTTATAATCCAATTATTTTAACAATAAAGATCAGAAACATATTCTAGACAATATAAAGAGCTTAAAAATAAAATTAATGCAAAATCCCTTGAAATGCACAAATGATGCTCAGAATTTGCATTATTGGCGCATTGTATGTATATTTACTATGTATTTTACAATTATTTTAATAAATAATATATGAAAAATATTCTAAACAAAGTAAAGTGCTTAGATATAAATTATTGCGATCAAATGACTCAAAATTTGCACAAAATCGCTGGAAAGCTCGAAAGATGCTCAGAATTTGCATTATTTGCACACCATGAGCGTATTTCCTATGTATAGTCATAATAAATAAGATCAGAACAAATTCTGGATAATATAAAGAGCTGAAATATTAATTATTAGGATCAAATGACTTAAAATGAATGTAAAATCGCTTGAAATGATCAAATGATGTTATGAGTTTGTATTATTTGCACATTATGCTTGTATTTAGTATGTATAAACAATTATTTAAGTAAATAAGATCATAAATAAATTCCAGAACAAATAAAGAGCTTAAATATAGATTATTGCAAACAAGTGACTTAAAATGAATGCAAAAATTCTTGAAATGATCAAATGATCCTCAGAATTTGCATTATTTGCACATTATATGCGTAATTTAGTATGTATAATCCAATTATTTGAATAAATAAGTTCAGAAACATTATCTAGACGATATAAAGAGCTTATATATGGATTATAACTATCAAATGACTTAAAATGAATGCGAAATCGCTTGAAATGCTCAAATGATGCTCAGAATTTGCATTATTTGCACATTATTTGTGTATTTACTATGTATAATCCCATTATACGAATAAATAAGATCAGAAACATATTCTAAATAAAATAATAATCTCAAATATTGATTATTGCGAGAAAATGACTTAGAATGAATGCCAAATCTTCAGAAATGCTCAAATCATGCTCGGAATTTGCATTATTTGCAAATTATATGTGTATTTACTATTTATGATAGAAGTACTTGTATAAGTAGGATCAGAAACAATTTCTAGACAATATAAAGAGCTTAAATATGGATTACTGTGTTAAAATGATTTAAAATGAATTGAAAATTGCTTGAATTGCTCAAATGATGCTCATAATTTTCATTATATGCATATTATATTCATATTTACTATGTATAATCCAATTATTGGACTAAATAATATCAGAAACATATTCTAGAAAAATGAAGAATTTAAATATAAATTATTGCGAGAAAAAGTCTTAAAATTAATTAAAAATCGCCTGAAATGCTCAAATGATTCTTGGAATTTGCATTATTTGCAAATTATATGCGTATTTACTATGTATAGTCCAATTATTTGAATAAATAAGGTCAGAAACATTATCTAGACGATATAAAGAGCTTATATGTAGAATATTGCGATCAAATGACTTAAAATGAACAATCTCTTGAAATGCACAAATGATGCTCCGAATTTGCAATATTTGCACATTATATGCGTATTTACTATGTTTAATCCAATTATTTGAATAAATAAGATAAGAAACATATTCTAGACAGAATAAAGAGCTTAAATATAGATTATTGCGAACAAATAACTTAAAATGAATGCAAAATCTCTTGAAATGATCCTCAGAATCTGCATTATTTGCACATTATGTGTATTGTATTTACTATTTATAAACCAATTATTTGAATAACAAAGATTAGAAACATATTCTAGAAAATATAAGGACCTTAAATAAAAAATTTTGTGATCAAATGACATAAAATGAATGCAAAATCGCTGGAAATACACAAATGATGCTCAGAATTTTCATTATTTGCGAATTATATGCGTATTTACTATGTATAATCCAATTATTTGAATAACTAAGAACAGAAACATATTCTAGATAAAATACGGAGCTTAAATATAGATTATTGGGAACAAATGACTTACAATGAATGCAAACTCGCTTGAAACATCAAATAATGCTCAGAATTTGCATTATTTGCATATCATCAGCGTATAGTCAAAATTATTTGAATAAATAAAATCAGAAACATATTCTGGACAATATATAGAGCTGAAATATTGATTATTACTATCGAATGACTGCAAATGAATGGAAAGTCGCTTGAGATGCTCAAACGATGTCCTGAATTTGCATTATTCGCACATTATATGTGTATTAACTATGTATAATCCGATTATTTGAATAAATAAGATCAAAAACATATTCCAGTCAATATAAAGAGATTGAATATTAGATTATTGCGATCAAATAACTTAAAATGAATCCAAAATATCTTGAAATGCTCAAATGATCCTGAGAATTTGAATTATTTGCACATTATATGCATATTTACTATTTATAATCCAATTATTTTAACAATAAAGATCATAAATATATTCTAGACAATATAAAGAGTTTAAAAATAAAATTAATGCAAAATCCCTTGAAATGCACAAATGATGCTCAGAATTTGCATTATTGGCGCATTGTATGTATATTTACTATGTATTTTACAATTATTTTAATAAATAAGATCTGAGAAATATTCTAGACAAAGTAAAGTGCTTAGATATAAATTATTGCGATCAAATGACTCAAAATTTGCACAAAATCGCTGGAAAGCTTGAAAGATGCTCAGAATTTGCATTATTTGCACACCATGAGCGTATTTCCTATGTATAGTCATAATAAATAAGATCAGAACAAATTCTGGACAATATAAAGAGCTGAAACATTAATGTAAAATTGCTTGAAATGATCAAATGATGCTCTGAGTTTGTATTATTTGCACATTATGCTCGTATTTAGTATGTTTAAATAATTATTTAAGTAATAAGATCATAAATAAATTTCAAAACAAATAAAGAGCTTAAAAATAGATTATTGCAAACAAGTGACTTGAAATGAATGCAGAATTTCTTGAAATGTTCAAATGATCCTTAGAATTTGCATTATTTGCACATTATATGCATATTTACTATGTATAATCCAATTATTTGAATAAATAAGTTCAGAAACATTATCTAGACAATATAAAGAGCTTATATATGGATTATAGCTATCAAATGGCTTACAATGAATGCGAATTCGCTTGAAATGCTCAAATGATGCTCAGAATTTGCATTATTTTCACATTTTTTGTGTATTTACTATATAATCCCATTATACGAATAAATAAGATCAGAAACATATTCTAAATAAAATAATAATCTCAAATATTGATTATTGCGAGCAAATGACTTAGAATGAATGTCAAATCTCTAGAAATGCTCAAATCATGCTCATAATTTGCATTATTTGCAAATTATATGCGTATTTACTATGTATGATGAAATTACTTGTATAAGTAGGATCAGAAACAGGTTTTAGACAATATAAAGAGCTTAAATATGGATTATTATGATAAAATGATTTAAAATGAATTGAAAATTGCTTGAATTGCTCAAATGATGCTCAGAATTTTCATTATATGCATATTATATTCATATTTACTATGTATAATCCAATTATTTGAATAAATAATATAAGAAATATATTCTAGAAAAATAAGCAATAATATTCGGCACATAAACAGTCACATAGTATCACGTTGTAGAAATTGAAAAATATGCTATTTATCAATGCTTGGAGTGCCGGGCTAGATTTTAAAAAAAAAAATGATCCCGAAATCCACACATCTTTATTTAATAGTATTATGATGAAGTCATTTTAATTTTTGATACTTGTACAAACTTAACATTAGTTATAGAAATTTCAAAATATTTTGTTCATAGTTCAGATTTGTTGTTGTAATTTGACCTTGCGCTTGGCAAGTAAATAGATACAAATTCTTTATAGTATTGGTCTTCGATATTAGTCAAGTAGATGAAGCAGTATTAGACTATATAAGATTAAATGGCCCTTATGTATTATGTTAACAAGTAAAAAATATTGCAAATTATTAAAATTAGTACTTCAAATTTACTTCACCTATAAAAATGTTTTAATTTTACTACCTCTTGAAACACCTTAAATTACTTATATCAATTATACGTGATGCCTCAACGCATCTCAAAACACTTACCGAACAGCTTGTTCGCGCTAACCAAACAGATCGCGAACAAGAGCTTCCTTGTTCCCCGATTTTTGTGAACTGCGAACAACGAACTGCTTGTTCGCGAAAGCCTGTTCGTCCATCTGTTCGCACCCCTGTTCACACATACCCAAACAAACCCTTAAAAAATTGTCCCTGGCGGACTGGCCAGACGTATAATTCTGTAACGCAACTAATTTCCAAGCGAAAAGCGAACACAATGGAGTGAGTATAGACGTAATAGGCATTTAGTCCAATAGTCCTCTATGACTCAGACAGGTACGCCAAAATTTTGTTTGGGCTCTTGTGAACCTAAAGCACCAAGCTAATAGTTGTGAACTTTGTGTACGTAAAGGAAACGTTCGGGAGTTTTTTTTTAAGAATCATTCGAGCTGAAAACTTCTGCTGCTGCGAACTCTTTTAAATAATTGCTATCAGGCCTTAAACATTACTTTGAAAAAAAATTTTATGACAATGTAACCGTTTGCCTGAATTATATATTTTTTGAAATATTTTCCGAGGAAATCAATTTTGGTTTCTAATTATTTATTGCATCAAATCGGCATTTAAATTATGGAAAACAAGATATCCTCAAATTTAATTATTTTTAAAATTTTATGATTGATGCGGTGAAAGTAAAAAATGAGGGGCCATTTTAGTGTTTTTATATAATTTCAGAAGCAAATTAAATTTTTCTCGAAGATTTTGCAATTACTTTATTTATTTCAACTGAAAGCTTAGAACAAATTTTTATTCTAAGAATTAAAAAAAAATGAATATTTCCTCTTTTAATCGGATCTAGGGTTTTTGATGGAAATTGCTTCCTACACGTCCTGTTTTTAGAGATCCACTCCCTTTTCTTTTAAAATGACTCAAGTTGTCCTTGTCGAGGATACAGCGCAAGAGAAAAAAATAGAGAAATGTGAGAGACATTAAGTAGGACATAGGAGCGGATCTCCAAATTGAGGAGTGAAGAAAACAATTACCGTTCTGGACCTTTGGTAGAATTTTCCGGCTCCAGCACAGCTTAACAACTTCTAACGAATTAAACCCACTGAAATTGAACGATTCTGCTCACCAAGGGCAACTAAATAAATGGCTTTCGTCAAACAAGGGGGAAAAAATGAACAAAATGAAAAGTAGAGAAAAATGATGATGTTATTCCGGCGTGGCTGATTAGTGTTGGTGATAGGCACTCCTAGAAATTCTTAATTTTACATAGCCATTTATGTAGCGTATATCTAGAAACTCAAAAAAAATCTACGTAGTGCGATCCACACTGAAATGATGTCCATCCAAAGAGGAGCTCGATCTGACACACTTATCGGCACTCTTGGTTGTTGTACTCTTCATTTACCTTTTTTTTTTTAAACCTCAAACTTCTTGTAACTTCCGTGCTGCTAGAACCTTTAATTAAGCATAGGTGTTTCTTTGTTTATCTTAATTTAGTTATTTTATTGCAAAAGGAACGGATGTGATAATTTGAGAGAATCTGTACATATCTTGCACCCATACTTATGTAAAAATATTTATTTTATTGTATTTAAGTGTATGTTTATTCAATCTGCAAGTGAACGCTTTGTTTGTTCCGATTTAATTTTTTTTTGGTGTGTTTGGATAGCTTAAGAATAAAATTAAAATTAGTTATCCAGAGTACAAAAATATTATTACTAAACGATCAATAATAAGTTTTTTGGAATCTAGTGTGTTATATTTAACTAGTCCAACATATAGAATAAATTTTTATTCTTAGTGTGTTTGGATTATCTTCTTAATATGGATTAAGAAGTAGTTGGGATCACATTTTAATTTGGATTTAAAAGATGATCAAAACATCTTTGGAATAAAAATTTATTTCAGATGTTGGACCACTTAGAATAGCACTTTAGATCTCCAAAAAAAAAATTTATTCTTAACCATTTATGGTGCATTTGGATCATCTAAGAATAAAATTAAGATTAGTTATTCAGAGTAAAAAAATGTTATTCATAAACAATTGAGAATAAGTTTTTTTGGATCTAGAGTGCTATTTTTAAGTGGTCCAACATCTGAATTAAAATTTTATTCCTAGGGTGTTTGGATTATTTTCTTAGTGTGGATTAAGAAGTTGTTGAAGCTATTTTTTAATCCGGATTAAAAAGATGATCCAAACACTATAGGAATAAAAATTTAATCTGAATGTTCATGTTGGAGCACTTAAAAAATAACACTATAGATCCTTAAAAAAATATTATTGATCGTTCAGAAATAATATTTTTTTATTCCGAATAACTGATCCTAATTTTATTCTTAAATAATCCAAACTCTCACTTAGAAATAATATTTTTTATTCTCAATAACTAATTTAATTTTATTTTGGACAATCCAAATGCCTCCTTAGTCCTTAGTCCTTAGTGAATAGCCATAACAAATTTGCTCCTATTATTTGAACCTTGTCACATCCCGCAGCCAGACGTGACAGCTCCCGCCACGAAAGTACAAATAACTGTACTTTCGTAAGGCTTAACCTGAAAACTAACCTGAAACTAGCAATAAGTTTTTTTTTTTTTTCTGATAATATAATCAAATATTATCAAGTCAAAAGTTCAAACAAAACAAATTACAAAATAAAATATATCGACACATAGTCGATCGTAAAAGCATCCCTGGCAACAAATATATATAACCTGACAGCATGTTCTATTACATTATAACAAAACATAAACCACTAACTAGCTATGTAAAGGTGATCTCCATTTCCATCGTAACTTTCTAAATGCAGTCTTCATGTACTAACAGTACGTCCTCTGGAACCCCCATCCGCCGGAGAACATGCAAAACAAATACGGAATGAGAATAAAATTCTCAGTGCGGGTTTTAGTTCCAGACGTGGATTTCCAGTTGAAATCTTAGCCCGAAAGTAATACCCACAATAATCAAGATGACATGTAATCTCTGAACCATTTAAATAATTAGACTAATCCAATTTACGCATGAAATGCGGATGCAAAACATTTATCCAGTTTTATAACAAGTTGCGTACCCAGATCGATTCCATTATAACCATTTTCCATGAACATGCACACAATCGAATCAATAAGCAGGACATTTTCCCTAACCCAAGAGCACGTGAGGGACGTATCCCTAACTCTGGACACGTGAGGGAATTCCGAATCAATAAGCATATCATTCTCATCATATCATCTCATAACAGTATGACACCAAAAACACACTCAGGTCTCCATTCCCAACCGGCTGGGCACAGTAAGAGACCTTTCCCTTGCTACATGGGCACAGTAAGGACGCATCCTTTTCCCATGGCACAGTAGGGAATTCCATATTCTAATAGCGCTACCGAACTGGCCGAAGCCGGTGGCCTACCGACTCCGGAGAGTGGCCTTGATTATCATTTCAGTACATCACACTGCCCTTTAGACAGTCGTGATGTGAATCATTACCATATCATTTCCAGCTATCATACAGTCTCAGTCATGCATAATCACAGTTTCCATTTTCAGGCAAGATTAAATTGAGCTGGTACAACTCAGCTCATCCATAACAAGAAGAATATGCAAACTTGCCTGGCTGTATAACCATTTTAACAAAGGAGATCTTTTCAACATGAGTTTTTGAGTTGTAATATCTGTTCCTAAATCTACATGATTACTGTATAATGCATTCAACGGAATCAGCATGCCATGCATAAATGTAAAGTTACCAGGACTGGATTTCTATAAAAATCCACGTATCCGCACCTGTATTCGGATTAGTCGTCTCCTGTGTTCAATCCCCTGTAATTAATAAAGACCGTTATTAATTAACTAACGGTTATTTATTTAAAAAGGGTGGTCCGGCTTAAACTACCAGACTGACTGAGTTTTCTATTAAATTTTTATAGTAATTGCTTGTGTTTTCAATAATTTAATTATTAACTATTATTATCTTTATTTATTTTATTTTAATTTATTTTATTTAAATTAATTTCATTTTATTTGAATTTATTATAATTTATTTTGATTTATTTTGATTTATCTTTAATTAATTTGTTTTCTTAATTATTTATTTTATTTATTACTTCTTTATATTTAATTAATCAATTAATTAAATAGTTTTATATTTATAATATAAATCTTAATATTTTTTTTTCCTTATTAATAATTAATTATTAATCATTAATCAATTTATGCTTATTTATTTTAAATACTTTCTTTGAATATGATATTTATTATATAATTATTAAGAATTTAAATTATTTATAGAATATAAGTTAAAATCTAGAATTAGAAAGTTTATTAACTAAGATACTGTCTCGCACCTTTTTGGACCCTAGTCCTCGGAAGGGGGAAATGACCGGATGCTCCCAAGGGGGAAAAAGATATTGCGGACGAGATACCCCTCGATCGTTTCAAAACTCAGACATCGGCACCCACCTGAAAAGGAATGTGAGTATCGACGTGGTTTCGAATCTTTCGAGAGTTTGATTGTTTACTGCAGGTCCTTTTTTTCCAGTAGGCGCAAGCCCCTACTGTTAATTACCTCTGAACCAAGTCGAGAGCACCTCTAGATCGGGACAATCAATGGATTAGGCATAACAACTAGCATTTTAGCATTTTACCGAAAGATACAAACATTAAATAATGCAAACAAATAGTGACATAAACAGAGCGGATGATATAACCGAGAGGGAATTAACATGATGCAAAACATAATGCAAAGAAATTTAATTCATATTTAAAATTCCAAAATTTCTGAGCTTTAATCCCGGGTGGTTAACAATTAACCCTATTTAATAATTTTTTTGTTTTGTTCCCTTTAAACTATACGCATTGTAAGCTCAAAGATGACGGACATAGACATGTAAAGTTTCGGTATTCAGATCATATTAAAGCTTTAACTATTTTAAAACTTCAATTTGTCAACGTTTTAAAACTTAGGTCTGTTTGTTGACATGTTAGAATCAAGGTTATCAGGCGTTTCTGAAAAACTCAGGCATTAAGGCATGTAAAGGTTCCGGTCCTTAAACGTGTGTCGATTCTGGTCAACTATTGACGTGTCGAATTTCTGGCCCCGTGACGTGCAAAAGTTAGGTTATAAAACGTTTTAAACTCTGGTATTAAGGCGTGTTTAGAAATTCTGGTCACTTTGGACATTTTAAACCTTAGTCTTCATATGTTTTAGAATTTACCAAATTCTGATTTTCAGACGTATTTAAAGTTTGGTCCCTGGATTATAGAATTTTGTTTCTGGATTTGTGTTACTTTGGATTTAAGTCCGGGTCTTGAATCTGGATTTTTTTTTTCTGGATCTGGATTTGACTTGGATTTTCTGGACTTGGATTTAATTTGGGTTTGGATCTTCTGGGTTTTGAGTTTAATTTGGGTTTGGATTTTCTGGAATATAATTTGGGTTTAGGTTTCTAGATTTTTGGATTTGATTTGAGTATGGATTTTTCTTTGAGTTTGGATTTTTTGGATTTGAATTTGAATTTTCTGGATTTTAGATTTAATTTGAGTTTTGGATTCTGGATTCAATTTGGGTTCCAATTTGAGTTTGGGTTTTGGATTTTATTTGAGTTTAGGTTTTGGATTTGATTTGGGCTTGAATTCAATTTGAGTTTGGGTTTTGGATTTAATTTGAGTTTAGGTTTTGGATTTGATTTGGGCTTGAATTCAATTTGAGTTTGGGTTTTGGATTTAATTTGAGTTTAGGTTTTGGGTTTGAGTTTGGATTTCCTGGATTCTTGGATTTGACTTTAGATTTTTTGGGCTTGGGGTTTGTTTGAATATTTTGATTTGGCTGCGGGTCTTGTTTCCAAATTTTTCGGGAATTTTGCATAAAATTTGACCTTAACGGCGGTTACCGTTTAATTATACCTGCTGTCCAAATCATCTTGAGGTACCTGCTGTCAAAGGGGTTCATACCCTTACACTTTTATGCACATTTTTATTAAATTTTGATATAATTCAATTTTTGGGTATTTTTGCATTATTAATTTTAATCATTTCCCATGACTTTAATTTTAATTCTCTTTTGGTTGGGAATTTAGACTTAGAGTGTATATGAAAAATGTTCCTTATATTTTTCTGGACATTTTGGTATTTTATGGGAATTTTCTGGATTTTCTAACTATTTTTAATGCATTTTCAAAGTTTCTGTATTTTTAGAAAATTCTTATTGGTCCTGATTTCCATGTTTCGCGTTCTGTTTGTCAGGGATTCGCCACACCAAAGGGGACACAAAGGATCCAAGGATGTCGCTGAGGAACCACTGGGCTAAGCCGCTTGGTCCATGCACGGGTCTATGCACCAGTTTCTGCTAAGTTTACCATATTTCAAACTCGTCTCCTTCCTTCGATTTACACCGTCGACTGGACGACTCCAGTATTTTTCCGACGACGAACGTCAGTAACCAAAGAGGGTTTTTTATTAGGTCACGGGGATCGTGGCTCCTCCCTCTTCCTCAGGGTACCTTCAATTCGTGTCGTATTGCTCAATTAAGGGTGTTTCACCCCTTTCTCAGATTCAGTCTGACGGCAAATTGGGGCAATGGCTTAAGACTGCTAACGTTCATCTCATGCCAGCAGTTGTTCCCTAAGTTTCGTGAACTTACCATAAGATCATTTGTATTGTCAATTGGAGTCAGGTTTTCCCAATTTAGGAATTCGACTCTGGTTTTTTGGTCTGGCCTGACGACAAATTGAGCTGCTGGCATTGGCAGCTTATTGAAGGCAACCTTTCTCCAATAGATGGCTATGTGACCATCCATATAATGCTAAGGAAACGCTTATTTCATCTGTCCTGTGGCAGGGGCAACCTTGTTTGAATCTTGTCCTGATGATACTTTATTTAGTTCACAAAATAATATACCTTTCTTTCCTTTCATTACTCATGTGTTATATATATTATTTTCCATTTCTTTATGTATACACCATTATCGTTTGTAATATCTTGAGAAGTGTTTATTGGGCATGAAGTGAAACTTCCCTTCTTCTTGTCTTAGTTAAGAAATTTTATTCTCATTTTGTCTTTGCTGAATCGACTTTAAACACAACATTATTAATCACACTGTTTAAGCTAAGTGCATTCATACTTCTTTTGGGGAACTATGTCCAACTTGGCTTGGTTATTATACGCCCCTATTTGTCATTATTTATACTTCAAATACTTCACAGTATTAGACAGGTTACTCTTCTCTCTTTTCTTTTTTTTTACAACACTAACAATTTACTGGCTTCAGGCAAATATACTTAGATCATTATTTTTTTTTATTGTTCATATTATACTAACTTATCTGTTTATGCTTCATTATAATCTTGTTTCTAGAACTGACAAAGACATCTTTTACTGTTTTATCAAGGATTACTGCATGCATATTTTTGCCAAAGGGAAAACTGACCCATATGTTGATAAAGCCCCACAATATTTATATGTATGTATGTTACTTTCACTGCATTTTTATCATATTTTCTTAAGATCTACTCGTTATTTCTGCTGCAAAATAAAGTGGCTAAGCTCATCATACATTTTTTTGCTAATATTGAACCCTTATATATTCCGAGTACTTTGCATTTCTGTTGAGTACTTATGTTTCTTGCGGACATGATTAATCTTAATGACTTCCCTGCTCCATGTTTTATGCAATTCGGCCTTTCTTCATGCTTCTGAGTAGAGCACCCATAGCCTTATGATACCCATTTTTGTTGATCGAGACACCTCAGTTGGGCTGAGTATTTATTGAGATTTTAGCTAAGCCAATCCTTTATCATAGTTAAACAATTAATAGACTCCTACCTAAATTTTAGTAATTTTAAAGCGTGCATTTGAGTTATCTTAATATTACATTAATTACTTATCGTGAAGTGACAAACCGTGTGTTATCAATACCACTCAGTTAGCCCTTTTATTTGTTTAAAACCTATAGTCTGTTCTTATAAATAACATTTTGATATACATTATCCAAAGTTAAAATGACTATACATTCATCTTATTGCTGTTATATATATGCACACTCAGATACCTATTTATATGTAAAAAAACTCTAGACATATACATAACCATCCCCTAAATTATTTATGGTGCAAGTTATTATTGTCACTATTTTTTATTACTTGTCTCGACCTTAGGTGCATTCAGATACTTGCTCATAGGCAAGAAATCTGAGTGCACCCCTGGTAATTCTTCCTGTTAAATGCAATACTGATGAACAACTGGATTTTTTTTTGTTTATGAAATCAACCATAGATATACTCAGATACTGGCTCATAGGCAAGAAATCTGAGCAGTGTCTACAGCTGACTTACTTACTAGACATTATACACAACTAAACGCACTTTATCATTATTTCATTTTTCTTACAAAGTAACAACCATGTACAGCTCCAAATACTGGCTCATAGGCAAGAAATTTGGGCATGCACAGGGTTATTACATCTGTTAAATGTTATACAGGTTCATACCATGCCAAATGAAGAAAGGAAAAGAAGAAAAGGAAAAAAAGAACCATCAGCAGGAAAATAGGAAGAAAGAAAGGAACTATGCAATTAAACTGCCCCCCTTTAAACTTAAATTGGTTAAATAAAACTTGGTATTCTTGACTAATGACTGGTTAATTGCAACACATATACGAGAATTCAGAAAATAAAAGGTGCTTTGAAGTAATTTTATTAATCAAAATCAACAGAAAATACATCATTTTTTTTTTACCTTCTTTCTTTTTCTTTTTAAAAGCTCTAAAGATTACCAGCTATCAGCTAAGAATAAGAAAGAAAAATGGGGGGGGGGGTCTTCCATCTCCTGGTGCCTTCTTTTATAGGCAATTGGCTAGGGTTTGCTCAATTGAAGCTGCCACTTGGCGTTCTTTGATGCTCCCAAAATCTGATGGAGGGTTATGATCTGTCGATGATGAACCGCCTCACTCTTTTGTCTTGATTCACTTCCTCACTTTATTGACATGTGGGCCCTCAGGGAATTGGGTGCATGACATGTGGGGTATACTTCTACATCACCTTACTGGATATGCTTGGAGAGGGGGAGAGTATTTGGCACCAGCTGCTCATGGGGACAGGTGGCATGCATCCAGATCATGGTAGACTGTGTATGGAGGAGATAGCATTGCATATGGCATCTCTTCTGTGCTCCTAGCCATATAGGTCTTGATGATCATCCAAAAGTTCCATTGATTCTCTCCATTTATCTCTCATTAATGATTTATGCTATAACAGTTAGTGTGGCCATGTGTATAGCCTATTGACTGCAAGACTATGTGAAGAAGGGTCCCATAGTCAGATACAGGTTTTACCAGGTGGTATTTGAGTTTGTGTGGGGGTTGATTAAATTATTCATAGGCTGTGATCGATGCTATTTTGTATAATTCAGTGGCATTTTATTTGATTTTTTCCTTCTTTGCCCCTGGATTTGTTTAGTATTGGCTGTTGAGACTTGTTCATCCTTTTTCATTCCTTGGCACCATGAGCTGCGAAGCATGGTATGGCCTTATGTGTAACTAGGTAATTATGCTTCCTCTCATATGAAATTCATCTTCATGATCTGAGGGGCCTCAGTGATATGGTGCATAAACAATCAATCCTCAATCAGGGGTAGGGACAGTCTGGGGATAAAATTGGTATTTGCTTCTTTAAATCCCTCGATTATGCTTCACATTCTTGTGTCTGTTTCCCTAATTGACTGATTTGCCCCTTGGCTAAAGGGAATGTCATGCATGAAGGATCATTTTCCAATTGCCTTCTGGGGTGTTTATGCGTACATGGGGAAGTACATGACTGTCTTATCTCACCCTCCATCAATTGAGTCATCATACTATTCTGGGGACCAAGGGTGTAGATGCACAGCTGTGTACATTGTATACTCCTCAATTTCATTACAACTTATTTCTTTTTATCATCATAATGCACCAGCTGGGCTTTCCATCTTTTCCAGGCATCCAACGGCTAGGAAACGAAGAGAGGGTTCCTTTCTCCTGTCATGTAGTACATTCGTCAGGCGCTTCTCAGACATAGACCTTCTTTTTCAGGTGATAGGCTAAGGCCAAAGGGAAACAATGCTCTCCAGTTATTTGTTTCCTTCACTATCTCGCTACTGGATCCTTCCAGTTGGAGAAGAACTTTGGCTTTTGTCAATTCATGCACCTGTGACCCATTTTGAATCGTCGCACAGTCGTTTCAAGCTCCATTGGATGTCTCGTTCTTATACATTATGTCTATAAAACCCAAGAAAACTAACTTCAGTGAGCTCAGCAACTCCGTCCATGGCGAGCAGTGATAACCATGCTCCTCAGCAAATTGGCCGAAATTGGCTTTAAAACCCCCTTCTCTACACTTCAAAGAAGCTTCTCAGGTCTGTTGAAAACCCATTCCTCTACTAATTTGGCTTAATAAATTTTCCCAATTTGCGACGCAGTCGCTGAAATCTCCAATTTTGCCACATTGCAGGGCTAGAAGGCGGCCGTCTCTGGTGTCGGCAGAGTCGTGGTGGCATCCTCATTACGGTGGTGTACTTGGTTTAGGTAGCGGTGGCGTGTATCGCCGGCGAGAGGCATTCTTCTGGCTGTTCCGTCGCGTTGCCTCTATAGGTAAGTACTTTTCCCTCTTCTTTTCCTTTCTTTTTTTCCATTAACAGAAAATAGGAGGGTCCCACAGAATGAGCCAATGGCTGGCCGACACGTGTCGAGTCTGAAGCTGACTCGATCGAGTCAGTTAAGCGATGTTGGGCTCAGGTATTTTACGTCGAGACTCAGTCGGCGAACGGACGCACATGCATCCGTGTTGGTTGGGCTGGGCTCAAGTGGATTTGAATTGGGCCCAATTCGATTAAACCAAACGGGCCATCTTTGGGTAATAGATATAGGTTTAGTTTTAATTCCATCTAACTAGCCCAATATGCGAAATTAATTCAGTACTAAGCCCAAATTAAATACATGCACTTGCTTGGTTGTTTCGGTGTAGAGTCGTCCATACTTGCCATCGTACTGGGTTCTGTTCATATACTGGAATTTTTTATATTGCTTAGTTTTAAGCAATTTGATTGGTGTTGTCATAGTATGGGGATTTAGTGCAGGATTTGACATCATGCAGTTCTTGTTATAATTGATTAATTAATTAATCCATTAACTATGTGGGCTTTGACATATTTCACATAATCCTGATTAATTAATTAATAAATTGTTTAATGGGATCTTTGGTGTGGAATTTGGTACGAAACTTTTAGAAGATGTATAATGTTTGACCATCATACAATTTCCATCTCTTTTCTTTCATATAATTAATTAACTAATTAATTATGCGAGTTTTTGGCATTTTTCACATAATCTAATTAATTAACCAATTGCTTAGTAATTTGGCGGGTTTTGGCTTGAGCCCCTTAGAAAAGTGTATAGCGTGCACCTTTTACACAATTTTTTGGTCCTCTATATTTAATTAATTAATTAATTAATTATGTGAGCGTTGGCACATTTCACATAATTTAATCAATTAATTAACTATTTTGCGTATCTGTGGGTTTTATCGTCTTGTCTGTGAGTTTCCTGCTGTTTGAAGAGTAGGTCATGGTTATGAGTTTTATTTCTCAATATAAAATTTCCTTCACTTGCAGGTCTTCTTCAGATATTCTGTCACTCTTTTAGATGGCAAAATTTGGAGGCAAACAAATGCCCCCCACCAGAGTTGAGCGTGAGGTATGATTCCGAACGGTCTACTCTGGTGTCCCCAGCCTCTTGATTATTATTTTGAGAGCTGAGTTTGGCATTCGCTTACTTTCATTGTTGTGTCTTTGTAGGTGGGCATGGGGCCTATGGAGGAGATCTATAGCACTGTCCCACGTTTTGGCTTCACCAGGACTGGCTCTTACGGTCCTTCTGATGAGGCCATTACCGATTATATAGACAATTATTTGGATCCTGAAGGGACCCACAAGCATCTTTACAGCAAATGGAGGAAGAAGATCCTTCAGGGTAGGGATAATTTTCATGGTTTGTTGGCTCGGCATGATCGTCTACCTTTGCCGCCTCGCTATCATTATCCTCGCTTGGTAGCTGACCCGCCTACTCGTATAGAGAAGCGCAGAGCCTGGGCATACGACTCTCATTGTCCCGTGACACGTGACAGGTACGTAGCTCCTACTCAGAGTTTTGAGGGTCTTTTCCTGGGTCCTACTGGGCGTAGTACTTTTTCTTCGGACTTTCATCTACTGAGTGTTGAGATGATGGAGGGCCGTGTTGCCCCTTGGTTACCTGGGCATTTAAGGGTCCAGGGAGGTCTGGAGTGGAGTCCTGGTCAGACCGAGTGGACTCGCTGCATTATGTGCTGTATGGGTGATGGCTTGGAGAAGGTGAAAATATTTGGAGGCGTGACTCTTGCATTGTTTGAGTACTCATGGAGCCCCAACCTTCTTCGAGCTATGGCCTCGAACTGGAACTATGTGCATAACACTTTTGTGTTAGAGGATCGTGATGCCACTGTCAATCTTCAGCAGATGGCTCATTTGATGGGGGTCCCGGTTGAGGGTCTGTATTATGAGGAGAGGGTACCTCCTGAGATAGAGCTTTATGGCCCTGATCGTCATGGTTCCACTTTACATCCGGATTCTCTCAGAGCTGTTTTCCGGATTTATTACGAGATTGCTACGTCTCGTGCCCGCCGTGGCCTGAGCAGGGATGTTCCTTTGAAAGACTGGGTCCGGTACTTCACTGACCGGGTTTCGGAGCGTAGGGCAACAGGTTTTGCTGACCCTTTAGAGTCAGTTGTGCAGGGTCTCGATAAGACTTTTGTGCCTTCTCGTCAGGTGAAGATTTCTGATATCTCCTCCCTTTCATTGGATAACGAGACGGTGTTGACAGCCTATCTGGCTTGGTGGCTGTGTTATTTTTTGGTTATCTTTGAGCCTGTTGGGTATATTCGCCCTGGGGTATTTGTAGTGGCAAATGCCTTGGCTCGCGGTGAGCGCTTTGCACTGGCCATCCCCGCTCTGGTGAACCTTTATAGGTCTATGCGGGAGTTGACTTCATCGAGGGATCCTTCATATGCCGATGTAGGCATACCTGTCCATATTTTACATGGATGGTTCTTCATCTACTGGGAGAAGTGTTATGCACCCGTGTCTTCGGCTGGTATGCGGATGCAGCTGCCAGCTTTGATTCATATAGCAGGGTGCAGGGTTCATGACCCCGACCAGATTTCTGCTCATCTGTTCTTTTCTCAGAGTTCTCTTCACATCCCTGAGTATCGCCCCGAGGCCTTTGTAAAGGGGTGGCCAAAAGAAACAGGGAAGGAGTACGTCGTGAGAGACACAGCTCCTGATTCTCCGGGTACTTGTCCTAGACTGGGTACTTTTCGTTTTAGGAAGGACCGGGACTTCGCTATTAGCATTAGACCCGCATGTTTTTCTATGAGGATGGGGAATCGTGTGATTCACGAGATTTACAGTCCACAGCGATGTGCTTGGCAGTTTGGCTATGACCAGGATATCCCTTCTGTTTTCACACTTCCTGGAGCCTCTGAGGCGACTCTCGAGTCATGTGCTGTTCGAGGGGCCTTTTCTTTGCGACTAGGGACGGGTACTTGTGATGTGGTCCCTGCTGTCTCGCGGAAGGGAAAATTGACAGGGAGATATGATAAATGGTTTAGGGATTGGGCAAGGATACCACAGGGTATGCCTGCTCAGACTTTGAAGGAGAAAGTGTATCCTTTCAGGGCGACTAGGAGGAGGGTACCAGGTGGTCCGAGACCTTTGAGGAACTCTTTCGGAGCAGATGGTTCCGTCATCTCTACCTATGGGCCTGCGAGGTATCGAGAACCTCCTTTGTTGCCTGCTGGTTTATCTCCAGGTACTGATTCTTCTTTTGCTTTCGTTTTATTTCGTCATAGATGTGTGTCACATGTTATCTACTAATTTGTTTTGTTGCAGGCCTAGGGAAATACAACTTTGGTCATTTCCACTTCATGCTTGCAGAAGATCCTCCGGTCGAAGGTGAGTCATCGCAGACACCTTCCTATGGGCCAGAGAGTTATAGATTTTGGGCCATATATACAGGTATGTGATATCCCTTTGACTTTTATATTTCCTCTTGTATGTGCTCAGGCTTATAAAATCATTATGTCAGGCGTTCCCGAGCCTGAGCTTGAGTCAGAGTCTATGCCCGAGCCTATATCTGATCCTTTGGCTCCTGAGGTCGATCTGGATTTATCTTCGTGCCCTTCGCCGGAGTATCCCGAGGAGCTTGCGGAGGAGGAGGCTCGCGCAGAGCTGGGGAAGAGGCGCCGCGAGGATTCTCCGTCTTTGGAGGAAACATCCCGTTATGAGCTGCGGCCAAGACTGGGAGAGGGATCGTCTGGTACCAGGTTCTCTATGGAGCCTCCCTTGCTTACGCCTTTCACAGGTATGCTCTTTTCTTTGTATTTTGTTTTTTGCTTCATTTCGTTCCCATGGTATTGTCTCATGTTTTATGTCTAGGTACTTCATGCTCTGGATTGTGGGGTAGTGCTCTTGTCACTGAGTCTGGTGCCGGTGGAACGGAGACAGTGACAACTTCGCAAGAGACTATAGGGGCAGTTGCGATACCAGTTACTGAGCCTGATGCAGAGGCTCGTGCGATTGTGCCCATGGAGGTTGAGACCGAAGAGGTTGATGTGGAGACGATAGAGATAGACACACTGGAGGTACCATTTGAGAAGATGCTGTACCCTAGTTCTGCTATTCTTGTCCCATTTCTTGAGGATGATGATTTGTTTGTCTCGGATGACTCCTTAGCTATTGTTCCAGTGACAATGTCGGGACGTGAGCCAACTCCTTTACCTCAGATTCCTCCGATACTTCAAGGGTTAGGTATTGTACTTCCCCCCCTCCGTTGTATTTTACTTGTTTTGCATTTCCTGAAATTCGTTATGAGTCGACTATTTTGAAGGGCGACTCCCTCCTTGGCTAGGGGCCTTTGATGTTGACCTATGGGCCTCAGGTTTACGGCAGCTATGCCGCCAGTATCAGTTCTCGGCTTTGAGCTTTGCTAGCATAGGCGAACTCTCAGGCGCTATCCCTGACGTGGAGCTGGAGATTCAAGAGAACGTGGGACCAGAGACTCGGGAGGGCGTGGAGCCGGAGACTCAGGAGGATGCTGCTCTTGTTGTTCAGCCTTCCTCAGGTACCCTTAGTTTTATGGCTCTTGTGAGCATAATCAAACAAGGTGAATTTCTTGTTTATTGATCTTTCCTTTCTTTTTCGCAGGGAAGGATATGATTGACGCTTCGTTTGATGATTGTGATTTCCAGACTCTTCACGACATCATCATGACAGATGTGGATATGGGGACAGTGCCTTTGTCAGAGGTGTTACTGGATTACCCTGAGTGGGCGGCTGTCTTGTTGGGTGTGGACCCCATTGGCTTTATCCCGCCTTCAGATGTTGGGACCAGCCATGTTCCTACATCAGGGGTCATGTTGACGGATTTGTCTGGTCCTGAGGGTGTGGGATTTGTGCCACCCGGTGGGACTGATGATGAACCAATGCCAGAGGATGATGACGTAGAAGAGGTAGTTGGTGTTGTGCTAGCCCTTCCTTGTCCTGGGGTTACTTTTGTAGACAGTCCGGCTGATAGCGGAGATACAGAGCCGATTTCAGGGGACACTGAGCCACTTTCTGGAGGTAGTGGTGGGACTGAGCCTTATCTTCAGGATGAGCCGGAGGTTGAGTCACCGGTTTTTCGATATCCTTGAGACAGGATAGAGATTTGTGGAGTTATCGCACTCCTTGTATCTTCCTTTATCGCACTTTAGTCTTTATTTAGCCATACATTATGCTTGTCTTGTTTTGTATGACTGTATGAGACTGGATATCTGGATATCTGTAGTGCTTTATCTATACTTTTGTGATATCTTTCTGGATTATATCTTTCTATGTTTTCAGTCTAGTTTATCTTTCTGTGATATTCTCCCCCCTAATCGCGGAGCGATTAGTGCATGAGGATCAAACGCCTTTAGGTCAGAATCCTGGCGTCACTATCTCTCATTCTTTATTTAAACGTCGCGGCGACGCCGCCCTTTCTGCTTTGCTTTTTAGGGTTTAGCTTTTGCAGTTTCCTTTCACCATGTCTGTCTCGAACCCAAAACGTCCCCGAGACACCTCTAGTTCTTCGGTGGCGAGCCCAGGCCCGACTGTTCCCAACTGGTCTTTAGTCCCTGACAACCGCTATCTTTTTCGGGATGCCAAAGCCCTTGATTGTCACATGCATAATACCGGATGTGATCGGCGCCCAGTGGCCGACTGTTTTTTCTTTGCTCCTGATGGCGCCATAGCGGGTCAGCCTAAGAGCCTGCTTGATGGCTGGTTAAATGCTTGGAACCTCAAGGGTTTGACTTTGCTCAATCGCCCTTTTTATCCTTCAATCGTGCGTTTATTTTATGCCAATCTTAGGGTAACATTTGATCACTTCGGGGTCCCCTCTGCTTCCTCTTATCTATTCGGCAGAGAATTCCACATAGGGAGAGAGGATTTGGCCGCCCTCATCCAGGCCACCGAGAGCCTAGGTGGTATGGCTGTGTATGCCTATGAGTATTGGCCTCAGGGTTTTGGAACCTTTGGCGCTTGTCGTCGCTGGTTCAAAGCTCGTCCTTATGAAAGGGGTGCCGAGGTTGTTTCCACCGAGCATTTGCCCGCCCTTCACAGGTGTGTTTGAATTTTCATTCATCTTTTTACTTAAGCATTGCTAACTATGCTGAATTTGTTTGCAGGACTCTTTTCTTGGTTGTGACTCAAATTCTCTTTCCACAGGGAAGTTTGACCAATCTTTCTCGGCCAGGGGGTTTGTTTTATCTTCGTCTGCTTATCCGTAAACGTGACAAGCCCGATCTGGCCAGTTTGATACTTCAGCACATGCATCAGACAGTAAGGTTCACAAGCGGGTGTTTACCTTATGGTCATCTGATAACGGCTTTAATGGATCGAGCCCAGATCCCAATGCCTGATATGTTGTGGGGAAGACCTGTATCCGAGAGGGGCATGGTGTACTGCCGCAATCTCCTGGATGTCTTGCCTTCTTTTGGGTGGGTTGGTGATCAGGACGGTCATTTGGCACCTGACCCCAACCATTTGATCAATGGCTATATTTTGCAGGAAAATGCTGCTGTGAACCAATATAGTCCAATAAGAGAAGCTTCTCCTCCTTCAGATGACGGGTCTGCCATTGGAGATCCTCCACCGGCTCAGGTTCCATTAGACCAGCAGCTTGGGGAGTTGCACGCTCGTTTGGAGGCTATAGAGGTGATGCTCCAATCATTGTTCGATGCTGTTAACAAGTTGGCAGGGAATATGGCCCTGCCCCCTGCGTAGGCTTCCTCTTTTCACTTTTTCTATTTTGGTAACGTTGTTTGTTGTTTCGGTCGTTTGATTGACTGTTTGTTCTTGTTACTGGATCTTTTGTTTATTGATTATGGCTTGTTTGGATAATAGTTTATCTGCTTTAAGACAAATTGCAGGGATATAGTTTGGGACATATTTTTAGGCGTATGAAGCCCTTTTCTCCCTTTTTTTTTTTTGAGTTATGACTGGAGTACAGTTCATATGGTCGTTGTTTGGATGTGTGTATGCATTATACGGATACGCACATGTATATCAGTTTGAGGCATAGTCTTAAACACAGCTGATGGGGTTTGTCATTTGCATGCATTATAGGAATGTGCGTGCTCATATAGCTATTTGAGGTATAGCTTTAGGCATGAACCGTGAGATTGTTACTTGAATATACACATATGCTCTGAGAATGTGCATACATGTATAGGTGTTTGGGGGGTAGGACATAGCCCGTGGGACTTGTTGTTTGAATATACGTACACATCATGAGGATATGCACACACATATGGCTATTTGGGGTATGGTTTTAGGCATGGCCCGGAGGTTTATTGTCAGGATACTCACATATGCCATGAGGATATGTGGATACGTATAGCTATTTGAGGTATAGCTTTAAGCATGAACCGTGGTATGGTTGTTTGGATCTATGCATATATCATGAAATATACATGTAAGTATAGTTGTTTGAGGTAAGTCTTAAGCATAGCTGGTGGGACTGTTATCCGGATGTATGCGTATGTTATGAGGATATACGCACACGTATAGCTATTTGAGGTATAGCTTTAAACATGAACCGTGGTATATTATTATAGGGATATGTGGCTGTTTGAGGTACAGCTTAGGCATGAACCGTGGTGTTGTTGTTTGGATATATGCATAGGTTATAAAATATGCATATAGGTATAGTTGTTTGAGGTACAACTTTGATCATGAACCGTGGGGTTTTGTTGTTTGGATATATTGTTAGATGTAAAGGTCGACTTATGGGGCCATGAGGCAAATCGCCTTTTTTAAGATCCCTACCTTACTAGGGAACATGGTGGGTTGGTGAGGCTCACGCCCTCAGATATGCTTCATGGGACGTGTCCTCGGTACTTTCAGCTACCACACAGGTTTGAGCCTCCTCAAGTACCTTTTCGCTTTCGGGAACCACGCAGGTTCTTTCATAAAGCGGATTAGGGAATTATATTGGGTAAATGTTTGCAACCAGCGTATTCGGAAGCCACATAGTCTTCCTCAACACAGGTTGGGATTTTAGACTCACGCCCTCAGATAGGCTTCATGGGGAGTGGTCTAGGTATTTTCAGCTTTCCACACAGGTTTTAGCGTCATAAAATACCCTTTTCGCTTTCGGGAGCCACACAGGCTCCTTCATTAAGCGGATTTTAGGGGTAAGTTTCACCATGCTCCACGTATTCAGGAACCACACAGGCTCCCTCAACATGGAGTCTTTGTTTGGTAAATTTCACCGGTAAGTTTCACCAATTTTGCGTTTCACAGTTGTGAGAACAGTTGTGTCATTTCCTCGTGGGCTTCGGCCCAGTTGGCAATGAAGTCTTTGTCTGGGTGCCGTCGAGGCTTTGTGTATTTCGGGAGTTGATTTTGGCTGTAATATTTCTTGAGGTATCTTCCATTTAGGACTGGTAGTGGGTGTTCTCCGTTTTCGGTAGCCAGGAGATAGGCTCCTCCATCATAGACCTGGTCAACTATGAAGGGACCTTCCCAATTCGGTGCGAACTTGGGGCCATGATGCCGGCCAGTGATTGGTCGCCTTAATGCTAACACCAACTCACCTTTCTTGAACGCTCTTGGTCTTGCAAGCTTTTCATAGGCCCGTGTCATTCGAGCTTGATATAACTCCAAGTTTTGCTGTGCCATGAGTCTTCTTTCATCCATTCCGTCCAACTCTTGAAATCTGAGTTGCATCTGTTTGGTCATGGGGATTTCTGAGGCCATAGCCACTCTCAATGAGGGTAGCTCGATTTCAATGGGTAGAACCGCTTCGGTTCCGTATACCAGGGAGTAAGGTGTGGCTTGAGTAGGAGTTCGATGTGTGATCCTATATGCCCACAATGCTTCTGACAGCTTGTTGTGCCAATCTTTCTGATTATCCCCGACCGTCTTTCGGAGGATTTTGATCAGTGTCTTGTTGAACGCCTCGGCCAAGCCATTGGCTCTGGGGTTATACACAGAGGAATATCTCCACTCAATGTTGTGTCTCTTGGTGAATTCATCGATTCTGGTATTCTTGAAGGCGGTCCCGTTGTCGGAGATGATCTTCCTGGGGGTGCCATATCTGTAGAGGATGTTTGTAGTGAAAAATTTCACTACATCAGAGGCCTTGACTTCTCTATATGATCGGGCTTCGGCCCATTTTGAGAAATAATCAGTCGCGGCTAAAATAAAGCGGTGCCCATTTGAGGCTGGGGGATCAATGGGACCTATGATGTCTGTCCCCCATATCTCGAAAGGCCATGACACCACAGTCGGGTGTAACGCGTTCGGATGCTGGTGTATGAAGTCTCCATGTATTTGGCACATGTGACATTGCCTGGAGAAGTTTTCACAATCAGCAATCATTGTGGGCCAGTAATAGCCCAACAATTTGATGTGGACTCGCATTCTGGAACCCGACTGATGGGATCCGCATGCCCCGGAATGTATTTCTTTCATGACTCGGTGGCCTTCATTTCTGGTAATGCACCTTAGCCACGCACCATCATATGACCTCCAATATAAAGTATTGTTGACATACACATATCTCAGAGCCCTTTTCCTGATTTGTTCCCTGAGTCCTTTATTTGCAGGAAGTTTTCCTTGTTGGAAGAACTCGAGAAAGGGTTTTCTCCAGTCTTCATCTTCAGTATCTTCGATAGTCATGGCTTGAGTGACTTCTCCCCATTCTTGTATGGTTTCCTCTTCCCAAGCTGCTACCTCCATGAACAGTGCGCTTTCTTCATTTTCTTCCATAAGTTTTGGGAAGCAGGGAGAGAGCGCCCTTCTTCTATGAACCAAGATTTGAATCTCATCTTGGTCGGGGTCACTGAGTTCATTGGCTAGGCGAGCCAAAGCGTCGGCCTTTCCATTCAAAGACCTAGGCACTTTCTCCAGTATAATATCAGTGAACTTGGCCATAAGCTCGAGAGCCTTTTCATGATATTTTACCAATTCTGGTTTTCGTATTTTGAACTGTCCCTCCAACTGACTGAGTATCAACTGGGAATCGCCAAAAACTTTCATCTTTTCAACACCCATATCTAGAGCCATTTCAAGTCCCGCGATGAGGACTTCATATTCGGCTTCGTTGTTGGTGCGTGGTTCTGTCAAACTCAGGGCATATCTGATGATGCCCTTCTCAGGTGTGACAAAGATCAGGCCCACTCCGGCTTGTCGTTTGGGTAAATCTGGTTTCACGGCTGGTTGGATAGAAGAAGAACCATCGAAATACATCTTCCAATATTCTTCTTGGTTGTCTGTATGTAAGGATTCTTCATCTGGAAAGTCACATGCTAGCGGAGAGTCGTCCGGTATGGGATGGGCGGCCAAGAAATCGGCTAACGCCTGCCCTTTGATCGCCTTTTGAGGTGCATAGGTTATGTCGAACTCCATTAATGCGACCGCCCATCTTGCTAATCGGCCTGTGAGCATGGGTCGAGTCATGAGGTATTTCAGGGGGTCAGTTTTGGAGATCAATGTGACCTTGTGCGCTAGCATATAATGTCTGAGTTTCTTGATTGCAAAGACAAGGGCTAGACAATGTTTTTCGATTGGGGTATAGGCATGTTCTGCTCCGACTAGCATTCGACTGAGGTAGTAGAGGGCATTTTCCTTTCCTTCCTCATTTTCTTGGGCCAACAGTGCTCCTAGAGATCCATCCAATGCTGTGGTGTATAGGATGAGAGACTTCCCTGGGATAGGTGCTGCCAAAACTGGTGGGTTTAACAGGTATTGCTTAATGTCCTCGAACGCCTTCTGACATTCATCATCCCATTTGAATGGTACATCTTTCTTGGTGAGTCGAGTGAAAGGTTTGATTTTGCCTGAAAGATTGGCGATAAATCTTCTGATGTACGCCAATCGTCCTTGTAAGGATCTGAGCTGTTTGAGTGTTTTAGGAGGCGGCAACTCCTGGATAGCTCTGATTTTCTCCGGATCAATTTCTATGCCTCTACGTCGCACCACAAAGCCGAGAAACTTGCCAGAGGAGACCATGAAGGCACACTTCAGGGGGTTGAGTTTCAACGTGTGAGCTCTCATACGGTCAAACATCAGCCTAAGGTTGGCTAAATGTTCTTCATATGAGTGGGATTTCACCACCAAATCATCAACATAGCATTCCACGACTTTATGTATCAGGTCATCGAAGATCTTGGTCATGGCTCTTTGATATGTGGCACCTGCATTCTTCAACCCAAAGGGCATGACTTTGTAGCAGAAAATGCCAATTGGAGTGCGGAAAGCTGTATGCTTTTGATCATTTTCATCCATCTTGATTTGGTTGTATCCAGAGTGCCCATCTACAAATGAGTATACCACATAGGAGGAAGTATGATCCACTATGATTTCTGTCACAGGTAAAGGAAAATCATCTTTTGGGCATGCTTTGTTCAGGTCTCGAAAATCCACACAGACCCGGATTTGTCCATTCTTTTTCTTAACTGGGACAATGTTGGCGACCCAATCAGGAGTTTCTTCTTCTCTTATGAAGCCGGCGTTGATCAATTTCTTGACTTCAACAATCACTTTTTCTTCAAGTTCAACCCTCATTCTCCGAGGACCTTGCTTTACAGGCTTGACTCCTGCATCTATTTTCAACTTATGAACAGCTACAGCGGGGTCTAGCCCTGGCATTTCACTGTAACTCCAAGCAAAGCAATCCCGATATTCTTTCAGGAGCTCCGTCAGTTTTCCTTCAATGTTTGGGTTGAGAGAGGTACTGATAAAGGTAGGTCGAGGATCTTCCTCGGTGCCCAGATTTACTGACTTGAGTTCATCAATGGTGTTTTGGCCTCCTTCTTTCAATTCTTTCGGGGCATTCTTGACAGCTAAGATAAACTGTTCGCCTTCTGATATTTCAGGTTCAACCTCGAGGGTTTCTTCTTCCCCCTCGGCTTCCGTTATGGTGACCCGATGACAAGTATGCCCTTGATTTCTGGCTCCCTTGTATCGAGACCTACCGGAGTGTGAGCCTTGATTCCTATCGTGTGGCTCTTCTGTTTCTGCTTTCTTTGTATAGGAGTGAGATTTCCCTTTGTGATCTCTGCCACTTCGACTTTCTGCCCAATGATGCGACATTTGATCCTGCAATTTGAGGATCTCTTGTTGACAGGCGGCCTCGCCTTGTGCACTTCGCCGACATTTTTCTCGGAGTTTGTCGTTTATCTTGCACTCTTTCTCCAGACTATTAGCTGTTTCTTGCCTCAATCGTTCTAAGGTGAGGATTTGATACACATGATGTTGTTCTCTTCTTTGAGAAACTTTCCTTTCTTCCTGGTACCTCTCCCACAGCCTTTCTAGTTGGGCGCGTAGGTCTGACTTTTCGACTATAAGGCGGGACATTTCGCACTCGAGCCTTTTATGGGACTGAGTCAGATTCTGAAGAACATCTTGAAAACATTCTTTCATTTCTTCAATTGAGATCACCTCTTGTATTGGCAAGCCTCCGTCAGGACCATCTTTCTCATTGCTAGCTTCAGGATTCTCATTCTTTTCTTCTAGCATGTCGGATATAGTGACCCTGTGGCATGTGTGCAACTGAGCATCTTCCGATTGGGCTTGATTTTTAGCAGAGACGAGGGCTTCTTTGGTCTCCCTTACCACTCGGCTGAGTGTCTCTATTTCTTTTTGGTAAGACAAGTTCTTTTGAGATACCAGAATTATTCTATCCTTGACTCTTTCACCAGTGTCCTGGAGTCGGGTTATCTCCTGACATAGTCTGCTGACTCGCCGTTGGAGTTCCTTTATCTTCTCTCGGCATGCTTGATTCTCTTGTTCTTTTGTTGCTATCTGCCGACTAAGATCTTGGTTTCGTGCAATCAGACGTTCCATGGAGCGCTCGACATCTTGTTGCGAGCGAACCATCTCTTGGAAGCGCCTTTGGAGCACATCAAACATGGTTATCTCATTGGATGCCTGTCTCCTGGAGCCACTTCTTCTCCACGTCTCCGTGGAGGAGATGTGTCGGCTTGTGTGCACTTGAGTATTTTTGAATGTTTTGGGTCTTGATGTTCCTGGTTGTGTATCGAAACCAAGGCCCCGGGTGTTGGAAGTCTTTCCATTGAGTTTGGTCACTTCGTTTGAGTCACCGCTCCAGAGCTTTTGAAACATTTCGACCCGTTTTTTAGAGACTGGCTCCAAGCAATGAGTCCGTTGGAACAGGTCCTTCAAGCGAGCATCGGTATTTCTTTGTAACTTGGGAGGCATTTTGGTTTCACTTTCACTTTCTTCTAGCCATCGTTTGCAATCCTCGGAAGGAGTTTGGCCATTCTCTGGGTCAACTTCTCCTATTTTGACAAAGTGAATGCTAGGGTGGATCACGGTCCCGTGTTCCACTTCTTCGATTTTTGGTGGGACGGTGAATGTTTTCAGCTTGGAGATTCTCTCTCTCTCGCGAGGAGTGAGATCTTTGCAATGTTCCATGGGCATGAACTCCACAGCTAAAGAGCTTTGACCTTCTCCTTCGCTTCCTGAGTCTTTATATGGGCGAACTGGGGTATGGACATCATCTTCGGCTTTTTCGGAAGATTCTGGCTCACTATCACTTCCCCACAACATTTGGGTTGTTTGCGCCTTGATGGCTGCCTTGAGTACCACCCTCTTCACCGCCTCTCTGACAGCGTCTGACGAAGAGGCATTCTTTGTGGGTGCTGCCCCCTGCTCAATCCTGGGTTGATAATATTTTGCATCATCCAGTTCAGCTTCATGTGCCTCAAAAGGCCGGTCGTCACCTTTGATTACACACTGTTTGCCATCGCGAGTGAACTTGACACATTGATGTAGAGTGGAGGGGACTAGGCCGTTTTCGTGAAGCCATGGTCTCCCTAATAGTGCCTTATAAGTGGTGTCAGCCTCTATGATAAAGAATTTCACAGGCGTGACAATTTCACCAAAATCTATGTCGATGATGGTAGATCCCAAGGCCTTTTGGTATTGATGATTGAACCCATGAATCCGGATTTTATCTTTCTTGGTTTCCCTGATGCTAAGGGAGAGCTGAACCAAGGTTTTCAATGGCATGATGCTGATAGAAGACCCTGGGTCGACCAGAATCTTGTTGATCTTTTTGCCATATATGATGCCGGTGGTGTAGAGAGGCCTGTTGTGGTCTGCTGTTCCGGCCATCAGATCATCATCCGTGAAAGTAATTTGTGGTTCTGGCTCGATTTGTGCTACCTCCTCTCGGACTTCTTGAGCAAAGTATTCTTGGAAGCTGGCGGGATTTTGTAAGGCATAGATGAGAGACTCACGAAGCTCTTGTGACACCATGAGAGCATCAAAGACACTTAGCAAGGCCGGTATTTTGCGCAAATGCGCTACCACGTTGTAATCACCTACGGTCATTCTGGGCCTGCCGCCGTTTGACCTCGTTTCTCTTTCAGTGACTATTTCTTCCGGAGTGTTTCGCCTGTTATGAGGAACTTCCCTTGGGGGTTGCCTTTCTGGAATTCTGGTACCAGACCTCAAGCTGACATTGCATTGTCCCTTTTGTTTTTGTTGGGCTTTGGCTTGATCTTGTCGGGGTGCTGGGTTCAATCGACTCGGGAAAGACGACATGATTTCTTCTTCCTCCTCGGTCTCGTTTTCATCAGAATCACTCCCAAAAGGCATGATCGTTACGGGATGAGCCACCATTACAGTTGGTTCTTCCTCCGGGCTGTCATAGTCTGATCTTTCAGATTCTTCCTCTTCCGAATTTTCAGAGTCCGGGTACCAGGTTGTGACGTGGCACTCTTCTTTTTCTGTTTCTTCGTCCGTGGTGCTGTTATCACCATCGGGCCAGGCTAAGCATTCACTTCTGGTGTGGCCCCATTCTTCGTGATGCTCACAATACTTTTCGCATTCTTTGGGTTTCTTTGGTCTATGGGCTCGTTCCACGACATGCTGGTGTTTTTGTGGAGTGCTCCTTTTTGGCTTGTTGGGCTTTGTTTCTCCAGATAGAGGCAATGCAGCCCGTGCAGAGGTCTTCTTCTTATTTCTTTGTAGTTGACCCCAAACATGGATCCATTTTGGTATCTTTTCACCTCCAGAGGAGGGTTCCTCTATCCGGCGCATCTTTACATCGATGTAGTACTTCCCTTTACGGGGAGGCCCATCTTTCGCGGCGCTAGTTTCGCTTTTAGAGGGTCGGCTACGCGAGCTTTCACCTTTCTCCACCTTGTTGCCATTTGAACCACCGGATGGAGGGTAAGTTTGAACTTTGTCACGCTTCTTTTTCTTTTCCGCAGCTGGCATTGGTGCTTTGCCTTTGCCGACGGACTTGTTAGTTTTGACTGTGGGTTGTCGACCTTCTTGGATAGAAATGCCTACTTCTCTCCTCCTAGGAGGGGGTTGCATTTCAATTGGCTTTTCTTCCTTGTATCGTTTCCGCCGTTCTTTCCTCCGGGTTTTAGCCTCGAGGCGTTGCCCTTCCATAACGTGAGCCAACTTGCGCTCTATTTCCATGAGTGATCTTCGGTTGTCAGCCCATTCTCCTACACTTGTCGCTTGCAGTGTGCGGAAGAACTCAAGGATGATGTCATTTTGTCTGAGTACATTAGCAAGGGCATTTTGCAAAATACTAAGTCTCCTTTGAATCCTTGCCATTTCGTTTCGGTCATTAACCGGGTCTGGTTGCAATGCCCCCTGTCCATGGGCCGGGACAGGGTTTGGTTGTGCTTGCCGCGATCGAGTGCGAGTGGCAGGGCCGCCTTCTTCAGGTCTCGTGCATTGTTGTTCATCTGGCATCGAGACGGCTTCATGTCGTGAGCTGTCCGCTCGGAGAGGGTAATGCGCTCTCCTGCTTTCAGGTCTGATTGGAACAGGCCTATCTGGGCTAAAAGAGGGTCTGTCCGGAGACTTTCCTTCACCCTCCGAGTCTGATTCCGAGACAGTGACGAAGCGAGAAGTTTCAATTCTCTTTGAGGCGCTCTTGAATTTTCGTGCCTCTGGCAAGGTATCTTTTTGGATGTTCTCCCATATGGCGGGGTCATAGTACCGGTGGAATTCTCCATTTATGTAGTGTCGAACCCATCCTGTCGGAACAGGGTAATGAGGAGATGGTTCATGACCCTCCACTCCTTCTATGACTGGAGATTGGCGGAACTGTTGGAGAAGCTCTTTCTCAATCTCTTTCTTTTCAGGCTGACTTGGGTATACCAGTCTTCTGACTCGGTCATATTCCAAGTTGCATATTTCTCGGCGAGACCTATTCCACCTCATTCTTTCTATCCAGGGCAGTGGGGCAGTCCGAATTTCGCTTTCTTGTCTCATTGTTGTTGATTGACGAGTTGTGGGCCATGAATCTAGTATGAATGGCCGGAGACTGGTCAAGTGTGGATGTTCAGGTTCGAGTTCTTCATCACTGCCTTGCCACCCGACTTGTTCACCTGATTTTTCTACATTTTTTATCAGATGTCCTGTCCACCCGATTGGATCTGACAAGTCATGTTCATAGTTCTCATCTGAAAACTCTTCTCTTTCGGATTCCTCAGTACATGAATCATCAGAAATGTAAATGACTCTACAAGATGCGGATCCTTGATCTTCTTCTTCTTTTTCTTCCTCTTCTTGAGGGGGATTGGGAGATGGAGTTGTGTCATTTGGCTGACTGGTAGAAGGAGTTTCAGCTGCCCCCTGTCCTTGGCGGGCGTCCTCCTCTTCCATGATTATAGCTTCCCTTGTTTGGTTGACCAATTGGCGCACAATTTCGCTCAGGTCTTCCAAGGTAAGCTCAGGATGACCAGGGATATTAGGGATGTGTATGTCGAGATTTACTCTTCTGACTTGCTGTCCTTCTAGATCCGCTGGGTTTACTTGGTATTCGGGATCCAATACGAACTCGTAGTCGTACTGGATTCCGTCATCTTCTTTATCTGAACCGTATCCTGCCCCCTGTTGTGACTGAGGGTTTTCAGGGCGCGGGCCGGGAATTGTTGATTGTGGTTGAGAAGTTTCGGGTTGGGGTTGCGGCACTTCGTGCTGTGGCCGCGGTGCTTCAGGTCCATGAGATTGGACTGGGGTGATTTCCGGTTGCGGTTGAGGTGGATTTGACTGTGGTTGAGATACCTCAGATTCATCCTCCTGATCATCACTTGCATCTTCACAGGTGATTCGATAACAAGAACTAACATTCCGAGAGGATTCACCTTTTGATGCCTTGTTCTTCTTTTGGTTCTTCTTGTTTCTCCTCTGGTAAACCAAGAGAGGTTTGGTTGTACCTTCTTCTTCTGGTAATTCGTTTTCTTCAGAGAGGTAGAAAGCGTCTTCCTCGTCAGTTAGCTGTAGTTCTCGCAAGAGTTCGCTTGTTGTTTTCCCCTCGGTGGCGGCTATAAGGGTCGCTAATCCTTCGGGAAACATTTCAGTCCATTCGGGTTGTGGCCGGACCAACATACGTGCATTCTTCCTATGGGCTTTCTTTTCTTTGGACTTGCCCCGAGACTTGGGAGAAGGTTCATCATCGTCCGTCCACTCTGCTATCTTAGCTGCACGACGGCTGGATTTCCTTTCTCTGGGGCTCTCAGGTTCATCACTGCTGATGTACCGAGATGATTCGGAGGGACCGACTCCAGGGTTGTTGTCATCATCAGGCCTGAAAATGTGCTGGGCGGCTTCGGCTACTTCTCGCATGCGAATGGCTTCAGTAGGATGATTGCGCACAAATCTTTCACGACTCCTTCTCCATGTAGGATCAGGATCCGTGATGGGATATTCCAAGTATCGCATGAGCGTTTGAAAATTTTCTGTTGCGAACCGGAAGAATGCTGGCTCACTATTCCTCAGATCCTGGAGATATGCGTGTAGGTCGATGCCTTGACGTCTGGTGATTCCTGTAAGGGCCACTGTTTCTTCCACCAAGGGGTTGGTTGACCTGCGTGGTTGATTTCGGTTCGGGTTAGGAGCATTTCCTCCGTTTGGGCTGGTACCGGTATAAAAGGAGGTACCAGAAATATTAGGGTCAAGATTATTGTTGTCATCCAACCCAAATATGCGCCGAGTGGTCTCTGCAACCTCTCGGATGCGAGTAGCCTCGACAGGGTGACTGCGTATGAACCTTTCGCGATCCGTTCTCCACGTGGGGTCAGGGTCGACCATGGGATACTCTATGTGTCTCAGGAGCATTGGAAAATGTGCTGCTGCAAATCGGGCAAACGCGAGTTCGGTGCTCATCAGGTTTCGTAGATAATTATCCAAGTTAACCATCCTGTGCCTTTCGACTCTCGCTCGTGCTGCCATTTCCTCAACTGTAGGATCCAGCTGACTTGCTGACTCAGTCTGATCGGGAGCTGTGCTATCTTCTCGGTTTGAGCTGGTGCTGATGTGGTGAGAATTGCCAGAGGTATTGGTTGAGTTCCTTCCGTCACTGTTATCACCGCTGGATGGAGTAGGATGCCTTATGTTGTCGAAAATCTCAACTACCTCTCTAATCCGAGCGGCTTCGGCGGGATGGTCTCTTGTAAACCTTTCTCGCCTTCTTCTCCAGGCTGGATTGGGTTCACGATGTGGGTGCTCCAAGCAACGAGTCCAGATTTGCTCGTGATTTGTCACAATATCCAGAAATTCTGGGTCATTCTGAATCAGATGGTTGATGTATGAAAAAACATCGACAGTTTGATTCATAGAGAGACCATTAAAGGCATCTGAAACATCTTCTAATGGGCATCCAGAGCCAGGGTCTTCATCATAGTATACACGCAGTGGCGGGTCAGTCGATTCGCGATCCCCGGTATAGAACACACTTATTCTTGAGTATCCGCTGCTGGAGGTGGGAGCTTCGGGATTAGGTGTTCTGGGATTGGGAGTGCTTTCATTCTGTGAGGTTTCTCCGGTAGTGTTGTTCCCGGAACCTGTTCCTTGTTCTTCCTCACTGCTACTGCTTTCTTCCCCGTTGTGAGAAATTTTATGACAAGAAGCCATAGCAGTATTGGGTTCGTCGCTTGGTGCGTTTGATGTGAAGATGTGCCTTGCAGTTTCGGCAATCTGCCGCACCAATGCGGCTTCAACAGGCTGACTTCGCACAAAATATTCGCGATTTCTGACCCAAATAGGACTTGGGTCGCTGTGAGGGTATTCCAAATACCGCATTATCATCTGGAGATTGGTGTTCGCGAATCTGAAGAAAGGAGCTTCCCTTCTCCTCAAATCTTGCAAGTATCTGTGCAGTTCAGCACTCTGACACCTTGTATCTTCTGTCGAGGTAGCAGGAGTTTCGTTCAGAGGATGGGATGGTTCATGAGATTCGCTTTCAGAGTCCGAATCATCGTCCCAATTGATGCTGATGTGGTGTGAAAACCCGGAAGGACCGGCACCTGAATCATCGTCGTCGCCGTCATCATCACTCGCAACAGAAGTCACGATTCTGTGGAAAGTGGCGGCTACCTCTCTCATATGGGCGGCCTCAGCTGGGTGTTTTCTTATAAATTTCTCCCGCCTCCTTCTCCGGGCTCGGTTAGGATCATGTTCGGGGTGTTCCATGAAACTGCCCCATACTTCAGCATTTTCGGTGTTATCTGATATCATGTCGATGAATCCTGGATCATTTTGTTTCAGATGACTGAGGTACGCAACCACCCCAGCCGATTGATGTATAGTGAGGTTTTCGAGCGCAGGGGTTAGATTTAGAATGGGCTCTGAGGAGTTGGGCCCTCCTGTGAAAAATATACGCGCATTTGGGTCTACATCATTGGGACCGAGCTCACCGGGTCTTCGCCTGGGATTCCGCCTAGAGCCAGCTCTTTCTTGTGGCGGTGGCGCTTGTGGCTCATTGTTTGATGATTCACCTTTATCCTTTTCATCATCGCTGTCATCATCGGCAGTAATATGACGGCAAGATGCTGAGGGCGCGTCATCATCATTGTCTGAATCGGATACGTACGCGGGAGTCTTTCCATTTCTCAACTCCTTCCGTACTATCTCAACAGCTTCTCTCTCAAAATCCTCAACAAATTCACTAGCAAACATTGAGTGCACAGGATCCATAACATATTTGAAGGTTCTGGGATCAGAGACCCTTAAATCCTTGAGGTAGGAGACATAGAACTCTACCATTTCATCATGTTCGTATTGCCAAGAGTCGTGTGGTTGTTCCGGCGATCTTTGTTGGCTTGTCTCTACTTGGTTGGAGGTTTCCACCATCGGTCTTCCAGTTCTTACTTCCCTTAGGTGCTGCCTATAGCCGTACATCCATGGCTCCTGATTGGCTTCCGGGGAACTGGGTTCTGGGGTGATTTCACCTTCTTCAAGGCCAGTACCTTCAGCCTCTTCTTTGAACATTCTTGCGATAGCCTCCTTTTCATAGTCTTCCAACTCGGAGGAGTCTTCTGGATTCAACATGTTGTGAAACTCTTCAGGGGCTATCATTTTCAAGCTCTTGAGGTACTGGACATATGCATCAATCAACTCTTCTCGGGTGGAGCATCCATTATCACCGGGCTTAGGACGCAACCACCGGCCTAGGCCTCCTTCGAAAAACGGAGTCTCTTGTTGTGGTTTCTCACGTGCATCCAATACCTTGGCATGCTCGTAGGCGATCTGGTCGTTAGTCATGGCACTGACCGCACTCACGCCTATTTTATCCCATCCATTGTTCACAATGATATCAGCGACCACCTTTTTCACGGCCAAATGCTCGATACCATCACGATCCAAGTCAGTGGCATTATCTATGGCTTCATCCACTTTCAGTTCGTCTTGGAATAGGTCAAAGTCTTGGACTTTCAAGTCCATTAAGAAGTCGATGTAATCAGACACCGCTTCGAATGTCACTTCTGGTGGCGACTCATCGTCAGAGTTGTCATTGAAATTGAGAGCAGAGGTTTGAATTATGATCCTTTCGGAATCACTATCATTTTCTGCCTCGGATTCATCAGAAGCACTTAGATGCCGGCAGGTTTCTGTAGTCTCCGTGCTTTGAGGTTTCTTGAGTGACACTCTCAGTTGATATTTGCCAACCAGCCATGCGGCCAGCAACTGATCGATATCATCTCCTTTCATCAATTCGTGGACCCACCACATGGGATCCGCCAAAATTTCCGTTTCTAGCTCGGGGTGAAATATAACCGTGCGGTACCAAGTGGCCAATTCTCGCCACTGTTTTCGTGCTCTTAGAAACATATTTATCCTTTGCCGGGTGGGGAGTTCGCGGGGTTCTACCTCCTGGTAAAAGACACCATTTCTTGCGGTCGACCCCTCACCTCTCAAGAGTGATGACGGAGTCACAACAGCTGTTTCTTCCGTCACATGTTTATCTTCCACCTCTGTTTCTTCAGATGGTTGGACTGCATCATTTTCGGCATTTTCATAGAAGTCATCATAATTTTCATTGCCATCTCCTTCATCCTCAGTATCAGAGGTCGCGAAGACATTGCAGCATGCACCGGCGGCACCACCACCTCTTTCTTCGTCACTACTGAAGTGACAATCAAAGTCATAGTTGTTATCCATGTCATCACGGGGAGGACTGGAACCAGGCCATGAATATTCATCTTCGAAGTAGCATTCTTCCGGCCCTGAAGTTTTAGCTGGAGTTTTGGTTGAAGTGGTTGCCATTTTGGCTGCCGCTGCCTCCCTTTCTCTCCTAAGCTTTGTCGCATTTACGGCTTCACTCATTAGACCAGACACGTGCTGGGCTAGAGTCTGTATCACAGAAGGAGGGAGTTCAGGTTGTCCTGTTTTGTCTTCCACAAGCAAGTTGAAACCCAAATTGTTTAGGTTTAAACCGCCGTCCTCACTTTGACATTCTCTGGGAATTTCCACATATACCCTTCTTTCTTGCCCATTGACGGTCACTGGAAGGACCATTAGCTCTGAATCCGGAGCCCCGGGACCTTAGTACCCGGAAGATTCTCCAGGCGTATTTGCCCGAGTGCTGGATTTTCTGTTTCTGCGGCCCCTGTGGGTTTTCTTGGTCTTGGCAGGGGTGGTCTCGGTTTGTGTTCCTCGAGACGATGATGACCCCATTTGACTGTACTGCACAGCCGCGGAGGGTGTCGATGTTTCTTGGGCTTGCTGACTTGACTGGTCAGGGGTTGACTGAGATGCCTTCTTATCAGAGAGATCCTCATTCCCCTGATCATTGCTGGAAATGTGACGACACGAAGCCGTCCAGAACTCTTCAGATTCCGCATTCTCACGTTCCTTTCTTTCTGTCATATCTTTCCAAGCTTTACCAGTAATTTTGGTGAAGTCTCTTGGGGACAGAAAGTCAGCCAAGGTTGCTTGTTTTGGTCTCCCCTGGATATATTGTTCCTCGATTTCTCGAGGTGCGATTTTCCTCCAGAATGGTCTATTGTTGTTTGACCGTGTCACTGGAACATAACTGCGTCTCGATCTAAGAGGCAATCTTGTTGGCATGACAACGTTTCTCGGCACGATGGGGGTGATGGCATTCTTCCATCTGAGCCTGGGTTCAGCTTGAAGCACCTTCAACTTCTTTTTGGTGCTCTTGTTGAGGCTTACACTCCAAGTGGTGGGTGGTCTGCCGTCAGAGCAAGCAGAGACGCGATTCGCGCTGGCAACTGGGGTTCTGGTTGGCCCAGCATGAGGTGCCGGCTCTTGCCTAGCGTCATCATGGAGTGGAATCGCTCCCTCCTGGATTCTTTTCTCGATCCAGTCCTTGAAGACATAACAGTCTTCTATGCTATGACCCAATACACGGTGGTATGGGCAATAGTTCGGGTGATTGACTTTGTTCTCTTCCTCGGGCCTTTTGCACCTCGGGAGTCGTATTTCCAGCACTTTCATTGCTTGCTGGAACAACTTTTTGGTTTTCTCTTTTTTGAAAGAGTATGGTTTGTTTTGTAACTCTTTCAAAGTCGGTCTTGGGGCACGGGTTTGTGAAGTCCCGTCTTTTTCTTCATCACTTTCTCCCCATTGTACACCACTCGTGCCTTCGACTTGATTGCTGGCCGCTTTTGTTTTCACGGTTTTGCTTTCAGCTTTCTTTGGCCTTTCCTTGGGGAGAGCATACATCAGGTTGATGTCATCCTCCATCCCTTCGAACTCAATGATTTTAGTCACTAAGCCCTCAAAAGTGGCAACGTTATGTCCTGCCAGGAGCACTTTCATAGGTGGACGGATCCCATTCATGAGCATGCGGACCGCCTCCTTCTCAGAGATGTTTGACTGGCATCGCGTGTACATATTTTCCCACCTCGCGACAAAGTCCGAGGCAGTTTCTCCTTTGTTTTGTTTAGTGTTGACCAAACTGGTCAAAGTGACACGACGAGGTGTGACTCTGAATCGGGTCTTAAAAGCGGCGACCATTTCTTTCCAGTTCTTGATACTGTTTTCCTCCAGCGAGGCATACCATTCAAAGGCTACTCCCGTTAAGCTTTGGGGGAATTGCCTTAACAGCCATTCTTGTCTTCTGGTAGTGTCTCCACAGGATGTCAGAAAGTGAGACAAATGTTGGTCGGGAGTCACTTTACTGCCGACTCCTTCAAACGGCTTGAATTTTGGCACAACATAACCCCTTGGGTATTCAACCCTGTCAAACCTCTCAGGATATGGTATTCCTGTGAAGTTATTGGGGAATTGAGGTCCGTCAACTCCCAAGTATTGGAATTTTTGTTCCATCTGCTTTCTCATTTCTTCCATGAGGTCAATTGGATCGACCTTGGAAGCATTCTTTTTACCATATGACCCCTCATCAGAGGTTTCGCTTGAGTCACGACTGGATTTGTTCTTTCTTTTCTTCTTGCGCTCGGGCACCGAGTGTCGGGCGCTTCCTTGCTTTGAAATGACTGGGTTTGAGCTTGGCCATGCTCCTTTTTTGGCCATGTATTTCTAGATCTCCGCACAGGCTTCAGCTATGCGGACATTGTCGATTTGCAACTGTTTCAACTTCTTGTCTTTTTCTTCCAGCTCCTTGCGGAGTTGGGCAACTTCTCCAAGGACTTCATTTTCCTCGTCTGCACTTCCATCAGATGCTTCATCTCTGTTCGAACCGGGGTTTTCTCCCCTATCTTCCTCCTCACCAGCAGAGTGATCGCTGGCTTGGTTGACCCTTTCTTCTGTAATGGGCTCGGGAATCCGGGGACGATTGTTTTTCTTTGGTGGGGCGGAGGCAGAAGCTTTGCTTTTCTGGCTCCGGGTTTCAACTGGTATGCTCTCGGACTGTGGGGGTTCCTGAGAGCCAGTTCCGACCATGTGAACTTCAGTGAGGTCATCATCATGATCGACATCAGCATGAACATGGTAAACAGACGCAGATCCTGCACCCTTTCTTTTCTTGGGCACGCGGACCTTCTTTCCTGGGGCTTGCGTCATGTATGACACAATATCAGATATCTCGGAGGCTTTCTTCCTCCTTTTGTTTTCCTTCGGGGATATGGCGCCTTCCTGCTGAGGCTCAGAAGCATTTTTGGGCTTCCGAACCTGAGCAGCCTTCCCCTTGGCTTTCATATTCTTGGTGTTGGGTTTGAGAGGAGGGAAAGTGAGCCGATCAAAGACCGAAGGAGGTGTGACTTCCACTTTCTTCTCCGAGGCGCTGTAATCAGCATCTCCGATCCTGGTATCCTCATAGTAGGGGAAACGAAGGCGCTGAAAGACTGGGAACCGGAGCCTCTCCTTGATTGAGGGCTTCTGGGTATTCTTGGCAGGTATGGCGAAGGCTTTGCGGGCCCCGCGGAGTTTCTTGACTATCTTGTATGCAGCATGGATGGCTTCCACAGCTTGGTGCTTCTTGGGAGTGGAAACCACCTCAACCTTCAGAGGAGCATACTGGGGTAGCTCCCAGTCTTCGCGCAGGCGCGGACCGTCAGCATTCTTCTTCACAATGCGGAGAGGAGCGAACGCATTGTTCAGAGGCAGATCAGTGTCAATTTCCTCTTCCTGGGCCAGGCGGAGGGCTTGAGACCTCGAGAGCCTGACGCGAGTTTCCTTCGCCTTCTTGGGGGCGAGAGAGACCTCGAGGCGCTGGGCACCAGCCCCAGCCTTCTTGTTGAGAGAGATGGTTGCAGTCACGGGCGCTTCACCAGCAAGCGCGGTCAAGGGCACCTGGACGGGCACAGTGAGAGTCCCGGCCACCGAGCTGCTGGCCTTCTTGAGGTGCGCACCACTCACAATTTCGCTCCAAGTCACCATGTTGATCGTTGTTTGTTGGTTTTGAGTGAGTTTTTCCTACAAATGGAAAGCACTCAAAGTTAACGTCAGTATCTTTGTATATTTTAAACGTATTTCGTATTATGTTGATACACTATGTCGATATGCCTGGTCCATTGATTATTCCCTGATGAGAGGAGAAAAATGTCCCACCGGGCGTGCCAGAATCTGTCTCGCACCTTTTTGGACCCTGGTCCTCGGAAGGGGGAAATGACCGGATGCTCCCAAGGGGGAAAAAGATATTGCGGACGAGATACCCCTCGATCGTTTCAAAACTCAGACATCGGCACCCACCTGAAAAGGAATGTGAGTATCGACGTGGTTTCGAATCTTTCGAGAGTTTGATTGTTTACTGCAGGTCCTTTTTTTCCAGTAGGCGCAAGCCCCTACTGTTAATTACCTCTGAACCAAGTCGAGAGCACCTCTAGATCGGGACAATCAATGGATTAGGCATAACAACTAGCATTTTAGCATTTTACCGAAAGATACAAACATTAAATAATGCAAACAAATAGTGACATAAACAGAGCGGATGATATAACCGAGAGGGAATTAACATGATGCAAAACATAATGCAAAGAAATTTAATTCATATTTAAAATTCCAAAATTTCTGAGCTTTAATCCCGGGTGGTTAACAATTAACCCTATTTAATAATTTTTTTGTTTTGTTCCCTTTAAACTATACGCATTGTAAGCTCAAAGATGACGGACATAGACATGTAAAGTTTCGGTATTCAGATCATATTAAAGCTTTAACTATTTTAAAACTTCAATTTGTCAACGTTTTAAAACTTAGGTCTGTTTGTTGACATGTTAGAATCAAGGTTATCAGGCGTTTCTGAAAAACTCAGGCATTAAGGCATGTAAAGGTTCCGGTCCTTAAACGTGTGTCGATTCTGGTCAACTATTGACGTGTCGAATTTCTGGCCCCGTGACGTGCAAAAGTTAGGTTATAAAACGTTTTAAACTCTGGTATTAAGGCGTGTTTAGAAATTCTGGTCACTTTGGACATTTTAAACCTTAGTCTTCATATGTTTTAGAATTTACCAAATTCTGATTTTCAGACGTATTTAAAGTTTGGTCCCTGGATTATAGAATTTTGTTTCTGGATTTGTGTTACTTTGGATTTAAGTCCGGGTCTTGAATCTGGATTTTTTTTTTCTGGATCTGGATTTGACTTGGATTTTCTGGACTTGGATTTAATTTGGGTTTGGATCTTCTGGGTTTTGAGTTTAATTTGGGTTTGGATTTTCTGGAATATAATTTGGGTTTAGGTTTCTAGATTTTTGGATTTGATTTGAGTATGGATTTTTCTTTGAGTTTGGATTTTTTGGATTTGAATTTGAATTTTCTGGATTTTAGATTTAATTTGAGTTTTGGATTCTGGATTCAATTTGGGTTCCAATTTGAGTTTGGGTTTTGGATTTTATTTGAGTTTAGGTTTTGGATTTGATTTGGGCTTGAATTCAATTTGAGTTTGGGTTTTGGATTTAATTTGAGTTTAGGTTTTGGATTTGATTTGGGCTTGAATTCAATTTGAGTTTGGGTTTTGGATTTAATTTGAGTTTAGGTTTTGGGTTTGAGTTTGGATTTCCTGGATTCTTGGATTTGACTTTAGATTTTTTGGGCTTGGGGTTTGTTTGAATATTTTGATTTGGCTGCGGGTCTTGTTTCCAAATTTTTCGGGAATTTTGCATAAAATTTGACCTTAACGGCGGTTACCGTTTAATTATACCTGCTGTCCAAATCATCTTGAGGTACCTGCTGTCAAAGGGGTTCATACCCTTACACTTTTATGCACATTTTTATTAAATTTTGATATAATTCAATTTTTGGGTATTTTTGCATTATTAATTTTAATCATTTCCCATGACTTTAATTTTAATTCTCTTTTGGTTGGGAATTTAGACTTAGAGTGTATATGAAAAATGTTCCTTATATTTTTCTGGACATTTTGGTATTTTATGGGAATTTTCTGGATTTTCTAACTATTTTTAATGCATTTTCAAAGTTTCTGTATTTTTAGAAAATTCTTATTGGTCCTGATTTCCATGTTTCGCGTTCTGTTTGTCAGGGATTCGCCACACCAAAGGGGACACAAAGGATCCAAGGATGTCGCTGAGGAACCACTGGGCTAAGCCGCTTGGTCCATGCACGGGTCTATGCACCAGTTTCTGCTAAGTTTACCATATTTCAAACTCGTCTCCTTCCTTCGATTTACACCGTCGACTGGACGACTCCAGTATTTTTCCGACGACGAACGTCAGTAACCAAAGAGGGTTTTTTATTAGGTCACGGGGATCGTGGCTCCTCCCTCTTCCTCAGGGTACCTTCAATTCGTGTCGTATTGCTCAATTAAGGGTGTTTCACCCCTTTCTCAGATTCAGTCTGACGGCAAATTGGGGCAATGGCTTAAGACTGCTAACGTTCATCTCATGCCAGCAGTTGTTCCCTAAGTTTCGTGAACTTACCATAAGATCATTTGTATTGTCAATTGGAGTCAGGTTTTCCCAATTTAGGAATTCGACTCTGGTTCTTTGGTCTGGCCTGACGACAAATTGAGCTGCTGGCATTGGCAGCTTATTGAAGGCAACCTTTCTCCAATAGATGGCTATGTGACCATTCATATAATGCTAAGGAAACGCTTATTTCATCTGTCCTGTGGCAGGGGCAACCTTGTTTGAATCTTGTCCTGATGATACTTTATTTAGTTCACAAAATAATATACCTTTCTTTCCTTTCATTACTCATGTGTTATATATATTATTTTCCATTTCTTTATGTATACACCATTATCGTTTGTAATATCTTGAGAAGTGTTTATTGGGCATGAAGTGAAACTTCCCTTCTTCTTGTCTTAGTTAAGAAATTTTATTCTCATTTTGTCTTTGCTGAATCGACTTTAAACACAACATTATTAATCACACTGTTTAAGCTAAGTGCATTCATACTTCTTTTGGGGAACTATGTCCAACTTGGCTTGGTTATTATACGCCCCTATTTGTCATTATTTATACTTCAAATACTTCACAGTATTAGACAGGTTACTCTTCTCTCTTTTCTTTTTTTTTACAACACTAACAATTTACTGGCTTCAGGCAAATATACTTAGATCATTATTTTTTTTTATTGTTCATATTATACTAACTTATCTGTTTATGCTTCATTATAATCTTGTTTCTAGAACTGACAAAGACATCTTTTACTGTTTTATCAAGGATTACTGCATGCATATTTTTGCCAAAGGGAAAACTGACCCATATGTTGATAAAGCCCCACAATATTTATATGTATGTATGTTACTTTCACTGCATTTTTATCATATTTTCTTAAGATCTACTCGTTATTTCTGCTGCAAAATAAAGTGGCTAAGCTCATCATACATTTTTTTGCTAATATTGAACCCTTATATATTCCGAGTACTTTGCATTTCTGTTGAGTACTTATGTTTCTTGCGGACATGATTAATCTTAATGACTTCCCTGCTCCATGTTTTATGCAATTCGGCCTTTCTTCATGCTTCTGAGTAGAGCACCCATAGCCTTATGATACCCATTTTTGTTGATCGAGACACCTCAGTTGGGCTGAGTATTTATTGAGATTTTAGCTAAGCCAATCCTTTATCATAGTTAAACAATTAATAGACTCCTACCTAAATTTTAGTAATTTTAAAGCGTGCATTTGAGTTATCTTAATATTACATTAATTACTTATCGTGAAGTGACAAACCGTGTGTTATCAATACCACTCAGTTAGCCCTTTTATTTGTTTAAAACCTATAGTCTGTTCTTATAAATAACATTTTGATATACATTATCCAAAGTTAAAATGACTATACATTCATCTTATTGCTGTTATATATATGCACACTCAGATACCTATTTATATGTAAAAAAACTCTAGACATATACATAACCATCCCCTAAATTATTTATGGTGCAAGTTATTATTGTCACTATTTTTTATTACTTGTCTCGACCTTAGGTGCATTCAGATACTTGCTCATAGGCAAGAAATCTGAGTGCACCCCTGGTAATTCTTCCTGTTAAATGCAATACTGATGAACAACTGGATTTTTTTTTGTTTATGAAATCAACCATAGATATACTCAGATACTGGCTCATAGGCAAGAAATCTGAGCAGTGTCTACAGCTGACTTACTTACTAGACATTATACACAACTAAACGCACTTTATCATTATTTCATTTTTCTTACAAAGTAACAACCATGTACAGCTCCAAATACTGGCTCATAGGCAAGAAATTTGGGCATGCACAGGGTTATTACATCTGTTAAATGTTATACAGGTTCATACCATGCCAAATGAAGAAAGGAAAAGAAGAAAAGGAAAAAAAGAACCATCAGCAGGAAAATAGGAAGAAAGAAAGGAACTATGCAATTAAACTGCCCCCCTTTAAACTTAAATTGGTTAAATAAAACTTGGTATTCTTGACTAATGACTGGTTAATTGCAACACATATACGAGAATTCAGAAAATAAAAGGTGCTTTGAAGTAATTTTATTAATCAAAATCAACAGAAAATACATCATTTTTTTTTTACCTTCTTTCTTTTTCATTTTAAAAGCTCTAAAGATTACCAGCTATCAGCTAAGAATAAGAAAGAAAAATGGGGGGGGGGGGGTCTTCCATCTCCTGGTGCCTTCTTTTATAGGCAATTGGCTAGGGTTTGCTCAATTGAAGCTGCCACTTGGCGTTCTTTGATGCTCCCAAAATCTGATGGAGGGTTATGATCTGTCGATGATGAACCGCCTCACTCTTTTGTCTTGATTCACTTCCTCACTTTATTGACATGTGGGCCCTCAGGGAATTGGGTGCATGACATGTGGGGTATACTTCTACATCACCTTACTGGATATGCTTGGAGAGGGGGAGAGTATTTGGCACCAGCTGCTCATGGGGACAGGTGGCATGCATCCAGATCATGGTAGACTGTGTATGGAGGAGATAGCATTGCATATGGCATCTCTTCTGTGCTCCTAGCCATATAGGTCTTGATGATCATCCAAAAGTTCCATTGATTCTCTCCATTTATCTCTCATTAATGATTTATGCTATAACAGTTAGTGTGGCCATGTGTATAGCCTATTGACTGCAAGACTATGTGAAGAAGGGTCCCATAGTCAGATACAGGTTTTACCAGGTGGTATTTGAGTTTGTGTGGGGGTTGATTAAATTATTCATAGGCTGTGATCGATGCTATTTTGTATAATTCAGTGGCATTTTATTTGATTTTTTCCTTCTTTGCCCCTGGATTTGTTTAGTATTGGCTGTTGAGACTTGTTCATCCTTTTTCATTCCTTGGCACCATGAGCTGCGAAGCATGGTATGGCCTTATGTGTAACTAGGTAATTATGCTTCCTCTCATATGAAATTCATCTTCATGATCTGAGGGGCCTCAGTGATATGGTGCATAAACAATCAATCCTCAATCAGGGGTAGGGACAGTCTGGGGATAAAATTGGTATTTGCTTCTTTAAATCCCTCGATTATGCTTCACATTCTTGTGTCTGTTTCCCTAATTGACTGATTTGCCCCTTGGCTAAAGGGAATGTCATGCATGAAGGATCATTTTCCAATTGCCTTCTGGGGTGTTTATGCGTACATGGGGAAGTACATGACTGTCTTATCTCACCCTCCATCAATTGAGTCATCATACTATTCTGGGGACCAAGGGTGTAGATGCACAGCTGTGTACATTGTATACTCCTCAATTTCATTACAACTTATTTCTTTTTATCATCATAATGCACCAGCTGGGCTTTCCATCTTTTCCAGGCATCCAACGGCTAGGAAACGAAGAGAGGGTTCCTTTCTCCTGTCATGTAGTACATTCGTCAGGCGCTTCTCAGACATAGACCTTCTTTTTCAGGTGATAGGCTAAGGCCAAAGGGAAACAATGCTCTCCAGTTATTTGTTTCCTTCACTATCTCTCTACTGGATCCTTCCAGTTGGAGAAGAACTTTGGCTTTTGTCAATTCATGCACCTGTGACCCATTTTGAATCGTCGCACAGTCGTTTCAAGCTCCATTGGATGTCTCGTTCTTATACATTATGTCTATAAAACCCAAGAAAACTAACTTCAGTGAGCTCAGCAACTCCGTCCATGGCGAGCAGTGATAACCATGCTCCTCAGCAAATTGGCCGAAATTGGCTTTAAAACCCCCTTCTCTACACTTCAAAGAAGCTTCTCAGGTCTGTTGAAAACCCATTCCTCTACTAATTTGGCTTAATAAATTTTCCCAATTTGCGACGCAGTCGCTGAAATCTCCAATTTTGCCACATTGCAGGGCTAGAAGGCGGCCGTCTCTGGTGTCGGCAGAGTCGTGGTGGCATCCTCATTACGGTGGTGTACTTGGTTTAGGTAGCGGTGGCGTGTATCGCCGGCGAGAGGCATTCTTCTGGCTGTTCCGTCGCGTTGCCTCTATAGGTAAGTACTTTTCCCTCTTCTTTTCCTTTCTTTTTTTCCATTAACAGAAAATAGGAGGGTCCCACAGAATGAGCCAATGGCTGGCCGACACGTGTCGAGTCTGAAGCTGACTCGATCGAGTCAGTTAAGCGATGTTGGGCTCAGGTATTTTACGTCGAGACTCAGTCGGCGAACGGACGCACATGCATCCGTGTTGGTTGGGCTGGGCTCAAGTGGATTTGAATTGGGCCCAATTCGATTAAACCAAACGGGCCATCTTTGGGTAATAGATATAGGTTTAGTTTTAATTCCATCTAACTAGCCCAATATGCGAAATTAATTCAGTACTAAGCCCAAATTAAATACATGCACTTGCTTGGTTGTTTCGGTGTAGAGTCGTCCATACTTGCCATCGTACAGGGTTCTGTTCATATACTGGAATTTTTTATATTGCTTAGTTTTAAGCAATTTGATTGGTGTTGTCATAGTATGGGGATTTAGTGCAGGATTTGACATCATGCAGTTCTTGTTATAATTGATTAATTAATTAATCCATTAACTATGTGGGCTTTGACATATTTCACATAATCCTGATTAATTAATTAATAAATTGTTTAATGGGATCTTTGGTGTGGAATTTGGTACGAAACTTTTAGAAGATGTATAATGTTTGACCATCATACAATTTCCATCTCTTTTCTTTCATATAATTAATTAACTAATTAATTATGCGAGTTTTTGGCATTTTTCACATAATCTAATTAATTAACCAATTGCTTAGTAATTTGGCGGGTTTTGGCTTGAGCCCCTTAGAAAAGTGTATAGCGTGCACCTTTTACACAATTTTTTGGTCCTCTATATTTAATTAATTAATTAATTAATTATGTGAGCGTTGGCACATTTCACATAATTTAATCAATTAATTAACTATTTTGCGTATCTGTGGGTTTTATCGTCTTGTCTGTGAGTTTCCTGCTGTTTGAAGAGTAGGTCATGGTTATGAGTTTTATTTCTCAATATAACATTTCCTTCACTTGCAGGTCTTCTTCAGATATTCTGTCACTCTTTTAGATGGCAAAATTTGGAGGCAAACAGATACAAAAGTTAATTTATTTTGATTAGTTTAGTTCATTAATTAAACTTGTTAATTAAGTGTAGTCATTGTAACTTTTAGTTTAAATTCAGTATTGGGCCAACTAAACACAGCCCACTACCTTTTTTTTTTTTTTTTTTTTTTCTTAAATCCGTCCACAGCCCACTTAACTCGGCCCACAACAGAAATTTTTTTTTTCTCTTTAATCCTTTATTTTTACTATTAGGTCCTTTTTGTTTACAAATAGGTCCTTTTTATTTATAAATCAGTCCTTTTTTTCACAAACAGATCCTTTTTATTTATTTTTAGGTCCTTTTCTTTACGAATTAGTCCTTTTAATTATCTTTTTGGTCCTTTTCTTTTACTCTTTAGTCCCTGTCCCAATCTTTTCTTGCGAACCAGCCCCTGTATCCTCTCCCCCTCTACCAGAATCGTACCAGAGGTACAGGCGTTGTACCAGCTGCTGGTACCAGGTGTTCAAACAACTCTCCTCACTCTCTAACACTACATTTATGCCCTGCCCAGTCAAAACAACTCAAATTGCTATCGATTTTTGATTGAAAATCATCAAGACAGATTTCAAAACCCTAAATTTCCATTCCTAAACCTCAATCATGCTTCAAACTAACTCCAACTCGTCCATTCCCACTTGAATTAGCCCAATCAAACTCTATTTAACCTCAGAGATTAGTAAAAACACTAATTAACCGAAATTAAACAAAAACCCTAATTTTCGGATAATTATCAAACTAATTGAGTTAACTCAAAACAATTAGTAGAGAGGACGGCTATACCTCAATCTCTAGCTAAGAAATCCCTCTCCTTCCTCCCGAGCTCAGTCTCTCCTCTTTTCTCTCTTTCTCTCTTTTGTGGAATTTTGTTCAACCCGGCTAACCCAAAAACCGACCTCAATTGAGGTATTTATAAGCAAATGGAAGAAGGAAAGAAGGGGAAAAATCGACGGCAAAGCTTAAAACAAAAATCCAATTTTTTTCATCCAACCTACCCGATTCTCCACCGTAGCATCACACGGCTACGGTTGGAGATGTCTTTTGCTCACTCGTGGCCAAGGGCGATTGGTCGGCCACACCAAATCTCCGTCAAAACTCGTGCTAGACGGTGCGACGAATAGGAAGAAAATCGGAGGAGATCGGACGGAGCGGAGTGGAGAAGAAAGAAAAGAAGAGGAGAAAGATGTCGACAGCGAAAAATCAGATTTTTATTAAAAATTATCCTTTAGGATCCTCTGTGGCAGAAAACTGTGTGACCAAGGGTGCTATAACTCGTATAAACTGGTTTTATTAATTGATTTCATTAAAATTTACTCAATTTGATGTTATATTTCATATTTATCTAAACTTTAATTTTGCTAGAATATTTTGTATTATTTATAGATACTACACAAGGTCAAAGATTTCGAATTCAAGTCGATTTTTATGTTACTTTTGATTTATTTGTATATTATTTGTATATTATAAATATAATAATTATTAAGAATTATTAATTTCTTATCAGTTAAACTTCCTAATATTTTTGTTAATTAAATCTTATCAAATTTAATTAGTTAAATTGCTCTACTATGTTACATTCCACCCCCCTTAAAAAAAATTTCGTCCTCGAAATTTCTAAAGAGGGGTTTTAAGATTGGTATTTTCAAGGTCAAGTTATTCGTTTTGTCATTTCACTGGAATTTATGATTATTATTATTATTTTCCAGTTATGCTAATTCTCTTTTTTTAAGATTCATTTTGTTTCTTTGTTGCCAGTACAGATATATCAGGGTACGACTTTAACTTCCTTGGTAGTCAGTCAAAGAAGCTAGAGTGATACTCTAAATATCACAAGATCAACTCAATATTGGTGACTAGTCAATATTGATTTAATCCTTGTACACAGACATGTTGTTATTATTGTTATCTGTTTAATTTCACGGTAGTTGTTTTTATTATCATTTTAAAGATCAGATTTGAATTCAGAGTACTGATTCTTAGAAGCAGGATTTTGAGATTTGAAAGCGACCTGATTCTCAAGTAGGTTGACCTATCTAATTATCTTGACGCACTCATGTCGAAGATAAAAGAATAAACAAGTTAACCGAACGTTAACATTCTCCAATCAAAGTGTAGAAGTGTCTTTTCTTCATTAAATTTTACATTTTTCTTCATCTATATTTCTCTTGCATCATTCATTGCTACTTCCACCCTTTAGATCCCGTTGAATTTACAGTTTCTTGCAATCTTTACTAATTATAATTGTTCCAACCGAAAACTGTCAAAACTAAAGTTACATGCCCACAGTATGTTTTCCAGAATTTGTTCTCTTTGATTATTCTCCATCAGTTAGGTCATGTATTGAGCTAAGTATAGTTTTTGTGCCCCATGTTCTGGAAAACTGCTCCAAAAATTGAGATATAGTTCTCGCATCCATTTCAGAGATTAGTTCCTTTGGATATCCCTGATGTTTAGAACGAAAGTTCACAAAACCCTTGTCAACTTTTTATCCATAAGGTCAATCTAATTAAGGATAAAATTGTTATCTTGGTCAATCAATCTATTTATCCAGATGGAGTCATGTCCCTTTATGACTCGAAGAAATTTCCATCACCAAATGTAGTATGATAAATTTGTTTTTATATCTCGATTTCCAGAGAAGTTGCAAAGATTCAGTAGATTTATGTCGACCCGTTTTAACTTGCTAGCACGCTTAACCTCTTTCAAAAATTATTCTTCCACTTCTTTATTCATATTTGACCGCTAGTAAACTCCTTTCAACTTCTTAATACATATTTGTTATATATATTTTTCTAAGATGAATAATATATCAGAAATCACACACCTCTGATAATGTTATAACTTCAATCCCAAGGTTGTCCAGGATACCAACTCCATTCCTTAGGTTTTCAGGATTTTCCATCTTATCAATCTTAAGAAATGGATCCGATGTATTTCCGACTAACTCACTATATTTACCAAGTTTGGTGTCTTTTCTCGAAGCTTCTTTAAGTTAATCTTGTAGATTAGTTTGAGCAAGTATAACATTTAATCTTCCTATAGTGGCTACGATCAATTCGGATAAATCTCCAGTGCTCTAAATTTTGAAGAAAAATAAATATCATCTCGAGATAATCCCGTGGACACTTTTAATTGTCCTTGTTTCTTTAACAGTTTTGATTCTCTTTCCATTTTGCAAAACTATCCGACAGGGAGGTTTTGGAAATGAAGATGGTTCCATATACTAGGTCAGTTGGAAATTCTCTTCTTTCTTCTTTTTTTTTTTTTTTTATAGTTATATAACATTTAATTGTTTTGATGACTTGTCCTAAGGGTGTTTAAGCTTATATAATCCTTCTCATTTGGTTCCACTACACATCCATATAACTCAACAAATGAATTAGTCTCAGCTACATGACGGCATCTTGTATATTGTTATCTACTTGAATATTCAAAAAGACTACTAAAATACCTGTCAATATCTAGTAGTAGTGGTGTTTCGGTCTTTATTTTCTTTTTCTACCATTTCTTCTTCTTGAAATGTGTTGCCTACGGCATCCAAGATATGTACAACAGGTCTAGTGCTGTCCCTGTCACCCCGAATGTAACCATATCCCTGTTGTAGCATTCTATCTCCACGATTTGAGCTAGCTCCAATGATAGTTGTCTTTGATGCAGAAGTAGGTGTTGGTTTTGAACAATCTTTAACCCAATGATCAGGACTACCACATCGAAAACAAGTTCGGGTAAAATAATAACATTGTGCTTCCGGATGTGGACGTTTACACCTACGACACCAATTAGGTTTAGAGGGTGGGTTTGATTGAACTGGTTTCGGAATCTGTTTGGTTGAAATTTCGTGTTTTGGTCCTGCTGTACTATGCCCACGCCCACGCACATTCCGAATCTGAATCTTATGTTGTTGAGCCTTTCGCTTTTTATAGATATCCACTTGCTCAGCTGCATCCATCAAAGCTTGAAGTCCTTGGTTTGCTTGATTGTCAACAGCGATTGCAATATCTGGATCCAATCCATCAAGATACTGACGCCTTTGTCGGTAAGCATCATTGAAAATGTCAGGAGCATATTGAGATAAATTTAAAAACTGGCTGTTATATTCAGCAACCGTTCGTCCCAGTTGTTTGAGTGTTACAAATTTAGTTCTCATTGTCTCCCTGTGCACAGCTCCCATAAATCTTTGTTCAAATCGTTCTTCAAACCATGTCCAAGGAATTTGAGTAGCATTTCCTTCATATCCACGCTTGATTCCTTCCCACCAAACTCGAGCAGATTTCTCCAAATAATAAGTTACCAATTTAACTTGGTATTCTGAAGGAGCTTGACATACCTCCAAGCGAGATTTTATTGCGGCAAGCCATTCTTCCGTTGCCTTAAATCCATTTTCTCCATTAAATCGGGGTGGTTCCAATCGGGCAAACGCTTCAAATTTCCGGAATGCTGCCTCGTCTCTAACCCTAGGACCTTGTTCAGCTCTGTTGGCTATTCGCCGACCACGTTCATAAGCCTGTAATAAATGATCTACTTCATGATCTTCTAGTCCCACCCGTTCTTCCCTTTCAACTTCTTGTACCTTGCGTTTTTCGCGCCTCACATGACGTCCACAAATATTTTCCATTATTACTTCTAATGATCAACTGCGTCCTAAAATAACTATGGTTACAAAATAATTATAAAACTTTTTAAGCAAACAAATAAATGAAATGCATGCATGCCTAACTTAAATGCAGAAATTGAAACATGTCGTCTTATCCCTTTTTCTACCCACGCTTTCACTGGGCTAGTTAGGGCTTACACCATTCTAGTTCTGATACCACCAAAAGAGACTGTCACATCCCGCAGCCAGACGTGACAGCTCCCGCCACGAAAGTACAAATAATTGTACTTTCGTAAGGCTTAACCTGAAAACTAACCTGAAACTAGCAATAAGTTTTTTTTTTTTTTCTGATAATATAATCAAATATTATCAAGTCAAAAGTTCAAACAAAACAAATTACAAAATAAAATATATCGACACATAGTCGATCGTAAAAGCATCCCTGGCAACAAATATATATAACCTGACAGCATGTTCTATTACATTATAACAAAACATAAACCACTAACTAGCTATGTAAAGGTGATCTCCATTTCCATCGTAACTTTCTAAATGCAGTCTTCATGTACTAACAGTACGTCCTCTGGAACCCCCATCCGCCGGAGAACATGCAAAACAAATACGGAATGAGAATAAAATTCTCAGTGCGGGTTTTAGTTCCAGACGTGGATTTCTAGTTGAAATCTTAGCCCGAAAGTAATACCCACAATAATCAAGATGACATGTAATCTCTGAACCATTTAAATAATTAGACTAATCCAATTTACGCATGAAATGCGGATGCAAAACATTTATCCAGTTTTATAACAAGTTGTGTACCCAGATCGATTCCATTATAACCATTTTCCATGAACATGCACACAATCGAATCAATAAGCAGGACATTTTCCCTAACCCAAGAGCACGTGAGGGACGTATCCCTAACTCTGGGCACGTGAGGGAATTCCGAATCAATAAGCATATCATTCTCATCATATCATCTCATAACAGTATGACACCAAAAACACACTCAGGTCTCCATTCCCAACCGGCTGGGCACAGTAAGAGACCTTTCCCTTGCTACATGGGCACAGTAAGGACGCATCCTTTTCCCATGGCACAGTAGGGAATTCCATATTCTAATAGCGCTACCGAACTGGCCGAAGCCGGTGGCCTACCGACTCCGGAGAGTGGCCTTGATTATCATTTCAGTACATCACACTGCCCTTTAGACAGTCGTGATGTGAATCATTACCATATCATTTCCAGCTATCATACAGTCTCAGTCATGCATAATCACAGTTTCCATTTTCAGGCAAGATTAAATTGAGCTGGTACAACTCAGCTCATCCATAACAAGAAGAATATGCAAACTTGCCTGGCTGTATAACCATTTTAACAAAGGAGATCTTTTCAACATGAGTTTTTGAGTTGTAATATCTGTTCCTAAATCTACATGATTACTGTATAATGCATTCAACGGAATCAGCATGCCATGCATAAATGTAAAGTTACCAGGACTGGATTTCTATAAAAATCCACGTATCCGCACCTGTATTCGGATTAGTCGTCTCCTGTGTTCAATCCCCTGTAATTAATAAAGACCGTTATTAATTAACTAACGGTTATTTATTTAAAAAGGGTGGTCCGGCTTAAACTACCAGACTGACTGAGTTTTCTATTAAATTTTTATAGTAATTGCTTGTGTTTTCAATAATTTAATTATTAACTATTATTATCTTTATTTATTTTATTTTAATTTATTTTATTTAAATTAATTTCATTTTATTTGAATTTATTATAATTTATTTTGATTTATTTTGATTTATCTTTAATTAATTTGTTTTCTTAATTATTTATTTTATTTATTACTTCTTTATATTAAATTAATCAATTAATTAAATAGTTTTATATTTATAATATAAATCTTAATATTTTTTTTTCCTTATTAATAATTAATTATTAATAATTAATCAATTTATGCTTATTTATTTTAAATACTTTCTTTGAATATGATATTTATTATATAATTATTAAGAATTTAAATTATTTATAGAATATAAGTTAAAATCTAGAATTAGAAAGTTTATTAACTAAGATACAAAAGTTAATTTGTTTTGATTAGTTTAGTTCATTAATTAAACTTGTTAATTAAGTGTAGTCATTGTAACTTTTAGTTTAAATTCAGTATTGGGCCAACTAAACACAGCCCACTACCTTTTTTTTTTTTTTTTTTTTTCTTAAATCCGTCCACAGCCCACTTAACTCGGCCCACAACAGAAATTTTTTTTTTTCTCTTTAATCCTTTATTTTTACTATTAGGTCCTTTTTGTTTACAAATAGGTCCTTTTTATTTATAAATCAGTCCTTTTTTTCACAAACAGATCCTTTTTATTTATTTTTAGGTCCTTTTCTTTACGAATTAGTCCTTTTAATTATCTTTTTGGTCCTTTTCTTTTACTCTTTAGTCCCTGTCCCAATCTTTTCTTGCGAACCAGCCCCTGTATCCTCTCCCCCTCTACCAGAATCGTACCAGAGGTACAGGCGTTGTACCAGCTGCTGGTACCAGGTGTTCAAACAACTCTCCTCACTCTCTAACACTACATTTATGCCCTGCCCAGTCAAAACAACTCAAATTGCTATCGATTTTTGATTGAAAATCATCAAGACAGATTTCAAAACCCTAAATTTCCATTCCTAAACCTCAATCATGCTTCAAACTAACTCCAACTCGTCCATTCCCACTTGAATTAGCCCAATCAAACTCTATTTAACCTCAGAGATTAGTAAAAACACTAATTAACCGAAATTAAACAAAAACCCTAATTTTCGGATAATTATCAAACTAATTGAGTTAACTCAAAACAATTAGTAGAGAGGACGGCTATACCTCAATCTCTAGCTAAGAAATCCCTCTCCTTCCTCCCGAGCTCAGTCTCTCCTCTTTTCTCTCTTTCTCTCTTTTGTGGAATTTTGTTCAACCCGGCTAACCCAAAAACCGACCTCAATTGAGGTATTTATAAGCAAATGGAAGAAGGAAAGAAGGGGAAAAATCGACGGCAAAGCTTAAAACAAAAATCTAATTTTTTTCATCCAACCTACCCGATTCTCCACCGTAGCATCACACGGCTACGGTTGGAGATGTCTTTTGCTCACTCGTGGCCAAGGGCGATTGGTCGGCCACACCAAATCTCCGTCAAAACTCGTGCTAGACGGTGCGACGAATAGGAAGAAAATCGGAGGAGATCGGACGGAGCGGAGTGGAGAAGAAAGAAAAGAAGAGGAGAAAGATGTCGACAGCGAAAAATCAGATTTTTATTAAAAATTATCCTTTAGGATCCTCTGTGGCAGAAAACTGTGTGACCAAGGGTGCTATAACTCGTATAAACTGGTTTTATTAATTGATTTCATTAAAATTTACTCAATTTGATGTTATATTTCATATTTATCTAAACTTTAATTTTGCTAGAATATTTTGTATTATTTATAGATACTACACAAGGTCAAAGATTTCGAATTCAAGTCGATTTTTATGTTACTTTTGATTTATTTGTATATTATTTGTATATTATAAATATAATAATTATTAAGAATTATTAATTTCTTATCAGTTAAACTTCCTAATATTTTTGTTAATTAAATCTTATCAAATTTAATTAGTTAAATTGCTCTACTATGTTACAAACCTCTACAATGCACCGATGCACTCTTTTAAGACGAAACATACACTCATCGGAACTAAAAATAACATTTTTTTTCTCAACTGAAATAAAAAACTTGGCACATTTTGATTACTATTAACAACTTTATTGAACTAACTTCATTATGGAACCGTTCTAAAATTTATTTTTAATAAGTGTATCTGTACGTGTTTAACAAATATACAAAACTGCACGATATAATATTTTCTAAAAATTATGGATACAATACAACCTCGAGCAGAATGTGGGAGTCCAACACAGATGGTTAGTGACTCCACTATTATCCTAGAAATAACGGGTTCAATTTCCGCTGGACGCGATAGGGATAAACTCTATATCAATTCCCTCTAGGCTATGCCTTATAAATAAATGGCCTTAAAAAAAATACAACCTCAAACACAAAAATTAGTAATTTATGGCCTTCGAAGAAAGAGAATTAGTATTTGTATTTTCTAAAAATTATGGATACGATACAACCTCAACAAGAATATTTAATTGAAAATTTGAAATTATAATAGTTTAGTTGAAAAAAATGATTTTGTATGTATTTTTTTCCTAGTACTTCTAACGGTTGAACCACACACACTTATCCGTAGAGGTGTGTGTAAATTAGGTTGAATATGATCTGAAGACGAACAATATATAATTTATTTATTTATTATTATTATTTTTTTTGGGGGCAAGTGAAGCCAAACAATCTTTCTTGACCTACTCGAGACAAACTCAACGTAACTGGAACTTGACTCACTGGCACTCTCGACTAAGGCTGAGGGGGATGAAGAATTACTGAGTTAGCATGTATCAGAAGATACAAATGTAATTTTGAGGTTTTCAAAGATTATATAAAAATTTGGAAAATTAATATTATGCTAGAGTAAATAAAATAAAATATAACTTCTATTTTTTTGTAAGAAATTAAATAAAATTCCCCATTAACAAAAGGGACAGGTCTGACGGCCTAAAATAGGTAATGATTAGTTGGGACTCATATTCCCAGAAATAATCATCATTATCCCACGCCATTGGCCGGGAATTGTGATGCAAATGCCCCCACGGAGTAATTGCAACCACCACAAGACAAAAACTCTTACGCTTTCCAACCTTAATTGCTTTGACTAGTCTCAATTTAATTATGTTTAACAGTTCATTTATCTATTGCTAATCAATGCTCCTTACTCCATCCATGAATGAGTCGTAACGCAGGAAGCGACTATGTAATCTTCATTTGTCTCTTGCGCCTCCTTTCCGAAAGCACCTTTTTTTTTAAAAAAAAAGAATTTATGTATTTTTAACCTTTACTTATTTCCTTTACAACAAATCATGGGAACCTTGTGATTCAAAACGAGAAGCCATTTTAGCAATTCATGGAAGCTTTTACTATCGACAAACAATAATGCGTGTTTTACAATTTTGTATATATAAAAAAGGTCACCAAATTAATATATTATTTCTTTAAAGCCAAATTTCATGCAAGTAATGGTGTTTCACACTCTTAATATTCTTCTCGCCGTTCTTTTTATTTTTAAAGATATTTCTGTAGAAATACATTACTTAATTAAGGTAGATTTTATTAGAGATATTTGGTTGTAGCTATACCAAGGAAAATTAATTAAGATAGTTACGTTATATATTAAATAAAAAGAGAAGAAAAGTAACAAACGTAACCAGCACACGCTTAGGCATTTCCTCAAATTATATAGTGGAAACTCCTGATTTTTCTTTTTCAATTTCCTTTTTCTGGGAATTCCACGTAGTATTTCTGTTTTACACGTTACTAATAATACGTAGCATTTGAGATAATGTTTTAAATAGCAATTTGTGATCTGTTGCTGACAAGTTCTATGAAATTACTAAAGATCACTGAATCTTACATGATGATTTCTATTAAAGTATATTATTTGATATGACTCAAAGGTATATAAAATATAATATATAGCTTGAATCGAAAAATTGTGACGGAATTAAATGTACTTTTAGTTCGTTTCAATTGTGATTGTTAATATGCAAAATTATAAACAAACAAATATTTGTCCTTTGCGTGTCAAATTAGTTTATATTTTTTTTACTGTAATTTAAATATTAAATTATATCGTAGCTATTATTTATGCTAGTCCGTATTTGTGATGGTCGGTGGCCTATAGAAAGGAAAGGTAAAAAAAAAAAAAAAAAAAGGAGGCTATTATAGTGTACTAGTATATGTTGAAAACGATCCATATCAGGAGCAAATTATCAAAATGAGGAAAACAGAGGAATTTGTGGAAATGTCGAGAAAGTGATGAAGAAGTAAGAATTGGAGAGCATTGTTGCCACCACACGAGTGTATGAATCATATAAGACGCATGCAAAAGATGAGCCATACAGGTTTATAAATTTAGAGATCTTTTTTGAGCTTTTTAATAACCTTCTTAGTTTTTGAAAATTGAAGAAGAATATGAGAAAAAAAAGGGGCGCTTTTGTTAGAAATTCTAAATATAATAGCAAAGCGATCCATAGCAAGGCGGAGTAGCCAACGTCTAACTTAAAAATGAATAGCAGATAGCAATTTAACGGTCAACAAACAGTGCTCATAACAATATTATTGTAGTTTTCTTCGATCGTGTCATGTTTGATGTCTGAAAAAACAATAATGAAGTACTCGAGAAAACTACAGTTAATTTAATTTAATCCTATTTATAATTTTCCGTTGGTTACAATCTATTATTGTAAAACTCCTTATTTTTTTTAAAATAAAAAATTGGGGTTGTAGCCCACACCTTGCATTAAATATAGTAAAACTCCTTAAATGCGTTATTATATTTTTTTAATTGTTAAACTCAAGACTTAATACTTTCTTCAATAATAAGTATCAAGAAAGCAACATCAAACAATTAAGTATGGAGAAATTAATGTACACATGAAGCCAATAGAGTCACTAAATCCAAAGGCAGAAAAAAAAAAACCATAAAAAACGTATCAAATTTTATTATGCGTCAATTCGAAACATGAAAGTTTTTTCGAGCGTTTTGAACAATAGTTTATAGGCATCTTTCATTTTCTTATTATATTTTTCTTTCGTTGGTTTTCATGATTAATCAGAAGTAAAAACGAAACATTTAGATAGGAAGTGATCAGAAATAAGATGAAGATATCCCATATCATACGAACCGTATTGTATTTGAATATTACTTGTAAGTATTAACATCCTCTGTGCTCCATCGTTATCCGTAATAACAAACAATGCAAAATTATAGGATAATTTATGTTGTACGTAATATGGCCTAAATATTGACAATAATATACGTACTACTTTATTCACCGTAAAAATAATATCATATAATTAAAACTATATATATAAGCTTTCAATATGTATGTTGAATTGGTTAAATTAGATCTGAAAATTTGCGAAACGATCAATCAAAATGATCATGATGCACAGAAATCTCTGTGCATCATTATGCATAATATATCTACTATCATTATTTTAGAAAAAAAATTACTAATTGAAATAAACTGTTCAAATTACTAATTAGCATTAATTAATTTCGTCCTTAAAATAATTATTATAAAATTAAATAAATGAATAAAAGTTAGCATACATGATTTAATTACTCTACAGGATAACATTTGCAAAATATCATGTCTCTGTATTTTAACTTGATAAGCCAACGTAATTTTTTTAACCTAACTTGATAAGCCAACTAAAAAAACCAAAATCTTATATTCATATTTTCTAAAAATTTTTGTATTTAAAAAAAGATACGAACTGTACAATCGAAGATACAAATTTGTGGTTGGCAAAACATTAAAAGCTCAAAGTAAATTATTAGTCAAATATAAATTTAGACTTTTCCAAATAAACGTTCGGATGCAATAGTAGTAGTCAAATTTGAGCGTGTTTGATCCAACAATGGTGCTCTTGCTCTCTAACTAAAAAAGTCCCAGAAAAATCATACCATCCCAAAACTCTGACCAGCAATTTCTGGACCAGCTATGAGCTAACAGCTCCCCTTCCCCAGTTCCTCTCTCTCTCCATACTAGACCAGTCAAATACTCCATTGCGACTACGACCAAGGTATGACCACACACATCCCTCCCAGTCCCACCTCCCACGCCCAAACCCCGACCAGTCCAGTCCAATCTTACTAAAAACTAACTAAAAAAAACCTCCTCAATTAAACCCACTTGATATAAAAACACTCGACAACCTTCCGCTCCCATTCTCAACTGGATTTAATCTTCACTTCACGTCCGTCAACTGACGCTCAACCAACCAGATCTCCTCTCATCTCCTCTCCTCGTCTCTCTCTCATTCTCCCACTTCGCCTTCTCAATGGGCCAGGCCGGTTCAGCTCCTCTAACCCGGTTCCCTTCCTTCTCGAACCGCCGGTTCAACTCCAAACCGGACCTAACCACACCCACCTTAGCCATCTCATTCCCCCCACCTTCGATCCAGTCCTCGACGCTTCCGCCTGACCTCGACTACACCTCCGAGCTGCCCGACGAGGTTTTATGTGTTGTGTTTCAGCTCCTGACCTCCTCTGACCGTAAAAGATGCTCGCTTGTGTGTCGTCGTTGGTTGCTTCTAGAAGGTATGAGCCGCCAGAGGCTCGCTCTCAACGCCCAACACTCCTTGTCAGATTCGATCCCTTCTCTCTTTGATAGGTTTTCTTCGGTCTCTAAGTTAGCTCTCAAGTGCGACCGTCGGTCTGATAGTATTGGAGATGAGGCGCTTGCGTTGATTGCGCGGCGTTGTCCGGGTCTGACCCGGTTGAAGTTACGGGCTTGCCGTGCGGTTACTGATGCCGGTATGGAGGTTTTAGCGGAATCGTGCCCGAATTTGTGTAAGCTCTCTGTTGGGTCCTGCTCTTTTGGTTCCAAAGGAATCGAGGCGGTGCTTCGAGCTTGTACGCGTCTTGAGGAGCTGTCGATTAAGCGGCTGAGAGGCTTGTCGGACTCCAATGCATCTCCTCCTGTGTCGGATGAGATTGTCGCGAGGTCACTGCGTGCAGTTTGTCTTAAAGAGTTGTACAATGGTCAGTGTTTTTCAACTGTTATATCAAATTCTCCTAATTTGAAGGTTTTAAAGCTGTTCCGGTGCGCTGGCGACTGGGACCCTATTCTTGAGGATATATCTGTTAAGGTTCTGGGTGTAACCGAGATCCATTTAGAGAAGCTCCAGGTCAGTGACAGAGGTCTCATGGCTCTGTCTGCATGCCCCAGTTTGGAGGTGCTTCACCTTGTCAAAACCCCAGAATGTACTGATGTTGGATTAATTGTGCTAGCAGAGAAATGTAATTTGTTGAGAAAAATACACATAGATGGTTGGAAAACAAACCGTATAGGGGATCAGGGTTTAATTGCAATTGCCAAGAGGTGCCCCAATTTGCAAGAGTTGGTGCTGATTGGGGTCAACCCAACTGCTCGCAGTCTTGAATTGGTCGCTACCAACTGTGCCAATCTGGAGAGACTTGCACTGTGTGGTAGCGAGACATTTGGCGATGCTGAGATATCTTGCATAGCTGCAAAATGTCTGGCATTGAAGAAGTTGTGTATTAAAGGTTGTCCCATTTCTGACCTTGGTATGGAGGCGCTTGCTGAGGGATGCCCTAGGTTGGTCAAAGTCAAGGTTAAGAAATGCCGGGGAGTAACGGCTGAGTTTGCTGAGTGGTTGAGAATGAGCAGAGGCTCACTTGCTGTGAATTTTGATGCGCCTGGTCCCACAGATGGAGCACCAGATGTCAGTGAGATGGTGGAGAATGCAGGAAGTGACGGGGATTTGGATGATCGTTCAGTTGTGGGGGAACAACTGGGATTGTCTAATGGTAATGCTCTCAACGGTGGGACCCGCACATCGGCCTGGAAGACTCGGGTGAGTATTTTTGTTGGCAGGAACTTCTTTGTATCGGCTTTTAGGAGATTGCATGGGTCACAATAGCAGCGCAAGGGGTATCATTTTCCTTGTTTTTTAAATTTTTTGGCATTGTAGTCATCATGCTAGGGCTACTTTCTGAATGTTGATCAAGTAGCTGCTCAAAAAATTTCATCTGTTTATTTGTTTTCTCAGGCATTTTTTATGGTAAGCTGTTAATTGTCTGTTCAAAAAAGAGAACATTATTTTGAGAACGAGGATCAAACACTTTGAATTAGAATTTGGATATGAATATGTCTATGTTGTGCGTATTTTACAAGGCTTTAGGAAATGAGTATTTTTTGTTTGCAAATATTAATTAACAAATTAACACCTTCAAATAAAATTGATGAAATTGGAATGGTTAAAAGTACTGGCTTTAAAACTTTGACCGTGGGTTTTACTGTCGGGATTCCAAGCTACGGCCAGTAGCTTCTTTGTAAAATTTGGACTTGGCTTCTTAAATTATGGCTCAACTTTTGTAATTCAGCTATTGGCATTTTTCAATACCGTCGGAGTTCTAAACTTGCATTTAGTTTCAAATTTCATGATTCTACGTTTGGAGTTGTTAATTCTGGAGGCTGACAACTGATGCCAATTTTTCTCCTGCACATTTTGCTGAATTTGAATTTGTTGAGAGGCAACCTTGGGTCGTTAAAGCTGCACAGGTAGCAAAAGGTTGTCCTTGAATCAGAGAAATCTGACTTAATTGAAAAGTTTTTTAGAGAAACTTTTGACAGCGGCTGTCAAGCGAGACTTATTGAAAAGTTATCAGAGGTAAATTGAACTTCCTGGACAACAAACGAATGACAATGGCAGTTTCTCAAAAAAAAAAAAAAAAGGACAACAAACGTAGATAAATTATACGAAGATTCATTATTATTATTTTTTGTGTGTTGAAGTGGGCAACCTTGTAACTTGTTTTGGAGCACCGACTCCACCTTTGGTTTAACTTAATTATTTTGTACTTAAAAAAGTTCCAAATGATTGAATACAAGTAGAAGTACTAGATTAGCATTCTAGTCCAATAGCTTGATTGATTATGACTTTGTGAGTTCAAACTCGTCCTATCTTAAAACTTTTTAGTACCAAAATAATTATTTTCTGTTTTTTAAGACTTATGAACTTAATATAGTGTTCATACTATATAAACAGAAAATAAATATATTGTCATATTAAGTGGATAACATAATCACATATCTAAATATTACAAAAACTCGAACGAATGATTAAAGATGATTAGGAGCCGAGTCATGAGCTACCAGACGGTCTCCATATTGGACTTTGGAGATTTAACCAAAATTTCTGTTAATGAATTTTTTTTTTTTGGGAAAGTCCGTGTATTTGTGTGTACTCAGTCATGTGAGATGCTTGGAGTGGTGCATGAGAAGTGGTACGTCTGGTGGAGCTCTTATCGTAGAAATTTCAATTCTATATTATTCCCTGCGTATCATGGCACTGTATCAAACAAAGACAAAGTCGTCGGATTTGAAGGGTCTTCTAGAATTTTTGTAGTTCACATTTTCTGACTTTGAACTGAGAATAGTAGTTTAAGCCCTTTTTGGTTTAGGGTTTACTTGGTCACACGCCTATTATTTGTTAGAAATGATTTTTCTCACTGTATAGGGTAGTCTTCATATCACGTCATGTAATCAAATATAAAGACCAAGAAGAAATTATACACAAAGCAAACACGTTTTATCATGGAAACCTATGAAACAGGAAAAAGCTAGCAAGTTCACTTGTTACTCCCCAAAACATTTTAGATGGAAATTCCACACTGTTTCCTGTTGACCATCCTAAATAATTAAGTTCCATTTGGTTGTATTTGACTATTCGTCGGGTTGTATCTTATTTATGCAGCCAGAATGTGTTTATATTTTTATTCCATAAATACCGGATGTGGATTTGTAGGTAAGATCTTTACATATTAATTGTGAAAGACTCCAACCTGCCATGGTTGTTCCTCATTTCTTCTTATAATTTGTCATTTTAACTTTTCATCATTTCACTTTCTTATCCTTCTTTGTCCTGTCTCATCGTCGATTCTCTCCACAAATTCGCGTCACAGTCACATTATCTCTTACGTCTTTAATATATAAATATAAATTTAAGGGAGAAATATCTTAGATGATGACGGAAGATCTTAGCTAGAGTCTATATATAGTGGTGATATTTTGTCATGTTTAGAGCTGACTTTATATTTCAAATAGTTATGGAATTTTTTTTTTCAAAATCAGTATGGATAATTTTATTTCTTTTTATCGTTAGTAATTTTGAGAATTTAGATGAGGCTCTTCTTATTCTTTTACATGCATCATCAGTGGCATAAATCTAATTGACGCTATCTTTAATAGGCATCGAAAGATAAATTCAAGATCCTAATAAGTTTTAAAACTCACATTAATGACTTAAATTAACAAAGAGAATATATATTGTGAACCATGGTTCATTTAGGGCTCCATGAACCATGACCGTTTGATCGGTGGTTTTGCAAATTGACAAATCTAAATTAACTAATCCAATCTATATATTGAAATCTCATAGCAAATCAAATTTTACAATTTTTGAAATGTTTTTACTATTTTTTCCGAATTTTTCAAAGCTTGCCATTTTTGGACAATAACTAGTGAATTATCGTCCAAAAATGGTAAGTTTTAAAAAATTCGAAAAAAATAGTAAAAAATTTCAAAAATTATAAAATTTGATTTCTATGAGGTTTCAATATATAGATTGGATTGGTAAATTTAGATTTGTCAATTTACAAAATGACCGATCAAACGGTCATGGTTCACAGAAGGCTCTATGAACCAAGGTTCACAATAGATATTCTATATATATATTTCATCAGAACCACACTATATAAAAAAAAAAAATCAGCACTCACTGTTATAAATTTTGCCAATAATCACCCACTTCGAGTGCAAGTCTAGAGAGTTTTTTAGAGATTAGTTTACTAATTTGGGCCTATACTGATCATATGAAAACTTAATTAGACTCGTTTTAATACAAATTGTAATAAAAAGTTCAAGGGAGGGAAGTGCCACAATCCTTCCATGTCTTTAATTATTAGGATCGACCCCTCTCAAGATTCATAGACTAAGACATACCTTATCCTGTCCCTCCTTAGTTCTGTTTAATATCCCTTCCCCACTCCAACAGATAATTTAATCAGCGACAACGTCACAGAGAACAATGAATAGAAGATGAGAAAATGATACAGACGATCAGATTCGTTCTTTTGTTGGATCTTAATTCATGGAGCACTACATGTCACTGCAAATAAACTACAGCACTTGCGTTGCCACTTACCAGAAACAAAAACAGACACACTCACCTCCACTACAGCGCGGAGATACGCTGATGAAATTTTCGTTGACTGTAGAATCTCTATCAGAAAAAAGAAAAAAAAAAAAAAAAAAAAAAAAAAAAAACTTTTTTTTAACAAAAAGATGCTCGAATACACATCATATATTTCACAAGAGACATATAACTTCACCTAAGTTTTTTTATGATTGCATGCGGTCAATTTATCTAATTACTGCATGCTTCCAGATGTGCAAATATGTGCAAATATGTGCAAATACATAACAAATCATTCTTGGACAGTTTGAACCAGCATGCAAATCATGGGTCAATTGGCAAAGCACTCCACCCTTTTTACAATCGAAATATTTGGATCAAAAGCCCAACACAACTCTCTTTCTCAGGACGTGCCTGAGTGCCTCCCATACAAAAATCTTAAATAGGCTTTGATACATCATTTTTGGGCCGAAGTACTTGTACTTTTAACACAAGTACACAACAGTCGAAAGATGAAACCTCTGACATGTGTGCATCACATCACATCCCTTCCGCTTCAGTCTCGAAGCCGAGAGAAATGGCTTCAGCTCTTCTACTGAGAAGCCTCCCGCTTCGCTACCCAGCATACCGCTTCGCCACCGCCTCTGCCGCGGTAGCTATAGCTGCAGCTATCTCACGGCGCCCTGTTTCTGGAATACCCGACGACCCCTCCGCCTCCGCTGTTGTGCGACAGCCTACCCCGGCGCAGCCTCCGACGAAGAAGCTGGCGGAGATATGGATGAAGGATCCGGATTATAAGGAATGGAAGGAGAAGGAGGCGGAGATGCTGAGGGACATCCAGCCCACTGTGCAGCGTGCTAAGGAGATTCTCCACTCAAACAGGTATGACCTTGATTTTTAAAATGTTTTACTCATAGCCTCAGATGTTGGGTGCAAATAAAAGGTTGTCTTTGCTTTCCAGTGCTAGATTTGCAATGTTGTAGATAGCGGGCTGTAGAGGTTTCTGAAACCCTGGCTTGAATCTTCTTAATTAATGATTTACAATGTTGTAGATAGCTATATGAGATTATGTTGGGTATTTTGTTTTAAGAAATACAATAGATATTTTACATGACTTTGCATTATATTAGAACTAGGGTAGATTAGCATTTAGCAGTATAAATCATTGGTTTACATAGTTTTAGGAACCAGCTGTACAGTTTGTGCTATGGTTTACAGTAGGAAACTATTACAAACTACCACACACTATATGGTACAGTTTCTTTATAGCCCACCTTAGTTTGCTATGGCCTTAACCAAGGTCTCATTCCTACGGACTGCGAACCACGATTTTTGAACTATTAGATGCTGTCTGTTGAAATCACAGTATCGTTTAACTAAGTTTCATAGTGTAATTTTGACTCATATAAATTTTGAAAGAAAAATCTTCAATCATTTCTAAGAACCAGTGTTGGAAGATCAGATAATTAGTTCATGTTTAGCACTTAGGTGCTTTTACTTTGGTTTCAAATTAAACCTCTATACAGTTGAATTCAATGTGGGGAGAGATAATAATTGAATGCTTGGATTTATAGTTAATGTATGTTTTTTATTTTATTTTTTTTTCCCTTACATTTGACCATGGTGTATTTTCCTGGCATATTTTTACTTGAATCTTCTTTTAATTAATGATCATGGAAATGTTATTTGAAGTAGTATAATAGAGATGTTAACTGTCTATCAATTAGATACCTGGATGGTGCCACATTGAATAAGGAAGATGAGGAAATTATTGTTGAAAAGCTTCTTGCATACCACCCTCATTCCGAAGATAAGATTGGTTGCGGCCTACAATCTATCATGGTATTGTTATCCCATTTTTTTATTGATTGCTAAATTTTTCAAGGGGCATATTGAAAATATAAATGAAGATCTTGGATTAGTTTTTTGTTCAAACAAATCCTGATCATAAGTACAGAATATTCAAGTCTGGTATGACAATTAATTAATTAAAAAAAAACACACATTTGTTTTCAATCAGTGGGGCTTTAGTGGCAGGAGGCCCATGGGAGGTTAAGTTTACTGGCGTCAATAAAGTAAAAAATATGCCTTGTGAGTGTAGAATTAAAATTGATTGATTTCTTCACAAATGGCTTAAATGACCTCAAAAGGAGCACAACATACTCACAGAGTGGGGTTTCCAGTTGAAACCCTGTATAAAGGAGAGTCTGAGGAGTATGAGTATTCTTTATCCTAGAGGGCATGCTTTCCTAATATAGACATTTATTTGATATGACTTGGTTTTCTTATGAGAAATAAATAATTCTTGGTGCTTTCCTTGGAAGGTTGACACGCACCCACGGTTCACTAATTCAAGATGCCTTTTCGTTGTAAGAACTGACGGTGGCTGGATCGATTTCTCATACCAGAAGTGCCTCCTGGCATATATAAGGAAAAAGTACCCGTCTTATGCTGAAAGATTTATAAAGGAGCACTTTAAAAGAAGCTTGAAATAATTTGTTCCATACTCTCTATCTCATACTAGTTTAATCTGCAGTCTATTATTCTGGTCCCTGGAAATGTCTGGCCTTCTATTTATATGAAAAAAAATGGTTCCTAACACTCGGGAAAATAAAATCAAATTTCAAGGATCAAATCAACTGACTTATTTATTTCTGGGGGGAGAAGTTTGTGAAGTAGAGGTTTCAATGGGTGTTATAAATCATAGTGGAGCCTTGTGGCTTTGAAAATTGTAATTGGCATAGTGACGGTAAGATCAGATTTTCTGGCAATATATTAAATAGGGTTTTTAAATGATTCATTTAGATTCTGTTAATTAGATTATACACTGTCATATAAAAGGCAACAATTTTTTAGCAACTCCTGGTTGGATTGAATAAGGCCCAATAATGCTGTTACAATTGCTAGAGCCCAAGTCCAAAGCACAGTAGTTTTATTTGAGCCTCTAGCCCTCTACTCCAAGTCTCCAATGCTATCTTCAATGTAAATCCATAGAATGTGCTATTCTTTTGCTGATGCACTAATATCCAATCCAAATCCATAGGTGCTAACCTTCTTGCCGATGCTTTTTTTTTTTTTTTTTTTTTTTTTTTTTTTTTTTTTTTGCATGAGGGATATTACAACAATTCCCACTACGAAGAATTCAAGCAAAAAAAAAAAAAATGGATTGTTTAATTGTGAAAATTTCTATTTTAGAGAGCGATAGTTGAAGACCTTTAGGAGTGATAGTGAAGGGAAATGTTTTGCTCTCAAATTGCTGACCATATATAAGTTGAGGGCAAAGGATATACTTTTATGGTTAAACAAAGTGGAACTGTTGTATAGCTTCTTCCCTCTCTCTCTCTCACAAACACACACACAAAAGACATCACACTGATAGGTTCGTAATTAAAAAACAATTCGATAAGATCTAAAGTGGAGCTTTTGCTGTGTTATTTACAAAGTAAACAAATAATTTTATAAACGTACGTCGTGAATTATATGAGATAAATAACGTGTTATCTGTATAACTTGGTAATTTGTAAAAAAAATTAAGGTATTATGAGAAAATTATACTGTAATGTGGTAGTACCTTTTTTTTTTTTTGAGAAAAGCAATCAAAAGATTTGATCGCCTGCCTTCATTAAAGCAAGGTTTAGTACAGTACAATAAAAGTAAAGAAATAACCAACTCCAAAACTGAGTTTGGCCTGCACAGAACACACCTCTGTCCTGGTGAAAAGCAACAAAAAACCAACGCAAAATAAACGAAGAAGATAACTACAGGCAAAAGAAGTCCACTGTGAGATTGCAGCTCACTCCAGAAGGTCTTCATCTGAATCTTCTTCACTGCCAAGGTTCAGAATATTGGAAATTCTATCATCTGGCACAATCTCTAATACTACTGTCATCATCAACAGAAACGTTGGAGTTATTAAAAAACTCCCACAACCTAATGTGGTAGTACCTAAGAATTGTAGAATAGTATTACTTTGCTCACGCAGGCGCGCATACGGCGCACATAGGTCTTGCGGCCGAACAAAGGACATGTACAGGAAAGGGAGCAAAGGGACCGCTAGATTAGACTTCACTTCTTTACTATAAAGCTCAGCTCTCCTTTGTCTTTCTTTGCTCCTACATTCATACGGCACCTACCTCTTTTTTTTAAAAAAAAAAAAATAAAAACTCATTTCTTTATACACCCACTTTCAATATCCTTATCGCAGTAATTAATGTGATCCGAATAGTACAGCTGCTTCATACACATCAACAACAATAAACAACATTTACTTATTGGCACATGAAAGCCTCTGCAACAAGTAAAATATCAAGAGGCACATGAATTCTAAAATAAAGATAATCATTTAGGGTTCATGTGTTCAAATCACTTGCTAAATCTTCTATTGTGAAGTAATACTATACAGTATGATTTGTCTCCCAATGGTGATGCCCGCGTGGAGCAATGGGGGTCAAAAGGAATCTCACCATCATATTATTCCAGAATTATATTGTGGGCCTAAGAATTTATGTATATATGCTCTCATTTTCACTTGAGAAAAACATATGAGAATAAAAGGAGGTTGATACTAGATAATACTCTCCAAATTAAAGGATCCAAAGCTTCAAGAAATTGACAAATTGTAGCAGGTTGTAGTGTTGTACACGGTCAATATGTTTTGGCTGACAGTCTGAGACTCTGAGGCTTGTGACTTTACAGAGAAAAAACCGTTAATCTATGATATATATATAATTTTATATATATGAACAGAAGAAGACATGCGGATACTTCCTGAAGCCCTAAACTGAGAAGACTGAGTTTTATAATGTTTCAGAAACATACACTCATGAAAATTACTTCGGACTTGCAAAAACAACTAAAGCAATTTCATTTCATTTTATACTAATTTTTGGATGGGTTTTATTTATTAACTCCGAAACTAAATATGATAGGACTTGTGGAAATTAGTATGCTAAGGCTGTCGCCTTTATGGGAAGAAAGTTTTGCTTTGCATGGCATAAATGATTCAAATAATTAACATTTGAAGAATAGTCAAGCAATTGATTTCTCAGGTCCCACTTTGGGTTTTGGACTGATTTTAGTGTTAAAGGGCAACAAGCCAACAACCATGCAAGTCACACAAAATTTAATTACATTAAATTCTAACTCATTTAATGACAACTTTAAAAGTTTGGCATTGGACTTTGCATGAACTTTAAATATAATTAATGCAGGGAGTAGCCTAGGACAAAAATTTGATGGATAATACTTCTTTTTTCTTAAGTTTTGATTTGATGGACCCAACCTAATGGATGGAAAATCTGTATATCTATTGAATAAGTCCAATATCCAAAATTCCAAATAAATTCAACTCTCGGCGTGTTTGCAGTGCGTTCGTTTACGAGTTTAATAAAATTAAGGAAAAAAATATCGAGTTCATTTAATCGCATTAATTGGAGTTATAATATTTGGACCAAGAGTATATCTTAGTCAAATGCTACCATATTTCTCTGTCTATCAGGCAAATATGACATAACAATCTTAACCAAACAAACTGGCAATACCACTGGAAACACAAAGATTTTAAATTTACACAAAATTATTTAAATACGGATAAAAAAAATGAAATGTTCATTTTTACATAATGCGCAATGAAGGACTAAATTGCACCAAATTTAATTCATGATATATCAAAATCATGAAAATCACACCTGGGTTTTTCTTCAGTTTTACGACTGTGGAATCAGTTGCTACGGTTCTCAAATATTTTTTATTATAACATAACTATCATACACTAATTGCAGTGTATAAATTATAATCATGCTAACTAACCAATTTAGAAAACAGATGCAAAACTGAGGTGTGAAGATATGCACAGAATTTTTCAGGGTCCACTTCTTGTATACCGGCTACCAAGCAATCCCGGGATCTCAGCTTTACTAAAAAAGATACAGAGCTTGAGAACCTTGGTAGGCCATTTCTGTGACTCCACTTCACTTTCTCAGTCCCCTTGGCACTATTTAATTGGTTTGGGGTGCATGATTTGCACTCTTTGACTTGTCAAATCTTTCCGTTCCATCAGTTAAAAACAAACAGACATTCCAATGTTTTACACTTAAAGCGGTAGAATTAAGAAGACTTATTGGATGGATAACTAAAAAGAGTTCTATTCAAGTGATATGGATAACTAACAATTTGTTGCATATTTTCTAAATTACCATAGATTATGTGGCTAAATATATTTAGAATTTAAAAACTCATACCGATAAAAACATGCTTTTAAGTACAGGTGAAGTGTGGACTGTTGGGTTTTAGGCCCAAATTGGGCCCAGCCCATTTTCTCTTTATATTTTCTCTTTGCTGCGCTAGGTTTGTGTGCGCTGGTGTTTTTTGCTCCTTTGTTGCTGCGCGGCGGAGAGAGAGAGAGAAAGAGAGAATAGAGAGAGGAAGAGAGAAGGTAGAGATAGAGAGAAAGAGTGATTGTTTGTTCTAGCAATTGAGACACTCTTGTACTTTCTTGTATTCTCTTGAGAGCCTCTTGGAAACTCTTGTAATCTCCTTGGTGAATAGTGAAATTTGTCGGTTCGTTGCCTTCCGGTGGAGTAGGCTCGACCGAACCACTTTACTCTTGTGTTTTCTCTTCTCTTGTGCTTGTTGTGACTCGATCTATTCACGGTAACATCTTTCCTCTATTGTGCTTGATTTGGTTGTATGCAAAAGGTTGTTTCAATTTCTTGATCGGTGTGGTTGTGGTACTTGGTGGGGTTTGATTGTGTGGTTCTTGTAGTTGTGGTACTGTACCGGTTATTTCCCAACAACTGGTATCAGAGACAGGTTCGTTGGTACGGTTTCAACTTGAGCAAGGTATGGCAATGGCAAACTCTAGTGTAGCATCCATATTTGGGATTGAGAAGTTTGATGGGAAACAAAATTTTGCATTGTGGCAAGGCACGGTTCGTGATGCCCTTGTGCTTCAGGGTTTAGATGATGCCTTGAGTGATACCAAACCAGCTGGGTTAGAGGATGATAAATGGAAGACGTTGTGTGGTAAAGCCCTAAGTACAATCCGGTTTTGTTTGTCGAATGAGGTCAAAGCCCCGTTCATGGCCGAGACTTCTCCGAATGACTTGTGGAAGAAACTGGAGGAGATGTATCTGTCTAAGTCCTTGGCAAGTCGGACTGCTTTGAAGAAGCGGTTGTACCGACTTAGGATGGAGGAGGGTACGGACCTGAGGGTTCACCTTGGTGCGTTCAACACTTTGGTAAGAGATGTGCTCAATACGGGTGGAAAGATCGAGGATGAGGATCAAGCTTGTCTGTTTATGGCATCCCTACCAAAGTCGTATGATGCTATTACGATGCCTTTGTTGGGGAAGAAGAGCGAGCTAACCATGGCGGAGGTGACTGCCGTACTTTTGGATTTCGAGTCCTTGAGGAGGCGTGAGGAGGATGTGCCAGAATCCTCCAATGCGCTAGTGACTGTATCGGATTGGCGGCGACGGAAGAAATCCGGCCGTGGGACATGCCATAAGTGCGGGAAGCCTGGTCACTTTCGACGCGACTGTCCCAAGTTATGACAGGTTAGTCCTTCTACACATGGATCTAGTCACACGGCGGTTGTGGTCGGTGATGGGGATGATATTCTCTTGTGTGTTGGTGAGAAGGATGTGACTGAGACTGTTGTTGGTGGGATGAGTGGCGGTAGCAGTGGTGCCTTGAGTAGTTGGGTGTTAGACTCTAGGAGCACATTCCATGTTTGTCCACGGAGGGATTGGTTCCATTCCTTGCGTGAGCTGTCCGGTGGCACTGTGACTCTGGCTGATGGGTCGGCTTTGCCGGTCGTTGGAGTTGGCACGGTGAGATTTCGGATGTGGGATGGTGTGATTCGTACGGTTACTGATGTTCGGTCTGTGCCTGGTGTACGGAGGAGTCTTGTGTCACTCAGTGAGTTGGATTCACGCGGGCTTGAGTTCAGAACCCGTGATGGATTCATGGAGGTACTTCGAGGTGATAGAGTTGTCATTCGAGGTGCTAGGCACGGTGGTCTCTATGAGGTGGTCGGTACGGTGGAGTCTGCGGCCACTGTCGTATCGGTCGGCACTATAGCTTGTAGAGCTGTAGGAGGTGACTATGTGGCCCATTGTAGTGGAGTTGCTGCGGTGGTTGAGGGCATGTCACACATTGCACAGCAGCCTAGTTTGAGGCATGCTGGAGACGGTAGGCTTGACTGTCTTGGTTCTTCTGGTGGACGCCTTGATGCCGGTGGAGGCAGGCGGAGACATGTGGTTGCTGATTCTGCATGGTGCATTGGACCTGGGCGGCCGCGGGCCGTGGACTCAGGTAGATGTGGTTAGTCTCTGGATTTAGAGACTTGTGGGAGGTGATGTGGATACCGACAGATAGACTATTGGGCTATGATGCTTGGCACTTGATTGTGTTGCCAATTTGAGCCTACGGTGGAGATTTGTTGGGTTTTAGGCCCAAATTGGGCCCAGCCCATTTTCTCTTTATATTTTCTCTTTGCTGCGCTAGGTTTGTGTGCGCTGGTGTTTTTTGCTCCTTTGTTGCTGCGCGGCGGACAGAGAGAGAGAAAGAGAGAATAGAGAGAGGAAGAGAGAAGGTAGAGATAGAGAGAAAGAGTGATTGTTTGTTCTAGCAATTGAGACACTCTTGTACTTTCTTGTATTCTCTTGAGAGCCTCTTGGAAACTCTTGTAATCTCCTTGGTGAATAGTGAAATTTGTCGGTTCGTTGCCTTCCGGTGGAGTAGGCTCGACCGAACCACTTTACTCTTGTGTTTTCTCTTCTCTTGTGCTTGTTGTGACTCGATCTATTCACGGTAACATCTTTCCTCTATTGTGCTTGATTTGGTTGTATGCAAAAGGTTGTTTCAATTTCTTGATCGGTGTGGTTGTGGTACTTGGTGGGGTTTGATTGTGTGGTTCTTGTAGTTGTGGTACTGTACCGGTTATTTCCCAACATGGACGTTGTGCAGACGTCATACATTCATTATCTTATCCTTTAATCTTTTGTAAAATGTCATGCAGGTAATTTATAAACTTTACCATGCCAAGCAGATTATGTATTTATTTGTGGAAAGTTAGCCTTAATTTAGTGGCAAAGCAACACATTTTAAATGAGGTCACATATATATTCAAAATCTGATTAGGGGATTCCTCGTGGATATCAATTTCGAAAAAATTGAGAGACTTGGACTTCCTTTTTCCTTCAAAGATATAACACCTATCATGCAAAGCAGATGACTACTTAATATCATATCATGCATCCATAAACACATGTATTTTATCTTATTATATTTGTTATTCCATGCACTTATTTTTCATCTCTGCTTATTCTTATGATATTAATCGAACAGTGGCGATCATATGATTTTCATCGGACGTTAACTGTGCATCCATGTATCATATTTTATTAATACTGTTCATTTTTCAATCCATTTCTATCATTCTATAGGGCAAACATTATTCTAAGGAGCTATAATTATGTTAAATTCATATCTTTATTTGTCCGACTATTTATAAAATTTACTGTATATTTTCTACACATGAATTTTTGATGTTCATTTGACAACTTGAACTCGCACCACCTATATTTACCATTATCGATTCCTGAAAGGCTGACACTAATTTATTTGGAGATAAAAATGTTAATAAATGATCGGACTTTAAATATTCATTGCACATCTTCTAGCAAGAATTTGTACAAGTATCGGTCACTTGAAATGCATCATTTTTAATGCCAGATTAAAAAAAAACCATATATTTTTTCTTTCTAATATACAACTATGGTTAATAACAAGAATATAAAATACTCATTGTGGAATTACTTCGTACTTGAAACAGAGCACATGATGGACGGAAGAAAGAATTGTACCATTTGAGCAAGCAATTTGGAGTGGCCATGCAGCGGAATGATTTTAACAAGCTTGCACATCCTCTGATCCATATACAGCGCCTTTCATCACGTTTATGAAAGAAAGCAGCCACTTATCACTTATTCAATCAAATTTGACCCAACAAGTTTGAAAACTTTTGCCTAAAATTTAATATTTAACAGGTGACTAGGTGACTAGGTGAGGACGGACGGGCTTTATCACGTTATTGTTGTATGCTATGTGATCTTTAGGTTAATGTCCATACAATATATGATGAAAAGAAATAAAATATATGGGTTTTGCCTTTCTGTAACTAAAGTTAATGATGACATCCAATGTCGTCGAGTGCCCGTGACACGTGCAATGTGATTTTTTAAGATAAGTTTTTTGGAGCTTAATTATATGTAAGAGACACAATAGCATTCAGTGTCATTACAAACTATAACAGTAAGCGAGTTCATGTGTATATGTGTGTGGGTGAATAAAGCAAAGAGTGTTGTTCCGGTGCTCCATATTTGAGTGCCTCCAAAAGTTTATAATTTCATATTTTGATTATTTTTTAAAATTAAATTCAAGCGTCAAATTTAAACCACTAATATTGTTACATTTAATGAGTGATGATATAAATTTATAAAATTTAAAGTTCATTTGATTTTCGATTAAAAAAATTAAACATGAATGTATAATTAGACAAATTCCAAATTATTTAAAAAGAAGCAAGCATATATATTTGCAAAAATTCCCTCAATTGATGACAAAAAAGAGAGAGAAATACCTCAAAAGCTGTTGTGGGAATTAGAGCCGTTACGGTGTCAATAATTCAGTGGCCGACCAAATAACCAGCTGAATTCCTACGGATACAGAGAGAAACACTGTATAACAACTTGCATGCTCTGTGATTACCCTATATTGCAAAAACAGAACTACAATACCACGCTGGGAGGTGTCAATTGATTGAAACTTCACTTCATCCAGTGAAATCTTAAAAATGAACACTAACATCCACCGTTGTTTCTCCAACTTGGCCTTGAGAAAGATAACTTAAATGTGCCACACATTTTCTAACTTATGGTTTATGTTAGTGGTTTCATTTGACTTTATTATCAATCTTCTCTATACAAAATTACAGACCAGTTGGAAATGCTTGTATATGTTAAGAACATCAATTTAGCAAGTTTGCTTGATTACTCGACAATTGGGGCGAAATCATTTTATAATTGTCAATTATAGGAATGTAAAAAATAAAATGTATTAGAGTATCAAGTTGGTCTCACAAATTTTATAAATTAAGAACGATGCAGGAACAGAGACAACATAACTGCTAAAATTATAAATGTGGTAAATAAAAAAAAAATCATTTTTTGCAATTTCAGGATCATGGATGCTCCAACTTTATACTAGTCTTATTTAACATCATATACAATATTACAAAAATCTTCGTAAAATTATATTGTTTATTTTTTTCTACAAACCAAACAAAAAAGATAATCAAAACCTTTCATATTTTGTAAAATAAAAATGATGCCTAAATTTTTGGAAATGAAAGTCTGCTTGATATAAAAATCACTTCATTTTTTATTTTGGTTTTGAAGATTAGTTGGCATGACCCAACCAACAAAATTTTATTTAAAAATTTAATCAACTCGTACGTTACATAGAAACATGAAAATTTATGTCGCTAATTATGAACTGTACATACAATAAACAGAAAATAACAGAGGGTGCGTTATTGGTTTCAAAGAGATGGCTAAGAGTGCACTACTGGCGACTGAAGAATTCATTGCAGCTACCACGGATGCATGCCATCGAAGCAGCCACAATCGAGGCTAATGGAGCAGCAGAAGCTTTGCATGAACAAGCACAAAAGGCGTCTGAAAAAGGGAGCAACATAAAAAGGACATTACCTTTGGACCAAAGGACATTGATTTTCTGCTATAGCCTGGTCTAACAGTCTAACTGGCAAGTCATTTTTGTACAAAATTTAATATTTTTTGGCCATGAATTTTTTTATACATTTTATATATTTTTAAGAGAGGCCCTATTCTTGTAGCTCGTTCAAGCTTTGCAACTTTAATAAATGCAGAATAGTTAGTCGAACTACTATTATTTCTAGCTCAAACATAGTACTGCCAAGATCCAAGCGACCACGTCTGTTGTTTTGTGAGGCTAAAATTTTTAAAAGGCAACACGCATGCAAAACATGTGGTCCGAGAAGGTCAGTAACACATCTATATATAAAGAGATTTAAAAAGACATCAGCATTTGAGTTTTCTTTTGTTCCTTATTATTGGCTACATGTGAATGCAATTAGAGTGTATATTATTGTTCCTTATTTGTCACACCCCGACCCGAGATGCTGACGTCGTCTCCGCCACGAGAATGACAAGTCATTCCCGTAAGGCTACAGACAGATAGCTAAAATTTTTTTTCAATTTGCTATTCCATTTTCTTAATTTCGGTCCCGAACTTAAATGTGTAAACATGGATAAATAAACAAACTTCATATTATTACACACAGATTATTATACAAGTTTTTATTTCACCCTCAAAAGTAAAACATTCTGACGCCTAGGCTTATTATTTTTGTATAACCTAAGGCTGGTTCGCATACCTCACGCTATATACATATAGAACATATTTGACAACCACCCCACTTGCCACTTGCTGCCATTTACCACAAGCCCGATTAAGTTCTACAAGCTATATTACAAAATATAAAATTTTCCCCAACAAAACCCGATACCAACATGACTCACGGAACTAGGACCACTATAAGGACAATAACAACAACCCAACAACAACCGTCCCATACTAACGCTCCCCGCGTTTACGCTTCCGCGGAGTGATCCTCGGACTCAGGTTCGATCTCCATCTCACGCGGCGGACTCGGAGGAGGAATCTCCAAATACAGATACGCCAAGACATCGGGAAGTTCATCCAGATACAGAGCTAGGGTAGCATTACAATTTAGACTCGGGATATGAACACAGAACTGCAGACAAGAGCACTCAACTGTAGCTATAGACCGTCGCCTAGCACCGTTCCTACGTTCCTGGAACCCTCAAAAGAGGCAACAAAAATTCGGATGAGAAATAAATCTCAGTGCGGGTTTTAGTTCCAGTACGCGGCTTCTTGGTACGAACCGGTATCGGAAATAATACCCTTTATATTTGAAACATTTATAAAATAAGAAATCATTGCTTTTCAGGATATATTTAAAATAAATCAGAATGTTTTGTACCGTAGGCACAAGACGCAAAGGTCCGATAACAGGCATACTGCAACATGAAATATGCATCAATTCAAATCAAGCATAAATATTTATCACAGAATTTTTAACAGAGTATAGTATACACTCAAGCTCTTATCGGCCCAACAGAATCAGAAAGAACTCTTCCCACACCATAGGTCCAACCCTAGGTACAGATTACAGAGGGAATTTCCAGTAATTAAAGCGCTAATAATCCTGGCCGGGTAGGTGGCCAAACCTGACTCCGGAGAGTGATACTTATTATAATCATGCTTGTACAGACTGATTTAGAATGGTCCGATTTCAATTCAAATCCGATTCTTCTATCACAAAAGATATCTATGCAAATTAGTCAATTTACGGAGCCATTCCAGTCCTTTAATATAATCCGACTATTCAAATGATTATCAATCGGAAATTCAATGTCGGAATATATTTTTTTTTTTAGTGGAATCGAATGAACAGTTTGGTTCAACATGCGTTTTCATATTTCAGGGATTCCTATCGACTACATGAATTTGGAAAATGCATTATCAAAGAATGATCAACATGCAATGCACAAATTTAAATGTACCGAAACCCGAGTTCTAACAAAGATTCCGCGTATCCGCACCTTGCTTGATTCAGATGTCTGGGGGCACTTCAGTATCCGTTCCTGTTTACAAATTACAGATCAAGTACCGTTAATTTATGTTTAACGGGTCCCTTAAATCCGTTTGGTAAACACGATTAAGTCTGGTAGCTTATGGGTAACTGGACTGTACGTTTTGGTTCCAAGTCCTTTAACACCGTTATAACTTTTAATTACATTTTCAAGTATCCGTTTTAGCGTTTAATTGTACGTTTCCTAATATCGAAGATTTATCATCAGAAATAACAGAAATAGTTATACAGAAATTTAGGAAACTCAATTAAACTCATCAGAAAATATAAGTCGGAAATTATTTATTTGTTCTTGCGGGATCAGATAGTCTGAATGATTTGCCACGTATCCGTTCTTTTGAAAGTCAGACTAAATCTCATCATTTCCCTAAAAAGCCCATAATCAATAGTTAAACTAAGTACATTGTTGCCAAGTCGTTTAGTTTAACAGAAATCCGTCATTAGCTTTATTTAAATCCGAAAGCTAATTATAATCCGAAATTATTTTCCAAAATTAAGCCCACAATACCATCTCGGCCTACAGGCCCTTTTTTTTTTTTTCTTATTCTTTTCTCGGCCCATAAGACAAAGTCAACCACAGCCCAACAACGAAACAGAACAACGAAACAGAGCAAACAACAACAAGCGCAACCCAGTCAACCTGACCCAGTTGACTGGACCGCATCGTAACGGGTCCGCCAGAACCAACAATCAGATCCGACACCTACAGTTAGTAAACCCAAATCCGTTAAGTCTAGGTTTATGCATATAAGTCCACAGAATTATTACAAGCCCTCTAAATTTACACCTAACCCCTTGAAACTCTTACTAAAACCTTCCATGTTCCAAAATTGTCCTTAACTATTTACAGAAAAACCCAATATATATTTTTTCTTCACAGAAGTACCCTTATTTCACGCAACCAACAATCAGAGGGATATCATCTTCTTGTACCTATACCAGACAACTCAAATATGCACTTATAACCCTAACTTCAGCCTTAAACAAGTTCCAACTCAAACCATAATCCCTAAATGCGCCTATAACATGTACATATACTAATTTAAACCATCTACCATGCGTTTGTGCTAACTCAGATTATGTACATAGTAGCTATATAGGTATACATACATGTTTAACTATATAGAATACTCACTTATGCACCACAAAAGCAGGAAGCAACACATATATTCATTAAAACATGCCTATATGCCAAATTAGTCTATGGACAGCAACCATACACTTGTAATTAAGCTATCCTAATCCTGTGCAGTGGTCATATGTCTATTTGAAACATATATTTGAGTCTTTTAAAACATATAGATGCAGATATAAGTTAGACAGTGCATAGTATAAACATTTACTTAAGTATACCCCTAACAGCACCCTTTTATGCTCAAGAATGAGTATACAATGCCTAAAACAACCTAATTACTCAAATATACATGTATCTACAGTACCCTACTATAGGGTATATGCATAAACAGATTTATATGAAACTCAAATGCTTCTATTCATGCCTATGAAAGAGTTATATTACCACAGTATCATCTACATGCTTCTTTATTACTCTTTCTATACCTATAACAGATAATTACACATATTACTTCACAGAACATGATGATTCATCACTCTCAGTACCCCACTAGTGTCAGTAACCCAATAACAGTAAAACATCACCCCTTAACAACTACTATCCGACATCACATCAAACCTAACATGATATAAGCACAAGCAGTTACTCTTAAACCCAATACTACTCCCAGTAACCTATTTATAACTCTTATCAGTATTGCAGTCCCATACCAGTATCCTACTCTTCACAGTATCTGCCTCCTCATGTCACAATCTTAATTAGTTTGCTCATATCATATCTCAACTAATAACAGCTATCTCCCTTATCAAATAGACACAATTTGCTATTCACAGCTAGCAAAATAGTTACCAATATCATCTTAGAATATAAATCGTGACACAGTAAGTATCACTTAACTATCAATCGCAGCATCTCATACCAAACAAGTCCTAATTCAGATTACACATAGCCACAGCAAACTCGTTTTCAATTAAATCAAGCCACAATACAGAAAGAGAGAGTTATACCTTGCCTCTGATCGTTGAGAAACCTTCTCAAGAACTCAAGCACAACCAACGCAAGAATCAACGTTAAGCTAATCAAGAACAGAGCAACTTCCATAAACCTAACACTCACGGTAACCAAATCGACATCAATTACTAAAATTGATAACCAGAATTCACAAAGTAAAGGTAGAAGCATGTTACCGTTCTCCAGCGCCGTCTCAATCCGCCTGTCTCCTCCTCCTACTTTTCCCCAAATCCGAAACCCTAATTTATAGAAAACCTAACTTACCAGCTAGCCGAAGGAAGAGGAAGAAGACAGGACAGAGAGATGCGGTGGAGCAACGCATGCTTGCCACGTATTTCACCTCCCCATTACTCCTCTGACAGTCGCCATCGAGAGAGGAGAAGAAGCACCTGCCTTCTCGTGCAAGCACGAAGAAAGAAGCAGGAGGTGCGAAAAAGACAGAAGGCATCACTACGGCGCCTCTCGACTTAGCCACTCACAGAACAACAACACAACAAAGAAGAGATGGCTTCGAGCACATCTCGAGAAGAAGGGAAGAAGAAGAAGAAAAGAGACGGACAGATCGGAGAGACAGAGAGAAAGAATCGACGAAATTTTCGTCGTTTTCTTTTAATAAATTCCCCCCAGATCCTTTGTGGCCGGATCTCTGTGGCTATTGGTGTAGCAACTAATTAAATAGCCTAATTTTGTAAATTAGCTATTTCCTTAATTAACTTAGATAACTTTTCTAGTTATATTTCTTCGTGGCAATCATACAGAAAAATTCTAAATACCAAGATATACATTCTCAAATTTCACAACAGAAATTTCCCACAAGTTTTACCGTCAGATTTGATTTTATTATGCAATATTAATAATAAACGATTCTTAATCGATTTACCAGACAGTTTCAGGACTTGGTTTACCATACGTCAGTCACTAATGTTACATTCCACCCCCCTTAAAATAATCGTTCAGTCCCCTGAACGATGCTTACCCGAACAATTCAGGATATTGTTTCCGAATCGTGTCCTCAAGTTCCCAAGTTGCTTCTCGTTTTGAATGTCGTCCCCATTGTATTAGCACCAGAGGTATTGTCTTGGTCCTTAGCTGTTGTATTTTCCGGTCTAATATTCTCATTGGTTTTTCTTGATATGTCAGATCAGGTTCTACCCAAAGATTAGAAAAATCTAATCGGTGACTAGGATCTTTAATATATTTTCGCAGTTGCGAAACATGAAAGACAGGATGTATCTGTAATAGTTCATCAGGTAATTCCAGTTTATATGCTACTTCCCCGACTCTTTCTTTGATTCCAAAAGGTCCGATATAACGGGGACTTAGCTTCCCAGTCATACCAAAACGCTTAATTCCCTTCCTAGGAGAAACTTTAATCAACACTTGATCCCCTACATTATACTGAACATGTCTTCGTTTCATGTCCGCATACTTTTTATACCGATCTTGTGCTGCTTTTAACCGTTTAAGTATCAATTGAGTCTTTTCTGCACATTCCGATACCAACTGAGGTCCAGTTGGATCAATTAATCCTTGAGGTTTCCACCAGAGCGGAGTTTTACATATTTCTCCGTATAATGCTTCATATGGAGGCATTCCCAAACTGGCATGATAACTATTGTTATAAGCAAACTCAGCCAAGTGTAGATATTGTATCCATGATCCTCCAAAGCTAAGTACACACGCTCTTAACATATCTTCGAGAGTTTGATTGGTTCGTTCGGTTTGTCCGTCCGTCTGAGGATGATGGGCAGTACTGAAAGTAACATATGTTCCCATGGTCTTTTGAAATTTGATTCAGAACTTAGAAGTAAATCGAGTGTCTCTATCGGAAATAATTTCTCTTGGACATCCATGATATTTGAACACAAATTTCATAAATAATTCAGCTAGGTCAGATCCAGAATAATCCAATTTCAACGGAATAAAGTGAGCGTCTTTAGTTAGTCGATCTACGATCACCCAAATGGAGTCATAATTGCCAGGTGCTCGGGGTAAACCCGAAATAAAATCCATTGTAATTGACTCAAATTTATGTTTAGGTCTTTGAAGTAGTTGTAGTAATCCTGCAGGACGTTGTCGATCTGCTTTGACTTGCTGACAGATGTAGCACCGATGTACATAATCCGACACTTCCCGTTTCATACGAAGCCACCAAAAATTTCGCTTTAGGTCTTGATACATCTTGACTTCTCCTGGGTGTATAGAATATCCGGAATCATGAGCTTCTGACAAGATTTTCTTCTTTAATTCCAGCTGATTAGGAATGCACACCCTATCTTGAAATCTTAGCATTCCCATTTCGTCAATGGAGAATACAGAATCCGGCTTGGTTTTTGCATATTCCCAATACCTAGTAAATGCCACTTCTTTTTCTTGTGCTTGCTTAATTTCTTGAATTAAATCCGTTTGTACTTCAATAGCATTTACTGTAGGAACATCAATTTCCATGGAATTTTTAGAAGCATTTTCTTCTTCAATCGTAGTGGTGAAGGATGTCATTACTTCTGGAGAAAATGTGATTTCTAATTCCCAACGTCGCATTTCTTCCAGTAGTTTCGGTTCTACTGTCATGATACTCGCCATATTTATATAACTCTTTCGGCTTAGAGCATCTGCTACCACATTAGCCTTTCCAGCATAATATTGTATATCCAAGTCATAATCCTTGATTAGCTCTAACCATCGTCTTTGTCGGAGGTTGAGTTCCTTCTGAGTGAAGATATACTTGAGGTTCTTGTGATCAGTATAGATTTTGCATTTTACTCCATAGAGGTAATGTCTCCACAGTTTGAGGGCAAAAATTACCGCTGCTAGTTCCAAATCGTGAGTCGGATAATTTTGTTCATGGGATCGCAATTGTCGAGATCCATAAGCTATTACATGCCCGTCTTGAGTTAAGACACAGCCTAATCCAAGTTTAGAAGCATCCGTATAGACGATGTAATCTCTTCCCATTATTGGCATAACCAAAATAGGAGCAGAAACTAATCTCTCTTTCAACTCTTGGAAACTTCTTTCCTGTGACTCTTCCCATACGAAGCCATTATCCTTTTTAAGTAATTGAGTAAGAGGCTTAGCTAACTTGGCATAATTGGGTACGAACCGTCGGTAATAACCCGTCAATCCCAAGAAACTCCTTACTTCAGTAACATTTTTGGGAGATGCCCATTCTATAATAGATTTGATTTTCTCTGGATCTACAGCCAATCCTTCTTGCGAGATAGTGTGCCCTAGAAAGGAAATTTGATTCATCCAGAAGTCGCATTTCGAGAATTTGGCGTACAGTTTATGTTCTCGAAGTCGTTCCAACACCATTCTTAAATGTGTAGCATGCTCTTCCGAATTACGAGAATATACTAGAATATCGTCAATAAACACTACCACGCATACATCCAGCATATCTCGAAAAACTCGATTCATTAAATCCATAAAAGCTGCCGGGGCATTAGTCAAGCCAAAAGGCATTACCAAATACTCATAATGCCCGTACCGACTTCGAAACGCAGTCTTTTCAACATCATCAGGCTTTATTCTCAATTGATGATACCCCGTTCTAAGATCAATTTTAGAATAGACAGACGAGCCTTGTAACTGGTCAAACAAATCATCTATCCGAGGAAGTGGATATTTGTTCTTGATAGTTACTTTATTTAAATCCCGATAATCAATACACAATCGAAGAGTTCCATCTTTCTTTCTAACGAACAGTACTGGAGCTCCCCAAGGCGATATACTGGGTCTTATAAAACCTTTGTTCAACAAATCATCCAGTTGGATCTTCAATTCTTTAAGTTCCGCTGGCGCCATTCTGTATGGGGCCTTTGAAATCGGTAAAGTTCCAGGTTCTAGGTCTATCGAGAATTCAATTTCTCGTGGAGGGGGTAACCCCTGGATCTCACTTGGAAACACATCTGGATAGTCTGATACGACCGGTATGTCTTTAATCTCCGTTGATTTGGACTCAAGACTATGGACAGATATCAGGTAAGATTTACATCCAGCCTCTAACAGATGCCGGGTTTCCACGGCTGATATGTAAGGAACTGAATCATTCGGTTCTCTACATCGTAACACACTTGTAGTGCAATTAGGTAATCTAAATCGCACTTCTTTCTTTGGGCAGTTAATAACAGCTGCATGTCTCGTTAACCAATCAATACCCAACAGAATATCATAAGGTGCTATATCCATTACCATGAGGTCAATTTCTAATTTCCGGTCTGCTATTTTAATTTTTCGATTCCGACAATAAGCCGCTTTCTGAGTCGCTTGTCCCAAAGGCGTATCTACTTTCAGAGTATTCTCAGTTATTTCTATGTCCCAACCATACATTTGAACAAAAGCACTAGCTATAATAGAATGACTACATCCAGTATCTACTAGTGCATATGCGGGACAGTCAGATATAAATAGCGTACCTGCCAGCAGGTTTGCAGATTCCATTTGGCTTCCTTGTTCCGCTCCATCGTCTGTCGCCGCATCCGATCCTTGAGTTGCTTCACCTGTCGTTTCTATTGCATGAACCGCAGTAGTCGAGTTTGTCCTTCCACCTCGATTTGATCCCCGTCCTCTGCCTCTTGCGGGTGAAGAGGACCTGCCTCCTCGATACGAACTAGTTCCAGGAGTGAAACTTGCCTGTGGAGTTGTTGGTGCAGGCATCGGGCAATTCCGAGCCCAATGATCCAAACTTCCACATCGGAAACAAGATTGGTTCTTATATCTACATTGAGACTCAGCGTGGGGAAGTTGACAATGTCTACACCAGACTCGCTCATACGGAGTAGCAGCAGATCTGTTCTGGGGTAACGGAGGTCTATGTCCTCGATTAGCTCCTCGACCCCTTCCTCGTTTAACTTGATTCCGTTTAAACTGAGCCTTCTTTTGCTGATATGACTCAGCTTGTTCAGCTGCATCCATTATTGTTTGGATTCCCTGCACATTGGGATTATCAACGACTACGGCTATGTCTGGATTTAATCCATTCAGATATTGTCGTCTGAATCGAAATTCATCATCCCTAATATCCGGGGCATACTGAGCACCAGTCAGAAATAAATTGTTATACTCTGCCACCGTTCTCTGACCTTGGCGGAGGTTAACAAACTGTGCTCTCATTGCTTCCCTATGTAATGTACTAAGGAACCTGTTTGCAAATTGTTCCTCAAACCATTCCCAGGGAATTCGGGCGGCTTCACCATCGTAACTTCGCCGGACTCCATCCCACCAGAATCTTGCAGCATTGGTCAGATAATACGCAGCTAATTCTACTTGCATTTCAGGTGCGGCCCGACACACCATCAGACGGGATTTAACGGCTGCCAACCATTCCTCAGCAGCTCGATATCCTCCGTCTCCGTTAAATGATGGCGGTCCAAGTCTAGCAAAGGAGTCAAATTGCTTCCGAAATTCCTCTTCGGCATTATCCCGAGGTCTCTCCTGGCCATTCCTGCCAGCCACTCTTCGTCCACGTTCATAGGCCGTTAAAAGCCTATCTACTTCCTGATCCGAAGGTTCCGTGGGTACTTGGGACCGATTCCTTGGACACATTCTCCGATGGCTCATCCTGAATTTACCTTTACAGACAATTATCAGTGCTAGGTTAGATTCTACACTACTATATTTCTTCTCATTTGCACAGTTCCGAGTGTTCTTGTCCTGATCTCGTTCCATATCCCCGATTTCAGATTTGTCATGCTACCTTAGTTATGGAATATTGTCTAATTGCTCTGATACCACCCCAGAGCCGACTGTCACACCCCGACCCGAGATGCTGACGTCGTCTCCGCCACGAGAATGACAAGTCATTCCCGTAAGGCTACAGACAGATAGCTAAAATTTTTTTTCAATTTGCTATTCCATTTTCTTAATTTCGGTCCCGAACTTAAATGTGTAAACATGGATAAATAAACAAACTTCATATTATTACACACAGATTATTATACAAGTTTTTATTTCACCCTCAAAAGTAAAACATTCTGACGCCTAGGCTTATTATTTTTGTATAACCTAAGGCTGGTTCGCACACCTCACGCTATATACATATAGAACATATTTGACAACCACCCCACTTGCCACTTGCTGCCATTTACCACAAGCCCGATTAAGTTCTACAAGCTATATTACAAAATATAAAATTTTCCCCAACAAAACCAGATACCAACATGACTCACGGAACTAGGACCACTATAAGGACAATAACAACAACCCAACAACAACCGTCCCATACTAACGCTCCCCGCGTTTACGCTTCCGCGGAGTGATCCTCGGACTCAGGTTCGATCTCCATCTCACGCGGCGGACTCGGAGGAGGAATCTCCAAATACAGATACGCCAAGACATCGGGAAGTTCATCCAGATACAGAGCTAGGGTAGCATTACAATTTAGACTCGGGATATGAACACAGAACTGCAGACAAGAGCACTCAACTGTAGCTATAGACCGTCGCCTAGCACCGTTCCTACGTTCCTGGAACCCTCAAAAGAGGCAACAAAAATTCGGATGAGAAATAAATCTCAGTGCGGGTTTTAGTTCCAGTACGCGGCTTCTTGGTACGAACCGGTATCGGAAATAATACCCTTTATATTTGAAACATTTATAAAATAAGAAATCATTGCTTTTCAGGATATATTTAAAATAAATCAGAATGTTTTGTACCGTAGGCACAAGACGCAAAGGTCCGATAACAGGCATACTGCAACATGAAATATGCATCAATTCAAATCAAGCATAAATATTTATCACAGAATTTTTAACAGAGTATAGTATACACTCAAGCTCTTATCGGCCCAACAGAATCAGAAAGAACTCTTCCCACACCATAGGTCCAACCCTAGGTACAGATTACAGAGGGAATTTCCAGTAATTAAAGCGCTAATAATCCTGGCCGGGTAGGTGGCCAAACCTGACTCCGGAGAGTGATACTTATTATAATCATGCTTGTACAGACTGATTTAGAATGGTCCGATTTCAATTCAAATCCGATTCTTCTATCACAAAAGATATCTATGCAAATTAGTCAATTTACGGAGCCATTCCAGTCCTTTAATATAATCCGACTATTCAAATGATTATCAATCGGAAATTCAATGTCGGAATATATTTTTTTTTTTAGTGGAATCGAATGAACAGTTTGGTTCAACATGCGTTTTCATATTTCAGGGATTCCTATCGACTACATGAATTTGGAAAATGCATTATCAAAGAATGATCAACATGCAATGCACAAATTTAAATGTACCGAAACCCGAGTTCTAACAAAGATTCCGCGTATCCGCACCTTGCTTGATTCAGATGTCTGGGGGCACTTCAGTATCCGTTCCTGTTTACAAATTACAGATCAAGTACCGTTAATTTATGTTTAACGGGTCCCTTAAATCCGTTTGGTAAACACGATTAAGTCTGGTAGCTTATGGGTAACTGGACTGTACGTTTTGGTTCCAAGTCCTTTAACACCGTTATAACTTTTAATTACATTTTCAAGTATCCGTTTTAGCGTTTAATTGTACGTTTCCTAATATCGAAGATTTATCATCAGAAATAACAGAAATAGTTATACAGAAATTTAGGAAACTCAATTAAACTCATCAGAAAATATAAGTCGGAAATTATTTATTTGTTCTTGCGGGATCAGATAGTCTGAATGATTTGCCACGTATCCGTTCTTTTGAAAGTCAGACTAAATCTCATCATTTCCCTAAAAAGCCCATAATCAATAGTTAAACTAAGTACATTGTTGCCAAGTCGTTTAGTTTAACAGAAATCCGTCATTAGCTTTATTTAAATCCGAAAGCTAATTATAATCCGAAATTATTTTCCAAAATTAAGCCCACAATACCATCTCGGCCTACAGGCCCTTTTTTTTTTTTCTTATTCTTTTCTCGGCCCATAAGACAAAGTCAACCACAGCCCAACAACGAAACAGAACAACGAAACAGAGCAAACAACAACAAGCGCAACCCAGTCAACCTGACCCAGTTGACTGGACCGCATCGTAACGGGTCCGCCAGAACCAACAATCAGATCCGACACCTACAGTTAGTAAACCCAAACCCGTTAAGTCTAGGTTTATGCATATAAGTCCACAGAATTATTACAAGCCCTCTAAATTTACACCTAACCCCTTGAAACTCTTACTAAAACCTTCCATGTTCCAAAATTGTCCTTAACTATTTACAGAAAAACCCAATATATATTTTTTCTTCACAGAAGTACCCTTATTTCACGCAACCAACAATCAGAGGGATATCATCTTCTTGTACCTATACCAGACAACTCAAATATGCACTTATAACCCTAACTTCAGCCTTAAACAAGTTCCAACTCAAACCATAATCCCTAAATGCGCCTATAACATGTACATATACTAATTTAAACCATCTACCATGCGTTTGTGCTAACTCAGATTATGTACATAGTAGCTATATAGGTATACATACATGTTTAACTATATATAATACTCACTTATGCACCACAAAAGCAGGAAGCAACACATATATTCATTAAAACATGCCTATATGCCAAATTAGTCTATGGACAGCAACCATACACTTGTAATTAAGCTATCCTAATCCTGTGCAGTGGTCATATGTCTATTTGAAACATATATTTGAGTCTTTTAAAACATATAGATGCAGATATAAGTTAGACAGTGCATAGTATAAACATTTACTTAAGTATACCCCTAACAGCACTCTTTTATGCTCAAGAATGAGTATACAATGCCTAAAACAACCTAATTACTCAAATATACATGTATCTACAGTACCCTACTATAGGGTATATGCATAAACAGATTTATATGAAACTCAAATGCTTCTATTCATGCCTATGAAAGAGTTATATTACCACAGTATCATCTACATGCTTCTTTATTACTCTTTCTATACCTATAACAGATAATTACACATATTACTTCACAGAACATGATGATTCATCACTCTCAGTACCCCACTAGTGTCAGTAACCCAATAACAGTAAAACATCACCCCTTAACAACTACTATCCGACATCACATCAAACCTAACATGATATAAGCACAAGCAGTTACTCTTAAACCCAATACTACTCCCAGTAACCTATTTATAACTCTTATCAGTATTGCAGTCCCATACCAGTATCCTACTCTTCACAGTATCTGCCTCCTCATGTCACAATCTTAATTAGTTTGCTCATATCATATCTCAACTAATAACAGCTATCTCCCTTATCAAATAGACACAATTTGCTATTCACAGCTAGCAAAATAGTTACCAATATCATCTTAGAATATAAATCGCGACACAGTAAGTATCACTTAACTATCAATCGCAGCATCTCATACCAAACAAGTCCTAATTCAGATTACACATAGCCACAGCAAACTCGTTTTCAATTAAATCAAGCCACAATACAGAAAGAGAGAGTTATACCTTGCCTCTGATCGTTGAGAAACCTTCTCAAGAACTCAAGCACAACCAACGCAAGAATCAACGTTAAGCTAATCAAGAACAGAGCAACTTCCATAAACCTAACACTCACGGTAACCAAATCGACATCAATTACTAAAATTGATAACCAGAATTCACAAAGTAAAGGTAGAAGCATGTTACCGTTCTCCAGCGCCGTCTCAATCCGCCTGTCTCCTCCTCCTACTTTTCCCCAAATCCGAAACCCTAATTTATAGAAAACCTAACTTACCAGCTAGCCGAAGGAAGAGGAAGAAGACAGGACAGAGAGATGCGGTGGAGCAACGCATGCTTGCCACGTATTTCACCTCCCCATTACTCCTCTGACAGTCGCCATCGAGAGAGGAGAAGAAGCACCTGCCTTCTCGTGCAAGCACGAAGAAAGAAGCAGGAGGTGCGAAAAAGACAGAAGGCATCACTACGGCGCCTCTCGACTTAGCCACTCACAGAACAACAACACAACAAAGAAGAGATGGCTTCGAGCACATCTCGAGAAGAAGGGAAGAAGAAGAAGAAAAGAGACGGACAGATCGGAGAGACAGAGAGAAAGAATCGACGAAATTTTCGTCGTTTTCTTTTAATAAATTCCCCCCAGATCCTTTGTGGCCGGATCTCTGTGGCTATTGGTGTAGCAACTAATTAAATAGCCTAATTTTGTAAATTAGCTATTTCCTTAATTAACTTAGATAACTTTTCTAGTTATATTTCTTCGTGGCAATCATACAGAAAAATTCTAAATACCAAGATATACATTCTCAAATTTCACAACAGAAATTTCCCACAAGTTTTACCGTCAGATTTGATTTTATTATGCAATATTAATAATAAACGATTCTTAATCGATTTACCAGACAGTTTCAGGACTTGGTTTACCATACGTCAGTCACTAATGTTACATTATTATTGGTTACCATCGGTCCCCTCCAAAAAAATGATCCAAAAGATCATTATGTACTAAGTAATTACAAAAAGCTTCTATCATAACACTGTCTTTTTCTTAAGATAAAGATAAAACTTTTTATAGTTTTAAATATTTGTAAAGCATTACGTTTAATTACTGAATAAAAAAACTTAGTTTATTAAATTTGTATTGTTAAACAAAAGTTTTTAACTCTCTCATTGGTATAGCTCAAGCTTCTCCATCATGTACTCTGAACGGCCTCATAAGTTTTAAACTTAATATTGTTTTTTTTTTTTTAAACTCGTAAATCCACAATTTAAATTCCGACAGATGTTTTCCAAATATAAGTATCTTTGTCAGTAGATTATGAAGCATATCACATCACAGTATGAGGGATATTTTTTACTTAATTTGTATTTATTTAGGAAAAAAAAAGAAAAGCATAAACAATATCTGACCAGAATTAATTGCAATAATATGTCTTAACTCTGTGTCAGTCCATCACACTTCTCCAAAACAGCATTGTGGCCTCGGATTCCTGAAGTTTAGTTACATGCAACTCTATCAGTTGCAGATGACCGGTACTGTCCGGTACCAATTAATTACAAGTAATGCGCACTGTTCTGTGCTGAGTGGAGGTACCCAGTCCAGTCGACTCTGTTTCGTGCGTCTGCATGCCTGTGCACTTGGACTCTTTCTCAGTCTATGCATTCAACAACCACAAAGCAATCATTATGCATGCCTAATTTTAATCATGCAACAAGAGAAATTAAGGAATACATACATAATATTAAAGGTGGTGTCCCAATCACCAATATAGTTCTAAACACACAAAACTTTCGGTCACATCTAATAGACAAGAAATTGTTGCGTTTTTGTACCAAACAAATTTATTTTCTCTATACCTTATTTGTGACGCTTGGTCTAGTCCAAACCAGATGATATGCTAAATAACCTTGTAGTTTTCGTTAATTGTAAATATTATACAGAACAAGCATAATTCGGAAAACAACCGAAAAAAATAATCTAATTAATTCAGCATACAGAAAGGAGAAACTGTCAACGAAATATATAGTCTATTTATGCATTGTTAGTAAAAGTATAAATTGCAAACGCAATATATACTGTCCATTTATGCATTGTTGATCATGATGATTTTTTTAGAATATGTCTTGTGATGTCATTTGCAATATTATTATCATCATCATCATCGCTCTTATCATGATCAACAATAATGTTCATCTTATTGGTTTTGTTTTATTATCATTAATAATATCACCATTAAATAACATCATAAATGCAATATGGTGACTCGATGCTTTCATTTATGTGAACTGCTCTTGAACATACCACCTCAATATTTCTGATCATTTATCTTATAAAACTTAATACCAAAACAAGTGGTATAATTTGATCTGATGATTAAAGTCCACCTTATCCAATTAAATTTGATTCAAACTTTTTCTAAAGCGAGATTAATCTTAACTCGACATGAGTTGATGTAACTCATCTCAAGACTTATATATTGATCTAGATGTCCTGAATTTAATTTAACCAATTATATGCGATTTGGTAATTTTCTGAATTCAACCAATCTGTTCTGTTCTGATCTGATCAATTGTAACCTCTAGTAAAATGCACTCTTGGTCTCATACCTGTGATTTAAAGAACCAAGTATATATTATTAATGGGGAATCCATGGAGCCAGTGGATCATAAGTGTATATTGAACATTAATTGAGTAAATTTGCATGGCAGGAAAAATATATAATAAAATAAAATAATTGTAACGGAACAACATTAAAAAGTAGAGAAACATGCAAATTGAAAATGACAGGATTGACAAGTTGCACGGGCATGATTTATCTCACGGGTATTGGCCTTTATTCTGACATATGGAGTAATGAGCTACTCAGTGGTCAGCGCACAATGAAAATTAATTTAAAGCAACTATGAATTTAATGTTGTTTTAAATACTTCCAAGTCTTCCAGTCTTCAATACAAAATCATGGTACAGAAGACACATTCAATATGCGACGAAATGCATTCATTATTGTTGGTTTTTAGCTGTCTTTCTATTGCATTCAAGTTATCGCACCGATGGTCCATTGATCAATCTCAATTCTCAAACCAAAAGATATAACAGTGTTGGCGCCAAGCTTGTAAAATGTCAGCTCCGAAATTAATGCTGCATCAAATCCTTATGACAGTACAGATGTTTGAATGCAGTTCGATCTTTTGAATATAAGGTTTACCAAAACTTAAAACATATATAAAGTTTATCTTTTGAATGCTGTAAATTTTAATTTCATTTGTACGAAAAAAATTGTTGGCACTTTCACAAGAGCGACGAATTTATGCTCAATCTAATTCTAATAAATTTATCTAATTAATCTAGCTTTTGATAAGTTGCAAATTAATGACATGAAAAACCTACATATTTTCTGTTAAATTAAAGGGTACACTCATTTATCACACATTTACGCGGCACAAGGTAACGGGCAAACGGCGGCATATACAAAAGTCCTCCCTTACCGATTACGGAATGAACAAAGACCACACGCATTTATGGATATGGGCTGTCTCCCTCTTTGGTGTGCAACAGCCTACATTTAATGCATACACATAATAGTTTGCACAGCAACTCGCAGGCCTTTCTCGAGTCCAATTAACCAGTGCAAAGGAATTTTCATTTTATTATTAGACTTGTAATACTTCAAAATTGTTCCATCTTTTTGCATATATATTCCGCAAGTTAAAAAAACAACACTAATATTATATATAAATTCTAAACACGTAATAACATTATGTTTATTTTTAAATGCAAATATTTCTGGCTGAACTTAATATAAGGAAAAAAGATGGATGAGGGAATTGGATTAAATGGAAGTGTCTACGATTACATGTAAACATTTTTTTTTTTCTGATGAAATGGGTAATCCCTCCAATTTATTTGGAAATTAAATGCCACGATGAATTTTAATCCGGTTTCGAACCCGCCACCTCCACTGAAAATGCATTGCTCTTTTCTGTTAGACCAACATGTTTACATAATGTTAACACAAATTTAAGGGTGAAATTCATAAATCAAATGCCATGCATTGAGGTAGTTTTTTAGACGCATGGGCTCAAAGTTGGTTCTTCATTTCATACTTAGAAATGTATCCCTTTAACTTTAGATACTGTTGTAAAATATGTAATCTTAAAATATTTATTATTTTTTTTAAAAAAAAATTGAAGGGCAGACAAAAAGAGATTATCAATTCATGGAGAACATTGATAATTTCGAAACTTCCAATAAAATTTTGCACTAAACCAAAAATTCCATGTACTCATAAGTCCCACGCTTGCCTACTCTCTTCATCTCTCAAAAGGCCTTCACTATAAGCTACAGTACTAATATATTGAGCTCGTTTCACAGGCCGATCGTAGATAGAGGTAGTAGATGAAGTAGATGACATGAATGAATCGCAGCTGTTTGACGAGTTCTCGCAACTGAAACATGCACCGACCACTGCACTGGGACTAGCCAGTGGTGACTCAGGCCATAAATTACACAAGAGATGCTTGCGCTTGCGATTGCCAGCCATTGTGCGTTCTTGTATCAGATCATAGCATTCTTCTACATTATCCTACAGTACATTATCCAAGAAGTCGCTATTATTACTTCAAAATATAGCAATAATGATTTAATAATTGACTGGGAAAGTAAGAAAAGGTTTTGTACCAACCTTTGAAACCTTAATGAGAGACATAACACATTCTGTTTCATTAAACTCAACTGCATGAAGGAGCGCAGCAGTTGCCCAGACCGATGGAGCATGCTTAAGCCACCTCCAATCTAACATACAACAAAAAATTTAAATACTAATATTAATTGAGGAAACAAAAATAATTGAATAAACAAAAGAACTAGTACTGACCATCTAAAACAGAGAGAAGGATTGCTTCACAACGGGAAGTAAAGTAATTAACCCTCCTTCCAGGACATAGTAGAGAAATCAATGGTTGTATGAAAGACAAGGCGGTGACCGGATTCAATCGCCACTCAAGGGCTGTTAAAACTAGAAATTCCATTCTTCTGACCGTCTTTGCTTCGAAAAAAAACCCAGTGCCATCACCCGTATCAGTCTCCTCTTGCCGGGTAAGTGGCAGCTGTAGGTCAAGGAGGAGAGGCACTCGAGTCTCTTCTATCTTAGCCGCTAAAGAAAGGCAAGCGATTGCCGCAAGCCGACCCATCCATGGTTTATCATGATGCAACTGTAATACACCACTTAAGAAACATCGGTCAAGATAGTTTACAGAAAGAATCGCGGTTTCTGCAGTGAAACCGTGTCTTGATACGGCATGTGTGACCCATGTGACCATGTCTCTTCTTGCCCCAGAAAGGAGGTATCCGAGAGCGCAAGGTGTTTGGTTCATGGTTTGAACTTTTGGGTTTGTCTCTCTTTCTTTGTAGGATAGAGAATATATGAGGTGTAGATTGGTTTCTTTCTCTTCTTCAGCGAGAGAGGCCGATGTGGTTGCTTCTTTCTCATCTTGGTCGTGGTCAAGGAGGTCTAGATACTCTTCTTGACAGTAAAGAGGATCGATCATGGAGGAAAATGCCATCTTGCCTAAAAAGAACAAGGAGCAAACAATGGTATAGGTTAAATATGCATAGAAAAGATACTAGTTAAATTTTTTTTTTCTAAATCGGAAAAATATAAGGGAAAAATAAGTAAGATATTAACGGGCTGATAATCAACCACCTCTAAACATTTATTGCTGATTTTATACACGCCATAAATTATATACTTCCGTACAATCACAAACTGTTCAATTATGCATGTACACACATGATGATTGTTGTTCTTATGGACACTTGATTATTTTAGTAAAAACAAATGTTGGACTGCACTGTTGCTTTCATCAAATCAAAAGCTAAAAACTCATTTTAACAGCTGTTAAATATTTGACTTGATGTATTATATTTAGCACGGAGTACACAATTGCGAACAATTTCAGAGAAATTAAAATTTGTAATATATTGATCCCGTGGTATTTTTGTATTAACAATACCAATGATCGAGCATAACAGATAAAAAGTATATAATTTGCTCCAATAAACAAAGCCATTTCAATTAGAACTTCAAAGGCTCGAATACATGAGCTCGGGCACACACAAAAGTAAGAAAAGAAAATGAGGCTTTTCAGCTGACACACACAAGACAGCGAGACAATGATCTACACTTTATTTTATTATTATTTTTTTTTTGGTCAAGTGAACGATTATTTGTTGTCAGCCCTCGAATCATTGATTTATCTCTACATTAACTCCAATATAACCTCAATTGCATCAAAGGTTAATTTAGAAAATGCGACTAAGTAAGCCATCTAGACCCAATTATCAACCATCTCTTTTTTTTTTTTAAAAAAAAAAGCAACAAAAAATCAATTATTTTGTAGCCTAAAGACCAAATGTTAACAATTTCTTTAAACAAATGGGAAACAATAAACAAAATTAATTCTAACAAGAAATGCTATTGGAGAGGAAAGAGGCACTAAGTACCTGTTTTTACAAGAAGGGGAGAGAGATGTAGGGAAGTATAGCAACCAATATCAAGGTGACAAAGTGAATATCTATCTCTATTGAAAGAGGAGAAGACGAATTGCTTTTGGATTTGAGAATGAATGTAAAGTTGTTGAGGTTTTACTAGGGAGGGTGATATTTTTCCGACCGTGACAATGTAGAGGAAGAAATAGGCGCCTTGGTTTGTGCGCGCTTTAGAAGATGAAGGGTTGAAAGCTTTTAATTTAGGAGGTATGTTCGTTCCTTTGTTCCGATGCTAGTCATTTATATGTAGGGGGTCAAAGAAGGAAAAAGGGAGGGGAAAAAAATAAGAAAAGAGAGAGTGACTTGGCCCACTTTGTTGCCCAGCTGTCGAAGGGCTTTTTTATGGCTTTACCTCTCTTCCCTGAAGACACATGGCTGTTTGTAGGGGTGAAAACTGTGATTGTTTAAACCCTTTTTTTTTTTTTGGTTTCGTTACAGTCACTGTTTTCTCATTTCGTTTTGTCCAAAACGAAACGAAATGGTTAAAGATTTTAGTTACGTTTCAAAAATAAAACTGTTAACGAAAGCTGGAAACGGTTTCGTCCATATGTATTTTCGTGGTATTTTCGTGATTTCAATCATTTTGTCCAAAATGAAACGGTTAATACAAATGGTAATCAATTTCGTTTTCAAAACGAAACGGTTAATGCAACTGATCATTTTCGTGGTCGTTTTAGACATAATGCACCCCTAGCCGTTTGTGTTTGAGCCTTTGGTGGGATGTACTGGACAGGAGTCGATGAAAGATGGAGCCAAAATATTTTGAACGAGATAAAACAAAATTTTATAATACAATACCGATATAATAATCATATTAGTATTAAAATAATTTTAATTTTTGAACATTAGATATGAAAATTTTTTTTTAAAAAAAAAATCTTTATACTACTATAATTCTGCAGGTTCACGTAAAATTAAATAAAAGAAATAAGAATTTGATTCTCATGTTTTATACTAGATATATCCACGAATAAGAGTCGTATAATATAATATTTAAATCTTTAACTGAGAGAAGCAGAGGCTGATAGAGTAAAATAGAATGTGCCAATTAGTCTCTACTCTCCATTCTTTTCTTTTTTTTTTATAAATATATATTTGCGTGCATTTTTTTTATTTAGAAAAGATTATAAATAATGTTTTTTTAATCAAGTTTGTGTGCATATTTTGGATAAAAGTGTTGTAATTATGTTTGTATGACTCCATATATGTCACAAAGGTTTTTAAATCGACCCCATATCTTCTCAGAATACAAAAATCAGTAATTTTGAGTTTACTTTGATTTTCACTGTAAATAAATTTTGCCTCTGTTTCTCAAGAGGAGGTTCTCGGGTCTATATGTGTCTCTCCGCCGCAAGGTTATACACGCCCAATATTGTTTGTTTTTTTTTTAAAAAAAAATAATAAATTGTTTGGTTTGAGGATGAGTGCTCAAATATTCAAATTTAGAAAATCAAATGAGACATAAAATTGGTAGTCAGACGTTGTGACTCCAGATTTCCAGTGCAATTTTCCGACGTTATCAACATTAAATTTTTAACCTGAATATAAACGATGAACCTTAAATTTGATTGGCTGTTCACAGGGAGATATATATTTTAGAGAAACATAATCATGTACAACTTCCCTCTTTATATATTATAAATGAAGAATGCTTTACAAAATTTCACTTAGAAAATTAAAAGAGTCTAGGGACTGAAACAGGACGACGAAAAATATCCAGCGCTGTTGAAAATATTCGCACCTTAGTTTTAGCCAAGAAACGAAGTTTACATTTTTAAAACTTAAAACATTTTTTTTCACAAACAAAAAACTTGAAAGTTGGTCCAAATGCAGAATTAATTATGTCCCTACACATTAAATTTAACTTGCAGATTTGGCATTGGGTTTTGCATGAACTTTCAATATTTTGCAGGAATTAGATAGGAAATGAAATCCGAGGATGACACTCACACCTGATGCATGCAAAATCTGTTATTGTGCGTCTTCTTAAATAGGCCTTCGTCGCTCAAATTAATTGAACTCGGCTTTCTCCGCATTAATTGAAAGCTAATATTTGAAGCATTAATTATCAGTCAGATGTTGTCGTAATTATGCCTATCAGCCAATTATGACAAAATGATCTTCTTATCAAACAAGCAAATTAATGGCGATTGGATTCAAGTGCTATGTTGTAATTCATGCGGTCATGCGGAGTTGGTGATCAGTAGAGTAAAAAAAATGGAACTTAAGAAGAGATAAATTACTTACAAAGACTCGTTTCATCTGTAGAGGTACCTTAACAATTCTGATAGGACTTGAGAAATTAGATAAATAAATAAATAAAGAAAGAAATATTCGAAAGCATTGAAGTAGCTATCTAGAGAAGTCAAACTCGAAGAATTGAATGTCATCGTTCTCATAGACTTCTGATTATTGAGTATTTGTTCAGTTAATATTGTTAATTTTCAGATAAAAAAATTATAAAATTCAATTTATAAATTTCTCTTGTTCCGAAGTTGTTAAATTACTTTTTTAGTACGGTAAGATGAAATTATACATTAATGTGATGTTTACGTTATATATTTATATTATATAATCTAAAATATGGTTTTTAAAATACCAGCAAAAGATGCTCTCAATATGTGCGTAAATAAAGAATTAAAATAACGTTAGAAAATAAAAATATATGGTTGAATTTTCTAGCAATACATGTGGATATTTTTCTGAAAAAATAAATTATTTAAACCCCACCTGATTTTTTTTTTGTTAAAGGATCTGACATTTTATGTGAAATCAACATCTAGACCACATATCATATCAAATAACACAAATCAATAGTTCATAATTGATATAACAATTAGTTCGACTTTTTTTTAGTGAGATTGTTTCGACCCTCTAGTGAAACGGAAAAAGGACGACTACGACGACAACATTGTTTTGGGCATTTGTTGCTCTAAAAGAAATGATTTTTTTTTTCCCTTTCTACAATAACAACGATAATTTTTATTTATTTTTACATATAATTTTTGGTTGATTGATGGAGCGGTCTCGTAAGTCATGCAATATTTGTCTTATTGAAGTAAATTCGAAGCCGCTTGCAAGTCATTCTGTCCTTCTTCTTTTTTTTTTTTTTGTTAATCTAATTTAGTTCAACAATTGTCTTGTCTTTAAATTAAGAAAAAACGTAAACATGCTTACAGTTCGAGTATCAATCATAAAAAAATATTTGAAAAATTGGAAGATCATTTTTAGAAAAAACTTTTACTGAATCACCTTAAAACATATACTAATTTGACATTTAATTTCAGAATTTATTTTTAAAATATGGGTCAATTAACGCCATCATTGCATATGATACTGCGACTGACATGCTCCATACAGTCAATAATTATTAATCTACAAACATACTCCATAATCCGGAAAAATACAAAATAACCCAGTTAATAGAGATGAAATCGTACCTGAGATGTGAAGATATGCACAGGATTTGGTGGAGCTTAGGCTCCAAATAACCGCAGCTCTCAGCTTTATCTGGAATTGATACAGAGCTCGAAGAACCATGTAAACCAGTTCTGTGACTCCATGTCACTTTCTCAGTCCCCTTGGCATTTTCTACTTGGTTTCGACAGCATGTCCACTCCGTTCCAACAATATGTTGAAACCAACACGCGCACACACGCATTATTATGTTTCACACGTGTCAAAATTATTGTAACGAAACGCTAGAACACAATTGTTGAGCTGGCTGGAATAATATTGTTAAAATCATTCAATTGATTGATTTTCATGTGTGCATTATGCCCATTAACTTGTATTAAGTTTAAATGTATTTTTATATAATTATGTGACAATCACAGATTTACAATGTACAATAAGACGTGAAAAAAAAAAATTCCTTTGAATAAGAATTTTTTTCGGTAAAATTTCTTCGAAGGTTAACAAAATTTGTCTATAATTCTTTTTAGTCATTGAACTTTAATTTATACTTTTAAAGTCATCAAAATTTCAAATTATCCAAATTTAATCACTATGTGAAGACTTTATCGAATTAACCACTTAATTAGCTGATTAATCACTATATTTGCTTGACCTGGAACATGTTCATTATACCAGATAACGAATCCACAAGCTCTGGACATCTAAAGAAACTGATTTGACGTTCAATAAATAAATTAGTTAATTAGATTGAATTTTCACAGAGTGAACCAAATTTGTGGAAATTTAGAAGTTAGCTGTCACACCCCGACACGAGGGAATGACACCTCCTCCGCCACGAGAACGGTTCCCCGCTCTCGTAAGGCGAACAGACAGACAGACTATTTTTTTTTATTCCATTTTCTTGATTTCGGCCCAGAATGCACACAACATAACAGATAAACATGCCAAAGTATTTATATTATTGCAAACCGCTATTTACATGAGCAGTTTTCTAACAAAGAAAAATCAAAACACACTATCTCGCTACCATTCCCGGCTTATTTCTTCACAAGGGACTGGTTATCTCAAGCTCACTCTATATACATATAAACATATAAAACAAGTGGGGGAAAAACCGTCAACCTACAAACCCAACTGCTGCTACTAACCCAAGAAACCAACCGCAACTATCCCGACACAAAACCTGACACAAGAACCGGTACCACTCAACACCACTACAGACACACCATAGAAAACCCACACACACTGGACATCCCTAGAAGGAGTTAGCGATCAGAACGTTTCCTCTTCCTGGGAGTGAGCCTCTGGCTCTGGCTCAACCTCGGCCTCGGACGCTGGAGATGCAGGAGGCATCTCAAAATACAGATAAGCCAGTACCTCTGGCAGCTCATCCAGACAGATGCACAAAACAGCTTCGCAATTCAGACTTGGGATCCGTACCGCAAACTGAAGGTAACTACACTCGATAGTAGCAATAGTACTACGCCTCACTCCATTTCGCCTCTCCTGGAACCCCCAATCGATGAGGACACATGCAAAACAAAGCACAGAGTGAGATACAATCTCAGTACGGGTTTTAGTTTCAGTACGCGGATCTCAGTACGAACCGTGTAACGGAATCTATTTCCCCTTTTAAAAGTAATAACAATAATGCTTAGATTATTTACAGAAGATTCAATACCGTTGGTACCAGACGAAAGGGTCCGATGACCGGCATACTGCATCATGAATATGCACAGAAACAACCAAGCATAATTATTTCACAGTAATTGCATTTACTCAAGCTCTTGTCGGCCGGTCAGATTCAGAAAGAACTTTTCCCAAACCATAGGTCCAACCCTAGGTACAGATTTCAGAGGGAATTTCCAGAAATAATAGCGCTAAAATCCTGGCCGGGTAGGTGGCCAAACCATACTCCGGAGAGTAATACAATTCAAGTTTATATTATGCTATTCAGACTGAATAAGAATGGTCCGATTTAATTCAGAGTCAGATTCTTCGATTACACACGAAGGTTATGTAACATAGTCAATTTACGGAAGCCATTCCAGTCTTTGGGATTCTGACTTTCCAAATGATAAGTCAGATTCATACTAATTACTAATCAAACGAACAGTTTGATTCAACATGAGTTTCCTTTATTCCGGGTTTCTGAATGACTATATGTCTTAAATGCAACCGTATTCTCAACATGCTATGCATGAATTTAAAGATACCGATATCCGAGTTTGAACAAAGAAACCGCGTAAATTCCGCACCTTGCTGCTTACTGCTCCCTCGGAGTTTCAGGGTCCGTGCCTGTTTACAAACCACAGATCAAGTACCGTTAATATTTATTTAACGGGTTTTCTTAAATCTGAGTCTGGTTCCTAACGTTTAACCGTGACCATCATAGTTGGTTTTCCAAGTCCTTTGTTTACCATAATTATATTAAAATTATTTTAGTTACTTCTCCAATCATCAAAAACGATGTTTAACGTTTATTTCCTAATATCGAAAATTAATCATCATATACAGAATACAGAATACAGAAATATCAGACAGAATTAGGAAATCGTTAAACACAATAAAAATCAGAAAATATAAATCAGATTTGTTTCATTTTAGCGGGATCAGAAAGTCTGGTTTATTTTCCACAGTATCCGTTCATTAATTTCACAGACTATTATCATCATTTCTCTGAAAAGCCCACGAATAATATTAGACTACAGTTAGTCTATATCAAGCTCAACAGAATCCGTCATTAGCATACAGATATTAGATTTTAATTGAATCCGAAAATCTAATCTTAGTCATTATACAATTAGCCCACAATTAACTTTATTTTTCCGAAATAATTCAAGCCCATAGAAAATCCAGCCCAAAAGCTTTTTTCTCTTTTTTTTTCTCAGCCCACAGCGAAACAAACAAAGCCCAACAGAACACAGCCCGCGAGCAAACCCAACACGCCAGCCAACCCGACCCAGTCAACTGGACTCAGTTGACTGGGTCAGACCATAACGGGTCCGACGACAGTATTTAGATCCGATAGGCCTCCACATTTTCAAATAAGCCCTTAGAAATTTATAAAGCCCCTTAATTTCGCACAAAAACCCCCAGAATTTACTTTTTCCTTTCTCTGTCACAATTTAGCCCTCCAATCTTTCTATTTTAGCCCTCAGAAATTTTATTTTCTTACAAATTCATCCTTGGGCATCGCGGCACCTACCAGAATGGTATCAAATCACCAGATGTCGTACCAGTAACTGGTACTAACCTTCCATCAGCCACAAATCACCATTTTATGCATTCTAAATGCAAGCTACATGCCTGTAAACCCTCATATATCTCAGTTTACACCCTATATGCCCGAAAATGCACATTTATGCACCTAATAACACATATCCCTACTTTTCCTTTACTGTCATCAATCCGATATGCATATCTATATGCAGTTTAGCCTCAATATGTGCATAATACCTCACTAACAGCTAATATAGTACATGAGAAAGCTATATATGAGTGAGACCTTTATGACAGATAGCATGAACAACTTAATATGCACAACTTATCAGCTAACAGTTCCTATGGTTCATTACATAGCCATATAATCTTATCAGGTTGCCCAATATGCATCTTAAACTCAAACATGAGAAGTACCAAGCTAACAGTTCACAATATACCCAAATATACATGTATCCATGACGGATAGCAGTTATATATGCCATATATGCTTATGAATAGCACTATTATGCATGAACCTTATGCAATCAATATCTCATGCCCAATTACTACTGTTTTCATCACCAGATCAAAGTTTAGTGTTCTAAACAGCATGATGCACATATATATCACTATTATATCCCAAGTATATGCATATATGCACATGTTTATGCAATCTGAACTTGCCAAAATCCTCATTAGACTTCAGTTAGCCTCAGAATAGTAATACCTCATCATAGGCTCCCACAGAATAAGAAATCAGTAAGCATACCCCTCTCTAAACAAACTACAGTCAGTATCTCTCAAGATAACTAAAGTGAACCTTGTTACAGTTGCATAAACACCAAGGAAATTAGTTATATCGCTACATAGCCACAATTTACAAGCCAACACAGATAACATTCCAAGCACAGAGAAATCAAAGACAGGGACCAAGAGTTATACCTAACTCGGAGGATTTAGCAAATCGTCTCAAGAATTCAAGCAAGACCAAAGCCAGGATCAGGGTCAAGCTAATCAAGAACAAGCTCAGTTCCATCCACCTATTTCTCACGACAGTAACCAAAAATTGATATCAATTCCTTAACAAATTGATATTAGATTGACAAATCAAAGGAAAGGAAACCATTACCGTCTCCACAGCCGACTCAACCCTCGTGTCTCCTTCTCCCCCTAACTGAAACCCTAGCCTAATCCCAAAATATAAAGCAGCTTACCTCGACGGACTGGGGAGAAGAGGACAAGACGGGGAGTTGCTGTGGAGCTCCGCATGGCATCCACGTAACCCCTCCCTCTTAATTCCTCTGACAACCACATCGATCGGAGAAGAGAGGAGGTGAACTCCTCGTGCCAACACAAGGAAGAAGAAGGAGGTGGCTACAGCTCAGTGGCTAGCCCAGAGGCGCCGAAATTTCAGCCAACCAACACACGACACAGAGAGGAGAACAGAAGAGTGGGCTCGACTGAGCGTCGAAGCAATCGAGAGAAGGAGAAGAAAGCCAAGTCGGAAGAGAAAAGAAGGAGAGACGAGTGTCTCTCGAAATTTTTTTATTAAAATATCCTCGGATCTTTTGTGGCAGAGACAGTGTGGCTTATGGTGTAGCAATCAACTGACATCCCCTTAATTCTGATTATTATTCCTCTATTCGATCAATTGATCTAATCCAGAAGTCAGATATTTGTGGCAAATATACCGATAAATTTCATAATTTAAACTGAACATTTCCATGTTCCCAGATCAGAAAATCCCGCAACTTTTACTGTTGCAATAATTTATTTAATCTAATTTTCTTGATCATACCGCTAATTATTGGTATTTTCGGACAGATAAGGACTTGGTTACCATACTACGGTCACTACTGTTACATTCCACCCCCCTTAAAATAATCGTTCAGTCCCTTGAACGATACTTACCCAAACAATTCTGGAAAACGCTCACGTATCGTATCTTCCAATTCCCACGTAGCTTCCTTACGGGAATGACGACCCCATTGCACCAGAACCAGAGGAATTACTTTCGTCCGGAGTTGCTGGACTTTCCTGTCCAAAATTCTCATTGGTTTTTCTTGATACGTCAGATTGGGGTGTACATAGAGATCCGAAAAGTCTAATCTGTGACTTGGGTCTCGAATATACTTCCGGAGTTGAGAAACATGAAAAACTAGATAGATCTGTGACAGTTCCACCGGTAATTCCAGTTTATAGGCTACTTCACCAATTCTTTTCTCCACAACGAAAGGTCCAATAAAACGTGGACTTAATTTTCCCGTCACGCCGAATCTCTGAATTCCCTTCATTGGTGAGACCTTTACCAATACTTGGTCTCCCGGTTTATATTCTACCATCCTTCGTTTTGCATCGGCATATTTCTTGTATCGATCCTGTGCAGCTTTTAACCGTTTTAGTATTAGTTGTGTCTTTTCTGCACATTCCGAAACTAACTGGGGTCCAGTTGGATCTACTAATCCTTTCGGTTTCCACCATAATGGAGTTTTACATACCTCGCCGTATAGAGCTTCATATGGGGGCATTCCTATACTGGCATGATAACTGTTGTTATAAGCAAATTCTGCCATGTGTAGGTATTGTATCCACGATCCACCAAAACTCAAAATACAGGCTCTTAGCATATCTTCTAGAGTTTGGTTAGTTCTTTCAGTTTGTCCGTCCGTTTGTGGATGGTGAGCTGAACTAAACATTACTTTAGTTCCCATAGTCTTTTGAAATTTAATCCAAAACTTTGAGGTAAAACGAGTGTCTCTGTCAGATATAATTTCCCTTGGACACCCATGATACTTGAACAAAAATTTCATAAATAATTCCGCTAACTCGGGTCCTGTATAATCTACCCTCAAGGGAATAAAATGTGCAACTTTGGTCAATCGATCAACTATGACCCAAATTGCATCATAATTTCCTGGAGTTCGGGGTAAACCCGTGATGAAGTCCATAGTGATTGACTCAAATTTATATTTTGGTCTCCACAAGAGTTGTACCAATCCAGCTGGTCTTTTTCGATCAGCCTTTATTTGTTGACAGATATAACATCGATGCACGTAATCCGCTACTTCTCCTTTCATTCTTGGCCACCAAAAATTTCTTTTTAATTCTTGATACATTTTCACTTCACCTGGGTGAATCGAATAACCTGAGTCGTGTGCTTCGGATAAAATTTTCCTTTTCAGTTCCACCTTATTGGGTATACAGACTCTTCCTTGAAATCTTAGAATGCCCATATCATCCACTGAGAAATAGGAGTCAGGCTTGGTCTTAGCATATTCCCAGTATTTGGTAAAGACCACTTCTTTTTCTTGCTCCCTCTTAATTTCATCCGTAAGATCCATTTGTACCGTTAAAGCATCCAGTGTCATAGTATCAATTTCCATCAAATTCATGTTGATATCAGTTTCTCTTACCTTGTTCACGTATGAATTCATGGTTTCAGGTGAGAACCATATTTCCAAATTCCATCTTCTCATTTCTTCTAGCAATCGTGGCTCCACCGTCATGACACTGACCATATTAACATAAGTCTTTCGACTCAAAGCATCGGCTACTATATTGGCTTTTCCCGCATGATATTGAATGTCCAGATCATAATCTTTAATTAGTTCCAACCATCTTCGTTGTCGCAGATTTAACTCTTTTTGGGTAAAAATATACTTCAAATTTTTATGATCCGTGTAGATCTTACATTTCACTCCATAAAGATAATGTCTCCACAATTTGAGAGCAAACACTACTGCTGCCAATTCCAAATCATGAGTAGGGTAATTTTGCTCATGTGGCCTCAACTGCCGTGATCCATAAGCAATAACGTGTTCATCTTGAGTTAAAACGCATCCCAACCCTAATCTCGAGGCATCCGTATACACCACATAATCTTTCCCCATGATAGGCATTACAAGAATTGGAGCTGAAATGAGACGGTTCTTCAACTCTTGGAAACTGTTTTCTTGAGCCTCTTCCCATTTGAATGGTATGTCTTTCTGTAATAGCTGAGTAAGAGGTTTAGCTATTTTGGCATAATTATGAACAAATCTCCTGTAATACCCGGTTAATCCCAGAAAACTTCGAATTTCAGTTATATTCTTAGGAACAGGCCATTCCTGAACAGCTCTAATTTTATCCGGATCGACTGATAACCCTTCCTTGGAAATAACATGACCTAGAAATGAGATTTGATTTAGCCAGAAGTCGCACTTGGAAAATTTAGCGTACAACTTATGTTCTCTTAATCTATCCAAAACCATCCGTAGATGAGTTGCATGCTCTTCCGGACTTCGAGAATAAACAAGTATATCATCGATAAAGACGACAACACATATATCTAACATGTCTCGAAATACCCGGTTCATCAGGTCCATAAAAGCAGCCGGAGCATTAGTCAATCCAAAAGGCATGACTAAGTACTCGTAATGGCCATACCGACTTCTAAAAGCCGTCTTCTCAATATCCTCAGGTTTAATTCTCAACTGATGGTACCCAGTTCTTAAGTCTATCTTTGAATAAATCGATGATCCTTGTAATTGATCAAATAGATCATCAGTTCTAGGCAATGGGTACTTATTCTTTATAGTAACCTTGTTCAAATCTCGGTAATCGGTACAAAGACGTAGAGTTCCGTCTTTCTTTCTCACAAATAGAACAGGTGCTCCCCAGGGTGATGTACTTGGTCTTATGAATCCTTTTTCCAGCATTTCTTCTAGCTGAGTTTTAAGCTCCTTCAATTCTGCCGGAGCCATCCGATATGGGGTTTTAGAAATCGGAGTAGTACTTGGTTCCAAATCGATTGAAAATTCTATTTCCCGGTTTGGGGGTAATCCTGATATTTGATCGGGAAATACATCTGGGTATTCCGACACTACTGGAATCTCACTTATTTCAGATGTTCTGGATATAAAATTCTGGACAATCACTAGGTAAGCTTCACATCCTAACTCAATCAAGTGTTTGGTTTCAATAGCTGATATATAAGGAACAAGTTCACCCGGTCTTCTACCTCTGAAGGTACTTATAGTAAAATTTGGTAAATCAAAACGTACCTCTCTTTTTGGGCAATTAATAGTTGCTGAGTGTTTAGTCAACCAATCAATTCCCAATAAAATATCGTATGTCGAGATATCCATTACCAAGAGATCAATTTCCAGTTCTCGGTCAGTAATTCGGATCTTCCGATTCCGACAATACCTAGCTTTCTGTGTTGCTTGCCCCAAAGGAGTTTGGACTTTCAACGTTTCCTCACTAGCCTCGACTTCCCAACCATACATTCGCACAAATGTACTAGAGATAACAGAATGGCTACATCCAGTATCTACCAATGCATAAGCAGGACAACCAGAAATAAGCAGTGTACCTGCGAGTAAGTTGGTAGAATCCACCTGACTTCCAACTTCCAGAACTTCTTCAGTTCCCAGCTCAACCTCTTGAGTATCCTCACTCATGGTATCCATCGCATGTACCGCTGTTGTAGTATTGGATCGTCCTCCCCGGTAGTTTCCTCGCCCTCGGCCTCTTGTTGGTGAGGGAGATTGCCTTCCGCGATTGGAGCTCGATCCCGGAGTAAAGCTAACTTGCGGAGTTGATGGAGCTGGCAGTGGATAATTTCTAGCCCAGTGATCCATGCTTCCACATCGGAAACAAGACTGATTCTTGTACCGACATTGGGATTCAGCATGAGGGAGTTGACAGTGTCTGCACCAGGCTCTATCATAAGGAGTTCCTGTTGAGCGATTAGGTGGAACAGGGGGTTTGACATTCCGATTATTGCCACCTTTTCCACGTCCACGGTTACTGCGGTTATTCTTAAATTGAGCTTTCTTTAGCTGATAGGATTCAACTTGTTCGGCTGCTTCCATCAGGGCTTGGATTCCCTGAACACTTGGATTATCAATTACCACCGCAATATCGGGATTTAACCCGTTAAGGTACTGACGTCTCATACGAAAAGCATCTTCATTTATATCCGACGCGTAAGGAGCACCAGATAGAAATAAATTGTTGTATTCAGCCACCGTTCGGTTGGCTTGTCGGAGATTCACAAATTGAGCCCGCATTGCTTCCCGATGCATAGTACTCAAAAACCTATTCCCAAACTGCTCTTCGAACCATTCCCAAGGAATTCGAGCAGTTTCACCTTCATAATGACGCTTTGCACCATCCCACCAGAACCTTGCAGCATTAGTCAGATAATACACAGCCAATTCAACTTGTTGCTCCGGTGTGGCCCGACATACCGCTAGACGCGATTTGACAGCTGCTAACCATTCCTCCGCAGCCCTATATCCTCCGTCTCCATTAAATTGTGGCGGTCCGAGTCTTGCAAATGAGTCAAACTAACGTCTGAACTCATCTTCCTCGGATCCTTGACATCCCTGATTCCCATTTCTTAAAGCCACTCTCCGACCTCTCTCATAGGCCGTCAGAAGACGATTAACTTCCTCGTCCCTTGGCTCCTCTGCCGCATTGGGACGTCTCCTTTGCCCAGCTCGTTGCTGACTCATAATTTAACCTTTACAGAAATCCAACAACCCGTGTTAGATTAGGTTAAACACAGAATCCTTAATCGTTCCTACTTTAAGCGTTCTTATCCCCAAATTTACCCCAGAATCCTTCAGAATGACTTGTGATGTTGTTTTGTTCAGACAGAACTCAGAATGTTGTGTGAATGCTCTGATACCACCACAGAGGGGGACTGTCACACCCCGACACGAGGGAATGACACCTCCTCCGCCACGAGAACGGTTCCCCGCTCTCGTAAGGCGAACAGACAGACAGACTATTTTTTTTTTATTCCATTTTCTTGATTTCGGCCCAGAATGCACACAACATAACAGATAAACACGCCAAAGTATTTATATTATTGCAAACCGCTATTTACATGAGCAGTTTTCTAACAAAGAAAAATCAAAACACACTATCTCGCTTCCAATCCCGGCTTATTTCTTCACAAGGGACTGGTTATCTCAAGCTCACTCTATATACATATAAACATATAAAACAAGTGGGGGAAAAACCGTCAACCTACAAACCCAACTGCTGCTACTAACCCAAGAAACCAACCGCAACTATCCCGACACAAAACCTGACACAAGAACCGGTACCACTCAACACCACTACAGACACACCATAGAAAACCCACACACACTGGACATCCCTAGAAGGAGTTAGCGATCAGAACGCTTCCTCTTCCTAGGAGTGAGCCTCTGGCTCTGGCTCAACCTCGGCCTCGGACGCTGGAGATGCAGGAGGCATCTCAAAATACAGATAAGCCAGTACCTCTGGCAGCTCATCCAGACAGATGCATAAAACAGCTTCATAATTCAGACTTGGGATCCGTACCGCAAACTGAAGGTAACTACACTCGATAGTAGCAATAGTACTACGCCTCACTCCATTTCGCCTCTCCTGGAACCCCCAATCGATGAGGACACATGCAAAACAAAGCACAGAGTGAGATACAATCTCAGTACGGGTTTTAGTTCCAGTACGCGGATCTCAGTACGAACCGTGTAACGGAATCTATTTCTCCTTTTAAAAGTAATAACAATAATGCTTAGATTATTTACAGAAGATTCAATACCGTTGGTACCAGACGAAAGGGTCCGATGACCGGCATACTGCATCATGAATATGCACAGAAACAACCAAGCATAATTATTTCACAGTAATTGCATTTACTCAAGCTCTTGTCGGCCGGTCAGATTCAGAAAGAACTTTTCCCAAACCATAGGTCCAACCCTAGGTACAGATTTCAGAGGGAATTTCCAGAAATAATAGCGCTAAAATCCTGGCCGGGTAGGTGGCCAAACCATACTCCGGAGAGTAATATAATTCAAGTTTATATTATGCTATTCAGACTGAATAAGAATGGTCCGATTTAATTCAGAGTCAGATTCTTCGATTACACACAAAGGTTATGTAACATAGTCAATTTACGGAAGCCATTCCAGTCTTTGGGATTCTGACTTTCCAAAGTTATCAAAGAAATGATAAGTCAGATTCATACTAATTACTAATCAAACGAACAGTTTGATTCAACATGAGTTTCCTTTATTCCGGGTTTCTGAATGACTATATGTCTTAAATGCAACCGTATTCTCAACATGCTATGCATGAATTTAAAGATACCAATATCCGAGTTTGAACAAAGAAACCGCGTAAATTCCGCACCTTGCTGCTTACTGCTCCCTCGGAGTTTCAGGGTCCGTGCCTGTTTACAAACCACAGATCAAGTACCGTTAATATTTGTTTAACGGGTTTTCTTAAATCTGAGTCTGGTTCCTAACGTTTAACCGTGACCATCATAGTTGGTTTTCCAAGTCCTTTGTTTACCATAATTATATTAAAATTATTTTAGTTACTTCTCCAATCATCAGAAACGATGTTTAACATTTATTTCCTAATATCGAAAATTAATCATCATATACAGAATACAGAATACAGAAATATCAGACAGAATTAGGAAATCGTTAAACACAATAAAAATCAGAAAATATAAATCAGATTTGTTTCATTTTAGCGGGATCAGAAAGTCTGATTTATTTTCCACAGTATCCGTTCATTAATTTCACAGACTATTATCATCATTTCCCTGAAAAGCCCACGAATAATATTAGACTACAGTTAGTCTATATCAAGCTCAACAGAATCCGTCATTAGCATACAGATATTAGATTTTAATTGAATCCTAAAATCTAATCTTAGTCATTATACAATTAGCCCACAATTAACTTTATTTTTCCGAAATAATTCAAGCCCACAGAAAATCCAGCCCAAAAGCTTTTTCTCTTTTTTTTTTCTCAGCCCACAGCGAAACAAACAAAGCCCAACAGAACACAGCCCGCGAGCAAACCCAACACGCCAGCCGACCCGACCCAGTCAACTGGACTCAGTTGACTGGGTCAGACCATAACGGGTCCGACGACATTATTTAGATCCGATAGGCCTCCACATTTTCAAATAAGCCCTTAGAAATTTATAAAGCCCCTTAATTTCGCACAAAACCCCCAGAATTTACTTTTTCCTTTCTCTGTCACAATTTAGCCCTCCAATCTTTCTATTTTAGCCCTCAGAAATTTTATTTTCTTACAAATTCATCCTTGGACATCGCGGCACCTACCAGAATGGTATCAAATCACCAGATGTCGTACCAGTAACTGGTACCAACCTTCCATCAGCCACAAATCACCATTTTATGCATTCTAAATGCAAGCTACATGCCTGGAAACCCTCATATATCTCAGTTTACACCCTATATGCCCGAAAATGCACATTTATGCACCTAATAACACATATCCCTACTTTTCCTCTACTGTCATCAATCCGATATGCATATCTATATGCAGTTTAGCCTCAATATGTGCATAATACCTCACTAACAGCTAATATAGTACATGAGAAAGCTATATATGAGTGAGACCTTTATGACAGATAGCATGAACAACTTAATATGCACAACTTATCAGCTAACAGTTCCTATGGTTCATTACATAGCCATATAATCTTATCAGGTTGCCCAATATGCATCTTAAACTCAAACATGAGAAGTACCAAGCTAACAGTTCACAGTATACCCAAATATACATGTATCCATGACGGATAGCAGTTATATATGCCATATATGCTTATGAATAGCACTATTATGCATGAACCTTATGCAATCAATATCTCATGCCCAATTACTACTGTTTTCATCACCAGATCAAAGTTTAGTGTTCTAAACAGCATGATGCACATATATATCACTATTATATCCCAAGTATATGCATATATGCACATGTTTATGCAATCTGAACTTGCCAAAACCCTCATTAGACTTCAGTTAGCCTCAGAATAGTAATACCTCATCATAGGCTCCCACAGAATAAGAAATCAGTAAGCATACCCCTCTCTAAACAAACTACAGTCAGTATCTCTCAAGATAACTAAAGTGAACCTTGTTACAGTTGCATAAACACCAAGGAAATTAGTTATATCGCTACATAGCCACAATTTACAAGCCAACACAGATAACATTCCAAGCACAGAGAAATCAAAGACAGGGACCAAGAGTTATACCTAACTCGGAGGATTTAGCAAATCGTCTCAAGAATTCAAGCAAGACCAAAGCCAGGATCAGGGTCAAGCTAATCAAGAACAAGCTCAGTTCCATCCACCTATTTCTCACGACAGTAACCAAAAATTGATATCAATTCCTTAACAAATTGATATTAGATTGACAAATCAAAGGAAAGGAAACCATTACCGTCTCCACAGCCGACTCAACCCTCGTGTCTCCTTCTCCCCCTAACTGAAACCCTAGCCTAATCCCAAAATATAAAGCAGCTTACCTCGACGGACTGGGGAGAAGAGGACAAGACGGGGAGTTGCTGTGGAGCTCTGCATGGCATCCACGTAACCCCTCCCTCTTAATTCCTCTGACAACCACATCGATCGGAGAAGAGAGGAGGTGAACTCCTCGTGCCAACACAAGGAAGAAGAAGGAGGTGGCTACAGCTCAGTGGCTAGCCCAGAGGCGCCGAAATTTCAGCCAACCAACACACGACACAGAGAGGAGAACAGAAGAGTGGGCTCGACTGAGCGTCGAAGCAATCGAGAGAAGGAGAAGAAAGCCAAGTCGGAAGAGAAAAGAAGGAGAGACGAGTGTCTCTCGAAATTTTTTTATTAAAATATCCTCGGATCTTTTGTGGCAGAGACAGTGTGGCTTATGGTGTAGCAATCAACTGACATCCCCTTAATTCTGATTATTATTCCTCTATTCGATCAATTGATCTAATCCAGAAGTCAGATATTTGTGGCAAATATACCGATAAATTTCATAATTTAAACTGAACATTTCCATGTTCCCAGATCAGAAAATCCCGCAACTTTTACTGTTGCAATAATTTATATAATCTAATTTTCTTGATCATACCGCTAATTATTGGTATGTTCGGACAAATAAGGACTTGGTTACCATACTACGGTCACTACTGTTACATTTGGTGACTCTAAAAATATAAATTGAAGTTCAATGACTGAAATTGATTCATAGATAAAGTTTAATGATCTCCCAAAAGTTAACTTATTTTTTAAAACAAATACTTTCTACTTAAAAGAGACTTAAAATTTTGAAAAGAGTGTTTGATTCTAATGTTCTTTTAGAGAGTATGTATTTATATGTCAACTGAATTTGTTTATAAATATTTAAATCCGGTGCAATATGAATATATTTGTTTTTTGTGGATAAAAGAGAAAGGTTTTCTGTTTTAGAGACATGAACGTTTAAAAACAAATATTGATTTAATGACTATTAGAAAATATTTAAACTCCGACAGAGAAACTTAACCATATTTATTCTTATTAAGAAAACTATATAGACAAAAATTCAGCTGAAAATAAAACAAACTTAATAAGAAAGAATTAATCAATAGCTCAATTTGAAATCACTCTGATAAGTCCATTATACGAAAATAACTTTTATATCAATCGTCAAAGCAACAGCAGTGAAAAAGTAAATCGGTAAAATCTAGGTCTGGATACTTTGACAATGAGGTTAAAAAAGAGCGGCTTCACATTCTGCCAAACATTGTTAGAGAAATGCTATCAGAGAAGGTGGGGATGTGACTTGCGTGCTATCAAAGTTGTTGATAAAAATTAAATTGAAGGTGCGAACAAATAAGATATGTTGACTTTGCGCACGAAAGCGTCGGTTAGTTGAAATTTTGACGCTTTGTAAACGGTGTTGAAAGGAAAGAAATTACATACTTGAATTTTTGTCTTCAATTTGACAAGCTAGCTGTAAGACCAGCAACATTTAACAAACCTTTTTGCGTAAAAAAAATTGATAACAATATGTTGCTATTTTTTTAGCGATGACAACATAAAATGAGCAAATTAAAATTTGTTGCAAGTTGTTAATTAACAAACTTTGCATGCATTGTTTAGTACAGCTCGGTCCCAAGCCCGAGTAAAAGGAGGAGGGTTGTGATAGGCTTGGCGAGCCAACGTAAAAAAACCCAGCTATCTTCATGGAAATGAAACCCAATCAGCTTTCGTTGGGGCGTAACCCTCTTAGCGACGCGTCTTATCGGAACCCGGATAGGATGATAAATGAGCAAGGGCCGGGTCGCCACTCCCTTAGTGGCGCGCCTTATCGGAACCCGGATAAGGTGATAAATGAGCAAGGGCCGGATCGTCGCTCCCTTAGTGGCGCGCTACATCGCCGCCCGGGTGTAGTGACAAGTAAGCAAGGGTCTTCGCACATTTCACGACGAGTGCGGGGGGCAAGGAAGCTAGTCGGAGAGAGTAGGATTCGCTTAGGTAGTTGGAATGTAGGGTCCTTAACAGGAAAGTTAAGAGAGTTAGTGGATACTGCGACTAGAAGACGTGTGAATATCTTATGCGTGCAGGAGACTAAATGGACGGGCCAGAAAGCAAAGGAAGTGGACAATACCGGATTCAAACTATGGTATACCGTACAAGAGCGCAACAAGAATGGAGTAGGTATATTAATCGACAAGAGCCTTAAAGACGGAGTAGTGGACGTTAGGAGACAAGGAGATAGGATCATCCTAGTTAAGCTAGTTTTTGGAGATCTAGTTCTAAACGTCATTAGTGCGTACGCTCCACAAGTAGGACTAAGCGAGGCCCTCAAAACCAAGTTTTGGGAAGATTTAGATGACATGATTAGAAGTGTGCCCAACACTGAAAAGCTTTTCATTGGAGGAGACTTCAACGGGCATGTTGGTGAAACTAGTGGAGGGTTTGAGAGGGTGCATGGAGGTTTTGGATATGGAGACAGGAATCAAGAAGGTGAAGATTTCTTGAACTTGGCCATAGTTTATGACCTCATGGTAGCTAACACCTTCTTTAGAAAGAGACAATCCCACTTAGTTACCTTCAGTAGTGCGCAACACTCCTCCCAGATTGATTTTGTCCTTACTAGGAGAGAGGACAAACGAGCTTGCGTTGATTGCAAGGTTATACCTGGGGAGTGTGTTGTGTCACAACATAAACTGGTAGTGGCTGACTTTTGTTTTCCGACACGCTTTAAAGTCAGTAGAGGCGCTCGAGTGGCAAGAACGAAGTGGTGGAAGCTCAAAGGAGATGTGTCTAGTATATTTAGGAACAGATTGATTGCAGAAGGACCATGGACTATAGAAGCAGAAGCGAATGTCATGTGGAAAGAGATGGCAACGTGCATCCAGAAGATAGCTACGGAAGTGCTTGGAGTTACCAGAGGAAACAACCGCGAACCAAAAGACACCTGGTGGTGGAACGACGATGTACAAAAAGCCATTAAAGAAAAAAAGGAATGCTACAAGTGCTTGCACCATGACAGGAGCGAGGACAATGCACAAAAGTACAAATTGGCGAAGAAAAATGCAAAGAAAGCAGTGAGTGAAGCAAAGAGTAAGGCTTTCGAAGACTTATACCAGAAGCTAAATACGAAAGAAGGCGAGAAGGACGTCTATAAGATAGCTAGGATTAGAGATAGGAAAACGAGAGACTTAAACCAAGTGAAATGTATCAAGGACGAGACTGATAGGCTTCTAGTGAAGGACGATGAGATCAAGACCAGGTGGAGGGAATATTTCGATAAGCTATTCAATGGAGAAGATGACGACCTAGAGATTGAGCTAGACGACTCTTTTGATGATATCAATAGACGATTCGTTAGGAGAATCCAAGAGTCTGAGGTGAAAGAAGCCTTAAAAAGAATGAAAGTGGGTAAGGCTTTGGGGCCCGATAACATACCAATTGAAGTATGGCGTTGTCTCGGAAATGTGACGGTAGTTTGGTTAACCAAACTGTTCAATAGCATCTTCCGATCGACTAAAATGCCGGATGAGTGGAGGAGAAGCACTCTAGTACCAATCTTCAAGAACAAAGGAGATGCTCAAAGCTGTACAAACTATAGAGGGATAAAGCTGATGAGCCATACGATGAAGCTTTGGGAGAGAGTGATCGAGCATCGTTTGAGACGGACAACAGATGTCTCGAAAAATCAATTTGGTTTTATGCCTGGTAGGTCCACTATGGAGGCCATTTTCCTAGTTAGGCAGCTTATGGAGAGATATCGGGAGCAGAAGAAGGATCTCCATATGGTTTTCATTGATCTGGAGAAGGCATATGACAAAGTACCAAGGAAAGTCATGTGGTGGGCACTTGAAAAGAAGAAAGTCCCCACCAAGTATGTTACCCTCATTAAGGACATGTACGATGGAGTTGCCACTTGCATCAGGACATGTGATAGCGTGACTAGTGACTTCCCTATTAAAATAGGATTACATCAGGGATCGGCATTGAGCCCTTACATTTTTGCCTTGGTGATGGATGAGATCACGAGGGACATACAAGGAGAGATTCCTTGGTGTATGCTCTTTGCGGATGATGTGGTGCTGATCGATGAGAGTAGGATAGGTGTCGATAGGAAATTAGAGTTGTGGAGACAAACTCTAGAGTCAAAAGGGTTTAGACTTAGTAGAACTAAGACAGAGTATATGAGGTGTGAGTTTAGTGGGATAGGATCAGAAGATGGAGATGTTCGTTTAGATGGACAGGTAGTGCCTATGAAAGACACTTTTCGATATCTAGGGTCAATGTTGCAGAGTGATGGCGACATAGATGAAGATGTTAGTCATAGGCTAAGAGCAGGGTGGGTGAAATGGCGACAAGCATCAGGAGTGTTATGTGACAAGAAAGTCCCACAAAAGCTAAAAGAAAAGTTCTACAGGACGGCAATTAGACCTGCGATGTTGTATGGCGCTGAATGTTGGGCTACTAAAAGACGACACGTCCAAAAGATGAGTGTAGCAGAGATGCGCATGTTGCGGTGGATGTGTGGGCATACGAGGAGGGATCAGATTAGAAATGATGACATACGGGATATGGTCGGGGTGGCATCGATAGAGGAGAAGTTGGTCCAACATCGCTTGAGATGGTTTGGGCATGTCCAACGTAGACCCCCGGAGGCACCCGTGCGTAGCGAAATTCTCAACCGCTTTGAAAACACAAGGAGAGCCAGAGGTAGACCAAGATTGACATGGGAAGAAGCAGTAAAAAGGGACTTCAAAGAATGGAACGTTTCCAAGGAATTGGCATTGGATAGGACAGCATGGAAGCTAGCAATTCATGTGCCGGAACCATGAGATGCGAATTTAGGGTCAAGTGTTGTCTTAGACTTGTAGGTTATAGTATTAGCTTACGGCTTAGGTGTAGGTCTCACTACTACTACTATTTATCATTACTATTATTATTATTATTATTATTACTACTACTACTACTACTTTATTTTCTCTATATATATTTTTTACTATTATTAGCCCTACTTTTGACATATACTTCTTTTTTGATGACTTGGTGACTTTGTTGGGTTTCTTTTCTAGCCTACCCCAACTTGTTTGGGACAAAAGGCTTAGTTATTGTTGTTGTTGTTGTTAATTAACAGTTTCATTTCTCTGTTTCTTCTTTCAAATTAAACAAACCAAGCCACTAAAATGCAATGAAATTAATAGACGGGCTTGAAACACACCAGTAAATAATTATTAACTTAAAAAAGCTTAATTGAAAGAAAATAATAGCGGCACTTGAATTGCAAAAATACTAATACTATATAATAAAATAAAAATAAATAAAGGCGCTTGAATTAAAGGTCTATGCATGGGAAATTGGAATACTTTGTCTTTTCTTATGTCTAATGACAATTTTGATTTGATGTGGCACGTTTTGTTTAACTATCTGTTTAAACGCCTCCCTCGTCTTCTCCCGACCGGTCTTACAAGTTATTACAACTGCTAAAAATCTCGAATCCTTATTCGAACATTAAATATTCTAACTTTCTGAGAAAGTTCTACCAAGGCATCGGAAAAAACCCTTTACGTGAAGATAATTATTTGTAAAATAGTGTCTAATGAAAAGAAACAACCATTTAATTGGGACTGATATCTTGAAGGGTTTAAAATAAACTATTATAAAGTGTGGTGTCTAAGATAGAAACAAAGTTATGTTCGTGTTTGAATTAGTACCGACGACACTACATTCAGTTTAGTTATAAATACATCATCAAAAAAATCCGATTAAAAAAAATTGCAGTATACTAACAAATTAAAATTTTTTTATGAAAAATTAAAAGTTGTTAGCATTGTATCTGAACGCTAATTTTAGTTTTAGATGACAATGACATATGAAAACAGTCCTCTGTATTAAGGTACTTCTTTTGATTTTGGAAGAAAAAAAAAAGTAACTCTCATTTTTTTTTTCTAATGAAGTTATACAAGTAGATACCGTGCTTAAATATAACACATGATTATTTAAGAAATACAATTTTGAACCAATCCCAATATACAATGAGTGGTTCCAACTACAAAGCTGCTTGATGCTAACATAAATATTCAATGTGATATACAGAAAAGTTATTATAAATTGAAATTAATGCATTCTACATGCGAGTATTTTAAACTAAGAATTCAATATATTAAGTCTCCAAAAATAGAAACACCTAATGCTAATAATCAACAATTTAATATTCTGTCGTCTGTCCCAAAACAATGTCCATAAAGAATCCATGAACAGTGCTCAGCGCTCACAGGGATATCATATCATTTGCGCACCACGGTCCACTCATGCTCCAGCTTCGAGGTCAAACCCTAAGAAAAAGGTCCAAGCTGTGACTTGCCCTCTTTGTAAAGAAAAAAGAAAAGGAAAAATTACAGGGAGCAAACAAAAGAAAAAGGAAGTAGATTGAAATTCCGAGCAATTTGTTCAGGGGATCAGCAGCGTGCAACACGTACTTTATCTTTTCTCACTTCCTTTGTTTTCTATTATTTTTGTATTGATACAGAGTCCGATGATCTCATGATCAAAACGGACCAAGTACACCAAATTGCATCATTTCTTTTAGTTATTTAAGATGTGGGCTTCTTTGGTAAATTGGAAAATAGACTGCTAGTATAAAGTTAGGTGAATAATGCTACTTGGATAGGAATTAGAATAATGTTCTTTTAAATTTTTCGAAAAGGAAAATGTTGTTTGGTAAACAATAGTTGCAATAATTGAATGGTAGATATTGTAAAACAACAACGATAACAACAACCACAATGTCGACGGTGATATGTAAATTGTTTAAATTATAATAATAATAATATCTCGTTTGCTAAAAAAAATGAGTGCATTATGTATGGATTTAAATGCATTTAGATGCATGTGTTTGTTATTTTTGACTAAATGTCTGTGTTCAAAAAAGGAAAAAAAAAAAAACATTACGAGATAATTGAGCAGATCTAAATGTAGACGACATTTCTAGGATCACTTTTTTAGAATAAACTATAAAAGCTTGAACAAGTATTTTCAAAAGTTACTTTTCAATTATAAACAGTTGCGAATATTAAAAATTCAGGTTATTTTTTTCATTCCATTAATAAAAAAAAAAACACTTTTGTCGAATTAATTATACTTTGCATTCAGTCAACAATGCTACCTTTTTCGCGTTTGATGCACTGTTTCAAATTTTCAAAACTTCCGATGTTCATAATATTATTTTTTTTTAAAAATGAGGGATAGATAAAATTTCAATTTATACCGTTGATAAAAAGAAAAATATATATTTATATTTATAGGAATTAGAGGCAGTACGGGTGTCCATATTTTTCAGTGGCCGACCAAATATCCAGCACAAAGTTCAGGCTAGAAAGACGAAAGCTGCAGAGCAACTTCCATTCTCTCTGATTTTCTCTGGATTGGAAAAAAAAAAAAGATAAAATGTAACGGCACTTGAAAGGTGCGAATTATAATTTATAAGTATTGAAACTGTTATTCATGGGCGAATACTGTTCGTAATGGGTTACAACAACGGATCATTTTTAATGCTCTGTTGTGAGTTTCCTCCAAGCTTATTTCCTCAAAAAAAAAAAAAAAAAAAAAGATAAAAAGAAAAAGAAAAAGAAGAAGAAGAAGAAGAAGTTAAAGTATCAGTACTTTTATTCATGGGTGAATTCTCAGCATCTTAACAATGGAGTTTGTTTAAATTATTTCACGTGATTGTGATGATTAATTATACATGCTCTATAATTAATATACTGATTCAAATTAGTATGAAGGGGAAAAGAAAGTAAATGTTTCAGATGATTATATGAATGATTCAGCACGTCCTTTTGCAACACAGTCGTTAACTTCTTTTCTTTTTTAATGCTTTTTCAGCTTAACTGACATTTTACTTTGTGTTCTGCTCATGTATTCTTTGTTCAATTTCTATATTCTAAATTATTTTTTCAAACTTACTTTAAAAAAGTTTACTCTAAGTAAAATCAAATTTTTAAATTGAACAAATTCTATAATAAATATCATATTCGGCAAATTCTGATTATAAATAATTTTTAAATGATAAATTTGTGTAAATATACAGTCGTGTCAGAACTTTTGCAGAGGAAAGCAAAAAAAAAAATTATTAATTAAAATTTTAAAAGTATTTTGTTACATTTTACTATTGTAGTCATATCAAATATATTCCTTTTAAATAAAAAAAATGTAAACACGTTTAACTTATTCGTTGATCGCGGACCACATAAAGGTGTCGCGTAGACCGCAACATGTCCTTATAGCTTGTGACTGATCACAGTAATAATGCTTGCGGACGGTAGAAAATCTCTATGAACTGCTGGATATCTGTACAGAATAAAATGATGATGTGATCTCAATCCTTGATTCTATCTGATTAATTGGATTGCACCCTTCGATGCTAATAGCCTGTTTTATATACTCTCTATCTCCACGATGAACATATAGATTAGAATAATTAGCATCTCCTCTCTATTTTCACGTAATGCACCATTGGGAAAGAGATTTTCCAGAGTTTCACCATCAAGACAAGGAAGAACATCGGTTTTAGTAGTGCCATTTGGTTACATGATCTCATGCAATAATTAATGGCTTAGATGATTTAGATCTTAGTTTTATTTTCGCATTCAAGGTGGATTAACACTTACAAAGAAAAGCACACGAAACCTTCGGATCAAGATAAATCAGCAAAGAAGCGTGCATGATCGGATAGTTGAAGTACGAATGATACCACATAGCCAAGAAAATTAGAAACTCCATGTATTTAATTCATTTAGAATTAGTGCTAGTGAATGCCTACTCAATTATACGTGTCTATTAATTAATGAAATAAAATGAACAAACTAGTTCAATGCAAATTGTCGTTTTGCAATAAAATAATTGATCAGGGATATGGTTTTTAGGTAGAGATGCAGTCATGCAGATGCTGTTCCAAATTCATTGAACCCATGCGCAATCTGTTTGTTATATGTATTTTAGTCTCATCAATGAATATTAGAATATAGTATTGGCCTCAATGCATCCTTAGAACGAAAACTGAGTTTCAATTTTCCGTCGTTGAGTTTATTCGAAATAAATAAATGCACCTATTATTAATTTATAATAGGTAACTAATTATAATAATAAACTTGGAATATGCATATCGAAAACAGTGGAAATAACAGAGAATCCATTATTGGTCTTGAAGAGACGGTGAGTCAAGACCCAAGAGTGCACTGGCGAAGGAGACATTGATTGCAGCCAGGATGCATGCAGCATGCCACGGAACTGGTACCAGCAGCTAGAATCGAGGCTAATGGAGCCGCAGAAGCTTTGCATGAACCAGCATAAAAGGTACGTCTGAAAAAGGAAGCAATATAAAGTGCATTAACTTTAGACCAAAGGACATTAATTTGCTGCTATAGTTTTAGTCTAATTTTCAACAAATGCAAGTCCAAGAATCGATAGTGTTTAGAACTATGTTCCGACCAGTGTAAATGCATAATAGTTAGTTTGACTAGCATGCATTGTTTCTCGCTCAAATACAATTTGTCAACATTCAAAAGACTGTTCTTGACTTGTGTCTGGACTTTTAATTTGAGAGATAATTCATAAATTTTATTAAGTTTTAGTTTAATTCTTCAAATACGTGTAGCGACTTTTAGCTAGATGTATAAAGTTTGAATTTCTTGAACCAATTGAAACATCTACATTAATTAATTGTTATGAATGGCATATTCATGAACCTCCAACTTTTTTTTTTGAAGAAAAAATGAGGGTCCAGCCCAAACAGAGTTGATAATTTATTAAGAAAAAGTCGATAATGAGGGTCCAGCCTAAACCTCCAACTTATTAAGAAACTCGATAATGAAATGAAAATAAAATAGTATATATGTGATTCCTCTAACTGGAACATAATTTTGTTTTAGACAAATAAGTATATGAATTTTCTAAACTCCGATTTGATTTAAATTTAGTAATACATTATACTATTTCTCTAACTCGAGATTTAGATGATTTGAGACAAATGAGCACATGCGGTCTTTAACTGATCAGGTTTGCATGCGAGACTGTAGTAGTACTAAGAGTCTAAGACGGTTATACCACATCAAAACTCTCTGATTTGAGACATTTCAGTATTTCACACATTAACGCCCATTGAAGTGAATCAAAATTCTGTTAAACTTTTAAAAATCATCTAAAATTTTCATTTCAAGTTTTCTAGATTTAAAAATGCATCTGCAAATATGCGTTAAATTTGTCATCCGACCAAAGTTACAAAGTTTTGTAAAGTAAAGCAGTTTGATTTGATGTTGTACAAACTAGGAAAAAGGGAAATGGCTATAGTTCATTTTTATTATGATGTTTGAGCATCACAACTATGTTTAATTCCGTTAGATATATAGAATGATATGTGTGCACAATCTTAACAGATTCATGTTTCAACTGTGTCATACTCTAGGTCTGTCACGGTAACACTCCGCCCAAACAGAATTGTAGCCTTGGATTCTTCTAGTTATTCAGGCATGTCTAACTGTTGGAGACCACCTCTATTAATTAACAGAATTGTAGCCTCTCTTTAAGTTTAGTTATAAATTCTCGAGTAATGCACTGTTCTGTAATGAAAGGAGGTATACAGTGCTACTACATATGACCTATTATCAGTGGTCATGCACAGCACGCGACACCAGTCTACTCTGTTTCCTGTATCTCTAGTGCCTGTTCATTTTGATGCTTCTCAGTCTATGCTCCCACAACCACAAGTAATCATTATTTCTAATTCTGTTCATACAGCGAGAGAATAAAGGGGACAAAATTAATTCCATTTTATAATAACAGAATATTAAGTAAATAGACGAAATTAAATAAAACAAAAACCGAAGGCGTTGATTTTAGCTCTGAAAGGGAAGATTAAATAAAACAAATACTTGGTCCTTTGGTCATAGTTGCTTTATCTGCAATATGTAGATTAATTTAGATTTTAGATGGAATCCTTCACCTTAGTTTGTAGTATTTAATGTCATGTTATGCCATCTGAAATAAGAAAATTTTCAGTAGAAAAATTAAATTTTTTTTTTTGGGTCTGTTTATATTTTATTTAATTTTTGCAGCCATTACAATTGATGATGCTTGAAAAAAAATATCTTATTATTGTTATTCATATATAATGAGTTTATTTGAATGTGTTTATAATAGTGACAATTAATTACTATGAACATTATTCGGCGTTTGGATGATACATAGCAGTTCGAAATAGTTACTTCGACAATTAAAATTTCAATTAGCAACCATCACGAGTAGCTGATTTAGCACGTTAATTTAACACATGATGCAAACTCACCCAATATCATTATCATGATCACCATGTTCCCGTAGGCTAGTATATGCCATTAATGCCAATCCTAACTTCAGAAAATAAATGTAATCCATAATCAATTAACTATCGTCATCATCAGTGATTTAAGCGTCAAGGACCCATATCTGGAGACATTCAGAGAACTTCATATGTCAAGCAAGGAAAGTATTGATGGAGCGATCAATTTGCGGGACAAAGAAACATAAAATAAAAACAAAAAGATTAAATACTCATCATAGCGCTACTACATTTAAAGCTGGAGAAACATGTAAATTCAATCTGATAGGGTTTGGCAAGTTGGCACGGGCATGATGCCTCTCACGAGTACTCTCACTTTATTCTGTAACTGTGAAGTGTTGAAAGAAATTTAAAGCAACTTACATAATGGGGACGAGGGAACAACTACTCGAATGCCAAATCATAGAAGCAAGCACATTTATATGCGAGGAGATGCACTTAATGTTGTCTCTAGCTGTTTTTTTTGCTCCTTTCTTTGTACCGCTCGGTTTCTCTATGTATACTTTAAATATCCAAAAGACACAATGCGGTTTGGAGGAACTTGTCATCAGAAAATACCCACAAGATGGTAATGCTTTGAAATAATTTTATTTATTTATATATTTTTTATTATTATTTTTTTTTTTTGTAGAAACGATGTTTATCTTAATACATACATAAAAGAATAACTTCTTCATTTGCGCAAAAATGTATCAACCCATGCTCTTATTTAAATGGGTAAACATCCTACAAATCTGTCCTGAGTGGGACGCTGCTCACAGCACAGACACTCAGCATTTCTTTATCTCTACTACTTATAAATGCACGGATTGTATAGGTGTTACACGCTAGATCTAAATAGTAAACAAATGTTTCTGCCGTTGGATCGATTTGATCTATGGTTGAATATCAATCGCCAGACGAAGCAAAACACTATTATTTGATTTTCCATCTAATATAGAAACAAATTGAATAATACATCTGTTGGAATTTTGAAGTGGAGACATTTTCAGCGGGTCACTGGAAATCCCAGCGGGCCGCAGGACAATTCGCACCTTTTGGTGACAGAGTCCTTATCTCTATATATTCTCTAAACAGATTCATTTCTGTATGGATGAGAGTCATTTTCTCTTTAGAGAGAGACAGAGAATAGAGGGAGAGAGAGATCCACTTCTCTTCTACTTGTTTATTCAGTAGGAGCACTCGTTGGAGAGTGAAAACACCGCAACCTATTCGAGAGGTTGGCGTGTGGCAGTCCGTCTGGCACCGTGGCTGTGGATAGTGTGGCAGAACTCGTTAGAACTCGACTTTCAATTGTGGTTACTATCCACTAGCGTATGAAGAGGGTGATCGTGAAGACGTGGAAGGGCTTAGCGTGTCATGCCGTGAAAGGAATCGCAAAAGATCTTGGAAAATCGATTTCCGCTGCGGTATGTGTTTACCCACGATTTTCTAACAGTGGTATCAGAGCCGTTAGGTTTCTTTTCGGTGGGGATTGATACCTAAGCCTCTTCTCTGTGATTTCTGGTCGTTATTGAGTGATTTTGTGTGTCTAATTTCGTGGTTTGAGGGAGAATTAGGGGAAACCCTAAGTTCTGTCCAGAAACAGAATTTCAGATTTGATTGCCTGATTTCGTGAAGGTATATCTCGAGATCTGTTAACTTGTTTCAAGTGAAACTTGTGGCGTAGGAACGGGCTTGAAGTCTAGTTTCCAGAGAGTCTAAGAACTCGAAAAACAAGCAAGTATTCAGAGAGATAATGGCCTCGCAATCAGAGGATGTCAGTCTGTCTGGTTTCTAGAATTTCTGACCTTTCTGTAGTGCGAGTAGATTTGTGATCACATCGTAATTCGTTTTTCTATCAAATTTGGACTGGAGATAGAGTTTTTAGAGATCTTTCCAGAAAGTCTAAGTTTGCAATTTTTGGATAAACGGTGAGTGAGAAATCGCGCTCGCAAGTCGGGTCTGTTCTGGTAAGAATCAGAACTTGGTGTTTTGGATCTGATTTTCAAAGGATATTTTTCATACTTCTGAAATTATTGAAAATTTATGATTGCCATGATTGGATAGAGCATTGAGTGTGCTTTCCAGTGATATATGGAACATAATTTTTCATCGAAGTATGATCGAGATATCGCGGGTTTGAAATCAGGGTGCAGAATCTGATTTCTGTCGATTCTGTAATTCTGCCCAGTTCTGGCGGGTCGCTAGAATTGCCTGTGGGCCGCTGATTTTTCGGCGGGCCGCTGATTTTTCAGTGGGTCGATGGATTTGCCAGTGGGCCGCTGAAACTGCTGGCTGAGAGCCAAAATGACTGTTAGACAGTCTAAGTGAGTAAAACACCATATATATATCATCAGAAATTGAGACACATGAATACCAGAGGTCATAAGAGTTAAACCACACTTGTTTTAAAGATTATCTGAGTGATAATCAAACGGTTCTTGTAGTGTATATGACTTTATGCCGGACCAAGTACCTAAATGGGAGATACCATATATTGGTTTTGTCCCATCTAGACTTGATGGCGGAGTTGAGTGCTATTATCAAGGTCTAGAAAGTTTGATGATAATCAGATATTGATTCTGACGGAGATAGAATGCCAGAATCAAGATATCAATATACTTTGTGTGAGATGGATTGTTTCGTGTCGAAACGAACCTTAACAAAGTTAGTGGGTAGACAACCAGATGGTGGTGTGTCTTTATGATATCTGAATAGATTGTTTGATTTACAAACGGATCTATAGACATTTCATTTGATAATAAACTATTTGATGGCTCAAATAGATCATTTGAAATATTTCTGATTATCATATACTTTAACCAGAACAAGCATAATAAATTGTAAATTGTGATTGAAGTTATCCGTTCGATAATTTCATCAATAACCCTCTATTATTTGCTTGTTAGTGGTGATGGATGGTACATGTGGTACAATCTCACCTAATTGTGATGGCTTACAAAACACGTGTTGGTGTTTGCAAACTGGGTGAATCTAGATTGGTAGACTATTGAGATCTCATCTAGATTCTGATCCTTGCGCCGATTTGAGTTATGTAAGGGTATTGATGCTTAGTTCTTGTGATTTGATTGATTGTCTTAGACCTTCTTTTGGTCATACAGGCTAAGCTATATATATTTCTTAGGAACGACTCGAATTGTGCTGCGAGGTTTTATAGTTATAACTGAGATGTTATGACTTATGAGAGTGCTAACATAGTGCTTGTCTCTATGTGGTTTTGGCTTAATTATTAGTAGTCGCTGATCTCTAGTGAGAAAAGACATTGATGTAAATGTATTGCTGGGCATTACAATATCTTATTGTCTTATAGAGGATCAGGATGAATGAGAGATCATCATATTTAATGTGAAATCCCAAAAGTGTGAGTAGTCAGAAACTGAGGGAGTGTAACCGAGTGGGTCACATGTCTTTCAAGCAGGCCGCTAGGGTTACAGATTTGCAACAATTCTGCTCGCTTTGTGTTGCTGAGTAGTTTGTTAAGTTACAATATTTGTAGTCTCTGTTGAATAGTATAATCAATCATTGACTGAGGGTTGTAAACTCAATAAAATTTTGACAAGTACAAGGAGCACAATGAGGTAGCATCTTGGAATTAAGTCAATTAAATTTTGAGTTGCATAATAAATGTCATAAATTAACACTTGAGTATTAAGTGATGGTATTTACTTGATTGCAAGTAAATCTCACTGTTGGTGTTGTTCGTTTTCTAAACAGACATTACTCATTTGGTTATATTTGATGACAAGTCAAGTAATTGATTGACATACTAAGAGATTATAGTTGTGAACTTAAATGCAAATGTTTCTGGACTTGATTAAAAGTACTATAATCTGAAACCGCAAATGCTTATTCATTGTATCTTAATGTGGTTTAAGTTACATAGCATTTAGCTTATGGTTTAGATGTGAGTTACTTGTCATAACATGAAGTAAAGTTATTAAATGGAGATTGCGTTGGTGCAATCCTGGGGATTGGCACATGCAATTTGATGTTTCCGTGAGGGAGACACACACCTTAACTCCATAACACTTTATATGCTTCAGATTTTGACAAAGTATAGTACATGTGATTATCCTTTTGGTGTTAGATTTCAGCATTGAAAATGTGTATGATGATACTTAGTACTTAAATGTTGTGGTTTAAGATACTAAATGAGCTTTCTTTCTATTATTTGATTCATGGTTACATAATCTCATTAGTGATTATTTAGCACACTTTACTATGTAAGTTGAGGGTAATTGATTGAATTTGATTTTAATCAGATTTTCAATTCAATTTTGCCAACTTAGAGAGATAGTAAGTAATGAGACAACTTGATTGCTTGTTGGATAAGTAATTCGAGTTATGGAGATTTATCATGTGCGCTGCACTTAAAGCCTTATTTTGTCACATTCATGACTAGGTTTAATTCAGTCTTGAAATTTGTGAAATCTCTTTAACTATGTCGTGGTTATTTGAACTGCTTGACAAATTTAAGAGTTGTGACAAAATAGAAATAGTTGGATGATTCACTATTTCTTATATCACATGACATATGGTGTTGCGTGATAGAGTTGAAGGACTATTTTGGTATGGTTCTTATAAGGCTAAGTGGCAGATACTGTGATATGCAAACTGGTCATACAGTATGCAACAATAGATGCACAGTAGAGAGAATTTCCAATTATGGAATTTCTGCTCGAATAACACAAGCAAGCCGCTTGCTGGGCAAGCGAGTTGCTTCCACTGAGAGCAAATCGCTGGATTGCCAAGCGGACCGCTAGAGCTAGTCAGTGGCAGATTTGAAATCTCCATGTTTATGGTTTGAACTATGGTTTACTATAGCTCCTTGGATGGATGTTTATATGATCATAGGTTCAGTTGCACATGAGGAAGTGCACCTTCTCATAAATTTTAGAAATTTATTGGAGAAGAAACCATAGTAGTGCCATGTAAGAGAATCACTTATAGTTTCTTATGCAAGCTTCCTAACTGTGAACTTGTCTCGGTTGCTGAGGAAGAGAGGGAGAAATGAAATAGGTTCTTCCTCACATCCTCGCACAAGTTCAGATACAGTAAAGCTTATGAGAAGATACTATATATATAAGATGAGATAAAGTAAATGAAGTAATTATAAGATTGGACTTATTTGATTTGTCATATTGATCTTTGGAGAACACTTGGGTTCTTGAGATTAATGAGGGTTTGATAAATCAATTGTGAGATATTAAACAATTTTCTGTTGTTGGTGTATAACGATCCGTTTGAGGGTTCAACGATCCGTATGACACTGATTAGCAACAGAGACTCTGTTGATTATGTGAAACGATTTGTTTCGTGGTTAAACAATTCGTATAGCACACAACAGAGGGAGTCTAATTTGAGGAAATTCTCTTGTTAGAAGATGAGTTTGCCTCACCGAGTTTATTCTAAGCAATAGATATGCCTGATCAGCATAGCACATGTGGTACACTATTGGCTGGATGAGTAAGCTGAGAGACTCTTGTTTAATAATAGAATAAAAATTGGAATAAGTTTTGATATAAGTCCATAAAGAAAGCTACGAAGATATCTGTATGATAAAGGGTTTGATGAGCATTATTGGAAATTGTGCGTTGTGGCACATTAGCATCCAAAATGCAATTCCTATAATTAGATGTTTCCCTCATACATGATTGAGATAAGTCATCCAAGTTCAGCTTGGAGTTTGACATTTAATTGAGCCAAACAAAATACCTATTTGTGTAGGTATGTGAGTTATATATACCTGAATAGTATGACATGTGACATGCTAAGTATCAAGTTTAAATACTTATAATTGATTTACCTCTGGATAGGTAATTCATATGAGTGCAAGTATACTTTGTGGATAAAGTTAACTTGATAAAATATTGTTTCTTTGTGATAAGAAACAAGTTTACTCTCTCGTTGTGGAGATTTGAGTAAATCACATACTCTTTCGATTTAGAGATGGAGTATGACTCTCTTGTTGTGGAGATTGAGTCAATAGCATGTTTGAGTGGTCATATATGCTCTCTCATTAGTGAGATTGAGCAACTTGACATGATGGATATTCATGTTAGAGGGAGTTTGGTTGAGATAGTCTATACAATTGGTAGTTGTTGTGACTTCGAGGGAGTCAATAACAACTCATTGTAACAGTATGTTTGTGATGCATATTGTGGGGACATGGACTAAACCAAACATTCAGATATTGATTAGAGACATGATAGCACAGAGTTGATCTGATGTGAGTGTATTCCTATATGGAATGGTTCGTTAGGATGCTAAACGATCGCTTCAGGATATACAATATTCTCTGAGATTTTGCCAGAGATGTTCTACGTTTTGTTTCATACAATCCGTTTTGGAGATCAGATCTTCAAATGGGTATATACTTGAACTTTGAACTTAAAGATGACTTTATTGTTCTTCAAGTATATGTTAGTACATATGGTAGTATGTTAATAGGCTAAGATTGGGGTCGCTCACATGACCAATCGCCTCTGACACCTGGGGTGGGTAGAGATGAGACTTTATCGAGCTATGTGCGCTTAGTTGAGGAGGACTAAGGAGCTGCTTATGGCAGACGAAGCTCGTTGTCGCCTTAGTGTTGAGACTAAGATGAGATTTGTCTTCTTTTAGGCGAGTCGACATGAATTGCCCCCCACAATTCATGTAGCCTATAGCTAGCCGAGGTGAGAGTTTCCTTATCGCTCGAGGTAGTGGACTTGTAGAGACTTTCAGGGTGAGTTGCAATGTATGCGGTCTAGACCATAGACGCTTTGGTTTGCAACTAGACCTAGGCTCGTACAATGAACTAACATACGTCTGTTGGATAGATAGTTCATTGTAGCACGTGTTCATACCACGTGTGCTTGGCGACGTTGGAAAATGAGTTGAGTGGTCTCAGGACTAATACCGCTGTCTCCTCATTGTGTGAGTTCCAAATACGTACCCTCATGACTATTGACTATGTCATGAAGAGTAGGTCAATGCTCTGCTACTTTGGTATGTTACCTATGGCTATGTATGATTCGGTCTACCGGTGCATTACTGGAAAAGCGGTTGATTTTACTTAGATTGACATGAGTGCAAAAGGAAGATTAATTTCAGATCGCACACGGAAATTTGCTTGTGTTTGGCGCCACCAATTTTAGTCATATGGACATAAATTGGAAACATTTGAGCAAATTAGATTGAAAGGGATAACACATAGAGGCCACGTAAGTGCGGTTGGCGATGTGTATGTCTAGTGCTTGATCTTGAAATAATCTAGGGTATGAGTATATACATATAAACTGCTTATTTTTAGAAAAGGGTCGATGCCTCCTGGCTGGCTTTAACCTAGGTTAAAGTTTGGCCTTGTAGCTCCCGCATGCAGGTATATGCGCTAGTCGCACGGTCTATGTGCCGTATGTAGACAATGACTGCTTTCAACAAATGTCTCCAAGAGGGAGATGTTGGAATTTTGAAGTGGAGACATTTTCAGCGGGTCGCTGGAAATCCCAGCGGGCCGCAGGACAATTCGCACCTTTTGGTGACAGAGTCCTTATCTCTATATATTCTCTAAACAGATTCATTTCTGTATGGATGAGAGTCATTTTCTCTTTAGAGAGAGACAGAGAATAGAGGAAGAGAGAGATCCACTTCTCTTCTACTTGTTTATTCAGTAGGAGCACTCGTTGGAGAGTGAAAACACCGCAACCTATTCGAGAGGTTGGCGTGTGGCAGTCCGTCTGGCACCGTGGCTGTGGATAGTGTGGCAGAACTCGTTGGAACTCGACTTCCAATTGTGGTTACTGTCCACTAGCGTATGAAGAGGGTGATCGTGAAGACGTGGAAGGGCTTAGCGTGTCATGCCGTGAAAGGAATCGCAAAAGACACTACCACAAAAAAGGCTTTCTGTAACAAGCCATCTGTAACGTTTTCTGTAAAACACGTTACGGACCAGTTGGCGGGAAAATCCTCATTCAATCTGTAACGCTTTCCATATAAACACGTTATAAGAATTTCCCGTCATTAAAGAGAAAAAAAACATGCAGGCCTTCTGTAACGCCTTTTACAAAATAGGCGTCACAGATCTGTGACGCCTTTTAAGTAAAAGGCGTCACAGAAGCTAACGGACTTTTTATGACGTTTACTTCACAAAAGGCGTCACAGATTCTTTCAGTTAATTTTTCGCCAAAAGAATCCAAGGAGATTATTTTAATATTATTAATACCTTCTGTAACGCCTATTACTTAAAAGACGTCACAGATTCCTTCAGATATTTTCCGCCGAAAGATAATATTGGTGATTTTTTTAATAAATATTCCATGCCTTCTGTAACGCCTATTACTTAAAAGGCGTCACAAATCTGTGACGTTTTTTTTGTAATAAACGTCATGGAATGGGACAATATGTGACGTTTCCGTCATAAAAGGCGTTACAAATCCTCAGTAATTTAGAGAAAAACGGGGGATATCTTCTGGCCTTTCTCCCTCCTCCATTATTTTTTTCTCTGCCGCTACAACTAACCAATTAAACACCATTGAATTTCCACATTCAATTTCTCCAAAAAAATAGCCAAAAATATCGAAAAATTATTAAAAAATAAGAATTAGAAAGAGGAAGAGAAGGAGAGCATATTGAAGGTAAAAAAATTAAATTTGAACAAATTTTCATATTTTCGTATTTTCTTGTTATTTTTTTTCGGTTTGTACTTTAAAAATAGGAAAAAATTAGGAAAAAATCTGAAAAAAATAAATTTGTAAAGAGAGATAGAAGGAGAACATAATAGTTAGGAGAAATTAAATTTATTTCTTTTTTTCTATTTTTTTTCTTATTTTATTTCGGTTTTCTCTTTATTTATGCTTTAAATATTAATGAATACTTTGTTTTTGACATTAAATTTTCAGGTCTCATTGAAGAAGAATTACATCACTAGGGTAGAAGAATTTCATCGTATTTAAGGTATTTTTCATAAACTTTAGGATTTTTTCCATTTTTTATTTCTTAATTTTGCATGCATTTAATAATTTGCATATGCATTTAATAATTAATGGTATTGTCATATAGGACCAAAAAAATATCGGAACAAAAATACCAAATTTAGGTCGTTGCCCGTCTGAGATTAATCCATTAGGGATTAAATCTCGGATAGTCCCCATTTTTTGGGACTGCTCTTTGGATATTCTGTCTCATTTAGGATTAGCGAGTGGTACGCCAGATGTAATCTGTTGTTTGAGAAAAATTCGACGGCATTTCCCTTTATGTTCCCACGGATGCGTTCTCACGATCAATCGTGTGTTGGCGCATTCAGGGAACATTAGGGGAAATGCTGCCGAATTTTTCTCAAACAACAGGTTACATCTAGCGTACGCTCGCTAATGAGACAGAGTATCCAAAGAGTGGGTTAGGATGGTGACCGGGCCCGAAAATTAATTACTTAATTGACTCATACCCTGACATTTTGCATAAATTTTTTTCTTATTTAGATGGATCGGACGTGGATGTACTCAAGTGATCGATCAGCATTTCTAAAAGGTGTTGAAGAGTTTATGCTTTGTGCTAAACAATATCTGAGAAAGATTGAAGATGAGAAAATTTGTTGTCCTTGTCGTTCTTGTCAGAATTTGTTGAAATCGTCTAATTTGGAAGAAGTGAGAGCTCATTTGATTAGAAATGGATTTCAACCGAATTATACTCGGTGGACACTTCATGGAGAGACTGGGATGGGACTTTTTAATGTTGGGACTAGTAAAAATGTATTCGATTCACAACATGATCAGGAAGAAAATGTATTATTGGATGATGAAAATGTATTTGGTGAAGGAAATGATGTATTTGGTGATGGAAATGATGTATGTGATAATGAAGATGTGTTTGAGACTGAAAATGTAGACAATACAGGATTGAATGTTGATTTAGATGAATTTTTGAATAATGTAGATGCAGACTTTGTTGATAATGTTGAAATTTTTGGTATGTTACGCGAGGAAGATAAGATTAAGTTATATCCTGGTTGTGAATTGTCTAAACTTACTGCTGTGTTTAAATTGTTTAATCTGAAAGCCAAAAATGGATGGAGTGATGCCAGTTTCACATCTTTGCTTAAACTTTTGCGTACAGATTTCCTTCCCAAAGATAATCAATTGCCGGATTCAATATATAAGGCCAAAAAATTGTTGTGTCCTTTGAAACTCGATGTAGAGAGAATTCATGCTTGTCCAAATGACTGTATATTATTTCGAGATGAGTACAAAGATCTGGATAAATGTCCAAAGTGTAAAGCATCACGGTATAAACCGAGAGATGATCCGATTGAGGAAGGTAGTAAGGGACCAGCTGCAAAGGTTTTGTTTTATCTTCCAATAATTCCAAGATTTCAGAGGCTCTTTGCTAATGCGAAGGATGCCAAATTGTTGAGATGGCACGCGGATTGCCGGAAAAAAGGTGATGGAATGCTTCGGCATCCAGCAGATTGTCCGGATTGGACGAACATAGACGGTGCTTTTGAAGAATTCGGCAGTGAACCTAGAAATTTGAGATTGGGGTTATGCACAGATGGGATGAATCCTTACGGCAACATGAGTAGCTGTCAAACTACATGGCCAGTCTTATTGTGTATTTACAACCTTCCTCCATGGTTATGCATGAAAAGAAGATACTTGATGATGCCCTTGTTGATTTCAGGTCCTAAACAACCAGGAAATGACATAGATGTGTATTTGCATCCATTAATAGATGATTTTAAAAAATTGTGGAATGAGGGAGTGAAAGTATTTGATGCAAACTCTAGAACTGAGTTCAATCTCCGTGCCATGATATTTTGCACGATTAATGATTTTCCTGCATATGGTAATCTATCCGGGTACAGGAATAAAGGAGCAAAAGCATGTCCTATTTGCCAGGAAAACACTCATTCTGTTTACCTGAAAAACTGTAGAAAAAATGTTTACTTGGGACATCGCAGGTTTCTTAGGAACCGCAACCACCCTTACCGTCGAGATAAGGAAAGATTTGATGGTAAAGAGGAGCATGACAGGGCCCCGATGCCAAAATCTGGAAAGACAGTATATCGACAGGTCAAGGACATAGAGGTCAAATTTGGTAAGAAATTTGCAAATGAGATTCCGAAAGGGATATGGAAGAAGAAGTCTATTTTCTGGGATTTTGAATATTGGCAGTTTCTGGAGATTAGGCATTGCCTAGATGCGATGCACATAATCAAGAACATATGTGAAGCTTTGATTGGTTGCCTGTTGGAAATTCAAGGAAAAAATAAAGATGGCGTGAATGCAAGGAAGGACATGGTTGAAATGGGAATCCGTAAGGATTTAGCAGCACAAGATAAGGGTAATAAACAAAATTGGCTACCTGCAGCACAATTTAATTTAACCAAGGAAGAGAAAAAAAGCTTGTTGGGTTGCCTGAAGCACATTAAGGTTCCTTCGGGTTATTGCTCAAATATTTCCAGAAAGGTGTCTATGAATGATAACAAATTGATCGGTATGAAATCACATGATTATCACGTCTTGCTGACCGTTTTACTACCGGTCGCAATAAGAGGAATTCTGAAGGAAGAAGTGAGAAAGACTCTGACTAAGTTGTGCTATTTTTTCAATGAAATTTGCTGTAAGGTGATCGATCCAGTCAAAATGGACAAGTTACAGCATGATGTTATTTCAACCCTATGCGAGCTGGAGATGTATTTTCCACCGTCATTTTTTGACTCCATGGTGCATTTGACCATCCATCTGGTTAGGGAGATCAAAATGTGCGGTCCAGTATTTCTACGGTACATGTATCCTTTCGAAAGAGCAATGGGCCAGTTGAAAGGGCTAGTACGTAGCCGATCTAAACCAGAAGGAAGTATAGTGGAAGGATATGTTGCCGAGGAGGTTATTGAGTATTATACTGATTATTTGGAAGATGTTCAATCTATCGGCCTTCCAAAGTCTCGGCATGAGGGTAGACTTGAAGGAAAAGGTACTATTGGAGCCAAAACTTGTAGAGTGGGTCTTGATACGAGAACAAAAGCACACATGAAAGTCCTACAACACCTTACTGTTGTTACGCCTTACATTAAAATGCATGTAGCCGAGATACGCAAACAACACCCATCTTACAATGAAAATGTGATTAATACAGAGCATCAACTAAATTTTGTGGATTGGTTTAAAGAAAAGGTAGAGTCCCAGTTGAAAGAAGGAATCGAGGTCAATGAAACCGTGAAATGGTTATCGAAAGGTCCTGATTCGGTTGTCGAAACCTACCAAGGGTATGACTTGAATGGATTTACCTGGTACACAAAGAGCCAGGATTGTAAAAGCACCGTACAAAATAGTGGAGTGTCAGTTGTAGCTTTGTCTAGTAATAATGAAAAATCTGCTACTTATTATGGGTGGATTGAGGAGATTTGGGAACTAGATTATATGAAATTCAAGATACCCTTATTCAAGTGTGCATGGATCGACAACCTTCACGGTGGAGTCAGAAAAGACAAAAATGGGTTCATACTTGTGGACTTCAAAAAAAGAGCTTATGGAGACGACCCTTTTATACTTGCAAATAAGCAAGCCATGCAAGTGTTCTACGTTGAAGATCCATCCGACAAGAGACGACATGTTGTCTTGTCAGGAAAGAGACGCATTGTTGGTGTTGGAGGTGTTGTGGACGAAGAAGCATACGACCACTTTGAGGAAACACCTCCATTTTCCACCGGTATCGATGATGCATCACAACCAGTATCGATCAGTCACAAGCGTGCAGACAACACGGAAGGCATGTGGGTCAGTAAGCGAAAGAAAAAGAAGAAACCAGATGCATAAGATATCCCATGTGAGTATATATTTGATACTTACATTTTTCTATTATTTTTATAGTATTTGATACTTACATTTTTCTATTATTTTTTGCAGGTCGTTAATTGGTTCAAATTTTAATAATATGTATTTTTTTAGTTGTAATTTTAGTGGAATTTTTGGTAATATATATGTATTTTTTTTTTAGTAATATGTATTTTCATTTTTAGTTATATGTCTCAATGTAAGTATTTTCATTTTTATTTTTTATTAATTTTTAAATGGAAAATAAAAACTAAAAGTAATTAAAAACTAAAAGTAATTATTGAAATTAAAAAGAAAAACCAAATGTAATAAAATTTAAATGGAAATAAAAACTAAAAGTAATTAAAAACTAAAAGTAATTATTGAAATTAAAAAGAAAAACCAAATGTAATAAAATTTAAATGGAAATAAAAACTAAAAGTAATTATTGAAAATAAAACCGATGCATAAAATTAAATGGTATTTAATGGTTGAAAATCGCTTCGGGATGAAATAATGGAATTTAAATGGAATTTAATATTGAAATTTCGCGTGGCGCTTCGGGAATATTAAATCCGCCAAAACCAAAAAAATTTAAAACCCTTCTGTAACGCCTATTAGGAAATAGACGTCACAGATCTGTGACGCCTATTTCCTAATAGGCGTTACAAAAGGTATTTTTATTTTTGGGCAGAAAAAAAATAAAAAGAAAAGCCTTCTGTAACGTCTATTAGAAAATAGACGTCACAGATCTGTGACGCCTATTTCCTAATAGGCGTTACAGAAGGGTAGAAAAAATCTAAGTAAAAAGGGAAAGCCGCCTCTCTCTGTCGATCGTTCTCAAAATTTCTAAGTACCCGAAACTCTCTCTTTCACTCTCTCGACAGCGACTAAGCTCCGCCGCTACTCTCTCGACAGCGACTAAGCTCCGCCGCTACTCTCTCGACAGCGCTCAAGGTTAGATCTCCTCTCCTCTAGCTTCGTTGAATCTCTCTCCTCTTCCTTTAAAATTAATTCCTTCCACTACTCTCTCGACAGCGACTCCGACAGCGACTCTCTCCTCTCTCAAGCCCTCGACAGTGACAGCGACTCTCTCTCGATCTCAACCCCTACTTCCTCGACAGTGACAGCGCGCGACAAGGTTCGTTCTCCCCCTTTATCTATTTTAATTTTAAAATTTAAAATATTTTAGGGGCTGTTATGCAAATTTTGTGGGGTTTATAAATTTTGTGGGCTGTTATGCAAATTTTGTGGGCTGTTTATGCAAATTTTGTGGCTGTTAGGGGCTGTTATGCAAATTTTGTGGGGTTTATAAATTTTGTGGGCTGTTATGCAAATTTTGTGGGCTGTTTATGCAAATTTTGTGGCTGTTAGGGGCTGTTTTGCGTAAATTAGGGGCTGTTATCAATGAAATTTGTATGTATAATATTATTGCAATAATTAGGGGCTGTTTTGCATAAATTAGGGGCTGTTATAGTAATTTTGAAATGTTAAAATGGTAAAACTATATATATATAGGGGAGGTTATGTCAAAATTTTATAAAAAAATATCTATATACGACCTTTTTGATTGTAATTTGAAATTGTTATTGGGTTTAGATGGAGAATGACAAGAAGATTGTTTCGGACAAGGAGAGGGAGATTGTTAAGGAGGTTCAAAAAGAAGAGGAGTCGTATACTTATTTCGGCCGAAAAATAACAACGCCTATTAAGAGAAGGAGTGTATCGGCTGTACGTCGTTTTCCAGTGGGATGTGGCAGGGAGAAGGACGAGGAACCGTATGAAAAGGCCCCAAGCGAGGACGAGGAGGAGAAGGACGAGGGTGGCTCTAGTAAGACTAAGGAGGAGAAGAAGGAGGAGGGTGACAAGGAGTAGGATTTAGGGTTTATGAACTTTATGTTTAAATTTAGGGTTTATGAACTTATGTTTGTGCTTGTTTTAGGATTGTTTTGGGATTGTTTTATGAACTTATGAACTTATGTTTATGAACTTCTTCTAGTGTTTAAATGTTTGTGCTTGTTCTAGTGTTTATCTACTTATTTGTGCTTGTGTTAACTGCTTGTGTCAATTGTTTATCTACTTAGTTATCTACTTATTTGCTATCATTTGCAATTGTTATTTAATTACAATCATTTAATAGATGTCTTCTGGAGAAGAAAGAGAATATGATGAACAGGATAACATGGAACAAGAAGTGGAGGAAGGGATCCATCAGAATAAAAGAAGTAAGACCAACATGGAGGAATTTAGACGACTAAGGCAAGCGGGGTATAAATTCCAAATTACATTCGACGATAAAGGAGTGCCACGTAGTACTCAGAAAGGCACAGTTGCGAAATTCAGTTCATACTGTGCATATCTCGCTAAGGTAAGAGTGTCAATTTTAGTTGACGATTGGAACAAAGACGTTTCAAAAGAACAGAGGACAGAGTTGTGGGAGGATGTCAAGGTAATTTCCTAACTTGTAACTATTATATTTTAGCAATTTCCTAACTTGTAACTATTATATTTTGGCAATTTCCTAACTTGTAACTATTATTATTGCAGAGTGCATTTAACATAAGCGATGATAAACACAAGAAGAAAGTCATAACTATGATGGGTAGAGCTCATAGGGCCTTTAGAAGTAGGCTTGTGACAGATTTCATTAACAATGAAAATCCAAAGAATGCATGGGACGTATACCCATTTTCAAAGAAGGATTGGGACGCATTCTTCGCCAAGAAAACAACTGAGGAATATCAGCAAAAAAGACAAAAAGGAAGGTTGTTGAGACAACAACACAAAGAGATTCACAGGATGGGTTCTTCCGGCTACAAAGGACTACAAGGTAAATTCAAACCTACAGACACGATTACCATACCAGGTAATTCGGAGGGGGTCGGTTCCACAAGTATCACCATCGGCGATTTGGAAGAGAGGAGTGCTCAGTATTTCATGGGTAGAGCCGTGTCTACAGGGACTGAAGGTACTTAATGTTCTTTCATTATTAAATGTTCTTTCATTATTTCACTTATAAATGTGATTTGAATGCAGGTTCTTACACCTTCAACTCAGGTGATACAGCGACTATTGAGGCATTCGGTCGGTCTGTGACGTTGTCTCAAGAATTTAATTCTGGGACAATCGAGGAGAGAGAAGTTTTGAGTAAGGCGGTTGGAAGACCTGATTATTCTGGTAGAACAAGAGGTGCCCCTGGATGGACCAATCAGACAAAGTTGTATGGGAGAAGACCTAGAAAAGATGTGCATGAAGGTTGCATGACACCGGTCCAGATTACAGCTTTGATGGATGCGGTGACTGAGAGATGTAAAAATGAATTAAAGGAGGAGGTGAGGGAGGAAATGAAAAATGAGTGGACTCAGCAGGCTTTTCAGCAGATGACGACTTGGTTTGTCATGAATGGAGTGCAAATACCTGAACTTCCACCGCAATTTTTACAAATGTCACCTCATGTTTTGTCGGTCGAGGTGGACTCTGCAATGCCTAGAGGTGTTGGTTCAAACTACATTCCTCCGGATCCGAGTGCCGGTGGTCAGGTTGATTTCAACTTATCATTTTTATGAAGATATCAATTTATTTGCAATTTTTGGAACATTATGATTTTGTAAATAAAAAATCTAACTAAATCTATTTGCAATTTCAGGAACAAGTTGAATGCCATCTGTTTTTGCATTGTAAGGATGGAAGCCGTGTTCACGTGGCCAATGGGTTCATTATACCGTCACAGGTGGGTCAGATGGTACACAACGAGCCCCTACTTGCAACTGAGACTTATGTCCATCTTGTAAAATGTGACGACGAATTTCGAGATTCGTACTTCCCTAAACCGTCAGATGAACAACTGGGCTCGAATTTAGGAGGGCTATTCGCGTGGCCGTCAGTTGATGTGGAGCCACGACAAAAGGTATCACAATTTTATTTCACACTTTCTACAATTTCATATTAATACTTAACAAAATTGAAAACATTAAATTAATTGATGTAAAACTAATTAATTGAAAACATTGAATACAGAAAATTAGCCAACAAAATCCGATTGGAAAGGGAAAGAAGCCGATGGAGAAGGGGAAGGGGACGAAAGAGATAGAGAGGGCGAAGAAGGTCGCGAGTGAGGTATCCATGATTAATCGCGGCGAGCTTCTCGAGCCCAAATATTTCGCCAAACTCTCTCAAGCCGAGCGAAAACTATACTCGGTGTTGAAGTTTATACCGGTCGGAGAGGAGACGATTGAGGTGCATGATTGCGACCCTTGGGGTACGCACGAGAATGGTCTCTTCATGTTTAACTTGGGAGATATTGTCGAGTGTTTCAAACGAGAATGCTTAAACGTATCGATGATCAAGATATACTCCTGGTATGTGATTTTCAAACTTTGTTTTTTTCTCAATATTCGATTTAATTGGAAACATATTGAAGTCTTGGATAAATGCAGGTATTGGATGATCGAACTTTCTAAAGAAGTTGGGTTTTCTAAAAGCATCACCATATGGGATCCGGATCAACTAGCTGAAATAACCTGGAATGCCAACGAAGATTCTAATGTGAGTTACATGAAGAGGACGTTCTCAGAGAATCCGGAGTGCCAATACTTTGTTTTGCCGTATAATCAGGGGTAAGACCAATTATTAAACTCAATTATTAGTATCCTTTCAATTCATTAATAATTTATATGTATTACAGGTTTCATTGGACAGTCATTATTGTTGATGTCCACAAAGAGAGAGTATATTATGTGGATTCCTTGGTACGCGACAATCCCATAGATCAATTAGTAATTAGGCCGTTTATAACAACGTAAGTTTTAGATTCTAAATAGACAATTTGATATTGTGGAAAATAATTATATATATATAGTTATTTTTTCTAATTTAATTAATTGAATTGCATGTAGGGCATACAAATTTTACAAGATGGAGAAGACTGGCAAGGCTATACGTAAAGCTAATATATTACGCTGGTACGAATTGAAGGTACGTTAACGATATCTTATGGATTTAGAATTTAGAGATTAAAATTTCTGAAACTAGTCCAATTTTCTAATCAACTATTTGTTTGAATTGTGATTTTCAGGCTCCGAAGCAAAATGGCAATACAGAGTGTGGATACTTCACAATGTGTGCCATGAGACAATTATTATTCTATGTGAGAGGAGTCGGAGAACTACCCAAGGTATTGCATTTTCATATTTAGAGTTTAATAGCCGTTTACCAAATAATATAGGATTAGGGTTTACGGTTTTGGATTTAGGGGTTTAGGGTTTAGATACAAGTTGATGTGGCTTGTTTAGGGTTTGATAATTAACAAACTTTCAATTAAATCCGGTAGTATAATATAATTAACTTAGGCTTAGGATTTAGGGTTTCATAAAAATCAAATAGTTTGGGAATTTATGATATATCAACTAATATGATGTTTTCTATTGTTTTTGTTAAATCAAATATTGTAGCAAATCGATCCAGTTGGAAAACCGTTTACGAAAGAAAACATTGGAGAAGTCGTCGATGAACTTATGGAATTCATGTATTCGAATGTATTTGGATAACTTAATTTGTCGTACATTTGTAAATAAAATTGATATCTTAATTGGTTTTTTTTCATTTGATATGTGCTTGATATATATATGTGGATTGCATGATGAATATGTGTGCTTGATATGTGAATCTGTTTTGGTACATTGAAAATCAATGTACCAGTTGGTACGGCTAGCAATATGGGGCTAGCCACAGAATATCGCTTGTACAAAAAAAACATTTTATAAATTTGTAACGTTTATTATTAAAAAACCGTCACAGATTTATGACGTTTAATAACTATTAGGCGTTACAAAATGGTTAATGGGAAAAGGAATAAAATAAATAAAAAATATAATTCTGGAACTTCTGTAACGCCTTTTAGGAAATAGACGTCACAGATCTGTGACGTCTATTTCGTTAAAGACGTTACAAAAGGAAGCGTATAAAGAAATTTAAAAAATTAAAAGCATCAATCTGTAACGCCTTTTAGGAAATAGACGTTACAGATTTGTGACGTCTATTTCTTAAAAGGCGTTACAGATTTATAACGCTTTTTAACTTTGTGACGGAGGGTACTGTAACGTGCCCATAAACGTTACAGATCCATTTATTTGAACGTTACAGAACAGGAAATTTCGCGTAGTGAGATCTTGGAAAATCGATTTCCGCTGCGGTATGTGTTTACCCACGATTTTCTAACAACATCTATTTGTATTACTGGTAAATTAAGCAACATATTTTTATTGTCTAATATTATTTTATTTTTTTATTTGTCCACGTATGAGGGCTAGTCAAATTGGAAAGTAGACAGGTACATCATCCAATTATACAAAAATATATTACACGTACTAATGGTGGTTGACTTGTGCTAACATTCTGTCATATTCTTTATAATATATTGACGAAGTGTGTGACTAGTAGAATGGGCTGTCTGGCGGTCTCCATTTTTGCTATTTTTGAGCTTAAGCAAAGTTTGAGAGACATAACAGTTTGCACGGAGACTCGCAGGCTTTTCTGAGCCCAATTAGGAGCAAAGGGTAACGTTATTTGCGTTTCCACTCTCGGGCTTATTAAAACTTTCAAACTATACCAAATTTTCTTTAAACTTTCTCGGTTATAAAGATAACAAATATAATAGAGATTTGTTCTGTATTCTCTGTACAGTGTACACCCAAATTCTGGTGTACAAACTTTTAAAATTTTTAAATTAATTTGGAAGATTGGATAAATTAATTATCGAGAGAAATTCGGAAAAAAGTTCCACCATCAATAAGTTGGATAAAAAGTAATTACAAATGAAGAGAAATCATATTTCAAATAATGGAAAGAAATCCCCAATTCCCACTTTAAAGCCTTTCACTTTGATACATTTTGTGGGTCCTAGACAAAGATTCTATTTTTGCTCGAGTTCAATGATGAGCGATTATGAAGAGCGTTGAAGGGAAGAAGCACTTGGTATTTTGGCAGAATCTCGTTTACCACCAATCAAGGCGTAACTCAAGCCGATCATACAAATAAATAATATAAAAAGAATGTTATGAGTTGTCATACACACTAAGGCCTTGTTCGGATGTGGAAACAGTATGTGAGAAAAAGTGGTTTTCACGGTGACAATCTCTATTTGTAGTTTTTTGTTAATTATTTGATGACTATAACTGGCCGGAGAAAGTACTCCATGACATTGCATAGTTCTCAGTCGAAGAAATTATAATTGGTATATATGTGTACCCCAGGAGAAGGGAGAAGTGAATGTTTTTTTTTTTTTTTTTTTTTTTTTTTTTTTTTTTTTTTTTTTTTGAAAATTTAGCAGGGGCTGCTAAAGAAAAGTGAGTGTGTTGTATTAAGGAAAATGTAAAGTGTATTCGGCAAGTTAGACAGGTCTGATTTCATTCAAGTCCGGATAGGGATCGGACTTGAATAGTTCTGGATCCATCTATTTTAAATTTGGATTGTTAAGAAAGGACTAGGATAAACTATATCTTTAAATTATATTGAATTTCGGACCAATCTTTGGTCTAGATCGACTCGACTTTGGGTTTTCTTTTTAGTTCTTTGTCTAATCAATAGATGCACACGATGTACCAGACAAGAGCCTAAAGTAGTTCACACTTAATACCAGTAAAATTATTACTTATGAACATTAGGGTATGCAACAATTAATGGATGAATCAGGACTCAGGAGTGAAATCATCCCCGACGAAATCATTTTTATTTTTAAATAACTCAAGGTTAAACATGGAAGTGCTTTTCTTGTGGAAATTTAAGAAAAACAAGAAAACATCTAGAAAAGAATATAAAATTGGACCGCTTCACAGAAATCTTACAAGCCCAATTACAGCATCAAACTTCATGAAAGAATAATGTAAGATCTTTGGATCTAGATCCTGTGTCGCGCGGCACGCGTATAGCGCACAGGATCTGGACCGCTCGTCAAATCGGATGGCCTTAATTCTTTTCCTCTCCGCTCCCACACAATCGATGCCTTATCGGATTTTATTTGCCTCTGTTCCTCCAGATCCGAATCCGAAATAAAAGAACACGATCTGAAAGAAAATAGAAAAAGAGAAATCATTTACAAAATATTTCTCCTTTCCTGGCCGAGTCTCCTGGGCAGAGCTCCGGTGATCTGGGCTCTCATTTTTTTCGTGGTCAGGCTCTGAAGAATCGTAGAACCGACAGGAACACAATGGTAGCCCCCGTTCCTGTCGCGTCGCCTTCATTTGGCAATTTCAGACAATTATTCGATTTAGTCCTTACAAGTTTATTTTTATATTTTCCGTCGATCGCCGTCACCGAAGTCCACTAGGCTGGGTCCGTTAGAATCCTAGCAGAAAGGAGAGCATGAGGGTACAGTTGTTTTGTCTCGCATCGCTCTAATTTGGTGGAAGATCCAAGTACTGGTACGGTGGTACAGAGTTTGAAGGCTTGGTACCGATGGGTACTTTAGGAGACGGATTTGATGCACAAAGGGGTTTCTCAGCCACACTCGACTCATTTAAACCCAACGTGCGTTAATTGTCATTGACATTATTATTTAAAATTTCTCTAAATAAATCGGATGTAATATGATTGTTAGCTATGTATTTCTCTGTTTGACTCCTGTTTGTGTGGTTATCAGTATGTAAGTGACTATTATGTTTAGGGATTATGTTTTCTTATGTGCTATTGTTTTGAAGCAATATAATGAAACAGTGATAGAGCATATGTTAAGCAATGTCAGGAGCATCTGGATGAGGTTCCTGTACCGTGACTCCATTTTGCTTGAAGTAATCAGACAGCCTTATGATAGTTCAATACAAGCTTTAGTTTGGTTATGGTACAAGAGGAAAAATGAAAAAGAATTTAGGGATATTAGGAGGTTATGAGATAACTTAGTGGTATATTAGCTTGGTTAATCACATGGGCTGCAAGAGAGAAGTTTAAAAACTCATGAGATGTCCTGAAAAAGAGTGGTATCAGTTCTTAGTGCGCAAACTTCCTATCTTGTACCGTTCTGGTACAGTTTTGCAACATCTAGTGCTCAAACTTTCTAAAATATCATTTATTTTGACGTTCAATTTTTGTTTTCTCATAGCTTAGATAAAAAGAGCACAATAGAAGATGAGAAAAAACAGCATTGACAGTAAAAAAAATCAATCGAGGGAAATCGAGGAGAGCATCGATTGTTCTCTTGCTCGATCAGCTGTCTGAACACTCTCTCTTCCTCGGTTTCTCTTTCTCACTCGCTTTCTCTCTTTTTCTTGCTCGATCAAACACGTAGAAAGGGGAGTTCTTCGGAGACGGAGATTTTTTATTTTTTTTTGCTATCCGAATCGAATCCTGCTTGAGAAGCTCCTTTAATTCGGATCCGGAGAAACGGACCCGATAAGGCGTGGAGATGAGAGAGAAGATTTGAGGCCGTCGGATTTGACGAGCGGTCCAGATCCTGTGCGCTATACGCGTGTGCGCTATACGCGTGCCGCGCGACACAGGATCTGGATCCAAGATCTTTGATTTGCCAAAATAATAATAATAATAATAAAAATATTGTCGATCTTTACGGCTTTCCAGGAGGAGGCACGCATTTGATCGTCTATTTACATATAATTAGTCTGTTATTAATATTGAACCTTTTTTGTGTATATATATATATTTTGGAGGGAATAGCAACCGTATGATGGCAACAACAGGTAGTAAATTTTTTTTAAAAAAATAAATGCCAACCCGAGGCATGGCCATACGGGCCGAAGCTGGTCTGTGTTTCTTTTACTTCTTCGTTATTGGACAACATAATATATCACTATTAGTCTACTGTGGAACCTGTGTGTGAGTGTGTCCAATTGCTGTTAATATGTGGTAATTATCCAGTCAAGGTCTATCACTGTTAGTTTGCACAGGAACACTTCCCACAATGTGACTTCTCAGAACGGCCCAATATTAATTTGTATGCATATTACAGCATTTCAACCTTGATGCAACCCGTTATAGATAGACTCTACCTAGCATATCTTAAAAAAAAAAAATCGTACTTTCAGAAATGAAAATCGATGTCCGACAGCTGTTCAAGACTGGATTGTTAAGAGGCGACTTTATTTATGAAATATTTTTAATTTGCAACTTTTATCTTTATCAGTCTTTAAGCTCCTTGTAATTTTTTTTCTAAACTAGATAGCCTCTATCTAGTATGTCTAAAATAAATAAATAAATAACACTGATTCAACCATGGAAATTAATTTCACGTCTAGTAGAGGGCCATAAAAAACTTTTGGGCAAAGATGAGCGACATCTGTTAATTTGCCACATCTATCATGAATAATTCAACATGGAATTATTATAACTAGCCATATTTTTGTGCTCTGCGCGATTAATTTTTTCATTTTTTTTGATAAAAATATATAAATAAAAATAGAATAAAATATGATTGGAACTTTTATAATTTTTCAAGAACATCTATAAAATTTCAGAAAAAAATTTGGAAGACTTGTAAACAATTAAATAAAGAAACTAAAATCTTAATAGATTTGGTTAAAAATGTAAAATATCATTTCTTATGAGATTAAATATATTTTCAATGAGTTGAGTAAATTAGATTTATCATTCAAAAAAATTATGAAAAATAAACTCATCATTAATATATGATTGGTACCATTAATATTGTCTCATGAATAGCTTTCTACAGTTTAGAGGCAATAATCACTATACTGGTATGGCATTAGTTAAGGATAGGTAGAATAATGTCATAATTGTATTTTTAGAATGGATCAATATACATTTAAATTACTAGCAACATGTGTGGCTGTTAATCCGATAAAACTATATCATCAAATGTTATTAATTCTCATCGATAAATCACATGCTTAAAAAGAGCTAAAATTCGATTATCAGTAAATATCATTTTGTAATCACATTGAAAATTTATAGAAGTAAAAGAATTACGTTAAATATTGCAAAAGTATAAAATTAAGAAGGTTGTTATATTATATTTTTTATAATTTTTATTATGTATATAAAATATTTATACATCAACAAATTTTGGAAATGTTTGGAAACAATGAAAAACAGAATTATATTTATGAAATAGTAGAATTAAGTCACCAGATTTAGAAATTTTATAAAAATATTTTAGAACTCTTTAACTATAAAATTTTATATTGCTGGGTATTTCATGTTTTTGTGATGAAAGATATAAAATTTTATGGACAATTTAATTAATAAATGTCCTCAAATAATTTAAAAATTACCACATATTTCATATTCATAAAATTGTATAATTAAATTGAAAATAGCGCTATGGAATGATTGGATTTTTTTTATAAAGATCATTTATATAAAATTTCATGCACTAATAAAATTATAATATCTTTGAATAATTAAAAATCTAATGACATCTATGAAATTACAGAGATTCAATTTTTGTGAGATTCAAAAAATTATTTAAAATATTTATAAGTCTATAATTATAAAAATTTACATCTCTAAATATTTCATATATTTTTGACTAATTTCATAAATTTTTATAGCCAAATGATTTTTTCAAAGCCTCCAATCAATTTAAAAACAAAAATCTTATGCAGATTAAATTTTATGAGATTCAGAAAATTATTTAAAATATTTTATAAGTTTATAATAATAAAAATTTATATTTCTGAATCCTTTATATTTTTGTGAGCACACATATAATTTTTCATAGTCAAACAAATTTTTGAAAGTATCTAATCAATTTAAAAATTAAACTGTATTTAATCTAAAATTTCTGAAATGGAGACGTCCATTGTTCTGCGAAATAGATATACATAAAATGCTGATGTCATGTTGACATCATCTAGGTACCGTAGAAAAATTCCCCACAATTGAATGCTTATTATATGATATGAATATATAGATGTTTCCAAAAGAAAAAAAATGTTCGTAGAAACTTATAAAAAGAAAATTCCAACTAATATGTAAAGATTCTTCAGAATACCTATGAATCTGTAATAGCTAATGAAAGGCAAGTCAATGCGGCAATTCCGTACGTGTTAGAGGATGCTTTAGAAGTGAAAAAAAAAAAAAAAAAAACTACAATAATTGTGCGCATATTGCATCATTTCGACGTATATGCAATCAATTGGGTGTGGGGGGTGGATTCCCTACCTAGGTTTAACTCAGTTCTGCTACTTTATTAATACTAGAGTGGATAATCGAGCTTCGCTCGATACATGAATTTTTATTGTATTAATATTATAAATGATAGAAAAATACTAATGAAGTAATAAACTTTAATTTAAGCCGAAAAGAAAAATGAGATTGCACATAAACTAAAATTTTAACTGAGATATTACGAATGAACAATGAGATGACACACCATAATTATAATCATTGATCAGCAACAAAATATATAATATAGAGAGAGAACGCATGGAAAAAAAATATTATCCTCAAAAAATCATGTATGTTTCAAAAGAAAAATACAATATTTTCTAAATATACTATGTTTTAAAAGGAAATATTTGCAGTTTATATCTGAGGAAAAAAACCAACCCAATTATAAATTATAAATATCAATTGATCAACATCAGCATATCAACATAAAAAAATAAAAGAGAAAAATATGATTGCAACATGGTATCTTTTAAGAAATGATATTTGGCGACAAAACAAAGCACCATATATATATATGTACTCTTAGTCCAAAATTTATGTTGGACATATTATTTTGAATAAATATCACGATCATATCAATAAGATATGAATATATTAAAATAATATGTCCAACAATATTATCTCATAGAATGAATTTTGAGTTTTCCAAATATTTTTAAAATATGTCCAACATAATTTACAATATTTTTAGCTTAACTATTACAAATTGACAATGAAAATGAAAATAAGAAGGGGTCAAAAAAATCAAAAACAAAATAATGTACTGCCATATTATTGTATGCCGGTGAAGCGGGTCAATTTTATGAGGAATAATACCCAGTACACAAATAGTTATAGATTAACATGTTACAGAAATAGGAAAAATACTCTTTCACAATTCTTGAAGTGTCGAACTACATTTAACTAAACGATCTCGACACCCACACATCTTTATTTATAATATTGATATAGACCATCCTTTGAGATGATTAGCAACGTTTTATCTTTCAATTTAACTTTCTTTTTTCATTGGGAATCCTTTGAGATGATTAGCAACGGTTTATCTTTCAATTTAACTTTCTTTTTTCATTGGGACAAGAATTATTGACAGTGTAACATAGAGGTTAAATGAATTCTTTTCGAAGAATATAAATTGTAACACGCATATGTTGTATACTATACCTTTCCGAGCTGCCATTTACCATCATATATGTTGATTCCACAACAAACAAAGCATATTATATCCAGTGCTTGTGTTTATTAATTTGATGTAAACGAGTGCAGGCGACCTTTTGGTATTTTACAAACCTATATGTCGATCTATATCGTTTAATGAGAGTCAATTTGACAAATTAGAACTCAAAAGGTACAATAGAGAAAACAGACATAAAGGTCATCTTAAATTATCAAAAGGTACAAAGGTCATCTTAAACAGACATTACAATAGGTATAATTTTAAAACTTATGCATTTTTTTAAAACAAAAAAAAAAACTTGAAATTTGGTTTATGCCATCCAAAAAACTTCAAAATTATCCTTTACAAAACGACTAATTGATTTTGTGCCACTATAAAACAATAAAAATTAGTTTAATACCGTCGATCAATTGAAATGACTATATTTCCCTTTATTCAATAAAAAAGAGTTTAGAACGAATTTACTTAATTAGGATTAAGAATATGATAATAGCTAGATGATGCTTCGAACGGGTAGTTAGCCTTGGATATCTTAATTCGTTTTTCCTCCACCCGTAAATGTGATTCTGATGGTAACTTGTTTTTAAAGCCTCTTATTTTGGGGCTACCAGTTATCTCAAGGATAAGCCTCGATTATCGAACGCATTTAAAAAGGTTAAATGATTTGATCCTCCATTGGTTGTACTGCACAACTGGGTAGAACTAAGGTAAAATTATATTTAGACATTATTGATCCCTGATCAAAGCAGTCCTAGATCGTATAAATTCAATTCAGATGTCCTCCATGAAGAGAGACTGGGAAAGCGATAGGTGGAGAGACCTAAGTCGCCAAGAATGCTCCACGGATAGAGAGGACGACGGCATTTACTGAGCCCCAACAGAGAAGAGAGAGAGAGAAATTGTAAGGGAGATGATCATTCGCTTGGAGAGCATCGTTCTTTTGTTTAATTAAGGGTAGTTGAGGTATTTTTGAAAAAAAATCTGACAACTAATTTTAGTTTTTTTTACTTTCAAAAAAATAATTTAAATATATTTTTATTAAAAGCAGTGGCATATCTCAAATTGCATATTTTTAGTATTGCATATATTTAATTAGTTGTTTCGTGATGGCATATTTCAAATTAATTAAAGTATTTTATGATGGCCATAAATCTAAATATTTATTGTGATATTATCCAAGTCAATACGTCCGAGCTAAGTCAAATGATATTGATGTGCAATTCTGCACCACTCGTTGCTCGTAACATTAGCAATAATTATCAATCTGCATTATCGTGATTAATTTATGTATATATATAGAGCCAGAAACTGCAGCATTGGCAAATCCTTTCTCGCTACATTAGACATAAAACATTCATAAATGGTGGGAGCAATGATACTAATTATCCAACTTCTTTTACTCATCTTGCCGTCGAAAACCAAAGCAGCTGAATTTGCTGTCAGTGCTCTGCCCGGGTGCCCAGACAGCTGCGGTGGAGTTCAAATCCCTTACCCTTTCGGCCTTGGGCCCAATTGCTCTATGTCTGAAGAGTTCGAGCTCACGTGCAACACAACGATTAATGGTACTTTTGCTCCTTACTGGGGTGATTCCATGTTTCTCGATATAAGTCTCTCCTTGGGTCAGGCACGCATGACAAACCCAATATCTTCCCAGTGCTACAACAGGACGACAAAGAAAGATGATTAAATTGATTGGAAGTTCAGCAGCGGTGTATTCTATTTTAACCACGAGAAAAATAAGTTCATTGTCATTGGCTGTGATACAGCTTCCTTTGTCAGTTTTACCAACGATGAAAATTCCTATTTGGGAGGGTGTATTTCAGGGTGCAATAAACTAGAGAGCTTGATTGATGGGTCATGCTCTGGAATCGGTTGTTGTCAGACATCTATTCCCAAAGGAACATACTACTTAGACTTTTGGTTTGATAAGAATTTCAACAGTTCCCAGGTGTCTAACTTTAGTCCATGTAGCTATGCAATGTTAACAGAAGAAGCTGGGTTCATGTTCAACACTGATTACGTTACCACTCGGCAGCTGTTAGGACAAAACACGACAAGTGTGATTGATTGGGCCATAGGATACACAACGTGCGACACTGCACAGACAAACAAATCCTCCTATGCCTGCAAAAGCAGTTATAGTGTTTGTTTGAACTCAAGCAATACTCCAGGTTATCTCTGCAACTGTTCAGATGGTTATCAAGGCAATCCTTACCTTCAAGGAGGCTGCCAAGGTCTCTCTCTCTCAGTCTCCTTCTTCCCTCTACATAATTCACATTAGATTAAAATAGCAGTACGCCAAAACAAAGGAATATTATAAATTTTTTGCCGTAATATATAGAATTATAGATATCTTAGACATTGTGTCTTATTTCTGTAGATATTGATGAATGTGCCAATCAAAATCAATGCACCAAGCCAGGGAGGTGCCACAATTTACCAGGGGATTACAGGTGCGCCTGTCCCTTTGGTTGGCGTATTAAATATAACAATAAGAGAGAATGCCAACTCAACTTGCCACTAGTCATAGGTATTTTATTTTTTAGATAAACAAATTTCTTGTTGTTTTCAATGTGGCTGCAAAGCCTGCAACTGTTGAAATTGAAACTAACAGGTTATAAAAATAGTGAAAAATATTAAAGAAACAACTGTGAATGTTGGATGATGTTTTTGGAGTGCCATGTGTCAAAGCACAAAAGTGTAATATGAAAATGATATAAATTCATTAAACTTCTCTGTTGCTTTTTCTAGAAGTATGGCACTGACAATTAAAATTATGCAAGTGAAAAGAAAATACAGCTTGTTGAAAATTACAGGTTCATAAAAAATTACCAGAGGTGCCATAATCTGAATATCTGATCACACCCAATGAGCCCATCCAAGCTGCTAGAACTCTTACCATTTATATCTTTTTGTTTTTTGCACCACCATCTATTAAGTTAGGGGATTTGGGATTCAATGCTTCTCTTTTGCTAGCACCACCTACGCTGCAATTTTGTAGGAATAACTAATCTCAATTTGAACTTATTATGCTAGGATCGTGTGCTGGCATCATCGCACTATCTTTTCTGGGGCTTTGTACATATGCGATCCATGAAAAGAGAAAAGTTTCTAAAGTAGAAGAGAAGTACTTTCATGAACATGGAGGATGGATTCTGTTGGAGAAGATTCAAACTGATCAGGGCTTCGGTTTCACTATCTTCACAAAGCAACAAGTAGAACTAGCAACGAACAATTTTGATAGTGCAAATAGGAGTTGGTCATGGAGGTCAGGGCACCGTCTATAGAGGAACTCTAAAAGATCAAATAGTGGCCATCAAAAAGTGTAAGATAGTCGATGAGAGCAAGAAGAAAGAATTTGGTAAAGAGATGATAATTATCTCTCAAATTAACCACAAAAACATTGTAAAACTCATAGGATGTTGTCTAGAAGTTGAGGTTCCTATGCTGATATATGAGTTCATCCCAAATGGAACCCTGCATCACCACATCCATGGTAAGAACCAAGAAGCCCACATTTCCCTCTCAACCCGTTTAAAAATTGCTTATGAATCAGCAGAAGCACTTGCCTACTTGCACTTTTCAGCATCGCCTTCAATTTTTCATGGGGATGTGAAATCTGTAAATATTCTTCTATACCAAAATTACATCGCAAAGGTATCTGATTTTGGCACATCAATACTAGCTCCAACGGATGAAGCACAATTTGTCACACTTGTACAAGGAACATGTACAAGTGGCTGAAGAAAACCAAGCATAAGCATCTTTGGTTTCAAATTGTGCTTCATCCGTTGGAAGCTATTAATGCTTATGCTTAGTTTCAAACCAAGTTAATGATTTTTTTGTGACTATATTTATTTTATTATAACTTTCTTTGCTTGATGGTATTAACTCATTCTATTATTGTCAACAATCACTTCAAAGAGGACGGAATTCACTTTACCAAATGCAACTGCAATTTGCATCAGTGCAATAACTACCGAGTGAAGGAAGCAACTGCGACCATGTAATTCGACTGAGGCTAATTAAATAAATATCAGATTATCTATTTGTACAGAGGATTTTAAAAGCCAGATACCAGCAATCATTATTTGCAGTTAATATAAACACCTAGTAAAACCAGAGACCAGCTGAGCCTGTGATCCAATGAAGTTATATAAACACTGAACTAAGTCTGTACACCTAAATTAAACAAATCACGATTGGGACATACCCAACCCTACCCATACACAGAACCACCAAAGAAAAAGGGCGGATTTTTTTTTTCTTCTTTGGGTTGGGGGGGGCGGTGGGGGGGGGGACGGAGCGGTTGATTAAATTAAAATTTAGTACTCATATTAATCTTCCAAGTGGTTTTAAAGCGCCACCAACTTTAAAAGCAATCCCCAAAACATGAAAACCAAGCAAATGCATCAATTTTCAAGGCTAGCACACTTTTTCTCCTTTTTATCCAGACAGGTGGCTGCGACATAAAACATAAACTTACACAACCATCATAATAAGACCAAAAATTGTCTAAAAAACATCAAGCTAGTATCTCAGCTATTAGAAAACCTGAACTCCACAGTTCTACTAATAAACAAACACTATTTCCAGAAGCAAAACATCAAGCTAGTATCTCAGCTATTAAAACCTGAACTCCACAGTTCTACTAATAAACAAACACTATTTCCAAAAGCTTATACCATAGCGCATAACAAGATTAAGCAACTTTAGGCTTTCAAAGATCACAAACAGACATGCAAAATAAAACAGAAGCCTGAAGCAACCACCTTTGAGAAAAACTGTCTCTTCATCTCTCAGAACTTCATTAATTAGCTACATCTGCCTAAGCAAAATAAAAAGTAAGGACACATTACCTAATTAACATTGCTAGCTACCCACCAAGTGAGCGTCAAGCTCAGTAAAACCACCACCCAACTGAGAATCAGACTCATCATGGAGCCGCACTGCATCCAGCTTCTGCCGTAGCACATCAATTGCATTGATCACCATCTGAGAAGCCTTGATTGCACCGGTTGACTCAACTGTGAAAATGAAGCTATCATCCTTAGCATATATCTCCACCAAACCTGGTTTCCCCATTGCCTCTGCTTTCTTTATGACCTCATCATCATATGTGTATGCCTCTGCATCCACCACCACTACCTGATTATAAAGTTAAAAGAAATATGGTGCAGTAAAAATGAGTTAAAAAATTGGCAAGAAATGGAAATGAAGAAATCTGTTCAAAATGTTGTGCGGTGACCTGTTCAGTTTCAGGGTCGACTTCAAACATCTTAGTGGGGCTGCTCTCGACCCAACTCTGCTTCTCTGCCAATGTCAATGTCTCCATCATCTCTTCATTGATATGGATCTGAGGCTCATACATGAAGGTGACTGTTGCAGCTGGGGACCATTTCGCGTGGTCTTTGCCAATTCCTTTTCTAGCTATAGCTCTTAGTTGCAGCTCTTGTCCACACCGCAGCTTCACTATTAATATGCCCCTATAACCACAGTAGAGATACTAAGACATTCCATTACTGTTTTTGAAGTTGTCTTGATTTTAGAAGCTCAGACCTCATCCAAGAAGCCACTACATTGTTATCTTTCTTTAACTCAGCGTAGTAATGGACAAATACAATGTCTGTGAGGCTTCTGCATAAAAATTCTAATCGATATCTTGTACTTGAGTGAATGAAACTAATGGTCATGTATGGATCCCAAATCAACACAAGTAGGACCAAAAAAGCAAGATAAATGTAGTGCATATCCATATATCCATTACCATTACCAATACTAGACAGACAAAATTCACCAGATAAAAGTGCTGTGACTACACTTAATTGATAAGCTTCATTTCCTATATCGGTGGATCAAAAGCTAAGGTAACAATCAACTCTTAGGAACCAACCATGTAAATAAATGCATCAAATAATAGATACCAATCAAATCCTCATCAACGTAATTTAGACATTGCAACAGTAAGGATTGAAGCATTTTTCAACAGAAAGCCCAGAAAAGTTGAGTAACTAAAATCCAATTGTCTAAGCAAATCAGGACAAATATTTTAAGTTAATTAACTAGGGTTAAGATTTAAGGCAACAATCAGCACTATAGGTACCAGCCATGTGGTGAAATGCATCAAATTATAGCAATACTGATCAAACCCTTACCAACATATTTTAGTTATTGCGACAGTAAGAACCCGACCATTTTATTAACATTCAATTGGTTAAGAAAAATCGCAAAAGTTAACTGAAACAAATACATACACAGTATAAAAAATAAACCCAACTGATCCAATAACAGAACAAGCCCAAAAAAAAAGATCTCACTTATGATCCGTAGCACCAAGATCAAATCCCTCCGGAGTATCCCTCTGCCAATCAACAGGGGCCACTCTTGGGTCGTCAGAGTGGAGGTCAGCGGAGGTGACATCAAGAGTCTCATCGGACTCGCACTTAGCCGCAAGATGGAACTCAACGGAGCAGTACTCGCACTGGCCGTCGCCGTCGCAGGAGTCGCAGTCGCGGGAGAAGCGCATGTCCATTGCATGTGCGGAGGTGAGCGGGATGAGGCCTAGACGGTGCGCGATGAACTCATCGTTAAGCACGGAGGAGTTCACCGTTATCTCCACCAGGTCGATGGAGACGGTTGGCACCTCCGCGATCATCACGCGACGGAGAGCGTTCGCCATGCTCGCGTTGGTTTCGCGTAGCTCGAACTTCATGAAGTCGTCGCGCATCTCTCGGATTCGGATCTTTGGGAAGCGCTGGTAGGACACGCCCGAATCCATTGGGGAAGAGAGAGGAGAGAACGGAGAGAGGAGTGGAGAGGGGTTGGGGTTTAAGCGTGACTGGAGTGGTTATTACTTAGCACTCCTAGTAGTAGACTAGTAAGTAGTACGGAATGGAGTACGATCTCTGGCGGTGCTTTCGAAGAATGATAGTGACAGTGTTGTCAATAGGATTGGTTAGAGAGGCCCATTGGGCTGACATGGTTCAGTTATTGTTTTAAGGCTTGGAGATTTGTTGAGACTGGATTTGGGACTCTGGACTGGATTTTTATGTTAATTGTGCTATTACAGGGCCTTCAGCAGATTAGTTGGGTTTAATTAAACACTCAGTTTCCAGCCAGAATTGGTATTGACCATCCATGGTTTTCCCATCCAGCGCCATCCAAACTCAGATTTTCTGCATGCTGACGTCAGCAAAAATTTTTTGACAAATTTTCGAAAATTTTTTGATGCTGACGTCATCAAATATGCTGATTTAAGGATTCAGTTAAATATTTTAAGAGTTGAATTAAAGTGTGTAAGTGTTCAGTTAGATGCAACAATAATTTATTTCACTTTGTATGTTGAATATGATCATTTATTTCTTACTCAGGAAATTTGTATATATGTTCAGTTTATTGTTGTAAATGTTCATATTGTTATTGTAAATGTTCATTATGTTTGTTGTATCTGTTTATTTTGTTTTTTTATTTAACTAGTTTAATTGAAACAAAAACTACGAAATCAAATTTCTGTTGCAACTAACTGAACACATAGATACTTTAAGTTCATACCTTAACGTATTTAACTGAACACAAAACACTAAATTTTCAAATTATTGGTGCATCTAACTGAACATTTATACACTTTAATTCAACCCTTAAAATATTTAACTGAACTCTTAAATCAGCATATTTGATGACGTCAACACCAAAAAATTTTCAGAAATTGGTTAAAAAATTTTGCTGACGTCAGCACGCGGAAAAAAAGGCTATTTTAGCCTGTCCAGGCCTGTTGGATGGCGCTGGATGGAAAAACCTTGAATGGTGTATATCACCCCTGGTTTTCAGCTCTCTTCCGGCGTCCAGGTGAGTTTGACGAAACTTATTGCCACTGTTTCAAGTCATCATGGATTTACGATATTATAAAACTTTGTATAGGAAATACTATTTACATAATCAATGTTTATTTGTTTCAAACGAGTGAGGGACAAAAGTGGCATCAGATGCCACCTAACTTCGGCCCTGATCACAATAATTTTTACTCGGGATTTCATTTCATTTGAATTGATTTCGTAAGATTTCATAGGATTTCATTAGATCTAATTACATAGGAATCCCAACCAAATGACAGCAAATCCGTTCATTGTGATCAAGAATTTTCCAATGAAATAAAATGAATTGAAATCCTACGTTAAAAAAAAGGGATTGTGATCAGAGCCTTCTTGTAATATAGAATCTAACTCTACAGATTTAGACAACTCGTGCAAGATGGGCACCAAATCATACACCAGCATCTTGATAGTTGGTACCAGAACGACAGTACCTAATTTGATGATCTAATTAAATCCTCTCTGCTTTTGTTCTTACTTCTGTAAAACAACCCAGTAAAATGAACAAAAGTCGCAAAATATCATACGACAGTCATCACGTCAGTAAGAAATAATGCAATAAAGAAGTCTGTCAAGGACCTTTTTTGCAATTACATACTTCATAGTCTGGAGAGAGAGGTGTGGAAGGATTTTTAAGGACTGCATCAAAACTCCTCAAGAACTGGTACAAGAGGTACTGCTAGAGTGGACGATTCTGAAGAAACCTGACTGGTGGTTGTTTAGTTCTTAACCTCTTATCTTCGTTCTTGTTGTACTGGTTTTTTCTTTTTTTACTTTTTACTTCTTTGATGTTTGTTTTCAGTAACTAGCTGATTAGTTTTTGTACTTTGAACCATTTCAATTAATACAAGATAGGGGCTGGACCCCTACCTTTCTTCAAAAATTCTTTTTTAGCTTATTTTCAGAGAAGATGAGTCATGTTTATTGAGGTGAGAGAATTTGAATCTTATCCTTTACAGTGTATATTTAACTCAGTCGTTATTAGTCATTGTCATGCCGTTTACATATGAACTGGCAAAATCACAAACCAAGGAAGACCAAAATGTTAAGCACAGTTGTAATTACTTCTTCCGAATTTATCTATAAATACTATAATGTGAGGTATATTTACTACAGTAACTGCTAATGTCATCATTTCATTTTTTTTTTTTGATCGTCATTCCCAGCCCGTAGGCTTGGCCCAAAGGCCTGGAAAAACAGGAGAAAAGAAAAAGGTTTTCGCATATCCCCTGATGAAGGCTTAAAACCTATGGTCAAATAAATTTATTCCTAAGGTTTACCTCACTAGTCGTTTGGTAAAGCTAAGGGTCGAACCCACAGAGACGGATTAGTTGATTACCGGACTTAATCGTTCTTAAAATCTAGAAAGATGAATTTTGTATGATTTTTGAAATAAGATGCAATCAAGTAAAATATAATAAAAATAAAGCAAAGTAATAGATAATCAAATATTTTTGGGTGATTTTTCAAATTCTTTTTACTAAAACAGATGCAAAAATATGTCCTAGGGTTGTGTGTTCAATTAGTTTGGCTCTCAAGCACTTCTGCTCTCGATTTTCACCGAGACAGAAGCCTATTTCGGACCGAAATGCCTGGATTTCGGTGCGAAATCCATGCTGTTTCGTCCCAAAACTCGCTTTAGACCTTCTGTTCTGACTTGATATTTTTATGGGATACTATGTGAAGGTTACTTGACGACCAAACCTAAACCCTAACTTCAGCTGTCGCGTTTTAGTTCTGGTTTGGTTTGGAACCGGCTTTTACCACGTAAATAACTAAACCTCAGCCGTCGCGTTTTGGTATTTAGAAATCTAAGAATATTTAGTTGGATTTCCAGAGGTATTTAAAGTCTTTTCAGATCATTAAAAGTTACACCTTTCGGTCGTTAAACTAACCTCCTCTTTCGAGCGATTGGCTTACCTCAAGTACTTAATCAATTACAAGTTTGGTTTATAGTTTAATGCCCTAAAGACGTCGCGATTCATCCGTAGGTAAACATCAATCAAACAAATAATTTAACTAAGCATAAACAACATTTCACAACTAAATAAATCACATAATATATCATAAATCCATCAAGTCATCACAAAATACCAAACTAATCTACTAACTACCCCTAAGACATAATAAAACTACTCACACATAGTCATGACACACATAACAATAAATATCATGCAAATAAACAAGATACAAGCCATGAAATAACAAGATAAAAGCATAAAAAGAGTAAACCAATAGTCTCTATGCAAATAACTCGCTACCAAGGCCAAGGAATCGATGTAGATCTCGCTGTCTGCTGCTGCTCTGCTCCAAACTCGCAAGAACTCCAAGGAAAATCAATGAAACGCTAAAAAACGCTAAGTAACACGAGTGGAAAATAGGTCTAGAGAGTAGAATACGTGCTCTGGCGGCAGGAAATGCATATATATCATCCCAGGAGGCAGCTAGGTCAAGGAGAGGCGGTTTGCTCCTTTCCTTCTCTGAAAACTACCATTTTCGCACTTTCCAGAAATGCATTTCGCACCGAAATGGTGGCATTTCGCACCGAAATGGCACTTCGGATCTGCTGGATGGGCTGAGGATCAGGCCCACGCTGGAGATAGGCTTTGCTCTGGGCTTCTATGATCTTGTGGCACGTCTGTGTGAGCCAGGAATGAGTCGTCTGGCTGAGAATGCAGTACACCCTTCACAAAAAGTCGCGTCTCATCTTTGATTTCCAAGTAATTCTACAAAATAAAACAAGAAGCACGGCAGCAGCAATATCCTGGAAAATATGGCAATTTATGAGACAATTTATGATGGTTTGATCAATAATTAAGGGCTAAGTACGGTCAAAATACGTATAAAAATAAGAGACATCAAATCCCCCCAAACTTGAATCTTTGTTTGTCCTCAAACAATAATCTAAGCTTAAAGGGTAAGACTGTACTTAGACCTATAAACGAAATATCCCAAACCAATGATGCAACGAAAATTTATTAAAAGAGATTATTCAAGGTTCCACAAGTTAAAAATAAATGAAGCAAATTAAAATTAATTCTAAAGATAAGGGTTTAGTTCTCTTTTTGTTTAATTTGTGCAACTCTTAGTTCTCATGAAATCTCAAAATCAAATCAAGGACCCAAGCTTCACTTCATCAAATCAAATGCAAACTCAAATTCAAATGCCCGTTCTTTTTCATAAGTTGCAAACGTTTGCAAAGAAAGTTTTATCAAAACTAAAAATTCTATATTGAGTCTAATTTTCAAAAGTTTCACCAATTTTGGATTTGTGCAAGTCGAGTTGTGGTGATTTGCATCACTTAGGGTTTTACGCTACTAGGACTTACATTGAGCTACCAGCACGTGACATACTGGGGAGATCAAACAGATAATTGCACGACCAAGACCACGGTACACTTGGGCCAGGGCTCCTAGCAATTTCCGTAATCCTTTCTCCAATTAGTTGTGGAAGATCAAACAGGTGATCACACGACCAAGGCCACGGTACACTTGTGCCAGGGCTCCTAGTGACACCCGTTATCATGTCTCAATTTATTTGGGTTTTATTTTAAGTCCATTCGCACCCTCATGCTCACAACTATTTTGATTTATTCGATTTAAGTTTGCTTGTTGGTGATTCAAGCGTTCAAGAACAAACTAGACTCATTTTGAAATTTTTAAAATTGATAAAACATCCTTTAAACAAAAATTCACAAAAGACAAAATCGTTCACTCGGCAAAAACTTGTGAGGATTGACTAACAATGAATTGATAATTCTAAGCATCCAATTTCAGGTCCTATCATATCAAACAATCATTCAATTGATCTATTGGTGCACAAACTAATCCTAAAATCTTCTAAACAAACGTTTATCCTTAAGAAAATAATTTTAAAATTGCTTTAAAAATTCAAACAAGTGTGAAACAGTTAATAATATATCAATAGAAACCTCACAGTGATAATGCATGCATCAGAAAAAATCAAAATCAAAAGTTAAAAACTTTTCCCAAATTCCAGAAGGCAATTTCGCACCGAAATAGAACCATTTCGGTCCGAAATGGACATGAAAAATTCTCAAAAATGCCTTAAACAAATGCAATTCAACCCAAAATTTTTATTTCCATCTTCTTTCCCCCCCCCCAAACTGAATCAAGCACTGTCCCAGTGCGTCACAATCACAGAGAATAAAAATAAAGGAGAGGGAAGTAAAAATTGTACCAAATCAATGAGAAGAAGATGGCCCGGCCCCACCATGTGGCGGTGACTCGTCCCCGTCATCCTCATCTGAATCACCAGTGGAGGAATCCTGTGGCCAAGATCCATAGCGCAAAAAGTACTCGTGCGCATCAACCTGTCTCTCGATATGTCGGATCCTGGCATCCTGCTCCGCCTGAACGCGGAGACCCTCGCGCACCATGCCTCTAGTCTCTCTCCCCTCAACCAGTAGGGTCTGCATGAGGCCAGTCAAGTGCGCCATGGATCCATAAGGAACAGAATCCGGTCTATCAACAGCCATAGGCAAAGGCATAAGCGGAGGCGGCATAGGAGGTGGAGCTCCATCCACGTATCCATGGGGAACAAGCCATGTACGATGATCACTCCTATCAATGGGAAGGGGATAGGGTAGCAAGAAACTGGCACGATCTCTCATCAACCATCTAAATCGTCGTGCACCCCCAAATGTCACAAACTCCAAATACTGCATCTCCCTATATCTCTCCGGGGTAGCTCGGTGCCATGCTCCACAATCCGTCCTCGCTGGAATAGGTACATCCGGTCCGATACCATGCATAATGATAAGCGTAACATAAGCACCCATAGAAATGGCTCCAGTGCCACCCTGGTCACGCTGTGCAATCCAATGGTCAACCATAAGCTTGGGTATGCAGATCTCCTGAGGCTCAGGCTGTAACATGAGGTGCATAAGAATGAGGTCCTCGGCTCTGGCTCTACGCATGGTCTCACCCCGAGCAAAGATGGTAGATGCAATAGAACGGTGTAGAATCCTCAAGGTGGGATGCTCAATCAAAAACCCATGTGTGTCTGAGCCAGCGGAGCGGGTGATCCGAGTCCACAATAACTCTCTATCGACCATAGATCCCAACTCCATGATGCCTCGAGGCTGATGTCCCTGCTTAAACCAGAAAAGATCTCCAAGGTGATCCAAAGGTATTCTCCACAGGGAATCCCGCAATCTAAACTCAATCTGATAGACTCCGTTCAACTCAAATGTCACCAAGGATGAGAGAAACTCCGAAGTCCAATTCTTATACGCATAGCAATCATGCATCCAAAACTTAGGCTCAATCCCAATCGCCCCCGTTAATTCCAAAAATTGGTCACCGATTCCCATTTCATGCAGTACCCCTAAATCTACCAATCTGGTGTGCTCAATCGGCCTCTTGTAGATCTTTTTGAAGCCCTCAAATTGCCGCTTTGACGGCATATGAAATCCATACTTACGCTCATACGGGGCGGCAGCGGGATCATACTGCTCTAACGGGTCCACCTGAACAGGGGGTGGAATGGGTGCACCACCACGGCCCTGTGACCTTGTCCTTGGCCTGTTTGGGTCCATTTTTCCACAAGATACAACAATCCAGAGGGTGACTTCGCACCGAAATAGTCTGGTTTCCAACCGAAATGACCCCTGTCAGACCAGAAAAACGCACTTCCCTTTCTCCAAAAATTCCCAAAATTTCACAAAAGATCAGAAAAATTCCAAGGAATACCCGACACCCTTTTTCGTGGTCTAGAAATCCCTAGAAAATTTTAACTCGAGAGATTAGGGAACGGGTCAAACCTTAAATGTCTTGAAAACTTAGAAATCCACAGCAAGGACCCAGAGAACCACTTGTAGACTCTTCCTGCACCCGAGGAGAAGCCGACACTGCCAAGAAAACTTGATTTCGGGACGGTTTGGGGCCAAACTCGAAATTTTCCTTCAAATTTTGTGTCACGAAGAGGGCTCCCCTTGCCAATATGAGTAAAGAGGGTGGAGGAGGGTTGCAAGGAGAGGAGAATGGTGGTCCGATCTGTGAAAATGGTGAAGAGAGGTGGTGTGTGCCTTGGTAGAGGTGGGTTTTGGCTTGGAGAAAAGGGGAAAACGGAAGAGAGGGATGAAGGGGCGCGATGGGAGAGAGAGAGAGAACTGTGGGAAGAGTGGGGCATTTAATTCTTGGGCATTTAATTGGGTTTTGGGTTTTTGGATGTGGGCCAAGAGTGCAACTCTCCTTTAAACCGAGTTGGGCTGCCTGAAATAATTCCATAAAATAAAGTCAGAAGGCCCACAGATCAATCAAAAATAAAACCCATCGAAAATCATTAAAATTCGGCCCGAAAATAAATCCTGTCAGCGAATTTCGCACCGAAATGTACCTATTTCGGTCCGAAATTGTCAGTTAAAAATTAAAATTTGCATGCTCTGGATTTCCGTTTTCCCTCAAAATTTTTCAATAAATCCCCAATGAAATTTCCCACAATCGTGTGAAATAAAAATCAAGAAACAATGGGCAAAATAAAGAAATGCAGTGGGGAAATGTCTCTCGTGCGCGATTTTTCCAAGCCAAGGTGCGGTGCAACTCGCATGAGGTCGTGCATGGCCACTTTTTTTTTTTTGTTCTTTTCCTGGCCTGTGGTGCTCTAGCACGAGTTGTACCTCGCCTTGCTTCCAACGATTCCTTTGCCTACATAAAAACAAAAAGAGAAATGTTAAATAACTAATTTTTATGTCATTTTTTATTTTCCAAAATTTTTTTTTTTTTTTGTGTTTTCTTGATTTAGAACGATAAATAAAACTCTAAGAACCCTTGGGTTGCCTCCCAAGAAGCGCTCTTTTTAGGTCATTAGCTTGACCCCTTTGTTTGGCTACGTCTCACTTGGAGGTTCGGAGAAGTAGACGCGTGCCACTTGTCCGATGTCTTCCTTGGCAATGTAGTGTTTTAACCTTTGCCCATTGATTTTGAAAGGCTCCGAATCCTTGTCACAAATGTCAATAGCGCCAAATGGATAGACTTTCACCACTCGAAAAGGTCCCGACCACCTTGACTTCAACTTGCCAGGAAAAAGCCTTAACCTCGAGTTAAACAACAAGACCAAGTCTCCTTCCTTGAACTCCCTTCTCATTATTTTCCTATCATGCACAAGCTTTGTCTTTTCCTTGTAAAATTTTGCATTTTCATAGGAATTTAAACGTACCTCGTCAAGTTCATGCAAGTCCAAAATACGCTTTTCACCGGCTTTAAGCAAATCCATGTTGATGGCTCGTGTTGTCCAATATGCCCTATGCTCAAGTTCAACTGGTAAGTGGCAAGGTTTACCATAAACAAGCTTGAAAGGACTCATACCTATGGGAGTTTTAAATGCAGTGCGGTAAGCCCAAAGTGCATCATCAAGCTTGTTTGCCCAATCCTTGCGCGTGCGTGCCACGGTCTTTTCCAAGATACTCTTGATTTCTCGATTCGAGACCTCCACTTGACCATTTGTTTGTGGGTGGTATGCTGTGGCAACCTTGTGTATGACACCATGCTTCTTCAAAAGGCCATCGAAATGTCGATTGATGAAGTGCTTGCCACCATCGCTTATCACCGCCCTAGGCACTCCAAAGCGTGGAAAGATGATCTTGGAGAAGAGCTTGATCACCGAGTTCGAGTCAGCAGCCTTGCACGCAATTGCCTCCACCCACTTTGAGACATAATCAACAGCGACCAAGATGTACTCAAATCCTTATGAACTAGGAAACGGCCCCATGAAATCCACACCCCATACATCAAAAACTTCAACTTCAAGGATAGGATTGAGTGGCATCTCGTTCCTCTTCGAAATGTTACCTGTCCTCTGACACAAATCACAAGAAGAGACAAAAGAGTAAGCGTCTTTGAAAAGAGTAGGCCAGAAAAAACCTGATTGGAGTACTTTGGCTGCCGTTTTTGAGAAAGAGGCGTGGCCACCATAGGCAGAGGAGTGGCAACTAGCAAGGATTGGTTTGACCTCTTCATAGGGCACACATCTCCTAAAGATATTGTCGATGCCGATCTTGAAAAGGTGAGGCTCTTCCCAAAAATAATATTTCGCGTCTGATTTCAGCTTTTTCCTCTGTTGGGAAGACATGTCAGAAGGCAAGTACCCACTGGACAGAAAATTCGCCAAATCCGCAAACCATGGCTCACTATTTTTCGCTCCAGAACTCTCATTTCGCACCGAAACCGAGCCATTTCGGTCCGAAATGGATGCCAAAGCCATGATTTCAGCCATTATTTTGTCGAAATCTCCCTCTTCTGGGAAAGAATCATTAATTGGAATTTTATTACCTTCTTCCCAATGGAGACGTGATAGGTGGTCCGCAACCGAGTTTTCCGTGCCCTTTTTATCCTTAATCTCGAGGTCGAACTCTTGGAGAAGTAGTACCCAGCGAATCAACCTGGGTTTGGCATCCTTTTTACTCAAGAGATATCGGATTGCAGCATGGTCGGTGTAGACGATCACCTTGGATCCCACCAAATAGGACCTAAACTTGTCAAGCGCGAAAACGATGGCGAGGAGCTCTTTCTCCGTGGTTGTGTAATTGACTTGGGCAGGGTCTAGCACCTTGCTAGCGTAGCATATAGCCACTGGCTTCTTATCCTTGCGCTGCCCCAAGACTGCACCAACTGCATAGTCACTCGCGTCGCACATGAGCTCGAAAGGTTGGGTCCAATCTGGTGGTTGTAGGATGGGAGCCGAGACAAGAGCCTCCTTCAACCTACAAAAAGCATCAATACACTCATCAGTCACAATGAATTCATTATCTTTTATCAAAAGGTTAGTTAGAGGTTTAGCAATTTTTGAAAAATCTTTGATAAAGCGGCGATAGAATCCGGCGTGTCCCAAGAAACTCCTAACATCCTTGACATTTTTAGGCATGTCGAGTTTTTCTATCACCTCCACCTTTGCTTTGTCAACCTCTATCCCCTTTGACGTGACCATATGTCCCAAAACAACGCCTTGTTGCACCATAAAGTGGCACTTTTCCCAATTCAAAACTAAATTCACCTCTTCACAACGCTGCAAAACTTTGGAAAGGCTAGTTAGACAAGAATCAAAACAAGTGCCATAAACAGAGAAATCATCCATAAACACTTCCATGTCTTTTTCAATAAAATCAGAGAAAATAGCCATCATGGCTCTTTGGAAGGTAGCTGGTGCATTACAAAGACCAAAAGGCATACGCTTGTACGCAAAGGTACCCCAAGGACAGGTAAAAGTGGTTTTGTCTTGGTCATTTGGATGGATTGGTATTTGGAAGAAACCTGAAGAACCATCTAAATAACAAAAATAAGAGTGATTAGCAAGCCTTTCAAGCAACTGATCAACAAAGGGCAATGGAAAATGGTCTTTGCGTGTCGCCGCGTTGAGCTTGCGGTAATCGATGCACATCCTCCATCCAGTCACTATCCTTGTTTGAATCATCTCTCCTTTCTCGTTTTTCACCACTGTTGTACCTCCCTTTTTTGGCACCACATGTATCGGGCTCACCCATTTGCTATCTGAGATTGAGTAGATGATGCCCGCATCATGGAGCTTCTGTACCTCCTTTCTGACCACTTCTGTGAGGTTGGGGTTGAGCCTTCGCTGCCCCTCTCTTGATGGTTTGTGGTCATCTTCCAATAAGATCCTGTGGGAGCAAATCAAGGGATCGATACCCTTCAAATCATCAATGGAATACCCAATTGCTCCCTTGTGCGCTCGAAGTACCACCAATAGCCTTTCTGTTTCTGTATCACTCAACCCAGAGTTAACGATAACAGGGAATGTTTGACTTGGGCCGAGAAATTCATACCTGAGAGTCTCTGGCAGAGGCTTGAGATCAACTTGGGGGGCCTCTGTTGGTGGGGAAACGGGAGGATTTGGCTCAAAAACGCCAGTTTGCATAGAATTGACCTCCTCCAGGGGGCCATTTCGCACCGAAATGGTATCATTTCGACCCGAAATGGGTACGGACAGAGGCAATTCTTCGCTGTCTTGCTCGATTTCTTCTTCCTCCAAGGTTTCCTCGACTCCTATGGCTTCCTACATGTCATAGAGAAAAGATTGGTAAGTATCCAGAGCAGTTTCATATTGAATTTCAAGTAATTTTTCGATATTAGGCTCAATTTCTTCAATCATGAAACATGTCCTAGGGGGACTTGGGCACTTCATGGCATGCTCAATGGAAAAGTGCAGCGTCTCCCCCCCTATTCTGACCAAAATGGTGCCGTCTCTGGCATCCATCAACACACCTGCTGTCCTTAGGAATGGACGCCCCAAAATGATTGGTACCTCCTCGTCTTCCTTCATTTCTAATACCACAAAATCACATGGGACAACAAATTTTCCTATACAAACAGGTACATCATCCAATTCACCTAATGGCAACCTTACAGAAGAATCCGCAAGGTGCACTGTCATTATGGAAGGCCGTAATTCTCCAAACCCAATTCTCTCATACACAGTCCTTGGCATTACACTCACACTCGCCCCCATATCACACAAAGCTTGTTTAATCATGACTTTCCCAATTGTACAAGGTAAAGCAAATCTTCCTGGGTCAGGGAGCTTGGGTGGCATCTTGCTTGACATGAGCACCGCCTTGAGCTCCTCAATGGACTTTTTACCTGTACACAATTCTTTCAAAAACTTTGCATAAATAGGGAATTGAGTGAACACATCAGTTATAGGAATTGAAATTTGAACGTCTTTTAACATTTCCCAAAACCGTTTGAACTGTATACCCTCCTTTTCTCTGGCCAACCTTCTGGGGAATGGGACAGGGGGTTGGTAGGGGACCACTGGAGTCGGCCCCTCCTTAGATTTCTTCTTTTGGGGCTCCTTTTCAGCCCCTGTGGGTGTCATTTCGGTGCGAAATGGAGGGATTTCGGACCGAAATGGCACCTCGATTTCCGGGCCAGAGGGCGTGGCTGTATTCTGGAGTAGTGGAAATGGAAGAACTTGCTCCAGAACAGGCTCTCCTCCTTGCTGGAAGTCATCTTGACCGCGTGGTTGTGTCTCGGCCCACGCCGGCATTGGAGGATCATCATATTGCTTGCCGCTTCTCAACGAGTGCATGGCTTTGCACTCCGCATTTGGATTGACTTGAGGTTTGCTCGAAAATTTTCCTTGCTCCCTCGTGAGATGTGTCTCCATCAATTGCTCCAACCTAGAAACAGCACCAATTTTCGATTTTAGTTCCTCAATTCCTTCAGCCAACATGTAATTGTATTTACCTTGTTCATGCATGAAATTTTGGACAACAAATGGTATACCGTTCTTGTTATAAAAAGGTCTCTTTTGAAAATCTTTGGTGTTTTCATTTGATTGTGCATTTTTGTACAAGGTTGGTGGGTTGGTAGGGACTTGCAAATGTGAAGGGGCAAAAGGGAGTTTTCTAAAGTCCGGATTATTCAATTGGTTCCAATCCCTTTGTTCTCCCTCTTGTAAGGAATAACTACGACTAAAGACATTTCGTGGGAAGTAGGAAGGCTCGTTATTGATCGAGTTGACTTGTTGTGGGCCATCCGGTTGCGCCATCGGGCATTGAAGGGACGTGTGCCCCTCTTCGCCGCACGCTCCACATGTGTTCGAGTTGAGGTGGGAGCCTTGGAGAGAGTGATATGCGGCCAACTCCGCTTCTAGCTCGGCAATTCTTCTATCCCTCGTTGAGAGCTCATTCACATGTTGTTTCCCACTTGATCGGCGTTGGTTGACTTGTGGCATCCAGTTGTATTGCCTCGCACATTGCTCGATCAAGTCTCGTCCTCGCAATGAATCCATCTTCAAAAAACTTCCACCACCTGAAAGACAATCCAAGTTAATTTTGATATTATCATAAAGACTATTATAAAAATTTTTCAAAACAAGCCAATCTTGGATTCCATGGTGTGGACAAGAATTTTCTAAGTCCCTAAATCGTTCCCAAGCAGCTTCCATGGATTCGTCATCACTTTGTTGGAAGTTGTTAAGTTCAGTCCTAATCTTATTGGCCCTACCATCAGGAAAGTACTTATCAAGAAAAATTTGGGCCATATCAGTCCAAGTCCTAATCGACCCCCTTTTGAGAGTTTTGTACCATTTTTGGGCCTTATCTTTGAGACTAAACCTAAACAACATAAGTCTAATAGCATTTTGGGGCACCCCGTTCATTTTGATCAACCCAACATAATCAATAAACGCTTGCAAATGTGCATGGGGGTCCTCGTGCTCGTCTCCATGGAAGGAGTTTTGTTGGACGGCTGTGACATGGGCGGGGAGGATTTGCATGTTGTTCGCTTCAACCCCTTGAATGACTACCGGCCCAGCAATGTCTCTGACTCGCGGCGCGCAATAGTCCATGAGAGATTTGTTGGGGTTGTCAGCTGCATCTTCTCCATCAGAGTTCCCATGAACGCTCTCCCCATCCAACGTCCATCGGCGCCTTTCTTCCTCGAGCTCGCGCCGTTGGTTCTCCACACGCCTCCTCTCGGCCATGATACGAGCTTCCCTCTGCTCCAATTGGATCCTCAGGGCCTCAAGGCGCTCTGCCTCCGCTGCTACATCGACAGGTGCACCAGTTCCTGCCATCACGCTCGCTGTTTCACTCTCTTGTTGATGATTTCGCACGGAAATGGGAGGATTTCGGACCGAAATGAGGTCTGGCAGGGCCGAAACTGCTTGCTGCTGCTCCGGATCCTCCTCCAATCCACGTAGGAAGTAACGTCGCACAGGAGGTGGAGGTTGAGAGTGGACTCCCTTCCTTCTTCCTGCAAGAATTCAACCTGTAGCACGAGAGGAAACAAAAAGATGATTAAATAAAAAGAAATCTAGCCTCTTAATACTAGAAAAAGTACACGATATCAAACACCGTCCCCGGCAACGGCGCCAATTTGATGAAGGCTTAAAACCTATGGTCAAATAAATTTATTCCTAAGGTTTACCTCACTAGTCGTTTGGTAAAGCTAAGGGTCGAACCCACAGGGACGGATTAGTTGATTACCGGACTTAATCGTTCTTAAAATCTAGAAAGATGAATTTTGTATGATTTTTGAAATAAGATGCAATCAAGTAAAATATAATAAAAATAAAGCAAAGTAATAGATAATCAAATATTTTTGGGTGATTTTTCAAATTCTTTTTACTAAAACAGATGCAAAAATATGTCCTAGGGTTGTGTGTTCAATTAGTTTGGCTCTAAAGCACTTCTGCTCTCGATTTTCACCGAGACAGAAGCCTATTTCGGACCGAAATGCCTGGATTTCGGTGCGAAATCCATGCTGTTTCGTCCCAAAACTCGCTTTAGACCTTCTGTTCTGACTTGATATTTTTATGGGATACTATGTGAAGGTTACTTGACGACCAAACCTAAACCCTAACTTCAGCTGTCGCGTTTTAGTTCTGGTTTGGTTTGGAACCGGCTTTTACCACGTAAATAACTAAACCTCAGCCGTCGCGTTTTGGTATTTAGAAATCTAAGAATATTTAGTTGGATTTCCAGAGGTATTTAAAGTCTTTTCAGATCATTAAAAGTTACACCTTTCGGTCGTTAAACTAACCTCCTCTTTCGAGTGATTGGCTTACCTCAAGTACTTAATCAATTACAAGTTTGGTTTATAGTTTAATGCCCTAAAGACGTCGCGATTCATCCGTAGGTAAACATCAATCAAACAAATAATTTAACTAAGCATAAACAACATTTCACAACTAAATAAATCACATAATATATCATAAATCCATCAAGTCATCACAAAATACCAAACTAATCTACTAACTACCCCTAAGACATAATAAAACTACTCACACATAGTCATGACACACATAACAATAAATATCATGCAAATAAACAAGATACAAGCCATGAAATAACAAGATAAAAGCATAAAAAGAGTAAACCAATAGTCTCTATGCAAATAACTCGCTACCAAGGCCAAGGAATCGATGTAGATCTCGCTGTCTGCTGCTGCTCTGCTCCAAACTCGCAAGAACTCCAAGGAAAATCAATGAAACGCTCAAAAACGCTAAGTAACACGAGTGGAAAATAGGTCTAGAGAGTAGAATACGTGCTCTGGCGGTAGGAAATGCATATATATCATCCCAGGAGGCAGCTAGGTCAAGGAGAGGCGGTTTGCTCCTTTCCTTCTCTGAAAACTACCATTTTCGCACTTTCCAGAAATGCATTTCGCACCGAAATGGCACTTCGGATCTGCTGGATGGGCTGAGGATCAGGCCCACGCTGGAGATAGGCTTTGCTCTGGGCTTCTATGATCTTGTGGCACGTCTGTGTGAGCCAGGAATGAGTCGTCTGGCTGAGAATGCAGTACACCCTTCACAAAAAGTCGCGTCTCATCTTTGATTTCCAAGTAATTCTACAAAATAAAACAAGAAACACGGCAGCAGCAATATCCTGGAAAATATGGCAATTTATGAGACAATTTATGATGGTTTGATCAATAATTAAGGGCTAAGTACGGTCAAAATACGTATAAAAATAAGAGACATCATCCCCTTCGTTCCTTCTCCATCTGTATTGCATTTTCTTCACGCCACAACTTAATCTCTCTCCCATCTCCTCTGAGTATCCTGCAATCTCTGTTACTTATACCATTTCATTTTTTTTTTTGGGTGTTTGCCCTTCCGCATCATTTTTTCTTTTTCTTTTTCTTTTCTGCCACTTTTCACAATTACCTCTCTATTTTAATATTTTTGAATTATGTCCCTCAAACTTACTTTTGGTGTAACTTAGTCCCTGATCTAATATCCGGAGAGTCTAAATTGTGGCTCAGCTTTATGCCTCTAAAAATAATAATGCAAAAATACAACTTTGGACCACTTAATTCGGACAAGTCAAAATTGGTAGAGCTCTTGTAAGAGTAGATAAATATACTCTTTTGTACTTTATAGAAGTTTTTAACATAACATATTTATAGTGTTCTTGGCCTGCAAACATTAGAAAACATAAGAATGTTAACTAACATAAAGTTAGGTTCGAAATATATTTAGCATTAATTACTTAGATTGAAAATATCATTTGAGAAATCCAAACTATGGTTCCTGTCAACGTCATTATGAATACACGTATATGTATTTTCAAAATAAATAAATTTAAGTACGGATTAGAAATTGATTAATCTAACAAATTTAAATACTGTTTTTGTAAAAATAAATTTAGTAATACACGACCTAGTGTACCTTATTTTTTCTAATGCAATTGTATTTTCGTACATAAAATTACATGTCATCTTGTAATTTTTTTAAACTTTAAATTCGAACTTAATCTGCATTATTCTTTGTATACGTCCCATTTTTTATTTATATATTTTTAATTATAACTTATTTTAAATATATTATTCTCAGTTATTGTAGGCAAATGAGATCGTGCTTCGCGTGGTTAATATCAGAATTACAATCTGTTTTTTTTTATAATATACCATTTGAACTGGTAGTACTCCACAAATTGAAAAATATAAAATGTTTGATAAAAAATTGAAACACGATGTTTTAATAATTATTAGTTTTTAAAATAATCTTTGATAAAAAGAGTGATTATGCGTAAAGTAAATGGTTAACCGTTGGGCACATTTTGTTCAACAATAACGAACCAAACCAATATCAAAGAGAAGATGGTATTTACGTAATAAATGATTAATATCAAGTAAAGTAACTACAATAAAAAGATTGTTGTCTCTGGTGGATGTACTGTTCAATAATCATTTATTTGCTTAATTTATTCTCATGCAATATTTGATTAAACATTATAATATACTGAATATTTTGTCAGTATTTATTTAAATTAATTTGATAAAAATTGTATAAGCATCCATGACACCATCAACCAGAAAGATTTCTTTTTTTAAAAAAAAAAATTTTGAGAATATTTTAAGAAATGTATTTTATTTTTATAATTTAAGAAATTTATTAATTTTAACATGTTTGATGGCTTTCTAAATGTTAGAAACATCTTAAAACAATTGGTTTTATCGAAGATGCACACATTTAGTTTTTGCTCTCATAATTTTAATATTTTTTATGTATTTGTACCTCCTTTAACCTTACGTTTCACAGAAAGTTAGAAGGTATGATTATAGGTTTCCTTTACCTGACATGGACCTGAGAACAATTTAAAACTTAGATAATTGATATTTTGCTCGCTGATGACAAATATAATGCAATTAATGCTTATGAGAGTCTTTACTATATATCGCCACCTGATCATATATCAATAGGAAGCCAGTCTTCACAAATTAACTCAACCACAGATTTTTCTTATGGTGTCATCATAGACACAATAGTTCCTTATTCTAATTACAACTTTCATTTACCCGACCTTTACTGTAGAACTGACTGAACAATGCCTCACGCGCGAAGCGCGTATGAAAAGCTAGTTGACTTTAATTGTGATTGATTTGTATCACTGCTGACAGTGCCCCTGTGTTTTTCATTTCATTTTCTAGTGGAATTTCAGTTGAAAGGAAAGAGGGACTCTCTGATCTTGTTTACCGACTACTACAAGTCGAAAATATCATGAATCTGCTTATGTACCCAAGAAAAAGTAATGATTTTAGTTGATAGAGTTATCATGTATTGCTTTGTCAATTTGTTTTTTTTTATTTATTTATTTTACTCTTCGGACTGTTTTTAAATTTTACACTAAAAAGTAAAAACTCATGAGGTGGAAAGCGGGTCTATATGTGACTACACCAATCGCGACAATAAATCTTGCATAATATATCTCATAAATCATTTTAGCAGAGGTGATTTTACTCATAATTAATTTAAGTAGCGGGAATTAGTTTTAAGGGACAATACTTTTTTTTTTTTTTTGAAGGACTTGAGCCATAATACTCGACATCATATTCTGGTCCCCTCATATGTATTATATATAAACATCAACAATAATTTTATTCTGGTCCCCCCATATGTAAACATCAACAATAATTTTAGCAAAAATAATTTGTATATCGTAAAACTTATAAAAGAATGTAAAAAATTATATATACTACATGAGCAAGGTTCAAGTGCCCACAATTTGAATGCTCCAAAATTCACTTTTTGATTACCTTTTTAAAATATGAAATTCAAACTTCGAATCCAAACCGTTGATCTTGTTTGATATGACAAGTGATACATTTTCATATAAGTTTTATAAATTTTGAAGTTTATTTAATACTTGATCAAGAGAATGAATATTGAACGAATCTAGTTAAAATGATAGATTAATTCTAATATGTTCATATTTTAGCCTTTTGATCAAGTATCAAATAATCTTCAAAATTTATAAAATTTATATGAAAATGTATTGCTCATTATATCGAATAAGATCAACGGTTTGGATTCGAAGTTTGAATTTATATTTTAAAAAAAAAATCAGAAAGTGAGTTTATGGGACATTCAAATTGTGGGTACTAGAACCCTGGTCATTTCATATCTTTGAGACTTGAGAGGACAATATAAGTAATATGGATTTTGAAAGCATCCGTGAAGCGTTTGACAGGCAAACGCAAGCGCTAACATAAAGTGATTAAGTTTTAGATATATAAAACATAGTCTTTCAATTCACCTTTTCTGTTGTTGGCAAACAAAAATGTGTTTATTTATCCATAATATAGCGGCATATTTTTTTTTATTTTAATCTAGCGGCATTTTTTTTTTATCACTCCAAGCGGCATACTTCAACTCACATGCGGAAGCCAATTTTTGTACGCGGATCAAGATTTGCTTTTACTTTTGGACCTTTTTTATACCACTGCTTGATAAAAAGTATTTATTTTTTTTAAAACAAAACGATAAAGTATCCAATATTGTAATTAAAATAAAAGGAGTGCGTTCACTGTTCGATCCGATCACCGCCTGGTTCGGTGGTTCCCAAATAAATTTTCAACTAAAGCTGTCTACTCGGGAATTTCTCGACAAATCATCGCTTTCGAACCTAAAAATCTCAGCTATTAATATTAAAATAAAGATACCGCTCGCCACATGCTGGATATATAAGATATGCCAGGAGAATTACGATCACGTCAGAAAAATTTTGGACTGATAAAGTAAAGGAACTTCTCTCCTTTCTTTCGCCTTCTCTTCCTAAACCAAATAAACTATGAAAAAACTTCAGCAAGACATGATCCCCATAAAAGTAAAACAAAGAACCTTAATCAAAGCCTCTAATCCACCATCCTCTCCACCTCAAGCCACTGTTTCTAACCTAGACCTCATCTTCGGCCACTTCCAGATTTCCCTCATCTCCATTTACCCCACTTCCTCCTCTCCATTTGAAAATATCATCTCCACCATTCAAACCAACCTTCCTGCCTTCCTCAATCACTTCTACCCTTTTACCGGCCGAATCAGACAGGACCCGGTAACTAACCTCCCTTCTCTCATTTGCGACAATTCCGGTGCTGAATTTGTCATTGCGGAGAGTGAAACCCCACTTTGTAACATTGATTTTGGAGATCTGGATCAATCGTTACACCAAATACAAATCCCATTCGGCCTCGATCTCCCACTTTCCCTCCAGCTAGTGCGGTTTGCCTGTGGCGGGTTTTCTGTCTCATGGAGCACCAGCCATTAACTCCTAGACGGTCATGGCCTAGTCACCTTACCAACTGCTTGGTCTGATTTTCTACGGACCGGAACATTGTTGGAGTCCCCAAACCATGAGAGGTCTATATTTGTGCCCTGGTCACCGCTGCAGTATAAGCCTTCTCTAAATCAAGAATTCACACTGTACAAGACAGATACATTAATCAATGTTCTTGGTGGAACAAGTCTCTTGAGAAAAATATACCATGTTGAGGCTGCCGATGTAGATAGGATCCGTGTACGTGCAAGTGGACATGTTAGGGCAACAAGGCTGGAAGCTATGTCAGCATATCTTTGGAAGCTACTTGCAACTGCTACAGGTGAATTGGATACGACTTGTCGGCTAACATGGCTTGTCGATGGGAGAACAAGGCTAGGTTCCAAGTATAAGGATGCCATGCGAGGTTACCTAGGTAATGTCTTATCCTACGCTTGGAAAGAAGAGCGTGTAGATGAAATAAAGAAACAGTCGCTAGCATATGGTGCGCGCTTGGCAAAGGAGGCAATAGAAGAGGTGGCATGTGAAGAACGGTTCCAGCAGCTCGTGGACTGGATGGAAGAACATAAGACAGCTGGTAAATGGACTGAGAGAGTAGGTGTTGGATTAGGAGCACCGACCATTGTGGTCAGTTCCTTGATGTCCTTTCAGGTTGAATTGGATTTTGGGTTTGGTGCCCCTGTCATGACTTTGCCCTGGCTCAGGCCGGGCCGGCTCGGGTCTTGTGGATTCGTCATTGTTAGGAACCCGAAAAAAGATGGGTCATTGTTTGTTAGTGCAAGGCTCTGGCCAAGGCTGGCAGAGGTGATTGAGCAGGATTCTGAGAGGGTGTTCCGGCAGGTTACAGCAGAGAGTCTTGGTTTTGTGCCGGCACCTGTCAGCCGGTTGTGAGATTGGAGTTGGCATTAATAGGGAAGATTGCTTTTGGTACTTCATCCTTGACACATTTATATATATATATATATATATAAAAGAAACCTATTTATATTATTGGATTATTTTAGTAATATAATAATGATTTAATAATATTATAATATTATTTTTAAACTTCCGGGACTGGAGTGGTCGTACAAGCACTACGAGTTTCCTCTGATGGTGATGGTGCTTTCGAAGGATGATAGTGTGGTAAGCAGATTAGTTATAGAGGCCCATTGGCTGACATGGTTCAGTTGTTAAAAGGCTTGGAGATTTGTTGAGACTGGCTTTTGTATTAAAAGGCCTGGAGATTTGTTGAGACTGGGTTATGTATTCTAGACGGAATCGGTTTATTGTTCTATTACAATTTACAAGGCCTTCAGATTTGTCTTCCATACTAAGCAGATAGCTTGGGTTTAATTAAACACCAAATCCGCTTTATGCTTTATTACGGTGAAATTATTAGCAACCCAGAAAAGAGCACAAAAGTCGCAAAATGTCTTGCAACAGTCATCGCGCCAGTAAAGGAGTAATGACACTAGTACAATTTACTAGCTTATTATTTTCAGAGAAAATGAGTAATTTTTATTGAAGTGAGAGAATTTTATTCTTACCTTTCCCGGTTTATATTTTGTTCTGTTCTATACTAGTCATTGTCATGTCGCTTACAAATGAACTGGCGAAATAACACACCAAGAAAGTCCAATATGGTAAACACAGTTGTAATTGATTTCTTTCGCATTTAATGACTTTAATTGTGATTGATTTGTATCAGTGCTGACGGTGCTCTGCTTTTCTCATTTCATTTTCTAGTGGAATTTCAGTCGAACAGCAAAGAGGATTTGTCTGATCTTGTTTACCCGGTATTACAAGTTAGGGCTGCCTAACGTGGTGTTCACGTGGGTGAAAACACGTATCGTTAACCATACCACTAACGAAACGGCACAATTACGACGTTCCGTTAATTGTTTCGTTTACCGTTTCGCTAAACGGCATGTACAAAATTTGAAATTTCAAAAAACGGCATGTGGTATTTTGTTTCACTACCCATTTCGTTTGCCGTTTCGTTATCGAAACGCCACGATTTCTCTGTCACTTACCGTTTCGTTACCGTTTCACGTCACGGCCAAACGTCGAAACGGGTTCCGTTGACAGCTCTATTGCAAGTCGTTGACAACTCTACTACAAGTCGAAAATATCATGAATCTGCTTATGTACCCCAAAAAAAAATTGATGATTTTAGTTGATAAAGTTATCATATATAGGTTCGTCGATTTGGTCCTTTCATTTAATTTAGACTCTTTGGACTGCTTTTGAATTTCGGACTAAAAGCTCGTGTGGAAACTGGAAAGCGGGTTTATAGGTGACGACACCAATCGCGGTAATAAATCTTGCATAATATATTCCATACAATACAAGTTATACTAGTATAAAAATTTATAAAAATATTGCCATGCTTATTATAAATTTAGGCTTCTTCCCTAACATCATCATAAGCAGAGTGATTTTGCTCATTATTTATGTAGCAGGAATTAGTTTTTCAGCGACAATTCTCGACCTCATATTTTCTTTTTTTTTCTTCGAAGGCTAATCAGCAAGTTGCCAACAGCAATTATATTTGAGTAAGGTTCCGGTGTCACACTTTTGTGGTGCCACAAATGCCACACTTTGCTTTTTTTTTAAAAATTTCAAAAATTTAAAATACAATCATCCGATCCGAACCGTTGATCTTGTTTATTTTAACGACGGATGCATTGTCATAAAATTTTATAATTTTTGAAGTTCATTTGATACTTGATCAAGAGGTTGAAAAATGAACATATTAGAATTAATCTATCATAGTTATTTTGATTCGTTCGTTTTCAACCTCTTGATTAAGTATCAAATCAACTTCAAAAATTATAAAATTTTATGATAATGCATCCGTCGTTAAAATAAACAAGATCAATGGTTCGGATCGGATGATTATATTTTAAATTTTTGAAATTTAAAATAAAAAAGCAAAGTGTGGCATTTGTGGCACCACAAAAGTGTGGCACCGGAATCTTGCTCATTATATTTTCGTCCTCTCATATGGAAACATCAACAAAAGAATTTAGCTAAATTAATTTGTGTATCATAAAACTTATAAAAGAATGTAAAAAATATATATATATTATATAAATTTGAGTAGACAACAAAAGTAAAATATGGATTTTGAAAAAGCACCATTTAGAAGTGTTTGACAAACGCATGCGCTAACATAAAGTGATTAAAGTTTTTTTTTTTTTTGAAAATGAAGTGATTAAAGCTTTAGAAACATGAAAAGTTTTAGATTTCAGCCTGTCAATTTCTAAAAGTAACATGAATTCAAAATGGACTTGAATAATATCTTAAGAAATTAGAAAGATGTAGATGTCTGCTACTTTATATTTCTGGCTAGTCTTTCTACTTCATATTTCTGTTGTTGGCAGGCAAAAATATTTATTTATCCATAATATAGAGGCATATTCTGTTTTAATCAAGCGGTATTTTCTTAATCACTCCAAGCTGCATTATTAGTCAGACAACTCGCATGCGGAAGCGGAAGCCAAGTTTTGTACGCCAGTCTACTCTGGGTTCTTTGGGGACAAAATTTGCTTTTACTTTTGGAGCTTTTCTTTTCTGTATCACTGCTTGATAAATTATTCATGTTTCTCGAATGTATTCAATAGTTTAATTAAAATAAAAGGACGGTGCTCCCCACTAAATATATATTTTTTTTGGGAAGAAGAAGAAGAACAAAGCCCATGGGCATCCCACTAATCATCGCTTTGGACTTTCGAGCCTGAAAATCTCTAGTTCTCTACCATTAAAATTAAAACTAAATAAACCACTCGCCAGTCGTCAGTCGCCACATGCTGGATATAGGTTATGCCAGGAGAATTATGATCACGTTAAAAGAATTTTTGGATTGATAATAGAAAGGAACTTCCCTCCTCGATCTCTTCCCCACCTCTTCCTAAACCAAATAAACTATGAAAAACATGATCCCCATAAAAGTTAAACAAAGAACCTTAATCAAAGCCTCTAATCCACCATCTTCTCCACCTCAAGCCACTGTTTCTAACCTAGACCTCATCTTTGGCCACTTCCAAGTTTCCCTCATCTCCATCTACCCCTCTTCCTCTTCTCCATTTGAAGCCATCATCTCCACCATCCAAACCAACCTTCCTGCCTTCCTCAATCACTTCTACCCTTTTTCTGGCCGAATCAGACCGGACCCGGTAACTAACCTCCCTTCTCTCATTTGTGACAATTCCGGTGCCGAATTAGTCATTGCGGAGAGTGAAACCTCACTTTGTAGCATTGATTTTGGAGATGTGGATCGGTCGTTACACCAACTACAAATCCCATTTGGCCTCGATCTCCCGCTTTCCCTCCAGCTAGTGCGGTTCGCCTGTGGCGGGTTTTCTGTCTCGTGGAGCACCAGCCATTTACTCCTAGACGGCCATGGCCTAATCACCTTACCAACTGCTTGGTCTGATTTTTTACAGACCGGTACATTTTTGGAGTCTCCAAACCATGAGAGATCTGTATTTGTGCCGCGGTCACCGCCGCAGTATAAGCCTTCTCTAAAGCAAGAATTCACACTGTACAAGCCAGATGCGTTAATCAATGTTCTTGGTGGTGCAAGTCTCTTGAGAAAAATATACCATGTTGAGGCTGCTGATGTAGATAGGATCCGTGTACGTGCAAGTGGACATGTTAGGGCAACAAGGCTGGAAGCTATGTCAGCATATCTGTGGAAGCTGCTAGCGACCGCTACAGGTGAATTGGATACGACTTGTCGGCTGGCATGGCTTGTCGATGGGAGAACAAGGCTAGGTTCTAAGTATAAGGATGCCATGCGAGGTTACCTAGGTAATGTCATATCCTACACTTGGAGAGAAGAGCGTGTAGATGAAATAAAGAAACAGTCACTAGCATATGGTGCTCGCTTGGCGAAGGAGGCAATAGAAGAGGTGGCATGCGAAGAACGGTTCGAGCAGCTCGTGGATTGGATGGAAGAACATAAGGATGCTGGTAAATGGACTGAGACAGTAGGTGTCGGATTAGGAGCACCAACCATTGTGGTCAGTTCCTTGATGTCCTTTCGGGTTGAATTGGATTTTGGGTTTGGTGCCCCTGTCATGACTTTGCCCTGGATCAGACCGGGCCGGCTCGGTTCTTGTCAATTCACCATTGTTAGGAACCCGAAAAAAGATGGGTCATTATTTGTTAGTGCAAGGCTCTGGCCAAGGCTGGCAGAGGTGATTGAGCAGGATTCTGAGAGGGTGTTCCGGCCAGTTACAGCAGAGAGTCTTGGTTTTGTGCCGGCACCCGTCAGCCGGTTGTGAGATTGGAGTTGGCATTAATTGGGAAGATTGCTCTCGGTACTTCAACCTGTTGCAAGTATCTGGCTCCGGCTCTAATCAAGTAACCTTGATTTCTTGAATTGAAAAAAAAAAATTAGAATGCAGACATTCTATATTTTGTCCCGCAAATTTTTAGTTAAGTTAAATGAGAGAATATTTTTTAGAGGAATCCAATGGCACAAAAAAAAATTGAAAGAATTACAGGGGTGATTTGACATTGGTTGAGTTCAGGTTATTATCGTCTTTAATCTGTATTTTATTTATTTTTTTGGTTTGGTTTGTTCAATAATTGTAGGTCTTGTAGTTATTAGTTGTTACCGATTAACAATCGAATTGTACAACTCAATAAAAGTTCCTCTTTTTCTGACTTTTGTGCTCCTGTGATAGAAGAGAGTCACAACACGACTCTGTAGTCTCCATTCCCTTCTAGATAGCGACAACCATAGCTAAAATAAAATAAAATAATAATAAAAAAATAAAGTTTTTGGATCTGGAGTTATCATGTGGGTTCATCTACTATTCTACTGAGAAGATCTGATCACTCAGATATTGCCATATTAAAATCAATTTTAATAACTGAAAAATAAGTACTGCAGTGTGAGTAGGTGCATCACCCTCAAGACTGAGTGAACGGCAGTAAGCCAGTAATTGAAAAGGACTCGTAGAGAAACAGGCGCCTCTTATCTTTATTCGTACTGACGTTGGAATTGAACAACTTTTGTCCATCCATATAATTGCTCCACAAATTTGTACAGAGTTCTTTGAAAAAAAAAATTAATTAAATAAAAAATTGTACCGACTTCATACATGGATGCAAACATTGAGCAGACAATGAAGAACGATAGAAAGAGTTTTGTTTTATATCCGAAAATGCATTTGAGATTTTGAAGACTAGGTCGCTTTCTATAGATTTCATTGTTTTTTCTTCTGTGAATTTTACTTGAGAAACCTTTATTTGTCGACATTATCATAAAAAATTTCAATGAAAATGACAACAATCATTTGCATCATAGTTCAAGACAAAAATGAGATACTGTGATGATGCCGAACTGCCAAGCTAATTGTACATTATTATTGAGACGATAATTATGATAAGAGCATTTATTAGTTGCATCACAAGCTGCTCAGCCGATGGTAATAGTAACCTCTGTGAGCTTAGTAAAATTACATTGCCCTGCAGGGATTTACTAGTTCCTGATATATAAGGTTTGTAGTTCTTGCATCAAAGCAAACCTGTATATAGAATCAGTGGTACTCTTCTGTCGACATTACTGATTCCACAATAAGCTTCCTTAGTCTATGAGAATGCACCTTATTGGGCAACCTTCAGCACCGCGCAGTCTGAGAGGCAAGCAGTGCAAGGAGTATATTCCAGGTTTGACATTTTCTAGTTTCAGGCCTTCTACCAGTATAGTTTCCTACAACAAAGAAAAACATAGCAAATGCATCTTACCTTTTAATCAGAAAGTGCTAAAAGGAAACGTATAAAAAAATGGCAATAGATGCAGCTCAGCTGTACAGATAATTTGAAGAAGATAATCCAACAAAATACCAAGCATTCAATTAGGTCTAAAACAATAGCAGGACCAGTCATGTACAAGACTCCTATTTGACTTGTTTTATGAAAGAAAGAAAGAAACAATTAGCTCTTTGGAATTATGTTTCTGTTTTCTTCGGATTTTGTTGCAATATGGTTGAACTATTGCTCCAAAATAGACTTTCAATCGGAAGTTGCCACACAATGTAAAAATTATAAACAAAAATTGAACATAAGAGGTACAGAGGGTATTGTACTAAATCCTATTTTAAGAAGGAAAAACTTGCAATAAGGCACCACCCTATCCATTCACTACTTCAATAAAAGAGTCCTTATCAATAGTAAGATAATTCAACACGGGACTGGTGCTTGATAACCTTTAAACCACTAGTAATAAAAGTGTTGAACCAAAAGTCAATGAACATAGATATAATGATCTGTCACCCATCATTTTGAAATAACTTCAAAATTAGGATGACTACTTATCAATTAGCAAAGCAAGAAGTTGAACCAATTGTTCTTTGAAAAAAGTAGCTTCCCTTTTGTGAGAATAACTCCAGTCATAATCTCATAGCCTCACACCTAATGATATGTTGGAAGAATAATTGTACTGGCACTGGTTTTCCCCTTTTTATTCTAAAATTCTATAACAATGAACAGTCTTTTGTCAAATATTTATTCTCATTATTTTTATAAATTTTACTTTCTGAAAAAACCTATTCTATACCCTAGTAATAAATAGTAATACTAAAACAAAATTATAAAACCAGTTATGAAGATCATGTACCCGGCCTTCAAGAAAGACTAGATGTGAAGGGATGAGATCATCAAATGCTGCGACTGACAAGTAGTCAATTCCTGCAAATAATAACAGTGTTGATATGCTACGCAACAAATAAAGGTTAAAAAGTAGTATTCAACTAGAAAAGCAGTTGTGACAATTACTTATGGATTGCATTTCACTTCTAAAGTTGTTATTAAAAAAGAAGTAACAGCAGCATGGAGGGAAGTGTTTCAGTCAGGGCTTGCAAAGGTATATGGATCAAGATATGAAGGAGACTATTACCGTTAATTTAAAGTGTCCACCTATTTCAAGTCCAGATTCTTATATTCCCTGGAGTAGAGCATAGTGTGTCGTTCACAGACCCACAAGATGTTGGCAAAGAGTGGTGAGAAAATATAGAAGCTGATTGGACGTGATTTTAGTTGAATTAGATCAAAACTAAGCCCCTCCTACGACTTAGGCTATTTACTACTAATTTCTAGATAATAAATGAAAAAAAAAATGCCAGACGATAATTGCAACTGACCAACAAGCTTAACATCAGTATTATCAACAAGCCACTGAGCACCATCTCTCATGAAGCCAACATAACTCGTATCAAATTCCTTCTTCCACATTAGTTTCCTATTATGTTGTGAAAAGGTATGCTCTACTTTAGACTGCAATTATAAGTCCGAATTTTGCAACTTGACATTCCATTTTTGTATTCACATATCCATATTTTCTAATGTTAACTCATATATGGTACATATACATATTTGCTCATAAACTTTAATTCGTATATGGGAGTTAAATTAGGAAGCATATAAACAAAGCACAACAGCATACTTATCAGTGTTTAGTGTTCTGAAAAGGACCCGACGAACACCTCGAGGAATATGCAGCCCTCTCATCACTTCAGCTGAAATAAATGAATCCACCAGAAGGGTATTAGGAAAAATCTTTGTAAATTGGGGACGAAAATAGTAAGAAAGGAAGTAACAACAATAACAAAGCACCAGTAATGTTACTATCTCTTGGAACATCCACTAGCAATGCCGGACCTGCCAAAAGACACCCACCCAAATTAATTCCCTTAACAACTTAAATTGGAGAATTAAAAACACAAATAGCGGGCACAAAAACATATACCATTAAGCACGGCAAGGTCGAGTGTATCGACATCAAACCCAGCCTCGAAATAGTGCTGGAATACATGGCCAGGGGCATCGACATGCGTCCCGGAGTGCGCCCCGAGCTTCATCTCAGAACCGTTGGCTTTGGACCCGTTGGCCATAGACTCGGCCAACCGGAGGAACTGCCCGATGCCCTCGGTGGATTCCCAGGAGGGCATGTCAGAGCGGTAGAAGTGGGTGATGTCGATAATTCTGCCTCCATCGAACTCCTCTCTTCTGAGCGGAGTTGGGAGTGGATCGGATGAGGCAACAGAGGCGGAGCAGGAGGGTTGATCATCGTAGGCGGGGTGGGCCCCGGTGGCGAGTAGAGAGGGAATGTGGAAGAGACTGTACAGGGAGAAGAGAACGAGAAATAATTGGGGTCGCGCCATGGTTTGTGAGTGGATGAATGAGTGACTGAATGAGAGAGAGCGAGGGAGGTATTGTTTTTGCTGGGTTTAATTAGATCATGGTCAGGAATAGCGTTCTAAGAAAAACCGTGGCATGTTCACACATGATTTGAATACACACTATGCGTATCTAGAACCTAATTTTAAATCATTTTCGATCTTTAAAACATTAAAATACTTACTTCGGCGAAGTAAAAGAATTACAAATATATCAGTACTATAAATATCTATTTATGTGTCAATTTTTATATCATATAAATAATTAAACATCAATTTAATATTATAAAATATAATTAACTATAATTTGTTGTACATTTAAAAATTTTGATTAACGCTAAAATTTATTGAAGTTTTATATATTTAAGTTAACTAGTGAGAAAAAAAAATACTATTCGAAAATTATATATAGTGACTACCACAAAAAAATCTAAATATGAGGCATAGGCGAGTATTTTTTTTTGTAACTAGTCATCTTGTGTTTTATCAATACTTTGTCAGTATATACACCTTGGCTCAAACTTATCATCCTTCTTGATTTATCTCTATAGATCTTAATTTCTATGATATAAGCGGCTTCGTCCAAATCTTCCATTGAGAATAGTTTCTTCAATAAAGTCAGCATTTAACTCGGGAACACTATTCCTGATCAAGTGTATGTCATCCACATACAAGATAAGAAAAATCACCACGCTCCCACTGAGGCTTTTGTATACACACGGTTCATTCTCGCATTGAACGAAATTTAACTTCTTGACCTCTTCGTTGAAAACGCTTGTTCCAACTCCTTGATACTTACTTCAATCCATAAATGGATCTTTGAAGCTTGCATATCTTGTTAGCATTATTTGGATCTACAAAACCCTCGGTTGTATCTTATACACATCCTCTTTCAAATTTTCATTTAGGGAGGCAATTTTGACATCCATTTGTCATATCTTATAATCATAAAATACGGCAATTGCTAACAAAATCCAAATTGACTTGAACATGACAACGAATGAAAAGACTTTTTCATAGTCAATATTATGAACTTGATTGTAACCTTTCGCGACAAGACGTGCTTTGTATATAGTCAAGTTCTCATCCATGTCGATCTTTTCTTAAAGATCCACTTGTCCTCAATAAATTTTATCCCTTTGGGAAGGTCATCCAAGGTCCATATCTTATTGTCATATATGGATTGTGTTTCAGATTCCATGGCCTTAAGCCACTCCTTTGAGTCAGATTTTTCCATGTTTTCCTAAAAGTCAATGGTTCGTCATTCTCAATGATGAGAATGTCGTGAAAACCCAAATATTTTTTGGGCGGACGGCTTTCCCTTGTCGACCTTCGTGGTGCTTGAGGTTTTGAACTTGTTTCACAACGATTTGTGGACTTGATTCTTGATCCTTGAACGAGAAACTTGAATATGCAATGCATTTGAGATCGGTAGATAAGAGTTTTGTTTTATATCCGAAAACACATTTGAGATTTTGAAGACTAGGTTGCTATCTATAGGTTTCATTAGTTGTTCTTCCGTACATTTTACTTGAGATACCTTTATTTGTCGACATTATCATTAAAAAATTTTAATGAAAACGATAACAATCATTTGCATCATAGCCAAAGACAAAAATGAGATACTGTCATGATGCCAAACTGCCAAGCTAATTGTACATTGAGACAATAATTATGCTAAGTTGCATCACATGCTGCTCAGTAGGGTGAAAACGGGACGCATAATATTCATTTTAACATGTATTTGAAAAGGAGCGGATTCAGACAGTACTATCTGTATCGAACGGATACCGGATACGGATGTGAATTTTTATAAACAAATACAGATACAGATATGGGAAACAGCGTTGGTGCGATACACAAATGGATATCCGCAAATTCAGTTCTGATTTTATTAACTAATAAACTTTTCTTCATATTTAGGCCCTGTAGGCCTGGCCCAACATTAAGCCTTTTATTTTTGGATGACACAAATTGGAAACGCATAAGGCCTGAAAACATTTTTTGATTAAAGTTTGATTTCTGTGAGATGTAATTTTGGGACAGGATGACTTTAATTTATGCCCAGCTCGATTGTTAGCGAAATGGTCACACAAAGTGGCATGCGGCATGTCCATAAACGCAGCAAGCAATCTGAGTATCTAACCAATAACCCTCCTTGATTAGGCCATTTTTATCATATCATATCATATCAAATCTTCTGTTAGACTTGTATTTTATCAATTATATCGCTTAAGTTAAGAGAGAGGGAAAAGGCAGGAGGAAAAGCCGAAGAAGTGAGGTCATAGTGATAGAGAGGAGGCTGCATTTACTTTACAGTACTCAATATTGTGCTTGTTATTGTGAATCTAAAAGGACTGATTTTTTTATAGTTACATTTCTCTGTTGTCGTGTTAATTCATACTAGTAATCAAATAAAGTAAACATTGCACTCCTCTTCCGATCGAATGCTGTCTTTTGTTTAATAAAATAAATTGAGCAAAATATAATCTGTATCGACAAAATATATCTGTATTCTATCCGTATCTGACAATATCCGAACCGTATCCGTATCCGTATCCGTTTAATATCAGCACCTTATCCATATTCGAACATATCCGTATCCGAAAAAAAATATGGATACGGATATGGTATGACCACTATTTGATCCATATCCGATCTGTTTTCACCCCTACTGCTTAACCGATAATAATAGTAACCTTTGTGAATTCCATAAAATTACATTGCCCTGCAGGGATTTACTAGTTCCTTATTGGCACAATCTAAGCATGATATTAGTTCTTGCATCAAAGCAAACCTGTATATAGAATCAGTGGTACTCTTCTGTCGACATTACTGATTCCACAATAAACTTCCTTAGTCGATGAGAATGCACCTTATTGGGCAACCTTCAGCACCACGCAGTCTGAGAGGCAAGCAGTGCAAGGAGTATATTCCAGTTTTGACATTTTCTAGTTTCAGGCCTTCTACCAGTATAATTTCCTACAACAAAGAAAAACATAGCAAAAGCATCTTGTTTCAGCCTCTTAGTTAGCAAAATGCATCTTACCTTTTAATCAGAAATTCTTAAAAAGAAACGTTTAAAAAAATGGCAATAGTTGCAGATCTGATGTACAGTTTGAAGAAGATAATCCAACAAAAAACCAAGCATTCAATTAGGTCTATAATATTAGCAGGGCCAGTCATGTACAAGACTCCTATTTGACTTGTTTTATAAAAGGAAGAAAAAAAAAAAAAAAAAGGATCTTTGGCAGTATGTTTCTGTTTTCTTCGGATTTTGTTGCAATATGGTTGAACTGTCGCTCCAAAGTAGCCTTTCAATCGGAAGTTGTCACACAAATGTAAAAATTATAAACAAAAATCAAACAAAAGAGGTTCAGAGGGCATGCAACTAAACCTAAGTGTTAACCGAAAAGTCAATGAACATAGATAGAATGATCTGTCACCCATCATTTTGAAACAACTTCAAAATTAGGATGACTCGTCATCAATTAGCAAAGCCCAAGAAGTTGCACCAATTTTTCTTTGAAAAACTTAACTCTCTTTTGTAAGAATAACTCCAGTCACAATCTCATAGCCTCCTAACCTAATGATATGTTGGATGTATAACTGTACTGGCACTGGTTTTTCCATTTTTTATTCTAAAATTCTATAATAATGAACAGTCTTTTGTCTGTTCTTATTATTTTTGTAAGCTTCACTTTCTGAAAAACCTATTATATACCCTAGTAATAAAAAGATGATTCTAAAACAAAATTATAAAACCAGTAATGAAGATCATGTACCCGGCCTTCAAGAAAGACTAGATGTGGAGGGATGGGATCATCAAATGCTGCAACTGACAAGTAGTCAATTCCTGCAAATATTTACAGTGTTGATATGTTACACAACAAAAAAAAAAGTAACCTTTATATGAAAGTGGTATTCGACTAGAAAAGCAGTTGTGGCAATTACTTATGGATTGAATTTATACTTATAAAGTTGTTATTAAAAAAGAAGTAACAGGAGCATGGAGGCAACTGTTTCAGTCAGGGCTTGCAAAGGTATATGGATCAAGGTATGAGGAGACGATTACCGATAATTCAAAGCGTCCACCTATTTTAAGTCCAGGTTCTTATATTGGCCAAAAAGAATAGAGCATAGTGTGTGTCGTTTACAGGACTACAAGCTCTTTGTACTGCGTGGTGAGTTTTCCAGAGAAAATATAGAGGCTGACTGGACATGGTCTTCGCAAGTGATTTTAATTGAATTAGATCATAACAAAGCCCCTCCTAGGAGTTATGCTATTTACTACTAATTTCTACATAATAATTAAAACAAAAATGCCAGAAGATAATTGCAACTGACCAACAAGCTTAATATCAGTATTGTCAACAAGCCACTGAGCACCATCTCTTGTGAAGCCAACATAGCTCGTATCAAATTCCTTCTTCCACATTAGTTTCCTATTATTTTGTGAACAGGTAGGCTCTACTTTAAACTGAAATTGTAAGTCTTAATTTTGCTATTTGAGATTTCATAATTTCTAATGACAGCTCATATATGGTACATGCACATAATTTCTCATGAGATTAAATTATATATTGGGTATGAGAGTTAGATTAGGAAGCATATAAACAAAGCACAACAGGATACCTATCAGTGTTTAGTGTTCTGAAAAGGACCCGACGAACACCTCGAGGAATATTCAGCCCTTTCATCACTTCAGCTGAGATAAATGAATGCACCAAAAGGGTATTAGGAAAGATCTTTGTCAACTGGGGAAGAAAAGAGTAAGAAAAGAATTAGCAGCAATAGCAAATCACCTGTAATGTTACTATCTCTTGGAACATCCACAAGTAATGCCGGACCTGCCAAAAGACACCCACCCAAATTAGTTTCACTATCCAACTCTAATTGGAGAACTAAAAACACAATAAAGGGTACCAAAGCATATACCATTAAGCACAGCAAGGTCGAGTGTATCAACATCAAACCCGGCCTCGAAGTAGTGCTGGAATACATGGCCGGGGGCATCCACATGCGTCCCGGAGTGCGCCCCGAGCTTCATCTCAGAACCATTGGCTTTGGACCCGTTGGCCATAGACTCGGCCAGGCGGAGGAACTGCCCGAGGCCCTCGGTAGATTCCCAGGAGGGCATGTCAGGGCGGTAGAAGTGGGTGATGTCGATGATTCTGCCTCCGTCGAACTCCTCTCTTCTGAGCGGAGTTGGGAGTGGATCGGATGAGGCACTGGAGGCGGAGCAGGAGAGTTGATCGTCGTAGGCGGGGTGGGCCCCCGTGGCAGTTAGAGAAGGGAGGTGAAGGAGACTGTGCAGGGCGAAAAGGACGAAAAATAATTGGAATCGCGCCATGGTGGATGCTGGATGAATGACTGACTGAGTGAGGGAGCAGGGGAATTGGTTCCTACACGCCATCAAATTGGAGATGCACTCCTTTGTGACGAAAATACCCTTCAATTTCAACTGGGGTGTGAATTGAGAGGAGGTGAATTGAAAGAATGCAAGAGTATTATGGTCTAAAAGGAGTGGATCTCTAAAATTTGGACGTGTAGGGAGCAATTCCCAGGGAGCAGGTATTGGGAACCACATCCTCTGCCCATCTCTAAGAGATGGGAAGAGTGCCAATCTCTGAACGTCAGCCGTCTGATTTAATCTCAACGGCTAAAGGAGCCCCGTGCATTCCACCACTCCCGAAAAAAATTATTGGCCCGAAAAAAATGAACCGTCCAAATTAGATCAGACGGTCGTGATGAGATGGGCACTCTACCCATCTCTTAGAGATGGGTAGAGGATGCGGATTCCGCAGGTATTGCCGTATTGCTTTTGCCGAGTTTAATTAGATGATGGTCAGGAATAGCTGGATTAAAAATTTGAAGAACCAAAATGAAATCTTCATTAGCTGGTTTCTCAAGTGGCGCAGTTCTTCAATGAACCTTGTTTCTAAGCTTGTATTTTGTGCTTGATTATGTCTTTTTCATCAATCATCATCAACAATTTAATTTTTTATAACTGATGCTTATCCGTTAGTAGTGTTTTTCAAAATGATACGACACAAGTATAGAATTGACACGACACAAATACAAATTAACATGACATATCAGCACCAATTTTATTATTAATATTTATTACTTTAACAAAATATTTTAAATTCAATGTATAATGGTACATCACATTATTTATCATTATTTGACTCATATTCATTAATTAATATAATATAAAAATATTTTTAAATATTTTTAACTCAACCAAACAATAAATTATTACATTTTAGTAAAAAAAAATTTCCTTTATTTTAAAGATTTTAATTTTTTGCAACTTTTTTAAAAAAAAATAAACTATAAAATAAATTGACATGACTAACACGAGTGCCAATTCGACACGACACGATATATCAGTCGTATTGTGCTAAAATGTGTGTCGTGTTGTTTCTATTTTTTTTCTTACAGGCGCTAAGTCCCTTGCTTGTTGAAAGCAATAACAACGTGGAAAGAAAAGGATCGGTTCTTTTACCATTTATTAGCAGACACCACACCATACAATGCGATTCAAAAAATAATTTGTCTCGATACATGACAGGGAACCACAGCTCGATTATGTTTGACACGATACGCGCTATTGGAAACCCATATCCGTCAGTCAGAGGAAAAAAAAGGTTCAATAGCTCTTTTCTCAAGGCAGTGACTTTTTTCTGTATAAATTATCAATTTATTTTCTTACCGATGATTTCTAAGTTCTTCAATTTCTAATATTAAAAGCGAGTTGATATGCTTTTCAAGTAAAAGAAAATTTTTAACAAAACATATATTTTGTTTATAGCAAGTAGACTTTTAATTTGCGTTTCAACTTGATATTAGATGAGCTCAAAAAATAAATAAATCAAGTAAATGCATTGCATATTATAGTCTCAACTCAACCTGTAAGGCTGCAACAGAGAGCTATTGTTCAAAACTTCGAATACAGAACGAAGAGAACAAGTCAAAGAGTACAAAGCTCTCCCGTTTCTCTCTACTTCCGACATGATTCCCATAAAAATCACAAAAAGAACCTTAATAAAAGCCTCAAATCCGCCAATCACCACACCAAAGGTACTCATCTCTAACTTGGATCTCATCCTTGGCCACTTCCAGGGTTCTCTAATCTCCATCTACCCCCCTCCCTCTTCTCCCTTCCAGACCATAGTCTCCACCATTCAATCCAACCTTCCTTTCTTCCTCAACCACTTGTACCCTTACGCCGGCCGTATTATAGCCGACCCAGTCTCTAACCTTCCTTCCCTCATCTGCAACAATTATGGTGCTGAATTTGTCATCGGACAGACCGAAACAGCTCTTTCAAGCATTGATTTTGGAGATATGGATCAGTCTTTGAACCTCATACAGCTCCCATTCGCCCCTGACCTACCATTGTCCCTTCAGTTGGTGAGATTTGGCTGTGGTAGGTTTTCAATCTCATGGAGCATGAGTCATTTACTACAAGACGGGCACGGCATAGCAACTATAGTGACAGCTTGGTCAGATTTTGTACGAACGGGTACGTTATCAAAGATCCCGAACCATGATCGGTCAATGTTTGTGCCACGGTTACCATTACGGTATAGCCCTTCACTTGACCAAGAATTCACACTATATAAACCAAGTGAACTAATAAATGTTCTCGGTACTGCAAGCCTCTTGAGAAAAATATACCGGGTTGAGGCTGCTGATATTGAACGGATCCGTGCAGAAGCAAGTGGACATGTTAGGGCAACTCGGCTTGAAGCAGTATCAGCATATGTTTGGAAATTACTTGCGACTGCTGTGGGTTCATTGGACACAACCTGTCGTTTGGCATGGATTGTTGATGGGAGAAAAAGACTAGGTCCCAAGTACAAAGAAGCAATGAAATGCTACCTAGGTAACGTTATAACCTACGCTTCAAGGGAAGCACGTGTGGATGAAATTAAAAAACAATCACTCATGTATGGGGCGGCCTTGACGAGAGAAGCAATAGAAGAGGTATCGTGTGAAGAACGCTTCGAGCAGTTGGTTGATTGGATGGAGGAGCATAAGAATGCTGGTAAATGGACTGAGATAGTAGGGGTCGGATTAGGTTCGCCAACAATTGTGATATCATTTATGCCATTTCGGGTTGAACAGGATTTTGGGTTCGGTGACCCGGTATTGACAATGCCCTGGATGAGGCCTGGAAGGCTTGGGTCGTGTTCTTTGAACATTATTAGGAGCCCCAGAAATGATGGGTCATGGCTTGTTAGTGCAAGATTGTGGCCGAGTTTGGCAGAGGTGATGAGGCGGGATGTCAGAAAGGTATTTAAGCCAGTGACAGCAGAGAGCCTCGGTTTCTTACCTGCTACGACCAGCCGGTTGTGAATGCGAGACAGACATCGCCATATTAGCTTCAATGCTTTTCAAAATAAATTGAAAGAAACTTTATGCAGGATGTCATGTGGGATCTATTTTTGTTTGTCAAGTAATTTTTTTATAAAATAATCTTTCTCCTTGTTTTATCACATTTGAAGAGGAGTCATCAGTGTAAACATTAGTGGACAAAAGAGGCGATCAATCAATTTAATTAACTGCTATGAGACCGATGATATACTTTGTATCCAAAACAGGGAATACAATTTCCCTAGTAACGCCAAACATCCCTTTCCAGTTTCCACTTTCCAGAACACAGAGACACCAGCGTTATTTTTAAACTGCAACTAAGGTTATACTAATTGCGGATGCTCATCACTGAGTTAGTGGGTTAATGCTAGTTGGAAATGATTATGAAGTCTTAGTCAGGAAAATTAGAGGAAAGATAGTAGTGGACCGCTACATTATTGGTCGTAAGCATTTTTGTAGCCTTTATGTTCACTTTTCTAGTAATGGAAAGATAGTAATAGACCGCTACATTATTTAATTAGGTTCAAGACGCTTACCACTTTTCCTAGTATGCTGAGGAGTGAGGCCTACCGAATAATTACAGTTACAATTTTATATACGACTGCAACATTATGGTTATATTTATGTTTTTTACTGCTTTAATTTATACAAAACAAACTAAAAAAATTTATAAAGGGAAAATCAGTTATATCCCCTCAAATCTTAGCCAATTGGAAATATTCCCTTCTAATCTTCAAATTTAGAAATATCCACCTCCAATCATGATTTGTATAGATATTTACCCTTTTAACTATTTTAAGTGATATTTTAGTACTGTAAAATATAAATTTTCAAAATTTGGACAAAAATGTCCTCTTCCCTGACGATTCATCTTCCCATTGTCTTTCGATTCTAATTTCCATTAGCGATGCTTTGTTTCGTAATCTGCCCAAGTTAAGATGCTACCCAAATCTTGAAATGATGCACATCGTTGCTATTTCTACTCTTATGCTTTGAACCTTCCAAGTCAAATTGCATAGTTTACTTGATTTTTCTTGAAAAGCAGCATTCCAAGATATTGACCTAATTCGAGGCACTTCCACGTTTGGCCTTGAGCCAATCATTACCCGTTCAAAAATGCTACTTTACTTCTTTGGGAGCCGTTTGTTTGTGACTTAGAAGATGCATAACTTAAATTATACATCCTTAAGTCACCAAACACCCGTTACATAATACGCCTTAAGGGTGCATAACTTATGCAACCTCTTTAGATTGCATAAGTTATGTAATGGCCCCGTTTAATTTTTTTCCCAACAATACCCATTAGAAATAATTAATAATAATAATTATTAAATAATAATAATTATTAAAAATCATAGTGAATTATTATAATTAATAATTAAAAAAATTTAACAAGTAATATTAATTATTAATAATAATGATTTAATAATAAAAATAATTAATCAATTAAAAAATATTTAATCAATAATTTTTATTATAAGATAAATAATAATATTTATAATATTTAATTAAAAGTAATTATTAATATTTCATAATAATACAATGATTTATTATTATCATTAATAATTAATAATTAGTAATTAATAATATTTAATAATTAATTATAACTAATAAATAATAATATTTAATAAGTAACAATAATTATTAAAAAATCATAATTAATAATATTTAACAAGTAATGTTAATTATTGTTAATAACGATTAAATAATAATAATTAATAAAAAATAATTAATCAATAATAGTATTTTATTGTTAAATAATTAATAATGTTTATAATATTATATTAAAAGTAATTGTTAATATTTAATAATAATAAAAATGATTTATTATTATCATTAATAATTAATTTTTATAATAATTAACCATAATTAGTTCACAACGTCTTATTAATACATAATACTAATTCAAATTAAATAATTAAAATTCAAGGGCATTTTAGTCTTTTGACATGAATATATATGTATGCATTAAGTTACTCATCCTTACTACACAACCAAACATCCATTACATAACACTACATAAACACTTAGGCATCATTAACTTATGCAACCCCTTACTACACAACCAAATGCCCCCTGGAGTTTAGCATTTAAACTTGAGTAACTCAAGGTTTCTAAATTTGTGCTGATATGGATTGCTAAGGATCGTGCAAAGGAAAAGAAAAATAGAATTGGTGTAAAGGATTTGAGGGCAATTTTGTCTTAAATCTTATAAATTATTTTTTTCAGAATTAAAATGTTAGTAGAAATAATGAAAGGGTAAATATCTATACAAATTGTGATTAGAGGGGATATTTTCAAATTTAAAGATTAGAGGAGATATTTCCAATTGGCTAAGATTGAGGGGATATAACTGATTTTCCCATTTATAAACTATGTAAAACAAAATCACTCATTAAAGACATCAGTTTAAACGGTTTTGAGTCCCCCTCTTTAAAGTTAATTCGATGAGTCTTAAAATCAAATTCATGGACCACTTTAATGATTTAAGCTCATAATATATTTTTTTCTTGTAATTTGATAATTTATAGTATTTTGATAATACTTTGAAGCTTAGAAGATAAGAAAAATAAATGCATCGTTGGTTTGTCGGATCAATTAGTTATAAAAAATTAAAATAATTTGATACTTTCTAAAAATTATCAAATTATTGCTTTCAAATTATAAATCGACTAATAAGCAGTAGAGCTTGTACCGGATAATGTATATACACTAAAATCTATATAATATACAATGTTGGGACTCTTTTCTACAGTAAAATGGTGATGTCATCATGACATCACATTACGATCGTAGTAATCTCCATTTCTCATATTAATGGACCCCATTTCACAATTTCAAATAAATATAGTTTTGTTTTAAAATTGTTAAGATGCTTTTAAAAATTCATTTAGCTATGACAAATTATGTGCACGCTCACAAAAAATATGTAGAATTTAATGATATAGAAATTTTCAATTATAAACTTATAAAATTTTTAAAATAATTTTCTGAATCACATAAAATTTAATTTGCATGAGAGTTTTATTTTTTAATTGTTTTGAGGCCTTGGAAAAATCATTTGATATAGAAATTTATATGCTTACTCAAAGATATATGAAGAATTTAGTGATATAAAAATTTTATTTATAGACTTATAAAATAATTTTAAATAATTTTTTAAATCTCATAAAATTGAATTTTCATAATTTCATAAATGTCATTAGGTTTTTAATTATCCAAAGTAATTTAAAAATTTATTTTTGCATGAAATATTATATAAATTCTCCTAAAATTATAACAAATCTAATCAACATAGAGTTTTTTAATGTCCATGCGATTTTATGAAATATAGAATATGCGGTACTTTTTAAATTATTTGAGGATATTTATTAATTTAATTTACCATAAAAATTTTATAACTTTCATTGCAAAAATATGAAATACCCAATAATATAAACTTTAATAATTATAGGGTTCTTAAATATTTTTTTCGAATTTCTAAATCTGATGGTTTAATTCTATTATTTTAGAAATATAATTCTATTTTTAATTGTTTCCAAACATTTTTGAAAATTATTATTTTATAAAATTTTTTATACATGATAACAAAATTATAAAAAATATAATAATACGAACTTTTTTAAGTTTATACTTTCATAATATTTTACATAGTTTCTTACCTCTGCAAATTTTCAAAATAGTTTTTAAATATTGGGTTGCTGATAGAGTTTCCTAGATTTAATTTTTTTTATTAAATTTTATTTGTATGCTTACAAAATTATACATAATCCGATGAGATTGAATTTTTTTCCTAATATTTACAACAGTTTTTATGGTTTTTTTTATTTTACTAATTCCATAAAATTGCATTATAACTTTTAAATTATTTAAAGATTTTTTAAATTATTTTTTCATCAGATTTTATATGAATTGTAAAATATGATGAGAAATCCATTGATGGCAAGTATTTTAGATTATTTATAAAATTATAGTCAATTTTATTGGTATTCAATTATAGATTATTGGCAGATAAAAAATTTAATATTTGATCAAATTTGTAAAACTTAGAAAAATCTTAAAACAATTGGTTTAGATGCACACAATTAGTTTTGTTCTCAAAATTCTAATATATTAAAAAAATTCAATGATTACATGTCAATTTTAGGACAACCATTCGCTTTTCATATATTAAAAATGACAGAGACAATTAAGGCTCCCTGAAAATGCCAATCTTATTACATGTCAGCACACCACTCATCGTGCGAAGCGCGAATACTAGGCTAGTATCATATCAATTAAAATTAAAATTTTGTGTAGTATTTTAATAAATAAAATTAGAAGATATAAGAAATAAAAATTTTAAGAATTAGAAATAAATTAAATAGATTAAATAATATTAGAAATTATTAATTTTAAATAATATTATTAATTAAATAGATTAAATAATATTAATTCCTTGGCAACCAATTGTACTTCTCCTGTAGTCCTGTTTTGTAAGGTATCTTTGCGAAAGATTCTCCATCTCGCTGCCACTACCTCCCCAGTCCCCACCTCACCTCCTCACAGAGAATTAAGTCGAAGAGAGAGTGAGTCATCACCTCTCTCCCTCTCTGCGATGGCGTTCTCCAGCCACTTGCTCTCCTCTCAAACCTTCTTCAAAGCACACAACTTAGGCCTTCCATTGAGGCGGCGTCAATCGGTTCTTCCTCCTCTCCCTCTGACCTCCGCCACACCTTCCCTGAAGAAGCTGAGCTCTCGACAATGGCGAGATATTGGTTTTATTGCCCGAGTGGAAGAAAAGGCCAAGACCTCCTCTCCTTTCTCGCCTGACCCTGACCCTGGAACCGAACCTCCTGACTATGAGGTTCACTTTTTCATTCTTTAGTAAAATTATAATTTTAAAGGTCTTAAAACTGTTTTCAACGATGCATTATTATATTCGGTGGAAGTCCAATTCTGGTACCATATGCATGTGCTAGCTGGTGTACTGCTTTGACTGATTTGTTCCTTTTTATCCTTAATTGATTAACCTGATGTTTGAATCTATACTAAACCCTGAACATTAGGTTTTAGAAATAAAATTCCAAAAGAATCATTGCTGATAATATTGGTATTGTATTAGTGGTCTGTTATGACAATGGTCAGGTTTTGGTCTGGTATGTTTTTTAGGCACTAGGCAGTGTCACTAGTTGTTGTTGAAGTTTTATTACTTTATAATTTGGTTTAACTGAAGGGTAAATAAGTGAAATAAATTGTTGACCTTATTCCTTATTGAATGAATTAAATTTTATCCAAGCCCATATTTTAACCGGAACCAAGGATCCAGTCAAAGCCAACTAAGACTTTGCAACGCAAGTTTACGTGCACTGATTTTGTATAGGTCTGTTTAATTTGTTGCTAAACAACAGAAAAGTGAACTTATTTTTTGCTCAAATTAACACTATTGTGTTCTTTGGTTCCCTTACGGTTGCAATCTGTAACAGTTATTGGATGAATCGGGAAATTGTGACCCTTTGTGCTCTGTGGATGATGTCAGTTCCCAGTACTTTGAAGCAAATTATCAACCCAAGACTGATCTCCTCAAGGCTCTGGCTGTTTTTGGGTTTGCCTTTGCCGGAACCGCTGCTATAAATCACTCCTGGGTTGCTGCTAATCAGGTCACATGTTGCTATTACTCCTAAAATAGTTCATTATAAGGATTCAGTTTTCTCAGCGGTATAATTAATCCATACTTATATTTAGTTTAATTAAAATTTCTTGTTCTCTGTGCGCAGAATGTGGCCATGGTGCTGGTATTCGTTCTTGGTTATGCTGGTATTATTTTTGAGGAGTCTCTTGCATTCAACAAAAGTGGTGTCGGTTTATTGATGGCTGTTTGTCTATGGGTTATCAGAAGCATCGGGGTGAGCCCCTTATTTTAAATTATTAGATTTGTTACACAATATGATGACTGGCATAGCGTCTTAGTGATATTGTTTATGGTGCAGGCGCCGTCAACAGAGATAGCAGTAACTGAGTTGACAAGGGCAAATGCAGAAGTGAGTGAAATTGTGTACTTCTTGCTTGGTGCCATGACTATTGTGGAGATTGTAGATGCGCATCAGGGTTTCAAGCTGGTCACTGACAACATAACGACTCGAAATCCTAGAACCCTCCTTTGGGTGGTAAGCTTTATTTGATGAATTTAGCTGGTAATTGTTCCAGACTGACTAATTGATTGCCACACCTGAAAAATACAAGTCAAAACCTATGGGTAAATTGGATCTGGCTCTGTTTGAGCTAAATTGTAATTTTCCAGAATGAGAAAAGGCTTCCTGAATACCCCTATTCTTTTAAAACAGAGCTTTTGTGCTGGAGAAACCGATAAATCAGGCAGTTAGTGAATGATGACCACTGCACCACCTCAATCAGACTTTGTCTTGACCCCCACGGGGTTAATGGATCAGACTTTGACCCTAACCAATTCCATCATTGGTTAAATTTCTCTATTTTGAGAAATCTCCATATTATAGAAATCGATCAAGTAATCTTTAAATATTTCCTTGACTTTGATTTTAGATCGGATTTGTCACTTTCTTCTTGAGCTCAGTACTTGACAATCTGACATCAACTATTGTTATGGTCTCTTTGTTACGGAAGTTGGTGCCTCCATCTGAGTATAGAAAGTATGTAATTTTGTATGATTGTTTTACCTCTTTTATTTTGGTTTTATAGCAAGTTACATGTGATATTTTACCAATCTTTTAAATGCCATAAACATTCTTTAAACTTGTAACTAAGCCAAATGAATTATATAACTGTGAATAACAGTTGTCATTTCAGACCCAATATCAGCTTAACAACTAGGCAGCGTGCTTGAGTATGTGTTTCACGTTGGAGGGTTCAACCATAGGGGCTGGTGGGTTGTTGAAGTCCAAGTTGACAACTAAGCAACCAACTTTCAATTTTTATTGCACAGCCATATTGTGTGCACAAGGATACTGATAAGATTCTGCTACTCATGTTTTTTGAATATTCAAGTTAAATAAGTCAAGACAGCTACTATTAGTTTGGTCCTAACTCCTAAGCATGAGTAAACTGGTTTGGAAGGATGTAGTTGAGCTATTAGAAAAGTAATAATGGTAGTCATTTTTTGCTCAGCTTAACCTTGTTCAGCAGTTTTGTATCTGTTGCAAACATGAAAACTGTAGGGAATTTTTTTTCTTTATGGATCTCACTTTTGCAAATATTAAAATTTCTTTTCCTTTTTGCTAACATGAGAAAATGTCCAGTATAACTGCAAAGAGAAGCTTATTTATTGTTAGAGTTACATTAGGGGTGAGTCAGTCACTCAGGGCAGGGAAACCTCCAATTTTACAGCTTAGCAATTGGGTGTTGTTTGCAGGTTGTTAGGAGCAGTCATTGTAATAGCGGCAAATGCCGGTGGTGCTTGGACACCTATTGGTGATGTGACCACCACCATGTTATGGATTCATGGTCAGATCTCTACTTTGAACATTATGAAGGTTGGTTCTACTTTTTTTTACACTATCTCATCAATAAATTTCATTGAATACTTGATTTTTCATTTATGCTCAAGTCTTTCAAATGTACGGTGGCAGGGCCTTTTTGTCCCATCAGTTATTTCTTTAGCTGTGCCGCTATCTCTCATGTCACTTACAAGGTGATTATTCTTTCTAGTTTCAATTAAGCTTAATTCCATATAATAATATAATTATTATGCAGTACATTGTTTTTAATGGCTTTTATACTTTTAATGCCATATAATAATAGTAGTAGTTTTTTTAATGTTAAATTATTAACATTTTCTTTTCTTGTGTGACTTTGTTTTATGTTTTACCTGTTGGGTTGCTGTTGTGTATGAGCTCCTTTTGTCCTTTTTTTTTTCTGATTTTTGGTTTTTCTGCTAGCTTAACGGTTTTTTATAGATGATCCAAATTGTGAAGTAGTATTATATTTAACATTACCTTTTGGCCACTCTCTCCTGGCTGCAAAAGTAGTATGATATTCGGTCTTTCTGACATGACACTTCCTCTCTGACTGTTTTGATGCATAGTGAAGTAAATGGATCCTCCCAGAAGAGTTCGAGTCTGCTGGCTTCTGAGCAAATGGCCCCACGCGGACAGCTGGTCTTTGGGGTTGGGTTGGGGGCCCTGGTCTTTGTCCCTGTTTTCAAAGCACTCACTGGGTTGCCTCCTTATATTGGCATTTTGTTGGGGCTGGGTGTTCTCTGGATCCTGACTGATGCAATTCACTATGGGGAATCTGGTAGACAGAAACTGAAGGTCCCACAAGCACTGTCACGCATTGATACACAAGGGGTGCTTTTCTTCTTAGGAATACTACTCTCCGTCAGCAGGTATGCATTTTTTAATTTCACGTGAAGTCGTACTCTTTTTTTTTGGTTCATTTATATACATGAGCGACTTTAGAGAGAAGCAACAATCCCCCTTCACTCTCACTTTTGCAAGAAAACCCTTGCTATATCGGCTAACTCAAATCAGTTTCTTATGTTAGTTTTCGTGAGCATGATTATATCAATATGCTTAGTACTCCGTGTGATTAAATGATCTAGTTTATAAATAAGGAAAATGACCTTGACCAAGAGAAATTTGATGATAAAGTTTGATTATTCATATTTTGAAGGTGATATTTAGAACAAATTTAGGGCCTAAACCATGTAGTGGATATCTTTGTCAGTTTTGCATTGCCAAAGTAAAGTGTTAAAGTTCAAGCGGAAATATCTCAATGAAGTAGGGTTTTATTTTAAGAAGAATACGAGGAATGCAAGTTGGCTGGTTTGCTTTTTGTTTCTGTCCAATTTGTTAATGTTGCTATCTTTTTCACACTTGCAAAGTTTGGAGGCAGCTGGTGTTTTAAGAGAACTTGCGAACTACTTGGACCAACACATACCGAACATCGAATTAATTGCAAGTGCAATTGGCGTGGCCTCAGCGGTTATAGACAATGTCCCATTAGTCGCTGCAACTATGGGCATGTATGACCTCACCTCCTTCCCACAGGACTCCGAGTTCTGGCAGTTAATTGCATTTTGTGCTGGCACGGGAGGTTCTATGCTTATAATTGGATCAGCAGCTGGTGTTGCTTTCATGGGGATGGAAAAGATTGATTTCTTCTGGTATCTTCGCAAGGTAACTTTGGGAAATATGCATAACCTCATATGGAAATCCTTGCTTCTTTTTTTTTCCTTCCCTTTTTTTAGTAAATGGACCCAACAACCCTAGCTGGTACTGGGTTTCTAACCAACAAGCTCTCACATGGATGACATTGTCTGACTGTATAATTCTCGATAATTTCTGGTATTGAAGTCTAACATTTTGTTTGTATAATTTTAAATCAGGTGAGTGGATTTGCCTTTGCTGGTTATGCTGCTGGAATTATCACCTACTTAGCAGCTCAAAATCTCCATCTACCAGTATTGCCTGATTCAGTTGTAGCTCAAATTCCATTTCTTTCTGGTTCCTAAACTCCAACATTTTTTGTGTCCGGAGTAAATTTTACATGCTCAATACAGGCATGGTTGTTTTTCTAGAGGATGTGTACAAGTAACGTTCTACTTAAAATCAGTTGAATCCCCGTTAGAGGTGTTGTCTGTGTAACTAGAAGAGGTCCAGGTACCTCTTTTTTTTTTTCTTTTTTTTTTTTTTTTGTGAGAGAGATAGGGAGAGTCCAGGTACTTCCATAGGAACAATAGTAAAATAGGGGAGCTCCAGTCAAATTTTTTCCTTTTTTGTTTTTCTGCACATAATGATGAAGTTGATTCTGTGGTTAATTGTTAGACCCAGTAAGCATCATATTGGAAACTTCTTTCCATATTACTTCGTTTTGAGTCCTTTGACAACCATCTTTTCTTATATTAGCTAAATATTTAAGTATGCATTGTACAATGCTCAAATGAGTTCAGAATATTACAATACTCTAAGAAATGAGTTCAGAATATCAAAAACAAGTTATTTGGCATTTTGACTTTTTGTTGATAAATTTGGTTTTTTGACTGGGTTAAAAGTTGCGGTTTAGACATCAACAAAAACTATTTCGGAGTTGCAAGCTTTGAAATACAAAAACTAGATGAAGTCGACAAAATGACAAGTCAAAATGGGTCAAATTGCCCATTAAATGACACAAATATTTTGGTAGTTTTATAAGTTGATAGGACATTAAAATTCCTAAAAGGTCTAAGAAATGATAATATAGGCATGAATTTATCAAATGTTTCTAGCATAGAAAAGTATCCAAAATCCAAACACAATCCTAAAGTCGCTAAACTTCAGTGAAATCCATCAAAGCAATTTCGTCTATAATATTACAATACATCAAATAAATCTTATAAAAATGCCAAATTCAAATGTTGCATGGAATCTGAAATTATAGCATAGAAAATTTAATCGAAAAAATAATGCGATGTTTAAGAAAGAAAATGAACTATGCAATCAAAGGGATTTAATTATTATTATTTGAAAAAAATAAAGTTGACGGCGGCTGGCAGGAAATTAAAGGGAATATTTTACACGAGCATTTTGACAACTAGCTTAATAAAATAAAATTAGATATGCACCTTTTTTTTTAATTCCGATAAACTATTTGTTAAAGAGTTAGTGGGAAACTGGGGATCAATGATTAAGGTTCGTTTTGAAGAAGCAAAAGATTAAGATCAGACTTCACAACATATATTTAGTCCAGTTCGAAATAAAAATTGATCACAAGTTTTTAATGTTACATATACCAAATTTTTTATATTTCAATCAATATTATAAAATTTAAAATTAAATTTAAGGAAAAATCAGCCATATACCCCTCAATTCTTCTCCAATCAGTCATATATCCTCCTATTTTTTAATATTAGTCATATACCCCTCTAATCATGATTTGTATTGATATTTACCCTTATCAATAATTTACAAGAAATTTTAATAAGAAAAATATAAATTTTAATGTTTACGACAAAAAAACCCCTGATCCTTTCTCTTAGTTTTGCCATTTATAAAAAAACGATTTTTCTTCCCGTAAACAAACTTAGAATGGCATAGGCAAGAGCGTAGATGCAAATTCATAGTCAAAATTACTACTTTTACTTTAAATTACATCTCGAAACCTTTCATAATTGCAAGAACAAAAGTCTAGCAAGAACAATAGTAAGACTTTACTTTCTCAAAAAATTATCTATAGTCTGTTCCTTTCAAAAGCATTGTTACTCCAACAAATTATTCTCTAGTCCATGTGCCATTAGTTGCTTGACAAATCGAAGATTGGAGGAAATATTTTGGGCCAAAATAAATGTAATCGGTTCCCTGTAGGAATTGACGATTTATTGAATTGTACAACACTTATTTGTGAAATTGTTGAAGATACAATTAGTTTGCATAGCAGTGCACAATCCCATGAATCATGGGCACAATTTGAAGTTTAATTTTGGAGCGTATGACACTGACAACAATGGATTATTGGTACACAACCTGATTTTAATATATAGCCAAGCTTTTTGATAATATAGATCTAATGCGAGTCTTTTCGCCATTTTTCTTCAAAGGCAGAGTTGAGCGAGAATGAGCAACGAAGGGTCAGGGGCTTTTTGTAGAAATACACAACAGTAAAGAACTGGATACATCCAGTGAAGGAGAAACTGGAGATACAACGCACAGTATTAATTAGTCAGTTAGTTTGTTAACAGTGGCATTGTTGTAATTATTTAGAAGTTGAGACTGAGTCTGTACGCTATATATAAGCTGTAAAACTCTCTATGTAAACAACAATTCATTAAGAGAATTACTTATCTTCCTCAATCTTTCTCTCTATTATAAATCCTTATATGGTATCAGACGCCACAAATTGAGCTTGCGCTCTACACAAGATCCAATCAAGATTCATTCTTTTCTCATCCCACGATGTCAGATGCTGAAATACTATCCAATCCTTTCTCAACCATGGCGATTAGAGATCAACCGATACAATTCGCTCACCAAATCAAGATCAATCTCTCTGTTGACAATTTCCTTCTCTGGAAATCTCAAATTGTGCCGGTGATGAAAGGCCATGGTCTCATGCACTTTCTTGATGGCTCCAAACCAGCCCCAAATGAGCTAATTTCTGGCAACAATGGCGACAGCACAATCAATCCCCTCTTTGAACTCTGGGAAAGACAAGACCAGCTCATTCTGGCATGGATATTCAACTCCATTTTTCCCCAAATCTTGACACAAGTTGTCAATTGTACTACATCAGCTCAACTCTGGACGAGTATACAACAGATTTATAACTCTCAGTCCATGGCCAAGATTCTTGATCTCAAGCTCCGTCTACAAACTATCAAGAAGGGAGGTGACACATGTGCCCAATACTTACAAAAAATTCAAGAAACTGCTGATCGTCTGCGCAGTATTGGCTCTCAAGTAACTGAGCAAGATCTGATCTCCTATACACTTCAAGGACTGAGAACAGAATATCAACAATTTGTCACAGCAGTCTCTATGAGACCTGGTGAAATCACCATGCTTGATCTTCAAAGCTTTATTCTGGCACATGAAGCCAGGATTCAAAACTCTCTTCAAACAAGTACTGCATTTACAGTAAATCAAGGTCAAACCAGTACAGCTGCTACTCCTGTATCTGAAGCCCTTTATACTGGTACCTATGCTCAGAATAACACAAGACCACCACATCAAAATCAAGGGTCTAGAAACATCAACAATCCTAGAGGTAGAGGCAGAAACAACTTCAGAGGACGTGAAAGGGGGCGCAACAACTACAAACAGAACCCTAATCATGAAGACACTTACTGTCAAATATGCACCAAATGGGGTCATTCTGCCCTGAAGTGCCACAACAGGTTCAACATTGCCTTCACCTCTCCAAGTCCAACACCTTCTCAACCTCAACAAGCCCTTATTGCTGAACCAACAGCACCTACACCTTCTCCCACCTGGTTTTTAGACTCTGGTGCTACAACCCATGTCACTCCAGAGCTCAACAACCTCTCCTCACATCAGGTGTATACTGGTTCAGACATGGTGCATATTGGCAATGGTTCAGGTTTGCACATTTCACACATTGGATCTGCAATTTTAAATACACCTGATAGGAAATTGATTTTAGGCAATGTCTTGTGTGTTCCACATATTATTAAAAATTTACTTAGTGTCTCTCAACTCCTCAAAGATAGTCCTATTTCCATTGAATTCACTTCCAATTCTTGTTTTGTGAAGGACAAGGAAACCCATAAAACTCTTCTGCTTGGCTCTCTTAGTAATGGTCTTTACTCAATTGACATGCCACATTCTTCTCACCATCTTCTTCATATCTCTCATACCTCTGCTGACAACTGGCATCAGAGGCTGGCCCACTGTAACAATGCTATTATTCATGCCCTTCATAGGACTAATAAAATTTCTTGTTCTTCTTCTCAATTTTCTTTCTATAAAGATTGTACAAGAGCAAAAGCTCATAGACTTCCTTACTCCCCCTCCAACTCCATTGTATCTGCTCCCTTAGAATTTATTCATACTGATGTATGGGGCCCAGCTCCTATTCTCTCTCATAATGGAAATAGATATTATATTCTTTTTACTGATCATTTTTCCAGATATAGTTGGGTGTATTTTTGTAATTGCAAGTCTGATGTTGTGAATGTCTTTACTAAATTCAAACTAAAAGTTGAGAATCTCCTGTCTCACAAGATTAAAACTATTCAGTGTGATGGTGGCACTGAATTCAAACCTATTCAGTCTAAATTTCCTAAAATTTCTTTTCAACTGTCTTGCCCCTACACACCTCAACAAAATGGTCTGGTTGAAAGAAAACACAGACATCTAGTTGAACTTGGTTTAGCCTCTATGTACCAAGCTCACATACCTTTACAGTACTGGGACATAATTTTTGAGAGCACTCTCTTTGTGATCAACAAACTGCCATCCACACCAAACTCCATGGTTTCACCCTTTACAAAACTGTTTAACAAGGAGCCTGATTACAACTTCCTTCACACACTTGGCTGTGAATGCTTCCCATTGCTTAGACCTTATAATCACAACAAATTACAACCAAGATCAGAGTCTTGTGTCTTTCTGGATTATTCAGCCAACCACAAGGGATACAGGTGGGATACAAGTGCTACAACATAGCTTCTGACAGACTTTACATATCCAGAGATGTCACAACATTTCCCTTTGCCAATGCAATCCCTACTACTCTCTCCCCCAATTCCTCTATCAATGAGTTTCCTCTCACTCTTCTTCCACAATCACTTCATACTCCTGTCCCTACCAATCCCTCACCTCCAGTCACTTCACCTATTCCTCAAACACTCATACCAGCACAGCCTGACATCATTACTGACACTTCAGTACCTCAAAATCAATCCACACAACTTGTCAATCATCATCCCATGGCAACCAGATCCAAGACCAACAATGCCAAACCCAAAAAATTCCCTCATCACCAATTATACAACTCAACAGTGCAATCTAATACTGACATCATCCCCACCTGTTACACCAAAGCTGTCAAATCTCCTCACTAGCGTCAGGCCATGGCAGTTGAACTAGAAGCACTTGCTAAAAACAGTACTTGGCAACTAGTTGACCCTCCACAACATACAAATGTAGTGGGGTGTAAATGGCTGTTCAGAATTAAAAAGAATGCAGATGGCACAATTCAGAGGTATAAAGCCAGACTTGTGGCTAAGGGTTATACTCAAGAAGAAGGGCTTGATTACTTTGAAACTTTCAGTCCAGTTGTCAAACCAACAACCATAAAAGCTGTGCTAACTATTGCTCTTGCCAGTCACTGGCATATTCACCAACTTGATGTCAACAATGCTTTTCTGCATGGTGACTTGGAAGAAAGTATTTATATGCAGCAGCCACCTGGTTTTGTAGACTCCCTTTACCCTCATAAGGTGTGCCTACTCAAGAAAGCTCTTTATGGTCTTAAACAAGCACCAAGAGCATGGTTTCATAAACTCAAACAATTTCTTCTGCTCAATCACTTCCACAGTTCTCAAGCTGATAACTCCTTATTTATCTTCAACCAGAAAAACATCACCCCTTTATGTATTAGTGTATGTAGATGACATCATACTAACAGGCAACAACACCCATGCCATTCAATCATTCATTCAGACCCTTCACAATGCTTTCTCCATCAAAGATTTGGGTCAGCTTCACTACTTTCTAGGCATTGAAGTTATTGCAACCAACAACTCCCTTTTCCTTACTCAGTCTCAGTACATTCAACAGTTACTAGAGGCAAACAACATGGCTGCAGCCAAGCCATGTAAAACACCCATGCAGGCAGGACTTCAACTCTCTAAGCATTCTAGTACCAGATTGTCAGATCCTCATTCTTATAGGAAACTTATTGGGTCACTGCAATATGCAACTATTACCAGACCAGAGATCACCTTCACAGTTAATAAACTGTCCCAATTCATGGCAGATCCTACTGACATTCACTGGGAGGCAGCAAAAAGATTACTCAGATACCTCAAAGATACAATAAATCATGGTCTTCAACTACAGTCTTCAAGTTCTCTACAACTCCAAGCATTTACAGATGCTGATTGGGCAGGGTGTCCTGATGATAGAAAATCAACAACTGGATATGCAGTATTTCTAGGATCTAACCTCATCTCTTGGTCCTCAAAGAAACAAACAACTGTTGCTAGGTCATCTACTGAAGCCGAGTACAGAGGTATGGCCATGGCAACAACTGAACTCATATGGCTACAGTCACTGCTGTCAGAACTGCAAATACCCATGCCATCTTCTCTTATCTTATGGTGTAATAATTTAGGAGCTACTTTTCTTGCTGCCAATCCTGTGTTTCATGCCAGGACTAAACATATTGAACTCGACTTTCACTTTGTCAGAGAACAAGTAGCCTCCAAACGACTCACTGTTAAGTTTATCTGCTCTGCTGATCAACTGGGTGATATCTTCACCAAAAGCCTACCTTCTCCACGTTTTAACTCTATTGCAAGCAAGCTCACTGTGTCAAAAAACCCACTGAGCTTGAAGGGGGCTGTAGAAATACACAGCAGTAAAGAACTGGATACATCCAGTGAAGGAGAAACTAGAGATACAACGCACAGTATTAATTAGTCAGTTAGTTTGTTAACAGTGGCATTGTTGTAATTATTTAGAAGTTGAGACTGAGTCTGTACGCTATATGTAAGCTGTAAAGCTCTCTATGTAAACAACAATTCATTAAGAGAATTACTTATCTTCCTCAATCTTTCTCTCTATTATAAATCCTTATACTTTTTTGTCCATGACTTTTAAAATTGATATTTTATAATTACACTTTCATTTATATTAACGAAAAGGGTAAATAGCAATATTAATAATGATTAGAGGGGTATATGACTGATATTAAAGATTAAAAGGGTATATGACTGATTGAAGAAGAATAGAGGGGTATATGACTGATTTTGCCTAAATTTAAACCGTTGATATTGTTAAATATTAAATTCTATTCTACTCATAAAAACACAAATTTAAAAGTGGTTATATATCACTTGTTTGTGCCATTCGATTGATTTGCTTTAGAATTAGATATCAATCGCTAGACGAAGTAACAACATGCTTTGGTATTTCGTCTAATAAAAAAAATAAACTAAGCATTATATTTATTTGTATTGCTACTAGATTGAACAACATCTTTATTGCCTAAGCATAATCCATGATCCAAACCAGTCCTGATCCATGATTCAAACATGGTCCGAGTCGTCCGACCCTATACGGACTCGACTTGACTCAGTACCGGAGCTAGTCGCAAACAAAGCGAAGCAAGTAGCGGACATTCGAGAATCGAGTGAAAAGACTGAAAGAGAGAGCGCGGTAGGAGAGAGACGGCGGCCCGCTTCCGACTGGGGCCTTCCTCCAGTCCTCTGAATACAGCCCATCTATCGGTATCCCGTGCGCATAGAGAGGTCATATCTCTTTCTCTTTCCCTCCTTATTCTCTCCTTACGCCATTTTTTCTACTTAGTGCTATATTAAAATTAATTGTTGGTTTTCAGCTTTAAGGGCCCGGTGGAACCATTCTCATGGAAGAGAAGCCGGTGGAATTCAAAAACCTGTGCTCCAGAGAGTACTTTGGTCACAAGAGAAAGGTATCCTAACATTTTCATTTTTAATCTGACACTGGGGTAGAGCAAAATGATACAGACAAGCTATGTTGTGCTTCTAGCGCTATTGTGTTTAATTCTTTGCTGATTGCAATTCTTTTAATTACAATGTTTTGCGTCTCCATGTAACTTTGTCCTGTCGATTTGTAGGAAGAAAATTTTGAAGCTTATTTACTGATAATATATTTGTCTCAGGTGCATTCAGTTGCCTGGAATTGCTTAGGCACCAAATTGGCTTCTGGCTCCATTGATCACACTGCCAGGGTTTGGAATATTGATCCCCACAGCCATGTATGTCATGCTTAGTTTATCTTACTTTTATTTATTGTGAATGTTATGCTGGAAGTGCTGAAGTGAAAAATGCCATTTGCAGGGGAAGGTGAAGGATATAGAATTGAAAGGGCATACAGATTGCGTGGATCAGTTATGTTGGGACCCAAAGCAACCAGATATTGTTGCTACTTGTTCTGGAGATAAGACTGTTCGACTTTGGGATACTCGCAGTAATTACACTTGTCTTATTTTTCTTACTTCCTTTGCTTGTGTTTTGAATGTATGATATGTCCCAATATACTAAGAACTGGTACCTAAGGTGCTGGGGCTGGTTCCATCAAGGTGCTGGGCTGGTTCTAGATAGCCAAGTCATAATAAAGAATGCATGGGTTTTGGCCTTCTAATTTACTAGTACTCAGCCTAGTTAAAGTGTAAGCCACGGTCAGGTCTTTTTACCTTTTTTCGAAAAAGGATTGCTTTTGGGATGCGCATGCTTGTTCCTTTCTTTTACCTTATATTCTTTTGCAGGTGGTAAATGTGCACAAAATGTCGAACTCAGTGGAGAAAATATCAATATCGCATACAAGCATGACGGGACCAACATAGCTGTTGGCAACAGGGTATTTATCTACTTTCTTTATTGTTACTTGTTGAAGAAATCATATTACAGTTCAACAGATATGTGGATTTGTTTACAAATTTGCACTAAAGAAAATGCATAGACTTTTTATCTGTTGCAAATAAGCGTTGTGTGTAATTAGTTGATCTCCACTTATGCTTGTTTTCTCCTTGTAGGATGATGAATTAACTATATTAGATGTCAGAAAGTTGAAGACAGTTCACAAGCACAAGTTCTCTTATGAGGTTAATCTTATCTTTATTTTTAATAATTTTAAATTAATATGCCATTTTTAACCTGAACATGATTTTTATATATATATTTTTAGTTGCTGAATTCTTACATGTTATTGCTTTTCAGATTAATGAGATAGCATGGAGCAAAACTGGGGACCTGTTTTTTATCACCACTGGAAATGGTAATTTATAATTCTTGATTTTTATCAGGATCAGAAAATGTTGAGACATGTTCACCAAAGTTACAGGAACAGGAATATACAATTTAAAATAGTAAATCTGGAATAAAAGACAGAAATAGAAATTACTTGTGTTATGGTTAATATATGAAACCAATGAAAAGAGAATTACTACTTAGGAAACCCTTCTACCTTTATGTGTGATAAGTGATAACAAACTGCTATAGAAAATTTATACCTGTTCTCTCCCTCCCTCCCTCCCTCCCTCCCTCCCTCACACACACACACACTTACTCTCTCTTTGTATTATCTTGTAGGTACAATAGAGGTATTTGATTACCCATCCCTAAAGCTACACCACAATTTGATTGCTCATACAGCCGGTTGTTATTGCATTTCGATTGATCCTTCAGGAAGGTTAATTACTTTCTTTTCAAGATCTCTCTCTGCCTAGATGATTTTTTTTCTCTCACTTATTTCTTCTTTATCCTTTGGGAAAAAAACTTATTTGCAACGTCTGTTCTTGTCATTTAAGATATTTTGCAGTTGGAAGTGCTGATTCCCTTGTCAGCCTCTGGGATGTGAAGGAGATGCTCTGCATCAGAACATTCACAAAAATGGAGTATGCATGTCTATAAGTTCTTTAGAGAAGGTTCTTTTGCAAATCACACCCTATATAGTTTTCTTTTTTATTTGCAACAAACAACCCAGCTTTTTCCCTTTGCTTGTATGTTCCACCCTGTATTTATTGAGAGATTCTCAAATAAAATCCTACCACAGTCAAGGGTGATATTTAAGATACAGATGCAGTTTGTTTAGTGCTGTTGTTTTTTTTCCTAAAACACAACTTTTTTGTTTCGTTTTTTACCTGAGTCTCCAAATTGTCCTAAACTCAAACCAAGGGACTTTACATGTTGGTGTCTGATTTTGTATGATATGCTATCAAACCAAATCAATTCAGTTAATAATAAAAAATAATAAAGGATAATTAATTCCTTTTAATTTACTTAACTGTTGTACGAATATATTTTTGTTTGGATACAACCTTAAATTTTTTGGGGTTAATGGCAATATCAAATTCCGGGTGTTGTTTGCAAATATGGTAAACTTTCGGGTGTGGTCTGCAAAAGACACTTAGAGAGACAGCTGTGAACTTTGATGCACTTAATATATTTTACTTGCAATTGTTTTACTTCAGGTGGCCTGTTAGGACTCTCAGTTTCAACCACACAGGAGAATTCATTGCTTCAGCCAGTGAAGATCCTTTTGTGGATATTGTATGTTTATCTCTTGTAAAACTACTAATATGAATTGCTAGTATTTTTTTTTTGAATAGAAACCGCCCGTAGGCATATGAATTGCTAGTATGGTCTTAGAGGTTTCTAATGGGCAGATGCAGTATATAATATTTCTCTTAAGATGCTAAATTGATATTTTAATATTTGTAAATATTAAAATTTCAGGCAAATGTGGAAACAGGAAGATCAATCTATCAAATACCAACTAAAGCTCCCATGAATAGTGTGGAGTGGAACCCTAAGTATAACCTTCTAGCTTATGCCGGAGATGACAAGAACAAGTATCAAAATGATGAGGGTACGTCAGAAGTTCGTTATTATCTTTTAGTATATGTAGAGCTAACAAAAGCAAAATGAAATTTAAATCTGGTGAAGATTCAGAGGATCCAACTAACCCAAATCTCATGAAGTACTTGGATTTTGGTGCAAGTTGACATCCCGTTGTTTCGATTTGGAATAGGGCCGCCAATGGATATGATAGTCCAGTAACCTAATGAGAATTTGTATGAATTATCTGCATGTGGATCTTAAGAAACAAATTCATAGCTTTGTTACATTTACATGTGGATCTGGAAGCTGGATCCTATTAGCTTATAAGATTCAGGTTTAAACCCAATAGGAACTAAATCCTAACCACCAGTGTGAACCTGAATCTATATGTAGATTTCAATATGGATGATACATAAATAGTCTAACTGAATTTTAATTCTTGGAATTCTGTCATGGTTCTGAGTAATAAAAATGGTAAAATAATAATGGGTTTCGTATTGATTCTCTAATGCTTGTATCACACAAAATTTGTGGTGTTTTCGACAATGCTTGCATTTTGAAATATTAAAACAACTGAAAGATGAACCCACAAAGGAAGCATACACCCCTTTGCAAAGCTAATATTTCGATCTCTATTGTGCTCACTGAAAAGCTTTTTCCCAAATGATCATTTTTTTATGAGATATGATCATGATTTTTGAATGGTTCTAAATTTGCAGGTGTTTTTCGTGTATTTGGTTTTGAAAGCACATCGTGATGTGATTGTGGGTGACATCACTTTGAGGGAACTGGTGGTGTGGAGAGAGATTCATACATGGAGTTTGGAGGGGATTCATTCTTCTGAATTATGCATGCTTTCTGCACATTAGACATTTATTATTGTGGTAGGATTTAGAGTTACATTCTCAATTAATTGAAATTTGAAGGTAACAACTTGGAATATTTTCAAAATCTGAGAAAAGATTATGCTAGGATCAGATTTCCATATGCTGGACAGTGCTCTCTGTGTTTCTTTTATCTTCCCTTGCTTCTTCTTTGGTGGTTAGTTAGGTGCATTTGGATGGGTTGCATAGAGGTTTATTCTGGATTAGTATGCGATCGAATTGGTTTTGAAAAATTAACTATTCCAGAAGTTATTGGTTAGCTCTTATAGGGACGTGAATAAAAAATAACTGATGGCCAATTGTGGATTTGTACGATGGTCGATGGAACACCTATGAGAGTGCATAGCGTCAATTGTGGTCAGCCAACATGATCACTGTTTGGTTATTGGGTTCATCCTACTTTTCTTAATGTATGGTCTTTGCCTCTTTCGTTAGGGTTCCGTTCTTTTATGGCTTATACTGTTTATCACTGAAAATAAGGGAATGGTGCCAACTCATCTAAATATTCACCATGATATAAACATATTTTTCGTAAATGGGAGAGACTCGTATGTTTACATTCACTTTTAAACCGAACCTGAATGTAACTTGACAAATTCATTATTCAATTCAACTTATTCTAACCACTACTTTTAGTGTTAATGAGGTATTGATGTTGTATTTAGGCTTTTGTTTCTTCCTCTCTTTTTCAATAGAATGACCCATGGGCTGTACTGATTGGGTTGTCAACCGATAATGTTTCACTTGTCTGTATTCGAGCTTTGTATTATACTATTATTATTTGTGTAGTTGCTTTGTCTAATCAGACGCGAAGATCCAAACACAGATCTGGATCTAGTATTGGTCTATACTATTTAGCAGTTATTTCTAGCCAAGATTCTGTTAAGATCACATAATCATCAAGAATGATTTAGCCCAATAACCTAATATCTGGGTAGAAATATGTTTTTTATTATTAAAGTTATATGTAAGATCTTAAGATTAGTGGCAGCACAAAGATTTGTAAAAGTTTTGAATTTATGGTAAAACTATTTTCTGCTTTGTGAAGTTGGTATTATTCGTCCACAAGTAGCTCAGAGCCAAACATTTCTAGTACTAAGGCCAAATTCATATGCTTATCATATCAAAGGGAACTGCAACTTTTAAGTGAATAAGACAAGGAAAGAGACAGACCAGCAAAAGGAGCATGCATTCCAGCAATAAAGCTGTAATACCTCGAATAAACCATTAACTTAATCTTTCTTGTATTGTCTGGATCTCTACCGTACCAAATTCATTCTTCCTCATATTATTAGGTCAGATACAATACTTTAATCATTCTTCTTAGCAGGTTTCATAATTGGCCCAAAAATTTGTTGCTGAGGTTTGCTGGCATCTACGGAAATGAAACGCGGTCCCAATGCAAATTTCATACAAGGATCAAAACTTACGAATCATTTAAGTCCTGTACGGGTGAAAATAGTTAACACTTGTTTATTTATTGATGATCATTAATTGGTAACCGATTTCAGGTCTGAGGTCAAGTAGATACTGACGGTTTGAATTTCAATACAAGAAATCTAGAGAAGCATGACGCATTAAACTGCTGGGTATAACAAATTTGTTAAATTTTGTTGATGTGCGGATAGAATAATGGAATCAAAACCAGCTGAACTTATAATCCTTGCTTTAATTCACAGAAATTAATTTACCATATCCCTTGCAAAGCCTAAAGTTTGTAAACAACATAAAACATCTTTTACATTTAGAAACTAATAAAAAAGAAAAGCAAACCCTTTCTTTATAGAAAATCAAAATAGAGCCCTAATTAAGAATCATATGGTATTCTATCAAGCACTTGCATTGCATCTTTCATTGATGGTCTCTTTTGAGGCAACATGGCACAACAAGAAAACCCTAGCTTGAAGAAACTCAAGATAGCATCCTCTTTGCCTCTGACTATACTTCTTAAACTGGCGTCGACCATCTTCAACACCCGATCCTCTTGCTCTGAGATAGAGTTCAACTGGCACAGTTCAACATCTGAGAATACCCGGCCTGATATCAACTCAAGTAGCACAACACCAAAAGAGTACACATCAGATTTTGAGCTGGGTTTTAGGTTCTTTAATGTTTCAGGTGCCTGATAAGAAGCAGTGGTACCCAATGAAGACGAAGGCCCGGCAAATGGACTTGCGGGCAGTGAGGGGGATAGATCTGGAAGGCTTAAAGCTGACCGCTTGCTCCCAAACTGCCGGTTTAACAGGTCAGGCCTAATCAGTCGTTCAAGGCCAAAGTCTCCAATTAAAGGCTCAAATTCAAATCCTAGCAGTATATTGCTTGGTTTTATGTTTCCATGCACTTGCTTCTTTTCATGGATGTATGAGAGGCCTCTTGCTATTCCTTTTGCAATTCTCATCCTTGTGTTCCAATTCAAATGTAATGGCGAGGAACCTTGTTTCTCTGTTACAAAATAGTAAAAAATGAATATTAAGGCGAACGTTTTGTATACCTAATTACCTATGTTTGGGTAATTCAATCACAACTTATGATACCATATAATTTTGGGATACCTGGTAAATTTGAGATCGATTTTGACAAAGACGCCTAGCATATACAAATAGCATATCTGATACATTTACAACTAGCTGCCTTTTGTTTCATAGCTTTAAAATCAAGGATAATTTTCTATCTACCTAATTTGTAAAATTCTAATTACCCATTCATCATATATAACTAATAAAAGGATAAATTCTTACTTCGGATAGAGATATTTGAAAGACTTCCATTGGGTGCGTAATCGTGTATCAGGAGCTTCTCTTCTGGTCCCCAATAGAAACCCCTGATTCTTAGCACATTGGGATGCCGGATTCTTGCAATTGCACGGACCTGCGTCTCAAAATCCTTCAACTTCTCAACCCCATTACTGTTACCATTTTCTCCTATTCTTCTCACTGCTAATGCTGTACCATCTGCCAATACAGCTTTGTACACAATATTAGGTCCAGCTGCCCCTAAAATATATGCCGAAGCCTTCAACAAACTTTCCAATTCTAACTCAGGAGTGCCATCTATGGTTATTAGTACCGGGTTTAGGTTATCTTTCTTCTCTTTGGATTTGAAATTTTTCAATTGTTGCAGCGCATGTTTCTCTTTTGATGTCTCTGCTTCTGTCTCAGAACTCTCTGAGGTTTCTTCCGTTTCATCTTCGTATTTATTTTCCTTTCTCAAACAACAAGAAAAACCCCTGCTGCTTGGTCCTGGTTTGTCTGATGCCTCTCCTTGTGGATCCCCTTTTTTTACAGCACTTAATTCTCTTTGGTCACTTTCTTGTTGCCTTCTCTTTTTAACATGGTAAACATACATGAACACTATCGATAACACAGCAATGCCGGCTAAATCTCCAGCAGCTATAGCTAATATGGTGAGAAGCCTAATGCTGCTATGTTTTCCTGACCGACCACCATTGATTGCTGAATCGCCACTTGTATTGTTTGGTATAGCCGCAATAGCAGGAGGAGATTTAGACTTTGCAGTTGGGTCTGTAGCATTTGGTGGGTTTGACAGTGATGAAGGAATCGTGCAGAGGTTTCCAAGTGGCGCGCCACATAAATTGGGATTACCCAGAAATGCTGCCGGCTTTTGTGTAAGAAATGCTCCAGTTTGCGGAATAGGTCCAGTGAAATTGTTGAATGAGAAATCAACTGTGGCGTTTGGTGGAATTGTTGTACCGAGTTCCAGTGGTATGGTACCAGTAAGATGGTTATCAGACAGATTCAAATACTTGAGATTCTTGCCACTGAACTCAGCTGATAGAGTACCATTTAGAATATTTGAGCTAAGATCAAGTGTTTCAAGGCGGTCAAATCCACTGGCCGGTAAATCGCCATGGAGGTAGTTATTTGATAGAGAGAGAATAGTCAGATTTGGTAACAGGGTGATATTGGTCGGCACGACACCAGTAAGTGCATTTCCTGCAAGGTTGAGCACCTGCAAGTTCGTCAACTGTCCGACCGACTCAGGCACCTCACCAGATAGCTCATTATTAGAGAGAGATAGCACGCGCAACTCCGTGGCATTGAAAAGTGTACTAGAAAGGGTTCCATTAAACAAATTTCCTGATAGATCGAGGTGGCGGAGATGCTTTATCAGCCCTAATTCCGGCGCAATGGGGCCGAGAAGTTGAGAGTTAGGCAATACTATACTAATGACTCTCGAAAATGTCGGGACCCAACTGTCAGAAGAATCAGAACTGCCTGTGGTGTTACTGATACTACTGCTTGTATTAGTTGTGGTATTAGTTGCAAGACTGCTGCTAAGAGGGAAGCCCATGCATACTATCCCGTTCCATGAGCAAGGCGACGTGTCGAAGTAGCCCCAGTTGGAGAGAACAGATAATGGATCAGAGAGAATAGAGTACTTGAAAGAAAGAAGCAATGGTATGTCAGGGTTGATAGCAAGTAGAGGAGAAGGAAGGAGAAATAGGAGAATGGATAGAGAGAGGTAGGATGGAGAACAAAGGTGGCTATCTCTTGAGGTCTTCATGTTTGTGGTATGAAAAGGAGAAATGCATGATCTTAGAGGGACAGAAGGAGAAAGGAGGAGAGTGGGGTTATGAAAAAGGTGCAAGCAGTGGTAGTCGCTCACCAAATCAACGAGTGATGAAATGGGAAAAAAAGGAGGGAAAAAACAAAACAAAATATTAGTTTCATGCAACTTGTTCTAGTCTTGAGATTACTTAATCCAGCAAAACATGGATTCCACAAGTTGTGTGTACAATTATGGCAGTAAATATGGGTAATGACACATGGGAGGTGATTAACGGTCAGTTATTAAAGGAGCATAGGATGGAGCAGGGACATGTGAGCTAAGAGGGGATATTTGTTTCCTTGTGGATTTAAAAATAGACAAGGCACAGCACATCTCGTCACATCAGCGGCCATGAGCCTCTTTTCTATAGAGGTACTGGAGGTGTCTTGTAACTTGTTGCAAGTGGCCTAGCATACAAACTAAAAAAATAATAAATAAAACTCATCATGTAAAAATAGAAGAATTAAAACAGAAAAATCATCTAGATCTGACTCAACCCATGACCAGTCATATTTTAACCAATAATTAGAAAATAAAAGTTAAAAATCTCTCATGTAAATTTAGAAATTAAAATAATCTCGCATTCCGAGTAATAAAATAATTAAGCAATCTTTTATTTTCTTCTCGCTAAATGAGACTTTACTTGAGACACTTTTGGTTCAAAAAACATGAGCAATTTTTTTCGCTAAAAATTTATAAAAGGAAAACTTCGGTTGAAAACAATTTCTAACAAATGCTTTTCCCAACGAGACATCACTAAACTTACATTCTTCTAACGAAGCAAGATGACTTGCCGCCTAACCCGAAAGAAAAATATTAATAACTATAAACTCAAAAGGCAAGATGATGTTTTTAGAGGGCGTCTTCAATTTTGCCAAAAAAAAATTTTTTATGTTTGTGTGAACTTAAATGTTTCTCTTTTTTTTGTCGATAGATATGCTTATTAGACTGGTTGAGATTTATCAAACAGGTATGCACTTAGCGTGCAGGGACTTTAGTGAGAAAAAAAGGGTCAGTATATTCTGCGGACTGGATTCTGTCAGTAGGCATTCATTTTATACTTACACATAGTCTGTAATACTTTTGTTTCCATATAATGAAAACAAATGGTAGCCAACGGTTACTTTTTAATAATTAAAAAAAGAAATGCACCCAAACTTACAACATATTTGAACCAAATTAGAATTGTTTGATCGCCATGAAAATTACTTTATACAATCTCAGACCATCAAATAATAAAGTTAATGATAATCTGTTAAAGACAAACAATGAATAGGTAACAAAAAAACGTGTTATATGAGAGTAGCGCACAGTAGCTTTTGATTTCATTTTTTATCTAATCCTGTTTTTACCAAAATAATTAAGCATATACACACTAGCTAATACTGTGAACTGGAGAAGATTTCAGCTTTTCTCACATCAAAGGCCTTCAGCTTTCACTTTGTCAAGCCTGCCTTCAGTTTTTTAATCTGGAAACTGGAACAAATGTAACTGGAAGACGCACCTGCTTACAGGCATTTGTTAATGAAAAAAAAGGAGATTTACAAAAGATTCCTCTGTTTCAACTTAGCAGCCTCAATCTTAAATCTTGACTTTAAAACAGAAAATGGTAAGGGCAAAGATAAAGGCAACACCACACATTCATTTAATGAGTGAACCATCATTATTTTTCCCAGGGAAATATAAAAATTGCTCGTCAATACAATTTTATTGCGTTATTATTTATTGTGAAGTTCACAGCATGAAAAATACAATTTATGTATGTCAAAAAAAAATAAATATGTTTTAATAAAATTTTGACATGTGTAATTCCTATGCACATTTAAATTATACATAAATTACACTTTCTATATACACAGTGGCGAAGCCACGTTAAGTTTGGTGGGTCCATGGACCCACCTTAAAAAAAATTACTTACAACTTAGTAGGTTTGTAAATAAAAAGAATATATAAGAAGTTTGGATCCATTTCAAAAATTTAAAGGACCCAGCTGGATATGTCATGTTTGAATTGAATTGTGTAACAATTTTTAAAATATCGCAAAGGGACCCATGTCGTATTCATCCTAATGAATCGCCTTCTTCCTCCATCCGTAATAAATCTTATTAAGATAAAACTTATAATAGAATATGAGATTCTTGGATAAATTATCATTGACTCTTGAATAATTATTTTGCATATTGGATACATTATTTTAGATCTTATGTTGTTATTATAATATATGTTTGATTTTCTCGTGTTTATTTATGTGACATTATTTTAGTTGTTTATTTAAAAATTATTATTATACAATGTCTATATTAGATGTAAGATTTTAAAATTTGATTTGTGTGGTTTATCGGTTGGGTGGTGATTTAACGTTTACCGGTGATAAAACGACAATACAACAGATAAAACGGTCGTGTGATATAAACGAGTGCGATATAAACGAAAATATAGACACAACAAATAAAATAGAATTTTTTTAAAAGCTTGATTAGACATTATGTCATTATCATACATATGTTTTTTCATCAAAAAAAAATTTATGGACCCCGCTAACGTGAAATCTTAGCTTCGCCCCTGTATATACATATACAGGGCTTTGAGAAGTGCTGCGATTGAGCTAGGCTGCAATAAAAAATCATACATTCTAGATAATTTTTAACTAGTTTTAAAGAAAAATATTAGTGTCAAAACACTTGAGTCTTCTATCTTATTTACATAGTAACAAAAATACAAGTTTTTCTATTTAAATATCGCAAAATAATAATAATATTATATGAATTATTTGCATATTATTTGTTTTCAGCATCTCGTCCAATAAATAAAGGAAATATCTAATTGTATCTATGTTGACCTATGTATGATAAAATGACCGTACTCTTTCATTCTCACCTTGCCAGTGGTAACACCTAACTAAGTCAGATTTATGCATTTAGTGGTAAAACAAGTTCATGGAACGATGCGACTAAAAGATGGGAACGTTTGTTAGGACCATATCTGCTTGCTGTGCCTGTGCTCCCAGATTAATAGATGCACTCGGTTACTTCTTGAAAGATGGAGAAAGAAGAGAATCTTGGTCTCCGGAAAAAGACATTTGCATGGAAATTAGATCCAATGATTCCTTCTTTTTAACCCACGAGTTGGTGCCTTTGGGTCCGTATAAAGTATATATATTGTTGTTTAAACTTTAAACACTGTTAATTATCCAATCAAAACAGCACAGCCATTTTGTGGATTGTAATTAAACAAAACTAGGATGCACAGAGGTGGATTAAATCGGACGGTCCAGATTAGGATAGCACTCGAAACAATATTCTGAGTTGGGTACCACAGTTCGTACCTGTAATTCTGTTCATCAGGTCGGAATTAGATGTGACCACTAAAATGCTATGGCGTCAGGTTGATCCAAACTCTTATCAACTCCCGCCAAATTCCATACAATTTGCAATCGTTTCACTTTCACATAATAAAAATGACTAATTTTATAAAACAGAGCTTGTACATGAATCTTCGTCCACCTATTATCACCGAGTATCTTTAGGTGTATTTTGTCGTTCCGACTTCGGAGAGCTCAAACATATAATATTTCATCAAAGATTGCGATGTATGAATTGTTATATTACAAATCATTCGGTAAAAGATAAAACTTGCATCAATTTTTTTAAAGTGTCTGACTTACATGAGGTGTAGAACATATACCAACTATCTGATATTCAGATTTAAAAATTCTATGTTACTTTTAGTTCTCGATTTGTTAAACAAATTACAAACTTCAATCTATAAAGATTAAAAATATACATAATACATAGTTATAATTATTTCTTTAATCATTTTTGACATATTTTGCACATTATGTAACGTCTAATAAATGGCTTAATTCTGGTAGAAGTGCATAATAATTTCCTCCAGGTGTTATAATCGTCGGTCCCTATGATCACTTAAATTGGAACAGCAAATCTCCTGTATCATACTGTACTATATGTTTGGAGCCTAAACCCTTTGGCACTGAATGCTATATCTAACCTTACAATCGCATTCGTACAAATGCAAGTGAACCACCTAAATTAATGAGCAATGTAGCTTGCAACAAATGAAATCATAGCTTCCTGGCTCCCTTGGTTGTCAAAACATTTGATTGCAAATTCACCAAATCTACTTTGTAAGTCGAAAGATGTGACACAGGGAGGGTTGGTGAAAATTTCAGGTTATCCACTCTGCACCAACAATCGTTTGGGAAGAAAAAAGATTAGCCCTGGTTTTTAATATATTATGCTCCGGAAGACAGGACGGCTGGACCTAGGAAGATTGGACCTAATGATATTTTTTTTTGTAGCAGATTGTCGATTGATATATAATTGGGCCTCGCCTAATCTAGACAAGAGAAGATATTTTCTTCAGAAACCCTTTCTTCAAAAAGAGTCGAGCCCAGAAAGTCATAAAACTGTTAAAGAAATTTCTGTGGCCCAAGATACATTGTGGGCCGCCTACTAGGATATGTTTGACTATGACATTTTATTATCTAATCCTCTTGATTTCATTTCACCGAAAAAATTATAACTAACTTTAATTAATTAAGAAATTATAAAATAATCCGTTTTTAATGAAAATTTTAAAACTGACTGCGCAGTTTCGGAATCTGAGATTCCGAAACTAATTCTGCTTAGTTTCGGAATCTCAGATTCCGAAACTAGAACTGCCAACTTTTGTGCGGGAAACTAGCTAGTTTCCCGTCTATTTTGTCAGAATTTCACTATTTAATAAATTATTTGTCATAATTTCACTATTTAATAAATTATTTCAATATTTAATAAATTTCACTATTTAACTGTTTTCAATTTAACTAGGCCTTTCATATTTTTTCAATTTAACTTTTTTAAATTTCACCTAACTTTTGAAAATTTAATAATAGTTGTTTTAATAAATAATTTATGTTATTATTTTCAAATTTTCTAAAAATATTATAGTAAAAATAGTAAAATAAAAGTAATAAAGTAGTGTTATATGGTAAAGTATAATAAAAGTAAAGTAAAGTATAGTAATAAAATAGGGTAAAATATTAAGTTTTCTGACGTTTGAGCGGGCCCGCTAGCTAGTTTCGGAATCTCAATTGTATCCCTTCAACTTAGGCTGCTTACAATGAAAGAAAATATTTAAAAATCGATGTTTTGGAACACTATAACTTGAAGGAGGCTTAACTTTTGATAGGAACGTCCGTTTTGGGCATATGATGACTTTTCGGAAAGCTTGCGACGAGATCTACAAGGTTTACGGGGGTTTACCCCGTAACGACCATTTTCGGGGCCAAAAAACGCTGTCTGAACCTCCAAAATCTACTTTGAAAGTTTTCAAACCTAAACATCACATAAAACTACTTACAATTTTTTAAAAATAAAAAATTAATCATAAAAAAGAGAAATGTAGTAAATCAAGTTACTTTCATTATAGTTAACAGGGGTGTTTGCCTCCTTTTTCCTGTCTGGATATAGCATGAACCTCTTGTCATTTCTCTCTAGCGCAATAAAAAGTGTTATGTTGAGTATTATCTCGTATTGATCTGAAGTTATGGGGTTATATATAACGCGCAAATTCTAGTATCGGAATCTGATTGAAAACTGTTTAAGCAGTGAAATAATTGATGGAACACTGTTTAAATAGTCGAATATTAATTTTGTAATATTTGGAAAATTTTTCGTCAAGAATAGTAATTTTTTTTAATTTTTAAAATTTTTTAATTTTTACGTGATATAGATTTTGATATTAATAAAGTAATATATAATTTATTAAGTATTATAAAACAATAATAAAATAACAATAAAATAATAATAAAATAATAATAAAAGGTTAATAAATATCGGAAAAAATCGCCCAGATTCCGAAACTAGCTAAAAGTTGAATAAAATAATAATTAAAGTTTGATGAACGTCGAAAAAATGGCCCATGCTAAGCAGAATTAGTTTCCGAAACTGCGCAGTCATTTTTAAAAAATTAATTAAAAACGGATTATTTTATAATTTCTAAATTAATTAAAGTTAGTTATAATTTTTTCGGTTCATTTCATGCATAATTATAGAATAATTATCTTCCTTTTGAACTTTTTATAGATCTCCTGCCTCTTCTAGAACCTATTGCAAACATTAAACAAAATGAAAGATTTAGCTGCATCAATCTCAACAACGCTGGGTATAACAGTTCAAATCACCAATTCCATGCCGGTATTATATATTCTAGTTAAACTCCCAGATTTAAAGCAACATTTGAAAAATATATTCTGATTTTAGCCTCGCGGGTATGGAAACCAGATTTCTAGATTGGAAAAATAAAATTGATAAAGAACTTTTTGTTTTGGCGCCAGTACTCGCCAGTTCTTATAACTCGACTTGTTGCGCATTCATTTTCTCATGTGTTGTTTCAGTATCATTAATTAAGGAAAAAATCAGAAAAATATATTTTTAAAAAAAGTGTCCTTTTTATTTGATTGATGCTGGTATAACTAAATTATACAACCAACCGCATTTTTGTCTCCTGTAATCATACACTTCCAGACCCACATAGCACATGAACCCTCTACCTATAAATAGTATCGCAGTATCTGACAATAATTAAATAGCATATCACACAATATGAATTACTATATCTAACCACAACAAGAAGACATTATAGCCTTATCGGTTTCAACTGTATTGCCACATCAGCTACTGTGAAGTAAGCACATCAAGCGCCATAAAGATGAGCTGGAAGCTTAGGCTTGACAACGCACTGGAGTGGCTCCTTCTTGGGGGTTGAAAGCCCGAAAATTTCTTCCAAGCTCAAATCAGCCTCCTTCATCCCATCAGGAAGTCTCCAGTTGAATCCGTGCAACAAATTTGCAACACTCACCTGAATCACCTTTAGACCGAGACTGTAACCCGGGCACATGCGCCTGCCTGCTCCAAATGGCAGCAATTCAAAATCGTGGCCCTTGACGTCAATCGATTTTCCAAGGAATCGCTCTGGCATGAACTCGTCAGGTTTGTCCCAGATGGTTGGGTCACGCCCAATTGTCCAGACATTCACTAGCACACGCGTACCGGCTGGAATGTCATACCCATTAAAGGTAGCATCCTCACGAGACTGCCGTGGAACCAACATTGGAGCAACAGGGTGCAACCTCATGGTCTCTTTTACGATTGCATCGATATATGGGAGTTGGTTAATATCTTTCTCCTCAACCCAACGCTCTCGTCCAATGACACGGTCAAGCTCCTCTGTAGCCTTTTTGAAAATCTTGGGTCGTTTCAGAAGCTCTGAAATTGCCCATTCTGCTGTCACGGCAGAACTCTCTGTTCCTCCAGCTATCATATCCTGAAAGAAAAGAAAATTATTTCTAATTAATTCTGTTTTTCCTTTTCTTTAGAGTATATCTATCATACATTTTGATGAACTCGATGTTTGCAAATTTTACTGACCTTTTCAAGTTTGACATGAAGCAAAAAAATTAAAATATATGACAACCAAACCGACTAAAACAAAAAAAAAATGCCCAGTTGGTTTTTTATCAGTCGATAGTATGACATAAATCAGGAGAGCACACCATGTTTGACTAATGCCAGAGAGCAACAGTTGGAGCACGCAGCTAATTCTAATAAAGCATTTTATTGTGACGTAGATAAGTGTATACTGTCAGGTCACATTCATTTTTCCGCACTAAATGTCAAGTCACCTTAATCCAATTATGACAATGTTGTGTAGTGGGTTTCAATTTGAACAATAAAAACGTTGTATTATAACCGATTATATGACCATGGTTAATTAGTCAATTGATTACCTGGGTAAAAGCTTTAACGCCTTCTCTTTTGAGCTTAACCTCCAGAGTAGGATCATCTGCCAACTGCAACAAGACATCAACCATGTCCTTGGCCACAAAGTTTTCCCCCTCGCTCGACCTCCTCTCATTGTGTTCATCCAACACGTGCTCCAAAAATCTGTCAAACATCTTGCCCAACTTCTTCATCCGTTTGATATACCCTTGCAAATCAAGGAAATTCAACCAGGGTATCGAATCCCCGATGTTCAACACTCCGTTGAGCAAGAACAACTCATCCAACATCCATTTAAACTCCTCGGGTGATACAATAGCTCCCTCTGATGACTTGTCTAAGTACTTCTTACCCAACACCATCCGGCTTATCACATTCAAGCTGACCGTTGACAAGAAATCCTTCAACATGATGACCTTTCCTGAGGAACTGTACAGGTCTCGAAGAAGGTTGCGTATCTCCTCAACACGTATGTACTCATATGACTCAAGCCGCTTGGCACTGAACAGCTCCACCAGGCACATCTTGCGTGCCTGCCGCCAGTACGGACCGTACTGAGACCAGGTGATGTCTGAGTAGTTATAGGTTGTGTACTTCCCAGCCGCAAACTTTGGGCGGTCGGTGAACAACACGTCATGGGTTTTGAGAAAATATTTGGCAAGTTCAACCGATGATCCGACAACTGCCGGGTATGAACCAAAACGGACCGACATCAAGGGGCCATACTTCTTGGATAGTTCATGGAGTGACCGGTGCGGGAGAGCGCTCATTAGGTTGAGATTGCCAATTATGGGCCACGGCTTGGGGCCGGGAGGGAGGTTGTACTTCTTGCGGCGACGTACGAAAGTGATGGATTTGAGGAGGAGGATTGTTGCTACCATGATTACTGCATAATTCATGGCCCATGGCGGTAAGTACTCCATTATTGGCAAGGTTTTGAAAATATTTAAGGGGACTGATGGTTAGTGGTCTTTGTGTTTTCCTTGGTACAATGAAACGAATCAACGATGGATGGCATTGCAAGTTAGAAATTAGACTATTTATAGGTGTTTGCTATGGTTGAAGTTGCTCTATCAGTGTCCCCACTCCCCACTGCCTTTCGTATTTTTTTTACTCATTTAATCAATACCCCTTGGCATTTGTCGCCTCACTACAGAGAAAACAGAGGGAACTTGCCATGGTTGTTCTATGCAATGTTCCAAACAAGTAGTTCTATAATTTAGTAAGTCAAACTGAGAAAACGCCACCTATATTACTAATGTCTTCTTAATTTCGTCTTTATTTGCTTGCCTAGTTATATATAATATAATCTAATGTAATTAGATGACTTTCTACAGGTACATGATTATTTATTTACGTTTTTTCTTTCCGCAAACTAAACCCAACTTGGAGTTGGAAGTATATTTGCGCCACTTTTTCTGTGCATTCATTAGTTGAGTTTATACTCAGCTCCTCTCCAACTATTCATGTGAAAAAATGGCATAAACAAAATGATAATTTTTCATATTAATGTTTTTATTATTTGAGTTCTGCATGTTTAATTTTTCAATTTTTTTTTTAAATGTAATTAATGATGGAGTACAAAGATAAGGCAGTTAAATTTCCGGGGTCGTTTTCTTATATTGCGAATTGCAGTTGGGCTTTTATTTGTTTAGTAGCAGTTGCATGAACACGTTTTCTCACATGATGGTCATCTTCCTGACACTTTCCTGATCCTTGTAAGTTGTAATAACATATATACTCAACGGATTCAATGTGGGCAAACCCAAGTGTCCATCCTTAAATTATAATTTTAGTAATTATATTATATTTTTAAAAATTTTAAATTTAAAATATTTGAGTAAAATAACATTAATTATCCGCACTTTATTATCTAATAAAACAAACAAGTATCTCGTCAAACAAAACGCTCACTTTATCTTTCAGATATATGCGTTAACTGCCGACGCATATAAAAAGGTAATTGAATCAGGAGTCATATGCAGTAAAAAAAATATTGTATATAATATTATGTATTTTCCATTTTACTATATATCATATATGTGACAATATATGCAAACATCGTATATATGTTGATCAGGAACACACAGAGAGTTGGAGACTGCATATGCAAATTGCGATGCCAATAACATGAAGAGTTGGAGACTGCATATGAGACTAAATATGCTCGGATCATCCTAAATGTCTTTTTTTTTTTTTTTTGAGTATCTATATTTGCCAAGTTCTTTGAAATCGACTCCAACAATTATCTTATGTACAAGAATTTTTTTTTCCCCTTTACTATAAAAATAAAGAGATTTATTTTTTTCCAGACCGATTTCTCGAGGCTAATTAATACGGTAATTTTAAAAGCCTAATTAATAAAGGGACCAGAGCATGATACACAGTGTAGTTGGTTTATGCTTTCTCTCTCTTACTGTCTTACATTACAGTTGAGATTGCAGATACGAGGGGAACAATTCGAGTGCTCTTAAGTCTCCGGAGACTGAAAGTGGAGTATCCTTTTTCTTTTCTTATTATCTTTTTAATATTTTAGACTTGACCTGAGATCTAGACTTTAGAGAAGTAATTTTTAATATTTCCTGTTTCTATCTATTAGCATTGACGGAGGCCCGACGCAATTATTCAATAAATATAACTAAAGCAATTACAAATAAAATAATTAATTTTCAATCAATATCCGTAAAATTATTATATAAGAAGTTATGAATTTTGAATTACGAAAGTCGCAATGAAATTATAGACCATCATTATAGAGGTTGCCCGTCGATCCTATACCTCCTGCGTTCGCTTTTTTCCTTTAAATGTAAAATCTTTTATATGAGATGTCTATATAATCATAATAATATATGCAAATGCGATGGGAAAAAATATATAGAAAGATAATTCAACTTATAGCTTGAATTTAAATCCATTCTATCTGTTAGTTCACAATATAATTATATAACAGCAATAAATTTACGCCAAATCATAAAAAGAATGGAAAAAAAAATAAAGTATGATTTTAGTCAATGACAATTGTAAGCAAGTACAATGACGCTTAAAAAGTAATACCCATGAGGACTTCTTCATTTAATAAGAATAATATTTTTTCTTTTCAGTTTCCGGTCCATATCATAACACATCCCGACCATTTGGAAAACGACTTCCACCACACATGAGAAAGTTGCAACTTTAATTACAAAAGTGATTGGTTAATTCGATTTCACCTTTTATTTTACTTTTGATCTTTATCGTTCCTAACTTGCCATGTAGCTTGAACATTTTTGTTACAACCTTTTTTTTTTAAGTTAAGAAGGTAAGTTTAATGACTTATTTTGAAATTTAAATGTCATTAAGAATCTTCAATCGGATTTCGAGTCGCAAACTCGAACTAAAATGCCTTTCCATTGACATTAGATCAAAGACTAATTCTTAACATTTTTCTCAAGTTAATCAGAGTTTTTTTTTTTTTAAGTATTCAGCATTTGTAGGTGTTTTGTAATACTTGTTTCTAATGTCTAAAGCTACAGATAAAAAGAACATTATAAACGGTGGACTAAAAAAGTACTAATGTTTTGTCGTAATTGCCTCCACACAGAAATTTTGTTTTAATTTTTATACTGTCCATCTTTTAAAAGCTGCAACTCATTTGTAGGTTGCGGACGGTTATCCACCCGTAGTGAATGCTCAACCAATTGAGGACCTACTTGTTTTTCTGTTTTATATATACGTCTTATTTGTTGAAAAAAAATTAAATCAAAATAAATAATTGATAATTCTATACATGTCAAATTGTGAATCAATCTAAATAATTATACATATTGTATAAACCATTTTAACATATACGTGTAATTAACGACTATTTACTTTTATTTTACTGAATAAAATATTTAGTAACAAATAAGTATGGGAGATGGACTCTTAACATTTTCCTTAAAAGACACAGCATAGAATATCACATCTTGAACTCTCGAAGCATAAAAAAAAAAAATATTTATGAAATTTACTATGATAATAATTATTATTATATTTCAGAAGAGTTCTAACGGGGCAAAAAAAAATAGTACAACATTATTTCACAAGCTCACAATTTATATTTTATAATTTCAAATTCCAATAGTTGATATTTAATTCAAAAAATTGAACGAATCTTATAACCTAGGATAAATTGATTTCAATATATTTGTATAATTTCATCTATTTTCAGTATCAAATAAACTCCTGCCTCCTCACAAAAAGAAACAATGATAATAGTTCCATTTGAATTAAAACTTTTATTTTAAAAGAGAATTATAATATTGTGTGGTACCATAAATTTGTTCATGGCATTAAACCTCTTTGCGTCATATTTAACAAGGTTGTCGACCACATAAGAAAAGCTCCTGTTGTAAAATGTTTACATAAAACATCTGATTAGTACAGGAAGGTCCTTTTCGTAATTTTATTTACACATTTTTAGCGTGTATGCGTGAATTAATTATGTTGCAAAACACTCTGAAAAACTGAGCTATATTGTACCAACTCTGATAAACGGGCTTGACTGACTGATTATTAAACGATACCAGTCAACCAATACAGATACTCAGCAGTCAGCACTCACCACTTATTTAACTTTAATATGAAACATCTCATAGGTTATTGAGTTGACGCGGACTCACGGTCTTTTCAAGAGTCAACATTCAAAGTAGAAATTACAAAGTCCTTACATAGAACTTCACTCGTTCAGACCTATTCTGTGATTTTTTTTAAAAAAAATTATTATATACAACATTATAATAATTTTTTTTGTAAAAAATAAATTATTTAAACACCACATCACTCTTTTCTGTCAAAGGGTCTGACCATTTATCTGAAATGAACATCTAGACCACACATCATATCAGATCACACAAATCAATGTTCCATATTTGATATAACAATTATTTTCACCTCCTCTATTGAAATTAATCCGACTTTTTTATAGGTGCTTTTATAAGTAGTATAGATAGTAACGTGGCAAAGCTTTAATAACTTAGGAAGTTTATGAAATAATATATTTTATTTTCAAATTTTCAATAATTGTTTTAACAGATAAGAATTCCAAGTTAAATACATGCTAAATTTTCATTTTTTAAAAAAATATATATAAAATGAAAAGTTAAACAATCTATTAAAAAAAAATCTCTAATAAACAACTTGTTAGCCTAATTAATGTTAAATGCCCACCATTTTGTAACTTTTGTGTTCCTTGTTGTTCTTCGTGATTTGTAATAGGTAACGGATAAAATGTTATCCTTGGAATTAGTATTTGCTGTGTTTGGCTATGAGCTTATGACAATTTAAATACTAACAAACGGTGAATTTGGATGTGGGAGAATGCATTCTAACCTCAAAATATCACGTTACGAGAAACTAACAATTCCCAAATACCAACTAGAAAGTAAGTCGCCTCTTAATGGATGATTTGAGCAATCTGTATCGATCAGCAGTCTAAATAAAATGTAAATCCATTTTATGTAGATCGAATTAGATAGGATCAAAGATGGAAGTTCCAGCTCTATGCAGATGCTAGGCCTTTACCTCAAAAGGATGGGCTCAAAAGTTGGGCTAAGAAGTCCAATTTTATTTTTCTAAGGATATCCCTCCATATAGTACTGAGTTATCCAGCCATTTTCACAATGATGATTGCCCAGCAAGCACTTGGTTTTGTGATTACTCTACAAAACGGTTTTATACAGATAAGGATGATTTTCCTAGTTAGTATCCTCTCCCTCTCATGTACTGTTTTAATTAGGATAATTTTCTCAATTAGCACTCAGTTATGAAAGAAAACAAAAGGAAGACGTATAATGACATAAAAACCAAAACTAGACAATTCCAAATACGAATGGAAGCCCAAACTGACTACCTACAAAAATCAGCATGGAATATACGACATGCCAAGAATAACCTTGCCTATTGGTTCAACTCATGTCTCAGGCATTTTTTATGGTACAAAAAAAAGATAATTTTGGATTTTACTATATTCCTTCGAACCACAATGCATAAATCATTTTCCATGCAACAAGAGGAAGAGCAGATGAAATGCCAGAAGACTGCAAAATTTCTTTGAATTGTCTTTATTGAATGTTACAAACTCAGGCATCACCTAAGCCAACAAAATCCATCAAGAAAGAAACAAAGAAAATGAATTATCATCTAACAGAGAAAAATTGTGTGCTTGAATATTTGGAGAAAGAAACCTATTAACTCTAACAGTTAAAAATTCCCTGTGGACGGCTCATAAAAAAGTACATCTTGCCACAGTTATTAGGCCATGTACTATTTCTATCCTCTACATATCTTCAATTGAACTAACTCTTCTTCAGATTTTAGCAACAGTTGCTTAGTGCTCTTTGTAATATAGTCGTCCAAGTTGTAACCAGCAACGCACAGTCTCGAGATGAGTACTTGGGCCAGTGGTCTTTGGTTTTGCACACAGAGCCTCTGAATTAAACGATCAATGCCCTTCTTGTAAAACAAAAGAAACCTTTTCTTAATTGAATAAAGCACCAAATGAACTGACCAACCCAGATTATTGGTCAAACACAAACGATCTATTAGGATACAACAACTCGCAGGTGTCAGATCAATACCATATTCACGTAAAAGTGTATAGATAGTAAAGGCATCATTGACCCGCCCTGCAATACAAAAGCCGGTAAGCCAGATGGTGTACGGGTCAGGGCCAACTGACCCATGTGCCCGGTCCAGTTCAAGCAACCCACGAACTGCCTCCTCCAAGGAGCCTTGTTCAAAATGCTTTCTTACATCAGAAATAGCATTCAGTGCTTCAACTTCAGTACACTCTTGAGCCAAGTAGTCCAGCCATAGTATCACAGCCTGTCCAACCTTTTTCTTCCTACCAAGGCTTTTCATTAGTTGATAATAAATCGATACGGTCAGCTTGGACTCTGTTTGCAAAAGATGTTGTAAGAGCTTATTGGCATCTTCATCTCTATGTGCCTTAAAAAGCCCATTGATAAGAGTGCAGTAAGTATATTCATCAGGAGAGTAGCCCTTTATCTGTAGCTCCTTGAAAAGTTTTAGAGCCCCATCAATATCACCGTATTTACAGAACCCGTTGATCAAAGTATTGTATATGATGACATCTGGCATAACCCCACTATTAAGGATGCCATGCACAAGCTTATATGCCTTCAGAATTTGACCAGACTGACACAATTCATTGACTTGTTTACGTAAACCAGCACTGTCACGAATCTGGTCTGCTCCTTGCGAGAGCCGAAGAAATAGAAAGGGGTTTCGACCCATCTCCATTTTGTAAAGCAGTAACTGTGCTTGGTCCATCCGACCTGCTTTGCAAAGCCCATTCACCAGCGAGTTATAACTATGGATTGAGGGTTGAATTCCAAGGTTAGACATTTCATCAAATATCTTTTGGGCTTCATCAACCATCCCAGCATTACATAAGCCCCGTAGCATTATAGTGTGTGTTGCTGTATTAGGGACCAAATTCTTTTTTGATAATTCTAATCGAAGTGATCGGGCTCGGTCTAACTGACCCCCATCGCACAAAGCCTTGATAAGGGTATTGTAACAAATGATATCAGGCTCTAAACCTCGATCTGTCATATCATTTAACAAAGAAAAGCACTCTTCAACCTGACCTGCATCTGCATAGCCTTTAAACATGATTGTGTATATCATAGAATCAGGCTTCACATCCTCATTCAACATTATGCGGAAGTACTGGCATGCCTCGTTAAACCTTCCTGCCTTAAACAACCCATCAATCAAGGAACTATAACCTTCTAATCCAAGAACAAAACCTTCCTCCTGAAAAACTGCCAACCGTGCAAATGCATCATCGATCCGACCCAATTTGCATAACCCACTTATGACTGAATTATAATCAGCCTCCCTCGGTCCACAGCCCTTCTCCTTCATCAATTGCAGTAACCGATTCGCATCATCAAACTTCCCAGAACGACACAAAGCAGTAATAAAGATGTTATACACATGCGCATCAGGATAAACATCTCTCTCGAGCATTTCATCGAACAGCTGCAAGGCATCATCCACCATCCCTGTTTTACACAACCCATCCATGACAATGACATAATTAGACCTACCAGGACTACCGTTCAACGTCAACATCTGGTTATAGAGTGCCATGGCAAGCATCACCAAGCCCTTCTCCATAAACATCTTAAGCAATATACCATACACCCTCGAATTGGGCGGACAGTCAAAATCAGGAACCATTCTCTCGAACACCTCAATCGCCTTCTCAGCTTGTCCGGTCCTAACATACGCAGCAATCACCGGTTCAAACGCCCCGGCCGGGATATAATGCTGGTCATCATACTTAACCTTAATAAAATCCAATGCATGGGGGAGGGAATCGGGGTGTGAAAGGAAGAGAGAAACCATGCGATTGAAGGAGTGGAAAGAGCCGAGGTGGCGACGGTAGGAGGCTAAGAAGTAGAGACGGAAGGCGGGGAGAGGGGAGGAGAGGGAGAAGAGGGCCTCGGTGATGATGCGGGAATTGAGGAAGGGGTCGAGGTGGCGGAGAGAGGTGAGGTAAGGGAGGGAGGAGATAAGGTCGTCGGCGAGAGAGAGAGAGGTGGAGGTGGAGATCGGGTGGGAGAAGAGGAGGGGCAGGAGGGGGCGTGGCCATCTCATGCGGTCATTAGTTGAGACTGATGGAGTGTGGAGATGGAATTGGATTTGGAGATGGAGGTGAGAGGGAAGTGGGAAGTGACTGCGGAGGTGAAGGGAAGGGGAGGCGGCGGTGGTTGCTTGCTGGGGGGGTGGGTTTGTTTGATTGATTGACCCGACCGTCGCCTGTTTACTTGGGATGCTTCCACTCCCAATCGTCCAGTTCAATGGTGTAGGAATATTAAATTGGATTCTTGATTAAGAATTTGTAAATGATGGTGATGAAATTAAAAGAAAAAATTAGAAAGACCTACATTTTTTTTTTTTTGGCATCTGAGTTATTTTTTTATTATGTTGGAGTTGGACTAACAATCTTAAACTTTACGAGCTTTTCTTTGATTCGTGATAAATAGCACTTTTGAGTTTCTAATTTTTAATGATTGTGTCCTCAAATTATAAAATTTATAATTAGTCCCAAAAGTTATTAAATGTATAGCATTAAGTACCCAATACAGAATGAGCCTTTGAAATTTTATTTATGCCAAATTTCCACATTCCTCTGATTTAGTAATTCTTTAATTGTTTGTTTGTTTCAGATGGCTCATGTGTATTTTTCTCTATTTTTTATTTTAAAATATTCGTTTGATGTGCAATGTAATTCGTACAGCGATATAACATTATTCGTGTTTTATTGCCTGATCGTCATGTAAATTGTTGTGTTATCTATAGTCAATCGTGCATGACGTTAGCTTTTCTTTATACTTGTGTTCGTACTTTCTTCAATACGATTTCTTAGGAAAGCTGCCAAGCCTTCTAAAAAAAATTAGAAAACTTTAATTATTTTAAAATAATGATAAGTTTGGATGGTTTGAAAGCAAAATTAGAAATAGTTATTGGAGGTTAAACATATTATATTTAATCTCTATCTCTATACTTATAAAAGCATCTAACAAAAGGAGTAAACATTTCAGATAAAAAGAGTTAAACATTCAGATTAAAAGTCATTAAACATTTTAAAATCAAATATGGTTCATTGATTTTGTTGATCTATAGTTTAGATCTAAATATCAGATAAAAAGGTGGCTTTTAGACTGGAAGAGCCAATGTTGCTGGTGGAAGAGTGACTGCGGAGGGAGATTAGGCACGAGAGTTCGATGCTCTATTGCGCCACTTTTAAATTTTTTTTGGTCATGCGCTAATTTTCATTTTTTTTTTTAATTCATGCACTAGACCCTTCCCACTCCCTCATCTCTGGTATCTCTCGGAAAAGGAAATAACCAAAACGTAGCGTTGCCCTGATCCTCTCCCGATTTCAAGAAAATAAAAAGGAAAACTCAGCGCCTTGAGCAGTAATTCTCTGCCTCTTTCCTTCTTCGCCTCTTTCTTGTTTCCTCATATGCGCAACACCTCTACAAACCTGAAAATCAGATGGAACAAAATCCAATTGCTAGGGTTTTCTCGCCTCCGCCAAAATCCAAGTTTTCGTTCCGTCTGAGGAATGGCCTCGGACTCGACACTCTCCCTCCGCCTCCCTTTCTCCTTTTCTTCCAATAAAGCCACCCCCGCCTCCACACCAGCGATGACCAGAAGAGTGGCCTTATGCGATCCACCTCCTCAGCCACCTCTACATCAACGATTTGTATTGCTCTGAACTCCCCTTTTCTCTTTCATTAACTCCATTTAGGGTTTTAGAAAATTTGCTTTTTCTTACTTGATTGATGGTTTGAAATAAACAGGAATAGCATGATATTCTGTGTAAATCGGTGCCTCAAGGGATTAAAGATGCTTGGCCAGAGCTTGTGGCGGCATGAAAAATTGGATAGTGTCTCTGGACAAAGGATTATGTTGGGTTTTACAATGATGTTCGATTTCAGTTGGAGTCCAGAATCTTCTGATATTGTAGCCTCTTTCTTAGGTTAGTTTTCTTTTTTTGTCAATTCATCCTTGTTTAATTTAACTATGTGGTCAATTTTTTTTACATGTATAATGGTGTCTGATATGAAGATGCTCGGTGAAAGCTGGGGATAAACTTAAAAAGGTGTAGCATTACTCAACTATACGACTTTGCTTTAGATATCAAATTGTGGGATTCCATTGTACAAGCATTGCATTTACTTATTATGTTTGGTGTTATGTGTAAATTGTGCTTGTGCAGAGAACTACAGAAAGAAGATGTTTGACCTTTTGAGTTTTGACATTTGCATATTCTACCATTTTCATCTCTGCTGTGGCTCATGAGAATGAGTGAAGAGGATGCTCATTTCATGGGAGATGAAACAGATCTGATTGTGTTCACTGCCAGGAATAAACAAGGTTAGTCTGATCCGATCAGATTTTCTTTAGTTTTTTCTCTGTTTTGATTTTAGCGATTGAAATTAGATTCTATTTTTCTGAGAGTTTCAGTGAATTTTGTTCTTTCTGGTTAAACTTTTTGTATATTTGGATTATACTGTAGTTGATATAGTTCATTATTTTCATTTACTACATGTCATAATTTCTTTCTTATCGTTCTTTGCCATCTTATTATTTTTGGCACATCAATAATATATATAATATCTTTCTCAAACTTTATCTTATTGTTGCTTCTCTTGGCTTTTAACTGATCAAACACAATAGATTCGATAAAATTGCAGGTTGTTATGCGCTTGATGGTGAGTTTGAAATTCTCAATTCGATTCTTTTTCATTTGGTGTTATAGTTAATTATTCCGTACTCATCAATCTTTTTTCTTTCTTGTGAAAGGAATATGAGAGGTGAGAGCAAACATGATGCTTCAACACTGTGATAATAATCCAATTCCTTTTAAAATGTAAGAAAAATTCTATTTAATTTTCCAATATGATGATTTTGTATAAACAAGTTTTCATTTTGTTTCTCTTGAATAATGTATGTCAAATGTTGCTCCACACTTAATTTCCATAAAATATTTATATGCCTTCTTTATCCCACTTTTACTCTAATATGTTTTATTTTTTCTTTTAAAAACCCCGGATGTATTGTTAGCATATAATTATGGGGCCTTGTGTTTCACACATGTTTTTGAAACTCGGCGAGTCAACCCGAAATCGAGTTTACTCAGACTTGGTGCTCACCGATCCCACTTTTGCTGAGTTGGGGCAGATTCGGTTTGAGAAACTTGAGACTCGGAGTCTACTCGGGGTAGTTCACCCTATAGGCCCTATAGGGGTTGTGGCGGACTCGGACTCGAGCCATATATAGAAGGTAATCGAAGGATGCTATCGTACCCAAATGTTGATTCTTTGGCTTATTTTAATTTGTTTTTTTTTTTAAATTTGGCATCAAGGAATAGATCATATGAAGAAGGAGATGTGGACCACCCGGCCATGCCTGAGAGTATGAGATAAAAGAAAAAATACTTTGACTTGGCATATGGAGAGGATGGCAGTACAATTAGCACATAATACTATCAATTCTGACAAGAAGAACAAGCAAGCAGCAAATGAGAGTGCGGCCAGCATGCCGTACTTGCAACATTGGGAATTCAGATGGAATTGGAAGGAACTTGTTTTACTTTTTCACAGTTATGCCCTTTCTATTTAATTTTCTATTTTCCTATCTTACATTATTGTTTGTAGTAGTTTCAGTCTTACATGAAAGATGAGTGGGTTAAGTAGTAGCAGCTAGGAGAGTTGAAGAAGGGTACTGTACATGTTTGATCAAAGAAGCAGGGAATTAGATCTTTATTCAGAGAGTTCAACAATTACTGTGTACTCATTTTACATTTCTTAATGAATTGTGCCCAAGGGCACATCTTCAAAAGAAAAAAAGAGCTTTGACTTTCAGCATTAGAGGATTGAAAAGAACCTAGAAGTTTTAAATTTTAACCTGCTTTTAGTTCAGAAGGAATAGAATGAAAAGAACCTAGAAGTTTTAAAAAAAGTTTGCCTCTGACGTTCTGACATCAGGCTATGCGAGAGGTTAAATCACACTAATTTGATTTTTTTTTAACGATTGCTTATTTGAGTTTACCATTTTTTTTTTTAACTATGCTGTGTAGGGTAAATGGAGCAGATTCACCATGAAACTTAGTGATAGTTGTCCAATTTAAATTGTATCAAAATTAGTTTCTTTACATACATATAGCCATTACAGAAAACTGTATTGAATTATATCACTATTCCAACCAAAAATCACTTCTCTAATCAATTACAAAGCAATGTAATTATACAATCATCACCATAGCATAGAATGAGTGAAGCAAAATATCAAGAATTAGACAATCCCCCTATTCGTTGATTGGATGGAAAATGAAGAACATTTCTTTTAAAATATAAACAATGCAGGATTAGGGAAAAAAATTATATTGATAAACCCTTAAACATTAATTAAGCAAAACAAAAATGTTTATGCCGTTTTATTCAATTGAATATGAATAAATTTGCTATTAATTAAATTTTCCAAGAAATTTTAGCATTGGCTAAAACATCGAAAAAAAATTGTTTCCTATAAAATATCTATAATTATATAATTATTTTCCGCCTTTATTAATATTTTATTTTCATTGATGGTCCTGGTGGAACGATAAAACGTACATGTACAAGACATTATTGGCTGCAGTTCGATCCAGGAAATCATTGCAATTGTGAATTGATTTTAAGAAAGGAGAAGTGCAAAGCTTTTCGTTACAACAACGAAGTAAGAGCGATTCAAGAATCTTGTCATGTTATATTATCTTTTTTTTTTTTTCCTTTGAGACAATATACTTTTATGTGAAATTTTTTTTATTAAGAAACATATTTATTTTCATCAAATTATTTTTTTTGAACAGTTCACATGTTTATTTTTTATTGATTTTATTTATTTAAATTGGTAAATGTTGATGCTACCTTTAGCACCGATTAAGACAACGTTGACCTGAAATATTGAAAATATACAGCATGTCTGTGTTAAATAATATTTTCATGTATTAAAGTTCGCCCACACATTGGGTGGGCACTCCTGCTAGTAGTTAAGAATGAGCTAGTTTTTATCAAGGATATTATTTTATAAGTGGTCCTGAATTCAAAAAAAAAAAAATCAATTCGAATTTGTTTGTATTATTTTGTAATCTCTATCTCTACTACTTATAAATGCACCTAGAGAAAGGTCACAACAATTTTTGTTAACAATTTTTATACCGTTGATCTGTAAATGTATAGTTAGATCTGTCTCAACACATCTCTATGCGCACACAAGGAAAGAATTATCTCAGTTTTGAATTGCTGCACAGAAGGAAAAAATTTTCTTTGGATTTGATTGGTTTTCCATCTAATATAGAAACAATTGAATAACATATCAATTTGTATCGATGGTAAATTAAGAAACATATTTTTATTGTCTAACATTATTTTGTTTTTTTATTTGCCCACATATGAGGGCATCTTATGCTAGTAAGATTAAAAGATTAATGAGGAGAAAATTAGAGGAGATCAACGCAGTTATTCATTTTGATCTCTTTGTAAATCATCTCGTACTTGGATTGACTGACTTGCGTATACTAATCTTCACATTTAAGTATTTAACGCATCTCAATTTTCAGTTTAATAAATCTAATTTCATTGGTGTTATTCGGATCTGATTCTGATCAGTCTGGGACTTTCGTCAACAAATTTTTGTTCCAAAGCAGAAGTGATATCAGAATCGGGTTATAAATTAATTTTGGGCCCAGATTTTTAGGAATAAACCAGCCCTCTATTACATCTTCTCCTAATTTGTAGGTTTTAAAATAAAAGCATAAAACCAATAAATCTGAAAGCGATAATTTGAAGGAACTTTAGCTTCGTCCATTCCAAATTAAGAGCTTAACACTTGCAAGCATTATCCAACTACTATCCTATTGCACAGGCCTAGTTCTTGTTTTTTTGAATATTTAGGCCTAGTTATTGTCGGATGTTAATAAGGCCTGTAGTAAATGTGCTCCACTCCAATCCACTTGTAGTTTCCTTCCACAAATTTGGATCCACTATATATTTCATAGTCTTAAGAATTCGAATTTTCTCTGTATGGGGCTCTAATGGACCTAAGTTTATCCGTTAAAATATAAAGAATTCCCGTGGAACTTCAAAATTTTAGGCTCATTAACATTATAAAATTTACTAAAATTTAAGAGGCGTTGCAAAGTTGTGACTTTTAAGCCTGAAGTGCTCCCCTTAGATGCTACTGGGCTGAAGATGCTATTTTTCCAATGGACTTTGAGAATTCTACATAAAAGAACAAGCATGGCTTATTAGTACCCGTACGGCGGTAAGGTTATAATATTCGAAAGTGCATTAAAGTTTTTAATACAAATTCTGAAATTTCATAGTACTATGAAATTCTTTTGTAGCTACAAATTTGGAGCCAATCGATTTACTTCTTTTTTATTTTTTAAATGAACTTAATAAATATTACATTACATAAATAAATCTCCTTCCAGCAAAAATTCAGTACAGCATCCGCCAAATTTGCTTTACCAATTTAGAAGGAAAAATATACACTTTAGATAAAGAATTACTCCTGGCATGTTAGGCAGTAGTTTCAACCCCAATCTAGTTCTAAGAAAAATAGAGGAATAGTCTGTAACTGCTACCAGGTCACTTAGCTTTCTATAAAAGAAAAAAATGGTCACTAACTGAACCATTTCTTCCCAACAGAAAATGCTGTGAATATCAGAATATTCTCCAAGTTGAAGTGTTGATGCAACATCACGCCCACTTAAATATATAGAAAATTCAAAAAGGAAAGCACCCTCTTCCACAAACAAAGTGGCTCCCTTAGAGAGTGAAAGACTACCACAAATGCAACAATACTTGGCAGTTACATATGCTCATAAACAACAAAAAATAAGGAAAGAAAGTTTATTTACTTATGGCCACGCATAAAGTAAAGCGCAAAAGGACGCATTGAATCTCATCACTATTGCATCTCAGTGGAAGCAATCTAATCATATTTGGGACCGTTGCTGACCCAATACAAACTGCTGCTGAACTAAGTATATTCTTCATTAAAGATGGAACCAAAGTTGCTTTATAGACTACAAATTTGAAATGGGATAGAACCAGTAAAATTAAAAATACACATTAATTATTTTTTTAAAAAATAAACATCAGGACAACCTTGGGTGTTCCTCACTAGAAGGAAATGTAAAGTTTAACGAAAATACTAATTTTAGTTCTCACAAAATAAATCCAAAATAGAAAAAGAAATATTTTGGATGAATTCATAACAAATTAACAACCCTTTTGACAAATCACAAACATACACTAATTTTTTGGGAACGGATGGTGGATGGAAGAAGCATATCTAGCTTTCTGTTATTTACCTAAGATGCCCATCACTGGGAAGATCCAATGAAGCAACATGCAAAAAAAAAGTATTATCCCTTGCTTTGTTTGGGGTAAAGAAGGCAACATATTTGAGGAGGCATGGAGGTTGCGTACATGCCATCATGCGTGATGCACTGTTCCCCCTTTTAAAACCGGGTCTCTTCCTCCACGAATTCGCATCCTCTGCCGCACCGCGATTGGCAGCGGTGCGACCCCAACCGTCTGATCTGAATCTGATGGATAAGGGGCCCTGTGAATCTAATAGGCCCGAAAAATATTAACCGTCCGATCAAATCTGAACGGCTCGAAAAAATTCGCTGCCAGCAGCACTGCTGCAGAGGATTTTGGTCCCTTCCCCCACACCCAGAGGGGCAAAAAAAAAATTACATCCATTTAATTTTCATCCTTCAATATTATAAAGGCATAATATGGGCCTTAAAAAAACTTAAATTATGGAGGGTTTATAAGAAATCATTTGGTATTTGCATATGTTGCAAGAACTGAGAAAAGTTAAGTTCTAGACCAGAGCTTAAAGCAAAATAACAACCATAAAACTTGCAAATTTTTATATTAAATTTACATCTGTTATTATTTCTGTGGCCAAGAACTCTATTGATCTGAGTGCAGAGAAAAAATTAAAGATAAGGTTTTGTACAGGCCAATCCCAATTATGGAGCCAGCTGTCTGGAATTGGAATATCTTATTTACTTTTTTGAAACTGGGAGTAATCAAATGACTTCCTGATGTTGACTTCAGTTATCTATCCAATCGATGGTAAATAATACAGCGTCATCTACCATTAACTGTCAAATAACTGAAGTTGGGACAGACATGAAAGGGACAATAGTAGGAAAAGAGGTGGAGTGGTTAAAAAGGATGCATTTCTTCACTTTCTAATTGTTATTTAGTTGGTGGGTCAACACCAATTACTCTTCACAAGAGCTTTCCGAAAAGCACATTTAAATTGATAGGAAAAAAATGGGATGGTATAAAAGGACAGGTATTAAATCTATCATGCGCAATAACGTGGTATTTTTATACGAAGATTAATGTGATAATGCATGGTATGATGGTATCCGAACTATACTATATTGAATAAGCGACGATAAATTCCTAAAAACATACAAATATACGTCGATAAAATCGCTAATATAAAATTACGAGCAAAAAAATAAATAATATATTTATATTAAAAAACTTTATTACAGACAATTATTCTAAATTTGGTCCATTATCATAAAAGCAACAAATATAATTAAAAACATTAAAAGAACCAATAAACACATGCTTGGTGGAATATTATCTATAAAACAACCAATAAACACTTGGGTGATAGAATATTATCTGTATCATTATCTATATCCATATTCATTATTTTTTTTTATTCTTTTGCGACCAACGGGAAGCAGGATCTAATCCGTATGAAAACAACTGCACTTCTTCTCATCCAACTAAAACGATTTTCTTTTTTTTTAATATATATATATATATATATATATATTATTCCACATCTAGAAACTCAAGTCAAATATAAACTACCATGACACGGCAACAACTTACCATCAATACATCATCTGATGCTACCAACTGAAGTGATGTTTAATTTGTCCAGGTGAGATGTGATGTTCAATTTAGGAAAAGAAAAACGAATTGAACTGATGATAACTGACAGTTACCAAACTTCCCATGCCATTAAGCAAGGATTCTTATCGGCTATCATTCGTCAATTAAAACAGTCGGCTTAGTAAATCAAAAGCTTGGAATACATAGAGGAAATTTAGGGTGCTTTTTAAGTTGATGTATATCATACCATAACGCATATACCTGGATTAATGATGACTGACTTTATAAGGACGCCGACTAATCTTAATAAATAGTATGAAAAATTCATATATCAATTTTTTATCTTCAATAACTAGTTTTTTTTTTTTTCATTTAATATTTGTGCCTCCTGGTAAGTATATATACGCACAAAAATATTCTCTTTATAATAAAAAAAACTGTTAATTCTTTTGAATTTGTAACCGAAGACTTTGGACGTATCTTTGAAAAAAAAATGTATATGTTAAGTTGAGTAAATGGTTAGAATACTCTGGTACACAGTGGCAAAGCTAGGATTTCGCACTAGCAGGGTCCATAATTTTTTTGCTGAATAAAATATTTGTACGATAATGAAATAATGTTAAATTAAACTTTTAAAAACTCTATTTTATCCGTTGTATCTAGATTTTCGTTTATATCGCACAACAATTTTATCCATTTTATCGTCGTTTTATCACCGGTAAACGCTAAATCACCACCCAACCGCTAAACCACACAAATTACATTTAAAACCTTGCATCTAATATAGACATAGTATAATAATAATATTTTTTAATTAAACAATTCTAAAATAATGTCACATAAATAAACATGTGAAATCAAACATCTATTATAACAAGACGATTCAATAGGACAAATACAGCATGGATCCATGTGCGATATTTTAGGAGTCGTTACACAATTCTAATTAAACATGACATGTCCAGCTGGGTCCTTCAAATTTTTGAGATGGGTCCCTAACTTCTTATATATTTTTTTTACTTACAAATCATACTAAGTTGCATGTAAATTTTTTATTTTCAGGTGGGTCTCTGGACCCACCAAAAGCAACGTGGCTTCGCCACTGCTGGTACATTTGAAAAATTGGAGGTAAACTTATTTCAAATGAGATAGTCTGATTGATGAGAACAGAAATATAATCACCTCATAAATATGTCAATAAATGGATTTTCTCATTTCATCCGTCCAATAACTAAACTAGGGGCTATCAAAATATACAATTAGCTGATTCTAGATATGTGAAATAATATTGTTTTATCTTACACCAACAGTTGTATTGTTCTCGCATATCCCGACTCCTTTTTAAAGTGCGAAAGCATTAATTCCTTGCTTGATATGATCTGATGAAATAAAATTAAAGAGGATAATGGTGTGGCACTGTGGTTTAGAAGCCTGTTACCTAGATGCCATCAAGGTGGTGCCTCCGGCCTTCCCAACAGTTCCACCAGCTGGACTATATGTAATATTTCTCTTATATATTACCCCCAAAATGCAACAATAAATTACCAGGGTTGTATCATATATATACATTATATTTTTTAATTAGGCATCGACGGTACTGTGAAGTGTGAATCAGTGTTGCCTAGTGAACTTAATTTTATAAAGATACATACACAGAGTAAAACAATAAAATAATTCACCTTTTGCAATTACAACAATTACATTAGTTGATTTACTAACTTTTAAGGATTTTATGTTGCTACCATTAATTAAAGCGATCGAGATAACACATGAAAGTAAAATAACGTGTTGTTATAAAATATCAGATACATCGGATGCCTTCTTGTTAATAAAGTACGGCATTAAATAATAATATTATTTTGTTTGTATTATAATTATATTAATAAATGAAACATCATAACATTAAGCGTCGATAAAAAAAAAGTTTTCTACTTGCAAGTTTGAAATTCATAAAAAATTGCCTTAATTTTTCTCGACCCTGAAAAAGGTATCAAACACAAGTTAGCGACGAGATTGAATTATTGAGGGGGAAAAAATACTAATTTTCTTCAGATTGTTTGATATGCAGCACTGAAAAAGAAAGGCGCCAAAACTGTTTAACACGGCCGTTATAGATATCACTTTTCAGTAATCAGAGTTCAAATTTGAGGAAGTTGAATCGAAAAATATTAAATATGAGGAATGTTTGTCTTTTGGACTTTGGTTCAAAAAGGAAATCCTCCCAAACCTTAGAGAGTAAGCAATACGAGCACGCTAAGCAATTCTTGACAGGAAACATAAATAAGCACAAATCTGCAAAAAGTTCCTTTTGTTCTACACAATTCTTTTTCCAAGCAAAAGAATATAACCAGTAAGATCATTAGGTGAAAATGCGCTAGACGCACTAAAAAAAATTTCAAATATATGATGCGCCTAAGACTGAATATATTATTGTATGAGCGTACATTAATTTTTGAGCCAATTAAATACGCAACATTACGTTGGGTCCCAGTTCTTGGCGCTTTATTTAAAAATAAATAAATATACAACATTACACGCTATAACAAAAGTTGGCAAAAACTTTCCAATACCGGCAGATTTCGAGATTTAAAAAAAAAAAATGAAAATTTAGCATATTGTTATAATGGATATTGTTTTGAATCCTTGTTATTTCATTCATCCGAAAGTGGTAAAGAATCAGCATTGATTAATCGGTTCAATGAAGCCGCAATATACTCGTATTTGTAAGACGAATTGTTATTAGATATTATAGTATTAGAGTGGTGATAAAATATAATTATTAAAAAAAATAGCTGTGCATGTGATCTAGTGGCTCAGTGATAAAAACACTAGGCTAGCCTCCAAGAGGTTAAGGGTTCAAACTCTGCATGCATCTTTAATTTAAAAAAAAAAAATTGGATGACAGAGACTTCAAAAAAAAAAAAAAAAAAAAAACAGTTGTAGAGTAATGAGACTACTAGCAAGGTCATATCATTTCTTGAGACATGAGAGTACTATAACACAATCTTGAGAGTATGATAACGCGTAGAATTGCAGGTAATCATGTTGTTGTTACGTATTAAAAATTAATGACGAATTGAGTAAATCTGACATGACTAGGTATTAAAATTCAAGCATATATACTATAATACTATATGTAGTACATCCGCAATATGCATATACAGTCTAAATCGTATTGCTAAATTATATACAATATTTTTGACTCGTTATTTGTTTTTTGGAATACAACCTCCGCACCAATAATTATGCTCCTGATCTTATTGCAAAATGAAGTCGAGAATTCAAATATCTTTTGGTTTGTTTATTGAAGACTAAGATTTCATAATGTATTGATCAACTTTAAAGTCATATAATTATCAATAGTTTATGAATATTTATATTAGACAGACCATGTTATGAAATCAAGGTGAAGAGGCTGCAGTTCACATGAATAGTCATATAATCTAGTATATGTTATTACTTTTAGGGCTCATTTGGATGGCACCGGAATAGCTTAATCCTGAGAATAGCTTAATCCCGGATTAAAAATTTCATCCAAACGGAAGTGGACTAAGATCGGAATAGCTAATCCCAAGAATAACACAATTTCCAACAACGCTCTTCCCAACAACACTTTTCTCTCTACTTTTCACACTTCCCAACGCTATTCCTAAACTCATCATCCAAACAACATTCTTAGTCCTGGAATAATACTCTTCCTACTAGCCCCGTAAATAGTATTTTTTCTTAAATTTAGTCCCGGATTAGCTATTCCTAGCCTAATCCCAACCCATCCAAACGAGCCCTATATTATTATATGTGATATATTATATGTTGGTACGAGCAGTAGTTAGGATAATCCACGTCATAGAGCTGTAAGACTCCGTCTTCCTCACTATAAACTCGTAATTAAAAATATTAATAGCGCATTTTATACTCTAACTAAAGGCGCACGTTTTACGGAGCAATGTTCAAATCATTAAACACTAAACAGCCGCGCAGCTAGGAACCTATTAACCTAAAAATGGTTTGATAAATGATAAACAGAAGTTTGAAAACTGTGAAGATGTGTGCGTTGCAGCTGGCCATAATAATGTGCTATACCGAATCCGGACCCACTGCCAAAAGGACAACAACATGGGGACGATGTCGTGGTAATTTTCAAAGACCGGTAAATGTACTTTTTCTGGTACACCCTTACAAAGATATAAAAACAAACATAAGTAAAATTTCGTGATAGCAAACTTTAAAAAAATGAATATCGTGCGCCATTTTTTTGTATGATTTTGACGAATAAGTTAGTACTCTAGACGTATTTCATTTTTATTAACTAAAAAGTGTTTTTTATTGTCTAAGTATCTCCGAATTTTAATTAAATATTGCGGTGAACCAAATATGCTCTAAAAGATAATATGAACTTGTTCGAATTGTAAAAAAATATGCCGATTTTTATGCATAGAAATTGTAGTTACAACTCATTTGAGCAAATGTTTATATTTAAAATTATTTTAGTCTTATTTCAAATTATTAAATCGCTAAAATCAACTACCGTACACCGAAATATGATATAAACGTTATGAAATATTTACTTGTTCAGCCTTCGAAAAGAAATATTTACTTGTTCGAATTATCAAGAGATGCACTAACTTTTTGGCAAATCCCATTGTGGACATAATTTTGAACGACAAACACAGAATGTTCATTTAGAATTATAAAAAGATATGAATGAACATGATTCGAACTCTATTTAAAATTTCTGCCAACCATAGGATTATCATATTTTTTTTATGCTTGATGGAATGCATGAATTGTCATTTTGTCTGGCTTTTAATCATTGCAAGCAATGTTAGGCACATATTTGGTAGAAAATTACAAAATAACAAGATAATTCTCGAGATGATGTAAGATAGTATTAAAATTATATATGAACAATTTCGATTTTTCGATTTTTTGTAATATAAACCAGCTGGTTATTATTTGAAAATGCATTAATTGTATAATTCGAGGAAATGCCAGCATCATAATTTTTTTAGTCTGCAATGCTACTCAGAGTCCAGCTAAAAGAAACATACATGCTATTCTGTTGATTAACGGAAAAGATATAGGAGACCAATAAAATATTTTACATGTCTGTCTTAATAGTAACTAGCAGCCGTGCCCACTCAATATGCGGGCGGACTTTAAAATGTGATATGTGATAGGCTCGGAATAAACCAGTCAGTTTGATTCACAACCCATTGGAATCCTAGCTCAGGTACAGTTTAACTTCAAATGAATAATTCTCTACGTCAAGCCTTACTACGTATTCATTTGATAGAGAATCCTTAATATTCCATTACCTGATCCTTATATTTCCTATAAATCACAAAATTTTCAATTTTCATATGAGAATTATGTTTTGTTTTCGTACAGTAGATATATATATTGTATCAATAAAATTATGCTTTATTATTTCAAATTTATGATTTATTTAAAACAAAGAAAAATTTGCCGAGCATAATTAATGAGATCTTAACACAAATAGGAAATGGAGTAAGCGATTGAAAGGAATCTGCGCATCATACATAAATAGGAAATGGTACTGTTGTACATCATATCATATCTCTTGAAATCAGAGAGGGATTTCCTTTTTTATTTCAAGATTTATTTGCCTAATTATTGCCTCATTAAAAGAAATATTTAAAAAAAAAGGAAATTATTTATGTTGATTGAAAAATAGATTTTCACAAAAGGGAATTACTCATTTTGCAATAATAGGAGATTACACCAACGTTTCCTTATTATTATTATTGAGTTATACAAACGAAGAGCTCCGTCAATACAGACAATATCTCAATATAAAATCTTCAAGTAGCTGGTCAATTTTAGGATCTGATGAGCGGGTTTTAAGAACCAGATATCAAATAAAATTTGTACCTAGAACTTAACTCACTAGTCGTTTCAGTTAAGCTTAGGGTCGAACCCAAGGGACGGTGATGTCATATATTTATATATGGTTTTAGGCCGGACTTTAACCCAAAACATAACTCACAACCCTTAATTTTAGGCCGGACTTTATATATGGTTTGTAGAAATTTGGTACTGCTTGGGTTTCATTTCGATTTGTAGGAACATGGAGTCAATTCACAATGAAAACGGCATGATTCGGCACGAATCGGCGTATGAAGCGTGGCTCAGAAGACCCTGTGCGACCGCACAGGGATTGTGTGTGACCGCACAGGCCCATATTGGGCTTGGATGGTGCGCACGTGACTCAATTCATGGCCGACGACTTTGGTGCGACCGCACGGAGCTCCAAACCCTACCCCGACTCCTATATAAGGCGCCCAAAGCGTCGTAATTAGGGCATCTTTTCATTTCATCCCATTCTAAGGCGGCGCCGCAGTCCGAAACCAACCCAGATCCAGATCCAGTCCCCTGTGCGACCGCACCACCACCTTGTGCGACCGCACCGCCTCTCCGCCGCCTTGGAGACCCCCGTTTCGACTCCCATTTCCTCATCCTTTCACCCCAAGCCATCTCCTAGTGGATCCAGAAGTCAGAGAGGCTCGAGTAGGGGCTTTCGCCTTCCTCTTTCCTTTTGGTTTTTCATGGAGATTGTATATTTTGTTTCCCTTGTTTTAGTTGTTTATTTTAGCATTATGTTAGGCTAAATTTAGTTATGTTCTAGGGCTAGTTGAAACTGAGTTTAGGTTTGTTGATTTGACTTGATACTTGGTTTCTATTATGTACTACTTGCTTGGTTTCTTAATGTCTATGCTTGTTTGTGTTGAATTACTTGATTGAACCTCCTATTAGGTGAACGGCCGCATCTAATCTAGGCAAAGGGTGTAGATTGTTTAACTGAACCAATTAAGTGCTCACGGTAGGTTAGGAGCCAAGAGGTGACCAATTTAAGCCCGAGAGGGACAAATTTCTGCTTAGGCGAGAGTCTAGTAGATGCCTTAGAGAATCAACAAGTGGACTTAGGTATTTAAGCCAACATTACGAGAGTTGAGGGTTAATTACCTAATGGGGGCTTTAGACTAGGTTCTATACCAGGTTCTGTGACCAAAATTACGAGAGTTGAGGTTCAGGAGATTAAGTATGGCTAGATCTGTCCCACACAAGTCAGAAACCGAGTTTTCGTGTCATTTTAGCATTAACCTAGGGCCGTGCGGTCGCATGGGATCCCTGTGCGGTCGCACAGGATCTCCAGGCACGCACGAGTCGACGGTGCGGCGCGAGAGCGACGCCCGTTGACAGCCCGAAGCCTAACCAAGGTGGAACCGAACCCCTAGGACATTTTTATACCATTTTTGCAACCAGTTTACTCCCAAAAACATTTTATTTCTCTGTTATTTGCTATTTGTCTCTGTTTTTAGTAATTGTTAAGCCAAGTTTGTTTGATTCCCTCTTGAATTGCTAGATTTAGACTTTGTGAACTTGTGAGTCCGGTACTTGATAGTCCGTCCCTGTGAATTCGACCCCGACTGTACTAACGAACTACCGTACGCTTGCGGTTATTTTTAGATTACTTTTGGGTGTTACTAGCTTTGCATCAGACGGATTAATGATTACTGGACTCGCTGGTTTTCAAAAGCTAGACAGGTAAAAACAGGTTGGTTCAAACAATTCAAAAGTAACCATGCAATAAATAGATATTTTTTGGTGTTTTTGGACTCTAAAATAACTCTTAAAAGCAACTTTAAGCAAGGCAAGAATAACAAAGCAAACAACAAAGGTTTTTAGGGGTTTTTCTGATAAACAAAAGCGTCCTAGGGATCAGAAATGACTTAGGTTTAACACCGGAAACTCGAGAGTCGATTGCTGTCGCAACAAACCCTGAAACACCGCCTTCCAAGGCTCTGTCCAACCTGAACTGACGGCAGTTCGACCTGGACGGAAGGGTTGGAAGTGAGTTGTGCCTTCAGACTTCTGTCCAACCTGGACAAGACCTGTTCGGGTCGAACAGAGGGTCTGGAGACGAGTTCAAGGCTTGAATTGGACTACGTTCAGGGCCCGGACCGGCTGTAACACGAGTTCTAACCCTCAACTTTCGCCTCTTGGATTAAAACCCAGCACAGGACTCTACCTAGCCCTCCTAAGTTCACTAACCTAACTTCGTGTCGGGAATTAGTGTTCTTAAGTTTGATAAACTTGTGTTCTTAAGGGTATCTAAAAGCTCTTTCAAACTATTTAGAAATCAACCTTTCAGTTCAATTAATCAACTCTTTAAAGTCACATATTTACCCAAAGTACTGTTGGAGTTATGTCCTAGAAGTCAATATTTAATGACTTATTTTCTTAATTTATGTTAATGATGATATTTGATCATTTGTTCCTAGAGTTTATTGTTGACAGATCATTCAGGTTGAGGATCTGAATTGTAGATCTCTGTGGATCATTCATTAGAATGACAATAATAAATCTAAATCGTCCATAATCTTGATAATTAACAAGAAACATTAATTATCATAAAAGATTAGTATGCAAGTTAAGTGATGATTAAGTTCTACAAATCATAGGTAAGGAGTTACCAACTTAATTGCATATGTGTATGTTATTGGAACATAGTACAGGACTTGACCCAATGAAATAAACATATGGATTGTGTTAAATGTCATTGTTTATTTCATATAAGTTTGAGATGTTCACCTTTTCCACATGAGGATAGGTTCAATAAATATCGTCTAACGTTGATTCCTGATAAAGGCTGCTATAAGGACTTTATTTATGTTCTCTTGAATTGTGCGGGGAAAAGTTGTTCATCAAGAAAACCGTATGTCCCTCATTAGTATACCTAGTGAGTGATGATATCTGTTTGGGCCCCTTGATGGAGTTGGATCGTATGCATGCAAACTAGACGATCAACTCTAGATCAACTCTTGATGATTTCCCAGCAGAAGGCTAGGTTCCACTTTCCAACAATACTTAGCTGTCGAACTAATTTCATTGAGGACTGACTCGATGGCGACTCAAGGATGGCAGATGATCAACCGCCGGGGCAAGCTGGATTCCAACCCACTCCCCAAAACAGCACGACCCTTCTCCACTTACCCATCTCTCCGTTCCTCCCTACCCCCTCCCACCTTACCAAAAGCTACCTCAACTCGAGTGCTTACTGCTCGGAAACCTAACCCTAAGTTTGTCCGTCCTCCCTCCTACACTTGCTCTCCAACCTCCCCTGTCAGACTCCCCTTCCCCCCAAAGGCTTCCTACGAAGAGTGGCATGACCGTTGCTTTCGTTGCTTCGTTAAAGGCCACCATAAGGCAACTTGCACAAACGCTTCTCGCTGTGCGTTCTGTTGGGAATCAGGGCACGAGTATTTTGACTGTAAGAGGATAGGGCACGCAAATGGTTCTCCCGAGCTCCACAAACCCAATGCTGGGGAGACGCCTGCGACTTTCACTCAGCCTTTGGTGCTTTCTAAACCTTGGAGAGATGCCGACTACTCTGACCTACTCATGCCGGGTCACCCCTCTGTTCATTCCACCTTACCGTCGGATTCAGAGCGCCCGACGGCAGTCACCTGCCACCTGACTAGAGACACTACCTACCTTCACGAAATTTCAAGGCTTAGCAATGCACTGGTGGTTTCTCAGCCCGAAGACTTTGAAGTTCCTCTTTCTTTGGATGACATTGCAACTAAGGTTGCGAAGCCAGGTTTGGTTCAACCAAATCAACTGGAGGTGGCATCTCTCCCTGGAGGCAAGTTCTTGGTCTTGCCACCACCAGAGGTCTCTGCCCTACAATGTGACGTTATGAAATTTCTGAATAAAAAAATAAATAATAATAAATTAAACACCTTTTTAATTAACGCTCCTCACGAAGAGATGCCATAAACACCTCTTTATTGCATCCCTTTACCTTACCATACAGATTCGTCGCCCCTAGCAACCTTGGACAGCGTTCTTATGACCCTTCACCTCTCCCATTAATGAATGTCATTAATGGTACTTCTTGGTGACCAAGGCAATCCCGCCTATATAAAGGGCCCTTCTCCAAGCATTTTAGTGCAAAAGAGAGCACGGGCTAAGAGAAACGAAGTGAGGTGAAGAGTTAGTTGAAGGAATTGTGAAGTGAGAACGCGGGGCGACGAAGCGGTGGTGACGGTTCAGCACATTTCGGTACGGGATTTCGTTTTCAAAACTTTCTTTGATATTTCTGGAAATTTAAATCATAGTAATTTGCAATATGTTTTCGATTATATAAGGTTTGCAACTTGTCACATTTCGGTACGGGATTTTTATTTCTCAAATTTTCTTTGATTTGAAAAGATAGTCATAAGTCATATTAAATTGCAATATATATATGTATTTATACAGTGGCTCGAAACTAGTTTTCGTTATTAATGTTATTAATCTATTTTTATAAGATATCAAGATTTGCAAAATACAAGGTACGTGGACTTATACCAAAATTTTTATATGAGTTATCATATGTGAAAATCTATTTAAAAGCTTACTAAATCTATATGACCCAACTTTCTAATTTATGTTTTGTCTCGGAACGTTATTGTTTAAATATGAATTTACAAAACGTAGAATAAATTACCGGTAAATCGTTAGTAATGGTACCCTGTTAAAGAAATCATCTTATCTTAAACCTTAGCTACTCGAATTGCTTTTGATTTAGTTTCGTGACTTTTGATCAAAGAAATAAAGTTTGTAAATACCATGTACAAGGAATTGTATTGCAACTTATTTGTTATTTGAGCTAGAAAGATTTACAAGAGATAAAGTTCTTTTTGAAATGCTACGCACATGAACTTATAGCTTGTAGTAAAGATTTCCAAGTTTAGTTTATACGAAACCTTTTTTTTTTATGGAATTTGGCATATTATCTCTACATGATTTCATGAATTATTTGCATACGGTAAATAACGGAAGTTTTATCAGATGCTTGGGATATTTGTTAGAAATTGATATCCTTACTAGTAAATTTTCTTTAGAGATTCAATTTACTTCTGAATGTGTTTTGAGACATTAGATTTAAAGAATCAAAGTTTCTAAATACCACGTAAATGGAATTGTATTTATGACTTGCAACTTGTTATTTAAAATATTATTATATTGCTTAAGTTACTAAGATATTCATAAATGAGCATGCATGTGTAGGCATAATTAACTTCTTTATCATTTTTGTTATAGCTTTAAATAAAATAAGATGATAAGAATCTATAAAAATTCATAATCGTATTTTCTTTTAACTATAGTTTGTCTTTAAAACTTGATCACTTATACTTTATTTTGCATATATGATAAGAATGCATGGTTTAACTATAAATGACCTTATTGGTAAAATTATTTCACTCATTAACTTCTAAATTTCGATTTTAGATATAAAGCATTTTCAAATGAACTACACATGACTTAGACTAAATCTTGTTATTAAATGCAATAGTTAAATTAACTTTACATGAATCATTTACGGATGATAGTTATTAAAGGTTTTCAAACACTTTGCTTTATTGAATAAGACGATTTCGGTATAAGTTTATGAATAGCATATGATTTAGTGACACTTAGAATTTGTTTAATGAATTGTACTCTTTTGATATATATGCAAGAATTGATTTGATGTGAAATGATAAGAATGAAATGTGATTAAGTTAATTCACCTCTGGGGATTTTGGCTCAACCATGTGGTCCTTCGGGACATTTAAATGGCTCTTCGGAGCAACCATGTGGTCCTTCGGGACAATTAAGTGGCTCTTCGGAGCAAATAAGTGTGGTCCTTCGGGACATTTAAATGGCTCTTCGGAGCAAATAAGTGAGATCCTTCAGGATAAAAGTGGAGTTCAGGGTCGCTCCCTGGGCGTCTGATAGTGTGCACACTCGAGCCAAAATCTTGAGGGCGGCTCGGCCGGGCCTCCCGTCTGAAATATTGTTTTGTAAAAGAAAATGATATGATTTAATGCAAGACTTAAGATCTGAAATTCCGCTGCACTAAGTTTATATTTACTATTTGACATGTTATTATGTTTTCTACTAAATTGTTATATAAGCGTATTGACTTGTTTTCTTTAAAACCGTACTGAGAGACAATAGGTTTCTCACCCGTTTTTGGTAATTTTTTTTTTAGGTGAGGCAATCTGGAACTAAAAGCTAAGGTACGGACTTTGTCTGGGATATGGTGCTGCCATAAAGTCAATAATTTATTTACCTTTTGTTACTTAGATATTATGAACTCTAGAATGCTATTTATGATTATTCCAATGAACTTGTATGAACATTTATGCTCAGAATTAATTGACATGGCAGTTTTATATGAATTATTTTATATTGTACATACTTTGATCGCCTTGTACGCGTTGACCATTCTGACGCGTACGGCGGGGTTGTCCGGGGTGTGACAACTAAAGTTGGTATCAGAGAGAGGTTGTACAATATCAAATAACTCTATGCACCATATTGCAGACAAGTCCTTTTTAGTAACTAATAAAATTATATATATAAATAAATTGTAATATTTCAAGATGGATGAAATGGAACGTAATGTTAATGATATGAATGGGAATGATGAGAACATTGGCAATCAAGACAACCACGGTCAGCACGTGGATCCCCTCGCTATCCTCCAAGGACTCGCTCAACTCATCCAAGATAGGCACAGAGCACATAACAACCTTGACCTACTTCCAGAACTATACCAAGCTATGTTGAGACTGCAACCTCATCGTTTCGACGGAACTGATGAGCTGCTGGTTGCTGAAAATTGGCTAGCAGATATGAAGGACAAATTCAATCTTTGTCGTGCACCAGAACAAGACAAAGTGGAACTAGCTACACAATTTCTTGATGGAGCTGCTAGGTTCTGGTGGCAAGATACAAGAAGGAGGTATGATGGTGGTGAACCTAAAATACCTTGGAACTGGTTTGAGGCTGAATTTAATGCACAGTATATGGATGAAGTGGCACAAGAAAAATCTACGCCGGAAGTTCTTCGCGTTAAAACAAGGTGGGACAACTGTACACGAGTACAATAAACAATTTGAGAGTCTTCTAAGGTATGTCCCAAATATAGCTGCAAATGAACAATCTGTGAAGCGTCAATATTTGAGGGGACTTAATGCAAAAATTTGCTCAACTGATTGCTAAACCTGGAACAACCCGGCTCCAAGATCTAATCAAGCATGCACTTCAAGTTGAGTCTTTTGAACCCAAACAACCACAAGCCATCAGAAATGTCAAGCCTCGTATTGATGGAACAAGTGGGTCAAAGCCAGTGAATGGAGTTCCTAATGTGGCGAAGCAAACTGAAGAATGGTGTGTTGTTTGTAGTAAACCTCACGCTAGTCAAGATTGCCGATGTATCAATAAGAGATGCTTCAGATGTGGAGGTAGCGAGCATTTCATCAAAGATTGTCCGCAGGTGGCCAATGACAATCAACCAAGACCTCAACGAGGACGAATTCAACAAAAACTTACTTTTAAACAAAATGTGTGATCGACCACCGAAGTTGAAAATCTGCCAGAACAAGAATCTCAAGAAGAGGAAACTAGAGAAAAAGAAGTGAATGCTTGGGTGGTCGACTCTTTGAATGGTCCAAAACCAGCCAATATGTTAATTGGCATCTTTAATCTCTCGGGACATAACACACTAGCATTAATAGACACTGGTTGCACACATTCTATTCTATCTTTAGAGTGGAAAAAAAAAATGCAAGTTAAACATAGACAAAACTGGTGCTACTGTTATGATTCACACTACAGGAGGCTCATATGAAGAACCCGAAAGGTTATGCCGCGGGTTGGAAGTCATGATCAAAGGGCGTAGACTGCGAGTAGATCCGGTAGTCGGAAGTGCTAGACATTATGACATTATTCTGGGGATGGAATGGCTCAGCAAGCACCATGCAACCATTGATTGTCATTGGGAGTCCATCGCATTCAAAAAGCCAGGAGTTCGATCATTCTACATCCGCTTTAGGAAACACAACAACAAGCTAAGGATCTTCTCTCCAGACGATGATGTTCCACTTAAACCAGCGGCATTTATGGATCTCATGAACCGGGTGTTCAAAGACATGTTAGATACATCCGTGGTGGTGTTCATTGACGACATCTTGGTATATTCCAAGAACAAGGAGGAACACGCATTGCACTTACATAAATTATTACAACGGTTACGTGAACACGAGCTATACGCGAAATTTTCCAAGTGTGACTTTTGGCTCCACGAAGTGGCGTTCCTAGGACACAAAATTTCTAGAGATGGACTGGCAGTCGATCCGGAAAAGATCAAGACGGTGATTGAATGGAAGCAGCCAAGCAATGTGACAGAAATTAGAAGCTTTCTTGGTCTAGCAGGATATTATCAAAAGTTCGTAGAAGGATACTCACAAATTGCTAAACCAATAACACAGAAGTGTTAACGGGACCAGAAATGGTTCAAGAATTCTCTACAAAAACCAAGATCATTTTAGAACGATTACGAACAGCACGTGATAGGCAAAAGAAGTATGCAGACACACAGAGACGACCTTTGGAATTTAAGGTTGGAGACGAGGTTTGGCTACGGGTGTCTCCAAGAAATAGAGTGCAAAGATTCGGAGTCACTGGAAAATTAGCACCCCGATATGTTGGTCCTTTTTAAATTCTACAAAGAGTGGGACCTGTAGCTTACAAGGTCAAACTACCTCCTCAACATGAATCAATACACCCAGTATTCCACGTTTCCCAATTACGAAAATACATCCCAGACCCAAACCATATCGTCGATCACTCTCATCTTCAATTAACCGAAAATCTAACATTCGAAGAAAAGCCCATGAGAATTTTAGACACAAAGGAAACTCAATTAAGAAATAAGGTGATACGTAAAGTACTAGTCCAATGAGAAAGACATTCTGATCGCGAGGCCACTTGGGAATTAGAAAGCCAAATACAAGAAAAGTATCCGGAATTTATCGAGAATCAAGGTCTGTACTTGTTCAGAGGACTGAACAAATTTCTAAGTGGGGGAGGATGTGACGTTATGAAATTTCTGAATAAAAAAAATAAATAATAATAAATTAAACACCTTTTTAATTAACGCTCCTCACGAAGAGATGCCATAAACACCTCTTTATTGCATCCCTTTACCTTACCATACAGATTCGTCGCCCCTAGCAACCTTGGACAGCGTTCTTATGACCCTTCACCTCTCCCATTAATGAATGTCATTAATGGTACTTCTTGGTGACCAAGGCAATCCCGCCTATATAAAGGGCCCTTCTCCAAGCATTTTAGTGCAAAAGAGAGCACGGGCTAAGAGAAACAAAGTGAGGTGAAGAGTTAGTTGAAGGAATTGTGAAGTGAGAACGCGGGGCGACGAAGCGGTGGTGACGGTTCAGCACATTTCGGTACGGGATTTCGTTTTCAAAACTTTCTTTGATATTTCTGGAAATTTAAATCATAGTAATTTGCAATATGTTTTCGATTATATAAGGTTTGCAACTTGTCACATTTCGGTACGGGATTTTTATTTCTCAAATTTTCTTTGATTTGAAAAGATAGTCATAAGTCATATTAAATTGCAATATATATATGTATTTATACAGTGGCTCGAAACTAGTTTTTGTTATTAATGTTATTAATCTATTTTTATAAGATATCAAGATTTGCAAAATACAAGGTACGTGGACTTATACCAAAATTTTTATATGAGTTATCATATGTGAAAATCTATTTAAAAGCTTACTAAATCTATATGACCCAACTTTCTAATTTATGTTTTGTCTCGGAACGTTATTGTTTAAATATGAATTTACAAAACGTAGAATAAATTACCGGTAAATCGTTAGTAATGGTACCCTGTTAAAGAAATCATCTTATCTTAAACCTTAGCTACTCGAATTGCTTTTGATTTAGTTTCGTGACTTTTGATCAAAGAAATAAAGTTTGTAAATACCATGTACAAGGAATTGTATTGCAACTTATTTGTTATTTGAGCTAGAAAGATTTACAAGAGATAAAGTTCTTTTTGAAATGCTACGCACATGAACTTATAGCTTGTAGTAAAGATTTCCAAGTTTAGTTTATACGAAACCTTTTTTTTTATGGAATTTGGCATATTATCTCTACATGATTTCATGAATTATTTGCATACGGTAAATAACGAAAGTTTTATCAGATGCTTGGGATATTTGTTAGAAATTGATATCCTTACTAGTAAATTTTCTTTAGAGATTCAATTTACTTCTGAATGTGTTTTGAGACATTAGATTTAAAGAATCAAAGTTTCTAAATACCACGTAAATGGAATTGTATTTATGACTTGCAACTTGTTATTTAAAATATTATTATATTGCTTAAGTTACTAAGATATTCATAAATGAGCATGCATGTGTAGGCATAATTAACTTCTTTATCATTTTTGTTATAGCTTTAAATAAAATAAGATGATAAGAATCTATAAAAATTCATAATCGTATTTTCTTTTAACTATAGTTTGTCTTTAAAACTTGATCACTTATACTTTATTTTGCATATATGATAAGAATGCATGGTTTAACTATAAATGACCTTATTGGTAAAATTATTTCACTCATTAACTTCTAAATTTCGATTTTAGATATAAAGCATTTTCAAATGAACTATACATGACTTAGACTAAATCTTGTTATTAAATGCAATAGTTAAATTAACTTTACATGAATCATTTACGGATGATAGTTATTAAAGGTTTTCAAACACTTTGCTTTATTGAATAAGACGATTTCGGTATAAGTTTATGAATAGCATATGATTTAGTGACACGTAGAATTTGTTTAATGAATTGTACTCTTTTGATATATATGCAAGAATTGATTTGATGTGAAATGATAAGAATGAAATGTGATTAAGTTAATTCACCTCTGGGGATTTTGGCTCAACCATGTGGTCCTTCGGGACATTTAAATGGCTCTTCGGAGCAACCATGTGGTCCTTCGGGACAATTAAGTGGCTCTTCGGAGCAAATAAGTGTGGTCCTTCGGGACATTTAAATGGCTCTTCGGAGCAAATAAGTGAGATCCTTCAAGATAAAAGTGGAGTTCAGGGTCGCTCCCTGGGCGTCTGATAGTGTGCACACTCGAGCCAAAATCTTGAGGGCGGCTCGGCCGGGCCTCCCGTCTGAAATATTGTTTTGTAAAAGAAAATGATATGATTTAATGCAAGACTTAAGATCTGAAATTCCGCTGCACTAAGTTTATATTTACTATTTGACATGTTATTATGTTTTCTACTAAATTGTTATATAAGCGTATTGACTTGTTTTCTTTAAAACCGTACTGAGAGACAATAGGTTTCTCACCCGTTTTTGGTAATTTTTTTTTTAGGTGAGGCAATCTGGAACTAAAAGCTAAGGTACGGACTTTGTCTGGGATATGGTGCTGCCATAAAGTCAATAATTTATTTACCTTTTGTTACTTAGATATTATGAACTCTAGAATGCTATTTATGATTATTCCAATGAACTTGTATGAACATTTATGCTCAGAATTAATTGACATGGCAGTTTTATATGAATTATTTTATATTGTACATACTTTGATCGCCTTGTACGCGTTGACCATTCTGACGCATACGGCGGGGTTGTCCGGGGTGTGACATACAACTAGCCTCGGCTTTTCCTGAAGGTCTTTGGGCGATGGGTTTCTCAGTCCAGGTTTGGTCCCCTTATATTGAGGCGGAGATACAAGCCCCCGGTTTCAAAGCTCTCATTGACTTGGTCGGCATTCCACCTGACTGTTGGAGAGAGGACTTTGTTTGCAATGCAGTCTCCAAGTTTGCGACTTTCCTCGGCACAATCGAGACCAAGGAGGTGGGAAACTTGTCAAACTGGACGGTGGCAGTGGCGGTTTCCGACATGAGGAAGATTCCTCGCTCAGTCCTTCTTACTGTAGGCATGTTTCAGTATAGAGTCTCAGTTTACATCAAAAAATGGCACTGTGCTCCGGTGTACGACCCCAAAGAGGCGCCACCTACACCACCTTCTGTGGTTCGCCCATCTCTCAGATCCCCTGACAGGTCGCCGGAGCTAGCTGGTGACTCTGTTCGACATATGTCCTATGAGCCAATCAGTTATTGGCATTATCTTTAGTTTATGTTATTGATGGTGTTTGATCATTTGTTCCTTGATTTTATTATTGACAGATCATTCAGGTTGAGGATCTGAATTGTGGATCTCTGTGTTTCATTTTTGTTAAATGACAATAATAAATCTAAAATGTCCATAATCTTGATAATTAACAAGGAACATTAATTATCATAATAAGATTAGTATGCAAGTTAAGTGATGATTAAGTTCTACAGATCATGGATAAGGTGTTATCAACTTAATTGCATATGTATATGTTATCGGAACATAGTACAGGACTTGACCCAATGAAATAAATATATGGATTGTGTTAAGTGTCATTATTTATTTCATATGAGTTTGATTCTAAGTTTGAGATGATTCAGTTTTTCCACATGAGGATTGGTTCTATAAATATCGTCTACCGTTGATTCCTGATAAGGGCTGCTATACGGACTTTATTTATGTTCTCTTGAATTGTGCGGGGAAAAACTATTCATCAAGAAAACCGTATGTCCCTCATTAGTATACCTAATGAGTGATGATATCTATTGGGCCCCTTGATGGAGACGGATTGTTTGCTAGCAACTTATACAATCATCTCTAGATCAAGAAATATATAATCTGCAAGAATGACACTTTCCTATCTTGGATTATATAATGATATCATGTGACATAAGAATCAAAACAAGGAAATTATTTATTTCTTATGCAGGATTGAAGTGCTGTAATAGTACAGTATTTATTTATGTAAATTGGGAATCATAACGTGTTGCTAGATACCGCTTATGATTATTGAAAATAAATAGCGATTCATTTTTCATGTCCAACATAGCATAAATCCTCAAAGGGTCACACAATGACAAAGCTCTTAATCAATGGTGCATTATATTTAGTTTGTTTGTATTGGAGAATACAAAATATGATAAGTTGAATAATTGATCGTATACCGTTATGAACCGTTATGATTAATTATTTCAAAAGGATAATATGAAACTAAATTAATGTAAAGTCTAAACCAAATAATAATTATCAAATGGTTGATATTTATTTTGTTTCAACTCAATTAATATAATTATGAGAATTGTATTAAACAATTAGGCTATCTTTAATTAGCCAAATTGAACCCAATTTGAATGCAATTGAAATGGGCCATTAATTAATAGAATTAATGAGCAAATAAAATAAAGTTTTATGGCCCAAAGGCCCATTTCGTATCTGGCCTTATGAGGGGCATTTTGGTCCCAAAATGTTGGGATTAGGTGGTCTATTTAAGGACCACATGGAGAGCTTTTAGGGCACCACTTTTTCCCCCTCTTTCTCTCTTCTCTTGGCCGAAATTTTGAAAGAGAGAACAAATTTTCAGATCTGAAAATTTGGAGCCTCATTTTGCATTGTTTTAGGTTCTCATGAGTTGAGAAATAGTTTCCATAATAATTATTTGATAATTAGAAGCAAAGGGAACTTAAAGTTTAGGCGTTTTCTCTTGCTTTGCTAGCACAAAGCTTAGAGAACTTGATTAAACTTTGTGTGGACTCGAGGCCGGCCGTGGTGGTGGTGGTGAGCACGCCATCAACTTCAAAGCATTGGATTTAACCTTCTAATTACGAAATTAGAAGAGGTAAACCTCCTACTCTCTCATTTATGTGTTAAACGGCTTGGATGACTAGATCTATGAGTTTGCTTGCTCTTTTAGCTTTGTTAATAAGTAATAAAATTAAATTTGAGCATGGCATGACTTTCTAACAGACTCTCCATTACCAAACGAGCCCACTGTCACTCTCACCATCAACTCCCTCAAGGAGATTTTCAGAGACGTCCCATTGGCCCAGGTGCCGGAGCACTTAGCTCATTTCATGTCCCCGCCAGATCCCAAAGGCAAAAGGCCGATGGGAACGGTCACTCTGCTACGCCGAGACATGTCGGTGCCTCAGTCTCAAGGGGGAGCCGTGCGTGGAGCCGCCGCAACAGGATGTGCAACTTCAAAGCAGCCACAACAAATCCGGCGTGTCACCAAAAGACTCTCTCCAGTGGATCTCGCCGAACTGGAGGCGTCCATGGGTCTTGGAAGTAAGAATGCAAACAAAAATGCACGTGATTTTTTGGATGGGGAAGCTAATCTACAGCTGACACGTGCCGCTCCACCTGACCCTCCTGGAACTGAGGTGAATCCTCTCTTTCTCTTTCCGGAGCTAGTAGACAATCACCCTGTAGTTCCAACGGTCGACTTGACCACGTGTCCTGTTTTAAACCAGTCTGCTGACCACAGTACACAGTTTCGGGACAAAATGGCTGGCACCAGAGTTCCGTTGCCACGTGCTTGTAAAAAAGACAAAAAGTTGGACCCGTCCAAACCTGTTCAGAGTTCGGGTTTACCCAAAAAAAGTTGGGTTAAAAAGGGTAGGCCATCTTTGGGCCCAAAAGAAGCTGGGCCGAAAAAAATTGACAACTCTTTGGTTTTAACACAACCTGACCCTTCGGCCTTTGTTGATATTCCGATCACATATGCAGAAACCATAGACATAGCCTCTGTCATGGGTTTCTCTCAGAAAGATGTGATGGAATTAGTTAGTCATGCCAAACCAGACGGTCACTGTCAGCCACCGCTAAGGTTAAGTTGGCGAGAAGCCTCAACTTCTGAACATAATTGTGTGCCCTCACCTGTCAAATCTTTGGGCCCTATTTTGCAGAGTCAGAACAATGACTTGCACTCTCAACCAGTTGAAGGCTTGACTGCATCAGGCCCTGATGATGATTCTGACAAGGAAGATAGGTACCTCGACTTGGTGGATTACGAGTGACTTGATTGCTTCTTGTTACTTTTAGTGTGCTGTTTATGTTCAGTTTTTAAATGACTAAACCTTTAAAGATTTTATCTTGGAATGTTCGTGGATTGGGTTTACTAGCTAAGAGACATGCGGTCTCAGAGTTGTTAAGAAGCTCGAGATGTGATGTTTTTGGGTTGCAAGAAACTAAACTTGATAGTACTTCTCCCTTTTTGCTAAGTACCCTGTTACCTTCTTTTTTTAGTCGCAATGTTGTTGCTCTAGATGCGATGCATTCCTCTGGAGGTTGCATAATTGGTTGGAAACACTTTTACACGCTCTTAAATTCCTGGGTCACTCGACACTCTTGCTCGGCACTGTTGTTGGACACGAGAAGCAATAAGACTGTCTTAATTACTAATGTGTATGGCCCAACAGTCGATTCTCTTCGGCCCGCTTTCTTACTCGAGTTGCTCTTTGTCAAAAAGCTTGCAAACACTGATTGGTTTTTATTTGGGGATTTTAACATCTTAAGATGGATGAATGAGAGATCTACGGTGGCAACAGATTTCAATTTGATGTCGGCCTTTAATGATGTTATTGCAGAACTGGGACTTTTTGATGTACCTTTGCAAAACCGTCGTTTCACTTGGTCTAACAGACAGCCGACACCAATCCTCTCTAGACTTGATCGCTTCCTCATCTCTCCACAGTGCTTCCAAGTTTTACCAAAAATTACACTACAAGCGCTTCCTACAGTGGTCTCAGACCACTGCCCTCTCCTGCTAAGGTGTTCAAACTTTCCGACACAAAAGAAGCTTAAGAAAGTTGAAAATTTTTGGATGGACCACAAAGATTTCGGCCCAATTGCAAACGGCATTTGGAACTCGGCCCAGCAAAGCCCAAATCCAACTGTGGATTTCGCAAGCAAGCTAGCTTCTTTTCATCAGGCTCTGGGACTATGGCATAAAAGTGTCTTCAATCGGCCTAATATTTCTCTGCTAAATGCAAAGAAATTGCTACAAATCTTAGACACAGTTGAAGAATCGCGTCTCCTATCTAATCTCGAGCGTATCCTCCGTATCAAGTTAAGAGAAAAAGCCATAAGCATCTCTGTTCTTTTAGAAAAGAAATGGCACCAAAGGGCAAGATCGAAGTGGCTCCGAAGTGGGGACAAAAACACCACTTATTTTCATGCTTTAGCTTCTGCTAAAAAAAGAAACAAATGTGTTAATGCCCTCCTAGTCGAAAATCAAGTTACTTCAGACCCCTTGCAAATCGCTCATGCTTTCTCTTCTTTCTTTGAGACCTTATTTTCATCGGTGCCTTCCATTATCCAAGTAAACCTTGCCTCTCTTTATTCACAAGACTACAACTTGCATACCTTGGATGCCCCTTTCACTGAATTTGAAGTTCAAAGAGCTGTCTTTCGTCTCTCCAACAACAAGGCTAGTGGTCCTGATGGGCTACCAAATGAGCTGTTCAAAAAACATTGGATTGATTTCAAACCAATGATCATGCGTTTTTTTGAGAAACTTGAACTTGGAGATCTCCAACTTGAAAATTTAAATTTTGCTCACATTGTTCTTATTCCAAAGATTCAAGGAGCCCAGCTTGTAACGGACTTCAGGCCTATAAGCATCATTAATTATGTGCCCAAATTGATCTCGAAAGTGTTAGCCTTGCGACTACAGCATTACCTTCCTGACCTCATATCCCCAACGCAAACAGGCTTCTTGAGAGGCAGGTTGATCTCGGAGAACTTCATTGTTGCAAGAGAAATAGTGCATCACCTCAAAGTTTCACACAATTCGGCTATACTTTTTAAGCTCGACTTTTTTAAAGCCTTCGACTCGGTCAATTGGGAGTTTTTCTTCAATGTCATGACTAGCAGAGGCTTTCCACAGAGATACATTGATTGGGTCAAACTCATGATCTCTTCGGCAACCTCAGCGATGACTGTCAATGGCGTGCTGGGCCCCACCTTCAAGCACAAGAGGGGTCTACGTCAAGGTGATCCTATCTCGCCTTTCCTCTTCCTGCTGGTTGTGGATGTCTTGTCAGTAATGCTGCGAGCTGCCTCTACATCTTTGCAATCAAAAATTTCTTCCAAACTACCCATGCCTTTCTCTTTGTTGCAGTACGCCGACGACACACTTCTTTTCGCTGCGGCGGACCCTAGAACTCTCACGGTCCTCAATATGACTTTATAACTCTTTGAAAGAGCGTCGGGTCTGTCAGTCAATGCCCAAAAATCTTCCTTCTTGCCTTTTAACTCCTCTGCCCTTACTGAGGATCTGGTAAACCAGCTTTTTGGCTTTAAAAAAGAGCATTTGCCTTTCTGGTACCTTGGCCTTCCTCTCACCGAAGGGAAACCTAATAGGGCTTGTTTCCAACCTATTTTGGAGAAGTTTCAACAAAAATTGGATGGTTGGTCTGGCAAACTACTTTCCAAAGCAGGTCGATTAACTTTAATCTCTTCGGTGCTATCCGCTATACCTTCCTATTTCATGTCGGTTTTCTTGCTGCCAACTTGGCTGATTAATGAAATAGACAAATTGAGGAAACGTTTTCTCTGGGGCACCAATGATTTGGGGAGAAAAAATACACTTACTGGCCTGGGATCGGGTTTGTTTGCCAAAACAGATAGGAGGACTGGGAGTTAAAAATCTGTTCTTGCAAAATAAAGCTTTACTTCTTCGTTGGATTTGGAAATTATATAAGGAAGAACACTCACTTTGGTTCAAACTCACCTACTGCCTCTACTGTCCACAGTTTGGATGCAAATCACCTTTACTCTGGAGTAAAAATGGTTCCTTCTTCTGGAAAGGCCTGTGCTCACTTAGGTACTTGTTTCAACTTTCCACAAAAGTTGAATTGCATGATGGTGTTAAATCCTCTTTCTGGCTAGACAACTGGGGAGGGGCACCCCTCTTCCCTTTGCTGAAAACTAAGTTCTCAAGTGCAAGACCAAGAATTAGTGTATCAGATGCCTTTCCTTTGCTTCCTCAACTTTTGCAATTCCCCCTAGAGTCAACAACGCACCATCTGGTAATGGCCCTTCCTACCTCTTTGACTTCTTCAAGTCAGGATAGTTTGTCTTGGCGATGGAGTTCAGATGGATGCTTCTCAGTTGCTTCCTTCTATGATTCTTTTTCTATGGCGGGAAAATACAACTTCTCATGCAAACTGATTTGGAAATTAAAAATACCGCCTTCTCTCAAGTTCTTCCTGTACCTTTTATGCAACAACAGACTGCTCACCCAACAACAATTAGCTCGTCAGAACATGCCTGTGGCTCCAGGTTGTTGTCTCTGTAATGACACACAAATGGAAGACGCCTTGCATCTTTTCTTCGATTGCTCCTTTGTCAGACATTTGTGGACTGTTTTGCAAAGAACTTTTCAGCTACCTCTATTATCAGTAAAATGGACTACTCTAGCTTCAATGGCTAGCATTTTACAGAAGATAGCCACTGACACAAAGCTTTCGGCGGTAGCTGCAACTGCTTTCTGGGGGGTATGGCTGGAAAGAAATAACAGGTGCTTCAGAAATGAATCTAGAACAGTGCAGGTGCTGGCGCGGTGGGTTCGAGAGGAGTCTATTGTTTTTGAGAATTTTTGTTAATTTTTCAGTTCTTCTTTTCTTTTTTTCGCTTGCTTTTTCTTTCTTTCTTCTTTATTTTAGTTTCTGCTATTTGACAGCCGCTGTCAAATTTTCGAAAAAAACTCTAGATCAAGAAATGTATAATCTGCAAGAATGACACACTCCTATCTTGGATTATACAATGATATCATGTGACATAAGAATCAGACAAGGAAATACTTATATTTCTTGTGCAGGATTAAGATATTGTAACGGTATATTATTTATGCGAATTGAGAATCATAACGTGTTGCTAGATACCGCTTATGATTATTGGAAATAAATAACGATTTATTTTCATGGCCAACATAGCATAAATCCTCAATAGGGTCGCACAAATAGGACTCTAACCACACGGTGCATTAATTGTTTATTCGCAACAGTTAGTATTGTGAAATATGATAAGTTGATTAATTAATTATATACCGTTATGAACCGTTATAATTAATTAAGTCAAAAGGATCATATGGAAACAATTTAATGCATTAGCTAATCCTAAATTAATTATTAATGAGTTAATAATTAATTATGTTCAACACACTTTAAATAGTTTGAGTTATTTGGGCTTCTAGTTAATTAATTAATTAAAGGCCCGATTTGAGGAAGGATGAAGGAGTAATTAATGGGATGGTTTATTGGGCCATTGCAACATTTGATGTAGCCCAAAATGGCCATATTAATTTCAGCTAGAGCCCTAGTGGCATACTTGTAAATAGTTCAAAGAGAGGATGAGAGTTGTTGGCTATATAAAGGGGTCACCTCTTTGGAAAGCCCTAGCCTCCATCCACTTTCTCTCTCCTCTCTTCCTAGCCGCCACCCATCTTCTTCCCTTCTCTTGCTCATGTGTTGAGCACCATTCCTTCTTCTCCTCCATTAAAATAGTTAATAGGATGAAGAGGTTCATAGAGGGGATTAGCTAGGAGCTCATGAAAGCTAACACTTTCATGGAGCTCGTGGTTAGCTCCTTGGGGGGCTTGAGGCGCCTTAGATGGTGGAGGTGGTGGAGCACGCACCCCATCGACTCCCATGCCTTGGATTCGAGCCTCATGAATGCGATTTCATGAGAGGTATAACTTTCTCCTACTTGTTCTCATTGTTTTGATGTGTGAATGCTTCTAGCACTAGATCTATGGTGTTTAGTTGTGATTTCTTGCTATTTGATGACACAAAAATAGAATTAAACACTTCCTAACAGTAATATCAGAGCACAAGGTCGTGCTTAAGCTATTTTGCACATTAATTAGATGAGAAATGTGTAATTAGTTGAGTAATTAAGTTGCTGCCTTTGTTTGCACTCTGGAACTCTATTTTTTTCCTAGGTTTTTTGTGTTTTTCGCATAGCAAAGATTTTATTTAGATTTTTCCTTTTGATGGATTTGAAATAGGGATGAATTGTGAGCATTTTTCCACTGGTTTCATTTTAATCCGAGTTACTATGGATTTTTAATGAATTTTTCCGTGACGGTGCGCAGGACTTGTTCCTGTGCGACCAGATCTGGTTTTGTGAGCATTATCTTAGTTATCTTGATAAAGAGACCCTAATTTTATTGGCTAGGAATGAAGTAGACTTGGTGTACTTCCTTCCATACCAATTTGATGGTATGGATCGAAGTATTTCTATTTTTTTGAATCGATGAAAGACAAGAACGGTCCTGTTGGTTTTCTGTATCGATTGGATTGTTTTGAAAACTGGTATTGATTGAGACTTTTTATAGAAAAAGTGTTTAAATAGAAAACTTCCTTTTGAAGTCCTGAATCCATGAAAATTTATTTCATGTAAATCGGACCAGTTTTGGTACCTGAAACACTCAAAATCAATTTCGTCGACGTGCTGTTCCAGAACAGGGGACTTGTATTCAAACTCCTTAAACTTGATGATTTTGAATGAGTAAAATTGTAAATCTTTCATGGTTACTAGCCTTGTACTTGTGATTGTTTACTGTAAAATTTTTTTGCATTAAAAGTTTTTGGAATATGGTCAAACAGTCCAAAAGGTTGAGGCCAAAACCTGAAACTTCAAACCGGTGTTTTAATACACAACTTGAAGTTTGATAATTTTGGTTCTCCCGATTGGTAAATGATTTCTTCCTGAAATTTGAATAGGTAGTTTTCTCTTGATAAGGATTGCTCATGATTTTTTCTGGATTTTTTGGAGACCGAAAAATTTCTTGATTTTTTCGGGTCCCGTTAAATGAAAGGTGTTCGTTCTAAATAATCAATTAGTTGATAAGTTGATTAGAACTCTCCTTGCTGTCATCCATTGGATTTTTCGAATGTTGATTTATCAAAGAGTTTAAGCAATTAGTTGTTTGAATGTTAAACTCTCTTTGCATGGAAAAACACAAATTAGCAAACAATACGCAAAGATACTTAATAGCTCACTAGTTATGAACAACTTAGACATATATTTGTATATTGTGCTAACTTGTTTTTGTAGGAGGATGTGGGTTTGGTATGGCTCAAGATTTCAATGCCTTGTGTGTTGTAAAATGTTGTGAATGCATGTGATTGCTTGTAATGTGGCCTAAGGTGCCTTAATAATTAATAATTGATTAATTCTTGATGTAACTTGTGAGGCTTGCATGCCCCTAAGGCCTAGGCGGGTTTTAGGATTTTATCACATGTATTTATTTCCCTTAATTATTAGATAGGATCTTAGTAATTAGTGGGAGGGTTTGATTAGATTAGTTTCGTTACATGGAGATGCGACGAAGACTAATGCAAGCGGGAGCCATACAAATCCACGACAATGTTTGAGATGCTTATGTTATGTGATTGTTTGTGAATACCTTGAATTGTCATAGGTAGGTATGGGTGTATGCTTACACGACCACCAAACAAAGTCACGTAATTGCTTTTGTCCCAAATTAACTTGATTTAGCCAAATCGTCCTCCTTCTCTCTATCCCCTTCAATACAATTGATTGTCTATTGATGCATTCCTGCCGACGCGGACATCGTAGTCCATCATTGTAGTCGGGGTGTAAATCGGATTTACTAGGAGCAAATAGAGAGAAGTTGCTTTACAACGGACCCACTCGGATTGGACGTTGGGACGAAGTTTGTGGATATACTTATGATATCTCACAAATCAAGAATCATATGGACAAGATATGATTGGTTGGAGAACCTACCTTATCTAGTTGTTTTAGGTGTCATGCCGACGCTGTCCCCTATTTCAACGAAAATGATGATCTTGGAAACCGACTATATTAGGGACATTAAATAAATGTAGTGGGAGTTTTGTTTATCATTATAAATAAAACATTGCATAAACTAAATGACCTTAAATTGAAATTGTTATAGATATTAAATATGTTAATTTCGTTGCGATCAATCTTTCAAAACAACAAGCTCGTTTCTAAGGTATTTACTTGGAGAAGTAACATCGATTTCTAAGACATGTTCTTGGAAATGAGAAACTTGAGCATGTTTAATCCCAAAAATGTTCCTCGACTTCCCGAACATAGCTTCGCAATGATTGATTAGTTTCTACGAAAATTATTCAATAAAGCGAATGCTTATATCCTTTTAGAAGTTCTAGACCTTTGAATTGGAGAATTCATAAGGAATAGACTAGACTTCTGCACTCTCATCCACTTACTCAAGAAGACGTTCTTAGAGAAAGTAAAAATAGACTCAATCATTTATGATCGAGTAATGGAGTGTGAGTTAACCAAGAGAATCTTCTTATAAGAAGATAAATATTTCATTAGCTTGCGAACCGAAAGGTTTGAGTAGCTAATTGACAACTAGAGATATTAAGATCTCCAATATCAAGGATTGTTGATATTGTCATACAATCTCTTTCTATGGATAAAGGATATATTGTTCGCACACTTGTTAGTGCTAAAAGTAATTAGTTAAGTATTAAAGGAATACTTCACCAAGATATGAGTTGAAACTTTGAGACCCTCACTAGCGACCGTGTGTCACATGAGATATTTCATTTGCCATTTATGGGAGGCATTTGAAAGGTTGTCCGAAATACCATGATGTTCTAAACCTTAAGATATTTGTCGTTCAAATTATCTCATTATCTCTAATTCACACTAGTAATTAGGTGCTAGTTCATGTGCTCGCATTTAACGAAATGTGTAGGCAATGATGAATAAGAGAAAGTTCGAGATAAGTAAAGTAAACTCCGTTTTGGAAATGGTTTATACGTCTAAGCCGCTACCATTGAATACGTAGAGTTATCTTTACTAAATAAAGAGTTTGTTTAGGAATTTGAGGTTGTATACCTTATTCCAAACATCTCATAAAACCTTATCTCCGTTTCATATTTGATGATGGATGATCATGTTTTGTAATAGAGAAATGTTGTTCTCTTATTGTTATGAATTTGTGTATAAGATTTCATGCATCTTGATTGAATTTGCTTGAAATAGATAAACAAATTTTGAATGACAAATGTGTAAGACTTCACATAAAGTATTTGACTTTTATGTAAAATAGTCGCTTAGTCGAATATAAATAAGAATCGCATTATGAGAGTCTACGTAACGTGGGGCTCGTAAATCAATTCGATTGCAAATCAATTGAAATTCATGCGAATCGTGTTTGTTAAAAGACAAAAGCGCCTTTGAAATACGAAGGTTTAAAGGACAAGTAACTTTATTAAGACTTATACATATTGATGTATATAGACCTATAGGACTTGTTGATGAAGGCTTAAAACCTAAGGTCAAATGAATTTATAACCTAAGACTTTTCCTCACTAGTCGTTCTGGTAAAGTTCTAGGGTCGAACCCACAGGGACAGATTAATTGATTACCGGACTTAAACTTTCTTAAAAGCTAGAGGATGAATTTTTGTATGATTTTTGAAATAAGATGCAATCAAGTAAAAATATAATAAAAATAAGAAATAAGATAAGTAATAAATGATAAAATGTTTTTGGGTGATTTTTCAAATTCTTTTTACTAAAACAGATGCAAAAATATGTCCTAGGGTTGCGTGTTCAATTAGTTTGGCTCTAAAGCACTTCTGCCCACGATTTTCACCGGGACAGAAGCCTATTTCGGACCGAAATGCCTGGATTTCGGTACGAAATCCATGCTGTTTCGTCCCAAAACTCGCTTTAGACCTTCTGTTCTGACTTGATATTTTTATGGGACACTATGTGAAGGTTACTTGACGACCAAACCTAAACCCTAACTTCAGCTGTCGCGTTTTAGTTCTGGTTTGGTTTGGGACCCTAACCTCAGCTGTCGCGTTTTGGTATTTAGAAATCTAAGAATATTTAGTTGAATTTCCAGAGGTATTTAAAGTCTTTTTAGATCATTAAAAGTTACACCTTTCGGTTGTTAAACTAACCTCCTCTTTCGAGCGATTGGCTTACCTCAAGTACTTAATCAATTACAAGTTTGGTTTATAGTTTAATGCCCTAAAGACGTCGCGATTCATCCAAAGGTAAACATCAATCAAACAAGTAATATAACCAAGCATAAACAACAATTCACAACTAAATAAATCACATAATATATCATAAATCCATCAAGTCATCACAAAATACCAAACTAATCTACTAACTACCCCTAAGACATAATAAAACTACTCACTAATATCCATAACAGAAATAACAACAAGTATCATGCAAATAATAAAGATACAAGCCATAAAATAACGAAATAAGAGCATATAAGAGTAAACCGAAGAATCCCAATGCTAATACTCGCTATCTCTGGCCTAGGAATCGACGTGGATGTACGTGCTGCTGCTGCTCCCTCCAAAAACGCCAAGAACTCCAAGGGAAATCAATGGGAAAACCCTAAAACGCTAAGTAAGGAAGGTGAAAAATGAGTATGGAAGGTAGAATCCGTGCTCAGGAGGTCAGGGACGCATATATGTACCCACAGGAGGCGGCTAGGGCAAGGAGAGGCGGTATTCTTCTTTCCTTCTTCGAAAAATACCATTTTCGCACTTTCCAGAAATGCATTTCGGACCGAAATGGAGGGATTTCGGTGCGAAATGACACTTCGGGTCTGCTAGATGGGCTGAGAATCAGGCCCACGCTGGAGATATAGCTCAAACTAGGCTCCTGTGGTCTCAAGGCACGTGTTTGTGGGCCAGGAATGAGTCGTCTGGCTGAGAGAATGATCCATCCTTCACAAAAGTCGCGTCTCGTCTCCAATTTCCTTGGAATTCTACAAAATAAAACAAGAAGCACAGCAGCAGCAATATCCTGGAAAATATGGCAATTTATGAGACAATTTATAATGGTTTGATCAATAATTAAGGGCTAAGTACGGTCAAAATACATAGCGCTGTTTATGTTCGTTGGATACAAAGAAAAACACGTTTGGACAATAATCGAGAATATCTTCGAGTATCTTATGAGAAAGAATGATATATTTCATCTGATGAAAGAAAGCTCATATAAATTGATATATTGATGCTAGTTTTCGAAAGATTGATATGAATACAATTGAGCTACGTATTTTGTTTAAATGTGGTGTTGTAAATTTAGAAGGTGTTCTAAATGGGATATTACAACCGTTTCCGTCACCAAAAACAAAATATATATAGCAACTTGTGAAGCAATGAAAGAAGGTAGTATGGATCGAGAAGTTCTCAGTCAAGCTAATATGGTTCTATGCATCTCGAACCATAGCTTAAACTTGAAGAACCCAATATTAAATTGGTGATCCAACTAAGATCTATGACGATGGCACTTGATCTCACATGATGATGATCAAGAACACATATATAGGAGTATATATGTATATAGGGTCAACAAAATTGGATAGGTTCGCGGACACAGCGAACACTCTAACTTAACATCTACCTTAAGCAATATACGAGATACAATTGTGCATCCATGCGTGATGGACGTATGAGTAACTTGCTTTAAGTGTATTATATCTTTTGAGGTTCGAGACATGTATATATATGGATATATGACATTGTTCTAAATTCTTCACTGGCTAGAAGTCACTATTGATTGACTCTAGGCCAAGTGGGAGATTGTTGGAGTTATGTCCTAGAAGTCAATATTTAATGACTTATTTTCTTAGTTTATGTTAATGATGATATTTGATCATTTGTTCCTAGAGTTTATTATTGACAGATCATTCAGGTTGAGGATCTGAATTGTAGATCTCTGTGGATCATTCATTAGAATGACAATAATAAATCTAAATCGTCCATAATCTTGATAATTAACAAGGAACATTAATTATCATAAAAGATTAGTATGCAAGTTAAGTGATGATTAAGTTCTACAAATCATAGGTAAGGAGTTACCAACTTAATTGCATATGTGTATGTTATTGGAACATAGTACAGGACTTGACCCAATGAAATAAACATATGGATTCTGTTAAGTGTCATTGTTTATTTCATATAAGTTTGATTCTAAGTTTGAGATGTTCACCTTTTCCACATGAGGATAGGTTCAATAAATATCGTCTAACGTTGATTCCTTATAAAGGCTGCTATAAGGACTTTATTTATGTTCTCTTGAATTGTGCTGGGAAAAGTTGTTCATCAAGAAAACCGTATGTCCCTCGTTAGTATACCTAGTGAGTGATGATATCTGTTTGGGCCCCTTGATGGAGTTGGATCGTATGTATGCAAACTAGACGATCAACTCTAGATCAAGAAATGTATAATCTGCAAGAATGACACACTCCTATCTTAGATTATACAATGATATCATGTGACATAAGAATCAGACAAGGAAATACTTATATTTCTTGTGCAGGATTAAGATATTGTAACGATACATTATTTATGCGAATTGAAAATCATAACGTGTTGCTAGATACCGCTTATGATTATTGGAAATAAATAACGATTTATTTTCATGGCCAACATAGCATAAATCCTCAATAGGGTCGCACAAATAGGACTCTAACCACACGGTGCATTAATTGTTTATTCGCAACAGTTAGTATTGTGAAATATGATAAGTTGATTAATTAATTATATACCGTTATGAACCGTTATAATTAATTAAGTCAAAGGATCATATGGAAACAATTTAATGCATTAGCTAATCCTAAATTAATTATTAATGAGTTAATAATTAATTATGTTCAACACACTTTAAATAGTTTGAGTTATTTGGGCTTCTAGTTATTTAATTAATTAAAGGCCCGTTTTGAGGAAGGATGAAGGAGTAATTAATGGGATGGTTTATTGGGCCATTGCAACATTTGATGTAGTCCAAAATGACCCTATTAATTTCAGCTAGAGCCATAGTGGCATACTTGTAAATAGTTCAAAGAGAGGATGAGAGTTGTTGGCTATATAAAGGGGTCACCTCTTTGGAAAGCCCTAGCCTCCATCCACTTTCTCTCTCCTCTCTTCCTAGCCGCCACCCATCTTCCTCCCTTCTCTTGCTCATGTGTTGAGCACCATTCCTTTTTCTCCTCCATTAAAATAGTTAATAGGATGAAGAGGTTCATAGAGGGGATTAGCTAGGAGCTCATGAAAGCTAGCACTTTCATGGAGCTCGTGGTTGGCTCCTTGGTGGGCTTGAGGCGCCTTAGATGGTGGAGGTGGTGGAGCACGCACCCCATCGACTCCCATGCCTTGGATTCGAGCCTCATGAATGCGATTTCATGAGAGGTATAACTTTCTCCTACTTGTTCTCATTGTTTTGATGTGTGAATGCTTCTAGCACTAGATCTATGGTGTTTAGTTGTGATTTCTTGCTATTTGATGGCACAAAAATAGAATTAAACACTTCCTAACAAGTACTTTGTTCAATTCTGGTTGTACGATCTAAATTTATAGCTTAACCAAACCAGGCCTAAGATCCAGAAGCAAAATAGACCAAACAGCAGAATTTAACAAGCATAGAAATAATACTAAGCAAGCAAATAACATAGTCAAATATCAAGCCAATCATTCAACACAACATCATACTAAACTTACATCAAATCCTACCCTAAGACATAAGTAAACTACTCACACATGTTCTCTAAACAAACAGTAGCAGAAAATATAGAAATACTAGTAAAGATACAAGCCATAGAAAATAGAGAAAAGTGCATAAGAAGAATAAACCGAAATACTCCTCAAATGCTCAGATCTGTCTCTTCGATGGCGGTGGAAAGGTAGAAACGTGGGAAGTCAGTGCCGCTTGCCACCGTCGCTTCAAGGCAGTAGAGAAATATCAGCTTTAGATGAAGGATTCAAGTGGGAAATGGTGGAAAATGGGGCTGTCTGAAAGTAGAACGTGGAAGGAAGAAGAAGATCTCTGCCAGGCAGAGAGAGACCTTTTGTAGAAGTTCTCCAACTTGGGGAACAAGCCAGAGGCGTCCAGGGCTGAAATCAGGGGGCCAGCTGCCAGCCTTCAATGCAGATCTGCCTTCCTAATCGAGCATGTCGATCTGGACAGAATCTGTCCAACCTGGACAGATCAGTGATTCGGGCTTGGAGTGGAATGGGAGCTACGGCTCTGATTTCGACCCGAACTGGAGTTTGTCCAGGTCGAACAGAGCGTTGAGGGATGAAAACGGACCGGATTTTATCCGCTCCGATCCGTATCCGAATCCGAAAAATGCGCATAATATCCGAACCGTATCCGTATCCGAACATATCCGTATTCGTATCCGTATCCGCCATAAAAATATGGATGCGGATATGATTTGACATTATTCCATCCGAATCCGCATCCGACAAAAAAAAATATGGATATTATCCGCATCCGGTAGATATTAATCCGTTTATCCGTATCTTTAACGGCATAAGATAATTAATATAATTACTTCTCTATATTAGAGAATACTATTAATTAGATAATACTTAACTTTTATTAGATAAATTCTCTTACAATAATATTTTCATTCGGACTAGTAACATAAAATTATTTTTATTTTCTATTATTGAGACGATTATATACGATAACAACACTAAAATTAATTTTTTCTCTAATCATTATGATATTAGTATTTGTACTAACATAGACACTGAGTATATTGAATATCATTATATTTTCATTAACTGCTATTGTAAATAAATAAAAAAGATTAAAATGCAATCCGTATCCGACAAAATATATTCATATTCGACTCCGTATCCGATAATATCCGAACCGTATCCGTGTCCGCTTAATATCCGATCCGTATCCGTATCCGAACGCATCCGTATTCGTATCCATATTCGAAAAAAAATATGGATGCGGATATAGGAAGACCAACATCCGCTCCGTATCCGATCCGTTTTCATCCCTAGAAATCAACGTCTGAACTGAGTAGATCGTGGCATGTGGCCCGTATGTCGGTCTGAAATGTGTCCCGAGTGCCAGGAATGAGTCGTCCGGCGTGCAAATAAGTGTGGAGAAGCTTCCTTGAGCCCATTTTTCCTTGAATCTTCATCAAAACCTTTGTGAAACAACTAAAAGCGGCGGCAAAGCCAAATCCTAGAAAAACACAGCAAAATGTCAAATAATAATATGTTTTGGGTCATAATTGGGTGCCAAGTACGGTCAAAACAGCAGCAAATAAAAGAGATATCAAGATCCTTTATGTCATGGTTGACGAATAAAAAAAAATTAATACAATATGACAAAAAAAGGTCTTAAATCTCTCTTGTGATAAGTAAAGTCGTGACCAAGGTAAACAAAGCCGTCGTCGCTGCAACGATAAGTAAAGCTGTGACCGATGTAAGAATGATAAAATCTACAAATATAGTTGTCTAAAAAATATATCGATTACCATTAATTAAAGGTCACATCATTTCAGAACCATGGTTGGAAATTTAAAAAATGAGTTGTTAAATATGTGGGCAAATTTAGTATGGATTAACTTTTTATCATAATATCAAAAAGATTGAAAATAATATTTCTGTGAATGAATCTAAATCCATATACATGATTTTCTAAAATTGATCCGAAAGAATCAGGAATTGACTTTGGTTATACCTCTAAAATACCTCATACACGGTTTCCTTCTTTTTTAATCACATACATAATTAAGAGAGAAGCATTGTCAAACCAATTTATAATTTGGAATGAAGTAAAACAACGGTGAGCCTCTTTGGTTTATATATGGTCTAAATAAATTGGCTTATTAGCTTATTTCATTTCACATCACAACATATGAAATATGATATGATCTGAAGAAACACATTCCTTGTTGTAATAAGAAAAATAACAAAGAGAGAAAGAGAAAGTAAATATATTATTGATTTGCTTGTGGCTTTTAAGAAAACAGTAAATAAATAAAGGAAGTATGATATAAAAAAGATTCTTTTGGCGCATAATTTCCCTCGTACATAATTTTTCCCACTTTTGAGTTTTAATAGCTGCACAAAATAGATTGATATATTTCTATTTATCTATTAATCAACAATATCAATATCACTTTCAAAATTAACGTGTGATTTTTTCCGTATATGTAGTAAGATTTTTCCAACTTGGAGGCTACCAATAATATGATATCAGTAAATGATATGATTTGGCAATTTGAAAATCCTTATTACAATTGGTTTGTTGCCTTTTCTTTTTGACTTAGCTAATGATGTTGAGGAAACATAGAGAGATAAATTGATATTGATTAAGAGATAAATAGAAGGAAATAATCTTCATAACAGTATTTTATTGCTAGATCACAACGGTGAGCCTCTCTTGTTTATATATGGGTCTAAATAAATTGGCCTATTAGCTTATTTTGTTTCACAACACAACAGATGATTTGATATCATATGAAGAAAAACATTCCTTGTTGTAAATAGCACCTTACAAGATTTGTATTAATTGGTTGTTTCGAAGGAAAAATACACCGAAATGGAAACACAATTATCGCACATTATTATTGTTTCTTTTATGGGCCAAATCAAAATAGAGAAAGTATATGAAATGAGGAAACATATAAAAGGCAACAATTGGTAAAAAAAAATCGACGAATATGTGCCATTATATTATCCAATTAATGATTAAGAGAGAGATTAATTTGAGATAACGTAAGAGACAGAGAAATAGGAATGAAATTTAAATAATGATAGGGCCAGTTCACGTTTTTAATCTACTGAAAATTGTATCATGATTCTTGTATAATATTATCAACTTGAAAATCAAGCCAAAACAAAAATGGTAAGTGCTACAAATGAGAGTATATCAATCATGTATAATATTCTCAAATAACTAATCTTATCTTACAAGGTAGCGAGATAATTAATGAGGTGCCAATTCACATTCTGTATCCCAATCAAGATATGTTATTTGATCATTGATCATCAATTAATTATAATATATATATATATATATACACACACAAACATACAAAGTATGTTGTACTAACTATATGCAGCCTAAGGCAAGTTTTTTTGTTTGAAATTAAAAGTTAATTTCATGATATTAATGAATGTTAACTCAAATTAGAGAATGTAGCAAAATGGAAAGACTCATTTTCGAAATATAGGCCATGGTCCTGAAATTATTTGATCATTAATGGCCACTGATATATTTTCAATCAACTATATTTGCCTTCTTAAATCATGTCGGAATTTGAAAATAAAGCTTCTTAAAAGTTTATTTTTGATATGTAACTTGGGACTTTTACAATCTTATATTTATTTAAAGGATAAATCTCTTAATCACAATTATTATATAATTCCTAAATTTCCTAAATTTCCTCGAGAACAATCTGTTTTTTTCTATATTTTTTTTTACAAGGAGCTGGTACACCAAATAAAAATTGTTTCCGAATGAAAGCGATTTATCGGAAAGGAAAGAAATGGAGGAGGGCTGTGGGAGAGGTGAAGATAATACAGAATTTTGAAATTTTTTTCTTTCCTTTAGTGTCCACGAAATAAAAATAGAAATGTCTGAAGAAAAAAAAATCGCCTGAAGTGAGAATCGAACAGTGCGACACACGAATGAATGTCTTAAAAATTTCTAGCAATCATCCAGCGCCTTGACCCCTTACTGTTAAGGGGTCAAGTTTTTATGTCAAATACCGATCTGAACCGCACAATATACAGATCAATGGTCTACAATGATGTTAACAAATGTTTGAACCACTTTTGGACAAAATTGTTTTAACCTGTTGCAGGTGCATTTATAAGTAGTAGAGATAGTTATCAATTAATTTTTACTTAGTAAGTCAGTGAGATGCCTAACTTGGTGTTTAGATGGGTCCCATAAATTCTGAAACTAACAGGGCATAGGCATAAAACAGCCGAAGTCAAAAAGGAACCAGAGGTCCAAATGAGCCGTTATGCTTTTGCCATGAAACGGATACCACATCACTACATCAGAATATAAACGACAAAAACTAACTAACCACCTGTCGTCGGACACGTGCATCTGAAGATTGGTCAATGGGGCATTGTGTGTTGAATTGTATCATGCATCTCCCGTGTCGAGACGACTTCTCAAAGATGAAGTAATTTAGCATTTCTAAGAGACAAGATCAAGATGAACTGAAGTAATTAGGAAAGGCGAAGCATCGGTGCTGTTTAATGTTGATAATAAAGCAGTTTTGTTCAATTAGATGACTAGAAGCGTGTTAACTAATTTGTTTATCTATGTTGTGATTCGTGAATCATCCATCCTGCAGGATAAGCACTCCAGCAACGCAGAACATTGTAGCGAGGTAACCTTAGCTTGATCTGCTAATTATTATTTAGCAAGTTAATTAGCACATAAATAAAACAGATATGCAGTTAATTTTTAAGGAATATCTTATTTGCTATTTTCAAATCGAACAGACTTTAAGTTCGGATGACACCCTTTTTAATTTTTAATTTAATTTTATGTTTTCTCTATCTAGCAATAAAGAATTCAGATTTTGACAGCATTTTTAATACGTACCGTTAAGATTTTTTTTTTTAAGTTTCATTTCAATTAAAGAAAACTCGCCTAAAGCAATAAACCATGTTTTGAACAATTAAGTTTTAGAATAAATATATATATGAGGCAGGGGTTTCTTGGAAACATATAATTTGAAACTAATGAATATATTTTTAAAATCAATAAAAAACATAAAATAAATATATCGTTGTTTTTATATATTGATCATGTACTAAACTTTAAACAATTTAAATAATATTACAAGTCATTGAATATAGATCACTACAAATTTCTAATTTTGTAATAAACAGTAAAACTAGCGTCATACACCATCGCTGATTCTTAAAATTATTTTCAAAATATTTAACCTTATCAAAATATTCTATCTTTGAAAGACCCCCACCCACCTTATCAACTATCACTCTATCAGTACCTCGGAGAAAGAACAGAGGAACAAACAGCAGACTCGTTTTGCACGTTTTTCGCCTGGAATTGCTCGCTTTATATCTTCAAGGCCAGAGCTGTTATCAGTGTTTATGGGCCACAGTGGTCATACGCTTTATGCCCACACCTCATCCTACCAACTTTCCTTATCCACAGATGTACGACAAACTAATCAGAAATATAAATTTATTAAAACTTAACAACCTGCGTTTATAATGTTGCGAAATCAAAAGTTTAGGTTTCGTAACATAGAAATTTTTAGTGGTTCGATTCGTTTTAGCACGACTTTGGAATAGTTAGTTATTTATTTTTATCAATTTCTTCAATCTTAATTTAGTCTAGGAATCAGATATCTGAATCTACGAGAATCGGTACATATTGTTTGTTTATTTGTTTTATAATTGACCCTAAAGTACCACGTCGATATGTTATGCTGATGGTAAATTTATTTTAGGTGTGGGATTAATTAAGGTTATTGTTAATCCGTTTCTTTTGACAAGGAGCCATAAATAGTAACTGGATTCTTTTCTCTTTGTTTTTTAAGTATATGAAATATTATGTATTATTATTTTTTAACGATGGTATTTTTCTCTCTCACCGTAGAATGCGATACGGTATTGCATAATGCAAACTTATTTGTTTACTAATGAATACTTCTCTCGGTTATAAACTTGAAGTTGGTATTGACTACTATACTTTTAATAAGAAGGCATATATTTTTGGAAAATATCAACTGTTGCATCGAACTTTCGATACACAGACCACCACGACGCATATGTGGAAATCGCACAATTTGTCTAAATCAAAACAAGCACTTTATTTGAAATTTACGTGTCCATTGTTCCGACGAGTCTAAACAGCAGAGTTAATTATTGCATAATGTGTATGATGACATTTAATTATTTCTGCACAAACTTTTGTCTATTGTTTTCTTTAGAGTAAAATATAGTTGCAAATTTACAATTTCTAGATAGCCACTATCCAGCTTCTCAAAAAAAACATAAAATATGGCTACAATGTATTAGAAGGATGAGGATTTATAGGATAATATTATAGGTGTCGTTTGGGATGGTTAGGAATAGGGTAGGAATAGCATAAATTTAGAAAAAAATACTATTCACAGGAATTGGAGGAATTGGCTATTCCGGAAATTAGAAATGTTGTTTGGATGGTGAGTTTAGGAATAGCGTTGGGAAGTGTGAAAAAGTAGAGAGAAAATTGTTGTTGGGAAGAGTGTTATTGAAAATTGTGTTATGAATGGAATTGGCTATTCCAAAACCGTTTGGATGAAAAATTCAGGAATTGGTTATTCCTAGGAATTGGCCTATTCCACTCATCCCATACGACACCATATATATTATTCCTCTGTTTGAAAGTCGATTCCCGGAAAAATTTATTAAAAGCATTTGATTACATACAAAAACTTTTATTGCTGTAATTTTAGTTTGGCGTTCATATATTTATTATATTAGAGATTCTAAATATGTAAAAGTAGGATTATATTAGTCCCAAATTTTAGGTCTTTTGAGATGAATTTTAAGAAAATATTAACCACGAGTTAATTTTAGTCACATGAAAGTGTTTGTTAGTTTAAAAAAAAAAACAAATTAGTTCCATTGTGAAGATATGATGTTTCATGGGAATTTTCAAACCAACGGTTTGTTTCTAAGTCGCATTTTAAAATTTAAACCAGCCTTTCAGAGTTTTATTTACTTAATTAATAGTCTGGACCACTGACCACGGAAGACCACTAGCATGTGTTTTGTGTTGATGCAATGCACCTCTGAATTAGAAAAACATATCACCCGAATTTCGAAAGTGTAAAGGTAGAAAAAAAATATAATAATATCCGTGCAACAATCATACCAACACTCAGAAAAAATGATTCAGATCAAGTACCACGTGACATGCAAATCCAACGGTCAGTGCTGTTTACAGATGCATATAAATTTTTCTTTTTAAATAATTGTATATAATTTGTTGAGATTAACCAAGGCAAGTGTGTGACTTCAATTTGCTAGTTTACTCAAATAGCGATTATATCCTGAATCGATTTGGATCATCTGATCTAAATCCAACGGTTTATATTAATATATGATAAGTGTACTTCTGTGTTTGCATCAGATCCCATTGTCTTAATTTAAAACCTAGCCGATTAGTAGAATTTAATAAGAATACACCAGTATAGGGGAGAATAATGGTGCTGGACCGCTGACAAAAGAAAGCATAGAGATGTCTCGGGAAAGCAAGTTTTGGTGTGGGTTGCCGCGCCACTGACCCAACAAAGATAAACAAAGGAGTAACGCCCTCCCTTTTTATTCCAGCTTTTATCCGACGAGTTTTGTATTCTTATTCCAACTAACTTATTCCTCACTCGCTACTTTGCTATTATTTATTATTGTATTTATTGTTTTCTACTACCCTGACGAAGCTGCTTCGAACAGGGGAAATCCTAGACCAACCAACCGTTCGCCCACCCGTTCCACGTGACGCTTTTGTGTCAGAAGACCGTTTTGCCCTTTAAAGTTTCTCCATATCAAAATAATTTAACTGTTTCTTAGGAAACTTCAGTACAAGAGGTGATTTTTTTCATATTGAGGCTACTAGAAATAATCGCTTAGGCCTGTTGGACAGCCCAAATAAGATAATAAACTTTTAAATTATTTTTTATTCACAAGAAGAATTGAAAAAATAACATAATAAGAATAGAAGTATTATAAATCTATAATATAATAATAATATCATTACATTTGTACTGTTGTTGTTAATTTTATTATCGAATAATGCAAATAGTTGAAAATAGAATGAAAAAGAAAACATGATTTTTTGTCGTAAATATATTTTTTTTTCTTTTTTAGGTATAAACATTGATTTTTCATTTCTTTTGATTCTATTTTATTGTATTTGATATTTTTTCCCGAAATATTTTTTTCTGTCTTCATAGTCCTGGAAAAAAGAAATTGATCATCAAACCATCTCAATTAATTTTTCTTCGTAGTGAAGTAATATTAATGGTATTGAAGTTTTTTTTTTTTTTGGGTAATGAGCCCGTGGGCAAGTATTGAAGTTTCGTTTGAATACAAAATGCAGATATCGGGCATTAAAATTACAACCACCTTTTGTGTGTCTCTACCGATAATAAGTTCCCAACATTACGTTTGGACGCTTTATTATCAATTCATCTAGTTTGTTTTATTGCCTTTATTCCTCTCCCTTGATAATAGCAAGGGAGAAGGATTAAAAATATATATCAAACGCCTCTAAATTTTTTTTGCACAAAAGTTAAGAGACGTAATTTTATCGGCATTTAAGTCACATTTAATTACAAAATACAAATCTCTAATAATAAAAAATCATAACATTGCATTCGGACACTTTATTATAATCTTTGTTTGTTGTTTTTATTCTTTCTCCCTTGGTAATGGGCATGGCCGTACGGAGCCTAAGACAGAAGGGGCAGAGGTGGCATGAGAAGGACCACGTGCTACATGCCACGTCTGTCAGTTCGAGGTGGGAAGCAAAGAAGAAAGGAGGGAAGGCACAGTGCACACGTGTGGAGAAGCCATGGGGATGTCACGTGCATGCGGAGACTCTCGTTTTTGGTCTTCTCTTCCTTTGCTTGCTTTGCTGTTTGTTCTTGTGGCCTTATCTGTAACAAACCAAACTACATCCCCTTTTCTCTTTTTCAGTGGCACTCGCTGAATTCAAACTTCCCACCATCAGTTTTAATTCTTTGGCGTTTTGGGATTTGGGTTTGTTGGTTATTTTTTAACAAGTTGCATGTTGGATTTGACTAAGGGGTCAACTTTATTATGACATAAGTAGAGCGTTAGGGTGGAGCTATTTTAGTTCAAATTTTGAGGAATTTGTTGCCCAAGTTTAAAAAAAGAGTTCCAGACTGGGACTCAAAGAATAACTTTGGTTACGGAAAAATTCTGTTCCTTCCTTTATAAATTATAAGAGTCAAGTTTGGCAACTGTGAGTCTAAACTCCAAAATATTACCAATACTAATGATATTTTACATTTCAAATATATTGATCTTTCTTCCTTGAAATAACTGTTTCTGTAAACAATTCAATCGCTTTGAAAGCTAACTGAATTCAACAAATTTAAACAAGTCTTTGTCATTTTACTTGTATTGTTTTCTTCAAAAAATTTTAATTATTTTTTTGCGACTAAATATTCATCCACGGCAGATCCGGCCACTCAAAAACAAAACTGTAATCGTGGACAGGATAATAAAGCCAGCTCAACGTTAAGCTCTGAAATGTAAATTAAATTAAATATTATATTTTCTCTATTCGAATGGTTACGAGTTAGTGATACTCAAATATTTTTTGTTATGAGAATTATACCGGATTTAAATCCACTTTGTAAAAAGCTTTCTAATTCCAATGAACTGTTCCTACAGTATCTCCGATAAGTTCTTCGGATCTTATTAAAAAATTATTAATTTTTTGGATGTTATGGGTCTTTTTCCATGCTAATATCAATTTTTATTTACTCTTTCAGAATCATTTTCGAGAATTTGCAGAGATGGTGAACATTTCTGAAAATAATAAAATTTAGTTTTTCAAGAAATCATTACAAAATATTGAATAACTTGTCTTAATTCATCATGAGATTACAACACTTAATTCTTAGGATGCAATTGTTGTGTTGATGCTGATATTTATTTTAAAATGATGTTATTTATTTATGGAGACGTAGTTCGCTGTGTGAAATAAAGTTTTATCTTTCTCTCGCATTTGGCGATAATAAAATCCGTTACTTTTATGATAACGACATAGTCACTAACCGTGTCTCTCGCGTCCTGTTAACGTTGATATATATTAAGAAATTTCTCTGTGTATACAATTCGTATTAAACGCCTCTCGTTCTACTACATTAAGTAGCTGAATTTGAGTCAACCAATCAAGATCAACATATTAATTGTCGTTGAGTTTGTTTACTTCAAGTCTAAACTTTTAAGGAAACGAGTCAAAGAAAGATGCAGGTGTTCCTTAGTTTTTATGAGTGACCATAGTATCAACCAAAGAAATAATTCTAATATACCTAGATGTGCCTAAAGACGTTATTTTAAAAAATATATATCGTCAATGGGAGTGGCTATTGGCTAGTGTCCGACATATATGATACATACACTCGTCTAACGTGATAAATTTTAATTTTTTATGATTAGAACTGATGATCCAAATCGCTCAAATTGTTCTCCATAATAAAATCTTCGTGGACAACAAATTTTATATTTGTTCACTTTTTTTGAAACTTTGAATATGCTCGATCCAACAAGTTATGAACCCTCTAATTTTGAAAAAAAAAATTAGAAAATTTGAGTTTCAAAATTATTTTAATGTAAATATCATATTCAGCGGTTCGGATCGACCGTTTGGATCGTGTTTGACGTTCTATATGTTTGCTTCTAACATTACTCATTCGATGCTGGGTCGTAATTCGTAAGTTGTAAATAGTACCGGAGATAATGACAGATGCTTTTTCTGATGGTGTGTTAATCCATAAAAAAGTGCAGTCAGACTTCCTCCCAAAAAAACAAAAAAAAAAAGCAATTTTTTTAGAGAAGGACTTGATAGCGGCTACCAAGTTAAAAAAAAAAGGAATGTTTCGAGCCCATGTTCGTCTAAATGGAGATTTATCAAGTCAAAACAACGGTAAAACTGTGCGTAAAGATAAACAAAACGCATTCGTTTGAAAAATAAATAGATAAAAGATTTATAACTGCTGTTATAATTAATTTCGAAAAAAATAACCTTAGGATCGATCAAATAATGTCCCATTAGGCCATTATCAAGTTAAACATAATAGAATTACAAACTTTTGAATGTGAAGTTTAAAATAATAAAATTATTTGTAGGGGCATGAGGGAAAAAAGAGAAGATAGATAGGTTTTGGAGGTTAGAGGGGGAGGTGGAAGACAGCTGTCAAGGGGTTGTAATATAACTGCTGAAAATACAAATACTGCAAGTACGATCGCCTAAATCTCGCTCCTTTTTGTCCGTTTACTTCTCTCTCTCTCACTTATGTCACTCTCTTTTAACCTTTTCTTTTGGATTTTCCCATGACCGTCCCCCTTCTTGGATCTGGTAACCACATCAACGGTTGATTATTTTTACGCCTTTGTGACCCCAGATTATTTCGGTTCTTTTCCAGTTCGTTTTGTTATGAAGCAAAATTGGGTTTGCCTTGAGAAGCACTTTTGTAATCCAGATGACACCTCTGTTTATTATTTTATTATTTGGGGTGGATTGAACCTTGTTGTTACTCAAACAAGCCTCCATGCAAAAAAGTATATAATAATATGTCATTCATGTCACACATAAAGAATATTAGAATTTTTAAGCGATTAATGGGCCATCAGAAATTATTGTAAGACATGTTTAAACTTTCGAAATTTAAAAAAAAAAGAAGAAGAAGAAGAAGAAGCCAGTGTGTGCCTACTATATAATTTAATATATCATTTTCAAACATATTTAATTTTTTTCTCCATCGGTGCGCAACATAAAATTAGTAAAAATCATTGCTTATAGAATAGAGCACGGGCTAGAAGCCTTTGCGTTTTATTTAACAAAAAAAAAATTCAAAGCTAAATAATATAAGTTTTTCCTAATGTCGCTAAACTGTCGTGCTATTTGAAACAGAATAATTAGGTTACCCAATATAATATTTCAAATTAACTTAGTAAACCAACACATTAATGTATTTTTTTTTAAATCTAACGGTGAATTAACTGAAGAAATATAAGAATTATTTCCGTGTCAAAAAAATCCAACGGTGCATTAAATGTTGCCCGGGAGACAAGACAGGGTACTGAAAGATACTGTGTTCAAGTCTACGGTTGAGTTTTGATATTCTTTCATATCCACAAACTAGTCAAGTCAACAGCCAAAAATACAAATAATTAATTTTTCTTTTATTTTTTTTTTCACGTAAACAGATATGGGCGCGTTTTACTTGGATGTTATATTGTTATTTACTTTCTGATGCCGTGAAATATGTGGTACGTCCGCACAAATCCCTCTTTTATGTCATCATCATATCGCTTTGAATGGCTTAGGATATTAGTATTTGCTATACTATTTATATATCAGGAGTGGGGTTTAATTTGTGGAAAATTTCAACGCACATGAGTTGGCAATGAAAGATTGAAAGGGAGTAAGCATAAGATCTGATTGCTCAGGCGGTTTGTTTGGTTGCTTAGCCCAAGCGGAAGTTATTACAAAGTTAGTTATCAAAATAATTTTTATTATGGTATCCATACCCATATTTACCTACCTTGACACCGATGTTAACCTACGGGTTTAACTTCAAAAAAAAAAAAAAAAAAAACCTTCACACCGATGTTATTTACTTAGTAGTTAGAACTTCACATAAAGCCCCTATAAAATTGTCAAAATTCATAAGCCATGGATAAAATTATAAAAATACAAACGAAAAATGAACTTTTACTTTCGTTTAGTAAAAATGTTTCTGATTTTTAGATCGCATTGTAATTGCGTACTGAATAGTGATGCATGAATGCAAACATTACTTTCACATAAGCAAGGCGCCCTTTTAAATCGCGCTGAACAGAAACTTTTATATTTCCTACTATGAACCTGGTGATGGTGAATGGATAAATATCGAGAAGGCGGACTATGCGGTGATTATCTAATTACCGCGGTTAAATACTATAACATTGCTTATTCGGCTGATACAAGAAATACCCAATTGCAAAAGCGCAATGATGATTTAACAAAAGAGTTATTAAAATGTCTTCATCATTTTTCTTTCGCGAATAATACCTCCACTTACGACAAATTAATATGGAGTCACGTTTTAAAGAACTTAGAAGTTACTACTGAATGGTACATTGCAAAATTTATTGGACGATTATAACTAAACTCAGAAATTTATTAGCATAAAACATTATTTTATACAAAAAACCAAATTAATAATCTAAAACATTGAATTTAAAAAAAAAATAGAGCGGGAATATGATTCATCGCATACCATGCTTTATTTGACATTCGAACAAAACAGGTTGTTTATGTGTTTGCCGCTGATGTAATTTTTTAAAGTAATAAAATACGGAATTACTTACCATCATCCCCATCATCCCAGCGACACGTTTAATGCTTTTCATTTTCGGAAAGAATATATCCAGCGTTCCAATCCCCATAAACGGAAAGTATTAAACGCGTCGCTCTTCTCATCCAGAGTCTACGCTCTTCTCCCCCCATCCCATCTTTCCTTGTTTTGTTCACATCTACGCTCTTCTCATCTCAACCCTCTTATGCTAAGTATTGTAGTTGGTTTAGTATATTCCATAGCAATAGTGTTAGCTTCAATAGTTAGTTTTATATCTTCAATAGTTAACTTAGTATTTTCAACAACAATAATTTTAGCTTCAATAGTTAATTTTATATCTTCAATAGTTAGCTTAGTAAATTCAATGGTAATAGTTTCAACTTCAATAGTTAGCTTAGTAACTTCAACGATAATAATTTCAACTTCAACAATTAGCTTTGAAGTTAATAGGCTAACTGTTGAAGTTGAAACTATTACTCTTGAAGTTAATAAGCTAACTATTGAAGTTACTGAGCTAACTGTTGAAGTTACTAGGCTAACTATTGAAGTTGAAACTATTACACTTGAAGTTACTAGGCTAACTATTGAAATTACTAGGCTAACTGTTGAAATTACTAGGCTAACTATTGAAGTTACTAAGCTAACTGTTGAAGTTATTAGGCTAACTGTTGAAGTTGAAACTATTACTCTTGAAGTTACTAAGCTAACTATTGAAATTACTAAGCTTAGTATCTTCAACAAAAATAGTTTTAGATTCAACAGCTAGAGGATGACGCTGAGCAGAATGGAAAGGGCGCGAGTAAACAGGGAAAGCGCGAAGAAGGGGGAAAGCGCGGACCAGAATGGAAAGGATGCTAGGAATCGCTAGGATGATTCACGCGTTTTCTCCACGCGTTTTTCTATTATTTAATGAGCGGATGATGGGAATGATGGATCTAGCGGATGATCCTTATCAGGCCAGAATAAAATAATGTCTGGGAACTTTTCTTTCTTTATCCATACAGTGTTCTAATTCTTTTTAAAATGAGGATGAACTCAAAATTTGTGCCCATAAATACATAAGTTAGCGAATTTAGTGAAATAATTACTTTCCGCTTCTGTTACTGTACTTCCGTACCTTACCGAATTATTATTATTATTAAACAGATCTACATGAATCCACATCCAAACAAAATCCAAGAAAAGAAAAAATCATTTTCGTACAAAAGGGCAGGCAGACATTAACACCAACAGGTAGCAAATGTCGTTGCTAATAATTCTCAAATTGTTTTCTTAAAATTCAAACTTTTACATCCCTCCAAAATTTGAGTACTAATACAACAGAATGTCAGGTAATCCGGACCCATCAAAAATAATAAAATATAAATACAAATGTAGATCTGAGAGTTCTAGTCTACTCTTATCAGTCTCCATAGATGACCTCTATTATTAACAGAGCAAACAAAACTCGGAACAGTTTGGTTGGACCGGTGGGGTCCGGTCTGTAATTAAAATACAGAGTACTAATTAGGCATGAATTGAATTCAATAATTAACCAGAGGAGAAAAATAAATTGTATACGGATCCGTTCCCACGGATGGCCAGAACAAAAAATTGAACAACCGACTTATCCCCCATGTGCGCCTCAGATTATTTTGCAATTATATAATCAATAATATACGCAGAAAAATCCGACAATTCCTGATCTACTTTATTTTTTTCCTTTTCCTAATATTATATTATACTTAGGAAAGAGGGATTTGCATGTTCCGTTTGGTAACCCATGCACGGCTCTGAATTCCTAAAATCCTTTCAGTTTTCCTTTTCTGGTGAAGGCTCTATCAATAGAATGTTAATAAATTTTACTAATTACAGTTCCTTAGTTATCATTATAATTATATAACTAATAAGCGATAACTAATAAAAAATGTTCACAAGTATTTTGCATTTTAAGTTACTTTCAGCAATCACATAATAAAATAGGAATTAAAATAGATTTACAGGGGTTGTTGTGCAAAATGTGGAAAAAAGATTGAGCTAAAGCTATTCCACCAGGCCGCGTGGCAAGTTAGGCTCTGTGAATAAACAAAGAGGAAAGGGGGAATAGTAAATGATAAAATCCCAACAACTGATTAAAAAAGGGAATAAAATATTTGGAGGAAGGAGCTAGGAAGGTGAGTTACTGAAGAATAGAGGCATAGAAGGAGGGGCAGTTTGGGAAACCGGCGGGTGTCGGTTGGAAGGGTGGCCGTTGAGGGGTGCGGTTGGGGATGGACAGCCTGGCTTCTGACACCACTGCACTCATGACTCCTCTCTTACTCCCTCTGATTCCGCGACCGCTCTTGTCGTTTTGCGCCACGTCAGCGCCTCGATCTCCACTATTCAAACCAAACCAAACTCCCCATGCTCTTTTTCTTTTTTTCCTTCGGCTGGAAAAGTATTTTTATTTGGTATTTATCACCCGTGCTGTCCTTGGCTCCGTGCAATTTGTTTTCTTTCCGTATTCCTCTGTGAAAAACAATTATGAATTCATGACTATTTTATATTTTATAAATAATTAACTCCCTAATTTTTAAATAAAGAAGTCCGTTTTAAAAGAATATATTTGACAGGAAACTTGTTGAAGTTTTGGAAAAATAACCGCAGTTGTCAAAAATGGTTTCAATATATTTGTTCACAAAAGATATATTTTTGTGGCGGCCATTCGAAGGCTAAACAAGCACAATGCAAAAATGTGTCATTGTTTCAATTTATTTATTATAAATCTAAAATTACGGAAAGATATATGCATGCAAAATCTTAAGGAAAGTTTCAATGACGGTGGAATTTTTTTTTTGGTAAATATTAAATATGCATGTCCTACTCCCAAATTAGAAAAATTTGAAATGTCAAGAGAGAAACTGTCAGATTACTTATTTCGTCATACAATTGTGAAATAAACTAATCCCCTAAACAATTTACTTTGTATATATTATATTTTATGCATGCATGTAACAATATTATAGTCCAAACACGTCATCTTTGTCCGGACCCAGAAACCCCAAATCACCACATATATATTGGTTCAAACCATCAGGACAAATATTCTGCATCTCAAGGATTGCCAAACAAAAATGACAAAATGGTATTATAGTCGGGGCTGAACGGAACCAACACGACCCAACAAAATCGTGGTGAATTAAAAAGACGGACGCTGTGGGGCTCAAAGAATGCTGTCCAGGCTGTCTCGGTCAAAACTACTATACTAACTCAAATCAAATAAATCTGCTTCCCTTATTTCCCTTATTTCGGTTCAGCCCCCCGTTGCGGTTTCCAGTTAGGCCTAGACCCAAACAATTATTAGCGGGCCCCATGCGCCCCGTACGTACACCCATGCGCGTACACACGTACGGATTCCCTAAGCGGTCCCAATCAACGGCTCAGATCCACTGCCTCCTTGCACGCGATAGACTCCAGATCTCTCCGCACCGTCGGTTAACTTACCGCCTCTTGGTGCAATGCGGGACCCGCTCCTCAGTGTGAACTGATTCTAAACATAGACGCCTTTTTCTTTCCGATTTTAGTTACGCGAGTAAAAGGAAAATTTTAACTATTTGTGTAGAAAACTGTAGTGGGTAAATTTAACAGCTCACTCCCAGCGGTGAGGCAGGCGAGATCCGTGCGTCCCGTTTCTAACGACGATATTTTGGGCTTCAACCGCGAGATTTTTTCGGTTTTGATATCTTGGATTAGAAATAGACGGATAACTCCCAAAACGGGAAACGCTAACAAGCATAGAATAAAGGTAGAACTGTTTCATAACGTCCCTCGTGCACCGCGCTTCCGTCCCCAGTTCCGTACTGGAGTCGGATAGAGATATTATCATCGAGTGGAAAGTAAAGGTGTTGATTGCTTATTATATTTTCGGAAACGTACTCAATGTACCGTAAACCCCTCCCTTTGACTACGTGTCGGGGTTTCCAACAGAAATGCTAATACGTGCACCTGTGAAACACGTCCACGTCAGATTAGTTAACAAACGTAGAGAATGTAATGAAATGGTAAGGTTAAAAAAGCAAAGGAAAATGAGGGGTCGCAGCGGTTGAACGACGCGTGTCCATTTGCCAGCTGGATGCAAGCAACCGACTGCCTGGAAGTAGGGACCCCACCAACGTCCTATCAGCGGTTTCCCATACCGGCTGCTCCCGGTCACCCTTCTTTCCTTCGCACTCCCTTTATAAATCCCTCCTCTCCCTCTCTCAACTCCCGTGTGACCTTCTCCACCTCCTCTCTCCTGTTCCTTCTATAAAACCCCTACTTGAAAAACAAAACCTGTTCTTCCCAAAATTCAAAATTTTACAAAACAGAGTTGCGAGAGATTCAATGGCTCTCAGTGGTAGATCGAAAGACATGGATAGAATAAAGGGCCCATGGAGCCCAGAGGAAGACGACGCGTTACAACGGCTTGTGCAGAAGCACGGCGCGAGGAACTGGTCGCTGATCAGCAAATCGATCCCCGGCAGATCGGGTAAGTCGTGCCGGCTTCGTTGGTGCAACCAGCTCTCTCCTCAAGTCGAGCACCGTCCCTTCACACCCGAAGAGGACGAGACCATCATCCGGGCCCACAGCCGCTTCGGCAACAAGTGGGCCACCATCGCTCGCCTTCTCTCTGGTCGGACTGACAACGCCATAAAGAACCACTGGAACTCTACTCTCAAGAGGAAGTACGCCGCTGCGACCGTGGCTCCAGTGGACGATCTCGGTGCGGATTTGGATCAGTCGGTGTTTCGCCCTTTGAAGAGATCTAGTAGTGATGGATTTAAGTGCCCGAGTCCGGGTAGCCCATCTGGGTCGGATTTGTCTGATTCCAGTCTTCAAAGCAACCCTCTCGTTGCCGTGTCGTCTTCTCAACCATCCACATCTCATGTGTACCGACCTGTGCCGAGACCGGGTGGTGTTGTTCTTCCCATGCAAATGGCACCTCCTGTTGGATCTTCTATCGAAGATGATGATTCAAGTATTAAACTCTCCCTCTCCTTGCCCGGGTTAGATAAGGCAGATCCAGTACCAGTACCCGTACCCGCACCCGCTGTGGTAACACCTCCGCCTGAACCAAGCCCAGTACATCCCATGCAACATACAACACCTGTACAGCCCGTGCCGGTTCAACCACCGGTTTTTCCATTTGGCCCAGAGTTCATGGCCATGATGCAAGAGATGATTCGGGTCGAGGTTAGAAATTACATGTCGGGGCTGGAGCACCATAGCAGCGCACCAAATCTGTGTATGATGGCTACAGATGGGGTTCATAATGCAGTGTTGAAAAAATTGGGTATTGCAAAGATCGAGTAGATAGAGAGTTTAATTAGGCAAATACTCTTCAAAGAAGAGAAGAAGAAGTTGCGGTTTCTTTGAAAATTAGAAATCTTTTAGCTCCTCAGTTCCTTTTAGTGTAATTTTTTATTTTTTATTTTATTTAGTTTGTTAAGAACTACTCCTTCCTCTTAATCCTGTTGTTTCTCTCCATCGGCTCTCTAGCCATAGGAATAAATTCCATGTACAGAAATGAGATAAAAAAAAAATTCTAAATTTTCAACAAAAAAAAATCTTTATTGATATATGTCTGACGAAATTTATTGGCTTTGTGATTTTGTTAAGTGATCAGTTCTGTTTTTTGTTGAGAAAAAATGGATAGTAGGCAGACTGGTACTAGGCTTTACCGGTACCAGCATTTACTGGCAGTAAGATGTTACCTTTTTTGAAAAAAGAGATGTAAACGAAATAATATAATAATGGGTTAACTACTGGATTTTATACCAATTGTGGCTGGAATGTGTTGATTATATATGGTTATGAGAATGTAGATTTATTTAATTTTGAAATAAAGATTTGCAGTAGTCAAAATAAAATAGGAGTTACTGATGAGAAGGGAAAGTAACGGGTAGATTGGACTGTTGTGGCAAGTGACAGCTAACTGCTGCAGTTTCAAATTTTATTTTCGGTTTCCAAAATTCGGCGACGACCACTCCCAATTTACTTCTTATCCTTCTATTGCACTTACCCGTGTGGCTGCTCGTGCGGTGTCTTTGAACGAACGTTTATCTGAGAATCAGAATAGTTATAGTTATTAAAGTAGAAATGAAGATGGTGTTAGTGTGTTAAACTGTTACATACATATTGATATTGTTACGAGAAATTTTGGTGTCGTCAAATGGGTTTTTGTTTTTTTTTTTTTGCTTTAATTGCATTGGTAATTTATCTCTACTACTTATAAATGCACCCAGCAACTAGTTAAAACAATTTTTGTTAACAATTTTTATACCGTTGATATATAAATGTACGGTTCAGATCTATATTTCATAAAAGAATCTGACTCCTTTCTATAAAAGGGTCAAGTCGCTATTAATAATTTATATTTTTTGAAAGATATCCATCTGTATCTGAAATATTTAACCAAATAATTTTATTTTCTTTATTTGCCCATATATTAAAATATTAAAATTTATCAAGAAGACGACATATTAGGAATGAATATTTAACCGTATTAATTATTTTTTTAATTCATTTCCTATTTGTTATTTTGGAAGTTCGAATTTCATTTTGGTATTAATTGTTATATTAATATAATTATTAAAAAGCAGAAGAAGGATAATCATTAAAAGTGGAAAAAGTGAAATAAAAAGACAAATCAAGAAAGTCTTAATAAAATCAATTAAGATTTTGATTGATATATCATAATATTTAAGTGTCTGATTTGTTATGTGTTTTGTAGATACTGTGAAAAAATTGGAACCAAGTTTTTATTTTCTGGAGAAAAACAAGGATCTAAGAAAATTTCAGTTGGTCAGTAGGAAATAGAAATATATATTGTACAAAATATTATGATATATTTTGTACGTAAAATCTTATTTTTCTCTAAAAAAATAAAATTTCAGTTAGTTAGTACGAAATACAAATATATATTGTGGGATTAATTAGAACACTAGGGTGGCAACTTGTTTCTTGATTTCTACTATTATTTGATGTTGTTTCAAAGTCGTTTCAAATTTTTCCACACATTGGGTGGGCACTTTTGCTAGTGGAATATAATGTAAGGAAGATTTTAATAAATGTGACTATTTAGAGTAAATATGAAATATCGTACCATTTTGCCATGAAATGCTAAGATTGGACAATCTAAGAGGAGTCCGGTTTGATTTAAAAAGAATAACACTTGAAATAGTAAAAAAAATATATATATTTAGATATTAAAATTTATCATTTATCTATCGTATAATTGAAAAAAAAAACACGAATAACATATTGCCTGGAGAAATCAACTGATGTAAGTAATAAAAGTTTAATATAATTGCGCTACTGAAAAAGATTTGTTGTGGGTTTTTTTCCCACATAATTTTGGACCTCTATTTGCAATGCAGTCGCTGTAATAACAAAAAGAGCAGCATTAGCAATAAAAATGCTATTTTAAATTGCAGCGGTTATCTATTTCGTTCGGGGAAAACGTAAGAAGTTTCGAGAAACAGACACTAAAGAATAATTTAGGCTCACTAAAACTAAAACCTGAACCGGAAATCAGATATTAACTTATTGTTCCTCCTTTTTTTTTTTTTTTTGGTTAAATTTCGGAATCGCATCTCTTCGCTTGTTAGTGTCGGTTTTCTTCATTGTATTTGTGATCACTGTAATATTATTTCTTTTTGCTAACTGCATTTTAGTCTCCTGTTGCCCGATTCTTAGTTTCACATAATTTTATGACGGTTGACAAAAAAGAGAGAATTACGTGGGATAACTACAAATGCAAACTAATATATAATATATTAAATATGGCAGCTGCAGTTTCGTTGTGCTATGTAAAATATAAACAATCTATCATAAAAAAAAAAACTTGTTAAAATTTACTGACAAAAATTTATAAGTTCAAAATTAATAATTTTTTCTAAAAAAAAAATCGCTATATAAACTTGACATAAATTTTCTGTCCAAAAAAATCTTATTAATTTTAATGATCGGTATGACTATTTTTAATTGGTATGACATTTTAATTTATTTAAAAAAATATTTTGCCGCTATGGATAGCGGCCACAGCTTTTTATATATATATTTGATGAGAAGAAAATTAATATCAGTATTTGAGTAGTGTCAACTTTTTTATTGGCATTTAAATTATTGAATGTGTTTTGTATCATCTCAAGATATGTTTCGAAAGAATTTTAGGACTTTTCATTAATTTCAGTATTCGTTTATACAATGAATTTGTTTGTTGGTTTATTAGTTCTTTATGCCTACTGAAATAAATTTGTTATTTTTTTCGTATAAATTGAAATATGGTGAAATGAATTTACTGTATCTAAGAAATTTTCTCTTCGATGTTCATTGTGGCGGATGACGAACTTATAAGATGAAAAAAATGGATCGCTCAAAGAAAAGGGAAAAAAAATGATGATGTCCAATAAATATTTTTCTTAACAGCGATGAAGAATTTTCCTAAAACTGTCGTTGTGAACTCCAAATTCACAAGTTGATGGCAATAACAGATCTGAATTTTCCGGTGACTATTTCGACAATGTTATTTTGGTTGACATTCCCAAGTGAGGATTTCCATGAATATTCAAATTCCGAGTTATTTTCTTTTTGCCCCCAAATACTCATGCTTTCTCAAACTTCTGTTCTTTGGTCTCGTGTTGAATATTATTCTCAAAAAGTACATCAGCATTGCAAAAAAAAAAAAAAAAAAAAACTGTTTTCTATATTTTTCATTCCTCCCATGAGATTTACATCCTTTTCGTTTCTTTACCCTCAAATTGGTCTGACAACTTTCTATTTAATTAGTTTATTTATTTCTTGAGTTATGTTTTTTTTTATCATACACTAGTAAATAAGTTGCTATAATAAGTATATGTACATAAAAATGCCATGAAGTGTTGTTTTGATTTGATAGTGTCACCCTCCCAACCCCCCCCCCCCCCCCCCCCCCCCCACCCCCCCCGAATTACTAATCTAAAATGAGTAAAATATTGATCTCTAACATAGTATATAAATATCATCGAGCATGTAAACAGTATAATTTCAAACATTTATTTTCTAGCGTCCAAATCCTACAAATTGCATTTCTAATTGCTCGCAAAACTTCATCCCGTATGTGGTCAACATACACGTCCATATGAAACTACCTATTATTAGCAATTTGAAGAGATGTTTGGCATAAAAAATGATTCTTAGACATCCTTTTTGAAGATATTAAATAACATTTGGACTTTGAAAGAATTTCTAAATACATATCTAAATTTTATTACTTACGATCACACGTGAGATATTCGTGAAACATTCACATCATCACTATCACTACTCCTTATAATTGCACAAATGAAAAAGTGGATCCACCTTTAGATCTAGTGTGTTTGCATCTCCTATATCGTTGATCAATTTGATATGTGGTTGAATTTTAATCAGTAGATAAAATGATATTAAATTTTGGTTTCATTTAAAATGGAAATAAACAATTATTTTTCTATTTTAAAGAGAGCACAAATGAAAAACTTTTATCGCTTAAACTTTTTTTAAATATTTTAACCATAAAAAATACATATTTTTATTAAATTAATGTTTCCCATGTTGATATGTTAATTTTAATTTGTGGAAGTATAAATGTTTTTTTTTTTTATTTGTCCACATATTGAGTGAATAAGTTTTATTTGAGTAATCAGTGCTATTGATCCCATAACATCAGCCGATTAATTTTGTTTGTGTGAATTTCTAAATTTAAAATGATTAATTTTTGAAAGAAAAGAACAAAAAAATTGTTGGTCTTAATAGTGCACAGATGATCAAGTGTCCGAATGGGGAACAAATGTGGAGCTACCAATCCAATCATTAACTGATTTATCAACAAATTTTAACCACCTTTGGAGCATTGCTATTTCTATTTGTAGAGCAACTAATGTTTGTGTTTATCTGTTACGCTGGCAATTTCTTCACCAGACAATCAGATTTGGACGCATCAACAGGTGAACTTAACTGAAAGATCTTCAAATATAATAAAGGAACTGGTTTGGAGTACTAAGCCTGAAATCAGGGGCTAAGGATGTCACTGTCAAGAAGCAAAGTTATGCATGATTAAATGATATTGTATTATATAGTTAATTATCCCTGGCTTATATATAGTTGGTTGATACTTATCCATTCAGCCATCTGAAAATTACGTTTACGACACGAATCATCTGAACTTTTTTTTTAAAATATTTCTGCCATACATCCTTGAATTTTTTAATATTTGTAACGCCGTCCAAAAATCTCTTCAAGACTTCAATCTATCTTTCTTAATTATCGGGGAAAAAAATCTATCTTTATTTAAACAAAAGAATCTTTCAGATTAATTTGCTTATGACGTGCAAATCCAACACGTTTTGAAAAGCTGTGGGTTGACTTCACCTTAAATCCTTATTATTTTTTCATAAATTATTTTAATATTTTATCAGTAAAATTTCTGTATTGTCTTCGCAAAATTGGAAGCGGTTCCCTAACAAAAGGACAGAGAAACCGATGATCATAAAATTGATTATTTTAATTATCCATATATTTAAAAATCATGCCATTTACCTGTTCAGTGGATATGCCTGCCCTTGGTTAATTATTTCCCTGGGCACACATAAAGCTAGCACAAAGAATTGAGACTCGAAGGCGGTGAGCACATAAAAAATCTCATCCGCTCGCGGTGAACTGCTCAAAAACAGTATTATAAATGTTGGTTATACAAAGTGCAGCAATACATACTATTGAGATAGACTCTTGTGTAGTTTTTTACCCTGAAAATGTTGGTACTATCCCAAAGGGATCATTAGCTTGGAAATTGAAATCCACTATGCACGAGTTTGCACCTTTAACAGTGTGTGTGTGTGTGTGTGTTTTTTTTTTTTTTTTTTTTTTTTTTTTTCCAATTGTTTCCCCTTCCGTTAGTAATCAGGATCTCTCTGTAATTAATAGATTGGAAATGTAAATAATGTTAAAAGATATTAATACATAGTTTGTACTTTCTATACATGTTTTATTCATGTAAAGGGAATTGATTAATTGGAAATATACTGACATTCTTTCAATGATAGGGAGCAGATATTTAGTAATTTTGTTGTTTGCTAATTGCTATCCTTTTACCTTACAAACTAAATATAACGTAACATTAGTTATTTTTTACATCAACGATTAATTAAAATTTATTTAAGAAATTCATTTGATAATTATATTTATATTTGTACTCTAATTTTTTCTTTTGATGAAATTAGTTTGAAATTGACAAATAAAGATACCGCAAGTAACTTAGTCATACAAATTACCAGAAAACTAAGCACTATAATAGAAGGACAAGAGACAGATGGGGACGTGGGGTGCTTTTGACTTAGACCGCCTTATAAATCATAAAAGTCTCTCTCACTCGTTGATTGCCAGCTAAGTTTAACCTCCCATTGCGTCGCCTTTTTTATTTTCTCTTGTCTGTTTCCTGGCTTTTCTATTTATATATTGTATCTCATCTAACCAGTAATCACTATTTATCCATATGCGCTAATTCTCTCCGGAAAGCTTTCATTTTCCAAATAATGTGTCTCACATGTAATGACCTTGAAATATTTTAAACCAGGTTGTTTTTCGTTGTTATTTAATTTATTAGAAATTTGCAAATAATATTAGAAATTAATTAATATTAATGTTTTTGGTTTGTTAGTTCTAAATATGGGATCACGTCATATAGTGCTATAGTACATCCTCATTAGGAATAGTTTGTTAAAATTTGGTTTTCCCAATTCTAGTTAAATATAGACCAATCAACTGAAACTCTGAAAGTAATACCAAACTATCTGCCATTGATGGATTAGTTCTAAATATAAAACTAATAAGGCAAATTTGACAATTTGGTGTGAACTTCTTGTGACATTTTCTGTTGCTGCTCTTGTGTCTTTTGCCCAAACAAGTAGTTATGAAATAAATATCTAGATTCAGCTGAACTCGTACGTTATTATGTCATTTTCCAGTTTCCTAAACTGCACCAATAATGCACAAAATGTCTTGGTTAGCTTCAAGCGATTGAGGGACACCCTCCATTTCTCCAAAGGCCCCACTTCAGAAATTCAGCTGAAAAACTGAACGGTTTTGTTAGGAGGCAACTTTATGAGAATAATAAAGTTACAGCTTATGTCCAAAAGAAGTGGGTAGATTAGAATTAAATAAGCTTCCAGCTGGAAGGAATATATAAAAAGATCTATTGAAAAATGAAATAAATCTTAAAAGTGTTTTGGAAAAATGAAATAAATCTTAAAAGAGTTCGTAATATTTGGGATGCTGATGTTTTAAAAGTGTTTATTATGGAAAACGTAACTGTACTTCTATAGACAAAAATAGTAAATATTATTGGATAATTAACTTAACAATCGAATTTCTTTTTCTCAGAAAAAAAAAACAATTAAATTTCGTACAATTTGAGTCATCTAGTTATGCATTGAGGATAATTATTTTTGCAAGTCACAAAATATACAAAACACTTGACACACAACAAGAATAAAACACCAAATCTAGTATATTTTTGTTTTATAAACCTGATACATGCACCATACAAAATATAATGTCGAACTTGATTGAAAATTTGTTAAAACTATCGCAAATAAATTACTATCAAGAATACTTTTTTAAATATGAAATGAAAAAAATATTGACCACCTCACCCACATAAAAAAAATAGACTTGTTACCTTGTCATATCAGATAAAGAAATGGATTATATTGAAAACAAATTAGCTGATAACAACAATCGACTAGACGATCAACAAAATTAATACCTAATTCTAAATTTATTCCCTGCAGTCTAAATTAAACTGGGAGTTTAATTAAATTTAGCGATCGATTGCTGGAAACATACATTTCGCATAGCTTTGTTTTAATTTTTAAATGTGTAGAATTTGTTAGTCGAATCTCTAAATTAAACAATCATGGTTAGCCAAGAAAAATGAGGAGCTTGATTATACGATGCAGAAAACTCTTTTCCAATTGCCATTCGTCGCGATGATCCGTTAATTTGTGCATGATTGCACGCTATCTGTCGTCAGTATATTAGCTTATGATAGATATAGATGGTCGATGCGCCACACAATAACCAACGATATACAGTGCCGCAGGGGACTTGAGCTGAATAAACTGGAAATTTCGTCCGATGTCGGCAACTCCTTTTATTTCTCAAACAAGTTAATTAATGGGCTGACTATAACAAGGTCAAAAGGCGTCATTAACTATTTGGCACGACGCCAAAATGATTCCTCTGCAAAAGGTTAGTGCAGATGAAGCTTAAGAAACTGGATAAGTGCGCCTTACATCTAACACGTAAGTTGCAAATGCAAACTGGTATTTCGGTGGAACTGATCTCTATCCGAAAAACTTTTGTTTAAAATATGAGATGGAATCGAGTTTTTCAATTTTGATATTCACAAGGAAATTTTGAGCGCACCTTTTGAATAGGTATGGTATCTTTAGTTATTAAATCAATAATTTTTGTCAGCATGTATGATTCGAAAATTTAAAAAATAGTATTCTTTCACAATAGTAAATTGACAATTTTAACAAAATTTATACTTTTAGTTATTTTTCAAATAGACAAAAAAGAGTATAAACTTATTATTTGGAGTGTACACACACGAATTTAAAAACATTTGCACTTTAGCTAAGTGCAAACAATTGAAATCATACTTTGCATGTTTGAACCCTTGATCCAAATCATCTGATCATACGTTCACATCTAAATATTTTTATTGAATTTTTCATTTTTTTGACTTGAGCTGACATGCAAAATTTTTATTTTTTAATTAATTTAGAGTTATCTTTCAAATATTCCAACAAAAGAAAAATTTTATACCGAAGATTTGTATATAAGAAAATGTGATTTCAAAATATCGATTTAATTTTTTTCTTAACGGTAGTGAAAGAATCGCATACTTAAAAAATTATAAATTCGATTAATTCTTTACTAAATATCACGGAAAAGGTCGATTTAAGAAGTTATCCTACACTCTGTTCTCGAAATATGTGGCTGCAGCATGTCAGAGGATAGCAGTGATTCTACCAATAATTGTTTACGGTAAAAAAAATTAATGGTCTGTTCATAAGACAGATGAAGTAATTAGGAATGAAGCCCGGAAATCATTTTTATATGATAAATATATTCAAATAGCTTCAAATAAATTTATCTGGCCGAATACTTCTCTAAATATTTTCTAGTAGTGATTTCATAACTTTTTACAAAAAAAAATATTAATATTTTTTGTATGAATTAACGCCGAAATTTTAAAATTCTATTGTCCGATCCTAAACAAAGGAGCCACGACTAATATTATTAAGTAATATTAATGCACAAAAGATTAAATACCAAGATAGTACTAAGCAAATAAATACTGCTTAATTATAACAGTTTGCGGTCAACGGGCAGTTGGTAGGTGGGTTGGACTTTGCATCTCAAGTAGATTAGTTAACCGAAATGAGATGAATTGCATGACGATAAGGACGAATAATACATCGCTTTCCCGTGGAAAATGTGTGTACTTTGTTTCTTTAATAATTTGAGAAATTTTTGTTGGGAAGGATGCATCTGCGGTTGAACTCCTGCGTCATCTGCTGTCTTTTTCGTTGTTGGACTGAATAAAGAAAAACAAGCAAGTGCCAGTCGTTTACCAGTTGTGATCTGTGAATAAGCATTTGGAATACCTAAATATGCCAAAACAATTGACGTATACGCATGGTATTTTGTCGCTTGTTGTAAATTAAGTGTTGAGTAGAGCTTCTGTTGTTAGTTGTTACCATAAAACAAATCTTTTTATGAAAAAAAAAATTCTGATTTTGAACAATCAAATTTGAGCAGTAAACTTTCTACAGTACAATATTAATAATCAAAATAAAAATATATACGGTATATCATTCAAATTTCATTATTTAGATGATTTAAAAAAATTCAATGTAATTTTGAACTTATGAAGATGGCACTTTGTTTAGTTTTAGATCAAAATCACGGAGCCAACATACAACCCCACTTTAATAAAAAAGTAACACACAAAAACATAATAATAATAAAAAAAGGCAAAATTGGATATAACCCCTACAAACTTTGTCAACCGGAAATAACCCCTCTAATCTTTGAAATTGGATATAACCCTGCAATCTGTATACTCATGGAAATAACCCTTTTGATTAAATTCATCATTTTCTTAAATAGAAAAAATCAATTACCTAAATTTTGTGACCGAATTACCCTCCTTCCCTGTAAAAATTGCTTCCTCTTCTTCTAGGTTAAGGTACGATTTTTGCATCCTTAAAATTTCATTTTTCTTTTTGCATTCTTTCATGTTAGTCAATAAAACAAATTTGAATATCAAAGAAAGCATCTTCTAACTAATACACGTGTTTGTTTTGTTATTGAAATAGGGATTATCATCTGCTTGCTAATTCACGATTTATTTTACTTTTTTACAGCTCTCCCTCCGACACCATTAAAATAGGGTAGGGATTTTGCACCCTCTTCAAATTGAATTGATAATTGATTCAAAACAATTGGTTTGACCTGAGGCAACTTTTTTTCTTTTTTTTTTTTGGGTGTGATTTTGGTAAACCATGCCATGGGGAACGTGGATGAAGTATTCAAGAAAAATGATTTCCATTTCTTTTCCAACAAAAGTTTGTTCTTGATTTATAATTTGTTAAGTTTATATAACTTCAGGCCATCAAAAACTTCGACACGACAAAATTCAAAGAAGAGGAAAAAAAATGAGATCGTTATTTTGAGGATGAAAAATTGTACTTGCTACATCCAGAGGAAGATGAAACGTTTTGGGAGAGAAGGACAGTTTGGTCAGTGGCGAAGCTAGGATTTTGCACCAGCAGGGTCCATAAAATTTTTTTGCTGAAAAAATATATTGCACGATGATGACATAGTTTTAAACCAAGCTTTTAAAAACTATTTTATCCGTTGTATCTAGATTTTTGTTTATATCGCACAACAGTTTTATCTGTTTTTTTCACCGTTATATCATTGTACAACTGTTTTATCGTCGTTTTATCATCGGTAAATGCTAAATCACCATCCAACGGCTAAACCACACAAATTACATTTTAAAAACTTACATCTAATATAGACATAGTATAATAATAATTTTTAAATAAACAACTCTAAAATAATTTTACATAAATAAACATAAAAAATCAAACATCTATTATAATAATAACATAAGATCTAAAAAATATATCCAATAAATAAAATAATAATTCAAGAGTCAATGATCATTCACCCAAGAATTTCCTATTTTATTATAAGTTTTATATTAATAAGATTCATTGCAGAGGAGGAAGACGATTCATTAGGACGAATACGATATGGGTCCATATGCAATATTTTAGGAGTTGTTACATAATTCAAATCAAACATGTCATGTTCAGCTGGGTCCTTCAAATTTTTTAGATGGGTCCCTAACTTATTGTATATATTTTTTTTTTACAAATCATATTAACTTCCATGTAAATTCTTAATTTTCAGGTGGGTCCCTGGACCCACCAACATTAACGTGGCTTCGCCACTGAGTTTGGTCATAAAGTTAAATATTTATTTTTTTATTAATTAAAAATAGAAGAATTCAATCAAAAGGGGTTATTTCCATGAGTATACAGATTACAGGGGTTATATCCAATTTCAAAGATTAGAGGGGTTATTTCCAGTTGGCAAAGTTTGTAGGGGGTTATATCCAATTTTGCCATAAAATAAAAAAGAGTGGTATGAACTATGAAGGAAGAAAAAATTACAAAGGGAAGCACCAAGTATCCTAAAAATTGCAAACACTAACTTACAAAGACCGTGATCCAAACATTTACAATTTCTAAGGTAACAACATGAACGCCTCTGTAGCTACAGTAAAAAGAGGATAAGATCTGCCAAGAGATCAGCTTCTATAGTCTTCGTTTTGGTTGGTCCTTGCTCGAATTTATTTACTCGGTAAACGTACGAATCCTAATTCCTAAATAATTTAACAATTTCAACAATCCTCGGAATATTCCTTATCTATATATTAGTGATAATCAAAATAAGACCGATAATTGTTATATTTATTTACAACATTAAGTTTCAAATTTTAATAAAGAAAATATACATACCAACAAAAAGAACATTGAATATGAGCACTAGATTTATGTCTTTGAAAATACAATTATTAAAAATGCCTTAAATGTGGGACCCCATTTACATAAAAGAAGCGGTGTTGTGTTTCAACACGGTTTAATTCCACCAAACTCTTCCATGCCCCAACATCCGGATTGGTTCTCTTCTACTTGTCTTGCTTTTGAAAGAAAATTATATTCCTAAGCCCACAGTGACTAATCGAGAAAACCTCTGAATTTGAGAACCGTACGACAAACCACCAAATATAGACCCTACATTTTGAATCCGTGTCCGAAATTAACACAATCTGGTATTTGGCATCACCAATTATACGGAACATATGGGAGTTTTAGATAATTTAAATTGTTTATTTCTTTCAAATTAGACGCTTCGAGTTAACTTTAAATTATAGGAAGAATATATATTCTGCAGTAGACAGTTTTTCGATAGGAGTTTTTTCCTCGAAAAAATTTAACATTTTGTCAAAATTATGAATACTATGATTAATTTGATAAAAAAATCGGCTGAGATTTAAGTTCCTATTAATAATATTAGATAGAAATATCGTCTAATTTAAAAAGTCAGAGTTAATCTAAATAGTCGAATTTAAAATGCACGACCAAAATTTGAGAAAATAAATGAAGAAATATAATTAAACTGATCTGCTTAGTTTTTTAAATTTATTTTCTAGGAAGCGGACTTTATTGGGTTTTATAATAACTCCTAATTATTAATTGACACTTACCGGTAACTTATTTCTATATTAAAAACAAGGACTCGATAAAATGAGGGGAAAAAAAAGGAAATAAAATCCGCTCAATTAACTTCCGATGTAGCCAGTAAATTTTCCAGATAATTAATAACAAGCGTGTCTTCTCATATTTTCAACCAACGGTTCCCACTTCTGCCGTTATGCGTCTTTCATAACTTTCGGTACTGCCTGGCTAGCCATTTGTTTCGCCCTTTATGACTTTAATAAAATATAATATGCTTATGTAATATTGTGGGTCTTATTCCATTTATTTGATATACAGGTGGCAATTCACATTCAGTTTGCAGTTAAAAGGTAATTTCATGATACCTCTAACTGTTGCGAGAATAGATTCGACTAAGAAAGCTTGCTTCCATTTTAGATTACGTGCTAGGTTAGTTGTCCTGTCAAAGTGCTTAGTCTATCACCGAATCTTCAACGAAATATTAGGCATTTCCTTTTCTACATATAGTTTAGGTTCCTAATTAATTATGCTTTCAACTATTTGAGAGAAATATATGAATAAATATCAGAGAGAGTTTGATTGCCTCTTCTAAGATGCCGTCACTACATTTTATTTTGCATATTGAACAATTTTAAATAAAAAACTCAATGTCCCAATTAATATAATTAGATATAATTAATTTATATTACTTTTTGCTTTTTCAACGAAAGTTTGTTAAAATTGATAGATGTGATAAATTTTAAATATTAATTCTTGATAGAGTAAGACGAGTCAAAACACACGTGTGGCTGAAATTGAAGGATTTGAAACAAAAGATCGAGAAAGATATTTACGAAAAAAAAACAAAAAAACAAAAAAAAAAAACATTGACAGAACCATCATTTGAGATCAGGTATAAATTAAATCTTGCATATCAAGAGAAATTTTCTATTCAATTTTAGTTAAACAATTTAATGGTCCAATACAAACCGACTTGCAATCATTAATAACCTTTTTTATACACCGGTTACAAACAACAAAGACAGCAGATGAAAAGTCCAGATCTCTGGTCTGACGCTCACAAATAAATGAATGGTTTGAAAAATTTTGAAGTAAAGACAACTTAGACTATTTTTAAAGCGCCAAATGTATTTGTCAATCTAATAATGAAGACAAGGAGAAGCTTAGCCTATTTTTCTGTTAGCAGGTCATCGTCTGTCTGAGTCGCAAAAGTGTCGTGGGAAGTTTGGCAACTGCCATACAGTTGTTAGTCGACCTGAAGCGCATCTCTGCTGACCAATTTTGACAAATGAAAAAGATATATACCGATCATATGAGGCACTTTCTTAATACCACATTGTATTGTTGTAACGGTCCTAACAAAACCACTCGAGCTGAGCATTTATTTCCTTTTTTTCACAATATGTTACTGTTTTATGAATGGAAAAATATGATACGGTAAGACATGCTGTATTGGTTTTTTTTTTCTTTTGTTTTGAAAAACACATGTTAACATTGTGGAAAATGAAAAGATTATGTAAAATTACACGAAAATTTACAATTTGATTACGTAGTTGAAAAAAATTGTTGCCATTTTTTTTATTATAATATCTGACAATCAAATAAAAGTAATAGAAATTATATGAGAACATCTCATGTTAAACTATCAATTCTCAGAAGGAGACGACACACCACTCACTCAACATATTAGCGCACCCTATGTCTCGCACCCTATGTCCCTAATCGTCGTGTCATGTTAAACCGTATTACAGACGGTGTGCTTGTAAGGTGAATCATTATATCGGTGGGGAAAAAAATGTGGATGAGAAAGAGGAGTTAGTTGTTGCGACGTAAAGGTTGTTAAGTTGGACTTTGGATCTAACCAAGAATAACTCCTTCCAACAGCCTTATAGCGATGGATGGCATGGCTAGATGATGACTTGATCAAGATGCTTGCACATACTTGTTGTGTCATAGTCGTTTTCTTCTTTCCACAGATTAGAATTTTCTGCCTACTTTGCATCTTTTGTTCTTTGTTGGGTTCAACGTGTGCATCTTTGGTTGGGCTTCCCATTATCTAAAGAGATTATATCTTAATCATTGGCGTTGTTGGTTTATATAAATTATCAATGAGATATTTTGTCATTAGTGCAGAGTGCGGACTGCATTAATTACGTGCCAGCATTTCTCAAAGTTGATGGGTACACTTTGAATGTGGGTAAATATTTGGTTGATAATTCATCCATATTTTCTGCCTTTTTTTGTTGGTTGCTAACTTGTGGTTTTTGGATTATTCAATCTCAATGGTCTGTGATGCAAGCGGCGATAATGTCTGACTAAAATTCCAGATGAAACCGTTGCATTAGAAATTTCTTGAAAATCAATTATTGAAAGTTGAAAGTGACGAATTTTGGGTGGATGGGCAGGTATGAAAGGGATAATCAACTAAATAAGCAAAATTAGTTTTAACTTATCATACCGTTGTTTTCTCGAATTATGGTACAGAAGCTTTTTAAATTAAAGGATTAATTGGTTTTATACATTGTGAAATATAGTTAATTAGGGATATGCCATTGTTAGATCGTTAATTAGATTTATGCCATTATCAAATTGTGTAAATTAGATATATGCCATTATCTCATTCCTAAAAAGATTAAATTCTAAAACTGACATCCTAAAATCTCTCATTATTTAAAAAAATTCCCAAACTGCCAAATTTTTCCCTTTCCTTTCATTTACTTGCCGACTGATGCTCAGTTGTTTAGTTTTTATTTTATTTACTTCCGTAATTCCCATAATTCCAACTTTTTTAATGATGCTAAGTTGTTTGGTTTTTGTGATTTTTTTTTTTCACATATAAGCTATAGCCTCTGTCCGAGCAAATCGTTTTATATCAAATTGCATGGCATTATTCTAACTAGAGGGAATATCGAGCTTCGCTCGATGTAGATATCTATAATAAGAATATTTTTATTATGTTTCTATAGTTTAATTATGTTCGTTTTTAGATATATGTTTAAGATATATTTATCTTTAGAAATATAGTTTAAGTTATTGTAGAAAATTTTATTTGATTAAAGTTACATAGTTTGATCCATTTAAAAAAAAAATATGTGTGTAAATATAGTTATAATTATCTGAAATAATATGATTTATATGATTTATATTATGTTGATATTATACATGAAATTTAATATGTTTATAAATGACTTAAATAAAAAAATATATATTGTAAGAGATCTTATATTTTGTTTGCTATTTTCAATTGAATGTATTTAATTTATATTTTGTGAACCGAAATTAAGAATGGCGATGAAAAGTAATTAAGGTGGAGAGGGACTCTAAGCAACACAAAAGAGATGGAAACATGATGAAAATGAAAATAGGAAGGGGTCACAAAATCAGAAACAAAACAATGTGTTGCTAAATTATTATCTGATGTTGAACCGAGTCAGTTTTATGAGCAATAACACCCGACACACAGTTAGTTACAAAGTATCACATTACAGAAATCATAAAAATGCTATTGCACAACTATTTCACAATGCTTGGAGTGTCGGATGATATTTAACTAAAGGATCTCGACACCCACACATCTTTATTTACTAGCAGCAGTGCCCGCTCAATGTGCGGGCGAACTATAAAATGTAATATGTGAAGATGAAACTATCCAAAACCAATATATGGACGGACTTCGATATGCGAAAATATTATTTGACATGGATCTATTTTCAATATTTAAGACGAACGTTGTATTGATCGGTACAAAATTTGTTTCCCTTACAATTTTTTTTTCCAAATGACAAATGTGTACTATTTTTTGCTTCAAGTTAAAAATTATTGTTCAAACATAGCATATTATCTAATTATCTAGAAATTAATTTGATAAAATATTTTGTAAATATTGTGAAATATCAATCAAAGGCTACAATATAATCAAACTAATTGAGAAAAATAATAAATATATAAGACAATAAAATATAAAAACATTCTATATAAACTTTCTTGATTTGTTATCGTGATTTTTCTCTAATTCATTATCATTTTTCCATTGATACAAACAATTAATATTGAATAAAATCCTACCTTCCAAAATAACTATAATAACTATATCTTTTTGGTGCTTACTTTTAAGGATAGTTGTTTGAGAATATTAACAAAAATTATTTTAGGTGAAGTTTCTCATTTTTGACACTACTAAACATTTCATAGGACATACTTAAAAGTCCAAAGCGTATTGAAGGAAAATATTATAAAAATGATACGACATACTCATATTAACACAAAATTGAAACTTTTGAACGTATAAAGATAATACCTCGGGAATTGAAAATAAATCAAGGAATTGATATCAAATATTAACTGTAACTTACAAAATAAAATGATTTTTATTAAATCTAAAAATACAATCTATTCCGGTGCACTGAGCTTCAGCGATTTCTTACCAAATCAAGAAGAGGCGATTTTTCTAGGCAGAATTCTGAGGGAAAAAAATAGATCTCGGGAGATTTTCTTAGCGCATACCAAATAAAAATTGTTTTCGAATGAAGCGATTTATCGGAAAGGAAAGAAATGGAGGAGGGATGCGGGAGAGGCGAAGTCAATACAAAATTTCTAATTTTTTTTTCTTCCCTTTAGTGTCCACGAAATAAAAATAAAAATGTCTGAAGAAAAAAAATCGCCTGAAGTGGGAATCGAGCAGTGGGACACACGAATGAATGTCTTAAAAATTCCTAGCAACCATCCAGCGTCTTGACCCCTTACTGTTAAGGGGACAAGTTTTTATGTCAAATACCGATCTGAACCACACAATATACAGATCAATGGTCTACAATGATGTTAACAAATGTTTGAACCCTTTTGGGCAAAATTGCTTTAACCTGTTGCAGGGTGCATTTATAAGTAGTAGAGATAATATTAATGTCAAAGTTTTGTAGTTGCATAAAACTAATTTGTCATTTAGTAAATGATATTTTTCTAATTTTGAATTTTTATAGTGGCATAAAACTAATTTGTTATTCAGTGATTATATTTTTCTAATTGCAAATTTTTGTAGTGGTATATTTAAAAGGGTAAAATTGGCAAATCAATTTTTCAATGGAAAAAAATAATTTTTACTATCTTGTAATGCCATAAAACTAATTTATCATTTAGTAATGGCATTTTACTAATTTCAAATTTTTAACAGTGGCATAAATCTAATTAACACTAAATTAAATTACCTTTCAGTCTTTCACTAACTAGTGATATAATATTTTAATATTTTTAGGTTCAAACCAAAACAAAATAATAATAACAGGATGGTCAATAATCTATCATATGCGCGACTTATTTTTCTCTTAGAGACGAGATACAATTGAAAAACATATTTGATTGGATCTAATTTTGAAACCGAGCATAAGATAATTTCTACTACTTACAAAAGCACATACGCAAAGGCTAAAGAAAATTAAGCGAAGGGTATAAATAATTGTTTACTCTATGCAATCATAACCATCGATCGTTTAAATCAATGGTCGGATGTTATCGATGGATATAAGTTTACATGTTTCTCACTTTTAATAGAAAGAAATCTGTCGTTGGATTAGATGTGCACTCATCAAAATAGGAACAAAATTATCGCTGGATTAGATATGCACTTTATTTGGAAAGAGAACACAACAAATATGGAAAATTTCGTTAAAATAATAATAATAATTTTTTATTTTAAAATTAGAACATCTATATAAAATTTTCTCATATGTAATTTGTTTTGGCAATTATTAAATTTTATCGAGGCCAACAGGCCGAATTAATAAATAAAGTATACAAGCCCTGAGTTTAATTTGCCTAGTTTGCATTTTATAGTGATTTACAATCGTCGAACATAACATAACTAAAAATCTCGCATGATTGCCGCTATCTAGTATTTCTAAAAAAAAAGGGAAAAAAAGAAAAAGAATCTTCCATGATTTTTGGAGTTAATATGCAGACCTAACCATGATACTTAGAGTTGCAATTTAGCTTTGTATTATTTATTAGTATCCAACTGTTCGGTGAATGAATAATTACAAATCGTAATAATTCAAGAGATACCATACTTTTTTTGCTGTTAATGTATGTTTGGTTCAAAATATAAATAAATCTTAACAATTCAAGTGATATCATACTTTTATGATTGATATTTTTAGCAAAAAGAAATATAAATCTCAGCAGTTTAATTGATGCAGATTGAAATGACTGAGCGAAAAGAGGGCTGACAAGCCTAAATACCGAACCATTTTTATGCAGTATATATTCATTATTCAGGATTAATTAGGTTTGTGACACTTCGAAATTTAGAAATTAGGAAAATATCTTCACTGAATGACAAATTATTTTTATGCTACTACAAAATAGTAAAAATTACTTTTATGCCGTAGGCTTATTGATATGACAATTTTACCCTTTTAAATATGCCACTACAAAAATTTAAAATTAGAAATATACCATTAATAAATGATAAATTAGTTTTATGCCACTACAAATTAAAAAAAGAGTTAAATGCCACTGTAAAAATATAAAAATTAGTTTTTTTGCCACTAGTGCATTAAAATAATGGTATAAAACACAATTTCCCAATTTTGTAGTGGCATATCTTAAATTAATCATCTAACAGTAGCATAATTCAAATAATTATGCTAATAAATATGAATATAATAATTAAATTTCATCCATTCATGTATATTAAGGAATTTTCTTATTTTTTTTAACTTGAAATAAATAAAGCTTTTGGCCCTTATGCATACGTCTCAGCAACATCATCATATAGGCCAACAAATAATGGCAAAAGATAGCATCAATGTAAAATTATAACGGTCAAGAGGCATGATTCAACCAGCCATTTACAATCCCCTAACCTCAAAAAAAAAGAAAAAAAGAAAAAAAAAGGAAACATATAACGCTTTGAATCGAAATCGCAAGCATAATTTGTTACTTATACAACTAATAGTATTCATTACAGCACATCAAAAAAAAAAAAAAAAAAAAAAAAAACGAGAAATGGACAATAAACAGATGAAAGAAACTCAACTGATGGAAAGATAATTATTAGTTAATCTTAAAAACGCCACAAAGTTGCCCGTAGCAGAAATATAGAAAAGGTCCAATTAATAAAGATGAGAAATTCCATGTGGAAATCCTGAGATGCACTGAAGCACCAACTAATCACTAAACTCCAACTGAACTTTAATCTTTAATTTTTTTCAGTCGTTCGTAACCGTTTTTTTTTTTTTTTTTCGTGGTTTGTTAGCTCGGGCAGTTTGGGAAATTTACAAATAATGAGAGATTTAGGATATCATTTTTAGAATTTAATATTTTATAGGAGGAAATAATGGCATATATCTATTTTCAACAATTTGATAATGACATAAATCTAATTACCAATCTAACACTGGCATATTCAAATTGGCTACTTTTCAGGATGACATATAAACACTTGTTTTAACACGACTATATATGTCGACAAAAATAAATAAGTAAAATCTTTAATTATGGGAGAGTGTTAAGTCCTGACATCCGTTGTTGTCCTGTAACCTTAGTGGTTTTGGTAAGCAACTTAATGTAATATTGCGAATTAAGAACTTAATTAGTTATAGTGGTCTAGCGCTGCTAGAGCAGCTGGCTAAGGCATTTGCCTGGCTCCATGGAGATCAGGTCAGAATCCCAGCATTTTGCTGGTTGAGTGTGTGTGTTGACGTACGGACAATTACATAAAAAAAATAGTTATAGGGTTCAAGTTCTTAATATTGACAATTTGACGTGTTGAAACATTTTCCCTATTTTTGCAGGAACATGCATTTTATTGATGATAAGTTCACAGCAGTATGATATTTAATTTATGGACATCTTAATGGATTATAAATCAATTGTTCCGGTGGTTTAAATAAGCTTTTTGTCAAATTTATTTATGTCCTAGTCATGAACATCTTTGTCAATTTTACTTTTGAGAGGATTAATAAACTCGTGGCTGTTAAGTAGAAAAATTCTGGAGGAGATTTAACGTCCGAGTTTTTTTTTTTATTTTTGTTTCATAAATATAGAATATAGAATTATTGAACTCTTTCATGTAATCTTCTCAGTCATGATTGGAATTTGGATTTGTAATTTTCCACCTCATATTGCAGTTTCTTTTATAATTTTCCACATTATGTTGCAGTTTCTATTATTTATATTTGTAACACGCTCAAATTATTATCAAATGTTCATTGATTGAAACGATAATCTGTGCGATATAAAAATTTCTAAGTATAATTCAGACATGTATACGTCATGAGATGAGGACGTTGTGTGCTTTCCCTGCAAATAATTCAATTATGTGCACCTAAATTAATTTATTTATTTTTAAGATGAATTAAAAAAAAACACATATTTTACTCGCACATCCTCAATCAACTCAATTTTTTTTTTTCATCTAATATTTCATTGTAAATTTTCGTGTATCAATAGAGTATAGTCACGATTGCTACCTAGATATTGTTAACTATTGGAGCTTCTTTTGTTGACCAGGGAAGCACCTTGTCTAAAATCATGCTCAAAATAAAAACTGCCTTTGAAATTGGGGTACATCAATAATGGGTTTGAATTGTTTTAATTATATTGTTGGTTCCCAAGTGGGTGCCAGGCTGCCAGCCAGTTGGATCAGTTAATTTATACCACATTAGCACTATATGTGTGTCGAATGTTGGGACTAAAATAATATAATCCTGGCCTACATTCAACATTATAAAAGTATTATTATTTTTTATAACCTCAATTATGTACGCCTTGCATAAAATTTATGGAAAAAAAAAGTATCCTAACGACAAGGTGGACTCTTTATCCGACGCATTCTCAACTTCAAATAATAAAAAAAGATTGCTCAACTCTGGCGATGCTCAAAAGAGGGAAAGAATTCAATCTCTTGTCCGATTCCTCTGTTATTTTATAAATTGGAAATGTGCAAAATTTCAAGAATTTTCTTATGGAATTTTGTAGATGAAGATGAAAGCTATCTTATCTGTAATTTCTGACATTTATAACAAAGAAAGTAAAAATAATCATGTTGAATGAATCATGATACAGCATATGGTTGGTTGTATTATATCAATACATTATATATTATTGGACTAGTGTTAGTCCTAACCAATAGAGTAAATGTATAAAGTAATACATGAAAATTATAAAATACTAGCCAACATATTTTAAGTTTTAATTGTTCAAATTTTGCAACGGAAAAATGTATAAAGTTCATATCTGCAATTGTAGAATGATAACTAGACCAAGGAAATAACAGAAGTTATGGCCTTGGTGGGTGGGATGTCTAAATGAAGGGAACAGAGCATCTCCATGATGGCATCAAGGTAACAGCCCTGTATACAATCCAAAAATTGAAGATAGATCTATTGCTGTGCTTCCTCGTGCACCCAAATTGTGCACCCAATTATCTTACGTTAACTAAATGCTACAAACAAGTAATGTGAAAAAACAAATAAATGAATTTTGCACTAGTACAACAATAGAAATTATAAAATAGAAGGGATGAATATCGCCAGTGCAAGTTATAGCTCCTTCATGTCTACTTTCAAATCTTTAAAAAAATAATAAAAAAACCCTTCATGTTAGGACTTGAAAATTTTGAATTTTCAAAATTAGTTTGGACATATCTTTGTAAGTAATTTGAAAGTTCAACTTCTAAATTCTCAAGTTGTTCAAAATAAACTAGAAAATGAAAAGGCGATAGATACACATTTACATCAACTTTTAATTAGCACTGTTATATAGTTCATCTTTTGATATTATATAATAATATTAATAATATGGCATTTGACTAATATCTTACCACTGGCTTAATAGGATTTAATGAAAAAATTGTTCAAATGTAAATTTAAAAATATTTCTTCATTAAACCTTTCTGTTTAATTTTTGCTGGTAAAATAAGTGGTTCCTAGATGGTCAATAAAGCCAGAAAGTAACAAGATCAAGTACACAATTTGTTTTGGTAGTTGGTACCGTATGCACATAGCATTTTCAATGTACTTTAAATGTTTGTACGTATTATAGTTAGAGAATTATTGAGCAGTAGTAATGCGCATCGACGACACTCTCTACTACAACTCCAACTCCAATCCATGCCTATCCTCTTTGGCCTCTTTGTCCGTACAATTCTTTAATTCCTATTTGCAAAGGTGGTTTCCGCTTTTCCTTAAAATAAGCTCGGTTCCATCTTTATCAATCAAGGCACTTTGGTAGCTTGGGGAGGAGACGAAACGGCATGTAATTATTGAATGCTTTTTACCAGTTAGTGATGGAGGCCCCCTCCAATATGTCCTCTGGCGCTCTGCGTGCCTCTCTTTCTCCCCACTACAACATTTTTAACTTAACCCCATTTCTTTTCTTTTCTTTTCTTTTCTTTTCTTTAATGGCGTATCCAACTGCCCAAATATTTATTGTTCTTTACTTTTAATTTTCTTTGGTTGAGTAGCAGTAGATATGTAACTAACTGTCCAAATGTTGCAACTTTTTGAGGGCATTTGCAACTGCCCAACTATTGGTGCGTGTTGTAATGGTGCTTCTTCTTATACAAAGTGATGCCATTTTGTTTGTGGAATAGGGAACTTGCTTTTTAATACATGTATATTAGTTTATAACTATATATTAATGTGATTGTGTTAACTTCAAATATAGAGTAGAGAAAACTTAAAAAAAAAAAATTCTTACACATATTTTTTTTAATTCTGATAAAATTTTTGAACAAAATAAATAATGCATGCTTATCTTTAGATAAACTAAAAGGAAAGATAAGGGTGAAGCATCTTTTTTTTTTGTCCTTCCTTTTTCTTTCTGTTTTTGAAGTAGGTTCTCTGAATCCAAATAACAGGCAACAACTTGTGTACAACAATATCTCACCCGAATCTGACAAGATCTGTTATGACTGGCCAGATCCTATGGATAGATTGTTAATTATAGTAATTTAATTCAATCACTTCACTAAGTTCACTTTGATGGTTCTAATATTTATTTAATGACATATCTCAATCTGTGGCTGCTTATATTGTGTCTTCCACTTTATTAAGAAGAGCCACTTGTTTGTTAATGTTGGAGTTATGTCCTAGAAGTCAATATTTCATGACTTATTTTCTTAGTTTATGTTAATGATGATATTTGATCATTTGTTCCTAGAGTTTATTATTGACAGATCATTCAGGTTGAGGATCTGAATTGTAGATCTCTGTGGATCATTCATTAGAATGACAATAATAAATCTAAATCGTCCATAATCTTGATAATTAACAAGGAACATTAATTATCATAAAAGATTAGTATGCAAGTTAAGTGATGATTAAGTTCTACAAATCATAGGTAAGGAGTTACCGACTTAATTGCATATGTGTATGTTATTGGAACATAGTACAGGACTTGACCCAATGAAATAAACATTTGGATTGTGTTATGTGTCATTGTTTATTTCATATGAGTTTGATTCTAAGTTTGAGATGTTCACCTTTTCCACATGAGGATAGGTTCAATAAATATCGTCTAACGTTGATTCCTGATAAAGGCTGCTATAAGGACTTTATTTATGTTCTCTTGAATTGTGCGGGGAAAAGTTGTTCATCAAGAAAACCGTATGTCCCTCATTAGTATACCTAGTGAGTGATGATATCTGTTTGGGCCCCTTGATGGAGTTGGATCGTATGCATGCAAACTAGACGATCAACTCTAGATCAAGAAATGTATAATCTGCAAGAATGACACATTCCTATCTTGGATTATACAAAGATATCGTGTGACATAAGAATCAAACAAAGAAATACTTTTATTTCTTATGCAGGATTGAGATATTGTAACGGTACATTATTTATACGAATTGGGAATCATAACGTGTTGCTAGATACCGCTTATGATTATTGGAAATAAATAACGATTTATTTCCATGGCCAACATAGTATAAATCCTCAAATAGGGTCGCAGAAATAAGATATTAACCACACGTGCATTATTTATTCATATTGGAGAATACGAGACATGATAAGTTGATTAATTAATTATATGTTGTTATGAACCATAATAATTAATTATATCAAATGGATCATGTTAGAAATAATTTAATGCATAAAGCTCTTCAAGAATTAATTATTAATAAGTTAATAATTAATTATATACAACACATATAATTTCTAGAATTATATTGAGCTAATGGGTTTTATTTAGTTAGTAAATTAAAAGCCCAAATTAAAGAGAATTAAAGGGGATTCATTAATTGGTGAATTAATGAATAAAGGCTTTTTATTGAGATAGCCCAAGAAAGCCCATTAGGTGGCCTCTTAGGGTGGATGGCATACTTGTAAATAGCTACAAGTGTGGATGAGAGATGGGTGGTCTATAAATAGGGGGTTCTTTTAGAGAGCAAACCCTAGCCACCACACCCTCTCTTCCTCTTCTCCCATGCGCCATCTCTCCCTCTCATTCTCTCTTGAGCTCATGTGTTGAGCACCCCTATCCCATCTCTCTTCCTCCATTAAAATAGTTTAATAGAAAGAGAAACTTGGATTTGAAAAGGGGAGAGCTTGGACTTGAGAGAAACTAGCATCTCTCTCAAGTCGTGGTTGCTATCTTTGGTGGGCTAGAGGCGATCAAGATGGTGGAGGTGGTGGAGCACGCACCCCATCGACTCCCATGCCATGGATTCGAGCCTCATGAATACAATTTCATGAGAGGTACAATTTCTCCTACTTTCTCTCTTGATTTGATGTGTGAATGCTTTAGCACTAGATCCTTGTCTTGCTTGATGTTTAATGGAGATTAATTAGTTGTAATTGATCTAAAAATTAAAATATGAGCATTTCCTAACAGTTAAGTGCATGTTGGTGGGTTCTGAGGTATACATGCAAACAACCGTTAGAGAGACAGCATCAACTTATGAGATCATGGGAATATTGATGCCACTTTTGGTATCACTAAATATTAGGCCAGATGCTAGTATATTTCTCTTTTTGTCCATCACCCAGTCATTTCATTAAAAGGGTTTGTTCAATATGGAGGCCCAATTTTATTTTAGTAGAAGAAGATTATGTACTTGGGCCCTTCTTTTATGACAAGCCCATTAACTCTCAAATGTAATTTAGGCCTGATAATAATATATGGGCCTAGTGTCCAGTTATTGAAACTTATTGTAGCGGGTTTGACTTATCTAGATCCGATAGGCACCTTTCAGTAAACTAAAACAAAGTGAGAAATGAAAAAGAAAAATGTTCAATCCGCCATTGTCAGATCTCGAGTGTAGGTGAGAGAACGGAGGATAGAAGAGAAGAGGAAGCGAGAAGAGATCTCGAAGGGAAAGGTCTAGATGCTTCCCACGGCGTCTAAAGGTCGGGGGTACTCGGGCTCCCGTCCGGCTCCGATCTTCGCCCCTTACCTCCGACGAATCATCAAGGTGTGATTTGATCTCTCTTTAGCTAATTATTGATTGGAAGTTAGTATTAAGTGCAATTAGTGTATCATTTACCTGACCTATCGGGTTTTTATGAGAGAATTTGGAATGTTGTGATACTGATCTGTTGATTGTGTTTGCATTGATTTATATGTCAGTTCAAGTGAATTGTTCGTCTCTAAACGATTGGTATTTTTGTGTGTTTCTTTAATTAGTGGCAACAAATGGATATAGAGTACACATTCTGGCAAATGCTTCACCTCTGCACTTCCCCCAAAGTCGTGTATGTATATTCACCTTTTCTTCAGCTCTATTTGATGGTTTACAACTTGTGTTTTCCATTTAATTATGAATTTACTTTTTCTCTTAAATGGTTTTACTTACATTTTTTTTGTTTACCCTGTTTCTCATTTGCAATGGATAATGGATTGCAGCTATCAGCATACAAAGTACCATAAACGTAAGCATTTCCCATTTTTGTTTAAGTTGCGAACATGTAAATCTTATTTCCCTATTTCTCAGTAGCATGAGCCATAAAATTACATTCTTTGAAGTGCTTGCCCCATGTTATGCTTTGTGATGTACTGAGAAATTGAAATTAAATTGAGGTTGTTAGCATTGCTTAAAGCAATTCATTGCAGTTAATTATAAATCTAATACAAAGAAAATCAGTTTACAGTGTGTTTGATGGTGATTAGGAGGGTGAGATGAGTTATCCTAGGAAGTTTATTTCTGTTTTTGTTGTTTTTTTCTTGTAATTGGACTGCTTTTCTTAATTGAAAAGTGTTAGAGCGCTCCTCTACTTAGTTCCCAAAAAAAAAAAAAAAAAATGGCAAAAAAAATATTTCTCTCTTTTTTTGTATTTTTAGCAAGAAGAAAATTTCATTCCTTTTGGTTTTGGGGAAAGCTTAACTCTTTTTCCCTTATTTTTTTTTGAATGCAGAAACAAAGAATCAGTGGGCACGGGATGATCCTGCCTTTGTGGTTATCTTATGTCTCTTTCTTGTTTTTGCGACTTCAGCATATTGTGCTGCGTAGGTTCTCTAGTTAGACTATACCCATGTTAGATTACTGTAATAAATGATGAATTATTTTTAAGTGTCCTCTTCACATAGTGTTTTAATTTTGTGTACGTAGGTATGGAGCAAGTTTTTCCCATGGTGCTTTGACTGTTTTTTCTGTTGTGTTTGTCCATTTCATATTGGCTGGAGCTATTTTGGCCACAATCTGTTGGTATTTTCTTTTTCTGAAATTTTAACCTTCCTGGTTACATTTTTTTAGTCATTGACAAATTAGCATCTTATGCTGACATATGTATAAATTCTTAGGTTTCTGACTAATTCATACTTACGTGAGGAGCCTAATAGCCATGTTGTTGAGCAGCGTGTGGAGTGGTAATACAATTACTATGCCTAAATGTTTCTTCTTTTTCCCTACATCTTAGCCATAAGAAAGAAAAAAGAAATAGAATTGTCAATCCTATTCTAAGTTGTTTCAACTTTATTCAGGCTTTATGCTTTCGATGTGCATTGCAACTCTTTCTTCCCAGCTTTTATCATGCTTTATGGTACATATTCTTAATCTTATAAAATTTTTTAAAAGAAACATTTATATATTCTTAATGTTCACATTTGGAAGGTAGTTTCATCCAGTTCTTTTATTTTATGTTGTGTATCAGTGATTCAGTACTTTTTGTCTCCTATTTTGGTGGCGCATGGCTTCATACCAGTTCTTCTATCAAATCTTCTCTTTATGGTGGCGATCACTTACTACAATTATCTCAATTTTCTAGGCTATGATGGTACCATCCTGTCTCTTCAGACATTATTTCCCTTTTTCCCCCCTTCTAAGCTCAAAAATAGAAACTTCATATACACACACTATGGAAGGAGGGAGATGGGCTATTTCCTCCTTCATAATACGCTTGAAATTATTTTCTGTATGCAAAGGGCCGAATATTAGGATGAAGCATATTTTTGTCACTTGAGAAGGGTATGGTTAACTGGAGATTCTGTATCTTTCTTTCTTTGGTTGCGGTGTGGTGGGGTGGGGAAAGGTTGTGGTTGTGGGGGGGGGGGGGGGGGGGGGGGGTGGTTAATTGCTGTATATTCCTGTGATTTGATTCTTCATGTTACTTTTATTATGTGGCGACGGGAAGTGAATTGGGAGGGTACTCTGGTACTCTTATATAAATGAGAGCAGGAGGGATGGTAATTTGGAAGGGCCTATGAGCTGGTTCTTGGTCCATAAGAAGTGTACATAGGTTTTAATATTTTGTTAGATCTAGTTCTCAATCATCTTACCTAACAAGATCTCTCTTTTGGCACTTTTTATGCAGTATTACCATTCCTGGACAGAACTACATTTTTCTTGTATCCAATCGGACTGGCCATTATCCTTTCTCCTCTACGTAAGCACCATTGAGTTTGCTCGCATGTTTTTGATTAAATTATACCTGAAGTATCCATCTTTTAAACAATCATCTCTTTTTCGTTCATGCAGTGATCCTGATCGGCTACAACCCAACAAGACATATCATGAGCTTATACTTCAGTTAGAGGTTGATTGGAAATACTTGGTTAATTAGATGTCGGTTTTGAACTAGACGTGTTTATAGGAGGATACCTGGTTGTAAACTTGTGTGCGAATTATTGATCAGAAGTTGACAGGGATTCATTTTCACAATTACTTAGGTGGTCTTAGATCATCACATTTATGTCTATAAGGTGCTGCCAGTGCGCGGTTCCTTACGGTTTTGGGCCTAATGTAAAGTTTTAAGAGTTGCTCATGAATCTTTTTTGTTCCTGGGAACATCTACAACATTTTAAAACTGCAATTGTTCACTATTCAGCAATTGCCTTGAAATGGTAGGAAATTTTTTTATCAAACCTGTTGGAATATTGTATTCCTTTTAATTTGTTGACTGACAGAATTGAAATTATGTTCATATTTGTTATGATTATATCCATTAATTCATCTCACATAATACGCAGGAATATTTTATTGAGAGCGTGTAAAAATAAATCAGGCAGTCCAATATATGAGCTCAAATTTTGAGCGACTTACAAGCGCAAAATATAACTTACAGAATTATTGTGCATAAAAGAATAGCAAACCAGAACAATTAATCATCCGCAATCATGTAAAACGCAAACCTCATGTGGTACCAGTTCTTTCTGGTACACCTTAATCTGCATCTCTTTAGAATTATTTAGCGTCTATATCCTTAGCCTTTCTAAGCTTTTAAATAATTCTCTAACCAGAGTGCGTGGCCTTTCCGACTTTAAAACACTAGAATTGTGCACTGTGATTTTATGTTAGATTCTATTTACACGTGTCAGATGCTTGGTGATCTCTCACCTAAAGCTGCCACCCCTTTGCTCAAAACATGCCACCTATGTCCCCTTTCTCCTATTTTTATCGCCCCTATTTTTGACTTGCGTGCTTCATATAACCTATCTTGAGAAAACAATTCCAAATCCTTATCTACAATCCCCACTTCTGAACTCCTCAAGCATGGCGTCGTCAGGTTCCAGCATGTCAGATACAAAGGTTTCCTCGTAAAATTTTGTTCATTTCTCATGCAAAATTGGTCACATTTCATGTGTTATACTATAGAATTTTCAACATGGTCTTCTGATAGAGAGAAAATACTGGTGCCAGATGTTTCACTGTTGTCTGTATCCGATTGCTTTTCTTGATTAAAAGGAAAGTGGTGGAGTTTTCTCCACTTATTTCAAAAAAAAAAAAAAAAAACATGGTCTTCTGATTTTCATATACCCTCGATTCTCATACTTGTCCCCAATTTATTCTCTTGGTGACTGGGTTGTTCATAGGTGATTGTAGGTATTACTAAGAGCTTCATTTTTGGGTTCTTTGCACATACCAATTCAAGTAAATCAACAAACTGTAACTTAAATTTCCAGTATCCTGGTTTCATCAATTGATAGAGATTTTGTCTTCAACTAGTCATCATATAAAAATTATTTTAAATTTTTAATGTAATTTCCCCCTTTCTCTGACAATTGATACCTTAACGGTATGTACAAACACAGGAAGCATCAACCAAGAAAGATGATCCAAAAATTAGCCCAAATGAAGAATCTACAACAAAAGAGGCTCAGACAGTAAAAACTGTAGATATCAGTCAGCAAGCAGGGCAAGAGCAGCAAGTCAAGAGGCCTGTCGAAATTGTGCACGAGATACCGGCAAGCGATGCTGCTGCTGCAAAGAAAGAATAGAGGATGTATGGGTTTTGACATTGATGTATGTTGGCTTAGGTAATCTTTGTAATAAGCTCGTTTATCCGAATAAGATTGTTTTGAGTGGCATTTGGTTAATTTCCGTTTGTTTTGGTGAATTGGTGATTATATTGTTGTATAAGTTCATACAGTGTCAATATGTTGTCTTTGTGGCATCAGTTAGATCGATGCAGTAGAAAACTAGTATAATTGACATTTTGGAGCTTCATATTGACTTATTTGATGCTTGATCCAGGATCAATGCTTGATGTTTATAATTTCGTAGTATGAATGCTTGATCCAGGATAGACATTCTAAAGTTTCCTTTTCTCATATCCTGTCAATGATGTCGAGGATATAAAACATCGTCCGAATTTATTAGACTAAATAATAGACACATTAGAATTGATCTGCAAAGTATTAAATGTCTTCTCAATATAGCAAAAAAAAAAAAAGAAAAAGAAAAAGAAAAAAAAAACATGTAAAATTTCCAATGACCTTTAGATAAAATTTTTTATTCTGCAAATTAACAAAAATAAATTTTTTCAAGATGTACAAAAATTTATGGTATTGTCCTATTATCGATCAAATTTTAATGACTTTTAAAATGTAAGGAGGCTTCAGGCATGTTTTGAACTTTTTACTTTTCATACCTCGCAATCATCAAGACATAATAAGCTAATAAACCGTAGTTGCTGGGTCCAGATCTCCAATTTTTTTTCTCTTAACATGGTGCTCAAACGGGAGTTGCACTGACCCGCAGTAATCTAAAAGTGTATGTCTGTATGATTAGCTAATCCGGAAATTTGCTCACCACAGTTCAGGTAACAGTTATGGACCGTCCGATCAAGATCTAACATATAGAAGTTGAATAGCATTAAGTAGCTATTAATCCATATGGCACAAACAAAACTGACCACATAACTACTTTCCTCATATCCTCTGCTCCGCTCTCTATGCTTTCATGCTTCTTAACCTAACCCAAAATAATTGCAGCCAAGCGATCGATTCTCCTCCCTTTCACAAACAAGAAACTAACAGGTTCTGTCAACCCTCTGTTACCTTGTTTTTCTTCCCGCTTCAGTCTGCTCAGTAAGCAAAAATATACCTTTCACTTTCTTATGAATTCTAAATTTACAATTGATGTCAGAAACATTCCTTAACCAGGAAAAACTACCCATCTCTGCTCTTTACTAATTCTATGTCGCTCCCTTCTTAATTCCCTACCAAACAACATATGCAAGGCCCACAAAATTCAGTTCTGATACTCAAATGTCATTTGCAGGATCTGTTTTTCTGGTTGCATTTCTCCTGAATTTCATATCTAAGTAGTTAATTTTTTTTTTTTCCAAATCATCTAAAGATCCCAATATCCTGCTGTATCTATGGAGTTTGTGAACAGTGTTATCACAAATAACATTTGTGAGTTTGCTGGTACAATTGTTGAGCATGCTTTGTATCCTTTCCAAGTCGACAATAACATAAGTGATTTGGAGTCAGCTACCAGAGACTTGGTGGCATTGAAGGAGGATGTGAAGACTAGAATAGAGATTGCTGAGAGGCAAAATGGTTTTCGAACTAACCAAGCTGTGGAATGGCTTAATAAGGTGGACACATTTGAAAAGGAAGTAGAGGAGATCCAAGAAAATAACCACAAAAGACGGCGGTCTTTTTGGTCAAATTACACAACCAGTAGTAGTGCTGTGAAGAAGCTTCGGGACCTGAGGAGTTTATGTGATCAAAAAACAACAATTGAAGTGACTGTAGATCTACCACCTCCCTTATCTCAGAAAATGCCAGCTTCCTCATCAAAATCACCCAACCTTGAATCTGCACTTCATTATATCAAAGATAATGTACACAATATCATCGGCATTTGGGGCATGGGTGGTGTTGGAAAGACGCACCTATTGGAGCAGATCAACAATGAACTTTCTGGTGATCCTGCATTCAAAGTTGTTGTTTTTGTCACATGTTTCAAAGAGTGCTCTGAAGAAAATGTTCAAAATAAAATAATTGATAAGCTTATTCTGCGTAGGAGCGATAGTATGGAACAAAAACAAAGTACGATATACAACTTCTTGAAAGAAAAGAGCTTTGTGATTCTTTTGGATGATCTCTGGGGCCGTATTGATCTTAAAACAATAGGGATCCCTAACCCAATGAAAGCAATTGGTACGTGCAAAAGAAAAGTTGTTCTGACAACAAGATCAACAGAGGTCTGTGGACAAATGGAAGTAAAGAAAAAAATTAAAGTGGATGTTCTAAGCTGGGATAATGCTTGGTCTCTCTTCAAGGAGAAGGTAACTGAGGAAACCATCGATTCAGACCCACTGATACAAAAGCATGCGGTGGCTGTTGTGAAAGAACTAGGTGGGTTGCCGTTGGCTCTCACTACTATTGGCAGGGCTATGCATGATAAGATGGATCCCAGGGAATGGGAGCAAGCCATTGTGCTACTTAAGCAAGCACGCCTCAACGATGTTGAATTCTCACATCTGAATCAATCGGTATTCCATAAATTGAAGTTTAGTTATGATAGTCTTAAAAATGATGCTCTCAGACAATGCTTTCTGCATTGTTCATTATGGCCTGAGGATTACCAGTTCCAGAAAGATGACCTCATTCAGAATTGGATAGGGTTAGGCTTGATTGATGAGCCAAAGTTACAAGCAGCTTACGATATTGGATACTGTTACATAAGGAGACTGCAAGCTGTCTGCCTCTTAGAAGTTGGTAATAATGGTAATGCTATGAAAATGCATGATATGATCCGTGATATGGCATTATGGATCATAAATAGTCAAAAAGAATATACAAATAAATGGATTGTTCAGGCGGGTACATATCAGGAAAAGCGAGAGATAGAAATCTCAGGTGAAACTGAAAAAGTATCCGTCATGATGAATTTTGCAAGTAAGATTTCCATATCTATAACATGTTCCTTCACAAAGCTCTCAACTCTGTTTCTAAATAACAACTCGATTGAGGATCCAAAAATCCTTCGACTTGAATTGTTTTCTAAACTAACCTTCCTAGATTTATCATGGAATTTTTTAAAAGCCTTTCCGGTTGAGATTTGCAAACTAGTACATCTCCAGTTTCTTAACCTATCATTTAACATGTCTCTCAAGTCATTATTGCCGGAAAAAATTGAAACACTAATCAATTTGAAATATCTATATTTACGAAAAACACAATGTACCTTCTCGAATAGGGTCCTATCCAAACTGAAAGCTTTGAGAGTGCTAGACTTGTACGATTGTTATATGGTTGAAAACTTTCATGAATTTTTAGTGCTACAGGATGATTTACAATGCCTTCCTCACTTTGAAGCACTGGGAATTACCATTTCTAGCATGAATGATTTTTATGAGTTCTCTCAAAAAGTTAGTGTGCCTATAAGATGGCTGAACATTTGCAATTATAAAGAAAGCTGCTTATCCTTTTCAAGTTGCTTTATGGGAAACTCCTCTATGCAAAGCAACTTAATTTTTATTAACATAACAACAATGGATAGTGTGGAGTTTGTAAAGTTTGAGAGCACAAGCGAAAATAGAAAAGCTTGTCACCTTGAGAGACTAGAGAATCTATTCTTTCAACAGATGTGGAATATGAAGAAAGTAATATGGAGCGATTTGGATCCAAAGGATGTCTTTCCAAGACTCCAGTTTTTGTCATTTGGTAATTGTGCTGAGCTAACAAGCATATCCTGGGTTATTAATCTCCCGTGCATTCGAAGACTTGAACTAGTGGGATGTAAAAGCATGAAGCAATTGATCCAAATTGATGAGTTGGAAAATCGTGGACTTGAAGTGAGTCAACATTCCTTTCCATTTTTGAAAATAATGTCCTTAGACGGTAATGATGAGTTGGAAAGAATTTCCGATCCCACAATTACTTTTCCAGCCTTGGAATGTTTAAATGTTATTCGTTGTGACAAGTTGAAGACGTTACCTTTCAATCCTAGAACTTCCTCAAAAAAATTGAGGTTGATACGAGGGGACGAAGAATGGTGGAATAATGTTAAAATGGAGGATGGTACTGATAAATCTTCAGTCCAATCCTTTTTCAAGAAGCGTTGATCTATTGCATCCGGTGTTCTCATTTGACATTATGTATAACAAGCGTCTTATTTAGAAATAAATATTGTGTTATTATTTTAAGCTTAGATCTCACTGGTCGAACAAAATGATTTGTTATTGTTTTATGCTTACGTTGTCAGTTTTTGGGCAAATAATTTGTTACTGTTCTTTTACGCGCAGCTTCCCAGTTAAATTTCTCAGACATCGAACTAGTGTGTTTTTTAAGCTCATGTTCTTTGCACTCGAGAAACAATATAGATTTTTTTTTTTTTTTGAGTGAAGATAAACCATACAATTATGGGCGTCTGGAGTATCCAATTTACGACTATGTTGAACTCTAATTTTCGGACTCTCGTGATAACTCGACTATTATAACAAGTTGAAAGAGATTTACACGAATATCAGAAAAACTGTTTTTCCTTTTTTTTTTATAATTAAAATATGCTGATGAAAAAAAAGATGCTCAAGTAAAATGGGCCTCAGACTATAAAAAAAAATCTCACAGTTTCTTACGAATCTGAAATCGACACAACTAGTTCGAACTCGATTAGTACAATTTGACTTTTGATCAATTGGAGCCCGGTATTTAATTATCAAATTAAATACAATTCGACTACTATTTTTTTAGATAAAAATTCAAAAATTTCCAAATTTAATATAAAATTAATAAAACATGGAATTAAATAAATATAATCCAAGAAAGAATAAATATAAATATTTTGTATTTTAATAAATTTAATATAATATCAAAATATATATAGAATGTGAAAATAACTAAACTTATAATGTAAAACTCGAGTTTGATTTGTGTTTATAAATTAACTCGAACTAAATTGATTTTCAGCTCACATTTTATCCAGCTCCATTTATAAAATCAAACTGATTCGTGCGCACTGCGCACTTCTTTTTTTTTGAAAGAAGATTCGTGCGCACTTAACAGCTTGGATTTAGACACGGGTTTGCCCGCCAGGTTAACGGGCCGACTTTAAACCCGCTTAGCAATATCAATCCACTTGCAGGCTTGCAGCTCCAAAACTGCAGACGGGCGTCATTTTCCAGTTCCCAAACCCAACTCCAATAAATCCGAAACCCAAATCAAACCTCTCGGCGCCTCGTGGCGATGTCGGCTCCGTCGAGGGACAACAACATGCAGCTCGTGGCGGCTCCTTCGTCGTCGGGAGGAGGAAGCACGGGGAAGGAGCTTGCGCTGGTGGACGAGGGAGCCGCGAAGGCGAGGAAGGTGTTGTTGCGCGAGGATGAAGAGGATCTCGAGGTCAAGCTCCGACGAATCATGGAGCATGTTCCTGTTCGGGTCAGCAATACCTCTGGCAGCTCTGCTGGGTCCGGCTCCGGCGACTTCCATCAGGTTTGTGGTTGTGTCAATTTGGGATGAGTTCAAGTGGATAAAGTAGTGTATGGCTGAGTGTGCTTTTGTTGTTTGTTGTAGTTTCTAGCTGTTTATGGTAATGTAACTAATGTAATTGGTTAAATTTTCCTTTTCTATTGGGTTCTCTTTAGTTATCTCTGGGAAGGCTCCGTAAGGGTATGAAGATGAGTAGGAAGGGGATCATAATTACTTGCTGGTGTGTTTTAGTTAGTTACACTGTTAGAACTAAAACTGGTATTACCCTGAGTTTGTAGTTAGGGAAAATTGAAATTGATACCTTTTGCAACTATTACTCTTTCTAATGACATAGTTGATTGTTAGTTTCTGGATTATAGAATGATTCATAATTTATGTTTGCAGTAAATATATCAACTTAAACCAGATACTAATTATAGCCAGGACTGAAACTTTACTTTTGTTTTAATTTTATTCCACAGTATCGGCAAATGAGAAGGAAGGAACAAGACAGGGTAGCCCGCATGGATGCAGACTACCAGAAGAGATTAGAGATCGCAGAGTTCAACTTGCGAAGAGAGGAAAGATTGAAGGCTGCAGAAGAAAGAACAGCGAAGAAACGTCAGAAGCGCCAGAAGAAAAAGGACCGCAAAAAAGAGAAAAAGAAGACCAAATTGGATACAATTACTGAAGAAGAGCCGAAGAAGGATGGGGAACCTCTTCACAGTGAGGATTCATCTGATGATGATGATGATGATGAATAAGGCAGTGGGCACCATTTTCTTTTGCAAAATTTAAACTGTATTAGATTTGGTAATGGATATTTTACCATGACCCAAGTTTACATCTCCGAGATGCATAACCTAGTAGATGCATTTTTCTTGTAGGATGTTTAAGCTTGATTTATATTAGTTTCTATAGCTAAAAGCTTAGTGTTCTGCTGTTTGCTTTGAAAGAGCAATTGATTTTGGATTTGGAAGAATGGCATGCTTTTTGACAACAAAAAAAAAGTGCCTGCAATTGCAGTAGACAGTCAAATGTATCTTTGCTCTAGTAAAATATTTTACAGAGAAGATACAAATACTTAAAAAGTTATGAATCTGTTATGTCAAGAGTTAGCGACTACACAACCATCTCAAGCTCACCAAGACAAATTTCTAATTTTACAATATAGGCGAAGAACTCCCTACTCTGACTTGACGGCACCTTTGGAAGTGTCATAACTTGAGAGGAAAAATAAGCTCTGGTTCTTCTGCATGAACCTGTTAAATAAATAATCAACCTTAAAAAACTCAACCAGACTCAATTACTAAAAGAAAGCTTCCTTGTTGTTGTCCCATTAGTTGCACAATATAGTCTCATCTTTTGCATGTAAGTATCAGAAAGAGTTGCAAACACAAGTCAGTTGTACCAATGGGTAACACTTCTGACGACAACAGACCCAGAACGAGTCTACTACCTGTATCTTGAGGACAAATCTAGTTGGGTTTATTAGGCCATTCTTTTGTTTTAGAACGTTGATATATTCAGTGTTGGATAGAACTCGACATGACTAATAAAAAGCCAAAAGAAAAGTGAGATTTAGTGATAACAATGTAGAGACAACACATACTTTAGGAAATCCAGTAACCTCTGCTGTAATTTTGTGAGGGCCTCTTCTTCCATATTGACTTGAGAAAGTAGTTCAGGCAACTTAACTATGTGAGAGAGAGAGAGAGAGATCAAAACATCAGAAGCAATGCAGGACAAAAGTAATAAGCAATAAGCATACTGAAAATTTTATCTCCCACTTTGGAGACTGTAAGAGCACAGCTGCATTGGTAGTTAGCTGTTTAGCAGTGATTTATGCTCCACTTGCTCCAATTGAGTAATATCTTCTTTCATGCACTTTCTCATCAGACATTGGGTAATCAACCAACAAGGACAATTATTCCTTACTTTTCCCAACTTGCTTTATAACTTCACCCAAGATCTTTTACACTGTGTATACTAACTTCATTCATTTAGGAGAATTTCTGGTATATGTTGAGGGACAATAGAACCTGACCAATTCAATATTTGAACTCAACCAAAAAGCCTCAAAAGATGTTCATCCCATTTAATGCTTAAAACTTACCGAAAAGCCTTAACAGATGTTCAGCTCCATATATAGTTGAAGGCGAGACATCCTCCTTAACCATGTCATTATATTGAGCTCTCTCTTTGTTGTAAAGAAGCAAAACTGGTAATGCTTTGTCAAAGTAGCATCTCAGCCCCTTGAGAATCTCAGAAATAGATTCATTAATCCTACAGGCACAAAACATGATAGGACAAAATGATAACTAAAGGGCACAAGCTGAGGCATCATTGAATTGAATGGTTCAGAATACTAACATGCCATCCTTCTTTGTACGATGTTCCAAATATTTTTTTAGAATGTCATCTACATTTGGAGAGCGGGGCAATTTTACAAGCTGCAAGTCACATAATAACAATAGCGATGAATTAAAACATTATATAGTGATGTAATGATAAAATATATTCAGACCCCAACAATATGTAGATCATTGAAAAACTTGCATAATCTGATTTCAGAAAAGTCTAGAACTATCTAATTCTTTTCACATCCCATCACATCCCAGATACATAAATAATAACAAACCATCCATTCAATCTCTGTTAATTTTAAGATTAATGTAGAAAATATGGGCGTACTTTCAGCATTCATATTATGTAGCCATAAGTATGCAAGATGTAGAGAGAGAGAGAGAGATAAACAAGTACCTTACCCAACTGGGTAACAAACTCTGCATCATCTACCAGTTGCTTCTTCAGGGTTAAAGGAAATTGCAACATCAGTGGTGATTCTTGTGGTTTTTTCTCCTTCTCCTTTTCCTGTAAAGATGTCAAAAATAAACAAAGTATAAACACCATTCACTCTTTAACTGGTCGTGAAATAAAACTGTTAACAAAAAAAAAAATGATAACATCAACCACGAGAAATCACCTCGCTAGGAGGCATACTCTTCCGCTTCTTGCCCTTCGATCCTGCATAATTTTTCTTTTTCAGAATGATGTGACGATTAGGATAATAATAATAAAAAGTAGTGACATCAACCACAAATGATAACAGTAATATAAGAAACCTTGATTCTTTGCATCCTCTTTTTCCGGCTTTACATCTACAAATCATAATCAAAGAATATGATGTCACAAAAACAATAATAAAAATTTACTGCATAGATCAAATTGATAACTATAAAGCAGATCGGTGCAGTGTAATATGTACCTGTTTTGGAGGGTTTCTGAGATGAGCGGGACTTGCTCTTCTCTTGCACTTGGCTCTCCTTAGCAAGCTCCTCTTGCTTTTGTATATTTTCTTTAGTGTGTTTCAACAAGCGGTCTGCTACCACCCACTCATCCCAGCTAATATACAATTAATTTCTTTACATATACAGTATCCAAATTAAAAAGAAGGATTTCATGCATTATTTTCTACCATGGTAAATATAAACCAAATATGCTCCTCTCGTAGGTTTGGATTGACAAAAAAAGCACAAAACAGGGGTAAGCATCTACTCTGAAATACTATTTGGCGATTGTGTTGGTGTGCAGCTGCTCAGCACCAACCCAGCTATTCCCCTATTCCAACCCAAAGTTGGGTTAGATTTACCAAAATCCGGTCAGCGTGCTAACCTTTCTAATCACTCTTGATCCAACTGTACCCATTACGTCTTCAAAAATGAACTTCTCCCAACATGGTACATAATCAATGCCCCAAATTGAGGAAGAGAGGAAAAAAAAAGATACGAGAAAACAGACCCAAAAACTTGAACACACCTTAGTAATAGATCATGGTTGAGAGTTAGTCTAGGAGTGCAAGTCATGCCATGTATTATCCACAATGTAGTGGGAATCTATCTCAAATGATGCCCCTCCTCTCTTACCCTCTTCAAAATAATACCACCTTTTCTCCTGGTGTAATGGAAGCAAACCAAGAGAGGGAGTTTGGAGCATCACTCGAAATGGAGGAAATAAAATGCATGCAGCAACACAACATTAAACATATTTGGTTTATTATTATATGTAGAGAATCTATATTCAATTCTTTGGAGTTATAGGCAATATTTGACTATAGTTTGTATCTTTAGGCTGTTATGGATTTTGCAACAGATTTTAACATATTCTCTATCATAGAACCATTTTAGCTGATGTTGTTCCAAGTTCCAACCAACTTTTCTCCCAAGTACTTACTTTTTGTTCCAACCCTGCAAAGCAGTTAAAAAAGTTAGCTACTGACTATAAACGTGTTCATGTTCTTTTTCAGATTAATCAGACAAATAACTTAGTAACTTTAAAAAGTCCATAGAGAACTCACAAGATAGTGAACGAAGAATTTCCACTGGCCATCCAGAACTTCAGCTTTTTGGATCTTAAAAGAGAAAAGAGATATCAGTAAATATCAATTCATATAGCACTTTAAGAATGCATCAATCACGATTTTAGAAATGACAAAAACAAAAAAAATTCTAACTAAGCCAACTTTTGAATAATATAAAACAGGTTCTCAGCACAAAGCAACTCATTTTTTATTTCTTACTAATCAAACAATGCTTGTGATGTGAGTTATCAGCAAAGTTGCCAGAAACGTGCAAACAAGTACTTAGCGCGAAGCAACTCATTGTTTATTTCTTACTAATCAAACAATGCTTGTGTTGTGAGTTATCGGCATAGTTGCCAGAAACATGCAAACAAGTACTCAGTGCGAAGCAACTCATTGTTCATGGCTTCTAAAATAATGCTTAAGATGTGAGCTATTAGCATAGTCTCCAGAAATTTGGCTTGTAATGCCCCCCTTAACTTGGTACGCTGGAGGTTGCACCATGCAACATTTATTTTGAGATTCTTGGTTTTCAGATTTGATAACTTAACAGTATCCAATGGCTCTAAATGGGTAGTCATTTTTAAATGGAAGAACACAAATGTACTCTGGATGCTTTCCAAAAATGCAAGGCCATCATATTTCTGGTCGGTCAATAATGCTACATTTGACAAAAAAAAAAATTAAACATGAAGATGCATAGCAAAGATACAGACCCAAAATTAAAACAACTGCTCAGATAATAAAGAATTGTTCACACAAGTCCAAATATTCGACCCACCCATATTTCCCTTTTCTCGTGTAACGACCATTTTTTTTGTTCCTCTGACAAGATGTAAAGAATAAAAGCCCATAAAAATGAGTGCAAATCACATCAATTACTAGTGATGCTCCTAACGGTGAATTCACAACCCCGTCGGAGAATTTAAGTGTTTTGTTTCTGTCCCTTTTAATTTTAAATTTCTTATTCTTTAATTCGTAGTGAGTACAGGAAACACTCTGGTTCTTTGCAATGTTTTTAATACCCTACCGGCCATCAAACCGGCCAAAGTGGCGGTATGCGGTTTTTACCGGTTCTACCGGTTTGTGCCGGTTAATACCGGCTTGTACTGGTTGTAATATAATATATATAGTTAGTAAGATACCTAATCAAATAAGGCCGCTTGGCCCAGCGGCAAGAGGTATTGTCTCCCCACCTGCCCAACTTAGGTTCGATTCTCCATGTTGCACAATTAATTTGTGGATTTTTTCGGAAAGGAGTACAAACGATTTAACGCAAGAAACCGGTTCAGCCGATATTTCCGGGTTTTGACCGGTTTTTCCCGGTTCTTGACCAGCGGAATTTAGATGCCATTTCCTACCGGGTGCTGACCCGAAACCCGGTTTTACCGGAAATTTCCGGTACCCGGTAGGGTTTTAAAAACGCTGGTTCTTTGTTGCAGGCAAGCTGGTTTGCCAATGATTCACATTTTGGTCGCACCACTTTGAATGTGGTTTGTTGGCGGAAGAAAAAAATCTGGTAATTGCGGTTCAAAGCTAAATTTGGTATTAAATTAAACGATAATGTTCTATCAGTGAGTCATATTGAAGGCCTGACAATAAATACTTTTTTCCCAAGGACAAAAAACGACATTATAATTAGAAATTTCGCAAGCAAATAAAAGAAGTTTCTAGCATAAATTCTCGTCTACAACTGGGCCAATCCATTTACTAACTCCAACTTCAAGATTTCATAAATTTCCTCTACCCACTCCAAAACTAACAGATTAACCTTAACACTCCCTTCCACCATTGAACAATAGAACCTTTAAATGAAAACCTTTCCCCCCACATTCCAACATTGAATAATTGTTCCGTAACTTAATTAAAATCGTGTAAACTTACATAGAATTACTTGAAATGTCAAAGGAACAAAACCCTAGAAGAGCAAAAGGAGGCTTAATTATACCTTAGCCTCATAGATGAGGGGACCATGGAAAGCAAGCACCTTCTCTCCATCAGAGAAAGGAGGAGGAGCGCTGGAGTCAGGCGATCCGGACCCGTCGGATGGGCTTCCGTCGGCCTCCGCCGCATCCCCGTTCGCCATCTCTTCGTCCTCTTCCTCCTCCTTCGGCACCGCTCCGCTGCTAGGGTTAGAACTCCCCATTAATTGAAGGTGGTTTGGCTTCTTTGACGAGAAGAGAAGAGAGGAAGTAAGCAAACTCGGCGGAGAGAGTGAGACCTCAGAAGCTCACGCAAGGGTTTTTGAGAACTGAAGTCCTATTTTAATTCGGAGTAGAGTGGTCCGTTTTAGCTGTCGCGTAATACTGATTTGTAGCCGTTGGATCTCGAGTTTCTGGACAGGACTCCCGGATGTACAGTAGTTGCTGTAGAGGATTAGCTATCTATTATTGATTGTTCCGACCAAAATCCTAAATTTGAATTGTTTTTAGTCCGGAAAAGTTGGTCGAAGTGAATTCTTTAAAGTTTGCCGAGGGGATCACTGTAAATCGAGTTGGGCTCGGGTGGAGTGGAGTTTGAAATTTGTCGACTTAAGAAAGATCTAGTTCAAATTTAGCTCGTTTTCAAGTCGAGCTAGTTCGAGCAAATTTGAAATAAACATAAGTACTTTCGAATTTTCTGTATTTAATTTATATATTATTTTACTATTAAAACTAATTAATATGTATAACATTATAAATATAAAATTGATGTCATATTTATATTTTTTATTGATTTGAAGTAAAATATGTCTTGAAACTCAATATTGTGTATGTTATAATTATCTAAAATAAAAATTTATAATTATTTTATGAGTTTTTAATACTCATAAATTATGTGATAATACTATTTGAAATAGAAATTTATTATGTCATGAGTCGACCTATGAGTTGGCGAGTCTAGTTTTGTCCAACTCAAATTCGATTTGTCAATTAATCAAATTGGTTATTTGTCAGTTAATCAAATTGGTTCAATTTGAGTTCTTATGATTCGAGTCACAACTTAAAATCAAGTTTTTTACGAGCCGAGTTGGAATGACTCACTAGTTACAAGTTTTTTGTGAGTCAATTCACGGCGAAGTCCAACGTACGAGGGGTTCAATTCACGATGAAACAAGTGGAGTTTTTCAAAATTTTAAACAAATTAGAAGCTGGACTGGCCAATTCATATCGGTTTCTTAACATGTCAGTTTTGGAGTGCAAATGGACAGGTCAAGTTTGGTTCATAGTTAAACCGGTTGAACCGGCTAGTCCGGTCCAATTTTCAAAACATTGGCCGTACATTACATGTAAAGAACAATAATAACTAACAGAAAGGAAGCTTTTGGTAGCAATCAAAGAGACAGAGACGGACTAACATTATATCATAACCAAATACCAATCCACTGTCCACAGACCTTCACAACAACATGACGAACTTAGCGCCTTCGCGTTACCAAGTCCGTATCAGTTTGAAAGGATGGAAATTTGTGTAGCGTTAACAGCATCAGAATTGCTCATTTGCAAATTATTCGGACTTTGTTCTCATAATCTTATACCTTATCAATAGCTGTCCATGCAATTACTTTGACATTTGGAGAGAAAAAAAAAAGAAAAAAAAAATTAAATATACTTTATTGGTTGATACATATCCTACGCTTACACGTTTCGAATGAAAATTTCTAATGAATATCTACTCTTGTTTTTCAATAAACAATACTAATAACAAAAGTTTACCTCGAAACACTGCTTCCACAAAATCAATAAATTTAAGGATAAAATTTAGTACAAAAACTAAACTAAATATTCGCTAGTCCCAACCAAATTTTTTGTACTACGACATGGACTTCAAAATGTCCCAACTCATCTGCATGTGAGAAGGCAAAGGCGCAACAATACTGAGCTTCTTTAAACTTGATAAATATTGATCAAAATCAGAAGTTTCAAACATTTTCAAAGCAGATGAAATATCAGGCAAAATCATTTGCTTGCAATGCAGATGCAGAAAAGGTTTTCTATCTGAGATGGTACCGCCTTCAAAATTCAAACCAAAAGGAAGCTGCTGGTTATGATTTGTTCTGAAGTCCAAATTACTTGGCAATGGTACAGGTTTCCATCTCTTGTGAGCCCTCCACCCGTATTTGGCATCCCCGACTATGGGTGTTCGCAGAACTTCTGCACAGTGCACCCTCAGCTTTTTTAAAAGAGAAAAACATAAAAAAGGGAAGAAAATTAATAATTTTTGCATATGACCACTTTAATATTAGAAATCTTTAGAAACACTTGCCTGATGCTTTCTTCCAGTTAGGGGGCTAAGCTCTAACCATGTCAGCCCTGAAAAATAAGAGAAACAGGGAAACAACATGTCATATAGACAGAAATAGCTTCCTATACTTAGTTAAAGATACCCTGGAAAGTATTTTTTTTTATTAATTACAATAGGTCTCTAACAGTCAAAAAATGACCAACCATTGGAGAAAGATTCAATGACACTATACTCTGTCACAGCATGCTGGGCTGATGGATCATCTGAAACAGTTATTCTTTCAGACTGGCCATCATCTAATACAACCTAAAAGAAGAAGAGTTTGATATTTAACTAAATGTGCACATCTCAAAGAAGGTGAAAGTAGGAATATTCCTCCTAGTGAATTACCTTTGCTAGTGGAACTGTTATTAGCCCCTTGGTTCGTCTAGGTACACCAATGACCAGTGCTATGTACTTTCGTTGCAGTACTCTAGAAGTATCCTACATATCTCCAATTGAAATATATCAGAAAACAAAAGGCAAAGCTTAATGACAACTGAATCAAACTATAAAATCAGAAGATATGTTCTTTCAGAGAGAGTACAATGTAGACGAAGCATAATAGTCTCTCAGATGTGTTCTTTTAGAATACCACTACCGATGACTGTTTTTGTAAAACTGATAAAGAGTGGTTGTCTCTTCGGATAAAAAAACAAATTTGGTACTTACATCTGATAAAGCATTTGAAGTCTTTTCACGAAAGATTGAATGAAGAAGAGTGGCACTAGCTTGATCTCTGCCTAACACAAGCACTCCACTACTATCTCTATCCAGCCTATGTACCTAGAATGAGTACTATTAAAACAAAATAGTTCACTTTTAGTTTTCATTTATTTTGCAATATGAAACTCACCAATCTAGGTCCATCAGGGTAATCATACTTCAAGTACTTGATGGCCAATGAGTCCATACCGCATTCTATGCCAACACCTCCCTTTTTAAATTCAAAGCAATAATTAACACTAGGAAGTGCAATTGAAAATAAAAAAATTTGTAAATATTAAATAAATCTGAAGTACCTACTTGTACAGGCATACCAGGTGGTTTGTTCACAACAATAATTGCATCATCCTGAACATATTCCGGGAAAATTTCAAAAAAGTTAATATACAACAGAACCGAAAGCAAACAAATTGGACCAAATTAAGGTGTTTACTAATTGGAGCAATTCCACCAGAAATGTTTTTACTAATAGAGGATCGAGACACTTATTTAACAATTACATGGCTCCTATGAGTCACCTAATAACTTAGCACTGGACCTACTATTACTAATACTGGGGTTAACATCAATTCTATATACATCCAAGCATTCCTGCTGCTATTTGGTCATTATACAAAGAGCTGCTAAAAGTATAAGACATAAATTTAAGTACTAGAGGTTGGCTTTGACATAAGTATCATTTGACCATTCATTTTGAATATCATAAAGTAAACTAGTATGCACATCTTATACTAAATCATGCAGCACATAATTTAGCTATTTTGAATATCCTGAAGTTTTGCAATAATATTTTGAAACTCCACGGATGAAAAAGCTGTCAAATCACTTAAGTTTCTTGAGGCAACTTCCCATCTGTCATTTAATATGAGCATTTACATTATCACTGATTAACTCATGTGGGTTTAATTCCTAGAGTTGTAATAATTCCCCAACAGATGGACTGTTCAGCATGAAATATTTGATGATCTTTAACTCCAAAAGTTATGAAATGATGTTCTGAAGCTCATCAAATATACTCTGCATTAACCCAATGAATAGCCTTACATAATTTGTAATATATTATGTATATATGGCTAATTTTAAATACAGTGATATAATCTATTATCTTCTGAAAACAATAGACATGTCTGGTAAATGTAACACCTTTCCAATACCCTTATCTTATTCTTCTATTCTATAATTCATTTTTCACGGTCAAGTTCTATTTCTATTGTAAGAAATAACTCAATGTTTACTTTACTATCAACCATAATTATACCATAATTTTTAGTGAAATGTTCAATTCAGTTTGCTACATCTAAAAAATAGTGTACCAAGATTACCTTATATAATTCCAGGCTACGAACAAAACTCATCTCATCAGTGTCTTTACAGACACGAGGCTTCTTCACCGTAGGTATTGAGTGTTGAACATTTACTGGTAAGCATAGTATATCACCAGGTGATAGAGTATCCTTGGCCGAAACCTTCCCATAAATAATAAATAATCAACTATAGATAGGAAAAACAAATAAACAAACTGATGCTCACTAACTCAAGTGAAGTACATATTTGATTTGAAGTAATTACCCTTTTCAGACGTGCTTGTTGTTCGCTGCTTGCATTCGTATCCGTCAGGCTTTTCTTAACCTATCAAAGTAAATAACATTCTAATATTAAAGCAATAAAAGAATTCCTGATTTAGTCAGGTATCATAACAGTAAAACAGCAATTGCAGAGAGTATACCTGTCTCAAACGAAATAGTTTCTGAACCAGCGACAGAGGCAGGTCAGGGCAGCAGCGCCGGACCCACTTGACAGCAGTTGTCGTAGTCGACTCCTCATCATTCTTCCCTGCAATGCCTTGCCCTGAAATCTTCCGTGCAATAACTGCCGTGTCGACTTGAGGAGCGAAGGGGGGCAACTCGAGCCACCTCGACCGCTCCTTTGCACACTGATTCTCTTGCTCTGTCGAGGAAGTAGAGGAGCAGTGTCTGTTTAGAGCAGACTGGAGGGATGAGCGGATTAAAACCGCGTGGTGGCGGGAGACGGAGAGCAAGCGCCGCCTTAACTGGAGGAGCTCTGACATCGCGAATGAACTTGAGAGCGCGCTCCGATTACAGAATGTATCAGAACTTCAGAAGTCAGGGACCAGGATCCTCTGGAACGTCCGGTGGTAGTTTTTGATCGGAGCCGTCCGATTTAATCTTGACGGTTCATTTTTTTCGGGCCAATTATTTTTTTCGGGAGTGTTAGAATTTACGGGGCTCCTTTTAGCCGTTGAGATTAAATCAAACGGTCCAGATCCCAAAAACGTCCACTGTATGGCCATCCAGAGGATCTGGTTCCAGAAGTCAGAACTAAAGAACGCGCTCCGATTACGGAGCCCCTATAAGGCCCATTTCGATATGTTCATTGCAAAACAAGGTGAGTCGGTAGGAAACGAGATCCTCTGGATGGCATCCGGATCCTCTGGTCGGCACGATAATGCCGACCATATGGTCGGCGTCCGATCCGAGCCGCCCGATTTTAAATCAGACGGTTCATTTTTTTCGGGCGAATATTTTTTTCGGGAGTGGTAGAATTTATGGGGCTCCCTTTAGCCGTTGAGATTAAATCAGACGGTCCGGATCGTGCCGACCAGCTGGTCTGCCTACCAGAGGATCTGGTTTCCCTCTGGATGGCCGTCCAATTGACGTTTTTGGATCTGGACTGTCTGATTTACTCTTAACGATTAATGATGCCCCGTGAAAAATACCAGGATTGATAGCCCGAAAAACATTAACCATCGAAATCAAATCGAACGGCTCCGATCCAAAAACGTCCACTGGACGTTTTAATTAAACGTCCAGAGGATCCGATCTCGAGTGGGTAGTACTTCAGTTTTAATTTTGAGTTTAGTAGATTACGCAATGATCCTAAAAAATATTAAAAGCAATGTTTTATTTTAATTTTAATTTTGGTCTTTGAATTGTAAAGTTAAATACTTTACATATGACAAATAATATCTGACGACTGGAATTTGAAAAAAAAAAACATTTTTCATTAGACTAATATTCTTACTTATTTTTGTGGGAATGGAATGCTAATATTATTGGTGTTTTATACAAAGCCACTTTTGGATTGTCAGAACCTAAGTATTCTCTTCAACATAAGAAGATGCGCACCAATTCCATAATGTGCTTTCCAACATTATGGCAAACCTGTGCTTCATAAATTCTCTTCAACATAAGAAGATGCCCGCCAAGTTTTGCAACATTATTGCGCATCTGTACTTATTATGAAGCGTTTTCGGTACTTGTGTGTAACTTTTTGAGTACAGAGAGGTGATTTCTAGATGAAAACTTCATAAATGCTGTCCAGCCTATGCCATGATAACTCAAACGTAACATACTTCCTTTCTAAATTTAAACCACTGAAATTGATCCAAGACCGTTCTCTTTAATGTAACACCAGAAAAAGGAAAAGGAAAAGATATAGTTAAAGGTGGTTCACAAAAGTTATTAGTATAATTTATATATTGCATCGAATGATTTCCTGTATACCTCACAGATGAAATGATTGAAAATACTACTACAAGAGCAAGATGAACTATCTTATAAGTTTCTCATATTAGAAATGAAATTGATACCCATACTGCAAGCAACACAAGCATCCATTCCCCCCAGTCGCTTACATTCCCTGTATTCTATTTTGGACCTAATCTTGCAACAAGCACAAAATAAAATAGCTGTAGGGGACGAATCTAGAAGGAAAGCTGGTTGTAATATTCCTCATCATCAAATTTGAACCATTTCTTCTCAACCTCTTTCAAGTAATCCAAAAGCATAATCACAACAAAAAGGAAGAAGCCGCCTGATGACTTTCCAAATCCGCCACCTCCCCCACCGCCTCCACCGCCGCCTCCACGGAAGGGTGGAAATCCCCCACCACCCTGGTATAGTTTAGGCTCCATCACCTTGCCTGAACAAACAAACACATTATTGAACTGAAAAATTTTACATAAGAAACTGTTCTCATGACACATTTTAAACACTTTATCAGAATATGAATTGTCAATACAAGCTGCTACAAAATCAGTTATCTGTCAACACCACAAAATATGCTTTTCCAATAAATAATTCAATTTGTTGGTGCTGGTCTATGTCGTGCGATAGCATGCATGTTGAAAATGAACGAAAGTTAGATTTGCTATTTATGACATCAAGAGACCCAAACAAAAAAATAATGAATCAGCGTGGTAACTTCTGAAGAGGAATTAGCTTGCATTAATTTTTCAGCCCTTCAAACTTATGAAAAAACCAAGTCAGTGTTTTCATTACACATATCCAGGAAAATCTCCGCAGCTATTTGCAATAAAAGTAAGTTTGAGGTAACAAAATAAAGAAAAACAATCTACCAGCTTAGGTTTTTATCCTAGATCAATCTAAATCTTCCTTATGCTGTACCAGACCATTGAAAATTGAAATCACCTTTTAATCGTTGCAACATGTAGCCAATCTCATCATTTTTATAAAGATGATATGTCAAATATATGATGCTTGTAATGTTGCTAAATAGTTATGAAGTGACCCTTCCTCTTTCATAAAGCTAATAGCTAATCAGAGAAATATACCTGAAACAGGCCCATTAGGAATGCGGGTTGACTTCCTCTCAACAGTTTGTGTTTGAGTTGCACCAGCGGCAGCCTACAAAATAGGGGAAAAAAAAAAATACTATCAATAACAATGCCTGGATGATTACAGCTACATGTATATATACCTTTATTTTCCCTTGGTTCCATTTACTTCTTAATCAGTTTTTTTTTTTTTTAACTTTGTCCTTTTGAGAAAAAAAGTAGACGGGAAGCCCCTGGGCATAATAATACTAGCAAATATCAAACCCTCAATCAAAGGACCTACATAGCAGATGGCATTCTATATACCAATCTGACAAATGCTGCTGCTTGTATAACTTTTGTATTGGCAAAACTTCCATGGCAGGAGAAAAAAAGGTTTACCAGTACAGTGGCTCGTAACCTAGCTTTATGAGGAATTGCTCTGGCAAATGGAACTGCACTTGGACTTGAAGCATGACGTGCTAGAATTTTCCTCCTACCTATATGTGTTAAGATGGATGATCCTCAATAAAATATGCCATTTAAAAATGCAATGCAAAAGATATATTATAAACAAGTAAATCATGAACAAAGCTGAAGGTAAAGATGAGGATAACATGTCTCAGACTACATGAATGTTTTACATTAGAAAGAAAGCATGGGTTCAATCTGATAAAGCAAACGATTCAATACAATTAAGAACCATGTGTGACATCAACTTTGCATTCTGATAAAGCATATGGTTCGATTCAATTAAGAACCATGTGTCACCTTGACTTTGCATGATAAGATTACGCATTAAAAGTATGACCTGGGCAAGTAACACAAAAGGCCTAACAGGCAAGTTAACATTCTAGTACGGTACTTAATTAAGCCTACACCTAAATAACCAGATTCAGAAGCCATAACTTTATTTACCTTATAAACTACTAAATTAATTTAGAAAGATTTACACTTTCCAATAGTGCGTTTACCTTCTAATCTCCTGAGGGGAATGGCAGGTAATGCTGGAGATACACATGGTGTCACCAATGCATTTGCAATAGATGAAGTAGAGGACATTGTACAAGGAGAAGCCAACCTGAACAGTTAACAATAATAGTTCAGTTGAAGAAAATAAAATTTTAAGCCTTGTTACCATGCGGACAGTTTGAATAGTTTACTCTGTAGAAGTGCGCAGCATTTTCATACAATGGATTTCCATCATTATGAAAAGGCAATTACAAGACCAAATAAAAAACTGATATATTTCTACAAACCATGTAAGCAGCCAGCTGACTATGCCCCCCAGCCATGGTCAGTTTAGAACATTCAATTTTTTATTTTTTTATGATTACAAAACACCGCAAAACATACCAACAGGGGTAAAATTGAGAAAAACACGGCCATCAACGGCCACCCACCCACAATCACCATTTTCTACTGCTTCTAAAATTTCACAATTTAAATTCCCCAATTTCAATCCATCAATATAGCGAGAAAAAGAAAGAAACAAAGAAAAAAAAAAAAAAAACAGTATTTCATTGGTTTGCCCTGACTGGTCACCATGCTTACCACGGATGAGACCAAGAGCACACAAAAATGCCTTGTTTTCATTAACAACGACCAATAACCTAAGCATGCCTATACTTATTTCGCCTAATTACTCTAATTTCAATTTAATTTCATTTCTAGGAATCAACGAAACTTCAAAAAAATTGCAAATTATAAGACCCCAAAATAAATTACCAATTATCCTCCGAACTTCAACAAAAAGAACACAACCCAGTTTCCAATTATTCCACCGACATAAATGCTTGACGCACTTTATCCTCAAAAAAGGTTCAAAACAAAGTCTAGATTGAGGAAATTAATCATAAAGAAGAAAAATCCTAGACTTACATGTTCTTCTGTGTATCCGAAAGAACAGCTAATAAGCAATTGAATTCTCCTCGAAGCTCTCCTCCTCGCTAAGGATAATCTTCTCGGTTCTTCCCCTTTTCGTTCAAGAAAGGAGACGCGGAGGAGAGAAAGAGGGAAAGGATGTGGTAGCAACCGACTTTTTAATATTCTGGAAATTTCTATTGGACCCAATAAGTTTGCAAAATTAGATCCATCAGTTTCCGTTAACAGGCACTGAGTTTGTGGACCTGAACTTGAACATGGAGGCCCAAGTCAGATGGCTGTGAAAATTCGAGATTTGGGCTCAGTCAACAAAGACGATTGCTGGAAGCCTGGATGGCTGGAATGAGATGTGTGACACCGAGAGATCCTGTGCTACGCGTCTGTTTTCAATTTGGAAATTGATTATCGCCGTCTGCTAATTTACCATCGTGCGCCATCGCTGAGGGAACATCTCACCGAGAGATCCTGTGCTACGCGTTTATTTTCAATTTGGAAATTGATTATCGTCATCTGCCAATTTACCATCGTGCGCTACTCACCCAGCGAAATTTTATTTCATACCTAAATGTTCAATTAGATAAGCATAAATGTTCCGTTATTTGAGTATAAATGTTCAGTTAGTTGCAATAAAATATATAAATGTTATAAGCAAAAATGTTCATTTTATTAAGTATAAATGTTTAGTTTAGTAAGTACAAATATTCAGTTGGGTAAGTACAAATGTTTTGTTAATTGAGTATAAATGTTCAGTTAGTTGCAATAAAAAAATACAAATGTTATAAGCAAAAATGTTCATTTGGATAAGTATAAATGTTCAACTTATATAGAACAAATGTTCAGTGTAGTAGGTACAAATGTTCAGGTTATTAGATATAAATGTTCAGTACGACTTTTCGGTTTTTTTAATAGGTGAGTGAAGGGGTCACGAACCGGACAAAAAACACATGAAAAAATTAGAAGGGGTCATGAACCGATCCGGTTCAAATAAAATTTTTTTCGATTCTGCCCCTAGTGCGACTCTCTCCAAAAATGATGCGCGATCTATATAATAAACCAATACTTAACGCATTTAATTGAACACTTTCGACCATTAAACTGAACATTTGTAGCGGATACATGTTCTGTACAGCGATGGCAAGCGATGGTTTTTTTAGCGATGGTAGTTATCATTTCTGCTTCAATTTTATGTATCAAATGATGATCCAATTATATTATATCGTCTCCGTATTGAAATTTTATTGCAATATCAAAATAAAATATAATTCTTTTTTTTTTTTCAAAATTTACATTTTTTTTATATTTTTAGAAATTTCTTGATATAATTAGTTTTGAGCCGTCTAATAATAAATTAACATAAGTACTTAAGACCATCATAGAGATTCTATCATCCCATCATCTACATCCAACATGCTTTATTTTTTTTTCATTTTTCAGAAACTTGTCCAACGTGCTCATCAATTATCTATTTCTATCTTTGATTCAAATTCCTTGCCATCTAGTGCCTACCTACTCCTTTCCCTATTGTGACCTACTCATTTTTTCCAAGACAATTAACCTTTTTTTGGAGGATTAACTTTTTTTTTCAGGACAATTACTATTTTTTCCAGGACAATTAGCATACAAAGCTAGGCAATTGGCATACAAAATTAGGACAATTAAATTTTACCCGAACAACAATACTAACTGACTGAAGGATAGTACTAACTGTCATGGAAACTAAGACGATTAATAATAAAATCAGGATAATTAGCATACAAAAGTAAGACAATTAGGATTTTATCCAAATAATACTAACTGTCTTGGAAACTAGGATAATTAAATTTTATTGTGACAGTTAGTATACAAAACTAGGACAATTAACATATAAAATAATACTAATTGTCTTAATTTATGAGGTGAGGAGAAGGAACCAAGAGTGAAAGATTTCAGAAATAGAAAGGATGAGGACACGCTAGAAAATCTTAATTAAGACAATTAGAGAGGAGATAAAATGGAGAGGGAACCAAGAGGGAAAGATTTCATGACAATTACCACCATCCCCATAAATGGAGAGAAAGAAAACTTGTGCCTAGGGGATGATGGAGATAAAAAATCTTGGGATGGTGGTTTTCAACCCTGATAAGTTAATAATAAAAAAAAATTTTAAATATAAAATTTGGTCTCCAATAAAATTTAATATGACAATATATCAAACAGTTTAGATCGATCATTTGAAATTTAAATGCATTGCAGGAGTCCATTCGTACTACCAGTAGTATTTTGACAATCCTCTTTGTGCTCGAAACATGTTTATCGCATGGGATTGAGTTCTTTTTATTTTATTTTATTTTTGTTTAACGTATTTGTTTCCAGAGCTCCGTAATGCGTTGGGGAAAAAAATGCAATATATGGGAGTAAGACAGTTCCTCAACTATCTTTTTTTCCCTTTCATCCGGAAAAAAAAACTATCCTTTTTCCTCAGTTCTTTTTTCATATGAATGCTTTTCTTTATGCTTAATTTGACATTATCTATCAGTATTTTTGTATATATTTACTGGTTAGTATAGATGACATAATTTAGTACAAGGATAGTTCATGCTTTGTAAGTTGGCCACTGGTACCGTCAATTATATTAGGAAAATAAAAATAGTTCAATTTAGGCTCCAACATTGAGATATTTATTATTTTTATTTTGAATTAATTTGATACTCAAAAAGATATTTGGAAATGATTTGATATATTCTTAAGGCGAATATAACAGTTGATTTTGGACTGAAAAATTAAATACCCACGATTGTTTTCATAAATCATAATGCGTTCAAATACTTCTCTTTTTATACTACTAGCATAAGATGCCCTCATATGTGGGTAAATAAAGAAACAAAATAACGTTAGACAATAAAAATATGTTGCTTAATTTACCAGTGATATAAATAGATGTGTTATTCAATTTGTTTCTATATTAGATGGAAAACAAAAAATTTATTGTTATTTCGTGTGGCGATTGATATCCAATCACATATCAAATCGATCGAACGACAGAAATATCTGTTTACTATTTAGACCTAATGTATAACACCTCTATGGTCTGTGTATTTAAAAGTATGAGTTCGCACAAATTTTAAAATGCGGAAAATCCTACTCATATAATCTCTTCATACAAGTTCATACAACAATCGAGCCCGCCAAAGCCATAATAGTTTGATCTATCTTTTGCTTAAAATATATGTGAATGTGGCTCAATGTTAATAAAGATTTTCGTTATAAAATATGAGGATCATTTTTTATGTAACTCAAATATTTTTTATTCAAAATACATATAAACAGAGCATATCATTGTGAAATGTTAAAAAAAAAAGTAAAAGCAAACAGTGGATAATAAATGTCTACTTTTTTGAAATTGAATTAATGTCTACTTTACGCGTCTGACCCTGTTCATACAGTGTGGATACAACCGTTCAGCTTTCATTGAGATTCGTGCACGTATGTTGAGATTCTCCCAAGCTCCTCAAATCCGCCGCGTGTCAACAACTTTGCACAGATTGGCGCAGAAAAAGATTAGAAACGTCATCCACGTAGGCCTCTACTCTCGTCGCAATGCACATGGCAGCTTCTCTATTGGCCAACACAGGGCACACCACTACACCCGGTCGTTGAGTCGGCCTCCTTAAATATTACCTATTTTGGTCATTACTCATAAAGAGATGGTCACATTCACGAACCAAAACTAGCTAGTCTTTTATTTATTGGTATTATTGTCAAATTACCACTCTGGCCTTTGACTGTCCGATATTAATCTCCTCAAAGGCTCAAACAGCTGAGAACAACAGAAACTATGTTTAAAATAAACAAAAGGAGATGAACCACCAACTGGGTCCCACGGTACAGTATTTTACTACACTCTCGAAGCATGAAAGTGAAAACTGGAGATGTATCCAATTCCCAGATCGGACGGATGGGTCCCGCCGCCTTCCTCCACTCACCAGCCTCTCCTCTCCACAAATAAGCAAACCCTAGCTAGATAGATTCCTCTCCTAATTTCTCTGGAATATTGAAAAGCTTTCCATGTTCTAGACCTTGCTAGATCCAGCCATGCCTAAGAGAGGAAGAGTGCAGCTGAGAAGAATCGAGAACAAGACGAGCCGTCAGGTGAGGTTCTCCAAGCGCCGGAGCGGCCTCTTCAAGAAAGCCTTCGAGCTCGCTGTTTTGTGTGATGCTGAGGTGGCACTTCTCGTCTTCTCCGCCGGAGGCAAGCTCTTTGAGTACTCCAGCTCCGCCAGGTTATTAACTTTTTAATTTATTTATATTTATGTTTGTTCTTCATAATTAGGAACCTTAAGCTGGTGATTTTGTCTCTGTGCAAAAATATCTGGAGGTCGGATGATTATCCAGATGTATTTAATTGATTTCTTAGGAGAGGCGAAATTAGCACGTGGGTCTTTTGTATTGCTCCGATGTGGTGAATAAGCACATGCGCTGGCTGTTGCCTGTACACGCGTAGAGTTTGCATGGGTTGGTCTCTGGGTGGTTTGGCTTTCCAAGTTAGTAGCTGGTATTGAGTTGTCAGGCGAAAGCTGAGACTTTCTGACGTATTTCCTTTTCCTCTTGTGCTGCATCTATTTAGTAAGGGCACGGTTACCATATGAAGCGCTACAACTGTCTTCATTGCACATTGCTGAATGCTGACGTTCTCCATCAGTTGTGGCTTGTCAGCGGCCTATAAGCTCTTTTGTTTACTACTAGAAATGAAGAAATTAATCTTATGACACCATTAGTTGTGTCCTTGATTTTTTGGAAAATTAATGGGAAATCAAACGAAATGGAAAAATATTGTTTAGATTCTATGAGGATATTTAGGAAATGATAAAAGACAAGAAAAATATCATCTGCATTTCTTTTTTAAAAAAGTAATTATACATATAAAAATTACAAATGGTATAATAGAAAATGAATACAAATATATAAAGATGTGTATAATAGAAAATTAAAAATACATAATTAAACTAGGTTAAAATTTACAGTAGTAGAATAAAAAAAAAACGTGTGATTATATACAAAAGTGGTGAGCCTTATCTCACTTATTTCAAAAAAATAAATAAAATTGCGACATTAATTCCTGCTGCAATTCTGTTATATATATTCTCCAAATGATCATATGCTTAAATAAGACGTGATTAATTAAAGGTTCTTTCAAAAGTAATTACTTTACCTCTTCCAAGCATTAATACGATCCAGCTAATGCTCAGGTTGAGAAAGTCAAAGAATATCGGACCAGGGCCTATTAGTAAAAGCAGGCTCTACAGATTGACGTGAATTAGAGTTAGGACAACTTATAAAGGAACTTTATTCATGATTAATTTATACAATTTATTCATGCATGCAGAAGTCGCCATTGGTAGGAACTAGTATATATTGTGAAAACATCACTTTGCTATTACTTAAATTTTACATATAATAACTAAATAGTATTGAAATTTTTTATGTTTATAATTAATGATCTGGCAAACAAGACTTATGGCCCAAAATCGATGACGAAAAGTGATAAAATTAAAAGGGACAACTACAAACTTATCAGTTGAGTTCTGTTAATTATTAACAAAAAGTAATCTTATTTTTTCCTCATGTCCATACATTGAATCTGCAAAAAATTAGAAGGCAGGTAACTATAAAGACTTAGGAACAACATTGCTCCTCTGGATCCCATTTTCCTCTTTAATTATTATCCCATTTCTTTTTCTCTTTGAACCTCCAGCTCGATTAGAATCTTAACGATTTTTTCTTATATAGAATATATACTCTTATTATGTGGCTAATTTTATAGTTATAGGATAGGAGAAAAATATAAAACTTTTAGAAAATTGTCAAGACTAGGGCTGTACAAAAATATGTCAACATGCAGTTAAACCCATTTAACACATCCAATCCAATCCGTTTTTTATCGGGTTAACATGATGTTGGACCGCACGGATTTCAATTTTGACAAATCCATTATTATGGGTTAAATTATGGATTTTGTATTAGCAATCCGCTTAAACTCAAACCTGTCCATTTATTACTATTTACTCCTCTTTGCCTCATATTTACTCCAGAGATCTCCTCTCGTGAAGCTTCAATCTCCTACATAGCCACACACGTTTCCTCTACTTGTCGTGAGATCTTAAAAATTGAAAGATGCTTCGAATGCGCCTCAAACATAATAGTAATAGCCACAAAATGATTTATGCATTCATTTTCATTTGAACAAAATTTTAACCGATTAAACCCATTAAACTCGTAAAAATCTGTATATAAAAGAATTGATGAGCTAGGTTAGGTTACGGGTGGATTGATGAAATTTATTTTCTAACCAGGTATTTATCGGGTTAGGTTCAAATTTTGGTTAAATATCGTCAATCCACCTGTTGTACACCCTTAGTCGAGACTTTAAATGAGTTTACCTAGGGTTTTTTCCCCCTTTTTTTCTAGATGCTTTGAGCAGCTGTCAAGGAAAAAGAGTTGATCTAGAACTTGCGGCCAACTAAAATCTTAATTAAGCTAAGCTAAATATTATCATTGTTGACCTCTCTATTTTTGTTACCTCTTGGAAGGTATATCATTTTTTTTTATAAAATTTTAGAATTTGTTGTTAGTTATGGAAAAAAGAACAATGAGAATGAGAGGTGAGAGATGTTGTACAAATAGCAAATTTAGAATACACTACATATTATTATTTTCAACATCAAAATTATATCTAAAGCACATTTAAACACATCTCTAAATTTAAGCTCAATTGTTCTACATTTCAAATACTAACTTAAAATACAATATAATAATACTTGGCCTGACTGTTTATTTTCTTCGTTCTCAATATTTTTTTAAGATAAACAAACTCCTCAATTGATATTTCTTTGGTAAATATATCTATCACTTGATTTTCGATCTTAACATATTCTATGAGGATATAGTAGTGCTTTATCGTTATATCCTTTGTGCGGTTTTAGAAGACAATTCTTTTATAATTGTTATGGTAGATTTTTTTTGACAAAATAAATCGTGGTATTTTCATGCTTTTTTCCATATTTTTTATAAGTTTTCTCAACTACATAATATGATCCATTGATCTTTTTGCTGATATATATTCGACTTTTACAAAGTAATATGCCACTCTCTTGTTTTTTCTTTGTGTTTTTTTATTTTACTTTTATGAGAATAGAAATTATTCAAATGCAAATGCATAACTAAAATTGCTTTTTATGTCATCCAAATTACCCGCGTGCTCGTTATCAAATTTATACTTCAATTTTTCATTTTTGTTTTTCTCATACATGACTCTAAAATTTTACATACTTGGATGTACCATAACATTCTCTTAATAACATCAAAAATACATTTTACTTGATCAATAAATAAAAACAACAATGTTGATACATATTCTATATTATTTGGATGTACCACAACACTCTCTTATCCAATCACACTTTTTATAAGTGTAGCATAGGCATCACAATTGATATCTTGTTTTGCCTTTTTTTTGTTCACCAATCATCATGTTGTTGTCGAACTTGAAATCTTTATTTTGAATTCAGTTAAAATGAATATATTTTATTTGAGAAATAAGAGCACCATTTTTTCCTTTGATTAATTACAATGCTCAAGAAATAGTGAAGCAAACCCAAATTATTCTCATATTCTTCATTATTATTCTAAAAAAATATATATATTTTTCCTGTTATTTTTTCATCAGTTTTGATAAAAATCAAATCGTCAATATAAAAAATGTCAACAAGCAAATCAAATTTACCATACTTGACATAGAGGGTTGGCTTGCTTGAGATTTGTGAAGTACATGTTGATTTGGTATACCATGTACTTTGTATTTGCTTCAACTCATACAATATTTTCTTTAACTTGCTTGCATACCATTCAAAAAGTCGACTTCAACATCGAGTTAGTATAACTTCTCACCTTTGTGCATAGCTAATGCTCATCACAATAACATGTTTTGGTAACTAATTATAGGTCGTTATGAGTGACCTTTTACTTCAACTCTTGCTTTCTATTTTCATGCTGATCCATGTGGATTACTTATGATTTCATAAATCAACTTTAATCCAATCTCAATTATTATTATTATTATTTTATATTTATCAACCTGACTTTCAAGTATTTTAATCAATCCATTTTATCTCTTCTTCAATTGCATTTTTTTTTCAAAAATATCTTGAATTTCTTGTTAAAAATATCTTAATTCAACAACATGAAATTACATGCAGCATAAATAACATTTAACCTTCTCATTCTTACATGCATTGAAGCTTGAAGCAAATGAACTTGACCAAATATTTGTTAGTAAGACTTTGATGGCCTTCAACATTATTTTCTTAATAAGAATATTTTATGATCGTTCTGGGTCTTTTTGTACCAACCTGACACATTTTTAGCATGTTTTATTTTCAATTTACTCATCTTGTGAATGAAAATCATATTCTACTCATAATAACTTTATTTAACTTCAAACTAAGAGTTAATATCTTTTTGTTTGAGTGTTATAGTCAACACAACGTACTCACATTGTTCTTCTAACTTGTATCAATTTCTTCAAACAAGTGCATAGTAAATGATCGTTTTATCATTATACTATATGTTTGAACTTTTTGAACAATATGGAAGTCTTTATATTTTTTTGGATGCAATAAATCAATATATTCTTAAACAATAATAATTGAAAATAAAACATGATTTAAAACATGTAAAGGTGTCTCATGGTACCACACACATCAGTATGAGCAATCTTTAATGATGTTTTTGTTCTTCATGTTTTGTCTATTGAAAATAATTTTCATTGTATTTTACCAAGAATATACACCTCAAATAATATATAATTCTAATTATTTGACAATCTATAAATCATGTCTTTTATATTCAATAATTTTTAACAATTTGAATTCACAATGTCTAATATTTTAGACTCGACAATTTTCAACACTTAGAATCCGCAAAGCCAAGTCTCTTAGACTCAATATATTAAACACTTATAATTCACATAGCTGAGTCTATTAGATAAAGAACAATGACAGATTTCAATACAAACTTGTGAATAACTAATGTTTACGTATCTCTTCATTTACTTTAACCATCAATTATCTCAAATTTTTTTTCACTTACACTACCGATTGTAAAATTTCCTCTATTTACTTTTCTCTCATGTTGACTTATTTATAATGATTTTTCACTATGGAATGACTCCTTGGTGGCATTTTAGTTTTATCGCCTTGTTACATTAACTATCTATTAGAGGATACTTTGGATGATTTGTTGTGCCTACACAAATTTTTTATCGTATGTTCCTAAGAACTTGTTAGGTCATGAATACTAAGAGCATAATGATATTTAATTTCTTTGATCATCACTGACAAATCAGATTTGATTCTTGATCATCACTAACAAATCGTATTTGATTCACTAACACCATAGCCTTAGAGAATTAATGTTATAGGATTTTATTTTCTTTCATTTGCATATTTTGAAATTTTATTTAGGGATAATTTTATCGATCTCACATTATAAGTTTATTGAGGTTTTTATGCGACTCTTACTTCTTTAGAAGTTCTTGTTTCATCCGACTATTTTTCAAATCTTTTGTGAATTCTTTAACAATATTTTCATTTATCTCCTTACCTACCTTTCTTTTTCCTTCTTATCTGATTTTGAAACATCGATTTTTTTTTTTAAAAAAATCTGTAAGAATAAGATAGTTCCATTTTTAACTCAAATAGTCCCAATTTTTGTCATCCAAAACAAGTCAAAACATTTAGAAAATCCGAACAAATATTCTTGAATTATCATGGCTTTGTCCTTTGTCTTCTATTTTCTGGATTCCATTTTAAGGGTGTAATCTCACTTCAAATATCGTATTTCATGCTATGAGTCATGTTAGCTGTTAGAGAATCTATTTAGATAGAATTTGAGGCTAGGCTTTTGGGAGAAGGTAGGAAAAGATAGTTACTGGTAAGTTATTAAACTTATGTTTTCTTTCACCTTGATATTTGAATCTTTCTACTTAATTTTAGACCTAAAATTGTTAAAAACATATATTGTAATAATAAGTTTTTGCTCTAGCAATTCAAAACAAAAGGTGGCAATAGAAAAGCTTAGGTGTAGAGTTTATCTTATCTTTGCTCCATAGATGATGTTGAGAAGAAAGAAGATGATAGGTTAAGTGTGTTGTTCATTTCATACTATACAAACCCCCAAAATTAGAGTGTAGTCTAAATTAATTTTTTTTTTATTAATATTATCTAACTTCCTCTATATTAATCTCCATATATCTAAATTTTCGTGGAGCATAACCAAAAAGTTCTTGAAAAGAAAGAACTAAAACCAGTTGTTGAACTATACACCAAAAGGTTGATGCATGCACAATCAAAGAAATACTAAAGCATTTCATGTTAGGCAAGATAAATTCAGTGTAGGTTGAACCTTTCTTTAGTGCTAAACTCTTTTCGATTAAGAACAATTGAGTGGGATGTTAAAAACGCTCTCTATACACATTTAATAACCTCATAGTATGAGCACACTCTTCAAGTTCTTCTCATGTTGCAAAATTATACATGATGAAACTCTGATAAAATGCTTGCTATTGATGATTTGCATAATATCATTATAAAACATGATAGAATTCATCTCCGAGCTTAATGTGTGATTCGAATGTTGATGTCAAAATACAAACTTTGTGTACTAGCATGACAAAAGTAGTTATCATGTTACAATTGGTTACTTGAGACAATTAAAGTAAGACGATTGAGGGTATAGTAGATAAAAAGGAAAAAGATTAACAAGAATAGTTTTATTAATCAATTTCTTCATATTCTATTACAAGAACAACCTTTTATTATAGCTAAACATATCAAGGAATTGAAGTATGATTAGAGCTTCTTAAATCCCTTAAATCCTTTTTTTTTACCGCTTTAATCGACACCATTGATCCTCAACTGGTCACCCTTTCTTACATCCTTACCCTTCAATAGGATTATGCTTTTAGTTCTAATTAAGTAGGACCCAATGTCAGTCTTTCAGAAACTAACGCCTTCATAACACCTTCAGCGTTCATTCTTCTTATCATGTTTGAATAAGTCTCCAACGGTCATATTTAATTTCAAATACGCAGTATATGACATTCTCCACCTCTTCAGACGTTTTTGGTCCTTAAAGGAAATTTTTAGGATGTCTCATTCTTATTAAATCATAAACCTTTAACCGATCATGATTGGTACACCTTTCTTTTGCATATAAAATGCATGTATGCTCCTAGCTGTAAACTTATGACTAATGTGATATTTTTTCTTGCAAGGCCTAACTTCCTTGTTTATTCCAAAGTAAGGGTAGTATTAAAATTGTCAGTGTGTTGGTATAACTTCATTCTTATAGCATGATTGAAAATTCCTTTTTGTCATTAGTCGGTTTTCTCTTACCATGGTTATAATACGAGTAAAAGATACCTCCTTGTACTTTCTTATTTTCATATTTACTTTGACACCTAATTTAGCCATGATTTTTAGCCATAATTTAACCATTTTACTTTTGTAAATATCAAGGGGTTGATTCATAACAAATTATATCTTAGATTCATCAACCTATTCCAAAATTTCAACCAATTAAAAGAAGAAAATTTCAGCCTAAGTTTAAGACTATTAACCCTTGGTGATTGGAGTCCAAAATTCTGAATTTCTTCCCGCATTCACTCTGAAAAACGATTTGTTTCTTCTTCTTGATTCGTGGGTTGTAAGGCTTAACTCAAGTATTGAGCTGTCAAGTGTTGAGATGTTAAGTGATGCAAGAATTACAGAGAAAGGATAATGAAAAAGTACGGAAAAGATAGATTTTGTTTTGAGATCACACAGATTCTCAATTTTATTAATAGATTTCAATTCTAAAACATAATTAAAAAATATTATCCTCATAATTTTTGCTTGTCTCTTCTTAATATAATTTGCGTTTTTTTATTTTTAGCAAGTATCTAATCGTAGATAAAGGAAATATCACGTACAATCTTTCTATATTTCTCTTTCCTTAATACACAATATTTCAACTAAGAAAAATTATGCATAGCAGCTACAAGTTGTCTTCTTAGTTCTTGCGCATGATCTTATGTGGCATATTACTTGTTCTCGTTATCATTAAGTTCCATGGCTTCTGGTAGCTTGCAAGCTTGAGAGCATAGGAATCTATCAAACAATTCTCTAATAAGCTCGCAAAGTTGCTAAAGTCGACAATGATAGAATTGCAAGCATTGGTTTGATCTTTCTGCCTCTTTTTCATTCTTGGACCCTCTTGAAGACTCAACTCTTCATTCAAATCTAAAGAAGAGTTTTCATTGTTTCTTGCATTGTATCCAATGGTCTTGCTTCTTCCTTCACCAAATTTGAAGTTTTGTTGCCAAGAAAAGTCCATCTTGCTTGATACAACCAGTTCTTTATTCTTGTTAGTTTGGCACTACAAGAACTTATCAAGGAGTGAATGAAGTCTATTCATTTTCACCCTAAAATTCTTCTCGCTCCTAGCAATTGAACTCTTAAGTGCTAGAAAATATGTCTTCGGAGGTGAGAAAAACTTCTCCATGACTTGGTTTACTGCTGAGACGATATGAGCTAAAAGCTCTTTGGTAGGAATCTCATCGTTGCTTGCTTCTTGTCCATCGTTTGTTGGAGACACAGTGCTTGATTTTTCTTCAATCGATGAAGTGGTTACACCATAATCTCCTTGCATAAATCTTGTGACTTTGATACCAATTGTCATGCTCCAATTTGATTAATTGAAACAATTACAAGAGAACGGTAGAACAATCGAGGATAAAATGAATATAAGAGCAAAAATGATAAACATGATTGATTTTATGAATCAATTTCTTCATATTCTATTACAAGAGCAATCTTCTATTTATAACTAACATCCTAATCAGATCTTAATTTAATCATTGGTAATATTCTTGATTAATTCTCCTACTATAGCTCATTGATCCATAGACTAAGTATGATTGGAGCTTTTAGAATCTCTTTTTTTTCTTTCTTATAATCTACATCATTGATCTTCAACTGGTCTCCTTCTCTTGCATCCCTTAATAAAACTGCGTTGTTAATTCTAGTTAAGCGAGACCGAATGTGCAATTCTTCAAAAACTATCGCTCATAACACTGCAATCGTTCCTTCCTCTTAACTCATGTTTGAATAAGTCTCCAATGATTATACCCAATTTTAGATATGTAGGGATGCAGCTGTAGTACATGACAGTAGTTATATCTAATTTGAGTAGTGATAGTCTAAAATTCCTAGATCCTTTGTCCGTCCTTTGGAAGATCGTCCAAAAATTCGCTCTGGACCGATTCTTCGAAGGACTTACGACGGATAAGGGCCTAGAATGACTGGATTTTGAAAGGACCAGATCTAATTTCTTTCAAAGACGGACATTAAAAGCTGGATTTTCGAAGGACTAGAAGTAACCATTTGATCATGAAAAGAGATAGAGATTAAAAAAATATTAAAAAAAATTAAATGTTGGTATTATTTTAGAAGGACTAGAAGGACCAAGGACCTAGAAGGATCGGATTTTCAATGGACTGGTCTCCTATTTTTTTTAAAAAAAAACTCATCTAACATGTCCATCTTTACCCTTTTCTCAACCCGGTATGACTCGATCCTTTTACCAAACCCGTTGAGTTCGGTCTTTTAAAATCCGATCGGCCCTTTTGTCTTTCACTAAATTTGAGTGTTATATCAAAAACCCGATTAAATCAGTTTATGAAAAGATGATATTAATTAGCTGTAACACAAATGCGTCTGATCATTTCAACATGTACAATTCTGGTAAAATGTAGACCGTTCTGGTACAAAGCAAAGGGTTATCCTTTATTTTTTTTGTTTTTCTTGTATATTTCTTAGTCCAAAGCTCACGTGCTCGCAGACTCACAGCACTATACAGTAAGTTGTGCACCGTCATTGTGTCGTACATGCATCTTTTTATCTCTCTGCTTAAGAGAGTTTTGAATAATCCATACATAGAGAAATATTAGTGCTCTTAGTTATTGGATCTGAATCCTTTTTAGGTAGAGATCTTTATTTTCAACAATCACAGTAAATTGCACTTCTTCATAACACTTACTTTGACAATTGTGACCTTGATCCAGCGTTGGAGAGACATACAGCCGTTACAAGCAATTCACGTCAGCTAAAAAAGATGCTAATAGCAAATCCGTAAACAAAGATACTGACAATATACAGGTATGTGATTACATATAATTATGTCATCTTGTGCATCTCCACTATGTTAAAGATTCTGCTTTTAAATGCCAAGTTAAAAATATGGAACAACAAACTAAAATTTCTGTAAAGACACTTAAATTGTAATTTCGTTCAATTTGAGGTCTCAAGATTTGGTTGGCTACATGCTAAAATGCGAGTAGTTTCATGGATGACTTGTCAGTTAATCGCTTCTTGCCTTTACCCAAAATTGTCAATGTACAAAGTACTTGTTATGCAAACTACTATCTCATGCTATTGCAGAATAACAGTGAAGATTCTTCCAACTCTAACATCCTAAGTGATATTGCTCAATGGTACAATAATGTATTCCTTTTTCTAGAAAAATGTAATGATAATGAGAAAATTTAAGTTATGAAGAAGAGCAATGTGTTGTAGGTGTAATGGTAGAAATATAGACCAGATGGATGCCACAGAATTGGACAAGTGGGAAGCTCTTTTGGGAAAGGCGTTGAAGCAAATAGATTCCAGAAAGGTAAGCCATTATTGAATACCTCATGTACCAGTTGGCAATATTGTTCCTAAAATGCCCTTATATTTGTTTGTTTCAATTTATTACTGGATTCAATTGGGTTGTTTATATATTTACTTCCTTCTGGATTGAGTGGGTGCTTTATTAATGACTGTTTTAAGAATAATATTGGTTCATCGCACTCTTGTTTCGAGCTCCATGTCCACAAAATATATCAATACTATTAAAAAAAATTTCTTGGTACTTTCTATCCCAAAGCAATGATAATAGTATTTTGTCAGTTGATCTTACTTCTGGGTTCGTTGCTTCATGTTCGGAAAATTTATGAATACCATTTAAAAAGAAAATGTTCTTGGTATTTTTTATCCCAAAACAATGATGCTAGCATGGTACAAAACTAATCGAGAAATTTAAATTTTTAAACTGGGAAACAAAATTTAATTTTCAACCATAGGTAAAACACTCACCTTGTTTTAAACTTTTAATGGTCTTAATTCTTGGCTTGGAAGGGGAGACAGGTTTCTACGAGGGAGAGAGCAGTTGATTTAAACGAAGAACCAAACGAGTAATTAACGGTGGATTGGACTATCTATTAGTTGGCACGTGGCATATGCAAACACCACTCGTTGACAGGTGGAGAAGGAAGACTATTGCAACCGTCTACTTTTCTACATCCCTTGGGTGCAATCAGCTTTCTCGTATTTAACAAAAACATAAACTTGCTTGCTCTTTTCAGCGTGTAATTATTATTTTTTTTTCAAGTTAGGTGTTTGCTTGGTTCTAATTTATGAACTTGACACTTTGAACGAATTAATTGAGTTTGAGTGCAGGAATGCGTATTGTAAAACAAACAGAGTAATTAATTATGAAATTTTATATTTATAGGTTGAAAAATGTAGTTATCTATCTCATAGTGAAAGTATTAGTTGACAACTTATGTCTGAACTGTATTTACCAAAAAAAAAGGGGAAAAATGGTACAAATACAATTTAGATTACGCGTAAAGATTAAAGATAACTTTAAAATGTTAGACTGGTTTTTAAATTGTTGATTTTTATTTTTATGTTTTATTAGGCTAGACTTATTTGGTGTCTTTCGAAAATCTTAATTTTTTTTCTTTTTATATGTAATCAGTCTTATTAGATTGTACTTTTTATTTCAAATTTTTTAATAAAATTTTTGTTGGTTGGCACTCGCCAACTATTTTTTTTTTTTTTTAAAAAAAAGATAACTTTAAGGCCATATCATCTCGGCTCAATACACAGCCCAAGCCCTTATCGTCGGCCCATTATTGACCCACGCAGTCATACCAGGTCGGTAATACATCTGACACAGTTCGGCGTTTAGAGCAGAGCTAAGTGCGACGGAGAAGGCACCTGTCCATCGTATCAAAAATCATCAAACAAGCATATGAAATATACTAACTACATTGCGGCTTAGGATATCTGCCGTACTAGTGATCCGCTATAGTGATCAAAATTTTATTTTTAAAATTTCCTTTACACGGTGCAGCATTTAGTATTTGAAAAAGCTACAGGAAACTATTACATATGGCATATAACCAGCTATTTTACAACTCTTATTCTTTTAATTACCATGCGTTGCAATTGATCCCAACAATACAATCATATTGGTGGATGTCACTGCCAATTCTAAACTCATCTTACATATTGATTCCTAAATATATTAATTGCGTCTTGAAGATTAATTAATTTATAATTACCTGAACTAATAAGTGAGCTTTCTTCTCAGCAAATTAACAACAAAAAGAGAGAGTATCGACAACACGATAATTGATGAGTGATTGATAAAAATAAAATCATAAAATTATTTTTACAATATCGATAGATTATGGATTAAGTGCAAAAAACAAATATATATAAGCTTTTAAACCCATTATAAATGAGAAATTAATTTTTGAAATATATCAAATTGATAATCTAACTTATTTAAACTATAAGAAAATCATACATAATTAATTCTATATTTTATATTTTTATACTGTCCAATCAGTATCATAAAGGTTTTAATAAATTTATAGTCAATATAATCTTTCATTATAGGCCTTTTCTTATTCGTTATAATATGTCACTCCACTGTTGGTTTCTTATTATCAATTTGCGCTATCTTTGGTTTCTTATTATTAATTTGCGCTATCTTCATGTATCATTAATTGGATATTTGTACTCCATAATTCCGCCGAATGAAAACAAGATTTTTGTTCAATTCTCCTTACAATATGTGCACGCCATCTGACAAATTCCACATAAGGTCAATTCCTCTCCTAACTCACACAGTCAGCTTACTCTGTTTCGGTAAAATGCACGTGCAGTAAATACACTATCACTCATATAGTGATATAGGGTATTGCAAACATATTATATCGTATTGAGTCAAACACAAGCATGTTAGAATTCATGTCATGTCGTGATGACACAAGTGAATATTATAAACGTATAGTGTCGTGTTGTGTCAAGTGAAAGAATCAATTTACACGAACACGACACGTATGACATGACATTAAATTTTTTTTAACTAAAAATCATTAAAAAAAACCATTTAAAAATATGACATAAATTGTTAATAATTGTATAAAAGTGTAAAAATTTATTTTTACTTATATATTATGATTAAATAAGAAATATTACGAATAAGTATCATTGATTTATAACATGAACTCATTTTTCTTTAATAAGTTATTAAATATACTAAAAATAAAAATAAAAATTAATTCTAGTCGTGTCATTGTCGTGTCAAGTCGCATCGTTTGAAAATTCGTGTCGTGTTAAAATATGTCAATACTCAAAAATATTTAACAAGATGCGACTTTGACATGACACGTCAACACTCGCATGTTGTGTCATTTTGTGTCATGCCAACACGTTCGTGTCGTGTCCAAAAGTCATGTAGCCATCTCTCAGTCTATGTAAGAACCGGACACGACATTATCCTAGCTAGTCACTGATAACTGATAAGATTTACCATTCTGGCTTTTGACAACCTCCCTTACATATATGTTATCATTTTAAAAAGAGAACGATATAATAAATTAATAATTAATAACCATTAATAAAAAAAAAATGAAAGATGAATGGACCGCCAGCCCACTGCAGATTCAGCCTAGTGATGAGGGAAACAGATCCTCAGGCTGGGCCCCGCTCCTCTGCCTTTGCCAGTGATCTCCTTCTCCTCCCAACAGAAACGCAAACCCTAGCAAGTCCCTAGACAGATTCCTCCACCTCTGATCATCTTTAATCTTTTTCTTTGGGATCTTCAAACTTCAGATTGCAACAAAGAGCCATGCCTCACAGGGGGAGAGTGGAACTGAAGAGGATCGAGGACAAGACGAGCCGGCAGGTGAGGTTCTCGAAGCGCCGGAGCGGGCTCTTCAAGAAGGCCTTCGAGCTGGCCGTGTTATGCGATGCCGAGGTGGCACTCCTCGTCTTCTCCCCGAGCGGCAGGCTTTACGAGTACTCCAGCTCTAGGTAATTAGTTGTTAATTTATTGATCTTTCCGTATGCTCTTTGCTGTTTCTAATTATGTACGCACCTTAATTAAGCTAATGAGTTTGTGATATGATCGATCGTCTTAATTAGATTGATTTTCGTTGATTTCTCTTGGGAGAAGTGAAATGGCGTTGAAGTGTTGACTAGGTGCATGCACTATTGTACGCCTGTCCACGTGTGTCTGTATGGCAACTCTATCTCTGGGAAACTTCCATGCTCTGGAAAGTTCTAAAGCTCCCGAAAGTTCTTTGGAGCTGATAATACTAATCACGACTCATGATGGCGTATAGTTAAGGAGATGTGCATCTTGGACTTCCGTACCTATATTTTCGTCTTGATGAAATCGAGCGTAACACCTTTTTTTTTAACGAAATATTGGCGCTTGATCATAAGTCGTTTACCATAAGCCAATTATTAATATTCTTTTAATTACCCGATCGATGTCTTTGCTCTAATTTGTGAGCAGTCGATGTTTTATTAGTAAAATATTCAAAGAAAAATTAGTTAAACAGAGGCTATGTATATCAATAGTGGAATTAGGATCTCGTTTGCTAGTAATTAGAACAATAATAAGTATATCATTAAAGATTATGATATATATATATGCGCACGTCAACTTTCTTTTCGCCCCTACGTGACCTGAGCTCACCAAGCTATTGTGAAAATTATCTTTATCTTAATTGACTAAATTATTTTTTAAGGAAAGATACGTCAAAATTTATCAGGTAGTAGTTTAAGTCTGCCATTGGGAACAGGCCAGTAGTCTGATTATCTCTATAGACTAAACACATGTAAGGGCAGAAGTTGAAGATTAATTAGTTGGATTTATATTAAAGGGTAATTCTGCAATTAATATTTTTTTACTTAGGTCTAAATCAAATCATTCATTCAGAATGATGTGATTTAATTAAAGCTTAATAAATAAAGAATTTACATTTGAATTCATGTAAAAAAAAAAAAAAAAAACAGTATCCATGACAAAATTACCCTATATTAAAATAGATAAACCAACAACTCCAAGAGTTTCAGTTTGGAGTTTAAATGCAGCGTTTTTTTTTTTAGATATACTAGATAGCGACTATCTAGTGAAAAAAACAGAAAAACAAAAAGTAGAAATTACAAACATAGAGAAAAGCCAACAAATTAACATGCAGTAAAAAACAGAGCAGCTTGCTGCACCAACCAATCATGCACTGCTTGTACCCCTCTTCTTGCAAGTTTAAATGCAGCGTTGAGAAGCTTGATTAGTGTTTTTCGAAGAGTTACGCTATACTGCATTATTATGACAGCTGACAAAAATAAATTAATTAAGTTTGAGAAAAATAAGGTTGAAGAAATGTTATCTATAAATTATAAAGGTCGTGTAATAATTTGGTGTAATTTTGAATTAGCGCAACCAGTGATCAAAAGCCGATAAAACTAAACTATTATTTTTTCGAATGACTTGGTCATTTGGCTTTAAATTACATCAAATTTAATACACAACATATATAGGTTATATAAAGTATCTATACTTTTATATAGTGACCATTGGTCCAGAAAAGTTTGCAGCATTTCTTCAATTGTGATCATTTCTAGAGTAATGATAGTATGATGCAAACCAGCCTCTTAATTTGCTGCCATTTAATATTACGTTGTATTTCACGGCTTTTGTTATCATGTGATCATTTCACTAATTATAATGTAAACCAGCCTCTTAAAGTAATTTGCAATATAGGATCGCAATGATAGGTGTGATGTATTATCTAAAACTCGAATACCGATCTGATCACTTGATTCTTCCTTTCGAGTAAAAAGAGGATGTTAATATTTTACTTGAAATTTATGAAATAGAAAGTACTGCACTATGATCTAACTTGGAAGTTTAATTAAAAGGGTGGCCAGGGAGGTCATCTGTTATTCTATATAGAATTTATTAGGAAAATGTTATAAACAATAAATGCTAAGATCTATTTTTTGACACATAAAAAGTTTAAACTCTTGATCTCTACCGATAATGCAGGCAAGGTGAATTTGGAGGAAGATCCTTGAAGTCTTCTTCCTCGGCCTGTCTCAAATTTTACATATATATTCAGAACGGTAAGTAAGGAGCTCTTTTGTACAGAATAATATGATTGGCAGCACAATAGAAAATATAGTTACCTACATACATAATGCTTCATCATTTCAACAACTCTAATTTTACATATATTCAGAACGTTATGTCATAAACATTTTTTTTGGCGCAAAATAGTACTATGATTGACGGCACAATAGAATAATATATAGTTAACTACGTACATAATGCTTCATGATTTCAACAACACTGGTAATATGATTCTAATGATTACAAACTTTCCTGTTTTTCACAATTTCTTTCTCTGATGTCAATCATCGCACAGCATAAGCAAAGAGCTCCAATGCTAAATAAAGAGAGGAAAATTACAAAATATAGTTATAATATAACTAATACTAATTCGCTGAGAAAACTTGAGAAAAATGACAAATTTCGAAGAGGATTCCCCAAAACTAAGGAACGAACACAAGAGACTACTTCGAGTTGTACTGTTTAACTATTTATTTCATAATTTGCAAGCATGCAAAATGACAAATATCCATCTACAACAAACGTAGTAGTAACAAACAAAAGGCATTAAATAAGCACTCTAATATCTTTTTTTTTTACAAATTTTATTTCTTTTTAATTTAAGAATTGCTTCTCTTTAATTTATAAAAAAAAATCAAGTTTTCGAACAGAGTTGACTAGTTTATGTCAAATCATCCATTTTCGCACCTATCCAATCAACCTTGATATCAATCCTAACTTCCAAAATTTAAATAGTTTGTGTAAATAGAAAATGAGGAAAAAAAATTGGAGGGAGAAGGGAGGACACCGTGCTGCATTGTAACAGAAGAGGGATTAAAGGCACAGTTCTAATTATCATTCTTGCTAATTGGAAGATAAGATTACATAAACAGAGAAGAGCTCTTTTGTTTTTAAGCCTGTTAGTGCAACTTGATTTCAGCTTAAAATTCAAACAAACAAGCAAACTTCACATCATATCCCAAGAATTCACGGTACCAGAGCTTAAATTGTTATCCTAGAACAACAACAACTAAGTCTTTTATCCTAGAAATGGCTCACATAATAATTATAGATGGTATTCAAAAAAAAAAGAAAAAAAATATTACACAATGATATAAATAATCATTCTCACTCTTATGCTCTTATACAAAATCTCTATGCTTAATTTGAGGGGCATGTCGAGCTGTTGAGCTACATTTTTAGTTTTGCTTGTGAATTTCCGGTGTTTCACATAAGCAACTTGGAGGAACTCACAATTTCACAGCAGAGAGAGAGAGAGAGAGAGAGAGAGTGTAAAGCAATCAATAACAGGAGAAAGAGATAACATAGAGGTTTTTTCTCTTTAAGTTTTGGGGAAAAATCACAGCCGGTAATCACATTGAATTTGAGTTAGTAAAGATACATTGGGCTTGGTTATATACCTATTGAGGGAGAAAGCCGCCTTCATTACTAGAGTTGAATGACAAGTACTCGGTCGTGAGGCACCTTCTTCAATATCTTGTGATTTCATGACTCTTTATCTTAAGTCAACCAGTGAAGCTGCCAGCATTAGTATATTTCTTAATACTTACGAAATCATATCTGGACTTTGCAGTGGCAGAGCTAGGATTGAGGAATGAGGGAGGCCGAGTTGTCGAGGTCCAAAATCTCGACACCTAAAAGAAAGTCTAAATATAACAAATAATGTTAAGTCTTAGTTGAGTTAAATTATCAACTTGTTTGCACTTCAAGTTCAATCAGTTCTGGTAAATCTAACAACTGAAGTGCAATTTGGTTAGAGAGAGGAGGGCCTTCTGGTAAAATGAAATTACTAAAGTGCAATTTGGTTAGAGGGAGGAGGGCCTTGTCGCCGGTTTTTGATGGAATTTGCATGAGCCGCTTTATCAGACCCATTGTTTCTTTTTCAAAAGTGAATAGGTGACGGGAAAAGAATAAATATGGTTGAAAAAGTAATATAGATTAACAAACTTAAAAAAGTAATTTTGGGCTGGGAGGGGACCAGGACTAATGCTATTAAGTTTAACTATTAAAAATACAGTATTTAATGGAAAAAGCAATTTCTTGGGGGAGTCCTGGCCTCCACCAGCCCCCTTCTCCCTCCGTCACCGGGACTTTGGATGCATCGTATTAAGGTTCAATACTACATATCGAAACTGGCTTTAGTAAATTATAACTTGACTCCGAGATGGCAGATGCATTCAATACCTATGGTCGAGAACCTATGCTATCTGACATTCAACACTGCTATCATTGATCACTAGTTCCATATCTATCTAACACACAAACTCGCTGACTTGAGTTTAGTCAATTTGATATAATAATGTCAGAATACAAACACAAGGTAAACTCGAGCTAGAAGCCTATCCTCAGTTGGATACTTTCTGAGTTCCTAATTACTTTGGACAGGGACCATGCTTGGATTTTATTTGAATCTGATCTGTTGACTTGCCCTTGCTACTGGCATTAAGAACTAATTAATATTAAGAACTAAATTATAGTTTCTATTTAGTTTGCAAAATGACACAGATAAGCTAACATGAATGTATCTGGCATTTCTGTGTGTAGTTCTGATGCAGAGCACGCTGTTTCTCCATTTTATTTCTTTCATTTTCTGTAGTTATTTTTGGCCCTAAGATTATTTTGACATAGTCTAAATCCTGATTTTATATCTTCTTTAAGGTAGATTTAGTGGATGCTATGCCATGTATGAAGAAATAGTTCTTGAACTATTGAATAAAAAATGCGACTTTAATTCTTGTAATAGTGACACTTATTTGGACCTTTATAACCTTTATTATTGCTTTGTATAATCCAGCGTCGAAGAAACATACAACCGTTACAAGCAATTTTCTTTGGTTGAAAAAAATGCTAATGACAGGAAAGCAAATGAAGCTGCCAATAATGTAATGATTACGCCATCTTGTTGTTTCCTGATATAGAAATCTCTCATGCTTTACCAAACCTAAACTAGTCTCCTGAACATTAATACATTTTAGGAATTCCCAATTAAACTACTGAAAAACCAATTTAACTTTCTGCGAAGAAACTTAAATTGTATTTAAGGTCAAGTTGAAAAAATGTATTCAGATTGGGTTAGTTCAGTCAAAGACCTGTCAGGGCTGTCAGTTAGTCTTTTCTGCCTGAAGACATTATGTCAGCCATACAAAGTACTTATTATGCAAACTGATATCTCATGCTATTGCAGAATAGGTGTGAAGGATCTTCCACCTCCGACATTCTAAGTATTATTGCTCACTGGTACAATAACACATTCCTGATTCTATGAAAAATGTAATAGTGATTAAATAATTAGGTTATACATGACAGAAATGTGTTGCAGGTGCACCAGCAGAAATATAGACCAGATGGATGATAGAGAACTGGACAGGATGGAAAACCTTTTACAGGAAGCTTTAAGACAAGTACAGTCTCGAAAGGTAAGCCTAGTTCAGAAGCCTTTTCTACCAGAAGGGTAATATTATTCCTAAAATACCCCTTTGTTTACTACTAATCTTAATTGGGTTTCTAAGTGAATTCCAATTTTCTTTTACCTTTCCTGGTTTGTGGGTGCTTTGTCAATGGCTAATGACAATTAAATGTTTCCATAACTCTGAAGGTTGTCATATGAGAGTGGAAAAGAGATAACCTTGTAGCACTGGTATCAGATTCAATTAGTGATCGGGTTATAGGTCAATTTTGTACTGCTGATGAATCTTTGCTACTGTTGTGTTTTTTAAATCCTTTTTGGGTGCTACAAAGGGGTGATGTGTTCCCACTGATTAAATAAAATGGCAATTAAACTTTTATATGTTATTGCTGAGTGCTGATTAAGTATAATGCATGCCATGACTTTTAGAAAAATCTATGAATATTATTTTAAAAATATTTCCTTCACTTTTCTATTTTGAAACAGCAATAACAGTGATATAAAGCTACACGTACCTGGAAAACAAAGTTTAACTTTAAGCAAAGGGAAAGAGAATTCACCTTGTTTTCATGGTTTTCTTGGCCTGGTTGAAGATGCAGGTTTCACCAACAGACAGAGCAGAAGGGGCAAACGGTGGCCAATATGAAACAAACAACCTATCTATAAATTGAAACGTCATGTCTGTGGGGTAACCTGAAACCGTATGCTGACACGTGGAGAGGAGAACTAATGTCACGTGTACTTCTGTACATCCAATAAGAGTCTCGTGCAATCAGCTGTTTATTTCACTGAACAAATATGAGATCTTTCGTTATGCTTTGGGTGTATTAATAGTTACCTTTGTTTAATTATGTTTTTTCTTTTTTCTTTTTCTAGAGGTGATATTTTGTTTGGTTCTAATGTTGAAGGTTTGAACTTTGAACCAATTTATGAAATTTGGTAGCAGCCCGGAAACTAATTTATTAAACCTTGGAATGAACGGGACCGACTAATTTCAAATAATTGGTAACAAACGAAGATTTATATAAAAAGAATACGGTGTATATACTCTCTTAATGAATGGAATTTGATATATTTGAATAATCTAAAATGCAAAAATTGTTATCTATATTTTTACATCAGTATTTTGGACGACCCTTTACGTCTGCCCACAATGTTATGCTTATATCATGGCAATATCTCCTAAAAGTAAAAAAAAAATGTTAACTTTGCTAAAATACTTTTTAATAATTCATAAAGATTGTTAAATTTTCAATCTCCTTGATTATATCACAGCACCTTGGCTATATTACTCGCCAACGTCATTCACCATCCGATTCTTCACTCTACTAACTTATTCTTATCTTTTGTTGTTTTGTTCTTGTAAGAGTCACTGTGTGACTCAGATATTTTAGTTTTAATGATTGGATCCTCAGCTTGGGCCTCTTTAGTATATATAAAAAAAAAAAAAACTTATTCTTATCATACGACCCTCGTCTTCTCATACTGTTTTTTTTTTTTAAAAAAAAAAATAGTGAAGGTGTATGATATATATCTAAGATGCAGTGGTACTGTTAAACTAATAGATTTCTTTGTGTAATTTGATATATATTTTTTGTAACTTGTCGTGTTATTTTCATTTTACAATTTTTTCCTTTTTTTTTTAAAAAAAAAATTGTTCACAAAATTTCTTGATGAAATATTAAAAAAAAATGTCTTATCTTGAAAACTTGAATAAAGCACTTTCCGATTAAATCTTAAGAATAAAACCTACTATTATTTCATATGCAACCTATCAATTTCATCTCATACAATTACATATTAATTATTGCAATACTAAAAGAAATAAAATTAAAATTAAAATTAAAAACTATATAACACTAGCATTATAAAAAAAAAATTCTTGTTAAACAAACAACACACTTGAGAAAATAGTTGAAACCGTAGATTAACAGTTTATACAGAAATATCATATTTTGAAGTTGAATTAAAATTATTCCATAGCTATTGGCTTTCTCCTGTCCATCGTTCGAATCGATGTCTTCTTTGTATGAAATCCATAACAGATAGATACTTCAGTCAGTTACTCAAAATAGTTCCATTTTTACTTCAAATTCTCTTTCAACTCATTAGAGAAAGAGCATAATAATATAAATATAAATTAATCAAAATAGATGAATCATAGCATATAAGAAAAAAAACTCTCAACCTACAAAGTATTTTTCGAAAAGTACTTCTCCGAAGTAATTTAGTTGAGCTCATAACCCTGTTATTATTATTTTTATCAACATTTTTCACTTTCTACTTTCCATTATTTTTCTCATAGTTGACACCATGCAACGAAACTCCTATGTCGTATCATAAGAAGGAATCTAAATCGGATTAGCAATATCATGTATATTATCACTTTATAAAGTAATTAAAAATATCTAATAACTTCACATTATTTTGCTCCATTTAAATATTTTCTATCCATCTAATTATAAATGTTCCACTAGGGGCACTGTCCATCTTGCTAGCCATTTGTTGTCTGCAATAGCTATCTTGGATCCAACAGCAATCCTAAATAGGAAATAATGAAAAAAGAATTCTTTTCATTGATAATTTAACCAAGCTTTTTAGTGGAAATGTGGAATAACTGGAAGTGCAAAACGAAGAAAAAAAATGTTTAACTCCTTTTGGTGAAGACATAAAGGTTGCACTACAGCAAAATTAACATAAATAAATATACCACCATTTATCAATAACTGTGTACAGCCAGAAGGTATTTCATATCACTACCTGTCAGAACTAGAACCAGCTAGCACTTTACGAATCTAGTATGTCAGTTTACAGAGTTTTTTTTGTTCTTATTACGCAATTAAATAATCATACTCTTACTTCTTCATGGAGCTCTGTGGACTGTGGGGCTCTTTCGTGCTACTTCTTCATTTTGATTGAAATTACCCAACTACTTAAATTGAGACTGCATTAAAAACATGTTTGGCCTTAATTGCACTCTATTACAACAATTAGATTATTGTTAAACAGTACATTCTATATATCAAATAGTATGCTCTATTACAACAATTAGATTATTTGTTAAACAGAATGCTCTATATTAAATTATTTGCGACTTATGCATAAGATACTAGCTGCTGTTGTCTACATCAGGTTTTACAAAACTTTTATAAAGGGCCCTATCATCTGTATGCAAAAACAAGAAAATTTTAACGATTCAAGTCAATCACTAATTTGGCTATCTATTCAACAATTTCATAAAATTGATTGTAATGCAGCAGCATAAATTTTTAAATTGTACAGCACTGTTCAATATAAAATGGATACCTAAATCAGTGCAAATTTGTAAAATTCAGTCATGTTTTCAAGAATGACACAGAAACTTCCTTAATGGAATATCTGGGTAGTCAACTAACAGTATTTGGTTTTTGTTAAAGTTTAAGTAACATAGACATAAAATGGCAATTTAAACATTATCAATTGCTAGCTTAAATGATGCAGAGAGGAAGACAATAGAAAAAGATCCACACGCTCGATGTTTGGATTTACCAATAAAGAAAAATCTATTCTTCATAAGCAGAATTAGAATATGTCCTTATTAATATTTATATAACATAATATGATGATGGTTCCTTTCTATGCTTCTGTTTTTTTCTAATATTTATCTGGTTGCCTGGTTATATTGGATTCACATCAATTTCAGTACCAGTACATCCTATGCAGGAAGGAACTCATACCTGTCATGTTGTAAATGATCTTCATGCTGCCAGCAGCTTAGCACAAATATAATAGTTGGCTCTTCAAAAACTATCATCATCGCACAGTGAAAGAGATACCAAATTATTAGAACAAAAATTAAATATATATTCTGTGAGCCAAACATCAAAGAATAGTATTTTAATGGTTGAGTGTCTGGTACAGTGGTACGCCTATAAGAAGGAGCAAGCATAGTATTTGGAACTGTTACATGTGGGTATATCCCCGTACCTTACATAACTCATCCAAGCCGCTCTAGTACAGATGCTGATAAAACTTTCTCTTTCTTCTTATTTTCCTTCCTTTTTCTGAGATTGGAACTTAAACATACCATCACTGATCCCGGCTTCAAACATAGATATATAGAAGATTTAATGTCCCTTGTTATCAGGAAAATAATAAAAGAAATCTATCAGAGTAGTGTATGCAACTTGTCTTAAGAAAATAATTAAGACTACAATACAATGTAATACCATCAGTGTGAACAGTATTTACTGGTCAAAACAAGCAGGTCAGTTAGTTATGCTTGAAATCAACTAAGGAGAAAAACCTCTCTTAGCAAAGCAAGGATTTTTTTTTTTTCCTTTTCAGAGCTATTGGTAGCCAATTTAGCCTAGCTGTGAATTATGCTCTATTAATTTCTCTACATAACCTATTAATTACCCTGATTTAGTATACCTAATAATAAATCCAGTTTACGCTCCATGCAGACTCAAATTATCGGCATATATGCTAGGTCGATATCAAATTCAGACAATGATGCAAATGAATACTTAACAAAATGTTCATATAAGGCAAATAAATACCCCAAAAGATAAGTAACAGAAAGAAAGCTCACTGCTAGCATCAATAGTTACTGGGAAGGAAATCCAGTCAAAAGGAAATTAAGCGTCCTATTCTCCACGGCTCGCGCCCCCTAATTTCGTATGCGATCATACAGCACGTAATTTCTTCTCCTCATTCAGAAGGATAGGAAATACGGAGAAGGTCGGAATCTATTTGACCAGTGTAGTGTGTTTTCTGAGCAAAATTGGACCTCATTGAGAACAAAACACAGAGAGAGAGAGAGAGATAGAGAGAGAGAGAAGCAGTTGAGGATAACTGGAGAAGACAGGAGACTCGAGAGAAGTAAGCCAAAGGACGGTTGTGTACTTAGTGTTTTTTTTTGCGGCGAAGTACCAGATTTTCTTGTGGTGATATTTATCACCTGGGTCGAAGTATCAGATATTTTTTGAGAACTGGCGGGAAGAACAGCCCGGGTGTATACTGTATACAGACCAAGCGGCTAACTAATGGTGAGCCAGTTGCGGTGCAACTTGGATGCGATCGATACGTGCCACTGTAAGTATGCAGTCCTAGCACGTGAAACCCATTTGCTGGCACGTGGAGAAGAGAGACAAATGCAATGGCTTACTTTTCATTTTCAACGAGTCAAAGCTTCTCTGTTTCGAAGTTTCTAGCTTTTGCTTCGCTTTAATAGCTTCATTTGCTGCTGCTTTCTTCAATTGTTTGATTTTTTGGTTAAGTGAGATGTGGATTTTTTTTTTCCTTTTTTTTGGGACAATTAGACGTGGATTTATTGCAAGAGTAGCACCTATGAAAAATGAATTAAAGATGCCTATTATTTGGGTATCAATATCATTAGCAGACTAGATGGTTTATACAAATGAAGGGTTTTCTTCTTTTACTATTATTATTATTATTATTTTGACAAAGAAATGATAAACGCCAAACGGTTAATAATCTGGAAGGGGACCTCGAACAATCTAGACATAATATGAAGCCCATGTTCTAACTGTCAGCCCATTAAAATGCAGGTATTAATCCAATTTCAATTTTCTTATCCCATCGCCACCATGCCTATTACCAGAATCGAGTGTCAGAACATTTAATTCAGCTCTAATATACTCCTGCTGCCGGTGCCACAGCCTCTAAGCCAGCTGATTCGACCCAATCGGTTCGGCTGTTGCGCCCAGTTCTACACAATAATCTACGAATGAGGAATTTCATGCTCCTCCAAAGAAATTTTGAGAAGCCTGAAAATTTTGAGAAATCAAAGCCCCCTATAGTTTTATTTGAACGAATTTTTGTGGAGCACTTCAAACATGTTTACATGTTGACTTCTATGTGGTGCATTGTTATGGCTCTAATGTACTACGAATTTCTAATGAGGACAATTGGTTGAAGGTTTCTCAAGCATTTCGTATTTCTTACATTTATTTTCCTGTGATATATTCCTAAATAGACTAATTTAGATTGATAGATCTAATAGAAATTGACAGCTTTTGTCTCTTGGTGTTGTTTGCTATCGGATAGCGTTAAGCCAAAGCATCGTTTAATCAATAAAAATATCAAAGAGGAGCTGAAGAATACGGGTAACGATCTTGTACAATATATCACATTTTAGTTCTGTATAGTTCTTGTTGCATTATACATATATACATTTGGGCTGGCGTGAGATGCACGTGGAACACTGTGGTAAGCACAGTGTTCCGATCTGGGCCGTTCGTTTTGTTAGTTTCATCTTGCCCGTGTGATGGCCTTCATCTCTCTCTCCCTGCGAGGATTCAGCCGTTGATTTTGTTAGTTTCATCTTGCCCGTGTGATGGTGTTCGTCTCTCTCTCTCTCTCTGCGAGGATTCAGCGGAATGGTCTGCGCCTCCCTTCTTCCCCTTTCCTCCTCCGTGCAGTACGTTGCCACTGTAGCCATATTCTCATTTTTTTTGCAAACTATGCTGTCGCCTCTCCTTGGTGCGCTGTCGATTTCTCCCTGGTCGCACGATCTCCAGCGCCACGTGCTTGCGCGCGCTTGGTTGGGTCTGGTAAAAGCCATGGTCTTGGTGTTCGGGACTCCAATCAACTATCCTCATGTGGTGCTTGCTTGGTCTTCTGGTCCTGGTTTATTTAGGGATCGATGGAGTTGTTGTTGGCCATGCCTTTCCGTTTCCGATGCAGCTGCCTGCTTTTCGCTGCACGTTCAGAAGGATATGGACTGGGTCGAAACCATATATACTGGTGTGTGCTCTTCCTTCTCTTTCTTCTTTGCTTTTCCCTCGTATTTCTCTTGGTAGGCCATTTTGTCTATCTTCTCTTGATTTTTTTCCTCCAGAACAGTGATTAGGCATTTCTCAGCGAGAATAATTAGCCATGGATGTTTATAGATAGGAGGCTGTTTTAGGTTGGCTTAGTGGTGTAATTGATAAGAACAGGTCCACTAATTTGTCGCTTTAGTTGATTTAGGATGCACATTATGAACTCTGTAAAGGGATGAACAATTATGCTTCAAAGTGTTCATGATGTAGATCAGCAGTTTATTTATCTTTTTAGTTCTGGTAAATGAACTCACCAGCTGCAGACTTTTGTTCTGGTACATGAACTCAATAGCTGCAGGCTGAGTACACAGAGAGTTTTAGTGGCAAAATAGTACTGGTAGTGCAGCTGGTAAAAAAATATTGACAAACTGATTCTGTCAAAGAGTGCTCACAAAAAAAAATGCCTAATGATACTGACAAATAATTTTCAAGTTTAGAACTGTTCTTTGTTTTATTTTTTGTGTTTCTTCTTAGTTTTATTGATGTTTGATTAGTGGGTTTTTTTTTCTCTTTTCCATGTACTGGGGTTGCTGATTTGCTTCTCATACCAGACAAGGAAGGTTACTGTGTGCTGGTTGCTACTTTTCTGAGGTGATAATTCTATTTATGTTTTGTCTGCATAATTTCATAGTTTGTAGAAAAAAGAAAACAGAAAAATCATTCTGTGTTTTACTTCTAAAAAAATGTATTCGATGAAAGTACTTTTAATGACTTTAATGAACACCAGACAGCATGTATATTTCGACTTTTAGTAGCTTTCATAGGTGCTATTGTGAACAAAATGTATGCTTCCTTATTGTGATGTCTTCACTCAAAAATAGTTTGTCAGCTTTCAAATGACTGATTTAAATTACTTTTTTCTTTTTTAGTGGCAGTCATTCTGCAATAATAATAAGGAACTAAAAAAGATTATATTTATTAAAGATAAATAAGGAACTATTGATTATATCGGTTTGTCAACAGTTTACTTACTTTTTCTAATGTGGATGCAATTTATGATGTGGACATAAATATTTTAATGAGTTTTTAAACTAAAGCACTCTGGCTCTGTGTTTTGCATCCCTTTTTTTTTTTCTTCTTTTTGGGCTATGGCCTTGCTTTCGCCTGTTCCGAGGCCATTTTTGTCTTCTCTGATATTTAACACTTCTTGCCTGATAAGCTTCCTTCTTTGTTTTGTATGTGTTGCGTATTGTGCCTTCTTGCACTCTTTTCTACGGCTGGTTTTGTGTGCATTGATACTCTGTGCTGTGCTCTCACCAGGTATGCTGGCAATCTTCTTGGTTTTACCCTGTATGTGTGTTGGGTTGTATCAGTTTAAATGATAGTAAATGCTTGCAATATTTTTTTAGTGTATGTTCAATCTGAAATTTATGTACTGGTGTGTGCTTTTGTTTCCATACAAAGGCTTACTGGAAAGATGGAAAAGAAAGGCACCCTGCCTGTTTGAAAACAAAGGCATTCTGATGGAAAACAAAAAACACACAAGCAGAGTGCCTTAGTTTCCATGCAAAAATATCACTGCAGAAATACTTTTGATGTTTGCAGGGTATAGTTTAAAATAATCAGGGGAGTATTTAAAACACACAGGATTCATTGTTAAATTTGTTACATCATATGGATTATTTGAATTGTGCTCACAATTTTTCCCTTACCTACCTCTCCCCTTGCACTTCTGGCAGGTCCTTTGTTTGTTTTGCTTCATCAGATCGCCTGTTGATCACCTTTGCTTCGTTCATTTCTGAAGGTACGGTCTCATCGGTATAATAGTCTTTACATTTTTTTTATAGATAATCTATGTTTACTGAGCTGTGTTTCATTGTGCTAGATTATTATGGATATATATATGTGTACATATATAATAAATAAATATATATTTATACGCCTCGCCACCTGTTTTAGGCTTTTTAGAGGTTTTCCCATGGAAGAGTGACGACTGTCTCTTTGTTTACCCATATAGACGCTCAGCCGTTTCCTTCTTTCTTACCTATTGCTCTTTCGTTTCTTTTGAGTCATCACAATGCGAACATCTGTGCATGGCAGTAGCTCTTCCGAAGCTTCTTACAGCTCCACAAGCTCAGGTTGGTAGTTATCAGCAATTTTGCAGCTGCATTCTATGTGCTTCTTCACAGTTGTTCTTTTAGAATGCTTATCGGGGTCCCCCTTTTGGTTCCTATAGGAGTTTCATGTCAAGTCCCCTTTCAGATTGCCTTTTTAGGCTGTCATTTCTGTCATTGCGTATGTGATGAAACATATATTTTTCCTGTTCTATTCGGGCGATTCTGCGAGCAATTTCCTAAAGAACTTCTTATCTCATTCTCCTTTTGTTTCCTTTCTGTGTCTTTTAACACCAATTAAGGTCATGCCGGCACTATACGCCGCAGTCGGTTGGTTGCGATGCAGAGTGCTTCATCGTCTTCTTCAGGCGAGCAACCTGTGCGTAAAAGATATAGGGTTTATACAGACTATCTGGCTTCACACATGGCTGCGACACCTTCCCGGCAAGCACACGAACATTCTGGGGATCACGACCCTCACAGTTTGATTCTTTCCTTTTTTCCTTCTCTAATCCAACATCTCTTTTGTATTGGCTGCCTTTTCCCTCTTGCTTCTTATCAGTATGCAAAACCCTATTCACAAGATAAAAAATTAAATCTGGTCCTGTTCTGTACCTTTTTCATAAAGGTTTTGCAGCTTCTTCCCATCAAAGGTTTACACATGTATCTCCTGCTTCATCGAGTTCTGGTGAAGTATCTCCCCAGGGGTCTCACGTGTCCACACCCGAAACACCACCAGCTGTGCCGATCTACTCACCAGGTTGCTGGACATCTCCTTTGTTTTTCCATTTTGCATTCTTCTTGCCTTCATATCCCTCAATATATATTCCATTCCACTTCCTTTCCAGATGACAGGCTCTCCTATCATGATTTTGGAGACCCTGATGAGGTCTGCACTGCATGCCACGCTCGGTTCTGGTATGAAGAGAGATGCCGCAAAACATCACATGCTGGCCATCCAAAATACACACTTTGCTGTCAGAATGCACGGGTTGTGCTTGATGACTTTGAACCCATACCAGAACCACTGTTACAGTTGCTTGATCCTACCAATGGTCCAGATTCAAGACACTTCAATGACAACATCAGGATCTATAACTCCATGTTTGCCTTCACATCGATGGGTGTGTTGGAGTTATGTCCTAGAAGCCAATCATTCTGGCTACTTCTATGGTTTATGTTATTGATGATATTTTATCATTTGTTCCTTGATTTATTTATTGATAGATCATTCAGGTTGAGGATCTGAATTGTAGATCTCTATAACTCATTTGTTCATAAATGACAATAATAAATCTAAATATGTCCATAATCTTGATAATTAACAAGGAACATTAATTATCAAATAAGATTAGTATGCAAGTTAAGCGATGATTAAGTTCTACAAATCATAGGTAAGGAGTTACCAACTTAATTGCATATGTATATGTTGTAGAACATAGTACAGGACTTGACCCAATGAAATAAACATTTGGATTGTGTTGAGTGTCATTGTTTATTTCATATCAGTTTGATTCTAAGTTTGAGATGCTCACCTTTTCCACATGAGGATAGGTTCAATAAATATCGTCTAACGTTGATTCCTGATAAAGGCTGCTATAAGGACTTTATTTATGTTCTCTTGAATTGTGCGGGGAAAAGTTGTTCATCAAGAAAACCGTATGTCCCTCATTAATATACTTAATGAGTGATGATATCTGTTTGGGCCCCTTGATGGAGTTTGGATTGTTTGGCCAACTTGTACAATCAACTCTAGATCAAGAAATGTATAATCTGCAAGAATGACACATTCCTATCTTGGATTATACAAAGATATCATGTGACATAAGAATCAGACAAGGAAATACTAATATTTCTTATGCAGGATTGAGATATTGTAACGGTACATTATTTATGCGAATTGGGAATCATAACGTGTTGCTAGATACCGCTTATGATTATTGGAAATAAATAGTGATTTATTCTCCATGGCCAACATAGCATAAATCCTCAAAGGGTCACACAAATAGAGCTTTAACCATATAGTGCATTATTTATTTATTCACAACAATGAGTATTGTGAAAATATGATAAGTTGATTAATTAATTGTGTACTGTTGTGAACCGTTATAATTAATTAAGTCAAAGAGATCATATAGAAATAAGTTAATGCATATGCTAATCCTTAAATAATTATCAAGATATTGATAATTAATTTTGTTCAACACGAATTGATTAGAGTAATTAATTTAAGCTAACGGGCCTTTATTTAATTGGTAAATAAAAGGTCCAACTTGAGAGCAATTAATTGGGCCACTAATTAATTGAATTAGAGGAACAATTAAATAATTATAAAGTCCATCTAGGCCCATTTATGGCCAGCTATGTGGATGGCATGGTTGTAATTTGGTGCAACTTGTTGGGAGAGTGGTTGGTCTATAAAAGGGGACCATTTGGGGTGAGAAACGCTAGCCTCCACCTACCTCTTTCTCCCTCTTCCTATTTGGACGAAAATAGAAGAGAAAAATCTCAATTTTTCTCTCTTCTTCTTGCTCTCTCTTCCTCATTTATCAATAGGGTTCATGTGTTGAACATAGATCCAATAATTAAATAGTTAGTTAATTGGAGAAAAACAAGGATTAGCTTCTCTCTTCCTCTTGCTAGCACAAGGGTTGAAGAGATTGGTTAATCCTCTTGGTGGACTCGAGGTTGGAGCCGACTAAAGAGGAGAAACGAAGAAGGAGAGCACCCCACCGACTCCTACGCATTGGATCTAAACCTCCTTGATATGATTTAAGGAGAGGTAATGATTCAATCCTTTCTCATGACGTGTGATTGCTTTAGCACTAGATCTTGTGATTTGCTTGTTCTTAATGGGATTAATTAGTTGTAATTAGTCTAAAATTAAAATATGAGCATTTCCTAACAGTGGTATCAGAGACAGGTTGTGCTTAAGGTTTTTCACACTTAATTAGTTGAGAAATTCGTAATTAATTAAGTTAATTAGTGATGTGCATGCTTGCTGGCCCTGGAAAGGCTGTTTTCTGTCTTGTTGCTTGTTTTTCGTGGTGTAAAGCTCTCTGAAATTTTTTCCTTCTTATTGGAGGTTGTAGATCTTTGAGTTGTGGTTGTTTTCCCACTGGAATCATTGAAATTCGATGTAAAATGAATTTTTAGTGATTTAAACGGTAACGGTGCGCAGATCTGTCATTCTGCTGCACAGTTCTGTTGTTGTGGTTGGTAACAAATAAGTTTGTATACAAAGTACCTGTAACTTTTAGATAGGATTAATCTAGACTTGATGCTCTTTCTGGATATGTAAATTTTGTTGCATATTTCGGATCTTATATGGGCGTTCAAGGATGAAAAGTGATGAAGTTGTCAGATCTGGTTTTTCGAACAAACCGATTGTTTTGAAAAACTGTACTTATTGAGAAACTTTTATGGAAAAGTGTTGAAATGGAAATGTTCTCCTTTAAGTCTGGAATCTGTGAAAATTAATTTTATAGATTTTCATTGAGATTTGATACCTCAACCGAGTGAAACCTTTTTGGTCGACGGTCTGTTCCAGAACAGGATACCTTGCTTAAATGCTTGTTATCTTGTTGATCTTGAATATAACTTGTGGATTTTCTTTTCATGGACTGATAGCCTATTGTATGTAGTATTTTTCTATGTAAATTGTTTGCTGGAAAAATATCAAGGGGATGATCATACAGACCAAAAGGTTGAGACCAATAACAGAATTTTCTCTAACGGTGCTTCGCGCACAATCTGAGGATTTGTCTTTTTTGGTTCTCCCTGATGGTAACTGATCTCTCCTTGAGATTTTTACAGGTAACCACAATCTTTGTAAGGAGTTCTCTGGATTTATTTCGGATTTTTTGGAGACCGAATTATTTTGAATTTTTTCGGGACCCGAATTTCGTATTTTAATTAGTTAAAATAGTTTCTAATTAATCATTTTTGTTGAAAGGTTAATTAGAAGACTCCTTAAATACCCTCCTTTCTGTTTTGATGGTTGGATTTAATTTAAAAGGGCTTAAACAATTAGTTGTTAAGGTTAAGCCTTCTTTGCATTTGAAAAACTTGAGCAACAAGTATGCACAAAGATTCTAATTAATGAAATTAATTAAGGAACAAGTGAATCATGTATATTGTATATGTGCTAACTTTGTTTTGTAGGAGGATGTGGGTTTGATATGGCTCAAGATGTCAATGCCTTGTGTGTTGTAATATATTGTGAATGCATGTGATTGCTTGTAAAGTGGCCTAAGGTGCCTTGATCATTAATTGGTTAATTTTGATGTAACTTGTGAGGCTTGCATGCCCCTAAGGCCTAGGCGGGGTTTTAGGAATTTTATCACATGTATTTATTTCCCTTAAATATTAGATAGGATCTTAGTATTTAGTGGGAGGGCTTGATTAGATTAGTCTCGTTACATGGAGATGCGACGAAGATTAATGCAAGCGGGAGCCATACAAACCCACGACTATGTTTGAGATGTGCATGATTATGTGATTGTTTGAGAATGCCTTGAATTGTGATAGGTAGGTATGGGTGTATGCTTACACGACCACCAATCAAGAGTCACATAATTTGTTTTGTCCCAATTACGATTAAGTTAAATCATCCTCCTTCTCTCTATCCCCTTCACGTCAATTGCCAATCATGGCGCGGTCCGCCATAGCGGACGTCATGGTTGTCAAGCTTGATAGTCGGGGTACAAATGCAAAGATTTGTTAGGAGCAAATAGAGAGAAGTTGCTTATCGATGATTCCAACAAGTTTTCTTGGACATCGGGATGAAGTTCGCGTAGCGAACCAAGAATCATAAAGTTGTATGATTGGTTAAGAGAACCTACCTCGTCTAGTCATTTTGGATGTCGTGCCATAGCAGGTCCATTTTGACGAAAATGGGGATCTTGGAATCCATTACATTTAGGGACATTAATTTAATGTAGTGGAAGTTTTACTTTATGGAAGTTAAAACAAAAGCATAAACTAAATGACCTTAAATTTTGATATTGTTGTAGATGTCTTCCTCGTCTTTTACGCTACGTTCTCTTCTTGAAAAGGAGAAACTTGCCTTCAATGGTGCCAATTTTTTGGATTGGCACCGCAACCTTAGGCTTGCCCTTAGGTTTGAGAAGAAGGAGTATCTCTTGACCACTCCAATTTCTGCTCTCCCTGCGAGCACTGCTCCTGAAAAGGAACAGCAAGACTATGACAAGCACTTGGCGGACGACATTGAGATGTCGGTCTTGATTGTTGCGGTCATGGACAATGAGCTCCAAAAGGAGTACATTGATAGTGGTCTTGGAGTGTTTGAAATCATCTCTCGTCTCTCAAGAACATTTAAGACCAAAGCTCGTACCGAAAGGGGCAAACTCATCAAGGCCGTCGCCAACACTCGTTTGGCGGAGGGTCATGAAGTTGGCCCACACGTCATGAGGATGGCGGGGTTGTTTCGGCAGCTTGAAAGCCTTGACACACCCTTCCCACCGGAGGCTGTCCAAGACTTTATTCTCAACTCTCTTCCTCAGAGTTACTCGGGGTTCGTTGTGAACTACCGCATGAATGGCATGGATAAAAGTTTGGAGGATCTCCAAAACATGCTCATGGAAACCGAGGAGAGTCTCAAGAAAGAGAAAGGGTCTAAGGATGTTCTTGCTGTGAATGACAAGGGAAGGAAGATCAAGAAGAAAGGCCGAAGAAACAAGAGAGGCAAAGGCCCGGTGACGCCCCAAGGCTCGTCCAAGGGTGCTCCCGTGGGTTCAAGGAAGAAGAAGAACCCGGCCACTTCCGATACCGTGTGCTACTATTGTAGCGACAAGGGCCATTGGAAGAGGAACTGCCCCAAGTACCTTGCTGATAAAAAGGCTGGAACCGTCCGTCCTTCTACTTCAGGTATATTTGTCATTGAAACCCTTCTCGCTACCTCAAGCAATGACTGGATATTTGATACTGGTTCATGTGCTCACATTTGTCGAAATGTGCAGGCACTAAAGAGTAGGAGGCGACTTGAGAAAGGCGAAGTTCAACTCCGCGTCGGTAACGGCACGTGCATCTCCGCTATGGCCGTTGGGAACGTGGAATTATCTTTGCCTTCGGGTTTTGTGTTGGAACTCAAGGATGTTTATGTAGTTCCATGTATCACTCGAAACATTATCTCTATCTCATGTTTGGACTTGGATGGTTTTGATGTTGTAATAAAGAACAAGTGTTTGACTTTGTTTCGTGATGAAGTTCGTTATTGTGTTGCGCATTTATCGAATGGTCTTTATATGCTTGATAGTAATGAACTTGTTTTGAGTGTTGAGAATGACAATAGGAAACGTAAGATTTCTCATGAGAATGCAACTTTAATGTGGCATTGCCGCTTAGGTCGCATCAATGAGAAACGCATCAAGAGATTGCAAACCATTGGTCTCTTGGATCAATTCGCTTTCGAGCCAATTGACATATGCGAGTCTTGTTTGATGGGAAAGATGACCAAAGCGCCTTTTCCCAACAAAGGGATAAGGGCAAGTGGCTTATTGGACCTTGTACATACCGATGTATGTGGACCTATGAGTATTTGCGCACGTGGTGGTTATTCATACTTCATCACTTTCACCGATGATCATAGTAGATACGGGTATATCTACTTGATGCGGCACAAGTCCGAATCCTTTGACAAGTTCAAAGAATTCAAGAGTGAAGTTGAAAACCAACTTGGTCGAAAGATCAAAGTCTTACGTTCCGATCGTGGAGGAGAGTACTTGAGTCATGAGTTTGGTGATTATCTAAAGGAGTGTGGAATAGTTCCACAACTCACTCCGCCGGGAACACCACAATGGAATGGTGTATCCGAAAGGAGGAATCGAACTTTGCTAGACATGGTTCGATCGATGATGAGCCAAACCGATTTGCCTAAATCGTTTTGGGGCTATGCATTAGAGACCGCAGCTTTTACACTAAACCGTGTTCCATCTAAGTCCGTTGAGAAAACACCCTATGAACTTTGGTTTGGTCGGAAACCAAGTATGACGTTTCTCAAGATTTGGGGTTGTGAAGCTCATGTGAAGAAACTAATGAGCGACAAACTTGGACCCAAAACGGACAAGTGTTATTTCGTAGGATACCCTAAGGAAACGAAGGGATACTACTTCTACAACCGCAACGAGAACAAGATAGTTGTTGCTCGTACCGGTGTGTTCTTGGAGAAGGAGTTTCTCGCAAGAAGAAGTAGTGGGAGTAATGTAGTCATTGAAGAAATTCATGAACTACCACAAGACATGCCTCAAGTAGGTAATGTAGTTATTCCCAATGAGGTTCCGAATGAGGTTGTAGCCGAACCCGTTCCACAAGCCGTTGTGGAAGAGGTTCAAGAGAATGCTCCCTCAAATGAGGACTCGAACATATCGCGAGTCGATTATGTTCAAGAAACTCAAAGTTTCGAGGATCAAGAACCAACTCCACAAGCCGTTGTGGAACAAATTCAAGAACCTCAAGAACCTCAAGCACCTATTCTACGAAGGTCTACAAGGGAAAGTCGTCCACCCGAAAGGTACTTGGGTTTGCACGATGTCCTCGTCATTGCGAATGACGAACCTTTGACCATTGATGACATGATGAAGAAATCCGACTCCAAGGAATGGCTCAAAGCCATGGAATCCGAAATGCAATCCATGTATGACAACAAGGTTTGGACCTTGGTTGACCTTCCCAACGGAGTAAAACCCGTTGAGAACAAATGGATCTTTAAAAAAAAAAGGTCGACATGGATGGCAACTTGACCATTTACAAGGCACGACTTGTTGCAAAAGGTTACAAGCAAATTCATGGTATTGACTATGAAGAAACCTTCTCGCCCGTCGTCATGTTCAAGTCAATTCGGATCTTGTTAGCAATTGCCGCATTTTATGACTATGAGATATGGCAAATGGATGTCAAAACTGCCTTCCTAAATGGAAATTTGGAAGAGGATGTGTACATGACACAACCCGAGTGTTTTGTGGATCCTAAGAATGCTAACAAGGTATGCAAGCTTCAAAGGTCCATTTATGGATTGAAGCAAGCATCGAGGAGTTGGAACAAGCGCTTTGATGAAGAGGTCAAGAAGTTGAACTTCATTCAAAGCGAAAAGGAACCTTGTGTTTACAAGAGGATTAGTGGGAGCGTGGTCGTATTTCTTGTTCTTTATGTTGATGATATACTCTTGATCGGGAATGATATTCCAGAATTGAATGATGTCAAGGATTCATTGAAGAAGGTGTTCTCAATGAAAGACTTGGGCGAAGCCGCCTACATCCTAGGAATCAAAATCTATAGAGATAGATCTAGGAGGTTGTTAGGCTTGAGCCAAAATGCATATATTGGCAAGGTGTTGGAAAAACACAAAATGGCTAGTTCCAAGAAGGGTTACTTGCCTATGTCACATGGCATATTCTTGAGTAAGACTCAATGTCCGACGGAAGATGCAGATAGGAAATTCATGAACAAGTTTCAATATCCATCTGTGGTCGGATCAATCATGTATGCCATGCTATGCACTCGCCCCGATGTGGCACATCCGATTAGTGTGACTAGTCGATACCAAGCTAACCCTGGTATGCCACACTGGACCGCAGTCAAGAATATACTCAAGTATTTGAAGAGAACACAAGATAGCATCCTCGTGTACGGTGGAGACCAAGAGCTCGTTGTAAGTGGTTACACCGATGCTAGTTTCCAAACCGATCGAGATGATGCTAAGTCACAGTCCGGCTATGTATTCCTGCTCAATGGTGGTGCCGTAAGTTGGAAAAGTTCCAAGCAAGAAACTACGGCCGATTCCGTCACCGAAGCGGAATACTTAGCGGCTGGTGAAGCAGCGAAAGAAGGCGTTTGGATCAAGGAGTTCTTGACCGAGCTGGAGGTGGTTCCAAGCGTCTCAAGTCCAGTGGATCTCTACTGCGACAACACAGGAGCCATAGCTCAGTCCAAAGAACCTAGGTCTCACCAAAAGACCAAGCACATTCTACGACGATTCCATCTTATCCGTCAGTTTGTGAATGACGGGTGGATCAAGGTCAAGAAGGTGGACGGTGCCGCGAACACAGCGGATCCTCTGACAAAGCCTTTGTCTCGAGCCGCACATGAGTTGCATGTTGCATCCATGGGGATTAGGCGTATGCCTGAGTGGCTTTGAGTTGTATCTTTTACTTTGAGGCTTTAGTATGAGACATGTATATTTTGGATATTACATTGAGTACTATGCACTTGCTATAAGTCATTGTTGATTGACTCTAGGCCAAGTGGGAGATTGTTGGAGTTATGTCCTAGAAGCCAATCATTCTGGCTACTTCTATGGTTTATGTTATTGATGATATTTTATCATTTGTTCCTTGATTTATTTATTGATAGATCATTCAGGTTGAGGATCTGAATTGTAGATCTCTATAACTCATTTGTTCATAAATGACAAAAATAAATCTAAATATGTCCATAATCTTGATAATTAACAAGGAACATTAATTATCAAATAAGATTAGTATGCAAGTTAAGCGATGATTAAGTTCTACAAATCATAGGTAAGGAGTTACCAACTTAATTGCATATGTATATGTTGTAGAACATAGTACAGGACTTGACCCAATGAAATAAACATTTGGATTGTGTTGAGTGTCATTGTTTATTTCATATCAGTTTGATTCTAAGTTTGAGATGCTCACCTTTTCCACATGAGGATAGGTTCAATAAATATCGTCTAACGTTGATTCCTGATAAAGGCTGCTATAAGGACTTTATTTATGTTCTCTTGAATTCTGCGGGGAAAAGTTGTTCATCAAGAAAACCGTATGTCCCTCATTAATATACTTAATGAGTGATGATATCTGTTTGGGCCCCTTGATGGAGTTTGGATTGTTTGGCCAACTTGTACAATCAACTCTAGATCAAGAAATGTATAATCTGCAAGAATGACACATTCCTATCTTGGATTATACAAAGATATCATGTGACATAAGAATCAGACAAGGAAATACTAATATTTCTTATGCAGGATTGAGATATTGTAACGGTACATTATTTATGCGAATTGGGAATCATAACGTGTTGCTAGATACCGCTTATGATTATTGGAAATAAATAGTGATTTATTCTCCATGGCCAACATAGCATAAATCCTCAAAGGGTCACACAAATAGAGCTTTAACCATATAGTGCATTATTTATTTATTCACAACAATGAGTATTGTGAAAATATGATAAGTTGATTAATTAATTGTGTACTGTTGTGAACCGTTATAATTAATTAAGTCAAAGAGATCATATAGAAATAAGTTAATGCATATGCTAATCCTTAAATAATTATCAAGATATTGATAATTAATTTTGTTCAACACGAATTGATTAGAGTAATTAATTTAAGCTAACGGGCCTTTATTTAATTGGTAAATAAAAGGTCCAACTTGAGAGCAATTAATTGGGCCACTAATTAATTGAATTAGAGGAACAATTAAATAATTATAAAGTCCATCTAGGCCCATTTATGGCCAGCCATGTGGATGGCATGGTTGTAATTTGGTGCAACTTGTTGGGAGAGTGGTTGGTCTATAAAAGGGGACCATTTGGGGTGAGAAACGCTAGCCTCCACCTACCTCTTTCTCCCTCTTCCTATTTGGACGAAAATAGAAGAGAAAAATCTCAATTTTTCTCTCTTCTTCTTGCTCTCTCTTCCTCATTTATCAATAGGGTTCATGTGTTGAACATAGATCCAATAATTAAATAGTTAGTTAATTGGAGAAAAACAAGGATTAGCTTCTCTCTTCCTCTTGCTAGCACAAGGGTTGAAGAGATTGGTTAATCCTCTTGGTGGACTCGAGGTTGGAGCCGACTAAAGAGGAGAAACGAAGAAGGAGAGCACCCCACCGACTCCTACGCATTGGATCTAAACCTCCTTGATACGATTTAAGGAGAGGTAATGATTCAATCCTTTCTCATGACGTGTGATTGCTTTAGCACTAGATCTTGTGATTTGCTTGTTCTTAATGGGATTAATTAGTTGTAATTAGTCTAAAATTAAAATATGAGCATTTCCTAACAGGGTGTTCAGATAGATGAATCTATCAACAGAGGGAGTGGGCCTTATGTGTTTAGAGTATCTGGCCAGCTCTGTCATCTGTTAGGTTCTCTTCTTCCTGACAATGATGACCCTCCGAGATTTGCTCAGCTGTACATGTATGACACTGAGAATGAAGTCTCCAACAGGATGGCCCCATTTTCCTCAAGTGATGGGTCATCTTCCCTCCGGCCACACATTGTAACAGCATTGAAAGAAATGCTTGACACACACAATAGATATGCACAAGCATATCGGTCTGCTCGCGAGCGTGTTTTGGCAGACACCAGCGACAACTTGCGATTGCGAATAAGAGCTGATAGGTCACGGGACAGTCGATATTCAGCTCCTACAGCATCTGAGGTTGCTGGTCTCATTGTCGGTGATCTAGACCATGATCACTTTGTAAGAGACATCATTGTCCAGCGCCGATCTGGCTTACTTATTCGAATCAGTTCCATTCACCCCTCTTACATGGCTCTCCAATATCCATTGATATTCTCTCGAGGAGAAGATAGTTACATTCCAGGGATAGAATACAATCCCTTGGCTGAATCTACCCAGAATATCCACAGGCAACATGTCACAATGGCTGAGTATTACTGTTATAGGCTCCAAATGCGTGTCTTTGGGTGCCCTATAATCCTGAGATCAGGCCGTCTGCTACAGCAACTAGCAATTGACATGTTTGCCTGTGTCGACCAGGCTCGGTTGTGGTATATCCATGATAACCAACAACTGTTCAGGTCTGACTCATATGCGAATGTCAGGAACGCTGTCATCAACAATGACATGTTCGGCCGAACAGTTGGTAAACGGATCATACTACCCTCATCTCATGTGGGCAGCCCTAGGTATATGTACCAGAACTATCAGGATGCAATAGCTGTGTGCAGGCACCTCGGGCCGCCACATTTATTCATCACTTTCACATGTAACCCTGCATGGCCAGAAATAACTCGCAATCTCATGCCTGGACAGCGAGCAAGTGATAGGCCTGACTTGGTGTGTAGGGTATTCAAGATGAAAGTCAATCAGATGGTTCGAGATATCAAAGACGGGGAGTTTTTTGGTCCCATCTCAGGATGTGAGTTTTCTAAACTCTCCTTTCATTCTATCCTTCCTTTCTGTATTTGTTTCACCATCAAGCTCACTGTCATTCTTTCTACATTCATCCTCTGAGTGTTTGCTCATAAAATCTGCATTTATCCTCTCTATAATCTTCCCTTGCAGTGATATACTCAATAGAATTCCAGAAAAGAGGCCTCCCACATGTCCATATCATTGTTTGGCTAAGAAATCGAGCAAGCTTATCAGATGGCAGCAGCATAGATCGGTTTATTTCAGCCGAACTGCCAAACCCTGCTTTTGATCCAGAGGGTTATGCTGTTGTCTCTAAGTTTATGCTCCATGGCCCCTGCGGTGCAGCAAGGCACAATTCGCCGTGCATGCAGGATGGGAAATGCACCAAACGTTTTCCTAAGCCATACCGTGATTCAACCTTGGTCAGTGATGATGGTTTTGTCCTTTACAAACGAAGAGACACACATGTGACAGTGATGAAAAATGGAGTTCCTTTGGATAACAGATATGTTGTCCCCTATAACCTAAACATGTTGCTCAAGTATGAAGCTCATATCAATGTTGAGCGCTGCCACAGGACAGACATGATCAAATACTTATTCAAGTATATCTGCAAAGGCCGAGACCGTGCCATGGTGTCAGTCTTCAGGCCATTTGGCACTGGTACATCAGCCGGTGCAGAACAGTCTCAAGAAGAGATGGTCATTGATGAAGTACTCGACTATCTCGATTGTCGTTACTTGACAGCCCCAGAGGCAGTCTGGCGCCTCTTTCAGTATGGCATTCACTATAGCCATCCTACTGTCGAGAGGTTGCCCATACACCTGCCATTTCAAAACAACATCCTCTTCCGTGATTCACAGCCATTGACAGAAATTGTCACTAATCCTGCATCTCAACGCACAAAGCTGACCGCATGGTTTGAATTAAATGCAAGGGATCCAGCTGCAAGACAGCTGACATATCCTGAGGTGACAAGGCTGTACACATGGCAAGAAGGCCAAAAAAATTGGAAAGTCAGAGAACAAGGTTACCGACTTGCACGTGTTCATTTTGTCCAGCCATCAGCAGGTGATGTGTACTATCAAAGGATGTTACTGAACTCTGTGAGGGGTGCAACATCCTTTGAGCACCTGCGGACTGTCAATGGTACCTTATACCAGACTTACAAAGAAGCTTGCAATGCATACGGACTGCTGGATGATAATTCTGAGTGGTTGCACACAATGCAAGAAGCTGCTGCAAGCGCTTCGTGTGATCAGCTACGGGCAATGTTTGTAGATATTTTGCTCTACTCTGATGTGGCTGATGCAAAAGAACTATGGGATTCTTGCTGGAACTATATGGGTGACGATATAATCCGTCATATGCGCATAACCCATGGGAATCCTGAACTAACCATGGATGCTGAAGTGTTGCGAGACCACATACTGCATAAATTACAGGATATACTGCTTGTAAGGGGCTACTCACTGCAATATGTGAGTCTTCCTCTACCAGTTCACGGTCGCCCTCTAGGCTCCGCAAACAGATTGCTTGCTGAGCAATATTCCTTTAACACAGCGGAGCTTCGTATGCAGATACCACACTTATTGTCTGGCCTCAACTCAGAACAAAAGACAGTTTTTGATGCTGTCATGGAGTCAGTACAATCAAGAACAGGCCAATTGTTCTTTGTGTATGGTCATGGAGGCACAGGCAAGACATATCTATGGAGGGCAATCACAGCGGTTGTCAGATCAGAGGGCAAGATTGTCCTGACAGTCGCATCTTCCGGCCTCTCATCTCTCCTCTTGCAAGGAGGCGTGACAGCATACTCGCGCTTCAAAATACCCTTGAAACTGAGAGAAGGCTCAACATGCGACATTAAGAAAAATACAAACCTCGCACATCTCCTCAGAGAAACATCGCTCATAATTTGGGATGAAGCACCAATGAGCAACAGAATCTGTTTTGAGGCACTTGATCGTTCGATGAGAGACATACTAGGTGAGGTCTCCGAATCAAATCGTGAGAAACCATTCGGAGGTGTCACGGTAGTCTTGGGTGGAGATTTTAGACAAACCCTCCCAGTAGTAACTCATGGAGCACGCTTTGAGACAGTTGCAGCATCCATAACAAACTCTCATCTTTGGTCATCGTGTCGGTTGCTTAGGCTGACAATCAACATGCGTCTGTTAGCACATAATGGGCCACCATCAGATGCACAGACCATATCTGAGTTTGCTTCATGGCTGTTGTCTGTCGGCGATGGAACTGCACCTGCAAAGTCTCTCTATGACAGTTCTGAGCCGAACTGGATTAAGATACCTGATCAATTCTTGGTCCCACATGGGACTGACAAAGAACAATCAATCATCCAGGCAGTATATTCTGACCTGCAAACTCAGTTTGGCAATGATGGATACCTTCGGGCACGGGCCATCATCACACCTAAAAATGATGCTGCCAATGCATTGAATGAAACAATATTGGCAACCATACCAACAGAACACTCTGAGTATTTGAGTTATGATAGCATCCAAGGCTGTGATAATGTTGCAGAGGATCTCCATACCATGTATCCTCTGGACATTTTAAACACAATAGCGGCCGGTTCTCTTCCGTGCCACAAATTGTGTTTAAAAATAGGGGTACCTGTGATGCTCCTCAGAAACATGGATCAATCAAAAGGGCTCTGCAACGGTACAAGGCTGGTCATCACTCAATTAGGCATCAGGGTATTGCATGCAAGAATAATCACAGGTTCTGGCACTGGCACAATTGTCCAAATACCACGCATAGTGTTCGTTCATGAAGATGAGAGGTTGCCTTTTGTGTTCAAGAGAAAACAGTTCCCGGTCCGCATCTGTTATGCAATGACAATCAACAAAAGCCAAGGTCAATCGTTAGATGTGTTTAACCCAAAAATATTATGCCAAATTGCATGAATTAAATAGCCCATTTTATGACAAATAAATCCAAGGAAGCTCAAAAATCCACGAAAAATACCAAACCAGCTCCAAAAATTTCCAAAAATTACCCAAAAATCCCCTAGGAATTATGATGAATTATCATGATTTCAAAATGCCAAAAATGTCAAAAGAAGCCCTCCATTTTGCAAAGAAACCCTAAAATTCTACAAAATTGCCAAAAATAAATTCATGTGGAATTTCCCAAAACTCTTTGAACCATTAAATTTCTCATATTTTTCTGAGTTTGCCCATAAAATTTCATCCAAAAATACCCAAGGGAAGGCCCTTAAATGGTTTATTTTCACTTGGTAGCAAAAGAAATGGTTTATTTTAAATGAAATATCAGAAAATCCCAGAAAACTCCTGGAAATCTGTCGCGTGCAACCAATTGCAGCGGATCCCAGAGGGGGTGCGACGTCGCTGCGTTTAAAATCCTCCATCCCGCCTGGAAGTTTGCTTAGACCCGGTGCATAGACCAAAAACGCTGAAATAATTGATCTCTTCATTGGCTCACGGAAGACCAAAACCACCTACCTTTCTCTCCCTCATTTAACATGACAAGTGGGGCCCGCGCTGTCAGAGCCTTCTTCAACCTTGGTAAAAACAGATGTCGCGATTTCTTACCGCCAGAGGCCTGGTAAAAGGGGTGAATTCGACGCTTTCTGTCGACGTGGCTTCATCCTTGTCCGCAGACGCCAAAACCATGCTGCCTGGCCCATGGTTTTGCAAAACCAAACCCTAGGTGCAGCTGGATCTCGACCATTGATGGAGAACGGAGGGTGGAGATTGGACCGTGCCATGGAGGTGATGCCCTAATTCCCTGCCTATATAAACCCCATTTTTCGAGCTAAAAAAGAGGAGGAGAGAGGTAGCCGTCAGTGTGTATTAGGATAGTTGAATTCAATTGAACTTAATTGAGTGAAAAACAGTGAGTAGAAGAAGGAGACAGTAGATCAAACAGTTAGGGAAAAGAGAAAGAAGGAAAAATGGTGGGTTGCTCTTGTGTAAATAATGCTGTTTAAATGAAGGAAGCTTGTGAAAAGATTAAATTTTAGTATCTCTCTCCCTTTTCTGCCTTGTCTGACTCAACCACCGAATGATGGTGCGATTGAGCATTTGAAGCATAGGTCTTATGGGCCATGGTCTGAAGCTTAGCTCAGTCATGGCCACAAGATGGTTATTTAGGTGCCTCATGAAAGTTTGTAGCTTAGCTCTTCATTTCATGAGGTATCCCTTGGTTCAAGAGGGAATCAACAAAGGCCACCATTGGAGAGTTTGTAGCATAGCTCAATTCTCCTATGGAAGGTTTAATTTGACTTGGTTTAAGGTTCAGAGCATGGCTCTGACCTTGCCATGTTCAAAGCATTACCAAAACGCAAAAACAGTGAATAAATGGTGTAATATTCCAACCAGCCCCCCTTTGTACATAATTCACCCAAAATGCCGGACCTAAGTGCATAAAATAAGATATGTTATGTGTTCTTTAAGTTATCTTTTCATTTCCATGAAATAAAAATGCATATGTGAATATATTCAAATCTGGCCAGCAATTGAAAAATAAGAAAAATAAGGTTATCTTTGCATAAAAATATGAAATTGAGCATGAACAGTAGGTACAGGACTTATTGAACAACAGGGAATGAATTTTCCAATTTTTGGAGATTTTTGTGATTTTATATGATTTAATAAGGACAGCAGGGGTATTTCATTAAAGAAAGATGCTATCCTCTAAATCCTGGATTTTTATATAAAAGTGCTTATACAGAAAGTTTCCAAATATGTTCTTGGGTATTTCTACAAATTTTCAGAATTTTAGAATAAATGTAGAGTTGATTTCTTATTTATTTTAAATAAGGCAAAAATAAAAAAAATGTGTGTAATAAACAACTATATTGCATAAAATTCCGTTGAATACTCTCTTTTGTTCTAAGCACCTTCCCTGTGCATGTTGCGACTGCTGCAAGTCATTTTACTACATCCTGACAAGTCAAATTAAAGATTATCATAAACAGTAAAGAGGTGAGGTAAAAGCAAAATCTAAAAACTATGAAAAGTACATTAAAGCATGCTTTTGCGATCTGTATCAATTTGAGCATCTAAAATATATCTAATCAGACCTATATGGAGTATTAAATCAAACTAAGTTACTGAAGTCCCACTTACATATGACTTAAGAAATTGAATAAAAGCACAAAAAGTTACACTCTCTGCCTACATCCTTCTTATACCAAGTCGAGATGCCTCAAATAAAATCAAGGTCACAGACAAGATAAAATTGACCCCTTGAAGCTGTCTATACGCTGACTGGTGCAAAAAGGGAGTTCTGTGGGCCCCACAACCGGAGTTCAGTTCAGCCCAATTTGGGACCGAAGTGCCTCAGTTGAGTAAGCCTCTCCCCAAGCTCTTCCACGCAAAATTGATCCCATAATGGTCCTCAAAGCATCAACAAGAGCGTATGAAATCTCTTACTGGCAGAGGAAAATGGTCAGAAAGTTTCGAACGCCATTAATGGCGAGCTGAAGTTCCTTAGGTACCATGTGGAAGTAGGCGACTCCATAGCACGAATTGAACCTATCAATCTCCTCACCTCACTCCCACGATCTAAACGCACCTAGTCTCGACCCCTACCATGGCTTGTGGCGTCGCAATTTGGCCGGAGAAGAAGCGAGGGCTTTTCTGCAAAAAGTCCATCTTCGACGGAGGGAGAGACGTTTAAACGCGATCTGTCGCGGATTTTCTGTGTCGGATTTGGTGTGGCAGGTCAGCTCACTCGCCACATGAAGTCCAGCGCAAAGTCAGCGTTTCTGGCCCAGTCAGCGCACACGTGGTCCAATCACGATTTTCCACATCAGCTGAATTTTCAAAAATTAATTAAAAATAGTGTACAACTCAGAAAAATTCAAATAAAATATCCATAAAATCTTAAAAATCTGTAGAATCTAGATTTACTGATATTTTGGTATAAAATTATGTCATTTTGTGCCTCTTTTGTATTTTCAAAGTATTTTCTAATTAAAATTGAGTTTTATAAATTGTTGAAACTTCAAAAATTCACCAAAATTAGTAGGAATCTCAGAAAAATCCAAATAAACTATCCAAAAATTTCTAAAAATCTAAATAAACCAAATCTAATATTATTTTCATATGCTATTTTGTCAAAATAAATAGTTTCTTATTTTTGAAGTATTTTTCTTATAAAAATCTAATTTTATAAATTCTAGAAAAATGGTCAAATATTTTAATAAATTTTCTAAGTAATTTTATCACTTTCTTGTTAAGTATAATCAAAATTTAAAGATAAATTTGGTAATATTTAGAAATTTTCCTTTTATTCTAGATAATATAAGAAATAAAATAAATAAAAAAAATAATAAATAATAATAATAATTATAATAAATCATAAATAAATCATCAAACAATAAATAATATCATTATGAATATTAAATAATAAATAAATCCCAATATGATGAATAAATAAATTTTAGGCAATAAAGAGTAAATGATTAAATAATAAATGAACAAGTTATTACAAATAAGTCTTAAATTGTAAATAATAAATAAATAATAAGTAACTTAATAATCATAAATAAATAATAAATAATAAATGTTAAATAAATCATAAATACTAAATAAATAAATCATAAAATAAATAATAAACACATAATTCAATAAATGAAGGAATGAATAGTAGATAAATAATAAATAAACAAATAAATTAATAAACAACTTAAAATATAATTAGATAAATCATATTAAATGAGACTAAATCAAGTTAAATCCGAATCAAGTGTAATTTAAATGAAACAAATCTCTCTAAATCAAATCAAGACAAATCAAGCTAAATTAAATCAAATAAAAATAAATCAAATCAAATCAAATTAAATAAAGTCAAATCAAATTAAATCAAATCCTGTCAAGTTGGATCAAATCAAATCAAGTGAAGTCAAAATCCTCCCAAAATCTTTTTGTTCTCACAAGCCCCTAAATGGCCGAGAATTTCAAATCTTTTTGTTCTCACAAGCCCCTAAATGGCCGAGAATTTCAAATCCTTTGTTCTCACAAGCCCCTAAATGGCCGAGAATCCCAAATCCTTTGTTCTCACAAGCCCCTAAATGGCCGAGAATCCCTAAAATCTTTTTGTTCTCACAAGCCCTCAAATGGCCGGGAACCAATTCTCACAAGCCCCAAATGGCCGAGAATTTCAAATCCCTTTGTTCTCTCAAGCCCCTAAATGGCCGAGAATTACCAAATCAAAGTTCCCTTTTATTCTCACAAGCCCCTAAATGGCCGAGAATTTCAAATCCCTTTGTTTTCACAAGCCCCTAAATGGCCGAAAACCGATTCTTTAAGCCCCCAAATGGCCAAGGATCGTAAAATCAAATCACCCTCATAGTCAAAACATAAAAATAAATAGTTTCAGCTTTAGTTTTAGTGTTAGTTTTAGTTTCATATATTCTTGGTTGTTTCAAATAATTAGTTTTAGATGTATTTTAGATATTCTCAATTGGGCCCCGTCAATTAAGTCTGGTGCCATCAATTGAATCCAGTCTTAACCCAAAAGAAATAAACTATTTATATCCTCAATTGTGCCCCGTCAAATTAGGTTTGGTGCTACCAATTGAGCCTTGTCTAAACCAAAAGAAATAAATTCCTTGTTGAGTATTAAAACCATTTAAACAACGATTTTCTAGCCTATTACATTTAATTTCTCGAATCTCTTAATCAGAGGTTCTCGTGGGAAACCATGGGGTAATTAACAATAGGGGCTTGCGCCTATTGGAAAGAAAGGATCCACAAATTAATAAACCCTTACGAGAATGGATTCTAGTCGATGTTCTCTAGTCGTTAAGAGACATCAGCACTTGAATTCAAACTCGTGAGGGGTGAATCTAAGACTTATTCTCGTTCTTGAGGAAACCCAATCATTCTTCGAGAAATGACGAAAAAGTCACCACAGATTCTCTGGCACGCCCGGTGGGACCTCTTTCTCCTCTCATCTTTGAGATTTGAGGGATTAAATGTATAAGGCTAGGAAATTGTTTTGTAAATTTTAAAACATTAAATAAACATTGCTAACCATAACATTTCGAGGTGTTCTCTTGCAGGAAATGGCGTTTACACCAGTTGACATGAGCAAGCCTTCAGGAATGTTCAGGATTGGAGGAGTACCGATCGTTTACCAGCATGAGTACATGTTTGGGACCATGCCGTATGGGCACTCTTTTGTGCCAATAGTGCAAGTAAAGGATGGTAGCTTTCAACTTGCTCATGTTGTTGAAGAACCTCAAGATGAACCAGTGGTGGTTTCTCGGGTTCTTGAAACTCCTACTGAGATTACCATTGAAGAAAAGGAATGGGCTCTTGTACCTCAAAAGAGGGCCCACCCAGGATCAACATCTTCTCCCAGGAGGCACCGTCGTCGTCAGTCTCCTCAAAAGAACGCAACAGTGAGAAAAGTGTATGTGCCAGTCTCCCAAGGCACAAGGACCATCAAGAAAGTACAAAGAGCGTATAAGAATGAGTTGGAGGTGAGGCCTAATCTCCCAGTCAGCAACCCATTTGCACCTCTCAGGCTGGTTCGGAAGAATTCTCCTAAGGCTGTGTTGAAGACAATGGAGGAATTTCCTCATGAATACCAGGTCCAGTTCCGGGGCAGAAATCCTCAAAGGAGGCAATCGGTAAAAGAAAGACTTGCGTTTCCCCGTGTACCAGTCCATGAAAGATTGGGACCAAAAGGGCAAAGGAGAGAATCAACCCCCGTGAAGGAGAAACTGGGGCAGAAAGGAAGTGGAAGAGCTATTACTCCTGTAAAGGAACGTTTAGGACCTTTGAGGAATGAAAAGAGGCCCAAGAAAATGTGGGTACCCAAGGTTGAAACTCGTTTGGTTGTTGAAGTGGCTAATCAAGAGTCACAAAACAAAAGGAGGCGTTTAGTTTGGCGTGAGAAAGAGCCGGTGGTTCATGCCTATGTGAACATGATTAGAACAAGTGGAGAAAATGAGATGCATGCCTTTGTAAATATGGCCGGTGACGAAGAAGTCATTTTGACCAAAAAGGATGGCAAAGATAAGAAAGATCACACGTCTTCAAGTCACAATATTCCCCAAGGAGAAGAGGTGCTAATTGAGAGCGCTCAAGAAAGTGATGATGATAAAAATCGATGGATGGAAGGGAAGGATACTCGATTGATGAGTATATTGGAGAAAAATGAAAGGAAGATGTCTCAACTAATGGATGAAAGAGAGAAAGATAAGGAATTGCTTAAGAAAATGTATAAACTTTTGGAAAAGAAGAATTTGCTCGGAGAGCTTGAGAAAGAATACTCCTCCTCTTCAGAAGAAGAGAACAAACATAAGAAAAAAACTTCAAAAGAAAGGAAGAATAGGAATAAATATGGGTCTTCTGATGAAGAAGAAGAAAGAGGCAAGAAGAAGATGGTGAAAGAAAGAAAGAGCAAGAGCAAATATGAGACTTCTGATGAGGAAGAAGAGAAAAGTAAGAGAAAATCATCCAAAACAAAGAAGAATAAGATCAAGTACGAGTCTTCAGAAGAAGAAGAAAGAGGATATAAAAGGCATTCTAAAGAAAAAAAGAGTAAGTCTAAATATGAGTCCGAGGAAGATGAAGTTCCTGGGGCACGATCTCGGACAGGGGCAAGAAAATTGGAGCCGACCAAGCAAATCATTCAAGATATGATAAATCAGCAGCTCCAAGCATCAGGAGCGGGCCGTTTGGTTAACATTCGAAAGAGGTGTGGAAGGCCTTACCCAAGAGAATACGAGCAAATTGCTTATCCTTCTAATTACCAAGTGCCAAAGTTCAATCTCTTTGATGGCACAGGAAAAGAGGGAATTACTCCTGATCAGCATTTGGTGCAGTTTAGGAATGCGTGTGGCAATACCTCTTGTGATGAAGCTCTCCTTTTTAGGCAATTCTCTCAAAGTTTGACGGGTGCCGCATTTGAATGGTACTCTTCCCTTGAAAATGATTCAATTGAAACATGGGATGAAATGGAAGAGATATTCAGGTCTAAGTTTGCTATGGTGACTCAAAGAATTAGTATGGCCGACCTAGCTTCTGAAAAGCCGAGACAAGGAGAGAAAGCACTGGATTACATCAATCGGTGGAGAAACATGAATATAAGGTGCACGCACCAGATGCCCGAAGCGGAAGCCGTGGAGTTTTTGATTAGAAATTTGGATGATTGGATTCGAAGGCCATTATCTGGAAGTGACATTTACACCTATGAAGATCTTGTGACTCGTGTGGCGAGGGTGGTGCATATTGGGCCACCTAGAGAGGCCCGATTTAACAATAATAACAGAAATGATCAAGGCAATAGAACGCAAGGTCCTCTTAAGATAGCCGGGGCCAATGAAGCTTCCACTAATCGAGATGGTGGTTTCAAAGGAAATAAAAACAACAATAGTGGTGGAAGTAGTGGAAGTAGCTGGACTCGAACACCTTTGAATGAGCGCTTGAGTAAGCCCTATTCATTCAAGAAAGAAAAGACTGCGGCTTTGCTCAAACAAGTGTTGGAGGGGAAAGCTATAGAGTTGCCTATTTGCAAAAGACCTGAAGAGCAAAATAAGGTAAATGACCCGACTTATTGTGCCTACCATAGGGTCTTGGGGCACCCTGTTGGAGATTGCTATGTTTTTAAGGATATTCTCGAGAGGATGATCAAGGAAGGGGACCTTATCATACCCCAAAGTTTCAAGCAAGAACCAGCTCCTCATGCTCAAGCCAATGCGGTATTTCAAAAGAGGAATGAAAGACGTAATGTGGAGTGCAATGCCATTATAGTGGTGACTGAAGAATCTGATCATGAAGAGTGCCAAGTACAAAAGCTAGTGAAGCAAATTAATCAAGAAGAAACAAAAGGAGAAGAATTAAAGGAGACAGGAAAAGGAGAAGAACTTGTCGTTTATTATTATGATTCTGAGGAAGAAGAAGATGATGTGTTGTATCAAGGTCTTTTTGCCAAAGGCATGTTTGAAGAAAAAGAGTGTCACCTAAACCTTCGGTCTGGCACCAACATCCCTGAAAGGCAAGCGCCCAAGGAGAATGAAAAGGTGAAAGGTAAAGGCAAAGGGCAAGAAACCGTTGAAGAGCCGGGGCCAAGTCAAAAGGCAAAAGAAACTGTCGGAGAATACAACATTTTGGCTCATTTGAGACGCACCCCTGCACTGATCAGTGTATTTGAGGCGTTGATGATGTCGAAAGAGCTTAGAGACACAATGATGGAGGTGTTGCAAGAACCCGAGAAGTTCCAAGCTTATTTGGCGGAAAAGCATATGACTGGGGCCCTTTATGTGGAGCCCAAAAGTCAGATTACATTCACAGATGTGGACCTAATGATGGGAAAGGCCCAGCATAATCAACCACTCTATATTACAGGCAAAACCAATGGAAATCAACTAAGCCGAATGTTGGTAGATCCAGGCTCCTCCATCAACATTTTGCCTTTGAGATCATTGAATCAATTGGCTTTGGGAGGAAGGCGTTTGTTGGATGAGAACGTCTATATCCATGGGTTCAACCAAAACTCTGAACGAGCATTGGGGTCAATCACTCTTCCTATGAAGTTTGGAGAGCTCGAAACCTTGGTCAAATTTTATGTAATCGATGCCGATACATCATACAAGGCTTTGTTAGGAAGACCATGGTTACATGAGAATTACCTTGTGCCATCCACTCTCCACCAATGTGTCAAATACATACATGACGGTGAGCAAAAGACAATCAAGGGAGATCCACAATATTATGGGGCACATGAAGTGGAATTAGAAGAGATTGAGCGGTTTTACGCTCCAACTTCACAAAGGAGTACCTCCCCCCGAATGAGATGGCGAGCTGAAAAAGAAGATGAAGGTGATAATAAAAAAGTAATTTCGAAAGGAAAGGCCAAGACCTCATGTGCCGTCAAGACTCCGCTCTATATAAAAGATGAAGAAAGTGATCGAAGTGGAAGTCCTTGCGGCACGAAAGATTTTGAAGGAAGAAATGATCAAAAGCAAAGAAAAGTGATCTATGCATACGATACCGACTCTGATGAGGGGTTTGGTAGAAGTGAAGACTCGATGGCCATAGAGCAAATCCCACTGGGTTATTTTAAAGAGCTTACCCCGAGAGAAGTGAACCAAATAAAGGATTTGGAAACTTTCTATGTTCCTCCTAAAGTGGAAAAAGTTCAAAAAAGGATGGTGTTTCATAAAGGAATTTTATTCTACAAAGCCGAAAGTGTGGAGCCATCAGATGGGGCACCTTGCTCTGATGATTGGGAGAGGTGGTTAGAAGAAGAAGATGATGAATTTGAAAGGATAGAAGTAATGGGCCACTATAACAAAGGGTTGATAGGTTTGTTTCAAAAGGCCCGTTGTTTGGAGCCAATTTCGAGGCGGAGTGCGAAGGCATTTCAAGAGTTGTGGAGTGAAAAGTCTATGTGGGTCAAGGGACTAGATGGAAAGCTCAAGAAGACCAGAGGATTAGGCTTTCAAACGCCTCAAGAAGAGGTCTTATTCGTTGAGTGCCACATGGTGGGTATAACGCCCATTGAGTCACATCCAGAAGAAAATGAAGAAGAGTTCATACAGGTTGCGAAGAATGCACCTCGAGAATTAGAGGAAGGAGGTCAGAACACAATTGATGAACTTTTAGAGATAGATTTGGATACCAAGGATGATCCAAGGCCAACATTCATAAGTGCATCGCTTCCCCCTGAGAAGCAAGAGCAATTGAAAGCACTCTTGATGGAATATAAGGATTGTTTTGCATGGAACTACACTGAAATGCCCGGACTTGACCCTAGTTTGGCTTCTCATAAATTGAAGATAGATCCTAGTGTGAAACCCGTTAAGCAAGCCCCAAGGCGCATGCGGGTCGAGCTTGAAGAGAAGGTTGTTGAAGAGGTGAAGAAGTTGATTGATGCAGGTTTCATTAGGGAGGAAGAAAATCCCATTTGGGTTGCCAACATTGTGCCGGTGAAAAAGAAAAATGGTCAAATTCGAGTGTGTGTGGATTTCAGAGACTTGAATAAGGCATGCCCAAAAGATGACTTTCCGTTGCCCGTGACTGAATTGATAGTCGACTACACTTCTTCTTTTGTGGTGTATTCCTTCATGGATGGGTCATCAGGCTATAATCAGATCCCTATGGATGAAGAAGACCAAAGGCACACATCCTTTCGGACACCAATAGGTATCTTTTGTTACAAGGTAATGCCGTTTGGATTGAAAAACGCAGGGGCAACTTACCAAAGGGCAATGACCAAGATATTTGATGATTTAATTCACAAGATAGTCGAGTGTTATGTGGATGACTTGGTAGTTAAGGCCCGGTCAATTGATGAACACTTTGAGCACTTAAGAGTTGTGTTTGAAAGATTGAGGAAATATTCTTTGAAGATGAACCCTTTGAAGTGTGCATTCATGGTGTCTTCTGGAAAGTTTCTGGGATTTGTGGTGAGACACAGGGGCATTGAAATTGACCCCGCAAAAATCAAGGCGATTAGAGAAATGCCTCCCCCGAAGACTCTCAAGCAACTCCGCTCTCTGCAGGGGCAGTTGGCTTACGTCAGAAGGTTTATTGCTAATCTTTCTGGAAGAATTAAGCCGTTCACTCACCTGACCAAAAAAGATGTACCTTTCAAATGGGATGCAAAGTGTCAGGAGGCTTTCGAGGACATAAAAGAGTACCTCCTGAAACCACCTGTCCTCGCTGCGCCCATTCAAGGGAAGCCATTGATCCTCTATACCACAGCCTTGGATGGATCTTTGGGTGCACTTTTGGCTCAAGAGAACGAAGAAGGGAAAGAAAATGCTCTATACTACTTGAGCCGTATGTTGGTTGGGGCCGAGCAATCTTATAGTCCAATTGAAAAGCATTGCCTAGCTTTGGTGTTTGCCACTAAGAAGCTAAGGCACTACATGTTGTCTCACAAGGTCACGTTGATATCAAAGGTGGACCCGTTGAAATATCTCATGACTAGGCCCATGTTAACGGGAAGGTTGGCAAGGTGGGCTATTGCTCTCATGGAATTTGACATTACTTATGCACCTCAAAAGGCTATAAAAGGGCAAGCGATGGCCGACTTCTTGGCAGCACATCCTGTTCCTGATGATTCCCCTTTGAATTGTGAGTTCCCAGATGAACAAAGCCTGTGTTTGGAGGAAAAAGAAGCAGGTTGGGTAATGTTCTTTGATGGGTCATCTGCTATACAACCTTCTAAGAGGCCTGAGCTACCTCGAGTTCGAGCGGGGGTGGGTTTGGTTTTTGTTACACCTCAAGGAGGCATCCTTCGCCACTCGATAGCATTGACTGAGCCATGCACAAACAAGTTGAAGGAATATTTGATGTGAAAAAGCCTGAATTAGTGAAATATCATGAAAGAGCTCAAGAGTTAATGGCCAAATTCTCAAAGATCACTTTTGAAAAGGTGTCAAGAGCTTCCAATGGCATGGCCGATGCTTTGGCTCGAGTAGCTACTCAGTTGAGCAAGCCTGATGGGGAAGAAGTGCAAATCATCATAAGAAATCGACGATCCCTTGCACCTTATCTATTGGAGATTGAAAAGGAAATGAATGCCAATCTTTTTGTGGATTTGGAGGAATGGGAAGCGGACTTGCTGATGGACCCAGATGAAACCATGGAAGTAGAAGTAGACGAAAAGGAAGATTGGAGAAAATCTTTTGTGGAGTACTTCAAATATCAAATTCTTCCTACAGAAAGGGCCGAAAGAGAACAGTTGAAGCGAAGGATTCTCCGATATGTCTATGTGAATGACACCTTGTATAGACGGTCTTATGATCAGTTGTGGTTGAGATGTGTGTCATATGATGAAGCTCAAAGAATCGTGAAAGAAGTGCATTCGGGTTTTTGTGGAGCTCATCAGTCAGGTCCTAAAATGAGACTTCATATCAAAAGGATGGGGTACTATTGGCCAACCATGATTGTGGATTGTGAAAATCAAGCAAAGAAGTGCCACATGTGCCAGGTACATGGTGATTTCATACACCAACATCCTAATCCGTTGCATCCAACGGTGGCCTCTTGGCCGTTTGATATGTGGGGAATGGATGTGATCGGACTCATTGATCCACCATCTTCAAAAGGACATAAGTTCATTTTGGCCATCACCGATTATTTCTCTAAATGGGCTGAAGCGGTTCCTTTGAAAGAAGTGAGAAGTAGGGATGTTATTCAGTTTCTCAAGAATCATGTGTTATACCGTTTTGGTACACCAAGGGAGATCACATCTGATAATGGCACTGCCTTTAAGAGCGGCGAGATCTATGCTTTTGCCAGGCAACACAAGATAAAGTGGAAATATTCTTCTATTTACAATCCAAGGGCTAATGGATTAGCAGAGGCTTTCAACAAGGTCTTGATTAAACTTTTGAGAAAAACGGTGGGGAATAATCATCGGAATTGGGATGAAAAACTCCAAGAAGCACTTTGGGCGTATCGCACGACCTATAGAACCCCCACTCAAGCAACTCCCTACTCATTGGCATTTGGGACGGAAGCGGTGTTGCCATTGGAAATCGAATTACCATCTCTCAGGGTAGCCATGCATGCAGGTTTACCTATGGATAAGCGGGCTCGCTTAAGGCTCGAAGAATTGGATGCCATGGATGAGAAGAGGTTAATGGCTCAACAAAGTCTGGAGCTGTATAGAACACAAATGACTAAAGCCTATGATAAAATGGTAAGGCCTCGTGCTTTTAAAGAAGGAGATTTGGTGTTGGTCCTACGAAGGCCCATCTTGGGGCGACATCATGGCCCAAAATTTGCCCCAAACTGGGAAGGGCCTTACATCATTAAAGAGGTGTATGAAGGAGGGTCCTACAAACTGGTGGACAAGGAAGGAAAGTGTGCAATTCCACCAATCAATGGCCGGTACTTGAAGAAGTACTACACATGAGAATGTTCTATTATAAAAAAAAATTATTAATTAAATTAATTAAAAATAAATATATGTACTAAGCCCAATAAAGTCTAACCCCATACATCCAAAACTCTCATAATACCCTAAAAAAAAAAAAAAAAAAAAAAAAAAAAAAAAAAAAAGGGCTTCTTATAAACCTTAGCCAATAAATTTCCAACAAAATCCAAAATTCCACCATAAATAAATCTAGTTTCCAAAATAAACCCAAAATATTAGCCAATAAAAGGGGTAAGTTTTTGAAAAGAGACTCGCCCCGCTTTTGTGAAAATTTACCCTTATGTTATAATCCGCGGTCGATGATGAGACTTTCGGGTCTTGGAGAACGCGAAGCCGTGTCAAGGAAAGCCTTTGTGGTATTCCAAGACACCTATGCCTAATGAAGATTAAGCCTGTGTGGCGTCTGAAGGCATTAAGGCACCGCCCAATGAAGCTATCTGAGGGCACCAAAACCCCACATCAATCGCGCCCATGCCGTATCAATGCCAATTGAGTGCCATTATGATGAGTGCCTATACCTAACGAGAGGGTAAGCATGAGCGGGTGAGGAAAATAAAAAGGATGACTTGCCTTTTATGGCCCCATAAGTCATTCCTTCCACCAAAAATGTTCTCAGCTCCACAAAATCCACCAGCCAAAATATAGTATAGGAAATGTTCCGAGAAGGTGCAAGGAAAAATCGAAATGCTCAAGGTCGATATCAAGAAGGAAATGGAAGTTGGAAGCAAAGTCTATATAAATCCAAACCCAAAGAAATACAGGCGTGGGCTAAATTCCCTCAGCCTAAATTGTGGTGCAGATTTATGTATACCCTAAACCCAAGCAAACAAACATAAAATGTGGGCCAAAATACCCACCCAAATCAAAGGAAAGCGTGTGAGATTCATGGAAAACCTTGAGCATGGAAAGTCGACCAAGCACAAGTTTGACGAGTACCAAAGGAATGGAACTTCATGATCCAAGAAGGATTAGTCAAGAAAACGGTCAAGAGAAACCACTGGAATCGCTTGTTCCCATTTCAGAATTGTTACAACCAATTCCAGTGGGGGGAATTTGTTTAACCCAAAAATATTATGCCAAATTGCATGAATTAAATAGCCCATTTTATGACAAATAAATCCAAGGAAGCTCAAAAATCCACGAAAAATACCAAACCAGCTCCAAAAATTTCCAAAAATTACCCAAAAATCCCCTAGGAATTATGATGAATTATCATGATTTCAAAATGCCAAAAATGTCAAAAGAAGCCCTCCATTTTGCAAAGAAACCCTAAAATTCTACAAAATTGCCAAAAATAAATTCATGTGGAATTTCCCAAAACTCTTTGAACCATTAAATTTCTCATATTTTTCTGAGTTTGCCCATAAAATTTCATCCAAAAATACCCAAGGGAAGGCCCTTAAATGGTTTATTTTCACTTGGTAGCAAAAGAAATGGTTTATTTTAAATGAAATATCAGAAAATCCCAGAAAACTCCTGGAAATCTGTCGCGTGCAACCAATTGCAGCGGATCCCAGAGGGGGTGCGACGTCGCTGCGTTTAAAATCCTCCATCCCGCCTGGAAGTTTGCTTAGACCCGGTGCATAGACCAAAAACGCTGAAATAATTGATCTCTTCATTGGCTCACGGAAGACCAAAACCACCTACCTTTCTCTCCCTCATTTAACATGACAAGTGGGGCCCGCGCTGTCAGAGCCTTCTTCAACCTTGGTAAAAACAGATGTCGCGATTTCTTACCGCCAGAGGCCTGGTAAAAGGGGTGAATTCGACGCTTTCTGTCGACGTGGCTTCATCCTTGTCCGCAGACGCCAAAACCATGCTGCCTGGCCCATGGTTTTGCAAAACCAAACCCTAGGTGCAGCTGGATCTCGACCATTGATGGAGAACGGAGGGTGGAGATTGGACCGTGCCATGGAGGTGATGCCCTAATTCCCTGCCTATATAAACCCCATTTTTCGAGCTAAAAAAGAGGAGGAGAGAGGTAGCCGTCAGTGTGTATTAGGATAGTTGAATTCAATTGAACTTAATTGAGTGAAAAACAGTGAGTAGAAGAAGGAGACAGTAGATCAAACAGTTAGGGAAAAGAGAAAGAAGGAAAAATGGTGGGTTGCTCTTGTGTAAATAATGCTGTTTAAATGAAGGAAGCTTGTGAAAAGATTAAATTTTAGTATCTCTCTCCCTTTTCTGCCTTGTCTGACTCAACCACCGAATGATGGTGCGATTGAGCATTTGAAGCATAGGTCTTATGGGCCATGGTCTGAAGCTTAGCTCAGTCATGGCCACAAGATGGTTATTTAGGTGCCTCATGAAAGTTTGTAGCTTAGCTCTTCATTTCATGAGGTATCCCTTGGTTCAAGAGGGAATCAACAAAGGCCACCATTGGAGAGTTTGTAGCATAGCTCAATTCTCCTATGGAAGGTTTAATTTGACTTGGTTTAAGGTTCAGAGCATGGCTCTGACCTTGCCATGTTCAAAGCATTACCAAAACGCAAAAACAGTGAATAAATGGTGTAATATTCCAACCAGCCCCCCTTTGTACATAATTCACCCAAAATGCCGGACCTAAGTGCATAAAATAAGATATGTTATGTGTTCTTTAAGTTATCTTTTCATTTCCATGAAATAAAAATGCATATGTGAATATATTCAAATCTGGCCAGCAATTGAAAAATAAGAAAAATAAGGTTATCTTTGCATAAAAATATGAAATTGAGCATGAACAGTAGGTACAGGACTTATTGAACAACAGGGAATGAATTTTCCAATTTTTGGAGATTTCTGTGATTTTATATGATTTAATAAGGACAGCAGGGGTATTTCATTAAAGAAAGATGCTATCCTCTAAATCCTGGATTTTTATATAAAAGTGCTTATACAGAAAGTTTCCAAATATGTTCTTGGGTATTTCTACAAATTTTCAGAATTTTAGAATAAATGTAGAGTTGATTTCTTATTTATTTTAAATAAGGCAAAAATAAAAAAAATGTGTGTAATAAACAACTATATTGCATAAAATTCCGTTGAATACTCTCTTTTGTTCTAAGCACCTTCCCTGTGCATGTTGCGACTGCTGCAAGTCATTTTACTACATCCTGACAAGTCAAATTAAAGATTATCAGAAACAGTAAAGAGGTGAGGTAAAAGCAAAATCTAAAAACTATGAAAAGTACATTAAAGCATGCTTTTGCGATCTGTATCAATTTGAGCATCTAAAATATATCTAATCAGACCTATATGGAGTATTAAATCAAACTAAGTTACTGAAGTCCCACTTACATATGACTTAAGAAATTGAATAAAAGCACAAAAAGTTACACTCTCTGCCTACATCCTTCTTATACCAAGTCGAGATGCCTCAAATAAAATCAAGGTCACAGACAAGATAAAATTGACCCCTTGAAGCTGTCTATACGCTGACTGGTGCAAAAAGGGAGTTCTGTGGGCCCCACAACCGGAGTTCAGTTCAGCCCAATTTGGGACCGAAGTGCCTCAGTTGAGTAAGCCTCTCCCCAAGCTCTTCCACGCAAAATTGATCCCATAATGGTCCTCAAAGCATCAACAAGAGCGTATGAAATCTCTTACTGGCAGAGGAAAATGGTCAGAAAGTTTCGAACGCCATTAATGGCGAGCTGAAGTTCCTTAGGTACCATGTGGAAGTAGGCGACTCCATAGCACGAATTGAACCTATCAATCTCCTCACCTCACTCCCACGATCTAAACGCACCTAGTCTCGACCCCTACCATGGCCTGTGGCGTCGCAATTTGGCCGGAGAAGAAGCGAGGGCTTTTCTGCAAAAAGTCCATCTTCGACGGAGGGAGAGACGTTTAAACGCGATCTGTCGCGGATTTTCTGTGTCGGATTTGGTGTGGCAGGTCAGCTCACTCGCCACATGAAGTCCAGCGCAAAGTCAGCGTTTCTGGCCCAGTCAGCGCACACGTGGTCCAATCACGATTTTCCACATCAGCTGAATTTTCAAAAATTAATTAAAAATAGTGTACAACTCAGAAAAATTCAAATAAAATATCCATAAAATCTTAAAAATCTGTAGAATCTAGATTTACTGATATTTTGGTATAAAATTATGTCATTTTGTGCCTCTTTTGTATTTTCAAAGTATTTTCTAATTAAAATTGAGTTTTATAAATTGTTGAAACTTCAAAAATTCACCAAAATTAGTAGGAATCTCAGAAAAATCCAAATAAACTATCCAAAAATTTCTAAAAATCTAAATAAACCAAATCTAATATTATTTTCATATGCTATTTTGTCAAAATAAATAGTTTCTTATTTTTGAAGTATTTTTCTTATAAAAATCTAATTTTATAAATTCTAGAAAAATGGTCAAATATTTTAATAAATTTTCTAAGTAATTTTATCACTTTCTTGTTAAGTATAATCAAAATTTAAAGATAAATTTGGTAATATTTAGAAATTTTCCTTTTATTCTAGATAATATAAGAAATAAAATAAATAAAAAAAATAATAAATAATAATAATAATTATAATAAATCATAAATAAATCATCAAACAATAAATAATATCATTATGAATATTAAATAATAAATAAATCCCAATATGATGAATAAATAAATTTTAGGCAATAAAGAGTAAATGATTAAATAATAAATGAACAAGTTATTACAAATAAGTCTTAAATTGTAAATAATAAATAAATAATAAGTAACTTAATAATCATAAATAAATAATAAATAATAAATGTTAAATAAATCATAAATACTAAATAAATAAATCATAAAATAAATAATAAACACATAATTCAATAAATGAAGGAATGAATAGTAGATAAATAATAAATAAACAAATAAATTAATAAACAACTTAAAATATAATTAGATAAATCATATTAAATGAGACTAAATCAAGTTAAATCCGAATCAAGTGTAATTTAAATGAAACAAATCTCTCTAAATCAAATCAAGACAAATCAAGCTAAATTAAATCAAATAAAAATAAATCAAATCAAATCAAATTAAATAAAGTCAAATCAAATTAAATCAAATCCTGTCAAGTTGGATCAAATCAAATCAAGTGAAGTCAAAATCCTCCCAAAATCTTTTTGTTCTCACAAGCCCCTAAATGGCCGAGAATTTCAAATCTTTTTGTTCTCACAAGCCCCTAAATGGCCGAGAATTTCAAATCCTTTGTTCTCACAAGCCCCTAAATGGCCGAGAATCCCAAATCCTTTGTTCTCACAAGCCCCTAAATGGCCGAGAATCCCTAAAATCTTTTTGTTCTCACAAGCCCTCAAATGGCCGGGAACCAATTCTCACAAGCCCCAAATGGCCGAGAATTTCAAATCCCTTTGTTCTCTCAAGCCCCTAAATGGCCGAGAATTACCAAATCAAAGTTCCCTTTTATTCTCACAAGCCCCTAAATGGCCGAGAATTTCAAATCCCTTTGTTTTCACAAGCCCCTAAATGGCCGAAAACCGATTCTTTAAGCCCCCAAATGGCCAAGGATCGTAAAATCAAATCACCCTCATAGTCAAAACATAAAAATAAATAGTTTCAGCTTTAGTTTTAGTGTTAGTTTTAGTTTCATATATTCTTGGTTGTTTCAAATAATTAGTTTTAGATGTATTTTAGATATTCTCAATTGGGCCCCGTCAATTAAGTCTGGTGCCATCAATTGAATCCAGTCTTAACCCAAAAGAAATAAACTATTTATATCCTCAATTGTGCCCCGTCAAATTAGGTTTGGTGCTACCAATTGAGCCTTGTCTAAACCAAAAGAAATAAATTCCTTGTTGAGTATTAAAACCATTTAAACAACGATTTTCTAGCCTATTACATTTAATTTCTCGAATCTCTTAATCAGAGGTTCTCGTGGGAAACCATGGGGTAATTAACAATAGGGGCTTGCGCCTATTGGAAAGAAAGGATCCACAAATTAATAAACCCTTACGAGAATGGATTCTAGTCGATGTTCTCTAGTCGTTAAGAGACATCAGCACTTGAATTCAAACTCGTGAGGGGTGAATCTAAGACTTATTCTCGTTCTTGAGGAAACCCAATCATTCTTCGAGAAATGACGAAAAAGTCACCACAAGATGTCGCAGGCGTGTATCTCCCTGAGCCTGTATTTGCACATGGGCAGCTATATGTCGCACTCTCAAGGGCAACTTCGCCTAAAAGCCTAAGGATGCTTATTGTCAACCCAGACAATAAGTACCCAAATTACACAAAAAATATTGTATACAAAGAAATATTTCGCGCAACAGGTTGCCACTACTCACTACTATATTGTTCAGATTTGTTTCTATGTACATTTAAAATACATTCTTTTTTTCTCTGGATAACAAACCGTCAATTTAATACAGTGTAACACTTCTTTTTTCCCGAGCAGGTGATCATGAATCCCCCAGTTCCAGTCGCCAGCCTAACACTAACCACTAAGACGGACATTTTGAGGATACATGGCAGGCCGGTTAGGATATGGCCAGCACAGGACTCACGCTTCGGCAGGGTGTACAGCATGGGATTCCTGTTCATCGACCACACAGTGAGTTTTCAAATTCTACATCAATACCTCCTTAAATTCTGCAACGGTCAATAATCTTACATACACCTACATCAGATCATATTCTGTTTTCCAAATTTACATAATTTTCTCCATCTTACGCTTAAAAAACCCTAATTTGTTCAAAATGACACACAGGAAAAAAAAAAAGTCCAACCTGCATGAACTCAATGATTACTAATAAATATGATTTCCAATTTCAGGGTGGCAAGATACAGGGATGCATTCCAGTAACGGACTACCAGAGGCTTTCTAATATTTTCTCGGAAGAAAATATTTGCGAGATCTCTAGGTTCACCGTAGAAGGCTCTATTACTGACTATCAAGTTGTCAAGCATCCATACATGCTCAGCCTCACCAGAGAGACACTAATCACAACACTGCAGCCAAACATCTACGATATCCCTAGAAACTACTTTGAGTTTGCCTCTTTTGATGATTTGGGGGTCAGAATAACTCATTTGAAAGCAGTTACAGGTTAGCCACACTAACAATGTTGTTTGTACATGACTCAAGAAAAAAAAATAGAAAAACCAAGCATCAAATCCTTACAGACACTAATAATTGTTTGTTTCGGTTGCCTGGCACAGATGTAATTGCAAGGTTGGTTGGTTTTGGAGATATCATTGAAAAAAATAATGGGCCACAGCCATCAAGAGTCCAAGCAATGTATTTGACAGACAACAGGTGATTAAACTTTACAAACATACTTACAGAATCCATTATTGAAAAACTGGTTAATAGCTGCAGCTCCTTGACTTATTAAAACATAAAGCTCTTAACTGCATACGAGCACATTTTTGTGACAAGTATTTATCGGCAATACATTTTCAGGGCTAAGACGGTGGAGGTTGCACTATGGGGAGACCACATCAACCACTTCAATGTCCCAGAACTATTCGAACAATCTAAACAAAGACCCATCATCATTGCATGCAACTCTGTGCAGCTGAAATATTGGAGAGGCAAGTTCCTATATAGTACCCACTCCTGAAAAACTAATTTGTAAATCACCAAAGAAATATCTGATAAGTTTCAAACTATAGGAATTTATGGGCTCAAGACCTACAGTGGCACACGTTTCTATACAGATCCGTCAATAAAGGAGATAGCAGACTATTTGGCAATGTAAGCAATATCATCATATTATAGTTTAGTCTGTAAATAAAATGAATAACCAACAAAACCAATAATGATGTTTGCATGAATTATCTTTTTTTTTTTTTTTTTTTTTTTTTTTTGCAGGACACCATATGATGGAAACCCTATCACCCTGCATGCAACAGCTGAGACATTCAACATCCATTGGGCACAATCCTCAGCTTTACAGCGCAGTGCTCCAATCAAGATGACAATACAACAGCTCAATGGTCTCTACCTTGATGCATACAATGTAAACAAAAATCTTGACTCATCAAAACAACATCAACACAATTCGTATAAGCTTTCAATCATTTAACTCATCTGTTACTAACTGTTCAAATTCACAGGAAAACCACTACCAATGTGCAGCGATAATAATGAACGTGAACAACCGCTTTGATTGGCACTACCAAAGCTGCCCCGAATGTCACAGGAAACTAACTCAGAATACCACAGGAGCATGGTGTGGACATTGCAACATCCGCAGGGCAAACAGCACACCATGGTAAACAATCGATCCATATACACCCCTAATTTCTCTGATATCACAAAATTTTAAAATTATTTAAACTTTAAATTCTCATGACAGGTATAAAATCAGAGTGCAAGTGGCGGACCATACAGGGAGTGCACAGTTTGTTATGCTTGGACGTCTCGGTGAAGCTGCTGTCGGAATGACCGCACAGACACTAGCAGCAATCCAGCAGCAGAACAATAATGTCCCTGATCAACTTATGCGCATTGTTGGGAAAAAATACCTGTTCACCGTTGCTGGCAAACAACGCACATCCCAACAAGAAAATCGCACATACACTGTTCTCAGCATGCTAGACGTACCACCTGAGATGCTAGCTCTCCTGCCACAACCAATACTAGATCATGAAGTGGGAGACCTCCTGTCAAATGAATCACCATTTACAGCACTCGCTGACCCGCACACACCACCGCACCCATCTGCAGCAACATCCTCAACACCTCACATGCCTGCCGGAAATCTCCTCACCTACCACACTCCACCAGGTGCAGCAGAGGCATCTGATGATGCTCCCAAACAAGCTCGCGGGAAAAGGTATATCTATCAGCATACTCACAAAAAAATTAGTTTGAATAGTTATTGTTATCTAAATATTCCTGTCCTTGAAATATTAAGCTAGCCAGTTATTGTTATCTAAATACACAGGCCTCTTCTCAAAGAAGAAGATGATGCTGAAGCCCTGACAAAAAATGTAAAAAGAAAACTGGAATTCACCGACACCACAACAGACAACCCGCACAGGTATTCTGACTAAGTTTAAATAACACAAAATTTTCAAATTATTTAAACTCCTAATGTATTTACTTTTTATGATTTGCTTTTCATACATTTGTACTTTTTATATATTTGCCTTATCTGCTTTAACTTTGGCATGATCAAATTGGCACAACACATTTTTACTATTGTATTCATTTCCTGCAAGAGTTCATATATCTGCTTTAACTTTACAATGCAAACTGCTATTACCATAAACTTTACAATAAAAAATATACACACAGTCACGCACAAACCACCTGATTTGAAAACCATATACACATCAATAACAAAACCTTGCAAATTACAGCTACCAAGCAGCCGCCCCAACACCACCACATGAGTGAACATCACCATTGTCGCCGCCAAATCCGCCTTTTGAAGCCCTACAACTATATCTGAGTCACCCTTTTGGAGCAAGCACCTGGCAGTTATCACAACCTGTAGCACTAAATTGAGCTGATCGTCCCTTGCCAGTGTTGCTGGTATGAATCGATTATGCTTTTATCAACTCTAGATGTGTTTTGTTAGGTTATGAATTACTTATGGATTAGTTATGAATTAGTTATCCTGTATGTGATGATATGGTGAACTCCTTTGCTTTGCTGAGGGCACTTATTTCCACTTAATTTCAATGGAACCGCTACTTGCTGTCTTAAGATTACTTATGATATCGATTTACAATCTACAATACAGCACTTCATAGTTTTTATTTAGAACCATGACACAGTATTCAACAATAAAACCATATATAGCATCACACACATATTACACATCTGCATACAGCACAGTGCTACCAAGACTTAGAAATACCCCTGACACAACACACAGCACACAAAAACACACAACAGACATGACAGACAAACACATAAAACCGCCACCACACTGATACAAAGCAGAACTAACCTGTCAAACCCACAGAAACCCAACACCAAATTAGCTTTGACCTCCCCCCCCAAATCACTGCTAGGGCCACCTGTCTCGCCACCGCCATCTTTCTCACCACCACCATCTTTATCATCCCAAGTCAGGTAAGGTGCAACAAGTTTGTCCATGAGCATCTTGAAAAAGATAAGTCCTTGCCTATCCATCACACCCTCTCCGGCAATAGGCTGGTTGCCTCCACTGCTGGAACCAGACGTCACCGCCATGTCAGCAATCAAGGCATGAGTAGGCTGAACCTCATCTCTCGAAACTTCGCTGGCCCGGTCAACACTACGAACACCTCGCCGCACATACACACGTTCAACCACCTTCTTCCCTTTTCCCTTGCTTGCCTCACCTTTCTCCATTTCACTGACAAAACACAACAGCTCTTATTTTGGTTCTCTCAACTAAAAAAGCTGCCCAACACCTTCATACAATACCAATTATGTTACATAGAAACACCTCTTCACAAATTTATAGATAGACTCATTTCAATCAGCAGGACAAATATAGAAAATCAACAGTTCTTGCCAGACCTACCTACAGACCTGCAAAACAAACAAATATTTGAGCACATCAAAACATTCCATGTATAGATGTCTATGCCATTAATATTTTGCATCAATCTGTCATCATCAAAGCATAAGGCATATCTGTCATTAAATAATAGTATCAATTAATTCAACATGCATCCAGCCAAAACAGTACTGTCACCTTTCCTTTTTTTGAAGAAATTTTTTTGTACAATTGTCTGCATAACTGATATAGTATCAGTTAGTATCAATTGTCTGGATGCTTAAATCACCCAGTAGTAGACAGCAAATTAAATGGCAAATTGTTAGAAATAGTATAGAATGATTTTCTTTTAAAGGCATATGTGCAGCTTAGTGAATATTTTCTGCAATCATCTGGATAACAGATCATCACTTGGCAATATTGATGGTGTGGAATCTTTTATAGGTAGACCTTGTACCACCCTAACAAAAGAAAACCTACTCTGAATTGCTCAGAACACGGGTGCTATTTGTGTGCAAAGTTACAATAAAAATCGCCATTGCTTTATGACATGGTTTTTTGTATTGATTGGTATAGCAGAATAAGGGGAATCACGGGAAATTATAAGAGGGACACAGCCAACTAAGTTGGGCAGAATTTTTAGGCAAAAAGTTAATTGGTAACGTTGGCAAAACTAACTAGGGCTCATAAAAACATACATCTAGAGCGCAGCCTTACAATTGAATTAACATGTTATGTGTCTTCTGACTCGAAAAAGGATTGCAATACCTTATTACTTAAAGCAGTTCACAGTGATTTGTATTTTTTAAGCATGTGAGGGGTCCTAATGTATTATTGATTTCCTGCAAATTGGCTCCATGTATTTACTTTTTATAATTTCCTTTTCATACATTTGTACTTTTTATATATTTGCCTTATCTGCTTTAACTATGACGTGATCAAATTGACACAACATAGTTTTCACTATTGCATTCATTTCCTACAAGAGTATATATATTTTCTTTAACTTTACAATACAAACAGCTCTCACCATAAAAACATTTTCATCGCGCCCTCGCATAGGTATGCATCGCGCAACGCGCGAGCTAAGGGCTAGTTTTTATCAACTTTTTTCCATTGTTGGTTTGATTTGAGTACAAGTTGTTCCTGTAATGCTGCTCTTCCTCCCCCTGCAATAGGAAAAATTAACTTTGGTTGCGAATGTAACTTGCGAGGATTAAATTGACAATTATGGTTGGGCAACAGATGGTTTTATTTTTTTATATTAAAAGAAAGGAAATAGCAAGAATAAAAGCTTGAAGACTTTATGAGTTATGATTATGAGTCATATGACCATTAATAATAAATTACAAGGCGATGACAGTTCATTGCTGGTTGTGAATTGTACACAGACTTATTGCATGCGGAGTTGAAATGCGTTGATTTCTTGTCAAAATAATTGAGAAATTTAGAGAAACTTAGAAGACACAAGACTCCCAAGAAAACTCCCTACCCACCCAATTTTATTTCATTTGTTCAATTTTTTTTTTTTTTACACAGCCTAGTTCTCAAGCTTATATCGTACAGAGGAGAAAAGCAGAAATAGAAAGTTTTTATTAATAGAATTACAATTATCTAAAATAAAAACAGCTGCAGATCCCTTTTGATATGCACACATGATCTTCTTTCCATCCTTGCCTAAATACAAATCATCTGAATATATCTCTTTAGATACCGAGTGTAATCTTAACACTCCCCCTCACGAGGTAACATAAATATCAATCATTCCAATCTTCTTCAATATTTCTTCAAATGGTTAAGTTGCAACTGCCTTGGTTAAGATATCTGCCAACTGATCTGAAGATCTAACAAAAGGCAAAGAAATAATGTGAGATTCAAGTTTTTCTTTAATAAAGTGTCTATCTACCTCTATATGTTTTGTCCTGTCGTGTTGTACTGGATTATGTGATATGGCGATAGCAGCTTTATTATCACAATATAAGTTCATCTCATTTCCACCTTCAAGCTTCAATTCTGTGATTAATTTTCTTAACCACAACAGCTCACAAATTCCTTTGACTATGCCTCTAAATTCGGCTTCAGCACTTGATAAGACAACCACGTTCTGTTTTTTGCTTCTCCATGTTACTAAATTACCCCCAACAAATATAAAGTACCCAGATGGATCTTCTATCCACGATATTCCCTGCCCAATATGCATCAATGTATCCCTCAATATTTAGATGCCCATTTTTATTAAATTTAATTCCTTTTCCAGGTGTTCCGTTTAGATATCGCAAAATTCTTGTGACAACTCCCATGTATTCTTCACTCGGATTATGCATGAATTGACTCACTACCCCTACTGCATAAGCAATATCAGGTTTAGTATGTGACAGATATATAAGTCTACCAACTAATCTTTGGTACTTTCCTTTATCTGTAGGACACTGGTTAGAACCAATCTCATACTTCACGTTTTGTTCCATTGGAGTGCTGACTGGTTTACAATCCAACATACCTGTTTCTGCCAGGAGATCAAGAATGTATTTTCTTTGAGAAAGAAATATACCTTTTTTTGTACGTGATACTTCAATCCCTAGAAAATATTTTAGACCTCCCAAGTTTTTCATTTCAAATTCTCGTGACAACTTCATTTCAAGCTTTTCAATTTCATCTTTATCATCACCGGTTATAATCATATCATCTACGTAGATAATAAGAATTGCAATTTTACCTTGATTTCTTTTAAAGAACATAGTATGATCTGAGTCCCCTTGGGTATATCCATAACTTTTCATGGCTTTGCAAAACCGTCCAAACCACGCCCTTGGTGACTGTTTCAAACCATACAGTGCCTTTTTAAGCCTACACACTTTGTTTTCTGATCCAATGTATTTCAAGCCGGGTGGTAGCTCCATATATATTTTTTCTTCCAGATCTCCATGCAAGAATACGTTTTTGATATCAAATTCATGTAATGGCCAGTCAAGATTAGCTGCAAGAGATAACAAAACTCGAACCGACTTTAATTTAGCCACAGGAGAAAAAGTTTCTTGAAAATCTATTCCATATGTTTGTGTGTACCCTTTTGCTACTAACCTGGCTTTATATCTTTCAATTTTTCCATCAGCATTGTACTTGATTGTATATACCCATTTACACCCCATTGGTTTCTTTCTTGGTGGTAATTCAACTATCTCCCATGTATCATTTTTTTCTAAAGCCTCCATTTCTATCCCCATTGCTCTCATCCATTCTTTACTTTTCATAGCATCTTCTACTCTTTCTAGTATAGCAATAGAAGATAAACATTCTGCAAAATTCTTTAATGGTTGTGCTAAATTTTGTGTTGAGGTATAGTTTGTAATGGGATACTTTGTTTCTTTACTTGTTCCATCTTCTGGAATATATCTCTTTGGTGGTTTGCCACGATTAACACGTGGAGGTAATCTTGGGATGGACTCAGGAATACATACCTTGATATCAAATGTGTTACTCCTAGATACATGAGCATTCTCAGATGTAGGTGCATTTTCCGATGTAAGTGCACTCTCAGATGCATGTGAACTTTCGGATGCAGGTGCACTCGTAAGTGCAGGTTGATGCTCGGGTGCACTTCCGGATGCAGGTGCACTCCTGAGTGCAGGTGGATACTCGTGTGTACTTTCGGATGCAAGTGCATTCTCAGATGCAGGTGCACTCCTGAGTGCAGGTGGATGCTCAGGTGCACTTCCTGATGCAGGTGCACTCCTGAGTGCAGGTGGATGCTCGTGTGCACTATCCTCCGATTCCAGTTCTCTTCCTTCTGGCCAATGCTCGGTATCACCATATTCAATTGGATTTGAAACGGTCAAGGGACTACACAGGAAGTGAAAGTCTGGTTCTATGTTAGTGTTCCCCCCCTGAACCAGACCCTGTTCTTGTTCAAAGAAAGCATCATGTTCCAAAAATGTAATATCCATGGTGGTATAGAATTTCTTATTATCTGGATTATAGCATTTATAGCCTTTCTGGTGCATCCCTATCCCTAAAAAAATACATCTTTCAGCTCGCGATTCTAATTTAGTGCGAAACTGCTTTTGTATGTGAACATAGGCAACACAACCAAATACTTTCGGTGGCATGTTTAGGACAGACGGTATAGTCACATGTGAAGAAAGGATTTGGAGAGGAGTTTTATAATTGTTTGCACTGGTAGGGGTCCTATTTGTGAGATAAACCGCATAAGAAATTGCATTATCCCAAAAAATTTTTGGTACCTTGTTCTCAAGAAGTAAAGACCGTGTTATTTCAAGGAGATGTCTATTTTTTCACTCTGCAATTCCATTTTGTTAAGATGTCCCTACACAAGTTGTCTCATGAATAATTCATTTTTCCTTAAAAAAAATGTTGCAAGGTTTTATTCATATATTCTGTCCCATTATCACTTCTTAGGACTTTTATTTCTTTTCCAAATTGAGTATGGACCACCATATGAAAATTCTTAATGGCATCACAAACTTCATCTTTTGTTTTAAGCAAAGAAAGCCAGGCCATTCTAGAACAATCATCAATCAATGAGACATACCACCTATATCCAGATTTAGAAATGACAGGTGAAGGACCCCAAACATCTGTATGCACCAAATCAAACGGATTTGCACATTTATTTTGACTATCATACTAAGTTACTCTATGACTTTTGGATTTAATACAAGTTTTACAAACTAATTTATTTAAATCCAAATTCAAAAACAAATCTGGCAATATTTTCTTCATATACCCAAATGATGGGTGTCCTAATCTTTTATGCCGTAACCAAATTTTATTCATAACTTCATGATCTCCTTGTATTGCAAAACTGTTTCCAACATTGGCTTCATCCAAGTAATACAATCCATCGCGTCTAGTACCATGGCCAATTATCTTTTTCGTGTGAGTATCCTGGAATACACAATAGTCAGGGAACATGAGTACACTGCAATTTTGGTCCTTTGTAAGTTGGCTGACCGATAGTAATTTGGTTGCAAGAGAGGGAATCACAAGTGTATTTTTCAAGGTACGGTGATCAGACACTACAACCTCTCCTGTACCCTGAACCGGATATATGTCTCCATTTGCATTGATAATTGCAGTTTTTGTTGGAATATCCATATTCTGGACCTCTTGTATGTCATTAGTCATATGATTAATTGCACCCGAATCAATAACCCAACCCTCATTATTTTTGTTTTTGTTAAGGGCAGAAGTGTGACATTTACCTATGCTAGTTTTGCAAAGACCAGTTTTACCTTCACAAGTCTCCTCTGATTTCAACTCAGGTTTAGTTGGGATTTGTTGTGGCTGTTGGGCTGCTCCAAGTTGTTGACTGGATGGATTATGCACGGCAACAGTGGAGGCTGCCATTGCCTTGTCCTCAGACTTCTTCTTTCTATCGCCTTTCCACCAATCCGGGTAGCCTACTACTTCGAAGCATTGCTCCTTTGTGTTCCGATTCTTCCCACAAGTAGTGCACTTCAATTTGGATTTGTCAGTATTATAGAAATTCTTATTTTGAGAGTTGTTACCCTTACCAGACTTGTACCCCCTTGAGGTCATGGCCAATGAGTTTGAATCAGCCCCTCCTTTGATCATGATGCCTTGACGACCAGCTTCTCTTCTAACATAACCATAGGCCTGTTCAATGGAGGGGAATGGCTTCAAACGCACCACTTGTGCTCTCACGCTATCCAGAGAATCATCAAGTCCATCAAGGAATGTATAAACCCTTGTTTTCTGGACAAATGAGTTGAACTTGGCGATATCTCCAGTGCAGTCCATGGGATTTGGACACCGAAATAAATTTCTTGCCATATTCCTTGAAGCTCGGCATAGTATTCTTCAATAGCTCGCCCTTCTTGCTTCACAAGTGACACTTGGCGATTGAGAGCATAAACATGGGCTTCATCATTTTCATCATAGTAAGTAGTGGCTATGGCCTTCCATACTTCACGTGCAGTTGGGTACCGCATGTAAGTGCCCTTTAGTCTTGGTTCAATGGAGTTCATAATCCACTGTTTGACTATCACATCATCTGTTTCCCACCTTTTGTATACTGGATCATCAGGTTTAAGGGAAGGTGTAGGTTCATTGAGATGCTTCATCCTGTCTCGGCCACGAACATACATCTCAACCGCTTGACACCAGATTGTGTAGTTTGTGCCATCGAATTTGATATCAACGGAGCTTGAGTGAATACTGCCATCATGTATAGCCGGTTGTGCCGTCGATTGAGAATTGCTCAAGGCTGCTGCTTGTAAAGCAGCCATTTGTGTCATCATCTTAGCCATCTGCTCAATTAGAACAGCAGTAGAGGCTGTCTCTTGGTTGCCAGACATTGTTTTGTGTAGAATTATCACGCAAAAACAAAATCAGAACCGATTTTAGTTATACCGCTCTGATACCATGTCAAAATAATTGAGAAATTTAGAGAAACTTAGAAGATACAAGACTCCCAAGAAAACTCCCTACCCACCCAATTTTATTTCATTTGTTCAAATCTTTTTTTTTTTTACACAGCCTAGTTCTCAAGTTTATATCGTACAGAGGAGAAAAGCAGAAATAGAAAGTTTTTATTATTAGAATTACAATTATCTAAAAATAAAAACAGCTGCAGATCCCTTTTGATATGCACGCATGATCTTCTTTCCATCCTTGCCTAAATACAAATCATCTGAATATATCTCTTTAGATACCGAGTGTAATCTTAACATTTCTTTTCTTTTTTAGCTTTATATTATTTTTCCATCCCAATGGTTGAAATTAGTGTTCATGAATTGAGAGACAGAAGCAAGAACAACAAATTATCCCATATAAATCCAAAAGAACAAAATTTACTTTCAGAATATGCACCATAGAGACGTAAGAATCAGAAAATCAATGGTTATTTTTTAAAGAAAGAAGAATAAATCCCATTTGGTTACATCCAGGATGAGCAAAAAATTCATAACTCGTGAGCTTATTTGAATTCGACTTAGAAAAAATACAGTTAAAACTCAAGCCAACGAAATTTGGATTGGCATAACATGAGTTGAACTAATTCGGTTGGACAACAAGTTGAATTTGAGTTGAACTCAACTCAGCTCGCAACTCGTGAGATAATTAATTTATATTTTAGATAGTATTATCAACATAATTTGTGAGTATTAAAATTTATAAAATAATTATAAGAATTATTTCTTATATATTTTTATTTTAGATAATTGTAACATACGGTAGATTGAGTTTCAAAATATATTTTGCTTCAAATCAATAAAATGAATATAAATGAAAATAAAATTTATTGTTTATAATGTTGTATATATCTATAAATTTTAATATCTAACTAACATATGAATTTAATAAATAAAATTTTAAAGGACATCTTTTTTTCAAGATGGCCCGTGACTCATGAGCTAGCTCGAGTTGGAGACGAGTCGACTTGAGCTAACTTTAAAAGTTCAAAAAATATTTCTAACTCAGCTCAAGCCAACTCGAGTTAAAGTCGAGTCAAATTTGAACTGTCCCAACTCGCTCAAACTCAACTTATATACAGTCCACCTCCAATAGGCAGTGAAGCAAGGGCGTAGCCAGAATAAATAACTGGGGGCAAAATTGTAATTTTCAGTGTTTGGAGGGCAAATTGCTTAATTTATATATAATACCATCAAAATTAACACTTATAATATAGGAAAAATTGAAATCACTGATGCAACAGTCCAGCCCAACCCTGCACCCTGTGCCTCCGCCCCTGCAACGAAGAAAGGTTTTCAAGATAAACAGGAATGCAAAGGGGGATCGTCCAAATGCTTGAAACAGCACAAGGAATGCAAGAGATTTGCAAGATCGTCAAATTAAACTATTATTGTAATAAATATTTGTAAAGTTTGTCCAAATGTTTGTTCAGCAAGATTAATGACAGTGACGTTAGTTGTAACATAAAAATAAATAAATATTATTAATATTTATATTAATACGAATAACAATTATTATTATTAGTATAATTATAATACTAATACTAATAATTATAGTTATCATTATTCGTAAAATAAAAAATTAATAATAATAATAATTTAGTTAAAAATATAAAATAAATAACTATTTAATTATTTATGTATTTCATTCGTTGCTAAACTTAACATCTACTCCAAACAACATTTACTAATCTCAAATTAGCTAGTAACCTCTTCAAACTTTGAACTTCAATATTCTACTCCGCTAACCCTTAAAAAAAAAAAACACTAACCTTTAATCTTACTAATTATTTTTTTGCTTCATTAAAATGCCCGCTAAGTAGTTAAAGGATTACCTTTTCTAGAATAATATTTTTTTGTAATTGAAATTGAATCAATGATTGAGAATAAATTTGAAGTAAAATTTGTCACCTATAAAGATGATTTATCCAAACAAATTTCCTATTAAAATATTTTTGCATAAAATGGATAAACCTCCAACTTAGACCCGGTCTCAAGCAATGTCCCCATCGGCCATCACGCCCAAATCCAGGAGGTAAGTAAAACTAACGTCTTCTGATAATAGGACGAAAGCAACAAAAAGGAAAAATGGATAAAAAAGAAAGTAATAAATTTTGGATAGAATGATTGTGTACAAAAATCAAATAATCGTTGATTAAAACTACAACTATTTACTCCGACACCTCTCCATTGCCTTGGATCCTTGGTTATCCTATTATTCCCTCTCACGGTCTCACCAAATGGGAGCGGGTCGACCCGCCACCAAGCTTCTCCTTCTTCTCTACTTTCTCTTTCTCTTCTCTCAAGCCACTTGTTCCCATTTTGAGGCTCTCCGCCGGTCATCACCGAACTCCGCCGCGGGACTCTGCGATCTCCTCCTCCTTCCTTTTGGCTATCCGTGCACTGAACACACCGTACGGAAATACCCATCTCTCATTTCTCTTTGCTTCACTGATTAACTTTTTTGTGGGCACATCGTGGTGTCCTCTATTTGATTGAGAGAATATTTAGCAATTCATTATGTAGAATTTGATCAGAATGGTCAAGGAGAGTTACTTATATATTGTATTGTTTGTGATCAGTTATTAATTTTATAGAATTTGATCAAATTTGGTTATGGTATTGTATTTGTTTGCCTTATAGCCCCTGGACCTACTCTTGTCTTTTGCCATTGTTGGTGGATGTTGACAGCAGTTGTTAAAATGGAATAGTTTTTAAACTTACAAGAGAAGTTTCTGTACTTGACTAAAAAATCCCTCCTGACTTTGTATACAAACTCTCTACATACTTGTCTAGGTTGAGACAAAGGATGGATTTATTTTATCTGTCCAAAATATACCATCTGGTAGGAATGCCTTGAGCGAAACACGAGGACCTCCTGTGTATCTTCAACATGGGCTCTTTCAGGTGCTTTTCTCCCTCCTTAAAATTTTGCGCACTGTTACATACTGATATAAAGAAGTTATTAGAATGAGCATTAAAGCATAAAACAGTTATATGTCTAATATAATACGTAAATATCTAATAAATACAAAAAATAATAGGAATAAGTTAATGAAGCTTCTAACAAACCATTTGTAACATGAATTTAGACTGGAAATTAAATGTTTTACTGGGAATTTTAGCTCTTATCCTTTTTAGTGTACATTTTGTATATGCTGGCCTTTGTGTACTGAACTGTTGAGAGCGTATTGCAATAACCTCATTTCTTTCTATATGTGATGGGAAGCTAAATTGGTGCCAGTTATCAGAAAAGAAAATTACTGCAATAACTTGAATTTTTATGGATTGATTAATAGGGAGGAGATACATGGTTCATTAATTCATGCCAACAGTCCCTTGGGTACCTATTAGCTGATAATGGCTTTGATGTTTGGGTTGGGAATGTACGTGGTACACGCTGGAGTAAAAATCATACATCTTTTTCTGTTCACGATAAGGTAACTACTGTAACTTGCTAGATCTATTAAGCTCAATGTAAGCAATTAGACAAAAGAGGGGAAAAAAAGAAGAAGGGTACAGATAGTCACATACTTGTACAATGAAATCTGTTCTTATGTTGCATAAGTTTGGTATGATAAGTCTTATTTTGTATTAGTTATTTTCTTATGAACCTTTCTGTTGCAGGAATTTTGGGATTGGAGTTGGCAGGAATTAGCTCAGTACGACCTGCTAGCTATACTGAGCTACATACACTTGAAAACTCAATCTAAAGTTATATATGTTGGCCACTCACAGGTTGGTGTATTTTTTTCACTTCATTTCTGAAATTCAGGGTATATCTAATTGGTCAAATATATTAGCTTTCTTGTTTGTATGAAGTTCATCATATTACTCTTTTCATTAAATATTGCAAACCCAATTAATCTGACAAGCCAATATCAGACAATTCTCACCTGATGCATTTCTACTGTTTTTCAGGGAACTATAATGGGCCTGGCTGCTTTCACAATGCCAGAAGTAGTGGAGTTGATTGATTCAGCTGCACTTCTTTGCCCCATTTCCTATCTCAACCATCTTAGTGCCCGTTTTGTTCGTCGTGCAGTTGCATTACATCTTGATCAAGTAAGAAGAGATTGAATGTTTTAAACCATAGAACATTTATTTTGGTGATGTAATTGCAAGAATTTCTATTTTGTTTAATTTTTTGCAATTATGTATAAGTATTTTCTTATTTGTTCCATTTCCTTTTGTGGGACATGTATGATTCCTCTTGTCAGAACGCATCAAGATATGACAGGTATAAGGTTTGGTCTTTTGTTGCAATGCAACTAACCTGCTTCTCAAAGACCTTTTCATTGTCTTTAGAGATTTGGTGGCCAAATTCCAAGCACATTTGGGTTTTTAATGTTGGGAATTGATAATTTTGTCACAAAAATAGAAATTGGTGGGTACCAGACATATACTAGTAATTTCAATAACATATTGTTCTTTTCCTTCCAGATGCTTCAGACTATGGGCATTCATCAATTGAATTTCAGAAGGTACTTGGGCATCCTTATTTTAATATTTTTCTATTGACATCAATGTCCTTCTTACATGAGTTACTATTCTTGAACTTCTTTTTTTATGATTTCTTACATGAGGTACTTGGGTGCAGTGATATGGGCGTTCAGATACTAGATTCTCTCTGTGATGATGAGTATATTGACTGCGGCAACATGCTTTCTTCAATAACTGGTTCTTATGTTTTTCTTTGTTTTTATCTATCTCACATCAATAAGTGCTTCTCTTTTAAATTGTCAGGATTTTCTTCTAATAATCATAAGTATTTCTCAGGGACCAATTGTTGCTTCAATGAATCCCGGGTGGAGTACTACCTAGAATATGAACCTCATCCTTCATCCACAAAGAATCTACGCCATCTTTTTCAAAGTATGTATAATTCGAGAGAATTTTTCCTTTGGGCAAGTTAAACCAACTATTTTACCCTCTTTGTAAATAAAACCTGGCATTCCTCATACTGTACACTCCACACCATAGTTAATATTAATTTGGACTAATAATTTACCACTGTTAGAACTGCAGTTAACTGAATTAACCTGATTACTTCGCAGTAGATATTTTCGAACTTGGAAGCAATCCGAGTCCTTTTGATTCCATTTTTGTTTAATTTGGCTCTGTAATTGTAAGATTGTGCTCTCTCACCGAACTACTCTGTCCTGAGAGAGTTGCTTGCAAATGGTCCAAAAAGTTATGTTTGTTTATGCAAATGCGAGGTATTTTAGGACATTTTTGCAAAGATGGAAAATAGAAAAAATGGTTAATAATTGCCAGAAGATGTTTTCTGTAATGTACTTCTTTGTTTATATATAATTAAATCAATTTCTTTCCAAATTCTGCATTTGCATTCATACTCAAACTAAAAGAAAATTAAGATACTAGATAGTAGATTACTTAAATGGTTCTTAAGATAGTATCTGATTCCTGCATGTAATGGGCAGTTTTAACTGTTCCTACCTGGTCTCTGGACCATTTTGTATTATTGGGTCCTTACGATCACTTTCTGTCAAAACATGATCAGAAAACCAGGCCATTGCTGATGGGGAGTGTGTCTTTTTAGATTGATGAATTCATTCTGCATTTGCATCAAATATGACACTAACAAGGGCGACTGAAATATTGCAAACTAGTTCGGGAAACAAAGCTGTAAATTGAAAAAGATGGAATTGGTGATTTGTTGGGTACATGTTTTGTTATATACTTGAAACATTGTATCTTATATCACTCTGCAATGTGCATTAACAGTGATAAGGAAGGGCACATTTGCTAAGTATGACTATGGGTTATGGGGAAACCTACAACACTATGGTAAGCTCCATCCGCCTTCTTTCGACCTAAAAGACGTACCAGATTCATTGCCCCTTTGGATGGGCTATGGAGGGTTGGATGCATTAGCTGACATGACTGATGTAAAGCGCACCATAAGTGAGTTGAGATCTGAGCCCCAGCTATTGTACCTTGACAACTATGGTCATATTGATTTCATCATGAGCACCAAGGCTAGTGCTGATGTGTATGGAGATTTGATTCGGTTTTTGAAATCTAGGGTCGGCACAAGTAGTAGCTCTTGATTGCTACTGTTGTAATAAGAAAAAAGGAGTCGAAAATGCCTTTCTGCACGGTTCTTGTAATAAACTAAAGAAATTCTGGTTTTGTATATTTACATGACAAGGACTATACATGTGGCCAGCAATTGTAATAAGCTACACTTAATTGGAAGTATGATGCTGGTTCTGTATATACACTGGTTGGATTAGTTATGTGAGGCCCTTAATTAGTGACTAGGTACTGAAAGAGGTTGTAATAAATTTTAGGAAACGTTGGTCTTGTATATATATATACATGATGACTACTATATGGTACCAGCGATTGTAATAAGCTACACTTGCTGATATGGATGTGGATGCTGCTTTTTTATATAGTGGTTGGATTAGTTACATGGGTCCCTTATTATTGGCTGGGCACTGAAAAAGGTTTTCTATTATTTATTACGTACTGTTTATTTTGTGTATATATGTTACTAGGGCTTTAAATGTGGCCAACAGTTGCATTAAGCTACTTCACATATTTGAAAGTGAACGCTGGTTTTGTATATATTAGTTGGATTAATTTCCCGGGCCCTTGCAGTGACCTGGTAATGTTGGTTTATGATTAATAATTGAATTAGTTAGCGAGGCTTTTTTTATGGATGCATCATAATTGCACACCAGTGTTGTTCTCTATCTAGAGGGTGTGTTTGTGTTTGCGTTTGCTCTGTATTTGTGTTTGTGTTTTGTGTGTGTGTGTGTGTGTGTATGTGTTTATTGCATTACTTTTATATAATGAAAAACAGAAAGGAATGGGCTTGCCTATCCGCGCTAAAGTTACTATTAAAATATAATTACTTTTTTATCTTTCATTCTTTCTCTAATACTTAAAATGCTATAAACATAATTTGAGAGAAAATTCTTATTGTTATGGGACAGAACATGCTATGGTCAATTGCTTTGGTGGTTGCCGGTTAGGTATTGGGAGAAAAATTAAACATCAAAGAATGTCATGATTACGAGTTTGCCACTTGATTAATCTTATATTTCATTATAAATGGTCTTCAAAGAACATCACATATACATGTACAGTATTTACCATTCTTGTAAAAATCAATGTGCAACTAGTAGATGTTTTTTGAGATGGATAACTGCCAAGGTCGACATGTAGTGTTTAATAGTGCATATTTTTGTTGTTTGTTTTCTATTTTTGCTTGAACTGTAGTTTGAAGTGCACACGTTACACAGTCAACCTCCAACTTCATTCTGGCCACGTTTAAATCCGCGTTGCATTATCCATTGATTCATTCTTGTTCCACGCTCTAATATGTCCTCATCTCTGAATTGCATCTCTTTAGTTTACTTTTTAATCTTCTCTTTTTTTGTTTCTTCAACTGAGGTTCCTCAAGTCTAAATCCTAGCCATGGCTAGCTTCATCTTATGGCTTCACGGGTCCGGCGACTCAGGTCCGGCAAATGAATCCATTAAAGAACACTTTACGGATCCTGTTTTTAAGAACACGAGGTGGGGATTGCCAACTGCTCCTTCAAGACCCATTACTATCAACCGTAATGATCTATTTATTTTCTTTGTTTTGTCTCGTTCATACATTGCTTCCTGTCATTTTCTTTCTTTTATTGCTATGTGTGTTTCATTCATTGAGCTGTCATGTGGGGTTCTCCTAAGAAGAATATTTTATTCATACCTTAAAGGGTAAATTTAGGAAGCTTTTACTGGCATCTCCGGTTCTTTTTGTACGGCATCAATAGGAGTGCGACTTGTTTCTTTCTTGATATCCAAATGAATTCTGGTGGCTAAATATAGTTACCTTAAGTGAATCGCCATGGAATTTCTCCATCCTAGATGTAGAGTTGACCTGTCTACAGTTTATTTACTTGTTTAATTCAAAAAACAAAACAAAAAACATGCAGGTTGATTCGAACAAAGTGTGCATTGCCTTTAAATTTTAAGAGTAACCTCTTTTAGTGGCATACATTGGATCCTGGTTATCATAACTATAAGAGAAATTTATTTTCTTCATTACAGTCTTGATTTGCTGATATATAATTTATATAATGGTCACAAAATGCTAAGAGTAGAAAATTCCCCAAATATTTTTTTGTCTGGTTTGTTAATTATGACTTGTCACGGGCTATTTCTGTTGCTCTGTAACAAGAATACAAGATGACCATTTAATCTTGGGTGAACCCAATATTTTTCCTTTGTTTGAATTCTATAGCTTGTATACAGATTGAGGAGTTTTTTAATGTCCTTTTTTAGGGCCTTTTCATGCCGAGGACTTGTTTGTGACAAGTGATGGCATCTTTAAAAATCAACAAATTTTATCTTAAATATGTTTCTTTTTATTTTTACTAGGTGGTGCTGTAATGCCTGCATGGTTTGATGTTACTGATGTACCTATTACCTCGGTGAGTCCTATTTACTTCACATTCTTCGTTTTGGTGAAAGGTGAAACATTTTTAGTGCAAAATAAATTAATCATGGATTTAATGAAAAAGAATATTTTAAACCTGCGGTATACCAGTTCATTAATTTTGTAAATCAATGAAGTAAAAAGAAAATACATATGTTGAAATTTCAGCAAACTCAAAGTCCATATTTTGTTGCAATTAATGTTTTTTTTTTTTAAATTGCTAATAGCAAAGTGTCAGACATGAAGAAGAGGTTCTTAAAGCTGTGAAGGATGTACATAACATGATTGACAAACAGATCGCAAATGGAATTAGCCCAACAAATGTATTTGTCTGTGGATTTAGCCAAGGAGGTACATCAAAAATACTTGACTCTTCACTGAGTTCAATAATAACACCCAAGAGTTTCAGTACCTGAGACAGTACTCCTACAGTCCTACCGGATAAATATTAGTTTATGTGGTGGCAACTAATAGTAAATTTTGTCAGAACATAGGACTGGTAATATCTATCATCTGTACCCCTATCCAGCTCAAGGCCAAGTACCTTTATTGGTACTGCTATAGCTTGCCAATATTAGGCAGCAGATTTTACTTATTTTTCTGCCCCCTTCACCTATAGTAGTCTGTTGCCAAAACTGAAATCCCAGAATAATTTTATTCTTTACCTATTTTTCAGAAACATGTACTCAGAAGTTTGCTGTTAATTGACAGGTGCTTTGGCCATAGCAAGCATAATGCTTTATCCAAAGACGCTTGGAGGAGGAGTCATATTTAGTGGATCTATGCCCCTAAACCCAACAATCAAAGAACAAATCTCACCTGAAGCCATAAAGGCATATTTTTTTTAAAAAAAATTATTTTATTTAATAAATAATTTTAGCATTAAACATTAAGTTCTCTTTTTTCTGTTAACATATAAAGCTATCTGATTTGCAGACTTGCATTTTTAATTATGACCAGAAACATTATTAGAAAAAAAGAAATCATGTCAGAGCATTATAGCAAGGCGAATGACTTAAATCAATTTGGGAATTAAGTATTAAGGAATAGAATTTTATTTCCAAAAACAATGATCATTACTGCTAGTGTCATTCAAAAATTCAATTACTGATACAGAATGTAATGCTTTAAATTTGAATTTTGCAGACACCGATATTGTGGCTACATGGTACAGATGACAAGATTGTTTTGTTCGAGGCTGGTGAATCTGGATCAAAGTTCTTACAAGGAATAGGCATGAGCTGCGAGTTTAAGGTGCTTCTTTCTCACTTATTTTTCTTCAATATTAACCAATGTAATTAGTATTTCTTAATTCATCGTTTTGCTTAACTTGGTTGATGGAATTGCTCTAAAATTTCAGGCTTACCCTGGTTTTGGTCATTCTCTAATGGATGATGAATTGGAATACTTTTCTTCGTGGCTTAGAAGCCGTTTATTGAGCAGTGGTGGAGTTCAACAGCGCAGAGGCTGTTGTTCACAAATGTAATAAACATAAAACCAATGAACGAAATTTTCGATCTCTTGTTTTTGAAACAGATTTAAGCTTTTATTTTTTTTTCTATGTTTCTTAAATATATTGAGTATTTAATTTTGTTGACTGGAGGGAAAACTGGTGCAAACCTAAGAAAGAGATGGTCTCTCTTAGGTGAGTGGAAATATATAGAATATTGCATTTATTTTTTCGAAGGAGATGACAGTAACAATATCAATTGAATATTAACTAACTACAGAGGCAAGGCGGATACTCAAATTATTTTTTTTGCCTGGTCATTCATATGGTCAGATATGTGGTGACGTCAAGTTGAAGTAAATTTTGTAGTATTTTGGAAGTACATACTTTGATATTAAAATTGTGGAAGGTTCATTCATGCAGGAATTCGGTTTTGAAGTTATTTTTTCCTTGTTATTTAGGAAAGGTAAAGTTAATTTTGAAGTTATTTTTTCCTTGTTATTTAGGAAAGGTAAAGTTAATTTTGTGTGGTTTCTGTTTGTATGCTATTAATTGGTCGGCGATTTTATTTTGTAGATATTTAACTTATAATTTTTTTTTTTCTAATTTTTTGAAGTACTTCATGTGCACATGCTGCTGCCAAATATTTTTTTGTTTCTATTTATTAATTTTAACTGGGCTCTTTGAGTCAAGTTCTGACTAAGTCAATCATTTTCAAGATGGATTGAAAAATACCTTTTTTCGGTTACATCATCCCTTGTAGCATTTTCATATAGTGAGAGGACTATGTTAATGGAATTTGTGGCTATCCATCAAAATTTCCATACATCATTGAAGTGGTATTGCAGATATAGGCGTTGCGCATGCAGTGGGTAAAATATTTTATTAGAAAGAAAGAACAGAAAAATCTTCTGCAATTTTCAGGAATTTGGATCGATGTCGTGTCAATTCCCATTAAATGGTAGATATCATCTCTCAAACAACAAGACAAATCAGCTGCACATATAGCTGGCCGTTTAGAAAGAAACAGAATGATCATTGAAAATTTACTTCTATACATTTGTTCAATAAGTAGAGCGTTGCCGTTTAGCATTGACAAAGTGAAGAACTTCAGAGTAAAAGATAAAATTCCTTGGAACCGTTTAAGTTGGTCAGCTTTTAACAATTAGTTTAGTAGCTAAGGGCAAAATTTTTTGAGTGAAAATTGTGAGTTCAAAATTTAACTGATTTTTTTTTTGTAAATATTTATGATTGGAAGATTAAACCCATCTTTTATCTTAAAAAACCGCTTTGATATCTCTCGACCCACCAAGAAGAGAATTGTAGCATCCGATTAAGCAAATTAGTGACCATCTATGTAATTTGTAATTGTAATTGTGTCAGCATAAATTATTAGGATCCGTTAAGCAAATTAAGTTAGAATATTTTTCTTTTTTATTGTTAAGAGTGTGTTTGGTACCTCAAAAACTAAAGTGGTAGTAAACTACTATCTGAATAGTCGATATAAGAATGTTATTTTTTTAATATTCCAAAGATCTATTGAAATATTATTTTCCAAATTTAAGTTAGAAAAATGATATCGCAGATTTTATTTGAGCTATCACTCCGAATAATGAAAAAGTGTTATTCTGTTTCTCTTCTGTTTTTTCTTCTGCTTCTAGCACACGTAAAATAATTAAATAATGTAGTAATTCGGTTGTCAAACATATCCTTACCAAGGACCATTGCGTAAATGACAGTCGTACTTAATTCCAGCAATACTATAAATGATCGACTCTGCTTTTGCTGTAATGCATTAATAAATGTATCTTCAAAAGTAGGAAAAAGTATCTTTTAATCCATGTATCCAGCATTTCGGTCTAACAAAGAAGCATAAAAGAAGCCATTCCTACAACAGAATGATTGATTTATGATCCATAAATGCTTCGAGTAGCCTCAATCGTAGTTAGATTCAGTGTCTATTTCTATTCGCAACTTAAAATAAGCCAACTGTAAGAACGGCACTAGAATGAAAGAATTAAATTAAAGTAAAATATTGGGGGTGCATGCACCAAAATGACTTCGTTAATTTTCTGCATGGTTTACTATTTTAACATATCAAAATTCGCATTAGTGCATTGACATGATTTACACGTAATTTTAATTTTATACCTGGTTCGTACTTTAATATTTACATAAGTTTACAATTGTATATATACAACAAAATAAATTTATCTATGGATTAAATTTCGGATACATCAAAATTTATACAGTTGTATTTGGACATAATTCATCCAATTAGTGCATCAAAAATCATCCAACGATTCTGCTGAAATTTTAAATGAAAAGTGCACTGGCGAATAATTAAGCAATTTTCTAAATATAGACACGTATACTATTGGCATTGACAATGACAGAACCACGAAATGAAACAATAATGAGACAGAGTCATAAATATCGATTTGATAGTAAACCAGAATTTGGGACTTGCTTAGCTGCTTATAGCTAGCTTACTAACATGTAATCATGTACAATGGTAAATATTACACATAGATATATTTTGATGGTGGGGACCGTTTGACTTTTGCTGCCTGGTCCGAAATTACATAAAATCATAAAAACTAAGGAAAAGAGTTCCACTGTGTATTTTGACCATACTTCTTTTTTCTTAGTTTTTTGTTTCTAATAATCAATGTTGGACCGGGGAGGGACCTGTAAGATCACTGCTCCCAGGAATCCGGGATAAGAAAACTGATATCAATATGAGGAATTGTTACTGTATAACAACGGTAAGAAATTTTATAAGGGATATTCTCGGCTTCTAATTTCATAATAATATTTTAGTGGCATGAGAAAGGTATAATAATTTCTATTGGAAACAAAGGCTTCGATCAAAATGATTTTTATAAGGGACTTCATTTTATTTCATTTTGTTGGAATTGATTTCTTGAGATTTCGTTGGGTCTAATAACATGAAAATTTTGACCAAATCCATCAAATTCATCCATTTAAATAAAAAAATTTCTAATGAAAATGAATGAAATCCCATATTAAAAAAAATGCCATTCTGATTAGGGCCAAAACTAGCTAGCAGACCTTCCAATTGTTTGATTTTATTTTAGTAATAATTAACGGAAACATTGCTAACAAAAGTCGACTGAGTACAATTGAATCAATGGGAGGTCTAAATTGGATCAATTTTGGATGTAATGGCCGTTGGACCATCTCACTTCTTATTGTGGCTCTGTGGTTACTGGTCCCTGGTATTTTCCTTCTTTGTAGTCAACTAAGGGACCCTGTGTACTAACTAAAGTGATGCTAGTTATGTTACTTATATTGTTTGAACCAACTATTGTCCCCAACAAAAATGAAAAGAGAGAAACTGTTATTTCTATATAAATGAGTGTTTGCAATTCATGACTAATTTACTGAGCCACTAGCTTATCTAGGAGATATGCTAGTACGGGGTTGAAAAATTCGTACTTATTTGGTGATTATAACTCTAAAAGAAATCGTGCAGCTTATATATGCTGACTTCCTTTACAAATGTACTATTGTTTTAATGACTGGAATGTGAAAAAAAAAATTAAAATTAAAATCTGGTTTTGTGAATCAATTATTTCCAAAGGCCATATCACTAGCTAAGCAACAATTATTTGAGTTCATTAATTGTCCCTCCAACCCTCATATGCGTAGTACCCACATATATGCACATACTCATTAAACATTCCAATTATCTTCCTTTGCTCACAAGATGCAGCAACAAAACAGGCAATGCATTCTCTTATTGAACTTGCTGCTGCTGCTCCATCAATTTTTCCAAACAAAAGCCCATGTACCAGCGATAATTGTATTCGGAGATTCATCAGTTGATGCAGGCAACAACAACTACATACATACCATAGCAAAAAGCAATTTTGAACCATATGGTCGTGATTTCTATGGCGGCCAGCCCACCGGTAGGTTTTGTAATGGCCGTCTTGCTACGGATTTCATCTCAGAGGCTTTCAAGCTTCCCCCAGTTATCCCTGCATTTCTTGATGATCAATACACCATTGAACATTTTTCTCTTGGTGTATGCTTTGCCTCCGCTGCAACTGGCTTCGACAATGCCACTGCCAATATTCTGGTCAGTTACATGAATAATACACTGGCCTACATTTTTTTTTCCCCTTTTTTAGTCAAACTAATGTTATTGTACATAACTTGTTTTGTAGTCTGTGATCCCACTTAGTCAACAACTGGAGTACTACAAGCAGTATCAAGAAATGCTAAGGAGCTTCCAAGGAGAAGCTAAGGCCAGTGAAACCATTAGAGAAGCACTGTACGTCATCAGTCTTGGAACCAACGACTTTATCGAGAACTACTATGCTGTGATTCGAAGTAGCCGGTCGAAACAATTCACAACAGATGAATACGTGGATTTTATTGTAGGAATAGCCGACAATTTTGTTCGTGATATCTATAGACTAGGAGCTCGCAAAATAGAAGTTGCTGGGATTTCGCCATTTGGTTGTCTACCACAAGAACGGGTTACAAACCAGGACAACGTAGGAGAGTGCAAGGAAGACTACAACATAGTTGCACAAAATTTTAATCTAAAATTAAGCATCATGGTGGATAAACTTAATAAAGAGCTGTTTGGAGTAAAAGTAGTATTTGCAGGTTTATATGATCTCTTCCTGGATGTTGTTCGCAATCCAAAAGCTTACGGTGAGTATGTTTAAGGTTTACATTAAATTATGATTGAGAAAACATTTCTGTGGGTTATAAATTTATTGAATTAGGACTTAAACCTTCTCCAGTACCTAACCTAATTTGGGTTTTATAATTGATAGGAAGAGAAAGTCTGTGTTAGATTTTTAGGGTGACACTTTTGTTTTCCTCCCTTTTTGTCAAGACTTGAATGAACTGTTGCCTTTTGAACGGATGTATTGGACCAGTCTGCTTAGCATACCAAACAAAATGTATGATCTTCAGTTAAGTGCTGAAAATCTTTACCTGATTAACGGGCAATATAATGAACATAAGCTGCAACAGAACGAGAAATTTTAATTCCGCAATTCTTAATAAAGTCAATCAATCTTAAAAATTAGTTGATTTTTCTTTTCTTCTTTTTGCAGGATTTGAAAATTCTTTGATGGGATGTTGCGGAACTGGGTTGTTCGAGGAAGGAATTCTATGTAACCACAAAACCCTGACATGTCCAGATGCGAGCAAATATGTTTTCTGGGATGCTGTCCATCCGACTGAGCGAATGTACCAGATTATAGCAGATTATACAGTGAGAACAGCATTATCTGTTTTTTTATAAGTTTTTACACAGTTTCACATTCGACAGAAGAATTGGACAATTGTTTTGAACTTCTGTTTGGTTGACAGGTAATATTATTTGTGTAGAAGATTTGAGGTTCGGGTCGATATTGTAAATGATAAAAACAGGAGAGTATGACTATATGTCATGAACAATGTTTTTGTAAAGGAAGAAGGAAAAAATTAAAAATAAAAACTACATGGAAATCTTGAGTATTGTATTTGCTCGACAATTGTTATTTAACTTTTGTTTCAGGAATAAATTTACATGCATGATTTTTTTGTTACCAAGATACCGCACATGAAGGACTATGTGATAAATATATAAAAAGCTAAATAATTGCCTGTCCTATTAGTTAGAGATGAAACTCTTTAGTTCAATACTGACAGAAAAACGTTTATAGCACCTTCTTTTTCCTGACTTTGTGATTTCAATCGTAACTCGTCGGCCAGTAGTTGTAACTAATAAGTCATGGGGGGAAGAGGAATTCATTTATTTCGGCAGTTTATTTAGTTCTCTTTTGTTTACTTTGGGATATTATTGCCGCAATCAAAAGCACATGGCATTGCTCTCTTTAAATGCTGCCTGAAAATGAGGTTATGGCCCCGGCACCAAACTCCATCTTACAAAGCCCAAACTGACACGCTCCACGGCTTCAACACATAACTAAACCAGTTAAACCATCTAACACGTTTTAAAAATTTCTCAATTTCCCCCAACCCAAAAAAAAAAAACGAAATTGCAGATTGCGATGAAATAATACTTTTCTCACATCAGAATTTCCTCCCCGAACGAAACGGCACGTCCTTCTTTTTGACTTTTTGTAAGGAGCTTTATATAATTTTTTTGCGGACAGCGAGAGTAATAGAGTTATGGTAATCTCCCAATAATAGAAGCTAGTGTTTCCGATTAAACTAATTATTAGTTGGTAACAAGGACTTGTCACGAATAAAACTTTAAAAGGCGAATGTCAAGCTTTGGAATTCAGGTCTTGATTTTGTCTATCTTAGCTCAGTCAGAAATCTGACAAATATTGAAGGTATATATCACCAATATTTTCCTTTAAGCTAAGGCACATAAAATTCATTATTACTATTGGAAAAGAATTTGTAGTTTAGAAAACACAAACAGATCGGGAAAAAAATAAAATAAAAACAAAGAAGGTAACTGATGATATTGATAAACTGCTTTCATCTAGTTCTGGTAGTTGTTACATGCGTGTTGACTGCATATTCCTTTTTTAAATTAAATATGTATCCCTCATTTATTATTTTGCTTTCCTTGTCCATCTTCTTTCTGTGCCCTTCATTTCCTAATCATTTAAAAGCCAATAATTCAAGAAAAGTATTCAGTCATTGATTATTAATAAGAAGAGAACATGATTCAAATTGAGCATTAAATAATTATATAAACATGATATTTGCCTATAAATCATTACTGTTGACCTTTGAGCTCTTTGGATAAAAATCAGATAGAGGGGGAAAGTAAGAATAGAGTATTTCTGTCGCAGCAGACCATGACAATATGGCACACTTCAGGTAGTAAGTAGTGCACATGACGAAAACCAGAGCGTATGGAATTAATGTTAGACATGGTTTGGAAGTTTTATGCAACTTATAACCTACCAGAACAATTATCATGCAGAACTTCCAATTGATGGCCCCATGGCCACAAAAATCATGTTCACTGATATTAGAAGAGATAATTATATGTAGTCACCAACCTCAAAATGATAATGCCAATGCCATTGATTCAAAGAAAAACAAAATGAACAGAACATGCTAATGTACCAAAAGAATAATAAAAACAATACCTAAAAATGTGCCTCCTTATTTCGAGACTTTTGGGAAATGAAGTTTGATAAGTGCTGGAAGTTCTGCAAGCTCGACTTGAGGCTTCCCCAACAATATGCTCTTCAATTTGTCATCACAATTGACTATGTTTTTGTTGTTTACATCCTAGATAAATAATGATTGCAAAGTATTCAGAAATGTGAATAAGTTGTCCATGGTCTCATAATCACAATACTGCAAGCATTTGATTAATTGACAAAAACAACTATACTAATTAGGTTTTGAGAGTTTGTGCTTCTGTATGACACTTACTAGTAGGTATATACCACACATTCCTAGACCAGTACTGTGGATATCAATTTGACTTTTTCTTTCCTTGGTTGGCTAATCACATAACTGAAGCCTAGGTAAGACATATGAAGTACCAGTTCTATGTATTTGTACTGTCACTATTATACAAGTCAGCAAAGACAATACAAGCCAGCATGTACCAGTAAAAAACCATACTAGAAACCCTGACAATTACAAAGCAACTAAGTTTTTCGCTTTCAATTATTCAGAAACATGACCATGTTTTCTCCTTCCAGTAAAATTAGGACTACCAGGGATTAATGCATATCACAACCTTCACATGGTCCACTATTCATTCTCTAATCACTCCTAATTAAAGCAATTGTTGGACATAGTTCAATCAGAAAAGAATTGAAAACTGAGAGTAAAGTAGAAGAAAGTGAAGAACCTGGAGATTGTGTTGCTTGATGTAGGACCAGACGCTGATGAAAAAGGAGACATGAGACATCTGCGACTGCCCAGAGAAATTGCGGAGAGGAGTCGGGAGGTTCACCAGGTCTATCAGGCTCGCCACCTTCTTCGGGCAATCTCTCGTTACAGCCTTCCTCAGCACCATCTCTCCCTCTCTCTATCCTTCGTTCTCTCGCTCTTGCTCCGACTGTTCTCAGCCGGCGCTGTAGAAGTTGCCAGTTTCTTTTTGGCAAAATTGGATATAACCCCTCAAATCTTATCCAATTGGATATAACCCCTCTAATCTTTAATATTGGATATAACCCCTCTAATCTTGTTTCTTAAGGATATAACACCCTTTGATTCATTTGAATCATGTTTTAATTAAAAAGAAATAATTTCTGAAATATTGGACCAGTATAACCCTGTCCCTCCTTTCCTTTTCATGTTGATGTTCGGACTTCTTATCTTTTACCAGTACTATAAAGAAAAGGCAACAAATTATGAACATATTATAATAACAAAAAAAGATAAGATGGCTAGTTAATTTGATTATCGTTGAACCAGATATACGTTGTATAGAAGTGCAAAATGAAGTACGGCAATGCTTCGATTAATAACTCATTTGGTCCTTAATTTTACTTGTCATTTTTTTTTCTGGATTAAAAGATTTGACATGGCGAAGGATCTGTTTTGCTCATATGTTACGACATTATTGATTCAAGGAGATGATTCTAGTAGGGTCAAACAAGATAAATGTCTAAAATGAACATTTGCATCTTTGACTCTGGTGCTAAGGCCTTTTTTCAGTCAGCAAGATGAGAAAGAGAAATACAAACAAAAGAGCAAAAAAAAAAAAAATTTAAAATAAAGGGACTACTTGGGTGGCGGCACCCTAATTGAGAGATTTTGCAAAACACCAACGCATGGGATTCAAATAGCAAATTTACTTTTAAAGAATTAAAAAATAAATTTGTTTCCATTTTGATAAACATTGCTGTAGCCTGGGAGGAAGATGAAAGGTTCTGGTTAGATTGAAAAGAGCATGAACAATCAAGGGTATATCGGTCAGAACTTATTTTTTTCATTTAAAATATGACTTAAATTAATCAAAAAGGTGTTATATCCTTAAAAAACAAGATTAGAGGAGGTTACATCCAATATTAAAGATTAGAGGGAGTTATATCCAATTGGATAAGATTTGAGGGGGTTATATCCAATTTTGCCTTTCTTTTTAACTAAAACGGCCCATGGGCTGTATAAGGAACTAATAAAATATAAATAACGGCCCTTTTTGTTTTCCTAAACGGGAATTTACGAAAACTTTGATGTCCTACTCACATCAAAACTAACTTAGAAAGAGCCTACGCGTTTCTTTCAAAATAAAAAAAAAAAAAAAAAAAACTAACTCAGAAAGAGAGATGAAGAATGTGGGACCGACACATGCCATGCGGTAGGGAAAGAGATAGAAAGGATCTGATAGCTATATAAATTTCAATTTCTTTCAACGTTATATAACGTTATGAACGTTTAATAAAACGGAACATCAACGGCTTCAAAAATTTGTACTGTCCATCAAACACAAACGTAATGTTCAACGAGAAAAAAATTTTCACCGTTGATCAAACGTAACGGATAACGAAAATGTATAATTTCGTATCCGTTGTCAATGTTTGACAGGCCTGGATATCTATTCCGTTTCAAGATAACGTGGAAATGTCTGCTATCCTCCAAAACCTACAATTTTCTTCGTGGAATATTCATTACCAAACATAAAAGTAAACCCATCCATAACAGAATGCCTTGTGACCTTGTCCACATGAAGCACCGAAAAATAGATAACCGGGTTTAACTAAATGCATTTATTTGAATTTGTCTAATAATAAAAAAGTGTGGTGAATATATACCAAATATGGACGATCGATTTTTATTAATTTGATCATATTATAATTAATTTATTTGTAGTTTATTGATAAAAAGTATTATTGTGTTTTTACATCTACTACCAAAATATAAAATTTTTATATTAGTTCTCTTTTCTGTATTGTTTTTGTCCAGTGAATTGCCAAAATCAACTTAAAATTTTCTCAAATGAAAAGTGATGTGCATTAAACTAATATTTTTTATACGTCTAGTAAGATAGAGAGATCAATAATAAGTAGAGGTGGAGAAAGGTGTAAGGATCTTTATTGATTCAGTAATGGATTACCGTGTTGAGTAATATGTATGTATGTGTATAATGAGTATCCAAATCCCCGTACAATGATCCACCCCTTCTATATATAGGCTTTAGATGAAAGACTTCCTTGCTGACATCACCCAACAACCGTTGAGCCACTTGAATCACTTGGTCTATCAGAGATTACCTTGGGCAGGTAGTTATTTCTCCTCTGTTCAGGGTTCCTCTGGCACTTCGTGATATTTCGATGTCCTTCTTCCCTCTGCCTGAGTTTCTTCTAATGCACCTCGTGTTAGCTTCTCGGGGGCTCGGGCGATTCCCCAGCAAGTTTGTTACTCTGCAACGGCTTGGTCCCCACAAAGATTCGTTGGTCTTTTTTGTATTTCCCGTCATTTCCTTGTTTTCCGCTTATTTACCTATCGATGAGTAATTCTAACAGCTTGAGCCTTTGGGCCAAGCTATGGGCCGTTTTTAGCAAGCCGAACATCATCATCCCTACTCGAGATCATATCGGGCTTAGGCCTTTGGACTAGGCCCTATCAATTTTAAAATTAAACTCCAAGTATATTAATCCTCGTATTATCATTTTTCTAAAAGTATGTATATAACTGGATTATTTGAAGCCTTTAGTGGAAATTAAGTACTTGACCATTGCCTTTGGATGGGCTGTTACACGCATTGCCGCCACCAGAATTTTTCTCATCCACCGGTCATTAAAACAATTTAGATAGCTAGCTAGAGGTGATTCAGAAAATTAATTTAGACATATACCAATTATGTAATTACTAAATCTCTTAATTAATGCATAATATGTACATATAAAAATTAAATAAATTGAAATAATGCAGCCACGATCGAGGACTAGACCATATCCACTTCTCGCCTGAAGATGTTACGATTTAGTGGGTCAAGTCTAGTATATAATTAATATTTGTCAAAGTCATCATCATATTTAATTTCGTACCGTTGGAATATTATCACCAGGTCCCTGCACCCCTGCCTTTTATGTTCATATATATACACATATGAGTTATTGTCTTATTGACCAACTCTGAAGGGAAAACATTTGTAATAACTTTCTCAGTTAGGATTCTCTCTTCAAATCTTATGGCCAAGTCCTCCCCCTTGAGCTTCCTATGGCAAGCTCTACATCTCCCCTTAAAGAACCCAAAGCTCTTTTCTAATGTTTTCTTAATCTACATCCTAAGCCATGTGTTGCTTTACATCAGCTTCCTGCTTTCTATAGCACCTCTTACTTCTAAACTCGCTAAACTGGCAAAATCGATATCTACGATTGACCCGTCAAGCCCTGAATTTACCGAGCTTCTTAACACTATCAAGGCAGTCACCAAAGAGTTGTTAATCTTTGAAATAATTTATTGTGTCTTTGTGAGTGTGATTTCAGGTTTGCTGTCAATCATTACCTACTATGCGAATTCAGCAACATACCAAGAAAAGGTGCTGACACTGAAAGAAGTTCTGAACAAGGTTAAGGGAATAATCAAAGGGCCATTAATTACACACCTCTTTATTGTACTTTTTTGCCTTTTCTACATCATCTCTTTTGCTGTAATTTCCGTTGCAATATCTTTGTGCTTCCCTGGTAATTCAAACACCACTTCCTGGTTTTTGTTGATCCCTCTGATTTTGTTGGCAACCCTTCTCTTACTCTATCTATCAATAATTTGGTCCATGGGCGTAGCAATATCTGTAATCGAGCCAAATTTGTATGGAATTGGTGCAATTTCACATGCGGCAAAACTTTTGAAAGGGAAGAAGAAGCAAATATTTTTGCTAATTCTTGCTTTGATCGTCATCTCTGGCATCATACTGGCAGCTAATACTATCGCTATGATGTTCACTTCTGGTTCCAAGACTGGAAGTTGGGTGCTTGGATTGGTGTACCAGCTTCTTCTGCAGGCTACGAACTTTTATAGTACAATGGCAATCACGGTTCTCTACTATGAGTGCAAGAGTAATGTAGACGAAATTGAGTATACCAAATTGGCCACTACTAGTATAGTTTAGATTATTGAAGTTCTTTTAAGATCGTGTTTGAGTCTTTGTGTGTGATGAAGATATCGTTTTTAAAATCATGTATAGCTTTTAATGATCATATGTGTGTCTTTGTATGTAATGATGATATAGCTTTAAAATCATGTATATGATTTTAATCATTATATGTGTGTGTGTAATGTTAACATTAAGTTTCTTATGAATTGTTGTAGTGTATTATTTGATGCATTTCTTTTCTAGCGTTCTGTCAACGGAATATGGAACTGACATGAAAAGGAATTAATATGCATAGCTGCCATTTTAGACTTCCTTTCAAGATGATAAATTAATTGTCAACTCTCCCTCCCAGTTAGTTCTCTAAAAAAAAAACTCTCCCTCCCAGTTTTAATATTTTCCCATAAAAAAGAATAACTGAGCTTTAACCAATCCAGAATACTGTAAATATACTTTTCTGTAGTTGTATAAATCTTATTACAAGGAAAAAAAACTAGGAGTAATTATTCATGATTAAAAAAATATTCATAAACAATACAGAATAATTTTGTTTGCAAACAAAATTATTCTGACGTTGTCTCTGCAACTCACCTCGTGTACAAAGATAACTAACATGACTAGAAGGATAGCATGGTCTTTTCATATTTTAGTTCTAAATATATTTCCAACATCTTTTTTATTCCTCAATATGTATAACCAAACAAGAACTCTTTAACATGACATAATTTGGTATAAATTTTTCGTCCTAAGTTCTTCCCTTACCAAACACCACCTAAGAAACTTATATTTCTGTGTCACAGAAATGACCTGCTTTAAAATTTAAAGTCAAATGGAATAAAGCAACAGGTGCAACATCTACAATACATAAAAACTACGACCACAGAATTTAATCATCACAAACACGTACTGAATGCTGGTCAATATTAGAAAGAAAACTGGTAAAAAAATTTACATCCTACTTTCTTCTATATAGTTGCTCAAACAAATTTCACGTTTGACCTTAAAATCTTATTTCATCTTTTGACTCTGGGTGAAAGAAGTGAATTTTATGATGATGGATTATTGATGCCTGGAAATGTCTCTCGGATCCAGAATATTAACAAGGTTCATTAAGCATATTAAGCATAATTTATTACAATAAAAGAGAGAGGAGCTATCTGATACATATAAATTAAAGTAATATATATATCTATAGCCTAGACTGAGTGCCACCGGCAACCACAATGGTTTCCCCCGTTATGTAGGAGGCATCATCAGAGGCCAGGAAGCCAGCAGCTGCACCCATGTCGTGTGTCGTCCCCAGCCTCTTCAACAGTGTCTTTTCCTCGAGGTCCTTTCTCTGCATATTAACATTTCTCATCAGAACACATAATTATTATCAAATTGAGAAGATTGGATCAACCATTTGAATCTCAGATATGGATTTGGAGTCATAGTATCAGAGAATTGGTGTTATGCGTAGTAACTTAGACTCACCCATAAAATTACTTTTTCTTTCTTATTTATTATATTACCATTGCTATATATTTGGCAAAGGGGTATAATTAAAAAACAAGCTCCAACTGACATAACCAAGAAAATAACTACTACGTTTTTTTAAGGAGCTTAAAATCCCAATTATTTAATAAAGCCATAAAAATAAATCGAAGTTCCATTTATTTATTTATTTATTTATTTATTTATTGGAAGTACACCAAACTTTACCTTTGTAACAACTTGACCAATTAACTTAATTTGTCCCCACGAGCACTAAATCAGTTGTAATTATGTAATTCCATTGAAATAAACCAAAGATGTGCTAGCATGAGCATATGTTGCAGACATAGACAACATCTTTGTTGATGTGGACAATTTTTGTCGATGTGGGCAGGCTTTTCTGCTGATATATCAGCATCCATTGATTTAGGATGAAAAAAGTAACAGTGATAACCGAAACAACTTCAAAGTTCAATGACAGTCTAGGGACAAACAAAAGTGCTTATAATTGATAAACAAAGACGATGTTTAGTGACATCCCAAGAAAATGACCCATAAAAAAGGTTTTACAACGATTCAAAGAAAGAAGAAAATACAGAAAAGTCAGAGAAGTAAATTAATTAAGATAGCCAATTTCACACTTCTTAAGCAATAATCCAGTCACCTTTTCAGAGATAACCTTCAATAGGAGTGTTTCTGTTTTATATTCTGTAATTAAATTAACGTTAACTGAGTTTAGTTTGGCTTTTACTCTACTCGGCTAAATACCTAAAATGCTGGCTTCTATAATCTAACTACTTACTGCAAAACCAAAGAAGGAAATAGGAAAGAAATACTTACAATGGCCGCATTAGTTGTGAGGAAATCAGCAAAATGAGTAGGGACAAATCCAGGTGCTACGCAATTTACACGGGTGTTTGGCGCCATCTCTGCAGCTAAGGCCTAAAATTCAGAAAATGGAAAAAATAAATATATATATATATAGAACAATATGACAGAAGAAAACAAAAAAATAATAAAATAAAAGAAGCTACAATTCAATAACATATTAGCACAGTAAATCAAATTATTCTACCTTCCTGGTCTCAAAAGTCTTAAAACAATCAGAAATAAAACTGACACACAAAGTACAATCTACGAAATGGTACGACAGAAAAAAACTAATCAAGCTGTAGACTCCATAACATTGTTAAGGAGATTGCATGAGTAAAAAATTAATCTAACAAGTTTAAGAACCAGGTGGCAAATAAATGATGCACAGTAAAGTAACAAAAAGTAACACCTTAGTAAGGCCAAGTAGAGCAGTCTTTGTAACCCCATACATAGCCAATGATGACTGTGGATTGTACCCCGCAATAGAAGAAATGATGATTACTGACGAACCCTTGCTCAAGTAAGGTGCAATGTCCTACCATAAAACTGAATTAGTGCACTGTTCCAAGATAAATGCACTCATGGTCATACTGTAAAAAGGTGAAGAAATAACATCAATGGTTTGGTTCGTACCTGAAGGAGCAGGATTGTGGCCTTAACATTGATCTCCCAAAGTTTGTCGAGAACAGACTCTTTCATTTCCAAGATGCTATCAACCGATGGATTGACAGCAGCATTTGACACCACTATATCAATATGTCCGTATTTCTATGATAAAAAAAATTACAGTAATTATTCCCAGTGCCATCAGACAACTAATAGTATCAAAGCCAGTAAGAAAATTCTAGAAATTATTCGGAGACAACTAACCTTAATAGTTGTATCAACAAGGTTTTTCCTATGTTGTGGATTTGACACGTGGCAGACAATACCAATTGCATCAATTCCTTTTGATGTGAGACTTTCCACTGCTTCATCAACATTCTTCTGCAATTCACAAATGAAAAAGGCGAACTATTTAATTACAGGCAATTTATCTTCCTCCGGAAACAAAAATTACACGCAATTCAAACAATCCTGGTACCATGAATAATAATTTGTTATGATTGATGTGAAGTAAAACAAAACTAGACCCAAATTTTCTACTTGTGGATCGTCTAAATTGACAAAGCAAACAACAATTTAAGCCCAACGCTTACAAATTCGACTTCTATGGATAATAAATCTCACCGATTGCTCAAATTATAGCAACCCAAAACCTCTATTATGAGATAGAGAGAGAAATGACGAGGAAGGAACAGCAAAGAACAAAAGGGAACCTGCTTACGGGAGGAAATAACGACGGAGGCTCCTTCACGGCCGAAGCGCTCGGCGATGGCGAACCCAATACCTTGCGTGGAGGCCGTCACAATCGCCACCTTGCCATCCAACCGTCCCTTTCTCGCCTCCATCTACCTTCAGCTAGCAAACAACTTAGCTGCGCGCCGTTTTTCTTTTTGCTTTCTTTCTGCCTTATGGGGAGATGTGTTGACTCTTATGCTTACTTACCTGACTTTTCGGAGGTAAATGATATTTCTTTTTTTAAAGGTCGGAAGTTGATCGGACGGTTCAGTCTGGATATGTATCCAAGGTGATGCGGCTGTGATTTGTGAACGGTTTCTCCGTCGTTGGATTAACTATTCCCGTTATCAAACAAAATTGAAATACCGAGGATAGCAACCCATAGTTTTCTTTTCCGAGAATCTTTGATTTTTTAAATAGTTAATCTAATTATTTTATCTCCAACTTCTGATTTATTGTAAATGGATGAAAAAAAATAGGAGCATACTCTAAAAATTTGTTAAATCTATTAATTTTAAATGTATCTCCTTAAATGCATGCTAAAACGGATGTAATGAAAATTTAGATTGACCATAATACCGATATTTAAACTAGTATTTTTTTTAATTAAATTATCCGTTATTTATCAGTTTAGGTTACGTAAATTATTAATTAATTTGATATTTTTATCTCTTTTTTGTTTCCGTTGCTAGTTGACGTTAACGAATAAGGACAGCATGCAAATAATGCTAAAACTAAACAGATAAGGATATGGTACGTGTAAAGCTAATCATTACAATGAATAATTTAAGGTACTGGTGTAAAAAGGTCTTTAACAGATCCGTAACCGCACATGCTGACACTTCACCGCTTGTACTATTGTTTTCACTATGGGTGTGTTTGGATGATAGAAGAATAGAGAATTGGAATAGGAATTGGTCCAATTCTTATTTTTTATTTTAATACTAACATTTTGTTGGTATAGGAATAAGGGCCCGAATAAGCTCAAATTCCTTATTCCTATGGTGTTTGGTTTTCACCAGAATAAGGAATAAGGGGCTTATTCCTTATTCCCGGCCTATACTAGTGAGATCGAGAGTTAAAAATTATATTTTTAAATAAATTTGTTAATTTAGAAGTAAACAAATTAGTTTACTAATTTAGAAGTTAGACATACTTCATGCATGTCAAAGGCTCCCTAAAAAGAAATTATTCGTATTAAAAATAATTGAAACTTTATGTCTCGTTATTAATCTTTGCTCATTAATGAATTATTTATAAACATAACGTACTACTTATAATATCGGGGAAATAAGCGAGAATTTTAACCTCACCTCTATTGATGACGGAAAAAAAACACTGATACAAAGTCATCACATCTCAAATTGCTCAACAGTTACTGGCCTCGCGCCCTCGCCACTGCTCAACCCCTCTATATTATGCCGGTACCACCCCACTTGTACCAGTACCAACACGCTGCCTATCTCAGCTGAAGCTAATACAGTTATTGTGCACATAAAATTTCGAAAGATAGACCTCGAACTTGCACCAAATTTTGGATATGGTGCATTCTTTTGTCTAACCAGTAAGCTAGCCGATGGGAAACAACAGTATGAATTATTGAAGCTGTGCTCTAGTGATCCAGAAATTAGGCTATAAGAAATCTACGAAAGATAAGCACAGATGCGCATTGAAATATTTATGTCGAAAGATAACATTCATGATTCTTTGTCAGAATCAACTAATTACATAAAATCACTTCTCAAGAACTACAAGATCAACTTATTACAAAATACATTCTTCCGTTTTATATCCTTTTGCAGAGATACAACTTTAGAAACTCGACTTAATGAAATCAAACATTCAAATAGGAGCATAATTACATTGTCCATATGTCTTTACAAACTGTGATTAATTGGTCTCCTCATGTCCATCGTTCATATGTCTTTACTCTAGGAAATAGGCAATCCAAGCACTGGAATAAGAATGTCAAAGACTCAGACCGGGAAGATTGTTATATATTTTTAAATAGAGCTCCCCATATTTGGGGTAAAAGTTTGTACATAGTAATTATTCCGACGGCATATTAATATATCAATTATACCTTAAAAAGAGCTAAGAAATTTCACTTTTTTAAAAGAAAGAAATCCAAGTTTTGGTCCCTGTTATATTCAACAAAAATTGCAAATCGGTCCTTGAATTTTATTTAAAAATAAACTCAGTGAAATTCTATAAAAAGAAAGTTCAAGTTGGTCAATCAAGTTTTTTCGAATGAACCAATAATTAACCAATTAAATCTTCCAACTCGGTCTTCTTTCAAAATAATCAATTAATTTTTTCAACTTAGTCCTGTTTCGAAATTTGAATTTGGTTCAAATAAAATTTTAGAGACTATATTAGTTATTTGAACATTTTCATGCACAAAACCTGAATTTTACCCTTTCCTTAAAAGCTGGTCAATTGCAAAATTCTGTATGCACGCATGGTTGCTGATCCAGAACAGAACTCATAAACTAACCAGACAAACTGAATTTGGAAATATACTATTTAAATACCGTATATTTCACAATGTAATTCCACCCAAAAAGAATACTTAGGTACTTACGCCCATTTTTGTTCCCTTCTTTCTTTTTGGCTGAGGGTTTTCCATGTAGTATGATTGTGGTGCAGGATTGTAGTATGATTGTGGTGCAGGATTGTTATTCGCTGGTTCCATCACACTGTTCTCCTTTTTATGTCGAACTATGGCAAATTCTCTCGTGTACTCTTGAGTACAGTTTGGATCGACATTCCATTTTCCAAATGTTAGAGCAGTAGGACCTTTCTGTTGACATTTGTACAAGCATCCCAAATTAATCCCGAACATATTTAACTAATACTATGTTTGTTTGTTAAATTGGAACTAGTAAGCTTTGACCACGTTCAACAAAAAACAATAAATAAAAAGTGTTCAATTTCTGAGAAAGAACTAATCTGCAACATAGCAAGATTACTATAGAAATGGTTTTCTTTTCCATGGAAACTAAATTGACCAGTGCTGGCATAAATAATTAAATTATTAATAGTCAGGATATAAACACAAAATGCATTAGTCAAATCATCCATATCTCAGGTTAATGTTTTTCTATTGAGCTAGAAATTGGGGTCTTTTTAGGAAGCCAATCTTACATGATATGCTTGGTACTTACTGGTTTCTGATATGTTGCCTTTGCCTTCAATTCTTCCTCTCTTGATGATACTAAATCGCGGCTACTGTCATCGCTCGAAGAAGTTGGCTTTCTGCGATGTTGAGTTTCGAGTGATGAATTCATAAGAGCATTCCTGGTGGTTCCTGTAATATAGATGCTGTATAATGCACCTGATAATATCTAGGTCTACAATTCCACATCTAAATCAAAAAATAAATAAATAAATAAATGAAGGATTGACAGGTAACTAATACCAGGTGATGGAGCAGTTCTTGGTCTTTCATGACGTAGTCTTGGATCATCCTGACTTATCAGAACTTTCTGATATTCTGCAGCTGTCAGGTCATGCCTTCTTCTTTCATTTGGGGCAGTTGGTCTCCGACTCTGCAGTCTTGCCGACACTGAATTCTCAGTGGCACTCTGGGTCTCCCAAATTTCATCGTTATCATATCTAACTGGAGGTGTCAAGTCATGCCTTCTTCTTTCATTTGGAGCAGGTGGTCTCCGACTCTGTCGTGCTGTCGGCACTGAATTCTCAGTGCTCTTGGCACTCTGTGTCTCCCAAATTTCATTGTTATCATATCTAACTGGAGGTCTTTCATTCCTCATTTTCTCATTAATTACATAGTTCGTGACTGGTCCTTTACGCAGGTGTGGATTTGCATCAATTGTCTGCTGAACTGAAATATGATCCATAGATGATCTATCACGCCTAACTTTACGAACCACGTCAAAGGTGTTTGTGAATCCAAATTTCTCAGCATCTGGATCGTTCCAGACTCCAAATTCTGGGACTGCTTGCTGCAAGATGAACACGAGTCTTTAGAAGGAAAAGCTGTTAAAATTCCTAATTGACCAATATTGGTAGGCAATTCCTTGTTTAAAAAGAAAAAAGGTCAAAAAAAAAAGGAAGGATTTTGCAGACAAACTTAATTTGCAATGTAATGCTTTGGGATTGACGTTGCGGTCACAACTTGCGTAAGTTAAAAAAAATGAATCACACCTCAGAACAAAGAAACACATCTTCGTCTACAGACTACAGCTTACCATTTTTCTTCTCTTTCACATGCAATTCTTTCATAAATGTTAAGACGACTCGAAAGACACCAAGATAAATACAATAATTATCTAACTTTTCTCCAAAGTGGCAGAACACTACCATTAAACACAATATCTGTTACATTTATGTTCCTTAATTCTACCATTTTTATTTTCCTTTTTGAACTCTCATAATTATACAGTAATTACCAAAAAATGCAAGAAAGATAGGTTTTTAAAGTAAAATTAGGATGCAAGGTCAGGGCTACAAATTAAAAACATTGCACTTACAGACATGATGAAGAAGAAGAACTGTCACAGCACCAAACAATTATTTTTTTAACAACATTCTTAACGATAGAAGAGAACATGGGAGGACAAAGGACCTGGTATATATTATTCCCATGGTTGCCAGCTATGTTGCTCTTTTGTCATATTTTTTAAAGATTACGCGGTTGTCTACACCTACTAGTATTCAGAAACTTACAAAAGAACAACAACAAAGATTAGGCTTGCAGTAAAATAGATGTTTATATTATTGAACGAGTAAATTATTGAAAATTATTGAACGAGTAAAAATTTAGTGAAAAGCCCTTCAACAATTAACATCCTATGTTTTTGTTCTATATAACCTTATAAATACCGACAATATGATATACGTTCAGCCAGGAACCTTATAAAAGCCTTTATTTTTCTCACTATTATCCTTCTAGTATGGATATACATTCACGAGGCAAAAATAATATGATGCTAAATAAGTGCATGCATTCAGTATTTTCCTTTTTTATTACTGATGTTAAGAAAAACTTAATTATAAACTTAATATCAATCTACTGATGTAGCCGACAATTGCTTCGCTTATAGAGTACTTTAGCTGTTTGGGTGTTTGGTAATTGCAGGTGCCAGGGGTTCATACAAGAAACTGACCCTTCAATAATTGACCCAAATAATCAAGAGGGTATGACACAAAATAAGAATTGTTTAATAACCAACTGGATTGGGACTGTTAGTCAGGCTTTGTATATTCTGATTAGTTCTCCTGATTTATTCCTCTAAATAGAGATATCAATATTCCAAGTTGCACCGAAACGGATCATAAAATATTTAATCGTTCAACAGTACATTTCCGTATCAAAAATACCACTTTGTTTTGTCCAATTAAAACATTCCAGTTTGCTTATTATGATTAATTCTGTATGAGAACATTTTTCTTTGGGAAAAAGGGGATTTAAATACAATAAAAAAAATTAGTTTCCCATCGAGGTAACATTTTGTTCTAAAATTTTAAAAAAAATGTTTTTTTAATTTATTAGATTAACATTTCTTGGACAGATTTCCTGAGAAACTCTTTGGTCTTTGCAGTGAACAAGTCATAGAGCTCCTTGTACATATAATTACGAAAGGATTTTATATGCGCATCTCTATTCGTTCCACATTTGTAAATCTCTTTTTTTTTATTTTGTGGCAAAAATTATTTGTAAAGAACAATTGAATATTCAATTTGATGTGCTGAATGAAACAAGTTTCTTTTTAAGAATGTTCCGAGAATTATTAATTTGTCATGGTGGTGGCTGTGGGGTAAAATTCGCCTGTTCAATGGTCTTCTTCCTTGCAGATATGTCAGCTGTATTATTATACTAATATTCTTCTAAAAAAAAATCAACAAACTTAATTGAAGCAGCATATCCAAAGAAAACAATTAATTTGACGGTTATTTCACTTCATCAATATGGTAAACTTTAATTTTTGTAATTCAAGATCTTGACAAGCAGCAGCTGTCAAGTAAAAACAAAATAAATACCAAGAAAAAGAGATTTGGTAAACTTTAATTGAAGCAGCACAGGGGCAACTTCCACGATCAATATAAAACTAAGTCATGAAGCAAATTATTTTTTGCATTTCAACGAAATAAAATACATATTCTTATTGTAACCTGGCTAGTGTTTCGACTTCAACGAGGAGTGGGGAATGAGGGGGACAAAAGAAAAACAGAGAGAGAGAGGGGGGGGAGGCTTATGTTAATGGAGGAAAATAAAGTGAATTACTGTGATATGGTTCTTCAAATTATATTCACTTCTAAATTGAATTACACCTAATTTTTAATTCCACCCCACTTCCTAACCTTTTTCCACAAGTCACTAGCCTTTGTTGAACCGCTATCAAGTTTTTTTTCTCTTTTTTTTTTGGATAAAGGAACCACCATCGAGTTTGGGTTCAGCTAAGATTAAGTCCTGCTCTAGTTTGGATTTAAAGGACCCAGATATGGATTCTAATTTAATAATTGTGCTTACCGATCTAAGATCTTGTTTACTCAAAAGAAAGTTCAAATTGGCTGTCGAATAGTACAACTCACAAATGGACCATTTCTTGATGAATTGAATTTTTATCAGATCCAATATATATGGGCCGGGTGTTCAAGCTCTGGATCAACTTGAAGCGGCCTAACTTTTACAATTTTTATGTTGTATTGTATACTGTACTGGCCTCGCAAGCATTGGTGGCATAATGCTTCGTCAGATGCAAGTTTGCAAAAACGAACTTTTGACATCCCATATTAGTACAACCAAAATGAAAAAATCATTATTAAAGATAACACTGGATGACTCCAGTTACTCTGCAAATGGACAATACAAAGGACGAAGCCAGCTGTCTGAAGTTGCATTTAATTACAGAATAACCAACTGATGTAACAAACTAAGATTCCTTTCTATCCGTTCAATCTCAAGCTATGTAATATATATGATGAAGTTTTACACTGAAAGAGTAAGAGAATGAAATACAATTAATTAGAAAAACTTCGTCTTCTATCTTTGTTCTATTTCTCTTTATGGTATCAGAGCCACCATGGGAGACACTACTGACACTACTGTTACAACAGAAACTACTCGTTCTGATTCTCTCATCTCTCTCACTCTTCCGATTGCCACAAAGCTTAATCTCTCTAATTATTTGACTTGGAAATGTCAAATATTACCTATTATCCATGGGTATAACCTCAGTAATTTCATCTCCTCTCCTCCTCCCTCACCCACCTCCCCTGGATCTGATGGCCAGATCATCATCAATCCAGAGTATTTGCCTTGGCATCGCCAAGATCAGCTGCTCCTCGGCTGGATCAGATCTTCCCTGACTGAGGAAATCCAATCTCAGATGGTGTCATGTACAACCTCTGCTGAACTGTGGTCATCCCTCCAAAACTCCTTTGCATCAACTTCCAAAGCAAGGATGCTTGATCTCAAGAGACAGATTCAACATACATCCAGGGGATCATCCACTTGTTCTGAGTATCTCCTCAAGATGCGCAAGCTTGCTGATGAACTGGCGTTTATTGGAGCACCAATACCTGATGAAGAACTCATTTCCAACATCATCAATGGTCTAGGTATTGATTATAACCCTTTTTTTGCATCTATTGCAGCAGCAAGTAGACATGAAACATTCTCCTTCTCAGATCTACAAGGGTTATTGTTAGGTTTTGAGTCTTTATTGCGTAATCAAACCTCTAGTTCTGGGTCTTTGTCATCATTTTCTCCACCCTCAGCTTTTGCTACTAATACTGGTATGAGACCATCTCCTGCTGGTACTATGTACCAGAATACTGGTAATTTTTATCAGTCCCCTAGACCTAATTCTTATCAGCCCAGGCCACCTTATGCAAGGGGTTATCAACCTAGACCTAGACCTCCCTTCAATCAAAATACACCTCACTTTAATCCAAACCCTAGGCCATCTGGACCTAGACAACCATACACACCACCAACTGGCCCAGTTCAACCAAGACCACCCAGACCAGCTGTCAATACCAGTACAAAACAGTTTTGCCAGATTTGCAACAAATTTGGTATCCACACTGCAAAAAACTGTTGGTTTAGGTACAATGAGGATGAATCTTGGACACCACCTTCTTCCAATTTTGCCCCTCAGGCCTATGTGGCTTCTCAAGTCACTGACACTTCTCAGCCCTCTGCATACACTGCCTCTCCTTCTTCTTCTGAGTGGATACTGGATACTGGTGCTACTAATCATGTGACAAGTGACCTGAATAACTTATCTTCCTTCTTCAATTATGAGGGTAATGATTCTCTCCATCTTGGAAATGGTTTGAGTTTACCAATTACACACATTGGCAGTTCTACTTTCAATTTATCTTCTCACTGTCTTAAACTTACAAATATTCTTGTTGTTCCCTCTTTTAAGAAAAACTTAATAAGCATGTCTCAATTGCTTACTGACAATCCCCATTTACTAATTGAGTTTCATTCTCTCTCATGTCTATTCAAGGACTGCCACACCAAGGCACTCCTCCACATGGTGCCATGCATTAATGGTCTATTCTGCCTCTTCTTTCCCTCTCTTCTCCCTCAAGCTTTCAATAGCAGTAAAGTACCAGCTGACATTTGGCATGCACGCCTTGGTCATCCTTCCAGTGCTACCACATCCAGAGTCTTGAATAATTTCTCTTTACCTTGTACTAGCCATAAATTAAGTAACTGTCATGATTGTGCAATGGCAAAATCTCATGTTCTTCCTTTTTCTCTATCTACTACTTCTTCTTCAAAACCTTTAGAGTTGATACACAGTGATGTGTGGGGCCCTGCCCCTGTTTGTTCTTCAAATGGCTTTAGATATTATGTTCTGTTTGTGGATGATTTTACCAAATATACTTGGATATTTTTCATGTCTCATAAGCATCAAGTATCTGGTATTTTTTCTTTGTTTAAACAACAGATTGAGAACCAGCTGTCTGAAACCATCAAAACACTTAGAACTGATGGGGGCCTTGAATACAAACCCATTGAAAAGCAATTTCCTCAAATTATACATCAACTCTCTTGCCCTTATACCCCACAACAGAATGGCACTTCAGAACGAAAACATAGACATATAATTGAGTTGTCTCTAGCAATCATGTCTAAAGCTTCTGTTCCACACATGTATTGGGATGAAATGTTTGCTAATGCTGTGTATTTGATAAATCGATTGCCTGCTGTGTCTTCATCTCTCATTCCTTACACCTCTCTCTTTAATAAACAACCAGACTATTCTCTACTCAAAGTCATTGGATGTTTGTGTTTTCCACATACTAGGCCTTATAACTCTCATAAATTGGAACTTAGAGCTTTGCCATGTGTGTTTCTTGGTTACTCAAATAATCAAAAGGGATATCGCTGCTTGCACATAGCTACTAACAGAATCTATACTTCTAGAAATGTTGACTTTGATGAACAGGTTTTCCCCTTTAAACAAGGGTCAGATGCCTCCTCCAATTCAACTGCTATTAATTCAAATTTCAACTCTCTCCAAGCCTCACCGTTACTGGATCTTTATTTGCGTGGTATACCATCTCCACCCACTGGGCCCTCCAATACTTCATTATCTCCAGCAAATAATTCATCTGAGCCCACATTACACTCTGGGCCATTTTCCCCCTTTCCCACTGCTCAGCCCGTTTCTCCTCTTAACTCAAATACTACCCAAACCCAACAAACTCACCCTACTCAGCCCTCTCCCATTTTACCGTTACCTGACCCTGTTTTAAATTCTCCTACCCGTTCTGACCGATCTTCCACACCTCTCCCTCAACAACAAACTTCTTCTCTCTCTGCTGCTCCTTCTCACCCCATGGTTACTCGCACAAGGGATAACACCAGACAACCTCGAAAATTCCCTGATCATGTTGCTTTTCTCGCTGCCTCTTCAGTGGAACCCACCTCCTTCACTCAAGCCAACTCTCATCCAGAGTGGCGAGCTGCCATGGCAAAAGAATTAAATGCACTTGCATATAATCAAACCTGGAAATTGGTACCAGCACCAGCTGATCAGCGAGTTGTTGGTTGCAAGTGGGTCTTTAAGATAAAGAGACATTCTGATGGAACAATTGAACGCTACAAAGCTCGTCTTGTAGCAAAGGGATATCATCAGCAAGAGGGGATCGATTTTCTGGACACTTTCAGTCCGGTTGTCAGACCTACTACAATTAGATTGATTCTGTCAATTTCAGTTACAAATCAATGGTCTATCAAGCAATTAGATGTGCAAAACGCTTTCTTACATGGGGATCTTACAGAAAAGGTATATATGACTCAACCTCCTGGATTTATTGATTCAAGCAAACCCAATCATGTATGTCTGTTATCCAAGGCTATTAATGGTTTAAAACAGTCACCTCGGGCTTGGTTTCATAAACTAAGCCAGGCTTTGATTGATTTTGGATTTACAGCATCTCACTATGATCCCTCCCTATTTTTTGCACATGTTCAGGGTCAGCTTATCATTGTACTTGTCTATGTTGACGATATTATAATAACTGGCAGTGACAACTCCATGATATCTAATTGCATTGCTCAGTTGAATACCAGATTTGCAATCAAGGATTTGGGTCCCCTACACTATTTTCTGGGAATTGCAGTAAACAATAATTCCAAGGGCATGCATTTATCTCAATCCAAATACATCAAGGATTTGTTACAAAGAACTAATATGCTCTCAGCTAAACCAACAACTACCCCTTTAGCTACTGATATGGCACTTTTTCCTGGTGACAGTGAGCCATTTTCTGATCCTCATCTATATAGGAGCACTGTTGGAGCACTTCAATATGCAACAGTGACTCGACCAGATATATCCTTTGCAGTAAATAAATTGTCTCAATTTATGCATTCCCCTACTTCTAATCAATGGATGGCAGTCAAGCATGTTCTCAGATATCTTTCTGGCACTCTCCATCATGGTTTACAATTTCATGCAAAATCTGATGCTCAGCTTCATGCCTATACAGATGCTGACTGGGCAGGTTCCTCTTTTGATAGGCGATCAACCTCTGGTTACTCTATTTTTTGGGGACATAATCTCATTTCCTGGTCTGCAAAGAAGCAACCTACAGTTGCTCGATCCAGCACAGAGGCTGAGTATCGTAGTTTAGCATTGGCATGTGCTGAGCTACTCTGGGTTCAGTATTTGATACAAGAGTTGCATTTTCATCTCTATCAACCCCCAATTATTTGGTGTGATAACATAGGCGCCACCTTTCTGGCTTCAAATCCGATGTTTCATTCCGGAACTAAGCATGTAGAGATTGATTTTCATTTTGTTAGAGAAAAGGTTGCTGCAAAATCACTCTGTGTCCGATACTTGTGTTCTGCCGACCAGTTGGCTGATATATTCACCAAACCCCTCTCTACAAACAGGTTTACTCTTCTTCGTGACAAGCTCAATGTAACATCAGTTCCATTGGCTTGGGGGGGGTATTAAAGATAACACTGGATGACTCCAGTTACTCTGCAAATGGACAATACAAAGGACGAAGCCAGCTGTCTGAAGTTGCATTTAATTACAGAATAACCAACTGATGTAACAAACTAAGATTCCTTTCTATCCGTTCAATCTCAAGCTATGTAATATATATGATGAAGTTTTACACTGAAAGAGTAAGAGAATGAAATACAATTAATTAGAAAAACTTCGTCTTCTATCTTTGTTCTATTTCTCTTTAATCATGATTAAAAATTACTAGGATAAATTTCTTGATGTCACTATCTGAAAAGGGTTGCAGTAAGTTCGTCACCGTATTTTAATCAACATTTTTGGATTCATGGAACTATCATGTTTTTTCTTGTAATACTCAGTCTTATCGCAGAGTTTCTTTCCCGTTACCTCTTTATCAAGGACAAAGAAAGAGGATGAAAACTAGATATTCATTTAAGCAGAGTAGTACACTTCAACGAACAAATTGTCGCAATCAGCCAAAAAGTTTACCCCCTTGAACAAGAAAAGTTGTGCTCCCAGTAAAAAAAAAAGGTCCATAGTGACAAGTTATAACTTATAAGATAAATGAAAGATAACAGGATGATTTGATCGGTATAAATCAAATCTGGTTAGGTAGTGAAAGCCGAAGAAAAATGTACTTTATTATTTAATTCATTTACTATTGGAAAAAGGAAATTCCAAAAATTAGTGCCGTCCTAATTGAGAAAGTGTTGTTGATAAGGCCTTCAATAGTCGTTTTGACATCCTTAATTTATTTTCAATGGACCTTAATTTCTGGGATATAGATAGGGGCATATATAATTTAATGCGAGCCCATTTTTTATACGGCAATGTTCTACCTACGCTTCAAAGGCTAATAACTGTAACATGTATCCCAACGTATGACAGCATGATTAGCAGCATGCCTGGTGCCACAGAAAAGACATAAAATGTATAATGACACCCACTAAAAACACATTAGAAATTTAGAACCATACACCACACCCTATCTACGGCTCTACCCACAATTTTCTTAAAGATAACACCAAATGATCCATTTCAATCCTCTAATGTCACTATTTAATATCTATTTTGCATATTGTGGGGGTTGGAGAATTGTTGGTTTTCAGAGAAGGTATACCCAAAACACTTCCTCTCTCTTTCTCTCTTTTATTCTTCCCTCTATTAATTTTTGCTTTAATGTTTGACGGGAAAAAGGTAGAAGATGAATGATGCAATAAAACAATTAAAAAAATGATACATATTTCAATCCATTGGTTTGTTGGATTAAACAAATTTAACTATATCGGAGAGGAAAATCACTTAGTTAATTGCCTGTGCGAGTTTAGACCGCAAATATAAGTGAGTGGAATGGAATGTTGCTTAGATTCTGTTTTGTTTAGTGCAGGGCTATGTTGCATTGGTACAGGTACGAGTACCGTATCCGGTACGATTCGGGTACGGTGGTACGAAAATTTTCAAAAATCTCTGGTACGGGTACGACGATATATATATATTATTTGAATATGTTATTGATCTATAATTATATTATATTACAAAATATAATGTGTATAACATAATTTTGTTTAGCTACGGCTTAGAATTTGCACAAATAAATGACATAAACTTAGAATTTACATAAATAAATGACATAAACACTGATATCAATACGTTGATCGTTGACTGTTAACCGTTGACTTGTACGGTACGTACTGGGTACGGTACCAGTATCCGGTACGGGTACGGCTGATGTACCGGGGTAACATAGGTGCAGGGTATTTTAAGCGCGCATTTAAGTTTTTACGTACATTAAAATTAAAAGTCGTTTATTATAAAAGAATAAAAAAACTATGTTTAATGATCAATCGATCGTGTAAGTTGAGTATCATTTGTATATGAAAAAGTTAGTATGTTCAATTTTTATATATTTAATGCAAAAATTATTGTTTCCATCTATTAACAAAAATAAACTTTTTCATATACTTAAATTTATGAAAAAAAAAAGTCATTAAATCCTTCAAATTTATATTCTAGACGCAAGATTATACATTAAGAAATGATATGCAGAAACATGGGTGCACACTAAAATTATCCGGAAGATCACAACGTGCATATCAAAATTTGTACCACGGACAATGTTTAGAAGTGAGATAAAAATAAACAGAAATTTTTTTCCCCTTAGAATTATATTTTTTACATCGATTATCCTCTTCAAGTTTCAAACTTTCACGAAATAAAATTATAAAGTGGAATGGCCGAGTCAAATTAATACCACCTACATAAGATGCGTTTTAGAAATACCAAAGACCAAAGTACTTCCTCCAGAAGTTCTAACACGCGCAGTTAGCAAATACTTCAATATGAAAAGCCCATCTTACCTCAACAATCACATTTCTAATGCACAGATGGTAAGATATTAAAAAAAATGCAAATGGTAAAGCCAGAAGTTTCAGTCAATGAAGTCATTGTATTCAGATTCATGTCTCCGTGCAAGATCAATATACTTACCAATTAGATGTTGGGAAGATAAACATTGTTTCGTATAGAAGACAGAATGTTTGCTTCATGTAATTTTCATGAATTTGGTTTCGTAGCAAGCAGCGATCTTAACCCAAAATAAAGAAATAAAAAATTCAAAGTCAGTGACACGTAAGAACAACAGATGGAAGTGGGAGTTTCCTCAAAGCTTAGCTTGTTCATAAATCATAATTGAAGCATTGTGTGATCCATCATAATTAAACAGATGAACAAGATCTAAAATTTTGGTTGAGATTTAAAATTTAAACAATTTAACCCAGTTTATAATCGAAAGCTTTGTTTTCCTTACCAATACTAGAATTAAATTAGTTGCAAATATCCTCTCCAAATCCTCAAAATTACACTATAACCATAGATTGAAAGAAAAAAAAAAAGATCAGGAAAAAAGATAATAAAGAAGAATATGTTCTTAATTGAAACAACAAATTTCATTTTTCCTCTTTCTCTATTTATCAGATAATTCTGATATTTCACTCCCAAATTGGCTTGAAATCCCTAGGTCGTATTCTATCTCATCCATAAAATTAGACAGATTTTCCTTTTTGTACATGATAATTTCCCGGGGGTATAGATCAAATCAAGATCTAATTAAAAAAAGTATCAGATCCATCCAACCTTCATTGAAGACCAATCCTTTCTATGCACCCAGCACTCATGCACCCCGCTTCCAGCAAGATCAGGTATAATTGAAAGAAAAAGAAAAAAGAAAAGAAAAAAGGTGAGGAAAAAAAAATAACAAAGAAAATAAACGCATCTTCCTTTCATCTTTCCTCTTCCTCTTCCTCATCCAACCCATCTCGCGCTTTTCGGATCAAAGGCACAAGGCAGTCATGGATAGATCTTCACCCGAGTCGTCAGGCGGCGGGAGGAGATTAAGATCAAACGGCAACGGCTGTCTCCTATAAGCGGACGCCGCATCGCCTTCCACATCATCGATCACTGATGAATTGGACCCACAATCGCTCCGGCAATCCTGATCAACCTTAACCTGCCGAGGCGGCCCAACTCGTCTAGCCACGGTCACGGTACGCCGGGGCCCGCTGAAGGATTCAACGGTCGAACTGAGGCTGCTCGTGGTAGGATACACAGGAAAAGAAGGCGGGGCCGCGGGAGGGGCACGCGCCACCAACTCAGGAGGTATAAAAGGGAAGTTGGTTTTAGCCTTGGGGCCACGGAGTGCACGTGCAGCCGTGTCATACGCACGTGCAGCGTCCTCGGCCGAGTCGAAAGTGCCGAGCCAAACACGCGACTTCTTGACCGGGTCGCGTATTTCAGCCGCGAACCGGCCCCATGGCCTCTTCCTGACTCCTCTAAATTTCACCTCTGTTTCTCCTTCTCTCATCGTCTGGGCCATGAAGAATGATAACAGATAGAGATAATAGTGATGATGAAAGAAACAATAAGAGAGTTGAGAAAAAGGGAGGGATATTTTGGGATGGATGGGATGGGAAGGGGATGAGGTTATTGCTTGGTAGAGAGAGGAGGCATAATTATGGTGGGGAGTTAAAACTTTTGGGGAGGAAAAGGGATTACCGTGTGGAGGAGAAGGGGAGATGGGGATGGGAGGAAGGGGAAGAGGGAGAGGGAGAGAGGAAAGAGAGGTGGGGGGAAGTGAGGGGCCCAAAAAACTTCTCCCACGAACCCACCGACTTGATTGCTTTCGTCTACCACCTCCCACCTCACCTCACCTCCCGCCATATCCTGCCACCCAACCCCACTTTCCTTTTTCTATTGCAATGGGTACGCGGGAATGCTCCCAATAAAACACTTTATCTGATTTTAATGGAATGAAAATGGGAGGTAATTATTAGCAGTTCTGTTTGGTTTGAATGACAAAGAATGAATGAATTTAAGGTAAATAATTTTCTTAAATGATGAATAGATAGAAGATGTAAATTTTGTATACTATAATATTTATTTTTGAGAAAAATTTTACAATAAATGTTTTTTTTAAAGCACGATTACATTTAAACTATTTCTTCAAAATTATAAATGACTATCATTGATTAGGATTAAGAATATGCTAAAATAATTTTATATTTTTAATATATTTATATTTAACTATTTATGTATCCAAATACAATAATTTATATTTTAGTAAATACTCAAAATTTATTGGAAAAATATAACTTGTCGCATTCAATATGCTATGTGCATATTGTCTAAGTTCTCTACGTACTAAGATTAATTTCATTGTTACAAATTTTAGAAAAAAAAAATTGTATTTAATTTAATGTACATTTAGTGCAAAAAACACTGCAGTAAAATTGAATATATACATATCCCGTATCTTATAAAGAAAAAGTTTAAGAAGTTATTCAATCTTTCTAATACTCAATTTTCCCTCGCTAAAATATTATTGAGCGCGTTATATAATTAAAATATTTTGTATTGATATTATATTATCAATTTAAGATTATTAATAGTTTGACTTATGTCAACAAATTTGTATTTTTTTTAATTATACTGATCTTACACAATTCTTTATGAGTAAATCAATTGAAGAGAAACAAATTAAATATGTTTAGAGAGTAATAAAACTATGCTTTTGTTGTTTTCATGCAGGAATGTTGATACTCCACAATTTAAGAGCGACATATATTTAAAGACAACTATTTGATAATAAATAGATTGTGATCCACACATCTTAAAAATTCTTCATTATACGACAACTAAAATATCCATAATCTTGAGTTCATTTGCTTGAAGCAAAATCTTCTCTATTTGAGGTAAATATGATTGTTGATTTTTATCGAGATCGGTGCGATATATAGTTGTAAAACATCTCATAAAATTCATCATTAGGCAATTTGCACTGGAGTTAGAATTCTTCATAGTTGTTAGATTGTGTTTACATGTACGAAGGATATGCTTGTTTGCTAGACTTATTTATATTGTGTTGGCGCATGTAAACTTATAAATTTGCCTTACCTTATTGTAGAGCACTATGAAATCTAATACGTAGATATCGTATGTATAAGAATACTGCAAGTCTAGATACGCTGTATAATACAAGTAGTAGGATGTATTCAATGTATGCATGTGCAGTGTTGTATTATGTCAAGATTTTTTTTTTCAATCTACCAATAAAGTGTATTATGCGAGAGGACTCAATTTAAAAAATTTTAGATAAAAACAAGTATTATTATCAATATATTGGTTACATCAAAATTATAAAATTCTAAGATGGAATCACGATAAAAAATTCTTATGGATATATGAAATTTAATAGTGATTTTTTAAAAATAATATGTATGATATAAATTACCTAACCAAGGGTGTGTTTGGGAGAGCGGGGTTAGCGAGTTTAGTTGGATTCCCTCGAAAGTCTCATTCTCTCACTATTCTACCTCGAAATTCCAAAAAGTACCTCAAAAATTTCAAAAAGTACTAACCTTACACCACTAACCCTACTAATCTCATGCGTACCACCTAATGGCAATAAAAAATTAGAAGATATTAAATGTTAATACTTCGAGTTAAATCCATCTATGGCCTATATGTATGCTATATAAATACGTTAGTGTAACAAGTATGAAACGAACATGTCAAGAGGGCCAGCGTCCCTTTCACCTTATTATGCCATCAAGGGCTAGTGGAGTGCACATTCGAGTACGTTTTATTTTTTTTAAGTATTCGTTTTAATTGGTTTTGTTTGGTTTTTCTTTTGAATGATTTATTTGGTTTTTATATTCGTTGTTTTGTTTAAGGCGTCTTTGGGAATCGAGTGGCAGAACCGGAAATTTTTTTTTTTTTTGATGAAGGCAGAACCGGAAATGACGACTAGGCCCTTTTGATTTTGCAATAGCCCTTTGGTTCAATCCAACAAAAACGGTTCAGCTCTCAATTTAGGCCAAATCAACTTTCTTGTCAGGTAAAATTACCATTACGTGGCAGCTGCTTTGTGACTCTGTGTTACCGTAAAATGCTTGCCCTCGAAAGAAAACACCAGAGAAGTGGTAGTTTCCTACGTGGACCATTAAAAAAAAAAAGAAGTGGTATTTTTTTTTTAAAAAAAATAGCCAAAGCTATCCGTTTCACTAGAGAAACAAAGAGTACTAGTGCTAATCTCGTACGTTGTGCGATTCATTTCTATACAAATATGTTAGTAGATGGTTGCAGGATTTATTTTACACTATATAAAAAAATATCATAAAAATTTGAGAATACTATTCAAATATTATATAAAACTGCCATAGAAAATCCTAAATATTATTTTTGTCACAAAAAATCACGCGTCACAGAATATCAGAAACACTGTGCTTACCACAGTGCTCCATGCGCAAGTCACGCAGGCCCAAATGTATATGTATATAATTATATCTTATAATTAACTTATATGTAAGGCTACTTCTCTGGAAACCAAAACTCGCTCAGTAAAGATAAGCAAATACACTTAAGCTCACTGGAGATATATCGGATTAACGAAAATAGTTCATAAAAAGAGAGTATTGTAGTTTCGATTTCGAGACAGTGGATCCTGAGCAATAAATTATAGCTATCCAAAAAGAAAATAAGAAAATTACACATTGATCATCCGCAAGGAAGAAATGGTACGTAGGGAAATCAATTTTTAGTATTATAGACAAGGACAAGTCACAATTAAATATTTATTATAATAAATTATAAATTGTTGTGAATCTTGAAAAATTGAAGGCTTAATCTTATTTTTATCAAAACGGTTTCAATAATAATAATAAAAGAAGTTCTACATTCAAATATTTTCTTTTGCGCTAAACAGAGAAATCTAGATTATCGTGTTCTGCATTTTAATTTTTTTAATGTATGGGATGAAGCAGGAGAGACATTTTCGAAAACTCCTCTCTTTGCGACTCCAGAGGCGAAACACAAAACTCCCTCTTTCTGAAAATCCTAGATGGAGAGGTGCCGCCACAAGCCTCCCGTCACCCCTTCCTCCGTGCGCTGATTTTTACACTGCGTGTCCTCTTAGTGTGACACCAACATTCCAAATCGGTGTTCGGATCTGGGTTCGTGCGCCTCATCATTGGCAGGTTGAGAAGCGACGGTAATGTCATTACCTGAGGCGGCGATTTGATGGTCGTTATAGCAAATTGCTTTTCTCCCTTCTTCTAACTGAGCTCAATGCCTGCAACAACTCTGTCATCTCTTCGGTGATAGCTGCAAAGGCAGTAGATTTGGTCTTATTTGTTCGAGTCAATACGAGCCGTGTTGTCGGTTTTGGTGCAGTACAAAACACTTTTGTGTTTGTTGCAGGCAATAGTTTAGTTGTGGGAAGCTAGGGTTTACCGATATCAGTCAGGTACTAGTGGGATACCAGTACTGTTTCAGTATTGCTTTTTATTTTATTTCAGATGTTTTGCTACCGGTATCAATTTGCATATTGCTACTTGAGTAACTTTTTTATTTTAATGAAAAAATTCTAGTTCGTTGGCCTTCAATTTTTTTTAATCTATGTAAAGAAAATATTTTTAACTTTGATTTTAGTTTTCATCGCATTTATTAAAAAAACAAGGGCACCGAAACTTTCCCCTTGCCAAAATAAACAAAATGTACTTTACAACTAATCAATATCAATATTATGAATAAAGATGTGTGGGTGTCGGAATCTTTTAGTTAAATATCATCCGATATTCCAAGCATTGTGAAGTTGTTCAATAACAATTTTTTTATTTCTGTAATGTGATACTTTGTGACTAATTATGTATCGGGTGTTATTGCTCATAAAACTAATTCGGTTCAACATCAGATAATAATTTGGCAACACATTATTTTATTTTTTATTTTTGTGACCCCTTTCTATTTTAATTTTCATCATGTCTCCATCTCTTTTGTGTTTCTTGGAGTCTCTCTCCATCTTAATTTCTATTCATCCCAATTCTTAATTTCGGTTTACAAAATATAAATTAAATTCATTCAATTGGAAATAAAAGAAACATCATATCTTTTACAATATATATTTTTTATTTAAGTCATTTATAAACATATTACATTTTACGAATAATATCAACATAATATAAATCATATTAATCCTATTATTTCAGATAACTATAATTATAACTATATTTACACACATATAATTTTTTTCTTTAACTTGATCAAACTCTTTAAATTTAATCAAATCAAATTACCTACAATAACTAAACTATATTTCTAAAGATAAATATATCTTAACCATATATCTAAAAATGAGCATAATTAAACTATAGAAACGTAATAAAAATATTATTATTATAGATATCTACATCGAGCGAAGCTCAATATGTCCCTCTAGTTACTAGTAATCTTCTGTTATGATATTTGTGACGCATTCATCTACGTTAATATTTTAAAATGTAAAAATCTAGCAATTTTAATAATTTACCGTATTTTTTCTTCCTTCATGTGTGATGCGCGTATAGTGAATGTTTTAAAACTTTATGGGTCGCTTTATACAAGTCGACGAACCAAAAGATGAATATACTAAGATAATTTATAGTAATTAATTTGCATTATTATTCAATTTGTTTCTTGAATATTAATCTTGGTTGAGATGAACTAAAATAACTGAACTATAGTATTTTACACGAACATCGGACCTAGCAAATCTCACCCGATCAGTAACACCAGTCTTCTAAATGTAGACCCAAAATTCTTACCTCTATGCTATGTAATAATTTTCGTCAATTATTCTTTAAGGATCCATCCATAATTAAAGCGTATATTTTGTTATTTGCATTAATTTGTAGTGGACAGGAAATTATATAGATTCTAGAGATCAATCGAGGTCTTTTTTATTCTTTTTACTTTAATTAAATTTTATGCTACATTACACAATTCGAACAATTACTTACTATTATGAGTCAAGATTATGGGTGTGTTTGAAATCGTACGCGAACCAGTGCGGACTAAGAACTACCGCTGTTCGATGTTGCCCCTTTTTGCACGAACTACGGACAAGAACAGGGAACAAACCACGCTGACCTGTCTCTGTCCTTGTTCCTGTTCATCCCCTGTTCGCATCCAACACAAACACACCCTATAAAATCAGGTGATTTTGGGCTTGGAGAGCCCATGTACTCAATTTAATTAATCTAATTAATAAAATTCTATACCATATGTGTTTAAAAAAAATCAAATAATGAAATAATAGGGGGGGGGGGGACCAGGCCCTCTCTCCATCAGCACCTAAATTGGCTATTCTTATGGGTGCGCGGAAAATTAAAAGAGCGTATTTTATGGACAATTTGTTTAGCGTACACGAGAAAGGTTTTGCGTGGATTAATGGATAAAATGAAATTTGAGAGCCAGAGGCATCCGCCTTTCATAGCTGCCGAAGAGGCAACGTCACACGAGAAATTAAGAAATTGACCATTTCACAAAAAAAAAAAAGAGAAAATTGATATATTTCCGTGTTGGGGAGGCATTTGTTCTGAAATAATATCTATCTTCAGAAGTAATAACTTACCGGGATTTTTTTAATTTAATACCTAATTGTTTACGAAACCATGAATAGTACTAGTCCAGCGGCATTTTTTTACACGACCAAGAAGTTCTTTAACTCTACTATTTGTAGGAAGAAATAGCGTGCATGAATTAATTAAAACGGAGGAAGAGAGTAGTCGATGCCTTGCTGAAATTCTAATGTGCATTGTTCAAATTATGAATATTTTGAAATATATATTTGCCCCTCCAATTTCCACAAAATAGTAATTTCATGATGACATAATCTCAGTGCAAAAGGACGTAAAACCGTTTGTTGGAGAGGGAAGGTTTTTACCTGTTTTTTTTTTAAAAAAAAAAACAACAAAAGAAACAGAAACTTTATGGAGAAACGTGTTAAGGTTTATTAAACTGTCTCGTCATTAGCTCACCCGTCAATTTTATAAATTAAATCGAATCTATTAAAGAGGTAACATCTAAGTATCGATCGTAATTTGCATCTAGGCATTAATTATTAACCGGTTGATGTTTAGAAAATGTGAAAATGAAAGATACCAGACAATGGTGATTCCTAAAAATCCCTCAAAATATTGAACTTTTAATGTGGTTAGCCAAAAGAAAACAGAATTTTGACTGACGGTATCAAAATTTTTGCTTTTACCGGAGACGATTTAATCAAAAAAATATTGGCATGGAAAAACTGTGATGGTTTTGTGGGGACCTAGAGTAATTAATCTACCTTTTTATTCAATGTTCTTCTGGGACGAGATTTTTAGTTCTGAATGGGTATATAATTTGATACTCTGTAATGTAGAACTTGAATTTTTATTCAAAGGAAAACTTTTCTCGTAGCGGCGGCTGTTGTTTATTATCTATCTAATAACCATAGAAAAAATATATTTTTCTAAAATAATTAATCTAAATCTTTATAAAGAAAAACGTGTGGTCATTCTTATTTGTTCGGTGGCGCGATAATGAATCGGATGTCTGATCGGATCAAATTCACTGTACGTAGACGATGGGCCCATTGATACAGTTTAGTAGTTTACATTACTTCCAAAAACACGTCAGTTTGTTTTAAGAATCATGTCATAATGTTCGAATTAAATTTAATTTGGGCCAGCATTAATCGTAATTGTCTAAACTGACTGACAGTTTACTAGTTTTTTTAACTAATTTTTTTCTTGGATGATTCAAAATTCTGTAGAAAAAAAAATGATTTACGACTTCAATTTTTAAGTTTTGTCAAATAGAAACATCATGGTCAATCTGTCTTGATCAGTCCGGAGTGTGTCTATGAAAAATGAATTTAACATGAATTTTTATTATTGTAGTTTTTTTTGCTATGTTTTATGGTGTTTCAGACAATTATCAAGTGCGATCAAAAAACAAAAAAAAAAGTAGTCGACAAGTCGTATTAAATCAATTTGATTCCTTTTAGGATGGTAATTGTCTGTTTGATCAAAATCCATTTTTTTTATTTCATTAGAAATTTTTTTATTAAGATGGAAGGATTTTATGCCATTTGATCAGAATTTTCATATTATTAAACCTAGAAAAAATCTCGAGAAATCAATTCTAATGAAAATAACACGAAATGAAATTCCATGTGAAATTCTTTTTGATGAAAGCTTAAATAAAATCGCGAGGATTATTTAATTTAAAGGGTGCATTTTGATTGTTTAAGAATAAAATTAAAATTAGTTATTTGGAATAAAAAATATTAGCAGCCGATCCAAACGCTCCCTGAAAAAACTCTCTCTTGGTTAAAATTATTTCTGTCATCCTCTGTCGGTTTAAGCTTTTAACTTATCCATGACCTTGGATGCCTCTGTCCAGAACGCTATCAACTGTTGCTACGCCGGCACACCCTGAAATACCAATTGTCGTTACTTAATGATCCTATGCAAAATTTGGCATTGGATCATTTTTAATGTTTGGATTGTATGATTTGTTTCTGTGTGAACGCTGCACTTGGATATTGATCGTTGGATGTTGTTTTCTATTTCTAGTGTACTAAGAGATCGGCTGTTGTATTTGGTTTAGGTCGGGTGTAAAGTACCAATTATTCTTTTATATATACCGGGGACATGAAAAGACTTTATTGGTCTAGACTCTAGACTCTACAGCTAGTTTTTAACAATACAATAGATGGGATTCTCTATTATTCTGTATTTTTTAAAAAGAAAAACAAATGGATTAAATAACTTAAATTAAAGTTGGCCACGAATAAATAGAGTTTAAAACGCAGCCGTGAACATCGTGTTTTTTCCCAAAAAAAAAATAATAATAATAGGACGCGTTGCCCATTTTATTTTTCTAGAAGGGATCAATATAGGTGCGCTGTTGGATGTTAACTAGGACTTTGACTCCGTGTTGTTACCAAAAGCAGAGTTGCTTTGTTCAGTGGGAGGTCAAATTCCATTCCTCATCGGCAAATTAAAGGATTAATTACTGATTCTACCATTAAGACTCGTGTTTTACATTGATAGTTTTTTACAAAAAAAAGAGAGAGGAGAAATATGACTTGAAATCAAACAATACAACCTACATGACTAACAGAGTTCATATCTGCTGTCATTTGCAATTGGGCAAGGGTTTTCATTTTTAGGGATAGATTTTTTATAGCATTATCAAATTAATCCAGCGCATTTATTTATAATCAGACGGTCCGGACTCGACAAAATAAATTCCTGCTATTCAAGTCGAAATAATAGCAGAAAATCCGGTGGACAATAGATTTTCTGTAACAGCGTCAGACTAAGTGTACCATCTTAATTCGTCTGTAACCTGCTTGTTCTGTTTCCTATATTTTGACACTTAAAAAGAACTTATAAAGTTCGAGAATTCAAGAATATATCAACTAACGAAATAAACTAAAACCGCAAACGGCAAAAGAAAGGTTGATGTTGAATTAGCTTGTACAACCATTAATTTTTTTTAGTGCTCTCTTGTTTTGAGTGGACTTGGCCATTTTTTACAAAATGATGACTATTTTAATTGGAAGGGCATCTCCGGCCTGCATTCAAAGTCTGTGTACATCTTGATTAATTGTTGCTGATTTCTAAATATAAAAGTCATTTCATATGAAAATATTTATCAAGTATTTTTATATTGCAAGATTTATCTATGTCCGTGTACATCTTGAATTTTAGTTGCTGATTTGAAGTCACTCAATCAATACCAATTGACATTTAATTACATCACATTTGATAAAGATCGATACAGAACGTAAAAAAAAAAGTATCTATAACTTATATAGTTATATTTCAAGTTTGATAAGCTATTTATTGAGAAAACCTATGGTGCATTGCAATGCACGGAAGCTTTGGTGCATACTGATCCAAACTATTCGATCGGCTTCGGAACGACCGATCCAAACCTTCCAATATGATCTCCCTAATGAATCTCCTTGCTGACCAAATTTTATATTTTTTAGAATTTTTTTTACTATTTTTTCGGAATTTTAGAAAATCGCTAATCTAATTTTTTCTGAACCGTTAAAAAATACCAGTTTTTAAAAATCCGAAAAAAATACTTAAAAATTTTGAAAAAATGTAAAATTTGGACGGCAATGAGATTTCATTAGGGAGATCATATTGGACGGTTTGGATCAGTCATTTCGAAGCCGATCGAAGAGTTTGGATCAATATGCACCGAAGCTTTCGTGCATTGTAATGCACCATAGGTTTTCTCCTATTTATTGAATGTAATAATAACAAGTATCACATAAATTAATCGTCAATGTAACCTATTCTTTAAGAATGAGAACATACACACCGCTACTTTTACTCTTTGATTTGTATATTTTCTATTAGACTGAATATATTCAAAGATAGATTTATTCATGTAATCGTACTGAAATATCAGAGAGTCTTCAAAACCAATATACGTATATAAACATAACAAAAGGTTACTAAACCTGGTCGCCGAAGAAAGGATTAGTGATCACGTTAAATAAAAGTTGGGTGCAGCTTACCAGCAGGTGAAAAAACCAATCAACCATTACAAATATACGACAAACAAGAGGTTCAAGCCGCGGTCGGCTTGATAACAAAAAAACCAATTCTCCGGTTCGACCTTTGACTGACCAACCAGGGGCAGATTGGGAATTGCACGTAGAGAAGGGGTCGGAGCGACTTCTCTGACCGCTGTTGCCCTCTTCACCTTTTCTCCCTCTCGTGCAGCGTGAGCATGACTTAAGCGCGACGCTTCTCCAGAGGAGCTGTTATGTCTACCTCACAGCCACATCCTTCAATGGAATCGTGACGCGTGGCTATCTCTAGACCGGCCCGTCTTTTAACAGAGCCGCTCTTTAGTCTTTTGACCGCTGCGAGTTTTCGCCTTACACAACGGGCATCGTGCGCCGTGTTGTGTGGGACCACTGTATTTCGGAATATTAATTTTATTGATAGACCCGTTGTACGTGAACCGTAAGTAAAAGTTTTCGATGGCGTTTGAGTAGTTTGTTTTGTGAGTGTGGGACCTGTAAACCATTGGTCGTTTAACCCGGCGAGTGTTCGCTGCTGAATATATATGGGACTGGTGGTGCCTAACCCACCATAGGCCCAATCTGCCCAATTGAATAAATCAATATACTTCTATTTCATGTTCTTCATGTTGCCGTTTCCAGCCTAGATATTAATAAATTTGCACTTGTGGTGTGCGTTTTTCATTTACTATTATGTTTTAAATTTGTTTTCTAATTTGCGTTAAAAAAATGTTAAAGAAACTTGTAAAATAAACTAAAATAATTATATTAAAAATTAAATCCAACTAGAAAATAATTTGTGCACATATAAGTACTATTTTAAAAATACTAAAGACGTGTAATGGTTAAAAACCTTTGATTATCGTGCAATATTTTTATGCCCAGAACACCAAAATTTGTATTGCTTTGATAATTATGTTGCATCTCTAATAACGTGTCATGTTGTAAATTTTTTAAAATTTAATACAATTTTGAAAGGTACTTATATACACTATTACAGTATTTACTAATTTTACTTTATTTGAGCGAGTTGGTATTTCAACTAACAAGCTCTTCTTTAAAAGTTCGTTCCACTCTTTAGTTTAAATAAATCTTTCAAATTTATTGATATAAACAATAGAGAAGAGTAAATCAAATCAAAATTATAAATAAATATGTGTGCGTGTCGGGATCATCTAGTTAAATGTGGTTCGACACTCAAAGTATTATGAAATTACAGTTTTTCCAATTTCCGTAACATGATATCTATAAATATTTACATGTCGGGTATCATTGCTCATAAAACCGACCAATTTCACCGACATTCAATAATTTGACAACGCATTTTTTGTTTCTTATTTTTGTGATTTCTTTCTATTTTCATTTCCATCCTGCCTCCGTCTCTCTTTTGTATTGCAAGTATAACAACATATTCATAATCAACCATTATAATTTTGATATCTCAAATTTTGAGCAAAGCTCGATCGATTATCCCTAGTATTAATAGAGACATAGTTTTTATCCTCTTTTTCTTTTTTGGGTTTTACCTTTGAGAAATGTTAGTGTCCAATATATTGGACGGATGGTTCCTGAAGGGCCGAAATAAATATTAAAATTTCCATTAGGGCTCAGTTCTCCTAATATTATCTAAAAGAGCCTTCGGTAAGCTTGTACGCCGTATATGTTTTTTTCTTTAGTCTCGGAGCACGCCAGTCGTCCACGTCCACCGATACCCCTATCCAAGAAACATGTGAACATATGATAGCAATTAAAAGCAATTAAAAGATGTTGCATTTTTTTTCGTCAATTAAGATACCATGAGACATCCAACCGCTCAGAATCGAGTGCCTCATCAGGATGTAGGCCTTCATATCACCAGAATTTATGAAAAGATGTTAGTATTTAAGGAAACTTTAGCATGTTAAAAAGACAAGCTTTAGAAAAACTATCAATATTTAAATCCTATAAGGGGTGGCTTAAAAATTTGTATGTTATTAAATAGATATTGTAGTACGTTCTCCAAATCTTTACTCCATAAAACCCACTGTACAAGTAGCTCCAAAGTGTATTCATTTTATTTCTTCTAAAATTCTTTCATTTTATTCAAATAGATTGCAGCACATTCAGTTTTTTGTTTATGAAGAAATTTTTCAATAATTAAACAAGAATTTTTACTCAAAATTTCAAAAATTGATTTCAAATAACTTTCTAAATTTTGTTTTTCAAAAAAAAAAATAATAATTTCTATAATTTGCACTCTTAAATGATAGTATAGTAATTTTACATGTAAATTAATGACATGCTCATTCTGAAAATTTGCACTCATAAAACAAATGCTATGTCTTTCACTTGAATAACACTTTTATAGATCGGAGCTTTCAAAAAAAAAAAGGCAGTTTATCAAAATGTTTGGCCAAGCTAGTATGAATTCATGAATAGAAAATGACATTTTTAAGAATTAAAAAACAATGGAATATGGGCACATATGAACGTAAATGCATACAAGTTCACTAAATACTAAATACTAATACAAGTTTGATTAATACTACAAGTTCAACTAATGGCATACTAGAAGTTCACAATACACAAAATCATCTACCGAGTCCACAACAAGCATAAATATTTCACACAAGTTCATTGAAAACATATTACAAAAATAATGCGCTACTTCAAATTTTTGGAATTTGGTGTTTGAAGAGAAAAATCACTTACTTAGAAAAGGAGGAGGAAATAATGAGTGGGAGACAGAGAGAAGGTATATAAAGTGGCGATTTGCTGTAAAAATAGCAAAAAAAAATTTTAAAAATCTGTAAGAATTTACTACTTGCCAAAGCTGCTCTTATAACATTAGCAACTACATACATCATACCTAAATAAATTTAGACATACTAGCATATCTCCCTTATATTAGAGACAAAATTACAATTTACAAATAATAATCCTAGATTATAACTTTATTCTATTGATCCTATATGTAGCAAGAAACAAAATTCTTGAAGTCTTCAGATGACTTGGTTTTTTCATCATTGAACTTGGGTCTGCTCCGGAGTGCGTAATTATTTTTTTTCAAACTATATACTTATACATGATTGCTCATTTCCAATTGTGCACACGATTTTCAAAATAAATGGCATATAAATGAGATATAAAAATTCTTGCACTGATTTTAATATGAGACTAAATTAACATACTTGCTATTCCTTCCCACTACTAAGAGGTGCATAGCCTATACGGGCAGTTTCAGTTTTTTTTTTTTTTTTTTTTTTTTTTTTTAAAAAAAAAAAAAAGGAAGAAACCTAAGAGGTGCATGATCACACATCCAGTTTACCGGTGTAAATAAAAAGACTGATCCTGTTTACCGGTGTCAATTCACATGCATAGATTGATATCGGTGGACTGGACTGGACGTGAACCGAGACTAAATAAAAAAACATTTATAGCGCACAATCTTACTGAAGGCCCTTTTTGATAATATTAGGACGAGTTAAGCCCTAACGGAAATTTTCATATTAAGTTCGGCCCTTTAGGAAAAAAGTCCTCCAATATGATCGTTCTCACATTTTCAAATTTCAAACAACCGATCTGAACCGTTCAATATGTTCTTCATATTGAAACTTATAAGAAACCGATTTTTACATTTTTATGAATTATTTATTTATTTATTGATATTTTAAAAATTCATGATATGAAAGTTATGGATCGTCCAATAATGACGATTTTCTAAATAAAAAATAGTAAACAAAAATGTAAAAATTGGTTTCTTATAAATTTTCAATATGGAGAACATATTGAACGAGTCGAATCGGTCGTTTGAAATTTAAAAATACGAGAACGATCGTATTAGACGATCCATCCATCTAATATATTCTCTACTAGCATAAGATGCCCTGATATGTGGACAAATAAAGAAACAAAATAATGTTAGACAATAAAAATATATTGCTTAATTTACCAGTGATACAAATAGATGTGTTATTCAATTTGTTTCTATATTAGATGAAAAATCAATTGATAGTGTTGTTTCATTTTACAATTCACATCCAACCACAGATCAAACCGATCAAACGGTAAAAACACCTGTTTACACGTTAGACCTAGCGTGTAATACCTATTCGCATGCGTGCATTTATAAGTATAATAAATTAGCAGAGATAAACGGTCTAGCGTGTAATACCTATTCGCAGGCGTGCATTTATAAGTATATAATAAATTAGCAGAGATAAACTTTTTAAACGTCCGTAGGTGAAGTGAGGCGCTTCTCAACTCATTAACTGAACTCACAACAGGCGACAACTCACGGCCGGATGTGAAAATACTTGGTTCTTGACGTCTGACTTGACAGGACGAGGTGGCCCACTAACAAGTTGGGCTCTCTCTTTTTTTTCGGCAATAATAAGTTGGATACTTGGATGTAGGGGTGCTAATGGACGGACGGTCCATGGAAAATATGGTTGGACAAGTGTTTGGACATTTATGGATTGGACTTCTTTTGGACTGGATTGAAGTCCAGTCCAAGTCCAATTATTAAGTCTAATTTGGACGAATTATGGACAATTATGGACGAATTGTGGACAAATTTGAACTTAAGTATAAATAGATTCAATTTAAATGGATGTGATTGTTCTATGCATATATGATTTTTAATTGTTGTTGATTTTTTAACAAATTTTAAAATTAATAGTTTAAAATTTAAATTTCGAAATTCAAATTTTAAAATTCAAAATTCAAAACTTTTGAAATTTCAAATTTAAAATTTCGAAATTCAAAAGTTCAAATTTTCAATTTCAAAATTTCGAATTTCAAATTTTAAATTTCGAATTTTAAATTTTAAAATTCAAAATTCAAAATTCAAAACTTTTCAAATTTCAAATTTCGAAATTTCAAATTTTGAATTTTGAATTTTCGAAATTCAAATTTTCAATTTCAAAATTATGAAATTTAAAATTTCGAATTTCAAAAATTTAAAGTTTAAAATTTCGAATTTAAAGTTTTTCAGATTTTGAAATTTCAAAAAATTTTAAAATTCGAATTTCTATGTTAAAATATCTCCACTGTCATATCATTGTTGTATCTATTTCTTCTTTTTATAGGTAAGTTTGTCCAAAAATTGATCCATATAGTTAACTTGTGGACAACAATAGACAATAGTGGACAAATAGTTGAACTGAACGTGGACGGAAAATCACTAAGTATTGTGGACTTTGATTGGACATGGAATTTAATTCTTACTAATTGAACGGACTTGGACTTTCATTGGAAATCGTTCACTAGCAGCCCTACTTGGATGCGGTTCTTACTATAAACGTATACATACAATTATACAAATGGGCATCAACAATGACAACACAATTAGTAGGCCATCTTTAAGCCCATTTTAAATCTTGACATAAAATCGTGGATGGTCCCACCGGTTCTTACTATAAATTCTTATTTTGATTTACTTTTATATATTTCAAAATTTATAATTAACATTATCAAGTTAATCGATCAACTCATGCAAATGTTCGGACTTTTTGTTCTGTCAGAGAAAAATCACGAATTAGATTTTTAAAATATCGTCAGAAATTTTAAATGCAAAAAAATAGGACTTTCAAAGTTGGACCGAGACTTAAAAATAGGAGCTGAACTTTCAAACACAAGCCGAGGATTGAGTGCAGAATTCGAATTTGTGTTATGCAATTCGCATTGATCGGGCTTCAAAAATCCAGCATTCTGTGTTCAAGTTTCGGCTCAAATAAGTTGTGCCTGTTTGTTTTTTTTAGATAACTTGACAGTGGCTGTCAAGGAAAGAAAAGAAAAGAAAAAATTAAAATAAAACCCTAAACAAGCACCTAAAGAAAGGAATTAGAAAAGAGAAACAAAGAACAGAACTGGAGAAATTTAGCAGTGTTTAAGATAAGAATTCGCTTCTCCTATGATCCAATCCCTCACTTGGCTCAAAAGTCGTATTTGACTTCGGAAGATACGGTTGTTGCGTTCATTCCAAATTACAAGGAAGGTTGTAGCTAAGATCACAGAGTTAAAAGTTTCATTGCCTGAACGCTGGAAGGAGAGGCATAAAGTGTCTGAAATTGAAGCTCCAATCTGCAATTTTAGCTCAGCAAACACCCTTGTCAGATCAGCAAAAAGGTGCATTGCAAAAGGACAGTTGAAGAAGAGATGTTCTGTTGTTTCCAGTAAGGAACTCTGACACATTTTGCAGCCAATTGGGATGTTGAAATTCCGCTTCAATAATTGTTCTTGAGTGGATAGTCTGTCATGCGCTAGGAAAATTGTTAAATTGACAACACGAAATTAAACGTTAAAACAATTTCGGCTCATATATAAAAATTGAATCCTCATATTTTTCAAATTCTAAAAAAATTATTTTCTGAAATTTTACCTATTATTATGTCTAAAATAGTTACCACATGAAGGAAATAGGTGAAACCGGAAATGGGAGCTACATAGATCATACTGCTCCTAGGCCGAACCATTTAGCAATCTTACCGTCTGAACCAGGCTTCTGCCAACGGACGATTAGGACCGTGGATTGGGACCTAGGCGCACATCAACGCTTAACTTGCACGCAATTTCCCTTCCAGCTTAGCTACCACAGTAGCAACTTCTCTATTCCGAACCATGAGTCCGTGAGAGTCGAGTCGAGCCGAAGCCGCATCTCCATTTCTCTGTCTCTGGTCTTCGTCTCTTCGAAGCGAGGACGCACGGCCGCACACCTCATCTCCGACACACGCCGAGTCGCTGAACCACCTCCTCTCGCCTCTCGAGCCTCGCCGTCGACGTCGACGCCTCTCGACCTCCCTTGCATTTGCCAAGTACTCTCTCTCTCTCTCTCCCCCTTGCATTTGGGTTTTGGGTTTTGGGTATTAGCTGTTTTGGGTACCACTATTGCCATCTCCGTTATCTCCTTGATTTGAACATTTTGGTTGTCTCTTTTTGAAATGTCTGATGGTATAATTTGCGAGTGCTTTAATTTGTTCAATTTAGTATGGTTTAATTGGCATGTCTGAATTATAATGATAAATTTGAATTGGCCTATAGTATGGTTTAATTGTTATTTTCTTTTCCTTTTATTCTAAATAAATTTAGATTTAAAAAATTTGTGGTCATGTGATGAAACTAAATATTTTGATTATATTCTGGTTAGTTTGATACTTTCAGTTCTCTGCATTGCGAGTTTGCGACCTTCACTATAGGCCTCCGTCATCCTACTAGGTTTCTACAACGATGGCTGGAAACGCCGACAGGGATTCGCTAGACGCCGTTAGAGCGGTAGTGCTTAAACCCTCCGAAACCCTAGACGAAAAACACTTCGTTAAGATCAACGGCTATGATTTCAACCGCGGCCTCGATCTTACAGGCCTCCTTGATTCCATGGCCTCTACTGGGTTCCAGGCCTCCAACCTCGGTGATGCCATCTCAGTCGTTAATCAAATGGTATCTGTTTCTCCTTCCTTCTTCTTTGCTTTTAAATATTTAGAGATTGTTTTTTGTGTGTTAGTCTTTTTAGTTCACACTGTATTGACCATCATTGTGCTAATAATGTAAATTGCATCATTGTTAAATTTTGACTCACTTCCTTTAAAGCTAGATTGGAGGTTGTCGCATGAGAAGCCGGCTGATGATTCCGACAGTTCGGAGCTCGATCCGGCCTATAGAGAATCTGTCAAATGCAAGATTTTTTTGGGGTTCACTTCAAATCTGGTTTCATCTGGGATTCGGGATGTGATCAGGTTTCTGACCCAGCACAGAATGGTTAGTAACCTCACCTACATTCCAACTTTGTGTGGGTGAATTGCATGAAACAATCATACTGCTTGGTGCTAATAGAATCTACATTTGATTCCCATTGGCCAAAGATTATGTTTTATTTACCCCATTCAATCTTAGTTATTTGGCTGAATCTGTGTAACTAGATTTAAATTTCTGCGACAATGATAACTTGACCTTGATTAAGCCTAAATTAAAAACCTTGACCTGATCATATCCTTTAGCCTTGGGGTTCGATAAAAGGAAAACATTGTTTTCAGCATAGGAATTGCCATGCAGGCTCTGAAAGGAAGAATACACACACAGCACTAATACATGTGGAATCTGCATGATATTTCAGGGGTATGCATGAAATATGCACTATTTCACAAGTGTTAGAATGAAAGGGGAGTCTTGTCCTATTCTAAAACTCACCTCACTACTACTACGAAGGAATGAGACCAAATGAGAATTTGAAATTTTTTTGGAAAGGGGAATGGGTACAGGAACTGTTTAGATTAATTCAGGAAAGAAAGAAAGAAAGAAAGAGTGAATCCTTTATAGATTTATTTGAACCTTAAGCGTTTTTAGAGCCATTGCAGCAACCATGAACCTTTGTAAAATACAGGAGAATAATTTTAATATGCTAAAATTATAATTCTACAAATCTATATTGTACAGTTTTAGTGAAATTTGTAAAATCATGCCTGCTTGCAATGCATAGGTCAAACTAGTGCTGCTATGTTGAAATCTGCAGGTGAGATTCTTGATGTATTCTCTATGAATACAATTTTAACTTATTACAGGTGGATGTGATAGTGACAACAGCCGGTGGCATAGAAGAGGATCTGATAAAATGCCTGGCACCAACATTCCGAGGTGATTTCTCTTTGCCTGGCGCACAACTCCGTTCCAAGGGCTTGAACCGCATTGGTAATTTACTGGTGCCAAATGATAACTATTGCAAATTCGAAAACTGGATCATGCCTCTTCTTGATTGCATGCTTATGGAACAATCTGATCAGGTAGTGTACTTGGTTGGTCTAGTTTACATTCTATTTACTAGTACCCTAGCAAGATTAGTATGCTTCCAAATTCCAATTTTTATGTGCAACTGAGTTCCAATTTAACATCATATTTCAATTCTCCTAATTTAATAGAAGTACCGTCTATGTACAATTACAAATTAAGAATGTGGTCTAACCGAATGATCGGAGGCGCCATTTTTCGCTAATTAATTGTTGTCAATCTGTTACCCTGAATTAATTTTAAAAAAGTTGTCTTCAAATCCCTAAGTAGAAACTAATTTGCCACTCAATATTCAGTTGGCATTTATTTGTTCTCAATTTAGCAAGACCTTGAACTTGGCTTAACCACAACAACAACAAAGCCTTTAGTACCAATGAAGTTGGGGTAGGCTAGAAATGAAGCCCAAGGTCAAAATGTGCAAATTTTGTGTCCTGTCATGGATTTCACTTATGGTCAGTACATACTGGTATTAGGCTTAACAGTCAATCGTACCAGACTTATGGGGTGTTCGTTTTGTTAACTCATGAATGACAAAGTAAATTCATTAAGCCTAATCACCCTTTGATAATACATTTTCTGAATTTACCTTTCATAAATTAGGTGAGAGGATGAAAAAGGTCTAATTACATTGGCAAGTTCCATGTCCCATAATTGGTTAATGATATGATATCCAAGTTGACCATTAGACTATTGCCAAGCTTGTTTAGCCAGAGAAATCTGCTTTTCTTTGCGTTTTATAAAATTTATTTATTATATTGAAATAATTTTTTTTAAATGCTTTGATTTCTATGAAGAACTTAGTCTGGACGCCGTCAAAAGTGATTGCACGCCTCGGCAAAGAAATAAATGACGAAACCTCCTATCTTTATTGGGCTTATAAGGTATTTTTGTTTTTTGTTTTTTTTTTTTTTTTTAACTTTCTTTCTAACTGATGATATTATAAATAATGATCCAAATCTCAGAATTTCCAGTTGTGCTCTGCGAGCTAGGATTTTGGTCATAATGGCCATTAATACACACCATTGGTACAGTTGAGTTTCACAAGTTTATCTAAGTCATTATGGGTGTGTTTGGAAGTTTACGGAACAAGGAACAAAGAATAAGGAAAAGCATGTGGCCTTGTCCTTGTTCCCAGTTCGCAGTTCGGAGAAAAAGGCAGAACTAGGAACTAGCTCAATTTTGGGCCTGTTCGCTATTCGTGAGGTTGTTTGGTTGCCGCGCGAACTAGGAACTAGATCCTGTTCGCTGTTCGCATCTGTGCCAAACACACCCTATGTTTTTTGGAGGGCAAGCTCTAGTTTTGTATTATGTTAGAAGTGTGTAAAAACTACCATGTCTTACATTTAGTGTTTTATTTATTTCAAAGCAATGAAAGAACTAAAATTTGACTTTAAACTAGAATGGCATCCCTGTTTACTGCCCTGGTCTGACAGATGGATCATTAGGCGACATGCTCTATTGCCATTCAGTGCGAAGTCCTGGTTTAATTATTGATATTGTTCAAGGTAATGACATGTCCCTTAATTAATTATCTTATTCTTCTTGAAATAAAGTAGATATGGACATTTAATCCTCAAAAAGGAAAGTGTAAGATATGGAAAATATCACTCATGTGGATTGATACATAAATAAATAGCCTCGGTCATGCATCAAATTCTATACGAAAGTCTATTACTCTATTAAAAATATATCAGAAAAGAAGAAACATAAATAAACTTGGTTAATTTGGTTGCACATAAAAGATAATTCAAGTTCTACCTTTTTGGCGACATGAATCAAAATCACCTTTTAACACCTGCCCTACAATCCACTCTCTGGCAGATATTAGGTCAATGAATGGGGAGGCGGTGCACATTGGTCAGAGAAAAACTGGGGTGATAATCTTAGGTGGAGGGTTACCGAAGCACCACATTTGCAATGCCAACATGATGCGCAATGGTGCTGACTATGCTGTTTATATTAATACTGCTCAGGAGTTTGATGGCAGTGATTCAGGTGCACAACCTGACGAGGCAGTTTCTTGGGGAAAAATCAAAGGCTCTGCCAGACCTGTTAAGGTACCATGGTTTTTTTTTTTTTTTTAGAAAAAAATGTTTCAACTAATAAGTAGTTAGAAATAAGGATTCAAGTATCACCTCGCATTGGTGCCTCTGCTGGCGTGAGTATCTACTGATCTAAGCTAAATGGTTGATAAAATAGAGGGTACTATTATTGAGGCTAATAGTTCATTGAACATTATAGATCTGAATAATGAGTTAGAAAACAGCATGTAAAAATGAAGGATTATATAAGGTTCCGACAGTTGTTTTTGTGATGTTCCCATAATTTTCTCTTGTTTCTGGGCTTCTGACTGTTGCTTTTGTGATGTTTCCCTAATTTTCTTTTCCTTCTGTGCTTGAGTTACCTTCAATTTATGTTGGTGCTAATTTGGCCTATTCTTTTGATTGTTGTTATTTTCCAAACTAGGTGCATTGTGATGCAACTATAGCATTTCCCCTGCTGGTAGCTGCAACATTTGCCAGAAAATTTCACGAGGTGCAAACGAAGAGCATCTCTTGATTTATTTTCTTAGCAATTAATTTGAGGCATTTACTGGAATGATGCCTTTTGAGTTCAAGTTTACATCTTTTGGTAATGCTTCTGCTTCAGTTTTGATTGACGGTGTTGCTTGTGCGCTCCTTCTACACACTTTCAGTTATTTATATTTATAACTGAAAAAAGTTCCTCTTGAAATGTTGAGAGCTCTACCAAGTGGGGACTTAGGTGATACAGTTTTCGGGGTGGATACTTCATTATGTGGCTATTCTATACATGCTCATTTTTCCATTGAGTTTGTTTTCCACTTGATGTGGACGGTTATTCTATTTAAACTTGTTAAGTAATTAAGTTATTAGTATCTGCGTAGCTTACTAGGGACTCGTTATAATTTCTTATTATTTTAAGTTGCATGACTATGTGATGGACGTGTATTTCTGAACATTACAACTAAATATTTCAAAATAAGCAACTTCTAATTTTTTTGTTTATATATTTTTAGAGCCTTTCCTCTAAGAAGTATCCCCCAAAAGGAAAGGGGCGAGAAGAGAAACATACGTAGTTTTTTTTTTTTTTTTTTATTATCATAGAGATGAAATATGGGCTACAAGTCTTGTACTGAGATATTATTTTGGAAAGAGAAGACGAAGAAAAAAAACTCCTGAAAATTCTATGGGAAAACAAAAGCGAAGTTCGAAACTACCTTCATTTTGGGCTCGTTTGGATTGCCTAGGAATAGCCAATTTCTAGGAATTGGAGATTCCATTCCTAAATTTTTCATCCAAACGGTTTTGGAATAGCTAATTTCATTCCTAACACAATTTTCAATAACACTTTTCCCAATATCACTTTTTTCTCTACTTTTCACACTTCCCAACGCTATTCCTAAACTCACCATCCAAACAACATTTTCAATTCCCAGAATAGCCAATTCTCACAATTCCTGTGAATAGTGTTTTTCCCTAAATTTATGTCATTCTTACCCTATTCCTAACCCATCCAAACGACGCCTTTTGGGATTAAAAAAAAATTATTTAGTGCATTCTTTTCGTTTCATATAGATTTCAAACACTTCTATCTTATCCCAAATCATGTCTAAATATAAAAAACTAAAAGTGTACAACTTAAAAACAAAAAGCTTACCTTGACAAGTTCGTCAAGATTAACAATTCAAATTTATTGTTTTAAACAATTGAAGATTTATCACAGTAAAATTCACGATCTTTCTTCATGTGCTTCAACAACATCAGTAAACAAGTTTTATTAATGTATTAGTACAGGCCTGCTGGCTTCAAGTTCAGGAGCATGAAGTTCGTAGAAACCTTAGATCCATTAATTCGAAGTTTCGAACTGGCTCGGGTTTTAATTTGGTAACGGCTTCACGTTTGAGCTGCAGTTGAGAACAATTTCCATCTCTTTCGCCGGATCGGCTAGCCGCTAGGGCAAGATGCATGACTGTAACAACTAACAAGTCCTTGCCACGTATGTAGGAGTGCTAATTCCTTATTGTGATCCTTTGTCAGTATAATACTACACAAAACTTGTAGTCATATATGTCTCAGATAATCCGACCCTTTCTGCTTCCTCTGCACTGAGGAAAACGCGCATGGCATGATAGCTTCTGCAACAGTCTGCTGCTCTCCTCTAACAAACCCGTATTTCCGTTATCGCTCGCTCAGTGAGCAGTTTGTCGTCACTCGTCACTCTCCCACAAAATGCGACTATATAAGATCCCTCTCTTCTTCTAGAAGCTTCATTCCTTAAACAACATCCTTCGCGCCTCTCTCTCTTTTTGGACTGTAGTGAGAGTGAGAGTGAGAAACACATGGCGGATGGCAACCTCGCCTTCTCCGGCGATGAACCACCTCCGATCTCGTCACCTCCGACGATGCATGACGCTGACGAGGAAGGAGAGGTGTGTCGCATCTGTCGCTTATCGGGTAGCACTGTCGACCCGCTTCTTTACCCGTGTCTCTGTCGCGGCAGCATCAAGTACACGCACGAGGCGTGCCTCTATCAATGGCTCAGTGTCAACCACAAAACCTATTGTGAGGTTGAGTACCTATTTCTTGCTAATTCTTTCGCTAAAGATCTTAAATAAGGGTTAATGCTGATTGCTGAAGTAGTTCGTAGTTCATAGTTAGATGATTTTTGTTACAAAATTGTTTTCCTTTCTCTCTTTGTAAAGGAACTTAGGAAGGAAAGAAAAAGTTTCCGTAATTAATATTCCGAGTCCGAGATAATCAATTGTGCATAAGATTCTGGAATGATGTCTTTTTTTGAGGATTTGAGATCTTGAAACAGAGTGCAAACTTGAAGCGTTCAAGGTGTTCGACTAAAGTACTAATTGCAAGTGAATATTCTAAACATTTGAGTTCTAGTCAATACAAGTTAGTATTTGTCTTCGTGTTTGATATTCATCCTTTTCTGAAATACTGGATTTCAAATTGACAACTTTGCAGATCTGGTCCATACTATTTAATTATCTGTAAATTAGGTGTATTACTGAAATACATTTCAGGCATTTCCTTACTAGGTAGGAGTACTACAAGTTCCTTACTCTGCATCTTATCTAATATTAAGTTGATAAAAAATAATGTCCAGCTCCAGAAGCAACTGGTTATTGCGGAGTGCTTTCTCCAAGTCCAATGCCATAGGCCCAGCTTGAGGGCGATTATCTATCACTCACCAAAGCTCATGATTAACTAGACCAGTTATGAACAACCTGTAGTGTATAGACTTGGACACATAATTTTATGACCTTATGAGTAACCAATTGCTTTTTGTGTAATCTGTAGGTGTGCGGGCATGCTTTTTCTTTCTCCCCGGTCTATGCTGATAACACCCCGTCTAGAATTTCATTTTATGAAATAGTGGCTTGGGGTGCAACAAAAATTCCCAGCTTGCTTCTGTTATTCCTTCGTCTCGCTTGTTTTATCTTTGTGTGGTTTTTCATAGTGCCATTCACTACACTTAAGGTTTGGCGACTGACACTAATGACAAGGACCCTTGCTGAAGGATGGGCTCTCCTCTTGGACTACCGTTTCACATTTAGAGACTGCTTAGTTGGTTTGCTATGCTTTACAGGAAAAAATTATCTTCGCTTTATTTGTCTCAGTTTGATGATATATTTTGGACAACCGATCAGACGGGGGGATAGAATAGATGTTATTGCTGATGAAATGGCAGAGGTGGTTGCTGGGCAACTTGAAATACAACGTCAACGTGGGATTGTAGCTGAGCTTTATGGAATTGAAGGTTCTATTTACCGTTTCCTAAAGCATGTTTCAGTGGTATGTGCTCATGTATTATGCAAGTTGCTTTATCGATTTTCTTTGGTAATTATTATGACGTGCATATGTGTACCTTTCTGGAGAACCAATCTTATCAGTCTATAATCCAAACTAATTCCCGTTTACTTTAATTAATGATGTGTATTTCATGCCATTGTGCTTTATTTGTTATGTTATTTAGTACATTTCTTCTTCTTTATTAATAGGTTCTGGCAGAAAATGCGACAATGGCTCTTGTGCTGGTCTTTGTCCCTAATTGCATGGGAAGAATGATTCTCTACTCTACAGTTACATCTAATTTGTATGCAATAGTTGTTGGATATATTCCGATACTTGGACTTAGTCTCATTTATCTTGGGAGGGAAAAAATTATCAGGAAGTTCTTGCTTGGGACCGAGTCTTTGATGATGGGGAATATGGGTACTGGAAGGGCAATTCTATATTTTTGGAGAGAATTCTTAGTTGCTATCTCACCCGTTATGACATTACTCAAGGTTGCAGCCTTTCTGGTGATCAAGCTTCTCGTTTTCTCCTTTGTTCTTGGCTGTTTGCTTGACGCATGCACCATGGAAATTTGGGGGGTTTCAATGGAAGACAGAATTGAAGGTTTTTGTGGTCATCCTTTGAGGAGCTCTTTGTATTATTTTGTGCTTGGGTTGTGCTATATGTTCCTTGTATCAAACCTCATTTCTCACATTGAAAAGGTAATGCATTCTAACTATGTTTTAATTTTTAATGAACAATTGTCCTCTTTTTAATTAGTAAGAAATGGTTGACTAAAAAAGTTCTCATGATTAACTTTCCAATATCGATGACAGGCGCTGCACACAAGTCTTCCAATCCTCCTTTGGGATATCAGGCATAGAATTCCAAATTTAGATCTGATCAGGACTTTAACTCGAGAGCCCCTTAGCTATCTTTCTCTGCGACTTCTGTTATCCATCATTTGTGATAGCGTACCGGTGGTCATTCTGATTTATTTACCTGTGACACTTGCTGTGCGATTAACCCCTTCCATCTTCCCTCTGGACTTGATGTAAGCTTTCTTTTGCACAATGTCATCCACTCTTACAGAAGTAAAGCACAACAAGTCGAGAAATATGTTGAAATTCAATTGAGACCTGTGTTGCTGTGCATCCGGCAACAAAACACAAAAGCACAGAAATTTATGATACATTAGCCTTTTCACTTTAGTTTTAGAAAATTCTTGCAGAAATTAACAAAGATCTCAACTTTTGTAGCTTCCCTGACATCATTCACAGCATACTTGAATTTGCGGTGCTACTCTTGGTTTACATTCCATTTGTAGAGAATCATGTCCGTGATTTCAATTTTGGACATACAGTCAGTGCTATTAAGCACTGGCTTTCAGGGGTTGTTTGGGCTTTTGGCCTAGCCAATTTCTCAGTGACCATAAGTCAAGAAGTTATTGGAGGAGAGGGTATTGGAAATGCCACAACTGGAGACGGATCCATTAGAAATGGAAACTATTGTTGTGAAGTAGCTCTGATTTTCTGCAAAGGAGAAACCCTGTTAGTACTTCTATCCCATTTTATGCTTTTTCTATTAGGTATAATTTTCTTGAGTTATAACTATGACTGAATCTCTGGAAAATTGTATTGAATTAACAATTTGTTAAGGTCTCATATTTACAACTAACTTGTTTTTGAGTCGTCCAATGCTTTGCAGAAATTTCTACCTGAATAGGCGACTAACAGTATATTTTCTGGTTCTTTGGTGTACTGATTTATTTAATAAGATCTGAATGTTGGTGATCTTTCTCAGTATTAGAAGTACTACTCTGTCAAGTCCTAGGCAATTGTATAGATAACAAATACTTAATGTGCCATTAAGACTTTATAATGAACTCTCTCTCCTTTTTCAGATATATGTTTTTACGTTGGATCATTCTAATGCTATTCTTGGCATGGAACACTGTTCTACTGAACACGATAATGCTTATACTTCCTGTTTTGATTGGGAGAGCTGTCTTGAATGCAATACCTCATCCTGTGGAGCTTGATGTCATCTGGCACAATGGTGCAAGATTCTGGAACAACTCCCTCATTTTACTAAAAGATAGATTATGTTACTTTTCATTGAAATTAATGAAAAGCACAGAAGTTCTATCCCTGCACAAACCATAGTCATGGAAATAGAATTTATACTTGTAAAACCATTTTTCTTTTATTGTGAACGCTTCCCTATTATATTTACATTATTATTGGGCTCTGGGTTTGATTATGAAATAGGTATGATTTAGATTTGAAATAGAGAAGCTTATTGTATTTTAGTCAAAATAAAAAGGAAAAAATATCGATGGATCAACAGCCTCTATGCTGGTTTCCTTGCAGTTCATATGAAATAATGAGCAATTTTCTAATAACAACAAAATGTTAGGCTTTTTTTCTGCAAATTCCTCACATTAACCATAATATCTGATTGCTTCTTTCTTGCAGATCTCTATACCATCAGTACCGGCTGGTATGTTCTGTGGAAATGCATAGCAACAGCCATAAAGGTGGCACAACACATAAAAGATTGTGACGTCCTTCTTGGGTCAGAGATCTTGAAGATGTGCTCAGCTGTTTTAAAATACTTGACCCTCTATTTCATGTGGGTAAGAAAAATCTGTTTTCTGCTAGCTCAACTCTCAAACAAAGGATTATGTTACTAACGAAAATCCTCACATTCTTAAGAACAATGTACATTTACTGAATAGATCCATTGCTTTTCTTGTTTAGATTACCGTAGTTCCCTTACTTTTTGGACTCCTACTTGATCTGGCCACTGCACCTCTCATGGTACCTATGGATGCTACTCAGATCTTGTTCTGGCACATAGACTGGGCTTATGGGTTAATCTGCTTCAACATTTGGCTGTGCATGGTAATTTACAATCCCTTTTCTATTATTATAATAAATTTTTGATGTTAATGGGCTATGATTGTTCATTTGTTCCTTTTTCCGTTAATTTCAGTCTCAGTCAAAGCATTATCTGTAATTGTGGAGTGTGGACTGCTTATAAATCCAGATTCTAACCCCTGCTTACATATCATACCTTCTGATCCTCTAATAATTTGATTTGCAGGTGGAATACCATATGATACAGGATTCTGAAACACTGCAAAGGTTGCGTGCAAATCTCATATTATGGGAGCAGCACGGCTTATCACAGCTCACATGGTTCTCTGCCATCAGTGAGACTATATTTCCAATCATCTCTTTTCTGCTTACGGGGCTGTGTTTCCCTTATGTGTTTGCCAAGGGAATATTCCCTCTATTTGGTTATTCTCTTGTTGCCAACTCCAAGGTGCATCTCTATTCCTGGCTCGGCTTCCTGCTCTTATTCCTGGTGTGCAGATGGGTTCCTGTTTGGGCTGCCAGAGTAAACAATTTGGTAAAGAACGATCTGTATGTTGTTGGTTGGAGAGTAGACAACTATGATGGATGAGGTGATTTTATAGTGGGTTTTTGCTCGATGTATATACATGCATTGTAGTTATCTAGGAGTAGTACTTGGAATTTTCATGGAGCAAGTTTTACTGGATTCCGAGGTATTTGCTACCAAACAGAATTTTTGTCAGTAATTCTGAGCGATTTGTGTTGATACGTGCTTAATGTTACTATTATTTTTCTAATGGCAACATGCGCTTTTGGCATGCGGCAGATATTGCATTTCTTATGTGTTGTATTTTACTATTTTTTCCTCTATTTGTCTGTGTATGCGAAATCAAACTGGATTTTGCTAAATACCATTACTCCGAACAGGGTTAAGGTTCGAGTTTGATTATTTATTTACGAGGAAAAGGAACCGTACCCAATTGTATTGCTTAAATGATATAATAATCATCGCCAGTTGCATTGTGCTGCAATTAGTACCTTATTTTAAATGATCAGAGTACAAAATCTTGAAATCGATCAGTAAATTGCTCTTATTTCAAAAAAATGACAGGGTAAAGCATGAAGTATATAATCCTTTCATTTTATCCTGGTCATAGCTAATAATATAATTTTTTGTTTTCTAGTAATGACATGATAATACGGTGAAATATACTATAAAGTGCACCTGAAATGGCACTTTTACGTTTCTTGTAATGTATCAAATTCCTGCATGTCATGGGAATTTTTTTTTAAAAAAAGTGCTGCACTGCTGCCATGGCAATTTTAGAGGTGAATGCAGAACTTGTATTGATGATAATTAAGTGCTGCACTGCTGCCATGACATCATTAACTACGAATTTGCGAGATTAAGCCTGATCACGCGGGAAAAAAAAAATCAAACTGCTTAACTTTAATTATTTGTCGTAAAATAATGAAAATATTGGACCCAATATATAAAGGATTTTTTTATTTTTTAAAAAAATGGAATGATTGTTGTCGGAAGGATTCAATAACATAAAAGGGGATCCGATCCCACTAGATATTGCGTTTTAACTTGTTCAGACTAAATTTTCTATGGCCAATATAATAATCTAGACAGGGAATGGGGATTCCAGTAAGGTGATAACTGGTAACAAAGATTTTCTAACGACGCAATTCTTAAAAAAAAAAAAAAGTCTTTCAAACAACGACCCCTTACGTGCTGAAGCTGTATCTCATTCATAGTAAGGATTCTGTGTGGCATTTAAAATCTATACAAGTAGGAAACGGAGGTATTTATTAAGTTTCTAAATTAAAATTTCATAAGAGGTTGAACAAATTTTTTGCTTTTAGAATTTCTTTATCAATAATATATATAGATAAGCCAATCGTTTTTGTTTCTTGTACTTGGTAGCAAATTAGCAATACAAACTTTTATTTTATATCATATAATTATTATTTCGCCTGCCAAACAAATATAAAAGGAAGATGCATTAAACCATTCCATATAAAGGTAGGTCGGATCTTTGATTTTCATTTAAATTAAGACATTTGGTAGTTGCATTAAATTTGAACCATTAATTTTTTTATTCTAGATTTTTTTTTTGTCTTTATTACTATGTAACACATGAGTGTATTCTTTATTTTTTACATTCAATTCAGATATACAAAAATCAAACTTCATGACTTCTGAATTCATACTTCATCTGCTTGCTGCATGTTCTCCATACTATCACAAGCATACGTTCATCTAATGCAAAAATAGTTTAATACGTCAAATTATATATTAATACTATTTATGATAAACATTAAGAAATTTATAAATTTTCAATGAAAATTTTCATACGGATAGAATTCAAGGAAACGATAAAAAAAAATACTTAATAATATACGGATACTATCTCTTATTTGAAACATTGTTACTGTACTTGGGTCTTGGCGAATGCTCCTCCCTGCAGTGCACGGTATACACACCAAGGAGAGCGACAGAAGATCCCAACTCTCTCGTTTACCAACTGCTTGTCTTTTTCTCTTTTTTCCCACGAAGCTAAAATAAAAAGTAAAAAAAGCCAAAACCAAATAATGAAAGCAAAGCAAAAGCAATTCCAGGACCTTCATTTCATCCCTCCTCACTCTCAGTGTTTGAGAGAGAGAGAGAGAGAGTCTGTTCTCTAACAGTAATTAAAACTGGAGACATTATCTATCTAATACAAGTTAATGGCGTTCTCCATTACACTTCCTCTCCTCGCACTCTCTCTCTCCATCTCGTTCCTTCTTCCCACTTCCTTCTCCTCCTCCTGCTCTCTCCATAGTTGCCAGGTAAGGACTCCTCTCCTCACCTCTCGATCTTTATTTCTCTGTTATAAAATGATACACTGACCACTGGACCCCACTTCACAGCTCTCTGACGCGTGTTCTTCGAACGATGATTGCGCGGCGGGGCTCTATTGTGGCAATTGCCCCGCTACTGGTAAAAACCAGACAACTTGTACCCGTGCTCAGGCTATACAACCTGCCTCCATTGTGAGTAGTTTCTCTTTACTTAGAAGAATTATGTCCTTTTTAAGTCAAATTGGGCCATTAAGGTGGTTAACAGCGAGATTCCAATTCAGGACCCTTATTCAGCGTCAAACCAGAATAATTTGTTCTTTATTTTATTTTATTTTATTCTAGTTAATGCTTATTTGCTTATAAGTTCAATGTGAAAAGTCTACTTATAACCAATTGGTGATTCTTTTATTTGTTTTTTGAATAATCTGAGCACGTAAGCATTATCATTGACCAAAGCCACCAAACTGTACCCGAATTTTCTGTCAGTTTTGATTAATGGATCTTCACTTCTCTATCAATTTGAAAACTGCGATTTCATCTATGTTGTCAAATTTGCTAATGTGACAGTGGGGGAAAAATGTGCTTCTGAGATGAGTTATTTAGTTCTCTACTCTCTAGCATAATTAGTGTAAGTTTAGCTAATTTTAAATTGACGGACTGATGACCTAAATAGAAAAGAATGTTCGTGGAGGTACCTATTAGACGTATTGAACTGCATAAATTGTGTGAGGTCATGTTAATTTAATTCTTTACCTCTATTTAATAATTTTTTTTTTTTTTCAATTCATTGGGTTATTGATGCAGGTCAAGGGCTTGCCATTTAATAGGTACACATGGCTTGTGACTCATAACTCTTTCTCCAATCTTAATGAGCCATCTAACACAGGAGTGCAACGGGCTACCTTCTACAACCAAGAAGATACTGTCACTAATCAATTGAGGGTAACTTAAGTTGAACATCTTTTAGACTGTGTGAATCTATGTAATCCTATGTTTGGTTGGTTTTGCTAAGCAAACTTTTATTTAAATTCATGCATGGGTGGAAGCACAATATGCTGACAGTATCTGTATTAAGGAATTTACTTGTGTCCAAAGTGTAATTACAATTATGGTTTAATTAATATGGCTCTGATACTCCAGTTCTCTTTGGAATACTAAATGCCAGCTACTCTTTATGAGTACCTGAAGTTGCAGGAAGAAGTGTGTTTTTTTTTTTTTTTTTTTTGCATTATTTTCTAATTTATGCTTTCACTTCAGAATGGAGTCCGTGGATTGATGCTGGATATGTATGAATTTGATGATGACATCTGGCTCTGCCACTCGTTTCAAGGGCAGTGCTATAATTTCACAGCTTTTGTAAGCTCCATTTTTCTTTCTTGAGGAAGCTATTTTTTCTCTTCATTATTATTATTATTGCTTCTTCATTCTACTTTACAATGTATTCAAATTCTATCGCTATTCCATAGATTTCCTTCTGTTCTACTTGGAAAAGCTTGTAATGGATGCCTGGTATACTGTTTAACCCTTTAATAGGCAGAGGTCCCTTGATCATCAGTAATTCAGTATCAAGTTCCTCCTTTTATCTTCTGTTCTTTTGATGCTCTCAAAGGATGAACTCTAACCTTAATGATGAGAAACACAAGGATCATATCCATAGAGTTCTCAATATCTGCCTCTTATCTATATTTAGTTGTTGTTATTTGTAGAAGATGAATTTTATGGGTTGGGTTAGGTTTTCTAAAGTTTCTTCTTCCATTGTACTCATCATATTTCAAATAATTTTTCTAATCATGACCAAAGGCAACATTTTGAAGGATTTCAGTTTACCTAATTCAGGAACCAGCAATAAACACTCTAAAGGAAGTGGAAACATTCCTGACCGAAAACCCAACAGAAATTGTGACGATATTCATAGAAGACTATGTTCATACACAAATGGGTCTGAGTAAGCTTTTCACAAATGCTGATTTGGTCAAGTATTTGTATCCTGTCTCTGACATGCCAACTAATGGCAAAGACTGGCCAACGGTTACTGAGATGTTGGCAAAGAATTATAGGCTCCTTGTTTTTACTTCTGATTCTTCCAAAGAGGCAACCGAAGGGATTGCATACCAGTGGAGGTACTTGTTGGAGAATGAATGTAAGTGCCTTGCTCTCTTTCTACTAATCCCTCCTATTCCTAGTTATCTGTTTTACTGTGTTTGAGAGTGCCTTGGTGTGTGTTTTACCTGCAGAAGTTGCAGTACTAGATACACATCGTACAAATGTTATCGTAATTGTTGTTATAGAAGTTTCTTATACAATTGCCATAAATCCATAATCCTGGTATGGTAAGCATTTCTAGGGAATGTTTGGTTCGTAAGTATACTATACTTGTAATCTCTTATGTGCTATAATAATTGTTGAAGGTGGTACTATACATCTGTCGCCTGTAGTTCATTTGATTATGTAAATATTTAAGCCTAGAAAGTGAAAACAGATTTTGTTCTCTACACCCAGTATCCTATTTAATTCTTTTAGGAGTTTTGAAAATTGACAATTTCTGTCATCAAATCAGCTGGAGATCCAGGGATGGTGCCAGGTTCATGTCCAAACAGAAAGGAGTCGCATCCTTTAAACTCAGGATATGCATCCCTTATCCTGCAAAATTATTTCCCTACAATTCCCGTTGAAAGTGAGGCTTGCAAAGAGAATTCAGCGTCTCTTGCTCAGATGGTTCAAGCATGTTACAATGCAGCTGGCAATAAAGTTCCCAACTTCATTTCTGTCAACTTTTACATGGTAATATATAATTTATGAGGGTAATTTTATCTATACCCTTAAGATGTAAAATTATCACTATGTCACTGCACAAATCGATATTCTTTGCTTAGTATACCCCAAAAATCATACAAATAACAGATTTCACCTATAAAGCATTAAAATTTGTCCTTTGTAGCCCTCAGTGTGGAAGAAGTCGAGGACAGGTCTCTTATGTCTGATATTAACATTCTTTATGCGAACATGAAAGTATATGGTTTTGTAAGGATGTATGCTTGGTTTATATGCTTTTGTAGGGGCAGAAATTAAATTGTTTCTGTTTTGTGTATTTTATTGTATCTGGCTTACACACTCAAGGCTGTCCATTTTGTTTTATTTTTGTTTGTTTATAGGAGTTGTGTTAATAAATATAGAAATGCCTGTGACTGTGATGCTAAGAGACACAAACATATATGTTTTTATATTCAACAAAGCAAATTTATATGTCACTTTGAAAGGACGTTGACATCAGAATGAGCATTTTAGCCTATTTTGAGATTATAATAATATCCTTTTTCTTTACACAGAGAAGTGATGGTGGGGGTGTTTTCGATATTCAAGACAGAATAAATGGACTGGCTCTCTGTGGTTGTAGTTCCATTTCTGCTTGTCAGGTGATTCATTGCTTTTTGGAATATTTATTTTTTAGATTTATATTTCAGTGTCTTTGTATCTATAAATTTGGTTGATGCTGCCCAGAGATCAAGGTGATGAGGTAGATTTGTGTGAACATATGATTGAATTTTCGGCTTGTGAACTGAAAATATCAGCTGGTACTTGTGAGTTGTGTATGTTACCAGCATTAAGGGTTCCACAATCATTGAGATTTTATGGGATTAACATCCTCAAATATGCAAATTTAACCAAAATTTATATTAATCCTACCACCATAGGTAGAATTCAAATAGTGTTTGGAGGATTATTTAGATCAAAGACCAAACGTGATAATTAATATATATGTGTAAAAAGTGATATAGGTCACCTAACAATTTTCTTTAATATTTGAGTTTTAGAATTCAAATATTAAAATTTTTAAGAAATAGATGCATAGTGAAGGCATTTGAACCCTCGTTGAATTTACCTTTGAGGTACTTGTTAAAAGATATTCGTCATGGTATTGGTACATGATTTAGTACAATAATATGGCTCACCTTGGAAATTATTCCACAGCACTGCACTTTATTTTGGGACATTTAAGTGAAATTTGGCAATTTTACTTGGGAAATTTGCTAATTATTATTCTGGCACATATAAACTGGAATTATTGTTGGGGGCAAGTTATTGGGTTAATTTATTTCGCATTTCATTATCTAATTACATGTTTGCTTTGTAGGCTGGGGCACCAATGGGATCTTGCAAGAACACTGTACCGCCAAGTCAAACTCCACCGTCCAGTGGAGTCTACTCAGGAACTCTACAGTTCTCCTTTCCTTCATCAGGTTTTAGTTTGCAACATGTTTCAGCTGTAACTAAATTGCATCACATTTTTCTGATTATTGTTCTTCTTTTATAGCTTCCTTTTTCTTTTATTTTTTAGCTCATGTTTCCTTATTAATGAGCGTAGGCTTTTTGGTAGCTATTAGCATGTTGAGGTATAAAATTTGTAGAAGATGAGAATGCAATATCTGCAGGACGGAAATTGCCCCTTATCTTTAATATTAGAAAGCATCAGAAATATATATATAATTTTTCTTGTAAGAAAAATTGTTCGTGCACTTAAATAAGTTCATTCCAAAAAGTGTTTCTATATACGATGATAAAATATCTGCGTCTTTTATGTATAGTAAGAATAAATATTTTTATAACGGACTGTATCTAAGTTGAGATTGTCAATAATTTGTTGCAAACGTGTTCATAATACAGTGTATAAGTATTCTTATCATCTAATATAAAATCTTTCAGAAAAAGTATAAATAAATATTTTGAGATGTAACTATATAAGATATAATTAGCACTTCCTCTTTCTGTTATTGTCTTGATTCATTTCACCCGCTCTGTGTGTGTGGATGATAATTATAATGTATTTATTTAATTTGTTGGCTCCGAATGCATAAAGAGGTCGGTGATTGCGAAGTTGCGTAGTTTAAGTGGCTTTTCATAGTCTTATAATAATCTGCGTTAATTTTAGTCACATAACTATACGTTAGCAAAGCCATAGCAGATCCTGAAACCAAATGATTTACCCTGGTCCCTGGATCCTTATCGCTCTGACAAAGGGGTGACTAAACAATCCGACTCTATTTGTTTTGTTCTGGGCGGTTCAAAATCTTCTGTGGAAACTGACATGTAATTCTTGGTGCAGAGGTGCTAAGTCTCTCCGTATTCAGTATTCTGTATGTTAATTGTTGTCGGCTTGTCGCTTATCCAAGAAGTCAACTATCTATGTATAGTATATAGCATAGCAGTAGCACAAGTGCCCAACGAATCTGCACACGTATATGATAAGCATCGTATATAAATAATTAAATATAATACTTTTTCAACCATCTCTAAGATACGAGTGTTAGTGCGAATTTCGTGTCGTCAAACAAACACACAATATGTGCCTAACAAATTCATAACCTTCCTCCCCTCCTAAAATGGAAAACAAAAAGCCTAACAAAGATGTTTTTTTATATTTTTATAATCATCTGCTCACACTAAAAAAAATATTTAGAAACGTAACTTGTGGAAGATAAAATCATTGTTATTTTAGTTTTATGGAGAAGCACTATAAAACAATATGAAAAATAATACAACCTTTCTATTATGAGTGTATATATATAGAATATTGAGTAGAAAACCGAAAACAAATTGATTGGAAAAAAATTATAACATAACAAAAATTTAATATGAAGATTCGAAGCATAAATAACTAGTTATCACAATGACCTGAATTCTTACAAACCGCACAAAAGTTGACCAAAATCGAAATCAACTCCAACGCTGCTAATGTTCAAGATAGTTGCAGCCTTGAAGTTATTTCTATTTTCTAGCATCGAACTTTTCATGGAAATCAAACGCATAATTAATGGAGTGCAGAATGATAATTTTTTTTTCCGAGTATTTTATTTTATTTTATCTAATATATACAAGTAAAACATCATACTTAATTTGAGTGCATCTGTACAAGATTGAAAAGTGAAAAATTAAAAAGTATAATTATGAACCGATAATCTTGTTAAATTGTAGAGCATGTACGTAAAAAAATTGTTAGATTCTCAATTTGTTTTGTACATATTGAAGAGTGAAAACGTCAACAATGATACAATGTTCACAATAAATTGTTGACTTTTAGACTCGATCTTTTACAAACAAACAAAAAACGTTTTGAATCTTGGCAATAATATATAACACGACATAAATAAAATAAGGTTTGCTGTTCGTATTTTTTATTTAAAAGAAATGTTCATGAACATGATGAAAAATATTAAAGAAAAATAATTTTCACTATACTCATGTTTAAAGAAATATGCTATATTCATACACATTGATTTGACATTTTGACACCAGTGACAGCGATGACATAGTTTCATCAAAGTTACGGGAAAAAAAAAAAAATTTATAGGTAACGTCGTTGTAGGTTAGATATATTGCATCAAGTTGGATATAATTCGAGCATCAATCGATCATCCTATTAAGCAGTTTGAAATATTAATACTTAAATTTTAGAAGCTGTTGATTGATTACCTAATGATTCTCAAATTATATGAAAATTTATACACATCCTATCTAATTAAACTTACAGGAATATTACTTAACTTATTTATTTATTTATATTTTTTAATAACTACTTATAGAATGTTACAGGAGTCAAATGAATTTGAACGTCACTATATCTATATTTAAATACTATATTTAATATCATTAATATATAATGTTATGTTCCATGATACTCAAATTCCAACTTTAGTCAATTATAATTCAAATTAATCGGATTTGAATCATATTCAAATTAAAACACAGACTAACCGGCTACTTTTGCAACATCAAATAAAAAATTATAGCATCTCACACAATCAGGGATCACAACGAATTTCGTAAAGGTCGTACCAAACTTTACTTGTTTTCATTTTTTTAATATTTGATAAAGAAAACTTTGCGCCTATTCTGTTGCTTCCGCCGCTTTACAACCGTTTATAAAATATGTCGTGGCGGCCTTAGAAGAACCACCGACCTCGCCTGTCGCTATCAGGCCACTTTTAGCCGTCCGATTAACTCTCACCTACTCACTTGAAGAGAATCTGACCATCCACAGATGCCACCGTCTAATATCTCGCCGCCCTGCGCAATTCAATATTTCATTGTCGCCTATTATACTACCGTCACGTGTCATCTCATTGGATCATGTCGCGACAAATTGTATTAATTTGGAGATTGCTTTGAGGCGCATGCACCCGTTTAGAATACACGTTTGAAGCTCTATCGCCTACCTGAGCTGACGTAGATACTAGCTACACCTGGTCTCCAATGCCGTGGATTATTGGATCTTTAACAAGTTGAAAAAGCATTCGGCGTATGAAATGTACTGATTAATATTTTAAACTAATAAATAAAAGGAATACTAAGCCGTTTAGATATTTTTTGTAAGAATTCATCTACCACCCATAATGTGTCACATCATCATATGAAACCTACAAGTATAAAAATTACACAATTAAAATGTGTACAAATTATATACTTAATAGAATTTAATGTAAATTTTATATAATAATTTTTTATTATATAAAAATATGCACCCTGAATTATAAAAGAATCTGAAATAAAAACATCCCAAACAACAACATTTATTTTTCATCAATAAAAGCCCTTAAGTTTGAATTTGACGCAAAATGAGACCAAATTTCACACATACACTAAGAAAAATTATATTTGATTATTTTTTTAAGTGTATACCTATTATTTCATTATTAAAAAAATCAACATGAAAAAAATAAAAAAATAAGAATATATCTATGTAAATTCCACTATTGAAAATAAAATTTTATGCACATTTATGTTAATCCCGTGAGTAAATAGTACAATTGAAGTACAGGAAACATAGATCTCTTGTGACAGACCAGGTGCATTTGCAAATCAAACCAGCTGATACAGGGTCCACCGACTACAGCAGCACCGCTCATTCATGGAATGATGTAACCCTACAATTGGCCTATTTGTCGGCAAACTCTCGTCTCCTGGCCCTCTTATTTTACACTCAACCCCTCCAATTCCTTTAATTTTACCATTCCCATTCTCCTCACTGTCCCTTTCGTTGAACGGATTGGATCAACTCCAGCCAGCGTCCCTGACCCAACCTCCTCTCTCTCCCAATATAAATATCTAAATTCCTCTCCATTTACACAAACCCATGGCTCAGAAAACAAGATTAGTACCCAATTCCAGACCCATGGAGTCACTCAATAATTGCCAGAGATCAAAGCAGAAACAGTACAGAGGTGTCAGGATGAGGAAGTGGGGCAAGTGGGTGGCGGAGATAAGGGAACCCAACAAGCGCAGCCGTATATGGTTGGGCTCTTACTGCACCCCGGTTGCGGCCGCAAAGGCGTATGACACCGCAGTGTTTTATTTACGGGGTCGGTCTGGTCGGCTCAATTTTCCCGATGATATTTCGGTGGAGAGTGGGGCACATGGGGAGCTTACGGCTGATTTGATTAGGAAAAAGGCTACAGAGGTCGGTGCAAGGGTTGATGCGGTGCAAGCGGCCGGGCTTGGTGGTGTCGTTGGTTGCGTGAAAGAGGAAAGTGGGAGTGATGTCGAGAGAGAGAGGAAGGCTTTGAGAGGTTTTGATCTCAATGAGGAGCCTGACCTGGAGAGCTTGATGGATGAGAAGTAGTCTTCTCTTCTCTTTTGTTTTGTTTCTTTAATTAGTTTAGTTTCTAGATATATATCTTCTTCTACGGAGGCGTGGTAATGAGTAGCAAAGGCAAAGTGTTTGTTTATACAGGCAGTTTAGTGTTTAAAAGGTTAAACTATGAAGGCTTTTTCTTGTTAACTTCTAATGAAGGTAGAAAGACGTTCAAGAAGATTTCATATATACTTGGATTAAGATTAATTTGTCACTTGTCAGTTAATTTTTCAATGATAAGCAATTAAGCATACAGAAATATTATGGCGCCTCCTTCAAATAATAGAAAGAATGATGGTTTTATTTTAGGATTTTTAGTAGGATCATTCGTGTCTATTGCATGTCCTCAATTTTTTTTTCATGGTTTGCTGCACTAAAGGATCTTTCAGGTCTTTCTATCATTCTTTTCCAAAATAGACTAATTGATCTTTTCTTGGTTGGTTGTTCCTTCTGGGAAATGGGAACCCCAACTTCGAAAAAGAAAGGCGGTACTTATAAATTATAATGTGAACTTGTGACATAACTACCTGACCTGAGCCATCTTGCGGAGTTCGCGGGCTTCGCTGGATCCCGCCTGTATAGAGAGAGTATTTTACAGGGCCGGCTTGGACTTCTTATCTAAAAATATTTAAAAGTGTAAATCAATCTGGATTAGGGTGTGGTTTGGAAATTGGAACTCTTCAACTGGGCTCAGCCTTCTGCTCAAGAGACGTATGGGTCTCAACTTGCGTGACGCTAACAGGGTGATATTCATCTAAGGAAGAGACATCCCCTCCTGCGGGCCTTACTAGAAACTTTAGAATAGTATAAGACCAAGCTGCGTAGGGATTTCCCATCCAGCGCCAACAGGCTAAAATAGCCTTTTTTTTTTTCCATCTAAGTATTTCCCACCCAGCGCCAACAGGCTAAAATGCTATTTTAGCCTTTTTTTTCGCATACTGACGTCATTAAATTTTTTTTGACCAATTTTCGAAAATTTTTTGGTGCTGACATCATCAAATATGTTGATTTAAATGTTCAGTTAAATATTTTAAGGGTTGAATTAAAGTGTAGAAGTGTTTAGTTAGATGCACAAATAATTTGAAATTTTAATATTTTGTGTTCAGTTAGATACGTTAAGGATGAACTTACAGTATCTATGTGTTCAGTTAGTTGCAGCAAAAATTTAATTTCGTAGTTTTTGTGTTCAATTAAACTAGTTAAATAAAAAAACAAAATGAACAGATACAACAAACATAACAAACATTTACAATAACAATATGAATATTTACAACAATAAACTGAACATATATACAAATTTTTTGAGTAAGAAATAAATGATCATATTTAACATACAAAGTGAAATAAATTATTGTTGCATCTAATTGAACACTTACATACTTTAATTCAACCCTTCAACCCTTTAAACATTTAACTGAACCCTTAAATCAGTATATTTGATGATGTCAGCACCAAAAAATTTTCGAAATCGGTCAAAATTTTTTTGCTGACGTCAGCACGTGTGATAATAAATATAGGAAAACAGCATTTTTCACTTCAACAAAGTGATCATCAAGGCAAAGCGGAAGGCAAAAATCGGTACCCCCGCCGACCCCCCCCCCCCCCCCCCCCCCCCCCCCACACCCCGACTGGAAGAGTTATTGACACGCTACACGATTTTGATGCACCAAAAAAATGAAATCATGTAAAATATACGAGCGCATAAATTTAATGCGTCAAAATAACTTCTATGCAATTTATATTACAGAATAAAAAAAAGGCCATAAAATTAACATATCAGATTGAAGATAAATTCTATAAGATGACATCATATTTAGTTGCGAACTCCATACAAATTGATCACCTACTTCTAATGCATCCAAATGCGTGACTATCAAAAAAGCACATTGGACAGCTGCTAGCAAGATTAACCTCAATTACCTATAATATCTAACGCTTGACCAATAGTATACCAAATAAATGTTTTTATAAGAAAAGTAATCCGCAGAAGGTCAGCCATGGAGTTACCAGCCCAGCAGCTCTTTATATATACAGTTAATATCCACACCAAATCCATGCAGTTCCCAGTCGAGTCACATTACATGTAATTTCTCCTCGTAGTTGCACAACTTTCTTTCTATCAGATACCGATCATCTTTCAGATAATCATGGAACCTTCTAATCCAGAAAGGGATTCTCCTGGCAAAGAAGCACACTACACGCAGAGCAAGAAAGACAATCCAAGCATAGTAATGCAACTGGGGTAATCCCACTAAAGGAAGTATTACCTTTGCAAGCACGTAAGGGAAACAGAGAGCTGTAAGCAAGTGGGAAAACATTGGGAGGATGACCTCTGTAAGTGCCGAAAATCCCCTGAAATGGCCCAAGCCATACAGTTCCATTCTCGCAACCTTTCCACTGAAGCTATCATCATCGATATTAAACCTAGTTACAGCAATACTCTGTAGGAGAAATTAATTATGTTAAATGAATGCTTGCTACATTAACGTAATAAGCATTCAATAATTGAGCACTCTAAAGTTCAGATCTTGATATAACACCATGAATTTGGAGGGAATAGCAGCTTATTCAACTATTAGTTCTCATGTGGCTGTGATTCCACCATAAAAAAATAAATAAGCAAATAAAGGAATAGACAAAGAGAAACAGCCTTGGTGACATTATCTAATATGCTAGTAATGCCCAACCTAATTACTGAAAGCCATTAACAGAAAGGAAATGAAAGTAGGCGGGTGTACCAAGGATATTAATCTGAGCAATATAGCACCAAAAACCCAGTGTAGGTGTAATTCCTGGAAGATCAGGCTTTCGTTCATAGTGACTGCGAGTGGTAGAAGTAGTGCATGAAGTAGAAGTCCAATTAGCAAAGGAACACTGGATATCTGAAGTGAGCAATAGTATGCTTAGTTAACAATAATTCACATACTATAACAAGATATGTTGGCTGTATCATGATATAGCAAGACTTGATCACTATACATTTCAATCGTTTCAAGCAACTTTTACTTAAAAAGAAGTAAGTTAATGTTGACTTCACACAGCATTTTGCATTCAAATTACCATAATAGAACTGACAATCTTACAAATTTGGTAGTAACCAGGCCATGTATACAGCACAATACAGATTGCGCCAGGATACTTGATTATGTATTGAGACACTACAAAATAAAACTTATCAAGAGTGCTATTTACCCAAATAGAATAAAGCAGCATGTTCTTCAGATCAGTGGAGCACCATTTCAACGACTTTGACACCAGAGAAAGTACATCTCTATTTCTAATGATACTGATTAATGATCTGGCCATGACTAGACAGCGCACCAACATGTAGAGCCCGAGAGTAAATGCAAAGAGATCTATACAAACATGGAAAATGTAAATTATTCCGGGGCTAATAGGATGATAATGTCCCATATAAGAAACAGCTTGACTAAGTCCAATGTATTAAAGAACTTAAAAAGATAAGTGCTTCTTCATATTTGTTAGTACATTTTTTTTTTAGAAAGAGTGGCACACGAGATGGTATAGTTTATAAAATAGTTGTTTGTTTTCTTTTTTGATAAATTACCGCATTTCCATATGGCATCTAAAACTGATGGGTGAGGTATGGCTTCAAAGACCACTCTCCCAATAAAAGTAGGAAGGACAATCATGGCAGTGCTTAAGAGTAGAATGCTAATCAATGCCAAGACCAGCAAAAGCATGAAACGAAAGAGAAGATACCTGCAAAATCAGAGAGGTGCTCCAACCATCCCATCATTCTTTTCTATAAATAGTACTTTATTTGAAAGAATGCATCAAGAGGTACTGCAATCCGACAACTTAGAATACCTTTGAACAGTGCGGTAGAGCTCTATGAACATTTTCATTTTTTGTTTTTCCTTTCCTTCATCGTTTTTTATTTTTTTCTACTACTACTACTACTACTACTACTATTATTATTATTATTTCTTCTTTGTTGGGGGCGGGGGGTGGCTGATTTAATAATTTTTACATATATTGGTTACACAAGTGTTGTAGCCCCTTTTAAACACACAGTTTGACAGGGTGGGGAACTGCAGGCCCCTTTTCTGCATCTTTCGTGCTATGCAAGCATCGTTTGTGTTCCATGAATATGCATGGCATATTTCTAATTACCAACTTATGCATAATATTTTTACATTTTGTAAAGCTATAAGTGCTACAATTTCTTATGACACACTTACTTGTGATCTGCTTGGTCATCTAGCTCATGCACTTCCCCAGCATTTGACCTTCCATGTAAATCAGGTTCTGAACCTTGTCTTGCTACTTCATCATTCCAATTTTCATGCAAATTATTTGCAAGATCAGTAGGCAGGAGGGTGTCGGTGAGGTTCACAGCTCGACCGACTATGGTAAACCATTGGCGTAAGAAAGCTCTGATTGTACCCCTTGGGTATTTAAAGTGTATGATGATGATTGGGAAAAACACCAAGTATAGCAAAATATGAGCATGTATGGCTGGAATGCTGCACAACAAGGATAAAAATTAAACATTGCAAAACACAATAGTAGATGTTGTTTCATTTGAAATGTGTGGTCGCCAGTGCAACATATATTTTGCTTAGTACTGTTTAATCCACTAAAAATGAAAAATGGAACAATGTAAGTTCTCAAAAATACAAGTCTGCTAGTTACCACTTCACAGTTTCCTCAAGCAAGATGATCTTTTTAGTTTAAGAAAAGTTCCCCGGATTTCTATATATAGCTACAATTAGTTTGAGCACCATGCGAAGGTATAATCTGCCATCAGTCCTTATTGCAAACACTCAGACAGTGCTAAAATCACTTACTGTATATATACTCAGGCAACAAAAAGACAGTAAAAAAAATAACTTACTCCAAGTTAAGCGGAAAAATGGAAGAGAATAAATCCAGTTGCATGACTAGCCAGACGGGCATGTAGATAACCATCACAATTGAGCTACCATAGATGAAGAAGATTAACAGGAGTCGGTAAGCATGATAACTTGCAGGTTCATCTAGTATAGTATCTATAGGTTCATGATCTTGGCTTAAAAAAATGAATAGGAAGTCTTGAACTCTCTTATGCAACACCTAGCACAGATCCATAAGAATCAAAGTCAGCTATAAGAAAATATAAGACTGATATCGTTAACAAGAGAAACAAAAGCTGTGTCAAGCTGTTTTGCACTTAGCACCCAAATTTGAAGCTATCATCAATGTTGACATGTTTGCTGAAATACCACATTGGATTTTACAGTGGAAATTCTTAGTTCCTTGTGTTTGACAATTTTGCTGCTATTCTACTTTTGACCCTGGAAAAAGTGAAAACAATTATGCGGCTTTCACTGCAACTTAGATTTACTGGTTTACAGATATAGGAGGTCATGGTCATATGAAGTAGTAAAAAAAAATACTTGCGCAAGTTTAAATGAAAACATGAGGGGGTACTCTAGTGAAAAGCTTTGGGTGCCATTTACAAAGAGGGAAAACATAGGGGTTAATATGCTAAAAATTATAATAAACACATCAAATTAGTTGAACCATACCTCTTGAACATCTTCAATGAAACTGTTCAATAGGAAAACATAAGCGAAACCCAGTAAAAAATGCACATATGTGCTTCTAACTGGGTCAACCAAAAAGGAACGAAGTCTCAGGTCAATAGTACAACCCACGAGAGCCAATGAGCAGACATCAATCCACCAACCAAATATTAAAGGAAACACCACGATCTCTACGAATATAATCAAAAGAACCTTAAGGCTAACCATCAGATGCCTCAGACCCTCCAGAAGCAGTACTTGAAAAGACAGAAACAGTCTTCTAATACCCCAATGGCTAGGTTTGGCATACTTAAAGCTGATATAAATGATGACTGGCCCAAGTATGGAGGTATATCCAACTGCTATTGCAGATAGATCTAACAGATTTGGTGTCTCAACAAATGTTGTGTTTGAAACATCATCTTGGAACTCTGCTGCTGATTGCTTGTACTGTGAGGAACAAGCCAAGATGAACGGCTGATAGTAGAGAACCATTCTTCCCAGAGAAAATGGTAGGAAACTTAAAATGCCTAGGAGAACTGCAATCATGGCGAGCGCCTGAAAACCAAAAAGGTATTGCTTGCAAACAAGATATTGAAAAGGTAATTATCACAACATATGTTGGAAGTAAAATCTAAATTTTACTTAAAGTAGTTGCAGTTCAGTATAATTATTTACTTTCAAAATTATCGAGCTTGACTTCAACTTCTGTACATGGGAGAGCCTTACTTCCTACTCCGTTTCAGATGCTTTCAGGTAAAGGCACATGAATAACCTCAACAGAACATATAAATACCATATTCAAAATAGCAAGACATACAAAAAATTGTCTACAATATCTTGCCTACTTTTCTCTTCATTTATCTATAAACAGATTGTGTGAAGAAATGAGGATTATCTTGCTTATAAGAACTCACGAGACAAGGAGGTGTGATATTGTCCTCGTCTCTGGAGGGGCGTATAGATACTTATAACTTAACAAAGGTATGCTTTTGCATTTTGATGCTCTCTAGGGTCATCCATAAACTTTTTTGTACGAGAAATGATAATAGAGAGTACCAGTATCGAATTCTTAAGCAAATTCTGGATAGGACCTTTCATGCCAGCAAACTCTTCAAAACTCTGATTTTCTGTTTCCATACCAACTGCCTCCACTTGCACAGGAGCAGCCAAAGCAGCAGCATCATGGCCATTCACTCGTTGTTCCCCATTTTCATTGCCAATATTACGGTCCCCAGGATCAGGTCCTCTGACACCAACAGGCCCATTCATGCTTTGTCTCCCATTTTGACCACCCATTTCATGACTGTCAGGTCCTCTGATGAGGCGGATGAGGTACTCAAGCAAATAACTACCAACTAGCGTAACCACCATGATGCCAAGTATTAGCAAAATACCCAGTAGGCTGTCAATTAATATCTTTTCAGGTGTAAAAAGGTGAGCTGAGAAGAGCTTTGTCGCTTCAGAAAGGCTTCTAGCCAATGTAAACTGCCATATCCGAAAGGTAATACATGGCAGCATGCAAATCCAGGTGAACAAAACAAGGCAGAAACGGTGGAGGAACAAGAGAAAATGTGTTGCCTTTGAAGAAGCCAGAAGGAATACTTCACTAAATGATAGGGTGGGAGGAGTGCTCTCAGCATAAACAGGATTGAAAGAGAAAGTATGCTTGCAGATCTGCAAATCATGGAGAAAAGTGAATCATGAGCTTGGTCATGAATAAATGGATATGCACAGTACATAAGATTCACATTTATGAGAGATCAAGAGGTAAAACTTACAAATAAGCTATAAGAAAACTTTTACTTGGAAAACAAAGTGTGTCTAAACCACTAACTCTGTATTTAAAAAATAGCTATCAACTATCAGGACCTGACAGCTAAGCTCATAGCAAGTTATTCTACACTTATATAACTGACTTTTGTTAAGAAGTTCCACATAGATAAATCTTTTTGCTACACCAGACCCAAAAACAAGGGAAAAAAAAGAAAGGACCACTTAATAGTGAGTAAGAAGGAAACACAAATGAAGTCTTAATGAAAAAAGTGAACATTAATTTCCTTTCTTTAAACTTTCAATATTCATTTCATCTTCTCCCACTAGTTTCAAATTCCATCCAACAAAACCACAGAATTCCAACCACGAACCATGAAAAATCCTAGAAACCTCTACCTATTCGTAACCTAGACATTGGTTCAAAATTATCGCAATAAAACATCCATACCTCAATTCATCCACACAGAGAATGAGAAACGAAATTAGAAGCAACGTTACCTCGCAGGACTTCGAGTTTCTGCGATCGAGCCACAGGAGGAGACACTGCTCGTGCACAAACCTAATGCTGCCTCGGCACGCGCACGGATAACGAAGCGGATTGTCAGTGGAACCCGGATTGCGGCAGATCCGACACGCATCAACGTCGTCTTCCTCCTCTTCGGCTCCGCCTTGCGCGTGCAGAGCTTGTGGAGAGTTCGACGGCGTAGTGTCGATGAAGGAATCGGCGACGGAGGTAGTCGCCATGAGGGGTTTTGCGCTGATCACTCGATAGTTCCACTAGAGTGTTGAGTTGAGTCTATAACGCGCGCAGTTAGCAACTTGTCGAGAAAAGAATCGACGCGTTTCATTGGGTTCGCGTAAATGGGGTGGGAACCTTTTGTACCCGGTATCAAAATTAGATCCGAAATTAAAACTCTTATTAATGAACTGAAACTCCTTAAAGCAGGGGAAATGAAAATATTTTAATGCTATCAATTTATTTTGTAATTGGACTGGTACTGCAGGGAAAATGAAAAGAAATTTCGGTGATCTCCTTAAAGCAGCTGCGGACCCAATGAAACGCGTAGATTCTTTACAAGAAAAACTAATTACAAGAAAAACTTTTTCCTAGAAAAAGCTAAAAAAACTTTTTCCTAGAAAAAGCTAAAGAAACTTTTTCTTGTAATTAGTTTTTCTTTTTGTTTTCTGCTTAATGAAGCTGGGATGTCTCCTTTGGAGACATTCTTTTTTTTCAAAAAAAAAAAAAAGAACTGAAACTCGTAGTTGTTTTATTGTATAATTAATTAAAGACGATATGTTTTCTTTAAAAAAATATTTATCTAGAGAGGTATAGTCCAATGAAAAATATTACGTGAGTTCTTTTTATATTCATACGTCAAATAGAGTGTGTGGTAAATAACTATTTATTTTTTTATTATATTTTAATGATAAGTATAATATGATAAAGTTTCTAAAGGAACTTCAATAAAATGGAACTTGTGATGATCATTTCTGATACGAGAAGAACTGTGGTGTCACAACAATTTCTGAATGTCACAAGCTATTATCATTTATTTGAAAGTTGAAACTATTATGGGGGAGTAATTTAATAGGAAATAGACAAGTGTTTCGTGTTTATTGACTAGAAAGAGAAAAATATCACTCTAATTCTGATTTTGAAAAATGTCACTCTAAATCTAATTAATTCAGAATTTTGTCTCTTTAACATCTGTTTTCACACCTAATTTTTTGTATCGACTAAAATACCCTCGTTCGATTAAATTTTTGACTTGCTCATAACCTCATGTTTGAGTTCAAATCCATATCTTTCTGGTCGGCTCGTATTAACTGACACCCTAAGTACTACATAAATAAATTTTATGTTTGCAATAGAATGAACTAGAGTATATTTTGAAAGCTGAAAGAAGGCATCACTTTTGCTTGATTAACTTTTCAGAGGTGACTTTAGAAATATTACAGTTCTTTCCTATGTACAGTACAAAAACATAAAACGTTAGCCATCGTTCAGTAATAATGTCCATTTTCTCCTAACGCATGATGTACAGACTTAAAAAAAGACCATTGAATCATCTCTAATTCCCTACAGCTAAAATATGATTTTAGGCCAGGTAAAACCGCAAGGCCCCATCTTCGATGAATTGACGAGCCCAAGTAGCACCGAATAACGGCTTCATGTGGCTCATTCCATTCCGCCAGAAATGGACTTGTGTACGTTCCATCCTTAATAGTTCCACATGAAAAAAACCTACATGCAATTCACAATAATGTTGAATATTATTTAATCTACAATTATAAATTAGTGTTTTTTCTTTAAGGAAAGTGAAATGCACCTTGAACCATCAGTAGTTGCTATAAAGGAAACAGAGGAATAAACCAGGCCTTCAAATTTATGTTCAGGCTCAGCTTTATCGTACCTCCATGACTTGATCCTTCCGTCACTAGAAGCTGAAAGAATGTACTGTGATATAATATAGACACTACAAATTAGATGCATACTTGAATATATAATTTATCAAAGTAAGATGTACACAATCATTTGGCATTATTGGAGTTTACCTGAGATCGAGGATAAATGGAAAGGACAGGCTTTGAGTGATTAGCAACAAAAGTATGAACCGACACTCCAAACCTAATAACACATAATATTATTACAAGCCTCTCAATTAGTAAAAGTCCTACGAATGTCTAGATACAAATATTTTTAATCAAATAAGTTCGTTCTTGTTACCTTATGTCACCATCATCCCCACCAGTCACGACAAACATCTTCTTGATTGGTTGGGAAAAAGCAATGTCATTTATCCCACCATTATGAGCATTGATCTGGGAATGGAGATAATTATGCACAACATGAATTATTTACAAAAATCTTCACTTATATAGAAATAATTAATGCAAATTAAAAATTAATTTGCATAGACATGAAAAGTGAAGTAATATTACCTCGAATTGATAATCTCAGGTTGCTTTTGCCACTAAATCTGTACATTTTCACAAGATGCTGGCAAAATGCAACCGCTGGAAAAGAAACTTTTGCATTAATAATGGAAAAAAGAGCCCTGATTAACAATACATATTGTATTCTTAGAATGTTGTAAAGCTAATTTTTTACAAGTAACTTCGACATGAACTCACCGAAAAGGCACCCGTCAGTAGTTCATCTGACACGTCTAACAGAGAAAAACCCATTATCTTTGTCAAGGGCATCCTGCATCATTGAATATCATGAAAATTCAACCAAATATTCAAGATATGCACACAACATGGTACACAGACACACATACACTTTACCAATTAAAAAAAAAAAGAAAAATAAAAAAGAGTCCAAACAAATTGTACCAGAATCCAACACTACTAATAAGAGTGGTAAATAAATTAAGAACAACCAGTGGATATATTTAGACTGCTTTCAACTTCTTCTACTAACTTCAAGACATATGTCTAATGCCACACCCAAACTCAAGGTTCTTATTTACATTGACAACAAATAATTGGTGAGACCAAAAATAAAAATAGGAGTACCTTAGAGCTTCCAATTCGACGGCAAAACTTTTCTAGACCACTCATGCCAAATAGTTTAGCATCCACTACCGTTGCTAATGAAACGACCATAACAAAACAGTTTGAGCACCCACTTTTATGGGCAAACTTCATCAGATCTTCACACGGCTACCAAGAAAATGATTATCAGGAGCTAGTTGTAGAAAATCTTGATGGATCAAAGGAGTTCTGTCTCCAATATATGATAAAAATGCGACAATCAAATAGGAATTTCAAGAGCATTGAGAAAAGGAGAAGATAAAATAGTAATAAGCTGAGAGATTGCGGCGGGGACGAGAAGGGAGGGGGCTAGGTATAGGGGCTATTTATAGGGAAAAAAATGTAAAGAGAATAATGACCTAAAACTTTTTGTGAATTGAGATCAGATGCCGTAGATTAACTTCTATCATACATCCGAACCATACGTGTGCATCGAGATTTGTATAACTCTAAATCTTCAAAAAGTTTACCTGGATATCATTGACACGTAATCTACACGGCGTCTGTGCCACGTGGGAGAAAATAAGCACTCTTATAAGTGTGAATCTTTTAGCGCTTGTGTCATTTTATGGGAACATTGCACATGAGCTCGGTCCATGTACATTGAGATATTATAGATCGGGTAATTTTGATTCCAAAACAAAACATAACAATCATATTTTCCTATTTTTGAATATTTTTTTAAGAAAAATTGTCGAGTAGCCAACTTAAGTCAATATCCAAAAAAAGTCTGAAATACAAAATAAATCTAATTTAAATATTCATTGATTCACAATTCTGATTTGAGTTCAAGTTTGAATATTTGAGGACAAAGTGATCAAGATAGTACAATATCTACTTAGCTAGCTAGGAATGTTTATATATTAATGTACGTACTAGTAAATAATTCACGAAATGATAGGGTGGGAGTGCTCTCAGCATAAACAGGATTGAAAGAGAAACTATGCTTGCAGAACTGCAAATCATGGAGAAAAGTGAATCATGACCTTGGTCATGAATAATTGGATATGCACAGTACATAAGAATTAGCTATAAGAAAACTTTGACTTGGAAAACAAAATGTGTCTAAACCACTAATTATGTATTTAAAAATAGCTATCAAATATCAGGTTTTAACAGCTAGCTCATAGCAAGTTATTCTACACTTATATGACTAACTTTTGTTAAGAAGTTCCACATAGCTATATCTTTTTGCTACACCAGATCCAAAGGTAAGGAAAAAACAAAGGACCACTTAATAGTGAGTATGAAGGAAACATATATAAATGAAGTCTTAATTAAAAAAGGGAACATCAATTTCCTTCTTTTTTAAACTTTCAATATTCATTTTATCTTCTCTCACTATTTTCAAATTCCATCCAACAAAAACCACAGAATTCTAACCACGAACCATGAAAAATCCGAGAAACTTCTACCTATTCGTAACCTAGACATTGATTCCAAACAGTGGCAGAGACAGGAGGGACTGGCAAAGGCCAGGTCTCCCCTAATAAATAGATTTATTTTTTCATTATATACCTTAATTTTACAAGGTAAATTTATATTTTAAGTCAACGGGACTCCCAGGCCCAAAATATTTTTCAGGTATACCCAATTACCCATCAAAAAACTTTCTCAATCAATAATTTAAGATTGGAGTATAAAACCCAATTAGTTAAATTAATTAAACTTTTAGGTTTTAATCGTTAATAAAACTTTTAAATAATACCAAAAAGTTTTAGATCATACTGAGTTTTCTTTTAATATTTGCATGTTTTTCCAGTTTGAAGATAAAAAGGATGAAATAATGTTTGCTGAATGATGCTTCGCTTAAGAAAGATGAATGAACTGACTCAGAAACCAACTTGATTCTGAGTCTCAACTTTTTAAAAATTGTGAGAAGCATTTGTCATTTAGAGCAACGCAAAGCTTGCAAGTTGCTCGTATTTTTTTAAGGTAATTAATACTCAATTTCATTTAGTCAGATTTTGGCCCCCACTCTTCCTCAGTCCTGCCTTCGCCACTGATTCCGAATTATGGTATAGTAATACAAATATTCATACGGCCATACCTAAATTCATCCACAGAGAGAATAACAAACGAAATTAGAAGTAACGTTACCTCGCAGGACTTCGAGTTTCTGCGACCGAGCCACAGGAGGAGACACTGCTTGTGAACAAACCTAATGTTTCCTCGCAGATCTGACACGCATCGCCGTCGTCTTCTTCCTCTTCGGCCCCGCCTTGTGCGTGCTGAGGTGGCGTAGTATCGATGAAGGAATCGGCGACGGTGGTAGTCGCCATGAGGGGTTTTGCGCTGATCACTCGATAGTCGATACTCTCACTCGAGCTCGAGTGTCGAGTTGGGGGCTTGGGTATAACGCGCGCAGTGAGCATTGAGCAACTTGTCGAGAAAAGAATCGACGCGTTTCATTGGGTTTGCGTAAATGGGGTGGGGACCTTTGTACCTGATATTAAAATCAGATCCGAAATTAAATATCTTATTAATGAACTGAAACTCGTAGAAGTTTTATTGTATAATTAATTAAAGACACTATGTTTTCTTTTAAAAAATATTTATCTAGAGAGGTATAGTCCAATGAAAAATATTATGTGAGTGATCTTTATATTCATATGTCAAATAGAGTCTGTGGTAAATAGCTATTTATTTCTTATTATATTTTAATGATAAGTATAATGTAATAAAGTTTCTAAAGGAACTTCAATAAAAAAGAACTTGTGAGGATCATTTCTGACCTGAGAAGAAATGCGGTGTCACAAAAATTTCTGATTGTCACAAGTTATTATCATTTATTTGAAATTAATATTGAGGGGGAGTAATTTAATAGGAAATATACAAGTGTTTTATGTTTACTGATTGGGTGGGGGGGGGGGGGGGGGGGGGGATAGTGGGATTATGTTGGAACTTGAAATAGAAGAAGTGCTTTTATAACCATGGTAACAATTTCATATTATTCATTTGACAGCCACTATCAAGCATATAAAAAGAAGAAAAAAAATAAAAGCAATTTCATATAAGCAAGGCTAAAGTCCAATGCATTGGACAGACTAATCCAAACCGTTCGATATGATCTCCATATTAAAATTTAGTACGAAATCAAATTTTCATATTTTTCTGAATTTAACATTCTTTTCAGATTTTTGAAAAAAAAATTTTTTTTTACAATTTTTTAGATTGATCTTTTTTTAAAAAATCTGAAAAACTAATAAGAAAAAATCATAAAAAATATGAAATTCGATTCAGTACTAGATTTCAATATGAATATATTGAAAGGTTTCGATTGGTTGTTTGAGCCTCGAAATTGAAAAACAAATGCATTGGACGGACCCTCTTCGTCTAATGTATTGGATTTTAACCTTTCTCATTTCATAATGTAAAGTTACTTCGATAAATTTTAAAGTTCATGATTGTTATAAAACATATATAATTTAAAAAAAAGAATTTAAAACAACACAATAATATTTTTTATAAAAATACAAAATATTAGTAATTTAAAAAAAAATATGTACATACACATGACAAATAACGTTTGTAGAGCTATAAAAAAACTTGTGACTTATGGTTTACTCGAGATCGGTTTGATTTTGTAACATAATAGGAAATACCAGACTAAACTGAATGAGTTAAGACAATTTTGAAATTTATTTTGTGAAATTTAAATCTATAAATTTAACTGTCCTATAGAATTAAATTGTGTAACATACTTTCTCATTCTGATTGTTTTCAGCATACTAGATCAAAAGGTATAATTATCAAAAGAGTTATACTATGTCCTAAATAATAAGTTTAGATAAGATATCATTAAATTGAATCACCATATTTTACATACAGAACAATGAAAACGACAGCATGTCAACTAATGAGTTTTGAGTTGCAACCCATCAAGAAACTCATCTTTACCTTTCCATTCACTTAATTAATTTTGTTTTCCATTTTTCTTTTCTTGAAAAGATGTAACATAATTGTTGCCTGTTTCAATTGCATAACAAAAATAAATAACACCAAATATCAATGTATTGTCCCAAAAAAAAAAATTTCTTCGCTACACTCACTTGTTCTCATAATTATCAAGCCTAATCAAAACATAGTTCCTATTAGAAAACCAGTACTTGCCTAGCAAACCAAAATAACTACCAACAGAGTTCATGCATCAAACTTCTACAAGACATTGGAGAAACACATAACTTTGGAGTAATTGTTGGGAAGTACTCTCAAGGACAAAATCAATCAAAAGGCAGACTTGCAGATCAATCTCTTTTTTAAGTTCCAAATCTGAGAGGTGGCCAATGAGACCAAACTAAGCTGTACAATAATCTCAGTAGCCACTTGCAGGATCCACTCATCTCTGAATTGAGCGAGTTGTTCACATTACCTGCAAAACAACAATGAATCAATCATTGAAATAATGAGCGAGGTTATAATATCTAAGAGATTTCATAAGAAAATCCAACTATTATCCAAAAAAAAATCTATTTTTTCCACAACATTTTACAAATTGCCTTTATGAAAATGCCAAAATACTGGATAGAGCTTTAGTGTGCCACAACTCCTAAAAAATGTATCAGCATTTTCAAAAGAGCTTTTAGCTATGCTCTAAATCCCTTTCAATTTGCCTATTAGGTACTCTAAATAAGAATCTCTATCAGAGTTGACCAAAATCTCATTTAAATTGAAAAAATGGAGTAATTCATAATTAAATATAACTATAGTAATAAATTAAAAATGACACTAAATTTAAATCACCTTGATCGTCTAGACAAGTATTTTTCAGGCAAGATTACTTGCACCAATTTGCGATGGGGGCATTGTGCCCCATTGTCCATTTGATGGGAGAGGTTCAAATATGTGCACACCACCATCACCATTCCAATGACGAATTGAGTTGGCTGAGAGGGGTGAGCAGCCACCATGGCAAGACGTACATTTAACCTGGACATTATATAAATATTTTATTTTTATTTCACCAAATTCACGAATATTGAATGCAAATTGCTATCGTTAATAGAACAATTGCAACTAATCAGAGGGGGGGGGGGGGGAGAGATAGTTACCAAATAAATGCTTGATTCAATTCATACTTCTCACTGACAAATAAGCACCTGAATTGATCCGAAACTTCATGTCCAAATTTCTTGCGAGTACGATGAGAATTTTGCTAGTCATGCAAGCGTAAACTATCTCGCTATCATAGGATTATGTCGCAAAAGAAATCATCATGTCATTTAGAGACTACTACAGAAGATATTCATCACATCACAAATATTAAGTATTGACTTTTATAAATATATATTTTTGTAATGTTTTGACGAATTCAACATACACCTTTGATCTTTGGTTCATTTTCAGGTTTTGTAGATAATATCAAGGTTAATCAACATATATATAGCAATCAAGTACTAAAATTATTTAAATATTACTATTATTTTCTGAAGATCCATTCGTTTGTTGATTGCTTACCTGGTGAAGCTGTTCCATTTCTCTTGCATTGTAAATTCTTAGCTGTGTTGAATGGATTACAAGGAATGGACTTCATCGGGATGGAATTCAACACCTACTTGAGCCATATTAACCCCTCTTGATTCAACTCCATGCTGATGGTTTTCTCATTTTTCCATGTATCTGTTTTCCATATGCACAACTGAAGCAAACAAAAGAACCATGAAAAAAGGCTCTTCACAAGCAAAAATTTTTTTCTTTAAAGTACAAGGTAAATAATTTCTAAACAAACAAATATAGAAAATTTGTATGTTTTTCCTTGAATTTCATTGTTTCTTTGATTCTTTAGGTGAACAATGGCATATAATTTTTATTCACTTGAGTTCATATGAAGTATAATTGTAATATCTTTAGCACACATATTTTCTTAGTTTGAGAATGTAAATATAAATATTGAAACAAGGTATGGAGAAGGGTATACCCGAGCATCTAACCCTGATTAAACAAGGATGTTCAGTATAGTAGAGAAAGAGATGCCTAATATCTCTTATTTATATATGTATTTTAAGTGTACTTAGCACCCAAATATTACCCAAATCAATGATATTCACTATGCTTTTGTGCTATATTTGGCAAAATTGGGTACTGTCGTGGTATTTGACTTGTTTTGTAGGAACTTGGTAGATTTGACACAATAATTGTATAAAATAGAGAATTTTGGAAAGAAAATGACTAAATAGAATCCATAATATTGTAGAGCTCATCCTAAGATTTCCAACTATCTTTGAATCATCTCAATCGAAGTTCGGATGAAGAAATTATGGTCAAAATACTATCGGTGCCCAGTTCTGGAATTTTGGTCAGAAATTTCGAGAAAAAGTCATTTTGGAAAGTTTTGAAGATGGAAACTTTATTCTATGGTAAGTTCTCGTGAACCCTTGCCCTAACCTGCCTCCCAAGCTTCCAGAAACATCTATATACGTCATTTTCTGCCCTACTTGAAGGGGGAAGCCACCATAGACCAAATTCCACCTTTTCCACGACCGTTTTCGCGTCGAAAGGCGTGTGATTCCACCTCTCCCAGCAGATCACGACCATGGCATCAACTTTGAAGCGATTATGGATGCGACAGCAGTAGAACCAATCCAACCACGATTCTAAAGACTTGAAAACATGAGTTTAGCAGGATTACTTAGTTGTATCTCTTCTTCTGTCTTGCTTGTATTGACGACGAAGTTTGTATCTTATTTTGCTTGCATGTTAGGCTAGTTTATTATGTCTTAAGCTAGTAGTAGTTTAGTATTGTGATGACTTGAGGTAAGCCAAACGCTCGAAAGAGGAGGTTAACCTAACGACAAATAGGTGTAGTTTCTAGATGATCCGAGAGGACTTAGATACCTTTAGAAATCCAACATAAAGAACTTAAGTGACTAAAATCCAACATGAAAGTTTAGGCTTAGTCATTTATGTGGTGAAAATCGAGTTCCAAATCAAATCCAAACGAAAATTGCGACGGCTGAGGTAGGATTTAGGTCTTATCGACAAATAACCTTCACAAAACATTATCTAAAAATATCAAGTCAAAACAGAGAGTCTAGAGCACTTTTCAAAATAAGGTATATAAATTTTGGTCGGAAATGTATATATTTTGGTATGAAATTTTGGTATCACATGCGAAAACATGTGATAACAGTGCTTCAGAGCTAAACTAAATAAACTCAAAATCTTAGGATATTCATTTGCATTTGTTTGAGTCCAGAAAACCATAAAAATCAACCATAAATATTTCTTTTACTTGTACTTTATTTATTTTTATTTGTAAATCATAAAATCTCAAAACATTAATTGTCTAGTTTTCATAAGAAAGTAAAGTCTGACAATCAATTGTACCATCTCTGACTCTCTATGGATTCGACCCTCGAGCTGTATCATAAACGATTATATCGGTAGGCATGAGGTTTATTTTGATCTAGGTTTTGCCTTCGATCAATGCCAATTACACTTTTCTTATGCCCATTGAGGAAATGACAGACCTACGATCAAACGTATATAAATTCCTATTATATACAATGAAACCAAATAATTACCTCTCTTTATTCTCTTATATATTTTTTCCTTTAACAAACAAAAGAGACATCTTATGTAATTTTTTAACTTAGTTAGAGACGGTCATTTGCTAAAGTATTTTAATAGTCATATGCATATCTAATTATATCTAGCTGCGTAGCTATAATCGTTACCTATCAGCACCGAGTATGTTAAGTCTTTATAGTGCAAATTTTAATTGCATGATATGTTTTGTTGTTTTTCATGTTCTTGATTTGTTTTCTATGAATTCCTCTTATTGTGCCATGCACATTCAATAAAAATTGTTGGTAAACAATCATCTCAATCAAACATCATAATAAAATTGCACCAACCTTTTTACGTTGTGGTTCATTAATGAGGATTGTGGAGTCGTTCATGCAGATGGCTACTCTGTTGTTGTTGTCGAGATGAAATGCGAATACTGAAGCAATTGAAGGTGGTCTTCAAAAGCTTCCTAGTTTCTGGAAATACAATATGTTTTTAGTTAAAGATTGAAGGGCCTGCTTGATTATTACATGGTAGATTTTGTACGGAAATCAGTATAGACATTTAATTTTTTTAATCAACTATTGCTGATCCAAACAGTCATGTTATTACTTAACACTAGCAATTTATAAAACATTGATCTAATCATCGAGTCTAGTAGACTCAATTAAACCACTAGTATGACTAATAAGTCAAATTGGTCGGTTGTGAGGTGAACCTTACAATCTTTAACTTAAATATTACCTGAGAGTCACCAACACTAAAAAGTGATACTGGCCCTCCTGATGCAGAGATAAGGTACTTGTTGTCGTCCTTGCTTAGTGCGAAGGAATGTGCTTCTAAATCAATTGGACCAACTCCGTTAATCAGCAAGCCATCTGAAGGCATTGAATATATTGGAGGCTCGCGAGCAATTGCCTATAGTGCATTTAATATTTTAGTATGAATCACTAAAGACACTGACAGTACTGTTAGCTTAGAGACTAATTCTACCTTGCTAAACGGGTTCAAACATGTCTTATCCACCTCCATAGTTTATTAATGTCATTCGGTGCAAGTTTTAGTTCTGGTTCCCCTTCGTTGGGATAAACCAATTTGTGCACCTACATGTTAGTGTTTACCATTCAATCCGGTCTGATCCGGTCCAAACTCGATCGAGTCCTCGGGTTGGGTTTGTCCGGGTAACCGGCTATCGGGACTACGTTTAGTCAATTTTTTTCTCGGCCCACACCCGTACCAAACCTCCTCCTAGCTAAGCCAAACGGGTTGGTCCAAATTTTTTTTTTTTATAAAATTAGTTATTTTGATTTTTTTTTTCATAATTCCAAAAAATGTGTATAATATTTATTAAAATTGATTAGAAATATTAGATTGCAAAATATATGTATAATAATTAATTAATAATAATATGTAGAATAGAAATATTAATTATTTTTTAAAATTTTTGAATTTTTTTGAAATTTGAACCGTTGGAGCTAGTCCCGTTGAGCTGGTCCACAATGCAGCTAAGTCTGGGTTATCCGGTCCAGGCAGGTCCAATCTAGGCCTAAAGATGGGGCATGTAAGTCTGGATTTTTTTTTTTTTTTTCAAAAACCTCGGCTCGTCCCCGTGTTTGAACCGGATCGGGTTTACAAGTCGATCTAAGTCTGATCCTAGTTCGATCTGGTTCGATGTTCGAATTTGGGACGGATCTGTATTGACTTGTCGGGTATTTTGGTAAACACTACTACATATATAATAAAAGACAAACAACTAAGAAATATAATATTTTGGATTTATATACACCAATAATCAGGTATGACACTCTTTTGATATAATTGCATTTCTCTCTATTTTTAAATATAAAATGTGTAACTTGATTTCTCTTTTTATTTGTTTTCAGCAGGAAGGCCAATGTGGATTCTAGTATGGTTCTGAGTTCTGACATTGTGTTCCATGAACTTGTTGAAAAAGCAAACATCAGGACATCGCCAGATTAAGGGGTGTACCTATACATTTGCCTTGAAAAGGAAAAAAATAGTGCACGTATGCATTCTTCCTTTACTTAATCTAAGTTATTATGAATGTAGCTATTATTTTTAGAAAAGTAATTAAACATGGACTAACCTATAGGTTCTGGGCTTCTGTCTTGCTCGAGATGAAAAGAAAATTACCAAACGTATACGAGTTGAAGTTTAGTATGCCGAAGTTTTCTAAAACAGTTATCTCATTTGTTTCTAATCATCGCCTTTTATTAAAAAATATAACTGAGGGTCCTTAGGTTCAATTTGAGCATACACATAATTTAATTATATTATAACTATTTTTCGAAACATTTATAGAAGCAGAGGATTGGTTACATGACAACCTGAACAAAAAGTTCAAACAACTCGAGATTGTATCAAAATGAAAATAACCTCTGCCCAACACTAAACTACAATACAAGATCCAGACTAGTGCATGAGAAGCTTTTAACCGATAGCTCCAATCTCTTGGAGTAACTTCAAGATATATATGTTTTTTTTTTTTTTTTTTTTGAAGAAAGCAAGGGGTCAAGATATATATGTTAGCTTATATAGAGATTATGTCAACCAAATCTCAAAAAATCTATGTAATTAAAATTAAAATCAAATCGAAGTGAGACAACAAAAAGGCAGTACCTTGGAGCTTCCTTCTATGGCCAAGCTTTTCCTAGACCGCTCATGCCAAATAGTTTAGCATCCACTCGTGTTGCCAATGTGACGCCAAGAAGCAATGCTAAGTTCCTAATTCTGTATATGGCAAAACTTTTCCAGTACGGGATATCAGGAATGATTATTTAGTAGCTAGATGTTGGAGATTGGAGATCTTGATGGATCAAAAGAAGTTCTGTTGTCTTTTATTTTTTTGAAGGCTAAAGAGATTCTGTTTTCAATAAATAATTAAAATGGAATAATCGAGTAGGATTTCCAAGAGCATAGGGAAGAGAAGAAGATACAATAGTGTCGCCATAGCGGCGGCGGATGATAGAGGTGGAGCTAGGTATTAAGGCTATTTATAGTCCTAAAAAAGCAAAACCCTAAAGTTTTTCTTAAAGAGTTGAGATCAAAGCCGTACAAAACTAATTTCTAGAATGAATCCATACCATCCGTGTGTTTCCGAATGTGTGTAACGTCAATCTCCAAAGCACTCTCTGAATATCAACGACCCATAATCTGCAGGAATCCAGACCATCTGTGTGTCTCAGGATTTGTGCAACTCCAATTTCCAGAACTCTTAATGAATATATTTTTTACTGGCAAAAACTCCCCTAAATAACCCATAATCCACATGAATTTATACCATCCGTGTCTATCAGAATTTGTGTAATTAACTCCATTCTCCAAAATTCTACATGAATATCAACGATACATAATCCGTACAGCACGTATGCTACGCCGGAGAAATAAGCACTCTTTCGTAATTGTGAACCTTATGAGATTGTTTCCACTTTATGAGATATTCCACATGAACTCGATCCATGTCCAACTATATGTATTAGAGGTAGGACAATGTTGATTCCAAAGCAAACCATCGAAAGTCCTGTTTTAACTATTTTTTTGGATTGTGGTTTGTACTCTTTACATGTGTTACAAGTCTTCATTTTGACTGTTTTTGTTCCTTTGTAAGTTTATTTAAGCAGGCAGAAAAACTCTCTTTCAGATTTAAAATCTAGAAGACATTTGGTTTATCCATATTCGAGGCCAGCAACGAGGAATATAAGAGTATTATGATGTTACTTACTGACTGCTTATAACAATATATTTTTATTTATTATTAATTTTTTTGAAGCACAATACTACGATATTTCACAAATTATACATTTGATGTTAACAAACAAATGAGAGGACAATTTAATATAGGGAAATTCTGCCATGGATACAAATTAGAGCCGACTCCAGCCAGGCTTTTTTAAGTTAAATTAATCACAACCATTAAAAGAAACCAAATTAATCACAGCCATTAAAATGTAAAGGGTAAAATAGGAATTGCAACCTCTCTTTTAGTTTCTGTGTAATCTCTCTTCGTCCCAGATCAAAAAACAAAAGTCGAAAGACATTGTAACAGAGGAGAGCAGTAGCCTCTTTTCAATATTCAGAGATTAATTAAGCTAGATAAAGGACATCACATGAGAGAGAGCTCTCTTATAGCGTCGGGTCTTGTAATAAGTGGGATCGAAATTTTGCTACCGATTTCTATTGGATGGACTGTTGGAAGGGACCTCATTTTCTTTTTGAGGGCCAAAGGGGACTTTCATTTTTTCACATAATCACAAGCCCTTTGTAGGCTTGTACAGGTCAGTGGTCAGATGAATAAATATTCGGGGTAAAATAACGTAGTGAATATAAAAAATTCCATACAATCGAATGATTTAGAAAGCATCCCATCATTCAGCTTCTAATGACGAGAGTACCTTTCTCACATATGAAACGTCTACGGAGTTCTACGAGTCAGGAAGTGTAATAGAAAGGATTTGATATTCAAAAAAAAAAAAAAATGAAAAGGATTTTGGAAAGATATGCTATAATTAATTATATTATTGAGCAAATACCAGTACACGTACCAATATTAGAAAGATATTAAAATTTGAAACTAAATCTGTATATTTTTTACGAGAGTTTGACAGTGGAATTAAATTTGTATTAAATGGATATAAATAAGGAATAAATAATTAAAAAAACATGAATTTGATTTCGAATTCAAAACAATTTTTTTATGGATCCTATTGACAAATATATTTAAGTATAATAACGACATATATTTTTAATGTTAATAAAAATAAAATTTGAAACAGAATCAATAAGACAATAACTGATCTGCATGTATTATTTGATATTGATAATAATAGAAAATTATAACCTCTTAAAACTAAAATTTTAAGATAATTTTACACCCCTACTATTTATTAGGATTCAATCATACTACATATCAGATTTAAATAATTCAGGTATCGGTATTTTAAAGGCAATCTAAATTATCCGTATGCGCACAAAATAATAAAAGATATGAAATAGTATAGAAAAATATAAGTAATTAACATTACAGGCTATACTCTATATATATGAAATTATTATATAAGTACGAGGCGGATGGAATAGATCTATTTAGTTTACCTCTCTATTTAAGAGTAACACTTTTGTAAATTTTCTCAAGTTGTTAATCGTCATTCAATAAAAATTTTACCTAGATTTAGTACTGACCTTTAAACTTCTATCATGTTAACGAATCATATTAAAAAATGGTAGACCATATATATAAACTTTTTATTTTTAAAATATAATTCCCTTATTGTATATTTGTATGCATCGTTTATTAATGGAGTGCATATTTATTTATCGACAAAACATTGTTCAATGACCTGAATAAGGAAAGCATTCCTCAATTTCCTCCTGGCACCGCATTACCGCTCCTGAAGACTTCCGGATCCAATATCGCCTTGTCGGACACTCCATCCAACCCAAACTCCCATCCGACACGAAACCCATACGAGTCGGTCCCCTACCCCACAAGCCACCACACTCCTTGACGCATCTCAATTCTCACATGATCACATCCATCCATTCCTCCCACCTCCCCCTTTTCCCGAACAAAAAGGAGAACCAAACCCTCCTCTCTCTCCCTCCTGCGTCATTCCGAGCTGCGGCGTACAAAGGCAGGAAAACCTCGGCTAACAAGGCACCCACGATCAGGAATTGGCGCCGCCACGCCACGATGTCCGCTGCGGTCTGCGGGAAGCGATCCTCTTCCATCTTCGACGAGCTGCCGTTGCCGTTCCAGCCCCACCACTCCGCCAAGCGCTCTCGCTGCGGCTTCTCCCCTCCTAGAGACTCCAATCCCCTCCTCTCCCACCTCCGCTCCCTCTTCCCTCAGATGAACCAAGAGGTATCTTATTATCTGGTCAGAGTTCATTTTTGACCGGTTTATTCTGATCTTTGACTGATTTTTTTTTTATATGGCAGGTACTGGAGAGAGCTCTTGAAGCAGCTGGAAACGATTTGGATTCTGCAATTAAGAGCTTGACGGATCTGCATCTTGAGCCAGAAGAAAGTAATTTGCCTTCTGTTGCTGGGACTTGTACGAATGGGGTTCCTGTTAATGCTCATCTTGCAACTGAAGGTGAATTCCTTAGGTTTTATTTTTATGGTTACTTTGAAGAATTGCCTGATATTATTGTAAGTATTTGATGAATAGAGAGAAAACTGAGTATTTTACCTCCTTTGTACATATATATGAATCAGATCAGAATCAACTTGAAGTGCTTGGCGATTAGTTTTCCTTTATTGAAATTCTATGGAGTGAAAAATACATTTTGCTTTGTATATATGATTTTGTAAAATTTATTTTAGTCTGGTTCTAATGCATCCCTTCTTTATATATTTATATATTAGGACAAGTACTAAGCAATGATGGTAAAGTATGTTCAGCTGCTGGCTCCATGCCTGGTGCACAAAATAATCACCCATCAGGTGCATCTGAATGGGTGGAGCTGTTTGTACAGGAAATGATGAATGCCTCTGATATGGATGATGCAAGGTCTCGTGCTTCAAGAGCACTTGAGGCCTTGGAAAAATCTATTATTTCTTCTGTTAATGTAGAAGGCATGCAGAATGTTCAAAAGGTACTTGTTTTTTCCCTCCTATTCCCTTCATGTAAAATTGCATTCAACATGCTAAACTAACATAAAAGGAGAAAACAACTGATTATTTTATTATGTAGGAAAATTTATTGCTGAAGGAACAAATGGAAGCTGTCCTTCGGGAAAATTCTATTCTGAAGCGAGCGGTGGCAATCCAACATGATCGTCAAAAAGAGCAAGAGGAACAAAACCAAGAAGTACAACATCTAAGACAGATGGTATCACAATACCAGGAGCAAGTTAGGACCCTTGAGGTAACTGATCTTCTTTTTCCCTTGCAAACTGTATATTTTTGTATTTATGCTACCATGATGCCTCAATAAAATATGCTTCTGCAAGCATAAAGTATTCTGTAGTGGCTGTGTGCTTCTTGGTTTTTAGGGAAAGCAAATATACGATTCTTTCTTTTCTCTGTTTAATCAGTGAGGAAAATAGCTAGAGGGTGTCTTCAACTGATTTTATGTGAAGAAACAAATTAAAGGGATATTTTTGAGACTGTAGTTTATATCTAGATTGATGAATTAGGGGTTTTGTCCTTTCTCGGGTACATGAGGTGATGGTATTCCTAGATATATCACTATTTTTATGGACCTGTACAAACCGATATTTTGGTCACAATTACACTTTGCCATTGAATTTTTGTTTCAATTTATGTCTTCTTCTTTGTGCACATCAGGTCAACAACTATGCTCTGACGATGCATCTCAGACAAGCACAACAAGGCAATTCAATCCCTGGACGCTTTCATCCTGATGTATTTTAGATCCATATAGCTAATGTTGCCCTAAGTTATAGATATGTATGTTTCTTTGTTCTTCTCATTTGTATTCTTAAGTTGTTTGCAAGGAATGTATGATGGATAAAATGTAGTGTGAATTCAGATCCTCAGGCTTTGCACTGTATGCATGCGTTCTTAGACATTTGTCTCCAATTTGTGCCCCAAGAACAACGTGAGAAATCTAATGTTTGAAGATATATTTGCTGGACATTGGGGACAACATGACGAATAGCTCATTGGATTTAGTGTTTAGCATGCTTATATATAGTTGTGGAAGACAGACTTGGAATGGTTCCTTGAAATGATATCATTTTACAAATTTGTTTATTCGTATGATCGCTGTATAACTAATGTAATTCTGGGTACTCAAACCTTTTTATGACTACATTGATACGCTATACCAAGGTTAGATTCTTGTATATGTTTCTGGCATATTGAACAGGTGCTGACGTGATGAAGTAACCCTTCGTGAACAAAGGTATTTCTAGACGAGGAGATGGCCAACATGATGTTCGAGTTAAATTATATATTGAATATTGTACAAGCATGTGGTTTTGGAATTGATTACGTATGCATAATTGTATTTCTGTTGATTCGATATTGATATTTGTGACACAATGGAAGTTTTAGCCAAAAAAACTTATTGACAATTATTTTATTTTTATATAATTTGAAGTGAACTAAGGTTGAAAATAGTATCAAAAACTCAAAAATTGCTCACGTGCCATGTCAGGTCTCTAAAATTCCTCTGTACAGTTTCAAGAAAATAGAAAATATATCTGACCGCGCTAATTAGCGTTTTAATCATAACTATTTTGTACTAACTACAATTATATGACTAAATATTTTATAGAAAGCTAAGAAATGTATGAGGTATCTATAGTTTTCATATTAAAAACTTCTCAATAGGGGAGATGCTGCACCAGGAGAAAATAGCGCTTGCGAACTTTAGCAACATTTTAGTCATATTTTGAGTTTTGCTAACATCTCAAAGTTTTAATATGAGCCAATTTGATCCTCAATTTTTCATATTATAAACTTTGGTCTAAATTCATGATCACTTAAAAAAAAAAAAAATTGAGGATCAAATTGGCTAAACTAGTCCTTAATTTTTCATATTATAAACTTTAGTCCTCGATGATGCTTCTCATATGAGTCAATATGATCATCTAAGATATATATTAAAAGCCATGGCCGTTATGGATAGCGACCAAAAATAATTTTTTTTATAATTTTTAAAATAAATTAAAAATAGTTGTACCAATCATTAATATTAGCAAGATTTTTTTGAGAAGAAACTTTATGTCAAATTTATATAGCGACTTTCTATGAAAGAAATTACTAATTTTGAACTTACAAATTTTTCTCTATAAATTTTGACAAATTTTTTAGGATAGATTTTTTTATATTTTACGTTAAAATTTTTTGTATTTTACAGTCGCAGCTTCGGGGAAGCTAAACTAGTCCAACTTTTTGAATGAAGCAACATTGATCACTAAAGGACTAATTTGGTGACCTTTTGAAAGTTTGAGGGGCTAAATTTATTTAAAGAAATATTAATGACCAAATTGATTCTTTTGAAAAAATTTGAGGATAAAAAATTATACTCTCTCTTAAATTTATATTGTTGTGGATTATGTGTAAATTGACTAGAAAATGATTGGAAGGATTTTATTCATGACTAATAGCATTAATTGTATTCCCAAAAATGTAATAATGCAGTGTATCTGAAGAAATATTTTTCTTCTAAGTTTAAAAATCAAATTAATATTTTGAATGATATAAAATCTTCATTATGAGCAACTTTAATAAGCACATATCTGCAAGGACAACATATATATTATCTTTTTATTTTCTATCGGTATGGATTTCCGTTGTGCTTGCATGAAGACAAAATGGTTTGTAGGCATTCACACCTAACAACATTAATACTATCAATGCAGTGTATCTCGTGAAATTTTTTTCTCGTGACAAAATTACTTGTCTGCTGAACAAACAAATAAAGAATCCCTTAATTGTTTACGTAAAGTGGCCGATAATAACAATAATTTTTGGATTCTTATAATGCATTTTCAGTTTTATTACCTAAAAGAGTGCTAATTCATTCAGTGCATCTATATGGAAACATATCTTCTGGTTTTGTATATGGATATGAATTATTATCTACCAAAATGAAGACAAAAGGTTTGGTAGGTAGGTTATTAATCTATTTATATTTCTATGAAAATTCAATTCATCGAAGCCACTCAATATAATCTAAATATTTAAATATTAAATGATATAAAATTTTACTGTCTTTTAGATTTTGTTATTAATTTATTATGCATGTTTTGAACTATTTGAGATGATTAGAAAAATAATAAAAAATATTTGCATATTAAATAGAACCATCTGCCATAGTCCATACATAGTGGAGATTAAGATTTTTGAACATTTTTTTTTATATATTTTTAATATTTCTAAACTCGAAATTAAGACTAGCAAATTGTTGGAGGCAACGAAAAGAGAACCTTGTAATTGGAAACGAAGAAAAAGAAAGGGGAAAAAAACAAAAACGAAAAACGATGATTGTTATGAAGGGTTATCCAGGCAACTATTTAACAGCCGGGTTGTATTCCTTCTCCATTCCCTTCATATAAATATGGTAATGCACGTTGAATGTTTAAACTTTAAAGCAATTTCTCCACTCTTGAAAACTAATCCACTTATCCGACGGAGGCATCCATTTGACGAGAATTACCATAAATAAACAGAGTTGCTTCTGATAAGTGCATGTGCTAATCAAACCCCTCGTATCAGCCACCCCTATAAAACAGCAAATCTTTTCTGCCACCTTCCTCGCGCTCTCTCTCTCTCTCTAACACACTCACAAAGTCACAATTCTCCTTTGTCTCTCTCAATTCAGGCTGCTTTCAACTCAACCATGTCTGGAAATCAGGGTCAAAGCTCAGCGCCGGTAGTTATGTCGGGTTTGTCTAGAGAGTTTTATTTCCTCCTCATCCAGTTCTTAAACGAGGAGAGGCTCCATGAGACAGCTCATAGGTTTGTTCTACTAATTTCTCGTCTCTGTTTTTAAATTCTTTAATTTGTTCTAAGATAGATTTGTGCTTTTGACGATCTCTCCTTAATTTTTTTTTCCCATAGCTCAGATTAGAGTTTGAACTTTAAGCATGCTTATAATCTACAGAGACTATATATATTTCATGATAGATTTGTGCATATTTTCAATTTTTCATGTCTTCAGCATGTCTACTTCATAGATTGGCATATTTTATGTCTTGAAAAGGCATGCCTTTTGATCCACTGCTCTGTGTTTGATTTGGGTGAAATCGAGTCTCGATCTGATTATTTATTTTCTTTGAGAGATTTGCTTCAGCCTCAGATTTAACGGTTATGTGCTCTAATTGTACTTGCATTTTTTTCGCATAAAGATGCATATTCCGTTTGACTAATAAAACGCAGAATAGAGAATTATTTTTTCTTTCCCTATTCCCGTCTTACCATGCAAGGTCTTTTAGGTTTAAAACAGGGACCATTTTATTTTATAATTATAAGTTATTAAATTAGCGATATTATATCTTTGGTTGAAAATATTATGATCAAGTTTCTGTCCTTTTTGGAAGTAAGATTTTAATTTTCTAAGTAAATCATATTAAAATTTATTAGCCTTAGGCAGCAATAACAATAAATAGTATTATATCATCAATTTATCAAATATCGCACAAATGCGTACCGTGATGTGGAGCATAAATTTGAAACAATTTGAAAATAGGAATCGAACTCGGACCTGGACATTTGGTTTTTCTAGAAAATACAAGATTAGATGAATTTTTAAAAAAGAAGAAGACCAAATAGATCAGAAAACTTAGGTTTTTCTAGAAAAATAACATATTTAAGGCCTTTAAAAATAAGAAAACTATATATGAAAAAATAGAAAAAAATATTTTTTAAAATAAGGTAATAAATCAAATATTAGAAGCATAAAATCAACTATTATATAAAGAGTACAATTATGAAAGACATTTCAAATTTATTGAAAACTAAAATTTTGAAATCAATTAAATTGAGGTTTTATAATTAATAAAACTTATTTTATACAAAAATAAATGCAGATAGAAACAATTATGTATCAGGTAGGATCATATAGTACAAAATTTTTAATTTTCTTTTTTGTATACTTGGATCAATTTAAACAAAATATGACTTTGGCCCTGATCGAAATTCCTTTTTAACGTGGATTTCATTTCTTTAGAAATTTTTTAATCAAAATGAACGGAATTAACCTCATTTGATCGGAATTTTCATATAATTAGATCTAATGAAATCGTGCAAAATAGATTCAATTGAAATGAAATGAAATCCCAAGTAAAAAACGCTTTGATCAGGGCGTTAATTTGCAAATTAATTTAGTGTTGGAAAATTTTGGACCGTTGGATCAGATTTGAATTAATATGAATAGTAATGGATATCTCCATTTCAGACCATTTTCCGCCTCTCCGTTCCCTCCATCCTTCCCTGGTTCGTGCGCAGGAAAGATGGAACCGAACCAGTAACCACCCCAACGAGGTGGGGCGCCACCCGCCTCGTGACCCGTCACGCGGACGTCTCGTGCGTTTCCCACTCTCCCTCGCTCTTAGCCACCTTAGACAACGTTCCCACGACCCTTCCCCTCTCTCCTTTGACGAACACCATCAGAACACCATTAATGGTAAAACTAAACCCGGATTTCGGCCAAAATCCCTCAAAATCGGATCTTCCCCGGCTGATTCCGCTCCGACTTGGCCGAATCGGAGCGGAATGGACCGATTTTTAAAAGCAGACATGATTGTGAGTTTTGAACTTCTATCCCACCTTCGAATTAGCTTCCATGTGCACAGTCTACTGAACAATGAAAACGTACATTATCTCTTGTTTGTGAATGAAGTTTACTCAGTTGAACTGACAATTTCTTAATCAAATTGTGAACTCATGTTGGAATTTACATTGAATTTTTTGAACTTGATGGTCATTGAATTGCTTTTAACTTTTTCTTTTCTTCCTTTGTTAAGTGTGGAGAGAGATTCTCAGGTGTATTTCAACCTAGAGTATTTCGAAGAACTGATTCATGCTGCAGAGTGGGCCAAAGCAGAATGGTATTTGAGGGGCTTCTTCACAAAATTACAAGACAACAAATACGGCCTCAAGATGCTATTTGAGATATACAAACAGAAGTACTTCGAAGCTCTTTACAGGTATATATACATGTATAACATAACTTGGCCTTTTTCATTTTCGTTGTGTTGTACTTAGCCTTTAATGCCGAATAATGGTTTGTCGGGACTTTCATGAGATGTTACTTGTTGAAGAGAGTAATATCATGGATAAGTTGGATTTCTATTCACAAGGATAGGAATACTAAACACTGAACTATTGTGTATCAGAAAAAACCAATGATGTTTTATAATAATCATGGAATTAAATATTAATAGATTATTAACTTTTGATGTTTAAGGAATGAAAAGGATGTGGCACTTGACATTCTAAGAAGAGAATTCAGGTCGATCATTACTGCAGACCAAGATGTCTATAAGGAGCTTACTCTCCTTTTCAAACTTGAGGACTTCAGGTCTCTCTCTCTCTCTCTCTCTCTCCTTTTTTTTTTTTAAAAAAAAAATAGTAGGTTTCTCTGTCTACCTATCTATGTCGCATGTGCCCTTTCTCTCACTGACTCCTGCCCCTCAGCCCTCCGTCCCTCTCATCATGTCCCTCTCACCTCCATCCATTCTGTTCCTGTTTGATATCTATGTGATGTGAATTTTGATATCTTAGGCAACATCCACAACTTATGGGGTGGAATAATCCACAAAATGCACGGGCAGCTTTATGCACCAAGATGAGAGATCTGGTGCTCAGATGCCCTGTTCTGGAGGACAAATTGCATTTCCCCACCATTCCTCCCTCCAGACTCTCTACTTTGGTAACACAAAAGTAAGGTCATTCAGCTCTTGTAGTCACTTTCTATTTACTTATTGGTTTTGTTCAAACCTAGCTATAATTTTGTGGCATTAGTTCAAAGAAGGTTCGAGTTATTCACTAGACACTGAGTTTGAATACACCAGAGAATTGTGTTACCCTTTGTGAAGTTTATTCCTAAGCACACAAGCTGTGATCCAAACAAATACCCCTTCTTTCAAAATAAGAAAAGTTGAAAAAGATACAGTCGATATTTCATAAAAACCAAGATTCTTATTGAGCTCGTACTGTAACAAACTAACAATGTATTTTGTTTTTCATCAATTGCAGCCCTCACTGGGGGCGTTACCTTCATGAGAGGGCAATGTCCAATGCAGTTATGACAACCATTGTAGAGGACTGTAATCATTCAGAACTCATGCCCCCTCCCCTCTCAATGAGTGCAAGTGTTGTGCTTCGGCAAGAACAAAACATCATGGTAAGTTGCATTATATACTTACTTTTTTTTTGTTCCTAAAATATTCTGCATCAATGTTAATCGAACCAAATTGAAACCCACCAGTATGATCCTCACTTATTTGGAACCTATCCGAAATCACCAGTGCATTTTGCCTTTCATGTTTAAGCCTCAACTAACTTTGCTCTAGTGGGCCCAGTAAAGCAATTGAAAAGAACAATGTTTTTAGCTTTAGTTTCATACCATCTTTCTGTAGTATATAAGTATAATGCCATCAACATTTATTCATACAGTGCTACTTTCACTGAGCTGTACTAATATCTGTTCAACATGTGTGTGTGTGTGTGTGTGTGTTCTAATTTGATAACTTTCAATATAGTTATAGACTTTGCATCAGCTTCCTTTTGTTTCGAAATTGACTAATTGATAACTTGAACTTTCCCTTTTGATGTATTCAGCCATTGCCATCATCATTACCAACTGTACTTACGCGCTCTGCAGCTGGCCCAAGCAGATCAGTTTTAGATGTTAGAGGTGCTTCTATTATTGGAGCCTTTTGTGCTTTGATTGCTGCCTCATGTGATATAAATATTACTTGCTTGTATCATATTGATTGATTGTCCAAACTGTTGTAATAAGAAAATCTGCAATAATTCCTTTGACAAACTGTACCAAACTGTTGTACTAAGTCCAAACTTTTGTGATATTAAAAAAAACAAAAAAGGAGTCCAAACTTTTGTACTAACAATTTAGCTTTTCATTATTATGTTTTAAAGCACTTATGGTTCTTTCTATGCTTAATGAAAAAACTCTGATGAAGCCAATTTGAACTTCTAATCTTGTGATTTGTTTTGCCTAACTATTCTATGTGAATCTTACAGCATCACCCCAACGAGCAATTATGTGTCAGGACTCACACAGTAGCGACTTAATGGTTCCCGCAAAAAGACTTTGCGCTTCGGGACCCTCCATATCTGTAAGGCATTGTTAGCTCCAATGATCTCTTTGTACTTCACATTTAAGCTTAATTATGTCTGCATTACAAGCCAATATGGGTGTCCTTACTATTTGCTTACTTACGTTATCAGGCTGAGGAGTCTACCCGTCAGATCCATGTACAGATTTCTACTGATGGATTGCAGACATCATATACTAAGGAGTTGCCAACAACATTGGTTATGGCACTTCTTGTAGGCTCCTCAGTAGCATCAATTGATTTCAATCCCATAGAGCAGACAATGCTCTTAGGTACCAACCAAACTTTGTTGTTTTCTTTTAAGTTGTTACTGAAATGGATTTGACCGGATAAGAATCGGTGGTCACAAAAATAGAACGAGTTGCAAAGCTCTCAAAGAGAGAGAAATTAAAGGAGATCTTTTCCAAATTTTTTTAAAGGAGATTTCAGTGATTTGCTTATCAAAATTAATTATTGTTCCTTAACGTGGATATAAATTAATGCTACACAGAGGCTAAAAGTAATCAACTACTAACAGTTTTAAATTATTGTTTTAGTTGGAACAAGTACAGGTGAAATCTCTATATGGGACCTCCTTTCTAGGGAGAGGGTCCATCACGAAAGCTTTGGAATTTGGAACAACCCAGCCTTGTCGGCTGCACTTCAGGTATTCCTTTGACATAGTGTCTCCTAACATATTTCCAACAATCCTGATTGACTTATAATTATAACTTAATTGGCTTACCAGAACGTTGATTATCTTTCATTTTGATGTGAATGGTTAACCTTGTAAGCATGAAATCAAAGAATCCTTAACGTGATCTTCCAAATATAGTAATAATCAAGTGTTCTTAACTTATCACGTTTACACAGACACACACATACACTCTTCTTCGGTAGACTTATTTTGTGCTTTATCTACCTAACAATCACTAGATAACATTTGTTGTGATTGTTATCTAGTGATTTTTATCTAGCGATTGTTAGGTAAATAAAGGGAAAAAAGTCTACTGAAGAAGAGTGTGCATGTGTGTGTCTGTGTAAGACCTTGTGTGCATACACATCTTGAATATTCATGATATTTAATGATACAGGATGCCATTGACAAAGAAAATGGGTTTTTCTCCGTTAGACGTGTCATATGGACTACTGACGGGTGCTTTTTCGGTGAGTTCATGTGGGAATTATTTCTTAAAATTTATCTTACAAACATTTCGACAAAACAGTATGTATTGGTCATAAAGGCCCTATTCCATTATTAATGCAAAAGTGTCTTTCCCAGCGGTTGCATTTTGCCAGCATCTTGTGAAAATGTACAGATTTAACGGCAATAGCAGCCTGTCTTGTCAATTTGAGGTAATATTACTACACTTTTCATGTGTCTATGTGAATTAATATTTAATATTTGCATTATTCTATGAGTGAAGATTTTTGTAAATAAAAACATGTTGTGTATATCCAATCTCAGATCGATGCTCACAATGGTGGGATAAACGATATTGCTTTTTCCCAACCAATCAAGAAGATGTTTGTTGTGACTGGCGGGGATGATGGTGCCATTAGAGTAACAAGCTAACTTCAATTTGATTACATTATGTTTAAAATATGACTAAATGAACATACATTTCTTACAATAAATATTATTTGTTGTTAGGTTTGGAGTGCTGTATCTGGGTTGCTGGTCCACACTTTTGTTGCTAATCACTCGAAGCCTGTCCTTTCCATTTGTCCTCGATTTCAGGTAAACTACAATAATGCCAAATAACATCAAACATTTTATCTTGATAAATAATATATTCAAGTGTACATTTATTTTGTGGTGCCTGTATCACAGTATATTCTTTCAGCTTTTAGTGACGGAAGGATTAAGTCATGGAGGTATGATAAACCTGAGCCTGAACATGAATTTCAAGGCCCGGTTTGTTCCTCTGTTTCCTTTATAGCAGCTACTGGTGGTTCAAGGTGCATTCCCCTTACCTCAAACAAAAAAAAAAAGTTAATTTATCAATCAAATAATATTCTATATTCTTATGAATTGCATGTAGGCTGTTTTCATGTGGAACTATGAAGGATAAAAGCAGAAGTTCATTTCTAATGGAATGGAATGAGCCGCATGGAGCCATTATTCGGTGCTACTCAGGCTTGTCAAGTCACGAAGATGGAGCCTTGCAATTTGACATGGCTAACGACCGTATTTTAGCTGTAGGTGATGATTCACTAGTCAAGTTTTGGAATGTTGACCGAAGGGTGCCCTTGGCGTCTTGTGATGCCAAAGGTGGATTGCCGGTGAGTATGTTCATTTTTAGGAGTAAATAAGATTTGTTAATACAGCGATGGCTAGTGTTATTTATATAGTTAGCACTATATATAAGAATAAATGGCTTTGCTAATCCTAATCAACTACTTAATTAAAGCTACAAATTGTCACATTCAAGGACTTCAATGAAAGACCATACCAGCCGTCTCTGCCTGAAGATAAGGATGGCACTACTTTGAGTCTGTTTCGTGTGTTTCAGTCTATGTTGCTTTGTTTCTTGACCTAATTACTGCCACCTTGTTTTTTTTTCCTCTCTGCAAGTCAAAACTGTGAAATAACGTGGTAATCTAGATTTGACCACAATATCATACAAATTCCAATAATAATTAGGCTCGAAATAACCATTAAGATAATAAGTACAAAATTGTCATATTTATCAAAACCCATCGGGAAACCATTAGTGAAATACAAATGTTATTTGCCTTGACTATTCTTTCTTCTTTTCTTTTTTCTCTTTTTTTGTTTTTTTGTTTTTTTGTTTTTTTGTTTTTTTGTGCCCCCTAGAGCTTTCCCCGGGTAAAATTCAACAAGAGTGGTTCTATTCTTGCTGTGACAGCAGACGGCCACTTAACCATCAAGATTATGACAAGCGAAAGGGGTAAGGCAATATTGTCACCTTCAGATCAACCATCTACGGGCCGAACCAGCAGTAACATGGATGACGCAGGAACAAGTTGTACAGCCACTGTTCCTTTCATTGGACCAAAGATTTCAGCAGCTATAGTTGAGCTGGTACCTTGAAATATTTTACACCAACCATAATTGGTGTTATTTTTTTAGAACCATTTTTTTTTTAGTTTGGAAAATTACATATATTTGTTAGAAAGCTGAACATTGTCCTTTCAAGTTTAATTTAAATTTTCACATAACTCTGGGATGCAATTTTATTAACAGGAATGTGATGTCGGAACTAGCAAGTCAGCAAAAGAAACAGGCGATCCAATAACACCAATTCTTGTACTGGTAATAATAGTTGTTCTTTCCCTTTTCCATTTACTTGGATTCTTTAATATACATTTTAGGAAATTATAGAAAATTGTAATAATAGTTGTTCTCTCCCTTTTCCATACAGATTTGATAAATTTTAGTAAATTATGGAAAATTGTTAAATATATCCTGAGTCAATCAAATGTCTAGAACCTATAACTTAGGTTTGCATCCGTATTTGTTTTAAATAAAAGTTGTGTTAAATCTTTTGAAAGGAATGGAATACTGATAAAATATCCTTAATTCTAATTAATGAAAGCCGGCTACAATATTGTATGAAAATAATTCGACAATTCTCACTTTATCAGAGGATGTGTATTGCTTGAATGAATATGCAAAAACTACAAAACTACTCTTCTTTTACTATTGTATCAGACCACCATTAATATTAATTTACCGCAATTTTCTTTAAAGGATCAGGAATCCTGTGGAGAAGACCTGGCAACCCAAAACTGCGTTATGCACCTAAATGAAATTGATGAGCCATCTCAGTGCATCTCTCTTAGGCTTCCAGATGTTTCATTAGCAGGAAAGGTATTTAAATGCTTTAATTTCATAACAACTTCAATTAAGCATAGGAAATGTATAGGCACCCTTTGGTAATGTCGTGTTGTTTGCTTTTTCAACAATTATGGCAGTGTTAAAGCCATACTAGAATCCAAAATGGCCTTAATGCTGAAAACAAACAGAAGGAGAAAGGACGGTACACATCTTATAGTTAAAAAATAGAGATAAATGAAATTATATCATAAGAGTAACAATACCATACCTGATTATTGTTCTATATTAATCCAAAAATAGATTGTTTTTTAGCAGTTTGTCTTTTATTGTACATGTAGGTGCACAAATTGGTTTACAACAATGGAGGGGAAACGGTACTGGCACTTGCATCAAATGGCATTAATAAACTATGGAGGTGGGATAAGACATGTTTGAACCCATTTAGTAAGGTACAATTAGTCTTCTAGCTAGCAGTAGTACTTTCAGTGTCTTTAGTGATTCATACTAAAATATTAAATGCACTGTAGGCATCTGCTCGCGAGCCTCCAAATAATTCAATGCCTTCAGATGGCTTGCTGATTAACGAAGTTGGTCTAATTGATTTAGAAGCACATTCCTTCGCACTTAGCAAGGACGACAAGTACCTTATCTCTGCATCAGGAGGGCCAGTGTCACTTTTTAGCGTTGGTGACTCTCAGGTCATATCTAAGTTAAAGGTTCTAAGGTTCACCTCACAACCGACCAATTTGACTAGTCATATTACTGGTTTAATTGAGTCTACTAGACTCGGTGATTAGATCAATGTTTTATAAATTGCTATTAAGTTATAACATGACTTTTTGGATCAGTAATAGTTAATTAAAAAAATAAAAAAGATATGTCCATATTGATTTCCGCACAAAATCTACCATGTAACAATCAAGCAGGCCTACTGACAAAACTAAAAACATGTTGTATTTCCAGAAACTAGGAAGCTTTCTAAGGCCACCTTCAGTTGCTTCAGTATTCGCATTTCATCCCAACAACAGCAACAGAGTTGCCATTGGCATGAACGACTCCACAATCCTCATTTATGAACCACAACGTAAAAAGGTTAGTGCAATATTATTATGATGGTTGATTGATGATTGTTGACCAACGATTTATATTGAATAAAGAAGTCTTATGAAATGCAAGATAACAATTTAAATGGTAAATTAAATTGAAAACATATTCCACTCATGCCATGTTGTTATTTGAGAAACAAATATCAAGTGTGAGTGCCAAAATAAGAGGTATTAAAAAAAAAACAAATCGAGAACATTAAAAACAACAAAACATATATGTAAATAAAATTTATAACAAGTACTTAGTATACTTGGTGCTGAGAGGTAATGATGTGTCATTTTGGGTAAACTAGGCTATAAAATCCTAACCCTAATTGGTTGGAATGCAAGTGCACCTTCCTACCACGTAATAATTAGGTATCGATCCTCAAGGAAGCGATTTGGAATTACCGAACTTACAATTTTGGGTAACCTAGACCTTATAGAAAGTTGGATGGGTTTTGAAAGTAGAGAGGTAGAACAAAAAAATGAATATCCAAACAATAGTGCATATGGATGCAATCGCAGTGGACAGAGTACAACCAGGGATGCAGATGAACCGTTTAAGCCAGGATGCAGGCTACGATGCAAGTGCACTCTTAACAGAAAACAAAAATTATTATAATTTTTGTTAGGATTATGATTACACTACTTTACTTGGGTTAACGCAATAATTTACTTTAGAATCATCGGATTTCAACACATGTACTTTATGCAATTCTTTTGTGCCTAGCTGCTTGATTTAAGTTTGTAATTTATTAATATAAACGAATTGATTGGTGATAGTCTATCCTAATTCCCTCTTGAATCTGGCTACCTAAACTATCAATTGATAGTTCAAGCGGATTGCTAGAAAAATAGCAAATCAACTATACCCTTGTTTCTAGCTACTCATACTAACTTGCTACAAACAAATCTCAAGCGAGCAAGAATTGGATAAAAACACATGCAATGAAAATAGTTTATGGATAGAAAGAATTAGCACAAACGCCCATAATAACTAAAGCAAGTGTTACGTTAATCTATACAAGAGTAAGAGCTACACCATAATCCTAAATTACTTTTAGCTACTCATGAAACATAAATAAAACAAAACAATAAGTTTCAACACAAAGAACATCACAAACAAACAAGAGATGAAGATGCAACCGATCTTTTTCGCTTTCATCTCTAGGCTCGAAAGTGCTACATCTCTTCTCCTCCTTGCTGTCACCAAGAGAGAGGCAGCAACCGCCTCCAAGAGAGACCAGGGTCGAAGCCCTAGGTCAGATGCACCTCCCAGAGAGAAAGAGAGAAAAATGAATCTGAAATGTTGAATTGAGAGTTCCTGGACAGCAGCCCTTCTATTCCGTTTATTCTGGCTCTCATTAATTTTCTCTTGATTTCCTCTTATATTTCCTTCTCTTCAGCCCGGAGGATTTCAAAGTATTTCCATTTTCAGCCTTGCACTAAAAGAAATCGTATACGGAAGGAGCAGCCAGCTATCGCTTGAGATACAACACAATTTCCGAATATGTGCCAGGATGCACCCTGGTGGATGCAGGTGCATCCTCAGACCTGAAATGCGGCGAAAAATCGGCAGTATCTCTATTTTTCATGAAAAATGGACAAAATGGCGCACAATGAACGTGAAAAGGACACAAGTTAGAAAAATAATTAAGCTTAACCAAACACAAATACTATGTCATATTCATGTTCATCAGGTAACAATTTGTCAAGTATAGCTAGCTGTAATTAGATATGCATAGGATTATTAAAATGCTTTAGCAAAATTAAACAGTACTCTAACTTAATTAAAAATTATATAATTGGTATCCCTTCTGTATATTTAAGAAAAAAGAAAGAAAATAAAGTTAGGCAAATTTATTTATTTATCATTGTGTATCATTGTAGGTCTGTCATATTCTCAACGGGCATAAGAAAAAAGTAACGGGCCTCTCTTTCTCTACAATACTGAATGTCCTTGCTTCATCAGGAGTGGATGCTCGGGTATACCCTTCTCGATATCTTTTTTTTTTTTTTTTTTTTCCATATTTGTATTTACATTTTCAAATTAAGAATTTTGTGTGCCCAAGGTATAACAACTATAACTCATATGAAGTTAAGTGAATAATATGCCATTGTTCACCCATATAAGCAAAGAAACAAAGAATTCCATAAACATACACATAAAATTTTTATTTTTTTTGCATTTAAAAATTGTGTACCTTTTAATTTTGAGAAAGTTGCTTATGAAGAGCCTCTTATTTTGTTTATGGTTCTTTCTCTTGCTTCAGCTTTGCATTTGGAATATAGATACATGGAAAAATGAGAAAACCATCCGCATGGAGTTGAATCAAGAGGGGGTTAATCTGACACACATAGGTGTTGAATTCCATCCTGACGAAGTCCATTTACTTGTAGTCCATGCAACACAGCTAAGAATTTACAATGCAAGAGAAATGGAACAGCTTCATCAGGTAAATAATCAACAAATTAATGGATCTTCTGAAAATGATTGAAAAAATAAATCATTTTAGTACTTGCTAATTTGCTATATGTGTTGTAACCCTGATATTATCCACTAAACGTCCAAACCTGAAAATGAAAAAAAGATCATCACTGTGTGCTGAATTCGTCAAACCATTAAAACAATTCTCGTATAGAAGTCAGTTCTTAAGAGCTGTGATGTCGTATTCTGTAGTGGTCCCCAAATGACATGATGATTTCTTCTTCTTCATACTCCTGTGATGGCGAGATGGTTTACGCTTGCATGACTAACAAATCCATCATTGTACTCACAAGAAATTTGCATGTGAAGTTTCGGATCAACCCAGGTGTTTATTTGTCAGCTGAGAGGTATGAATTGAATCAGTCATTTAATTTGTTAACTATTTCCCCCCTTGATTAGTTGCAACTGTTTTAATAAAAATAGCAATTCGCATTCAAAATTTGCGAATTTTGTGAAATAAAAATAAACATTACTATATAATGTGTAGGTTAAATGTATATCCTGTGGTGGTGGCTGCTCACCCCTCTCAGCCAACTCAATTTGCCATTGGAATGAGTGATGGTGGGGTGCAGATATTTGAGCCTCTCACATCAGATGGACAATGGGGCACAATGCCCCCCAGCACCGCAAATTTGTGCAAATAACCCTGCCTGAAAATACTTCGCCAATTGATTGAGGTGATTTGAATTAAGTGTCATTTTAAGTTAATATTCACATGCAGTTTGTTTCAATAATGAATCACTCTATTTCCTAAATTTGAATGAGATTTTGTCTACTCAGAAAGAACTGATACCAGATTAGCAGTACCTAGTTCAATCACCTAATATGCAAATTGAACAGAATTTAGAACATAGCTGAAGTTCTTTGGAAATGGTTAATACAATTTTGAGGGGTTTTGGTACACTGAAGCTCTATTCATGATATTTGAGCTTTTCACAGAGGCAAAAAAGGAATGATGAACTTACTATTTTTGTTAGTATCAAATGCAATTTGTTAAATTTTATCGAGCAGAACTTTTTTTTTTTTTTTTTCTAATTCTTAATTTTGAATGTATAATTAGGGCTTGCTAATTATTTCATCAATTGTGTCATTATTGTTGTGCAGGTAATGTAAAGAAGTCACTCAATGCAGAGATAGATATGTGGGTCCCGCAGCTGGCTGCTGAGATCGCTGTACGTAATATGTTTGATTAAAGTGGTTACCTAGAGGATTTTGAGACTTTAGAGGATTGATCTGCAAGTCTGCCCAACAATTTTGGTGCTTTGAGGGTAGTGCCCATGTTTTGTGGGAATTTTTTGATGTGTGTAATGTTAGTAGTTTTTTTTGGTTTGCTAGGTAGATACTGTTGCCTTAGTGGGCACTATGTTTTTGCTTAGGCTTGTTTCTGAGAACGAGCGATTTCGCGAAGGGTTTGTTTCGGACAAAGTGCTCGACTGAGTTGTATTTATTTTTGTTATGCAATGAAAAAAGCAACAATATATTGCATCTTTTGAAGGAAAAGAAAATGCAACAAGAAACAAATTTCAGACTAGATTCGAAGCCTGAAAAGGTTAGTCTGATGATGCATGTGTTTCAACTCACAACTTAGCTGATTCAATTGTTCTTTTATGTTCAATGTGTAACATATTCAGTTTCACATTCACCTAGAGTAGCGAGTACGGAGTACCAAAACTTCCCAGTCAAAAGTTACCAATTCCAGCGGTTTCGTTCAGTTATGCTGGCGTGAATTTGCTATAATATGGAAAAGTTTTGCAAGTTTAGAGGGAGAAGATAATTTTAAAAAATAAAGTTTTGAACCAAAAAAGGCAACTGATTTTTAAAATCAGTTCGCTACAAATTTTAATGTTCTCGAAAGAAACAATCTAAATAAATTGTTCCGTACAAAGCTTTTTTACGAGTTCAAATTCCCGTACCAAAATTGAGTGAATCCATAAATTCATTCCAATCTAAAAATTCAATGGAATCAATTGCCAGATGGCAAACAAAAATTCAAAACATGGAATGCTTCAGTACTAGCACAGAGGCAGTATTATGCTTCCGAATAGTTTTCGTTTCTATAAAGAGAGCCACAACGATAAGGGGACAGGCTGACGTGGCAGAGATAGGAGAGGCCGAGAGGGTATATGTTTCGTTTTTCCACCAGATGATCTTTCTTTCAGAGGAATTATTTTTTAAAATTTTATTAAGACCTTTACTGGCTTAAAAATTGATTATAGAAATTTAAATATTTTTATGATTTGTATATTTTTAATATTTTTGTAAAGTCCAAACTTACAACAGAAAAAAAAGGAATAGTACTTCGCTCTTCTTCATATAAAAGTAAAATATATTTTAGGTGATACGATCTCCATATTTTTTTTTTCTTTGTTAGTACTTAGTATCGAAATTTGTTTTCGTATATTGCTTTTATCATTGTCCCAGTTGTTCACGAAGTCGTATCATCCAAATAGTTACTATGAGAAAATATGTCTTTTTACAACATTTAAGAAACATAGTTCTTTGTAATCTACACATAGTAAAGTTCTTTGTAATCTACACATAACAAAGAATTAAAAAAGTTCAATTTTCCTATGTCTAGATTTCATTAATCATTCTGTACAAATATAATGCGAGTTCTTTTTTTTTTAATATAAAGTAAATTATAAAAGTATCCGTAACAATTGCATCTAAGGATCGAGATGTAAATAATTCTTATATCAATTTGTGACTATTGATTTGTGTAATTTTGACATGATTTTTTGTCTAGATCTTGATTCAGATAAAAGGCCAGACTTTTTATTGGAAAAGAGTCAAGTCTCTACTAAATTAACTATTTATTTAAAAATAAAAAAATAAATTATTGATTTTACAACATCTTTATTGTCTAACATATTACATATACTAAAGCTTTATATAAAACAAAAGTAATACCAATTACTTTGTTTTTTTATTTGCGGGGCATCTTTTACTTAGTATAAAGTAAATTAGAAAGAAACAATTTGGCTCATCTGGAAATTCCCATCCCCGACTTGCCCACCAGTTCTAAAGGGGAGAAAAGATTACAAGTCACTGGAACAAATTTGATAAGTTTGGGCAAAATTTTTCGACGATTAGTAAATCCTATCCGGAAAAATCATTAAGCAACCTTAAATTGACAAATAATTAGTTTTCTACAGTTTTACTTTATAAATTTAATCTCACAATCCTCTTTATTTTTAAACAAATTATTTCATATTGAAAAGAGACAAATTCTACTAAATATTTTACATGGGCCCAAAATAAATTATTTCATTAATAAATTAAATTATAAATGATCAGCTCAAACCCAATTGAAAATAGCCTACTACATAATATCCCTTAATCTCGCACTTTGTAATGACCTTTTCTTCAAAATAGGATATACATATCGTTCATTTTCTGAATCAAAAGTGGAAATCCATGTCTGTTTGTTTTGGGGAAAGTTCTTATCTCATGAATTTTGTACCTAAACTACCTTGTCAAAATTATTTTATTTGAGTATGGCCAATAAGTAAGTTCCTTGATCGACTTTTTTTAATTTTTTATCAATTGACGACAGCATCGGTGCGTTACTATATGCAAAAGGCCACCATCCTACGATGACCTTCAGCTCCACAACCCTCTAGATTTGTTGCGCCAGTGCGCAGTATGTGGCCTCCTGTGCTTGCAAAGAACTCGTACGATACAATTTTGATCACGTGGTAAAAATGCTGTATCGTTTCCCGTGCCACGAAATAAACTGTATGATTTCAGCGTTCCGTTGTTCGTTTCGTTTACCATTTAGCGAAACAGCATGTACAGAAATACCTAATTTCAGTAAACGGCATGTAGAAAATCGTTTCAGCCTCTTTATTGTTTGCCGTTTCATTTCAATAACGAAATGAATTTAGCTACCATTATCCGTTCCATTTACAATTAACGAAACGGAATAACGTTTTTTCTTCTTCCGTTCATAGGCCTAGATACAATACGTCGGTGTTTCCTAACGATCCGAGAACAGTTTGCGAATTGGGAGATAAGTTGTATTTCGATTTTTCTGCAAAACTAAAGCGAACAATTTGGATCATACAATTACACCTTATACATCAGAGAATAACACTTTCTTTTTTTAGAATAATAGAATTGTATTCTGAGACTTGAGATTCTTCTTAACTAGTTAGATATTTGACTGTAATGTAGGTAGTTAGATATTTGACCGTAAGTTTCAACAAAAAAAAAATAATAAATAAATAAAATAAAATAAAATAAATAAAAAACAAATATAATGAAATCAAAAGTTTTGAACTTCAGGAAACCTAAATGTTACAACACGTAAGCAGGTAGCTCTAATTACCTCAGGAAAACCAGATATACACGACTAAGGACCACTAACCAGGAAGAATTATTCCCCACGTTTGGGAGAGAACTTGGGGGCCAATTATCCTAAAAAAGCCAGTATATTTTAGTTTTAGGAGTCGTCGTTTTGTTGAGAGTTGAGACTCAGACTTGAGACTTGAGACTTGAGAGAACTTGGGCGCCAATTATTCCCAAAGACCTATCTTTTTTTTTTTTTTATTTTAAAGTGTTGTCGAGTTCGACTGTTCGAGTATCCTGGGCCCCACGTTAAGAAAAAAATAAGAAGCAAAAAGGAAAAAAAAAAGTGAATATCCTCAAACTCCAAGTGGCAAAGAATTAGAAATGTTGGGCCCCACGTTAAGTCAATCTGACCAAGATTCATCGTCTTATATCCCGTTTGGGGAGTTGTGAGCTTGGGCATTTTGATTGGCGATGTGAATCAAGAGGAGCGAGGATTAAAAAATCGGCATGATGATATAACCGAGTATTACTTTGGCATTATTAAAATTGCAACAAGTTGCCTTGGTATGACTTGAGGAAAATAAATGCATCATTAGTGGTCGATAACTCCTCCACTGACGTTAATTTGCGCAGGCACATTTGAGACCCAACATTTGATTATCTATTGCTCGGAATTACTGAAAATTAGGAAATAACAAGAGAAATTTTTTTTTTTTTTTTGTTCGATGCGTTAAAACATAGACGTTAACGTTTATTGGCTTGGATAACAATTTTGTTGCGAAGGAATAATTCTTTGTTTATTTATTTGGTCGAAAAAATAACAGTGACCCTTTGTGAACTAGTTCAAAAATCCAATAGTTTTATAATCTCTTCTTTTTTTTTAAAAAAATAATAATAAATTGATGCCTGCAGAGTGCAGGCTATGCATTAAGTAATAAGACGTTCAATTTGCATACAAAAGCACAAAAAAAGCATGTAACTTAAATCCCTTTCCCCAAAGTGACCCTTTGTGAATTAAATAAAACAGGAAGGTGAACTCTTAAAAAATCGATTTCTTTTTTGTGAATAAAATAAAATCAGATTTTTTTAAAATAAAAAAAACATCTTTTCAGCGCAGGTCCATTTCCTCACCCCAATCTTTAAAAAACTCCTCCTTTCAGCGCGCTCCAGTGGTACATAAATAACACCAGTTCTCTTCTCTCCCTCAAATGTTCTCAGCCGCTCCATTTCTCCAACTCCAATTTCTAACTTCCACTAGAATCCTTGCTTCTGCAGTTCTGCGATAACCATCCCACCACCACCTCTAGTCTCACTAGCCATGGAGACATGGACTGCCAACCGAGTGCGTGAGACCTTCGTCTCCTTCTTCGAGGAAAAGTCTCATGTCAACTGGAACTCGAGCCCAGTCGTGCCTGTAGACGACCCCACTTTGCTCTTCGCCAACGCTGGCATGAACCAATTCAAACCGATCTTCCTTGGCACGGTTGACCCGGCGACTCCACTTGGCCGGCTGACCCGTGCCTGTAACACTCAGAAGTGCATCCGAGCTGGAGGGAAGCACAACGATTTGGATGATGTTGGGAAGGATACATACCACCACACCTTCTTTGAGATGTTGGGGAATTGGTCCTTTGGGGATTATTTCAAGGAGGAGGCCATCTCCTGGGCTTGGGAATTACTCACCGAGGTTTCTCTCTTTCTGATTCTTTGTGTGTTTACCTTTTCCTCTTTTTCTAAGGATTTGCATGAATGTGTAGTTAGCAATTTTGCTGTTTGGTTCTAAATTTTCCTATGTATTAATTTTATTCTTCGGTGCTCTGATTCATTAATTTTAATTTAATAATTAAATTTCAGTTGAGGGGTTTATGTGCTCTAAACCTTGAGCCCTATTTTGTGGCATATTTGCAAATTTGAAGTTAATTATGCATACTATACAGCTTTTGATTTACCAGGTTTTGATTATTTAAATTTTATTTAGGTGTACAAATTGCCTACTGATAGAATTTATGCCACCTACTTTGGCGGTGATGAAAAGGCCGGCCTTGCGCCTGATGAAGAAGCTAAAAGCATATGGGAGAGATTCTTACCAAAGGAGAGAGTACTCCCTTTCGGTTGCAAGGTAATCCTTTATTCATCTATCTAATTACAGAATAGTAATATAATGTTTGAGGGGAAATTGTTCGTGAATCCTGATGCCCTGAAAGCCACAGTGGCTGTTTCAGTGCAGTGGAGGTGCTGCTGTTTGGGGTGAGTTCCATGAACAGTTGCAATCATCGTGGCAACATGAATATATGGGAGAGCAATTCTTATAAAATTCCGGGGGTTGGGGATTAATTTAGATTTCTTTCTAGAATGTTATATGGAGAAAAGATAAAACACTGTACAGCTTTAGTTCAATTTTCAAAATAAAATTGTGGCCAATTGACCTCCAAAGTTAACCAATCAATCTACCCTGCCTGCAAACTTTTCAATAGCATTTGCCTCCAGAAAGATAGTGATGATTGTGATTTGTGAATATCAAAGGATAACATGTAAACGTCCTGTATGATTATTCTTATTCCACATCTGAGAACGAACCCAAAAAGCTCACCCTCAATCACTCTTTCTTAAAGATGCAAAAGTATGTTGGTCTGGGCATTTTTTAAGGTGTCAGAAGAAAGAGCGTGGTTGACATTACAAAATATTTTGAGGTTTTCTATGATCTAGGCATAAAAGAATTTTATTTAAAAAGAATAATGAATAAATAGGTTACGATAAGGCTTGTTCTTATTTTGTTGGACTTTTACCTCAGAAATGCTATTGAAATAATCAATTATCAATTGATTCAATTTTGTATGGAGATTAATATTTTCATATTTTGTGAATGGCAGGATAATTTTTGGGAGATGGGTGACACAGGCCCATGTGGCCCGTGCACTGAAATCCAGTTTGACCGAGTCGGGAACAGGGATGCTGCTTCCCTAGTAAACAATGATGATCCCACTTGTATAGAAATATGGAATCTAGTGTTCATTCAGGTATATTTTATTCCCTTCTTTGTTATATAAAATGCCTGTCATTCTCTTGTGTTCATACCATATCAGGTACTATTTCACCTGAGTTCAATTATGCAAAACCAACTGAGACAGAATTATGGCCAAATGAGCAACAAATGATATTGAATAATTTTTGGGTAAATTGGCTAGTCTGGGACAGGCATGCTGTCATAAGTTTTGGCATTCTTGCTACATTGCCAGATCTTGGTTCAGTTCACTTGAGTCAAGTTCCAAAGTTGCCGTTAGAATTGTTTACAATCACCAGCTGGTTTCTGAGCATGGTTAATATGGCCATTCAGTGGGTTTTAAGTTTCCAACTCCGAAATGGTAGACACTTTTGATATTCAGCGGATTTTGACTTGAATTAGGTTTAGTGCCGATAAAGTTCTGTTATATTTATGCTGTTTATGCTCACTCTAGAGTATGAAATACGAAAGGGATGTACCTTGTAGAGCATATTAGCAGTTATTTACAATGTTAAAATTTTTATATATATATTTTATGTTTTTGTGCTTTACAATATGTTATATAACAATTTGCATTTTATAAATTTGAGTAATGTTCTTTTATAAAAACATAATTAAATCATTTTGTTATCAGCCATTTTATGATGCTAGAACACTGGATGCTAAAACCTTAGGGTGCTATGTTGCTAAACAATTTTCAGGGTGCTAAAATAGTTGAAAATCCTTGCTTGATGATTTTAACAGTCCTTTTAAGGGTTCTAGTTAGTATATTATCATTTTACTGTTTTCGTAGTATAATCGCGAAACAGATGGCAGCTTGAGGCCATTACCAGCAAAGCATGTTGACACTGGAATGGGGTTCGAGCGATTAACTTCTGTGCTTCAAAATAAAATGAGCAACTATGACACTGACATATTCGAGCCTATCTTTGTAGAGATTCAAAAGGTACATTGTATTTCCATTGTGTTATTTTTCTTAATCTAATATTCATTTTGGAGACTTCAATATGTGCTGCAGGATTGAATTACACAATTTCCACGTTTTACAAAAAATCCCACAAGTTTGGTGGTTGTACTTTATTTATATTAATTTATCTGCAACACATTCTTTTGATCTATCAGCCCTTTCTTGGTTCAAATTCAACCTTTTCGTTTTTGTTCTTCTTTTTCATTCTCTTTTAGAGTAAATATTTTTTTTTATTTTAATCATAAAAAAGGCAACTGGAGCTGAACCATACTCGGGAAAAGTTGGGGCTGATGATGTTGACAGAAAGGACATGGCTTACAGGGTGCTGGCTGATCATATAAGGACTCTTTCTTTTGCTATCGCTGATGGCTCTCGTCCTGGTATTTAATAATACTTTGTAGTGGACCTGTGTGATACTTCTTGAAATGTTGAGTTGTTGTTTTAAGATAGCATTTCCAATTGGTGCAGCATTGGCTCAGTATTGGCCTCTGAGGTCCAGTATTGCTATTTACCTTAAAAGTCAGTTATAATCTCAGTGAGTATTAGCTTTCAATTTACTTGTAAACCAAGCCCTAATGTAACTTACCATACAGCTAGTTTTGCCTTGTAGCCATATGATGCTTCTGCAACTTTTTTTTTTAATGATCTTGGTAGATTGTTCGCTCCATGTTTCTAATGTTATCATACAATAATAAGGTTTCAATTAATACATGATGTTATCAGGAAATGAGGGACGCGAGTATGTTCTGAGACGTATACTTAGACGAGCGGTTCGTTATGGCTGGGATGTTCTTAAAGCACCTAATGGTTTCTTTAGCAGGTATTGTTCAGTTATTTCCCTTATTTGTGCTGTCAGCATACTGTCTGGTATGGTATTGACTACCAACTTTAGTGCGTCTTTTGTTCTCAAGCTTCCTTTTAATGTTGATCTGTACACAAGTCAAAATAATCAGGGGAAAGAAATAATGTGCGTATACTGCATTCAAAGTTTATATTGGGTTAATAAATACTTAGTGGTAGAATGTTCACTGGGCAATATAATAGTTTACATATTGATTGCTGGTCCATTTTAATGCATAACAGCATATGATGTATCATGTCATAGATACTTCTAGGTTTTTTTATTAATTCCCGGCTCTAATGATTCCTGTTATTGGTGTTTAGGCTAGTAGATGTTGTTGTGCGAGTGATGGGAGATGTATTTCCTGAGCTTCGGCAACACAAAGCGAAAATTGAAGAAATTATCAAGGAGGAGGAAGAAAGCTTTGGAAGGACTTTGGCAAAGGTCAACCTGATTTTAATTTAAAATTGTCTGTGATGTAACAATATTGATTACTAAGTCAATATTAATTGGTGGAATTGCTTCTTGAATTTCAGGGGAAGGAAAAGTTTGAAAAGGCAGTTCAAGATGTTCAAGGAAATATGCTTAGCGGGCAGGCAATTTTCAATTTAATCACTCTCTTAGCTTGTTTTTAACTTTTCCTTTTTATTGTTTTGCTTCTGTTGGTTTGCGAGCAACTACCTTTTCTGTTCTGTTTGATGATTTATTCATGCCATACTTCCTATTTTTAGCAATCTAATAGTTGCACTTCCATACTCTTCTGATGGGCAGGAAGCATTTATTCTATGGGACACTTATGGCTTTCCATTAGATTTGACCCAGGTCTGCATTTTGTATTTTTATTTTTCTGTAATTTACATCATTCATGTTTCTTGTTACCATTTTATCATTTTCTAATTCTAATTTATTGTCGTATTTTGGTCAATAGCTAATGGCTGAGGAAAGAAAATTGTCTGTTGATGTGAATGGATTCAATGCTGCAATGGAAGAAGCCAGGCAAAAGGCTAGAAATGCCAGAAATAAGGTTTTTTTCTGTCAAATTTGCCTAATCCAGTAAAACCTCAACATCCATGCACACCCCTCACAAACATAATTCAAGGTGTAGAGAGAGGTCACACATACACATCACCCCCCATCCCACCCTCCACTTTAAAAAATTGTAGAGATCCGGAGCAAGGGAGGATAAAAAAATCAAGTTCTTGTAATAATGATTGCAGGTGGTAGGTGAATCAATTGCAATGGATGCTGAAGCAACATCACAACTACGCAAGAGTGGTGTAAATGCAACAGATGATAGTCACAAGTATATTTGGCATGAGGTCTGATCAAGAAAATCTCGATTTGTTATATTATTAAAGCCTGAGATGCTATATTTTTGTTGAGGATATTTTTTACAAGTTGATCTGGGTGCTCATACTTTCATGTCATACAATTTTACTTATTGATGTTTTTTGGATTTTTTTTTTTTTTAATCTTAATGCTGTTCTTATTTTTCTATTGTTAGGATTATGAGAGTGTGGTTAAGGCCATATACACCGGCTCTGAATTTGTAGAAGTTACCTCCTCCGAACATGACATGGGTATTGTTTTGGAAAGCACAAGTTTTTATGCTGAGCAAGGTGGCCAGGTATTGATTCCTCTTTTGTGTGATAACATATTATGCAAAAGGAATAGACTAAGCAAATTGGCCTGATTTCTCCTTTTCTTTTGATCTTTGACAGATTTTTGATACTGGGTCAATTGAAGGGCCTTTTGGGTCATTTACAGTGACTAATGTTCAGGTCTACGCTGGCTATGTTGTTCACATTGGTTCACTTAACCAGGTTGGCAAGCCTTTGTCAGTTGGAGATAAAGTCACATGCAAGGTTCTTCTTTGTGAATCTTGTGGGATCTCATTTACAGTTATTTTGGCTGTTGTCTGTAAATTGAGGTTTAAATGATACTATTAGGTTGACTATGGAAGACGTACACTAATTGCTCCCAACCACACGTGCACGCATATGCTCAATTTTGCTCTAAGGGTATGTTTTTTCCATAAGATTTATCATCTCAATGTTGGAATAACATTACTTGGTACTGTTGATCAAACCTGACCAATTTAGTTTGCATGCATTGATTGATAGATATTATTTCAGAGCAGTAATGATACTTGGAGTGACTTGTAGGCCTGTTATGTGCTCTTGCTACAGTTGGGTTGATTATTGTACCTGACAGTTGAGAGCTGAACTGGGTTGTCTGTAATAATTTGACCTTTTGAATGCAGGAGGTGCTTGGTGATCATATTGACCAGAAGGGTTCTATTGTTCTTCCGGAGAAACTGAGATTTGATTTCTCTCATGGTAGAAGATTTGATAGATATACCTTTTATCTAATTTTAACTATTTTTGTATCCAAACTTATGGGTAAAACCTAGTACCTGACATAAAAAGCTTGATTGTAACCAGCTATGTAAATTCAATTATATGTATACCACTTCTTTTAAAAATAAATTTAAATGGTCATTTCAAAATATAAAAGTATTGGTGTACAAAAATAACAGGAAAGCCAGTTTCTCCTGAGGACCTGAAAAAGATTGAGTCAATTGTAAACAAGCAGATAAAAGATGAGCTGGATGTGTATGCACAAGAAGTAACCCTTGCTTCTGCAAAGCGTATAAATGGACTAAGGGCTGTATTTGGAGAAGTAAGCTTCCATCTTTAATTTTTTCATTCTTCCATTCTCATAATTCTTGAAGTAGGGAATCTCTGTTGTTTGGCTGCATTTTGTACCAGTTGATAGCTATGATCAGTATCGCACCCTCAGTAATAATTGATCATTGTCCTATTGGAAAACCTAACAAATAGTTTAAAAAAAATACAAAAAAAAATACACATGCTTACTAAAGTAAAAGGAAAAAGAGGGGAGGAAAGGTGCAAATCTTCTCTTTGCTTGTAAGAAAAAATTTTCTTTAAGATTCACTAATTCTATTTTTTTTTTTATTTTATATATATATATATGTAATCTGAAATAGATATACCCAGATCCAGTTAGAGTTGTTTCCATTGGCAAAAAAGTTGACAATCTACTCAGTGATCCTGAGAATAAAGAATGGCTCTCAATATCAACAGAGTTGTGTGGAGGTACATATATATATTATGATTTAAACTTGTTACTTGGTGAACTTGTTGTTCTCATACTGTACGAGTTAGTTCAATCTATATGACAACAAAATACATATCAGGAACTCATATATCCAACACAAGAGAGGCCAAGGCATTTGCACTCTTACAAGAGGAGGGCATTGCAAAGGGTGTTCGAAGGATCACAGCTGTCACTACCGATTGCGCATACAAGGCTATGGAGCTTGTTCGAAGGATCACAGCTGAATTTGAGGATGTTTTAAAATCGGAAGGCAGCACACAAGAGAAGGTATGTTCCTCATGCCGATTCTTAGCACACCTTTTCTCATTTGTCGACTATGTAACTGTGGATCAAAAAGTCATCAACCTCATAAGTTTGATTAAAAAAGAAACTTTGGTGTTCCTGAAGTTACATTATGTAGATTCTGGTATTAAGGGAATATGTAATATGGACGTTGAATTCATTACAGAAAGTTGCTTCGCTGAAGAGTCATATAGATGCTGCTGCTATTCCTGCAGCAACAAAAGCAGATCTAAGAGGGAGAATCTCCAAACTAGAGGTATTATCTTTTCTATTATAACAATTGGTAAAACCCCTATGTGCACACAAAATCCTCTCCTCTGATATGCATCCATGTTACTGTATCAGGAGCAACTTAGGAAGGCGAAAAAGAAGCAAGGAGAGGAAAACATCCAGAAGGCCATCAAGGCAGCAACAGACATCGCAGAGGCTGCAGTAGCTGAGGGGAAGCCTTTTTGTGTCACTCGGCTTGATGTTGGTCTTGACACCACTGCTGCTCGGGAAGCTGTTGTTAAAGTCATTGATAAATTGGTATGTACCTTCAGTGTTTAGTTGTGGCAACTTTACAGTTTAAAGCTGATCTAGGGTTCTTTTCTCAGTAAAGTGTCAGATATTGGAATTATCCAAATACTTCATGAGTTCATGGGTTAATACTACTTCTAAGCATTCTTAAACTTACATTTCTAGTTGCTTCTATAACTCTTCTCAGTACTAATCTTGTGCAGAGTCTACCGATAATGGTATTTAGCTCTGACGAGGAATCAAATAAGGCTGTTGTATATGCTGCTGTGCCCCCAGCAAAGGAAGGAATTAAGGTTCTAGAATGGCTCACTGCATCCCTGGACCCACTTAATGGAAAAGGTGGCGGGGGTAAGAATGGAATTGCACAAGGACAGGTATATCTTAATTTGCTTATGTACGTGACCCTATAAAACAGAGAACATGAAAATTTACAAGTTGCATCATTGCGTAGTAGTTCTAATTGAAGTTGGTCTAATTTATGGATTTTTGTTTTGATTTTCAGGGAAGTGATACATCACGTGTAGAGGAGGCCATGGATATTGCTACAAAGTTTGCTTCAATGAAATTGAGATGATATTTTTAGTGTGTGTTTATGTTAAGATAGTGAATCGTGAGGTGTGCTTCTGTTGTTGGATTGGTACAATTAATTATTGATCAATAGAGACCTGATTATTCTGAAGATAATCAATATTCTTTAAATATTATTGAGGACAATGACGAGACTATTTTAAGGGCCACGTTTGACGATTCAATGTAACTGTTGTGACTAATTTAATGTATAGTATAATATGTGCAACTTATCTTTTATATCTATCTATGAACACTGTTGTGAATTTATCTATCATATGTTGGCACGGGTTTAAGACAATTAGTTATAATTAGCTTCTATTTATCTTTTAAGTTCAGTTCATAATCCATCATCTTTTAAGGGCACTTTTGGCATGGGTAAGGTTAGTGGGTTTAGTGGTGTAAGGTTAGTACTTTTTGGGATTTTCGAGGTACTTTTTGGAATTTCGAGGTAGAATAGTGAGGGATGAGATTTTCGAGGTAGCTCCAACTAACCCCAAAATCCCTCTAACCCCTCTAAACTTGGGTTGCCAAACGTAGCCTAACCTGCACGTGACCAAATGTTTCAGAGTCTAGAGATCTTGGACAACCATGTATTACCAGTATTTTTGGAGTGTCATTGATATTGTTTAAATTTGGAGCAAGTTTCTAATGTTTTTATTTTTGGAGTGTCACAAATACCACATTTAATTTTTAATTTTTATTTTAAAATTTAAAATTTAAGAGACCTATTATACAGTTGATCTTGTTCAATTTCATTAGATATGTGTTCCTAGAAAATTTTATAATTTTCGAAGTTTATTTAATACTTAATCTGGAGGTAGAAAAATAAGGAATCTAATTAACTATGATAGAGTAATTTTAATATGTTCAATATTTGTTTTCTTAATCTAACAAATTTCAATAATTACAATTTTTTTTTTGGAAACCCGTTTTTCACAACAAGATCACCCAGTTCGAATCCCGATGCTTAAATTTTATGTTTTAAACTAAAAATAAAAAAAAATATAAGTATGCCATTTCTAGTACCAAATAAGGCACTAAACTTTTTGGTAGGGTCCACTAACATAATAGATTAATTACCTTATAAATGATATCGTTATAATAACAATTACTTTAAAATGTTTAAAGTTCCTTAAATTTACTTCATATGACGTTAAAATAATAAAATCTACAAAGATTTTTTAATTGGCAGACTAGTATGCATTGTTATGGATACCTTTCTGTCTTACTTAATTGGATTCAATGTATGAAGCATATATTCACCGATGTATGCCATCCATATTCGATAACTTCAACTAATTTTCTCCACTTGTTTGGTCTTTGTCAAGTCCCATTTGTTTCTCTGGTGTTACCGTGTTATCATGTCAAAGTAACATCGTATGGACTTGGATATTTGCAATTTGTCTCTTTTAACTGACACTGAATTTGTTTCGAAACTTGAAATCAAAAAATACTTCAATTTGGGAACCCTTTCTACAGTAACTTGTGTGACGTCAGTTTTTTTGGCTCGCTGCTTTTGGACCGTTTGATTTTAATCGTTGGTGTTGCTCCTTGATTGTTCCGTTTGAGATGATTTATTGTATCTGTGCCGTACGCTTGGCTGGTGTCTGCTTCGTCTCTTTGGAGAGATCGTTGGGTTGGGGCTTATATCCTGTTTGTCCTCTCTGAGGCGCTCTATCTCTCCGCCGATTCCAAAACGAGAGCAGTGCAAATTACTATCGCAGTGATCTCTCTCTCCGCTAATCTCTGTGCCTCAGGATCTTGGCCGCTTTTACTATCAGTTTCCAATGGTGGTTGTGTAGATGAAGTAGCCTATTTTCTTCCATTTCTTTTCCCATTTGCTGCTATTCTAGGTTTTTCTGCATTTTTGTCCTATGTTTGCATAGAACTTCTGGTTTTCTTTAGGCTGATTGGGTTATTTTCTACCTCTTTTGCAGATTGCATACTTGATTTATAGATTTGGGGGTTGGTGTCAGTTGGTTTCAGGAGCTGTCTTTTTCTCTTCTGCTCCTTCGACTCATGCTTCCTCGGTTCCGTTCTTCCAAATGGGTACCAATTGATCATTGCTTTCGGTGGTTGGATGATTTGCGTTTTTGCTTCGTTGGATGCCCGCATAGACGGCTTTCCATCCCTTTAGCAATTAGAAGGTTCGCCTCCCTCTTCACCCACCTCTATTTCTGTGATGTTCACTACCTTTTCTATGTTTCTTTATTTATTCATATAGTTCTTTATTTTGTGGATTGATTCTGATTTTTTTTCCTTAATTTCTTTTTAATTGATTGCTATCCAGGAGGAAATGTAATCATCAATTTATCCTAATATTACGATCAGAGTTTACGCTTCTAAAATATACATGTTCTAGCTCATTATTAAAGAGTTGTATTCTTAAATATCCAAGGATAATGAGATGAACAGAATAATTGAGATTTGGGATTGGATATTTGAATTGGACTGGGGATTCCTTATATCAATGATGCTTTTGTGCAATTTTTTCGTTCGTATTCTTAATTAACTTTCTGCATCATTAGGCCACTGTATTTATGTCTCAAACAGGCAAGTTCATTATTATACCAGATCGGTAAGGGTTTAATGGCAGGCTTGAGCTTTACTGTGTGGATAAGGTCAACATCATGACAACCGAGTAGCATTTCATGTGTGCTGGCGCAGCACAAGTTCGAATTGTTCCGCCAATTATGCATTTTAGACCGATAAAATGGTTGGTTTCTTATTAATCCTATAGCTTTTATTCTAGCATAAAATACCAAATAAGACAAAAAAGAAAGCAGGCACTGGTTAGTTTTTGGTTATGGATTTCTGAACATGCTTAGCCAATGGGTAGTTTCAGTTTCTTGTGCTGTTTTTACCATACAATTTACTAGACATTTCTTCATCTTATACCATTATATGTTGAATGCAAGCGTCAATGAAGAACTCTCAAACGCAGCTGATGTAAAAGAAGGAGATATGGTATTAGAAATAGGACCTGGCACTGGTTTACTGACCAACACTCTTCTCAATTCGGGGGCCACTGTCATAGCTGTAGAGAAGGTTATATATTTAATTTACCACATTTACTATAGTAGAGTTAATGGTCACCAGTAATTCTGTAAATTAGCATAATGTGTGTTTTTTCATTGTACAGGATCCTAGAATGACAGCTCTAATCAAAGATAGGTTTGGTTGCACTGAACGCTTAAAGGTATGATTATTTTAATTCAGAATATGTGATGTAAAAGATGAAAGGGGAAAAAATATTGCACATATATGGCCACACATATTTTGATATGTTTATCAGGCCCCTTAAACAGATTTCCATACTGTTTTAGTGATGCCTTTTTGAGTCTGTATCTGTTTTGTTCCCCATCCGGATTGTAAGACCTGCTTTTTTGGTTCCGATTGTCCAATTAAAAATGAACACATGCATCAGATTAACTCGCTGACGTCCTCTGGGGGTAGATCCTTGATGACATCTTTCAGCAAAGAAATCTAATGCATTCTTTTAAATCAGACAATCCGGATCGGAAAAGCTAGATCCTATGATCTGGACCAGAAACAACAGCAGATACAAAGGTGATGGCTCGTACCAATTTGAACTCCACAGTATTGTTATAGAACCTATTTTGACCACCTTTACATCAAACTATTTCTTTGTAGTGTTCTGTAATCAGTTTGAACTTTGAGCAATTAATGTAAACTGAATCTAAATTTGGTCCAGATGGAGGTTTGTTGCCAATTTGAGGTTAATTGAGCTTTATAGGTTAAGTTAATTGAATTCCACCTGTCGACATCACACGAGGCAAACTTGGCTTAATGATGCCAATTGTTGGTTGCTTGAAGCAAAATATGATCACATTAGTCTTATCTGCACAAATAAGGATATCTGAGGCCAAATAATGTAGTGCAGTGATTCAGCTTTGAAATTCAAAAATATTATAGTAAAATATAAAAAATAGACAAAATAAAAAACAATCAATCTGAAGACAAGATCTGATCAGCTGAAAAAACAAAACAATTATAATTCCAAAGGGACCTTTGGTCTCAATTGCAAATGGTTTACAGGAATTTACTCATTTTTTCTTCAATATCTTTAGCTTATCCAAGAGGATATTACAAAATGTCACATTGTTTCACACCTCGCCCCTTTGTTGCAAAATCAGACACCTGAGGGACATAAACAAAAGCTTGCAAAGGTATTGGTACAAACTTTTTCAATGTTGTCTCTTTTAAATGCTTTGTGTTTTGATTACTGCTATTTTATAATATTGCTGAATTATAAGATTATGAACTTCCTGAATCAGAACAAAAATTCTGGGATTCTACTGTACCATCTCTACGATTTACTAAAGAACGATAATGATAAGCTAATTCCTACATGTTGCTTTATTTTATTTATTTAATTTTCTTCTTTTGAGGTATTAGAATAACTTTTCAAAAAACTGAAGGATAATAAATAACAATTTTGTATGTCATACCCAATCAAACTCTTTGTTTAAGGATCAAACTAGGACACTGTACAGTTTAGAAACCAAAATGGGACATGCATGATGCTTTGGTGTTTTAGCATAATAAACTTTTTTTTCCAGGTAGTAGCAAATATTCCATTTAACATAAGCACCGAGGTTGTGAAGCTGATTCTTCCCATGGGAAATACCTTTTCTGTTGTTGTTCTTTTTCTTCAGGTTTGTTATGCAAATAGGTAGTCATTATTTCCAAAATTAGTTTTTTGAAGGTATTTGAATTTCTCTGCCTTTTTTTATGGCCTTAATGGAACAATGGTTCTCATTTTTACCTAACCTAGCTTAATAATTAAATTATGCAATTAAGGCACCAAGCACAACAATAATAGAAGGGAAGTTATTTACCCTGGGAATAAACTACTTTATGCACAATAATAGTTATTAACTTATTTAAATTATTTGGCAAATTAAATTGTGATAGTAGTATTATTTTTCCCCTAGATGTTTTTGTAAGTTAAAATTATTTATTTTTTTTCTCACGCTTATTCATTTTCTTTTTTTTACCTATATATGATAGCTTATTTATTTTATTTTTGTTGTATAACTTTTGATTTAATAGGTATTGGGGTTTATGAGGAAGCCGAATGCTATCTTAGCTCTACTCTTGACTGGCTTGAGTATTGCATTGCTTAATGACAGGAAGTGCTATTGTCAGGAAAACAATGCCTCACGCGCGAAGCGCGTATCAAAAGCTAGTTATAATAAAAATTGGGTAAAGCTGTCTGATTTGAGTGACCCAAATAGTCTTATTTTGATATAATAGAGTTAGGTAGGAATATAAAGTCCATTCTATCCTATCCATTGTCAATTGCACAAAAAATCTAAAAAAATATTCGAAGTTAATATTCATTAAATATAAATAAAAATAATAAAAGAAATTACGATTCCAGGCCGCTGCATTTAACCAGTGATTCCTGTCGCCAACACATATACAACACAAGATGACATCTTAATTTCCTAAAAAAAAAAAGAAAAAAAAAAAGAAAGATAGATGTCATCTTAATATTTTACGAAATTGAAAGCAGCAGGATGCAATAAGCCTGAAGCCTGTTACCTTTTAGATTGTTGCTTTCGGATCTGATCCAAACAGTAAATCCACTAAAAAAGAGTTAACAGTAATCGAAGCAGATCCCCCATCAAATTAAGATATTATGATGCAAGATTCCTGACGTATGAGCTAATGCGCATTCTCTAAAAGGATGTTACATGGAATTGAATTTTGCCAAACAGTTTAATAGTTTGTATGAATATATAAGCAATATGAAATTCTACATAAAAAAAAGCAACTAACATTTCATTAAGAAAATAGACATTTTTTTTTTAAATACAGTTCTGTATCTCATATCAATATTTTCTATTTGTGTTTTGTGAGGCTTGAGATTTTCTCTTATACAAAAATGATGAGGTGATCTTCATATCAATATTGATGTTAATCAAAACAAATATTCTTTCATAATAATAATTATGAAATGATGGTCTTTCCTATGAGTATTGATTCCTATATTATATAAGAATTTCGCATTATTGATTCATAAAGAGTTTTAAATTTGATCAAAATCTAATAGAGTATATCTGTGAATTATTTTCGAGATTTGTACAGACACAACAAGATAAACGCATAATTAATTGAAAAATCCAGTTATTTAAATATATTGATGAGAAATCGAGAAAATCATTGGTCCCAATAATGCGGTCGATTTGAATACCAAAAAAGAATTAAATATATAAACAAAGTGGGGTCGATTTGTCTTTGTTAGCGGTGTTTTATTTATTTATTTATTTGGTGAAGACATAATAAGAGGTGAATCTTGGCCCTCCCTCATATTCTCTAGAGAGGTGAACGCTAGCAAATATGGCACCTGAAAATAATACTTCTCTCTTTTACTCTTGTAAACCTCAGTTCTTCAAAGTTATGTTTCCAGATCCCTTCGCTTATCTAGTATGTATATGTATCTCTCACTCGTTTATTCTTGAAAGTTACAAACTTTTATGTATGTATATATTAAAGCTTCTCTTTTTACAACAAAAAACATACATCTTTTATGGAAACAATTATTTTTTAAGTATTTCACTCATAACTTTTTATTCGTCTAAATAATTTTACATATCTTAATAATATATAAATTTATTTATATTACTAGAATGTGTGGTGTTGAGCAAAATGTATGTTCAACACTTTTTATTTTTACATATTATATATATATATATATTCGTTCCATTGATTTTCAAAGTTGCAAATTTGCTTTTCTACTGATAAAAGCTACAAGTGCATGGACATTAAGTGAAGTAGTCTTACTATAATCTATACATCAACTTGCTTCTTTTCATGTTGTTTTCCTATTTCCAGATGATTCCTCGCAATTTTCATATGAACTTGCCACATAAGCTCAAAAAAATGGCCACCCTGTTCATCCCAAATGGGAAGCTCTGGCATGTAGAAATCTGCCACACTGGCCAAGATAAATACTTTAAAAAAGGCTGGTCCGAATTTGCAAAGGCACATGACCTGCATACCGGTTACTTTGTGGTTTTTCGGTACGAGGGCAATATGATATTTAAGGTCAAGATCTTTGATACATCTGGTTGCCTTAAGAATTACTCTCTTGCAAGCCAGGAAAGGCGTGCCTCAGCTTACATTGAAATCGAAACATCATCAGAGACCGGAGCTCAAATGGCCAGAGAGACTTCTCATGGTCAGTTCTAAATATTTCTTTTCAGCACATTATGATTCAAAGTAAGGAATTATTTACATATATTAATTAGTACTCACTTTTACTTTTTTTTTTGGTGTCTAGTTCTACTTCAGGGTAAATTCGGTTAAATGGCAGAATTACCTAAGCTGTTAGCTGAACATAGCTTAATTGATGGTCCTTTAAGTTAATTAAATTAAAGTTTCAGCTTACTAGACATGATAAATGGTTGCATGTGCTGACCAAAATTCTCTACATAGCTCTCCAAAATGCATGCCAGTATGTACAAACATTGTATATATTTGCATTTCATTTTGGTTCCATAATCTGGATAAACAAGTCTTGATTTTATTATAATGGTGATATTTTTCATTGTTTTCTTAATGCGTGTAAAACAGAAGCCACATCCGATAAGCTCGCTAAAAGAAGGAAGTTGGCAAACGGAGAAGAACATCATGATATTTCTAAAAGGAAAGAGGTATCAGCTCCCGGAAAGATATTGCAAGAAAAGAAACGCATAAAGAGGAGTCTTGACTCCACTACTTATTCAAAGCAGTTCGAAAAGATCCTTAGGCATTATTCCTGTATAAGGGGATTCTTAGTAAGTGTCCTTATAATTACTGTACTCTATTTTAACTGCCGTAAAGTGGTTGTATTCACTTCAGCTGGTATGCTGAGTCTTTTTCCATTGGTACTTGGTGCATGTTGTCGCTTGCACAGACGGGACACCTGTCTTCACTCAAAACTAATGAAGAAACTGTGCATTTTGAATTATAAGTGTGCTGTTTAATTCTAGTTGATGCGAAGTTTTTATGAGAAACTTTGAACTTCAGAATGACTCTTTTCAGGATAAACATTGGCGTTGTGATTAGTTGGGTAGTTGAATGTACTATACATATAGGACCATTGATGGGGGTTATTATTCATTACATGGAAATTCTAATGGACGGAAAGTGAGATGGGTTAGAGTGACTAATGAATGTCATTTCAGTTGTTGGGTACTCTCAAATTCATCATAATTTTAAAGAAGTGGTTAACTGTAAATTGTAAGTGACAAAAAATAACGAGTTTTTAACAATTTGCCTTAATTATTTATATCCGAAAGAGTGTATATATAAATGGAATTGTCGTTGTTATTTTCTATTTAATGGATAAAGATTTAGTATTCATTGAGATTTAAACTCATAATTTTTGCTAAGCCATCATATTCCATACCATAGAAGAACTATTACAAATTACAAATGATCCGTTACTAAGCTCGATTGTGCTTGAGTTTTAATTTTCTGAAATAAAGACCTAAAAAAATGAGTGGCATCTCGTTGAAATACTATGTATTATACACCAAAGGTACTTCATACCATGTGAGTGGTACACTTGTACCTACAGAATGCATGAGAAATAATCATAAGAAAAGCATCTATTTTATTAGATTTATACCAAACAAGATGATCATGTACCAATTTTCCAAATCAAAGGGAGAAAATGGTAACCGAAGTCTATCAAATTTGTTCAATGAAATTTGAAAGTGGTGGGGAAGTTCAATTTCACTAAGGAAATTTAAAACTTTTATTGTATCATACATGTGCAGTGGTGACGACCCAGGACTCCAAATTTTATTATTTAGTGGAAAATTATGATTATTGTAGAGCATTCCCAAGGAGTTTTGTGTAAGCAATGGATTTCTAACAAAACGCACTATTCACCTGATAAAGAGCTCATCAGAAGGGAGGTCATGGCCAGTACGCTTCAATCTTGGAATTGCTCATGGAAATCTAGGCAAGGGATGGAGAGAGTTCAAAGAGGCAGCTGGATTGCAGGAAGGAGACAGATGTATTTTTCGACTTGTATCCGGGAACTCCCTGGTTGTTGATGTGGTAAAGAAAATTACTCTTGAAAATTGTTTATTTGTTTTAGGTAATGTGCTGGGTACCATTTTCAACCATGTTAGGCACACTTTTTTTTTTAGGGCCAGTTGGCAATTACCACACCGACAATTTTATCAATAAAAATAAAAAGATATTTACAAGTCTAATGAAGAAAAAATATAAAAGAAAAAGAAAAAACTAAACTAATCTAAAACATATACAAGAAGAAACCTAAAAAGCTATTCAAATTTCTTCCAATGCAAGCACAAATTGTCACAGTCTCCTTATCAGAATTAAGAAAACTGCAACGCAGTTTATCAGACCAGCACACTATAGATCTCAAAATTAACTCAAACAGAACAGCAATTGAATAAATTGATGAGTAAATACTCAAATTGGATAAGAAACGGAATGAAATGGATAGTTCTCGGCTATTGAGCCTTACAAATAAAAGGGAATACAGCTAATTCAAAGCAATTGCAGAAATAGAGAAAATAAGTTGATAAAGTTTTCAGATCTCAGATTACGGCTAAAAACCCTAACTCTCTCTCTCTCTTCTATTTATAAGATTACAATTACTTAGTTAAAAGATAAAACAGTAACAATTTTCTCTCTTGGATGCCAATTCTTCCGTAACTCCATTACTGGTCCCCACTGATTTGAAGAACAGCTCAGCTTCTCATTTTTAACTTCTTCTACTAACGGCCGTTAACCACTCTCATTAATTATTTAACTGGGCCCTCCTCTGTCATACTCACATTGGGTTTAATTACCCGTTAATTAAAACAGATTGCTTCTCTTCAAATTTCCCAACGTTCATATCTAAACCGACTTTGACTTGGTCAATGCACAAATGGGTATGGTTAATTGAAGCAGCTGACACTCCCTCCCCCTTGGAAATTTCCTTGTCCTCAAGGTTACAATCTGGAAAACTCTTCATGATAGCTTCATAGTCTTCCCATGTGGCTTCCTCCACACTTTGATTGGTCCATTTAACCAAAATTTGTGGTACCGGTAAGTTTCTTCTTTGAACTAGCCTTCTTGCCAAAATTGCTTCTGGTCTGACTGGTACCACATTATTGGGCTGTTGCACAGGTAATGTGGGGCTAATAGCTTGGTCTCTGCCCACTCTTTTCTTGAGTTGTGATACATGAAAAGTGGGATGTACTTAAGATCGATCCTGGGGGTAATAACAACTTGTATGCAACTGACCCCACCTTTTCCAAAACTTCAAATGGCCCATAAAATTTTGGAGAGAGTTTAGAATTACCTCTTCCTTGAATTGACACTTGCCTGTGATCATCTAGCTTTAAATACACCCAATCCCCCACTGACAACTTCCTTTCACTTCTTTTTTCATCTGCAAATCTTTTCATCCTCTCCTGTGCTCTCCTCAAATTATCCTTCAGCTGGTTCAATACTTGTTGCCTCTCCTTCAATTCTCTATCAACTCCTTCTACAGTGCACCTTGGAGGTGTCCCCATTGGTAGTTGAGGAGGAGCATAACCATACAGTGCTTGAAAAGGTGATGTTTTGATAGCACTGTGATAGTTAGTATTGTACCACCATTCTGCCAAATATAACCATTTTACCCATTTCTTTGGTTGCTGGTACACCATGTTTCTAAGGTACTGCTTAATGCATTGATTAACTCGTTCAGTCTGTCCATCTGTTTGGGGTGATATGCTGTCCCCATACTCAATTTGACTCCTAACTTCTCCATAATTTCCTTCCAGAAGAGGCTAGTAAAAATGGCATCTCTATCACTTACAATAGTCACTGGTAGCACATGTAGCTTATATATATTTTCCAAGAATATTTGTGCTATTGAAAGGGCTGAATAAGGATGAGACAGTAGAATAAAGTGTGCATATTTTGAAAGCCTATCTACCACCACAAATATCACTTCCTTATTTTCTGATTTTGGTAATCCCCCAATGAAATCCATACTAATACTGGTCCATGCTTCTTGAGGAATGGGTAGTGGTTGTAAAAGACCTGGTGTTTTCACATGCTCAGTTTTGTTCATCTAGCAGTTGTCACAGGTGCTGACATAGTTGTACACATCATTCTTCATAAGTGGCCAATAGAACATTGATTTTATTCTTTTATAAGTACCCAGAATTCCTGAATGTCCCCCTAGGCTGCTGTCATGCACTTCAGCCATGAGTTTATTCCTCCACCCATGATTTTTGCCCACACATATTCTTCCCTTGTACTTTATTAACCCATGATGAGTTGAATACTTACCAGAACTACTGTCATCACTCTCTTTCTTGTCCTTCAGGCTTTGTATCCATTTATCTCCTTCATAACTTTCTTGCAGCTGAGTCACCCATAGGAGAATTAATTCTGTCACAGCATTTAATTCTTCCAATTCTATTTCTTTTCCTCCTTTTTGTCCTTGCAGTCTTGATAATGCATCTGCTACTTTGTTGTCCCTTCCCCTTTTGTATTCAATAGTATAATCCAAACCAAGCATTTTGCACAGACCTTTATGTTACATCATATGGTGGACTCTTTGTTCCAGTAAATACTTTAGACTGATTTGATCAGTTCTAATCACAAATGGTCTGGACATGAGATAATGCCTCCACTTCTGTACTGCAGTTAGCAGTGCCAAAAATTCTTTCTCATATGTTGACACGCCTTGATTTTTCACTCCCAAGCTTTTACTGAAATATGTTATAGGTCTCTTGTTTTGCATCAGAACAGCTCCCACTCCAGTATCACAAGCATCGGTCTCCAACACAAATGGTTGGTTAAAATCAGGCATAGCTAGTACAGGTGCAGTTACCAGTGACTCCTTCAGTTGATTGAAAGCCTGAGTAGCTGGTTCTGACCAATTGAATGAATTTTTCTTTAATTGATCAGATAGTGGCTTAGCAATGGTGCCATACCCTTTTATGAATTTCCTATAGTAACCTGTCAAACCTAAGAAACTCCTCAATTCTTTGACATTCCTGGGTTGAGGCCAGTTTTGCATTACCTCTATCTTCTTTGGATCTGTTGCCACCCCCTCAACAGATATAACATTCCCCAAATATTCTAGCCTTTCAACACCAAATTCACATTTACTCCACTTGGCAAACAATTTATTGCTTTTCAAAATCTTCAATGCTATCTGCAAATGCTTTTTATGTTCCTCCAGACTTCTACTGTAGATCAATATATCATCAAAAAAGACTAGAATAAACCTTCTCGAGTGTTGCTTGAAAATGTGGTTCATGAGGGATTGAAATGTGGCTGGTGCATTTGATAGCCCAAAAGGCATGACTAGAAACTCATAATGCCCTTCATGAGTTCTAAAAGCTGTTTTGTGCACATCTCCCTCATTCATTCTAATCTGGTGGTATCCAGACCTTAGATCCAATTTGGAGAAGTATTTGGACCCATGTAGTTCATCAAGCAAATCTTCAATAATGGGGATTGGAAATTTATCTTTGACAGTGCTATCATTTAGTCTCCTATAATCAATACACATCCTCCATCCACCATTCTTTTTCTTTACCAATAGAACTGGTGAGGCATAAGGACTTGTTGATGGTTGAATTACACCACTGTTCACTAACTCCTCAACAATTGTCTCTATCTCTAATTTTTGGAAATAGGAGTATCTGTAGGGCCTTAAGTTCACTGGTTTGGCTCCAGGTATCAATGGAATTTGGTGGTCAATGCTCCTTTTTGGAGGTAACCCCTTTGGTTCTTCAAATAATTCAGCATATTGATTGAGTACCTCCTTTAGCTCAGGGGTTATATCTTTCTGGTTTTCATTTTCATTCACTCAATTTAAACAAGTGAGCTATGAGAATTTCATTACCTTGCTTTAGTTCTTTCTCCAAATTCATTTGACTATTCAGCAGTTGAATTTCAGCTTTTTCAGTTCTCACCTGCAGAGTGATTGGCTTCCCTCCTTTCTTGAATTCTAATTTGCCTTTGCTCCAGTCGATTTGCATTGGGCCCAAGCCCATGAGCCAGTCAAGACCCAACACCATGTCATAGCCCTGTACAGCTAGAAGTCTAACATCTTTTTCAAATGGTTGGCCTTGTAAACTGAAACTTAATGCATCACACCTAGTATCAGTCACCATTTTGCCCCCATTTGCCACCATAACCACCATGGGGTTTGTATGTTTAATTGGCAACTGCAATTCCTTGATGATGTCAGGGTTGATGAATGAATGGGTACTCCCACTGTCCAACAAAGCACAGATGGGGATATGGCCAATTTGTCCTTTGAATTTCATGGAGCTCAATTTATTATTTTCTTTATCACTGTGCATAGAGATAATTGCCTGCTCAATACTTGCACCCATGTCATCTTCTTCACTCACTTCTTCTTCTTCACCCCATTCTTCTTCTGCTTTGTCAGTTTCTTCTCCACTGATTAAGTGCACAGCTTCCTTAGCACACTTATGTCCAGGGAAATATCTTTCATGACAGTTGTAACACAGCCCAAGAGCTCTTTTCTGCTCTAAACTCAATTTGTTTGTGTTGCTATTACTTCCTTTGTAGCCCCCACCAGTATTACTTCCTTCTCTTTTCCACTCTACTGGTTTGTTTCTGTTAGCAGTATTTGCTGGTATGACAGTTTGTTTATTGCTCATTCTCAGCCTCCTGCTCTGACTATCTTGAGTCTCCTCATATTGCAATGCATACTCATAAGCATCAATTAGTGTTGGTGGTTTCAATAATTTTACCATTCCCCTTATGTCCTCTCTTAAACCACTTACAAACCCCACCATAAAATCCTCCTCAGAAAATGCACCAGTAACTTGTAGCACCCTTGATTTAATTCTTTCAAATTGTTTCACATACTCTTCCACTTTGCTTACTTGGTGACATCTCTTAAATTCTTCTATGGGGTGTTGCTTTCTACCTCCCTTGAATCTGTTGAATAATTTCTCTACCAACACAGACCAAGGTAAGGGGTAGTCCCACTTGTTGATTCCCTTGTACCATTCTTTGATTTTTGGAGAGAAATGCATGACAGCCAATCTAGTTTTGTAGCTGTCATCAACTTGATACATCTCAAAGTAATGGTTACAATCCATGAGCTAGTTGATAGGATCTTCACCATCAAAATAAGGGAAATCGATTTTGGGAAGTTGATTAGTGTGCCAATGCCTCTGGTTGTCATATTTAACCATTTCCTTCTCTTTGTTTCTACTGTTCTCTAGCACCCACTGATACTCTTCCTCATTCAAGGTACCCATCTCTTCTTTATCTGTCCCACTTACTTCCACTATGGGTCTACTATCTTCTCCCCCAACAGACACCAGGGTCCCAGCTGGTAGCTCAGAAGAATGTGGCACACGTGGAGTGTGCAACTGAAGAGATTTCTCAATCAGAAGAGTGAGGTTATTTAGTTTCCCTTCAATAGTGACAATGCGATCTTCCACACCTCTATTGGTTTGTTTAGCTTGATTTGTTACCAAAGCAGCTAATCTCTCCTCCATGCGTTTGCTACTTTCCTCCACACGCTTCAACCCATCTTCTTGCCTAGCAGTAAAGGTATATTGGCGTTGGCTAATAGTTTGAACTTCACTGGCCAGTTTGGTCAGTTCAGATTCAAGTTGAATGTTCTTGGCCCTCAGATCTTCCATACTAGCACTCTTAGTTGGTTTGGTCATCACCTTCACATGGACACCAATCCCTTGTCGATCGGTGCTTTGATACCAGATTGTCACAGTCTCCTTATTAGAATTAAGAAAACTGCAACGCAGTTTATCAGACCAGCACACTATAGATCTCAAAATTAACTCAAACAGAACAGCAATTGAATAAATTGATGAGTAAATACTGAAATTGGATAAGATACGGAATGAAATGGATAGTTCTCGGCTATTGAGCCTTACAAATAAAAGGGAATACAGCTAATTCAAAGCAATTGCAGAAATAGAGAAAATAAGTTGATAAAGTTTTCAGATCTCAGATTACGGCTAAAAACCCTAACTCTCTCTCTCTTCTATTTATAAGATTACAATTACTTAGTTAAAAGATAAAACAGTAACAATTTTCTCTCTTGGATGCCAATTCTTCCGTAACTCCATTACTGGTCTCCACTGATTTGAAGAACAGCTCAGCTTCTCATTTTTAACTTCTTCTACTAACGGCCGTTAACCACTCCCATTAATTATTTAACTGGGCCCTCCTCTGTCATACTCACATTGGGTTTAATCTCTCCGTTAATTAAAACAGATTGCTTCTCTTCAATTTTCCCAACATTCATATCTGAACAGACTTTGACTTGGTCAATGCACAAATGGGTATGGTTAATTGAAGCAGCTGACACAAATTTCGTTGAGTAGGAAGCCCGGTGGAGTATCGATGTCCGAGAAGATACGTTTGTTGCGAGCCTTCCAAATATTCCAAGAAGTTGAAGCCCAAATGATATCCCAAGAGTTAATTGGTATTGTACTCGTACCAGTTTGATTAGTATCAATCCATCAAGCTAAAATTTCAAATCTCAAGGTCGATGGAAGCTCATCATTGCAAGTTAAACAACGACTGGGATCCTCAGCAGTCGTTTAAAACGACTGCTAGGAACAGCCGTTGTATTTTTTGTTAATATTAAAAATTTTTAAAATTCAAATGACGAATCCAAACTGTTGATCTTGTTCAATTTTACGGGCGATGTATTTTCATATAAGTTTTATAAAATTTGGGGTTGATTTGATACTTGATTAAGTATTTTAATTATGAACGTATTAAAATTAATCAAGTATCAAATCAACTCCAAATTTTATAAAACTTATATGAAAACGCATCGCCCGTAAAATTGAACAAGATCAACGGTTTGAATTCTTCATTTGAATTTTAAAATTTTTTAATATTAACAAAAATACAACGACTGTTCCCAGCAGTCGTTTATCCCAGTCCAGTTAAACAAGTCTTATTGGGGTTATATATTCTGTGAAGTTGGGATAACCTATGGGCTTATGGGTCAAAGACTCAAAATTAAATTTAGTGATTATCACTGATACCTAGCTTTTAATGTAGGTTTCACAAGACAGTAACTCTGCCAGGGAAAGGAAAGGCAAACTTATCGAAGGTTCGACTTCATCAGTTGGGGCCTTAGAGGAGAAGAATGGTAGGCAAATAAAGGAGAGAAAAAGAAAAGTTATTGAAGGATCAACTTCGTCAGCTGGGGCCTTAGAGGAGAAGTTTGGTGGACATATTAACCATTATTCAAGGCCAATTTTAGAATGGGCATGCACTGTAAGAAAATACCATCTTACTTGTTCCTATCAGGTAACTTTGAAACTTAATAGCAGAATTTCTTCAAATTTACTACCTAATTTAATGGATTAGACAGTGACTGGTATATATGTCACCAGTCACCACCTTTAGAATTGCCTGCATACAGGAGTATTCTTTGGGATTTAAAGATGGCATTTGGACATTTTCTTTTTCTTTGATAATATTTTATATACCAGTATATTTTCTTCCATGTCTTCTTGCAAAATTGCATTTATTGGTTAAATAAAATCAAAAGGCACTATCTCAAGGATTTTTATTGAGTACCTTTTTTCCTCTCTTTATGCAGTAGCAATCATTTATCACACTATTTAATCCGAAAAATTTTAATATCACAGAACACATAGATGTTTTTGACTCGTCTTATTTGTCGGTTGTTATTATCACAGGCACTGGCAAAGACATTTTGCTTGGACAATAATCTTACATCAAATCGTGTTGTAACGCTGAGAGCTCAAACAGGGAAAGAGTGGCATGTGAAATTTTATATGAATTCACAAGAGGGTAGGCTGAGCAGTAAAGGGTGGACCGATTTCTCTAGTGAATATGGATTGAAAGAAGGCGACAAGTGCATATTCAAGCTCATCGAAACGGATACTCTGCTTGTTCGTGTTGTAAAATGTATCAGCAGCTCTGTGGAACAATTACAAGAATAAGAGAGTGGCGCGCACATCAGTGTGCATCAGTGCGTGTGTTTTTTTTTAGAGGATAAATGGTAAATGACAATCTACCGCAAGATTTTTTTTTTTTTTTTTAAAAAAAAATCCTTTTGTTTCCTTGAATGTTATGTAGTATTAAAACTTAATTATGTGCTATGCTAAAATTTCAGCTGATATTTATTACTGCAAATGATAATCTGAAATAAGAAGCAGGTTGCAGAAAGCTTGGCTTAAAAAGTCGATATAATTAATTGACCAATCAAGTTTAAATGTGCATCTAATTAAGCTTCAATAATATAAAATAGTATCAATTAGCCAAATGGTATGTCTCAATCGAGGCTTCAACGTGCAATGGGCAATGGGCAATGGGCAATGGGCAAAAGAAATACTTTTATAAAAGAATTGAACATTTCTGGCTAAGATTACATATTCGGATACTAGATGTCAACGTGCAATGGGCATATAATCAAATTCATAGCTATTAAAATTGAATTCACAACAGTGAGCGTACGATTATTTTTCTGTAGGCCCCGCATTCATGCCATCTTCCTCTATTTGTACCCCTCACAATATACATCTTGGGGCCAATAACAAGCTTAATTTTGTTGAAATTAAGAGAAATGCAGTGGCGATTATTAATCCTGCAATACAACATTACTTCTGTCCACTGTGTTTAGGGGTCGATCACCACAAGGGAATCCAAATCTTTTGTTGCGCTACACGGTGTAACGCAGCCCTTCTAACCATCCGATTTATGATGGGTGCACCGTGAAGAATATCATATTGATAGGCCCAAAAAATTTAACCATCGAGACAGATCGGACGGTTGGAAGAGCTGCGCTACACAGAATTCAGATCCCCCATAAGGTTCTATACACGCAGTGGCGAAGCCACACATTGATTGGTGGGTCCATGGACCCACCTTGAAAAAAAAAATTTGCATGTAGTAATACCTATATGTTAATAAAATAAATTACAGGGACCCATCTATAAAATCCAGAGGACCCATCTAAGAAAAATAGAAATTGAATTGTTTTCTCCTACCGTGATTTTTTAAATTGAATTAACCAAAATTATATTTTTAATACAAAACTTTTGACCTTTTAATTTGTGAAAATGAAAACTATTTGCAAAAATTATTAGAAAAATGAAAACTCGTAGGGAATTGTTGTAATTTTTACTTTTTTTTTATTGTCTTGAATTATAATTTCGGATATTGGATATATTATTTTAGATCTTGTATTGTTGTTATAGGTATATTTGATTTCTCATGAATTTTATTTTAAGTTACATTATTTTAGAATTGTTTGTTTGAAAATATTGTTATACTATATCTATATTAGACGTTATGCTGTACATATGTTTTCAGAAAAAAAATTTATGGACCCTACTAACATGAATTCCTAGCTTCGTCCCTGTATACACGTAAAGTTATGTGTACTTCTGTCTAGTGTCTATCCTCCAATGTTTTTCCCAAATAATAAAAGTTTGTGTTTTCTTTTCTTGTTCTTTTTTTTTTTTTATTGAAATAAGTGGAGGTCTAAACTCCACCACTTCAAAAATTTGTGTAGTACAAAGAATCATATGCTAGGTTGGTTTATTGATGTACTAGAACTGGAATTTATTATTTATTTTTGTTTAATAACAAATCTGCTCATCATTTTTTGAAGTTTTTAATTTAATAGGAATAGTTCGGTTGTGTTATATCTCAGTAAGTACCCTATGGAACTTCTTCTCAAGCATTAGATCGAACACCTTGAAGGCACTAAACTCAGTTTGTTTAACAACAAAATAAGTCAAATAACAAAAGGGGAAAAAACCTCAAAAGACAACCATTTGTCATTCGTACAAATCATAGAGGGTTAAAAACTTATCTGCACTACCGCGGAGTCTTTACACGGGTTAAATCAGGCAAGCCACGCCATTTTGATTTTGCATATGTAAAGGAAACCGCCGACATTCTCTGCATACCTTTGAAATTCGTGAATTGAAAGCGCTGGAACTGTCCGGATCTGTATGGACCCGTTCCAGCCCGGGAGCGGATCAGTGTCCTGAGGGGTCCTCCGATAGATAAATAGAGTTACCCAATTAATTTATTAGAACTTGCTGGTGATTACTGATTAAGCAGTCCTCAGATAACATTAAATTTGGAATGCAATTTATTCGAAATTTATTTTTTTTATCCGATAAGTAATTTGCTAGTCATTTTAATTTTTTTCCCTTCCAAAATATTTGTATATAATGTAAATTAACAATATTGAAGTATAATAATTATTCCCCAAAACAAGTTTATTTGCTACATAATGTCGAAATATTAGTATTTCTGTTTAAGACTTTTGTAATCAGTAGTATCAACTTATTATACATTTTGTATCAGTTTCTAAATACACGTATGTCGATTTTTTGCTCTGTAATATTGTATTCATAGGGATGAGTTTAAATTTGAATTTTCACAACCATTTAATATCAGTATCCGTATATATTTCCGTTTCATAAAAAAATATACCAACACAATCATAAAATACTACCAAAGAGAGTTGAATCTTCAATTTTCTTAGCCATGCCACATTATGGATATTTTTAATGGCCAAATCCAATCGGATTTCAATGTTTTCATTCTACCTCTTCATTGAAAGGTTATGAATGTATGCATAAGGTATTACAAAACTCTTGAAGTAATACAACTACTTCATTCGCTCTAACAAATTTTGTTTGCTTTTTTTATTGCACTGATCTTTAACAGTCATAAAAAAATATTTACCGGTGTCCAAAATTTGCTAATGTAATATTTTATATAAATATATATTTTCAAAATTTTAATTTTTATTATATATATTATTCCTATTAGTGATTGTTATTTCATTTTTATTGACACTTCTAATTAGAACACATATTTCTCAAAGGGAAGAAAGTACTTGAAAAACAATTATATTGTAATCTTCACGATAATTTATCAAATTAATTGAAATATATTTATATATCAGAAAGTAAATTTATTCTTTATATATAAATAATCTAGCAATGAAATTTCATGCAAATTAAATCATTTATAATGCATTACTAACCATTATATTCATATCGTTAAAACTAACATCATTTGAGAACAATAAGCATGTATTGAATTTTATCTTTTTTTTTTTAATAGACATGATATATATTCTATATTGTAAATCACCTTGTATATTAAATTTAAACTTTCTTTAAAATGATTTAAATAAAAAAATTCTTATATATAGTATGACTTTATGTTTCAAAATTTTTCCTTAGAAAGTTAGACAGTCGGGAGAGGAAAAAAAATACTCCCAAAGAGGCATCTTGGGATGTATAGAGTATAGACTGTATAGTCGCATCATTCAATCTCTTATCCAACTCACAGCTGCAGAAACAAAGAGGCATCTTGCAGGAACGCCTAGGAAATAGAACTAGATTTCCCTTTTTTTATATATATAAAAAATTAGAAACTAGACTTCACTAATTTTTTTATTTTCGTTCATTTATTTTCCCAACATTTACTTCTCCCTCGGTTCTACTCAACTGACCAACATGATAAATGAAGAATTAGGTCATGCCATACGATCAATATGAAAACGCAAACAATGCATATCACATTTTTGTGCATGATTAAAAAATTTGGAAATTTCTATATAGTATATATGATTATAAACGTTTCCCTATAGAGTCAACAGACTATTATTTTTTCGTCTATTCAGAAATTTTAAATAAAGCTACGCTAATATTTCTTTTTGTAAAATAATTTGACAAAATTTACTTGTAGTTTTTAAATACATGCCTTTCGTAATTCTGCCGTTCATTTTTCAAAAATCAAAAGACCCGGATGCATACTAAAATCTATTCCTTTAATTTGATTTTTTTTTATACACTCTATAAAATGCATATGTCCAGTCAAACTGCTTAATGCATTTGCAAAACTAAAATATTAGTGTTATTCTTTTTCAATATTCCGGGACAGGAAAAATATATTAGGGACGGAGCTTATATAAACAACCAAAATATGAAAAAAAAAATTACTGTAAATACACCATGTATAAGTATCTGTAATATTTTATTGAATAATTGTTATATGTGATATTTTGACGCTAACATCACATGTAAAATTTTAATAATACTAACACATTCTCATCTACTGAGTTCGAGCAAATAAAAGAAATACATTTTCGTCAACTCAGTTCGTGGAAATAAATTTTTCGCTAACGCAGATATAGAAGAAAGGCGTAAAAAGACGAAAAAAAAAAATAGAACAATGATAGCAACAATATGAAAAAGGACAGAAAAGACAAAAGCGGAACTATATTTTATAAAATATAGTATATATATAGATGAAGAAATTTTAGGAGACGGTGGACCAAAAAGGTATGAAAAGACCAAAGACAGGCATCTTATTGATTTTTTTTTTTTCTATTGGGATAAGGAGGAGAACAAACTTATCTGTATTCTGTTCGGCTGTTCCATACAATAATTTATTACGAATCAACAAATTAGTTTTTTTTTTTAATGACAACATATTTTGGGTGGAAATCACAAAAGTCTAGCTATAGAAATTAATTTCTTGTTTATATTTTAACTGAAAAAATTGAAAATTTTGGCTCCATTTCTTAAAAGCAAAGGAGAGTGAGCATTTTTACCTAGATGAATTGATTGAGCAAGTTTTATGTAGGGAATTAATTAAGGATATTTGAAGGTTGAACCTTCTCGGACGACGATACCCATTTTGCCGGACTGCACTTTTGCATTTTCACTAACCTATTTGATAAAAATGCTTTATCACTGATTAAAAAATAATATTTGACATCATTATCAATATTGAAATAAAATTAAATCACCATATTATTAATATTATTTAAAAATCACGCGTACAAGTGCTCTGTCCTGTCTGTCCATCGTATATATGCATCTGAAACGACGCGCCAATTGTGCATCCCATTTGCAACGAGACAGAGAGAAGTCCAGATGCTCTCCATCTGTTTGCCCCCTGTGCTTTAATAAACCCGTTGTTTCACTACGACGTCTATTCATGTTTCAACTTCAACGTTTCATGTGAGAAGATTGTCAGTCCCCTTATGGAAGAAGATACAGTGTGGCATCCTGTAGGAACGCAAGAGATGAGAGAAGGGAACGGAATGGCAACTCGCGATGGCTCTCTACCTCAAAGTTTCTTTAAATTTCTCTTCCCCAGTCTCTCGGCCAATCTGGTCTATTTCTTTCACTCTCTCTATCAGTGTATTTATTTAGTTCATAAATATATACCTACATTTTAAGATTTTTCGTCAAACCCAAAAAAAAAAAATGTGTAATCCTGTACATTCGGAAGTTTACGTTTCAGTGTCAAAAAGGTAGTTTCTCTTTCAACGTACATATTTCCAATTCGTGTATAAGTTATACGTACATGATATAAGAGGAGGGATCTAATCGATCATCACATTTTTTATGTTCCATCGTGACCAAGATTTTTTCTCTTTCCATTAATAATTCAAAACTTGAAATCTCAATTGGAAAAATGAACCGTTGATTTAATTTTATTTCTAAAATTATGTATGCACGTCAACAAAAAAATAATGATTCTTTCAATATATGATCAAGAAGTGAAAAAAAAAATATCAAAAGTTGATTGCACTTAATTTGCACCATTGAATTTTTCACCTCTTGATCTCATACAAAACAAACTCAAAAGTTACAATTTTTATGTGCATGCAGTATTTAAATAACATAACAAGATAGACGGTTGCACATTTATTGTTTGGTGCAGTAATAAAAGCTATATTACCTTATCTTTTTCTTTTCTTTTTTTCTTTTTTTGAGGGCTAGCTATATTACCTTATTCATTTTTTGTATGTTTAGCATCAGTCCATCGATGCCTCTGTATTAGTGAAACCTCTTTTTGCATAAAAAAGAAATAAATAAATAAGCATGAAGTAGCACTGTCGTTTTTCCATTTCTTACTACATTTTAATTTTCTTGCATTCATTGGTTCTTTAGCGGATTCCTACCAAGTTTCATAGGCATCTCCCATCAGAGCTCCCGAAAGAAGCAGCTCTACTTTGCCCACATGACAAGGTTTGGAATGTACAAGTCTGTCAAGTCGGCCCAGACATATTCTTCCAAAGAGGCTGGCCAGAGTTCATGAAGAAACATGATATGCATATTGGCTTCTTTCTCCTGTTTCAGTATAATGGAAATATGAAATTTGAGGTCAAGGTATTTGACACAACTTGTTGCCTTAAGGATTATTCTCTTAAACATTGTACAAGTGTGGGAGGAGAACCTTACATTGAAATTGAAGATCCTTCAACCAATGAAAATCCAGTACTCAGCGGTACATCTGATGGTGAGCTCGCCATTTCATTTTTGTGTACTATAATATATCTATATTCTATACCATGAATAAAGATTCCATGCCGTCTCCTAATAGATTAGATTATGATATAAGATCCAGACAAAATGGACTTTATGATACCACCAGAACTAGCCCCTGCCAAACCAGGGCAAAAGTATGATATAATTAATTTTTAGTAAATTGTTAATCTTCATTGTCATAATGTAATATTCGGATCCCAGTTGTTTCTCTTGTTGAAAGATGGAATTTATCAAACTCCGATGACAAAGGAAAAGAAGTGTTGGAAAAGGATCGAAGAGTGGTTCATATGGACGTTCAAAGTAAGAAAACATTAAAGACCGCCCAAAATGCGACCGGTTTTGCACAGTTTGAGAAAATCATCTCCTTTTCAATGGTACAAACGAATGCGATTGTAAGTTTGTTTTAGCATGATAACCTTTACATATTAACACAGTAATTATTTAGATGTATATATTCTATCTCATGGTCATGAAGAAAATATCAACTTTTTGAAATTTAGAGATCATCACTAAATAAAGAATTTATATATACATGTTTTTCTTTACCATCAAATTTGTATAATTCTATGAAAACATTGAAACCTAGTAAATGCCATTAGAGTATGAATTGACAAGTGCTCTAAACAAGTTATAGATTTGTTGTATTACACAAAAACATACAAACGGACCAGGAAGTTATCTTAGATGAAGGCGTGTTTCATAGAAACCTAGGTAGTTTGATAATGCACTGGAAATTCCATTCTGAGCCAAAATAAATAACTCTTCTAGAAGCCTATTATTTGCAGGAACCAATGTAAGCTGCATGCCAACATTTGACCACATCTAGAATATGTCATAATTTATATCATTAGCCATGTGAGATTTCTATCTCCCAAATGAAAAATTGGTCTTTTAATGCAGAATGTTCCAAGGAAATTTTGTGTGGAGAATAATCTAGTTTCAAATCGCACCATTTTCCTAAAAAGAAAATTGGAAGGGAATGGAAAAGTTGATCGTCGCGAATGGCGAGTAGGGTTATTTTTTGGCCCTAAAGAATGCAGAATCAGAAATGGATGGAGAAAATTCTCCAAGGAAAATGGCTTGAGAATTGGAGACAGGTGCATCTTCAAACTCGTTTCGAGAGATGTGTTACTTGTTGAAACACATGGATTGGCCCATTCACTTGGTGAAAAAACGAAGTATACAGATGGCAAATCTCAAGGAGTACCTAATGAAAAAAAGAGGCCAAACCAACAACGGAATAGTGTTTTGAGGGAGAAAATTGTGGCATGTAGTTGCAAAAGGCTGGCACTCATTGATATTCAAGACCTGTCAGAGTCTAAGGATCAAAAAATTAACAAAATTTCTGATGGTGAGCTTTTAAGTTTTAACCACCATAATTGAATGCTTCACAAGCTGATGTAATTTTATTTGTGTACGGGTACTTTCTACAAATTTCTCATTGCACTAAAGGACATCAAGTCATCAAGCATTACTAGTTTTTTTTCATGGTATAAGTGAAAATTGTTTAGTGTAGTATCATGAATAAAATTAATTTATTGAGCACTTGCTGAAGGTTTTATTACAATTAAAAATTGAACAATAATAGCACCAAAACAAAAACAGAAGACAACAACGGAAGTTTACTGGTATCAGCACCATACTTAGTATCTGTAGTACCAATATTGGAATTTGTTCTTTAAATGTATTTGTAGCTTTTATTCTCCTATGTTGAACAGAAAAACCAAGCAATTTTCTCAGAAAAAGGAGGAAGTTGTCAAACTCAATTGGCAAAGAAGAAGAAGAAGAAGAAGAAGAACAAGAACAAGAAGTTGTTCACGGGAAGAAAAAGACTAATCTAAATGTCATCTGTTTTGATCAGTTTGAGAAGATTCTCACCCGTGCCATGGTGAAATCATTTTACATCGTAAGATCTCCTTAAGTTGCAAATGTTTAAATTATAGAGATACTGATATGTATATACTACCTATTTTTGCAAGAGATACAACCAATTTATATAATATTTGGTAGTCATCTTCTAGTAAATAAAATGACAATGTATACAGGGCCATCATTTCTTTTCTTTTTTTTTATCATATGGATCTCTAAACTCATTGATGTATAGAAACAATAGTCTTTTTTTGGAAATGAATGCCTCATTTTATTTTTATTGGTAATTGAGTAATTATAAATATTCTTGTCCCTAACACATAGTAATCTTATCGTAAGTTTGCTGGCTATATGATTGATCTATTTATCTAGGAACCTCGGTGGACTTGCCAATCTAAAAATTGGCTGTAGAAATTAAAGACCCTGTCAAGTACCAAGAATTATAAAGTTGTGGGCCCTCTAAATAAGTCCTACACGACCAATAGAAATGACCAGAAAAACAGAATCTTATTTTGAAGAAGGTATACAATGCTTAGGACCCCCGCCCCTTTTTTTTTTTTGTTATATTCCTTGTCGTTATATATCGACAGTGCCACATTCTCACCCTGAGCAGCCAATGATGAAGTCTGGTACAATGGATCCGATTACAAACATGACAAGTCACCATTAAACTAATGTGTCGTTCATTGTATAGTTCCTCATTTGATTCTTTTGCTTTCTGAGCATTTTTAGGCAATAACCAAATAGTATAGAAACAAATTTAATTTACTCAAGAGCCCATGTATCACTGTTATTTTCATTGATTCCTCATCTCTTTATTTATTATTGTGAAGATGCAAAGCAAAAACATGCTACTTATGCTTAGAACTATTGCAAATTTGTGAAAAGGTTATAAGTTTTATGCTAATACAGCCGTCAGTTTGTGTACATTTAGTTCTCGAACAATTGCAATTTTTATTTTTTTGTGTGGCTTAATGAGTGACATTTTGGAGATTGATGATATTGCTTTCTTACAGATCGATAAACTAGTGCATAATCATTAGGCTGAGATATTTGGCCCCTTAACTTCCGCTCATGTTTATATTTTTCGGTGTTTTGGAACGAAATATTCCACTGCTGGTTCTGCGAGTTATTATGCTTTTCTGGTTTGCTTATTTGACCTGTTAGAAATTAGAATTATTTATTCCTTTTGCTTCAAAGCAAACCCAACATTTCTCTCCAAGAGCCCTGTTATTGACATGGATAGTTTTCAAACATATGTAAACTTCACACCCCAAGTTGGTTTTCATTTGGAATTTACGTAATTCTTGTCACAAGTCAGCTGAGATTACAGTCTCTACACAACTTACTGAAAATATTGGATGATAAATTGCAGAACCTTCCAAGGGCATTTTGTGTGAAGAATAATCTTGTAACAAGGCGCACCATTTTTCTAAGAAGGAAACTGGAAGAGGAAGGAAATGATGTTCCTGGCAAATGGCCTGTGCAGCTATATTTCTGCCCTAAAACCTGCAGAATCGGAAAGGGATGGAAAAGCTTCTCCAAGGAAAACATGTTGAAGATAGGACACAGATGTATCTTCCAACTCATATCGGAAGATACATTTATTGTTCAAATGGTATGAAAAAACCGTGCAAAGTTAAATTATGAATCTGCCAGATGCTGTGGTCCAATATTTGTATCACATGTTTGCGTTTTATTTTCTTTTGATTAATGTCCTTTTCTTTTGGGTTAGTGTTTACTTGTACAATAGAGGGAGTTGAAAGTCTTATCAAGTATGTTAATTGAGGAATATTGAAGCATCAGGAGGGATTCCATAGTTTAATCGTAATTGGTTAACTAATTTGGTCAAGTTGTTGCTAACCTGTAAGTTAAGTGCCGGTATATGTGTCCCAGCTAAATGTAGAATTGCTAGCTTCTTGTAAATTAGTTAGTTAGCTGTTAGCAATTAGCACTACACGCCTTCCATTTTAATTTGTCAACTCAGAAGTGAACATATTTTAGTATTCTCTGATACAGGTGCCCCCTGAAAATATATCAATAAAGACAGAGGACAAGCTTAGCTACCAGAGAGCAAGTTTACCGCTCATTTCTTCAACAAAGAAATTAACCGCACTGGAAAGAAAGGACCCAAAGAATAATCTACAATATGAGTGCATCATCAAAGGATACAACCTGAAAAGTTTTATTGTAACTAAAGCTTATTATATTAGTTATATTTCTGTCAATTTAGTATTCAAAGTGACATATGGGCGTGTTTGGCAACGGAGGCAAACAGCTAGTTTGCGAATTAGCTCTGTCCGTGCACACCAAACGTGATACCAAAAATCATGAGCAGGGAACTATTGGCTTGTTCCCAGTTCCATCTGTTTCTGTGAATAAGGAACAGCGAACTGGCACAGCCCTGTCCCTTGTCCCTTGTCCTTTTGTCCCTTGTCCCTACATAAATGAAATAATTCCATTAGCATGTATTTACATTCAACTGGTGTATACTAATCAGTTTAAAGGCATGAATTGGGATGCTATTTGGCTATAATATACCATTTAATCCAAAATTATGCTAAGAAAATAAATCAATTAATTGGATTAGGGTATTAGATATAATGAAATTTACTGTCAGTAACTCAACTGTCAAATATTGCAGAGCCTTCATAAGGCATTTTGCAAGGCAAATGGACTTATCAGAGAGAAAACTGTTTTTCTTAAAAGGAGCATTGATGGAAAAGTATGGTCTGTAGAATATCATTATAGAGAAAATGAAGGACGATTGTCTGCAGGATGGATAGATTTTGCAAGAGAAAATAAATTGGAAGTAGGAGACAAATGCACCTTTCAAGTCATGTCCGAAAGTACTCTTCATGTGAATATAGCACGGAAATTTCATAAAAGAGGTAATTCTTAATGTGTAAAAGTTCCTCCTTTAATTGAGTTGATAAATGATAATTAAGACACAATTTGGTTTTGCTAACTGACAATGCGCCTTGCAAAATATCATTGAAAATCCAAATGTACCCTGCCTATCTCAACAGTAACTTTAACATATGTTTCTATTTGAAATAATGTTTCAATGATGTCGGACAGGATCCTACTGTATATGCAAAAGAGAACAATCATCCACAATTATTCACAAATTAATGCAGATTAGGACACATGCCAATGTGCTGTCTTTATTACGTCATAAAAAGACTTCCTTGTCAAATGCAGTAGGAGAATCTTACCTGTAATAACCATACCAGATTCATTTTTATGAAGCACATTTTATTTCTGTGAGCACCAAAGGCACCTTACAGTATTAAGTGTTGCAATGTGAAATCAGCCCTACAAAATTTAAAGGGAAAAATTGTTTTCGTTTGTGAACTATTGCTTGCAGTGTTCTTCCCATTTAGATAGCTCCACATATATTGTCCTACTGTATTATACATGCTACATGATCTTGAATATGAAAAATTTACACTTATGTTCTTCGTAGTTTCAGATGCTGTTAGAAACAACTGTAGAACTGAAAGACAGAATATTGTCGATGAATCAGAAATTTCTGTGATTGTCAGACAATTCCATCTTACTTATAACTACTTGGTAATTAAATGCTAAGTCCCATTGGTAAACATTTTAAGCATAAAGCATTTTCTTCAAACATAATGCGTCCTGCATTGGCCCTTACTATGCACTATGTTTGGAATGTGAAGTTAATATTGTGCATCTTTTTTTCTCCTGATAATTAAATTGGAATTGACATCATTGTCATAACTGCATCTGACTTAGAAATAATTGACAGGCTGAAGTGTTTTTGTATTGTTTCATATAATTTCCAGAGTATTCCAATATCATTTTGCCTGAGGAACAAGTTGACAACAAAGCGTAAATGGTCCTTAAAGCTTCAGACGGAAAGGTGTGGTATGTAAACTTCTTCTTGAATATGCATAAGGAAGGCCGATTAAGCCGTGCAGACAAGTGGGGGAAGTTTGCCCGTGAAAATGAACTAAAAGAGGGAGATAAAATGTTCTTAAAAGTTGTTTCTGAGGAGAGGGAGATAAAATGTTCTTAAAAGTTGTTTCCGAGTAAACTATGCATTTTCAAGTTGTAAAAGCTCAAGTTATTGTGTGATTTCTATTATAAAGTTGATGTTGGAAAGAGGTCCGACTAATTATTAACTACCTGCTTATGTTATTTTTTGTGTTGCATGTGGGTTTGCTTCATGCACTATGGATTCTATTTTTTTTTTTTTCTAGATCGGAACATCTTATGTGCAATTATAAAATAGTTATTCGATAATAGTGCAGTGCATAAAATTGATTTTCTACCGCACGGTACCGTGGTACTAGATTGATATTTCACTGATGACATATGACGCGTGTGAACTTTTTACTAAAGTAGTGGTGGAATTTTGGTTAGTGTATTTACAAAACTGTGTTATATATTTTAGAATATTCTTAACGAATGACATCTTAATAATTAGAATAATTCACTGAACTTCTTTCAGGAAAAGTTACCTATGTAAGTTACTTTGTAAATTAAGAAATAATTTATAGAGAAAAAATAAATTTAGAAAATTTTGAGCATAAATAAAAATTAATTTCGAAATGTCAAAAGATTCTGCACTATTTATCTCTACTACTTATAAATGCACCTAGAGAAAGGTCACAACAATTTTTGTTAACAATTTTTATACCGTTGATCTGTAAATGTATGGTTAGATCTGTCTCAACACATCTCTATGAGCACACAAGGAAAGAATTATCTCGGTTTTGAATTGCTGCACAGAAGGAAAAAATTTTCTTTGGATTTGATTGGTTTTCCATCTAATATAGAAACAATTGAATAACATATCAATTTGTATCTATGGTAAATTAAGAAACATATTTTTATTGTCTAACATTATTTTATTTTTTTATTTGCCCACATATGAGGGCATCTTATGCTAGTTCTAATAAAAATTTCTGATCCGCTAGCCCTCAAAAAAGAAATGTCAAAAAGTAGCATAATGGTAAATAGCATTATTAGCCATGAAATAATTCATGTGAAGGTATACTGTGTTTATGCTAGAAATGTATCTAATCTCACCTTTTAGTCGTATAGTATTTTGTATCTTTTGTAGGGTTTTATTTATAAGTTTCACTTAGAAACAATATTCTAGTCTTCTTCCCTTTCTCGGAATCGATGCTGACGTCTCATTTGGAGCGTTAGCTTAGGATCCAACGGCGCGCTAGAACGTAGGGAAAAATCGTTGAAATGAAGCTGCCCGACTGCCCTCTTCTCCGATTGCTCTTTAAATAATAATAATAATAATAAAACGTGTTTCATTTCCATTCTTAATAGCCTCGCATGGTTACGGGTTTGAATCCGTTAACGTTCTCGTCCGTCGGAACTCACATGGCGGATCTCTTTAGCATTGTGGAAAGGAGAGGAAACAGATGGCGAGGTCGGTTTGTGCTGCGTCAGCCCAGTTTGATGGGAGAGCCGAGAGCAAGTTCGTGCATATTTGTCGTTCAATCAAGCTTTTAAGAAAGTGTTTAGAATAACTATTACATCTATCTTTATTTACATCATACAACCATGTAATCAAAACACTTGGCGACTGATTTTGAATTAAAAGTCTTATGTAACATGTACATGAAACCATATAAACGACTTAACATGACTTCACAAGTTTCATGTCTCTTCAATTGTGCTATTCTAGTGAAATTATACACAAAATTTACATGATACTTAAGGTCTGATATTCACAATTATACGATATGCTCACCTGGTTGAACCTAGTCCGAGATACAGAAGAACCTTAGTTGTAGCTCTCTCCTTCTGTTCAGGATAACATGTATGGATATCATTTTTCATCACGTTATTTAATTCTACTTACCAATCTAACAGTTAATATGAACCCAAATGAGTCTACTCATGGACACTACAAAAATTTCAATACAGCGACTGCAAACTACGACTTAGAATTACAGGGAAAGCAGGTACTTACTCGGATCAAGCATTTAGGGTTTAGGAGACGGAGATCGCCGTGTGATCAAGATGAGGCGGAAGCGTCGGGAGCACCAACTGAAGGATAGAGGCGGAGAGAGACCATGATTTGAGAGAGGAGGCGGGGAGAGAACGCCATTAGAGCCTTAGAGGAGAGGAGGCTGTGCGCCGAGCGGGGAGACCACGATTTGAGCGGACTGGGATCTCGGCAGTCAAAAAAAAAAATTGACTGCTGAGCAGTCCTTTTTAAAAAAAAATATTTAAAAATTTAATTGTCGAATCTAAACCGTTGATTTTGTTCAATTTTTCGGACGATACATTTTCATATAAGTTGTTCTCCCTGTTGTCTCTAAAAAGGTAGGCGGCTTAACCAATTTCAAGTTTTGAGGAAGCGTTTAGTTGATTTTAGACCGGTTTTGGTATGAACTACCTAGTACAAGTCAATTGGTACCCAAAACAAACAAGCACACACAAGCAATTCAAATATGCAAGAAAATAAAGAGAGAAAGAGAGAGAGAATTGAACACGCGATGTGATAACGGAGTTCCGACCCGCTAGATGAATGGCTAGCCTTAGTCGCACGTCTCCGGAAGTTTAGCAACCACCAAACGGGTGCTCTCCGTTCAATTCCAATAAGAACGGGACTACAACTTCGAACCGAATCGCCTCGTCACAATGACCTCGAGGTGGATCGGCCTAACTCAAGTGTGGCACAATGTGCCTAGCTCTAATGGCAACAACGGCCTCGCTATTCAAACGGCACAAAGGCCTTCAAGGTGGGTGGCACTATGGGCCTAGCTCTAACGGCTCAACGGCCTCGCTATTCAAGGGAGAGGAGCACTCAAATGGCTACAATATCTCTCAAAGTGATCTAGCTATGAAAAGCTCAAGTGGGAGAATGTCCCTGTGCTCAAAGGATCTATTCTGGTCTAATTTTGCAAGATATAGCTCTATATGGAGAGAGAACAATGGGTGGATATAAATAGAGCTCGGCTGGAGCTGTTTACCAGTAAAAACAGCCTCAAACGTTATACGACGTTACATAGCGTTACACAACGCTTGAATATAGCCGTTAAATAAGACAAAATCGACATATCCGTTGAACTGTGTCAGAAACGTTATACAACTTTTCTGAAGCGTTATACAACGTTTGGGACAGAGAAAGTCCAACGGTCAAAAAAATTATCAGAACGTTGTACAACGCTATGAAGCGTTATACAACGGAACAAAGGCCAAGCGTTATGTAACGTTATGAAACGTTAAACAAATCTGACTGTAACGTTATAAAAATCTGACCAAACGTTACACGCCGATTCTCTCAAAAACTATCGAAATTCCAGAGCTAAAACGTCATACAACGATAGGCAAACGTTATACCACGTTTGAGAAAAGAACCGTCATACAACGTTATGAAACGTTATACGACGTTTCAGAAAATTGAAAATTTCTTTACTTAGCATTCAAGCGTTATACAACGCTATGAAGCGTTACACAACGCTTGAACCAGAATACTGGATTTTTGCTACAAAGTGCTCAAGCGTTACACAACGTTACATAGCGTTATACAACGCTTGAGCCAGAAAACTGAATTTTGCTGGAATCTTGAGCTTTTCTGCTATCTAGACCATTCCAAGGATAAGTAAGGACTAAAGTATACCTTCTATCCTAGTCTAAGCTAGCCTACAAGCTCCCTAAAGACTTGATCTTGATCTTGCAATAATCTTTTATCCAAATCTTCATAAATTGCATCTTCTTCCTATAAATTCCTATAAAGCTCAAAGAAGATTGTTAAATGCCAAATGATATTGTTTTGTAATCGACAAACCGAGAGTAGTTTAGTACAACACTTCCTAATAAGGTAAGCGACTTAACCAATTTCAATGTTTAGTGGAAGCAATTAAGACTTTAGACCGGTTTTTGGGAATTTTAAAACTCAAAAAAGATTATTAAATATCAAATGATATTGTTTTGTAATCGACAAATCGAGAGTAGTTTAGTACAACATAAGTGTTATAAAATTTGGAGTTGATTTGATACTTGATTAAATGCTCAAATTATGAACGTATTAGAATTAACCAAATCAGATTCGTTCATTTGTTGAACACTTAATCAAGTACTAAAATCAACTCCAAATTTTATAAAACTTATATAAAAACGCATCGTCCATAAAATTGAACAAAATTAACGATTTGAATTCAATAATTAACGATTTGGATACGGACCCAAACACAGTCCGAGGAACGAATGCTCTGATACCAAATGTCACACCCCGTATCCGAAATACGAGGCGTGAGGTGAGACAGTATCTTTCGCATCCATCCGACGGTCCAGCAACCTACGTCACAAGAAATAAAAGCAAACGGAGTCAGCTACAAAGCCGAGTAACCGGTTACTTAACGACGCAACTTCTCTATAACCAATTTATATAACCAAAAATCAATCGATCGGATTAATCCACACATCAATAACAAACAAATTTAATATATTTTACAGAGATCAACGGGTCTAGGTTTTCTCAAATCCACTTTCTCATATCACTTTTCCACTAGCGCGAATCCCTCTTTAGACGATTCCGCTTCACATTCCATTCCACTATTCCATTTTCACTTTTCCACTTCAATTCAAATTACATTAAAGACCCGTTGACTCGCAAAATACATCAATCACAATTCTCATATATCAATTCAATTCAATCAATAAGCCAAACGATATTTAAATCAATCAATACGAAAATTAAATTATAGAGAAGTCCGATTACATGACGAACAATTTAGATAAATGAAACGACCAACGATCGCTGCATAGTACTCGAATTCAGATTGGTCGATTGGACTTCTTAATTGGATATATAGTCTTTGAATGAGTGGATTTTATTCTCGGTTTGCATCATCGAATGAAACGAAATAAAAATAAGTATATCAATCAAAGGGAATGAGACCTTAATGAATAGACATGGATACAAAGGGTGCGGGGCTATGAATATAAGGAAGGAGATTAATTATCATGTTGACAAGGCAATAATTAAAGCTCCGTTTTCGAGGATGGATGAAAGGTTTCATGAAAATTTCTTGAACTGTAAATTCTATGTCTAATGGAAAATATTTCAAAGGTGGTTAATTGGTAAGAGATTGAAACGGTGTAAACAGAGATACATAAGGGATGCAACTGACGCTTAGAAAGAAAGGGTGTATATATTAGTGATCGGACTTGCAAACAAAATTACGGTTACTAAAATAGTAATTATAATTGAATAAAAAAAATCAGATGGGAAATGATGTATCGCTAGGGGCAAAAAATAGGAAGCAAAAATGAGTAGCGACAAAATAGGAAGCATATATGAGTTTTTATATGCAGAACGTGTGTGGCCTCCCAACACAAATAAAATCAAATATTTAAGAGATTTATAACAGAATTAGAAAGGGTACTCATTTCTAAAGCAAAATACAATTGATAAAAAAAGTTTTATATGCGCACAAAATAAGATATTGGATAATTGTAGTCAAATAGGAAGAAATGAATTTAATACATCGGTCAAAAGGAGGTCAACAAGAATTGGAACAATTGAATAATATACAATTTATACAATTAAAATAAAAATAAAACAAAATAATTATTTTGGTATAAAATTAATTAGAAAATAGGTATATATATATAAAAAAAAATCAAGGGTGTTACATAACTAAAGTTGTCACACCCCGAGTCATTTTTAGACGACTCGCGAGTGCATCTCAACAACCCACAGCGTATTTCTACGCAAGGCAAAACAAATATCACATACATACCAATAATTCGTACATATAATGCCACAAAACTTTGTTTTATCAATAAGAAAAGAATTAGATTAACGGCAAGGACTAACATGGTGAGATGAACACGAGACTCCCATGCTAGTTCAATGTATAAAAATATTTAAACAAAATAGAACAATACAGTTAGTGGCATTTATTTGACCCGTTTAATTTTCTCTCTTTTCTTGCGAAAGCTTGAACTCATCATCTTTAATACCTGGAACCCATGTAAAATGGAAAACGGATGAGAGACTGAAATAATCTCTCAGTACGGTATTCAGTTCCAGCCCGGAGATTTGTGAAATTTAATAACTCAGTAATATGTCAATAAAACAAAATGAGAATAACTGGATGCAACATGAATTCTAACATAACCACTTTACTATACTGATGGAAATCTTGAATAGTTCAGAAACAAATTTAATTGACTTCACAAATCTTTACTCAAATTAATACTTTTAATTCCACTAGATAACACGCCCCACTTACCAAGCCCACTAGTTTGACCTTTATCCACTATCCCAAGAAGCCCACTTATCCGTCGCGAACGGATATCTTCTGAGGAGCGCACTAGTACTAGAGCACCCAAGCCAAACGCCTGGTACAACGGTTATCGTCCACTTCCACTTAATATTTACCACTTCCACTTAACATTTACCACTTTAATATCCACTGTCTTTACTCATTAATGCTAACAATAAACTTTACGTAAAATAACATCTATGGTATTTTCTAATTGATACTAACCAATATGCAAATACAATTGTATATCCAAACCATGCGTATTATCTACATGACCTTTATGTACACTTATCTCTTTCTCATAAAAAATTTGTGTAATCACTATTAAGAGAAATGCAACTATGCACTATGTAAAATTAATAGCAATTAAAATATAAAGGAAAACAAAACATATAATTCTTATTATAACTATATAAGATATATAAAAGTAAATTTCACATCAAACCAGGATCCGCACCTGACACGACAGCTAACTCACTTACGATCGTCCAATCCAACAACAAAGTCGTGAGAATTTCCACACTCCTAATCTTCTGCGCCCGAATTAAAGTTCAGAACTCCAATCACAACTATCTTCTGCACATTCAAACGGAGATCGAGAGTAGAATAAAGAATTGGTCAAAGTAATTACATATTTGGGAATGGATCAGGAAGGGGTTCGGTTATAAAATGAAAAATGAAAAAGAGTATCGGAATTGACGACAAATTAATGGCACCTCTTGGAGAAATTACTGCCGACTTATAAAAATCAAAATAACTACCTATGTTGAAATTAATTAGCGCCTCTTAATAACCGATTTAAAATAACTACCAGTCAAGACAGCCAAAACTAACTACCGACTCAAGCATACGAAAATAACTAAAGTACAGGCTCGTTTAAATAAAATTAATTAAGATCAATATCAATTAGTTAGACAAAAATTTATCGGCTAATTCTCGTATTGATATAGGCAAAGAACAGTAACAATATGAAAGTTTACACATGGACACTAAAAAATAATGTTACAACATGCTAAAAATTTGGGTTGTGACATCATCCAAGCTCCAGCCAATCATAACTCTTCCCGTTTTGATCTAGGTGATACTATCAGTGACTTTGACTCCTCTGAGTCACTTGGATATGAGGATTTAGCAGCTGACGACTCCAACTGAGTTGCACCTTGCTGCCCTTCTTTATCTACTTTATGTTCCCTTGATTAATTTTGTCACATTGTTAAATGTGTTTTGCTTTCAATATTTAATGATTCCTAAACTTAATTTATTATTTTGGAATGTAAGAGGTATTTGTGATAATGATAAATGCGTTATTGTTAAAGACACTGTCTCTAATGCAAATTGTGATATTGTATGCTTGCAAGAAACGAAATGGAGTACTTGTGATTATTTTCAGATTAAGAAAGTTTGTCATTTTTCTTTCAACTCTTACTCAAAAGTTGACGCTCTTGGTGCAAGTGGAGGTATTCTGAGTGTGTGGTCAAATAGGTTATTAACAATTGATATAAGGAAAAAATTTTTCTGTGCCCCTCAAAATTGAGGAAATGGTGGATTTGCCCCCCAAAACTTATTTCTTCTCTTTTTGCCCCTCAAAATCAGCCACTCTTTCTGAAATTATCCCTTTCCTTTTTTTATAATATATTTAACTATAAAATAATAAAAATAAAAATATATGACCATTATACCCCTAAACTGCCTCCGTCTCTCTCACTCGCACAAAGCCTCCGCTTGTAGTGGTATACCCTGATCAACCCATTCCTACTACCTCGTGTTCTTTTGTGTCTCTTAGGGTCTGCTCCAGGAAGCTATATATGAGGGAATGGAACGGAAAGTTAAGTAAAGAGTGACCGTTTACTTGCTCCAGCGATAAAAACACAAGGCAATGGAAGGTGAGATGGGGTGCGTCAGTTCCATTATATTCTGAATTTTGGTACCCTCCGATTTGGAGGGTACAAGAGGTAAGATTGATCAATTTACAAAAATATCCTCCAAAAGACAACGACTAATATAATGAGTAGGGGTAAAATGGTCAAGTTTATGTGATATTTAATTGATTAGCTCTTTCCATCCTCTTTCCTCGCGTGAAGACCTGGAGCAAGTAAACCAAGAATTATTTTTCTTTCCATAACTTCATTTTCCTCTTCCATCTTTTCCTCTACGTTCCCTTCCTTTAATGTTGAAGTTCTGGAGCACAGCCTTAATGGCTGGGAATTTCTTCTCAAAATAGAGGACTAGCTAGCATTTGCTAAGTAAACTCTACAAATAAAAAAGAGAAGGAAGCTGGTCCATTTCCTTGAATGGATCCGACACAAGAAAAAAAAAATAAAATAAAAAAAATGAGGAGCCATGAACCCCACGGGTCAGATCCATCTCCCCCAATTGACATTCAAACAAACTCCTTCTCCGATTGGCCAACTCCTGCTCGACCCCACCTATCAGTGCCCTCATCCCAACACAAATGGCGAGCCGTGATTTGCTTCTGCCCCTAATCCCACATTTAATCTAGTTAACAAAAACAAAAAACAAAAATCTACGAAAATTGGAAATTGAAGGAGACGAAACTAGTCTTTGACAAAAGTTGTTCCGACCAATCACTTCACCATTGACAGAGTTTGACCTATCGCTGAAATTTACATGACGAGGAGAGCTCAACGGTACCACTTTCAACTACCATGGTGAGCTCCTTACCATTTAATTCGATATAGAAACTAATGGAACATAAAGAGAAAAGAACTTTTAATTAGAGTGATTTAAAGCTTGAGAGCTCGAGCTACATGGATCTATAGCCTCGTGAGTATGCCGTGAGTAATTTCATGTCATCAATTGGGGCTGTCGTGGAGTGAATAGAGACAGAAGTTTCATGCGAGTGAGACAGAAGGAGGCAGTCTGGCTTTTGAAGAATGGCTTCATGCGAGTGAGGGAGACGGAAGCAGTTTAGGGGTATAATGGTCAGATATTTTGTTTTTATTATTTCATTGTTAAATATATTATAAAAAAAGAGAAAGGGGTAATTTCAGAAAGAATGGTTGATTTTGAGGGGCAAAAAGAGAAAAAATTAGTTTTGGAGGGCAAATCCACCATTTCCTCAGTTCTGAGGGGCACAGAAAAAATTTTCCCTTGATATAATTAACCGTTCTTTCTCAACTACTGTCACGTTGAGTTTGAATAATTTTACTTTCATGGTGACAAATGTTTATGGGCCTTGTGATGAGTCTATTAAAATGAACTTTCTTGATGAGTTAAGATCTATTAGATAGACTAATGACTTACCTTGGATTCTGGTGGGTGATTTTAATCTAATTCGTGCCTCCCATGAAACAACCGGAAATAATAGACATCTTGGGTCTATGTTAGAATTCAATCATTCTATAGATGAAATGGCTTTGACTGAAGTTAATCTCTTAGGACGACAATTTACTTGGTCTAATAAAAGACCAAATCCTACTTTTTCAAAAATTGATCGTGCTTTCATATCACATCACTGGTTGGAGTTTGATGTGTGAGCTTAAATACCCAAAAGTAACCTAAAAACAACCGCAAGCGTACGGTAATTTCGTTGGTACAGTCGGGGTCGTATGCACAGGGACGGTAAGATGAGTACTAAACCTTACTTATTCACAAAATCTAGACGAAAAAAGGAAGGGTTTCGGGCTTAATCAACAAGTAACAAAAACAATAAACCAAAGGTAAACAGAACAAAAGCAAGTTTTGGTGTTTTAAGAGGTAAAATAAGGTATAAACATGTCCTAGGGGTTCGGCTCCACCTTGGTTAGGCTTCGGACTGTCAACGGGCGTCGCTCTCGTGCCGCACCGTCGACTCGTGCGTGCCTGGAGATCCTGTGCGACCGCACAGGGATCCCATGCGACCGCACGGCCCTAGGTTAATGCTAAAATGACACGAAAACTCAGCTTCTGACTTGTGTGGGACAGATCTAGCCATACCTAATCTCCTGAACCTCAACTCTCGTAATTTTGGTCACAGAACCTGGCATGGAACCTAGTCTAAAGCCCCCATTAGGTAATTAACCCTCAACTCTCGTAATTTTGGCTTAAATACCTAAGTCCACTTGTTGGTTCTCTAAGGCATCTACTAGACTCTCGCCTAAGCAGAAATTTGTCCCTCTCGAGCTTAAATTGGTCACCTCTCGGCTCCTAACCTACCTTAAGCACTTATTTGGTTCAATTAAACAATCTACACCCTTGCCTAGATTAGATGCGGCCGTTCACCTAATAGGAGGTTCAATCAAGTAATTCAACACAAGCAAGCATAAATATTAAGAAACCAAGCAAGTAGTACATAATAGAAACCAAGAAACAAGTCAAATCAACAAACCTAACCTCAGTTTCAACTAGCCCTAGAACATAACTAAATTTAGCCTAACATAATGCTAAAACAAACAACTAAAACAAGGGAAACAAAAGATACAATCTCCATGGAAACCAAAATAGGAAGAGGAAGGCGAAAGCCCCTTCTCGAGCCTCTTCTGACTTCTAGATTCGTCGGGAGGTCACTTTGGTGGAAGGATGGGGTGAAAGGAAGTCGAAAGGGGGGTTTCCAAGGCGGCAGGGAGGTGGTGCGGTCGCACGGGACCCCTGTGTGGTCGCACAGGGGCCGCAGGAGGTAGATCGGGTTAGGTTTCGGTTGCGGCGCCGCCAAGGAAGAATGGGGAATGAATGATGCCCTAATTCGGCACTTTGGGCGCCTTATATAGGGGTCGGGGTAGGGTTTGGAGCTCCGTGCAGTCGCACAAAAGGCCCGTGCGGTCGCACCAAAGTCATCGGCCCAAACTTGAGTCATGTGCACCTCTTCAAGGCCCAAAATAGGCCTGTGCGGTCGCATGGAAGGCCTGTGCGGTCGCATGGAAGGCCTGTGCGGTCGCACAGGGTCATCTGAGGTCTGATTCGTGTGTTGGTTCGTGCCGCATTGAGTCGTTTTCGCTGCAAATTAGCTCCAAGTCCCTACAAATAGAAATGAAACCCAAGCAGTACCAAAATTCTACAAAGATAAATAGAAAACAAGTAAAAGCAAATAAAATTAAGGGTTTTAAGTTATGATTTGGGTTAAAGTCCGGCCTAAAACCATATATAAATACGTGATATCAGAGTTTAATATTAATGTCGTCCTTGAGAATTTAACTACTACAACCTCTGATCATGTGCCGCTAAGGTTATCTATTACACCAAATACCCGACTCATTCAGAGAAGGTTTAAGTTTGAGAAGTACTGGTTTAAATCACCGGATTTACAGGAAACCATTTCACAAGCTTAGAATCAGTGCCAAACAAATAGTTCAGCAATCATTAACTTGAATCGCAAACTCTCTTTTACGGCGAAAACCCTCATCAAATGGACAAATCAGAAATTTAAGAGCTTTAATAGCAATTTAGAAAGGTCCAAATGAATGATCAGATTACTTGACCAGCTAGAGGAGGTCAGGGTTCTTAACAATTGTGAGTTCCAATTAAGAGTCCATTTGCGAGAGCTTTGTTTTCGTCTCATACACATTCAAGAGGAAAAATGGAAACAACAAAGTTCTGTTAACTGGCTAAAAACAGGAGACAAGAACACATCTTTCTTTCATGTTGTTGCCAATTCAAGAAGATTACAAAACCATATTTCCATGCTTGAAGTTGAGTCATCAACTTTTCGAGAACAAAGTGAAATCTCACAAGCTTTTTTCAGCACTACAAATCCTTTCTAGGAACTCAAACTCCAGTGACGTGTTCGTTCGACCTCACTGGAATTTTAGGCCCGAAATTTAACCTTGAAGAATTAGGACTCCCTCTAACTGAAGTTGAAATCTCTGAAGCTATTTCTACTCTCTTTGCTGGCAAATCTTCAGGGCCAAATGGATTCCCAATTGAATTCTATAAAAAGTTTTGGACAATTATAAAACAAGATGTTATGGCTGTTGTCAATTAATTTCAAACAGGGAGCATTCATTTCCAAAGACTCAATAAAGCATATATAACTTTGGTCCCGAAAATTCTTGATCCAAAATGCTTCAGTGATTACAGGCCCATCAGTGTAATCAACTCGTTCCCAAAAATCATTACTAAGGCATTGGCAACTAGACTTCAAAGAGTTATAGACAAGTTGATAAGCCCACTTCAAATAGCTTTCACTAAAGGGAGATCCATTATGGAATCATTCTTAACTGCCAATGAATACATCTCTTTTTTCCATAAGGAGAAAATACCAGCAATCGTCTATAAAGTCGATTTTGCAAAAGCTTTTGACACGGTATCGTGGACCTTCCTAGTTAATTTAATGGTAGAAAAAGGATTTCCTCCTACTTGGATTAACTGGATTCTATGCATCCTCCGATCTTCCTCTTCATCGATCAGAGTCAATGGGATAGACATTGCCTCTTTTAAACATAAAAAGGGACTTAGACAAGGTGATCCTTTATCTCCTCTGCTGTTCAATTTGGTAGTTCAGGCACTTCAAAGTTTCCTACAAAATGCATCTACTATCTCAACAACTTAGCTTTCGCCCAATTGCACTCCAGTATGCTGATGATACTATTCTAGTTATGGAAGCTGATCCGCATACTTTAAAGGTCGTTGCTGAGGTTCTTCGTAATTTTTCTTTAATTACAGGACTTCAGATCAACTACAACAAAAGTGCCATCGTCCCAATCTCCCTTACTTTGGAGGCAGCTGCTACCGCATCATCTATCCTTGGTTGCTCTAGGAAAGAACTCCCGATGAGTTATTTGGGACTACCTCTATCGAGAAAAAAAATTGAGAAAGACTGACTTCTTACCATTCATACAAGCAGTTCAAAACAGATTAAAAGGTTGGAAAGCACGATTTCTATCAGTTGGTGGCAGACTGACGTTGGTAAACTCCGTACTTTCTGCTATGCCCTTGCATTACATGCAAGTACTACGCCTCCCTGCTTGGAAAGGCAATGAAAAATGTGTCGGTGGTCACTGTCTTGTAGCTTGGCAAAACTGTTGCCTACCAAAGAAGATTGGAGGTATTGGTATTCTTAATCTGGATTGTCATAACCAAGCTCTTCTACAAAAATGGCTTTGGAAATTAAAATCAGAACCTGAGTCTATCTGGACAAAGACGGTTCATACACTGTATGGCACTTCAGAAATTACAGAACTTTCATCGATGCAACATATTTCACAATGTTTGAAGGACATCATTGGGGGTTCTCCATTTTTAAACTTTTCTATTACTCAAAACCCTCAAGATGGCAGAATTACCTGGCGTTGGACACCGGATGGTAACTTCTCTTCCGCCTCTGCTTACAAACTACTCATCGACCCAGGTCTGAGAAATCCGATTCTCGCTTTCATTTGGAAGATAAAAGCTCCCACCAAGGTCAAAGTTTTCATTTGGCTCCTACTTAAGGACAAAATTTTGACCCAATCAAATTTGCAAAAACGAAACTGGCCTTCAATTCCCAATTGCATCCTCTGTCCTTCTTCTTCTACCGAAGATAGTGAACATTTATTTTTGGAATTTGTTTTTGCAAGAACAACTTGGTCTCAGCTGATGAGATCAAATCATTATGCTTGGTATAACAACATAATTGATTTTTGGTGGAAGAATAGAATCTCTACAAATAAGTCGAAACCCATCCTTTGGGATTCAACTTGGGCGGCAAGTTGTTGGTTAATCTGGAAGGAGAGAAATGCTAGAATTTTCAATAATCATGCCTCCACGCCCGCACAATTGGCCAGTGATATTCTCATCTTATCAAGACATTGGTTCCTAAACTGCTGACTTTTTATTGTTGTTTTAGGACAGTTTTTTTTGGTGTCTTTCGGACATCTGTACTTTTTTCTTTTTTCTTTTTATAATTAGCTTGTAATTTTTAAATTTTTTTTATTAATAAATTTGTTGGTTGACACTCGCCAACTAACCTTCAAAAAAAATATTAAAAAAACAAAAGGACTGCAGCAGTCATTGTTTTTTTGTGTCGATTTGAGCAGGGTGGATTTCAGCGATTTTTCCCTTCTCTGCGCGCATGTTTGATCCCAATCCAACGGTTGAGACAGGAGGTCGGACTCTGCTGATGGTCAACAGAGATACGATTCCGGTTCAGACAAATTGCTAGTGTTTTATCTGATAGCTCTGTTATTGTATCACATAGTAAAATATATTAACAAAATCAATGAATCATATTTATTAATATTAAAGATAAGATATAATTTTATCTGGTTTGTATTACAAAGTTTGTTAGATGCTTTTATAAGCTGTAGATGTGCGCGTTTTGTGAGGCTTGAGATTTTCTCTTATACAAATATGATGAAAGCACTGATCACTCGTAACAGATTCATGTTACTTAAACCAAACAAATATTCTTTGAAAATAATTATGAAATGATGTTCTTTCCTATATAAGTATCAATTCCTATATTATATAAGAATTTCGTATTAATTGATTCATAAATAGTTTTAAATTGATCCTATTAAATTCGATCCAAATCTAATAGAGTATATCTGAATTATCCATTTTTTCTAATTTTTGAATCATTCTACTGTGGACAGAATTTAAGTCCGATTTTTAATCCCGACTGAATCAGACCCATCAATAAAATTCAGAGTTGTTTTTAAGCGCAATTTTTAAGCCCGATTTCATTAAACTGTGTCCACATTAGCATTTGCCTTTTTTCTAATATATATATTGATGCGAAGTCGAGACAATCGTCATCAGTCCCGAAAATGCGGTCGATTTGAATACCCAAACAAATTAAATAAATAAAAATGGGGTTGATATGCCTTTATAATTATAAGCGGTGATTTTTATTTTTTAAAGAAATTATAAGCGGTGAATCTTGGCCCTCCCTCACAGGCTCACACTCTCTAGGAGAACACTAGCAAATATGGCACCTGAAAATAATACGTCTCTATTTTACTCTTGCAAACCTCAGTTCTTCAAAGTTATGTTTCCAGATCCCTTTGCCAATCAAGTATGCATCTCTCGCTCGCTCTCTCTTTTGTCTATCTCACACATGCGCGCACCTCACCTCTTTGTGTGTCATAAGGTTTTTCCCTTGAAAGAAAGCTAGTTTATTCTTGAAAGTTCAATTAACTTTTTATGTATATATATTAAAGCTTCTCTTTTACTCCTGAAAACATATATATTTTTATGTTTATAATATATAAATTATTTATAATATTAGAGTATGTACATGTGGTGTTGCGCAAAATTTATTAGTAGTCTTACTATAATCTGTACATCAACTTGCTTCTTTTCACTTTGTTCTGTTTTTTCTAGACGATTCCTCGCAATTTTCATCTGAAAACATATATATTTTTATGTTTATAATATATAAATTATTTATAATATTAGAGTATGTGTGGTGTTGAGCAAAATTTATTAGTAGTCTTACTATACTCTGTACATCAACTTGCTTCTTTTCACTTTGTTCTGTTTTTTCTAGACGATTCCTCGCAATTTTCATATGAACTTGCCATATAAGCTCCAAAAAATGGCCACCCTGTTCATCCCAAATGGGAAGCTCTGGCACGTAGAAATCTGCCGCACCGGCCAAGATATATACTTTAAGAAAGGATGGTCCGAATTCGCAAAGGCGCATGACTTGCGTACCGGTTACTTTGTTGTGTTTCGTTATGAGGGGAATATGATTTTTAAGGTCAAGATCTTTGACACATCTGGTTGTCTTAAGAATTACTCTATCACAAGCAATGAAAGGCGTACTTCTGCCTACATTGAAATCGAAACATCATCGGAGACTGGAGCTCAAACACCTAAAGAGATTTCTCATGGTCAGCTCACATTACATATGATGATTTGAATTTTTGCATTTCATTATGGTCCCAGAATCTAGATTGGCAATCCATACTTTTTATTAGTGGTGATACATTTCGTCTTTTAATGCATGCATATAAAACAGAAATCACATCACATACTCATGCTAAAAGAAGGAAGTTGACAAACGGCGAAGCACAAGAAATTGTTAAAAGGGAAGAGGCATCGACTTCCCAAAAGATATTGCCAGAAAAGAAAAGCACAAAGAGCAGGCTTGACTCCACTACTTGTTCAAAGCAGTTCGAGAAGATCCTTAGGCCTTCCTGTTTTAGGGGGTTCTTAGTAAGTTTCCGTTTAATTAGTGCACTCTAATTTATTACTGTTCTGAAGTGGTTTAATTCATTCAGCTGGTATATGCGCCGACTCTTTTTTTCAATTAGTACTTGGTCCATGTTGGTTGTGCAGCCGGGACATACGTACATTGGTCATTACTCAAAACTAATAAAAAAACACATGCATATTAATTTAATTATTACTGTGCTGTTTAATTCTAGTCATTGTGATTTTTTTTTTTTTTCTTTGAGAAATTCGGAATGATTCTGTTTAGGGGTAAATATTGGCTTGGTGAGTTATCGGGTAATTTAGTGACATCATACATATAGGTTCATTAAAATTGGGGATTACTAGTCATTACTTGAAATTATAAAATACAAAAGTTGAGGTGATTTGAGCGACTAAAAGTCATTTCAGTTGTTGGGTACTCGGAATTTCATTATAGTTCTAAAGAGGTTGTTAGCCCTTTTTTTTTTTTTTTTTTTTTTTTTTTTTTTTTTTTTTTTTTGAGGGCCAGCAAAGAGCTGACAAATTTCTATTAATAATGAAAAAAAGTTTACAAAGAGGTTGTTAGTTTTATAGTTCTAACAACCTCTTGTAAGCGAAAACAAAAAATGTTTAAGAAGCTACCTTAATTATTTTCATCCCAAAGTGTATAAAATAGAACCTCATTGTTATTTTCTTTTAAATGGATCAAGATTTACTGCTCATGGAGATTTAAACTCATGATCTTTTATATGTTATCATATTACCTTACCACTCAATAGAGTTCTCGTATTACAATTTACAAATCATCCCTAGCTCGACTGAAATGGAAGACCTAAAAGAATGAGCAGCATCTCAATGAAATAACACGCATTATCTAGAGACACAAGGATCTCCATATCATATAGTCGACTTAAAGAATGCATAAATAAGTAATCATAAGCAGAGCATAACTGCATATACTTTATTAGATGTGCACGGTGCACCGATACAAGATGTTCATGCAGCAGATTCCTAATCAAAGGGATCAAAGCTATAATCAATGCCTATCAGAATTAGTAGTTTGTTCAATCCAATTTGTACCTTATATTAATCATCAATATCAACTCAATTAAGACTTGTCCAAACTCAATTTCATTAAATCCAGAGTTTAGTGTACAACAACCTGACCCATGACCCAACTTTATTAATTATTGGAAAATTAAATTGTGATTGTTGTAGAGAATTCCTAAGGAGTTTTGTGTGAACAATGGACTTTTAACAACACGCACCATTCACCTGAGAAAGAGCTCATCAGAAGGGAGGCCATGGCCAGTAAAGTTCTATCTTAGAGCTGCTTATGGTCTTCTAAGCAGGGGATGGAGAGAGTTCATAGAGGCAGCTGGATTGCACGAAGGAGACCTATGCATCTTTCAGCATGTATCCGAAAACTCCCTAGTTGTTGATGTGGTAAAGAACATTATTCTTGAAAACTGTTTTATTTAGATAATTAGTTCGAGGGCTTTGGGTACCATTTCATTTTATAATCAAGCAGAGATTGATAAAAAGTTTGGTCAAGTAAAGCTTAATTGCAAAGTTCAAGGTCAATGGCAGCTCAATTGCACGATCAAGTTCAACAAAGTCTCAATTGGGTTGTTCTGTGAAATTGGAGAACCTTATGGGCTTGTGGGTCAATATTGAATTTGGTTATTATCACTGCCGCCTTTGATGTAGATTTCGCAAGAGAGTAATACTGTCAGGGAAATGGAAGGAAAAGTTAAGAAAGGATCAACTTCATCAGTTGGGGCCTTGAAGGAGAAGCATGTTCGACAGACTAACCAATATTCAAGGCCAATTTTGGAATGTGGAAGAACTGTGAGAAAATACCATCTTACTCATTCCTACCAGGTATCTGGGAGACTTTATTTTATAATTTCTAAAATTTTAGTGTCTAGTTTAATGGATTTAGACAGGGTCTGGTATATGAATCCCAGTTTTTAATTGCCTACAAACAGGAATCCTTGGGGATTTTAACTTCCCAATTTTGCACATGGATGTTTTTTCTTTGATATTATTTTCATTCACCTGTATATAACTTTCTCAGGTTCCTTTCCTGGTTTATTCTTTCTCGTCTCCTAAAATTGCATTTAATATTGGTACGGCCTACTTACCTAAAAGAAAATAAAATTACACCAGAAGACAGATGGCATTATCACACGAATTTCTTTTTGTACCTTTTTTTTATATTATCTCTGTTCAGCTCTAGCAATAATCTATCTCACTACTTCAATCTGAAAAATCTAAATATCACAGAATACATATATGGTTTTGACTCGTGTCATATTTCGTTGGATGTTATTATCACAGTCGCTAGCAAAGACATTTTGCTTGGACAACAATCTCACATCAAAGAGTGTTGTAACGCTGAGAGATCAAACAGGAAAGGAGTGGCATGTGAAATTCTGTATGAATTCACAAGAGGGTCGACTGAGCAGCAAAGGGTGGACTGATTTCTCCAGTGAACATGGATTAAAAGAAGGCGACAAGTGCATTTTCAAGCTCATTGAAAGGGATACTCTGCTTGTTCGCGTTGTAAAAAGTATCAGCAGCTAGGTGGAGCAATTAGAAGAATGCAAGATGTGAACGGGTGGGGCACACACCATTGTGCATGTGTTTTTTTAGAAGTAAATGGTGAACGACAGCCTGTTTTGCAAGATAAAAACCAACTTTTTTATCCATGAATATTATGTAATATTAAAATTTATGTGCTATGCTACAACTTCAGCCGATAGTTATTACCACCTCTTACTGCCAAACCAGCCTCTGTCAAGATATCTAAAAAAAGCCCACTTACTGCCAAATGAGCCTCTGTCAAGATATATCTATAAAAGCCTCTTATTGTGAAATTAGAAGCAGGTTGCAGAAATCTTGGTTTAAAAAGTCTATATACCTAATTGACCAATCAAGTTTAATTGTCCTTTTTTTTTAATTGAAGAACAGACCCCCAAGAAAGGGATCCTGCATTAAGTTTAATTGTCCATGTAATTGAGCGTCAATAGTATAAATAGTATCAATTAACCAAATAGTATGTCTCAAGTCAAGGCTTCATTTTTTTTATCCACCATATGGTCGGTTCCCATTAGGCAGAAAAACTTTTGAAAAAGAATTGAAAATTTCTGGCTATGATTACAATTTTGGATACTAGATTTCAATGCGCAATGGGCATGTAATCAAATTCGTAGCTATAAAATTGAATTCACAACGGTGAACGTACCATTTTTCTTTCATGTAGCCTCCGCGCGTATTCGTACCATCTTCCTCTATTCGGGCCGATCACAATAAAGGGGCCAATAACAAGCTTATTTTTGTTGAAATTAAGCTTCTGTCCAGTGTGTATGGTACGTTCACCGTGGCAATTATTAAATCTGCAATGCAACATTACTTCTGTCCAGTGTGTTTAGGGGTCAAGTGTCTCAAGCCCCACAATGTTTTATAAATGTAAGGTTATGTGTAGTTCTGTCTAGTGTGTATTCTCCAGACTTTATTCCCAAATAATGAAAGGTTTTTTTTTGTTTTGGTGCAGATAATCATTCCTAGGTTGGTTAATCGATATGCTAGCACTGAAATTTATTATTTATTTTTGTTATAATGACAAATATGCTAATGCTTTTTTAAAGTTTCAAATAGGAATCGTTATGTACTTCTCAGTAAGTACCCCTATGGAACTTCTTCTCAAGCATTAAATCGAACACCTTGCAGGCACTAAATTCAGTGTTTCGTTTAACAAGGAAATAACAATCGGGGGAAAAACCTCAAGAACAACCATCTGTCATTCGTATAGACCGTAGGGGGTTCAAAAGTAAAAATTAATCTGCACTACCGCGGAGCCTTCACACGGGTTGACTCAAGGAAGCAACACGTTTTTGCATCCATAAAGCATACATTGACCACAGTCTACACTCTACAGACATATTCTCTGCATACCATTGAAATTCGTGAATTGAAAGCGCGAACGGTCCGGATCTGTATGACTGTATGGAGTATGGACCGTTCCCGCCCGAGAAAGGATTTCGCTATTTCAGCTGAACAAAGAGGATCCGTGTCCTTAAATTTATTTTCGGTATTTTTCACTAATTAATATCGAAATTAAAGCACGTGTCAAGTTTTAAATATCCACCGATAAAATTTTACTTTTAAGTTGACGGGTCCTCCGATAGAAAGTTTATCAGCAAACTTGATATATACGTTTATCAAACCTCCGGTATTCTTTTTTATTAATTTTCTCTTTTTTTTTAAAAAAAAAAAAGTTCTCTTGTAAGAACAAAATTGTTTTTTTTTTTTTTTATGTGCTGAGTCTTGGCCACTTGGGGAGAAAATTTTTTTAAATGGTATAGGTTTATATTACCAAATATTATGAGTTTATGACTAACTGAACGATTATCAAAATTGAAAATATACAGATCTTTTTAATAATATAAATAAATAAGTTTTTTTTTTCCTCAATATGATGCAATATGAAAAGCAATTTATTGTCGATAGAGTAGTTTGAAAAAGAAAACTTTATAGTTTTATTAGAACTTGACTGGTGAGTAAGCAGTTCTCGGATAGCATTAAAATGATTTGTAATTTATTCAAACCGCACAGAACATATAACATTTTTCCCCCTTTTTTTGGATTAACTAAGTTGCTAGGTAGTATATTTCTTTCAAACTATTAGTATATGATGTGAATGAACAATATTGAAAGCTAATTGTTGTTCGGCAAAAATAACTTTTATTTGTTATATTTGTCGAAATATTTACTATTTTGTTTTAAAAAAATTATCTTTCAAAATACTCACAACTTTTGTTAGTGATATCAGTTAATTATTTATTTGTATAAGTTTCTAAATAAACATCTGTCAATTATTTGTCATGGTGCAATCGTATCATGATATTATTTGTCGAATTTATTTAAATTGATAAATCTAATTTAACCAAACTAATTTGTATATTGAAATCTCATATGAAGCCAAGTTTTTCATTTTCTAAAAAAAACGTTAATACAATTTTGTCACATCCCGTCCTTGAATATGACAACTCCCGCCACGATAACACAAGATTAGTATTATCGTAAGGCTTTAACTAAATTCCTAACCTAACATTGACGTCCAGTTTTTTTTTTCAATGTATATCAATATAATAATAAGTGATATATTGAACAAAGTCACAACACAAGCAAATCAAGTCCAAAACCACAGCTCTCACACTATCATATAAAATACATATAAAACAAAGTCACAGTAGCATCATCATCATCAAAAAAAAAACCGTCACACACCTAACAAAGGACCACAAACCCTGAGAATAGACTCTCTATCTACAACACTTAGTCTAGCTCACATATAAACAAAGTCTAGACTAGTGTATCAAAATTTTAGTCCATCTCGACCACCAAAGCAAATCCTAACAGGTCTCAAAACACACAAACATAACACACATACTACTCCAAGATGATGCCCTCATCATCCGAGTCAGTCACTCACAACTATCACAGGGGTGGGAGGTACCGAAGGCTCTGGAACTGGAGGTGGAGCAGGCGCAGGAGCTGGAGGAGGAGTATACTCGAGATAAAAATATACACCGTCAGGAGACATAGAAACGTGGTACGTAAGGGAAGTATGCATATGAGGAACAAAAGTATGCAGATGAACATGCGACCCATCAATCACGAAGAGCGGAGGACCCCTCATCGGCCTGTGCGTACCCTGGAACCCCCAACCAATCGAGGTACATGCAAAACAAACGGAGTGAGAATAAATTCTCAGTGCGGGTTTTAGTTCCAGACGTGGATTTCTAGTTGAAATCTAAGTCCAGAATAAATCCCGTAAAATAATATGATTAATGATAAAATAATAGATAAATATTTAATTAAATGAACTTTTAAGAAAAATTATACTTAAAATGTAATGCAATACCATTATCTAGTAACCTACCGTGCAACGAAGTAAAACCGGACCTATCAGCACCATCTGTGTAACACATGCACAATAGACAAGTCAAGAAAAATCAGTAAAGTCTGATCAGTCAAATCATAAATCATATAAAGATAATTAATTACACACTCAGATCTCTCAACTCAACTAGTATGAGCAGGCGGAGAGAGATCTTCTCCAGACAGGGCAGGCGGTAGAGATTTAAAAATCCCGGACCCTGACAGGCGGTAGGGATTCCATATCCATATAGTACTATCGAACTGGCCAAAGCCGGTGGCCGACCGACTTTGGAGAGTGGTTTAATTTCTTTTAAATTCCATCCATTATCATTAACTTCACAAGACTTTCAGAATTCATTATAACAGGCAATAACTGTTGATTGAACCGATACAATGCAGTTCAATTAATCAAATGATAAACAAACTTGCCTGATTCATTAATATTCAAATTTCCAATAATGGAGATTTAACTCAACATGATATTTTTATTTGAGTTGTAATATCTGTTCCTACAACTAATATGATCGATAATTAATGCATTCAAGTCGGCACCCAACATGCTATGCACTAATTTAAAATTACCGAACTATAATTTCTATAGATATCCACGTTCCGCACCTTTATCGTTGTCCGCTTCCGAGTCAGTCCAATTTCCTGTAAAATCAAAAACCATTGAGAATTAACTAACGGTTTCAAACAATTAATTATCTAACTTAGAAACTTAGATTTCCTAGTATCCCACTAAAAATAAAATCCTTAAGTTAATTGGTGAGGTTAACTGATATTAGTTATAGCAATTGCTTGTGTTTTCATTTTTTTTTTAAGATTCTATTTATTATTCAATTTAATCTTTATTTAGTTATTTTGTTATGATTTAATAGATTTATATTGTTGTTTTCTTTTATTTTTATTCAATTTGTTCTTTATTATTTGCCTTGGTGTCACATTCCGCAGCCAAACGTGACAGCTCCCGCCACGAAAGTACAAATAATTGTACTCTCGTAAGGCTTAAACTAAAACTTAACCATAAAACTAGCATTAAATTTTTTTTTTCCTCTGATAATATAAATCGAATATTATCATATTAAGAATATAAACAAAATAAAACATAAAACAAAATATATCGACTGACAGTCGATCGCAATACATAATTATTAATAGGTAACTAACCTAACAGTATCTCCCATTACCTTATAAATACATGGTCACTAGCTTTCTGTGCAAAGGTGATCTCCGTCAACCTACCAAAAACAATTTTCTCATGCGAGTGAAGCGTTCTCTGGAACCCCCATCCGCCGAGGAACATGCAAAACAAAACGGAGTGAGAAATAAATTCTCAGTGCGGGTTTTAGTTCCAGACGTAGATTTCTAATTGAAATCTTAGCCTGAAAGTAAGACCCATAATAATCAATATGAACATGTAATCTATTCATTAAATAATTAACTGAACTAAGTTAAATCATTTATGCAATACCAATATAAATTTTCTAACCAGATCTTTAGTGACAATAAGTCAAGCACGATTCCTTTATATTCATTTTTCATGAACATGCACACAATTGAATCAAGAGCAAGACATTTTCCCTAACCCACTGGACACATGAGGGACGTATCCCTAACCCCGGGCACGTGAGGGAATATCATAATCATATAGTATATCATCAAAACTCACTCAGGTTTCCTAACCCAACCGTTTGGGCACAGGAGGAAACATTTCCCTAACCCACTGGGCACACGAGGGACGAATCCCTAACCCCGGGCACACGAGGGAATTCCATATTCTAATAGCGCTACCGAACTGGCCGAAGCCGGTGGCCGACCGACTCCGGAGAGTGGCTTGATTGACATTCAATTCCATTTACCATCTTCCAGTACCAATCACACATAACCATAATTCGAGATCTTCAGGCAAGAATAGGTTAAACTGAGACAACTCAGTTTATTCATAATAAACATGTATGCAAACTTGCCTGTCTGTCATAATCATTTTAACAAAGGAGATCATTTTCAATATGAAACTTTGAGTTGTAATATCTGTTCCTAACTCTACATGGTTATTGTGTAATGCATCCAAAGAGTTCCACAACATGCCATGCACAATTTAAAGTTACCAGGACCGGATCTCTATAAAAATCCACGTATCCGCACCTGTTGTTGGATTGGGATCAGTCTCCGCCAAGCCTCCTGTATTTTAGTCAAAAACCATTAAGATTTGACTAAATAATCCTCAAATCGATCTAACTTGAGACCCTTAATTGCGGTCCGGCTTAAGTTACCAGACTGACCAGTACTTTATTATTTATATAATAATTGCTTGTGTTTTCAGTAATTTAATTGTTATTTATTATTATCTTAATTTAATTTATTTCATTTTATTTTAATTTATTTTGATTTATGTTTATTTATTTTATTAGTTATTTATTTTATTTATCTCCTTATATTTAATTAATTAATTAATTAAATAGTTTTATGTTTACAATATTATGCTTAACATTTTCTTTATTATTAATTATTTATTTAATAATTAAATTATGTTTATTTTAATATATTATTTTGTTATATTTAATTTATTTCTTTATATTTAGTTTAAATAGTTTCTTTTAATTAATTATATTTTTGTTAAATAAGAATTCAAATCATTAAATAAAATTATAAACTCAAAATCCGAAATTCCAAATCAGAAAATCATAAAACAATTTAAAAGTCTGAAAGTTATTTGTTATTGGGATCAGAAAGTCGGTGATTTTGGTCGTCGTATCTGTTCTCGACTCACTCGAACTATTATCATCATATCCCATAAAAATCCGACTAATTAAAGAAATTCCCGACATTTAAGTGGTTTTTTCTTTAATTAATTATTTATTAATCCCACATTATTTATTAACTTAATCATTGGATTAAGTTTGTTAATTATTATTCAAATTCAGCCCACTTAATAATTAATTCCGATTTAGTTAAAGTTAAATCCGAATTACAGTCCACAAAAGTCCAAAGTATTTTTTTTTTCCTTCGGCTAAAGCCAAAATCGTCATGGCCCAAAGATCCAGCCCAGTTCGCGAACAGGTCGAGCCAGGTCAACCTGGCTAGTTGACCCAAGCCTAACACAGCGGGTCCGACATCCCAGCCGACAGGATCCGCAAACCAAGAAAAGAATCTGACCCACTATCTCATTCACTTTTCTTAAAAGAACCCTGAATCATATTATTTCATACCTAGACCCCTTTTTTTACATTCAGATCCTTTTTCTTTTGCAAACAAATCCTTTTCCTTTACCAACAGGTCCTCAACCCCAAAATTTTCACAATCCAGTGCCTGTCGCAACTCAGTCATGTACCAGTACGATACCAGAAGCGAGAACAACGTACCAAAGCCTAGTACCAAGCCTCAACCCTCAAAGACAAGCCCCAAATAACTGCTATGCATACTCAACCGAACTCAATAACCCCAAAATCGCTAAATTTTCGCTTGATATTCATATAACAGACCATATACCCTCACAATATCACTTTCAGCAGTTTGCAACACTTGGAATCCATCTTAACTCGTTTATTTATGCTAAACAAACTCATCATCAAACTCAAATGTCATTAACAGTAACTAATAACTCGGTTTTGACTCAAACCCTAAGTTTTAGACATTATCCCAAATCGGTACAACAACCAAACAACAATGATAAAAAAGAAGAGTATACCTTCGATCTTCGGTTTGCACTTCTCTTTTCCCCCGATTTCCCCTCCTCTCTCATTCTTTTTTTTTTCTAGAGTTTCTTCTAAACCGGCCAACCCCTAAAATCACCACTATAGGTGTATTTATAAGCAGAAATCAAAGAGAGAAAAGGGAAAAGAAATCAACGACGAAGATTAAACAAAAATCCCAAAATTTTTTATCGCTCTCACCGATTTCTCTGTCGTAGCATCTCACGGCTACGATTAGAGCCGACTTTTCTCGGCCGTGGCCAACGATGATTGGATGGCCACACCGAATCCCCTTCAAATTTCGTGCTAAGCGGTGCAATATCGGAGAGGAGATGAAGGAAAATCGGACAGAGAAGAGAGAAACAATGGCGGAAGGAAGGAGGGAGAGAGATTCATCCATCTGTAAAAATCGATTTTATCGATTTTACTATGGTTGGATCCCCTGTGGCAAAGAGTTTGTGGCCACAGGTGTTGCAGTTTAAAGTAATTATTTTTTTTTAATCCGAATTTATGTGTATTTAATCAATTTAACAATAAATTTCACATTTATTCAAGCTTTGATTTTGCTAGAATATTTTATACCAATTATAGATTTGACACAAAGTTAAATATTTCGAATTCGAGTCGATTTATACTACTTTTGATTTATTGGTATGTTAATTATATATTATAAATATTATAATTATTAAGAATTATGAATTTCTCATCAATTAATATTTCTAATATTTTTGTTAATTCATCCTAGTCAAGTTTAATTAGTTAAATTATCCAACTATGTTACATTCCACCCCCCTTAAAAAAAATTTCGTCCTCGAAATTTCTAAAGAGGGACTTAAGATTGGTATTTTCAAGATCAAGTTATTCGTTTTGTCTTCCCACTAGAATTTATGATTATTATTGTTGTTATTTTCCAGTTAAGCCAATTCTTTTTAAGATTCGTTTTATTTTCTTGTTGCCAGTACAGATATATCAGGGTACGACTTTAACTTCCTTGGTAGTCAGTCAAAGAAGCTAGAGTGATACTCTAAATATCACAAGATCAAATTCAATATTGGTGACTAGTCAATATTGATTTAATCCTTGTACACAGACATGTTGTTATTATTATTATCTGTTTGGTTTCATAGTAGTTATTTTTATTATCATTTTAAAGATCAGATTTGAATTCAGAGTACTGATTCTTAGAAGCAAGATTTTGAGATTTGAAAGTGATCTGATTCTGAAATAGATTAACCTATCTAATTATCCTGGCGCACTCATGTCGAGAGTAAAAGAGTAGACAAATTAATCAAGCATTAACATTCTCCAATCCAAGTGTAGAAATTTCTTATCTTGTATCCACTATATGCTGCTTCCAACCCCCTTGAATACAAATCTGACTTCCTCTCAATGCTTTCTGTCATAATTGAGGTTTTTGTTGGGTTATAGTTTCTTGTGATCCCTGTCATATTGGAGTTTGACATCATCCTTCCTTATAAAGCTTCATATGACATCATGCTTATATTTGTTATAAGCAAATCCCAACAAATGTGAGTATTCAAATCCACCACCATTAAAACTAAGATTACCTGTCCACCGTGTATTCTTCAATATTCAACTTGTCCTTCTGAAGTATTATCCATCGGTTAGGGATCATGTATTAAGCTAACATAACTTTGATACTCATATATCCTTGAAAACTGATCCAAAATCGAGATGTGAATCTCGCATTTTTCTTAAAAGATAATTTCCTTCAAATATCCGTGTTGTCTAGAACAAAGGTTCATAGATATCCTCGCTAACTCTTTATCCTTAAAATTAATCTGAATAAGGATATAATAGGCTATTTTGGTCAATCAATCTATTATGTCTCCAGATAGAGTCATATCTTTGTAGTTCATGGAAACTCTTATCATCAAATGCATTATGATACATTCATTTCTTTATCTTAGTCTTTAGGGAAATTTCAAAAGTTCGGTAGATTTCTATCAATCCGTTTTAGTTTACTAGCTCACTCGACCTCCTTCATAGATATTCTTCCACTTTCTTGTTTCTATTTGACCACCGATACTTCTTTTTTTTTTTCAATCTTTAAAACACAATTTTCTTTTCTTTCCAGAATAATTAACATACCCGGAGTTATGCACCTCCAATAGCCTTATAGTTTTTATTTCAGGGTTGCTCAGCATACAACCACTATCTCTGGATTATTAAAATTTCTATTTCATCAGTCTTGAATAAGAGATCTAACTTGTTGACTAATTCATAATATTTGTCAAATTTGATGTCTTTCCGTCAAACCCTTCTAGGTTAATTTTGTAGATTTGAGTAATTATGAGAGTTAATCTCCTGACCATGGCTATGATTAACTTCTATAAATCTCCAGTTTCTCACATTTTGGAGAAAAGCACATATCTCGTCTTGAAGGAATCTCATAAACATTTTTAATTGCCCTTATTCCTTCATGGTTTTGATTCTCTCCATTTTGTAGGGACTATATGACATGAGGTTTTGGAAATGGATATAGTTCCATGTATAAGGTCAATAGGAAATTAAATTTTATGTTTCAAGTGGAAATCTCAAAATTCTTTCTGGAGATATATCGAAATAGCTGGAAACAATGGTATTGGGAAAGAGATTAAAAGTTTATGGAGTTTAAACCCATTATTATACTTATGTGAGCTAAATCATCCAATTTTCCCCATCAACTATCTAGTTTCCTAAGTAAAAGTGTAGAATATTGGGGATAATTACTTTCCTTCTTGTAGAGTTAATTATAGCTGAATGTCGCATCAACCAATTTATTTTCGAATGTATATTACATCTTATCATCTCTATATCCCGTAGATTACTCTTCATATTCAACAGATCAATCTTACTTCTCGTCCATTCATGAAATTCTTGTAGTTTAGGCCGTGTTCATTGGTTCTGATAACTTACTCCAAGAGTATTCTAACTATCCATTACCTGTCACTATACAGTAATTGCGATGTTTATCTTTATTTTCTTCTGCTGCCATTCTTTCTTCTTAATGCATGTCGTCCATGATATCCGAAATAGGTATTACAGATCTGTTGTTGACCTAATCACCACGAGTGTAACCATATTCTTGTTATAGCATTCCATTTCCACGACTTGAGCTAGCTCCAGTGGTAGTCGTCTTTAATGCATACATAGTTGCTGGTCTTGGACAGTCTTTAACCCAGTGATCAAAGCTATTATATCAAAAATGAGTTCAGATAAAATAATATCATTGTGTTTCCAGATGCGGAAATTTACACCTACAACATCAATCAGGTTTGGAAGGTAGGGGTAATTGAACTGATTCTATAGTCTGTGTAGTTGAAATTATATGTTTGGTTCCTGCTGCATTTCATCTTCGTATAATCCAAATTAGGATCATACATTGTTGGGCCTTCCATTTCTAATATACTTCCACTTGCTCCGCTGTGTCACTCAAGGTCTGAAGTCTTTAGTTTGCTTGAGTGTCAACCGCGATAGCAACATCTGAATCTAACTCATCAAGATACTGAAGTTTTTTTTTTTCATAAGCATTATTGAAAATGTCAAGAGTATATTGAGATAAAATGAGGAACTGAGTGTTATATTCAGCAACCGTTCGTCCTAGTTGCTTGAGTGTTGCAAATTTAGTTCTTATTGCTTCCATATGCACGACTTCCATAATCTTTGTTTAAATTATTCTTCCAACTATGCTCAAAGAATTTCGAGCAGCATTTCCTTCACATCTACACTTCACTCCTTCCCACCAAGATTGAGCAGACTTTACAGATAACAAGTTACTGATCTAACCTGATGTTTTAAAGGAACTTGACATGCCTCCGAGTGAGATTTTATTGTGGCAAGCCATTCTTCTGCTGCTTTAAATCCATTTTCTTCATTAAGCCGGGGTGGTTCTAGTAGAGCAAATGCTTCCATTTCTTGAATGTAGTTTCGTCCCTGCCCCAGGGACCTTGTTTAGCTCTGTCTATCATACATTAACCACATCCATAGGCTTGTAGTATGCAATTCACTCCACCATCTTCTAATTCCATATGTCCTTTCTTGTCAACTGCAGGTATCTTCTGTTTATCGTGTCTCACATGACGTTCACAAGTGTTTTTCATCAATAAGTGTTTATCCAACTATGTTACACTTGGTATGATTTAAGATTTAATAGATTTTTATTTCTATTATTATTTTGGTTATTCTATTGATTTATTTAAATTAAATTTTTTTTAAATAATAAATTAATAAATTAATAAATAAATAAATAGATATTAATTACGAAAATTAAATTTTAGAAAAATAAATTTTAAGTTAGTTAATAAATTTAAATTAGTTAACTCTAATTCAATTAAATTTTTATTTGAATTTAATTTTAATTAAATAAATATATTTTATTTAAATTAGTTTTATTTAAATAGGTATATTTTAAATTTTATTCAAATTAGTTTTTAAATAAATTTTATTTAAATTTAGATTTTTATTAATGTTTTTTTTTAAATTCAAAAATTAGTTTATGAAATAAGAAAACATAATAAGAAAATTATAAAACATTAAACTCAATATAATTTATAAAATAAGAAATATGAAAATTCAAGATTCAAATTTTATTGTTTTAATTGTTGGGATCAGAAAGTCGGTGATTTTGTATCTGTTCTAGATTTCACTCGGACTGTTCTCATCATTTCCCGAAACCGACTAATTAAAGGTATACCCAAACGTATTGTTGGCCTTTCCTTTAATCATAGATTAAGTTTATTAATTATCCAATTATTAAATCTAATTAAATTAGATTTAAATTATATATATATATCGGGCCAACATCTAAAATTTTTTTTTTCGCACTGGGCCAACAGAGAGAAGCCCACAGCTTCTTCTCTTTTTTTTTTCTTCCTTTTTCCCTTTCTTTCCAGCAAAGCCCACGAAAAACCAGCCCAAAACAGCGAATAGGCTGAGCCAGGTCAAACTGATCCATTTGACCTAAGCCAGACCTATCGGATCCGAGTCGGTTTCCGACAAAGTCCGACAAGCACAGAAACCCGACCCAACAACTCAGCGAAAAACTTTCCAAAATCACCTCAGATCATTTTATTTTACAACTAGGCCCTTTTAATTTACATTTGGGTCCTTTTTCTTCACATTTAAGTCCTTTTCTCTCACGAATAGGTCCTCAGACCTAAAAATTTCTCACGAACCAGTCCCTAAGCACAGTCAGAACACCAGAACAATACCAGAATGGGTACCAGTGGTACAAAGACTGGTACCACACCTCACAGTGCCTGCAAACAACATCGCAAACACCCCTTAAACTACAACTTCATCACAGTTTCAAAGAATAACCCAAAATCAAGGTATCGCATGAACCCGAATACACACACCCCCTCAAATCAGTATAGCAATCACATCTACAGCAAAATTCTACATTTTCTAACTCAAATTCATCGCCACAAAGCATTTAAGATATTCATCTCCCACTGTTATTAAACAAAATCCCATAATTAACTGTTAATACCCGATTAAACCCTAATACTCAAAGTAAACCCATACCCAGCAAGTTGTTAGGAAATGCTCATATTTTAATTTTAGATTAATTACAACTAATTAATCACCATTAACAACAAGCAAATCAATAGATCTAGTGCTAAAGCAATCACACATCCAATCAAGAGAGAAGGTAGGAGAAATTGTACCTCTCATGAAATTGTATTCATGAGGCTCGAATCGGCATGGGAGTCGATGGGGTGCGTGCTCCACCATCTCCACCATCTATGGCCGCCTCTAGCCCACCAAGGACCCACCACCAAGCTCAAAGAGAATGCTAGTTCTCTTGAACCTCTTGCTAATCACCTTGCTTCTCTTAATTAACTATTTAATGGAGAGGAAGAGAGGTGGGATGCTCAACACATGAGCTAAGAGAGGAAGGGAAGAGCCATGGAGAAGAGAGAAAAATCTCTCTTCTAGGTGGAGGCGCAAGGGAGGGGAGAGGAAGAGAGATGACGGCTAGGGTTTTCTCCCAAAGAGACCCCTTTATATAGCCAACCACTCTCATCCAATTTTCATACTATTTACAAGTATGCCATCCACCCTAAGAGGCCACCTAATGGGCTCTCTTGGGCCATCTTAATAAAAGGCCTTTATTCATTAATTCACCAATTAATGAATCTCCTTTAATTGTCTCTTCATTCTTCCTTAAATCGGGCCTTTAATTAACCAATTAAATAGAAGCCCAATTAGCTCAAACTAATTAAAGTAAGTTGAACATAATTAATTATTAACTCATTAATAATTAATCTATGATTAGCTAATGCATTATATTGTTTCCATATGATCCTTTTAATTTAATTAATTATAACGGTTCATAACGGTATATAATTAATTAATTAACTTATCACATTTCACAATACACATTATTGTGAATAAACAATAAATGCACCAAGTGGTTAGAATCCTATTTGTGCGACCCTATTTGAGGATTTATACTATGTTGGCCATGAAAATAAATCGTTATTTATTTCCAATAATCATAAGCGGTATCTAGCAACACGTTATGACTCCCAATTCGTATAAATAATGTACCGTTACAATATCTCAATCCTGCATAAGAAATAAAAGTATTTCTTTGTTTGATTCTTATGTCACACGATATCTTTGTATAATCCAAGATAGGAATGTGTCATTCTTGCAGATTATACATTTCTTGATCTAGAATTGATCGTCTAGTTTGCATGCATACGATCCAACTCCATCAAGGGGCCCAAACAGATATCATCACTCACTAGGTATACTAATGAGGGACATACGGTTTTCTTGATGAACAACTTTTCCCCGCACAATTCAAGAGAACATAAATAAAGTCCTTATAGCAGCCTTTATCAGGAATCAACGTTAGACGATATTTATTGAACCTATCCTCATGTGGAAAGGTGAACATCTCAAACTTAGAATCAAACTCATATGAAATAAACAATGACACATAACACAATCCATATGTTTATTTCATTGGGTCAAGTCCTGTACTATGTTCCAATAACATACACATATGCAATTAAGTTGGTAACTCCTTACCTATGATTTGTAGAACTTAATCATCACTTAACTTGCATACTAATCTTTTATGATAATTAATGTTCCTTGTTAATTATCAAGATTATGGACGATTTAGATTTATTATTGTCATTCTAATGAATGATCCACAGAGATCTACAATTCAGATCCTCAACCTGAATGATCTGTCAATAATAAACTCTAGGAACAAATGATCAAATATCATCATTAACATAAACTAAGAAAATAAGTCATTAAATATTGACTTCTAGGACATAACTCCAACAATCTCCCACTTGGCCTAGAGTCAATCAATAGTGACTTCTAGCCAGTGAAGAATTTAGAACAATGTCATATATCTATATATATACATGTCTCGAACCTCAAAAGATGTAATACACTTAAAGCAAGTTACTCATACGTCCATCACGCATGGATGCACAATTGCATCTCGTATACCGCTTAAGGTAGAGGTTAAGTTAGAGTGTTCACTGTGTCCGCGAACCTATCAAATTTTATTTGACCCCATATACATATATACTCCTATATATGTGTTCTTGATCATCATCATGTGAGATCAAGTGACATCGTCATAGATCTTAGTTGGATCACCAATTTAATATTGGGTTCTTCAAGTTTAAGCTATGGTTCGAGATGCATAGAACCATATTAGCTTGACTGAGAACTTCACGATCCTTACTACATTCTTTCATTGCTTCACAAGTTGCTATATATTTTGTTTTGGTGACGGAAACGGTTGTAATATCCCATTTAGAACACCTTCTAAACTTACAACACCACATTTAAACAAAATATGTAGCTCAATAGTATTTATATCAATCTTTCGAAAACTAGCATCAATATAACAACTTATATGAGCTTTCTTTCATCTTATCAGATGAAAAACATATTACTCTTTCTCTTAAGATACTCGAGGACATTCTTGATTATTGTCCAAATGTGTTTTTCTTTGTATCCATTTGACAACTGATTGTCATACTCCTTGGGTACAACACATAGGGACATGTGCATAAGTATGGCGTACGTAATGAAACTCATAACAGAAGGATGCTCGAATTGTATCGTGCATTCTTCTCGAATTGAGTTGCAACACACCGAGTAGAACTCAAGCGTATGCCATACAACGTGGTTAGACATCCTTTCTAGGAGTCTATCTTTTCGTGTAACTATAACACATTGTCATTATATGCACATTTTGCTCAAACCTGACATCCATCATAATCTATCTCCATAGATTTTTGTTTCCTTGGATTTAGGTGACTTACCCAAGTTCTCAATTGAGAAAACATTCTCCAATGAGATCTTGACAATATTCATTTTTTTAATGTTATTCCCAATTAATGTCTTGTATCTTGTACAATACATGTAACACAATCATGCTCCCACTGAATATCTTGTCTATACAAGATACTTTTGAAGAAGTGCAACTCCTTGACTTCTTTGTCAAAATGTTTATTCCAATTTCCACAATACTTGCTTCAATCCATTAATGGATCATTGAAGCATATATATGTTTCCAACAATACAATAAATTCTTGGTTTGTGTCAAATACATAACAACTTCCTTCATTCAATCGAAGAAGGCGGTTTTGATGTATCTTTCCATATATCTATATATACGAAATATATTTATTGCTAGAATGATCTTTATTGACTTATACATAGCTACAAGCGAGAAGCCGTGATTTGTACATGGTCAACTTGTTATCGACTTAGACATAGCATCAATCATGAAATTGTGCTTTGTACAGAGTCGACTTGCTATCCATATCTATCTTTCCTTTTAAAGATCTAAATGTTCTAGATGGATCGCTCTTTCTTGAACATCAATCAAGGTCTGTACCTTGTTGTTATATATATGGATTGCACTTAAAGATCATACATATTCAAAACATACTTGTGAAATCGGGTCATTTCATCGCTTCTTTATTTATCAACGGATCCTCATATGTCAAATACGAGGATGTTGTGAAGCCTATGCACTTTTCAGTTTAGGCAATTCACTCTCGTTGATCTTTGTAGGATTGGGTGCTTGAGGTCAATAAACTACTTCTACAACAACTTGTAGAACAAGTTCTTGATCCTAATATATTCCACGAGTTTCTCTAATATCATCCATTCTGAGATGTTTGAGTACTCTTTAGAAGCGAGCGTGCTTATAAACTTCTTCTTTTCACAACTGCTTGTGAGTTAAGTTCCGCTCAACTCCCACTAAGCACCATGTATGGAGTGACAAGTTCCCTATAAAGGTACTTCTTGTAGTGACGCATAAACTCCTTTAATGCTCACTTTACTCCCACTACTTCATCTTGAGAATATCATTCTTTAAGATTACGTTATGATGAGCAACAACTACCTTGTTCTTATCATGTCCATAGAAGTAGTACCTTTTGGCTAATTCAAAATATCCTACAAAATAATAAGCGTCTTATTTGGGTCCAAGCTTATCAATCAAATGAACCTTGAAATAAGCTTCTCAACGCCAAATCTTGAGAAACAATATACCTAGAGATCGAATCTCGTAAGATATATTTCTCAATAGACTTCGATGAAAATTTTTATTCAGTGTAAACAATATTGTCCTCAAACATAAATCCCTCACATGAGTCGAACAAGTCAATTTGATTTATTACCGATCGAACTATATCAAACAATGTTCGATACCTTCATCCTTGGATACATTTTTCAATGTTCCTCATGGAGCGAGTAGTGAAACGTCTTTCATACTCTTTAGGCAATATATCAAACTATATGACTTAACTATTTACCATGATCCATTTTAAGACTTTTACTTTTATTGAATGGTTTTTCTACTTTACTCTTGAGATCCTTTTGATCTTGTCAAAAGATTCATACTTATACCATATCAAATAGATACGTTAAATATCTACAATGATCGTTGGTCCAGTGGTAAAGTGTCAACAACCTTTCAATTGCACAAGTACCTATAGGTCTATATACATCAATATGTACAAGTCCTAATAAGTTACTTGTCCTTTAAACCTTTGTAGTTCAAAGGCGCTTTTGTCTTTTAACAAACACGATTCGCATGAATTTCAATTGATTTGCAATCGAATTGATTTACGAGCTCCACGTTACGTAGACTCTCATAATGCGATTCTTGATTATATTCGACTAAGCGACTATTTTACATAAAAGTCAAATACTTTATGTGAAGTCTTACATATTTGTCATTCAAAATTTGTTTATCTATTTCAAGCAAATTCAATCAAGATGCATGAAATCTTATACACAAATTCATAACAATAAGAGAACAACATTTCTCTATTACAAAACATGATCGTCCATCATCAAATATGAAACGGAGATAAGGTTTTACGAGATGTTTGGAATAAGATATACAACCTCAAATTCCTAAACAAACTCTTTATTTAGTAAAGATAACTCTACGTATTCAAATGGTAGCGGCTTAGACGTATAAGCCATTTCCAAAACGGAGTTTACTTTACTTATCTTGAACTTTCTCTTATTCATCATTGCCTACACATTTCGTTAAATGCGAGCATATGAACTAGCACCTAATTACTAGTGTGAATTAGAGATAGTGAGATAATTTGAACGACAAATATCTTAAGGTTTAGAACATCATGGTGTTTCAGACAACCTTTCAAATGCCTCCCATAAATGGCAAATGAAACATCTCATGTGACACACGGTCACTAGTGAGGATCTCAAAGTTTCAACTCATATCTTGGTAAAGTATTCCTTTAATACTTAACCAATTACTTTTAGCACTAACAAGTGTGCGAACAATATATCCTTTATCCATAGAAAGAGATTGTATGACAATATCAACAATCATTGATATTGGAGATCTTAATATCTCTAGTTGTCAATTAGCTACTCAAACCTTTCGGTTCACAAGCTAATGAAACATTTATCTTCTTATAAGAAGAGTCTCTTGGTTAACTCACATTCCATTACTCGATCAGAAATGATTGAGTCTATCTTTACTTTCTCTAAGAACGTCTTCTTGAGTAAATGGATGAGAGTGTAGAAGTCTTAGTATAGTCCTTATGAATTCTCCAATTCAAAAGTCTAGAACTTCTAAAAGGATATAAGCATTCGCTTTATTGAATAATTTTCGTCGAAACTAATCAATCATTGCGAAGCTATTGTTCGGGAAGTCGAGGAACGTTTTTGGGATTAAACATGCACAAGTTTCTCATTTCCAAGAACATGTCTTAGAAATCGGTATTACTTCTCCAAGTAAATACCTTAGAAACGAGCTTGTTGTTTTCAAAGATTGATCGCAACGAAATTAACATATTTAATATCTATAACAATTTCAATTTAAGGTCATTTAGTTTATGCAATGTTTTGTTTATGGAATGATAAACAAAACTCCCACTACATTTAATTAATGTCCCTAAATGTAATGGATTCCAAGATCCTCATTTTCGTTGAAATAGGGGCCAGCGTCGGCATGACACCTAAAACAACTAGATAAGGTAGGTTCTCCAACCAATCATATCTTGTCCATATGATTCTTGGTTTGTGAGATATCATAAGTATATCTACAAACTTCGTCCCAACGTCCAATCCGAGTGGGTCCGTTGTAAAGCAACTTCTCTCTATTTGCTCCTAGTAAATCCGATTTACACCCCGACTACAATGATGGACTACGATGTCCGCGTCGGCAGGAATGCATCAATAGACAATCAATTGTATTGAAGGGGATAGAGAGAAGGAGGACGATTTGGCTAAATCAAGTTAATTTGGGACATAAGCAATTACGTGACTTTGTTTGGTGGTCGTGTAAGCATACACCCATGCCTACCTATGACAATTCAAGGCATTCACAAACAATCACATAATAATAAGCATCTCAAACATTGCCGTGGGTTTGTATGGCTCCCGCTTGCATTAGTCTCCGTCGCATCTCCATGTAACGAAACTAATCTAATCAAACCCTCCCACTAATTACTAAGATCCTATCTAATAATTACGGGAAATAAATACATGTGATAAAATTCCTAAAACCCCGCCTAGGCCTTAGGGGCATGCAAGCCTCACAAGTTACATCAAGAATTAACCAATTAATTATCAAGGCACCTTAGGCCACATTACAAGCAATCACATGCATTCACAATATTTTACAACACACAAGGCATTGACATCTTGAGCCATATCAAACCCACATCCTCCTACAAAACAAAGTTAGCACATATACAATATACATGATTCACTTGCTCTTAATTAATTTCATTAATTAGAATCTTTGTGCATACTTGTTGCTCAAGTTTTCCGAATGCAAAGAAGGCTTAACCTTAACAACTAATTGTTTAAGCCCTTTTAAATTAAATCCAACTATCAAAACAGAAAGGAGGGTATTTAAGGAGTCTTCTAATTAACATTTCAATAAATTGATTAATTAGAAACTATTTTAACTAATTAAAATACGAAATTCGGGACCCGAAAAAATTCAAAATAATTCGGTCTCCAAAAAATCTGAAATAAATCTCAAGGAGAGATCAATTACCATCAGGGAGAACCAAAAAAGACAAATCCTCAGATTGTGCGCGAAGCACCGTTAGAGAAAATTCTGTTATGGGTCTCAACCTTTTGATCTGTATGATCATCCCCTTGATATTTTTCCAGAAAACAATTTACATAGAAAAATACTACATACAATAGGCTATCATTCCATGAAAAGAAAATCCACAAGTTATATTTAAGATCAACGAGATAACAAGCATTTAAGCAAGGTATCCTGTTCTGGAACAGACCGTCGACCAAAAAGGTTTCACTCGGTTGAGGTATCAAATCTCAATGAAAATCTATGAAATTAATTTTCACAGATTCCAGACTTAAAGGAGAATATTTCCATTTCAACACTTTTCCATAAAAGTTTCTCAATAAGTACAGTTTTTCAAAACAATCAGTTTGTTTGAAAAAACAGATCTGATAACTTCATCACTTTTCATCCTTGAACGCCCACATAATATCCGAAATATGCAACAAAATTTACATATCCAGAAAGAGCATCAAGTTTAGAATAATCCTATCGAAAAGTTACAGGTACTTTGTATACAAACTTATTTGTTACCAACCACAACAACAGAACTGTGCAGCAGAATTACAGATCTGCGCACCGTTACCGTTTAAATCACTAAAAATTCATTTTACATCGAATTTCAATGATTCCAGTGGGAAAACAACCACAACTCAAAGGGCTACAACCTCCAATAAGAAGGAAAAAATTTCAGAGAGCTTTACACCACGAAAAACAAGAAACAAGACAGAAAACAGCCTTTCCAGGGCCAGCAAGCATGCACATCACTAATTAACTTAATTAATTACGAATTCTCACTTAATTAAGTGTGAAAAACCTTAAGCACGACCATAGCTCTGATACCACTGTTAGGAAATGCTCATATTTTAATTTTAGATTAATTACAACTAATTAATCACCATTAACAATAAGCAAATCAATAGATCTAGTGCTAAAGCAATCACACATCCAATCAAGAGAGAAGGTAGGAGAAATTGTACGTCTCATGAAATTGTATTCATGAGGCTCGAATCCATGGCATGGGAGTCGATGGGGTGCGTGCTCCACCATCTCCACCATCTATGGCCGCCTCTAGCCCACCAAGGACCCACCACCAAGCTCAAAGAGAATGCTAGTTCTCTTGAACCTCTTGCTAATCACCTTGCTTCTCTTAATTAACTATTTAATGGAGAGGAAGAGAGGTGGGATGCTCAACACATGAGCTAAGAGAGGAAGGGAAGAGCCATGGAGAAGAGAGAAAAATCTCTCTTCTAGGTGGAGGCGCAAGGGAGGGGAGAGGAAGAGAGATGACGGCTAGGGTTTTCTCCCAAAGAGACCCCTTTATATAGCCAACCACTCTCATCCAATTTTCATACTATTTACAAGTATGCCATCCACCCTAAGAGGCCACCTAATGGGCTCTCTTGGGCCATCTTAATAAAAGGCCTTTATTCATTAATTCACCAATTAATGAATCTCCTTTAATTGTCTCTTCATTCTTCCTTAAATCGGGCCTTTAATTAACCAATTAAATAGAAGCCCAATTAGCTCAAACTAATTAAAGTAAGTTGAACATAATTAATTATTAACTCATTAATAATTAATCTATGATTAGCTAATGCATTATATTGTTTCCATATGATCCTTTTAATTTAATTAATTATAACGGTTCATAACGGTATATAATTAATTAATTAACTTATCACATTTCACAATACACATTATTGTGAATAAACAATAAATGCACCAAGTGGTTAGAATCCTATTTGTGCGACCCTATTTGAGGATTTATACTATGTTGGCCATGGAAATAAATCGTTATTTATTTCCAATAATCATAAGCGGTATCTAGCAACACGTTATGACTCCCAATTCGTATAAATAATGTACCGTTACAATATCTCAATCCTGCATAAGAAATAAAAGTATTTCTTTGTTTGATTCTTATGTCACACGATATCTTTGTATAATCCAAGATAGGAATGTGTCATTCTTGCAGATTATACATTTCTTGATCTAGAGTTGATCGTCTAGTTTGCATGCATACGATCCAACTCCATCAAGGGGCCCAAACAGATATCATCACTCACTAGGTATACTAATGAGGGACATACGGTTTTCTTGATGAACAACTTTTCCCCGCACAATTCAAGAGAACATAAATAAAGTCCTTATAGCAGCCTTTATCAGGAATCAACGTTAGACGATATTTATTGAACCTATCCTCATGTGGAAAAGGTGAACATCTCAAACTTAGAATCAAACTCATATGAAATAAACAATGACACATAACACAATCCATATGTTTATTTCATTGGGTCAAGTCCTGTACTATGTTCCAATAACATACACATATGCAATTAAGTTGGTAACTCCTTACCTATGATTTGTAGAACTTAATCATCACTTAACTTGCATACTAATCTTTTATGATAATTAATGTTCCTTGTTAATTATCAAGATTATGGACGATTTAGATTTATTATTGTCATTCTAATGAATGATCCACAGAGATCTACAATTCAGATCCTCAACCTGAATGATCTGTCAATAATAAACTCTAGGAACAAATGATCAAATATCATCATTAACATAAACTAAGAAAATAAGTCATTAAATATTGACTTCTAGGACATAACTCCAACACAAGTTTCATCTAATAGTAAGCATCACGACTCTTAATAAGCTCATAACAATCCCTAAAACATCCCTCAAACACCATTATCGACCTCAGAAAAATATTCCCAAAATTCCCGAGAAAAATCTTCAAAAATTCAAAGAAATCAAAATAGAGGAGACACGGCTTCAAAAATTCAAAAATTCAAAGAAATAAAAAATCTTTCCCCGCTCTACCCTTCTCTTCCTCTCTTTCTTTTCCTCTGGTTTCACCTCAAGCCAACCAAACCGACATCAACAGAGAAATCCCCTTAAATACCCCAAATCCAAAGGAAATCATAAAATAAAGAAGAGAGAAGGAACGGTGACGATTTACCCATCGAGATTTTTACCACTCTTAAAGTCCACCTCGTCTCAAATCCGATTGAATCGGATAAGAACGAAGGAAAAAGAAATACATGGCGGAGGAGGATTGGCCAGACTCAGTTTTCCCTCCGCCTCCATTTTTACTATTTAGTGCACCGCAACACGAAAGGAGGGAGCTGCTTGATCGGAGAGAACGAAGAAGAAGAGAAAAGAAGAAAGAGAGAGAGACATCGTCGATGAAACGGAGAGAAAGAGAGAGAGACTCTCTCCGCACCCTTTTTTTTCTCTTTTTTTTTAAACCAATTAAATCCCTTCGGATTCTCTGTGCCACTGTGTGGCAGAATTTTGTACATCTAAGGATGTTGCTACTCATATATATTGTTAATATATATTATTTCATTAAATTTTAATTAATCTTAGTATTAGATTTGATTTTAATTAAGCTTTGATTTTACTAGAATAATAAAATATATGTTTAGATGTTACACAAAATCAAAGATTTCGAATTCGAATCAATTTATACATATGAATTTTATATCGATTTTATGTTTAACTCTTTATTTTATTAATTAGATTTCCTTAATAAATTTCCTAGTTAACTTAATAAATTCTAAATTTGCTATTTATGTTACAAATTTCTTTTCAAAAAATTTAAATTTTTGTTTTTTAATACAAACTAATAATAAGAACTTTCTAATTATAGTAGTTTTTTCTAAATATTTTGAAGAAATAGTAAAAAAAATTGAAAAATATTAAATTGAATTTTAATTTATAATTTAAGTTGGTTAAAATAGATTTGTTCAGTTGTAAAAATGTCAACGAGTCAGACTATAGTGTGCAAAAGAGGTTAAAATAGTGTTCATTTGAGTCTTGGCCCATATTTTGGATGTTTCAAATATATTCAAATTCACTTTTCAATTACTTTTTCAAAGTTTAAAATTGAAACGTAAAATTCAAACCGTCAACGTTTTTTAATCTAATGGGAGATGTGTTTCTATAACTTTGTAAATTTTAGAGTCCATTCGATACTTGATCAAAGATCAAAACATAAACATAATAAAATTAATTTATCATAGTTAGCAAGATTCATGTATTCTTTCACCTCTTGATCGAATATCAAATGAACTCTAAAATTTATAAAATCTATTTAGAAATACAATGCTCGTTAAATTGAACAAAATCACTGATTTAGATTCAACATTAAACTTTTAACTTACGGAAAAATAATGAAAAATGTGGTCGGGCATTTTAAAACGTTATCATTGGAATATGATCTTAGAACATGTATTTTTCAAAGAGGAGAAAGGAACTAGACAATTATTATATGAAAACTTGACAATTGTTTATCAAAGCAATTTAAATAGAATTAATATCATAAAATAAATTTATTGATTTATTATGTATATGTAAATAATCTAGCAGTGAAAATTCATGCAAATTAAATATTTAATAGTTCATTAAGAACCATCAATTACAGATCGTTCAAAATTAAAGTCATTTGAGAATCTGAGAACAATAAAGCATATATACTACTATTTATAAAAACATCTATATATCTATATATTTCAGATAAAAGGTAATACCTTTGACAGAAAAGGGTAAGATCGCTGGATTATTTGAAAAAAGATCTATTTGTATGACTGATAGATTGGTCCACGTATATTTATCGTCTAACATGTACAATTATATATCTCTACTATTTATAAAAACATCCATTAAAAAGGCGTAAACATATTAGATAAAAAGTGTTAGTAATCCGTAACATCAAATATGGATCATTGATTTTGTTAATATGTTACGATCTATGGTTTAGATTTGAATATCAGATAGAAGGTTGATCTTTTATCTGAAATTATCTAGACGCTGGATGAAAACATCTTATTAATATAATTTATTTTTTTGGTCAATCTCAATTAACACAAAAAAGATAAAATTAAATCATATAAATAAGAAGACAATCTGTTTTAAAAATTTAGATGATCTACAAAATCTTTTCATTAAAAAATATTGTTATAAATTATATTTTGATAATTTTTTAGTTTGTTAAAATTCTGAACTAAATTTTGTCCACACATTTGAATGGGTGTATTTACTAGTAAAACAAAAATAACATAAATTATTTTATTTCTTTATTTTGCTCACGTGTTGGGACATTTTTGCGAGTCTTTTTTAATAATAGATAGTAGACACGATACACACACTACGTAAATCAACTTGTAATATTAAATTAAAACTTTTTTAAAAATTATTTAAAGAAAACAATTGTGTAGTGTGTCTTATCTTTGTAGGTTGGTATGAATCGTCCCAAACATTATTTCTTTAGACCGTCGGAAGAGAAATACTACTTCCAAACCCGTCCTTCGATTTTCCCCCTAATTTTGGGACACCAACACAAAAGTAGAAGCATGGGTGTCTGCTTAATGTCGAGGCTTGGTATGTATCGTCGCATCAATCAAACTCTAATTCCACTCACAGCTGCAGAAACAAAAGAGGCATCTGGAACGCTTAGGAAATAGGTACTAGATTTTCTTTTTGTAATATATATATTGAAAAAAAATGGAACGAGATTTCAATAAAGTTTCTTATTTTCTTTCATTTATTTTCCCAACATTTACTTCTCCCTCGGTCCTCCTCAATCGACCAACATGATAAATGAAGAATTATATAGGTTATGCCATACGATCAATATCAACGCAAACAATTCATTTCGCTTCTGAAGTTTAATATTTGCATATCATATTTTCGTGCGTGATTAAAAAATTTGGAAATTTCTAATATAATGTGGTTATAAACGTTTCCCCATAGAATTAATATAATATTATTTTTTCGTCTATTCAGAAGTTAAGTAAAAAATACGCTAATATTTCTTGTTGTAAAGTAATTCGACAAAACTTACTTATAGTTTTCAAATGTATTGATTTCGCAACTGTGGTTTATGTTTCAAAAGACCTGGATGCATACACTAAAATCTATTTCCTATAATTTAATTTCTTTTATACTGTATAAAATGCATGTCCAGTCAAACTGCCTAATGCATTTGGAAAACTAAAATACGAGTTTTAACTTTTTTTTTTTTTTACTAATTCTGGGATGGACAAAAATATTACAGACGGAGCTTATATAAACAACCAAAATCATGAAAAAAAAAATTACCGTAACACTATGTATATAGGTGAATTTTGATGTTAATAACATCTCATGTAAAATTTTAACAATACCAACACATTCTCATCTGAGTTGGAGAAAATAAAAGAATACATTTTCGCCAACTCAGTTCGTGGAGATAAAATTTTCGTTAACAAGAAAGCAGATACAGAAGAAAGGCATAAAAAGAACAGGAACGATGATAGCAGCAATGAAAAAAGGACAAAAACAGGATCAATGAAAGATAGATGAAGAAAATTTAGGAGATGGTGGACCCAAAAGGCATTAAAAGAGAAAAGTGAGGCATCTTATTGATTCTAAATTTTTTTTTTTTTTCCCTTTCGGGTTGTTCTATTCGGATAGGGAGGAGAACAATTCTTATCCTTATTCTGTTCCATACAATAATTTATTCCGAATCAATATGGAGAGAATTATTTTTATTTAATGATAATATATTTAATGACAACTTATATATATTGGGTGGCAATCACAAAAGCTCGTCGAATTTTCTTGTTGATATTTTAATTGAAGAAATTGAAAATTTTGGCTTCGTTTCTTAAAAACAAATTAAGGAGAGTGAGCTTCTTTTTTTTATTTTTTATTTTTTGGAAATAAGTGGGGAGCGCCCACCACTCTTCATTTTATTGAAGAGCATCCAGTAAAAACTAAATCAACAAAAGTCAGTAATACAAATATAAACCAAATCTCAATGTTCATAGCACTCATCTCAACCTAATGCTCGGAAACATTGTAAACTGGTACCAGTCCACTGTACCACTCCGGTACCATTTCTTAAAAACAAAGTAGAGTGAGCATTTTTATTTAGATTGATTGATTAAGCAAGTTTAATGTAAGTATATTTGAAGGTTGCACTTTCTCGGATGAAACTCACGAAAGTACCAATTTGACCAACTGTGCTTTTGCATTTTCACCAACCCATTGGATAAAAATGAGTCATTACTAATTAAAAAAAAAAATCTTTGACATCATACTTAAAATTAAATCACCATATATTAATTTTATTTAAAAATCACGCGTATACAAGTGCTCTGTCCTGTCTGTCCATCGTATGCATCTGAAACGACGTGCCAATTGTGCATCCCATTTGCAACGGGACAGAGAGAAGTCCAGTCCAGATGCTCTCCATCTTTTTACCTCCGATACATTAAAAAACCCAATGGAAATTAACCTACGACATCTGTTCATTTTTTAACTTTAAGGTTTGATGTGAGACGTCGCATCAATCCCTGTATATTAATTTATAGTCCCCTTATAGAAGAAGATACAGTGTGGCATCCTGTAGGAACGCAAGAGACGAGAGAAGGAAACAGAATGGCAACTCGCGGTGGCTCTCTACCTCGAAGGCCACATTTCTTTAAATTTCTCTTCCCCAGTCTCTCGGCCAATCTGGTCTCTTTCACTCTTTCTATCAATGCATTTATTTAGTTCATAAATACCTACGTTTTAAGATTTTTCTTCAAAACAAGAAAAAAGAGAGATGAGAATCCCGTACATTGGGAATTAAAAGTTCATGTTTCAGTGGCAAAAAGTTAGTTTGTGTTCCCGACATATTTCCAACTCGTGTATAATTAAGTTATACATGATATATGAGGACTTGAGGAGGGATCTAGTCATTACATTTTTTATGTTCCATCGTGCCCAAGATTTTTTCTCTTTCCATTAATTGTTTAAAATTTGAAATCTAAATTGGAAAAATGAACCGTTGGTCATGTTTTATTTCTACATACATATATGCATGCATGTCAAAAAAAAAAAAAAATTAAATACAAGATCCAACAAGTCCAAAAATCAGCAGTTGATTGCAATTAATTTGTACCATTGAATATTCACCTTTTGATCTCAAACAAAAAAAAAAGTTTACAATTTTTATTTGCATGCATATTTTTAATAATACAGCACGATAGACGGTGCACATTTACTGTTTGTTCCTGTAATTAAATCTTTATCACCATATTCTTTTTAGATATGTTAGGCATCAGTAGTCAGTAGTCAGTACATTGATCCCTCTTTATCAGTGAAGCCTCCTTTTGCATCAAAAATGAAAAAGGTTGAAGTTGCACTGTTGTTTTTCATTTCTTACTCTGTACTATATTTTCTTGCAATAATTGGTTCCTTTTGTTTAGCGGATTCCTAGCAAGTTTCATAGACATCTTCCATCAGAGCTCCAGAAAGCAGCAGCTCTACTTTGCCCACATCACAGTGTTTGGTATGTAGAAGTCTGTCAAATCGGCCCAGATATATTCTTCGAAAGAGGCTGGCCAGAATTCATGAAGGCACATGATATGCATATTGGCTACTTTCTCCTGTTTCAGTATAATGGTAACATGAATTTTGAGGTCAAGGTGTTTGACACGACTTGTTGCCTTAAGGATTATTCTCTTAAACATTGTACAAGTGCAGTCCCACCTTACATTGAAATTGAAGATTCTTCAACCAATGAAAATCCAGCAGTCAGCGATACATCTGATGGTTAGCTTGCTATTTCATTTTTGTGTTCTATAATATCTGTACGATGGATAAAGATATTATATATACTCCATGCCGTATCCTAATAATAGATTATGATATAAGATCCAGAAAAAAAAAAAACTTTGTGATACCACCAGAACGGCAGAACCATCCCCTGCCAAACCAGGACAAAAGTATGATATAATTATTTTTTAGTAAATTGTTAATTGTCATTGTCATAATGTAATTAATATTGAGATCCCAGTTGTTTCTCTTGGTGAAGGATGTAATTTATCAAACTCCAGTGACAAAGAGAAAGAAGTGTTGGAAAAGGATCAAAGAGTGGTTCATATGGACGTTCAAAGCAAGAAACCATTAAAGACCGCTCAAAATGCCACCGGTTTTGCACAGTTTGAGAAAATCCTAACCCCTTCAATGGTACAAATGGATATTATTGTAAGTTTGCTTTAGCATGCTGACCATTACATATTAACAGTAACTATTTAGATGTATTCTATCTCATGGTCATGAAGAAAATATCAACTTTTTGAAATTTAGAGATACTAAATAAAGAATTCATATAACATGTTTTCTTTTCCATCAAATTCCTATAATTCTAACATTTGAGACCTAGTAATTAACTACCAAAGAATATGAATTGACAAGTGCTCTAAACAAGTTAGATTTGTTGTATGACACAAAACATACAAATTGACCAGGAAGGTATCTTAGATGAAGGTATGTTTCACAGAAACCTAGGTAGTTTGACGATGCACTGGAAACTCCATTCTGAGCCAAAAATAATTAACTCTTCTAGAAGCCTATCATTTGTAGGAACCAATGCAAGCTGCATGCCAATTTGACCACATCTATAATATATCTTAATTTATATCATTAGCCACGTGAGATTGCAATCTGGCTCCCAAATGAAAAATTGGTCTTTTAATGCAGCATGTTCCAAGGAAATTTTGTGTGAAGAATGATCTAGTTTCCAATCGCACCATTTTCCTAAAAAGAAAGTTGGAAGGGGATGGAAAAGTTGATCCTCGTGAATGGCGAGTAGGGTTCTTTTTTGGCCCTAAAGAATGCAGAATCAGAAATGGATGGAGAACATTCTCCAAGGAAAACAGCTTGAGAATTGGAGACAGGTGCATCTTCAAACTCGTTTCAAAAGATGTGTTACTTGTTGAAGCACATGGATTGGCCAATTCAATTGGTGGGAAAACGAAGTATATAGATGGCAAATCTCAAGGAATAGCTAATGATCAAGAAAAGAGGCCATGCCCACAAGTAGATAGTGTTTTGAGGGAGAAAAATTTGGGACGTAGTTGCAAAAGGACGGCATTCATTGATATTCAAGACCTGTCAGAGTCTAACGATAAAAAAATTAGCAAAAATTCTGATGGTGAGCTTTTTAACCACTATAATTGAATGCTTCACAAGCTGATGTAATTTTATTTGTGTTACTTTGTGCAAATTTTTCATAAATACTAAAGGGCATCAAGCATTATTAGTTTTTTTTTTCATGGTAGACATGAAAATTGTTGTTTTATTGAGCACTTGCTGAAGGTTTAATTTGCCTCAAATTAAAAATTGAACAATGTCACCAAAACAAAAACGCAAGATAACAACAGAAGTTTCCTGGTATAAGCACCATACTTGGTATATGTAAAACCAATATTGGAATTGGTTCTAATTTTATTGGTAGCTTCATTCTCCTATGTTGAACAGAAATACCAAGTAATTTTCTCAGAAAAAAGAGGAAGTTGTCAAACTCAATAGTCAAAGAAGAAGAAGAAGAAGAAAAAGAAGTTCAAGGGAAGAATAAACCAAATTTCATCTGTTTTGATCAGTTTGAGAAGATTCTCACCCGTTCCATGGTGGAATCCACTTACATCGTAAGATCTCCTTAAGTCGCAAATATTTTAATTATAGAGATGCTGATATGTATACCTATTTTTGCAAGAGGAACAATCAATTTATAATTTTATATATATATGGCAGTCATCTTCTAGTAAATAAAATGGCAATGTATACAGGGCCATCATTTCTTTTAAGATTTATCATATGGATCTCTAAACTCATTGATGTATGGAAACAAAAGTCTTTTTTTTTTTTTCTCTTTTTTGGACATAAAGGTCTCATTTTTAGTTTGTTTTTATTGGAAATTGAGTCATTTTAATTAATATTCTTCTTCCCAACATAGTAATCTTATCATAAGTTTGGTGTCTATATGATTATCCATTTTCCTCAGAACTTCGTGGACTTGCTAATCTAAAAATTGGCAGTAGAAATTAGAGACCCAAGTACCAGGAATCATGAAGCTGTGGGCCCTCTAAATAAGTCCTGGATAGTGCTGATGAAAAAAATAGAATCTCAATTTCAAGAAGGTATACAATATGCTCAGGATTGTGAAGATGCAATAAGCAGAAACATGCTACACGTGCTTACCACTTAGGACAATTGCAAATTTGTGAAAAGGATATATGTTTTGTAGTAATACAGCAGTCAGTTTATGTATGTTTAGTTCTCTAACAATTGCAAGTTTTGTATTTTTTATGTGGCTTAATGGGTGACATTTTGGAGATTGATGATGCTTTCTCTTACAGATAACAAGTGTGTATTCATTAGGCTGAGATATCTGGCCCCTTAATTTGTCAGTTAAGGTTCTGATGATGCTTGTGAGTATTTCTCTCAAGGAGAACTGTTATTGGCATGGATAGTTTTGAAAACATATGTAAACTGCACACCCCAAGTTGTTGATCTTCATTTGGAATATATGTAATTCTTGTCACGAGTCAGCTGAAATTACAGTCTCTAATAACTTGCTGAATATATTTGGATGATAAATTGCAGAACATTCCGAAGGCATTTTGTGTGAAGAATGATCTTGTAACAAATCGCATCATTTTCCTACAAAGGAAATTGGAAGAGGAGGGAAATGCTGTTCCTGGCAAATGGCCTGTGGAGCTGAATTGCAACCCTCCACACTACAGATTCCGAAAGGGATGGAAAAGGTTCTCCAAGGAAAACAGGTTAAAGATTGGAGTCAGATGTATCTTCCAACTTGTATCCAAAGATACATTTATTGTTCGAAAGGTATGAATAAACTGCCCAAAGTTAAATTATGAATCTGCCAGATGCTGGGTCCAATATTTGTATCACCTGTTTGTGTTTTAACCTTTTCTTTTGGGTTGGCGTTTACTTGTACAATAGAGGGAGTAGAAAGTATAATCACTCGAGTAGGTTAAAATGAGGCACATTGAAGCATCAGGAGGGATTCCTCAATCTATTAAGTCCCAGTATGCATGTCCCAGCTAAATGTAGAATTTGCATCTTCTTGCAAATTAGTTAGTTAGCTGCTAGCATTATGCACGCCTTCCATTTTCATTTGACAACACAAAATTGGAAACAATAATAGTGCTCCCTGATGCAGGTGCCCTCTGAAAATATATCAATAAAGACAGATGACAAGCTTAGCCACCAGAGGTCAAGTTCACCGGCCATTGCTTCAACAAAGAAACAAATCGCACTGGAAAGGAAGGACCCGAAGAATAATCTGCAATGCGAGTGCATCATCAAAGGATACAACCTTAAAAGTTTCATTGTAATTAAAGCTTATTATATTAATTACTTATATTTCTGTTAATTCGATATTCAAGGTGACATATAGAGAATAAATGAAGGAATTCCATTAGCATGTACTTACATTCAACTGGTGCATACTAATCAGTATAGACTATTAGTCTTTAAGTTTAAAGGCATGTGGGATGCTATATGGCTATAATGTAACGTTTAATAAAAAATGGTACTAAGAAAATAAACCAAATAAATTGGGTTAGGGCGTTAGATATACTGAAATTTACTCTGTCAGTAACTCAAAAGTTAAATTTTGCAGAGCCTTCGTAAGACATTTTGCGAGGCGAATGGACTCATCAGAAAGCAAATTATTTTTCTGAAAAGGAGCATAGATGGAAAAGTATGGTCTGTGGGATATCATCCTAGAGAAAATGAAGGTCGATTGTCCCTAGGATGGATAGATTTTGCAAGAGAAAATAAATTGGAAGTAGGAGACAAATGCACCTTTCAACTCGTGTCCGAAAGTACTCTTCATGCGAATATAGCACGGAAATGTCGAAAAAGAGGTAATTCTAAATGTGTAAGAATACCCCCCTTTAATTGAGTTGATAAATAATTATTAAGACACACTTTGGTTTTGCTAACTGACAATGAACCTTACAAAACATCATTAAAAATGCAAATGCACCCTGCCTATCATCATTAAAGTGAATCACTTTCTCGCTAAAAATATTGTAGTTAGAATTGCTAACTCCCAACAGTAGCTTTAATATATGTTCCTAATTGAATGTTCTAATAATGTTTGGACAGGATCATAATGTATATACAAAAGAAAATAATCATCCACAAATTTTCACAAATTAATGTAGATTGAGGACACAGCCACGCAGGCCAATGTGCCATCTTTATTTAGTCATAAAAAGACTTCCTTGTCAAATTCAGTAGGAGAATCGTAGCTGTAATAATCCTTGTCAAGTTCATTTTATTTCTGTGAGCACCAAAGGCACCTTACAGTATATATGAAGTGTTGCAATGTGAATGAAAGCTGCAGCCCTACCAAATTTAAAGATAAAATTATGTTTTCAATTGTGAAATTTTGCTTGCAGTGTTCTTCCCATTTAGTTAGCTCCATATATATTGTGCTACTGTATGTATAATAGTACATGATCTTGAAGATGAAAAATTTACACTTATGTTCTTCTTAGTTTCAGATGCTGTCAGAAACGACTTTAGAATTGAAAGGCAGAATATTGTCGATGAATCAGAAGTTTCTGTGACTGTGAGACAATTCCATCTTACTTATAACTACTTGGTAATTAAATACTAAAACCCATTGGTGAGCATAAAGCATTGAGATATATAAAGTTAATAAGGATGCAATTTTTTTTGGGATGTAAAGTTAATATTAGGCATCTTTGTTTTCCTGATAAATTGGAATTGACATCATTGAGATATATATAACTGCATCATGTATTAGAACTAACAGGCATGAAGTGTGCGATCGATTTGTTAAACATCTTCTTTCCCTTTTTGTATTGTTTCATATGACTGTCAGAGTATTCCAATATCGTTTTGTCTGAGAAACAAGTTGACAACAAAGCGTGAAATGGTCCTGAAAGCTTCAGAGGGAAAGGTGTGGTATGTGAACTTCTTCTTGAATGGATATAAGGAAGGCCGATTAAGCCGTGCAGATGAGTGGGGGAAGTTTGCCCGTGAAAATGAACTAAAAGAGGGAGACAAACTGTTCTTGAAAGTTGTTTCCAAGGAAACTATGGTTTTTCGAGTTGTAAAAGATCGAGTTTTTGTGTAATTTCTATTATAAAGTTGGTGTTGGAAACAGGTCCGGCTAATTAACTACCTGATTTTGTCAGCTTCATGCACTAGGGCTTATATTTTGTTTATCTTGATCGGAACATATTATGTGCATTTATGAGATATAGTTATTCGATAATGATACTCTGTACATAAATTTGATTTTCTACCGCACGGTACCAGGTTTATATTTCACTGATGGCACATGACGTGTGTGAACTTTTTTAGTAGCGGTGGAGTTTTCAGTGGTGTATTTACAAAACTGCGTTATATATTTTAAAATTTTCTAATGGAAGACATCTTTATAATTAGGATTATTCACTGAATTTTTTTTCAGGAAAAGTTACCTATGAAAGTTAATTTCAAAATGAAATTAATTTATTAAACAAATTGAATTCAGAAAATTTTGAGCATAAATAAAAAAAAAAATTCGAAATGTCAAAAGATTCTGCACTATATATTCTAATAGAAATTGCTAGCTCGAAGCTCATATCGGACTTCTAAAATCCGACATTAGCCCATGTTGGACTTTCAAAATCAGATATTAGTCAATGTCAAACTTTGAAAGTCTAATATTAATCCAAAATTAAAATTTCTGTGCACGCGACTCAAATTGCACAATTGGGACGTGTTTCCTCTCCTCTCTCTTACCCTGTCTTTCTTCCCCCTTTTCTTCAGCTTGTCACCACGCTCTCTCCGCTTAATCCTCTCTCACCCCATTCTATTCCTTCCCCTTCCTTTCGCCCCTCATCACGTTCTCTCTCCTTCTTCTTCGCTCCCTCTCCTCCCTTTCCTTTTGCGTCTCATCATGCTCCCTCAACTCTCTCTATCGTCGTCCGTCTTCTTTCTCATCTTATTATTTTTTCTCTATGACCTCTCACTTCTCTTCATCCACCCCATACTCCTAATTATGTCGTCTTTTCCATCCGCCATAACTCATTCTAATGTGCAATTTCAGAAAAAATAACTAATAAGCTTAAGAGTAGCTAATAATTTAAAAAAGGCAAAATCGGATATAAACCCCTCAAATCTTGTTCAATCGGAAATAAACCCCTCAAATCTTCATAATCAGATATAAACCCCTCTAATCATTTTAAAGTTGGACATAAACCCTTTTAATGACAATTTATTTATAAAAAATAATTGATACAATTTAAGAAAATTTTGCCCTCGGCCTTCTCCCTCAACTCTGGGCTCCATTACTAAGTCTAAAGGGCATTCTCTACGAATTTTTTTTCTTGGCAGACAAAGTTATGGGCTCTTGGTGAAAAGATCGGAAAAAAAACTCAAAATCCAGCCTAAAACCCATTACCTTGAGGCTCGTTAATTGAAATCAAAGACACCAGTGTGGTTTAGCCTTGAACTCAAATTATGTTTGTAATCTCGTAGGATGAAAAAAAAAAAAAAGTGAAAAATTTGAAGAATACATCACTTTTGAGCCCCAAACGGGTTGGAAAACACGTTTGAGTTCTTACAAATTAAGTAAAATGTCAACCTAGTTGAAGGTCCTTTCATTCTTGAGACTAGCATCAAAGTTAAAATACAAATACCAACAAATGATAATCGGTTACCATGGTCTGGATCAAGACTGAGAAATGACAGATATTCACCTAGGGTATGTTTGGATGCATAAGAATAAGGTCCGGATAACAATAAGGATCTTTATTCTTTATTCTTGTGCAACACAAACAACAATGGAATAAGGAATTCTGGCCCTTATTCTTATACCAACAAAACCATGGTATAGGAATAAGGAATTGGGACAAGCACATTTTTCGAGACACCCTATTCTTATTCCCTATCCTACCGTGTATCCAAACACACCCCTATAAAATAGGTTTTAGACCAGTAGCGAAGAGCAGAGTTAACGGAAAGAAAGGATAAAGGGGCATTATGGTCCAAAATCTTAAAAATTGATTTCTTTACATTAAAATATTTTAAAATAAATCATATGGGTTTTTATCTGGACTTTAAATGATTAGAGGGGTTTATATCTGATTTTGAAGATTTGAGGGATTTATTTCCGATTGGACAAGATTTGAGGGGTTTATATCCAATTTTGCCTTTAAAAGATTATATTTGCCTTGTATGACTAATAAGTTTAAGTGAGTAACTAATAAGTTCAACAGACTAACTAATAAGCTTAAATTACATCTATTTTTAAAGTAATGGATTTACTAGAAAATTTAATTTGTAGTTATTTAATGCATCATGTTTAACATGTTGTTATTCAAAGGTGTAATAAATAAACATAAGAGTGACTAATAAGTTTAAGAGTGAGTAATAAGTTTAAATGTACATTTATTAAAAGTAATGTAATAAATAATAAATTCACATTTGCAGTTACTATTATAAAGGAGTAATTAATAAGGTTAAATGTGACGTTAATTAAGTGCATAACTAATAAATATAAATAAGTGGCTAATAAATTTAAGAGAGTACCTAATAAAATTAAATATATTGTTTATTTAAGAAGGTAGCTAATAAGCATAAAAGAGTAACTTAAAGGTTTAAGGAACTAAATAATAAATTTAAATGTGTAGTTATTTAAGGGAGTAATTAATAAGCTAAGGTAGCGGAGAGAAAGCATTAGGAAAAAAGAGAGGCACGAAGGAAGGCATGAAAGAAGAGAGGGTGTGTGGAGGTGAGGGAGCACACAGAAGGAAGAAGAGGAAAGGAGAGCGTAGGGTGCATATTTTTTTTCAGTGGGATGGGGAACAATTTTTTTTATCATATTTTTATAATTGATTGCTTGATTGTTAAAATTTCAAAATATTTATCGCACTTATCAGTTCCGGTTTTAGTTTGATGTTTTAATATTACATGATCTTTTACAAGGCAACTAAAACAAGTTGCTTATTAAGGAAAAGCCTGATTACAGGCATGTTAAAGAAAAACAATAGAAATTTCTTGTTGATAATTTAACGGAAAAAATTGAAAATTTTGACTCCATTTTCCTTAAAAACAAAGGAGCAAGCATTTTTATTTAGATTGATTGAGCAAGGTTCTCAGCCGAAAATTCCCATTTGGACAACAGATCCATCGGATAAAAATGTGTTATTATTAATAAAAACATAACGCTTAACATGATTTTTAATTTTAAAATAAAATTAAATTACCATATATGAATATCATTACTACTTATAAATGCACCAATGCAAGAGTGTGAGAACTAAGGATACAACCTTGGTCTGACAATCTGCACCGTTCATTGTCTTTTATTTTCTAATCTAAATCATTGATTGTAAAATATTAAATTGATGAGTGAATCAGATGTTATCTCCGACTGAACAGGCATTTACGTTTTGAACTTTCGCTAGGCTAGATCACGACACTCAACTAACGCAAGCTGAGGGGCGATCGCTCGATATACTACGTTTTGAATATCAGTCTCTGGACCTGGGCCATAGTCGCAAACCCTACCCAATCCAACGATCCAGATAACCGCGATCGCCCCCTCTAACCTACGATCCGTCGCCACCCTCACCAAGCCCCACGGATCGCCGCCCTCACCCTAAGCCCACGAATCGCCACCTCATCCCAACGACCCACGGATCGCCACCTCAGCCCCTGATATGCATAGGTCAGCCACAAACGCTACACCCAACGACCCAGCTTCCCTTATTTTAGCGGGACCCACCGGTCAGACCTCGCATAACATCTTCCTTGGTGGCAACAAAGCTGGCGTGGCCCCCTTTCACAGCACAGCTGTTTCGATTTGAAATTCGAAATAGGTAAGTATCGTTTCAATTTTAATTTTAAAATTCGAATTTTCTTCGCCCCTTCGCTCAGAAAATTTTTCGCTTCCCTATTTAAATTAAAGATTACATTCCAAACAAAGGCGTTATGTTATTTCTTCTGGTTGTCAGTCGATTGAGGTATCCCTCTTCCTCTTTGTATTTCTCTTGTTTGATTGATGGTAGTTGTTAATGGCTGATAAAGGTTAATTATTTACTTGCAGAAATACGAAAAGTGGAGCACGATTCCGAAATTTTTTTTACCCACTTAGGTGATAATTCCTTCGCTATTTATTCCATGTTTAGGATTTAGCTTTCTCACATTGTTTCAATTGAACAAAAACAATACTATCTCTTTTACCTTGACCGCTTTATTCATCGATTTTATTTATTTGCACTAAATAGGTTCAAATAAAACTGGAAATGGTTGGGAACTTGGGATCCTTTCTTCCTTCATTAGTAATTCACATGCTGCGATATTTTACATTTATCTTTGCAGGAAGCCCGAGCCATAACCAGCATTTAAAGTGTAAGTTAATTTTTTTAGATCTATTTTATCTTTTATTATTAATATAAGCAATATAGACAGCATTTGGAATATAGATCAATATGACTGCTATTTTCAGATCTATTGATTAGAGTCGTATTCAGCATATTTAAATTTTACGTCTATTTGGAATAGACTAATTAAAGTAGTCTAAAAAAGAATAAGAAGAAAAATATCAGATTTTTTTTTATGAAATTTTTTTCTTTGGAGCATTTATTTTGCTCAGTTTTTCATGATTCTTTCTTTTTAGCAAGGTTTAATGTTGCAATGAGAAAACTAAATTTAAATCTTTTTCGAGTGCACTATTTTCTATATTGATTTTTCAAGTGTCCTGTTGTCCTGTATAAGACTACAAGATTTGAGTTGTAATGTTAAAACCAAGAGATTTGCTGAACTTATTTTGTTTCTGAAAATACAAATGGACCACTGCCCTTTTTTCCCATAAGACCCCCCCAAAAAAAAAATGCTATATTTTGCACTACAATATTGTAAGCCATTAGTCTGTTACAGATCTAATTAGATTTCTTTGGTACTTTCTCCAGCTGAGAAGTTCAAGAGAAATGGTAGGAAGGGACTACCTTCAAGAGTGGCCAATTCACCTTCTTAAACTGTTTTGACATTGGCTCAACCGCTCAAGATACCTCGCCTTGTGGTCTTAAAGAAGGTATGAAACTCTATGTTTACAATCTTCGATTGGCTCATATAGAACGGATACGCCAGAAAACAATTGAAAAGGCCATAACTCTGAGAACCTTGCACCATCCGACGATGCAGCAAAATATGCACAGAAGTTTGGTGACAAGGCTTCCAAGCTAGCATCCCGTCAGGTGAAACAGATCCCGGGCCCAATTGTTTCATCGGGTTGGGATTTTTTTGAGGCCATGTACTTTGAAGGTACCATGACTGGAGGGTTCTTTGAGAGGTGCGGGAACAGTTTTGGGGACATATATCGGGTTATCATGGGGACAAAGTTGGGGTATCTTATGGGGAGACGTATTGGGAGCTGGTTTTGGGCAAGGATAATAGGTTGAGTTATTTGTTTAGTTTTGTGCAAATTGAAGAAACCTATGAACCTCAATCTTATTATAAAGCTTATTATAGAAGCGAAAAAGGGTAGAAAGTATTATGAGAGGCCAAACGAGTAGACATAAGGTTTGAGGGGTAATAGTTTGTTTTGATATCTGTAGATTTTTTAGAGTTTTGACGGCACCCTTGTTTCGGCTGAATGCCATTTTGTTGTACTAGCTAGCAGTGGTATATAGTATGCGAAATGTAATTTATCAGAGGCAAATTTTAGAACTATAATTTTTCTGCCACTGAGCTTGGCTCTCATATGTATAATGGAATATGGAATGTATTGTTATAATTATTCAATTTGGCGATGTGCCTTGACTTCTTTATTTTACTTTCACTTTATTCATTCAAAGATCAAAGATACACAAAAAAGAAATGAAAGTGAGTAAGCTATGGTTAACGTGATCTGAAACACTAATTTTTTTTCCTCAATAAAATTCCCTTATCTTTTTATCTTGGTATAATCTGTAATTAATGATACTGTAAGGAAAATTGAAAACAATAATCAATTAGGTACCGATTTTCATTCTGTATTCCAAACGTGATATATTATAGGGCATTCTGTATTCCAAACGTGATATATTATAGGGCCTTAACAAAAGTATCTCCTTATTACTGCAACACGTTTAATGCAAACCTTTCTTTTATAGATCACGAGGATACTTGCCAATTAAAAACTATGAAGACAATCATTGCAATAATTAGGCAAATAATCTTCAAAAATGAAAATCCCTCTCTGATTTCATATCCAATTATATATCTCTAAAGATCATGGAAGAGGGGTTGTTCATTTTTAGTTTATCTCTAAAGTATCTCTAAAGTATCCAATTATATATCTCTAAAGTATCTCTTTGACACAAACTCTCCAGACCATTCTAGACATTCAAGAGGGGTTGTTCATTTTTAATATCCTGGTGCAAACTCATAGATCACCGCACTTGAATTTAATATGTGAAAATACACCACAATTTGCACGTTTTGTAGAAATTAACCTTTTAAGTTCTGTTGCATTCTATTTAGGATCAGCTTGTATGTAATTGTGAAGTAATATGACCACGACAGCTTCCTGCGGCTGTGCTTTGTAACTTGTACCACAATTTGGATTGTTGGTGTAAAAGTAAAATGTTGAAAGTATGATATTAATTATAAGTTGAGGCTAATGATAGTATATACATCTGAAGTTTGATTGTGATTCCTAATATGAGACATCAGCATTGTGATGACAAAAGGTTCTTTGCTATTATATTGCTGAAAGTAACTGTGCATCCCTTTCAAAAAGGACCCTTAATTTTTTCATGTATGTTGACTATTTAACATTTATTTGATAGACGTGGTGGATTTAAATCCTCAAAAACATTTATCACAAAGTTTTAAGTTTTAGGTGGCATGTCGTAAACATATATGATCAAGACAACGTTGATCTATTTATTTAAACCGGTGAATACTAATGTTATCTTCAACACCGATCAAGATAATATTGATCTGAAATATCGAAAACGTCAAACATATCTACGTCAAATAATGTTTTTATGTATCTGCGTCAAATAATGTTTTCATGTATTAATGTTCGCCCACACATTGGGTGGGCACTGCTGCTAGTTATTTAAAAATCACGCATATAAGTGCACTGTCCATCGTATGCATCCGTTGATCCGAAACGACGGACCAATTGTGTTTCTCATTTCGCTACCAGACAAAAGAAGTCCAAACGCTCTCCATTTCTTTACCCAATCTTAAAAAAAAAATAAATAAATAAAACAAATATACGACTTTATTCGAGGTTTGGTGTGTGAAGTCGCGTCAGTGTATCCCCCTAGTCCCCTCAAAGAAGAAGAAAGAGTGGGGTCCTGAGATGAGAGAAGGCAAAAAAATGACAACTCGAAGCGCTGGCTCTCTCCCTCAAAGCCCACATTTCTTCAAGTTTCTCTTCCCCAGTCTCTCGGCCACCCTGGTCTTTCTCACTCTCTCTATCAATGCATTTATTTTAGTTCATAAATATCTTCCTTTTTTCTTCAAACCAAAAGTACTATGTGTAAGCATGTATTATGTTGGGAAGTTCATGTTTCAGTGTTCAAAAGGAAGGTTGTGTTCCCAGCATATTTCCAATTTGTGATGAATTAAATTATTTCAGATATATGAGGATTCAATCGCCATAAATTTGATGTCCCATCGCGATCACAAATTTTTTTTTCTTTAAGACTTGAAAATCTGAAATCTAAATAGAAAATGTGAACATTCGATCTTTTTTTATTTCTTAAATAGCACATTCACTTTAAAATTTAAAAAATTTCGGAGTTCCTTCAATACAAGATGAAGAAGTCCAAAAATCAAGAGTCGGTTGCAACACCATTGAATATTCCACCTTTTGATCTCATACAAAAACAGTTCAAATGTTAACAACTTTTTTATATGCATGCATTATTGAAAAACAAAATGAGATCAACAATGAACATTTGCTTTTTGAAGTTTAAATTTGAGTTATTAGTGAAAAAGGAGTGTTATGATGAGCACCAAAAATTGTGGAAATTTCATGATATATATATATAGAGTTTAGCTACGGTGAGTCGCGATTCACGGACCCTCCAGTGAGCAAAATTTTTTTTAAACAGCAAAAATGAACTTAAGTTTTTTAAACAGAGCATAGGTTGTTATTTTTTTTAAGAACAGCATAGCTCGTACGCCATTACGAACGGCGTACAAACTCAGAGACCGTACGCCCTTTAAAATGGCGTACCAAGAGCTAAAGGACAAAAAAATTTGAATGTGGATGGCCTATGCTATAGAAATTTGTCTGTTGTTTTTGCACGTGATGCAACAGAGAGAGAAAGGGCCTATAGGCCTATAGGCTATAGAAATTCCCATCTGTACACTTTTGTCCTTTTTTGGACTTTTTCACGTGCAAAAGTTGAGACAAATTTCCATCTGATGCAGCAGAGAGAGAAAGGGCTCTAGCTATCTACCAAGGATCATCATGCCTATTGTAGATGTACCTGTTCAAAAGTTGAGACAAATTTCTTGCGCTCCATTTAAGAATGTGAGACTTAGATCTATAAATCAACCAATTGAATCTGGAATTAAATTACTCAGAATATAATTTCAGGTGTTGAAACAGATTCCTAAACTCCAAATTATAGTTTAACAAGAATCATCGTCTCATCTCCTGGTGGTCGGAGCTTTTTTTTTAATTAAAGAAACAAATAATAAAATTTATGTATGGGGTTCAATAATTATAAAATCACCTACATATTTATGGGTTCAAAGCGATATTACATATAACAAAATTACATTTTATAACTAACAAATTTTTTTTCTAATAATATTACTTTTAAAATTATGGGTGACATTGACACCTCTTTCTTGCATGTGGATCTGTCCATGCTTAGATAGTTGTCATCAAATTATATCTATATATAGATTACCATAAATAAAATAAATATTGGCATAGAATGGTTTTATGAATAAATATTGGTTATGGAAGTGAACACATACCATCTTATAATTAAAATGAAAAAGCATTAACTTAAACCCAATAATAAAATTTGAACATAACAGTTCACGGAGACTAAGGATTATAATTTATAACCATTCAAATTTGATAATTACGATAGTTAGTGTCCAAAAAACTGAACGCTTAAGACAATTATATGTCCCTAATATCTAATAAGAAAATTATGAATAATTTTCCTCAACAAAAGAAAAAAGATGATGATGATTGATCTAAAAAGAGGTCTGGGTACAATTTGGTGTTTGGAAACAATATTTAGTTTGAGGAAGCTCCAGTGCATTAAGGCCCATTTGACCGAGTTGGTGAGGCAGGATTTAGTTTTTTTTGTCTTTTTGCGCTTTGTATGCCCTTACAAAGGACGTACAAACACCTCATTAATTTTCCTTCCTGCAGCGAAATCAGAGCTTTCTGCAGCGGAGCCAGAGAATTTGTTTCTGTCGTTTTGTCTCTTGTACGCCATTTATAATGGCGTACGGTCTCTGCAGTGGTACGCCGTTTTAAAGGGCGTACGAACTATGCCACTCTTAAAAAAAAAATAAGAAGCTATGCCAGTATTAATAATCTTGGGTTATTTTATGCTATATTAAAAAATTTCTCTCCAGTGAGTCGCAATCAGAACTCCTAGATCTAGTTCAAAATGACCGATCCAAACAGTCCAATATGATCTCCCTATTGAAATCTCCATGCAGACCAAATTTTTTATTTTTTCGAAATTTTTAAGTATTTTTTTCGAATTTTTAAAAATTGTTGTTTTTTAATGGTTCAGAACTAATTAGATTAACGATTTTCTAAAATTTCAAAAAAATACTTAAAAATTTCGAAAAAATGAAAAATTTGGTCTACGTGGAGATTTCAATAGGAAAATTATATTGGACGGTTTGGATCGGTCATTTTGATTTAGATCTAGGAGTTACTATATATATATATATATATATATATATATATATATATATATATACTAGAGGGGCATATCGAGCTTCGCTCGATGTAAATATCTATAATAAGAATATTTTAATTATGTTTCTATAGTTTAATTATGTTCATTTATAGATATATGGTTAAGATATATTTATCTTTAGAAATATAGTTTAGTTATTGTAGGTAATTTGATGTGATTAAATTTAAAGAGTTTGATCAATTTAAAGAAAAAATTATATGTGTGTAAATATAGTTATAGTTATCTGAAATAATATGATTAATGTGATTTATATTATGTTGATATTATTCATGAAATGTAATATGTTTATAAATGACTTAAAAAAATATATAATATCATAAAAGATATGATGTTTTTTCTATTTTTCAATTGAATGAATTTAATTTATATTTTGTAAACTGAAAATAAGAATGGTGATGAAGAGAAATTAAGGTGGAGAGGGACTCTAAGCAACAAAAGAGACAGAGACATGATGAAAATAAAAATAGGAAGGGGTCACAAAAATCAGAAACAATGTGTTGTCAAATTATTATCTGATGTTGAACCGAGTCAGTTTTATGAGCAATAACACCCGACACACAATTAGTTACAAAGTATCCCATTACAGAAATCAGAAAAAATGCTATTGCACAACTATTTCACAACGCTTGAAGTGTCGGATGATATTTAACTAAAAGATCCCGACACCCACACATCTTTATTTATAATATTGATATATAGTTTCCTTCTTATCTAGTTTCACTTTTTGTACCCTGAAATTCATATATAACATTAGGTTACCAGTGCTTCTTTAGTTAATGATACTTAATATTAAAGGGAAAAAGAAACAGAAGAAATCGGAAAATTAGTCATCACATAGATAGAACTTTTGGTTCATGACTCTTTAATATTTCATATAAGGTAACAAATAAAATGGTGATTCTTTCAGTTATTTATTTAATATTGATATATCCTTTCATGTTGACATCTTGCCAATTTTTAGATTTAGATCTCAATTAAATGTTTCAGTACAAAGTTAAGCCCAGTACCTGTAAAGTTTGGTCAGCCACAAGTCTTAACGCTTTACAAATGTCCCTTCTTCGAACTTGGATGCTATTTGGTTGTAATTAAAGCTTTATTACCATACTCTTTTTACATTTGTGTAGCATGGGTACATGCCATCTAGTAAAGCCTCAATGCACAAGGAAAAAAAAAAGCCATGAAGTTGCATTGTCATTTTTCATTTCTTCCTCTGTTCTTAATTTTTCTAACATTTACTAGCTACTTTTGTTTAGCGGATACCTAGCAAGTCTCATAGACATCTTCGATCAGAGCTCCCAAACTGGCAGCTCTACTCTATCCTCATGATAAGATTTGGAATGTAGAAGTCTCTCAAACTGGCCCAGACATATTGTTCCAAAGAGGCTGGCCAGAATTCATGAAAGGCACATGATATACATACTGGGTACTTTCTCCTCTTTGAGTGTAATGGTAATATGAATTTTGTGGTCAAGGTGTTTGACACAACTTGCTTCCTTAAGGATTATTCTCTCAAACATTGTACAAGAGAGGTCTCGCCTTACATTGAAATTGTACAAGGTTAATCAGTGGTTATTAAGCCATGATTGCACAAATAGTTATAGATAAGACAATTAACTTTAATACTACTAAATTGTTCTACTCTGCAACAGGTGAAACACTTTACTTCACCAGCCTTGGTGGTGAAAAGAAGTCTACAATTGACAAAGTTCAAACAAAGGCTAATGAACTAAGTAATGTTCAAAGGGAGCCACTAGTAGAAACTAATTGTAAAAAGCCAGCATACATTGAAATTGATGAGTCATCTGAGTCTGACGATCAAACAATTAGCAAAAAAATATCAAGGTGAGCTTTTGTAAAAGTTAAAAAATAATAAATGAATAACATGTCTGATTTGTTTACCTCGACCAACTAGTGAAATGACCATAGCCTTTAATTTTGGTTAAAAGTTCTTACTAAAGTTTACTTGCATTTAGAGTAGGTGGTCACTTTTCTTTATATTATTAAGTATGAAAAATACTGAGGTACATGTACAGCCCTGGAAAAGGATTGCTCAGTTATATACGTCACTAAAGATTGACTGAAACTATATATGATAAATTATAAGATCCAGAAAAAAGGACTTTGTGATACCACCACAACCAGCACCTTCTAAACCAGGACAAAAGCATGATAATATTTTTTATTTAAGTAAATTGTTAATTGTCATGATGTATTATCGGGATCCCAATTAATTCTTATAGTGAAAGATGGAAATTATAGAACTCCAATAACAAAGAAACAGAAGTGTTAGAAAAGGATGAAAGAGTGGTTCATATGGATGTTCAAAGCAAGAAAACATTAAAAACTGCTCTCGATGCCACCAATTTTGCACAGTTTGAGAAGATCATCACCCCTGCAATGGTACAAATGAATTCGATTGTAAGTTCTACCATGCTAACCTTTACAGATTGATAGTAACTGTTTAGATGTACACTATCTCATGGTCATGAAGAAGCATCAAGTTTTTGAAATTTGAAGATTGTCTTTACTAAAACGAAAATTCATATAACATGTTTTTCTTTACCATCAAAATTTGCATTCTTCTAATGGAAACTTTTGCAAGCTGTAAATACCATTAGGATATGAATTGACAAGTATTCTAAATAAGTTATATTTGTTGTATACTTGTATTATACAAAGCATACAAATTGATAAGAAATGGATCTTAGATGAAGGTATGTTTTACAGAAACCTTGTTATTTTGATGATGCACTGGAAATTCCATTCTTGGCGAAAAGAATTAACTCTTCTAGAAGCCTAATATTTGTTGGAACAATGTAAGGTTCATCGCAACATTTGACCAAATCTAGAATATGTTGTAATTTTTGTCATGTACAACGTGAGATTGCAATCTCCTTGTCAAAAATTTGGGTCTTTTAATGCAGAACATTCTAAGGAAATTTTGTGTGAACAATGATCTTGTTACAAATTACACCATTTTTCTAAAATTACAAATGGAAGGGGATGGAAAAGTTGATCCTCACAAATGGCAAGTAGGGTTCTTTTTTGGCCCTAGAGAAAGCAGAATCAGGACGGGATGGAGAATATTCTCCAACGGCTTGAAGATTGGAGACAGGTGCATCTTCCGACTTGTTTCGAAAGATACTTTACTTGTTAAAACATATTGCTTGGCCAATTCCCTTGGTAGAAAAAAAAAGTATTTAGATAGCAAAGGTCAAGGAGTAGCTAATGAAGAAAAGAGGTCGGGCACACAACAAAATAACATTTCGAGGGAGATTATTGTGGGTCGTAGTTGCAAAAAGCCAGCATTGATTGATACTCGAGAGTTGTCAGAGTCTAATGGTCAAACAATTAGCAAAATTTCTGATGGTAAGCTTTTTATAACCACCTCAGTTGAATGCTTCACCATGGAAAACAATTTGAAGATTGGAGACAGATGTACCTTCTAACTTGTATCCAAATATACATTTATTGTTCTAAAGGTATGAATAAACTACATAAATTTCTATTATGAATCTTCCAGATGCATAAACTTAAGTTTAGATTTTTATTTTTCCCTCATGGGTTGGTGTTTATTTGTGCATAGATTGACAAGAGAGACATATTGAAGCATCAGGAGGGTTCCTTCAATTTAATTGTAATTGGCTAACTATTTTGGTCAAGTTGTTGCCAACATGTAAGCAAAGTGTTGGTATGTCCCAGCTAAATGTACAATTGCTAGCTTTTTGCAGATCAGTTAGCTACCTGCTAGTATTATACATGGTTTCCATTTTAATTTAACACAAAAGTTCAAACTATTATAGTGCTCTATGATGGATGCCTTTTCAAAGTTTATCAATAGAGACAGAGGACAAGCTTAGATACTAGAGAACAAGTTCACCAGCCATTGCTTCAACAAAGAAACAAATTGCGAGTGAAATGAAAGACCTGAAGAAAATTTTCCAATGCGAGCGCATCATGAAAGGATACAACTTTGATAAACTCGTTGTAATTAAAACTTCTTATATTTTTGATAATTCAATTTTTGAGGTGACAGTAGAGAATAAATTAACTAAACAACTCCATTGGCAAGTGTTTGCATTCAACTGGTATGTACTAATATGTTTCAGTCTAAGGTCTAAAAACATGAATTGGGATTCTATATGCAGTGTATATGACGTCCTATTCAAAAAAGGGACGCCAATAAAAGAAATAGACTAATTGGATTAAGGACCATTATATCAACTAAAATTGACTCTGTCAGTAACTCGATAGGAGCATAAATGGAAAAGCATGGTCTATAGGATTCCGTCCTTATATAAAAGAAGGACGGTTTTCTGTAGGATTGAAAGATTTTGCAAGAGAAACTGCTTTGCAAGAAGGAGACAAATGCACCTTTCAATTCATGTCCGAGAGTACTTTTCAAGATGGACAAATGTCTATTGAACATGTGTATGTGCGGCGAGGTGCTCATGTTGCCAATCCTGTTCAGACCAGTCAAATCTCGGCCAATGAAACACCGAAGAATCCAAGTTCGAGTGATCGATCCAACCAAACCCGTGCTGGAGTGACTGAGAGGCAAATGGAGGCAAATCGAGCACCTCGTCGCACATACACATGTTCAACAAGCTTCTTCCATTTTCGATCACTCCCTTCACCCTTCTCCATTACACGGAGGTACCCCTCTCTTTGGAAAAACTTCTCTTTATTATTACCTGGATGGTTCCTTCATTGTTCTCATGTTTTATACCTCAAAACAATGTTACCCCGGTACTCCAAATATGGAGAAGTACCGGTACCGGGTACGAACCAGGTACGGATACGCATCCGGTACGGCACGGGTACGTACCGGATACGCCACGTGGCGTACCGAATATTTTAATATGGTCAAACCAGCTGGTTCGGTCAGCGGTACGGGCTGGTACGCGTACCGGATCCATTTGCATACCACGCGTGAGTCTGAAATGCTTATAAATGTGTGGTGAATGGTGATGCGTCGGTGCTTTGGGCACAGAAAATCAAGTATATACATAATAAACAATCCATGTGACTTGGCAAACAGTACACCATCTCATCTCCCATGTGCGTGCCACAAATATTTAGTATTCTTGACTTCGCTGACCACCTTGGTGTATATAAATGTTCCTAGAAGAATATCGAAAAGAGTAGTGGGACTAAAGCAGCGGCAAAACCGGACAACAAAGCTCCATCCACTCATAGCTTTGTTCTCCATTCCTCAATCTATGATGTCTCCATTTCATTAATTTCAGAAAATACATATTACTTTTTTAATTGTTTGAAGGTCTTTAAATAATCATTTGACTATGAAAATTTATATACTTGCTCAAAAAAATATGAAAAATTCAATGATATAAAATTTTATAATTAGAGACTTATAAAATATTTTAGACATTTTTTTGGATCTCATAAAATTTAATATGTATAATAGTTTAGTTTTTTAATTGTTTGAAAACCTTCAAAAATTTATTTGGCTATGAAAATTTATGTGCTTAATCACAAATATGTGAATTTTTTAGTAATATAAATTTTTATAATCATACACTTATAAGAAAATTTATTACATAGGATTTATCATATTTAAAAAAATTTAAATATATAATATATATCGTCGTACCCGAACCGGAGATTCTAAAAAAATTTTGTACCGCCGTACCCGTACCGTACCGGGTACGGTTCTCGTACCCGAACCCGTGCAACATAGCCTCAAAACAACTCACCAACAGCTCTATGTTTGGTTGTCTTTGCTAAAAGAGCTCCTAAATATTGTTAACCACCTCAGCCAAGCTATAAATAGCACAACATCAACACACTTATTTCTTTCCATAAAAAAAGAAATTCATTTCCATGACAAAAAAAAAAAAAGAAAAATAGTGCCCCAGAGGCCTACAGACAGGCTAAAAAAAATGGATAGACAACTTTTATTCTAAAAATACATTACAATTGTTTTATACCTTTCTTTTTTGACAGCAGAAGCCACTCTGCAAACAAGTTTCCTTAGCGTGCCTCAACCTTTTATGTTTGAAGACCCACACCAGAAAAGCATCCAAGGCACCAATACCCGTGATGCTTGCCAGTTGCCACAGACCCGGAATCATTCAGAAAAACTCGGGTACAACAAAATATTGGAAACTGTTCCACGGCATGTACACATGATAATGCATGCAGTGATGGAAATGGTTCTGTATCATTGCAACTACAACTAAATTGACGCTTTACTTAAGTTAACTTTGTACTTACATACTCTCTTAATTTGTTACTTGTTGATTCGTATAATCTTTTCCAAAAAAATTGACACTTTACTTATATTCTGCTCATATTATACCTACCCATCCTTTGACCAAACAAAATATTTTTTCCCAAGGAGAATCGCCAGCCTTCACACCACAAACGAAGAAACAAAATGATGCGCTAAAAAAATAATGTTGATTTCAAACTAAACAAACACAACAAACTCTTTACATATGCACACTTGCTCGCAGTGATTTCATATCGACAATTATAACACGACGATATAAAACGGCAGTTTGCAAAGAAACGAGTAACATATAGTTGCACTCATTAGCAAACCAAATCAGGTGAACATGACGATGAATCTGCATTGCAAGCATACGGCTTCTTCGAATGGTGCCAGCATGACCTTAGGTAAGGCAACAATGACAAAAAAGACGGTTCAAAAAAAAATGGTAAGGAGCACACAACAGAAAACTGATCACACTACGCAGAGTTGCACGACCATAAGCGAACGCAAAGCTGGACAGCAACAAAAGACGTGTGCGGCGTAGCAAATGTAGCTATAAAAAGAGGTGGAAAAATAGCATACTATGATGACAACCTAAATTCTTCAGTCAACACCGTGAAAAAGCTAATCATTGAGGCGAAGCACCACAGACGCAAGAGAGCACAGACCGCGACCGACCTGACTGATGAAAGCCGGAAGAAGCATTGAAAGGGGAAGAAGCATCACTGGCAGCACCTCCATCGACATGGTCTTGCATTGTAACAATAAGGATGTTGGAGAGAAGACCGCATGAGAAACCAGATAAACAAAGAACAGAAGAGAAGAAAGTAATCCAACACACATTTCCTAATAAACCAACATCATGCAGCACAAAACAGCTAAAATAACACAATAAGATTGAGAAACATACCTCCTTCGGCTGGCTTGGAGCGAAACAACGGATGAGGTAGCACAAACAATCGAACAAAGACAAATGCACTGATGCACCTACACGATAAAGTTTCACTCATTAGCAAACCACTTCATACCGCTTTCGGATTAGGACGAATCGTGCAACGCACGAGTTTAGAACTAGTTTTTTTATTACTACTAGACATGGCAAGCTGCGCTATATTTTTTAGATTGATGAATAATTCGATCTATTTCGTCAAACTTGTAACAATTTTCTAAGTTAATTATTAAAAAAAATATATATGTTGTAAAAAACTTGCCAAAATTTTTAGATAAAAATTTGGAAGTTCAAAATTAGTAATTTCTGTTATAGAAAGTCTCCATATAAACTTGCAATGAATCTTCTGTCAAAAAAAATTTGTCGAAAGTAACTTTTGACATAAATTCAGATCGATCAATCAACGAAAATTGGCGGGCTCAAATCGTATGTCGTAGGAGGGAATAATTTATTTTTTCTATAAATTTGGCATGAAGTACCTTAGATTTTCAAATATTTTTTTCTTAACTTAAATAACTATTGGTACAACTATTTAAATTTATTTTAAAAAAAAAGAAAAAAATTTATTTTTAATTAAAAACCAATGCGATCATGGCTTTTAATTAATTATAGATAATTATTACTATTATTTTTATTATTCTAATTTGGATTTTAATGCAGAACCCTGTTTGTTTTCGAAAAGATCGTAAAATTATGTATGAATCTAATTACATGTGTTCATCCATGCATTCAGATGGTAAATCTTCCAAAAATCAACTTAAATTTTCGATTTTTTTTTAAAAATTTGTGCTATCTAGATTTTAGGCAAAAATAAGGATTTAAAGAATTATAATGTATGTTATTTTGAAATTAATGTTGCTTTTATTCTTGATATTTTTAAGACGGAAAAAATTCTTAACAGAATTTAAAGCAGTACACAATGATGAATTTTATTTTAAGCGTTATTACTGTGCTGTGGGATTTCCTTATGGACCGACTTGTTTGAGCAATCTAATATTTTCCAGTTTTCCGGTCTATGCTCCTACAGTCCTAGCTCCTGTTGTACTAAAGCAATTTGGTCCCGGCCCCTGGGACGTGCATCTTCCAGTAATAGATCGCCACGCGGACCAAAAAGCCTAAACTTGGTTGACATTTGTTTTCAAAATTCCACCATATAGGTCCAAAACTCAAAATAGTAGGACTTTTGAATTGTGACGGGTTTATATAATAACAATTATGGGTGTGGGATTTTATGTTGTGATTTGTCATTTGTGAGATTTATGGGTATGAAAATGTTTAAGAAAATTTGACAGAAATGTGTGTTAGGTTTTTATAAATTTTACCGTGTTAGTTAATATATTACTAATTAACATTTTAGAATTAATTTATCTTTCAGATATTATAGATTAAAATAAAAATGGCATTTACAGAACTAATTTATAAAGCTTTATAAATTTGTTGTACAAATTTTATCAATATCATGATCGAAAGATATTATTTTCCCATAAAAAAAACAAATGAAAACAAAAAGAAGATTGGGAAAACTGATTACCCAAATGACAGGTTGTTCCATTTAATTCTTGTAGAAACTAGAAACCAAGGGAAAGTGAAGTTTAATCGAAAAAGATACCAAAACAATTTCTTTCCTTTTTATCGATACTCTAGACAGCATCAAGTTAACAATATATCTGCTACAACATAATTGCAACTTACTAAAACGCTTTCTTGATATAGTGAAGTGTATAGATGAAGTAATATTATTCAAAACAAATTCATTTCATGATTATACTCGAAAGTTAAGTAGTAACACTAAAAAGTGGGGGCGTGATAAGTGTAATCCCCGGATTTGTCATCCCTGTCATCCGCGGGCTGGGGGCGCTAGGCCTGAGCGGAAGGCCCAAATTAAACAATCTGATTCTTCTCAAGTCTCAACAGATTCCATTAGGAAGCCAGTCCCTTCCTCTTATCCTTTTCTTTTCCTAGCCAATCGTACAACCACCTATTCCCTTCCGTTCTCATCCATCTCTCCCTTGTCCGATTGGCTCACACTGATGAGAAGCCTTCTCTCTGCTCGATTGTGATCGCGTGTTTTCTCAATGCTCCTCTTCCATGGACGACTCACTGACGAGTCTAGATTGGTCGACCTTGCCACCTCACTTGATCTGGCCGCTTACCTCTCCTCTCCGCCAATTAGTAGGCCCCACTCGTCCCTCAGTTCTCTATCTCCCACTCTCTCTTCTTACTCTTTTGGATCTGGCTTTTGAGGATGGAAGGCTAAAGAGAAGGAGAAGAAGCTAGAGGCCGAGCTTGTTGTGTAGGGTATCGTCTCCTTTCTTCTATTTTCTTCTTTCCTTCTCTGATCGGAGTTAGAGGCATTGGTGAAGAAAGAGGCTGGACAGACAAGTTGATTCTCCTCGTTCTTGATTGCTCTTGTGGAAATTTGCTAAATCCTACGGTGGAAAAAAAAAATTTGCTCTCGTGGACTAATTGATATCAAATTGGGTTGGAATTGATCCAACTACATGCTTCTGTACCATGTGTATCAGTGTATACCTATATGAATGAGCAACCTCATTTAAAATAGAAGTAGTGGTATGGATCTTATTGTAAAATATGGTGGTATGCTTCTGTACTGAATTAGTGGAAATTTTGACATATGAAATTCATGCATCGAAACTATCTACTCTCTTAAATTAACTAAATGATCATTTATAACAATTAACTAATCTCTTATTGAAATAAACTAACCTGTTACGAAAATTTACTGATCATGCAGTAAAGGATTAGTTTATTTAAGTAAGTGATCTGTTAATTGGGATTAGTTTATTTAAGTAAGTGATCTATTAATTGGTATAAGAGATCAGGTTATTAGTAACAGTCATTCTAATTGAATTAAAAACTCACCCTTAAGTTAATTTCAGTAAATGGTAAGTTTATTTTAGTAAGGGATTAGATAATTTCAATAAGGAATCATTTAATTAATAGATAACTTAATTAATAAATGAGAAATTCTTCCATCAGCACTAATTTGTGAAGCGAGCTTTCATCTCAACCGCTCATCTCTAAGAGATATTAATTCATTAACACTCATGGATGATTGTGATCAAAATTTGCTAATAAATTAGTGTTGATGGCAGAATTTTTCTTAATAAATATTACCATTTATAAATGCGTTATTAGTTAATTTAACTAGATCAGATAATTTCAGTAAGGTATCCTTTAATTTTAGTAAAGGATCATATATGAAACATTGCTTATTGCTTAGTATTAGTAGTAAATATGAATCATACAATGTTAATTAGGTCTGGGATTTGAATTTCAGAATCGTGAAATAAATGCAAGTGAATTACCACTCGACCACCTCCTTTTATTAAATTTATAAGAATTTATTTATTATTTAACGATATTGAAACTAAATAAAGTGAACCTTTAGACAAAATAAAGTGATCATTTCCACTAAAGTGATTACTTATATCAATTAAAGTGATTACTTAAATCAATTAACCGATCCCATAAAAAAATAAATTGATACTTTACAACAATTAACTTAGGGATCAGTTATATCATAACACATTCAACGATTTGTTAATTCAATCAAGTGTTCATTTAATTTTAATAAATGGTCAGTTAATTGTCTTAAATGATCAATTAATTCTAAATGCACTAATTTTATAAAATTAACTGAAGGACGTAAATTGATCCCTTACTGAAATAAATTGATCCATATATCAATTAAAATAATCCCTTAGATCATTTAACCGATCCTTTACTGAAATAAACTGATCCTTTACTGCAATTAACTGAGGGATTAGTTAATTAAATTAATTAATCCTTTATTAAAATAATCTAATATGTTGCTCGAATTAACTTATCATGCAGCTATCTTTTTATTATTGCAACTAAACAATTCCTTATTAAAATGATCACTTATATAAACTAACCGATCACTTAGCGTAATTAACGGATCCCTAACTGAAATAAACTAATTCATTACTCGAATTAATTTATCATGCAGTTAACAATGCAAATATTAAAACAAAGAATAACTTTTCACTTATAGCAAGTAGACAATCCTTATTAAAATGATCACTTATATCAATTAACTAATCACTTATCATAATGATAATATTAAGACATAATAAATTATCGGTTGTAGCAACTAAACAATCCCTTATTAAAATGATCACTTATGTCAAGTAACATATCCTTTACTGAAATATACTGCAACTGACTTATCATTTATTCATGAATGATGATATTAAAACAAAGAATAAATACAATGTTGAATCTGACTTTTCGGTGTAGAAAATATCAAAACTGGTGATCCTTTCACTAAACAAAGGTCATTTCTCTACGGTTACACCGAATAAGCTGAATATCCCATGTAATGATACATACTTCTTAAACCAAGTGATTTATACCGAAATACCATATCAATGTCTAAGAATCTATAAGACCAAGTGATTTGACATGTGATGGAATTCATATATTGAAATAATCTACTCCCTTAAAGAAACTAAACAATTACTTACTTACCAAATGATCCTTATATCAATTAAAATGATCCCTTACTGAAATAAACTGATTCTTATATCGCTTAAAATGATCTCTTATATAAATTAATTAATCCCTTACTGAAATAAATTGATCCTTTACTGCAATTAACTTAGAGATCCGTTAATTTAATTAACCGATCCTTGTATCAATTAAAATGATTCCTTACTGAAATAAATTGATCCTTAGAAATAAATTGATCCTTATATAGATTAAAATGGTTATTTATATCAATTAACTGATCCCTTACTGAAATAAACTGATCCTTTACTGCAATTAACTTAATTAGGGATCCAAAAATTTAATTAGCTGATTCTTTATTGAAATAAACTAATCCATTGCTCAAACTAATTGATTATGCAGGTAACACTTAACAATGATAATATTAAAATGAAAAATAAACAGATCCTTATATCAATTAAAATGATCCCTTAGTATCGATTTGGAATTCTCTCTTATAACAATTAACTGATCCCTTACTAAAATGAACTGATCCTTTACTGCAATTAACTTAAATACAGATATTACAAGATGTATTATAGTTCAAATACTTAGATACATATATATAATCAACATAAAGGAAATAGGGCGCACATATTAACACCGCATAACAAATTTACAACCAACAGAATCAAGCTAGTACAAGCACATACTCGGATACAGCCCCAAAACCATAATAACTGATGACAAGGAAAGGCTGATCAACAACACGAATGGCCTGAATTATTGTTGAAACAAAAACAGTAACAACAGACCACAACAACCGAGTAGTCATAATAAAAGCATCAAGAAAAGCTCCTGCAATACAAAGGCAATTCTTTTTAGTGTCATTAAAGGACTACTAAATGTGACAGTCATACATCAGGTTCAAATAATGGCACTAACAGGACACTTCCGTACCAAAGCATTTCTCATTGTTTTTCTTCTTTTGTAAATGAATTATGAATATAGAAACTGGCGACATGATTCATAATGGTTATAACTAAGTCTCACTTAACCATACCTACCCTTTTACAGTTTTCTTTCTCCCCAAATACACCTGACTATATTATTTTTCCTCGCTATCCCCAGAGAATAAAGCTTGGGACTTTGAGCATTAAACAAAAAAATTATGATGATAACAATATAAATTAAAAAATGTACGTACACCAGGAAGCGATCTTCCAGCGCTGATTGTCACCCTCGCACCACTCGAAGAGCACGACAGTGGTACCGTCATGGACACCGCCATGAGCCTTGTCCCCTTATAATGCATCGAACTTAAGGTAGATATTCACCAGCGAATGCATCTGAAACCACTCCCCACATCCCTGCTCAAAGTCCACAGCACCGACTCCTCCAATTTCTCAGGGTTGTACTCCGTCACTTGAACCTGTTAAATATAAATAAATAGCATAACAAGACATTATTCATTGTTTCAAGTAGGTATAGCTTAGATTACTGAAGTTGATTATGAGTGATAAAATCTGCAATTGGATAAATTTAATGAAACTTACAGGATGGGATTTTATCAGTGAGATCACCAATTAGTGGTCATAAATTGATCACTTAACAGAATAAACTAATCCCTTGTTGCAACAATTTACTCACTTATTTTCTCAAACTAATTCCTCAACATTTGTAAGGCACATAACAGTTCTTGTTGAAAATAAGCGCAATCCTTGAAATCTGCTCTTCCCTCCATCTGTAACATTGAAGAAATTTTTTCTCATTTTGAATTCTGAAACAAAGATTTACAATGTCAAATCTACCACCAAGAAGAGTATAGGTTAAAAGGCACCTTTATGATGGCCTGAAGAGTTGTTCCAAATACCAAGTGATCAGTTAGTTCCTCACCAAACACGTCACCTTCTTGCAATGAGGCCACATGTCCATCAGCACCGATACTTTCCAACTTGCCTCTCACAATAAATACCATCTTCTCTACCGTTCCCCCCGGTATAACAAGTCACTGTTAGGAAATGCTCATATTTTAATTTTAGATTAATTACAACTAATTAATCACCATTAACAACAAGCAAATCAATAGATCTAGTGCTAAAGCAATCACACATCCAATCAAGAGAGAAGGTAGGAGAAATTGTACCTCTCATGAAATTGTATTCATGAGGCTCGATTCCATGGCATGGGAGTCGATGGGGTGCGTGCTCCACCATCTCCACCATCTATGGCCGCCTCTAGCCCACCAAGGACCCACCACCAAGCTCAAAGAGAATGCTAGTTCTCTTGAACCTCTTGCTAATCACCTTGCTTCTCTTAATTAACTATTTAATGGAGAAGAAGAGAGGTGGGATGCTCAACACATGAGCTAAGAGAGGAAGGGAAGAGCCATGGAGAAGAGAGAAAAATCTCTCTTCTAGGTGGAGGCGCAAGGGAGGGGAGAGGAAGAGAGATGACGGCTAGGGTTTTCTCCCAAAGAGACCCCTTTATATAGCCAACCACTCTCATCCAACCTTCATACTATTTACAAGTATGCCATCCACCCTAAGAGGCCACCTAATGGGCTCTCTTGGGCCATCTTAATAAAAGGCCTTTATTCATTAATTCACCAATTAATGAATCCCCTTTAATTGTCTCTTCATTCTTCCTTAAATCGGGCCTTTAATTAACCAATTAAATAGAAGCCCAATTAGCTCAAACTAATTAAAGTAAGTTGAACATAATTAATTATTAACTCATTAATAATTAATCTATGATTAGCTAATGCATTAAATTGTTTCCATATGATCCTTTTAATTTAATTAATTATAACGGTTCATAACGGTATATAATTAATTAATTAACTTATCACATTTCACAATACACATTATTGTGAATAAACAATAAATGCACCAAGTGGTTAGAATCCTATTTGTGCGACCCTATTTGAGGATTTATACTATGTTGGCCATGGAAATAAATCGTTATTTATTTCCAATAATCATAAGCGGTATCTAGCAACACGTTATGATTCCCAATTCGTATAAATAATGTACCGTTACAATATCTCAATCCTGCATAAGAAATAAAAGTATTTCTTTGTTTGATTCTTATGTCACACGATATCTTTGTATAATCCAAGATAGGAATGTGTCATTCTTGCAGATTATACATTTCTTGATCTAGAGTTGATCGTCTAGTTTGCATGCATACGATCCAACTCCATCAAGGGGCCCAAACAGATATCATCACTCACTAGGTATACTAATGAGGGACATACGGTTTTCTTGATGAACAACTTTTCCCCGCACAATTCAAGAGAACATAAATAAAGTCCTTATAGCAGCCTTTATCAGGAATCAACGTTAGACGATATTTATTGAACCTATCCTCATGTGGAAAAGATGAACATCTCAAACTTAGAATCAAACTCATATGAAATAAACAATGACACATAACACAATCCATATGTTTATTTCATTGGGTCAAGTCCTGTACTATGTTCCAATAACATACACATATGCAATTAAGTTGGTAACTCCTTACCTATGATTTGTAGAACTTAATCATCACTTAACTTGCATACTAATCTTTTATGATAATTAATGTTCCTTGTTAATTATCAAGATTATGGACGATTTAGATTTATTATTGTCATTCTAATGAATGATCCACAGAGATCTACAATTCAGATCCTCAACCTGAATGATCTGTCAATAATAAACTCTAGGAACAAATGATCAAATATCATCATTAACATAAACTAAGAAAATAAGTCATTAAATATTGACTTCTAGGACATAACTCCAACAATCTCCCACTTGGCCTAGAGTCAATCAATAGTGACTTCTAGCCAGTGAAGAATTTAGAACAATGTCATATATCTATATATATACATGTCTCGAACCTCAAAAGATGTAATACACTTAAAGCAAGTTACTCATACGTCCATCACGCATGGATGCACAATTGCATCTCGTATACCGCTTAAGGTAGAGGTTAAGTTAGAGTGTTCGCTGTGTCCGCGAACCTATCCAATTTTATTTGACCCTATATACATATATACTCCTATATATGTGTTCTTGGTCATCATCATGTGAGATCAAGTGACATCGTCATAGATCTTAGTTGGATCACCAATTTAATATTGGGTTCTTCAAGTTTAAGCTATGGTTCGAGATGCATAGAACCATATTAGCTTGACTGAGAACTTCACGATCCTTACTACATTCTTTCATTGCTTCACAAGTTGCTATATATTTTGTTTTGGTGACGGAAACGGTTGTAATATCCCATTTAGAACACCTTCTAAACTTACAACACCACATTTAAACAAAATACGTAGCTCAATTGTATTCATATCAATCTTTCGAAAACTAGCATCAATATATCAATTTATATGAGCTTTCTTTTATCTTATCAGATGGAAAAACATATCACTCTTTCTCTTAAGATACTCGAGGACATTCTTGATTATTGTCCAAATGTGTTTTTCTTTGTATCCATTTGACAACTGATTGTCATACTCCTTGGGTACAACACATAGGGGCATGTGCATAAGTATGGCGTACGTAATGAAACTCATAACAGAAGGATGCTCGAATTATATCATGCACTCTTCTCGAATTGAGTTGCAACACACCGAGTAGAACTCAAGTGTTTGTCATACAACATGGTTAGACATCCTTTCTAGGAGTCTATCTTTTCGTGTAACTATAACACCTTGTCATTATATGCACATTTTCTCAAACCTAACATCCATCATAATCTATCTCCATAGATTTTGTTTCCTTGGATTTAGGTGACTTACCCAAGTTCTCAATTGAGAAAACATTCTCCGATGAGATCTTGACAATATTCATTTTCTTAATGTTATTCCCAAACAATGTCTTGTATCTTGTACAATACATGTAACACAATCATGCTCTCACTGAATATCTTGTCTATACAAGATACTTTTGACGAAGTGCAACTCCTTGACTTCTTTGTCAAAATGTTTATTCCAATTTCCACAATTCTTGCTTCAATTCATCAATTGATCCTTGAAGCACATATACATTTCTAGCAATACAACAAATCCTCAGTTTGTGTCAAATTCACAACAACTTCCTTCATTCAATCGAAGAAGGCGGTTTTGATGTATCTTTTCATATATCTATATATACGAAATATAATTATTGCTAGAATGATCTTTATTGACTTATACATAGCTACAAGCGAGAAGCCGTGCTTTGTACATGGTCAACTTGTTATCGACTTAGACATAGCATCAATCATGAAATTGTGCTTTGTACAGAGTCGACTTGTTATCCATATCTATCTTTCCTTTTAAAGATCTATATGTTCTAGATGGATTGCTCCTTCATGAACATCAATCAAAGTCTATACCTTGTTGTTATATATATGGATTGCACTTAAAGATCATATAGATTCAAAACATACTTGTGGAATCGGGTCTTTCCATCGCTTCTTTATTTATCAACGGATCCTCATATGTCAAGTACGAGGATGTTGTGATACCTATATACTTTTCAGTTTAGGCAATTCACTCTTGTTGATCTTTGTAGGATTGGTGCTTGAGGTCCATAAACTACTCCTACAACATCTTGTAGAATAAGTTCTTGATCCTAATGTATTGCACGAGTTTCTCTAACATCATCCGGTAATGAGATGTTTGAGTACTCTTTAGAAGCGAGCGTGCTTATAAACTTCTTCCTTTCACAACCGCTTGTGAGTTAAGTTCCGCTCAACTCCCACTAAGCACCATGTATGGAGTGACAAGTTCCCTATAAAGGTACTTCTTGTAGTGACGCATAAACTCCTTTAATGCTCACTTTACTCCCACTACTTCTTCTTGAGAATATCATTCTTTAAGATTACGTTATGATGAGCAACAACTACCTTGTTCTTATCATGTTCATAGAAGTAGTACCTTTTGGCTAATTCAAGATATCCTACAAAATAATAAGCGTCTTATTTGGGTCCAAGCTTATCAATCAATCGAACCTTGAAATAAGCTTCTCAACACCAAATCTCGAGAAATAATATACCTAGAGATCGAATCTCGTAAGATATCTTTCTCAATAGACTTTGATGGAATTTTTATTCAGTGTAAACAATATTGTCCTCAAACACAATCCCTTACATGAGTCAAACAAGTCAATTTGATTTATTACCGATCGAACTATATCAAACAATGTTCGATACCTTCATCCTTGGATACATTTTTCAATGTTCCTCATGGAGCGAGTAGTGAAACGTCTTTCATACTCTTTAGGCAATATATCAAACTACATGACTTAACTATTTACCATGATCCATTTTAAGACTTTTGCTTTTATTGAATAGTTTTTCAACTTTACTCTTGAAATTCTTTTGACCTTGTCAAAAGATTCATACTTATACCATATCAAATAGATACGTTAATATCTACAATGATCGTTGGTCAAGTGATAAAGTGTCAACAACCTTTCAATTGCACAAGTCCTATAAGTCTATATACATCAATATGTATAAGTCTTAATAAGGTTACTTGTCCTTTAAACCTTCGTAGGTCAAAGGCGCTTTTGTCTTTTAACAAACACGATTCGCATGAATTTCAATTGATTTGCAATCGAATTGATTTACGAGCTCCACGTTACGTAGACTCTCACAATGCGATTCTTTGCAATCAAATTGATTTACGAGCTCCACGTTACGTAGACTCTCATAATGCGATTCTTGTTTATATTCGACTAAGCAACTATTTTACATAAAAGTCAAATACTTTGTGCGAAGTCTTACATATTTGTCATTCAAAATTTGTTAATCTATTTCAAGCAAATTCAATTAAGATGCATGAAATCTTATACACAAATTTATAACAATAAGAGAACAACATTTCTCTATTATAAAACATGATCATCCATCATCAAATATGAAACGGAGATAAGGTTTTATGAGATGTTTGGAATAAGGTATACAACCTCAAATTCCTAAACAAACTCTTTATTTAATAAAGATAACTCTACGTATTCAATGGCAGCGGCCTAGACGTATAAGCCATTTCCAAAACGGAGTTTACTTTACTTATCTCGAACTTTCTCTTATTCATCATTGTCTACACATTTCGTTAAATGCGAGCACATGAACTAGCACCTAATTACCAGTGTGAATTAGAGATAGTGAGATAATTTGAACGACAAATATCTCAAGGTTTAGAACATCATGGTATTTCGGACAATCTTTCAAATGCCTCCCATAAATGGCAAATGAAACATCTCATGTGACACACGGTCACTAGTGAGGATCTCAAAGTTTCAACTCATATCTTGGTAAAGTATTCCTTTAATACTTAACCAATTACTTTTAGCACTAACAAGTGTGCGAACAATGTATCCTTTATCCATAGAAAGAGATTGTATGACAATATCAACAATCCTTGATATTGGAGATCTTAGTATCTCTAGTTGTCAATTAGCTACTCAAACCTTTCGGTTCGCAAGCTAATGAAATATTTATCTTCTTATAAGAAGAGTCTCTTGGTTAACTCACACTCCATTACTCGATCATAAATGATTGAGTCTATATTTACTTTCTCTAAGAACGTTTTTCTTGAGTAAGTGCATGAGAACGTAGAAGTCTAATCTAGTCCTTATGAATTCTCCAATTCAAAAGTCTAGAACTTCTAAAAGGATATAAGCATTCGCTTTATTGAATAATTTTCGTCAAAACTAATCAATCATTGCGAAGCTATTTTCGGGAAGTTGAGGAACGTTTTTGGGATTAAACTTGCTCAAGTTTCTCATTTCCAAGAACATATCTTAGGAATCGGTATTTCTTCTCCAAGTAAATACCTTAGAAACGAGCTTGTCGTTTTCCAAAGATTGATCGCAACGAAATTAACATATTTAATATCTATAACAATTTCAATTTAAGGTCATTTAGTTTATGCAATGTTTTGTTTATGGAATGATAAACAAAACTCCCACTACATTTAATTAATGTCCCTAAATGTAATGGATTCCAAGATCCTCATTTTCGTTGAAATAGGGGCCAGCGTCGGCATGACACCTAAAACAACTAGATAAGGTAGGTTCTCCAACCAATCATATCTTGTCCATATGATTCTTGGTTTGTGAGATATCATAAGTATATCTACAAACTTCGTCCCAACGTCCAATCCGAGTGGGTCCGTTGTAAAGCAACTTCTCTCTATTTGCTCCTAGTAAATCCGATTTACACCCCGACTACAATGATGGACTACGATGTCCGCGTCGGCAGAAATGCATCAATAGACAATCAATTGTATTGAAGGGGATAGAGAGAAGGAGGACGATTTGGCTAAATCAAGTTAATTTGGGACATAAGCAATTACGTGACTTTGTTTGGTGGTCGTGTAAGCATACACCCATACCTACCTATGACAATTCAAGACATTCACAAACAATCACATAATAATAAGCATCTCAAACATTGCCGTGGGTTTGTATGGCTCCCGCTTGCATTAGTCTCCGTCGCATCTCCATGTAACGAAACTAATCTAATCAAACCCTCCCACTAATTACTAAGATCCTATCTAATAATTAAGGGAAATAAATACATGTGATAAAATCCTAAAACCCGCCTAGGCCTTAGGGGCATGCAAGCCTCACAAGTTACATCAAGAATTAACCAATTAATTATCAAGGCACCTTAGGCCACATTACAAGCAATCACATGCATTCACAACATTTTACAACACACAAGGCATTGACATCTTGAGCCATATCAAACCCACATCCTCCTACAAAACAAAATTAGCACATATACAATATACATGATTCACTTGTTCTTAATTAATTTCATTAATTAGAATCTTTGTGCATACTTGTTGCTCAAGTTTTTCGAATGCAAAGAAGGCTTAACCTTAACAACTAATTGTTTAAGCCCTTTTAAATTAAATCCAACTATCAAAATAGAAAGGAGGGTATTTAAGGAGTCTTCTAATTAACATTTCAATAAATTGATTAATTAGAAACTATTTTAACTAATTAAAATACGAAATTAGGGACCCGAAAAAATTCAAAATAATTCGGTCTCCAAAAAATCTGAAATAAATCCAGAGAACTCCTTACAATTATTGTGATTACCTGTAAAAATCTCAAGGAGAGATCAATTACCATCAGGGAGAACCAAAAAAGACAAATCCTCAGATTGTGCGCGAAGCACCGTTAGAGAAAATTCTGTTATGGGTCTCAACCTTTTAATCTGTATGATCATCGCCTTGATATTTTTCCAGCAAACAATTTACATAGAAAAATACTACATACAATAGGCTATCATTCCATGAAAAGAAAAACCACAAGTTATATTCAAGATCAACGAGATAACAAGCATTTAAGCAAGGTATCCTGTTCTGGAACAGACCGTCGACCAAAAAGGTTTCATTCGGTTGAGGTATCAAATCTCAATGAAAATCTATGAAATTAATTTTCACAGATTCCAGACTTAAAGGAGAACATTTCCATTTCAACACTTTTCCATAAAAGTTTCTCAATAAGTACAGTTTTTCAAAACAATCAGTTTGTTTGAAAAAACAGATCTGACAACTTCATCACTTTTCATCCTTGAACGCCCACATAATATCCGAAATATGCAACAAAATTTACATACCCAGAAAGAGCATCAAGTTTAGAATAATCCTATCTAAAAGTTACAGGTACTTTGTATACAAACTTATTTGTTACCAACCACAACAACAGAACTGTGCAGCAGAATAACAGATCTGCGCACCGTTACCGTTTAAATCACTAAAAATTCATTTTACATCGAATTTCAATGATTCCAGTGGAAAAACAACCACAACTCAAAGGGCTACAACCTCCAATAAGAAGGAAAAAATTTCAGAGAGCTTTACACCACGAAAAATAAGCAACAAGACAGAAAACAGCCTTTCCAGGGCCAGCAAGCATGCACATCACTAATTAACTTAATTAATTACGAATTCTCACTTAATTAAGTGTGAAAAACCTTAAGCACGACCATAGCTCTGATACCACTGTTAGGAAATGCTCATATTTTAATTTTAGATTAATTACAACTAATTAATCACCATTAACAACAAACAAATCAATAGATCTAGTGCTAAAGCAATCACACATCCAATCAAGAGAGAAGGTAGGAGAAATTGTACCTCTCATGAAATTGTATTCATGAGGCTCGATTCCATGGCATGGGAGTCGATGGGGTGCGTGCTCCACCATCTCCACCATCTATGGCCGCCTCTAGCCCACCAAGGACCCACCACCAAGCTCAAAGAGAATGCTAGTTCTCTTGAACCTCTTGCTAATCACCTTGCTTCTCTTAATTAACTATTTAATGGAGAGGAAGAGAGGTGGGATGCTCAACACATGAGCTAAGAGAGGAAGGGAAGAGCCATGGAGAAGAGAGAAAAATCTCTCTTCTAGGTGGAGGCGCAAGGGAGGGGAGAGGAAGAGAGATGACGGCTAGGGTTTTCTCCCAAAGAGACCCCTTTATATAGCCAACCACTCTCATCCAACCTTCATACTATTTACAAGTATGCCATCCACCCTAAGAGGCCACCTAATGGGCTCTCTTGGGCCATCTTAATAAAAGGCCTTTATTCATTAATTCACCAATTAATGAATCCCCTTTAATTGTCTCTTCATTCTTCCTTAAATCGGGCCTTTAATTAACCAATTAAATAGAAGCCCAATTAGCTCAAACTAATTAAAGTAAGTTGAACATAATTAATTATTAACTCATTAATAATTAATCTATGATTAGCTAATGCATTAAATTGTTTCCATATGATCCTTTTAATTTAATTAATTATAACGGTTCATAACGATATATAATTAATTAATTAACTTATCACATTTCACAATACACATTATTGTGAATAAACAATAAATGCACCAAGTGGTTAGAATCCTATTTGTGCGACCCTATTTGAGGATTTATACTATGTTGGCCATGGAAATAAATCGTTATTTATTTCCAATAATCATAAGCGGTATCTAGCAACACGTTATGATTCCCAATTCGTATAAATAATGTACCGTTACAATATCTCAATCCTGCATAAGAAATAAAAGTATTTCTTTGTTTGATTCTTATGTCACACGATATCTTTGTATAATCCAAGATAGGAATGTGTCATTCTTGCAGATTATACATTTCTTGATCTAGAGTTGATCGTCTAGTTTGCATGCATACGATCCAACTCCATCAAGGGGCCCAAACAGATATCATCACTCACTAGGTATACTAATGAGGGACATACGGTTTTCTTGATGAACAACTTTTCCCCGCACAATTCAAGAGAACATAAATAAAGTCCTTATAGCAGCCTTTATCAGGAATCAACGTTAGACGATATTTATTGAACCTATCCTCATGTGGAAAAGATGAACATCTCAAACTTAGAATCAAACTCATATGAAATAAACAATGACACATAACACAATCCATATGTTTATTTCATTGGGTTAAGTCCTGTACTATGTTCCAATAACATACACATATGCAATTAAGTTGGTAACTCCTTACCTATGATTTGTAGAACTTAATCATCACTTAACTTGCATACTAATCTTTTATGATAATTAATGTTCCTTGTTAATTATCAAGATTATGGACGATTTAGATTTATTATTGTCATTCTAATGAATGATCCACAGAGATCTACAATTCAGATCCTCAACCTGAATGATCTGTCAATAATAAACTCTAGGAACAAATGATCAAATATCATCATTAACATAAACTAAGAAAATAAGTCATTAAATATTGACTTCTAGGACATAACTCCAACAGTCACTTCCTCTAATGTACATCTTTTGCCTTAGATTCTCACAAATAGCATCCAAGATTGGCTCATCTAGCAAAGTGAATATCATCACCTGCAGTTACTGATATATTAGGCTAAATTTTACAAAGAGATTCTTTAGTTCTAAACTCAATTCAGGACCTGACTAGTCAAGTCCAGGTACCAGTATGGCCTTTGACTTATTCGTATATTCAATTTTTCAATTATTTATGTTTGCAACATCAGATTCTAGAAAATTTAATGACAAAGAAAAAATAATTAGAACACTCTCCAATACAGGTCAGAGGATGGTAAGATACAAAACAGCAAGTACTAGTAAAGCCCATATAGCAGTAATGGTTGAATGTCGATATATGGAAGCTCAGCTGATACAAAGTACACATACTATTCCAATCCTACTTTACACACTAACCTAGCAACCGCAGTCACAAAATAAAATTAAAACCAACCAAAATCAACAGCTGCGATTTCTTCCGGTATTATACTGACAACTGAATTACTTACCTTATTTAATATCCCTAAACTACCCTTCCTAATGACCCACAAGAGTAAAACATCTTATGAAGTATAACCAACATTGGTCAAATTAAAATCCTTTTCAGTAATATAGAGTACGCAACTATCTAAAATGACTCAAGTATCAAGGAAAAAATACAACCAAAATTATTCCAGAACCGAATCAATCATGGGAACACAATGTACCGCACATATATCTCTATTCCTATTCTTGAAAGAGCAAGTACTACATTTTGGCATGAATTTTAATTATTAAAATCATCACTTATATCAATTAACCGATGGCTTATACTAATTAACTGATCCCTTATTGAAATAACTAATTCATTACTAAAATAAACTAATCTTTTACTTGTCGAACTAAAGGCCCTGCTGAAACCACATCCTTCCCTTCTTCAATTACACTCTCCGTCAATTAAATTTCTTTAATTTGATGCACAGGTGCAGATACAATGATTGTGTATACTGAGGTGCTTTCTAATGGAGTATAAGGGTTTGGATATGACTTAATTGAGTTTGAACTTTCATTTTCTTCTTTGATTTCTAGAAATCTGACAAGAAAAGATTAGAATAAATGTTTGATTAACAAAGAGGTATGCACCAGAGAAGGTGTTACAGTGACTCACCATAGGTTAGGATTTGGAATTGAGGTCGGAGAAGAGGTGAAATGATCAGCGGGAAGATCGTCGGAGTGGAATCGACGAAGGCGATCTAGCAATATTGGAGAGGTGGTGCAGAGGCGAGGAAGTGGTAAGCTCCGGCGACGAAGCGGCAGAGAGAGAATCGAGGTCGCGGAGGTCGTGGTGGCGGGAGGAGGAGAAAGAGTGTCGTCGGAGTGAGGAAGGAGGTGATCATCTGCCACGTGTCAAGCATAATGTTCTCTCGGTTTAATCTTGAGGTTACGATAGAGAAAGATAAGAGGTGGACTCTGACTAGGGAGTGGATGCACTAAAATGGAAAGTGGGATGGTAACTAAAACCACGTAGAAGGCCCAAGGCCCATGGGATTACAGAGGATGACATTTTCTGGGATTGTCTCAATCAATTCCCTAAAAAGTGTCTAGTATATTTAAATAGATAATATATCGGTAATGCTATCGTTAATAGATATTCTAAGTCAAATTTAAATAAAATTTCGAAGTATATTATTATTAATAGATAACATATAACTTCCGTAGGCATTAATTTGAAATATATCATTAATAATAAACTAGTCAACGGTTACTCGACACACTACGATAATTCAAGAAGTTACTGTGGTTATTAGAGGTATCACTGTTTCATCAGTTCGAATGTAACATGTGCAATAATTACTCGATCCATTCCATCCGGCCATACTCCAAGTCCATCCAATTCGATCTAATCCTTCAACCTTTGCCCCGTGATTCGTCCTTCCCTTCCCCACTTCCCATCGAATGATCGAAACCCCAGCCCTCCTTGATCGATCCAAGTTGGTTTTCTCAATCGAGCGAGGGAGAGGTTTTAGATTTAGCAACAACAATGCATTCGTTTGGGTACAGAGCGAACGCGGTGTTGACCTTCGGGGTAACCATGCTGGCCGTGATGTGCACCTTGGCCTCTCTCTCCGACAACTTCAATACCCCCACCACCTCCGCGGAAGTCAAGGTGAGCTTATCATCTCCTCCTCCTTCCCCCGGTTCAATTGATTTACGTTACAAGAGTTCAATTGCTTTCTTGTGCAAATCTGGTCAAGAACCAGAGAAAAGTGTGGGATTTCCAATTGAATTAGTTTGAGCGAAACTTGAACTATACGGGCTCACACCAGTTGGTATCGTGGAAAATCCACCTGTATAATAGCGGTTCTCTCGTTTAATTAATGTTTTTTATCTCTTTTTTCGTAGATTTTGAATATTAACTGGTTTCAGAAGCAAGCAAATGGTAACGATGAGGTAATAGCTGGTTTCAGATCCTTCTTTTCAGTTATAATTTGATTGAATTACTAGAAAATTAAAGTTATTATGTGTCTCGTGGAATCTATAATATCTATTTATCATTTTGTGATATTTTCTTTACTGAGATTTGACTGTGAAATTTGTTGAGCTGACATTATGCTATACTTGTTCCTATTATTAAGCCTTTTTCTATGCTTATTTAAAGAAAATAACATTAAAAATGTTGCTTATTCATTTTGTTTTGTTTCATTCCATCTATATATCATATATCTGAATGTGGTTTACCATTTTAGGTTAGCTTGACTCTAAATGTATCAGCTGATCTCTCATCCTTGTTCACCTGGAACACCAAACAGGTACCTTTTTGCTTTTGCCTGAATAATGGTTTCTAATAGTCTTAATGCACTTTTAATGGTCGGCAATCAACTAAATGAGAACAAAGCCTGACTTCAGAGGAATTGCAACTGCCATGTTCCTAGTCTTATTTTATTTTATGTATTGTGCTGCAGTTAGTAGCTCTAATATCAAGTCTTTAAAGGGCTGCAGTGGAAACTTGTCCTGTTATCCAAAAATTTCTACATGCTCCTACAAAAAATATGATGCGTACCCTACTATATGAGGGATAGCTTATTTCTCTTGTAAAAACACCAGGAAAAAAGAAAATTCCTACCCTTAGTCAGGGGCGGAGCCAGAAATCCGGAAGGGGTGGACCGAAAATTATTTTTCTACTCTTGAGGGGGGCTAATATAAGAGAATTTACATGCCCCTGCCCTTAGTCTCTTAGTTTTTTATTAAAGAATAAAAGAAAAACCTCAAGCTTTCCTTATTTTCTTCTCAATTGTATAGCACTATATATCGATGAATATTATTGGACCAATGATGGTGGAGGTTTAGCGGAAGCTTTTCCTCTGTAAAGGATTTTGCACAAGACTACCCAGAAAATTGCTCAGAAATTAAATAAGAACAACTGTGTTGTTTGTAAAAGCATTCTCTAGACAGTAAAGAAATAAAGATGACAATCATCATCATGCCAGTGTTGTTTTGAATATTTGTTTTGATAGGTATTTGTTTTTGTGGCTGCTGAGTACGAAACCCCGCAAAATGCCTTAAACCAGGTACATCAACTTTAGTTTGGTGGCGAGGCCACACCTGGGCAAGTGTGGGCACTTGCCTACACTTAATTTTTCAAAAATCAAGACTCACATATAGATATTTGCACAAGTGCCTAGTCTTAAAATTATACAGTGCCCATCCTTGAACATTAAAATTGGGTTTTTAATTGTGCTTAGCCCACTTTGCATTTTTCTATTTGTGTGTGCCCACGCTTAAAAATAGGCTGGACTCGCCACTGATGCAATTTAAAGGTTTTAACTTTTTAGGTGTATGATGTATCAATGTAATGTTACGTGTTCTTTTTTTTCATTAATCCCCTTCTGTTGCAAAACAGTTACAGAGCCTGCTTCACCATATTAATGTTACTGGTAAAGTCCAGTTGACATGTTCATCTTATACCTTTTGTTAATCGACATGATAGGTTTCTCTGTGGGATGGAATCATACCATCAAAAGAACATGCCAGATTCTGGATTCACACAACCAATAAATACCGCTTTGTTGACCAGGTAAGAACATTGTTAGTTATAAAGTTCATTTATTGGTTCGTTTATTCTCCTGAATGATAAACAACAATTCTAGTATAATGAAAGAGAAAGGTAATGACAATGCCTTACCAGAAGCCTATTTCTATTTGTTGGGTAAAAATACCAATATGTACCATCCAGACAAACTAAAACATTTTTGCTCGGAGACTTGTTTGGTGTATAAGTGGGCAGTTAATGATAATGTATTACTTGACTGAGGCAAGCTTTGACCAAATACTACCAGAAAGCTTTTCTAGATTTGGTCAAGCTTTTTATGCTGCAAATATCAGTTAGTTCTATGGAACCCTATTTGTTGGCAGCACCTTTTTTCTGATTTCAATGGTGAAACTTTTCCAGGGAAGCAACTTGAAGGGGAAAGACTTCAACCTGACATTGCATTGGCACATAATGCCAAAGACTGGTAAAATGTTTGCTGATAAAATAGTTATGACTGGCTACAGACTCCCTGAAGAGTACAGATAGATCTTTCCCTTTTACTTTTCCATCAGAAGGTTGCCTCTGGTCTTATACAAACAACTGGACTATTGTGGGATATCCAATTAGTTAGTGACATAGTGCTGTCAATTATGAAATTTTTGTGTTTAATTAGGCCGATTCTACGAAGTTTGGTTATCTAATTTTGGGCCTGGTGGGATTCTGATGAGTATTCACGTTAGCTGGCTAAAAATTTTTGGACATGCAATTGCACTCCAATAGTGCTCGTTTGCTCTCTTTTTTTTTTATTTTTTTATTTTTGTTACCTTCTCCTGAGCTGCAGTGTTCCCTCGCTGACACTTGGTAACACTCCTGGATTAGATTTTCATGGTTAGTCGGAAGCTGGTCCAAATAGCTTTATGCAAAGCATAATATAAAAATTAAAATGATTCCTTGTCTTTACCAGTAAAGTTAATCGAACGTCAGAATCAAAATCAATTAGTCAAGAATCATGATTGGTTTAAATTTATAACAAGACGAATCAAATAACAATCTTTTGAAAAGGACAGGCTTCGCATCCTCGTAATTGTTTGGATTTGTTTTTAGCTTGTTTGAGCATTTAAGAGCAAAGTATATGCAGGAGCAATATGGCGCGTCATAGCGCAAACTGCCCAATCCAGTTTTGCATTAGAGGTTTACAATGCACAACCATTTTCTCTATCTCTGTTTTCATATAACAGTGTATTTGCTGAAGACTACCGTGTACGTAGGAAAACAGCATGGGTTCAAATCAGTTTATTAGGCTTTTTTCAGTTAAAACACTATAAAGACGAGCTTGTGTGAATAATTCCATTCGGCTGTCAGTGTCATGTTGTTTCTGGAGCACAGCATAATTCTGGGATTCTCATATCTGAATTAGAATTTGTCAAAGACGATGGCGAAATAGAATTTATCAAAGCATTGCAAATTATTGGAGTGGTATTTAGACAAAATTATCCTATATTTGCTCAGAGCGAAATTTTGATTGCACGTTTTTACTGCAATCTATGCATTTTAAATGCTATATGTACGGATTTAACTGTTGAGTAATACTAATATACTATACATGAGGTCATGAGCAACATTTTTCTATTTTGCTGTACGTAGAACTGTTGAAACAACAGACTCTACCCGTCATTCCTTTTGTATTGTTCGGGAGTAAAACTTTCAACCATATTATCACTTTCACTATATAATTTGTATGTTTCTCTTATTTATGTGATCTGATATGTTAACTTTTTACTTTTCAAATTAATGTGAGATATCTGGCTCTTTCTACGAAGAGTATATTGAATTTAAAATTCTCTCCCTGCAGTGTTCATTACATTTAACTATTCACGATCAGATCATAATTTATTATAAATGTCTTTTAGAACAAATATCACAAAATAAAATGCAATTTTATATACACGATTAGCACTGATTAGGCATAGATGCTGCTCCAAGTTTTGGTTTCTAATAATAATAATAATAATAATGGCGGTGTTTGGTTGTGTAGTAAAAAGTTGCATAAGTTAAGGATACATAAGTGTTTATGTAGTGTTATGTAATGGATGTTTGGTTGTGTAGTAAGGATAAGTAACTTAATGCATGCATATATTGATGTCAAAAGACTAAAATGCCCTTAAATTTGAATTACTTAATTTGTATTATTATTATATATTAATAATACATTGTGACCTAATTATAATTATATATTAATAATAATTAAATATTATATAAATTAATTATTAATGATAATAATAAATCATTGTGTTATTTGAAATATTAATAATTATTTAATAGTAAAAATTATTATTGATTAATTATTTTTAAATAATAATAATTATTAAATAATTATTATTATTTAATTATGAATTATAATAATTAATCTTTATTATTAACTATGATTTTTTAATAATTATTATTACTTATAAATCATTATTATTAATTATTTCTAAGGGGTATTGTTGGAAAAAAATTTAAAAGGACCGGTGCATAACTTATGCAACCTAAAAAAGGTTGCATAAGTTATACACCCTTAAGGCGTCTTATGTAACGGATGTTTAATGACTTAAAAATACATCACTTAAGTCAAGCACCCTTTAAGTCACAAACAACAACCCCAATAATAATAGTAGTAGTTATCAATAAACGTCCGATCTAGGGAAATCATATCAACTATGTTACTATGTACCATATTTCGAGATGACCATGAAATTGTGAGATTTTGCAATGGCATCAGTAGAGATTTCCTAACTATCAGGGGTAGAATAAGTTTGGATGAGAGAAAAATAAGGAATTTGAATAGGAATGTGTGTATTCTTTGGGTGTGTTTGGAAGAGGGATGAACAAGGAATGAATAAGCAATTCCGAATTGGGCTTATTCATTCTTGTTCATTCCTTGTTCCACCAATATGGTAGAATTAGAATAAGGGGGTGAATAAGCAATTCTATTCTTGTTCCATTTCTTGTTCCATGTTTGGTTCCACACTTTTGAATAAGCAATTCTTGTTCTTATTCCAATAGTTGTTTGGTTTTACATACCCATGTGCTTATTCCGAATTAGCCTTATTCCAACCATACCAAACACACCCTTTATTTCTTATTCTAATACCAATGTTTTGTTGGAATATGAATAAGAGTCCGAATAAGTCCAAATTCTTTATTCTTGTGTTGTTTGATTTTCATCGGAATAAGGAATAAGCCCCCTTATTCCTTATTCCGGTGAAAATCAAACAACACAAGAATAAAAAATTTAGATTTATTCCTTATTCATCCCACTTCCAAACACACCCTAAGCCGATGGGGGAATAGACTTTAGAATAGTATAACGTGGCCTCTAGATGCCTCCACCTCGCGGCCTAGCTGCCTCATTAATTCCTCTGCGCAGAACAGTTGTTGTTCTTTTCTTGACGAATAGGAAAACACTGGCATCAAAAACCCTATTGTTCGGTGATGCTCCCACTAGGGAAATGCTCATCGTTGTCATGGTCCATAGTATTCTCTCGTTTCATGTACTCTCGACGTATTGTTGGTTCAACTTTTAGAAAAAAAAATCGAACAAAAATTCAAATATACAAAATTCTTTCTCGAAAAATCTTGTGAAAAAAATTCCAACAAAAGGTAAGAAAATATATGAAAAGTATTTGATGCGAAAACAAATGAGTATTTTTGTGAAGGCTGAATACCAATCAATATATAATCTTACCTGTTTTGTCCGACAGGCGACAGAAGCTCATAAACAATTCCAACTGATACCAAAACAATTCTATTCTCTATTTCTATGCGACAAATTCTTATTAGTGAAATTCTGTAGAGTATCTTTATCAATTCTTAATTGTTACGTGCAATTCAGGACCGACCGCACGGTTAAACTGTTTCGGGCTGGTCGGACTGAGCCGGGTTAATCCGAAACAGATCATCTCTCTCCCCCCTCTCTCTCTACTGTGAGAATCCTCAAAGATGCTATTTTAGTACCATGCCAAGGTGGGCCCGACATCTGCCATGTCAGATCCAGCTAGACCTCTGTTTTGTTCTTTCATTATTAAATAAATGAAAGAATCAAACAGGATTTGTCCTAAGTTTAAAAAGAAGTTTGTTCTTCTCCATTTCTTTCAAACAGGATGATCTACGTCTCAAGTTTTATTTGTTTTGGGTTTCTGGAGACGGCTGAGCATATTTTGATATCTTAAGTTATAAAAAAAAATAGAAGTAACAAATCAAATACAATCTAAATCTTTAAGACAAACAAGCTCTATTTTATTGAGGTAAATCAAGTTTATATTATGTTGTTGGTCCTCAACAATCGAAAAGAAGCAAATAAATTTGTGAGCTCCACGATAAAGGCAGACTTTAATTTTTTTTTCCCTATTTAATTGATATTAATTGGTTTTAGAAACATATTTTTAGCATCTCAAAGTCAAACATCAAAAGAAAAAGTTATCTTTTTCTTCAACGAATATAATGAGTTTTTAAAAAATGAGATAGAATTTTCATTATATTAATAAAAAAAATGACTTTGAATTAAGTTCATGCCAATTCAACAATTTTATAATTTTCCTAATAGTGTTTTTTTTTAAATCTTCTGAAAAATTATACGTGTCACATATACTTAAATTATAACTTATTTGAGAGAATGAATTATCGATAGCTGATAAAAAAAAAAAGATTGCATCCATTTATCTAGTATTATGTTTGTTCATATAAAGAAACGATATTACATCTATACGAAATAATTATAGAATAAAATTAATAGTTTGAACCAGATGTAATAATATTACAGTTTATGGCCCCGTTTGTTTGTGACTTAAAGGGTGCATAACTTAAGTTATGCATCCTTAAGTACCAAACACCCGTTACATAAGACGTCTAAAGGATGCATAACTTATGCAACCTAAATAGGTTGCATGAGTTATGTACCATCCCCTTTAATTTTTTTTTCCAACAATACCCCTTAGAAATAATTAATCATAATATTTAATAATTAATAAATAAATAATAATAATTAATAATATTTAATAAGTAACAATAATTATTAAAAATCATAATTAATAATAAAAAATAAAAATAATTAATCAATAATATATTTTTATTATTAAATAATTAATACTATTTATAGTATTTAATTAAAAGTAATTATAAATATTTCAAAATAACAAAAATAATTTATTATTATCATATACAATTAATTTTTATAATAATTAATAATTAACAATAATGAGTAATTAATAATACTTAATAATTAGCAAATAATTAATAATAACTAATAATTGATAATATTTAATAAGTAATAATAATTATTAAAAAATCATAATTAATAATAAAAATTAATTATTATAATTAATAATTAAATAATAATTAATAATATTTAAAAGTAATATCAATTATTAACAATAACAATTAAATAATAATAATTAATTAAAATTAATTAATCAATAATAATTTTTTATTGTTAAATAATTAATAATGTTTATAATATTTAATTAAAAGTAATTATTAATATTTCATAATGATAAAAATGAATATTATTATCATTAATAATTAATAATTAACAATAATTAGATCACAACGTCTTATCAATACATAATACTAATTCAATTAAAAAATTCAAATGTAAAAGCATTTTAGTCTTTTGACACGAATATATGCATACATTAAATTACTCATCCTTACTACACAACCAAACATCCATTACATAACACTACATAAACACTTAGGCATTTTAACTTATGCAATCCCTTAGTGCACAATCAAACGCTCCCGTATACAGAAAACGAGCGAGCCCTTCAATCGAAGTCTCAGTGAAATAAGAAACGGAGGACATCAGATATATATGTGGGCCCAGACTTCTGCCATGTCAGAAACGGATGAGCGCTTGACTTGACTATTAGCTTTTTGTACTTTATTTTGCATGAATTAATGGCGCTAAATCTCGGTTGGTGTATACTTTTGTGGATTCAAGTGCGAATGAAACGGCGCTGTTACGCAGACCAACCAAACCAAGGCATCTTACTTTGTCCCTTCACATCGTCAGTGTTGAAAAGCTTCTTCATATTTTTGACGTGATATTCGAAATTCACTTTTCATACTAACAAAGCCGTCGCAAGGACATATAATATTACTATATAATTTTAGAGTTAGTTCTGATAAAATTAATAAAATAAGTTATCGATACAGAACGCGTGAAGTTTAGAGAAATTACACAAACTACCTTTTTTTTTATTAAAATTATACCAATTATCTAATCCAATTTTGAGATCCACGCCTAGGGCTGTCAAGATTCCACCGTTTCTGTTCCGTTCCAAACGGAACACGGAAATGACAAAATACAATGGAAAATTGAAAATGGACAGAAACGGAACAGAAATATCGTTTTGTTTAACGAAACGGAACGGAAACGAAATCAGATCTGTGTTTCGTTATCGAAACGGAACGAAAACGAAACGGACTGTTTCCGTTCCGTTTCGCACGTTTGACAGCCATGTGCACGCCTCTCCGGTTCAACTTTAGTATTAGATTGCATCATTGTAATCCAATTTTCTTTTACTAAATTTTGTACTAATTGAGAGAGTTTTGTCCTAAGGTAAATACAACCCACTTTTGCGAGACGTTGTACAACCAGTTATGGCTTCTCTTAGGACTTTGGACTACTTTCATGTTTATTATACCTCCTTTAGCATTATTTATAATTTTTTTAGAAAAAAATTATAGATACTTTGAACTTCTCTTAGGAGTTTTGTCCTAAGGTAGGATGTTGTACGGAACTGTGTTGTTTAGAAAAAAATTAATTATTTGTCAATTATAGATACTTGTGTTTTCAAAGTGAAGTTCGAAAAACAATTCAAGTTCGAATAGTACTCAACTAGCGCTGAACTGAAAAAATTAAGTAAGGTACAAAATAATAATTTAATTACTATGATACAATTAGTGTTATTTAGAAAACTTAAATAAAGATTTATTATTTCGTTATTTCATCGCACTTTTGGTTCAATTAACGATGGACGAAAAATAACTAGGCCTTTTTTTATTACAGTATCACTATTAAATTTCCCGATTATTGACTCTTTTGCTAGCTTTGGATAATTAGTACTAAAAAAGTTTAGACAGCTAGATTATGCGCAGTTCTTAATCTCTACTACTTATAAATGCACCCAGTGAAAGGTTTTAAACATTCATATAAAAGGAGTTAAACATTCATATAAAAGGTCAGGCTGGAAGATTGTAATTTTTTTTCCTCTACCGTTCGATCGGTTTGATCTGTGGTTGGATGTGAATCGCCAAACGAATAAACATTATGGATTGGTTTCTCATCTAATATAGAAACAAATTGAATAGCACATCTATTTGTAACGCTGATAAATTAAAAAATATATTTTTATTGTCTCACATTATTTTATTTCTTTATTTGCCCACATACGAGGGCATCTTATGCTAGTTCAATATCAAATGATCTATATCCTAATTTAGAAAAAAACAATGATATATATCCGATGAAATGTTGCCAAATCAAAATACGCTCAATATACAAGAGAAGTTTTTTAGCTGGAAGAAGAACATGTAGTAGTAGATTTTTTAATATAAGAATATCTAATCAATTTCTTCTCTGCCTCTGGACATCATTTCCATTAGGAAGAATTTTCCATCTGCATTCCTTTATTACTTAAAAGTTGTCATCGAAAAGTCCAAAAGGTCACAGAGCTCTATGAATTATTAAAAAAACAATTGTAAACGGTTCCAGCCGAGTTATAACTTATTTACTTGTAATTTTGAGTTCAGAAAAGTGCATATCTATATCCAATCTACTTCTAAATATCAGTCTTAAATAATTCAAGTAAGGTCGAGATGCTCACCGTCGGGTAAATTAAAAATTGATATTGTCGACGCTAAAAGCTTTTTTTTTTGCCATAATTGTTTAGCTTCGTCGAAAAGCTGCAAAGTTCTGCCATTGCCGCTATTGTGGATGGCAGAGGTCGATATATGATCAGCTATCGTACATGATAAGTTTTGCCTTTTCTTCTTCTTGTTGTCCTTTTTTTTTTTTTTTTTTTTTGGTCCAGCAGCCTATATGGATTATGTATTTTGACTAGAATAATATGAGAAAGGGACTGTTGAAACTGTGATAATAATTTAGCTAGCGTAGTTATGTATGGCTATAACTCAACGTAAGTTACTCTAATTTTTTTTTTAAAAATAGGTTATTTTATTTACGTCAGATTAGAATATGTATAATCATACATAGTCCAAGAGAAAAATATAATTAACGTTCTGCACTAAGCACCATGGTTAGTAAGTAAAAAAATGATGATTATGTACTAATGAATAATTGAAAGATAGAAGGCTCATTGGCCCAGTGGCCCTACATAGCCACATTCGATGGGATTTTTTTTTTTAAAACACAACATTAATTATTCAAACTAAAATAAAAATCAGCTCTTAATCGAGTGACAAAAAGTAATACATTTTATATGAAAAGTTGAAAGTTCGAAATTCAGTTGGAGATCTTTATGAACATCATATTTAAAAATAAATTGAGAGACTTGATCTTCAATTTATCTTTAAAAAAAATATTCGGACAGAAATTATATATATATTTTTGGTAAATTTCTACGGTGAACTAATTTTTTAAATGGGCCAGAAATCAGATTATTATTTAAAAATATGAATCACTATGATTAACTAGAGCTTAAATCCAGTTGAAAATTTAGTCCACCACAAAACATGACCCTGATCTGGTGTTGCGCTACACGCCGTGTAGCGCATCCACGAGCCGTTCGATTTTGATCGAGTGGTTCATTTTTTTCGGGCCTAGGAATCTGGTTACTTTCACGGAGCTCCCTTATCCATCAGATCAAAATCGGACGGTCCGTGTGTGCGCTACACCGTGTGTAGCGCAACACAGGATTTGAATTCCACAAAACACCCCGCATTTTTTCTTTTTACATCTTTATGCATATTGATATTGCATTGGGGCCCCAATTCGAATCAGTCGTACTGCTGACGTCCAAGTTACTGCACTGACGGCAGTAATAATAACAATTAATTTTGTTATAAATACTGATAATGGAAGTACGGACAATAATTGTTATTAATACTATTATCTATGATGAATCGATGACGACGATGATTGGACATGCCATGTCAGAGTAATTTCAACCCGGATCAAATTGCTGCATTGTAGAACGAACTTGCATAATTCAAATCTTTGGCAAATCCATCGGTTTTCAAATTTTAAATTCGTGTTATTGAAGTTATTAAATAAATAGCTGAGTTATATCTGCCTAATTTTGAAATGATTAGGCTTTTGGCGCCTCTCTTGGATGGTTCTTTGGCATGTCATTGGCTACTCATTTTGAAGCTATTTTTGGATACTTACCACTACTTTAAAAGCATGCTGCATGCATGTGAAATATCCTTGGCTGTATCCATGGAGCTAATTAATTTAAACGTTGATTGCTTTAAATAAGTAGGACTAAAAATTTAATGCTAAATGGTGGCGTTTGAGAAAATATATTGCTAACATGCTGACATTTAATGGAAAATTAATGAAAATTTATAACATCTCTCCTGCTTTACTTTCAAGAAGAAACTATCCCAGACAGATTGCAAATTCCAGCGAGCAGAGTTTGTTGGTTTACTGTCATGTCGGCTTTTAAGTTTTGCTAATTAATATTTAGTGTTTCTTTGTACAGTATGCATGGAATCATCAATTAGAAAATAATCTAAATTATGCAAAAAGTTGTACAAAGCAGCTCAAATGAAACTTCTCACGAGATCTCAAAGGCCTTCACAAACACGTCAACTACCCCTCAGTACTTAAATGTTAAACCTAGAAAAGATCAGGGTAAAAAGTCAAAAAGCATGAATTAAAAGGTGTTCGGACAAGCGTGACCCTAAAAAAAAAAGGTGACAATAGTCAAGAGGGCTTCAGAGTAAAAAAGTAAAGCCAAGCCGGCCATTTGCCAAGGGGAGAACACTGGTGGGTGGTGGCAGTTTCGATATTGTTCTCTGAGGTGATTCCTGAAAACGTCAAAAGCACAAAAGAACCCGTTTGTATTTTGTAACTTTAAATAATTACCATTTTCAAAAAAAAAAAGAAAATTCAAAACAAAAGAAAGTCTTAAAAGCGGGTTCCCACTTCTCTCTGTGACTCTTTATCTCACTTCACACTCCAAGTCTCCCAGTAGAGGGAAAGAGAGAGGCTTCAGACTGACACTATATACAGTTACACCTCTCTCTCTCTCTCCATCTCTGTTTCTCTCCCATGGCGGATATCAGCATCAGTCACCCTCCAATGGAGCAGCTCCAGGATTTGGAGTACTGTATAGATTCCAACCCACCTTGGCGTAAGCTCTCTCTCTCCCACCCCACCACCCTCCCAATCCCCAACCCTCATTTGATATTCTTGATCATGTATTTTGAGGGAAGGAATCTTTTATGGGTTTTATTCTTTGTCTTTCTCCATGAAATCGGAGTCTTGGAAAAACCATTTTTCAGTAAGTGAGCTTCAATCAGAATTATGTGAAAAAAGCAGGGTTAAACCGTAAAACTTCTAACAATTGCTTGTTTAGGCCATCAACTTCTGCTTCTTATTCCCCCAAAAAACAACTTGTCGTCGTTATGCTAGCTTGCTTTCAAACTGGACTGACATGCTCTCTCCCACCCACATGCATATTTGTACTTGTGTAATTTGATAATAGACAAATACATTGTTTGTCATTTGGATTTATCCCTTAAAATTGATGTTTAAACCTTCGAAATGACATTTCTTCAATTTAGTATGCATTTCTACAGCAGGCATTGTTCCCTTCTTTTATCTCCGGTTTTGTCTGACCTATGACAAATGAATTAGATAATATTATAACTTCCTTGAAAATCATAGGTTAATCCCATCCAATCTGTTCATTTTAGATTGGATAGACTGAATATAAAACAAATCTTCCCTTTTATAATTTGAATGCTTGTAGATGCCAACCCAACATCAGCCTTTTGCTTCAGGGAACAAAAGCCTTAAAAAGAGAATAAATCCAATTTGTTAGTTCCAAAAAATGATGTGGCCATTAAAATTTTGTGACTGTCTCTCAACAGCAATACTGGATTTATGTCCTTTATTTGGTCTTACAATTTCCTTCCTGAGCCAGAAAATAAAATGTAAATAGAAACGTAGTTTGGATAGTGAAAACTGAAAAGGACTGAAATTATTTAGTATTTATATTGCCTTTAATGCTTGCTGTGCATTTAAATTCTATCAAAAGTTTCTTAAACAAAAAAAGAAAATGGAGAAAGGCCAGAGCTGTTGTCAGGTCAAAGTTGGGAAAATAGAAGTCCAGCCGCATTTCTGGTTTTACAAAAAAATGAAGAAAAGCCGCATTTCTGGTCATTTCAAATTTAAAAATATGAGAACTATCATATTGGACGGACACCATCCGTCCAATATATTGGACTCTAGCATTTCTCAAACTCTTTGTATTTATAGTGAGTAGCCATTATTATTGTCATTGAATTAACAGGAATTTTATATTTAAGTACAGTACAGTAGATGATTGAGGGGGACTGTATTTTTTGTATTGTTGGATAGATGTGTTTTTGTACCATTTATAGGTAGGTAGTGCAAACCAACAAAACAATTAATTTACTTTTCTAATATGCTTTGACTCCTGAGGCTTGTGTCTTCACTCTTCATAATCTCTTTATTAATGCAACTTGACAGCTATACATCACATCTCTGAAAATAGAAAAGGAGTACATTATGTAATAATTGTGACAATGTGATATTTTATTTATAAACTTTTAAAAGTATCAGGAAAAGAGCTACTGCATTTTGTTGTGCAGAAAATGGTAACTTAAGTTGTAAAAGAATATCTCTAACCAACTTTGTCAAATTCCCTGAATCTTTAAAAAAAATACATAGAAAAATTTTTTAGCTAATGAATTTTGGAACTAAAAACTATGTCAGGGGCACTTCAGATAATTTATCGCAGTTACCTAATTTGCCATAATATCATCTCTAATTTAGGTTAAATTTTCAAACTTCACCTATTATTTCTCAACAATACTGCATTTCTCACGATGAGCTTTATTTAACCTTTTCAGCTGAAACTATTTTGTTGGGATTTCAGAATTACCTTCTGATGCTCGGTACAACTGTTATGATACCTACCATGCTCGTTCCTTTAATGGGAGGGACTAATGTAAGACTATTTTTCACCATACATATTACCTATTTAACCAATTAAGTATGGCCCTTCATGTATAGGTTCCATTAAGCAGATGGCACTGCCAGTGCTGTTCATATAACCAAACAAAAAGAATCCCCCAATATTCTTTGTACCAATTAGTATGCACTGGTAGCTATTAATGTGCACTAGCATGGAATTTGCCTAATCTTTCTTCGCCTAATTTTCTCTTGATTAACATGTGCTGGTACAGGGGGAAAAGATCCGCGTAATTCAAACATTGCAATTTGTATCGGGCCTAAATACCCTTCTACAAGCATTATTTGGTACCAGACTACCAACTGTTATAGGAGGCTCTTTTGCTTATGTCATACCTATCCTTTACATCATTGACGACTCATCACTTCAAAAGATCACAGACCCGCATGATGTAAGTTTTCATCTGTTTTGCACAATACCATCACAGAGATAGTACCAAACCCATGTTCCGTTCAGTTTTCAACTGCTATGTACTTTGCTGCTCAGTGCTCTGGTCAGGTGTATATACCAACAGATGTTGTTATCGTAGCATATTAACTTTCTTCTCTCTATACAGAGATTTATACATACGATGCGAGCAATTCAAGGAGCACTAATCATAGCCTCAAGTATACAAATAATTCTTGGGTTCAGCCAGCTTTGGGGTATCTTTTCTAGGTATCTGACATTCTATTATCAATGATATATTCATGAAGAAACCTTCCAAGTAACATAAAATATTACTTTGAAAACATAGGGTTATGCTGTTGTAAAATAAACTACTAAAAAATGAATTTAAATCCTTTCTTGTCCCTGGCCAATTCAATACACGCCTAAATTAACCTTTTCCTTACTGATTAAACCCTGCACGAATGATGAAAACAAAAAGGTAGCTTACAAAATTATGATGAATTCAGGAAATGAGTGTATTATTATAGTTATTCATGATTAAAGTTTGTGTGGTTAATTTCAGATTTTTCAGCCCTCTAGGAATGGCTCCGGTTATCGGCCTAGTTGGTCTGGGTCTTTTTCAGCGTGGATTTCCATCGGTATAAAAACCATCTCATATTTTATAATCCTGGAATAAAGCTGGAACAATTTAGAGACTATTTAGTTAGTAAGCTAATAGGATGAAGTTAAAATTTTTCACTTCTTTGATTGATTAATTGATTCTGATATAACAGAACAAAATTTCTTGTACACAAATCAGGATAACTCAGGAATGTGTTTGGAACTGTACTTGCAGAAAAATCTCTAGGAAAAAATGAAAAATTTAGCTGCATGCCTTATATACATAATCTCTGTGTGTGTGTGTGTGCCTGTCTATCTGTCCGTGTGCATCTGCATCTGAGTCTATGTGTATGAGTGGGTGCATTTATTGGGTGGAAGGAGAGTAAAATTGTCATATAGGTTTCAGTCTGGGAAAAGGGTGTATGATAAGCCTGATTTCACTTGCTTAGATTGATATTTATCATTTGTTCTGAGCTAAACAGTCTTCCCAGTTTCTTCTCATGTTCTTGTTTCTGTCACTTGATTTGATTATAAAAGCCAACCAAAAGAAAAGAGAATAATGCTGCTACAATTTTTCAGGTTGGAGATTGCGTGGAGATAGGAATTCCGATGCTTATACTCCTCATTGGACTATCCCAGGTACTATTTATAAAAAAAGCTTCTACCACAAAACTCTCCAACCAGCGCTGGTGTGGCCACTTTTTGATTGGTGAATTATCAAATGATATACCTCCACATCTTGCTTAATCAGATAACTACTTGCTAGCTATTCATGATTTCTGCAGATATGGTCCATTGAACCTTTCTATAAAGTTGATGATTTTTCTCCTGTGTTTTCTAATAGCACAAGGATATCCACACCAGTGTCATGCTTCCATTGAATTCTTGTTCAGGACAGCTCTTTTCCTGAATAATGGGCTCCACTACCTTGTACTTGTGCAGTATGCGAAGAATTACCGGCCATTCAAGGATATACCAATATTTGAGCGGTTCCCAGTTGTGATATCCATGCTGGCTATTTGGGTATTTGCAACTATTCTAACCGGTGCAGGTGCATACAACCACCGACCTGCCAGGACCCAGATTAGCTGTCGTACTGACCGAGCCAACCTGATTTCTTCTGCCCCTTGGTAATTACTTTTTGTATGGATTATCAAAACTGTGGATGAAAACAGTACACTTGCACTGATCTTGTAAAAAAGACCACAATTGTTGCTTGTACGTACCTGAACCAGATATGACCAACTTGGACAGATTCATATACCCATCACATGGTTATCAGTATAATTTTAGTTCCATGGAAACTAAGCATCTTCAAGACCTTAGCGTACAAAAAATATATATAAGATGATTGGTAATTTTATATTAGGTTCAAGTTCCCTTATCCTTTGCAATGGGGCCCACCAACTTTTAATGCTGGACATGCAGTTGCTATGATGGCAGCAGTGCTTGTTTCTCTCGCAGAGGTAGCCATTAATTATATTTCTCTTCTTGCGTCAGTCAATTTATCTGAAATGTTCCCATTTAAAGCTTTTTATTACTATCTATATCTCCAACAGGTAGAAGATTTATGGTCTTAAAACATACAAGAACTCAGATTAATTTTATTTGTACACATATTAGTCAATGTGATTTCTCAATTTGTAAGGGATATGTAACAACAATATCATTTCAATTATTTTTCCCGTTCAGTCAACTGGTGGCTATGTGGCAGCTTCACGACTAGCTATTGCAACGCCACCTCCAGCTAATGTTCTGAGCCGGGGCATCGGGTGGCAAGTAAGACATTAAATGCGGTTTGTTTATCTATTTGTATATAATGAATATAAAATCTCTATCTTTTTCGTTACTACTTCCTTCATATATTTAGTTTGTAACATAATTACATATGCAGGGAGTAGCGATTCTTTTGGATGGCCTTTATGGAACATTGACCGGCTCAACTGTTTCTGTGTAAGAATGTTTATTGGTCAAATCTTTTTTCCTATTTGCACAGAAGGGAGAAGAAAATCTATACCAACTCAAATATAATTTATTTAAGTTTGGAAGTTAATGAGAAAAGTATATTGAACAAATGAAGGGAGAACGTTGGGCTTCTAGGATTTACACGGGTAGGCAGCCGAAGAGTCGTGCAAATATCTGCTGCTTTCATGATATTTCTCTCTCTCTTAGGTATTCTCTTTACTCAACTTTTGAATTTCAAAAATGTTTTCTGTCTCTGCTCACATCTCTAACATTTTGGGTAATGCTGAGAGAACCAAATTAAGAGTTACACATAGGAGATCCAGACAACCCAAACCGTAACCTTTAGTAATCTAGCTCCCTAATATGCTACAGTTGATGGTTGCGTGATTTCAGGAAAATTTGGGGCTGTATTTGCATCAATACCATTTCCAATATTTGCAGCATTGTACTGTGTGCTTTTCGGCCTAATCAGTAAGTTTGTTATATTTATATTTCTACATTATTTAAGACATGTCTTATACTATGTTTGTGAACAACAAATTGCATCTCTAAAAACTTCTCTATATCTTTTTTAACTGACCTTCCAGTTTCTATATCATTAGAACAATTTGATTCTTTTCTTTATTACAGGCAAAGAAAAGTATAAAATTTAGAATTTAAATGGTTCTAAATTCTAAATTTTAGCTGGTCAAAATCATTAAGTTTTGGTGGTTTTTTTTGTAAATGCTCATTTCTCCTTTGTAGAGGAATTGGCTACCAAAACAAGAACTATATAGTAAATCTTCTTTTACTTTATAATACATCTTTTGGGTAATTTATACTACAAATATGTACTTCTTGACAAATGCAGATTTTAGGTTATGTTTTGGTGAGTTGTTTAAATTCAAAATAACTTAACAGAAGGTTTGTTTACACTTGTGCAGCATCCGTGGGAATATCATTCTTACAATTTACCAATATGAATTCGATTAGAAATCTGACGATAGTCGGTCTCTCACTCTTTCTTGGCATATCAGTCCCGCAATACTTTGACAATACTTTGGCGACTTCTGGAAGAGGTCCTGTTCGTTCAAATGCTGGATGGGTTAGATTCTTTATCTTTAGTTGTCACTTTACCTTACCTTAGGGTCTGCTCCACAAGAAGGGAATCGGGAGGAGAGAATGGGAGAGAAAATTCTTCACCTGCTCCAAATCTTATTTTTGAAGTGAACGGATGGGAATTGGGGATTAAATTCTAGCTCTGAGGAGACGGTGTTTGCCCTCCGATTTTGGGGGGGAATCAGCGGAAATGGAGAAACTCACAGTTTTTCCAATACTGCCCTGGACGCTTTGAAAATTTCATATGTTGCTCTTTGAAAATAAGGGTAACATTGTAATTTTACATATTTAAAGAGGTGTGACAAAACTTAACCTCGCTGGCAAATTTTAAAATTCTGGAGCAAGGTTCATTCATTTCCTTACCATTCCTTAACATTCCATTGCTTTCATTCCCCTTCACTAAAAGTTCTGGAGCAAGCCCTTAGAATTTAGGCCTCAACATTAAGTATAGGGAAAGTTTCTATACCCTGCTAGTAAAATACGAAAATTCTGAGTAATCTGTGTTACTCACCTTTAGTTGTTTCAGTATTGTCTTGAAAGACTTGGGAGTTGGGATAGATGGTATAAGCTACTCTTACAAAAGATTTCTAAATACAGGAGTTCATTGGTTGTAAAATTTTACACAACAAAAGTGTAAGTTTAAAGCACAGCGATTAACATACTAGAGATGGGAGATCAGTTGAGGTTCTTTTTTCATAAACTACGTACTATACATTAAATATTAATTCTCATGATAAAAATGGCTATTGTGACATCCCCCCCCCCCCCCCCCCAAAAAAAAAAAAAAAAAAAACCACACACACACACACACACAAATTTAATTATAAGCACCATCTTCCGTGGAAGTACTTTAAAACTTGTGCACAATGAAAATGGCAAGGTGTCTCATTCCAAATTTGGGCAAGTAGACCTATGGTGTTGAAGGAGTTGGTTGTGAATACTCTTAGATATAATGAGTATTTCATAAGAACTTGTTGATTATTATTACATACAAATATTTCTACTGAACTGCTGAACTTTTTTTTTGGGTGCAGTTCAATGCGTTTCTGAATACAATATTCATGTCTCCACCTTTGGTTGGAATGTTGGTGAGTGTAGTCCTTGACAACACTGTAGATGTAGTTAAGGCTAAAAGGGATCGAGGAATGCCTTGGTGGGTTAAATTTCGCACCTTCCGTGGGGACAGTCGCAATGAGGAGTTCTATACCCTTCCTTTTAATCTCAACCGGTTCTTCCCACCAACATAATAGACCAACTTAGTGAAAGGAAATTCAACTCTAACATCTTAACTTTTCTGTGGTCTTGAATTTAGAGGCCAAAGGTTTTGTGTTAGAGATTAGTTGTTAGATGATATTGTTATCTATAGATTTACTTGATCTTAAATCATGTTTTGAAATCTTTGCCTTTGCAAATGGAAAGTTACAGATTTTTTTCCTACTAGTCTATTATAACACATAATGACATGAGGATGATAGATGGATATGTTATACTAACGATAAACTTAATACACAACAGTACAACCAGCTTAATATTTATCAAAATAAGAAAATAAGATTTTATAATCTCCACGAGTAAAAGTGTAACGTATCAAATGTGTAAATGTGTGCAGTTGTAAAACCAATTAACTATCCACCGAGTGATTTTGACAAATTAACAATTTAGTCTTACCTCAATTAATTGGCGACCAAATGATTTTCGCACAAATTTCACGATCTAAATAATAATAAACATAACCACATGAGTAAATTTATATTTGGATTTTGACAAATTTTCATACATGTTGTGACTGGTTGTGAAAATAGATTGGATGTAGATTTATCACTTTGTCAATTAGAATTAAAAGTAGTATGCACAACTCTGCGACATTCTCTATGACACACCCCTGAGATTCTAATATGGTTCTCATAGACAGATTAATGAAATTTAAATTTTAGTTAGCATAAGATCATTAAAAACTTTTGAATTAGAAATCAGCTGAAGGTAGCAATCTTATTAATACATACTTTTGCCTTTACCCAAAGCAAAAATTTGACATTCAGCAATCCAGAACATTTTAATAATAAAAATTTGAAAGAAAAATGTTTTTTTAATAGAAGTCACACGAAGAACATGTCAAAATTCTAGATAATAATGGCAAAACTCAACTTTTGCCCATAATTACCTTAAATAAACATCATTGACCTCTTAGTTTAAAGGAAAGAAGAATACAAAACTAAATTCCACTAAAAAAACATTAAAAATGAAGTTTGGAAGGCAAAATTTGCGGGGCATTCTAACACTAAGAGGAGTCAATTACCGAGTTGCACTTTTCAAGCTTTCAAGATGTACCAAAATTGCACCTCTGTTGTTTCACGTCCAGCACCAGAGCCCCGAACTGAATCCGAACACATCTTGCAATACCTCTGTTGTTCATGTACCAAAATCCCTCGAATCCTCAGCAGGAACAAACCCTAGTTCTCCACCATATGCTTATGTTCACCTTTTACTCTCATATCATTTGAATCCGGTTCCACCAGAGTCTTTTCCTGTGACTCTACAGCATCCGCATCAGCATTTGACCCATGATTCTTCAAAACCACATTAATATCCTCTTCTGATGCTCCAGCCATTTTAAACCTTTCAACTGCTAAGTCAAGGTTACTCTTCCACCTGTCAACCCCTAATTTATACTCCACCTGAGATCTCTCGAACAACAAATTTCCCCAAAACAGATGAATCTGTTGCTGCATCACTGCTGCTTGCTCAGCCGCCTCTTCTGGTGTCACCTCCATCCCTTCTCTCTTTTTCCTCAATATCTCCTCCTTTTTACTAACAAGCGGATCCTTAATCTCTTGCATCCTCTTCTCTTCAGCTTTTTCCCACATTTCAGTCGCCTCCCGCATCTTTGTCTCAGCACTATCAAACAAACCAATTGTTTCCGAACTGTCCCAGCTCTCTAAATCAATCTTGTCAGCAACAGCAAATGACCAATGGAGTTTTGCCATTTCAAAATTCTGTTGCCCCAGTGCAAGCAACCCCTCATAAAAATCAGGCTTAATTTTCAATGCCTCCTCATACTTTGACCCAGCGAGTGCGAAACGCCCCCGTACCCAGTCGTATGCAGTACGGAGCTGAGCTGACATGGCCTCCTTCGGGGCATTTTCGTCAAGTGGGATTCTTTTCCTTGCAGCACACATGTATACATTGCCCCAGTTAAAGAGGGCCAGCGCCGCAACCTCTTGGAACTTGGCTGTAGCCATTTCAAACAAGCCTTGTGCCTCTTCGCTAGTTACCGTATTTTCAAGTGCCTCAGAGCATAGCTCCATCCCAAGCTCATGTAAGTCCACATGAGCGTCTGGGTCAATTCCAACTTGTGTGCGAAATAGCTCAGCAAATTGGAGAAGCCAGTCGTCCATCTCGACTTCTTTGCACTCAGCATGGCCACATCCCTTCTTTCCATCTTTAGCTAAAGGTTTCTCTTTTTCATTGGTTGTTAGCTCATCTAAACTCTCAATTTTTTGCAATGGCTCTTCTTTCTCCTCTAGTTCTTCCTCTTTCTCGTCTTCCTCTTCTTCTTCTTCGACAAGATCTTCCTCCTCAGGTACTGTTGGCTCTTGCTCAGGATTGACCTCAACAATGTGCAGCCTCATCAAAGGAAGTGCCTTTTCTTCCTTCTCTACCTCTGCCTGTGCTGGCTGATCGAGAGATGATTCCGCTAGCCTCAGTTCTTGTGTATCTGTAATGGTAACCAAATCCCCATCAGAATCCTTGTACTTGATCAGCACAGATTTTGAGGAAGGGAACCTCTTCGCCACGACATCTCTCAACACCTTGAAACTACATTTCTCTGGCATCTGAGCCAGCCGTATATCATGGTCATACACCAGCTTCAATGGCCTCTGACGAATGGGTCCTACATTGCCAACCTTACTCTTCTTCTTTCCACTCGGTTCCACTGTCTTCAGAGTCTCCAGGGTAGGTAGAGTCTCTTTTGTTGGTGCTGCAAAAGCTGAAGCAACTGGTTTTGGCTGAGAATTAACGACTGAAGGAGAGACTGAGCTAGCAGTAGCAGCAGTAGCACCGACACTGATGCTAGATTTATTCGAATTCGCATTAGCTGCTTGTTTCTTTGGTATTGGTCTGGAAGGAAGTGATGGACCGAGTCCAGCCACAACAGCTGAAGCCCCAAGAGCAGCAGGGGAAGGCCTGCTGGTACCAGGGTCGACTACACCAGTAGTCGCAGGGGCAACAGCCACACGCAACCGCCGTGCCAGCTCCAGAGCATCCTTATTATCAGAATCAATAGTTAAAAGCATCTGCACATCCTTCAAAGCAAGGTCGTACCTTTTAAGGGCCTCAAGAGCTCGGGCCCGGCGAAGAAGGGCCCGTGGAAAGAGGGGCTGGGCCTCAAGGGCGAGCGAACACTCAGTGGCAACAAGCTCGTGGTCAACGGGCCGGATCTGCATGAGGCAAGCGGCGCGGTTGGAGTGGAAGACGGCGCGGTCGGGGTGGTTTCGCGGAGTGAGCTTGAGAGCGAGGTCGTAGTGGTGGAGAGCGGCAACATAGTCCTTGGATTGGAAAAGGCGGTTGCCTTGTTCCTTGAGCTCATGAGCGCGACGGAGGAGGACGGAGGGATCGAGGGAGCCGTTGGCGTTGGGAGGGGGGGAGGCGGAGGTGGTTTGGTTGGAGGTTGGGGTAGGGGAGGGAGCGGGGGACGCGGCGGGGTTTGCGGCGGCGGAGTGGTTTTTCTTCTTTCGGCCGCCGGATTTTCCCATTGGAGAAAATGGATGGGAGTGGGAATAACGGGAGGGAGGTTTAAGAGGTGGTCGAGGGAATTGAATGATGCGGGGACTGGAAGGGAGAGGGAGAGTAGGGAGGGAGGAGGCGGATGAGGAACCCTAATACACGTCAGATTGATTGATTGGGTTGTGATTGTTGGATGGTGAGATGGGAAAGTCTAGAACGTTCGATTAACGGTTTTTGAAGGTGAATGTAGGCATTTCATTTCGGGTCAGTCACCAGGATCCTCTTGACGTTTTGTTAAAACGTCCAGTCGATGTTTGTTGATCCGAGTCGTTCGATTTAATCTCGACGGTTAATTTTTTCGGGCTAATATTTTTTTCGGGAGTGTTAGAATTCACGGGGTTCCTTTTAGCCGTTGAGATTAAATCAGACGGTTCAGATCTAAAAAAACGTCCACTGGATGCCATCCAGAGGATCTCGTTCCCAGTCTTGGGAGCTGGATTCCCCATTCCGGTCGCGTTGTACCTGAAGGCCTAGTGGCCAATTTGCAAGTTCAATCAATTGATCGGGTTTCTTTCAAAAAAAAATAAAAAAATTCAATCAATTGATGTCGTGGTATCAAGTCTTCCCGGCGTTCCATAATCAGGGGAAGTGCGTTACATTTATTTTTTCCCCGTTTTATGAGGAACAGTGTGTTACTATATATATTACCACTACTAACTACAACATTCTCCTCTAATGCTGACATGCTGACAATATATTCTCAAATCAATTAAAAAATAAAAAAGTAAGAAAATAATTTGATACGGTACTGACTAAATTTCATACAATTTAAATATAATCCTAAGTAAGATTTGAATTATAGTTTAGAGACAATCTCAAATAAATTCAGAATCGCTTGGAATTCTCAAATGGTATATAGAATAAACTTTATTTGCAATTTACATGTGTATTTTCAATGTATAATGCAAGATTTTGAATAAATAATTTCGGAATTATAGTCTAGACAATCTAAACAGAGTTTAAATATAGATTATTATGATCAAATGACTAAGAAATGATACAAAAATGCTTGAAATGCTCAAATAATGTTCAGAATAAACATTATTTGCACATTATATGCATAATTTCAATGTATAATCAAATATTATTAGTAAGTAAGATCTGAATTATATTCTAAACTATATAAAGAGCATAAATATATATTATTGCGATCAAATTACTTCAAATAAATACAGAATATCTTGAAATTCTCAATTGATACACGTAATAATCTTTATTTGCAATTTATATGTGCATTTTCAAAGTATAATGCAACATCTTAAGTAAGATAAGAATAATAATTTACACCATCTAGAGAGTTTAAAATATAAATTATTGGGAACAACTGAGAAAGAAGAAAGAACCCCTTGACAGCCGCTGCCAAGCTTCCTATGAAAAAAAAATGACTTAGAAAGAATGCAAAATTGCTTGAGATGATCAAATGATATTTAAAATAAGTATAATTTGTACATTATATGCGTAACTTCAATATATAATCCTATGTTTTTTAGTAAGTAAGATTTGAAATATATTCTAGATTGTATAAAGTGCTTAAATATAGATTTTGTGTTCAAATTACTTTAAACGAATCCATAATCGCTTAAAGCACTCAAATAATAAATAAAATATGCTTTATTTGCAATTTATATGCATATTTTCAATCCACAAATGTAACATTTAGAACAAGTAAGATCTGAATTATATTTTAGACCATCTAAATTATTTAAATATAGATTATTGTAACTTAGAAAGATTGAAGAATCGCTTGAAAAACTCAAATGTTGTTCAGAATAGACATTTTTTGCACATTACATGTATAATTTTTATATATAATCAAATATATTTTAGTAAGTAAGATCTAATTTATGTTTTAGCCGTATAAAAAAGCTTAAATATAGATCGTGATGATCTAAGTAATTCGAACGAATCCAGAACAATTTGAAATTCTCAATTGATACACATAATAATCTTTATTTGTAATTTTTATATGTATTTTCAACATATCATACAACATATCGAATAAGTAAGAACAGAATTATAATCTAGACCATCTAAAGAGTTTAAATATAGTTTATTGTGATCCAATAATTTAGTAAGAAACTAAGAATGCAAAATTGCTTAAAATGCTCAAATTATACTCAGAATAAACTTTATTTTCAATTTATAGGAGTATATTCAATGCATAATGCAACATTTTGAATAAGTAAGATCTGAATTATATTCTATACGATCTAAAGAGCTTAAATATAGATTATTGTGATCAAATTACTTCAAATAAATCCAGAATTGTTTGAAATGCTCAATTATTGTTTAGAATAAGCATTTATTTGAACATTTTATGCATATTTTCATTGTATAATCCAATATTTGTTAATAAAAAAATCGGAATTATGTTCTAGACCGTCTGAAGAGCTTAAATATAGATTATTGTGATCAAATGACTTAGAAATAATGCAGAATCGCTTGGAATTCTCAAATGATGTTTAGAATAACCATTATTTGCACATTATATGTGTAACTTCAATGTATAATCCAATAATTTTTAACAAGTAAGATTTCAATTATATTTAGACTTTATAAAGTGCTTAAATATAGATTTTTTAGTTGAAATTATTTCAAACGAATCCGGAATCTCTTAAAGTACTCAAATATGTATTATTGATTATTATGTTTAGATTACTTCAAACGAATCAAGAATCGCTTGAAATTCTCAAATGATATTGAAAATATGATTTATTTACAAATTATATACGTATTTTCAATGTATAATACAACTGTAACACCCCGAGAAGGGTGATACAACCCGCTGCGTAAAAACGCAAGGCGTACACAGCATCACATACAATAACAATAAAAATAATACCACACAATTTATTAAATAAACAATAATATCTCTTACATGACACGTCTAATATGACGGATTTAATGTGGTATTCCCCATGCTAGATCAAACGTCTTTACTGGAAAAATAAAAGAAAACAAATATGTGGCATCATGACTCGACTAATAATCTCACGCATGTACCTAGTTCTTGATGAGCTCGTCTTCCACTTGGATCTAAAACTAAAATAAAAATACGGATGAGAGCCCTGACAACTCTCAGTGTGGTACTACAAGGTTGATTCAAAACATATAAAACAACAATAAACTTTATAGATAATAGATAAAATAATTAAAATGAAAAAACATAATCGTTTAAATGACGATTTCACTTTTAATAACTCATATTAATCATATTTATCATAGCACTTTTATAAATATTGTTGTCCTGCACAATGAGGCGCATGATCAGCACCCCTGTTTCATCTCTAGCTTGTCGCGACCAAACCCATATGGAGGGTGACAAATATGTACATAAGAGTCCCTGGTGGATTTCTCAAGGTGCCTGGGACTTTAGTCTTCTTTATCGTTCATGTATTTCATGTATCTCATGTTTAACATGCCACGTCGTATAAAAATCAACTTATCAAGGCCGACTTAAATGTTAAGTTCCGAAAATAATATCTCTACAAAAAGTAAACTTATTAAAATATAAGATTCGTCTGTTCATGTGTACGAGCATAACCTATTCTCAAAATATTTACACTCATATTAATTATCTAGTTAATAAAACCAATGTGAAAAAAAACAATTTGCGTTTGTATGCTAAGCTTAGAATTAGAAAATTCCATCTAACTAAATCCAACGTGGAGATGCACTTCTAAATAATAACAGAGTACGAAACCTAACAATATTAAAGTTTAAAAAGATTTTAAAAACATACTTGTTTACTAATAGATCCAGTTGTACGAATGATATCTCTTTTATTTGTTGGTATTTTGACCGTACTTGGCACCTAAATATGACCCAAACCTTATTATTATTTGACATTTTGCTGTATTTTTTCAGGATTCGGCTTTGCCGTCGCTTTTGCTCGTTTTATACAGGTATTGATGAAGAATGAAGGGAAAACAGACTCAAAGAAGCTCTCAGTGCTTGCTTTCAAGCCAGACGACTCATTCCTGGCGCTAGGGACACGATCCAGACCGTCATGCGGGCCACATGCCACCTTAGGCACGCTAAGTCCAGGCTCAATTCGGGTCGAACGCCTCTAGTTCGGACCGAACTAAGCTCTGCTCCGGACTTAGCCATCCCAGCAGATCACTTCGGACCATGCACCTCCAGTTCGGACCGAACTCACCAAGTTCGGGTCGAACTCAGTGCTGCAGCTCCCATTCCACTCCAGTCCGAAGTCTTCTCTTCGGGTCAAACTGACCCCGAAGTGGCATTTATGGCGAGGTTTTCTACATTTGGAAGATGATTTCTGGCGAGGTTGGATATCCTGGACACCCTAGCTTGCTCCCCAAGCACCCGAAACTTCTATAAAAAGTCTTGCCTACCCTGGCAGCAGACTCTCTTGGCTTTTGGACGAATTCTCATAGTTCCCTTGAGTTCTTCAGCGATTCCTGTGATTTCTCCTCTGATTCGAAGCGACGGCAGCGAGCAGCACCAGATCTCATGTTCATCCACCTTCCATAGTCCTAGACAGCGAAGTACAAGTGTGCAAGGGGTAGTTGGTTACCTCTTTTCATGCTTATTTCTTCTCTATTGATGGACATGTATCTTTACTGCTTTATTTCTGTTGTTTATTGTTATTTTGGTACTATGTCTGAGTAGTTTACTATTGTCTTAGGGTATGATGTAGCTTAGGTTTAGTTTGATGTTGGTACTCAATTGACAACTTGAAGGATATCGATCCCTCGACATGTATGCATGGAACTCCCTTGGAAGGCATTTTTTCAAAAGGAATCAACCACGAAGGATATGACAAGTCGTTCGCCGTCTCGCTTTTCGAGCTCAATCAAGTCAAGACTTAGAAAAAGGTGGTCAAGCTAGGGACCTAAAACAAGCGCTTCTTGGGAGGCAACCCAAGGATCTCTCTCTCTATCTCTTTATTTAAGTTTCTATAAAAATTGAAAATACAAAAAAAATTAAAAAACAGAAAAATAAAAAAAGTATTTAATGTGGAGTTCTGTTTTGAATTGAAGGATCAATCAAATGCTAGATGCAATCCGTGCTAGAGCATCATGGGTTTGATGACATGAACAACCCTCGCACAACCTCATACGGGTTGCATCAAAGATCTAGAAGAAAATTGGAGCCATCCTAGACATTGAGAAAACAAACTAGGATCAAATCGACACAGTGCAAAGCAAAAATTGGCTAAGTTCTCTTTTTCTCTCCTATTTATTTTTATATGTGATTGATGCATTGCGGATAATGCTTGATTTAAGTTTGGGGGAGCGGAATAGGAGAAAAAAATCGAAATTTTCAACAAAAATCGCCAAATTTTTGCATTTTTCACTCTCTGTTCGATCCGAACTGGATTCCGTTCGGTCCGAGCGGAGGCTTTTCCGGACACTTTTTGCACTGGACTTGCCTTGTTTTATTTGAGAAATCTGTTGATTGTGCCTAGTTTCTCTCAATTTGGATTTTAAATGACAATTCACACTGTTTTGAAAGGTTTTTAAGCAATTTAAAAATTTCTCAAGTGCTTTAGAATGTTTAGATATCTCATGTTGATTTTTGCACCAATGGACCGAATTGAAATATTTTTGAAAGGATAGGACTCGAATTTGTTACTTAGAAATTGTCAAGACATTATTAGTCAGTTCTCATGAGTTTTCACCGAGTGAACGAATTTGTATTTCGCAAACTTTTGTTCAAAAAGAGATTTTATCAACTTTGGAATTCATAAGATGAATCTTGACTCCTTAATACTATTCTTAATCGCTTGAATCACCAACGAGCAAATCTAATTGGACAAAATCTAAATAGTTGTGAAAATGAGGTAGGAAGAGACTTAAAAATCCAACCAAACAAATAAAAATCTACAAATATTGGAGGGTGATTGCGGTAAGGCGTAATTGATCTACAAGTGGATCGTTGCGGTAAGGCATAAAAACTGGTCCGACCTCCCCAGCATGTCATGTGCTGGTAGCATTTGATTAAGTCTCAATAGCGTAAAACCCTAAGTGATGTAAATCACCACAACTCGAATTGCACAAATTGAATTGGTGAAATCGAAAATCTGTTTTGAGTTAGAATCATCATGAAATTTCCGACTTTCATAAATTTTCTTTACAAATTTTTGTGAAATGTGGAAACAATCGGGTGAATGAAGTTGAGATTGCTTTTGAATTGACAAAGTGAAGCTAGAGTCCTTGAATTGTGAAAAGTTTTATTAGGACCAAGAGAAGCATTGATTAACTAGTAGAACACTAAACTTAGTCCTTGAGATTGCTTTTGGTTTAGCTTATTTGTTGAAGTGTGAAAAATTTAGGCATAAGCAATTGGTTTCACGACATTTCTTTGTTTAGGATGTGACTCGATATTTAAGTCTAAGTACAGTCCAAAATTCTAAGCTTAGGGCGTTGCTTGAGGACAAGCAAAGTTCAAGTTTGGGGAGATTTGATATCATTACTATTTATTGATATATGGACCGTACTTGACACCCAAATAACACTCGAACCATTGAATTATTTGATAAATTGCTATCATTTTCTAGGATTTGGCTACGTCGTCGTATCTTCTCTTATTTTACAGGGTTTAGGTGATTTTTATGATATTCGAGCTAGAAGATGGTTTCTCAGCACTTTGGCACGCTAGATGGCTCATTCCTAGTACATGGCACCTCTGTCCAAGCCTCTACTCGACCTGAGTGGATCTCTGCTTGGACCCAGCAAGGCACAGAGTCACAACCACCTTTCTCTCTCCTTCACTCGGACCGAATGACTCATGCTCGGACCGAGTGACTCAGATAATCGACTCGAGCGACACTGTAGCCGACACACATATTTCCTCTTCTGTACTCGGATCGAGAAATCTCTTGCTCAGGTCGAGCGGTGCCGACTTACAGATGATCGACCCAGCAAGTTTTCAAGGAAGGAAAGGATGTGATTTGCCAAGATTCTGCCGAACTGGTGCCCTAACATGCTCACCAAGTGTCTGAGACCTACTATATATGCCTCTTTCTCCCATAAGAGGTATATTTTTGGTTACCCAGGCCTCCAGCCATGTTCTAACCCTATTTTGACGCGACGGCAGCAAGATAGAGTTGGAGTCACGCCTTGCAACACCCCACTGCCCAAGAAGACGATTAGAAGCATAAGGGAGTATTCGGTTTATTCTTTTATGTTTTCTTCTCTATTTTCCATTGGCTTGTAGAGCCCTTTGGATTTTTTGAACTTCAGAACTTCAAACGGGCAAAACTTTTGACTGCAACGTCCGTTTGGGACGAATAAGCACGTTCTGGACCCCCGGAAAACGGCGCGAACCCAAAAATGGTCGTTCCGGGGCGGAACCCCGGCATTCATGTAGATCTCATCATGAGCTTTTCGGATTGTCGCCACTCGCCGAAAATGGACGTTCTCGTGAAAAGTTATGCCCGTCGGAAGTTCTGAACTATACAAATTCAAAGGGCTCTAAATGAAACAAAGCCCTTATGAGTTTGCATGAGAAACGATAAGGGCTTTGTTTGGAATAGAGCCCTTTAGATTTTTTGAACTTCAGAACTTCAAACGGGCAAAACTTTTGACTGCAACGTCCGTTTGGGACGAATAAGCACATTCCGAAAAGCTCGCGACGAGATCTACAACTCTCACCTGGGTTTGCCCCGTGACGACCGATTTCGGGATCGAAAAACACTGTCTGGATCCACGAGAAACGGCGCGAACCCGAAAATGATCGTTCCGGGGCGGAACCCCCAAATTCCTATAGATCTCATCGTGGGTTTTCCGGATTGTCACCACTCGCCGAAAACGGACGTTCTCGTGAAAAGTTATACCCGTCGGAAGTTCTGAACTATACAAATTCAAAGGGCTCTAAATGAAACAAAGCCCTTATCAGTTTGCAGGAGAAACGATAAGGGCTTTGTTTGGAATAGAGCCCTTTAGACTTTTTGAACTTCAGAACTTGAAACGGGCAAAAAATTTTGACTGCAACGTCCGTTTGGGACGAATAAGCACATTCCGGAAAGCTCGCGACGAGATCTACAGCTCTCACCGGGGTTTGCCCCGTGACGACCGATTTCGGGACCGAAAAACGCTGTCTGGACCCCCGAGAAACGGTGCGAACCCGAAAATGATCGTTCCGGGGCGGAACCCCCAAATTCCTGTAGATCTCGTCGTGGGCTTTCCGGATTGTCGCCACTCGCCGAAAACGGACGTTCTCGTCAAAAGTTATGCCCGTCGGAAGTTCTGAACTATACAAATTCAAAGGGCTCTAAATGAAACAAAGCCCTTATGAGTTTGCATGAGAAACGATAAGGACTTTGTTTGGAATAGAGCCCTTTGGATTTTTTGAACTTCAGAACTTCAAACGGGCAAAACTTTTGACTGCAACGTCCGTTTGGAACGAATAAGCACATTCCGAAAAGCTCGCGACGAGATCTACATCTCTCATCGGGGTTTTCCCCGTGACGACCAATTTCGGGATCGAAAAACGCTGTCTGGACCCCGGAAAACGGCACGAACCCGAAAATGGTCGTTTCGGGACGGAACCCCCAAATTTCCTGTAGATCTCGTCGTGGGCTTTCCGGATTGTAGCCACTCGCCGAAAACGGACGTTTTCGTGAAAAGTTATGCCCGTCGGAAGTTCTGAACTATACAAATTCAAAGGGCTCTAAATGAAACAAAGCCCTTATGAGTTTGCATGAGAAACGATAAGGGCTTTGTTTGGAATAGAGTCCTTTGGATTTTTTGAACTTCAGAACTTCAAACGGGCAAAATTTTTGACTGCAACGTCCGTTTTGGACGAATAAGCACATTCCGAAAAGTTCGCGACGAGATCTACAGTTCTCACAGGGGTTTGCCCCGTGACGCCCGATTTCGGGACCGAAAAACACTGTCTGAACCCCTGGAAAATGGCGCGAACCCGAAAATAGTCGTTCCGGGGCGGAACCCCCAAATTCCTGTAGATCTCGTCGTGGGCTTTCTGGATTGTCACCACTCGCCGAAAACGGACGTTCTCGTGAAAAGTTATACCCGTCGGATTGTATTAAGTGTCAGTGTTTATTTCATATAAGTTTGATTCTAAGTTTGAGATGTTCACATTTTCCATATGAGGATAGGTTCAATAAATATCGTCTAACGTTGATTCCTGATAAAGGCTGTTATAAGGACTTTATTTATGTTCTCTTGAATTGTGCGGGGAAAAGTTGTTCATCAAGAAAACTGTATGTCCCTCATTAATACACTTAATGAGTGATGATATCTGTTTGGGCCCCTTTATGGAGTTGGATCGTATGCATGCAAACTAGACGATCAACTCTAGATCAAGAAATGTATAATCTGCAAGAATGACACATTCCTATCTTGGATTATACGATGATATCATGTGACATAAGAATCGGACAAGGAAATACTATTATTTCTTATGCAGGATTGAAATATTGTAACGGTACACTATTTATGCGAATTGGGAATCATAACGTGTTGCTAGATACCGCTTATGATTATTGAAAATAAATAGTGATTTATTCTCCATGGCCAACATAGCATAAATCCTCAAAGGGTCACACAAATAGGACTTTGACCACACAATGCATTATCTATTTATTCGCAACAGTGAGTATTGCGGAAATATGATGAGTTGATTAATTAATTATATACCGTTATGAACCATTATAATTAATTAAGTCAAAGAGATCATATAGAGATAAATTAATGCATTATCTAATCCCAAAATAATTATTAATGAGTTAATAATTAATTTTAGATCAACACATTTCAATATAAATGGTTATATTGATTAATTGGGCCATTATTTAATAAGAAAATATATAGCCCAATTATAGAGCAAACTAATGGGACATTAATTATATGAATTAATGACCCAAATGAGTGTGAGAAGTGGCCCATTTAAGGCCCAATTCGTGGCTGCCCCTTGGGTGGCAAGTGGTGTAATTTTGGGAAAGTTTTCCCTAGGGTTTGAGCTCTATAAAAGGACCCCTTTGGAGGCTCCAAAAGCTAGCCTTCTCTCTCCTCTCTTTCTTCCCCTTGTGGCTGCCACAAACCTCCTCTTTTCTCCCTCTTTTGCTCATGTGTTGAGCTCTCTTCTCCATTTAAATGAAAGATTTAATTGCTAGAAGAGAGAAAGCTAATGGGATTAGGCTTGTTCTTGGGTGTGCTAGCACATACCTTGAGAACGTGGTTAATCTCCTTAGTGGACTCGAGGCCGGTGCCATCCATGGAGAAGAAGAGGCGTAGGAGAGCACCCCATCGACTCCCATGCCATGGAATCGAGCCTCTTTGTTGCTACACAAAGAGAGGTATAAATTTCCTACTCTCATCTTGAAATGCTTGTGAATGATGTTGAAACCTAGATCTCTTGTGTTTAATTGAGTTTATGGCTAAATGGTTGGCTCAAAAATCGAAATTGAACACTTCTTAACAGTGGTATCAGAGCACATGGTTGGTTTTAAGTCATTTTGCACATTAATTAGATGAGAAATGTGTAATTAGTGGAGTAATTAATTTGCTGCCTTTGTTTGCTATCTGGAACTCTGTTTTTTCCGAGGTTTTCTGTGTTTTTCGCATAGCAGATCTTTCGATTTGATTTTTCCTTTTGATGGATTTGAAAGAGGGACAAATTGTGAGCATTTTTCCACTGATTTCACTTTAATCCGAGTTGTTATGGATTTTTAGTGAATTTTCTCGTGACGGTGCGCAGGACAGGTTCCTGTGCGACCAGATCTGAGTTTGTGGGCATTATCTGAGTTATCTTGATAAAGAGACCCTAATTTTATTGGCTAAGAATTAAGTAGACTTGGAGTACTTTCTTCCATACCAATTTGATGGTTTGGATCGAAGTCTTTCTATTTATTTGAAGCAATGAAAGACAAGAACGGTCTGATTGGTTTTCTGTACCGATTGGATTGTTTTGAAAACTGGTATTGATTGAGACTTTTTATAGAAAAAGTGTTTAAAAAAAACTTTCTTTTGAAGTCCTGAATCAATGAAAATTAATTTCATGTCAATCGGACTAGTTTTGGTACCCAACCACTCAAAATCAATTTCGTCGACGTGCTGTTCCAGAACTGGGGACTTGTATTCAACCCCCTTTAACTTGATGATTTTGAATGAGTAAAATTGGAAATCTTTCATGGTTACTAGCCTTATACTTGTGGTTGTTTACTGTAAAATTTTTTTGCATTAAAAGTTTTTGGAAGATGGCCACATAGTCCAAAAGGTTGAGACCAAAACCTGAAACTTCAAACCGGTGTTTTAATACACAACCTGAAGTTTGATAATTTTGGTTCTCCCAATTGGTAAATGATATCTTCTCGAAATTTGAACAGGTAGTTTGTCTCTTGATAAAGATTGCTCATGATTTTTTTTGGATTTTTTGGAGACCGAAAAATTTCTTAATTTTTTCGGGTCCCGTTAATTAAAGGTGTTTGTTCTAATTAATCAAATAGTTGATATGTTGATTAGAACTCTCCTTGCTGTCATCTATTGGATTTTTGAATGTTGATTTTATCAAAGAATTTAAGCAATTAGTTGTTTGAATGTTAAACTCTCTTTGCATGGAAAAACACAAATTAGCAAACAATACGCAAAGATACTTAAGAGCCCACTAGTTATGAACAACTTAGACATATATTTGTATATTGTGCTAACTTGTTTTTGTAGGAGGATGTGGGTTTGATATGGCTCAAGATTTCAATGCCTTGTGTGTTGTAAAATGTTGTGAATGCATGTGATTGGTTGTAATGTGGCCTAAGGTGCCTTGATAATTAATAATTGATTAATTCTTGATGTAACTTGTGAGGCTTGCATGCCCCTAAGGCCTAGGCGGGTTTTAAGATTTTATCACATGTATTTATTTTCTTTAATTATTAGATAGGATCTTAGTAATTAGTTGGAGGGTTTGATTAGATTAGTTTCGTTACATGGAGATGCGACGAAGACTAATGCAAGCGGGAGCCATACAAACCCACGACAATGCTTGAGATGCTTATGTTATGTGATTGTTTGTGAATGCCTTGAATTGTCATAGGTAGGTATGGGTGTATGCTTACATGACCACCAAACAAAAGTCGCATAATTGCTTTGTCCCAAACTAAATTGATTAAGTCGACCGCCTTCCTTCTCTCTATCCCCTTCACGTCAATAGCCAATCATGGCGCGGTCCGCCCTAGCGGACGTTATGGTTGTCAACCTTGATAGTCGGGGTACAAATGAAAAGATTTGTTAGGAGCAAATAGAAAGAGGTTGCTTATCGATGGACCCAACAAGTTTTCTTGGACATCGGGGCGAAGTTTGTAAATATACTTAGATATTCACAAACCAAGAGTCGTATGATTAATATGATTGGTTGGAGAACTTACCTTGTCTAGTTAAGTAGGGTGTCGTGCCATAGCAGGCTCTACTTGATGAAAATGAGGATCTTGAAAAACCAACTACATTGGGACATTAAATAAATGTAGTGGGAGTTTTGTTTATCATTATAAATAAAATATTGCATAAACTAAATGACCTTAAATTGAAATTGTTATAGATATTAAATATGTTAATTTCGTTGCGATCAATTTTTAAAAACAACAAGCTCGTTTCTAAGGTATTTACTTGGAGAAGTAACACCGATTTTCTAAGACATTTTCTTGGAAAGGAGAAACTTGTGCATGTTTAATCCCAAAAACGTTCATCGACTTCCCGAACATAGCTTCGCAATGATTGATTAGTTTCGACGAAAATTATTCAATAAAGCGAATGCCTATATCCTTTTAGAAGTTCTAGACCTTTGAATTGGAGAATTCATAAGGACTAAACTAGACTTCTACACTATTATCCATTTACTCAAGAAGACGTTCTTAGAGAAAGTAAATATAGACTCAATCATTTATGATCGAATAATGGAGTGTGAGTTAACCAAGAGACTCTTCTTATAAGAAGATAAATATTTCATTAGCTTGCGAACCGAAAGGTTTGAGTAGCTAATTGATAACTAGAGATATTGAAATCTCCAATATCAAGGATTGTTGATATTGTCGTATAATCTTTTTCTAAGGATGAAGGATATATTGTTCGCACACTTGTTAGTGCTAAAAGTAATTGGTTAAGTATTAAAGGAATACTTCACCAAAATATGAGTTGAAACTTTAAGACCCTCACTAGTGACCGTGTGTCACATGAGATGTTTCATTTGCCATTTATGGAAGGCATTTGAAAGGTTGTCCGAAATACCATGATGTTCTAAACCTTAAGATATTTGTCGTTCAAATTATCTCACTATCTCTAATTCACACTAGTAATTAGGTGTTAGTTCATGTGCTCGCATTTAACGAAATGTGTAGGCAATGATGAATAAGAGAAAGTTCGAGACAAGTAAAGTAAACTCCGTTTTGAAAATGGCTTATTCGTCTAAGACGCTACCATTGAATACGTAGAGTTATCTTTACTAAATAAAGAGTTTGTTTAGGAATTTGAGGTGGTGTACCTTATTCCAAATATCTCATAAAACCTTATCTCCGTTTCATATTTGATGATGGATGATCATGTTTTGTAATAGAGAAATGTTGTTCTCTTATTGTTATGAATTTGTGTATAAGATTTCATGCATCTTGATTGAATTTGCTTGAAATAGATAAACAAATTTTGAATGACAAATGTGTAAGACTTCACATAAAGTATTTGACTTTTATGTAAAATAGTCGCTTAGTCGAATATAAACAAGAATCGCATTATGAGAGTCTACGTAACGTGGAGCTCGTAAATCAGTTCGATTGCAAATCAATTGAAATTCATGCGAATCGTGTTTGTTAAAAGACAAAAGCGCCTTTGAACTACGAAGGTTTAAAGGACAAGTAACTCTATTAAGACTTATACATATTGATGTATATAGACCTATAGGTACTTGTGCAATTGAAAGGTTGTTGACACTTTACCACTTGACCAACGATCATTGTAGATATTAATGTATCTATTTGATATGGTATAAGTATGAATCTTTTGAAAAGATCAAAAGAATTTCAAGAGTAAAGTTGAAAAACTATTCAATAAAAGCAAAAGTCTTAAGATAGATCATGGTAAATAGTTAAGTCATATAGTTTGATATATTACCTAAAGAGTATGAAATACGTTTCACTACTCGCTCCATGAGGAACATTGAAAAATGTATCCAAGGATGAAGGTATCGAACAATGTTTGATCGGTAATAAATCAAATTGACTTGTTCGACTCATGTAAGGGATTTGTGTTTGAGGACAATATTGTTTACACTGAATAAAAATTCCATCGAAGTCTATTGAGAAAGATATCTTACGAGATTCGATCTCTAGGTATATTGTTTCTCAAGATTTGGTGTTGAGAAGCTTATTTCAAGGTTCGATTGATTGATAAGCTTGGACGCAAATAAGACGCTTAATATTATGTAGGATATCTTGAACTAACCGAAAGGTACTACTTCAACGAACATGATAAGAACAAAGTAGTTGTTGCTCATCATAACGTAATCTTGAAGAATAATATTCTCAAGAAGAAGTAGTGGGAGTAAAGTGAGCATTAAAGGAGTTTATGCGTCACTACAAGAAGTACATTTATAGGAAACTTGTCACTCCATACATGGTGCTTAGTGGGAGTTGAGCGGAACTTAATTCACAAGCAGTTGTGAAAGGAAGAAGTTTATAAGCACGCTCGCTTCTAAAGAGTACTCAAACATCTCACGAATGGATGATGTTTGAGAAACTCGTGCAATATATTAGGGATCAAGAACTTATTCTACATGTTCTTGTAGAAGTAGTTCATAGACCTCAAGCACCAATCCTACAAAGATCAACGAGAGTGAATTGCCTAAACTGAAAAGTGCATAGGCTTCACAACATCCTCGTACTTGACCTATGAGGATCCGTTGATAAATAAAGAAGCGATGGAAAGATCCGATTCCACAAATATGGTTTGAATCTATATGATCTTTAAGTACAATCCATATATATAGCAACAAGGTATAGACCTTGATTGATGTTCAAGAAGGAGCGATCCTTCTAGAACATTTTGATCTTTAAAAGGAAAGATAGATATGGATAGCAAGTCGACTATGTACAAAGCACAATTTCATGATTGATGCTATGTCTAAGTCGATAACAAGTTGACCATGTACAAAGCACGGCTTCTCGCTTGTAGCTGTGTATAAGTCAATAAAGATCATTCTAACAATAGTTATATTTCGTATATATAGATATATGGAAAGATACATCAAAACCGCCTTCTTCGATTGAATGAAGGAAGTTGTTGTGTATTTGACACAAACCGAGGATTTGTTGTATTGTTAGAAACATATATATGCTTCAATGATCCATTAATGGATTGAAGCAAGTATTGTGGAAATTGGAATAAACATTTTGACAAGGTAGTCAAGGAGTTGCACTTCGTCAAAAGTATCTTATATAGACAAGATATTCAGTGGGAGCATGATTGTGTTACATGTATTGTACAAGATACAAGACATTAATTGGGAATAACATTATAAAAATGAATATTGTCAAGATCTCATTGGAGAATGTTTTTTTCTCAATAGAGAACTTGGGCAAGTCACCTAAATCGAAGGAAACAAAATCTATGGAGATAGATTATGAAGGATGTCAGGTTTAAGCAAAATGTGCATATAATAACAAAGTGTTCTAGTTACACAAGAAGATAGACTCCTGTAAAGGATGTCTAACCACGTTGTATGGCATACACTTGAGTTTGACTCGGTGTGTTGCAACTCAATTCGAGAAGAGTGCATGATACAATTTGAGCATCCTTCTGTTATGAGTTTCATTACGTACGCCATACTTATGCACATGCCCCTATGTGTTGTACCCAAGGAGTATGACAAGCAGTTGTCAACTGGATACAAAGAAAAACACGTTTGGACAATAATCGAGAATATCTTCGAGTATCCTATGAGAAAGAGTGATATGTTTTTCCATCTGATAAGATGAAAAAAAAAGGCTCATATAAATTGTTATATTGATGCTAATTTTCGAAAGATTGATATAAATACAATTGAGCTACATATTTTGTTTAAATATGGTGTTGTAAATTTAGAAGGTGTTCTAAATGGGATATTACAACCGTTTCCGTCATTAAAATAAAAATATAGCAACTTGTGAAGCAATGAAAGAATGGTTCTATGCATCTCGAACCATAGCTTAAACTTGAAGAACCCAATATTAAATTGGTGATCCAACTAAGATCTATGACGATGGCACTTGATCTCACATGATGATGATCAAGAACACATATATAGGAGTATATATGTATATAGGGTCAAACAAAATTGGATAGGTTCGCGGACACAGCGAACACTCTAACTTAACTTCTACCTTAAGCGGTATGCGAGATGCAGTTGTGCATCCATGCATGATGGACGTATGAGTAACTTGTTTTAAGTGTATTATATCTTTTGAGGTTCAAGACATGTATATATATGGATATATGACATTGTTCTAAATTCTTCACTGGCTAGAAGTCGCTATTGATTGACTCTAGGCCAAGTGGGAGATTGTTGGAGTTATGTCCTAGAAGTCAATATTTAATGACTTATTTTCTTAGTTTATGTTAATGATGATATTTGATCATTTGTTCTTAGAATTTATTATTGACAGATCATTCAGGTTGAGGATCTGAATTGTAGATCTCTGTGGATCATTCATTAGAATGACAATAATAAATCTAAATCGTCCATAATCTTGATAATTAACAAGGAACATTAATTATCATAAAAGATTAGTATGCAAGTTAAGTGATGATTAAGTTCTACAAATCATAGGTAAGGAGTTAACAACTTAATTGCATATGTATATGTTATTGGAACATAGTACAGGACTTGACCTAATGAAATAAACATATGGATTGTGTTAAGTGTCATTGTTTATTTCATATAAGTTTGATTCTAAGTTTGAGATGTTCATCTTTTCCACATGGGGATAGGTTCAATAAATATCGTCTAACGATGATTCCTGATAAAGGCTGCTATAAGGACTTTATTTATGTTCTCTTGAATTGTGCGGGGAAAAGTTGTTCATCAAGAAAACTGTATGTCCCTCATTAATACACTTAATGAGTGATGATATCTGTTTGGGCCCCTTGATGGAGTTGGATCGTATGCATGCAAACTAGACGATCAACTATAGATCAAGCAATGTATAATCTGCAAGAATGACACATTCCTATCTTGGATTATACAATGATATCATGTGACATAAGAATCGGACAAGGAAATACTATTATTTCTTATGCAGGATTGAAATATTGTAACGGTACACTATTTATGCGAATTGGAAATCATAACGTGTTGCTAGATACCGCTTATGATTATTAGAAATAAATAGTGATTTATTCTCCTTGGCCAACATAACATAAATCCTCAAAGGGTCACACAAATAGGACTTTGACCACACAATGCATTATCTATTTATTCGCAACAGTGAGTATTGCGGAAATATGATGAGTTGATTAATTAATTATATACCGTTATGAACCGTTATAATTAATTAAGTCAAAGAGATCATATAGAAATAAATTAATGCATTATCTAATCCCAAAATAATTATTAATGAGTTAATAATTAATTTTAGATCAACACATTTCAATATAAATGGTTATATTGATTAATTGGACAATTATTTAATAGGAAAATATATAGCCCAATTATAGAGCAAACTATTATATGAATTAATGACCCAAATGAGTGTGAGAAGTGGCCCATTTAAGGCCCAATTCGTGGCTGCCCCTTGGGTGGCAAGAGGTGTAATTTTGGGGAAGTTTTCCCTAGGGTTTGAGCTCTATAAAAGGACCCCTTTGGAGGCTCCAAGAGCTAGCCTTCTCTCTCCTCTCCTTCTTCCCCTTGTGGCTGCCACAAACCTCCTCTTTTCTCCCTCTTTTGCTCATGTGTTGAGTTCTCTTCTCCATTTAAATGAAAGATTTAATTGCTAGAAGAGAGAAAGCTAATGGGATTAGGCTTGTTCTTGGGTGTGCTAGCACATACCTTGAGAACGTGGTTAATCTTCTTAGTGGACTCAAGGCCGGCGCCATCCATGGAGAAGAAGAGGCGTAGGAGAGCACCCCATCGACTCCCATGCCATGGAATCGAGCCTCTTTGTTGCAACACAAAGAGAGGTATAAATTTCCTACTCTCATCTTGAAATGCTCGTGAATGATGTTGAAACCTAGATATCTTGTGTTTAATTGAGTTTATGGCTAAATGGTTGGCTCAAAAATCAAAACTGAACACTTCTTAACAGTCTGGACCCCCGGGAAACGGGCATAACTTTGTTTGGAATAGAGCCCTTTGGATTTTTTGAACTTCAGAACTTCAAACGGGCAAAACTTTTGACTGCAACGTCCGTTTGGGACGAATAAGCACATTCCGGAAAGCTCGGGACGAGATCTACAGCTCTCACCGGGGTTTGCCCCGCGACGATCGATTTCGGGACCGAAAAATGCTGTCTAGAAACTCGGAAAACGGCGCGAACCCGAAAATGGCAGTTCCGGGGCGGAACCCCCAAATTCCTGTAGATCTCGTCGTGGGCTTCCCGGATTGTCGCCACTCACCGAAAACGGACTTTTTCGTGAAAAGTTATGTCTGTCGGAAGATCTGAACTATACAAATTCAAAGGGCACTAAATGAAACAAAGCCCTTATGAGTTTGCATGAGAAACGATAAGGGCTTTGTTTGGAATAGAGCCCTTTGGATTTTTTGAACTTCGGAACTTCAAACGGGCAAAACTGTTGATTGCAACGTCCGTTTGGAACGAATAAGCACATTCCGGAAAGCTCGGGACGAGATCTATAGCTCTCACAGGAGTTTGCCCCGTGACGACCGATTTCGGGACCGAAAAACGCTGTCTGGACACCCGAGAAACGGCACGAACCCTAAAATGGTCGTTTCGGGGCGGAACCCCCAAATTCCTGTAGATCTCGTCGTGGGCTTTCTGGATTGTCGCCACTCGCCGAAAACGGATTTTTTCGTGAAAAGTTATGCCCGTCGGAAGTTCAGAACTATACAAATTCAAAGGGCTCTAAATGAAACAAAGCCCTTATGAGTTTGCATGAGAAACGATAAGGGCTTTGTTTGGAATAGAGCCCTTTGGATTATTTGAACTTCAGAACTTCAAACGGGCAAAACTTTTGACTGCAACGTCCGTTTTGGACGAATGAGCACATTCCGGAATGCTCGCGACGAGATCTACAGCTCTCACAGGGGTTTGCCCCGTGACGCCCGATTTGGGGACCGAAAAGCGCTGTCTGGACCCCCGGGAAACGGCGCGAACCTGAAAATGGTCGCTCCGGGGCGGAACCCCCAAATTCCTGTAGATCTCGTCGTGGGCTTTTCGGATTGTCGCCACTCGCCGAAAACGGACGTTTTCGTAAAAAGTTATGCCCGTCGGATGTTCAGAACTATACAAATTCAAAGGGCTCTAAATGAAACAAAGCCCTTATGAGTTTGCATGAGAAACGATAAGGGCTTTGTTTGGAATAGAGCCCTTTGGATTATTTGAACTTCAGAACTTCAAACGGGCAAAACTTTTGACTGCAACGTCCGTTTTGGATGAATGTGCACATTCCGGAATGCTCGCGACGAGATCTAAAGCTCTCACAGGGGTTTGCCCCGTGACGTCCGATTTCGGGACCGAAAAGCGCTGTGTGGACCCCCGGGAAACGGCGCGAATCCGAAAATGGTCGTTCCGGGGCGGAACCCCCAAATTTCTGTAGATCTCGTCGTGGGCTTTCCGGATTGTCGCCACTCGCCGAAAACGGACGTTTTCGTAAAAAGTTATGCCCGTCGGAAGTTCAGAACTATACAAATTCAAAGGGCTCTAAATGAAACAAAGCCCTTATGAGTTTGCATGAGAAACGATAAGGGCTTTGTTTAGAATAGAGCCCTTTGGATTATTTGAACTTCAGAACTTCAAACGGGCAAAATTTTTGACTGCAACGTCCGTTTTGGACGAATGAGCACATTTCGGAATGCTCGCGACGAGAGCCCTGTGACGCCCGATTTCGGGATCGAAAAGCGCTGACTGGACCCCCGGGAAACGGCGCGAACCCGAAAATGGTCGTTCCGGGGCGGAACCCCTAAAATCTTGTAGATCTCGTCGTGGGCTTTCCGGATTGTCGCCGCTCGCCGAAAACGGACGTTTTCATAAAAAGTTATGCCCGTCGGATGTTCAGAACTATACAAATTCAAAGGGCTCTAAATGAAACAAAGCTCTTATGAGTTTGCATGAGAAACGATAAGGGCTTTGTTTGGAATAGGGCCCTTTAGATTTTTTGAACTTCAAAACTTCAAACGGGCAAAACTTTTGACTGCAACGTCCGTTTTGGACGAATAAGCACATTCCGGAATGCTCGCGACGAGATCTACAGCTCTCGCAGGGGTTTGCCCCGTGACGCCCTATTTCGGGACCGAAAAACGCTGTATGGACCCCCGGAAAACGGCGCGAACCCGAATATGGTCGTTCCGGGGCGGAACCCCCAAATTCATGTAGATCTCGTCGTGGGCTCTCCGGATTGTCGCCACTCGCCGAAAACGGACGTTTTCGTAAAAAGTTATGCCCGTCGGAAGTTCAGAACTATACAAATTCAAAGGGCTCTAAATGAAACAAAGCTCTTATGAGTTTGATGAGAAACGATAAGGGCTTTGTTTGGAATAGAGCCCTTTGGATTATTTGAACTTCAGAACTTCAAACGGGCAATACTTTTGACTGCAACGTCCGTTTTGGACGAATAAGCACATTCCGGAATACTCGCGACGAGATCTACAGCTCTCACCGGGGTTTGCCCCGTGACGCCCGATTTCGGGACCGAAAAACGCTGTCTGGACCCCCGGGAAACGGCGCGAACCCTAAATTGGTCGTTCCGGGGCGGAACCCCCAAAATCCTGTAGATCTCGTCGTGGGCTTTCCGGATTGTCGCCGCTCGCCGAAAGCGGACGTTTTCGTAAAAAGTTATGCCCGTCGGAAGTTCAGAACTATACAAATTCAAAGGGCTCTAAATGAAACAAAGCCCTTAAGAGTTTGCATGAGAAACGATAAGGGATTTGTTTGGAATAGAGCCCTTTGGATTTTTTGAACTTCAGAACTTCAAACGGGCAAAACTTTTGACTGCAACGTCCGTTTTGGACGAATAAGCACATTCCGAAATGCTCGCGACGAGATCTACAGCTCTCGCAGGGGTTTGCCCCGTGACGCCCGATTTCGGGACCGAAAAACGCTGTCTGGACCCCCGGGAAACGGCGCGAACCCTAAAATGGTCGTTCCGGGGCGGAACCCCCAAAATCCTGGAGATCTCGTCGTGGGCTTTCCGGATTGTCGCCGCTCGCCGAAAACGGACGTTTTCATAAAAAGTTATGCCCGTCGGAAGTTCAGAACTATACAAATTCAAAGGGCTCTAAATGAAACAAAGCCCTTAAGAGTTTGCATGAGAGACGATAAGGGATTTGTTTGGAATTGAGCCCTTTGGATTTTTTTAACTTTAGAACTTCAAACGGGCAAAACTTTTGACTGCAACGTCCGTTTTGGACGAATAAGCACATTCCGGAATGCTCGCGACGAGATCTACAGCTCTCGCAGGGGTTTGCCCCGTGACGCCCGATTTCGAGACCGAAAAACGCTGTCTGGACCCCCGGGAAACGGCGCGAACCCTAATATGGTCGTTCCGGGGCGGAACCCCCAAATTCCTGTAGATCTCGTCGTGGGCTCTCCGGATTGTCGCCACTCGCCGAAAACGGACGTTTTCGTAAAAAGTTATGCCCGTCGGAAGTTCAGAACTATACAAATTCAAAGGGCTCTAAATGAAACAAAGCCCTTATGAGTTTGCATGAGAAACGATAAGGGCTTTGTTTGGAATAGAGCCCTTTGGATTTTTTGAACTTCAGAACTTCAAACGTGCAAAACTTTTGACTGCAACATCCGTTTTGGACGAATAAGCACATTCCGAAATGCTCGCGACGAGATCTACAGCTCTCGCAGGGGTTTGCCCCGTGACGCCCGATTTCGGGACCGAAAAACGCTGTCTGGACCCCCGGAAAACGGCGCGAACCCTAAAATGGTCGTTCCGGGGCGGAACCCCCAAAATCCTGTAGATCTCGTCGTGGGCTTTCCGGATTTTCGCCGCTCGCCGAAAACGGACGTTTTCGTAAAAAGTTATGCCTATCGGAAGTTCAGAACTATACAAATTCAAAGGGCTCTAAATGAAACAGAGCCCTTAAGAATTTGCATGAGAAACGATAAGGGCTTTGTTTGGAATAGAGAGCCCTTTGGATTTTTTGAACTTCAAAACTTCAAACGGGCAAAATTTTTGACTGCAACGTCCGTTTTGGACGAATAAGGACATTCTGGAATGCTCGCGACGAGATCTACAGCTCTCGCAGGGGTTTGCCCCGTGACGCCCGATTTCGGGACCGAAAAACGCTGTCTGGACCCCCGGGAAACGGCGCGAACCCTAAAATGGTCGTTCTGGGGCGAAACCCCCAAAATCCTGTAGATCTCGTCGTGGGCTTTCCGGATTGTCGCCGTTCGCCGAAAACGGACGTTTTCGTAAAAAGTTATGCCCGTCGGAAGTTCAGAACTATACAAATTCAAAGGGCTCTAAATGAAACAAAGCCCTTATGAGTTTGCATGAGAAACGATAAGGGCTTTGTTTGGAATAGAGCCCTTTGGATTTTTTGAACTTCAGAACTTCAAACGGGCAAAACTTTTGACTGCAACGTTCGTTTTGGACGAATAAGCACATTCCGAAATCCTCGCGACGAGATCTACAGCTCTCGCAGGGGTTTGCCCCGTGACGCCCGATTTCGGGACCGAAAAACGCTGTCTGGACCCCCGGGAAACGGCGCGAACCCTAAAATGGTCGTTCCGGGGCGGAACCCCCAAAATCCTGTAGATCTCGTCGTGGGCTTTCCGGATTGTCGTCGCTCGCCGAAAACGGACGTTTTCGTAAAAAGTTATGCCCGTCGGAAGTTCAGAACTATACAAATTCAAAGGGCTCTAAATGAAACAAAGCCCTTAAGAGTTTGCATGAGAAACGATAAGGGCTTTGTTTGGAATAGAGCCCTTTGGGTTTTTTGAACTTCAGAACTTCAAACGGGCAAAACTTTTGACTGCAACGTCCGTTTTGGACGAATAAGCACATTCCGGAATGCTCGCGACGAGATCTACAGCTCTCGCAGGGGTTTGCCCCGTGACGCCCGATTTCGGGACCGAAAAACGCTGTCTGGACCCCCGGAAAACCGCGCGAACCCTAATATGGTCGTTCCGGGGCGGAACCCCCAAATTCCTGTAGATCTCGTCGTGGGCTCTCCGGATTGTCGCCACTCGCCGAAAACGGACGTTTTCGTAAAAAGTTATGCCCGTCGGAAGTTCAGAACTATACAAATTCAAAGGACTCTAAATGAAACAAAGCCCTTATGAGTTTGCATGAGAAACGATAAGGACTTTGTTTGGAATAGAGCCCTTTGGATTTTTTGATCTTCAGAACTTCAAACGGGCAAAACTTTTGACTGCAACGTCCGTTTTGGACGAATAACCACATTTCGGAAATAAGGAGCGAGACTGCGAGAGCTCGCTAGCTTGCTTATAAAATACAACTGTGGTGGTAATTATTTAATGCTTCTTTAATGTTGGTTGATTCGTTAAGTGATGTACGAGCAAGTATTTAGATTGTAGTGAATTTTACTTTTATTTGGAAGCTAAAATTTTTTTTTTACATTTATTTGCCATGTGAAAGGGATTTAATGTGAACTTAAAAGTCTTTATGACACAAAATTGTGTAATTTGAGCTTTTCTTTTTGGTTATTATAAATGTTTTCTTTCATTGTGATTATTTATTATGGTTAAATGTACCTACAAGGGGGCGCACTTGCAACATTTTGAGGGTTATAAAAATGGCAAACTGCATATTAGCGGGTCACGTTTTTTTTTTTTTTTCCTTTGATGGTTAAATTGGCACATGAAACTCGAATATGAAAACATCTCCTGCTGTGGTAAAGAAGATGTCAGAGAATTATTAAATCCTGGTAGATACCAATTTACTTTTCCTAGATGCTATATACCAATTTACCTTTCCCAGATGCTATGAGTATTTTACATGCATTCAGAATTAGTCGCATGATTTTGTCGTCATTATTTTTACCTAGTTACATGATTTTTTTAAGAAATTATAAATTTATCATGTCAACAATCATTTCCTTACTTGCAGATAATTTTTACTAACATATTGATCAACACATTTCGCCTCAGGCCCAAGTGCCCAACACTGTTCCTATACATGGTATATGATTAGAGATTTTTTTTTTTGCTTCTAAAGCTATAAACATCTTTTACTTGATAGCCACTGTCAAGTTCTCTAAAAAAATAAAAAATAAAAAAGTTAGAAACATCTTTCTTTCACCTTTTTGGGTAATTTAATTCATGTTTTATTAATTTAGTTATTGAAAAGGCAATAAAAGTAAATATTGTTTAATATTATACATATTGGTCTTTGTTGAGAATCAAACAAGTCAATTTTATTTGTTGTACATATTGTAAGCTAGATGCTTTTCAAAATAAGAAAAATTGACACAATATTTGTCGTATGAAAATAGTTTGGTACAAACTAATATAATTTGTTCGTGATCTTCTCTAAAAATGACCTACGAACACAATTGTTAACCAATTCCCAACACAAGCGGATTGTTCAAGACCTCTGCAGTACAAACACAAAAACAAATAAATAGTCCCAACTCCCACACAATAATAGTAACACACAAAGAAAAATTATTCTACTTGATAATCTCACTAATAATTTATACAACGAGATAGTGCACATACATAAAAATAAAATTATATGTCGCGGCGGAGCTGCGACGGAAAAATCTAGTTAAATATATTTAGAAATCTAAGTTACTTCATGCTGAATTATTATCATCTAAAAAAATATATCGGCCATGCCTAGTACAAATAATATTCGGATTGTAAAATTGAAAATATTGTTAAAGTGCTAACTCCATATGTTTTACAAAAATGCTGAGTTAGCGACATGGCGGCATAATGTTAACCCAACTCTACTTCAGAGAATAAATTACGTTAAGATTGCATCTAAAATAAAGCATTATTATTGTCAAATAGTACCAGTCTTCTGCATCCAAACATAAATAAAGAGTTTTGCAATTCAATCCTGCTTGTTCGATACTTCCTGTTTTCCTCGTTTATATCCCGACGTGTTTTACACACAATTTGCATGAAGCTGTTCGGGAAGCCATTCTAATTCCAATAATCACCGGATTGGTGAAGTACGTTGACAAGTTTTAAAATTAAACAAATAGAGGTTTGCAAGGTACCCACAAAAAAGAAACTTTACAGAAAAAATAAGCCAAAGCTATCCAACATTAATAGCTACTGCAACCAAAATTGTAAAAGAAAAATATGCTACAGGGCACGGTAAATGGAAGAAATATGGGATAACATTGATATAGTAGTTCTAATCAAATTATTCATAGCTCTGCAAATTCAAAAGGTGAATCGAACAGCTTCCTAACATTTTATTCTTCTGGTTTTTCTTTCTCCAACTTCTGACAACAATAATAAAAGAAATGGAAAGAAAAGTGGCATTAGTTGCAACATGAAGATACTTAAAATGTGTAGAAACATACAACTTCCGCATTTAGTCAAAGTAAGCATTACCATGACGTGACTGAAGCACCAGTCAAATACCGTAAAACTGTGTACCAGCAGGCAATGGATAAATGTATAATATACGGTTGACTCATTTATTTTTTCTTTACTCATTTACTAAAACTACACTTTATTCAAATTTAGTGCATATCCGAGGTACATGTATCTACTGATAGTAGAAGATAAAAATTTATTCCTATGGTGCTAGTTAGGAAAGGGAACACTTTTATGGATTTAGGGAGACTTGAGAGCCCACTCTGGCATCAATTACAGTGAAGCTGAAGACTGATAGAAGTCAATGAAAAGAAACATACCCAAACTAAGATATGTACTCAGAGAAATATCCAGCAAAAAAAAAAAAGAAGAAGAAGAACAGAATAAAAGGAAAGGTTTACCAGATCTGACATTTTGACTAGAATACTCAAAAACTGAACTTATAGTGCGTTATAATTTGTGCCAAAATATGGACTAATCCAAACAAAAAGGAGTCCACCAACGAAATCAGACATTTATAACGTGATCTACCAGACCTAATCCAACTTGAAGCCTTAACCAGCAGAGAATTGAATCCATGAATCTGAATCAGGATTGAACCCAAGACGGCCAGTCAGCCAAGCCTAACCCACCAATGACCCATAACACACCCAGAACTGCATAAGACACATAAAACAGCGCAAAGCCAAAAAAATTCATTTTGCCAAGAATTGGACCATAATCCAAGTATCCAACACGACATAAATCCCTACTTGCAAATGACTCAACATACATTTTTTTTCCCCTTAAATGATGACCCAAAAGACTCATCCTCCCAATCCAAAAACCAAAAGATCCTCCGACACAATGACTTTGGACGAAGAACAACAGCCCAAAAGGAAACAACTAAAATTTGCCCAAAAGCAACCTGCTTGGCATTTGTCGATACAATTGTTGATATTGAATCCACCTATTATTAACTTTTATTCCTTTTCTTTTGATATGGTTACCATTTAACATTTTTCATCTTACTTCCGAGTTTCCAAAACATACTTAAAGATAGCAATGGACATAGCTTTACTTTCGAATTAATCATAACAAACACTTTCAACATAGTTTTGTTCTGGCAATATTGGGTACATACACATAAAAAAAAATTATTCTCTCCCCATCCAAACAATAGAATTAAATATATTTACCCAATTTAGCATTTTGTTTCTACAACAGAAGGGAAACGAGGATCACAATCAACAGAAACACCATAATAAATGTCACTTAGAGAAAGCACTAATTGTACAAAGAAAACGTGATAAATAAACAAGAAGAAAGTCAATGGACCCTGTAGTGTTGGCCATAAGTCTAAATTTGATGTCTACGGATTATATTTGCCAGAAGAAAAAATAAGTGCGAAGAAGTTTGAGAAATTACTGTTTGAGCCGAGTGCCAGGAGAAGCCGCGATAGACATTAACGGAGAAGGTCGCCGCTAGGTAGATCGTCGCAATCCCCAGACCCGCCGTCAAAGCCTTGAACGCCACGTCACCCACTCTCCCCGTCATGTCTTCTCTCGCTCTCTAAACCCCTCTCTTTTCTCTGAGCGAAGTGGAAAATCGTACAAAATAGAGCCTTTTGCGCTTGTCATTCTTTGATCAGTCTCTCTCGAATAAAGCCCGTGGGCCAATGAGGATCCAATCATCCAACAGCATGTAATTAACTTGTTACGGATATTCCCTTGTGTATTACACACAATTTAATTTTCCTGTCCAACTACATATATATATATACTAGCATAAGATGCCCTCATATGTGGGCAAATAAAAAAACAAAATAATGTTAGACAATAAAAATATGTTTCTTAATTTACCATCGATACAAATTGATATGTTATTCAATTGTTTCTATACTAGATGGAAAACCAATCAAATCCAAAGAAAATTTTTTCCTTCTGTGCAGAAATTCAAAACCGAGATAATTCTTTCCTTGTGTGCGCATAGAGATGTGTTGAGACAGATCTAACCATACATTTACAGATCAACGGTATAAAAATTGTTAACAAAAATTGTTGTGACCTTTCTCTAGGTGCATTTATAAGTAGTAGAGATAGAGATAGAGATATTGAGATAAATAATGGTCCAGCCTCGCAATTTATTTTAAATTGAACGTCTATGAAAGACTCTCCATCCAAATTTTTAACCTGCGACCTTTTACTTAAGGTGTATTGTTCTTTGCCACTAGACTAAGAGCTGGTTCTTGCTCCAACTACATCATATCAATGTCTCATCGTTATCACAATTTTTGTTTTGTTAGTTCTATTGGATTAAATATATTAAAGAGAAATGGAGTTATAGAATAGAGCAGAGTTGATTTAGAATAAAAATATTTCTACTTAAAAAGGATCCTTAGCTAATAAAAATATTCAGTTGGAAATAATATTAAGTGCTGCTATACTGTAATTTAGAAAAAACAGTTGGTAGACTAAGCAAAGCATGCAAACCACCACTAAATTACTAAAAAACAGTGCATGAGCCATGTTAAAAAAATCAGATTATGAGGTCGAACCCGACACATCCACTGCACGATCCTTTTGAACTTTAGTTCCCATTTGCTTTTTTTTTTAAATCTTTTTATTATTTCAAGGTTCTCTATGATTTGATACAAATTAAGGGAGTTATATATAATACTTATCACTTTAATGAAGTTTGTTTAGATTTTAATGAAGAAAATATGGGAGCAAATTTATAATTTTATACAACACATTTTTGTTGGGAATAAAAATAAGTTTGTATAGATTTTTTATTGACGTGTCTGCAGCTCTGCATCATTGATTTTTATTTGCTTCTTGTTCTAGTATACAACGAATTGAAAATCTAAACATTTTTCATATTAATACATTATATTATATTATATTATTATATAAAGAACAAAATTAACTGTTCATAACATATTAGAAACTAAATTATTTATAAAGTTATGACGATTGATGAAGAATTATATAAAAAAAAGACCATTACATATGCAAAAAAAAATAAATAAAGAAATTCTCATTACATTGTCCAGAAAGAAAAAGATGACCATTTGAGTCCTGTCTGTCTACCACACACACTACTGTTAAGGGGAAAAGGAAAAGGTTTTTCTTTTTTTTTTTTTTTTTGTAAAGGGAAAAGGCCAGTCGGCCACGTACAAAGTTGAAATGGGCGGCGCTAAGATCAGCATGGGCGGCAGGTCGGCCAAAACTTTATCGGGCGGTCGGATTTTAAAGGTTGAATCGGAGTCGTATAGGTCAGGGTTAGAGTTAGACAGTCTAACTTAGACTGTATTGAACGGCGGAGATTTGAACTTATGATATGACGTAATACGCGGCTTAAACGCGCTTCCAAGGGCCCCACACAATTCCTCTCTCTGGAAGTCAGAATCTGGTCCGTTGAATCTGCAGAGAAAAAATCACATATATAAATTATTTTATGGACTTGGTCTACATTTTTTGGCACACCGGAAACTCACTGAGTAGTGGGCCAATGTTCTTAACGAGCGAGTGCAAAATGATGATACCAAACGATAAACACCTTACTGGGAAGATTCTCCGTGAAATCGGTCTACAATACGGGTGGACCACATCCACCTACTTTTTGGTCCCACATGTAAGTCTTAAATTTAATTAAGTTGCTCTAGAACAGAGACGAAATTGCTCCAACGAGAGAAATAGCAATCTAGAGAGTGCGAGCTGTGGATGCTGTAAAGCATCTTTGATCCAATTCTAAGTTTCTACAGAGAATTTCGAATTCAGCTCCTCCTTTGAATTGTTTTCAATTTCTATTCTCTCAGTCTATGCCCCTTTGTAAAAAAGAGAGAAGAGATGTCACAAAAGAGGTGTCCAGAGGAAGGAGAGGAATTAGATCAGAGGTCTCCAGAGGAGAAGCGCCAAAAGGTTTCATTAAAACGGTTTGTGATTTCTCTTCAGTTTCGTACCTTCCTGTTTCATTGCTGCTGCTGCTTTTAATCAGAAATTTGAAGAATTGTTTACTAATAGTGGTATTTTAATGAATTTAAGGACCATTGTACCAGATATTAGTACTGTTTTGATCCGGGTGATTCGTATCGGCAGTTACTGACGCGTGTCTCTAGTTAACAGTATCGTACTGCACCTTATGTGAAACCCTAATTTTATCATAGATACCAAATTTGAGCTAATAATCAAATTAAGATACACTGAAATAGAAAAATAGTGTTCTTTGGTCCACTTCTGGTTTCTGAGGATTAATCACATACCTGCCAATAGGGCCATAGATTGATGCTAGAGTAATATCGGCTATTGCAGTGCGTAATGGCTGTATTGAGATGACTGGGAAGATTGCTGCATAGTACATGTTCCGGTATAGTAATCTTAATTAATTATTATTTGTGTTGCTAATGTCAACCTAAAATTGTGCCTGATCTTCAGGGTAATAAACGATGTTATTAAAAAAGAGAATCTCAATAAGTTTCTTCATGCTTTGGAACCGCTACTTCGAAGAGTAGTAAGTATAATTACTTCCTATGTATATTCAACAGTTATTGCATCTGATTTGAGTAATAAGTATCGTTACTTCTTATGTATATATGTAATAACAGTTATAGCATCTGATTTTTATTGGCTGGTCACTTTTTCAAGAGTACCCTTCAAAACTGCTGCATTCATTAAAAGCATAAAATTAGTCGAAAATTCAAATTATTCATTCGATAACAAACAAAGTCTTCTTGTTTTTTTCTTAACCAATCAGTGTTTGCAGATTTGATGTCTGTCAGGCTGAATTTATTTATTTTGAATTTGAATTTACGTCTTAGGTGAAGGAAGAGGTTGAATCTGCCCTTGCAAATCACTTCAAGGCAGTTTCCAGGTAAAATCCTCTTTGTGTAGATTATAAAACATCGTAGCCTCTTTGAGGAGCCTTCTATTACATGTAATGTAAATTAACTAGTATGAAAATGAACTTTCATGCGACTATCCCTACAATGCCGTGGAATAATCATTACTTTGGTTCTAGATACATGCAAATTGAAATTTAATCCAGGAACATTTTAGGGTTACTGTCCCTTTGGTTGTGGAGATGCACAAAGTGGAATTTTATACAATTATGCATATAATAAGATCTTAATCAAATATAAAACGAAAATGCAACTGTTGACTTGAGGGTCAGATCTCAAAGCTACTTTAGTAATCTTATCTATAATATGAAGGTCGAATGTATTGTGGTTCTCTCTCCTGCAAGCAATCAAGAATTGGTTAACATGGATGCATGTTTCTTTCTCTTGTCCTTTCCTATAAAACAGATCACTGTCCATACTAGAGTAGATGGTCAATTAATAATCTGAATATTTTTGGATTATAATGCAGTTACATTGTACTCTTTTACCTGCATATGCTGAACCATAACATGTATCCCACATCTATACCCTCGTGGATACTGATAATAAGTTATGCACTTATATCAGGACAATGGTCGGATCAGATAACATCAAACTCATCATCAACCCTGCCGATATAGAATCATTCATAACTGTGTGATTATAGGTATATCAATCCAATCAGTGATAGTATCTTCTTTGTTGGTTGAATATGGTTTGGTTTTCTATTATAAGGGGAAAAGGAAAATAAACCATACTGGTAGCAATCTGGTGGTGCTTTTCTTTTCTGACATGTTTTGATATTTATTTAATTTTTTATTTCTCAGACAAAGTGAAAGAGAAATATCTCCATCCCCATCCCTTTCTCCATCCCCATCCCAAACGCTTCAGCTTCAATTTGCATCCAAGCTTTCCCTCCCGATTTTCACTGGTGCAAAAATAGAGGCTGAGAACTCCTCCCCTCTTACTATCTGCCTAGTTGACAGCTCTAGCGGCTTCACAATCTCATCTGGTCTTGAATTATCATTAAAAGTTGAGATCGTCGTCTTAGAAGGAGATTTTGACCTTAGTGAAAAGGATTCAAACTGGACATCAGAAGAATTTAAGAACTATGTAGTGAAAGAAAGGGAAGGGCGACGACCGTTGCTGAGTGGAGATGTTTTTGTTGAACTGAGAGATGGATCAGGATCTATAGGCGAGTTGTCTTTTACTGATAACTCAAGCTGGACAAGGAGCAGGAGATTTAGGCTTGGAGCACTGGCTGATAATGGGTGCTTAAACGGGCTTAGGATTAAGGAGGCGGTAACAGAGCCTTTTATGGTCAAGGATCATCGGGGTGAATGTGAGTGTCTTGGTACTTCTAATAGTTTTATGCAGTTTTGTTGCTAGTTCTTTTAAAATTGTACATTTAAAAACAGGATTAATAGAACAGACTTGTTACCAGTTTTGTGAGGCCTTGACCAGTATGAGCTGGCATGTACTGACCATTGTGCTGTCTATATTAGGTTTGCCCTTCTGATCATTTTGCATGATTGCATATTCATGGGTAAATTGAGGTAAACTTGTTTTAGTTTGAGGGTAGATTAGGTGAAAGTTGTCCTGCTTATCTTAGGTGGGTTGGCATATGATATTTTTTTAAAATATTATTACTGCATTCCCAGCTTTTAAGAGACAGCACATGAGTATGGTATCAGGTTGTTTCCTGTAAGTCTCACTATAATCCTTTGTTCCTAACAACGGGAAAAAGGAGCCACAAATCTCAAATCAATCTCTATTGAAATTCATAAGAAGTAAAAGAAAATGTCTCATGCAGTGTACAAAAAGCATCACCCCCCAGTGCTTGATGATGAGGTATGGCGGCTGGAGAAAATAGGAAAGGACGGTGCCTTCCACAAGCGCTTGAACAAACAAAACATAAGAACTGTAAAACAATTTCTTAGTCTATTGAATCGTGACCCTGCAAGGCTGCGAAATGTATGTCTCTGCTATAATTCTCTCACTTAATTCCTTTCTTTTTTTATGTATCAACATTGCGGTGGTAGCTCAGGGTGCATGAAAATGAATAACAAACTCAAATTACGAAAATCGTACTTATGGAATAAAAAAAGACAAATAACTCTAGAAATTGCCTGATCTAGGTGTTTCATTTAGGAAAAAGTTCAGAGGTAGATATCAAAAGCCTATATGATAGTAATTGACATGGTTTATGTTATGCCCTCTATGGAAGCATTATCAAGCAAATTTAATTGTGTAAGCTACTCAGATACTAGGCAATGGCATGTCAGCCAAGATGTGGGAGGCCGTGCTAGAGCATGCCCGCACGTGTGTCCTGACTAACCAGATGCATGTTTACCGCCATCCTGATGGCACCCAGAAGCAAAGAGCTCTCGTGTTTAATGTGGTAGGAGAGCTCAAAGGAGTTATTTCTGAGCGAGGGCAGTTCATCTCCATTGATGATCTCTCAGAAAAGGAAACTGTATGTTTTGACCTTATTTATCTTTCCTTATTTTGGTTGTTACTTTGGTTGAATAAAGATTTTTGTACATGTTTATGCAACATACTAGTTTAGCATCGAACAGATTAGTGCCGATTCTAAATGCCTGTTATAGATAATCAGGGATTCAAAAGCGATCATTGTTGCTTTCTTGAAACCTAGCATGCAGTATTTGTGAATGTGAATGGCTTTGACCTCGTTCGGGATACAAGTTGTGTCAACCAATTAAACAAACAAGTCAAGCAACAAGGACAAGTTTTACACTGGTTTACTTCCTTTAATTATGCTCATCAATCCAGCCGAATATTGTATAGGACTATAACCAGTTGGACCCGAGGTCTTTATGAACCTTTCACTTGAATTGTCTACTTCTATGGTTTTGCAGGCAGAAGCAAGTACCACTGCAGAAATGGCCTATAAAAATTGGGATGATCTTACAATATGTGACTTGTCCACACTTTCAGGCAACAAATCCTTGGCATGCAACTCGTACAATCCCATCTCTCCACCATACACTAATTCCACTGATCTATTAAATGCCGATCAGTATGCCCCCATCCACACTCCATTACTTGACAGTTTTCCCCTTGGTGTCACAAGAGAACCACGTAATGTAGATACTCCATTGTATGATGAATGCAATAGTAGTGCATATTACGATGCAAGCTGTCTGCCTTATATGGATTCTAATTTGGAGTCTGATTTGGGATTTGCACTGAGGGGTTTTTGGGGGTCACCGATAGAAATAAGCCACACAAAGGCATACAAAGTCAGATGGCGTAGACTATCCTCTGTGTTGGGTTGGATTTTTTATATCAAGAAGGTTGTTGCCAGGAATAAAAAAGGGAAAGAGAGATTGTGTTGAATAATAGAAGAATGGTACTTTTTGTCTGCTGCTATAGTGCTATGTCACCTGTTTTCTCCCAAAAGAGTGTTGTTGTCATTCTGTAAATTTTTGAAGCTGGGGTGCTACCCTTGTGGATGAGTATCCTTGCTGCTGGTGCTATACGAGTTTGCTATGTCAAGTTTGAGAGAGAATACAAAGTAAAGAAGATGGTTTGGGGGGGGGCCGCTGACAGTAAACAACAAGGAGCTGCTTATATCTGAAAGAGCTCCCAGTTGTCCTTTTTTTTTTTTTTTTTCTTTTTCAATCGATCCTCTGGGTGGATCCAGTAGGAATGTGTTGAAGCAAATTTTCTTCCTTTTTTTTAATGTATATAATGCTGCCATCATGCAGCTGTTTATGCTAGTTTTGGATTTAGGCAAATTTGTCAAAAGGGTGAATATAACATAGAATAGAGTATTGCTAGTTTTTAAACAGGTCGTTTTCTTGTTCCCTCTATCATTTGTTCTTTTTATGATTAGCAAACCATCATATCATCGCTGCTGCTAATGGCTAACAGCTGCATAATCTTTTTTTTTTTATGAAACGAAACCGCCCGTAGGCTACAGCTGCATAATCATTGCTGATATGCATGGTGAAAATAAATATTGTCTAGTATATTAGAAAAATAATTTTGCACACTCAAAAATTGTTAATTCGTGTGTTTCTCTCAAACCTACGAGTCCGAATTCAAGCAGGCAAATATATAATGGAAAAGGACGACAGCAAAATTTGCATAATCTTGCATATTTCTTTACCGCCTAAAAGGCAGATCAAAATTTTCTTTTGAAAAAAACATTCTTCTAACTGACAAAAGGTCGCAAGCGTGTTTCGTGATTTACATTCTTCCTAACATCAAACAGTATTTTGAAGGACAACTATATCCAGTAGTTGAATCGGCCATGAAACAGCACATTCTCTTTATGTCCTCTTTCTTTATCTTGGAGGTGGACCCGATGTTTCAGATTTTCAAGTTCTTACTTGATATCATTGATCTTGATCTCCTTTTCTGACAACTTACAAAGGGAGAAGCTCGGCCTCCTTTTTATTGCTCGCTTTCTTGTCAATTCCCTTGTCAGTGGAAATTCTTTTCCTGGTAATATTTGAAGGGAAAGGGGCATTTGTCAAGTAAATTAGGCCATTGGGGGTACTAGCAGGCTCCTCTGACAATTCATCAGATGATGATTCAGGGTCTGAGACCATCATGGCTGACTGAAGCTTCTTCAACTGGGACCGCTGGCACACAATGCGCCCCTTATTCCATCCTGGAAAATGAAAGGATGAGTAGATGCTTTCTTTAAGATATGTGTACACTGCTTTTGGAAGGGGTAGCGCTTTTGTGGCATTGCTCTTCTCCATCACTCCACGCCTGATTAACAAAATAGTTGTAAACACAACAGATCCAAGTGAAATATTATTATGAAATAAGAAGAACATTATACCAGGTCTTTTGTAGGTAAGTAACAGACAGAAACAGGCAGCAGGTTTTTGGCTATTTTGTCAAAAGAAATGATAATAGTAATAACAATAAGTTATGCAAGGTCTTCAAATATCATCCATCAGGTTTTGATTCAAGTTCATATATAAATAATTCTTCTTTACATTTTCTCTTGAGAAATGCTAATGTCCAAAATATTGGATGGATGGATCCATCAATACGATTGTTCTCACATTTCATCAAATTTCAAACGACCGATCTGAACCGTTCAATATGCTCTCCATATTGAAAACTTATAAGAAACCAATTTTTACAATTTTTTTTTAAAATTTTTTACTATTGTTTTTGGTATTTTAGAAAATTCATGATATAAAAATTATGGATTGTCCAATAACAACAATTTTCTAAAATACCAAAAAAAAAGTAAAAGAATTCGAAAAAGATATAAAAATTGGTTATCAGTTTTCAATATGGAGAACATATTGAACGGTTCGGATCGGTTTGAAATTTAAAACGTGAGAACGGATCGTATTGGACGGACCCCATCCGTCCCATATATTGGACTCTAGCATTTCTCCTTGCCCATATATCTTCCTAACTAATAAAATTTATTGCACATGAAGAACAATAAGAAGGGAAAAATAAATGAAAAAAGAAGGAATCTTACGCAACCACTACAGAAGCAAGTTGAGGGGGATGCTTCTCTGTTTTCAATCTGTCATGAATATCATTCAGCCATGCTGATACTGCAGTAAGGGCCCCACCTATCGACATCCTAAAAAATCAATCAGACTTCAGGTCAAGCACATAAAAATGAGCTTACAGTTTTCTAGGAGGGTTCAAAAATGATACACAAAGAAGCATTTTCCTCTTACCATTTGCATTAACGGTTTAGACAGGACAATTATATAAAATCAGGCCTTTTTAAGTCGAAAGAAGACTTACCTTATTACATTTAGAGGAGCATAACCAAGAACTCAGACCCCCCTAAAGGAACCTTTATGAAAAGATATCTGGATGACTGTAAGTCCATACTAACAGTATGCCTGTACACATAATATGTGGTATAAACCAGTGTTGTAAAAAAGGTATTCACTCGTTGGACCAATAGGGTGCCACGCACAATTGATCATTCTGCAGCCGAATAATCAGAAAATCAGCTGACTAATCGTTTTTGGCAGCTGATTAGTTGTCACAACTCACAACCGCTAACTGCCCTCCAAAATGCAGTAACATGACGGTTTGGCTGCCGAATCTGACTAGGCAGCCTACTGGTTAGTCAGCCAAGGCTGTTTCTACAACACTGGTATAATCAAAGGTGTATATAATAATTAGTAACTCTTCTGGTGCAAATATGGAAGAATTTCTTACCTATGTACATCGACGGACCAGACAAGCTTACTCTGACGAAACAGCTCAGGGTAAAGCCCCCTTTTTGTCGCCTCGGTCAAAACTTTAGCAGCTCTCTCTCTCTGGTTCAACCACCAAAGTGCATCTAAGAGCGCATTGCAGAACCTCATCCCAAAATCACACCCCTCTAAGCCACACTTATCAAAGACATATTCCACCATCTGCCAGTTGGACCCGCTATCATACTCTCCGTTTATCATGCATGCAATGATGTTATGTGTGCTTGAAGTTCGGTTTTCTTTCATTTCCTCCAAGAGCTCATTTGCATCTTGCCACCTGCAATTATGGAGAAGAAGAGGCCATGGTAAATCCATTTAATGAGACAACCAAGACAAAGTAACATAGCTGTCGGTGAAAAAATATTAATACATAACAATGAAAAAAGCATGTGAGGCTTCCGGTGCCAAACAATTTGCTGCCGCGAGATGCCACAGCCCATTGTGTGCAAATATATTTCAATCCAAAATTCAAATGACAGATCTGTACTGTTGATTTGTTCATAGTTGTGACTTGTATATCCACATAAAATATCATTTTTTTTTTTTTCAGTTTGTTTTGCATAAGACAAAGAGTACATAAAATGAATGGATCAAGTCGACAACAATAGCTAAATTTTATTCCATTATCTTTTGGTCTCTCGATCTTGTAAAAGCAAACTCAAAGTACTGTAAAATTTTATGTGGAAGCATTGGTCATGAAGAAGGAACAACATCAACATGTCACGAAATTTGTAAAAACCCAGTTTTATTACTTTTAGAATTCTTTTTACCATTATTTCAATTTCTGCAATATGACCCTAAAATAGTGCAACGGTGCTAATGTTTCAATCAAGCATTCAAATAAAATGCATGCGTGTTTGTCCACTTGGGTAGGTTGTGTGCTTATTTTATTTGTTCTTGAGTGGGTTCTTTCTTCTTCTGAATGAAAGTTTGGGCCAGAATGCACACTTCATACATCATGCTACAAAGAGATAAAATAATCAAACATACCTATCTAGCTTTGCATAAAGAGAGAGCATCATGCAATAGGCTATAATACTTGGCACATCCCTAACTGTCCTAATCTCCTCAAACTGCTCTCTACTCTCATCCACCAACTCAGCCATGCAATAAGCACTCAACACTGCCTCAAGAGTTCTCTCACTGGGACAGCACCTCGATTTCTGCATCTCCACATATGCCTTCACCGCGTCATCATACTGCCCACCTTGGCAGTATGCCTCAACCATGCCTGTGAATGAGTGCACATTTCTCTCCGTCCACGCTGCATTCATGCGTAGTACTATTGCTTCTGCTTCCTTGAAGAGACCACCTCGTCCGTAGCCATATATCAGAGAATTGTAGGTTTCAATATCTGGGGTGCTCTCTACCTCATGCATGGTGTTGAATGCCACAAAGGCCTCCTGTACTTGGGAACATTTTTAACATTAGTGAAAAAAAAAAATAAAAAAGTTATTGCAGTCTCCCATATTGGCATGGTAGATTTTGTGCAAACCAGAAGGCTTCCCATTCAATATAGTTTCTTTAGTGCTTGATTGGAAATTAGTTCATGCTATGGAGGTTTCAGGGTTTATTGATGTACGTTATGACTGTTAAGGCCAGTTCAAGCTATATTGTGCTAATATTTTCTATATTTATCTGTCTTTCCAATACGTGCATAATAGGAATCCACCACCAGTATGTGCCCTATTACATTTCTAAGCAGAAGCAACTAGCAATCTGTATACCCTTGATGTACATTGGCAAACTATACAAGTCATTTACCTCATAGAATGCGACCAGACTACATGCCTCCACAAACCCAGTATAAGCCCTGGTGCTTGGTACCAACCCCTCGCTACCCATCCTTACCAGAGCATATTTTGCATCATCATAAAGGCCTCCTTTCCCACAGGCAAATAGTAAAGCCTCATATGTCTCCATATTAGGCACCACATTCTCCTCCAACATGTCACGAAATAATGTGACCACTTCCTTAAAGTAACCCCCTTCACCAAACGTTCTCAGCAAAATGTTATAAGTCTCCACATCAGGTGCTGTGTTTCCCACCTTCATCTCCAAAAACAAGTCCCTGACATCATCATAGCGCCCTTTTTGCCCATACAGATCCAATATAATACTATATGTTGCTGCTGTGGGTACACATCCAGCCGACTGCATCTGGCGCAGAACCATAATGGCCTCACGGGCCCGGCCCTCCTTTGCAAATGCTTCTATTAATACATTATACGCACTGGTATCAGGCAGATGCCCTCCCTTGACCATCTCATCTAGTAGCTCCGGAACACGTTCAAGCTGCCCCAACCTCGCAAATATGTCAACTAAATACTTATGTGTGGTTAAATCAGGTAAAACTCCTGATTCAAGCATAGTCTTCAAAACCATTTCTGCTTCCTCAGCTGATTCCCTGGCTCCAGCAGCAGCTAACAAAGTATTGTAAGTAACTATATCTGGGTGGATGCCATCATGGCGCATCTCTGCAAAGAGTCCCAGTAATATATCCCAGGGAAGGCCAGCACGTGCACAAGAATTGATAATTGTGTTGTAAGTTAGCACAGTGGGAGGGATGCGCTCGGCTTTCATCTGGGAGAGGAGGGAACGGGCAGTGGCATGGTCGCCATTGCGTGCGTAGGCATTGATGATAGAGGTATAGGAAAGAGCGGTGCGGGGTATGGAATAAGCAGGCATGTCAAGGAACACGTCCTGGGCCTTAGTGAGTAGGCCGTGGCACCCCAGCACTCCAATCAAAATCGCATGTATGTGCTCATCAGGACGGCACCATGCATGCCGCTGCATGTACTTGAAGAGACGCAGTGACCGCTGCCAGTCCCCTCGTCGTGCAAACTCCCTGCACAAAGAATTCAGTTTTGGCAATCCCAGTGGTTACAAACTAAGGTGATGTATTTCACCAGCTCAGTGTGGTTATGTTATGCAAACTAAAGCAATACTCACGGTGGTGAAGTGAAGCTAGTGGTTAACTTACATTAATCCTCTATTCTTATTCTTACGATTTTGTTTTGTTAATTGCAGACTTGAGGAAGAATTGAGGACATTAATGATCCATAGTTCATTGAGGTAAACAGTAAACTACACAACCAATACTTAATCAAAGTCAACTCGTTATATTCATTACACGTCGGAGAAAGATGTATAGGCCTGAAACCATGCTGGCCCAATGCCATTGGACCATACTAGATTGAGGTTTGGCAAGTGTTTAGACAAGTGACCGCAACCAGATTTAAATTAGGTCCATTTGGTAGGAAGTGACCAAATTTTCAAATGGTACAGAGATATCCCTGAACCTGGGGACAAAATTGGAAAACAGAAGTAAAAAAAGAGATGCATAAAAAGTGATTATCTACCTGTACACGAGACCAAAGTCCGTAATTGAAACCTTATTCTTGCAAGTCTCGAGACACTTCGCAATGCTGCCACGTGGCGGGAGCCGGCTGAGTCGGTTTATTAAAGATTCCACTTCATAGCTATACTTCCCTTCCTCCAGGGGTTCAGGCTGGTTGCGCAATGGCACCAGCTTGTCGTTCCAAGTTTCTCGTTTCGCCTTAGAAGTTACCGCGGCTATCGGTCTTAGACCTCGGCGACGAACCCGGATGGATCTAGAAGGTTCGTTGGTGAACAAAAAGAAGAAACTGGTAGGGTGGAATGAGTTGGAAGGGATAGAGCAACAGACTGAGGAAGAGGAGGAGAGGAGAGCCATCTCAAAAGTATGAAGAGAGAAGAAGAGAGATGGAGATGTGAGAGGGTTCGTTTACACCATGCTCTTGTAGCTTGTGAGAGGAGGAGGAGAAGTCGGAGCCGTTGTCAATGGAGAACACATGGAAGGGAAGAGGGTTTTAGGATTGATAGAAGAAGGAAGTGAAATGGAGTGTGGAAGGTTAGATTGGGTTCGACTGTTCGTTTCATCTTCTCTGCAATTGTAACAATTTGAGGGAAATACTGTGGTTGAATCGGACTTTAGTATCTTGAACGGACGGTTGCGATTGATCATTAGATTGTTAATTGGGAGAAGGGTTATTTTATAGAATATTTTTGCGGCCGGAGATGTACATTTATGATCTATTGGTCTGTGGATAACCGATAACGGGTTGTTCGGACTCGAGTTCATTCGCCTCGATGGAACTGTAAAAGAGATATTTTGCAAATCACACCAGTCGTTTACTTAATTTTCAGCTAAAACGCGACTGATTATTTAGGATAAGTTTCTGGGTGGTTATCAAACAATGTACAGATACAAGGGAAACTGGATTACATTGGGTCGAATCGGAGACGAATTAGTAGATATTATATTATTTTATATGACTCTTAAACTAACCTTATTTGCACTTAAACTTACATCCATTGAGAATTCGAGATGAGTTTATTTGTTGTATAAAAATATTTAGAGAAAGAAATAAACTATAGAATAATAAAACAATGTTCAAGTTTATTTTTTTGCATGTAGTTCTTTTTTTTAAAAAAAATAAAACTCTACATACAAAATTTAGAATATGCTATGATAGAATAACAATAACCATTAGAAATGTCAATTTTTTATCCAACCCAAAGGATGAATCTACTGCTAAGCCTTGGACAAACATGTCGATCCGTTTTCTTGTCGAGAGGACATATTTACTGTTTTATTTTTTATTTTATGATTTATCACATATTTTCTGGCGTTAAAACGTTTTTTATTGACCGTCCATATGTTTTAAATCGAACGGCTCATACATACACCAAGAAAAAGCTTCACTCGTGAAAATAATGTCCGTGAAGTTTAAAAGGTTGAGTTCTGAAGGAAGGGCAAAATCGTCCGTTTATTCGAACCGTCTCCTCTATTTCATATTCTTCCGCCGCTACCTCTGATCACCTCTCCTCTCCTCAGTCTCCCTCCTCCCGCTAGCAACGCTCCGTGTGTGAATCTGTACCGAGGATGAATCGACGGTGTTTCTCTCCCGTTTCCATCAACCATTCAAATTTTTGTCAGCACCAAGGAGAAAATCAGCTTCGCTGTTGAAATCCTTCAATACTGGAAGGAATAATGTCAAAAAAAAAAAAAAAAAACTGGAAGAAAATGAAGCTACCTTTGACTTTTTGTACCATGAACTTGATGATCTTTCACCTTGGGCATCTCTACTTCTGGTACTAACTTTTGGTTTTTGACTTACGGTAACGGTAATCAACTGAACTGGTGGAAAGTACTCTGTTCCTACGTAAAGTCTAGCAATGGCTTATTTACTGTAATTACTAAAATCTTTCAACTGTGTTGCGTGCTCAATTTCCTAATTGCCTTTTTCAAATTTTAACTAATTTCTGGTTCCAAGCCAACCATTATTGGTGCTTGTGGAAATTCCCAAATTTCTAGTGTATCATAGAAGTTGTTGCAAATTGACTCATACAGTCATACCTACCTGATTTTAGATAAGGTGCTTAATTTAAAAAATTGAAACTGGAATTAAATTTAGAGTAGATGAGAATCTTTTTAAAGTTTTTTTTTTGGTTTCTAAATGATTGGTTATTGAGTTTCTGACTGATTTTTTTTTTAAAAAAAAAATATTTTATTACATGTAGGTCGATGGACCATTTGATGAATATAGAAAAACTATTTTCGTCATGTTCTAACGGAGTATGATAGTTTTGTTGATCGTCTATGTCTGTTGTCTATTTGTTGCTTAAATTGCAATGTAAAGGTGTACCATACTACTTTTCAGAAGGTAAAAACTACAAGTAAATATTGATAGTTTCTTTTAAAACCGACACAGATATATCATAAAATGCACACTACCAATACCGATGTCGGTTTTTAACTACAAAACCGACATTAATTAATTAATTATTTAAACAATGGGCTTCTTAGAAAATCCTGTGCTGATTTCTCCAATAATCGGCATGTGGCAAAAATCAGTGTGGGATTTAATCTGATATTATTCAGTACTATGAGTTGGATTGTGTTGGGCCGACTTTTCTTTGAATTGCTAAGTACTATCTATATGGATGTTGTTTCAAGATGAAAATCGGATTATAGAAATCCGTTGCTGGATGCTTCCTCTGTACTAGTAAGTTATAGTTGTAGCAGAGTATTTTTTTTTTTTTTTTTTTTTTTTTGGGTGGTGAAGAACTGCTATCAGTTTTAAAAAAGAAGTCTTTATTCTCTGTGTAAAACACTAGTGGCAGCCTCTAATAGCTTACAAAGTTACAATAACTTCAATACATCTGTATACACTGTATACCTGCTAAATAAATTCGGGCCTGCTCCTTCATGGAGTACCAGTTGAGTCCTCATTCTGGTTTTCTTCTTCCATATTGTCAGTTAAGTCTTTTCCTTTTGTCTCAGGCAGGAAAACAACAAACAAACCGCAACAAATAACGACAATGCCGAACACACCAAATGACCAAAGTCTTGACCTTCTCCTTCCTTCCACCACAGATATCGGGGCTAAAGCACCTCCAAAGGTAATTGCCTGTTTCACCAGTGAGAGAGCTGAGCTTCTTATACAAGTCGGGAATAGCTCGACAGTGTACACCAGTGTGGCATTGAGTGCCATTCCAACACAGAAGAATGAGAAAACCTGCATGTCAAATCTGTCTTTCAAATTCATCGTATACACGTCATATAATTAATTGTTGAAATTTAGTCATAATATTAGCAAATAACAGTATAACACCTCACAATTGGCAGAATATTTAGGGGGCATAATAGTAACAAAAAATTTCACTTGGTTCTCTTTGGATAGTCTGGGGCAATAAATAATATATTGCACTCCATAGATTGATATCCTCACCTCAGCCGCTAACTGAATTTTTGAGCTTATCGCTCTCACGACACAAATCAAGCTTGCAATCCCGCCAAACATTGTGAGAGCAACAAGGGAGATCCTCCGGTTGACATAAACCATTAGAAAGAAGGTTGCAACAGATGTTGAAAAGTAGGCAATTGCATTGTAAACTATGCTGAGATAAAGATTGTGGCCCAGGATTGAGACTGAAAGGGGCATGCCAAAGAATGTCATCCCAATTCCAAAACTGGGTAGCATGATGGCTAAAAGCTTCAACAAAGTTGATCGAGTTGTTACCAACTTTTTGACCGAAGAGAAGGCTTTGTAAATGCCTTTCGCCTTATTGTTGTGCTTTTGCATTGAGAGCCACCTTGGTGACTCCTCGACAAAGAAGTGGACTAAAATGGCATAAACGAAAGCAGGAACACAGGTCCAGAGATAAAGTAATCTCCAAGAAGATCTCCTCCCTGCATAGGCTAGACCTGGAAGGGACAAAAAGCCTAGCGTGTAGAAGAAAAAGCAACACATGCTTATTCTGTCTCGCCACTTCTCCTTTGCAATCTCTAAACATAATACAAGGGAACATGGCCCGACAACCGACCGTCCAAATCCAGACACAAACCTCAAAGTACAATAAACCCAAATATTAGGGGATAGTGCTGACAGGCCACCAGCAATAGACATAATAATGCAAGATAGAATGACTAGCTTTTTTCGGCCAAGTACGGAGTCAGCTAGTGTTGATAAAAAGAAACCACCGATTAGGCAACCGGCAAAGAAAGCAGAAGTCGGTAGAGAGGAAAGGGCTTTGCCAGAGCAATTGAGGGCCCAATCAGAAATGGTTGATGAGTGAGATGGTGAGACCCAAGACCATGAATCTGCCCGAAGGCCGCAAGGGTTGGAAGCTGCCTGACAGATTGAATCGGTGGACTTGAGACAACGCCAAGCTGGGTCAGCATCGGTAAAGACACTGATGAAAGCTTGTTGTGCATCGAAAGTCCATGCAAACGCTACAATGAAAGATTGAAGTAGTTGCACAAGGTTCCTTTGGTCCATGGCTTGTTCTTTACTGAAAGGAGAAGCGGTCTTGAGACTTCTATCAAGTGGAAGGTTGGCCAAAGAAGTCTTCTATCTTCTAATTTGGAGTTTATCAAATTTATCTCAGGTTTGTGATCTGAGTACCCTTGCTGAGTTCCTTTCTATATGAAGGCCTTGCATATATGTAAGCATTGCAAATGTTATCATTTTTTTCTCTTACTTTGTTGGCAACGTTTATTCTGCATGTCATACAAATAGTAATTAGTATAAATGCTGCTGAATTTTTTAACTGAAAAATGTTTCTCATGGATATTCTTCGAGACCCTTGCACGCACCAAAATAATTCTCAAAATATTGCAATTTTCTATTGTTTCAGTTCCTTCAATCGCGCATTAAGAAACCATCAAAGACTTAAGACTCAAAGTCCCTGACAGATCGATGATATTGGCCCAGCAACGACTCATTTATCAGTTTCGAATTTTTAACTTCATTTGAGTATCAGAAAGAACGAGGAAAGTGCAATAAATTAGTTTATTGAAACATTTTTTTGTTTATTTATTTTTCAATTATGTGTTTTGTTTACACATATGTCAATTTTCTTATTAAACTTTACATAAATCATTTACAACATTAATATTGCTTCTATTGTCCATCTAGATACATCAAAGCGTTTAGCTAGGCTAATTAATACTTTAAATTCACATATGATCTGAAAGAAATCATACAAGGGTGTAATTCACATTCAGATGCATGATTTAGCGATGTTACTTATCCAATAAACAGACAAGCTTCATTTATAATCCAAACAATACGACACAATATTAAAAATAGAAACATTACAACAATCTACTTCTCAAAAAAAAAAAAAAAATACAATTCTAAACCGAGATTCAATTGGCAAATACTGTTCAAAAAAGAAAACATTCTAAACAGAGATATCTCTGAATTTCTTGCCCAAAGAAAGAAAAAAAAAAAAATCCTAAATGAGCCACAATCAGATGAACAGAAAGACAAAAAAATAAAAATAAAAAATAGAGCACATGTTTATTAAAAAAAAAAAGGGTAGAAGCAAATGCTTTGACTTATCCCAGTTGACGTGAACCACGTGCTCACCTGCTCTGAAAGAAATCATACAAGCACTAGTGGCGGGTTTTTATTAGAATAAATTTAGGCATGGCACAATGACAAAAAAATAATTTGATATAAAAGTAAATTTTATAAAAAAAAAATTAGAAATTTTAGTGTGAAAATATCAATTTTAAAACATAATCAATTGTAAAGAAAATATATCTTATTTTCATAAACCTAATCCTCTTTGAATCTACGTATCCACGGCAGAATTAATTACCTTATTAAAATAGAAACATTGCAACAATTAACTTAACCTCTCACAAACAAAAACAAGTTCTAAACTGAGATTCAGGCTACAATTTTACAAGCTGGATTGGCTTCAGTCCGTACCAGAAATTCCCCAAGTCAGGGTCATGATGGATCTGTAACATGTCAAGTGGACGGATCTTTCAGCTTGCCAGACATGGCTGGATGGGCTTACATATTGGGGGATGAGGATGATGGCAATCAGATGCTCTGTCAGGTGCTCTGTCGTCACCATTACATGCTGAAGTCAATGCAGCATGCTGTTTTGGCTATGCAAGAGAGGGGTGCATGAGTGTGTATTCTTTGTTGGAAATATAAACTCAATTAAGTTTGCATGGTCAAAGAGTTTAATTATTTAGAATTACAAGAATAACTCTTAGGAAGATGTTGTTATTTATTGTCTAGAAGACTATGCCATTAATTAGGTGATTGAATGTTAGTTAATGAAAGTAGTTGAGTTTGTATCTATATAAACAATGTAAGAGTGTTTAGAAATTCAGAACTTAGAAGAGAGAAAATATCAATTGTAAGAGAGTTGTATCAATATATGAATGAAGAATTTCAGTTTCTAAGTATCTCATTTATCTCCACTGTTATCCACTTAGCCTCATATTAAGAAGACGATCCTATCAGATTGGTATCAGAGCCGATGGCAAGTACCGGTGTTTCGACGGTTGGGCACATGCAGCTGCCACGTCTTACGAAGAGTAACTACGACAACTGGTGTATACAAATGCGAGCTCTCCTTGGTGCGCAAGAAGTGTGGGAGGTAGTCGAGGATGGCTACCAAGAGCATGCCGATACGACGGCGTTGACGGGTGCTAATGCGAGATTATTGAGAGAGAATCGCAAGAAGGACAAGACCGCTCTCTATATAATGTATCAAGTGGTGGATGAGTCGGGTTTTGAGAAGATAGCCGGTGCGACATCTTCGCATGAGGCGTGGAATACTCTTGAGAAGGCATACAAAGGCACTGATCGAGTGAAGCAAGTGCGGTTGCAGACACTTCGAGGCGAGTTCGAGGCCTTGAAAATGAAGGAGACCGAAGGTGTGTCCGAGTACATGACAAGAGTGCAAACCGTGGTGAATCAACTCAAGCGAAATGGCGAACCACTTTCTGAAGTTCGAGTTATTGAGAAGGTACTTCGCTCTTTAACAAGCGAGTTTGAGAATGTTGTGTGTGCAATAGAAGAATCGAAAGATTTGAATAAAATGACTATTGATGAGCTCTCGGGTACGTTGGAAGCCCATGAGCAAAGAAAGAAGAAGAAAAAACAAGAGGTGCTCGAGGAGGCACTTCAAGCGAAGTTGACATTCAAAGAAGAGAGACCGACCAGCAGCGATCGAGGTCGTGGTCGAGGTCGCAGTCGAGGTCGTGGCCGTGGTCGAAGTGGTCGAGGTTGCGGACAGCAAGACAATCGAGATGAGAAGGAGCAACAAGGCTCGTTTGGCAATGGTCGAGGTCGAGAAAGAGGAGGTAACAAGTCTCATATTCAATGTTACAATTGCAATAAATATGGTCATTATGCATATGAATGTCGTCATGAGAAGAAAGATGATGACAAGAAAGAAGAAAAGATTGGAGATGGCGTAGTGTTGCTTGCGAGCAAAGAAGCAACTCCTAATCAAGAGACCGTGTGGTATTTGGATACCGGTGCGAGCAATCATATGTGTGGGTACAAGCACATGTTCGCTATCTCGCACCTTTTTGGACCCTGATCCTCGGAAGGGGGAAATGACCGGATACTTCCGCGGGGGAAAAAGATATTGCGGACGAGATACCCCTCGATCGTTTCAAAACTCAGACATCGGCACCCACCTGAAAGGAATGGGGGTACTGACGTGGTTTTCGAACCTCTCGAGAGTTTGATTGTTTACTGCAGGTCCTTTTTTCCAGTAGGCGCAAGCCCCTACTGTTAATTACCTCTGAACCAAGTCAAGAGCACCTCTAGATCGGGATAGTCAATGGATTAGGCATAACCGTTAGCATTACAGCATTTTTTCAGAAGACACTTGACATTAAAAGAACGTATACAAATGGTGACATGAACGGAGCAGATATTATAACATAATGCAAAACATGATGCAAAGGAATTTAGTTCATATTTGAAATTCCAAGGTTTATAGAATTTGGTTCTGGGTGATTATCAATTAACCCATATTTAACCCTATTTTTATATATTTGACAACTTTTATTTTGTTCTCTTTAAACTGTACGCATTGTAAGCTCAAAGAGGACAGACATAGACGTCTAAAGTTTCGGTATTCAGATCATATTAAAGCTTTAACTATTTTAAAACTTCAATTTATCAACGTGTTTAAAACTTTGGTCTGTTTGTTGACGTGTTAGAATCAAGGTTATCAGACGTTTCTGGAAACTCAGGCATTTGAGCATGTAGAGGTTCCGGTCTTTGAACGTGCGTCAATTCTGGTCAACTATTGACGTATCGAATTTCTGGCCCTGTGACGTGCAAGAGTTAGGTTATAAAAAGTTTTAAACTCTGGTATTAAGGCGTGTTTAGAAATTCTGGTCACTTTGGACATTTTAAACTTTGGTCTTCTTATGTTCTAGAATTTACCAAATTCTGATTTTCAGACGTATTTAAAGTTTGGTCCCTGGATTCAGAAAGTTTGTATATAATTATAGAATTTTGTTTCTGGATTTATATTGCTTTCGTATTTAGGTCCGGGTCTTGAGTCTGGATTTTTTTTTGTCCGGATCTAGATTTGATTTGGATTTTCTAGACTTGGGTTTAATTTGGGTTTGGATCTCCTGGGTTTTGAGTGTAATTTAGGTTTGGATTTCTTTGGAATATAATTTGGGTTCAGGTTTCTGGATTTTTGGATTTGACTTGAGTCTGGATTTCCCTGGAGTTGGGTTTGATTTGAATTTGGATTTTCTGGATTTGAGTTTTGAATTTTCTGGGTTTTAGATTTAATTTGAGTTTGAGTTTTGGATTTGAGTTGAGTTTGAGTTTTGGATTTGAGTTGAGTTTAGGTTTTTGATTTGAGTTTGGATTTAGGTTTTGGACTTGAGTTCGGTTGGGTTCGATTTGAGTTTGGTTTTGGATTTGTTTTTTTTTAGTTTGGGGTTTTCTGGATTTTTTTAGATTTAATTTGAGTTTGGGTTTTCTGGATTTTTGGATTTGGGTTTGGTTTTCAATCTTGGGCCAGGACTCGACTTTTTCGGACTTGGTCTTGAAGCTTGAACTTTCTAAATTGGGACTTGAATTTTTGATTTGGTCTCTTCCCTTTTTTTTTGTTTTTGTTTTAATTATTTGTTTTGTTCTTATTTCCGGATTTCCCAGGAATTTGTATAATTTTTTATCTTTAATGGTTATTGCCGTCTAATTATACCTGCTGTCCAGATGTATTTGTCATTTTTGAAGTACCTGCTGTCCAGACATATCTGTCATTTTGAAATACCTGCTGTCAAAGGGGTTCATACCCTTGCACTTTTAGTAAATTTTTATTAAGATTCGATGTGGTCCAACTTTTGGATATTTTTTTGCACCATTTAATATTGGTCATTTTCATAATTTTAATTCTAATACTTCTTTGGTTTAAAATTTGTTCTTGGAATATCATATGAAAATGTTCTTTATATTTTTCTGGATATTTTGATATTTTATGAGAATTTTAGGGACCTCCTAGCTATTTTTAATGTATTTTTGAAGTTTTTGTGTTTTTAGAAAATTATCATTGGTCAAAATCTTGCTGTTCTGTGTTTTGTTTGTCGGTGACTCGACACACGTGAGGAGTCACAGAAGATCAACAAGTCATAGGGGTAAATCTGGACGCTCAGTCCATACGCATATTTGTGCGCCAAGTTCATTCTTCTCTTTCCTTCCTACATTCATCTCCCTCCTCCGATTCAGACCATCAACTGGACAACTCCAGTTTCATGCCAGTATCGAGCTCCGGCCATGATGAGAACTGCAGTCAGGTCCCAAATTATCGCGAGGGTTGTCTGAGTTTGTCTTTGCTGCTTATTTGGATTGCGTCTCTTGATTTGGAATGATTTAACCTTCGCTTCACTTTTTCTCGAAGAAGTTTTCTACTGAGGATTATTCTGTGAACATCGTGAGGTTATCACGAGACCATTCAAGATGTTAATTAAAGGCAAAATTGGATATAACCCCCTCAAATCTTGCTCATCTGGATATAACCCCCTGCAATCTTCGAAACCGGAAATAACCCCCTCCAATCTTGTTGTTTTTGGATATAAACCCCTTTCATTAGTTTTAACAATATTTTAAATAAAATAGTTCAGTTTTTAAAATATATGACCAAATTACCCTTTTATCTTTCACCTTCCCAAATCCTTCCTTCACCAATAAAACACGGTAGCTCACCCCATTCAGTAATGAAAGGAATTCAACCACATGCTTGTTTTTTCACTAGCGATACCATAATTTTCGATTTTATATTTTATAACGCTGAACTTTCTTAAATCTGTTCTCAGCCCCGTAATCGCTTCTTTCCAACCAACGAGATTCTAAGGGAGACTTCTTCGGAAAAAAAATTATGAGAAGATAGAGGTTTAAACAGGTCCTCTTCTTTGATTCATGTAATTTAATTTATTTTGAGTACAAAAGATGCACTAATAAAGGCCGAGCCCCAAAACTTTGAGCACTTCTGTACATGGTCAATCAAAGTTATGTATTTACATCACTTCTAAATGCAAGCCGCATTTTCTAGTTCACTTAATACTTCTTTATTATTTTCTATTCATAGCAAGCTCTTCAAATAAACCCTCGTAGAAGATTTATGGAGCATATGCTTAATTCAGGAGAAAGAGATGAAAGGCATGAGCTCTGGTCCTATGGAAAATGAAGGGTAGTTTAGTCATATTTTTCAAAAATTGAAATATTTTATTTAAAATATTGTTAAAACTAATGAAATGGGTTTATATCCAGAAAAAACAAGATTGGAGGGGGTTATTTCCAGTTTCAAAGATTGTAGGGGGTTATATCCAAATAAGCAAGATTTGAGGGGGTTATATCCAATTTTGCCTTAATTAGAACTCCATTCATTATTCTGTTGTAATTTGGCCTTGTTTTCGAGTTTTTGTCTGGTATTAGCTTCGACAGGACAATGGGTTGAATTAAATTGACTTTGCATATACTTAATATGTGAACTTTAATATACAATTAGTGTTTATGTTCGTCTGTAATCATGCTTATGGAATGCAGGCTTATCATAAAGACATTATAAGTAGACTATAAGCATAAAAATGCTCTTCCAATGCAATTTAATACATAACTAAAAAAAATGAAATTTAGGAACCTATCACCCTATTTCTTTCTTTATATGCAAAACCTTATAATTCTCCTTTTGATGGTAACAGAAATTTCATTTATGAAAACAAACTTATATGCGATAAGATGAGATCCCGAAATTGCTTTTAAAACATAAATATAGCTGATTGAAGAATAAGTAGTATGAATATAAGTTCACTGTTTAGGCAACAAGATGAATTCATTTTAGCCCCTATCTTTATCATTTTTACTTCTATTTATCTGGGCTTTATTTCATGGTTAATTAAGACATAGGCTTAATTAAGCTTGATAAGAGAATTAATTAGGTAGAGTTGGTTTTAACATTATTTGTGTTTTACTGTGTCCAATAATATGGACTTATTTATATATCATTGGATTCTAAAGAAGACCAAATTATGATCATTTAAACTTCTGGTGCGTTATAAGATGATTTAATGATTTTTAATCAAATTTATTCACCTTGCTCTTATGAAATTCATATACTAGGACACAAATGCCATCAGTTTATTCATGCTGACTCATAACTCACCTTTTTAATTGAGAAGACATGACTTCAAAATTGTGTATTGAGCATAAAATATTTATCAAGGAAGAAATGCACATCTGCTAGTAGGTAAGATTGATTATATTTTTTTTGTTATATATTTTTTTGTTTCCCATGGACAAAAATAAGGGTTATGACAACTTTAGACTTAAGATAGAGACGTATTCAGGGAGATACAAATATTTATCCCTTTTTTTATCTTTTTACTCGTTTGTATGACTCACCATATGGAAAGTATATATGTTTCTTTGGCTTAATAGACATGCCAATAGGAGGGTAAGATGGGAAAAGAATAATAATAAGTGCACTGTGGTTTCAAATACACATGTTTTTTTAGAAAAAAAGGAAATAATATGATTGTGATACTAAAACCTGAGAAATTCTTTTTATATATTTTTTTACTAAGGTATAAACTACTTGTGTATGTCATATCCTTATTATTTTGCGGCGATGAAACACAACATGATCTATCTAATCCTGAACTCTGGTTGCCTTCTTTTATATAAGCTAAGGTATCTTGAAACCCATGTAATAATAAATCATTCATTCAAAGCCGAGTTCATTTCTTATTTCATCTATTTGTGAGACATCTAGGCATTTATTTCTATAATTAGGACTCATAACAGACAATAGCTTGTTATTTTTTGTTCCAAATTTATTCCCTTTTAAAGAAAACTCTTCTTCTTCTTTTTTTTATTCACGATTAATAACTGATTACTTACCTAACCCACGGTCATTTCTTATTTCACTTATTTACAGGACATGCTACAAACTCAGACGTTTATTTTCATAATCAAAACTTATGTCTGATAATAACTTATTATTTTGATTTTTAATAGGCTCCCTCCTCCTAAACTCTTTTATTTGATTTAAATACTAAACAGAAGTTGAGACAAAGCCCAAAAACTCATTTTTACATTATGACTTTTATTCTGACTGGTGTTACTATTATTTCTTTGGGCCCCTTTGAGCTTCTAACTAGCTGCTTAGTTCATAAACTGGATTTAATCATGGGGACGGAGTCTAATGTCACGCATCCCATGATTTGACCCAATTAATAAACTCAACATACTCATAAAAAGCTCAAATAAACACAAGGAAATACATTAAAATGGCAAACATAGGATTTACTTAGGTTATAACTATGATTAATACTGAAAATTATGACAGTTTGAACAGACATTTCGAGCATATTACTTATTATGCAAAACTGATGTAATATAACTTTTATTTGTTCGAATCTTAATCATTAAGGGACCCACGTAACTTTCACTGGAGGCAGAGTCTATTGTCATGCACTCCAGGAAATTAATGGTCCACAAATCAGAGATATGAACATAAAAAAAGAAAGATGCAATGCATATATTTTTTTTTATGAAGATATTTTGGTACTTAATCTCACAAAAGCCCTTAGCCAGTGTCGATGGAGATGGAGTCTAATGTCACATACTCCATTAACACTGTCCATGGCCCTCATGAGAACAAGCATAAACAAAGCAAGGAGTTATCCAATCTATCTAACAGAAAGTAAAAGAAACATACATGAAAGAGTAATAACAGATGCACAATAGGAAAGATGAATAATAGAAAAAAAAATCACATTTATTAAAACTGGAGGCCATTACAAGTTTCTTTTTTACCTTAAAACACAAAAATTCTACAGCAATTCAGCAAAATAAAAATGGCCTCCCCTTTCTTGTCTTCTGGGGGTATTATATAGAAGAGAGGTGCTAGGGGTTGTGCTTTGTTCTCTGACCACGTGGCATTCTTCAATTCTTCAATCTTGTGATGAAGGGTCCAGATTGTTTGAGGGATTTGCCGCCTCACTTTTATAAATCTGTATCTACTTCTTTCTTTTACAATCCAGTGATACCATCCAATGAGCTTCTGACATCTGGCATTTGGAGTGTTACATCAGCTTAATTGTTCAATCTTTACTTCTATTCACCTGCCAACATCAATAAGCATGACAAGTAGGGTCCACATTCTCTGTAGTCAAAAAGATGGGTTATCTCTCTCAGCATGCATGAACTTGGGAGAGGGGTCATCACTGGCACCAGAAGGGTACAAAAACAGGTGGCATGTACTCATGTGTTCACAGGTGATGAATGGCTCAGATTAACGTTGTAATGGAATTAATAGCTGCAGCTAGGCATGACAAGCCTCAGAGGGCATTTTTTGTTCTCCATTTGCATTTCATTGTCCAGTGTGTGGCAATCTCAGCCATGGGGTTGTGTGTTGCCAGATAAATATCAGACCACGCATCATGGGGCCCTCTCTCCAGCCAAGCTAGGAAAATATGTTTAACTGAGGGCAATTAGGTCATGTATAAGATGCCTCTCATATTCTTTGATTCAACTTGCTGTCATAGAAAATATTGGATGATTTCTTTTGGCTTTTCCCTTTTTACCCCTGGGTATTTCATGATTCAATTCATTCTTTTTGTTGCTCAATTTCAGTTGCTACCGGAGATGTAGCTATTCCTGTGACCTGCTATTTGTGCCGATAATTTCATCTGAACCCATTAGTCAGGAACAAACTCTGTAAGGCACACATCATTCTCCTTTCTCACTTGATCAAACAGTGCTTCATATTCTTAGTATGCTGGAATTTTAATTTTATTTTCCAAAAAAGTGGATTAGAAGTTCACTGGGGGCATAAAGGGAATTTAAGGGCACATGAGAGTAAATTCTTCATATTTCATTCTTTTGTCTTTTCTGTTAATCCTTGATTTGCCCATGGGACCCACCAGAGAAGACTTGTGCACTGTATCTCGATGGTTCATGCTTTCTTTGGCCATGTTTAACCTCTTCTAATGTTTAAGTGTATGCACCTTGCTTAACTGTTGTCATCTGACCACACGTTATACATTATATGGTGAGATTTTCACCCATGCCATCCTTCTGTTCACCTTCATTTTCTTTGTCTTCTATCGCTGCTGACAAGCAATTAAGTCCTTGTACTATAAAGAACAAAGCAGTCACACTTTTATTCCATCTAACGGTTGTGATCGAAGGGATAAGCACGCCCTACTCTTGTCAAACGAATCTCCTCAGTCGTAGGTGCTACTTTTTCAGGTGGCAGGCTGTTGAGGAGAAGAAACCATGCTCTCCATTCGTGTTTCTTTCCCACTTTTGTGCACTGGACCTTTCCAGTCATGTGAATTTTGTTTTGTCTCTTTAATTCATGCATCCAGCTTCCCATTTAAATCTCCTTTGGGCACTTTTCAATCTCGCTGTGTGTGTTTCTCCACTTCATCTTTCCTTAAACATCCTATAGAAGGCGTTTCATTACATCCAGAGCTTCCGTCAATGGCAGGTGATGGTATCTACCTTTCTCCATCAGATTGATTAAAATTGATGTTGGAACCCTCTAATTGAAGCATTAGAGAAGCTCCTCAGGTTGTTTACTTAAGCTTTCATCCATTAATTCGTCGCAACCAATTTCCCTAATTTGTGAACCAGTGGCTTACATATCCAATTTTGCCACATTGTAGGCTTTGAAGGCAGCCGTGTCCGGTGTCGGAGGAACCGTGGCGACACCCTCTCTTCGATGGTTCAGTTGGCTTGAACGAAGGCAGCGTGTGTCACCGGCGAGAGGCTGAGACCTAGCGACTTCGTCGCTTTCTTCTGCAGGTAAGTACACAGTACTTCTCTCTTTCTTTTCTTTTTTCCTTTTAATGGAAAACGGAGGGGCCCAGCTAACAGCCAACCGGGTGTTGACACGTGGCGAATCCGGATCGAACTCAATCCGTGTCGACACGCCTGGTATGGCGCTGTGAATTCATTTGAGTTCGACGCTTAATGCGTCTGGGCTTGATTTTAGAATGGGCCGATTTCAGTTGGGTTTGCAATGGGCTCAAATAATTAAGTTAAGCGGGCCATCTCCATATAACTGATATGGGCTCGATTTTAATTCCTCTTAGTTAACCCAATATGCAAAATTAATTTAGTACTGAGCCTAAATTAAATACATGTATCTGTTTGGTCGTCCCGGTGCTGGGTCATCTGTACTCGTCGTCGTACTGGTTCCTATCCATATACCGGAATTCCATATCGCTTAATTCTAAGCAATTTGACTGGTATTGTCATGGTATAAGGATTTAGTTATGGTATTTAGCATGGATTCTCAGGAAAAATGCATAAGGTATGACCATCATGCAATTCTTGTTATAATTGATTAATTAATTAATTAATCCATTAATTATGTGGGTATTGACATATTTCACATAATCCTGATTAATTAATTAATGAACTGTTTAGTGGGTCTTTGGTGTGGAATTTGGTATGAAATTTTTAGAAAATGTATAATGTTTGACCATCATACAATTTCCATCTCTTTTCTTTTATATAATTAATTAACTAATTAATTATGCGAGTTTTTGGCATCTTTCACATAACCTAATTAATTAATCAATTGCTTAGTAATTTGGCGGGTTTTTGGTTTGTACGGTGTGCATCTTTTACGCAATTTCCATTTTCAGGGCCCTTTATGATTAACCAATTAATTAATTATGCGAATTTTATCATACTTCACATAATTAAATTAATTAATTAATCATTTGGTGGGTTCTGGTTTGAGCCTCTTAGAAAAGCGTATAATGCATTCTATTTTTAGAGTCTCTTTGTATTTAATCAATCGATTAATTATGTGAGCATTAGCGTATTTCACATAATTCAATCAATTAACTGACTATTTTGTAGACTAATGGGTTCTGTTGTTTCGTCTGTGGGTTTTTGTATGGGTCATGATTAACACATTTTTTATTTGCAGGTTTCTTCAGATATTCCATCATTTCTTTAGACGGCAAAATTTGGAGGCAAACATTCGCCGAGATGCAAGAAGTTGTAGATGGTCATGTTTCATTTGGTGATGCATCGAAAGTGAAAATTGAAGGTCAAGGTAAAGTTCTCATTCAGCTAAAAAATGGAAGTGAGACTTTCATCACCAATGTTTATTATGTACCCGATATGAAGAGTAATATTTTGAGTTTGGGTCAATTGTTGGAATTGGGTTATACGGTGGTTATGAAAGACCGAACCCTCTATTTGAGAGATAAGAATGATAGATTGATAGCCCAAGTTGAAATGACTAGAAATCGCATGTTTAAGTTAAATTTGATGAATGTTCAAGCTAAGTGTTTGAAGGCTTATGTGGTTGATAAAGCATGGTTGTGGCACTTGCGGTTTGGTCATCTAAATTTTGGCGGCTTGAAAGAGTTGTCAAAGAAAAGCATGGTGAAGGGGCTGCCACAAATTGATCATTGTGACAAGTTTTGCGAGGGGTGCGTGCTTGGAAAGCATCCGAGAAGTTCATTCCCAAAAGGAGCGAACTATCGTGCCAAGAAGCCGCTGGAGTTGATACATACGGACATATGTGGTCCGATCACACCAAACTCATTGGGTAAGCACTGATATTTCATAACTTTTGTTGATGATTTTTCAAGGAGAACTTGGGTATATTTCTTGAAGGAAAAATCCGAGGCGTTTATTGTATTTAAGAAGTTCAAGGTGCTAGTTGAGAAGTTGAATGGCAATTACATTAAGGCGTTGAGGTCGGATCGAGGTGGCGAGTATATCTCTAAGGAGTTTGAATATTTCTGCGAGGAGCATGGCATTCGGAGGTTCCTAACAGCGCCATATTCACCTCAACAAAATGGCCTGGCTGAGAGAAAGAATCGGACCATACTCGACATGGTTCGTAGCATGCTGAAAAGTAAGAATATGCCAAAAGAATTTTGGGCTGAAGCTGTGCGATGCGCGGTTTACTTGCAAAACCGATGTCCAACAGTGAGCTTGGAAAACATGACTCCGCAAGAGGCTTGGTGTGGTGTGAAACCAGCGGTGTCACATTTGAAAGTGTTCGGAAGTGTGGCTTATGCGCACATTCCAGATCAGTGAAGGACTAAACTCGATGACAAAAGCAAGAAGCTGATTTTTATCGGCTATAATGAAAGGTCGAAGGCATATAAGCTCATTGATCCAGCAACTAATAAAATACATATAAGTCGCGATGTGCAGGTTAATGAAGAAGGCGTATGGTGCTGGAATTCTATGGAAGAAAAGTCGCATGATGTCGAGAAAGAAGTGCAACTCATAGCGAGCTCAACTTCGACAAACACAACAAATCGAGCTGAGCCAAGTGCGAGTTCAAGTGCGAGCTCAAGTGATGACAAGGCGAGAACACCTCGAACCCGAACCTTACAAGACTTGTATGAGGCAACAAGCGAGCTGCACTTGGTGTGCCTTTTGGCGGATGCCGAGAATATAACATTTGAAGAAGCCGTTCAAGAGAAAAAATGGCAGCAAGCTATGAATGAAGAGATGAATGCTATTGTGAAGAATGATACTTGGGAACTTGCGACGTTGCCCAAGAATCATAAGCCGATTGGCGTGAAGTGGGTCTACAAGAAGAAGCTAAATGCTCGAGGCGAGGTTGAAAGATACAAAGCGAGGTTAGTAGCCAAAGGTTACAAGCAAAAAGCGGGGATTGATTATGAAGAAGTGTTCGCCCCCGTTGCGAGAATGGAGACTATTCGCTTGTTGATATCATTGGCTGCCCAAAACAAGTGGAACATCTATCAAATGGATGTGAAATCAGCATTCCTCAATGGTGTACTCGAAGAAGAAGTCTACATCGAGCAACCACCAGGTTACATTAAGGAAGGAGAAGAAAACAAGGTGCTAAAATTAAAGAAGGCGTTGTACGGGTTGAAGCAAGCTCCACGAGCTTGGAATACCCGAATTGATACATACTTCAAGGAGCACGGGTTTGTGCAATGCCCGTATGAGCATGCTTTATATGTGAAGGTATGTGAAGATGACATTATGTTTGTTGCTTTGTATGTTGATGATATGATATTCATGGGAAATAATAATGAAATGATTGAGAAGTTTAAACTCGAGATGTCAAAAGAGTTCGAGATGACAGATTTGGGATTGATGTCATATTTTCTCGGGTTGGAAGTAAAGCAAGACAAATCTGGAATTTTTGTCTCGCAAGAAGCATATGCAAAAGATGTGTTGAAAAGATTTAAGATGGATGATTGCAATCCGGTATGTACTCCGGTTGAGAGCGGGACAAAGTTGTCTCGTTATGATGAAGGCAAGGCCGTAGACGCAACTCAATACAGAAATTTGGTTGGAAGTTTGCGCTATCTTATGTGCACAAGGCCAGATATTGCGTATGGTGTCGGCTTGGTAAGCCGGTACATGGAGGAACCAAAGACGTCACATTGGAAAGCCATAAAGCGAATTCTTCGCTATGTGAAAGGTACATTATCTCATGGCTTGTTCTATTCTTATACTGACGAATTTGATCTTGTTGGATATACGGACAGCGATTGGTGTGGTGATATCGATGATAGAAAGAGCACCGCGGGTTTTGTGTTCTACATGGGAGACACGACATTTACATGGGTGTCGAAGAAGCAACCAATTGTGACTTTGTCAACTTGCGAAGCGGAGTATGTGGCTGCATCTTCATGTGTATGTCACGCGATATGGTTGAGAAAATTGCTGAAGGATATGAACTTCGCTCGAGATCGACCAACGAAGATTCGAGTCGACAACAAGTCAGCAATCGAGTTGGCGAAGAACCCGGTGCATCATGAAAGGAGTAAGCATATTGATGTTCGCTTTCACTTCATACGTGAACATGTGAAGGATGGCGATGTCGAGTTGACTCACTGGCGAGTCGAGATCAAGTAGCGGACATATTCACTAAACCGCTTGGAGCAGAATTGCTCAATCGATTCAAGAAGCTGCTCGGGATGCGAGCTGGAGCATAATTGAGTTTAAGGAAGGATGTTGGAAATATAAACTCAATTAAGTTTGCATGGTCAAAGAGTTTAATTATTTAGAATTACAAGAATAACTCTTAGGAAGATGTTGTTATTTATTGTCTAGAAGACTATGTCATTGATTAGGTGATTGAATGTTAGTTAATGAAAGTAGTTGAGTTTGTATCTATATAAACAATGGAAGAGTGTTTAGAAATTTAGAACTTAGAAGAGAGAAAATATCAATTGTAAGAGAGTTGTATCAATATATGAATGAAGAATTTCAGTTTCTAAGTATCTCATTTATCTCCACTATTATCCACTTAGCCTCATATTAAGAAGACGATCCTATCATTCTTCATTGATTGTGCCAGCTTGAATTTGGTCATCAACAACTCCCAGCGAGCTGACTAGTTGGATTGGCGAGTTTACCATCATTTACTTGATGTAATTTATATGTTCAAGATTAATTCTGGTTTCAAATGTGAGCATGTATCTAGATAGCAGCTTAATACGGTAGATAGATTGACTAAATTCGCTAGACAGAATAGAGTTTCTTACGGGAGTGACATTTCCTATTTTTCATCCCTCTGCCTTGTAAGTTGTAAATTTGTACTCTTCTCTGTGTTGAATGAATTACCTAAGGGTTCATCATCTAAAAAAAAAAAAGGAAAGAACCAAATGTTTGACTGATCCCACTGGGCGTGATTCGTGAACCACGTGGTCAACTGCAACTGCAAGCCAACTTGGCATATTAAGGACTCGTAATCCATTCACATGTGCACATGTGTTTTCAAATAAGCAAGCGAACAAAGCATGACCGCACTAAAACATCAATGACATTTAACTTCATACATATATATTTCCCTTTTTAAACCCCTAATTGTGCATAAATGAAAAGTAGATAGCATGAATTCGTTTGTGAGCTTATATAGAAAAAAATAAAGCTTAACTGCTAAAATTCTTCAAATATTATCAACAAAATGATTTCAATTTAAAAAAAAAATAAAAAATAATATTCCACACATTGCCTTCATTCTCCGTTTGAATGCAAGAGACATGCCCATTACTTAGGATTGCCATTTTTTATTCGAAAACCAAGGAGAATCGACTTCCAACCTCTAATTTGCCGTTTTCAGCACAAACTAGATGGCTGGAAAAACAATTTTCTTTTGTTGGGAGGACGTCTCACCCTAGTTAAAGCGGGCCTTACGACATTACCTCTACATTACATGTAAGTCCTCAAGTTACCACAGTGGTTGTTAAAACATTGGAAGGAATTAGGGGTAGATTCTTTTGGAAAGGAAAAAAATGCCTCGGAGGACGTTGTCTGGTAAATTGGAACAAATCTATCCAAGAAAAATGGTGGTCCTGGAAATTATATATTGATCTGGAACAATAAAATCAAACCCTCCTAATGAATAGCTTTGGAAGCTTCAACGTGACCCACAATCGATATGGACCTCCATAGTGCAACTTCTTTATGGTGCTACAAATAACTCGATCTTGACCTCTTGTAAGACTTCTTATGGGTTATCTCATATTCTTCACCAAGCGCCTTTTTTCAACTACTCTACTGTCATTCAAGATGGCAACTTTGTCGGTTCCTGAAAATGGACCGCAAATGGATAGTTCTCCACCTCCAGTGCGTATCTTTCTCTCTCTAACACTGGAGTCATTTCGAGGTACCACCCTTCTCTTTGGAACATTAAAGTCTTGCCTTGAGTTAAATTCTTCCTTTGGCTCTTGTTAGAGGTTGGCCAGCCTCTATCTGGTCCAGCTCTGGGGGCAGAGCTGGCCCTTCACCGCCAGCCAAGAAGGTTTAGCCAATGCGGCGCAAGGCAGGTATGATCGATGGTGGGAAAAGACCTTTTTACAAAAAAGGAAGCGAGCCTTTGAGTTATGTCTTATACATTTGTAGCTGCCTAGCTAGTTGCGATAGTGACCGGCTGGAATATGGAAATCACCTTTTTTAGCAATGTAAATTCGCACTTGCTTGATCATTGGTTCAAATCTGATTTAGGCTACTGTGGCTCGATTTCACCCAGGACACTTCCAACTTTTGAATTTCCCACATAGACCTTCGTATCAAAAATTAGGACATCATATAAGCATCTACTACGTGGAATATTTGGAAAATCAGGAATAAGCAGATTTTCTTGAATATTGACACTAGTCCTTAATATGTTATTGAAGGACATTACTGCTTGCGTCAGCTCCTGAATTAAACATCCTTAGGATTTATCTTTAGTTTTTTGTTTTATTTTTCTTCTTTTCTTTCTTGTACAGTAATAGGACCAGTGTCTAGTTTTTTTTCCTATAATTTTTTTATTATTTTAATTTCTTATTTTTTCAATTTTGTAATTTTCTTTTTATATATAAATTTGTCGTCAGGGTGATTATCACCTGGCCCTAAAAAAATATTCTAAGACAACATTTAAATACTCTATCTCATGTCTTGTGATTCAAATAACTAAGTTTGTATAAATTGTTGTCGATGGTGGTGTCAAATTGTAAAGGACATAACATTGCATGGCCTTGAGATGCCAAAAAAATAATAAATAAATGAAATAACACATAATGTGTTGGAGTTGTGTTCTAGAAGTCAATGTTTTAATGATTTAATTTTAGTTTATGTTATTGATGATATTAGATCATTTGTTCCTTTTTATTATTGATAGATCATTCAGGTTGAGGATCTGAATTGTAGATCTATGTTGATCATCCATTAGAATGACAATAATATCTCTAAAGGGTACATAATCTTGATAACAAGGAACATTAATTATCATAAAAAGATTAGTATGCAAGTTAAGTGATGATTAAGTTCTACAAATCACAGGTAAGGTGTGCATATATGTATGTTATCGAAATATCGTACATGACTTGACCCAATGAAATAAATATATAGATTGTGTTATGTGTCATTATTTATTTCATATGAGTTTGATTCTAAGTTTGAGATGGTTCAGCTTTTTCACACGAGGATTGATTCTATAAATATTGTCTAACGTTGATTCCTAAGAAGGGCCGCTATACAAACTCTATTTATGTTCTCTTGAATTATGCAGAAAAAAACTGTTCATCAAGACAACCATATGTCCCTCATTAGTAAACCTAATGAGTGATGATATCTATTGGGCCTCTTGATGGAGTTGGATTGTTTGCTAGTAACTTTATACAATCAACTCTATATCAAGAAATGTAGAATCTGCAAGAATGACATGTTCCTATCTTGGATTATACAGTGACATGAGAATCAAAATAAGGATTATATATTACTTATGCAGGATTGAAATTCTATAAGAGTATAATATTTATTTATGTTAATTGGGAATCATAACGTGTTGCTAGATATCGCCTATGATTATTGAAAATAAATGTTGATTTATTTTCCATAACCAACATGACATAAATCCTCCAAGAGTCACGCGACAAAAAGCTCTTAACCAAACACACGTTATATTTAGTTTATTTGTATTAGAAAAAATACAAAATATGATAAGTTAAGTAATTAATTATATACCGCTATGATTAATTAATGTAAAGGCTAATCCAATAATAATTATCAAGAAGTTGATATTTATTTTGTTTCAACTAAATTGATGTAATTATGTAAATTATATCAATTAATTAGTCTATGTTTTAATATGTCAATTTAGCCTAACTTTAAATGTAATTAATTAAGAATATTAGAATAATTAAGAGTATTAGAGAGGAATTAACACTCAACAAAATGGGATTTAGAGCCCATTTCTTGACTAGCCTCAAGGAGAGGAGTGGTCTCTCTAGGGTTTAGTATTAAGGTCTATATAAAGAGCTCTCATTTGTGAATTAGCCAATTAGGACATCTTTTCTAGCCACTTCTCTCCTCTCTTCCTTGGCCGCCATTTTTGGCTCTTTGGAGAAAATTAGTTGCAGCCATTTTTACTCTAGTTTTTGCATTTAAATAGGGATTCATGTGTTGAACAATAGCTTTTACTATTAAATAGTGATTTGATAGAAGAAGAAAAATATTGGATTAGTCATTCTCTCTCAATTTACTAGCATAGATTGATTGAGAGTTTGGTTAACCTTTTGTGGACCTAAGGTGCGAGGAGAAGAAAATGAGAAGTACGCCATCACCTCCTACACCTGGGTCGAATCTTTTTGTTGTTATACGTGAGGTATAATTAATTTATATCTTTGTTGAATTAGTACAATAGATTTTATTTCCACCAGATCTCTCGCATGTTAATAGTTTTGTTGCTTGAATTTATTGAAATTAATTACACAAAACTAATTATGAATTTCTACATAATGATGACAAGATAATGCTTAATTTTGACATCTCTGTTATTTTTTCTTTTTTTTTAATTAAGAAACCTCCTCGTGGGAGTCTGTCACCTCTTTTTACTTCTCGTGCAAGCAGAAGACGACGAAGTAGCTAGCTTCCCAGAAAGAGAGGAGGAATAAGGTGAGAGAAGTCAGATTAGAGTTAGCATCATTTCAGTTGGTCAGTCATATATAAATTTCTGTTTTGAGAAGTATATATTATTTTAGGAACCTACCAATTGAATTGTATTTTTTTTTTTACTCTATAATCTTTAAAATCCTCGGGTCATCAACATCCAATTAAAAATCATCAAGTGCAGACGAAGTAGTGAAGTACTATGCATCCTAAATTTTTTTGTTCTCTTTCTCTATTTTGGCTGGATGCTAAATTGTATCGTGTCGTGTCGTATCAAATCTTTGAAGTTTTGTGTCATGTTGTATTGGCACGGGCTAGTTTTTTAATTGCGTCATGTCGAGTCGTGTCAAATAATGAAATGAGTCAATACCACACGCATTGTGTCGTGTTGACATGACTAACGCATTGTGTCGTGTTGTGATGGCACGTCGTGTTAGTCGTGTTAGATTATTTTTTATTTTTAAAATTTAAAATTATTAAAAAATTAATAGTAAAGAAAAAATGTACTAAAACGTAATAATATATTATTTAGTTAAGTTTAATTTTTTATTAATATTTTTATTAAAAATAATAATTAGATAAGAACAATTTGAGTCAAATAATGGTAAATAATATGATGTAGCATCATAAATTGAATTTAGATTATTACTTTTGTTTAAATAATCAATATTAATAATTAAATTTGTGTTGATGTGTCGTGTTAACTCGTGTTTGTGTCGTGTTCGTATTGTGTTGTGTGTCGAATAGTGTCGTGTTGGATCGTGTCAAATTTTCTAATGTCCCAATACAACACGATAACACGATCGTTTTGTGCTAATTCTATATTCATGTTGTGTCGTACTGTGTCAATACACATCCGTGTCATTTTGGAGAGTTCTTGACTTGGCATAATGGGGATGGTGCAGATTGGGACTTTTAATATAGAGGAGATAGCATGTGTTCACTTTTTACAAATTTATTTGATAATAACCACAAAAATAGATCAAATTTTTACTAAAAATAATAAAATAAAAATAACTGATTTAGTTAGAAAGATTGTTTACCAAAATTGATATGATTTTAAAGTTGATTGGTTATTAACGTCTTAGGCTTTAATCCCAGATTGCAGTAGCATTAGTCTTTGCCTCAGCAGTGAACTAGTAATTCTGATATTTTTGGTGAGAAATCCAGGATTTTGTGAGACGTTATTGTCATGCTTTAGAATAAAATAAATCAACCTTCATTAATTTTCAACTAGTTTTTTTTGTGAGAAATCCAGGATATGACTAGGTTTTCTATATTCATTAGACGGACAATCAATCTGCATTCATTTTCTAAAATAAGATGAAATCAGTCACAAAGCTCAATGATCTGGAATTAGTTTAGATTAGTTTTTTAAAACGGACTAATTTAATCATAACAAATTTATCAAATTACGCTTACATCAGGGGTCGAGCCTTGGAGGTAGATTTTTTTTTTTTTGTAATAGATGACAATTATTGATTAATTGAGAACAATGTACTTATTAATTTATATGCTGTCAACGTGAAAAAAATTAACATAAAAAATGGAACTCATATTGCATATATATAAAAAATTTAATGAAAAAAAATTAATGCAACTAAACACATTTTTAAAAACGTGGTGATCAATTTATCTCCATTTTATTTACTTAAATCCCCACTCTAATGTAGTTACTATAATATAAATTGTATACCCGATAATTTAAGAAAAGATAAGCTTAAATCAATCGTCTGAATACAGACAATCACTTAAAAGTCTACAGGAAATAACGGTTATATTGTCGGTTTCTCACAAGATTGGGTTTGTTATTTTAATTCCAAATATATATTTTCCTTTTGATGCAGTTCACCTTTCTTAAGTCAAAATTCCCTCAAAGGACCACTTCATAAATTTGCTAAATAAATTAGATTATCTTGTAAGGAAAATCAGTAAAAATGAGAGTTTCCGTTCCCGCCTACTCGGCCTTGGTAAAGGGAACCCTTGCGAAAGAGCTCGCTCTCTCTCGCTGAGTCCGCCTCTGTACGGTACGGGGAAAAGTAGTAGAGATTCACACGCTTGTTTCCGAAGAAGGTAAGTAATGGAAATCAAGGTAAAGTGTAATTGCGGCGCGGAAAATTGCTCTGAATGGGCAATCCTTGAGCTCCAAGGCGTGGTCGAATCTCAGCCGTCAATCGCCAATCAGATCCAAGGTTTAGAGATCGGAAGACTCTGCTGCTCCTCTTCCTCTTCTCAGGTTCTGATTTTGTTTTGTTTTTTTTTTTTATTTAAAGACATCTCATGTATTGTTCAAGTGAATACTGGAATAGTTCAAGTAAACAGTGGAATTGCCCTTCTGAAAGCTTATCACTTGTTTTGTATTGTTCCAATAGCACCTCTATGCTTATTAGCTATATCCTCAATCTAATTTGGATGTGTGCACTAAGGTTGTGTAACCCAAGCAAATGCCAAGGAATCCTCAAATATAATTTTTAAAAATCAATATCCTTCAATGTAGCCCTCAAATGTATTTTTGTCCTAATTTAGTATTTACTCTACACTCAGTAATTTTTTCATTAAATTTTCAAAACTAATGTTTGTGCAAATTAGTTTGAGGTTGCAATTATCTGGTATCAGCAGCACTTTCCCTTTTTGTTATTTCCTTTCCTTTTTCACTTGCTAATTTGGGTTTATGTGTTTCTATATAGATTAGTAATGGTTTCTTATATTAGCCTATTAGGTCACTGTTAAAATATGCCGATCTTAATTTAATTCATACTAATTTTCAATGTTTTATTGGTTTCTTTTGCTTGATTTAGGTTAACTATACATTCACAGTGGGGTATCACGAGCTCTCTGGTACAAAAGTATCACTGAAGAAGCCCCTCTTGGTTTTGAAGAAAAATAAGCAAGAAGAGGGATCTGTTTCTAACAATGAACTAGATTTGGAGGTTATCGGCATAATTCGACACAAAATATTGTTCAAGAACAGGCCCAAAGCCATTATTTCAAGTACTCTTCCACAATATTCTTTATTCTTATTTCAAGCAATGACTTACAGAACCATGTCAAGTGTCCGCACCAAAACTGTTTCCATGGAAGCTATTGGCCTCCTGAACTTTTTTCCCTCCCTATTTCTTTTAGCTATTTGACAAGAGTTACCAGGGTATAATGAGCACAGTTGAGGTTTTGTAGGACATTGCGGGCTAAAATGGGGCATTTTTGCACTTTACTCGTGATGAATTTGAATGCACTCAGTTTATTATGGGTTTTTATTATTTATTCTTAAATTATGAAATATAACTAACAACGCTATTATTGTTTATATCAGGACCACAAGTGAAGGACAAGAAAGCATCAGATTAGTAAAAACGCGAGAAGAGGCAAGTAGAAGCCAATGAGTGACTGTTAAGAACGTAGCAAACTCCAGTATACCTCAAGATGTTTTAAGTCTATAATTTTTTGTTTGCTAGAAAGTGGACATCTCTTCCTAACAATGTATTGGAAAACTGACTGGATCATTTTTCTTAGTACGCAATTTCCAACTTGGTTTTGAGAGCTTTTATTGCAGCATTGACATGGTATGGTTTGTCTGAAGCAATAATGGCATTGGCTGGGTCTCTCTCATGGATCCCTCAATCAAATGCAGTTTTGAAAAGCAAAATATTGGTTTAGTTAACTCTTTTAGGGTGAAAACACTCTTCTCCATTAATTGTGTTCTCAAAACATTTTTTAGCATTAGGGCACTATTGCATGTGGGTCGAACATGGAAATATTTGTTTGAAGAAATCATGACACGTTACAATTGCTAATATGGAATAATTTTGAACGACATTAGAGCTAAGAAATTTTACTAGTTGGAGGTACATGATATTGTTCCTTACGAATTTAAAAATGTTAAGACAAAATAGTGAAACCGGACTGAGAGACCAAAGTAACTGAACAATCCATCGGAGCAATTCCTTAGTTGAGTGCTCACTCGCATGTAAAGGTGCCTTCCTATTCATACATACATAGATATATATATATTTAAATTCTCTGCATAAATGATACGATTCCCTTGCAAGCTATGTTAGACTGTTAGTATAGGATTTTGCAACCTAGCAAAATAGCAAATCTTGTGCAAATAATTTCTTTCTCAAACTTCTTCCACTTTGCTAAGGAATTTAGAAAACATAACCAATCAATACGCACTATCTTGTTATCTTATTAAACAGGGTGTAGAGTACGGATTATATCTAACAAAATCTTAATTCTTTATTCTATAGGCCAGTCTAGAACAATTTCAAATAAAAACAAAAAAAAAACAATAAAACAAAAAAAAGTATATCATTAACATAAGAATATAAATTCTTTTTAGGGTGAATGCAAGCTAACAGAAATGTTACTCCTTTTCGTCTTAAACAGGCTCACAGCCTAGGAGGTACCTACAGATCCTCTCAAATATGAACTAATGCATCAAATAAGATTCCACAACAGTTCTTCCAAATTTCTCTTGAACGTCTTTTGGAGTTTCAATCTGTACAGACATAATGTATACATCAGTGATGAACAGCAGCAATACCGTGAATATCGAACAAAAAACTAATTAGGACTATCAGAAAAAGAAGCAACAAAGGAACTGGGAAATTTCTTGAGTATTTCAAATAAACTTACAGCATTTAAAGCCTTGAAGAGAGCTTTTATAACATTAAGGGGATTTCTCGAGCCAATTATCTGCACCATAAGTGGATATACAATGAGAAATCTACAAAACCATTTACATTAAAACTCAAAAAAAGGAACTGGGAAATTTCTTGAGTATTCCTATATTAATTCACATTTTCAGAATCACCACCCGCTAAAAATAGCATTATATTATGTACTCAACTAATGTCATTCAGTTGAGAATTAGCTTGATTCAATTGCAGTTGCCGACCATGTCATGATATTCATCCAGCATAATGTTACTTCTGTCAACATTCATGCCTTCTCTTAAGGAATCCATTAGAGTTAATATTTGTCATTGATATCTATAGTGCTTTCACTTTGTGTAACTAAGGATAAAATAAAAAAGGAAAATACATATGTTAGGAGAAAGAAAATAAAAAGGTACCTTTGACTTGACATTGCTGAAACCAGCTAGATAAAGCACAGTCTCAACTGTTTGGCCAGCTGACATCCCACTTCTCAATGGTCCTGGCCACAGATAAATCTAGCATTTGATAATAAAAAGGGCTGATATCAATAAAGAGAAATTCAGAGGGAAGAAAGAAAAGCTACTGAACACGGTTGGATTTCAATGGTGTCAGCATAGAGTAATTGACCACCACACACAAAATGAACAGCCTAGAAAAGTTGAACAAATGAATAAATGACTGGGATAATTACCTTAGTCTTTCCATACTGTGCCTGGATTGCATGTGCAATTGTGTGTTCCTCATATCTCTCCATGTAGTGAAGGTTTTGGAAGCATTTTTCATAAGCCTGTGTACAAAGCAAATACAAAACAAATATATAAAAAAAAAGTGAAATTTTGGTTCAAAATTATTATGCAAATAAATTACAACACTAATCCCAGTCGCCATTTGGGTTGATATATGTCAAGTGTGCATTTCTTATATTATTATTTTTTGATATATTTGTATTGTGTTGACTTAAAACTTCTATAAAAACAAGAATTCTAAAATTTACTGTCGATAGATACTGAGTTCAGCTATCTGGACACTATCGTGTCCTCCAGAAGATTAAAAATAATGACTTTCCAGAAATTGAGAAAAATGCACTTACACGTTGAATTGCAAGTTTAGCGGTTGGTCCCTTAGCTCTAGCAAATCCAACGACACCATGATAATTTCCGGTAGCCAATAATGCAGAAAATTTTGCTAATTGACCACCCTTAAATAAAATAAAATAAAAAAAGATAGTTATAAAAAAGAGTCCCTCAAATGAGGAATAGTGAAAAAGCCTCATTTTTCTGAAATTTCAGTTCTCTCAACTGCCCTCCCTCCCCCCTCCCCTCCCCCCCCCCCCCCCCCCCCCCCCCCCCCCCCCAAGGCAAAAAAAAATGAAAACTGAGAAAAAAAAAAAAATCAGTTTTGGTCCCTGAACATGAAATTACTCCTTGGGCTTACTCAGTAAAACAAGTTGGACCCCAGACTTCCACTTGCAACAAATCAGTCCTTGAACATTCCAACAAATATAGTTGGACCTTATGATAAAAAATGACAGATCTGGTTATGATGAGAGAAAGTCAAGAACCGAGTTCTTTTTAAGAAGTTTGAGAAAAGTTCAGCTGTTTCAGAGACCCAAGTTTGTCCTTTTCCTGAAGTTCCTAGACCAACTTGATTTTATTTTCTAAAAATTCAAGCTATTTTGGTGAAGTGAAAAAAAAGGACTGAATTGATTCTTATGTGGAAGGTCAAGAAACAAAACATGAATTATCCCCCAAAATAAAAATAAAAAAATGCTAGTCATCCTTTGATCCATTAACCGACCTTCTCCAATTTTACTAAATAAACTAAAAAGACGGTATAAATCAGAAGGTTGCATGAATCAACTTATCACCTTTGTAACTTTGCATGTTCGATTGACATTGATGACCTTCACATCAAAGCCCTAGCCAAAAACAAAACAAAGCAATAAGGAGTTGTACTGCATAATGGAACCAACTAGTTTCTCAGAATATAAAAAAACCAAAGAAAACAAACTAGGTCTTCTTGTAGTCTTGAGCTTTAAATTTTCCTAGAAATCGAATGTTTAAAGCCCCATCCAAGGGTGTGCATACAGTTCGGTTGTTCTTTTTTTTTTTTTAACCAAACTAATGAATTTTGAACATAATGGTTCAGTTTTCCATTATATTGGTCACTTTAGTTGAAGTGTTACCATTATTCAGTTTGTTGGTTCGATTTATTTTTACCAACCAAATAAAACTTTTGTTTCCAGCATTTGGTTCAGCTTAGACCGCACCGATCTTTTGCATACCCATAGCCTTATCAATCTCTGTTCAAACAAATAACCCAGAGAAAGAAGGAAGTATGATGACAATAAGTAATATATTAACTCACCTTACGGTAGAGGGGTCTCCTCTTACTCTCAGCCAACAAATTCCTTTCCTCCACTAACTCCTTTATCTCCTCTTCTAGAACCCTCCCCTTCTTACCTGTTTTAAAACAATAAAAATAACAGAAGTCACCCCTATGTCTTCCTTTCTTTTGTTTATACATAAAAGAAATTCTCAACAAACATTATTGGAAGTGTTGCTGAATTTGGTCAACTTATATTCAACTTTCTTTTTCTTGTAACAAGCTTTTAATTGCTGTAACCTTTTTGGAATGCATGTTTACTGTTTCAAGTGCTTAGGTTTCATGCAAAAATTCAAATTTATAGAGGAGAAACTAGATCCTCAACTAAACTACCATAGGTATTAAACTTGTTTGGTCCATCTATTCACCTGAATAAAGTTGCTCAACGCCTTCTTTTCTAATTTTCTTGTTTCTTAGACTAGTTGCATAGTTTGAAAGGCAAAAATAATAATAATAATAATAATAATAATAATAATAATAATAATAATAATAATAATAATAATAATAATAACAACAACAACAATAATAATAAAATAAAATAAATAAAATTTAATTCTAAATTATCTAAGCGTTATCATAAATTATATTTAATTTTCTTTTCTAACTATATACTCTCTTGGTAGCCCAGTTCTAACACATATAGTTGCATAAAAAATAAACAATCAACAAAAGAGGACACATCGATTTCTTGATGAACATTACCAAAGGTGTGATCAAGCAGAGTCAATTTTTCTTCAATTTTCTTCTCAATAGCATTTATTTTCTCCATAAGTTTATCATCCTTCTCCTTATCAAAATCACCGTCGTCTTCTGCTCCTTCCCCTCGGATTATTTGCTTCTGCTGCTCAAATCCAGCATTCTCGACTAAATCCTCTGGTGCATCCACCTGTCAGTATAAGCCTGAGCTATCAGTTGTGCAATTAAGCCTAAATTAACCCTCACCTGTGAGAGAAGCTTCACTTAATTTAATTTAGTGTTCATTCACCGTTGTTTGTATAATTAAGCACAGTTAGCTTGATTCTGCTAAATATCACTTTTACTATGTCATGAGCAATTAAAATTAGCTTATCCTCACTTGCGAGAGCGGGCCTAAATTAACCGTAACCTGTGAGAATAACTTCATTTTATCCAAATTATTGTTAGTTTTCTCTAAGTTGTATAGTTAAGAACAGTTAGCCCATTTAAGCCAAATATTCAGACTCCAATTTATACAGAACTGACCACTGTGAACATACAGCCAATCAGCCCTCAATGCCAAGGCCTCGACTAACCTCAATAACATTGATTCAACAACAAATCCCTGATGAAACCCTCAACAAATCCCTGATCGTTAATCCATAAATGATATAATTAGTCAGCACATGCGTATATGTATCAATAAGGACAGTAGTGCCAAGATTTCCATTGTATATGTTACCTGACAGACACCAGTGCAGACAACATTAGTCAAACTAGCCTTTACCAAATCAGAACCACAATAATACTCTCAAGTTCAACATCAGTATGTACCACTCAGCATTGACAAATCGGCAGGCACGGTATATTTTGCTTTATATATAAAAGACAAAAAGAAAAAGAAGAGCAAACCTGCTGCTGGTGGATAATTCCAAAATTGGCAGGATTGTTAGGATCATAATCCTCCTTGATTTCCATCATCCTCAAAGCTCGGTTTAATTTTTGGAGAAGGACAAAACGTTCCTTTCCAGTAGATTCCTCGAGCCGGTTCATCAAATCACCAATGACTCTGTACTCCAGACGAAGTTTAAAATGCTTCTCCTCAAACTTCTCGATCTTCATCATCAAATTGCGAGCTTCATCTAGGGTCTCTATATCAAAATTCAGAAAATTTGATGAAAGTGTTAGCGCATGGGGAATTCATATTGATGCATCATCCTTTCCAGAGGTGGCTAAATTCATGATGAACATGAAAGAACCAACATTAAAGTATGAATGCATTGCACTGGTAGTAGACCTGGCTGCAAGGAGTCAGAACAGCATGACACTAGTTCCATTCTGGAAAACTTGAATCTAATTATCAAATGACAGCCGTGTTTTTTTTTTTTTTTTTTGAACTTGAACCTTGTTGTGCTGCAACTAAGCCAGTTATCCCTCAATTGTGCTTTTATTTTCACATTTTGAAAAAGAAAGGTCAGAAGACCCTGACACTTCAAATTATTAGAAGCAAAATATCAAAGTTTCAAGATAAAAAACAAAGAAATAGCTACATTTCTGCACTGGTACCAGAATTACATCACTACCACCTCTATCTTTGCCTCAATCACCTTTATGTTTGCCTCACTGCATAAATTTTGCCTGAGCAACCAAGAAATAAAGGGGCAAACAAGTGGTCAAACTGATACCCAGCTGGAACAACATGACAGCAGCTGGACTACTTGGCATCACATTAGCATGAAAACTCACTTGCACTGTACTTGGAATTCTGTTACATCAACAACAACAACAACAACTAAGCCTTTTGTCCCAAACAAGTTGGGGTAGGCTAGAAAAGAAACCCAACAAAGTCACCAAGTCATCCAAAAAAGAAGTATATGTCAAAAGTAGGGCTAATAATAGTAAAAATATATATATAGAGAAAATAAAGTAGTAGTAGTAATAATAATAATAATAATAATAATAAAGGAGAAGAATGCATATACATCAACATATTTTTTTTTTTTTAAAAAAAAAAGGAGAAGAATGCATATACCAGCTTCGGCAAAGCTTCTAAGCAATTCTCCATGGTGCTCGCTCTTCCTTTCGAACTCATCCATTAGCCTCTCTATCTCCTCTGGCGAGTCCCTACATTGCTCCCATTTTTAGTCCGGTCGTACTTATATGTACTGACTGGTATAAAGCAACAATGCACTGGTGACTAACACAGACCAAGACCAACTTCTCCACCCCCCCCCCCCCCCCCCCCCCCTCCAATCAGGGTTGTATAGAATTGCTTCAGTAACAATGAGAAGTGCTAGAATGCTCCCCTAGTTATTTAAGAAAAATGATCGCTACTTGCAGGCACAAGTCTAGTGCCAAAACAAACCAGTAAGCACATGTTGCTAACTGTCCAATCAAAACTAATGTTAACCATTCAGTTCCTATAAGAAACACAATACTAACAAAATAGATAAATTGGAGACATCAAATGCAAAAGAGAGGAGACCAAGATCCCAGTGCGAGTAAAACCTGGCAAGTGGCAAATAAACAGTACCTCTCATCGTCATCATCACTGTCGGAATCACTCGAATCCCAAAAGCCATCCATATCATCGTCATCCTGGGCCGACTGCTTCTCCCATTTCTCAATCAACGGACCCAACCCCAAGAAATCCTCCTCTTCCTCATCCTCCTCGTCCTCTCCTTCTACGATGGCCCCAGCACGGACTTTCTCTTCCCTCTCTCTCTTCTTCTCACTCTCCAACTCGGCGAGGAGCTCTTCTACCGGGACATCTTGCAAAAAATCGTCTTCCAATAACTCGTCGTCTAGGTCTGGCTCATCGCGGGCGGAGAAATGGCGATGATTGTGGAGGCGGGGTAGGGAAGATGGTGGGGTTCGGTGGGGAGGAAAATGGGGTGTGTGAGGGGAGAGGAGGGGAAGGGAACGAAAGGAGAGAAGACGGCTCCATGCGGAGCGGGATCGGATGAAGGCTGTGGCTGCCATGGGAGGCGAGGAGAGGAATTGAGGGAAGACAGTGAGACTGCTGAGAAGGGTTTTGTTTGGGTTTATTTTATTTACTGTTCTTCTGTTTTGTTGTTTTCGGAATCGGACGGTGGAATTTGATTCAAAAAGTACTTCGTGGCAATTTTTAACAATGTATATATCCCTCTCAAAAAAAAAATAATAATAATAATGTATGCATTATCATAGCTCAAAGAAATAATTTTTTTGTTAATTTTTTTAAACATTCATGCTCTTGAAGGTAAATTAAAATTTTAAAATAATAAAGAAGAAATAAGTATAATTAATTACATATTGAACAGCCCTGATTACAATAAAAAATTTATGTTTTTGGAAAAATAAAACAAAACAACATTTGAGTTGAAAACGTTGAATTCTTACTCACGCTGTTTATAGACGTATAGAACAAAGCAAAACTGAGTTTATAATATTTGTTTCAAAAAAAGAGAAAAACGAATACAGCCAAACGTTTTGGAGTAACTAGTTTCAACGCTAAAGTACTTCATCCCTCAATTTCTTTTTTCCTTTATTTACTTTTTTTCAAATTTGAGTGTTATTTCTTACTTCCAATTCCGTGAATAAATAGCAGAGACAACTGGAAGAAAAAAACTAGTTTCTGATGCTTGCGTGTTTCCATTTTTTTTTTTAAATGCGTATGATATCATTCAAACATTGTTGTTGGACTGTTTCTTAATTTATTAGTTTTTATCCTCACTAAAAAATCGTGATTCAAGACTGACTACAACATACTATGTTGCACGAATACGGGTACGAGTACCTTACCCGATACGGTACGGTACGGCGGTACAAAAATTTTCAAAAAACTCCGGTACGTGTACAACGATATATATTATATTTTAATTTATTTTCAAATACGATGAGAGTTGTTGTATATGAAATTTTTTAAATTTCTTATAAGATTTGGTAAATTATTTAAATTTGTATACATCTATAATTATAAAATCTTATATCACTAAATATCTCATTTTTTTAAGCACTCATATAAAATTTCACAGCCAAATAATTATTTAAAAGCTTCCGAACAATTTTAAAAATTATCACATCTTTATAAAAATTAAATTTATGAGATTTAGAAATTTATTCGAAATATTTGTAAGCCTATAATTAAACATTTTTATATCACCGAATTCTTCATATTTATGTGAGCACGCATATAAAATTTCATAGCCAAATGAAATTTTTTTTTTTTAGGTAGCTTGTAGCCAAATGAAATTTTAAAGCCTCCAAACAATCAAAAAATGAAATCATATTTCAGTAAAGGAACCTATCCATTTCCAACCGTACTCGCATCCGCAGCTGTACCAAGTTGTACCCAGCCGTACCGGAGACTGTACCCGCTGGTCAAATGTATTAAAATAATCCGGTACGTCACATTGCGTATCCGGTACATACCGGTGCCGTACCAGACGCGTACCCGTACCCAGTTTTTATTTGGTACTCGTACTCCTGCATATTTGGAGTACCGAGTAACATAGCTTTCAACATACAATGCAGATATGAATCGCCTCAATTTGGTTCTCTCCATATTGAAAATTATATTAACCTGTTAACTCGCGATATATTCGGAATTTTAACAAAACCAAGCTTTGATTTCATTCATCAGTACTGCATAGGCATATTGCATTGATCCTACATGGGAGATAAACATAACGGCCCTAATCAAAATGATTTTTACGTAGGATTTCATTTCAATTGAATAGATTTTGTGAGATTTCGTTGGATCTAATTATATGAAAATTTTGACCAAATGACGTCAAACTCATTCATTTTGATCAACAAGTTTCTAATGAAACGAAACGAAATGAAATCCCACGTTAAACAGGATTTTGATCAAGGCCAACCTTTGTTTAGTTAGCAGAATTGAGATGCCCACAAAGAATTCAGTTCGCACCTTAAAAATGAGACAACAAACTACAAAACTAAAATTAAATAAATTCAGTGCATAACAGAAGAAAGAGAAATTAGGTAAAAGCAAGCTAGGTTCCTCTCGATTTGAACGCCAACCCCCCAGAGGTAACTCAAGAGTCCAACAGATCATGCGATAGACCCTTACAAAATTTGATAGTTGCCACATTTCTGATGTTATCTTAATTAAGACCATTTTGTTTTCATAATCATATCGAAGTTGATATTCAATAGAGGTTAGATGTTTCGGATAAATGATAGAATTGCAATTCTATAAAAACGTCGTATTTCCTTTCAGAATTAGTTTGGTATTTGTACATTGATGAAGACAAGACTAATGACTGCTCCAACTTACTATTGTGCAGAACACTTATCAAAAGGATCTCTGAAGACTTCCCTAGCAGAAATTGGGTACATGCTACAGAAACATTCTCAAAAAGTTTCATGAACATGTATTAATTGGAATCATTGAGGTACAACAAAGATATAAACACAGGCGCACACCCGCACATGTGTATGCTGTCACTGCTGACCCTTTCATTCTGCACGATGTTATCATTTTGAAGAGAACTGAACATTCCTTTTCACAATTTTCTTTGGCTGGCTTGATCCACTTGATTTGCTCAAAGGGGTCAATTTGCGAAGAGATGCATGGATAAGCATTGCTAACAGGAAAAAACATTATACCAATAATGAGCATAATCTAACTTCAGAATATTGTAAATTCAATTTACTACAACGAGATAACTATACTTGAGAAATGGGCGATGCTGTAAGGCCATAAGAACAGGTGGAAGTGAATACAAATGCAATTTAATAATAGCAAACAAAACTAAATTCAACAAACCCAAAAATTTGGTTACAACGGTAAACGTGGGACTAGCAGATACCACACTCAAGGTGCTTTGAACTAGATTGAGAAAAGAGGGAAGAATTTCTTTTTCCCTCTTTTGGCCCTGAGGTATTGCATTTGGAAGAATTAGGCCCCTCAATTTGTAAATTGGGTCCATGGACTTTACGCGTTTTAATCTAACAGTTCAGTTGAGGTGATAATGTGACTTCACATTTGGCTTATCTGCCATGCCTGCCACACGTTATTACATCGTGCCAGGTTGACAACATTATCATCCCAGCACCATGTTAGCATTATCAAGTGCCAACTGGAGAAAGGACTGAATAAAACCAAGTGCGGTAGGACAGTTGAACTAAAAAGTTCAGGACCCAAACATTTCTCTTTTAAAGATAAGAATACAAAGTTGAAGTTTGATATCAATATATCATCAAACCTGCATAACTGAGGCCCATGGCATAGAAAAGTGCAAATTGGAGATTGCATATGTAAAGCACCATTGCTGTTACTGTACAAATGAAGGTAAGTAAAATAATTACTTATAAATTAGAGCTGATAAAAAAATGGATTTTCTATTCAAGAAATAGAAATTGTGCTGCTGGTACACCAAATTTTTCACCCTGCACATCAAACCATACTAAAATACTGCACGAATAATACATTATTTACTTTGTACCGGCAAACAATTATAGCCGATTAAGACAGATTAATGTACTGCACCAGTACATCCATCTTCCATTACTTTGCAGTGGATACCAGCTTCAATCAAATTAGATCAATTGGAAGCAATTGGTTCTCATAAATGCCTGTTCAATCAAGCTCCAGTTTTTTTTTTTCTGATTTAATCTAAATCCTTGCAATCAAAACGCGAGAATGGCTTAAGAGAAAACATAGAAGGAGAGCTTTTCTGGTAGCATACATGCACTGTCATAATCCCAGAAATGTAATGGACCTTTCATAAATTTAACTTACTGATCAAAGCAACATTCACCATGACTTGCCGCAGAACTGGATACTTCTCCTCCATTTCCCACCTTTTGATGCATAACCTTACACCTTCCCAAAAGCCCAGACATGCAAGTAACCCCGAAAGGGATATCGGCATTCTATACCTGTCAGTGGCCCAAATATAACAACATCAAATCAACCAAAAAGGTCATATTTATGAATCACAACAACAAGTCCTTCCATGTGTCAAACTCTGAAACGAAAGAAGTTGTAGATAGCTACGTAAGGAGAGCACACTCACAAGCAACAGGTGAAGAAGAGAAGTGACAGATACATGTAATTCTTTGCATAGCGGCGCACATTCTCTTGCACGCGCAACCGAGCTTGGGGCGACTCCACAGGCCATGAGTAATTCCCTATATAAGAATGATATATACAATTTAATTAGTAGCTAAGTCGCTGAAGCAAATTCTCAGAAATTGATTCTGCATGTTCAAATTGCATAGACATAGAGGTCAGCCACAAAAGCAAACCAATAACAGAAACCAAAATCAGCAAGATGACTGTCTGTTTTCCAAAATAAACCTTAATATTTACATATATGAAAATAAAAAGTAAGGCGAGTGAAATTCTAACCTGGGCCTCCGATGAAGTCACGGGTCCAGGAGGGAGTGGGGCCCGCGAGGTCGCCGACTTCGAGTTTGGCAAGCGGGTTGATGGTGATGATAGTAGCGAGGGTGCGGAGGGAGGAAAGGAAGAAGGAGAGACGGGATTGAGAGCTGGAGGTCGAGGTGGGGGTGGGGGTGGGGGTGGGTTTGTTGGAAGAAGAGGAGCGAGAAGGGGAGGCGGAGGGAGCGGAGGAGGAAGAGGAGGCAGGGAGAGTGTCGAGGGTGTAGAGATGGCCGGAGTCGCGTAGCCATGACTCGAAGGCCGGGTCGGAGACTGTCAGCGATAGCGGGTTTGGGGCGAACGACATGGAGTTTTCTTCTGCTTCTCCTCCAGGGAAAAGTATGAAGGGTCTTCACGTGCTCTATCAAGATGATTTCCGTTCGTGTGTTATTTGTTGTGAATTTTTCTAAATACTAGAATGGCTAATCGACTCGATATTTGAATTTTAATTAATAATTTGAAAATATATTATAGATTTAAAATTTGTAGCTAATATCAACTGAATTATAATATATTTAAATATATTTACCTGACAACAAATAAATTGACGATTAAAGACTTATAAAGTTTGAGAAAAATTTAAAAGACGAATCTGTGTGATTCTGTTTAAAAAATGAATAATAACACAAAATATAATCTATATATGAATATAAAATTGAAATTGTTACCTAGATTTAGAGTAACACCAGATTGGAGACAAAATGAAATATACAGTTAGAATTGATCATTTCTTATAGAATGTTAAAAAGAAAGAGAAAAATAATTTAGTTGAGTACTTATTGAAAGTTAAAATGTCATTTTTCATATTTTTCATTGAAAGAAACTTAAATGAATCTTATGACAAATATACACGAAAAATAGATTTATTGGACAATATAAATAAAAATGAATCAATTTTGCCAAATCGAAAAATTTAAATTATCCGTGATCTTTTTATCTAGTCAAGGGCATAAATCAAATTTAATTTAATTGAACTTTATTAGTTTACCGATATAAAAGCTAATAAAAATGCATGTGTGATTTATAAAAATGAAGAAGCCTAATCTAGAACGAACTAAAATGGCTACATAAAAGTTCATTGTGCATGGAGAAAATGTTCTTTATAAATTGCACTTGTATCCGTCATCTTCGTGTTCATGTTTTGGTATCGAAATGTTGATTGGTTAGCAACTTGATATCAAAGATATATTAGCCATACTTGGTTGAGGAGTCAGGGCAGAACCAAGATTCTCAAATGGAGTAGGCGAAAAATTATAGTATGATTTTTTTGGAGTTTTTAGGGTGTTCCAAATAAGAATTTTTCAAAATTTTAGAAGAATTAGTATATAATTTTAAAATTTATAAGGGTCATTTTGAAAAATTAAAGTGTGCCAAGCACACTTTGGCTTCCACTTGGTTCTGCCCCTGTGAGGAGTAATGGTGGAGAAGAGAAATATGGAGAGAGACTCTTAGCAACGCAAAAGAGAGTTTGAGAGACACGATGAAAATGAAAATATGAAAGGGTCACAAAAATCATAAATAAAACAATGTGCTACCAAATTATTGTTTGCTAGTGAACCGAGTCAGTTTAATGAGCAATAATACCCGACACACAAATTGTTACATAGTACCACTTTACAAAAATAAAAAAAATATTTCACAATACTTAGAGTGTCGGATGACATTTAACTACAAAATCCCAACACCCACACATAGTTATTTAATTTTATAAATATGTCGATTTTGATGCTCACATTACAATCACACAATGTTTTTATTACGTTAGTATAAGACTATGTTAAGTGTTGTTAAAAAATTAATAAACAATTAAAATTAAAATTTTATTATAATTTATATCATTAAATATTCAAACTTAAATTTATGATGATAGAATATATGATGAAGGCACATTAATTCAATAATTATTTTTTTTAGGGCTAGCAAATAGTTTACAAAATACCATAACGAAGCTTAAATTTCATACCAAAACTGATATGAACGCTAAAAATAAAAACCGTATAAACACCTAATAAGTTTATAACCTATAGGTACCGGGTCGGTACGACCACATCCTAAACCCCAACCGATAATCGACACCCTCTAGCCACCCCAACAAAGAAGAAACTATTAGAATGATGTAATGTATACATGCCTCATTGCATCTCACCCGAGACCACACCTAGCCACGCACAAAAACACATGCCAACCACACCCAAAACCAGTGGTGAAGATAAAAATTTATGTCAGCGGGGTCCATAAAAATTTTTTTGCTGAAAGCATATGTACGACATTACATCTAATATAGACATAGTATAATAATAATTTTCAAATAAACAACTCTAAAGCAATGTAACATAAAAAAATTATGAGAAATCATATATATATATATAATAAAAACACAAGATACAAAATAATATATCCAATATGAAAAAAAATAATTAAATAGTCAAGACAATTTAAAATACAAAATTTTCAATGAATTTTTATTTTCTGATAATTTTACATAATAGGTTCAATAAAAATCTCATTAAACACCTCTTTTTCTATATATGTATATATACTACAAACAAACATTAATTCAAGCATCTCAAATTTTATTCTAAATTTTATCTTAATAAGAATAATTGCGGAAGAAGAAAAAAGACGATTTGTCGAGAATGGATGCGACCTGAGTCACGTGTAATGTTGTTATGCAATTCAAATCAAATACGACATACTCACTTGGGTCCTTCAATTTTCTGAGATGGGTCCTAATTTTTTTGTGCTTTGATTTTATTTACAAATGTAATATGAAGTAATGTTTTTTTTTTTGAGGTGGGTCCATGGACCCACCAAAGTCCATGTAACTTTGCACCTGCCCAAAACACAGGCCGGTCACACGCCAAATCCAGTCATTACCATACCAAAATATATAAATACACATCTAAATTTCATTAGGATTAAAGATCTCCACGAATTGAAAAACCGAAAAAAAATTGAAAAAGAAGATCGGTATGTGACGGCATGGTAAGACAAACCCTATAAAGTCATCCATGCAAATTTAACTCGAGCGATAGCGAACGAACTTACAAGGTGTATGTTTTTAAAACAAAAACATTTCTTATTTATGTTTGGCACGCCTCACGAACTAGCAGTTCGCGCGAATCAAACACACTCCCAAAGTTCGCGAACAACGAACAACATGCTTGTTGCAGTTCCATGTTATTTCGCGAACAAGGGACGAACTAAAACTTGAACTTCCGTACATCCCACCTAGTTCTTGTCCCTTGTTCACACTATACCAAAAACATAGCCATTATGTACGAATTGTTCAACAATCAATTTCACTAGTTTTCGATATCAGACGATTCATCAAACACGTTGGTGGCAGAAAAAAGACGATTCAAAAACACTTGTAAAATTGATCGTCGATCTAGAAAATTCACTATTCCATTCAAAATGAAATCATAAATATAAGTTATATATCACGCATCAATCGAGCAAAAAGAAAATCTATATTATGGAATAAGTAGATTGCCTGATTTTGTATTTGACGCAAAGGGATGCCAACTTCCCAAACGAAATAATGAAGATCGAGTATCGACTAATTAATTTTTCTAATTAATCTGTTTTGCTTTCCTCTATTAAAGAAGTTGCGACTTGCGATTGCGAGGCACAACCATCGAGGTAATTAAACCGAGTGATTAAATAGAGACAAGGGTTTATCCGTCTGTACGTGAAATAAAAAATACGGGAGTAACAAGATATGAAAAGTTGTGCATTAAAAACCTCAAATTATTATTATTTTTTGGCCCATTAGAAAAAAAAAACTGCCGCATAAGAGGGAGAAGCACGAAGGCAGCAGGTGTTAGGGTGAATATAATAGAATTTGATCGAAGTTCTGATTTTTTTTTCTTTTTTTTTGCTAAAAAAATAAAAAAATTAGTCGATGCATAATAAGGGGCGGAGTTAGAATTCCGACTTAATTGGGTCAAATTTGTGAAGTTTGAAAGTTTAATAATATAAAAAAAATAATATTACATTAATAGCGGTAATTTTTTTTTGAACATTAATTGTACCAATTACAATAAAGAAATGAATATTTTGTTAGAAAATTTGGGTAAGATTTTCATATAAAGTCCCACGAACTTAACTAATGATAAATCTCGCGCAACATATATTATGCATCCTTTAAAATATCACCAAACACCCCCTCAAATATTTACTTATCTTCCCAATAAAACCTCCAAACTTTTTCATCTTTTTTTGGGAAGTAAGAAACGCCTCCCTCCGTCGTAAAGTGTTCAAACCTCTCTATTTTTGGGATGGAATTTAAACACCCCACTAGCTGCCAAACGCAAGCAGAGACAAAACTCCGTCCACACTGACTGCATAGGATTCGTTGGCTACTCTGCTGTAGTCATGAGGATTTCCTGGGACAAACACTGACACTCTATGGGGTAACGAGTCACTGGCAGCAGAACCTCTACATCTCTAGGCCGTATTTTATGATGTATGCAAAGAAAAAGCTGAAGCAAAACATAAAAAGACACACGGTCGTCGAAGTCGCACCGTTGGTCAGTCCGTACTTGACCGGAAATAATTGGGCTCCCCGTTGCTTAAATTACTGATTATGTGATTATTTTCGATTAGTGTTGTTTCGCTAATAAGTCCAGAAACGGAATGATATTATTTTCAGGTTGGTCATTTTCTCGTTATTTATTTTGTTTACCCAACCGCTTCGCTATTTGATTTACAACGACAATTCGGTTGATTGCTAAATTGACAAGGCAAACTTGTTGAGGACAATGTAACCATGAAAATGATTTCAGAAGATCCCTCTAGCTCAAATTAACAAATGAGACGGATGTTATGAATATTAGCATTTTAATATTAGCTCTTTGACTTTGCTTGGTATCTGCCTAAAGACGCTCGATTAAAACCCAACCCAAGTAGCTATATATTGGTGATTTGAGGGTTAATTCTCATATCATGCGAAAAAAATAAAAAAAAAATCAAATATGCTGTGTGGGCTGTGGACAAGAATAATAGATTTTGCTGAAAAAGTTTCTACTACTGGTAGCTGCTGCTTAGTTTACCGAAGAGATGTTTATATACTCACATTACTATTATTATTATCGATATACAATTTCTCGACAACAGAACTATTTGATAATTTTGACTGTATCATTCTATCAATTCAGACATAAAAAATGTTGTGCACTATTGAATGTGTTAACTTACCTTCTTTTTGTTAATTAGATTTCGAGTACCATTTATAAATGTATCAGGATTGTAAATATTGAAATTTAGATCATTTATGATTTAACGAATGATGAGAGAACGCATCAAGTGACGTCGGTTTTCAGTTTTCACAGCATTGAATTATTATATTTCCAGTTCTCTCTCTGCGCAGTGTTTCGAAATTAACATAAATACGTTAATTTCGTATACTATATACAGTTCTAATTAACATGTTCAATCTGTTTTGAATTTTTGATACATTGTATATGGTCCTTATACAATTTGTATTTTTGTGAATGGTTCGCACTTTAACGTATAAATGCATTGTATACGTTCACTACTTTTTGCATTTTGCACATAGTTCACAGTATATTGATTCACACAGTCTGTAGAAAAAAAAATTATCAATAGGTCAAGACACGTCTATAGTATATTTATAGATACTCCACTTCTCTGTCACTTAAGAAATCGTGCAATGCTTTGGTCGAAATTTAATTGTTGGTTCAGTCATTAAATGGCTTGCCAGAATTAGATTGTTCTTGCAAAGGTTGCAGCAAGAGACCTGCATATATTGCAATGAATATTACTAATTCTTGCAACATTTAAATCAGTCAACACTTAACCAACATCTTTTTTATTTTCCGACGTGCATTTAGAACACCAGCTTTCTTTTTATTCCACGTGGACCAGACTTTTAATGGCTTATTGAAAAGGTTCTTAGGTCATGTTAGTATGCAGCTCTTTCTGAATTTTATGCAAAAAGGAAAAAAAAAAAAAAAACGTTATCTTCATCTAATGTCTCCTTTAATTGTGACTTAGTTGGGGCAACCTCGGAGGGATATCCTCGGAGCCCTATCTAACAAGGACAAAATCTGCGATGAAAATACATGCATGCAAATTTAATGCAAGGCTTTTTAATTACTTTTTTTTTAGGGGAGATTAACTTGTTAAAGTTGTTATATCGAGAGAAGCTCCACCAATTAACTAGCCAAATTTTACCCGCGAAATTATTGACTTGAGCCAACGGAAAATTTTTATTATCATTAGACATTCATCTTTGAATTTATTTTTTATTTATTTATTTTTCTTCCCTCTGCTTGTCATTCCCTAATCCCTACCAAGAATAATAAAAACAAACATTTCTGAACCGTTTTGTTCTGCTGCTATAATTCGAAGTTGTTCTTAACGGATGTCTCAGGTTAAAGATTTCTCAAAGTTCAAATATCAAAATTTCAAATTTATATTTTTAGTCTGAACACATTACCCACTCATAATTTAGCAGTATATAGTCTCGCTATCTGAGTTATGACAATCACAATTTCCAGCACAAATGCTTCTACAAGTGTTTAGTGTCAGGACAGAATTATAGATGTGATAAGGTCAGGATAATTAGAAAATCGATATCACGGAATTCAGATCATTAATTTGTTGCTCTGTAGCGTGGCTGTGGGCCGATATGGGATCTCCATGCATGTAACCAGAGTGATATGTCCGTAAAAAATTGAACCGTCCGATCAAAATCGAACGGCTCGTGAGGTGTGCTACATGCGTGTTGCGCGACACCAGATCAGGGTCCGATATCACGAGGCCCAATAAAATTATTTTTTGCAAAAATCGGAAAAAAGTGACTTCATTATTATTTTTTTTTTTGTCTTTGACCAAAAAGTTTGAGATTTTAGAAATTTTCGAAGTTTCCTTTAAGAATACTAACATACTAAAACTAGTCATCCTTCGCAATTAAAGCTCAATATTTTTTGTCAAAGTTGCGTCTGTGATTTGTGAGAAGCACGTTTTATTATAATATCTAACATTTTATTGACATTCATATTTCAACAATACTTAAGTAAAATACTATAATACTATCATTTCCATATTAAAATTGGGTTAGATATCCTTATTCAACTATCGATGACAGCATGAATACAACATTAATAGCAACAAATACTCCAAACAGTCAACCATTGCTCTGGCCAAGGCATCAGTCAGCTCACCAGTTCGGTCTGAAATGGAGAGGATTCGACAGTGTTCTACGCTTCCGCAATGGAGGCCATTAAATCGGAAAAATAACACTGACCCAAGTAGGGTTCCTCTCTCTCTCTGTCTCTCTGTCTTTCAAACCCTTCTCTATTGCATTATATACAAAATAGAGGCTTCTAGAGACCCGTTTCAGTTTCCCTCCCAGATCTCTCCACTAAAGTAGGAGAAGGCACAGAAAGGGGAGCTCCGATCAATGGCGAAAACCAAGCCTGGGAAGAAAGACCTGGATTCATACACCATCAAGGGCACAAACAAAGTGGTTCGAGGTAAAATCAAAGCTAGCTTCTTTTTGTTACTCCTGGGTTCTGTACTGAGGGAAGAGAAGTAAAGAGTAGAAAATAGTGAGAGAAGAAGAAAAAGGAAACTAGTTTCTGTTATTCTCTACAAGGTAGAAGGGAGAGAAGGGAAGAAGGGGGTTTGTGGACTGTCAACAATGCTGGTTGTTGGTGGGAAGATTTGAAGCGTTAATTCCTTTTTCTAGTTTTCTTTTTGTGAGGGAGGAATCAGGGGTTTAACAGTTATTTGGTCGATATTTCTTTTCTCCCTCTTTATTTGTTAACAAGCGTGCAGAAAATATGCTGCCTATACCTTAGTTGCGTACTGATACACTCAAAGAAATTTACTTTGAGAGGATAATTAGGATTTGTAATGTTTGGAGACGAGAAATTCGTGGAAGTAAGCAACATCTTTCTCTGGAAGAGCATTTTGGGGTTATCTCTTTTCAGCTGCAACTTGCAACATGGGCATACATTTAGTGAACTTTTTGTTCATAAACTGTAAAAAGGAGCTTAATTTTGTAAGGATTTACATTTTAGGTTCTATAATATGACAAATCTGGGTAACTGGGTAGCGCTTTACTAATTCTTTTAGCGACCATTATTTGGCCTCCTGATCAAATTATGGGTTGGGGGGGTGGGGGGCGGGGGTTGCGATGGTGTTGGGAAATTGTCAGCCTCAGATAGCTCCAATATTTTGTGCCACATTTTTTGTGTATAGTTGGCCATTTTACATATCCCATTTTTGTATTTATGATTGCAGTGAATGACACTGTGCTGATGCGGCCGTCAGACTCAGACAAGCCACCTTATGTGGCTAGAATAGAGAAGATTGAGGCAGACCACCGCAACAATGTGAAAGTGCGGGTGCGTTGGTACTACCGCCCAGAGGAGTCAATTGGCGGTCGCCGGCAGTTCCATGGCGCCAAGGAGCTCTTTCTCTCAGACCACTATGATGTGCAGAGTGCTCACACCATTGAGGGCACATGCACTGTGCACACATTCAAGAACTACACTAAGCTTGAGAATGTTGGTTCTGATGATTATTTCTGCAGGTTTGAGTACAAGGCAGCCACTGGAGGCTTCACCCCAGATCGCGTCGCTGTGTATGTTATTTTTATTTATTTCTTTGTTTTACATGTGATTGTCTGCACTCTTTATAAACATAGATGATTTACTTTTACTTGCTGCTTAATTCCAAAACATAATAATTTTGCTGCACTCCCCTGTGGTACTTCTGATTATCTATTTACACAAAATTCAAGTGGTAGTCTTATCTTTGTTGATTTAAAATCAAAATAAGATGATATTGATGACAATTCTCATGTTGTGGGTATACAACACGATGTACCCACTTCTGTTGTATTAGTGGTTTGAGATTTTGGTTCACATGAGGTTGGTTCTTTTTTGTTTCGTTTTCATGCAGACCCCTCGAAATAACAATATAATGTAGTTGCCTGAAAAGCATAGAAAATAGATATCATTTTAAAGCACTATTTATCTCAATACTTCTTTCTTTGTGAGGTGCCTGAACTAGTTGTCCTTCATTTCTCTATACATGATCAGAAAGAAACGTATAGGTTTTTTCTTGGAAAAATTGCATAAAGGAAGGTTGATTTTAAAACCAGAGCTTCTATTTATTTTTGTTTTTTTATGTTGGAAATCTCATGGCACTTCAAGTCTTCAACTCACTGTTTTTGAATATTTGTAGAAGTTGGATCAAAAGCTTAAGCAGATATTTCATGATGATTCTATTAATTTTTAATATTGACAGGTACTGCAAATGTGAGATGCCATATAACCCTGACGACCTCATGGTGCAATGCGAAGAGTGCAAGGACTGGTACTTCAACAAAACCTCCTTTCTATACCTAATATATTTGTTATTTATATTACAAAAACTGGTGGTGGGATGGGCAGTGGGGGCTTATGTTTCTGTTTTCAAACACCTTTTTTACATCCTGAGCAACCTTACAGTAGAAAGTATTTGCACTGAGTTTATGTTTGGATTTCCAACCTGCCTTTCCAATCCCATTACAGGGTTAAACCTCAAGACCAGAATTTTATTTACTTTTCCTGTTTGTGTGGTCTTCAATGGTGGTTTTATTCCCATATGTGTTCATTTATTTTATTTAAATACGTGTTAATTTTGATTGGGTACAGGTTTCATCCATCATGCATGAATATGACAATAGAGCAAGCAAAAAAGTTGGATAACTTTCTCTGCTCAGATTGCTCCTCCGAGAATGATCCCAAAAGAGCCAATTCTTATCATGCCTCTACCGAGTCCAAGGTTAGACATGGAAAACAATAGTTACATTTCTTTTGTTCATTTTCAAGTAAGGTTTACAGTTGCAGAATTTTCCTGTGAAAGATACCAGTCTGCTATGATACTTGCTGTCTTCTCCCTGTATTTATTATTTTAATTCTAATCATCTTCAACTATTGTATTCTTGTTTTAATTTGTTCGGAAGTTCTTAATTTTATCTGAGGTAAGTCTTGATTTCAACTTTTGAATAATTACACTTTGTTCAGTTAAGACCTTATTTTGTTTATTAGCACCTTGATCTTGCGCATAGTTCAATCAGGCCCCTCAATATTTAATTTCTCCGCCTATCTCCTTCAGATTTTGACACTGGCCCAATTGAGCTGTCAATTATATAATAGTTGAAAAACATGTAGCAACCTCACTTCCCTTGCAGAAACCATCGGTGTGAACAGTTTTAGCTTGTAGGTTGATGAACAGAAAGGTGAAGTAAATTTATAGATGTGTACCCTATTATAATTATTCAGCTCTGAGAATTTAAAAGGTCAAAAGAGTTTGGTACTGATTGATCAGTGGAATAAAATGTTCAGGGGTTTGATAAAACCACTTTATAAGTGTGCAAGACTTCTGATTGAATCATAAAAGGTTCAGGGGCTTGATTGATTAAAATTATCACATTATAGTCTCTCATTTGGCTGTACAGCCCTGATATAAAAACCATACATCCTGAATACACGGGCTGGCAATATACCTGAAAGGTATAACACCTAAATTTAGATTTATAGCAAAAGATTGAAAGCATAAGGTAACACAATATCATTGTTCTGTGTAGAATAACTGTTAAAGGATGCACAGTGTTAAAACAATTGTAACCTTTGAATATGAATTGCAGGTCGAGTCAAAGAGGCGGAAAAGGTGACATGGCTGTGCTACGTGAGCACCAGAATTGATGGCATCATTCCTCATATTGTTGTTCTGTTATGTGGGGACCTGTACAGACGTAGGATTCAATCTGGTTATTCCCTGAAAGCCGCAAATTTGTTCAAGTATTAGGCTGTTGGTTTTGTGGGAATTGTCTTCTTGATGAATGTAAAACCAGGGATTTTCGTCTTTGTTCTGTTTTCACTACATCTAATTTGAGACTGCTGTTTAGGGTATTAGTGTTGCAATTGTGACTTGAATGAGAATGTTATGTCTTGTTCGGACACCATTTTTGAACCTTGTTGTGCACTGGTATCTTTCGTTCCTTGTTTTTAGTTGATTAAAGTGTTTCGGCTTGCCATAAGTTTTTACTGAGGAAAATATCTCAGGCCGCAAGCTTTGAGCGAGGTAATTTTAGTATGAGAAACTGCTCTTAGTATTCTATATCAACACGAGCAAATCTTTCATCTGGTAAATTTCGAGTGGAGACAAAGTGGTACTAGAGTAGGAAGTGATGTCAGCAATGTTAAAAGGCTTTTCATTTGAAAAGCATTGGATTGTTTTCTCAATTCGACGTACTAACACATTTGAATATTACAGGCAATAGAAGAGTTCATGGGCTGCGGAACAATTCCAGAGATACCAAACGGCCCAAAAACACCTTTGTCAAGAGTTTTGCCTTGCCCATTTCCCCTCTTTTCCCCTCACTTCTTTCTTTTCTTTCCTTATTCGAAAATATCGAAGAGAATAGTCTCTATCTCTACTTACTTATAAATGCACGTACCGGTGTTACACTCTAGGTCTAAATAGTAAATATGCATTTTTGTCGTTGGATCGATTTGATCTGTGGTTGGATATCAATCGCCAGACGAAGTAACACTATTATTTGGTTTTCCATCTAATATAGAAACAAATTGAATAACAAATCTACTTGTATCGCTGGTAAATTAAGCAATATATTTTTATTGTCTAACATTATTTTATTTTTTTATTTGCCCACATATGAGATCATCTTATGCCAGTCACAGGAGAAGAATTGAAGAAACTTCAATTAGGTCACTGCAAGGTGGTGTATTTATTTGTTTCCAACAAAGTATTTGAAAAGCCATGTTTACCAAAAACAAGAGAGAGAGAGAGAGGGAAAAAAAAAGAAATTTAAATCTACTTTAAGAAGGATGGAAATTGTTGTCCCTATCAAATTGCGTGCCGCAGTACTCAGATTGTGAGAGAACAAATGGTTCCAAATATGATATTATCTCCTTGAACGAAACATTTTATGGTTTACTGGCAGTAAACCCCGAGTAAAAATTGGTTACTACTTTGCTACTCTTTATAACGAACTACCCACGGAAAAAAAAATATCGAATACTGTGGAATTATCTTTTATTTTTCCATGGAGCCAAAATTGCAGGGAATTTAGTTTTTTTTTTTTTTAAAAAAAAAATGAACTTCGCAATATACTGTTGCATTGCGTCTAAGCTCAGTATTTCAACCTTGCGTTTCCAACTAATCAACTACCTAGAGAACAAAAGTAATGCAAAACGTGATAAAACCAAGAATTATGCAACAGTTTAGGTACAAATACTTGGCATGTAGCTAGAGAAGCAACAAAAATGTCATATCCTCAATCTATTCATCTTTCCGACAATAATATTTTTTAAATGACAAGCGGACATAATTGCAGATTAACACGCCGGTAGAAATTGTTTAGAATTAAACATAACATACGTTATTGGCCTTAATAAGTCAACAAGTGCTACAGTAATGAATGTTAATATTGTTTATAAACATGTCCTATTGTATCCTACTGTCTCGGGTCAATCTACACTTAATTATTATTTACATTTCAATAAAGAATGCAGTCGAGATTCCGTACCATTATCCGATTACAGTAAAATATAAAATTTCCTTGTTCTGACTCTTGGAATTTTCAACTAAGTTGACGCATTGATTTGTTTTAATTAATATTGCAGACTACAGAGACGTAAACCTAAATTTTGAATTCATATGAGTATGAAACAATCTAAGCAGATAAGATTGGCCAGTAAATTATAATTAAACTTATGTTTACCAGAAAAGTTTGATGAGTTTGGCCATAGAATTGATGTCAGTATGTCACTATACATATATTAAGCTATTAATTAGGATTTAGTTGACAAGCTAAACATCTGTCTCTTGAATTTTTTTATTTAATTTGTAATACATTTTTACATAATATTAAGAAAAATAAACTAAATAAGTTTTGTACGTTCATAATTTTCAATTATTTTCGATCTTTTTATATACAAGAACTCCAAAAATAAATTGTGTACAAATTTCTTATTAAGTAGGAAAAGTTCAACAAGTTTAAATTTTTTGATTGAAATTAATTCAATAGTTCTCGAGATTGAGCACATGCAAGGACGAAGACTAGGAGGGGCGTATCCTCTACTCAAATTCATACACTGTAATTTGATCTTAATTAATTGAAGAGGATTCTTAATAAATTGCTTATTTTGACTAAATTATACGAAATCAAGTAAAAGCTTCTGTACGATTAATAGTACTTGCCAGACTGTCTCGGTAAACTAGCTTTTATATTGATTTTAGTCATCTTTGTTTAACTAAGGGTGTGAATTTTATAGCTTAAAGAGTTGATCGGACTTTCATCTTTAGTTTAATCTTAAATTAACTAAGATAATGGCAGTCCAAATTATGAATTGACCACGCTGCATAAAAAAGCTAAATATAAAACAACCATTTCATTCAATCTTTAGTTAAACATTGAACATGTCACACCCCGAACCAAATCCACATTCGAGGAGGACAACCCCCGCCACGCATGCGCAGTCTATTGCACACACGCAAGGCTATAATAAAGTATCAAAACACAATGATCACAAATAGATAGCATAAAATAAAGGCATCGTGTAGTCATACAACAAAATGACTGGTAAATATACACATCAAAATCTCCAGTCATACAAATACACAAAATGCAACATAAATAATACTAATGCTAATCCAACTAGGTCTGGTCGTCAACTGGTACTCCATCTCCAAGATCCGCCAAACCTGAACCTGTCTCCACAATCAAAGTATGTGGGATGAGTACGCGAATACTCAGTGTGGTGATAGGTAAGCCTACAAGGTTCTGGTTAAACTAAAGCTAGAACTAAACCATACTTAAGTTAAACACTTTTAAGTTCCTATCAATGCAATTCTAAGTGTGAATCTAATGATCTTATGATGCATTTCTAACTAACATGATGTGCCCAAGAGAGAAGAGAAGAATATCTGGATTTCCTGGAATATAAAATATACGAGAAATAGATATACATAATTATACGAGAGAATCAAACCCCCACTCTCAAAAGTCAAGTCATTAGTCACATAAAATCCGGAATCAATCTCACAATCCCATAATGAACTGGACCTATGCCTAGATCTGCCTGAGCCCCGAAGGCCAGCTCGATGAGCCCCGAAGGCCAGCTCCAAGCCCACAGCCCCCGTCGAGGAGTGGGTCAGTAGACGCGGTACAGGTGTACTGAAACGTGGGAGATCGAGAGGTAGTCTAATACTGGCATAAAATCCTACGAAGGACCAGTCAAGCTAAACAAATCGGATATACATACTATAAACAATAACCAAATGACCGCAGTACCGCCTGACGGTCGGTCTGCTGAGTGATCATAAGTAACGCCTCATCCGTGATCGCCATTATAAGAAGACCACCGGCATTCAGCTTGGGTGCAATCTTCCGATAATAGAAATCCCAGTCAAAACGCTCTTATCTCACTCGGTCTCACTATCTTGTACCATACCAGATGCAAGTGTTGATTAAGGGCACTTTTAAGTATTTAAATCACTTTTATTAATATGGATGATAACCTATCCATGCAAAACTAATGTTTAATAAATGAGATGTGCTTAACTGTTTACTTAATGTTAATGACATGCTATGCACATATTGAAGATCTAATTCTTAATCTAAAGTTTAAACAAAACCTAAGGCATCCACACCTGGAAAGTAGGGCGTAGAGCGACTACTCAGCTGGTGGGTCGGTGAAGTCCTGCTCAGTGTCACCACCCTCGTACTCTGGGTAAGCGTCCTCCGCAACACTCGAGTAGTCCTGCTGATCACCTAACCAACACAAAAGACTAAACTCAGCAAAACAACACTCAGACGAAACGCTCAAGCTAACGGTCTCTATAATTAACCCTCAATTGTGATTAAGTTTAGTTTACTTAAGTGTTAGATTATAGTTTTCTGAACTTCCGAAGAGGACTCAGTATTAAAATATAACATAATAATTAGTACAATACTTTGTAAAATTTGGCAGAGTTTCCTTTATAAAAATAGGTGTGAAGGAAGACGTTATGACGAATTCCTACAGTCCAATCTACGCGTCTGAGTCGTATGAAATCAATTTAAAGTTTCGAAAATCAAACAAATAGTTTAGTTACAAATATAATAGTGTTTTGCTCAAGTATGAAATACCTATGTAAAAGAAACTCAATAATATAAAAATATTATACAAGAAATCGAATTAAGCAAGTTAAATAAATATTGAAATAACCAAGTAATACTAAGATATAATTTATAGTGTTGTTTAATGATTTAATATGTTGGTGTTTTAGTGTGTTTGGGATCATATGAGTCCAGATCGATTTTTCCATTGTATCTGTAATTTTGAATTATTTCTGGACTAGTTAGAATCATCTCCCGTCTTTAAGTTTACGTTGTCGTCCGATTTTTAAAATGGCAACAACTTAATACCAATCCTCGGTCCACTAAGCTAATCTCAACATAATTCTTAATTTATTCTTTAATCCCACTTTTAAGTTAACCAAACAATTAACTTAATTAGTTAAGCCCACACTAAAATTCTTTAATATTCTGGACCTGGCCCAGTCCAGCAATTCAAAGTCTAAATTATAGGCCCGGTTAACAGAGCCCACACGGAAAAAGGAAGTGGGCCACGTTAGCCCAAAGCATAGAGGAAAAGTAGGGACGGAAAAGAGAGCCCAAGAGGCTCAAGTCGGAACAGAGCCCAACAGAAGGGAATCGGGTTTCGGGGGTCAAATCCGAACCCAACAGACATGGAAAGTTACAGAAAGGACCCCCGATCATTTTTATTTACCTAAAACTTACACTAAACACCCTAGTAACAGAAAGAATTACAGAAGGGTCCTAACCCAGTTCAAAGATATTTACAAAATAGTCCAAAATTCGGAAAACCTCACAACTAAGTCCCTGGCAAGGTACACAGAGGTTTGAAACACTGATACAGCGTACCAGTAGGTGGTACAGAAGGGTACATAGCTGGTACCAGGCCTGAACCAGCCTGATAACCAAGCCGAGAGCATCACAAAACCAAGAAACGACCTGCATAACAAGAATCTAGCTTAACTATAGCAATACGAGCTACTACTGACAACTTAAACAAGCACAGAAATTCCATTTGAGACATCCAACTATGGACAGACAAGGAAACAACCTTATTCAAGCATTTACAACTATCAACTGAGCCAAAAACAACACAGACTCCACGCAGATGCCTAACTGGGCATCTAAGCACACAGATTCAAGGAATTCATGGTATTTAAACAGATCCTACTCATTAACAACATCATAGCTACACAAACACAAACATCTAGCACCTAACAGACACTCTAATAGTCCCAAGTAAGCAATCCGAAGCCACCAACAGCTCACATTGAGGACATGGCAACGACAGATTATCGAGTCAACAACAAGCATGCCAAAAATCAAGCCTAAAGCCATCACAGTTCAAACTGAGGCAATGCACACTCTCAAATAACAAGCACAACGATCACAATAACAGTTCAATTGAGTGCATACCTCAGACATCAAGCAATCACAGCAACAAACAAAAGAAAGAGGGAAAGAGATATCAAACCGAGAGGGCAAGTAAAGGAGAAGGAAGTAGGCGGAGGACTCGGCTACCACCAAACACCACCTGCCAAGCCGCCACCAGTCTTCACCAATGTCAAACAAGTCGAGGGAGAGGAGGGAGAGTGAGAGAGAAGAGTGTGTGGCTGTGTCAGTGAGGGAGAGAGATAGGGGATTGGATTCTTTGATTCGAGTGGAGAAGGAAGGTGTGGGGGAAAGAGAGCAACAGAGTAGAGGGAGATGGTCGGAAATGGAGAGAGAGGTGTTTCGGCTGAGCTCAAGTGAGGGGAAAACAATGGCGGAGAGAGAGAGAGACTTGTGTGAGGGAGAGACGACGAGGAGCGGAGCTTAAAAGAGAGAGGGATAGAGGAGGAGGGGCCATCCTGGCGGTTTCGCAGAGAGAGGCAGGCGGAGAGGAAACCGAAACCACTGGTTTCTCTCCGTCGCAGAGGTGTCAGGGGGGGGGGTGGGGGTCTCGGACGCGAAAATGAGGAGGGAAAGCGGAGAACTCGAGTGAAATGGTGAGTTCGCGTCCGGGATCTTCTGTGGCAGGGACCAAAGGGAGATGGTGCAACGATCAAAGGAGTTAGATCCAACGGTTCAGAGGAAATCAGAGATTAAAACAACAGATCAAACGGCCAGAATCCAATCAAAACAATTTCAGTTTTAGATTTCTGAGAATTTCTCATCTAACTCAAATTTTAAATAGATTTTAAACTAAATTTTTATTAGTTTTGATTTTTGTTTAACCACTTACCAAATAATTTTTGTAATACCATTTATTAATTTATTAATTTAATTTTTTAAATTTTACCAGTTTTTACAGAACAACCCAAATTCTAATGAAACATAAACTTAATATAATTTGCTATCAATTTTACAAAATTAAAATTAAGCTTCAGCCAATATTACTCTTACAATTTGGTCAATAAGCAATACAAATAAAAAATTGGATAATATGTTATGACTTAATATTCATTTTTATTTTCACGTCCATCAAATTATTTGCTAGAGTTTTAACAATTTTGTCTTTTTTAAATTTTTTTTACGGCCTTGTAAAGGTCAATTCTGGAGAAAATATAGACGAGTGCTAAGTATCGTTTGGAGTGATTTCATCTTCGGGTCATCTATCAATAGACATACATCATATCATTCGCAACCGTCGATTCTATGTGTTAATTTTTTTACGTACTTTATATTAATTTGATACATGTAAAATTAACATTTACGAACTATATATCACGTGTTTATTAATCGATGATGTAATTCATGCATTAGTTAGTTAGGCAAAAGAAAGATCACTCTCACGATTAAATCATCTCTAAAGTGCATGAAAATATATTAGTTTTCTTTTTCCTTCTTTCTGTTAGTAATCATACTGTAGTAGCGTCATGTTTTGTTAGCAGCAATAAGTCAAATTGGGCAACGGCAACAAATAAATTACTCCATACACGTATGGATGGAAAAAGCTTTGACTCCCAAGAAAAAACAAGACAAAAAGACATTATGGCCAGATCCAATAATTGATTTAGATTTTAGATATATAAATGGGAAAACCAATAATTATAAGAGGAATCCAGTTTGACTTCGGATGCTGTTCCAGCTAGATAAGATTATTATTCATGTCTAAAACTGACTTCCAAGCCGCACGGTATTGGACCCCCTTTAAAAGTTAAAATTTGTCAATTATTATAATTGTGTAAATTTTTAGAAAGATTAGTTTGATTATTTAAATAGCCTGAAACCATAACTACTCCAAACTTGGGGGGAAAATTATTCCCATGATAATTTAGAAAAATATAACTGCAATGTCATTGTTAATTATGTTGGGATAAGAATGCGAAATGATGTAATTTGGCATCACTAACAACCTGCAACAAAATCTCAATTATACGAATCTTAAGGACAAGATATCAGAATTCAGATTGAATTATTCAGGTGTAAGATACAATACTAATCCCCTCAAAATAGTATTAAATGTAATATCTTAATTAAATATTTTAAACAACTGAAAAATACATCAATCCACTTAAAACAAATTCACATTTTTTTTGAAGTGGAAAACAAATTCACTTTGCAAAGCAACATATTTTAAAAAATGAACTGTCCAATCCATGCCCCATACAAGGTGTTGAACCTTTTTTGAAGCATCCGTATACTTCCAAATCAAACCACATTTGAATGTACTCGTGACCAGAAATTCCTACTATACAAGTCTACAATGAGATCATTAGGAACCTGACTGTTCATCCATGACGCGAGTATAACAAATTTGACTTTTTGTTACAAATATAAAAATTAAATGATCACCAAGTGTGACAATATAATTAATATTCTACTTTGGCAATAATACATATTATTTGAATAAAAAATAACTATTTATAATATATTATCGGCTAAAAGTTCACTTATTTAGTCTCTTCGGGAATGGTAATTTTCAACAATTTAAAGTAATTGAAAAAATGATCGATATTCGAACTTATATGTCAGCCTTATTCAAAATTTTGTTCGAACTCAGATATTGTTGCTTGCTATTTGTAAATTATGAAAATTTTATATTGTGGTGGTAGAATGAGTGTTGGTTGTAGTGGATAATTCAGTTTGAAGATTGTCAGAGTTCTTCTTGTTTCTTTTACACAACGGGGATATTTGCTCTTTCAGCCATGCTGATATGATAACTAACAAATGCACGATTATAATCCGACAAGACTGAAATATAAAAGAAATATGATCTATAAATATATTTCAAAAAGAATCTTTAACTGGAGGAGACGTATGCTTGTGTCAAAACTTGCTCCCACCTAAAGCAACTGCGATGGATAACCTAGCTTGTCTATTTTCTTATATTATTTTCTGCTTACATTTTGGGCTTTTGTTGCACCAACTCTATAAAGAAACCCAGAAAATAAAGAGTATACCAAACAATTTTTTTATTTATAGTTTGCTTTGAATTTGGGTTTTTGAAGAGAAGACCACCTAGGGGCTATAACAGTTGACCAAGCAGTCAACTCGGACAGTCGGATTACAGTTGCGGAGTGAACTTTTTTTTTTTAACGTTTTTGACTATTGACTAATTGTCAAGTTGATATTCAAGCCTTCATTTATCTTTGCTGCTCAAGTAGGAATAGAAAACCTAGAGAGATCTTTAGCTCGAAAAGTCGAAAGACGATAGAGATCGGAATTGAGAGCTCATTTAGAACAGAAATGTTAAATGTGTCATGATTGAACTGATCCGCTCTGGAACAGAAATGTTCAATTTCATATATCCCAAGTTCATTTATCTATTTATTAATTTAATATAAACGGGCTATGTGATTGATTAACCTTGTTATACTAGTTAAACTTAATATTCTACTCTCCTGAGAAATTTTTTTTTTTGAAATGAAATATAAAATAAAATTGATAATTTGAGGATTGGAATTAAAATTGATTTAAAAAAAATCCTGACTTTAGAATTATTATGTCCTGTCTTTCTTCATTTTTTTTAAAAAATAAAGTTCAGCCAATTTTCTTCGAAACCTGATTTTCAGTTTTAATTTTATTTTTCTAATGCACAAAAATTTTGTCACTTCCCTAACAATTCTATGACCCGTCAAACATCGTTTGGCAAACATATAATGGTTCTGTTGCAGTTCATTTTTGACATTGCAAGAAATCAAACTTAACAACTACCCTTCCATATAAACAAACAAAAAGAAAAAACAAACAAAAAGGAAAAAAAAAATGCATACCCCCACTAAATACAAGAATGAAATCATAAACGTGGCCGTTAGAGCATCAAATATGCACTTCAAAAAAAAGAGCATCAAATATGGGACCTTCACCCATTTGCTCCGATTTGATTTGATTTTTTTTTTTTTTTTTTTTTTTTTTTTTTTTTTTTTTTTTTTGTCTTGGCTCTCTTTCCTTTTTTTCCCCTTTCTTTTTCTTTTTGTATACGAGCGATACTCATCTTGATTTAAAAAGGCTACTCACGATGTTCCTTATTTTGCATTATGGTCATATGTTATTTTGATGCACTTGCAGTACAGTTGTAATTGTTCCATTAGAGAGCTTTCCAACTCCAATATTGTCTTATTCTCAAGAATTATATAATTTATCTTGAACAAACACTACCTAAACCTATTTATACCCATATACCAAGAAACTATGTTTATTAGTTACGTGTAATGAAATGTCCCAATTAGAAATTAGACACTATATTGTTGAAAATTGCGTGTTCTTTAACTAATTAAACATATGATGATCAACTAAAACAAGTTCATTTTCTTTACTTCTATTCATAGACAGGGACCCCCTTCTGTTTAGCGAAACTCTTGGGCTTTTTATGCATTGTGATTGTGAAACATCTTTTTTTTATATAATATTTATATAAATCACATAACCGCCCATCCTCAATAATAAATGATAATAGATATTTTCTCGTAATCATCTCTCTTATAGCAGTTCCCATTAACCATATCACACTAAATATTTTCTTGTTTTACATCGTTACGTACTATATTTTTTATTTGCATAACGTTTAGAATCAAGTATTGAATAAGATTTACACAGAAGACATGATTCATGACGGTTACGGATCTTGATTGATGGTATTTAAAAAAAAAAATTCAAATATTTTTGTTTTCGCATATAACTTCTCACCTGAAAATACTCTGATTCGCTTAAAATCTTTTTCCGTATTTCTTTCAATGAGAAATTCAATCTGACTTATGTTTAAATTATATTAAATATATTTTCAAATCATATTAGATGACTTTTTCATTTCCAAATTTCTAAATTATAATTTATTTTAGTGTTAAAAATGCATAAAATATTTTTTCAAGACTAGCAAAAGTGGCAAACTCGAATATAGTGTCAAATAATTAATTCACATTGCATCAACTTTGATATATATTATCTAAAATGTATTTTAAATATATTTTTTAATTTAAAAATCAACTTTTTGCTTGTCGTAATAGTCAAATAAAATTCCGAGAGGAATTGCCACGGTGGAAATGCCTTGAAGTGTTGGGTTGATAATTTGATAGTAATAATTACTGAAACCTCAAGGTTCTCTTTTCTAGTTGTACGACTGCGACAGTAAAGTCTATTTTGTATCCTTTATTTCAACGTTTTGATTGCACAACATCTTAACGGAAAAAATTGGCTCGAGATATCTATTGCTCTTTACTCAAATTGACTTTTAACGCTAACTACGTCAACCCTGACAACGACCTAGAGAAGTTCCATTACTTTGGATTGAATACTTTCCAACAAGCCTACATGGAATTCATGGTTTGTATAGCAGATGCACTACGGATGAAGTTCCAATTTCTAGTTCATGCCAACTGAGAACGTTTTAATTACCATGATATTTTAATCAAAACTATGTATTTTGTCAATGCGTGAGCTTACATAATAGGATGTTTTAATTTTCATGCATGACTGAAGTTAGTGCAAAATGATCCACTGGGAAAATTCTGAAGACTGCATATTTTAAAGTACGTTTTATTTTTCATGACTGAAGTTATGTACATGTTCAATTTGTATTATACAATTTTTTGAAGTTAGTTAGATTTTCTGCATTGTAAACTCCGTAGAAATAAGTTTTGAAGATTGAAGAATAATTACATTGTTTAGATTTTTGTTTTCTCTAACCAAATAATGAACTTTAAAACCCTTAATTTGTTTTGTTAGAAAGAACAAAAAATAATTTAAAAAATGCATAATTTTCCTCAAGAAATAAAAAAATCGTTAATTCAGATGTATAATTCCAATTTTGTCCCGGGAACAAAAATTGTCTGTTAAAAAAAATTGATAATTAGCAGCATAACAATCAATTGTTTGGCAATATCCAACTATGCACCAACCGCATACCATTAATTTTTTACAAGAAAACCGTCATGTACCCAACAAATTGACAATAAGGATTAAGGAATGATGAGGCGCACGTCTATTGGTGCAGAAAATCACGAGGAATTTTTTTACGTTCTAGTTTGCATATATTTTTGCTAACTAGAACATTAGACCGTGATGTACGCTGAAATTAAAACCGCGTAGGAAATATTGGTGTATTTGAGAAAAATTGGATAGCTAATTCTTATTCTCTAATTTTTTTTTTCTGTTTTGGTCATAACACTTAACTATATTTTGCTTTTTGTACAACGTGTAAAGGCGAATAGGCGATCGAATTGAAAATTAAATATTTTATAAATAGAAATATAAATTTTGAACAGCGCATTGATTGCGTGGACTTGTCACTGCTTAGGTAGCGACTAATTGTGAACAGCGTGGTCTAACTACAATCAAACAAATCAAAGTCATCGTTACCATTATGTTTTTTTTCTTCTTTGCATATGTACCCTAAGAAACTTAGTTAATCACTGCGTGCTTAAAAGAGAAGCTTCATACGTGAAGTTGTGTTACTTGATATAGCATCATCATCATCATTTAGTTTGGCTAAAGAATTTAATCGTATTCAGTGTTTCTTGGAAAAAAAAAATATTGGCTACCAATAATTCATGTTTTTTTTTTGTCAAGTAAAATAAAAGCGCTGAAAGGGCTCCCATGAAAAGAAAATGGTTCTCTACGAGCCATCCTAATTCTAAATGACGTAACATATACGTAAGCAATCCGAAAAAGATAACATGAAAAATATATGAAAACTAAAAAAGTGAATAGGAACATGATAAAGGTCTTCAAGTGTTAGACTTTAAAAAGAGCGACAATGATTTGTGAGATGAAAATGTATAGCGTAACTAACTCGATAATTTCACCCAATTTGTTTACGAATTCTTTGTCATCTTTGACAAAAGCACCACGCGACCACTTCTAAGAAACTTAACTTTTGCTGAATTTTGTTTTCATTTTTAATTGCATGTTGACGAAAGGGACATCAATGTAAACATATAGTGAGCAATGAACTTTGGAATTGATTGGCCCTATGGCAATGAACATTAATAACTTTAGCAATGAGACAAGATTTCCAAATAAGTGAAAACAATACCGAATATCATCTAAGTAAATTATAAGAACAAAGTACAATTTAGTTGTCAGGTGCATGTGATTATCACTTAATCAATTAATTTTATCTTACGGATTAATTTCTCTGTAAACCAATTTTGATCACCAAAAATTGGCCTTTTGGATTCTAAAGAATATGCATTATATTTACTATATAGTGAGTCTTAAATATAAAAGAATCATCATTATTATTATATATATGGTATAACAATTATATATTTTATTATAGTTATAAATTATTTATTATAATAGTAATTGAATCCTCAATAACAATTATAAATATTTTTAGGAAATACATAAAAATATAATTTCATATTCAACTGAGATTATTATAAATTGCAATTATATGTAACTTTTAGCACAATACTCTACCGAGAAGTCATTATTCACATGCTAGCCAACGATTTTTTTTCTTTTTACATAACAAATTATCTAAGTTATGTTTTGAAATAATTATCACAGAGAGATTTTCTCTTTGAATTCGATGTGCGTCTACTAATTGATTTTCTAGCCAACGGTTCTTGCAAAAGACAATAAATAATGGAATATTGCCAGTTCTTTGATTCTATCCCTCTCAATATACTCTTTTTAAGGCAAGAACGTCATTGCAGAGCTTCTCTTGGACAATGGACACGCAATCATTGGGTTCAGATTCAATTTTGACTTCCTCAATCCTCAGTCATGCATTTTTCATTGCTGTGTTTGATCTTCGTTTCTTGCCAAATCAATTTATAACATTTCCCCAGTCAGGTGTTAAAGTCTTAAAGACCAATTTTTTTTATTTATTATTATTATTATTTTTTGACAAGCTTGGCAGAGGCTACCAAGAAAGAAACAGGAAAAAAGACAACAGCCAGGAGAAGTAACAACAACCAGAAGAGCTAAAAAAAAAAAAAAAAGGAAAAGCTGAAGAATCAGCAGAACTTCATGAAGAAAGTTGAATCAGCAGAACTTCTTAAAGACCAATTTTGAAGAGGAAATAACTTGTGTTTGGTTGAGTTAAGACCTTCTGTCGGTTGTACCGGTCAATTTTTACTGTGATTAGGTGGTCAGATGTGGCACATTACCTCATTAAAAAGTTTAAATCATAATAAAAAGAAAATGAGATACTTTTGTAAAAGATATGAAACAGTGAAAATGAAAGGATACCCGCATTAGTGAAAGACACCTTAATTAGAACAGAATTCTCAAGGGGGTAGGTGGATGAATCTTTGCTATTTAAAAAGAGGAAAACTCATATGTTACATCCTAGTCCTTTTAAATATAATAGAACAGGGCAAGCTCTTGTAAAAGGACCGAATTTTATAATACCTCAACATGAACTTTTTTTAAAAGAAATGAAATATGAATTACTCTCATTTTACTTTCTAAAGTAATTTAATGATTTTGGTGTTCTAGATTATTGCACAAAGAAATAGTGAACCTCGGTCATGTGTCAAAAGTCATATTTTGTTATTAAAGGCCTGCAAATCACTTGTATTGTTATTTCCAAAACAATTGCACTTCTCTTTGTGATTTTATTGTGATGTTAGCTTTTGGCTTCTGGGAGTTTAATAACAGATAGAATTTAGTTTATTATTGGAAAAATATGTGGCTGTACAAGTGTTCTCTGTAGTGAACTTGACTAGAATTAGTTTTACAATGGTCTATTCAGTAGGCTCTCACTGCAGATTTCTAGGATTTATTTTGCGGTGGGGGTATGGTGGGGTATGAAATCTAGCGAGAGGCTGAGAGCTGTTTACATTGACAGTTTAGATCTGGTAGTAATTTTTAGAAAAATTACTCTTGGTGCTTCGTTTTTCTTTTACTTTTTTTATATGATGTTATGGGTACGTGCAAAATGCAAAAAAAAAAAAAAAAAAAAAAGAAACACTACAATTTAAATTCCGCTAATTTTAAAACAAGCGTCGCCTGCAAGTTATTCGCAAATTTACTTATAAACAAGTAGATCTCATCAACATTTTTTTTTCCTGAATATAAATATTACTAAATACTAACCTTATCTTAATTGATGCAGACCACTTGGCTGGCCTTCAACAACAGTTTATAATTAAAAAAATTCAAATAAAGTTAAAAACGATATCTATTCTACTTTAAATCATTAGTATTTGAAAACAGTGAAGTAAGTAGATGAAGTAGAGCTAAATAAAAAAATAAAATTCAATGTATCATAAAATTTGTGTCACTTGACAATTATTAATTGCAATAATTTGGACAATCGCTACAAATAAAAATTTAAATTTAAAACCCAATATATAAACAATGATGAGATTTTGTTCGATTTAAATTTTTAATATTATGTACTTAATAGTCATTGATGCATCGCAAACAATACTTGTATGAAATTTTAATTTGTGGTTTATATACGCATCAAGCAATATAATTACTAATTTATTTTTAGCATAGAACTTTATTTAAATTGATTAAAATAAAAATACAATAAATTATTATGTTTCCTCACAGATTTATCCTTTAGTGAGTTCATTAGTGAACGAGTTAAGAGTAAAATCACCTTCTTTCTCGTCGTACTTACAAAAAGATACATTGAAAGAAGGTGTTATGAGCTTCGCCTTATATGAAAAGGCTTATCCCAATGTCTTGACTTAAACTCACTACCAATAACTTTTTATTAGTTTTTAAGTAGTTATTATGTATGCCACTTTAATCTTCCGGCTATACAATTAGAAAAGAATGTAACGGTGCATCCGCTATTAATAATGATGGTAACGATAAATTAAAATCTATTGTACTGTCAAAAAAATTAAAATCTATTAATGGCTTAAAGTTCGACTGTTCTACACTATATATCTTACACGCGCAGACTGCACACTGACACAGACCTATAGGTAATGCAGTCCGGGATCAGCTGGTTGCCTGGTTGGAGATCCATGAACGGCTCAGATCTCCTATGCCTTAATAAGGACTTTTGACTCGAAGGAGACTGGTCAAAATTTGGGACCCACATACCTGCACCGCCACCATATTTTCGTGGGTAGGCCCGGTGTAGAACTTATAAATTGCAAAATAATAAATTCATACGAGGCTTCTTCGCCCTGCTTTCGATCAGAAAAGTCTTTTTTTAAAGGAAAAAACGATTGTTGATTTCTTTTTCTGAATTTATTAGGCTCCACAATTTTTTTTATTTCTATTTAAAAGTTTGTTAGCGGACTTGCTAAAATTTAAAATAGAAGTACCTTATTTGTTATTTATGTAATAATTTAATAACATTCAAAGATTGGTTGATTTGAATTGTAAACAAATTTGACGATATTTCTTTAAATAAAATTATTAACTCAATTACTTGAACTGAAACTGAAATGTTAAATAAACCTTGCATAGAATGCTTATACTCAATTGTGGACTCATCCAAACACAAAAGAAAATAAGGTATAATCCTTTGTGATGGTTTAATATTCAGTTCAGTCATATCTTGGTTTATTCAAAAAGAGATAGTAAAAATGAGGAAAATAAAATTTTTTAAAAAAATTATATACTTTTAAACTAATTTGTATTCTTCTAATATATTTTGGCATATCATATCATAGTAGATATTTTCGTCACACTTTTTTGTTGTGCTCCAAGTGAACATCAAAATAAAGTTGTTATGTTGCAAATTCTATATATGTAAAGTAATAATAGTGAATTAGATAATCTTATTTATAAGATTGGCACAATGAAAGCATTTGAACTATCCTATCACACTAAATAAAATACAAATTTTTTTCCTTAATTTTATTAATGTCGTAATATACAAATATGTACTGTTTTTTTATAATGGCAAGACCCAATTTAATATGTCTATCATTGGACTACTATATCAGATGCACATATATTTTTCACTAGATATGCTTATATATATAATCTCTCCTACTCATAAAGTTCAAAATTTAGAAATTTAGGAATTGATAAAGCGTTGAATTATCGATATAACTTGTTAAATTTTAACTATTAAATATATGCTCCCACTGCGCGCTTGTTTAAAAGGAGTAAGACATAATTATTTGCATCTAGCAGTGTTCAAAAACGAATCTTCTGATTTTATTCTTTCTATATTAGTTTTTAGTATTTACTAATTACTATCTTTTGCTTAAAAAAAATCATAGTAGATTATTTTGTAACTTTTGGTGGGGGTTATAAACTATTTTACCACCTGATAAGTTAGTTAGATACTAAATATATTTACATAACTATTTAAAAATAAAATAAAAGTCAATATAACTCCGGCCATATCCATGTGCTCACTGATCATATGCATAGAAGCCGCAAGACGAAAGAACAAATATTTTGCACCGCGTGCAACCACAATTTCTTACTACCAAAACCTGATAGGGAAGGAGAAGAAAAAAATAGAAAAAAAAACAACACATTATCTTCCCGTAGTGTTCAAGTTGGAACCATCCGGACTATAGGTGACATTGGTCACATTTACCAACCTTGGAAAATGAAGAGAAGCAGGGGAGCGGTTGAATAGTTCCTATTAGCTATCCACTTCAAATTTCTTACTATACTGGTCACCGAATCAAATAGCACATTTACTTGATTATCTTTTAATTAATCATTTACTTGATTATTATATTATCATAGAAACTACATGACATTATTCTTTCCTTGTTCCACTATTTTCCCCTGACCGAACAACAAACACATATATAAGTCCCTCCTAGGCAATGCAGACTTGTCTCTCTCTCGGTCTCTCCTCCTGTTCTCACTCTGTTTCGGGTTAGACCAAACAAAGCAAATCTTTTTTCCATTAGTACCTTCCAATTACACAAACCCCTGCTCATTCTACCAATTCAATGCACTCATATTGGGAAAAGAAATTGAAGGAAAGCATAATAGCGTAGTGTGGCAGTCCATCCAACCCATGATTGGCTCATGCTTCCAACATTGAAAGGTCTCCGCCGTTTTTTGTACCATTTCAAACCCAAAAGAGAAAAAAATCATACGAATATCTCATCATCTTCTTCTCCATCTCCCCTCGCTTCTCCTTTTCTAATTTGTGCGAATGATGGAAATATATGGAGATAAGATATCAAGACTAATATCATTCTCCTTGCTCTATCTCTTATCTATGCAACCTATGATGGCAAGAGGTGGATTGGATTATAGAGAAGCTTTGACGAAGAGTTTTCTCTACTTTGAAGCGCAACGATCAGGTCACTTGCCATATAATCAAAGAGTGATGTGGCGGGGTCACTCCGGCCTCACCGACGGTCTTGAACAAGGGGTGAGTTCGAAAATTGTATATTTTCTCTGCATGTATGGTTTCTTTTTTCATCATTTTTCTGTTGTCTTACATTTGCTTTTTCGACATTTTTGCAAAATCATCTCATAGATGCTAAATTTACAGATAATATGATACTCTTATGTTCTATTTTTACTTTTAGTAGATGATAATTGCCGATATGACATGATATCATGTTTTTTTAGAAATTTCCTTTATAAGAGCAATATTATATTGAGTAACTTTTATTTTGTCGTTCATTGTTTCCTTCCAACAAAAGCATCGAGTACCAATTACAACTGCTGATTTAGTAGCAACGTCTTAATCAACATCTTTTTATTTCCTATAGAAGTAGAAATGTCAGACTCAACAAATGTATATTTTACAAGGAATTGGTAGTTGGATTGGTGGGAGTAAAGACTTGATCTTTTGCCCTTTTGAAGCCATTTTAAAGGTTTACAAAAAAAGAAACAAATAATCAGGACTAAAAAGATAAGACCAAACTCATTATGATATTAAATAAAAAAAAGATCACCAAATCATTTCAATACATATATATATAACGCAAAATATTTATAATAATAAATAAATATTATTGAATCATTATACGATCAAAGGGTAAACCAAGATATGCATATGTTTCATATGTTTTCCTCTTTTGGGTGTCAAGATCAATTTCATTTTCACCGAAGAAGAATGTCATAGTCAAATGCACATGATGTTTGCAATGGTAGGTAGATTTGGTAGGAGGCTACTACGACGCAGGAGACCATGTAAAATTTGGGCTTCCCATGGCTTTCACCATTACCATGCTTTCGTGGAGCATACTAGAGTATGGCGCTGAGGTTAAAAATATGGGAGAATATGGCCATGCTTTAGAGGCGATCAAATGGGGCACAGATTATTTCATCAAGGCACACACCCAGCCCAATGAATTGTGGGTCCAGGTAACGACTTTTTGCGCCTTCTATAACATTTTTCACATACTTTTTTTATTTCTAATTTTTGTTGTCATATTCTGAAATATGTTAAATTCATAACTTTTTATTTTTAAAAAAGTGAAAATCAGTTTAAATATCCTCTTTGGATATGGAAATTTATTTGAGACCGTACAATTAATAAATGATTGCTTCACATTGGGAAAGAGAGCGTGCATTTTTCTTTTTTTTTTTCTTTTTTTGGGTGCATTAGGTTTAGTAGAGTTATCTATAATTTATTCGCTTTTGCAATTAAAGCTATACATGACCCTATCCCTTCAACAAATTAAAACTTTTAATTCAATGAGGCTATGAGAACTTTAATAATTCAAGAACTTTATATTAGGTCGGAGATGGAGACGCTGATCACTACTGCTGGCAGAGGCCAGAGGACATGACAACATCAAGACATGCATACAAAATCGACACAGAGAATCCAGGGTCTGAGGTGGCAGCTGAAACTGCGGCTGCAATGGCAGCCGCATCAATTGTTTTCAAACAATCCGACCCGCATTATTCTCACCTGCTATTACATCACGCTCAGCAGGTATACTTTTCCTTCTATTTGCTCGTTGATTTATTTGTTTGTTTGTTTGTTTGTTTATGCATTATTTGTTCATTCATGGATTTATTTATTTGTTTGATTATAATTAGTTGTATAAATAGTCACACTAGCGAGAACAACACTAATTCAAAAACCGTGTTATTCTCACTTTAGACGGATTGGCAAGATGCTGCTATACCAAATGCTCTTCCGCATTTGATAAATGAATTTAAATTTTGAAATAGTAGCTAATTTGAATTAACAAATTAGTAATTATTTATCAACATCCAAGTACACTCAAGAATCACAAATAAAAGAAATTTTATTTAATTCACAAAAAAAAAAACTTCCCACAAATATTTATGAAAGAATTATCTCATTTTTCATAATTTGCTTGATTTGTTTTGTTTTGTTTGAAAAAAAAAGTAACATTACCACCATTTTTTATTAATAAAAGCAGGGCAATCATTACACAGGGAGAACTAAAATCAATTCACCCCTCAAAATATCCAAAAGAAAGACACTCGTGTGTTTAATTTTCAACTTGAATATACATGCAAACTCAAAAGGGTACTAAAGTGGCATCTATGCCAGTACTAATATGATACTATACACTTTTATATACCTCTAACGCCTCTCCATAACTACAAGGTCTGATGCTTTTTCTCTGCTTAATACATCAACTCATCAAGTATAATTTGCTTTATCTAAAAGTAGCCTATGTGGATGTTCCTTCATAACCATCACCTTTTTCGTTTCTCCTTTTTTCATTCAGTAGGCAAAATGTCTATCATCAATTAAAAGTATTTAAATTACTAAAGTAGGAAATATACCTACCATCAATAACATCTTTCATATTTTATCACTGTCCTGACATTAGTAACTTACCCTTCAATTTTACGAATCTAATTTTTGGACCAGAAAAACTACATATCCATTAAGTTGAATTACAATTTTTCTTTTTATTTTTCGGCAGTTGTTCGACTTTGGAGACAAGTGGCGAGGAAAGTATGACAAGAGTGTGAGAGCGGTGAAGAGCTACTACCCGTCGGTGAGCGGGTATGGAGACGAGCTGCTCTGGGCAGCTCTATGGCTACATTGGGCCACTGGCAGTGACCGGTACGTGGAGTACCTGGTCGAAAATGCCGATGAGTTTGGTGGGACCGGATGGGCAGTGTCAGAGTTCAGCTGGGATATCAAGTATGCTGGTGTACAAGTCTTGGCTTCTAAGGTATTAATTCTCTCAACCCTAGCTACCAATATATACTCTGATGCCTACTTCTATAAAAGAGCCATTTTTCCTCCTTTTTCAATATGCTTTGCCTAAATTTAAAAAATATAAATGAGAAAAAGTAAATAACGGCAATCCTCAGGAATAATTTAGGATATTGCGTATTAAAACGTTAGATACTTTCCCTCTCCAGTTTCTGAATTTACGAGATAAACAGATACTGCCATGATATAAAAATCATGCGTTTGAATTATTTTAACTTCAATTTTTTTTGTTAATTAATTTATAATCTCTACTACTTATAAATGCACCTAGAGAAAGGTCACAACAATTTTTGTTAACAATTTTTATACCGTTGATCTGTAAATGTATGGTTAGATCTGTCTCAACACATCTCTATGCGCACACAAGGAAAGAATTATCTCGGTTTTGAATTGCTGCACAAAAGGAAAAAAATTTCTTTGGATTTGATTGATTTTCCATCTAATATAGAAACAATTGAATAACATATCAATTTGTATCGATGGTAAATTAAGAAACATATTTTTATTGTCTAATATTATTTTGTTTTTTTATTTGCCCACATAGGGCATCTTATGCTAGTCCTACAAAATCCACGCCACGCCCACACGGTTTCGTTACTTTCGTATCATAAATCTATTCCTCGTGTCGCGCATTAGCATTAATTGCTTAGACTTTAGAGAAATATTCTAGCGTTCAGACTTCAGACCTGAATTGAGAGAGCAAACTTTTTTTTTTGTTTGACAGTAGAGATAGCACACTTATTGGTGCTATGTATTTGACTATTGACCAACTAGTGCACTCACACGCGTATCTTTTTATAGAGATGAGTATGCTTTGTTTCTATCTAGAGTCCATATGTTTACTTGTGGTTAGCGTTACACTTCACTCGATTTAAAACGTATAAACGAGTATTACACTCCAATCATATAAGAGATTATTTGTGCAATTTAACTATTGATTTCAATTTTTATTGATATTCAAATCAATTAGTTTAACTGATCTCACCGAACAAATTATCCTCTTTCGTCACAAATGACGTTCCACATGTTTTCAAGAATTCACATAATCACGTGGAGTAATTTTGTTTGGATTTAATCTTAATAAAAATATAAATAGGCATAACCATATTGGATTAGTGCAAACAAGTCAAACTAAAGTTTTTTTGGTGACGAAACAAGAGTTAATTATAATTAAACCCATGATACTGTTTCTACAGGTCTGCAGTTACAGAGTCTACGAAATAGAAAAATTAAGCAAATCACAAGAGGATCATCCTAATTAGGATGTATTGTTTTCTTCTGTAGTAAAATATGATTTTTGGTACAAATATTCTCATGAGACAGATTGGTTTCCTAACTTTTAGATTTTTTAAATCTCGCTTTGGTATCAATTATAGTTATTGTGAAAGAAACAGACTGCTTTCCTACCACTTTGACTTCAACAACAATTCTAACAATTTTAAAATATGCCATGACGGAGCACTTCAGTATAGCATTTTTTTTAAGTCGAAGGTTCAAACCAAAGATCCCTTTTTTTATTCTTCATCGAAAGATTCTTGCGTCATCACAATAATTTAGAAAGAAAAAAAATATTTCTAAAAAGGTTTGTGTTCTGAAAATTGAGGATGCTCTATCCAAACTTAATACCGACAGCACTGATAATAGTAGTTATTTATTGAACTATTTCTCCTTTTTACTTATCTTATTAACTAATTATATCTTTTATTTTAAATGGAGAGCCAGATTTTTGCAAGCAGTTGAAAAGATGCGTTATTTTTAAAAACAAAGTAGACACAGAATTTGAGACATTGACCTTCAGTTCGTTCAACCTAAAGTCTCCATCTATGACCAATCTAATATTTCAGAATATTATTGAGTTTAGCTGATTGGATAGACTGGATTAGATTTTGAATTAGGTTCAAAACGCACATAATAGATACTCTAGGTTGACAACTATACCAGTCCATCTAATCATTTCCAATTTGCGAATATGTAATGTTATATCAATAATTATCTTTTATTTCCCTCTAATCTATTTTTCTTTAGGCTTGAAATTTTAAAGGCTCTGGAAAATTTGATTATTAGCCATGTTAGAGATGACCTTTGACAGATTTGGCATATTAGCCACACATTTCCACTTAAAAAATAAAAATAAAACAAAAATTGGCACGTCTCTCTACCATTTAATATGTTTCCAGTAACGAGTCACGACAATTTTGTCTAAAAACCACCTTGGAAATTCTTTTTCTTTCTTAGATCGCACATTTTATTTGTAGTTGTTATCGCCAATTAACACCAACAACCGATTGTAACATCATTCCACTGTGCGAATAGACAATTAGACACCTTCAGAGCATATTTCTATTTTGCGACTACAGCTTATTGTACTTTGATTTTGGGTTAGGTATAGCTATTTCATCACTGGAACTTTGGAAGCTTCCATTGAGCTTGCACATGATTAATACAAAATTAATACATATATATATATATTCAGAAATCGCAGCAAAAATATAGAAATAAAATAATTCTCTGAACATGAACTCGTGTGCACAATAAATCACTAAGTTTTTTCTAAAAACTGATATGCGAGATACAGCGAAAGGAAGGAGGAAAAAAAAGGCAATTCGCATTGGATCGAAATATATACTAATATAGGCACGCTATGTCATTTTTTTAAAAATAAAAAAAAATGAGGAGAGTGAATTAGAAAAAAAGGCCAGGTACATGTAAGAACTTCAAAGAGACACCGGTCCAAGATGGACATGGCCATCACTGATTTTTAATCATTATTTATGTTTTCTTAAATTTCCTTGGAAAGATTAAAAGAATAATATTATAATATTGAGGATGATAAATGATAAAATCGTTAATTGGTCACTTGCAGCTACTTATGGAAGGAGGTAATCTTACAAAAAACCAAACAAGAAAGCTGGAGGAATTCAAGTCAAAGGCAGAGCACTACCTGTGCTCATGCCTCGGCAAGAACAAAGACGACAATAATGTCCGTCGCACGCCTGCAGGTTTATTGTTTGTTCGTCAATGGAACAACCTTCAATATGTAGTCGGTGCAACATTCCTTCTGACGGCTTTCTCAGACTATCTCTCCAGGTCAAACCAACAGCTCAGATGCCCAACTGGTAATGTACCGGGTGAGGAACTCTTCTCCTTCGCGAAATTACAAGCTGATTACATATTGGGCTCCAATCCAGAAGGCTTGAGCTATCTAGTAGGCTTCGGGCCTAAATTCCCGAAACAAGTGCACCATAGAGCAGCATCAACTGTGGCATTCAAGGAGGATAAAGGATTCATTGGATGCATACAGGGGTTTGATGTGTGGTACATTAGGAGAAAGGAAAATCCCAATGTGCTCACAGGTGCGATTGTCGGGGGCCCGAATGCAAACGATGCATTTGATGATCGAAGAGGAAATTACATGCAAACGGAAGCATGTACTTACAATACCGCACCGATGGTGGGTGTGTTTGCCAAATTACACCATTTGGAACAAAAGAAAGAAGAGCAACACCATTTGAAGCAACAGGAGCAGCTTTTTGAAGGATTGCAAGGTCAACGATCCTGGATGTAGTAGGAAAATTAGAATAGATGACATTAGAAGTAAATATTTCTTTTTTTTTCTCTAAGTCTTTAGGTGGGCCAAGGGTATAGAAATTTTCTTAATGTCTTGAATATATATATATACATTTATAGGAGAATGAAAGAAAGAAAAAAAATAAAACGGGCTGGAATGACAATTTTCCTGTCTCTGCGCCGTTCTTTCACTGATAGCTTTATCCCCTTTATTAGGATATTCTAATGTGTGTGTGTGTGTGTGTGAAATGCTCTGATTCCTGTTCAACATCAAATTAAGGATGTTTTGACAGATGGTTTTCGGCCATAACGGACAAGCGCCTACATTGCGCAGTTTTTGTTGCCAGTACTCTTTTTCTTTCTTCTAGTCTTTGTTTCTTTCCCCCTTTTTTTTTTTTTTTGGGAAAGACAGTTCGCTCGAATCAACTTGCCTGTTTATTCATGATTTGGGGGAATCAATCCACCAAAAACAAATTAATTCAACTGTGACTATATTTTGTTGAAGTATCTTATATTATTTTTTTCATTTATCTTAATGGGGCGGGCCTTGCGGTCGCTAAAGTAAATAAAGTATAAAATCCGACATTAATCGATATAATGAAAGATTTCTAGGTGATGGTTTTCTAGTTTTGGGCCATGAAATGGCTTTTAGGCCTGATATAGCCTGTCGTTTAGGTCCAAACTGCGGCCCATCAAGCCTAATTGGGACTGGTCGACGTCTAAATTATTATTATTATTATTATTCAAATGTAAGTTATCATAGACATAGTAGTTCATAATTTTATAGTTTTATTTGCAGGGTACCATAGTACTTTAGAAGTTTTAGTAAAGCGATGGACAAACCATACTGTCCTTGAAATTCGGCAAAAACAAAAGCAATCAAAATGTTCAAAAGCAGTACTGATAAAGAAAGGTAGAGGAGTTATAATGCATGGTGAAAATATGATAACTTTAAATCAATAAATCATATGTTAAACTAAAAAAATAGGAACAGTGACTAGTGAGTGAGTAAAGGAAGATATAAAGGTGCACAGTTGGAAAAGAAAAAGGTATACCGTGTGAAAAAAGTATAGTATATCCAAAAGGCAACGTTAGTCTATAAAGGCGCATCTGATTGGGGTCTTTAAAGTTTAATAAAACTATAATGAATCTTGAATCAGTACCAAGTATCAACGTTTAATTTGTATACGACCAAATTCTGAAATACAAAAAAGACAAAGGAGAAGGAAATAAAGTTTAGAGCCGTTGTGATTATTGCAAGTCGCTACAAAAGTCATCTCTGCAGCGCCACGTAAGCACATCATATTTTGGGCTGAAACAAGAAAAACCATCCAAGTGATAAAGCATCGAATGATAAAAGGCAAAGGGGGGCAAAAAGGGAGTTTAGGTTTACAAATTTAAAAAATGTATAAAATATTGCCCAATTGGCAGGATCTGACCTCATTCCTGATCATGCTTAGTTTAATCTACTAATCGGAGACTAGCCGTTATCATGGTCCTTAGTCTTTATGAAAAGTTAAAAAAGACATGGAGAAGTATAATTCATGATGTGTTCCCCTCCGGATATGTGGATCCAGATCCGTTCCCAAGTTATTAAAAGGTTGGAGTGAGAGTGATTCACTGATTCCTGGTGCAAACAGTGATTGATAACGATATTGCTTTTGTTTAATTTAAATCTCTTTTCTCAGATTGTGACACGGGTCTATGTCTATTGTCCGGAATGGATAAATTATTAGCCAACAATTCAGTCACTTAATCAAAATTGACCGAGCTGATATCACTAATTTCTGGTAAGAAATTTATATATTAAGTTAGGAGGTACAACTTAACCAGATAACTCTCCAGTCTCAATTATAGTAATAAGTTCATAATTTAAAAAATGACAAGATTTAAAATATGTGATTTAGAAATAATATATAAAAAAACTTAATATTTCATAGAATAAATAGAAGTTCATAAATTTAATAAATAATATAAAATAGATGATATTTGTTTGTATAATTCTGCAGATTTTGTTAATTTTTGAAAAGGTTCTAAAAATTAATAAGGAAGATATTGAAAAATCTTATTCCTACGCTCTGTACAATCACTTTTTCATGCAGTGATGGCATTTTTGTCGCGCACATTTATGGGAGATATTGGAATATTGAATAATTTGGATTATACATTTATTCCGACTGCAAGGCAACATTTTAATTCGAGCATTTAGACATGCCCACGTGAAATAGTTTTCTCATGCTCGATTTGAACTTTGAAACTGAGATGCGTCGTTGGTCAAGAATATCATACAATCGGGAATTCGAATCTGGTGTCGCGCGACACCAGTTGTAGCGCAGAGAGAGAAAACGATCTGGCCGTCCGATTTTGATCTAATGGATAAGGGAGCCCCGTGAATAATACCAGATTGATAGGCCCGAAAAAAATGAACCGTCCGATCAAAATCGAACGGCTCGTGGGTGCGCTACAAGCCGTGTAGCGCTACACCAGATCGGGGTCCATCTACAATCGGTGCATGCTAAGCAAATGTTTCGGCACACCAAAATGCCACCCGAGTGCCAACCAAACCACCTGATTGTACCGACAAGTTGTAATCCCTCTAAGTTAGTTTGAGCCAGTGTAAGGATGGTACCCAGTGTAGCGGGTCACTAGGTGATATTATCATATTAATAATATATAAACCTAATTTTAGAGCTTGTTACCAATCAGATAACAATTATCCACGTTATATTCATTTATTTAAATATGCAATCTATACACGTCCTTAAAACTCAAGTCAAAGAATTAAATAAATCAAAGTTACAATAATCTAATAATAATATGTTTGTTTTTTCTGACATAAAAATTTGATTTTTATTTCAAAGTAAAAATTATGATTGACGCTTTTTTTAAATTTATAGCTTTGAGCTGATATAATTGCAAGAATCAAACAAAATCTACGAATAAAATTTTGAACGAGATTACATTTTCTCTTAAAAAAAACAGAAGGGATATACGTGGACTGCATAACTTCCTATGATGCTTTCTCATATATATCTATCCGCTACATAGATCACCATACAAATGTTGAGGCAGGAATTCTGTTCGAGAATGCAAGCTACTTACCACCGACCACGTTGTCCTTTTCGAGGGGGCTTTTACACACAAGTCATGGAAGCATTTAATAACGGAAAGAGACTGGAAGAACGAGACCAAAATATGAGTGAATGTTTCTTGTGTGCATAATATTTAAAACATACTTGCTCCGATATCCATCTCCGATCATATCACACAACCTGAAGAATCGTCTTGGACCCTTCTTTCGTGAGCACGTAATATGCGCTGAAAGTATCTTATTTTTCTACATTTGGATGAATACATCACTTATTGCTTATTAGTCGTCAGGCATCTGAAAAGTATAATTATTCTTGCTTATTAGTCATCAGGCATCTGAAAAGTATATTTATTCTTTTTTTAGAGGTAAAAAAAGTATATTTATTCTTCAAGAAGAAATTTTCATAAATAAATAGATAACTCGATATCAGTTGTCTAGATCTGTTTATCTCCGCCTCATCCCTTTCAATCACAAAATTTTTCAAAAGCGAATTCTCAAGGCTGTAGAAGAAAATCTAAACTGTCCAGTGTTTAATCATGAGTCGATGTCGTATGTAGTGTGTGGTGCTTCTAATATCACCCTTTATTTTCTTTTAAAGCTGAGAGACAACGTACGATAAGTTAGGATACAAGACACAAAGAGATTGTTTTGGCCAAAGTGGAGAGACAAATCATCAGTGGCGGAGTCAGAAAAAAATTTAATGAGGTTCAAATATTATAATAATTATTAATATTAATATGTATTGTGATATTTAGGAAGAAAAGAATTTGATTAGGGAGTCAAGAATAAGATTATTGTCATATTAAATGGGGTCAAATAGTATTTTTGTTAAGACAATTGTCAATATTCAACTAAAAATACAAAGCAAATATTTGTAATTAGCAAAATGAATAGAGACATTTGCACCCATTCCTTCCATTTAAATCCGCCATTGCAAATCATCACTCGTTCATTTGACGCATGAAAAAAGTTAGTCTGAAAGACTGAAATTAATCAACTTTAAAAAAATAAATAAATAAATAAAGAGTTCAAATGGGCAGCGCATACGTGGTACGCATATGAGAAAATATTAAAGGTACTGAAAACTTCTCGTCTCGTATCAACACTTGTGTATTAGAACTCATATTGTGTCGATACGAGTTAATACTTTAAATGTTTCGTACTTGTGTCGTATCGAGTGAATTAACTAACACAACACAAATTATGGCAACTGGCAAGACACATCTAACACGAAGTGTTAAACGTATAAATTTTTTATATTTTTTAATTAAAAATATAATTGAAAATTATTTAAAATGACGACAAATACTAATAATTATATGAAAACGTATGAATTTATATATTATGATTAATTATAATGAATAAATAAGAAATATACGAATAAGTATCATCATATTTACCATATGAGCTCATCTTAATTTAATAAATTATTAAAATATACTACATAATATAAATAATTATAATTCTAGTTGTGTCATCATCGCATGGCGTGTCAACTCGCGTCGTATTAAAATGTGTCAATATTCGAGGGTCTTCAATACGACACTATTTTTGACACGATATGTCAACACGAATGTCTCGTATTAATTCGGTAAACATGTTGTATTATTTCGTGCAAACACACGTGTTTGTCGTACCAACACTAGCATGCTCGTGTTGTATCATTTTGGGTAACACTAGAAAATATAAAATGACATCATGTTGTTAATTGATTGTAGAATTCTTTTGGCAGCTAACATAAAACTCTTAGGAAATATAATTTTCAAAATTATGTGAATCGTGAAAGTGATTTGATAATGTAACTATCATTTGATGTTAGACATAATAAGTAATTTATTTATCCGTATCTCATATGCCTAATAATTTGGGCGCCACCACCTCTCATGAAATCTCAACCAAAAAATCCAAAATAAAAATAAAAATACACACCCGGAGAATTATTTATTTATTTATATGTATAATTTTAGAAAAAGGCTCTAGGCGCACACAGACTAATCACACGTGAGAGGTTTTGTGATGTACTGCTCTCCAACCCATACAGAGTCATATGGTGTTAGATCCTAGTAGGCGATTACCCATCTACACGCCACCTTTGCAGAAGCTCCTTTTTCTAATCATCTTAAATGCCTCGTTGTTACAAATAGCCTTGTTTGCATATGGTTCGGCGATTAGTAAATGCATGAACGATAATACGAGATATGTAAATCGACAGTATAGACAAATTCAACCATGTTGGTTGGCAATGAGAAATTTATCTAGAAAATATGTTATTATTCTTCTTGAAAATATAATTTTTGCTTTTGTCTTTATTCAAAGCTAGACAACAAAAGAACATATCGCGAGTCAACAGCATACATGATAAATATTTACTCCCGACATTTCTAAGTTATGAGTTTCAGTCACATAAATTTTAGAAATACTGTATTCTCCATTTAAATAGTGGTTACTTGATGCGGCTTCAATTATATATATATGATTGTCTTGGCAGGATAAACAAACTTTATCAAGATAGTGCTCTAAAAAAAACTTTATCAAGATGCAATTTTTGCGACAAAAGCGTACCTTTAGTCAGTTAACTCTGTTCAACCCAATATACAAAAAGCATGCTTTCAAGGACAACGATTACACTGCATTTGCTTGGAATTAATAAAAGATTAAAATTTGTATTTAGGTAACTAAGATTTCAATAGGCGTTAACTGAGGTTATGACTTATAAAACCACAATTATTTCTCGCCATGTTTAATTATTTATCGCATATACTTATGATTTAGATTCAGATTAATGGTTAGAATAGTAAATAAAAGAGAATATTTCTAATAATATCGGAATTATTTAATATTTTTTTCCTCGCTACAGTTTCGATGCGAAAATAAATAAAAATAAAAGACTGAGTTTTTATATGTTAGCGGAATGAATATTTCTATTTTAATGGTGAATTATACACTAGATAACCATTACGATCGAAAGGAATTAAAATTTATAATTTGAATGAAAACATAATAATTACGTAAAGAACAATAATTTTTAAATGGCTTAATCATGATCCAAGTAATTGTAAATATTATCTGACATATAAGAACTTTTAAAAATATATTATTAAAAGCCCATGAACCTTTGATAAACTTCTTTAATGATATTTTTACCACTTTTAACACTGTATAATGTTATGTCACCCAAGGGAATAAAAAAGTACGTATTGAATTATGAACCAGGTTCTTCAACTGTTTATCGTGATTATAAATTCCGAGGATCCTTTTCTTACTTGTACCCAAAGTTTCTACTTTAGTAAAGAAAAAGAGAGAAAATTAGGGGATGGTCAATGGATCCTTTCCCTCCCCTCTTTGGACAAGACCAAAAGTGCTTTCGGTGCTTTTTGTCTCACCGCTTTCTACTTTTACATTTACGCGTTAGTCTACCATTGGAAAGAAAATAAAAATGTTCCCATAACGTGTTCGCAATACCAATAAAAAGCTTGCATAGGCCTATATTACACTGAAGTAAAACCGCGTAGAAACAGAATGTATATGTTATTTATTGACACTGGTCGTACCGCGGTCCATCTTTTAATCTTTTCTTAATCAGCATACTATATAGTATATAGTATATACCGTAAACTTACTGAGGCTAGTTCTTCTGCGTCCACCGTATGGTAATTTTGCTGTTGCTCTTACCTCATAGATTTCCCCTCTTACGCAATATATGGAAAAAATTTATTGAATTGATCATGTAAGATTTCCAATAATAAAAGAGCTTCCTTAATTATTAATTTGATCTTTGATTTTGTGTGATCTAAACGTATCATAATTTGATGCAGAACTTAGCACGTTCAAGTACGACATGATTTCGTACTTAGAATTTTGATCACCTGCTCCATGCTGCATGTACCAAATATATATTTTTTTTCCTACGAAAAAGGAAGTAGGTGGAGTAAGGCAAGCATGAAGGTACGTAGTAACCGAAATTATATTTAACAAACTGATCCTGAAAATCTCGGATTATTATTTTCAATAAATAAAAAGTTGATCAATTTGTTATGCTCTCTCATTTTACCTCAAAATACTATAAAGCATTGAATGCCCTTTCTAAGGCGCTTTGTGGGAGATGTAAAACATATCCCTTTTTCCTTTTTGATGATTAGGAGTAGCCAAGGTTTACTTTCGACAAGCTTATGTCCAATCGGCAAGTTCCACGCATACTTACGGCCATAAATTAACTAACCAAGATAAGTTATTGAAAGGAGCAGTTATTGACCATCATTGAATTTTAGCGACAATGGTCACTGATTTCAAAGTTTATTGCAAAAATAATTATAAGTTACGTTTTCATTATTTTAGATCTTAGATAGAACACGTCGTATGAAATTTGATATGTTTTGTTTAATAATCAATGTAGATACACTAAATCATGATTTTTTTTTTCCCGAACGAAAGATGATCAATTATTTTGAAATTGCATTAGAATTGATCTATAATTTATGTAATATGTAAAATTTATAACGACTATATATTTATTTGTTTATTCTGAGAATTATTGCGACAATTATCATAAGTGTAAATTGCTTTTAATATGATTAACTTTTTTCTATGTCAATTTTGTACGTATATCTACATAATCGAGTTAGGATCCAAGCGAGATCCAGATCCTAAATCCTTTATATAGAAATTAAAACTCCAAAATTCATTACTTGTTTTGTAAAATTGGCAATATAATAAGTGAATTCGTGCCAATTGTCTAGACAACATAGAATTTCAGATGAAAATAGGAAACAAAATTACTGAGGATCTAATGTTTACTTGGTATTTCGACGCTTCCAACTATGCATGACTTTGAAAGATTTTAATTTAATTGAAATCTTTTTGGTGCACTGATGCATATCCTATCTATTTATAGACACCATTTACCACATTTAGCACTGATCATTGAATGTGCGTATTGTCACTTGTCAAGCTATAATTTCATTGCTTCGTATTATATATTTAATATACCCAAAGACAATTTATTAATCAAGTATGTACAACACCTGTTCTATTGGGTACAAATGGCATCTTATAATTACAAAATACTAAAACAGTAACCAATAACGCATAATTTCCAAAAGAAACATCCCTTGTTACAAATTAACAAAACAGCAAGCAGTTGCCATAATAAAACGAGTCACGAATCACTTGGTAGATGCAAGAAAGGGAGAAGTGTAAAAATGACAAATATATACAAACAACACTTTTGTACTGTACAAGGAGTAATATAGTAATAATGAAACAGCTACATGTCATCAGACACCCACCAAATGCAATAAAGGGAGAGGCCAAAGAAGACAAAATCTCGCAATAATAAAGCAGTGTGATTGGGCCATTAATTTTATAAGCAACGACTAGAGATTCTCTCTCCCTCTCTCTCTCTCTCTTTCTTAAAGCCTCTCTTTCTTTGCTCTCCTCCCAAGCGAGTCGTTGTCGCAAGTGCAGAAGGTTTCAGTGAAATTTTACCTTTTTAACTAAAGCGATAAAAAAGAGAGAGAGATATAAATGGGTGGCGGTGGAGATGGCGGAGGAGCGGCACCAGCGCCGAAGCAGGAGGAACTTACGGCTCATCCCGTCAAAGACCAACTTCCCAATGTCTCATATTGTATCACCAGCCCTCCTCCATGGCGTACTCCTCTCTCTCTCTCTCTCTCTCTCTCTCTCTCTCTCTCTCACACACACACACACACACTGACACACACGAAGTTTGCATGGTGTTACTAAATTAAGCTGCATTACTGTGGTACTTGCTGTTTTGGGTGAGTGGGGTTATTTTGGGAGGAAGGTGGCGATAAGAACTGAATTATCTGTTTTTTAGTAAGTACAGTGTGGTGATCTGTGTATCGAGTTGTGGTGGTAGTGTGGGTCCCGCTTCACAGTGACCTCTACGGTTGTAGGTCTACTTGACAACGGATTGTGCCTCTTGCATTTAATTGACTGAGAGCGAATCACTTGGATGTGGACTCTATTTAGTACTTAATAAGGAGGAAACCGATCTGCCACATAGATGGCTACTTTTTCTATTACAGCGACACAAGCCAATTGTGTGCGGCCATCCCTGCACCTCATACTGCCTCACTGGAAATTTTTTAGAAAATTTAATCCAATACAAGTATATAAGTGCCTTTTGAATAAATTTCTCTGGATTTAGTTTTTGAGTTCTTATTTCACACAAGTAACCTAATTTATATATGAAGTCCTTTTTTTTTTTGTTTATTGCAAATTTGCCATTAGCTGTAAGAAATCTTTTTCCATTTTTTTCTTAATTTTTTTTTTTGGTTGATGTTATAATTGGATTTCTCCTTGATTCTCTAATTTTGATTTGATTTTTTCTTACCTACTTGTATTTCTTGTTACTCTTTTTTCAGCTGAAGCTATACTTCTTGGTTTTCAGCATTATTTAGTAATGCTTGGAACTACTGTTATAATTCCGACAGCTCTTGTACCTCAGATGGGCGGAAACAATGTAATTTTAAGCTCTTTATTTTCCTGGCCTTGAAAATTGTAAATTGTAATTGTGTCAATTCTATAGATAATATAATAATAGTCAGTACATAGGTAGGGTTACAGGGGCCAATGTGGTTGAGCTGTTTGGTTTCAGTTGAAGCATATTTTGCTGAACACCACTTGGCTCTTGCTATATTATTAAAACTAAAACCAATTCAAGGGCCATTGGTTTGTAAATGAGACAAAGGTAGTCTTGAACATTGTGTTCCTCTTTGAAGAATTTGCTGTAATGTACTTAATTTATAGTGTAAAGTGTATAAATTATAATATAGCTTGTAAGTTTATAATTTTGAAGAACAAATAAGCATAATTCACAAGCAATTGTAACCTCTGTGGTCTAAAATTACTTATTGTTACTCTCTTTTCTCCTGCTCTTCTTTTAGGAAGATAAAGCAAAGGTGGTACAGACTGTACTGCTTGTATCTGGCATCAATACATTGCTCCAATCTTTCTGTGGAACCCGGCTGCCAGCTGTCATTGGCGGGTCCTACACCTTTGTCATGCCAACCATATCTATAATTTTGGCTGGCCGATACAGCAACATTGCCGATCCTCATGAGGTTTCTTTCAATAATTTTTTTCCCTATTTTTTATACTTTAATTCCATTCACTTCTTTTTTGTCATTCAGCGATGTTAACGATGATGTCTACCCATGTATTCTGGTCTTGTACCGTTGGAAATTCCATAGTTCGTCTGTCATTCAAGCATTCCATTTGTTCATGTGAAACTTTCTCTTTTTCTTCATCTAATGTCATGCAGAGGCTGTTTGGTTCCACAAAGGCACAATTATTAAATTAAATTGTGTAAATACAAAGTTAATTTTGCATTCTCCAATCTCTTCTGAAATATATGTTTTGAGATGCTTAGTCTTTCCAAAAGCACGAAAGCAATAGACAACTAGAGGCTATCCATTAAACCTTGGTATATCTGGATGGTAAATCCGCAAAATGTTCAGCAACTGATGAACTAATTGCTTGCAGAAATTTCTTCGAATCATGCGAGGAACCCAAGGTGCACTAATAGTAGCCTCAACTCTTCAGATCATTCTCGGTTTTAGCGGCCTTTGGCGTATTGTTGCAAGGTTGGTGTGATTCGCACTTTTGATTTTACATACAACTTCCTTCATGGTTCCAGACTGTTGTTACATGGTGTACTATTTGAGTTTGAAATGTAATTCTATCATGGAATTCTGAAGGCTAAACTATTTAATGAGCAGCGGCAAGTTGAATTTGAACTGCAATAATGTTTAATTAGTTTTGGTTGAATACAGTTAATTTGCACAATGAGTGACGTGTGAATAATCTTGGTTATATTATGGGTTCGATACTAATTTGACTGAGTATAATTGACAGGATATTAAGTCCATTATCTGCGGCACCTTTAGTGGCTCTGGCTGGATTTGGCCTGTATGAACTTGGCTTTCCCACTGTAAGTCTATTTTAGTACTCCTTTCTATTAACATTCGTGCACGTTTGGTTGCTGCATTATTTTTTCTTCGCTGACTATATCTAATGGATAAACAGGTAGCTAAGTGCATTGAGATTGGTCTTCCACAGATAATACTACTGGTGGTTCTCACTCAGGTGATTTGGTACAACCTTCTAAATAAGTATATATAATTTGTCTCGTGTATGTCAACCCCACCAGGAAGAAAAAAGAAGCAAATGAGCCTACTTTGGTTGCATATCTCTGCGTATAGAATACAACGTCTAAAGTTCTATGTGTATAATTTTGTCATATGTACGTCAACCTCAGAAAAAATATAAAGAAACAGAATCAGCCTACTTAGGTGCTTCTCTGCCTATTGAATACCATTGCTCAAGCTCTTTAGAGTTCAACTATGCTTTTCTTTGCTTTCTTGTGAATCATTGCACATCTGATGCAAAATATAATTAAGTTTCAAAGAGGTCAAGGGTTCAAGCCCCACATGCTTGTGATAGGCTTGCCAAGCCAACGTTAAAACCTAGCCATATACAAAAGAAATGACCACTTGTTTGGGACAATGGCTTTGAACTTAATTAAGTGTCAAACAAGTCTTAGTTAGCCGAATGCCTTATATATTACTATTATACTAATTCTATGATAAAAATGAAGTCAAAATAAATGATGTATTAATAGTCTGAAACCCAAACTTTTGCAGTATCTTCCACATAAAGTACACCTGGCGAAGACTATGTTAGAGCGGTTTGGTCTGGTAATAGCAGTTGCAATTGTGTGGCTTTATGCGTTCTTTCTCACTGTTGGCGGGGCATACAAGAACTCTCCTATTAAGACCCAGATCCACTGCCGTACTGATCGTTCTGGACTTGTCGGAGGAGCTCCATGGTAATGTTGTTTTTAGTATTTTGATGTGTTCGTTTACCGAAGTTCTATCTTTGCCCTACAATGAATACCCAAGCAGATGGTTACAAGCAATAATATGACCCATTAGGTGGATGATATGCAAATAATTCTTCTTCAATTGCTTCCGTCTATATTGACGAGGGAAATGAAGAATTAGTTGGTACCTGTTTTACCACATTAGGAGATCAGCAGTGAAACCAATGCTCCATAAATTTAATCTGGGGTGGTGGGGGTTTGTGGGTTAAGACCTGTTATACCCAAAATTTTGATAAATGGGACTTCTAGATCAGACCAATTGCAATATTTGTATTTCACTTCAATCTAATTTCAGGATAAGTGTGCCGTACCCTTTCCAGTGGGGTGCACCAACATTTAATGCTGGCGAGGCATTTGCAATGATGGCTGCTTCCTTTGTGGCTCTTGTAGAGGTAATTTATATTGCATTTATATGGCAGCACTCAAGGTGTCAGTTATATTGAGCCAGAAGTACAGGAGGGAGGGCAAAAATTTAGGGCAGGGAATGATCTTACAACTGCTTTGAATTACTAGCATAATTTTTAACTATTGAGACGAGACACGGCCTCCCCCAGGCACACTCGGCCTCCACTTCTGATATTATGCATGGTCTTTGCTTTTGGTTGGTTCTAATTGGTATTTCATGCTTGATGCAGTCGACAGGTACATTCTTTGCTGTTTCAAGGTTTGCAAGTGCTACACCGTTGCCACCTTCTGTTCTGAGTCGAGGTGTAGGCTGGCAGGTAAAATGGTCATCTTTCTATTATAGATTTTTTTTCTTTTATTTTATGCTCAGTCTTTTTAGAAAACTTAAAAGTACTTTGCAATAATTTTAAGCAAATAACCAAAGTAGAGTCAAGCTACCAGTGTGTTGCAATTTTTTGCTTTTTTTTTTTTAAAAAAAAAAATTGTAATCCTTTCTTGCGAGCTGATTATGTGTGATATCACTGTAGGGTGTCGGCATATTGTTGGATGGATTATTTGGTACAGCAAATGGGTCCACTGTGTCAGTGTAAGATATCCAACTTCAATAAATAACTACCTTTTCAGGTGTCATTTTGTGGGTACCAAATTTCAGATATCCATTTCATCCGTTTAAATATGACAAAGATCTCTTTTATGTCAACTTCTTAAAAAATTTCCAATGCCCCTCCCACCCCCCCCCCCCCTCCCCCCCCTCTTCTCTCTGCATGAGTAAGAACAAAGGTGTTTTTTTCCCCTTCTAAAAGTTGGGGAGGAAGGGCATGGTATGTTCTGCTGCAAGAATATATGAAAAGTTCCCTTTTATACATATAAATAAATAATCATGCTGTTTAGTAGAAGTTCATTTTTGTGTGAAATGACAGAGAAAATGCTGGTTTGTTGGGCTTAACACGTGTTGGCAGTAGGCGGGTGATACAAATTTCAGCTGGATTCATGATTTTCTTTTCTATTCTTGGTAAGTATTTTATATTGCTTATAATTTATTGCCTTCTTGGTTATATTATGTGCCTTTTTTCTACCTTAAGCTAAGCCCCGACTCATACACCTCTGGGAATAAAACAAGAAGTTAATACTTAAGATTACCACAAGCTGAAGCATATATCTGTCTTTTCTAGCATGCTATCTCAAATATCTGAAATGTACTTGATTTGTGGAATCTGTCTATCATAGGAAAATTTGGAGCTGTTTTTGCATCAATTCCTGCACCGATCATTGCCGCTCTTTTCTGCATTCTCTTTGCATATGTTGGTACGCTCTTATGTTGGCCCTTAATATGACTTCATTTTCATTATACATTGTCTCTTCCTACTAGAGGACTGCCGCTATGTTGTAGTCCTCACCATGTTCTTGCAGTTTCTAGTGCTTTCTATCATATTTTGTTTTAACTCGCAATCTAACATTTACATAGGGAATCAGATACTGGAACACAATGTATACTTCTGAAATATTTAATTTCTTTTTATATGAATGAACAGGTTCGGCAGGTCTGAGCTATCTGCAGTTCTGTAACTTGAACAGCTTCAGGACAAAGTTTATATTAGGGTTTTCTGTGTTTATGGGCTTCTCAGTGCCTCAATATTTTAATGAATACACATCTGTAGCCGGGTATGGACCAGTCCACACCAGTGGCCGATGGGTATGTTTTCAGAATTCTCGATACCACTTTTGTGTATCATTGACACTTTTGCCTCATCTCATCCAAAATTAGCCATGCAGATTGATTTTCACACAATAGAAAAATCAATAGGAAAAGAGTTCATTTGTGCATTTAAACTATACACACAAAAAATCAAACAAAATAAGGGGGGAAAATTGAATTGTTAGCAGGCACAACAATTACATGCTTGTTGTGGGCCTTACCACCAGCACCATGATGTTACTTGCAAAAGCAGAATCATCATTATTATTGCTACTGTTAATATTATTATTGTTGTTATTATTGTTGGTCTTGTTACAAGCGTCATTGTCATTATTATTAACTCATATTAGTAACATTGTTTAGATTGTTATTCTTAATGACTTCTACTTTCTTTTTTGTCAGTTCAATGATATAGTCAACGTGATATTTTCATCAAAGCCCTTTGTTGCTGGGTTGGTGGCTTATACGTTAGACAACACAATTCTCAGACATGAAGCTAGAAAGGATAGGGGCTACCATTTCTGGGAGAGATTTCGGTCTTTCAGGAGTGATACCCGCAGTGAGGAGTTCTATTCACTCCCTTTCAACCTTGACAAATACTTCCCTTCATTTTGAGCATTTTTTACTTAAGTTTTGTTGATTCTTGGGGTCAGAAACGATTATAGGTAGAGATTATAATGGCTTTAACTCGAGTCATAATTCTGATGCTATTTTTTGATTGTAAGTTGTAAAGTTGATGAATACCACGAATAATTCTAGGGCATCTCCAATTATTTCTCACTGTCAGCCTTCATTCTCTGCGTTTTCTTGTACTTTATATCTTCTGCGAGTCCAGTCACACCTATCTTTAGGCTGTGCTCTGGAACTCATGTAATAAAGGAAGGAACCGGATCCTCAGCAGCCGTTTAAAACGACTGCTGAGCGGTCGTTTTGGTTTTTTTTTTTTGTTTTTTTTATTTTAAAATTTAAATGGAGAATCCAAACCGTTCAACTTGTTAAATTTTACCGGCGATGCGTTTTCATATAAGTTTTATAAAATTTGAAGTTGATTTGATACTAGATTAAGCAGTCAACAAATGAACGTATTAGAATTAATCTAACCAGGTCCGTTCATTTGTTGACCGCTTAATCTAGTATCAAATCAACTTCAAATTTTATAAAACTTATATGAAAACGCATCGCCGGTAAAATTTAACAAGTTGAACGGTTTGGATTCTCCATTTAAATTTTAAAATAAAAAAAACAAAAAAAAAACAAAACGACCGCTCAGCAGTCGTTTTAAACGGCTGCTGAGGATCTCATTCGATAAAGGAAGGGGAGGGGTTGGAGAGTTTAGGAGAAGAGTAGGTTGTAGAAAGAACTAAAGTAAACAATTTTACTTGCTCTAGAGGTTTACACAAGGGAGAAAAAAAGAAGAAGATAAGTTCAACATATAATTTGAATAATAGATTGAGGTGACATTTTATCCTTTGAGACCATGTTCATGTCAAAAGCTTTAGAGGAGATTTGTGTAATTTAACATATCTTATACTCCGATTTGGAAGGTAACAAAAATAAAAAAAATTTGATGGAACTCACGCACTTTTGCTCTCCTTCCATTCCCCTCTCGTTTTGATATTGGAGTGAGTAAACAACGGTGTTACCCCATACCTTTTGTTCCCTTCCCTCTAAAATTATTTTCTGGAGCAGACCATTAATCTCTTGGCAGCTTTCATGCAAATCTGAATAATCACACATCAGTGGAGGAGACAAGCGGCGACTGGGAGAGGCCTGGTCTCTCTCAATAATTTAATTTTGTTTGCATTGAGTTACTGAATTTAACTAGTTAATAAAATTGATTTTTTACCCTAGCCGAAATATACTTTTCAAGTCACAAGGGCAAGGCATGTGCGATGTGCCTTACTTAAGCACATTTTGTCATTTATATTTCTATTATAAGCTATGATTTGTATCAAATAATTATTTATGGCAAATTAATTATGCTCCAGACTTGTAAATACAACAAGTTTGGATTAACTTTTACATTAAGAATAAAAAATATTTATTAGACATCTTTGTAGGTTTTTAGAACTTCAGACCTAGGCCTCCCTCATTCTACAATCTTGGCTCCGCCACTATCACACATATACAATGGCCGTTGCAGGACCGGCAATGCTCGAGTGCTAGCTATAGAAAATTTTTAAAATTTTATTTCTTTTAATTATTCTTGGTTAAAAAACGAAGCTGAATAAATTGTTGCGAAGTTATTGTCAATAATTCGTTCCTTGCCTAAAATATAACCAGACATGACACGTCTATGTTAAAGCTGTCTTTGAGACCGAATTCCTAATGAAGCAAAATGTGAAAAAAGTAAATCGCAAGAAAAAGGGAGAAGTCATGTTTCAAGCAAAGACTAAATGGGTATAGCAATAAGGGCCGTTTGCAATTTGATCTCAATAATTCCGAGAAAGCACATCGGCTGGAACCTCTTCTGGTTGTCGGGAACGTACTCAACAAGCACGACTCACATCGCCAGCAAGTATCAACCTTACTTCTGCTTGTTACATGTTTGAAACCATATACAAAGTCGGGAGACAAAATTGCTTAAATACAGATTTGGATAAATACAGCTGCATACAAAACCATTTCAGTACAGGATAATTGAAGTAAATGCGCATCTCCTGATTTATCCACGACCGAGCTACAGGTTCAACCAAATTTAACATGTATGGCTTCTCTTTACGAGGACCAGATATGCTCTACATCTGTATGAACTTAAAAATCTTTCAAGTAGTAGAGGTTTGACAAAGAGAAGATAAGTATTTTCCATAACCTCAAATTCTAGCTCACCATTTTGCTTCATTGTTTAAATTCCAAAATTACTTGAGAACTTTTTCTGATCTGCATGCTTTCACTGAAATTGAATTAATAAATTGCCCTTGATTGGCCCCAGAAGAACTTCACAAATTAAAATTCATCAGATGGCCCCAGAGAAACTCTAACTAGTTAAAATGAAAATATTATCACCCAAAATCTAACTAACACAAATATCAGGTACCTAATTAGCTTTCCTTTGTTTGTGTAGCCCCAGGTTTTGCACCGTACTTAAAGAAAGCACCTGTCAAAACATTCCTCTCTCTCCCTTTCAACCTGCAAAAAAAATAAATAATAAATAAAAATCACTGAAAAAGGAAATTGTACAAGTTCATATTGCACCTGCCAAATGCTAGATATCAGAACAGTAGGTTATTGTACAATTAGTAAACTACTGCATGCTCAGTACAGTTACCTTAAAGGCACGCTCAACTTGGAGTTGTTGGCTTTCCTTGGCCTTACCCTTCTCTTTTTTAAACTAACTGCCTTTTCTCTCTCTCCTGAAGCTAATCTTGTCATTTCCAAATCCAACTTGTCATCTTCTCCTTCACCATCATCGAACGCCATCAATTCAGTGCTCGATAAGGTATCATCCTCTTCTTCTTCATCTCCTTCTACAAAAATTATTGGGGTTTCATCTGATGGGTCGTCATTTTCAGAAATTCCCATAAACCCATCATGCAATTGTGGTTGTAGAATCTGGCCTTTCTGGTTGTTAGAGAATTTGCTAATGGTTGGGTCGGAATTTAGGTTTATGATGCAACAGCTGATTTGTTTGTCAACTCGTCCAAATGAAATGCTTCTCTTCGAGAATGTCTCTACAAATCTATAAGAAATTAGTTAAGGGAAATTAGGAACACAACTAATTTTTGAAGTATTAAATGTCAATACTTTCAATAACTCATCCTATATGGTAAATTTCACTCACTTCTTTTTTCAAAAATAAAACAGTTCAAATTCCATTACTATCCAAATTACGGAATAAGGTGCATAACTGCATATACCACAAACATTGATAATATGACCAGACAATTAAAGAAAATTATTATTAACTGGCATAATACTGTGCCAATAAACTACCATTGAGTACTGGTACAGATAGCGTGTACTACATGCTCCAGTCAATGGCGGAGCCAGAAAATTTGACAATGGGGTTCAATAATTTTTAGTATTAATATTACAAGAAATTAAATAAATTCACACTATATATATATTAGAAAAAATTCTCTCTTGGACGAGTTATTTATCTAGGTTTAACCAAAACAATTCATTATGACTGATTATGGATCCAATGATCCTTGAAAAACCCATTCTTGGCTATTCTGATTATTAGTCTTCTTCCGATAGTGCAATTGACAATTTAAACATTAGCAATTGCTAGAAATATTTTACAATTCATTTCAATTTTATTCCACATTATTTCAATGAAGTATAAAAAACTCTATTGAAAAAAAATATTAGGGCTCAAAATATAAAACAATTTTATAAAAATTACAAGTTATGATAATTTTTTTGTCTTCTAATTGAATTATATAAAGTCCTATCCTTTGAAATCGTCAAAGATGAATTGTTATAAAAAAACAAAAGAAGAAAACAAATTAAATCGATTCATCAAAAGTTATTATGGTTATTGATTATATCTTAATCTTTTATTTATCATATCTAATAAAATAAACCAAAAAATCTATATATTGACAAAATAGATTATAAAGTTACATATTCAAGTTCAATTAATAAGTATTGAGCATAAACGTCTCGAAAAAAAGTTAGATTTGGTGAACATATATGATAAAATTCATTCATCAATATGTATGTGCTAATTATTACTAAAAGTGAAAGTTCATGAAATACTCAAGAAGATAAAAATTAATATTTGTGGCAGTCAAATATATATTTGTTATATAATTTTTTTCAAACATGAATAATTTTTCTAAATTCAATATGGGGTTCACTAGTGGAATATTTTTTGAATATATATGGGGTTCAAATATTACATTTCTACAAAAAAATTTCATTTTATAAGTGTAAACTTTTAAATATAGTATTATTTTTCATTAATTAATGGGGACAATTGACCCCCATTTCTTGAACCTGGCTCCGCCACTGGCTCCAGTTATGATATAATATATAAAAGACTGATGAGCTTCTAGCCTTCTACTTATATAAGACCATTGAAAAGGGAAAAAATGTTTTCACCTAGTTGCTGCTTCTTCAGTTGCAAGGTCAACAAAAGCGAAGCCCTTACAAACAGGATCACGTGTCTTCTTATTTCCAGAAATTGCAGGGCTTATATCTAAAATGCCACGGAATCCTTTAAAGGCCATCAGCAAATCTCTATGTATGTTCTTCTTTTTTGGTAGGTTCCATAAACGCACGCGGATCCCACTCCTTGTAGCGCTTGATGCTGTAAACGAGTATTTTACCAAAAACATAAATTAAAAAAAATAAGATTGCTTCTATTCGACTAGAAGTAATAATTTTCTATTTTCCCAAATATTTCAGGCTGACTAGCATTACCTCAACTCTAATTTATCTCACAACAGCAACTACTAACTAATTCCACGATATCAAATTTAAAAATTACCACATTACACCGTTCATTAATTAAATCCAGCAAACTGATGCAACCTCCACTGCACAGTTTTACCAGTATATATCTTAAATAACAATCCATAGAAATTGAGAAGCATAAGATAAATTTTAATCCAGGTTTTTTACAGAATCTGACAAGTATCAATGTGGTCTGCAGACTGCTGAATGTTGTACCAGTCCCAGACAGTAAAGTACAAAACAATCAACCAGAATAGAAAATAAAACAGACAGCAGATTACCAAGAACATTAAAACTCTAAAATAAGGAAACAAAACCTTTTGTTCAGACAACAAGAGACAAACAAACACTAACCAGTCCTATTAGGGACAGTGGCAGAGTTAACTTGTGGTTTCTTCACTCCTTTATTCTTAGGAAAGTCCTTCTTAACCTTAACCTTGGTGGTCGTGGTCGAAGTTATAGCTTGGTCGTTGCGACCTCGTCGCATCTCATTCAACAGCGTCTCCTCCAGTGAGGTGTTGTACCGGATGCCTCCAGCACCAAATCCTCTCGGCTTCCTCCCCTCAAACGCTGCCTCTTCGTCGTCAATTTCATCGTCGAGGTTCCACGTAGCGTCGTCGCCATCGTCGGATTGGCGGCGCTTGTTGAGGTGGGAGCGGCTGCGAGGAGCGAGAGCTGAGGTGGCGAAGGAAAGGGAGAAACGGAGAGGAGGTGAGAAAGGAGGAGGATAGCGAGAGAGAGGTAGTGAAGGTCGGACTGTGAGAGATGGTTGTAACAGCATCGTTTCGGTTTTTTGCGCTTCCTCTCTCTCTCTCGGTTGGATATTTTGAGATATCTTTTCTTTTTTGAGCTTTTGCTTCGTCATAACTATAGGACATAATATGTCTCGTACGATCCAATCTAATTTGTATTCTAATATAGTGCTATCATAACTGTATTTTTCTCCATTAGCCGTCATTTTTTTTTCCTTGAAAAACAACATGAGAAATGATAGATTTTCTTCGTGGGGGAATTATTAAATTTGTGCTTATTTATTATTATTTGGAACTTGGAATTATTTTAATTTTTTCTATTGAGCAAAAAATATTGATTCATCAGGATGCACATGATCGAGTCACGTCATTAGAAAATTAGATCCAAATACCACCTCCAAATTTTGAAATTTGAAAAAATGCTATTGAAAGTTATATCTTTGAAAAATACCACACCAACTCTGACTAAGTTAGAAATTTGTCACTTATCCAGCCCTATTCATACCCAATTTTTCATATTGGCCAAAATACCTACCCTTTTCAAATTTCAATTTTTTTTCCTTATGTTGTGAAAAATTATAACTTTTGAGAAATTTTTAAATTTTAAAAAATTTCATAATTTCAAATTTGATTATTTGAAATTCAAATTTAAAGTTTTTATGTCTTGCAAATTGAATGCTTTTAGAAGTTGTTAAATTAGAGAGCAATAATTGCTATAACAGTAAACAAGAAGTTTATGAGGGAAACAAACCTGTTGTGATGTTCATAGTTTATTCATGTTTGCGGTGACATGACTAATTCAATAAATGACATCTCAAGCTTTCTTCTAAAAAAACACAAATATATAACGTTAAAAGATATAAAAGTATAAGATACTTATTCAATAATTTATATTTGATAATACTGAAAAATGAATTTGAATAGGCATTAAATTATTGGAGGAAACTAAGAAAAAAAGATTGAAGTATTAAGATAATTATTTAACCATGAAGGGTCCCTGCCATCTATTTGTTCTGTTTTCTAGGTAATGAAGATTATGAATATTATGTTAGTGTTGTCCTAGAGGATCTGTTTGAGAATCTGGGCAAAGCAATAATAGGAGGATGGTAAGCATACTTTCATTATACAATATTGAACATCAATGAATACAGTTCCAAGTAAATTTTCATTATGCAAATTTGCTGAGACTTTCCAATTATTACACTGCATTTTTCCCTTAATCTTTAATGATTAATTTCGTGTGGCGCCTATTGGCTTTAATTATTTGATCTTCAAAAAGTAAAAAGAATTTCATTTTGATATGTTGATCAATCTTTTTAATAATAATAATAACAGCAGCAACAACAACAACAACAATAATAACACTAATAATTATAACAATAAAAATAACAATATATTAAAATTGTAGAAAATTGAGGAAGTTCTCGCTGAAGACAACACGCTTATTTACTGGCATGTTCATCTTCTTCTTAGAAATGGGAGGAAAAAAAAATACTTGAAGTGCATTCTTACAAAATTTTCGGAAGTCCCACAGACTTTCTCTGAATAACACTCCATATATTCGACTCCATCGACATTAAATTCATTAAACACCATGCCTGAATAGATTATTGATCAAATGTGTATAAGTAAAGAAAACCCTAATTGAAAGAGAAAAACAATTGAAGTGATTTTTCATTATTCTGCACAATACAAGAAATAATAGGTTTATGTAGGCTAATAATATAGGATACCCTCCTCAGTCCTTGATCAGTATAACTGATTCTTAAGTCTAATAACAGTAATCCAAACTTCAAATTAAATAATACCTTTCAGTACAAAAGGATTACTAATGGTTGAAATCATTTTTATCCGATGTTTGTCTTGATCGTCCTTCTTGTGCAGGGATAATGCGCTCATTTTTGGCGTACATTCTCCTATTGTGACTTGGGCACATGGATATCTTTTTTTGTTAGCAAAAGGAAGCGATCCATTAAACTTCTCCCAAAATAAGTTCGTGGCTGAAAAAGTAATTTCTTTTAGAACGCGGCCTTGTTTCTTAGGTGCGGCTGTGAAAAATGCTAAAGAGATAATCTTCTTCAACTTTCCCTTAAATACATCTGCCAAAACCAAAACAGAGATGTTAAACTATGCCTGAATCTTTAGATTGTCGTGCTCACTATAGTATAGTGCAACAGTGGACAATACACCCTTATTTGTATCTATTTTGGACGTTAGGATAGCTGCCTAAAAAAAAAATGAGAGCTTGCTTTTCTTTTAATCGTATCATATGTCGTTGGATCTAAATTGAACGAATTAGATAAATTTATTTTACTGGAAGAGTTGAAATGCTGATCTCATCTCCTTAGTCAGTTCATCAGCTTGAAAATTGGAAGTTGCCAAGCAATCCATAGTGCGACATCTAAGCAGACATGATGAATGTAGATCGTAGGACTTTATTCGTCAGATCTAATAACACAACAGTAACAATATGAACATTTGCTGTTGCGTCGCTTAGTTAACATTACAAGTTCAAAAGAGTAATCTTCAATCACAAAAGTCTGATTTCTTTTTATTTTTTTTTTTAAGTCATTAAAGCCCGTTTCTGGTGTAACATTCTGATGTATATCAGAGGGGAGGTTGGTATTCCAGCAGCTTACACAATTAACGTGGTGATTCCCTCATCTTCTCTATAAATTATAAAATCTTTTGGGTTCCCCTCATTCACACAACAAACTGTTTGTCAAACCGCACGAGGCAGTTGGCTAAAGAACAATCTGTAGAACTGTACTGTGTAGTTCCATTTTCCAGAACCCAGCCTAACCAAGCTAATAGGAGAGTTTAGATTAGCTCTAAAGTCACAAAAGCAACATACTTACTCTTGTATTGCACAAGTTATCTTCACAATGAAACTTGTTAACCAATATTTCAAAAGTAAAACTGATTCATACAGAGCGGCAAGAGCAACACACATATAGATATAGTGCAAGATAAGACAATTATTCAATACATTAAAGTTCAACAATACATTATAAAATTATAAGCTTTGTTGCAGTCCTCAAAGACTCTAGTTATCAGCTGCATTGGCTATACAAATCTCTCCTTTTTTTTTTTACCTAAAATTAGAGATATAATTACAAATGCTCATAGACAAGGGTTAAATTCTCCCTGAAAACAGAACCATCTAGGTTCCAAATCTTTTGCTATTGTACCAATGCACAACATGTGCCTCAACCTCTGTTCCTGAAAAACAAAATGTAGCGAAATGAGATCGAACAGCAATAAAGCTTACCATACATTCTTGGGAGTACTGCCAGAAACCAAGAAACATTATAAAATTAAATAGTGTTAATTTCAAGTTTTCAAGGTTTATATTGAGTTCCTTTATACTCTTTTTACTGCAATTTCTGATCTGAAATTTGATTCTCTGTTGTCAGTTTGTATGATAGAATAATAAAATTTAAGTACTAACACAAAAGAATGACATAAAAAGTTAAGCTAACAGTTTTTAATTGCACGCATCTTACATCAACATTGAAGGGTTTGAAAATATATATAGATTAACATAGATTGCTAATGGTATAACAAGGTTTGTTGCAGTACTACACCAGATTTTTAACCTAAGTTGAGGTATATGAGACTCTCATGCCCGACTTAGGGAATTCAAATCTAGTACTAATCCATATTTGAACTCTGAGATTGTGCATCAGAGGAGAAAACATGAACCTAATCAACTAAAAATCTAGTTCATCACATCATATCAAATATTATAGAAGCATTGCAGCATATAAGATGATAAGTGATAACAACACTGAAAAAAGAAAACAACACATTGAAAAAAAGGATATTACCTTTTTGAACAGATTTAAAAACATGGAGGCAGAACTTCTATTAGTTCTCAGGCCTGAAAATATGAGGTTATGTTATGAGAAATTTAGTTTAGTTCGAGAGTTCATCGCTACAAGTTGAACTATGACTACTAACCAATGGGGGTACTTGAACTGGCTTTACTTCATTTTTTTAACAAATGTGGCATACATATTTATTCAAATCTGATGTATTAAGCTCCAATAAACCGATAGTCTTTAAAACACCCAAGCAGTCATGTCAGTGAAATAGTAAACCATAAAAGTTCACTTTTTACCTATTTTCACCTAACAGATTAAGTAGTTCACTCCTAGGTATTTTAACTTTGGTTGCTTGCTCACGCGCTTCAGTGTCATTCACGACACCTCGGCATCTCTGAGACCCGCATGAACAAGATAGCTGTTCTCCTGCTGAGAAAAATCTGAAACACAACAATAATACAACATAAAAGCAAGCACACAATCAAGTGCTATTATTAAATCAAAGGCACTGAGAAGCATGAGGGTAAGCCCCTCCCACCACAAGTGATTCATAACTTAACATGACATTGCTGACAAAAGCCTTAAGTTTCTAATATTAAGAAAATCAGTCTTTTGTATTAAATTCTAGAAAATAAAAATCTAATAGTCCAATTTCACAGTAATTTTATTCTCTATTGAAGAATTTAGTTTGTTCATTAGAACTGATCACTTCCAATGCAAGAACAATAGCACTTCAAAGAGAAGTCATTGTCTTAGCAGATTTATTGAGAAAAGAAGCTGGTTTAAAGGAAAGCAACCCAACCTGTAGTCATAAGTAAGTTCTTCCCATTGGTTAATATCGCGCTTTGCAAAAATGATGATATGCTCAGTCCCTCTCACACTTATCATCCTCGAATAACAATTTGGCTGTGGTTACAAGAGCAAATAATAAAAATAAGATGGCTCATGCTCAATAATCAAGAAACACACTCTTATGTACACCTGCAAAGCCTACAACCAAAGTACCTGTCCTAAAACCAAAGTACATAACACAAACTTCCCATACAAAAACATCATGCATTAACCTACAACCAAAGTACCTGTCCTTTCCCTGCTTAAAAAAATGGACAAATGGACACAATACGACCTTGTCTTCCTTAAAAGTGTTAAGCCATGGTATAGGTGAGAGCTATTCCATTTTTAGCAAGTACAAAAAAATTATTTGTTTATTTGTGGGGGAGATAACGGACCTCACAAGAGTGGTTAATAAGATGGGCAATGGATCCAGCACGAGTGGCATCAACAACACGCTCATCATCTATCCTGAACATGTATGTCCCTGCTCCCTACAGCCAATTTATATGTAACCACAGATTAAGGAATTTTACAAGTCACAATCCCAATAGGTTAATCATCCAAGTTCGTCAGATTTAGTTAACATGAATTATAGAACAAATGGAACAATAGGTGTGAGAAATGCAGTTAATCCTTACAACTAGTGAGTTGTATGTACGCCGCTCCCTTATATCCGCAATAACTGGCCGTACCACTTCTCCAATATACTCAATAACCTATAATAGTGTTTTGACAAAAACAAATATGCCTATTAGTAGGAAATTAAAGTACCATATATACTTTTAATGAAACTTCATAATATCATCTTAATGATTTATAAGAAAATATGTACCATATCTCCTGCTTTATGTGGAACTTTTGCAAAAACACCAAATCCATGGATCTTTGATTTACCTGTCATCAGATATCATGTGGTTGTTTAGGTGACATTTCATGAAAAAAAACGCAAACAATTTTGAGTATGTTAGTTAGGAATCTCCTTAGCAACATCATCATTCCCAAATATCGAACCAAAGGTCACTAAGAATATCAGGAAAAAAAAAAAAGGAAATGGACAGGGACAGGGAATCAACCTATTCAGCACCATAATAGTTTGGGCCCACAGGTGAAAATCAGCCCGTAGCCTTGTACAGTTGTATAGTTATCTTTTCAAAGATTACACACAAAAAAACTAACCAAAGGCAAGTCTTCTTCTGAAAGTGCCTTTCATATGCATGTATTTCTCAGCCATAGAGGAAATGTTATTGGCCAGAGAATCTTCCTGGACCAAAACATCAGACGATCCGAAAACTTGCATGGACTCTGTGCATGGGATTCGCCCAGATACCCCATTCTGACGACTTCCAGTTACTAGGTATGGCCAGTTCTCCACATATAGGCGCTTTGCTGAAGCTGCAGCTAGAACTTCTGGCTGCTTTTGGCCCCTTCTCCTCAAGAAGTCATATGGTTCTTTTCCCAAAAAAAAAAAAAAAAAAAAAAAAAAAAAATAGGTCCTGTTGTATGAAACTGAAAATGTATATTCAATACATTGGGTAGCAACTTTTGACACAATCTGACTCAGGTAATCAGCCCTAATGAAGTGTGTCAATATTTTTGAACTAGCTCCACAATTGACTTGTGGATTTAATTTTTTTTAATTGAAAAGGTTAAACAGCTAAAATAAAATTTTATTTAAAATTGCTATCAAATCAACCAGAAGTTTAGAATTCAACAATAATTAGCCATTTTTGCAATTTTGCTAACCAAAATATCATACATTATTTCAGGCCCCTTGAAAAGAGTAAAAGTGCACGAGGTACAGCATTATAATGTAAAAACAGACCCAACCCCAAACTGGTGCATTGCTGACAATGCCAAAGGGATATAGACCAAATTAGTTTCAACTGGTGCCACCCAACATTTAGAAATACATTACTTACGCAAAAGCTTTCACTAATGTTTTCAAAAGAACTATAGTGACTATTTTCCCAATTTTTTTTGTGAGAGAGGAAAAGATGCAACACAAAAACAAAATTTATTTGAGCTGCGGCATTCTAAATATTTCTGTAGGGCCAACAGTTAAGATAGGAATTGATAACACTAATTCTGACATTATCAACCTAGTACTTCATACAATTTCAACTTTTCATTTTAAAAACAAAAGAAATGCCGGGGTCAGCATAAAGGAAAATGGGCATACCGCATCTTGCACATCCAGATGGATTTGGTGGGGGAATGCCAGAGTCAGTTCCAGTGGTGGCCCCTGGAGGGTTAATGCTTGAATTAGGGTTAGCGTTGATGTTTTCAGATGGGGACAGATGGCGTTCTTTAGATGGTTGTCTATGCTTCTTGCAATAGGAGAGGAGACGTATACACTGCTCTTCTTCATCATCATAAGACATCAGATGGATCTTATCCTCATCTTCAAGCTACACAAAAATAAATGACTCAATAATGGATCAGTGAATGAATAACCAAATAAACAAATAAAAGTATAGAAGGACAACATTATTAAGTCAACACCAGTTGGATGTGGCCTTTTTCTTCTTTGAGGCTTGTAACAACAAAACTTAATTTCTTTAGATTTACTAAATTTTTATCATCTATTTGCTTGAGCTTGCATATCACAGGCAAGAGACGACAATGATTTACAGGGGTGAACACACAAACAAAAAAAACTATCAACTAACCTCAACACAAAGGCCAGCAGCACGTGCGCACAGAGGATGGTATGCAACACAGCAATTGTGATGAGAACACTGAATCAAACACAAAAGCATATTGATGAAATCGATCTCCATAGTCCATACATAGAAGATTGAAACTTATTTTGACAAAACTAAAATATAGGATCCAGAAAAATACCTGAATGCAAGCCCCATAAGGAACTGTGCAGATGCTGCACAGAAGTTTCCACCGATCCTGGTGTAGTTTACCAAAACACATGTGCATTAAAAAATATATATTTGACCATCCAATCAGAAGTAGAAAACAGTTAACCAACGTAACTGTTTAGTCCTACTTTAAGCCTTTAAGCTGTTGGTTCAAACATTTAATTGTGTAGTTTAGAATTAAATTGCCAGCACTGATGAACCATATTAGCCTCAATTTACCCGCAATCATGCGATTCAACACTACAGCAGTTATTGTTCTAAGCGTTATAAAATGTTGATCAGTTCAAAATTTTGGATCCTAAATTTGGAATCCTTAGTCGATTTTAAATTGCTATCAGTTATGAACCATATTCGCATCACACCCAGAATTGTGCGGTTCTATACCAAAGCAGTATTGTGCAACACATTGTAAAAATATTAATACTGGTCATACCAAAATTTGGGATCTCAAATTTGACATTTATGAATGTAGTCCTACGCATTCAGAAAAAAACTGATACAAAAGAGATAGAAGTATCAAAACCTTGTTTATTCTGCTTATCCCATCAATAGGCTCCATTCTCTTTATATCTGATAAGCATGTTTCTGAAACAATTTAATTTAAATTTAGTAGAGTGTTTCATACTCTTAATTCAAACTGAGGCTTCTCAAGTTAATAAGATAATGAATCTTAAATATCTTGTAACCTGGAATCCAGATAGCACAAGCCAAGTGGGCCCATCGACCATCAGTTGTTTGTTTCATTGCGCCACCTGTAATCAGAAATATCAACAAACAGAAGAACAGAAAATGGCCTTAGGAATAGTACAGGCACTACATTCTGCTCTAACTTCTAATGACCATTATAGGAAAGATAAGTATGAACATGCAAAGAACACTATATATGATGAATGATGTCCGTACTATAAAAGGTAAAGAGAGAAGGTATAGCTACTCTCATTAAGTATGAGAAATTGAGAAGCTAAAAGGAGTAAAGGACCCACAGATACACAGGTTGCCTGAGGATTAATTGTAGTGATTGGGCTTACATTACCCAATCATTGGGAACCAAGGATCATATCACATCAAAATCTCCAATATCAGAAACATGAATATTGAATAATGAAGAAATACTGATAAATAAATAAAAAAAACCTGTGATAGGGCACAAGCAGCATCTTGGAGGTGAGTCGGGAGCACCTGGTCTACAAAAGTTGCACAGCCAAAGCACGCCATCTAAGGGCTCCAGTTCACCATAGCATCTAGCATGCACCTAAAGGAAATAAATATACACAAAAGAAAATCAGAAATAAAATATGCTGACTATTTTGAGTCGAACCAAAAAAAAAATTCAGGCTAGGATAAATACTGACCATCATTCGACATTTATCACACTGCAAGAACAGATTGTCCTCGTACTCCTAGCAAGTTGAAATGGAAAAAAGTTGAAAATTAAATAAAATGAAAACACAGCACTATTAAAGTTCTACTTGTATGTTGCCATAGACTCTGGAAGTGCAAAAAAACAGTGTATAAATAATTGTTCATATTTTCAATACTGCCATTTTGTGATCTCAAGGTACTACACATAACCAGTGTATTTAAAAACATGCACACACACTTAAACAGAGATAATCTGTTTGGCACCTCGTCCATGTCACAGACATTGCATCGATCCAGATCTTTCCAGTCAACTCTGACAGCTCTATATCCGAGAAGGACATCTCCATTTTCAAAATATTTCGTACATAGTCGTGCATTAGGCAATCCCTAATAGGTATCAAAAGATATGAAAGTAATTAAACTTAAGTTGCATTGTAGCAATAATTGCTTTCCCTTGTTTTGTTCAATATGTAATTGCACAAGTCAAGGTTAAGTATTTTGTATACCAAATATCTTGATGGTCTCATGCTGGAATACATACCTGAATAAGTTGGATAACTTGAGAATTGGAGAAGCCAAACATGTGACAACCAGATTTATGGCTTTGGAATTCCTCCTTTCCAGCACTGAGACCATTTATCTGACTCTGACACTTATTGATTTGGCTGTATATCTCCCTCCAACAAACACTAGGTGTGGACCCCTCAATCTGCAAAGTTAAACAAAGTCGAACACACTTTCACAATGCACAAATAAAAGAGATAACATGAGTTAATTAGGATTATGTCCAACCTGATATCCATCTTCTGATGTAACTCGAAATAGTGGTCGTGCCTTAAATTTTGTATTCCTTAAAACTTCCATTTTGTATGATGTCACCATGCTTGGATCTACAACCAAATCATATCAACGACACAGAGTCAGGGGCAACAGAAGTTGATAGAGTTGGAGCAGATTGGGGATTAATGTACCTTTTGTTGATTTGAATTGGCGAAAAGCAGTATATCCTTCAGGCCATATATATTGCTTGGTATGAAAATGATCAGAATCGCATACAATTTTTCCTGGAAAAATAATATGCAATAAAATAAAATAAAATAAAAAACTAATTGGTAGCTTGCTAATCACAAGTATTTTCCATATTAAAAGAACCTGCCTAGGCTAGTGACACGAAGATCTTCCAGGGTTAATTCAACAAAATCAGTCGCTTCCTGTGCATCTGAATTGTTAGTAGCTAACTCTACATCATCACAGTCAGAAGAAATCTTAGATTTGTCATATTTAATGGTCGTCTGTAGCTTAAGCATTATAGCTGGAAGTTGTTGCGAACTTAGATACCTAACAAAGAATAAAAATAAAGAAAAATATTATTAGAAATAAATGCATACAGTGATCAGTGTGAGAAACCTAAAACATCGTGAAATGAGACACTGCTACATGTATAAGAGGCTAATAAATAGAGTTTCGCAAATAATTTCTTTTATCTCACTTCAACAAAAAAAGGCCATTCTTGAGTTTGCAGATGGAAAACCCTTTTTGAGATGCTAGGAACGAAGAGGCCCAAGTAGCAGATTTCGAAAAAAGGTACATTAAATATGGAAATTAGTGCTCAGACCCTCTAATTCCAAATTGATCTCAGCATTTCTGTTTTGCTTTCAAGTACATATCAAAATTCTGGTGAATATAATTATCTGTTGAATATAATTAAATATAATTAGGTTAAGTGGTAAGGCTATTCCTCGCTTATTTCCCAAAAAAAGAAAAAAGTCATTAGGTTAAGGTATGAAAAAATTCTGGTGTGATATAATTATCTTTTTAATTCACTTAACCCTTTTTTAAACAACAGTTGGGCATTGATTGCTAGAACAGAAAATTAGGGTGTCAAAGAGGAAACACAAATGTTGAGTCCAATTTGCAAAGTAGAAAAAAGCAGTAATAATGTCTATAATACGAACAATTTGGCCTCATCTAAGCTTCTGTAAAAGTTCGCTTGTTTGCACTTGGTATCCAAAGATGAGAGAAGGCCATTCAGAAATGGTATCGCCTGCTTCGGCTTAATCCTGAAAACAAAACAATAAAACCAGTCATTTTCCTTAGGCGCAATCTTATTATTGTTGTTGGCACAATAATTCCTTTGTTATTATTTTCCCTTTCCTATAAAACCATTTTTTAACCAATTCCTTTGTTACTTTCCCTTTCTTATAAAATCTTTTCTTTTACCATTCCTTTGTTACTTTCCCTTTCTTATAAATCCTTTTCTTTTACCAATTCCTTTGTTACTACTTTCCCTTTCTTTTATAAGAAAGCAGAAATAGCCTCCTATAGAATCACATGTAGGTTCACTTATAATCAGAATCGTAGAGAGAGAGAGAGAGAGACGATTAACAAAAGCACGAGGATGAGAGAGAAAACTGAACTTTTGTGATTAAAATAAATGTCAAATAAAGGGCATTAAAACAATTGATTATTTTGCAATGCTTGCCTTAATTGGAGGTGTATAACTTCACTACTCGAAAAGGTTTTCAAATATGCATAACCAGTTCACCACAAGATAAAGGCAACTATATAGAAACACAGACTGATAGACATTCTATCATTTGCGGCAATCAATTATATTACGCAATCAACTATTGCGGTACTGTTGAACATGCAATATGATTCCAGCTATGGCCGCCACATTCTATCGCTTGCGGCAATCAACATATTTACGCAATCAAATATTGCGGTACTGTTGAACATACAATATGATTCCAGCCATGGCAGTAAGGTATCAACTCTACCATTGATTGTGTGTTTGTGTGTTGAATATATTGATTTCTAAACGAGTAAGAACCTTGCAAAATCATGAGTGCCAAAAAACTGCACGAGAATGGATTGGCTTAGCCGGTCTGCCTTCAATCCCTTTTTCTCACATAAATCCGATTCATCCACCACCACAGCAGGCCACATTGCATAGCCTGTCACAACCAAACCAACAAGTATTAGAAAAGGAATTTAGATGCATGCAGATGTGAAAGAGAATAAGGGAGGGACAGAGGTCCACCCGTTTATCATTTTCCTTCTTTGGTTCTGTCTGGAACTGTGGCTTGACTGCACAATTTGGAGCAAATAGAAGAAAAGGTGGGTCAACCAATGGTCAATTTCATGATTATGGCCAAAAATTTTCCAAATTAAAGGAACCAATACTTGTGAGACACACTACTATATGTACAAGCTCTAATTTCATAGGAGTTGAAACTGCAAAACATTCAATAATAAAATAGAACATGGTACAACCAAGTTAGTTCCTCAATTCAGTTTAAAATAATCACACACAAACCCTCAATTGTGCACTCAAAACTCCAATTTTCAGTTCAGCACAATCTGCATCGGTCTATCAAAAGGATAATCTCTCCTGTTTGAGACCGAAAGTACCTGTGATCTTTGCCCATACAACATCACCAGGATCCAGGTCTTGGCAGTCATGAAAACTCATAGCTAATCCAATCAATTCGTTATGCAAATTCTTCTCTAAGTTAGTTGAGCCACATTTCAGATTCAGCTGAAGCATCTCTTCAATGCTGATGTTGAACTTTATTCTCTCTTCAGAGATGCTAATTGTCTCCTTATCTCCATCTTTGTATTCCACCTAAATTTTAAGTGTGGCACAACTCAGTATTTGCAGCCAAGTAAAATTAACCCAGCTGAGAGTAATTGAAGCATGAATACTGAAACCAGTCCCTACATATCTAATTAAATCATTTAATTAGATACAGTTGATACTATGCTATTGAAAATGATTGTGATGCAAAAATCCTTGTTTCCTTAATTTTGCAGTTAAGAATCCATCCAGCCTCCATGGTGCAAGCAAGCCTTGATCCATTAAATTTGGTTCAATTAATAGCAATTTGCCAGGTGATAACTCAGATAAGGCTCCCAAATTAGCAATAAACGTGCTTAATAGAAATGCACAAGCACAGACAAAATAATAATGTAGAGTTATTCTTTGTTCTGAAAACAAGTACCTCGTTAACAAACAGATAAAATAATAATGTAGAGTTATGCTTTGTCTTGAGAACCAGTATTAGCATTACATGTTCACTTGCAAGCATATAAATTAAAGAAAAACTAAACTATTACTTTCCATAATAAGCTGCGAGTCAGCTTTCTTTCCTAATTTTGAAAACTACTGGTATTGAAAAAAACCATAAAGCTTGTGAAATAGTTTAAGTCGCATACATTATGCTTTTTGGTTTCTTCGGAATAACCGATAATTGAACCCTTGTACCAGTAATCATCCAATGGCCAGAATACCTGCAAAGAGAGAATAAAAATATTGTAAATAAACTAAAAGAATTTTTTTTCCCTTAAAAGAAAAGAACAACCTGAAGACAATTAATTGGATTAAACTTGCCTTGCATTCTAGACCAATGAATGCACTAGGATCAGCACCTTCAATCTCCAACCTAGACCAAAATGACGAAAATGAAACAAACAATAAAGTAAAATATTAGTTGGTAGAAGGGGAATAGAAACCAAATTCAAGCTCAAGAAATAGGTTTCTTTCCAAGTAGAAGGGAATTATTTCTGGACAAATTCAATAAAAAGAGCAACGTAACTTGGGTTTCTGATTTAAAAAAAAAAAACATATGTTTTTCGTTTATTTTGTTCTTTTAACACCAACTTATCAAAATTTACTTAATAAAGTACTAGACAAGCACAATAAACAAAACATAATTGCAGGTTTATTTTCCTACCCCAGTAAAAAGTTAAAATTTATTTCATACGAAAATAGCATAGTCAGTGATCATGCTTAATTCAGTGCCAGTAAACCCAGCACTATAATCCTTCAATTGGAACTTACTCAACCCATCTTTTAGCATGCCGCGAGGAAGCCTTGTTGGTGGATCCCGAACCCGACCCGTTAGCGACCCGTTTCCTCTTCTTAACCTTCTCACTACTGTCTCCACTATTCCCGGGGCTTTTTCTCTCGATTCCCGCATTCCCTCTCAACCTCCTCTCCTTAACCTCCAATTCCACCTTAGTCCCAAGCCTAGAGAGCTCCTTTTTGGAGCTGCTATTCCTCCTCACCCTCCCCTTCTTATTCTCAGATTCCGACTCCCTCTTCCTCTTCCTATGATAAACGATCGCGGGCTTTTCATCAATGCAGTTCTGAGGAACGGTCGCGGAATAGATTTGATCCAACGAGATCAGTCGCTTCGATTGAATGCCGTCCGACTCCTCGTGCTTCAATTTCTCTTCTTCTTGCTTGGAATTCTCGTCCATTGCCAAACCCACCATAGCAACGAGGGGTGAGAGAGAGATCGCAAGCGCGACGAGGAGTGGCGGAGCCCTCTAGGCGATCTAGGGTTAGGGTTTTTGTTGTCTGGCGTGGAAAGAGAGAGAAATTTGGGGAAAATGGGGGGGAAATTTTGCTTTTTTCCCGCGCCAGAGAGAGAGAGAGAGAGAGAGAGAGAGAGAGAGAGAGATGGCCGTCCAGACCAGACCCAGGACAATGGGAGTGGCAAGCGTTTTATACACTAGTGGGAGTGTCCGTCCGTCAGTGTGATTTTTCTCTTTTTTATTTTTTTCTCTTTTTAATTTTTATTTTCGTTTTCTTTTTTGGAAAGGATTTAGGTCGGAATTTGAAAGGGCCAATGTACGGTTTTTGTATTTGTATTCGATATTGTGAAGATTTACTGAAATGATTTTGTACATTGGATATTGGAAGATACAATGTATCGTTGTTATAGCAAATCTTTTTTCGGTTTTAGAAGATCGCCTATTGAATTTGGGTTCATGAATCAATGAATCATGAGGGACTAGAGAATCTTTTTATTATTTTTTTTATATCATAGATATCAAATGGACAACGGTTGAATATTTGAATATCATGCGAAATGGATTATCTTGCATTGGGTTGAGATGTTATATTTATTTATTAAGATAAATTTTGCAGTGGATTGTTTTTTTTATATAATATGAACTAGTATGTAGATTATTTATTAAATATTATAAATAATTGTGATTGATTTATTGAATAAATTAGTTATAACTTAATCTTTTATATGTATATAATTAATTAATTACCATTGAGCATTGACCGTTTTGTTTACCGTATGTATTTCTTGAATCCATCTTACAGTTTCGCCAAGTGCAACTTCACTCGCGACACGCTACCATAATAATGCCACGTATGCATTGCTTGCGTGCTTACCTTCGGTTGTTTCTTCAAAACGAAAAAAAAAAAAAAATAGAAAAAAGGAAAAATAAAACGCACTCACATTTAAGGCGCTCAGGCCGTTACAAATTTCCTGCTTGTATGTTCGCGTGAATGACGATATTTTTTAAGCAGATCTAACTTATCGTGGCAAAGCAAAGAGGAGACGACCGTGAGGGAGTAAACATTTTGTTTACATTAATTACAAAACTGTAGATCGAAGGTAGACTCCACGTCTGCCGCTGTATTTTTTACTGGGTTGGTCTAATTAAAATTGGACGATTAAGATCAAATCAACTTATCATTATATAATTAATTGGGTAATATGCAACAACCAGAGACAATTTAAATGGGGAAAATAGAATGTCATGTCCTCCGGGGTCGTTTGTTTGGAGCTTAAGAGGTTGAAATCAATGAACCATGAGGGGCTATAGAATCTTTTTATTATTTTTTATATATCATAGATATCAAATGGACAACGGTTATCCGAATATTTAAATTTTATGCGAAGTGGACTGTCTTGCATTGGATTGAGATGTTATATTTAAGACAATTTTTGCAGAGATTGATTGTTTTTATATTTGTATATGAACTGATATATACTATATAGATTTATTCAAAATTAGATCGAATTAGATTCAATAAATTAGTTGAAGCGTAATATTAAAAAAATAATATTTTTAAATGTTGATTACCACTGGTCATTTTATTCACCGTATGTATGGCTTGAATCCATCTCTCAGTTTCGCCAAGTGCAACTTCACTCGTGACACGCTAGCACAATATGGACACGTATGCATCGCTTGCGTGCGTACCTTTGTTTTTTTTTTTCTGGAATGAAATAAAATGAAGTAAAAAGCACTCCCGTTTATACAGGCATTTAAGGCACCGGAGCCGTTACAAAGTATGGATAATTCACATCTGCCTCTTGGGTTGGTCTGATAAAAATCGGACGATTTAGATCAAATCAACGTATCATTATATAATGGCAAATTCTGCCACGTGGTCAATACTCTCGTCAATTTGTTTTACTCGGCCTGAAAAAATGGTTTGAATCGGGCTTAATCCGTCCGCATGACAGAATCTTATATAATTACTATTAGTAATTGAGATATACATACTACAAATTATTATTTAATTTTCAGTTATTTCAACGATTTCATTTTTTTAATTTTAGTTATTTAACACGATCTGTTTGATTTTAAATCACAGTCCACTATAAGTAAAACTATAGTACGTAGTTGTCATTTTTCTATCATATCATAAGCACGCTCCTCAAAAAACGATTTTAAGTTCGAACCCACTATATATTTTCTTCACTCTTTCCATGTTAATAATAGTCATCTCCCCTCCCACTGTTTCCATAAATGCATACACATTTTCAATGAACACATCCACTCGCTCATAAATGTTTCCACTTTCCTTCTCAAGTGTATGAGTTTATGAGCAAGACTGGAATATTGTTAGTTGAGAAAAATTAAAATATCTTCGATTAGCGGCTGTTCCGTTCTTTGTGTTCTAAAATGTTTCAGAAAAAGTACAGTAGAAAAAAAAATGAAATCTCGTAAACTATTCCGTAAAGTACCCCTAGTAGAGCATTCTTCCCAGCCGTGGAATTGTGCTGATACATCTTACACAAAATAGCACGCCAATCTATACATCACCAAAATAGTGAGTTGCAAAAAAAAGAAAACAGTCATCTTGCTCTTTTTCAGTGCTCCATTCGGGGGACCGTGATTCGGAACCATTAAATGTATATAGTATGGATCAGACATTTGTGTTTAGTTCGAGATAATGACGGCTCACCAGTACTGAGATGTGCAAAACCATTTAGAGGCCGTACTGAGGGTCCCAGAGTCCATATGTGGGTTTAATGGATATTGTATTAGTTTGTTTACTTATGCAATGGAAGTGGCGGAGCAGATTCATTTTTCTTTGCAAAAAAAAAAAAATGACAGCATTTGAACGCTATGTCATTTAATCCATCTCCAAATTTTTTTCAATAACCCAATATTGCTGTGGAGATATGCCATAGAAGCTAGTACATGAATCATATAAAACAAAGTTTTAAAACAGAAAAAAAAAAAAAAAAAAACATCGACGAGGCTAACGGCTGTGCATTCTCATATTATTATCATCACTATTATTTTCTAATCAGGGCACCACAAGGTACTTGAGCCGAAAAAAAAAAAGAACAAAAAAGGCAAAAGCAAATACACTCTCCCCGTTGGAATACAAACTAATATACCCCTCACAGAAAAAATAATACAAATTACAATAATCAAAAGATAACAATAACAATACAACCAAGAACCTTCGAGCCCACAACAGATAAAACATTGACTACAGGGGCCTAGAATGTTCTAGAAAATTTCTTGATCTCATACAAAATAGACGAAATAGAGACCAAATCCTTGTTCAGAGCAGAGCCTCCGTTAATCCTCTTAACACAATCAGAGAGCCTCGTGTAGTATAACAAAAGCTGGGTAAGTGTGGCCTTTAAGATCTCCATACCACACAAAAAGTTACTAAAAGAGGTTATCACATCTTTATGCATTAGTTCTATTGCAGCCTTCCATCTTGATCCAAAGTCTTTGATCAGCGGTTCTACCTCTTGTACAGTAGGCTGCTTATCCCCTGCTGAACCAGGTTCTTCAGCTACAGAGAAAGATAGGAGTAAAGCACAACTGCACTAGAGATAGAATGATACTAAATGTTGTACGGTCCGTGTAATTACACAGTGACTCCTATTGGTCTAGGGCCCCACAAAAATTAACTAAAATACAATAAATGAAAAGTTTAATTGTAAGTAACACTCACATGCACGTGTTTTGACGAATCTAATGAGATCACTAAAATGCTCCAAGAGCAGCTCTTCCTGTTAAAAATAAAAAAGGAACTATCAAGTCCTCTAGCTGACAAATATAATAAGGCCAAATGAAATATAATTTGGTAAGAGAGATTTGGATTTTTGAAGACCAAAAATGCTCATGCAAATAAATAAACAAAATCTCATTGGAAACATTATTTGGTGTGTGTAAAAACAACCTAAAGTTGTGAAATTAAGAATCATTTTAAGTCCAAATTAGCCAGTCCAACCACTATGTGCAATTAAGTATCAATTGCCCTTGATTGATCCCAATCAGAATCATGTTTAGGTGCAGTTGCGCAACTGAGAATTATTGAAGCCAAGAAGAAAACAAAGTAACAAGAAGGTCAAGTTGGTTATAAAGGTACTTTACAAGTTGCTACATAACATTCCATACCAGAATCTAACCTAAAGAACAGTAGCAACATGAACTTTAACCCCGTTTATACCCAGCTCCTACGTAAGCATATAGTTAGCAGCGAATATTATTCTTAAACTCTCTTAAACAATCTATTTAATTTACTACATGAAAGAAACTCACAACATAAATTGCAATATTGCTTTTCAGAATCTCCTCGAAGTGCAACTGCGCTTTTCCTCCCTCCGTGCCAGCTTCCTGAACATTAAAAAATTGGTCACATTTTTTTTTTTTTTTTTTGAAATAAGTGGTTAAAGCCACCTCTTTCCTTTTTATTCAGAAAAGATTACCCAAAGTTTTACACAAACGATCCTTACAAAACATCATCACACAAAGCTAACTGAGCCGGCACTGGTACCCCACCTCTTTCCTTTTTATTCAGAAAAAATTGGTCACATGAACCTCAAGGGAATAGATTTATCCAACGTTTCTAGCAATACCAGGTAATAATTACAAGCAACCAAATAAATTTCTAGCTCATGTATGATAAAATTGGCATTCAGTTTTTGTCTATAAAATAGCACTGGATCTGTTCCAAGATTTCATGAGGGTCCTATCAGAAACTATTTCAATTGACTGTGTCTCAAAAATATACTATACTGGCAACACCAGAAATGCCTGGCATATCCTTTTGAAGCACGAGGCAATGCACCTCGTGGGAAGCTTTTCGCGCATTTCAAATATGCCAAGGCAACCCTTCTTTCTCAACCTTTTTGTCAGAAAGGCAAGATGGTTTGCTGCTGGTCTAATTCTAGAAAATAAAATTCGAGGGGCACGGGTGACAATTTCTCCTAAAATTGAGGGCACAAAAGTACTCTTCTTCTTTTATCAAATAATTGCCATGTATATTTGGGCCTTGCAGGGTTTAAAAAAAAAAGAGGCAAGGTTTCTTAATATGGCCTATACCTTGAGTATGGTAATAATCATGTCATAGTTGTTTATTAGGAAAATGGTCTGGGACTTGGGCTTTGAAAATAATTTAGCCAATTTCCCTAGTAGATCCTCGACTGCCATTCTCAACCTCTCAAGGGGTAGGTCAAGCTACAAAACAGAAAAAAAATATATATATATAAACAATAAGCTAACCACAATAATGACAAAGGGTAGCTGGATCAACAATTTACAGTGTATTTCAAATCGGGCCCAAACTTCAACAGTGCATCTTTAATCAACATCATCCGAATTATCCTCTAAATGTGATGTCATTCATAAATACAGCCTCATTTTACTCTCATACAGCTAATAATTCAAACATCCAAGCAATGCATTAAAAAGTAGCCCTTTTGTTATGAAACAAGTGAAATCCATTAAAACAAAAGTACAGTTGGCTTCAACCAGCTCATCAAGAAATGGAAACAAACTCCATTGTGCTAGTCTATATGGTAAAAAATTGATCGCGCAATAACAGGAAGTCCAGAAAAGGCATACAGGTTTAAACCTAATATTTGATCATACTTGCAACTAACACCTTAATTCTTATGCTAGCAATTTGCACATTTCAGTTATCGTGTATCATACAGAATTACTGAAACCTACAATGAAAGAATGGTAACATTTCCTTTAAAACAAAGTAAACTAAACCATCAGAAACTACATCATCAACTTGAGAAAAGAACCATTTCCCTTGCATTATCTAAAGGCTGGTTTTTTCGGAACACTCCAAACAAAGTCAATTGTTAATTAAAAATGCAGTACAACATTTGGTGTAATTTGCAAAAATTTACTCAAAATGACACTAACCTGACCATCACCCTGTTCACCATTTAGGTGCACAAGAGAGGCGGTGAACTCAGCATAGCGCCTCATGACATAGTGCGGATGAACATCATCCTCCCATAGACTTCTCACATTAGCATTTCTCAGGCTGCTCAGGTGCATATCAAATACCATCTTGAATCGAGGCCACAATGACATGTTGACCTGCCACATCCCACGATATAATGCATAGTTTTAGAGCAATGCTGTCCAGCACAGAGATATGCTCAGTATTGCATGGACAAGGCTCTATAAAGGCAACAGCTGGCAAGAATATGGCATTTCCTATAGTCCAGCTGCCAATATAAGCTTAAACTTCCAGCAATAAGCCCTTTGCATATCAGAATTTGTGTACTTGCGAACAATAAAAGATAGAAGGTCAACATCTACTTGTAGAGATGTTACTGACGTCATTATAGTTACTGCAGTTCTTATTGTATGGTTGTCTATTTACTGTGAGATTCTGGAGCAGTTACAAACATTGAAATAAACATACTAAACAGTACTTAAGATTATCAGTAAGAAGGGTTGTTTTACAGGATACAGAAATAATGCCAGACAAAACTTCTTTTCTTTCAAGTTAGATTATCCTTAAATACCTTATGAATGGAGAAGTAGCGGGACTTATACAAATTAGGGAGAGCAGAACAAGAGCAATTAAAAATTTTCACCAATGATTGCAATTAGAAAAAAGAAGTAATAGTAAAAGAAGCTTATTCTGACCTTGTCTAAATAAGAATCCAAGCAAGGGACCCGCCTCCTAAACATAATGAGCTGCCAAAGGTGTCCATTATTAAAATCAATAAAATCGGGGGCAATATAGAACATAATGTTACCAGCATAAACCAATCGTACCAAAACCATTTCAGTTATGGCAACAGCTTATTCTTTTTCTTTAAGATGAAAATGATTCAAGTTCCATTATAATGAGATAAACTATTGTGCATATTTAGAAGTTACAACATAAATTTTTGAGGAAAGAGGGTTGGGTTACCAGTTCTTGGTTTATTTTCTGTTCAATTTCATGACTGAAGGAACTACTTTGTAAGCTGGCCAGATAAATACTATGTAGACAAGGTCTACTTCTGGTATAGTGGTATATATCAGTGCCAATATAGGGACGGAATTATTTCAATATGCATCCAAGTATACCTTCTTTACTCTCTCTTTTACACAGAAATATGAAAAGTCCAGGTACTGATGCAGCAACAAATTGTACTCAACATTAGAATACAGGCAGATCTCGTACTGTAATAAAAATTCACTCTTCTCTGATATGAGAATTATAATTAAGCCTACTAAAAACCGAAAAGAAAAGTTACAAATCAGGCCTACCTGGTGTTGGTGAATTACACGAATCATCAACATCAATCCAATTGCATCATAACAATTTGGTAGTACCATATTAAAGTGCTCATCGATAACTTGGATTGGCCCTGAATAAACCCAAGAGTAGAAAATCAGAATATTAAGCACAATCAAACTGCAAGGTATCTAGTTTTTCTTTAAACTTGAAATTTGCTTTCAATTCTGAAACAAATGATTTGATAGTGGACTACACCCTCCAATTGTAACAGTCATGGTTTAAACAGTTTGAGGGAGATTATCCAAAAAAAAAAAAAAAACAAGGAGATCGTTATGAACAACCTGAAAATATCTCATGGAAAACAGATTCCTCGCCAAAAAAATCATCACAGAAGAGGTACCTGCCCAGTAAGAAACATATGATATTACAATAATGAATATTGGAAACCATGGAACTCGCCATGAGGGAGGGGCGGAGGGAAAGGGTGGGGAGGGGATTACTCAGAGGTAGCAGTATCCATAAGGAGCTTTTGCAAGCTTCTAAACAGAACCTCGTAGGGATATTTTTGAGAATTAGCCTCAGCTATATGAGGTATTAATGCTGGTTGATCAATTTCCTTCAAAAGAAAATAATTGCAATTAATTAAATGGTTATGATTCAATCAAATAAAAAACTCACATTAAAACAGCTGTTTTTATATGGTATAGAAGTTAAAACCAAAGTACTTGACATGAATATCAAACAGAAGAAGAAACAGGAGTCCGAGAGCAAATAATGAAACATACCTTCAAGATGTTGATTCTTTCACCAAGGGCAAAAACAGACGAACGAGATTTGATAGTTTCTTTGCCTCTAGAAAAGAGAAGTCCTGTGCTCCTAGTCTCAACTCCAATAAGGTCAGTTGATGTGGCTATATCCAGCTGTAGCTTCTCCAGTGCTTGTATGTATGCACGAAAATGTGCACTCAGTACCTGGAGAAAGAGAAGTTATAGATGGATAAGACGACCCAGCTTCTTGCTTCGCATATGTTGCTCCGGAGAGAGGGGAATGTTTTATAACCATCATATGTAACAACAATGAATCTCATTCATATCATTAACAGTGCTAACACGTAGAACCAGTGTCGAGAATTTGAAATAGTTTTAAAAGGTTAGATTCGCAGTAAGTAATACTTTAAGCCAACATCGCCAAAAGATAGCACAGATATAAGCACAAAATAAACATACTTCTAGTTAAAGAAATTGCAATATTTAAAGTTACCAAATAAATATTGCTTGTATTGCACATTTACCTTATTCATTGTATCGACATAAGCAGCACGAACTTCAGTATAAATCTCCTTACCATGTTCCTTGAGGAAAGTTATCGCATATCTAGACACATTAACAGTATAAATGAAATTTATCAATTAAATCACAATTATCTCATGTTGAAACCTCTTTGGATATATTAGCTAAAAGGTTTAGATATACAAATTAAAAAGCAAACTTACTTGTACTTTAAAAGAACACTTTGTTGAAGAATCTGGATATTTGTTTTAGGTTTCCTTAATGCATAGAATTTCTGAATTATAAACTCAAAAATCTGCAATCCAAAAAATTACCATAACCAAAAAGGAAATAAGAATTTGATATTGACATAGTATAGAAAGGACAATCAATGCATTATCCCAATCAGAAATTGCATTAGTTGTGCCTGGTTTCAGTACAGCTATCAAAACCTCCACAGGTCTCATTTTAGGTCACTAGGACATACATACAGGCTAATTAACCGAAAAAACCTAAGAAACTGAAATCAAATAGACTATTAAAAGAACTAAGAAAACCTAAAAATCTATTAATGAGATGAAGTTAATAAAAGATTGACTATTGCTACTTGCCAAGCATAACTGATTTAGTATACTCTGAAATTGGAAATATAGCTTCTACTCGTGAACTGCTGCAACAGGAATTTGAGAACAAATGTTGGATCTGTCACCAATAATATACTGGCAGATTCTAAATGGTAACAGATCTATAACAGAAGTATACCAGATCATTTGGAGTTAACTGGGGTTCTAGGCAAATAAGTGCTTAATACAGAAGCTGATCCTATGTACATGGCATTAAGGTTCAGTGATGTGATCCCAATAAATAAAAATAAACATGCAGGAAGAAGCTGAAGGGTCAGGAAATCAAACCTTCGAGACAGCTTTTTGTCTAAGTCTCTCAGCTTCAGGTTGAACATCTTTCAGTGCTCGAGCGGTTTTAACCGTTGAATCGGCATCTAGAAACTTTATCTTTTTACTTAGCGCCTCAAGTGTTTTCATGTACTCTTCATTTACCTATGTAATATAACCCAAAAATTATGTAATTACAATACAAATCGTCAGGCTAGGTAAGGGATCCACAAATCCTTATAACATAAAAACAACTACATTCTCTAATGGGACCTAAATTGCTACAGGTCAAATGCACTTCAAATTGCTAATATTCTCATTCTAAGTAGGAGCATAAAGAAAATATGAACGAACACAGAACAAAACATGTACCTTAGTCCCTGAGATAGCGATGATAAAACCTAAAAGGTGTCCACAACATATTAAATGGCGGTAATAACTGAACAAGTATTTAACACGAAAAACGTACCTTAGTCTTTTAAGTAATTAAAATGTGACAGTCTCTTATAATGCATGGACTGGTAGCAATTGGAACTTGGATTACTCTTTGAAACTCTTATTACTGTAAGTTTATTTTTCCAATCGGATCTGCCACTGGTGTTTATAGGTTGGTATCAACAGAAACTTAAATCCAAATAAAATGAAATGATAAAAAGGATAGTTACCTCGCCGTCTACAATTATGTCAATCATTCTTGGAGGTATAATAATGTCTTCAACGAATTTTGATAACTTAGACTCAGTCACCTGGAAATAATGAAAATATAACCAAACCAAAGATCAATTTGCTTTAGCAGTAATATATTTGGTTTTAATATATAGTCCTGACACTTTATTTTATCTGTATTTTAAAGGTAGCACATAGTTTTAGAAGCTTAGGCCAAAATTCTTAAGAAAAAATAAAATTTATATGAATAAATAAGAACATAATTAGAAAAAAATGAAAACAAACACAAGCACATCTTGTACTTATGTGTTATAATAATTCAGTGCTGATTGATATGGTTTAACTGGGGCACCAAACTGAAAGTTTGTCCAAACTTAATAAAGGATAAGAAGCAATCCAGCAAAAAGTAGTCTCGTTAAACTACTTTTATCTCTATTGGTCTAGATATGGTATAGAGATACCAACATACTGAGAGGTCATTTTTTCCAAATTGATAACTAAAGGTTGTGATTGTGATATTTGATAAGTAAAGGTTTAATTCGAAATTATACAAGCAGCAAACCTTGCGGTTCTTCAGCTTTAAACCCATGTCTAAAGATTTTTCCTGGAGAACTTTAATCTCTGAGCTTATTGACCCGATCTCTGCCTAGTCAATTGTTAAGACAAAGAGTTAAAATTGAAGAGTTTTCACTAGTGATTGCCTGTAAAATATTTAATAAGTATCACTTTGATCAACTTCTATTTGGCAAATTTAGCCTTGATTGAGCTTCAGGTTAGCCCAAGTTTAACCAAATGTTGCCTAAGAGGTCCGACTAGATAATATTTAGTCCTGACTTGTTCTTCCTTTATCAATTAGACAACAAATAAGCTACAAAAAAAAGAGCAAGAAATAAACAGTTCTAAAAACTGGCAACCATGTATGCCCTTATCCTTAACAAATTACCTGAAATCCACCAAGAAGAGTCTCCATTTGGGACAAAATATTGTCGCAATCACGAATCTGTTCGTGCAGCAGCACCAAGTTTTCGCTCTCTTTGATATAATCCTGCACATACATAGAGGCACTTAATCTAAAACGATGCTCGTTGTAAGGTTTCACTTGGAACAAAAACAAAAATTGCATACACACTGCATAGTCCACTCTTTTTTAATTCTGTTATTTGAAGTTACATGCCACATACAACACCCAAGCAACAATAAAGAGGGACCAGATACCTGAATAGAATCCAGTTCAACTTGCCGAAGATTGTTTTCTACACCTTTGGTGTATTCTCGAAGCTTTGTTCCTTTTGCAAGAATATTTTCAATTTCCTGTACAGATTAAGATAAAAACATCATACAAGGGATAGAAACAGGCAACCTATCAGACAACAAAAGGAACCTTTTTGACAGCCACTATGGCGCAGGACATGACCAGCCCAAGACTAATACTACCAACCCTTCTCGATCGATAATCAATTGGCAAAAAAGTATTAAACAAATCACAAAAAAGATCCAAATCATACTGGTATTTGGGAAAGTAACGTTCAACAGGAATGTTCCCAAGCCAGCTAATACAAACATATTATTAGAAAAATATCTTACTTCATCATTTTTACATTCCTCAAGTTCTGCTTGTAGCCCGTCGAGCGACTCATCATCACTACCAAAAGCCAAAAAAGGAATGGCATTAGCAGTTAAAAAGAAAAGGAAGAATGACAAATTACCATGCTTACAAAAACACCTTTACTAATACTAAACATAACACGTACTAATATGACTAGGTTGATTGAAAATGTGTGTTCTTTCAAATAATGACATATTTGCTCTCTCACTCAAAGATCCAGGTTCCATTTTTTTTCATTGCCACGGCATTTTGGTCATTTCATATAAGACAAGAAAATCACATTTAAACTAATTTGCCACTTGCATACACAGAATAATAGTCAATTATATTTGCACGGAGAGCCCCAGAACAATATGGTCAAACATTAAGTGAACAAATATACAAAGCATGTTAATATGTCGACGAATAGGTTGCAGCATGTTTCGTGTATATGACACCCCACAGAACGTCGGAAAAGCAAACTTCACACCAAACTCGTATTACTTGCCCAAAATATCATTATTTTCTTACCTTTCACTCTTCACGAAAATATAATAGAAAATAGGGGTATATGCAATGATTCTACTGTTTCCGAGAGGCCTGTGAGATACCTTTCTGCCATATGACACGATACATGTGATACAAAATTATTACTAGAGAAGCAAAAACCTGATGGTGTCTTCATCAAGAGAGAGGTCCCCAATAAATAATCCCAAATCAAAACCTTGCTTCTGACCATCTTGCATCTCCACAGCTGAACTAGCCTCCATCCCAAAAATGGAGGTATAATTAACTTATCTGGGAAAGAAACAATTAAATAGCTGATTAAAATTACATAGTTCTGTTGAACCGAGTTTGTGTAACAGAACATGCATAGAACAAAGGTTAGTAAAACACAGCTGAAATTTTGGCTCTTCTCTACAATTTTCGCAATTGCAATGTCACTGCATCTTGATTGAGGCATGCTGGAATCTAAGGTAAATTAAGCATAAGTTGCTAAATTGACACTGAACTAAGGGTTAAACAAATAACTGCTGCATAATGAGCATTAGCCGAATCAGCAGAAGGTTGAACTTAAGACTGGTTTCATATTGAGAGTAGATCATAGACTGTTCAAGCTAATGCATAACTAACTGTCTGTCTGTAGTCATCCATAGTGGATCTTCTTCATTTTTTCTGTGCAGCATTATTTTAGTTTGAAAGCTCTCTCTATTTTAAAATTAAAAAGCATACAACCAAACCCATCCTAATCATTCTTTCAAAGCGGGTACTTAACAGGAAACAAATCCGTGTCTAATTGTGCCCACTACCAGGTATAAGCTACCACCTATCGCGTGGAGAGAGAAAGAGGGAGGGAGGGAGAGAGAGAGAGAGAGAGAGAGTATGTACTTGAATGAGTGGTTGGGTGGAGGTCACCCGCAGTAGGAAGGGTTAGAGGAGGGAGAGAAGGTTGGCCTTCAGCCTTCTGGCCCTTACCTTCTCATCTAGATCTAGAGAGAGGAGTAGAACTTACAAGGTAGAAAGAGGGAGAGACTCGCCAAGGAGCGAGACTACGGTTCGGACGATTCGTCCCGGGTCAATTCGGGTTAGTGGGGTTGGGTCGGATCAGGTTCAGTTGTTTTCTCCGGGTATAGTTGTCGGACTCGGATCCATGTCAAACCGGGCCTACCGCGTTGTAACTGTAGACCGTGCATTATTCTGGCTCTTTCGGAACAAAATTAGTAGTTTGGTTTTCTTATATCATTTAATAAATTATTCAAAGCAAATTTATTGTGCATAATTTTCTTACTTCGTGTTCAAACTCGATTCGGTTGAGATGATTCAAATCCGCCAAAAAAAAAAGAGATAATTAGTTTTATGCCACTATGAATTTTATCAATTTGAGAAATGCCATTCTTAAATTGCTAATTAAATTTATGCCATTATAGAATTGTTAAAAGTAGTTTTATACCACTATTTCTCTAAAAACATACTAAATTCTAAAAATGTCATTATCAAATTTTTCATTATTTTCTTTTGATGACCAAATTGCCCCTCATTGATAACAAACCCTAAAAAACAATAGACGGCGCAGTGTAATGAGTTTGATGGTAAAAAAAAAAAAATCGTATTATCAAACTCTTGTGAAAATGGCCGTGAAGTTGCGTGAGAGACTACGAATAGCAAAGTAATGCTCCATGATAGGCGGATGAAAATATATATCCTCGACCAAAGCCCTTGCTTTAATTGATGACACAATACCAGTGAAATGTATAAAGAAGGAGAATAAAAATATAAAATAAAAAGCTAGTTTCAACTTTCAAAAGGTAACAACGTAAACAATAAAACTAAAATGCTAATTCTCTATGAATGGTTAGTGAACGTGAGAGATTATGAAAATCATTAAAGTATTTACTGTCATTCAAAATTTCTCATTTCTGAATTCTTTTTTATAGGATTAATTTTGACGCGGTGAATTGTGAAGTTGCATGTTAAATTTGAAGGTTATTTAATCTCTTTTTATTTTGGAAATTTGAATTATGTCATTGTTAGATGACCAACTAGATTTATTATTTTGCAGTGGCATAAAACTATTTTTTATAGATTTATAATGACATAAAATTAATTATATCTTCTAGATGGCATATCTCTAATTTTTTTTATTTTATAGTGGCATAAAAGGGAAAAATTGGCATATATATTGTTTGATGGCATAAAACTAATTTCTATTGTTTTGTAGTGGTATAAAATAATTTGTCATTTAGTGATGGCTGACGAGTTCTTGCTTATACTAAATTTTACCTAAATCCTACCCAATTTTAATTGCAAGCGCACGATTTATCGTTGAGTAAGCCTAGGGTCGATTCTCGGAGACGGAATATTCAATTTCTAAGTTATATAAATCAATCTTAATTAAATCCTAGGTTTAATAAAATAATTTTGAATAAACAATTAATTAATTTAAAAGACTAAGTAAAATCAGTTCAGAAATTCTAAGTAAATAACTCTTTAATTAACAAAACATGGAGAAAAACCAATTTAATAAAACTATGGGTTTCTGGTTTCAAACAATTTTTTTAACTTGTCAGAAGTAGAACGGTCCGTTCCATGTCTGGCACGGTCCGTTCTGGACTTTAGATGGCGTACTAGAACTGCCCGTTCTAGGTTAGAACTCCCCCTTTTGGGCGGTCCGTTCTAACCTTGAAACGGTCCGTTCCAGAAGCCAATACTTGTCTTGTCATGCCTTTAAGTAATTAGTTAAGTGTTTTAAGTAGTTTAAGACGATTACCAAACCAATTAATTAAACTCTAACTTTCGTTCAGGTTAATTCTTTTGATTTAAATCGTTTAACTTCTAAACTCCTAAACTTCAACTTTCGTTCCTTGATTTAGGGGATTTAGTTTATCTTTTGGGTCTAGGCAAACTTATTATCTTTCGATCTTAAGTTAAAACATTGATTACTCAAGTTTCGATTCAATCTTTCGATCTATTATCTACCTAAGTATTTTATTGAAAAGCTTTAAGTTAATTCAATTGATTTTAAATTCTAAACTATCAAACATGTACTTTGTTTGACGAGATAATCAACTTAGGCAATTAAACAAAGCAAATCAACAAAGTAAAGCAATCAAATCACAAAAGATAAATAATAAAACTTAACTTAATTAATTACTTAGAGATTCGACTCGACGAATAACATAAAATAAAAGGTTCTAAACCATAACCCCTAAACTAATCTACTCTATCAAATCCATACAGAATAAATCAGGTTTCATCAAATAAAAGCGCATAAAAGATAGAAAATAAAAGTTACAACAGAAGTTGCTCAAATTCTCCACAATTTGTCGCTCTGGCCTGTCTGGGACGGTTCGTCTGAGATCTGGGGCGGTGCGCTCCAGTGAGGCTGGATCGTCCTGGCAGGTTGCCACCTTTGCTTAGTTGAGAGAGAGGCTAAAACCTAGAATTCTGACTTGATACTGCTTATGGAGACATGCCATCGCTTTTATACTCGAAGAAGACGCGTTTCTAATTGTGGATATCGTGAAATCGTGCTTCTGGAAGGTCCATTCTTAGAAGCAACCGACAGGCAGAATTGACTTGCTATTTTGGGCAATGCTGGAATTGCTGGAACGGTCCGCTTGGATGATGGGGCGACCCGTTCCAGTCTGGCCTTGGCTGGTTCTGCTGCATGGGCTGGCTGACTGGTCCGGACGATCCGTCCGGCTGGTTGGGCGGCCTATGCTGGCTGGTCCTTGCTGCTCATGCCATACTGTCTGCTTCTCTGATTTGGGGCGGTCCGTCCTGCCGGCAGGGCGGTCCGTTTCAGTGCACATTTTTCCTTTCCTTAGTTGCAATCTTCTGTTGTCGCACCACAAAATGTGATGAACCTGAAATTAAACTTGCCGGGCTACGGCTGTACCTTTCTACAACCTAAAAATTAGCAAAATAAAGTAAAAACACTTGTATTTGGTATTAATTTAGGGCTTAAACCGGTTGGAAATCGAGTATAAAAACCGTACATCGCTGGCATATCTCTAATTTCAAATATTTCTAGTGGCATAAATCTAAATCACCAAAAAAAAAAAAAAATCTGCAATTTTCGTTTTTTTTTTTTTTTTTGAGATTCGAAAAAAACTCCACATCATAACTTTGGTTAGCCACGTATTAAACTATCTATTTTGAGTAATTATTGTATTCGAGGTATGAAGTTTATATTTCTGATTTCTAATCTTTATAGAAGTATAATTTATGCACTAACATGGTTATCTTAAAATATGCAACTATTTTAGATAATTAACCAAAAATTAGATAAACATTTTAGGAGAAAATTTAGTAATTTAAAGTTAAGTAACTATTAAAAATAGGAATGAGAAAAATGAATTGTAGTTTAGATATCATCCAAAATAAAGGATATAATTCAGTTCAGTGAATTTAATATGAGTTATACACGTCGTATCATTTAACTCGTAGTTTTGCCTGGAACAGTCAGAATTTCTCGAAGCACCACAGAGTTTTGTCGAACCATAATTGAAGTAGGCTCGTCGTCAATTGTTCGATAATGCAGTGCAAGTTAGGAAAAAAAAAAATGTTTACAGTGTTGGCGTGTCAAATATTTGATAGCAACGAAGACAACAACGATAACATCTCTATGAAATGTTGAAATATTTTTTGGTTAATTATAAAGTTGAAATATTCTTTTTTTAAGATAAGATGGGCGTAAAAAAAAAAAATCTTGAAGCTGCCGTGCTTTTTGGAAATGGAAAAATGAAAATAAATAAGTAAATAAATCCGTGCTTTATCGAACAGAAGAAATTCTTGTCATAGAAAGGAATTGGAAATAATAATTCACGTGTGCTGGTTTTAGAACGCAAAACAGCAAAACCAATAGAAAATAGAAACTTCATCAATTTCACGGAAACACGTTCACTAAAAAAAAAAACAAATAAAATATATTTTATACAATGTGACTATTTAATTCGTAGATAATTATTTCTTATTTTTTTTTAAAAAAAAATCATCAGTCGGAAAACGGAATGGAAACTCATACACCTGTTAAATAGAAAATCCTTTAATTCTTAATTATACGCGCACTTTAGAAATTTAGAAAAAAATGAGCACGCAATTATTCATATACTTTAGCATGCCATTATAATCATGCATATCTACAGAGACATAGTTTTGTTATATATTAACTTGAATATATTTTTTCAAAAAATAAAACTTTGTATTTAAAATAAAGATATATCACGGCTCATCCTTAGTGTAATAATAATGAGCGTATAAAAATCACGTGTAATTATTTTTTTTCCGCGTCTTATTTAAATCCATAATAACCACACCGAGAAAAAAACTCGTAGTCGCTGCGTAGCTTTGTTTGACCTGTAAAGGCGCTACTAATTGAAAAGGAAATCAGGGGCAAAACTATAATTTCACACACGCTACACCCGGCTCATCGCTTTTGTCCCACGCAATCATTTTCCCTGGACCTTGTAACATCGAACTTTCAGACATTTCTCCATTGGGAGGGTTGAAGTTGGTGCAGAAACCTCGCTCTAATGGCCGATTTCGAGGCTAAAGGTGATGAATTCGAGAAGAAGGCGGAGAAGAAGCTAACTGGCTGGGGTTTGTTCGGGTCTAAGTACGACGACGCGGCCGATTTATTCGATAAAGCCGCCAATCAATTCAAACTTGCGAAGAACTGTAAGATCTCTTCTCTTGAATTTTGAATTTAGTGCTGTGAGTAGGTCAATCCTTTATCAAAACTTGTTCTGAAATGATTCTGTTTTCACTGAACTGTAAATGGATTGTAATTTCGCGACAATTCACCCTTATTTGAGTATGCTAGTCAAAATAGTTTACAGTATGAATTGGATCGGATCTGATAACTGATTCAAGGCTATTTTGGGGTCCTGGATATAAATTAGATCTACAGTGAGTTAAAAGGGAGAGGTCTGAGTGCCAATTAAGTTTAGTTGAGTGCATAAATTCACTAGTAAAAATAAACACTGCTGTCATATTAAGTCTCAAAGTGAAATATTCGAGTCAATTCCAATGGTTGATATTAATGAGGCCTTGAAAGATATTGTTCTGGACAAATTAAAGCATTTTCGTTGGAGTGGATTTTGTGATAAACAGTGTTATTAATCAAGGAACGTTGACATGCTTTACAGGGAGTCGAGCTGCAAATGCTTACATCAGAGTTGCTGACTGTCATCTCAAGGTAACAGTGTTCTTTTTTTTTTTTTGGATTCACTAACTGGTACCCATAGACATCTAGGAATTTCCAAATTAGATATTGCTTGTATAGCTCCACCCTTGTCTGCTGAGTGGCAAAAATTAGGATGAAACTGATGTATCTGAACATGATGCATTTTCCATGTCGGTTGATTTGCAATGGAGGTGGTAGGCACTGGTCTTGATTTAATGCTGGGAAGAGGTTCCTTTGGTTTTGTGTCCAGCATACCTTGTTATGCGTGGTATCAATGTGTTATTATGTTTTCACTGATACAAATGGACATCTTTTGGAAATGCATTTTTGGAAGGTAAATTGCAGATGTTCCCATTGTAAATATATGCATCTAAGGTTGCTTTTTCTTTTCAATCTTTTGATAGTTGGAGAGCAAGCATGAAGCTGCCTCTGCTTATGTTGAAGCAGCCAATAGCTATAAGAAAATTTCTACTCAAGGTAATTCTATGTTGAAATCTTATCTTTAGAGACATTCTTAATTTTACATGAACATATAAATTTTATTTAGTACCATACTGGTATCAAGAGCTAAGAATTGTACTGCTGGATTTTAGCCAAGTCTTTTATGTTGTTTGAACACTAGTTCCTATCGGCAAGGTTCCAAACCAAATTTAAATTTGATTATTTTGCATTTCTTGTTTTGTTTCCTCTCTGATAGGGCTTATTAATCAGCAATCAAAATAAAAATCTTATCCATAGCATACTGCAAAACAGGATAAAAATATATAAATTGTCCTTGGTCCACGCCTATACAACCCATATGGCTGCTTTACCAAAAAAAAAAAATAATAATAAATAAGATTAAATTAAATCACTGACCTAGAGAAAAATAATTGATATTTCTGTTTTGTTTGCTCTAGATGCTGCACAAGCACTAAACCAGGCAGTCAATCTTTACATGGAAATGGGTCGACTGAACATGGCAGCAAGATATTGCAAGGTACTTATGCGTCTCCCAAAGGATCTTCCATTAGCAATTACTCCTCTCCAAAGGTCAAAATGGAATTTTTGAAAGTAGAAAGGGAAGATGTTATTTTCTTTGTCTGCTGCTAGTTCCATGCTGGCTCAAGATTGCCAACATTTGTAGCCAAATGAGTATACATGATTTTTAATATTTAGACAGAATGGGATTTTCAACCTGCTCCTGCATGTGCCACTGATGCGAACTATTCCCAAATTAAATACGCAATTAGCAAGCCAAAATGCATCTTTACCACATATGCAACTAACAGCAAATCATTTTTTAGGTTATTTTTTTAATTGCCTTAAATATGATGTTGTTTGTGGCTTTGTCATATTGCACAATTGCACAAACAAGTTGGTTATGGATGGTGAATGCTTGCTATTGTGATAGTTTATTTAGAAAGATGAGATATTAGATTTTGGTTACAAAAAAAAAGGGTGTAGATTGTAACATATTCAACTGTTGTTGTGATATCTAGAATGAAGACATAGCATGTCCACACAATGGATTTTTGCTCGTGAGCGTCCTTATTTATCACTGGGAATGTCTTAATTTTTTCCCTTGCATTTGGAATCCGTGCCCATTTAAGAGTTTATTCTAGGCAAATTTACTTGCATCCCTTGAATCATCCTCTTGAATAAAGAGCAAAAGGAATCTGTCAGAGGTAATAAAAATTTTATATTTCCGCATTAATGTTTGACATTTGGGACTTGGGAGACAATATGCTTACTTTATTGCTAAGAACATCAGCACTGTGATATGAGATATTTGTCTTATTCTCTTTTTAAACTGTCTTTGAATTGCTGATTGTTTTAATTGATTTAGGATCTTGGAGATATGTATGAACAAGATCAAGATTTAGAGAAAGCAATAGACTATTTCGAAAAAGCAGGCGACCTTTTCATGACTGAAGAGGGGACGACAAGCGCGAACCAATGTCGACAGAGGGTTGCTCAAATCGCAGCTCAGCTGGAAGAGTAAGATTATTATTATTATTATTTTTTTTGGCATACTTTAATTGACCTTGTTGGGTTTCATTTCTAGCCTACCCCAACTTGTTTGGGACTAAAGGCTTTGTTGTTGTTGTTGTTATGGCATACTTTAATATCTTTTTCTTGAGACTTTGAATGTGACTTTTAGGTTAGTTCAGTTGATATTTCTTTAATTAGGAATGATGTCTGGGCTAATAAGTGATTGAAAATATTATTATGATTGTATGCAATAATAATAATTATATGCCTTATAAGAATTTTTACTAGGATGTTCCAAAACTTTAAGCTGTCAGTTTTTGTACTTGACCTTTCCATTTTAATTCTGATCTAATTTTTTGGGCAGCTATACAAAGGCTACTAAGTTGTTAGAAGAGATAGCGAAGCAACAAGTGAATAATAACCTTCTAAAGTATAGTGCCAAGGGTACACTTCTCAATGCAGGCATCTGCCAGCTGTGCCGAGGTGATCCTATTGCCATTGCCAATGCCTTGGAGCGTTATCAGGTGATGTTTTGTTGCTTGGTTTTCCCATTGGCTTTTTCATAATTGTTCTCAGGATATTTATGCATATTCTAGTTCCTTGCCCATATATCTGCTAGTATTATGGTTCTCGTGACTGTTGGCCGTAATTTGACTATTTCTTTTTAATTCTTTTGTGCTTTTCTTTTTTCATCTTTGATGTTTGGCTATACAGTTATTTGTCGGCCCAAAGTCGGCATCAGAAGAGTTGTGCAATTGTGCAGTCCATTCATACTTGGGATAAATCTTTGTTTAATTGATCATTTCAGGTCTTTGATAGAGTATTTTATGGATAGTCTATCTTAGTTTTACTACTGAATAAGCTTATTAGTGGTGGTGTTTTTTTCTTTTTGACTTGAAGTTCTTTTATTATTGTGCAAAATTGCAAAATTTAATGCCTGGAAAATTTTTGGGTTGAATTGAGGTGTCATTACATACTTTTTTTTTTGTTTCTTAATATTTCTTCGAAAGAATAGATTATAAATGTAACATATCTGTTTTTTATTTTATTTTCAGGATCTGGACCCAACCTTTTCTGGGACTCGTGAATACAGGCTTCTTGCTGTTAGTGTCTTTATTCTTTCTCTTATTTTTATCTTATTTACTTTCTGAATGGTTCTATATTCATAAGAATAGTTCTGGAAGCCCTTCAATTTTATCTTGAAAAATTTGGGGTTATTTAAACTGTAACACTAAGTTCTTGTTGACAATTACAAAATTCAAATGTGCCAAGCCCTATAAAATGGGAAGCTTTAATTGGTTTCTGACAAATTTGATGTGGCAGGATTTGGCTACTTCGATGGATGAAGGCGACATTCCCAAGTTTACAGAAGCTATCAGGGAGTTTGATAGCATGACTCGACTGGTATGTTTTGTCTTTATTATTATTTTTTTTTATTTATTATTATTTTTTTTTTGCTTTTTGTTTCCTTTTTGTGTTAACTGGTTTCAGTTCATTAGAATTGTTTCTTAATAGCATTATGACTTTTGATGCCATCTTATGAGAAATTCTAAGTTCAATACTTCTGTTCAAAGAGGGACCACACGAAATACTAATTCCATCTTCTTGAATTTTATGCTGTTTACCTTATCTCATTTATGAATGTCAGGATCCTTGGAAAACCACACTTCTCCTTAGAGCTAAGAAGACTATACAGGAAAAGGATGACCTAGATGAAGACCTCACATAAATTTCTTCATGCGGAAAATAGTAAAATCCATGGTTCACGCTTGAGTGCTTTGTTCTACTAGCATTGGAATGGAACTGGTCTAATTATCTTGCCGAGGGCAGGTTTCATGTATATTGTTTTCTGAGATGGTGGATATGGTTTTCTCTAACTCTCAAAAATAAATGCGTTTGTGGTGCTTTTATTTTATTTGATGTTTGAATGACTTCTCTGCCTCTATATATTTGTTATTTTTTTTTAATTAACAATGAGACTGGATTTAGTAATTGATATTCCAGTTTAATTATTACATCCAACTTGATAGGTTTTATACAAGGTATTACATAAGTTCTCTTTTTGTTTTTTTGTGGTTGTACTCTACACCCCCCCCCCCCCCCCCCCCCCCCCCCCCTTTTTTTTTTGTGTTGGGGGAGAGGGGGGGAGCACGGGGATCGGTATAATAACACTGAGTTTCCCACAACTACGGCGATTAAAATCAAGGTCAAACGCTCGTAGAGTTGCAAACAATAAGATTATCACCCTACTTTGTCTATAATGACATGACAAGAAACTAGAACTTCGTGATTGTAATAGCTGACGGGATTAAAACATCTGGCAACGTGCATTCAATCGAAAGCAGAAATTATGAAATCACGCTTAAATAACTAACACTTTTCGGGTTTTGCTTGCCCGCTGCGTCCCCACAAATGACTACTCAAAATCAGGGCAGTGTCAATATAAACATAACGGGCTAACGGCTCAAATTGCAGAGTTGCTTGATAGCTGTTCTCCTGGATAAATTCTCACTCCGCCATTTGCACTTGTAATCAAGTATTTGACATAATATTAACATTTTAAATTAACAAAGCACGCAATGCTCCTGCGTATTTTGGATCAACGCTGTTTAGGAGAGGTTTTCCCAGATAATAGACACTCAGATTTCACACAATTTGGGAAACTTAAACTAAGAGATTTTGAGTATTGGAGCAACTAATTAGTTCAAAACGTCTGTTACAGAAAGAAACATGAAAACCAAAAAAGGTGGCACCTCAAAAAAATTAAACAAACTTAAATTTCCATCTCACTTTTTCTCTTTTTAAGATTTACCAGAAAGAAAATGTCCTCAAGAACAAACTCTGATCATGTCCAATAAAATATATATCGCAAACCATACGATTAACAAGATCAAAGTACAAATTAATCAGAAAAGTAGGGTCTCGGAAACAAGTTTCAAAATCTATCTACTCGTTGGATTCTTTTGGAGAATTCTCAGGGTTCTTCAACACAGCAGTTTCCTCTTTATCCTTCTCGCCTTTATGTGCTGATACAACTCCACAGAAGTCATCCCTGATACCAGCTTCCTTAAATTTTAGGGCAAAAGTCGAAAATCCTGACCCAGCCTCCCCTTCACCAGCACTATTCAAACATGCAAAAGTAACCCCTCTCTTATCCATATCCTTCAATGCCATATCAGGATACAGACTTGCATTTAAAACAAGTCTATAATTGCCCTTTGTGCGCATAACCAACCTAGGTTTTTTACCATTGTCAGAAACTGGTACATTTAATTTGACTTCCCCTTTTCCTCTTTCCTTCCAGCCCCCTTGCAAAAACTCGAATAATACTGCATCGGCTGTAAATACTGTCTCCTCGTTCTCCTCTCCTGTCTCAATTGGCACCTCCTTCAAGGAGGAATCAGGTTTGGACCCAAAAACAGGCCCAGCATTAGCAAAGGCTGAAATAGGTGCAGATCCTTCAGTTGAACCCGATCCAAAAGAGAAAGAGGAGGTTGAGAAACCAGTACCAGCAAGCCCCTGGAATGCATTTTGACCACTGGACAACTGCCCAAATGAACTCAGTGAGCCAGTTTGAACCGATGTGTTCTCTTTCTCACCTGCCTCACTCTCATCTTCATTTCCAGTTTCCTTTTCAGTTTTACTTTCTACATTTCCCTTAGGATCAGAACCGTCATTTTCTTTCACCTCCGCCAGACTGATCTCGGCAGTACTGTCAGCCTCCGCCTTCTTATCTTCATCAGCTATCTCAACACTGGAATGGTCTCCATTTTTGTTTTCCCCATCAATTGCCTTCCCCTTTCCATTTTCCACTTCACCATTTTGTGAAGTTTTGTTGGTCTCATCCCCATTTAGATCTTCTATCTTCTCAGTCTCTTTATTTTCCCCAGCATTTTTGTTTTCATTTTCAGGTTCTTGGGAACTGGGATTAGCAGTAGGTGGGACCAAGCGGATACCTGAGAAAGGATTGGCTGCAGGGGCTGCTTGCTGAGGGGCGCGTTTTACTTTAACAATTCTTCGGGTTGCCATAACCTCTTCACTAGCCTTCTTGAAGGATCCCATTTCAGTTTCAGTTTCAGTTTCATTTTCATCTGGATCAGGGTCGTCTCTTGTCAGTTGTCTACCAGCCACTCTCTTCTTGGAATCCGCCATCTGCAATTGATCAGCCTCCTGCAAAGTCAATGACATGAAAGATAATAAAACATCTTTACTAGAGAAAAATGATAGAAGTTCCATTCTAATTACAGCTATAAGAATTATGATCTTTCCCATTTCCAGAGAAAACAAGGAAGAACAAAGCTTAAGGCAATAGGCCTTGAAGAAATCAAAATTGTGACAAATATATATAAAACAGAAATACTTCGCTGTTCGGACAGAGAAACCTGTATAGCAGAATCTAAACTTAAATTTGTTGATGCAAAACTCTTTATCATTTTATAACAATTCCAACAATTATTTCTGCACAGTAGTTAAGATTGTAAAAGCACAACATTCTTAGTTGCAATGCAAACTAGTACCGATATTGAATAAGTTAACAGCATTATGTGTTTGTGACAAAAATAAAAAAATATAGAAGGAAAACAAGCAGAACTATGTAACAATTACCTTCCAAGAATTTCTGGTGTTTTAAACAAAATAATAATCGTGAGTACTCAAAACTTAAAACTTATCACCTAAAAGTTTTAAACTACAGTAACCAGAAGCAATGTTCAATTGATCACCAACATAGATTGATTACAATATGTCGAAACCTTTGAACATCTAGATCAAAAATCCAATATCTGTATAGAAGAATAAAGCCAAATTATTACCTACTTACACGAAAAAAAATTAGTCTTACCTTGTCAAAAAAAAAAGAGCAGCTTACAAGCATAAAATAGAAATCAAAGGAAAAAAGTAAAAACTTATTAAAATATTTAACATAAAAAATAAGTACACAAACAAATTTCACTTTTGATTTATCACACACAAAAATTGTGCCCCGTATTAGTGATCAAAGTTAAAAACAAAGTCAAAATTTGTCATTAGGAAATTGCATGTATGTTAAAATAAGACATTAACAGTTAAGATTCAAGGTCCCAATGTTTTTTGTATGCATGAACAAATTGAAGGATGTCAAAAGAATACCTGCTAACAAAATAAAATAACAAAATCTATGAATTATATCTCGCTGTCTCTTAACAATACAAAATTAGTAACACCTTCTGATTAAAATTAAAATTTAAAAACCCAAAAACAGGACTACATTTTTCATTACAAGGCAATTATCGACTAGATACGGTATCCACACAAGCAATAATTACTTAAGCAGGGCTTGAAAATAGCACACCGTTCTTATTCGGAAGGAACTACAAAATTTCATTGTAAAGGCATGTTTCGTTAACCTAGTCCTAGACAAACACCAACCACTATCCGACCCATCTTAGAAAAAGCATTAGTGGTAAATACTGAAGAAAATGCGAAGAACACGGGCTCTCGGCGGAGCTATCCAACAACAGGAGTAGCTCCCCCACGACATCGATTAAGAAAAGGAAAGAGACAAAACAAGCAATTGGAGATTTTACCTGAAACGGAGCTCGGATTAGTGAGAAAAAAAAAAACCCTAGGAGAGAGAACGAGCGCGAGAGAGAGAAACCCTAGAGCCACTACAACAGTATCAAGTATTAGTCCTCTAAAAAAAAAAAAACAGTATTAAGTATTGCCCCGTTAAGATTCTTAAATGGACCTGGTCTTGTAGGCTGGGTGAAAAGACAATAATACATGATGGATGTTTGGATACACGGTTGAATAAGGAATAAGAATAAGAGATCTCGGAATGTATGCTTGTTCAAATTTCTTATTTTTATATCATGGTTTTATGAGAATATGGATAAGGATCCAAATTCTTTATTCTATGATTGTTTGGTTGCAAAAAATAAGAAATTTGAAGCTTATGCTTATCCGGATCTTATTCTTGTGCATCCAAACACACAAGTGGGGTAAATTCGCCGATTGTCTCGTTTAATCAAGGAATCATCGTCATAGACTAGGTTCACGTGATTAGGAGTGTGACAACTGACAAGTGTCCCGGTGTACAGATTAGTCTAAGAACCTAAGCTGAGACCAAACAGAATTATTCGCATCGAAATGTCTACCGTTGTCTCGAAACTCGAATCCCTGACCGATCAGTAATTTGACGAATTTTAGTTGTTAATTACTACTTTAGCAGGGATGCAATAGGTTTAGGGTACTGGTCTTATATTTCTAGTTTGGTTTAATTATAAATTAAGTTGATTAGAGCTTGAACTGAACATTAATTGAGTTATTAAACTCGAAATATTAGAATTTGAATTCTATAAAAGTTCAATTATAAAAATTATTTATATTCAGGAGCTGATAGAGCGAATATGTTTGTTTGTCTGAAAGTGAAGATTCATCATTTCTTTGAAATTTATTAAATGTAAAAATAAGTTTGTATGTGGTTTAATATACTTGATGCAGAGCAATACTTTGTGCGTACGATGAACGCGTGATGTGTTTTAGTTGCGTGCAAGTCCAGAACCAAACCATATTGCACGAACGCTGGTCTCTCCTTTTTCTTTTAACTTGGAAAAAAAAAATCATCAAAATCAACATCCAAAATCATTTGAGAACTAATCTGCAAATTATTTTCCATTTTTTTATTTTTTAGATAAAAATATAAACCCTAAAAACGAACATAAAGATCGCCAAACAAAGCTAAAAGTTACCAGGAAATAAATGGTTGATGGACAGAAGATTGTAATCTTTTTAACTTTACAAATATTCGCGTATCTGGTAGAAACAAATAAAACGGGGGCGAGTAAATCTTTTCACTCATAAATCTTCGCATCTCACGTCTTATGTCCAAGCAAATAAAATGTGTAACGGTATGTAGCGAGGTGATGGATACCGAAACGAACAATTGGAATGACTGGATTTCTGACACTTAATTATCATCATGTTTGAATTTTTGATGAAATAAGAAACTAATTAGTATGTAACAGCTCACAAAAAGATTATAATAAAATGTTAACAATTGTCCATGATGATCATTTTTTCTTGGGCTTCATTTTCGTCGCATATTACAAGAAAAATGATGTCAATCGCTTGCGAGTTGCGACAATTGTACTTTAAACCTTCATTATTATACTACTATTATCAAAGTATCATAGCATCACAACTTTATAAGTGGTGCAGCAATCCTCCACGACCGAATGCATACTTTTTTCAGTCACTATAATAGCTCGCTAATGTGCTTTCAAAGACAATCATATTAAAGATAATATTACTAAGTGACCTGACTACCAAAATGGCACCTGAATCAGTTCCGAGCTTCCAACCCAAGTTTAAACATCCAACAATCAATGTTTAAATAGAGGTACAACAAAGGGCAAGGCCGTTGCTAAAAGTTATAATTATCCATTAACCAGGATACAAAGGCCTTCAACTATTACCGCTAATTATTATCACTATCATTACTCTAAATAATGTCCCAAAATGAAGCCGGATTAATTTGCTGCCTTGGACTCAATGACTCTCTTTGCAAAAGAAGGCAGGCAAAATGCAGCAGAATGGATCTGTGTTCAACAAAAGGAAAAAAGAATTGAGTCCATAATGCTGAAACGATTAAACTTTTAACGTAAGTGGTACACTGCAAGCTTAACTTCTTAATAGCCCTTCACTTGTTTTCGTAACAAGTCATTCTGAGCTTAATTACAGAAAGAATGAGATACTGCAATAGAAAGACTCACCAAGGCCCCAGTATCTCATTCTTTCTGTAATTAAGCTCAGAATGACTTGTTACAAAATTATACTACTATTACCAATTTGGTGATAAGGAGACATAACATCCATAAACTAGGGCCTTGGTGAGTCTTTCTATTGCACATATATTTAGGACCAATCAAGCTCAATAGGGACGTTCTTACCCTCTACGGGAAACCAGATTCAGAGAAGAAGAGTTACCTCAGAGTTGTAAAATTTTAGAGGTCCTTTAGATTTGTTGGAGGCCTCGTCCTCGTCTATGTTAAACACAGGATGCTGGAAATCAACTGCAGGGCCCTCAGTTGAGCACAACATGAACCCAATAACACCGCTAGAAAAATTAACATCATATTAACTTAGCATCATATCAGCAAACAAATGCCATGAAACAGCCTACATGGTTTTACCACACTCAGCTCCAACCTTATCTTCTATACTCATCATTTTTTTTTCCCTATTGAAATTTAATTGCTAAAGCATAACTTTTCAATTGAAGTAATGCCTAACTATGGATGCAATATAAAAAAATCATATAGATATTGTTGAGGTGTTGCAAGTAGTAACAGCATGTGTGGCCAATACTGGAGCCCAAATGACAGTAGTGCCGTTAGATGCTGTTAGTAGATTTAGCAAATTCAATGTGCAAGTCCAGAAATAAGTAGGATTGTAATCTAAATTGTACCTAGGGTAAGTGGGGACAGTGGTCCAAGCATAGTTGACAGATCCTTTAAATATCTGGCGGCAGTTAGAAACAATGTCTTCGATAATATGCATGTGTAGCCATATGCTCTCAGCTTGCGTGCATACCACACCACCTGGCCTGAGAGCCCTCGCAACCGACTCAAAAAATGGCTTCTCGAATAGCTCTTGTGCTGGACCTGTACATGAAACAGAAATCAAAGAATGCACAAAATAACCAGTGTTAGTATATGATAATAAATACTTATTGTTCAATGGTGATATGATAGACAACATTAGGCTAGAAGTTGCTTTATAAATGGCAGATGGATTAGAACCACAAATTGGAATTAATTACATATAAAGGAACCCAAGCCATGTGGTCTGATATCATATGAGATGACAACCATAAATTTGTTAAACAGATATAGCTTCAATTTTTGAAAAAGATCCAGATATAGCTTCATGCTGTGCCAAATTTTAGTTGGAAATGTTAAATCTATAATTTGCTAGGACAAAGTAATGACTTCATCACAGTTTATTGCCTCCGTGCTATAAATAATATGCTCAAACCCAGGTTTAGGTTTATAAATAGTGTGCACATGTAATTTCAATATAATAGATGCTTCGGAGAAAAAAAAAAAAAAAGCTCATGAAGAGCTCACCAATAGGGTCCGAGGAATCAACAATTACGGCATCATAGGTACCCTCTGGTGCATTTTTCAAGAAGGCAACTCCTGTTTATTGGACAAAAAAACATATATGTTTAGCCCAAATGTAAGTCATTCGACACAAACAAATCTAATAAACAGCAAGAATGGAATCAATTTTTTATATAAGGGGGAAAAAATAAACCATCGCCAATATGCAGTGTCACACGGGAATCTTCATATCCAACGGCCACGTCAGGAAAGAACTGCTTTGATACCTTCATACAAATAACAAAGACATTTAAAACTTGAACGAAAGCATGCTCAAATTCATCAATCAGACTATTTGATAATTAATTGTTATATCCAGTCAAGCCTTATTGGACTCGTGGAATTTGAAACCTGTTACACTTAGGTGTAAGTAAAAATTTTAAAAAATCACCAGATAAACCAAACTTCGTACTAAATTTAATAAAATAAAAAATATATATATATATATATACTTCTCTAATTTTTATAAATTAACATTTAACCAATATTTACTGCAAAAAAAATAATAAATCAAAATTGTAGAATTTAATTGTTTCTACATTTTTTTTTCACATATGCACATGTCCAAGGGTAGATAGCAGAGAGAGAGAGAGAGAGAGAGAGGATAAGGGGAACAGGGGCATGAGAGAGAAACTTACATCAACAACCATCTTATCAATCTCACATATGTCGATTTGTTCAACGGATGAGTGGCGTGATACCTCACGCAAGACACCACCATCGCCCCCTCCTATCACCAAGACCTTAAAAAATATTCCAAAAAAATCAACTTTAGGAGAACTTACGAGCTATTTGTTCCACGTTTCCTTATCTTCACTTTTAAATCCAGTCACTTAAAAAATATACCCTTGTTTCTACAATATTAGAAACCAGCTGCTAAAATAATAGACTGTACCTTTTTAGGGTTTGGGATGGAGCAGAGAGGAAGGTGAGTAATCATCTCTTGGTAGGCGCACTCGTCTCTTTCAGTCAGTTGGATTACACCATCCAGTACCAGAACTTTACCATAAGTTGAGGACTAAGATCCAACAAAAAGTGAAAAGAAAAAACAAATGTACATAAGCAAGCAGAATTGAAAATAACAAAAGGAGGGTGACACATATTTAGTAAAATATTTTGTTACCATCGGCAAACTTCAAAATACAAATTGGTCAAGCTTAATGACAGTAAATACAAGTCAAACCAGAGCTTAGGTTAAAACCTAAGATAAGTACAGTCCAATCAAATTACAAAAAAGGGAGGAAAAACAGATAGCCAGTATCACACTGCAGAGGCCACAGTGCCATCAAGCTCAACAAAAAATACAAAGCAAGAAGAACCTCAGGGGCTTCAAAATTGGAAAAACTAGTTTAGTCAAAAATATTGTCAAGAGAGATGATATAGAACCAAAACAACCACACCAATTGGGACTTCCATATGTAACAAAATCAAAATTCTAGTAAGATATCAACTAGTGAAAAATGTGAGAACCAGCCTTTAGTCTGGCTAGGGACAAGACTTCACAAGTGGGGGTTGTGGATTGAATCCAGACTGGAAGAAATTTAAAGTTGGAAGGCTTGACCATCATATTTATCTGCAAATAGATAATAGAGTAAAAATGTACCTGAAAAACCATCACATCTTGATAATCTGATTTTCCTTGAAACAAAACCTTCTCTACTTTCAAGGAGTGCGCTTCACCTACAAGACAGAACCAAACAATCATGAGTGATGTAATTCTACCATTAAACATTCTATTATTCTCTTAACCATAGCATGTCACGTAATGTAACCACCAAGGACTTACAGAATCATACAGAATTATGAACAAAAAAGCAGGACACAAATGATCCAGTGAAACATTTTCGAACTGAACAAATCATTTACAACTTACGATAGTTCACAATCACACTTTAATCTAAATGCCCCACCACCTTCTAACATGTATCCCAACAATAGCCCACAATATGTATCAAATCTTCACACGAAAAAAGTTCTCAAACTTATCAAGGGTTAGTAAGTAAAAAAATAAATACCCGGCCACATAGGGCTAATCTCGGAGAACCACCCGGGAATCACGGCGGAGATTCCATTAGCGACAGCCTCCGTCGGCGCCGCCTCTCCGTCCTCAGCTCTCGCTCTCTTCGCCGCCGCCTCGTCCGACTCCATTATTTTCTCCTCTTAACAGTGTGCGTGTGACTGTGCTTTTGAGAGAGAGAGAAAGGGATAGGAGATATGTTTGATTTATAGCGTGAGAAGGACGAGAGAGAGAGAGAGAGAGGTGGGTGGTGGCGCGTCGCCTTTATTCGATATTCCTAGCACTCCGAACCGCTTATTATGGTGCAAACTGCAAAGTTAGCCTATTTATTTCATTATATTAAATAAAAATAAGGTTAGCCAATGTACGCTGCTTTCATCAAAAATTGAACGGTTGGATTTGTTAATAGTAAGATTGGGGCCCAGTATAATCCACATGATATTCGTTAGATTTGTATCGGACGTTAGTCGTGATGATGTCGGTACAACTGTCTTTTGAGAGATATGAAGGGTGATATTTGGAGTCAAGCTGTAGAGAACCTGGAGGTAAAAACTTATGTTGTTCTTCTTGTAAATGCACCAGGTCTACTACTGAATGTCCACGCCTTTCGGCATGGGGTTTTTAAATAAAGTATTGTTGGTATTATAAATAATAAAATAAGAATTACATAGCTAATTTGAGCTTTGTTTTCAGTTATAGAAAAAAAGGATTATTTTGATAGATTAAGTAATGATTGTTGATATCATTTATTAAAAATACTAAATTCATTATTTTTAATCCTAATTTGTTTATAGTAGCAGCTATAATACCTCTACAAGTTGCTAGTATTTTTAATATTTACGTTGAAAAATCAATGATTAGGATGTGAATTAATTTGAAAAGGTAATTAATATGTTTTTTCTTTCTTTTATCAATCAGTAATTAAGAATTAGAAAGTTTTGAGATCTTTAAATTTTAACTATATCTAATACATTATCTTACAAGTTTGAATTATAATAATTTATCCAAAACTCAAAAAAAAAATATTTGCAATTTTGCACGCTGTAAAGAATGTAAAAAAAATATATAACCATCTCACGAAAGTTCTGAACATGTGGACGATGGAGTGCATAAATTAATTGAGGTTTAAATAAAAAATAACTTTACGATCAAATTACATTTTTATTTTTACCGTACAACTATGGGTATTTCATATAAATTGTATCAACACAATATAAATTATATTGGATATTTCAAATGTATAGGGAACAAAAAGTTTCAAACTTTTTGAAAATCAAATCAATGTTACTACTAAAATATACATGATTTTTTGTGAAATTGAATGAAACTAGAAAATGACTTGCTCAAGTGTGTGCATAATTTTTGGAATTTTTTTTTTATCGGAAGCAGAAAGCTTTAACGGCCGCCTACAAGTAATATTTTGCACCGAGTTTACCCAAGAGCTGTCCAAGTAGCCGGAGGAACGACTAAATGAGGGGTCCGGGTTTCCAATTAGGGTTCCTTGGGCAGCTAAATGTTTTGCCTTTTCCCGGGATTCTCTCATATATCTTCTGTTCCGTTGTCTCTCAGTGAAATTATGTACCGAGTTATACGTTCTCTGATTGATTGATTTCCTCAGGCTCTTCAATTTGGCCCATCAAAAGAAAAAGTAGAATCAAACATGAACTGACAAGTGATACTCAGCAAGCAGGATAGAATGAACCTTTTTATCTGTTCTCGCTTTAGATATTTGATATCTTAATATTTAAAATCTATGCAATCTTCACAGCTAGACTCAATGTCTTCTTTCAAAGAGTTGAAAATAACTTAATACACGTGTTGCAAAAAATAAACAGAAACTCTTGCAAATATTATAAAGTGAAAATACTGATCTTAATCATATATATTTTTAAAAAGATAAGGCAGTGATAATGATCCCACGCTGACCGAGGTGTATAATAAAAAAAAGTGATCAGCATCACAGTAGATCAGCGAGTAGTTTAGGCCTTTAGGGTTTTATCTCCCTTGGTTATCGAGAGGTCTGTGTCTGTCGCACTTGTTTGTTTTCAGCCCATGTCAGGATTCACCGAGACGAGTACTGTGTCCCCTAATTTTGTGTTCTATATACGTGACTATGTGAGTATTAAGGCATATCAACATGGTAATTTTTTATTGAAGCGTCAAGAGCGGGAGACGATTTCGTTCGTAAAACAAACAGAGACAGGCAGGACTAAAATAAATGCGACGAATGAATTTCGTAAGTTAGGAATTAAATTGGTGCAAAATAAATGGATTAATGATCATTGAGTTCTGAAATATAATATTTACGATACATGAGAAAAAAAATCACTTAGCAATCTTTCATGTAAAAATTATATTTAAAATCTGACACTATAGACAAAATCTATTTGTTCCTAAAGAGATTAATGATCTTTTATCCTTTCATTAGACGATGTTGACGTTGTATGAATATTGATGGTTGGTACTATTTATGTGACAAATAGATAATGTACCTTTAAATTGAATGTTAAATACTTAATTATCTATTATTTCTATGAAAATTATTATCAACATTGTCAAGATAAACATTGTTGAGCGATCTCCATCCATGTTTATAGAATGACTTTGAGTGTACATTTTAGTTTATAATGGTGCATCCAATTTAGCGATACTTCTAACTTCAAAACATTCATTACTAAGGATACAATGGTTGTTGTCTCGTTCTACAAATCTACATTTGTATCCAAGGGAAGTACAAAAGCTGTCTTTTGACTGCTATTTCATGTGGATCTAGTTTTCATCTTTCTCTTGCCGACATACAACATGTCAACATCCATCGGGACAAAAAGATTTACATTTTTCGTTAGTACGATCGAAATTATCAACACGAGAGAGAAACTTAGTAAAACGAAAGCAAAAAAAATTAAAAGCACTACCATACAGAAGAAACTGATTTTGTCGAATCATCATCATGTTATGTGAAATATGTCAAATAATCCAATTATTCAACTTGTCAAACAGATCAAGAATTGATGCCCAATAATACAACAAGGACAGATCCTTGATGTGCTAATAGTCTATATATACTCTAAAGTATAAACGAACCTGTACCGAGTCATATCATTTCTTTATAATCTATTTTTGAGAAACATTTCTTTATAATCAAATCATTAATTCTGATACAATTTCCCGTGAAATATATCCATCTATTGCCCCAATTAGGCAGGCTGCTTAAAAGCCTCTCCTTCCCCACCCACCCTGGAAACAGATGAAAAACCATCAAATATTCTAATCCACAAAAAAAAACCAACATCTATATAGCCCTCAACAAAAATAAGAGAAAGAAAAATGAACATCTATATAAGGAAGCACACAAAGAGGGAGGAAAACGTAGTATATTTAAACACATACTTTCCTTCTCTCAAAACGAGATTCTTATAAAAACAATAATATGAAGGGCTAAAATATAAACGACTAATGCTGATCTGAGAAGTATGCGCCTCTCTCGGCTCTCTAATCTGAATCCAGTACGTCTCTTCCCTTTGAAATCATCATAACCTTGATTGGAGTAGTCTGCTACTGTAAAATTCCTTCCAAACCTGTTCCTTGTTGAGGTATTTACTTCAGTAATTCCTGTTTCAACCTTTCTCCTTTGGCAGTTCAACCTCTCCAGTTCCTCCTCTTTAGCTTTTATTTCAGCCATGATGCTCTCTGCTTGTGCCTTGTTAATCATATCAAGAATATCAGATTACAAGGAAATTTCAAGCACACCATGGGCAAAAGTTAAAAAATCACATGTATAATGGTGAAAGACGACATAATAAGTGATTCTAGAGAACCAAAATATTATTAGAATAATGTTTTTATAATTTTTAATAAAACCCAATCTTTCACAAAACTATTCCCACCAGAGAACATGCAGTAACAAGTTAAAAAACTATTTCTTCAAATAGAGCTTTATGAAATCAGTATAGTAGTTTTATTTTCACAATGAACTCACTGTGGAAGGATGGCAACAATATAAATATATAAACATGAAATGTATCTTTAGAACATAAGAAAGTTGAGGGACCAAGATAGGAATTAGGATCCAATAGTAAGATCTTCATTAGAAAAATAAATAAACACTAACTTGTTTTGCAGTCAATTGTTCAATCAGGCTGTGTAACTGCTTCTCTAATTGCTTCTCCCTTTGAGCTGCCAATTTAAAAGCATAAGATATCAATATAAACTTTACATTCATACTTCTGAATTTTGATAAAAGAATATCAAATAGTCTCAGTTGTAGGAAGTAAAAGACAAATAAGATACTAGAAACCTTGAATCAAATAAACAGACATTCAGAAACTGACATTGTCACATATTAAAGATTCATTTACAACCAAATAATCACTGATATATTTAAAGCCCGATGATATTACAAATGCTCAGTGCTGTTAGCTACCAGTAAAGTCAATTGATTTAGAACAAAGGTACAGAATGAGATTAGGAGACCGTTAACTGGCTGATTGTATATTAGAAAAGGGTCTGGAATGAGATTAAAAGACTGTTCTATTCTAACAGAATGCAATTCAATTGAGGTCTTCCAAAAGCTGGCGAACAAAAACATATTAATGGCTTTGAAAAGTACCAGCTGAAGGCTTCTTTTCTGATTCCCGCTGAATTGATTCCCATTCTTTTTCCAATCTTTGCACTAGTTCTTCCATTAGTTGCTGCAATATTTTTTTTAAAAAAGAAGGAACTTAAAATAGAAAAACTGATAATACAACTACAAAATTACCTGTTTGATCAAGCTAGCACAGAGTTGCATTTTGTAATTCTACAGGCAGTTAACATATCTAGAATATCCAACAGTTGGTCTATTAGGGATATGAAATTTACCAAATCTTTCTTTTTCTCCTCCAAGTCCTTCAGCTTAGTGCTTCTGGAGGCTTCCAATTCATTTTCAATTGAATCAGAGTGTGCTGTTGAAGTTTCTGATTGAACAGTAATTTCTTCCTTCTTTAATGCCTTTTCAAGTTCATCTTTTAGGTACTTCTCAGCCGCATCCAATTCCTAAATAAAAATGTTTATTTCGTTCCCACTTAGTTATAATTCTTTTATATTTTAGCCTACTAACTTCCTTGTGACAGTTCTGGCATAGGGTGAACACCTGACATGGCTTAGTGCTAGCTTGAGCACAACAAAAACTGAAGCTTTTTGTAGAGTCCTTGCTTAGGTCATTCTGGTGTTAATTGCATTAACTGGGTCTACTTTGGCTGAATTACAGCTTATTTGATTTACTGCACGCGAGTTGAGGTCTCATCCAGGGTTTAGTCACATAGACTAAGGTGTTGATTTAGGCTAGCAGCTTAATTACATCACCAAGTGTTTGACGTCTAATCAGGGGTTGAACATCACAACTAAAAGACGTTAAGCTAATGCACAGTCGCAATATTGAGGAATAGTTGAAGTCTGATTTAGGGGTCAATTGCACTAAGCAAGGATAATGCCGGCTTAACAGAGGGTCAAATGCATAATGGATTGGTGAGGTAATACGGGATTTACTGCATAAATCACGATTGAAAGTAAAATAAGTTGAGCAAAGTTGTAATTATCGTAGACCTCGAGTTTTGTTCGAAGCACATCTGCATCCCGTAATTTGTCCTGAATTTTCTGTTTACAGTTCGATATAGCCTTTTCGTAAGCAGAATTCTCCTCTTGCAGTGCAATTTCCCTTTGTTGTGCCTGGAGAAATTATTGAAATCAACCCAGTTCAATAAAATTTATAAGATTTTGGAATAATTTCAGTCAGGCCAGCACTAGTCAGAAAAGATTAATAATGCCTTGGTATAGTACATGAACCAGTTAAGATAGTTCAGCCCTCAATCCATCCTTTTTTTTTTTTTTTTTGTTCTATTTCATCTCGCATTTTCCTGAGCGGGGCTACATCAGAGCACATTTAGAACAAAACTTTCATATCATGGCTCAATTTAACAAATCGCACGAAACAAAAGATTCAATTGAAGCACAATTGTAAAATGGAGTATCACGGCTAAAACTGTCAACTCAAGAACCATTCATTGACGATAAATTGAGGTAAATTGGGTAGAACTGCCACCTAATTTACGTGTACTTGCACAAATAATTATAGGTAACTACTAACTAGTAGATTAAGTTAGAAAGAAAAGAACCTGTTCTTTGGTGGTGGTGTGAGCGTTCAACTGGAGAGCGAGAGCGGCGTTGGAGGCAACGGAGTCGGCGTGGAGATGAGGCAGCCGCTGAGCGAGATCGTCTGGAGGGATCCTCAGCCGTAGATCCTGGATCGAACGGCGGAGAGAGGCCGCGGTCCGGTCAAGCTCATCTGCGCGCCGTTGTTGGTCAGGCGTGAATGCCAACGCCACTGAGGCGGCCCGCGGGTTGTCCTCGTCTGACGTGGCGTCTCCTCCGCCCACCACGTCGGCTGCCCACGCGAGTAGACCTGCCATGTCTGGTCAAGACTGGAAGTCTGGAACTTGTCTCTTGTTTCCCGGGGCTTGTAACCGAAAAACTATTGCTGATTTTCTATAGCAATTGAAAACACATCTAAAGACCTTAAAAAAAAATAAATAAATAAAATCACATATATCTAAAGAAGATTAAGTGCGAACACTGGCGAAATAAATTGTTACTCTATACAAAAAAGGCTTAATTTTTTTTATACCCTTCAACTCTTTCATATTTGTTTATTTCTCCTGTACTCTTATGTATTTTTTATTTGCCACTAAACTCTTCTAAATGGTTTCTTATTTGCCCCTCAACTTAACCATACATACTTAATTATGGTTGTCTTATAAAAAAATGAAAATTAATTCCAAATTAAATTAAAAGGACAGAAATACCCCTGACCTTCGTTTGTTTTCCTCATTTTTTCCTTCCTTGCTCCAGAATTCTTTCCCAATAACTCATTTCTCATTACACAAAAAATGATTAACCATTTCCCAATAGCACGTATGGCGAGCTTGATCCAGTGGAGAGTCATTTGGATTGGTGTGTAAAATTTGTTTTGTGTTTGCTTGTCGTAAGCGTGCTAGTGTTTATTTTATGGTTTACCCTTCTAGTTCGTCTAAACTCAAAATTAGTCATATATTAGGAAAGTTTATTCTGTCTTTCTTTATGTATTAATAGGTTGTTGCTATATGGCTAGCTGGCTTGAAATTTATATCGAAGACTACTTGAATATTGTGTTGTCTATGATATCAAAGACAAATTAAATGAATATATTCTAGCAAAGATGACTTTTTTGTTTTAATTTTATTAGAATAAAACTGTATTACTAACAACTTAACACTCAGCATTACGGACCAAATTAGGATTTGAGTAACGCGATAAAAACTAGCTGTGTAATTTACTATTTCACTGTGCAATAATGTCACACCCCGACCGACTGGACGTGACATCCCTTCCGCCACGAGAGCGACAAAACGTTCCCGTAAGGCTACAGACAGATAGTGTAAATTTTTTTTCCATTTTATATTCTATTTTCTTGATTCTGGCCCAAGAGCTGCACAACTTAACAGAGAAACTAGATTACCTGGTTCCAAATGAGTAGAACCGTAGCAGTACATTTTAAGCTGGAAATCTCATCTTTCAGTCAAAAGACATTCATCAGCTCCTAAAGCTGTAGATCTCTCCATCTCACAACCCTCCTGGAACCCCCAACCGTTGAGGAACACATGCAAAATAAAAACACGGATGAGAATAAATCTCAGTGCGGGTTTTAGTTCCAGTACGCGGATCTTGGTACGAACCGGTAACGGAATTAATACCCTTTTTATTAAATTCTTTTGAGAGTACAGTTTTCTTAATGCACAGAAACCTTTTTCAAAAGTTTTATATTACAGAAACCCTTTTAAAATCTGAAATGAATTCCAGTACCGTAAGTATCAAGCGATACGATCCAATTTCAGACATATTTCCAACATGCAACTATGCAACAGATTCAAATCAAGCATAACTGTCATTAGTACACTCAAGTTCTTAATGGCCTATCAGAATCAGAAAGAACTCTTCCCACACCATAGGTCCAACCCTAGGTACAGATTCTCAGAGGGAAATCCAGTAATCATAGCGCTATTAATTCTGGCCGGGTAGGTGGATCAGACCATACTCCGGTGAGTGATATAATTCAGTTTATGGTTATGCTATGCAGACTGAGTAAGAATGGTCTGATTTAATTCAAGTCTGATTCTTCTATCACAAAAGATAATCAGATAATCAAGTCAGTTTACGGAAACCATTCCAGTCCCTTGATAAGTCCGACGGTCCAAATCAATTAACAAATGGATATCAAAGTCAGACTTATTATTTTTAGCTGGTCAAAACGGACAGTTTAATTCAACATGCATTTCCATTATTTAGGCTTCTATTGTCTATATGCACAAATAGAATGCACCGTCAATGACTGATCAACATGCTATGCATGAATTTAAAAATACCGAAATCCGTGTTCTAACAAAGAAACCGCATATCCGCACCTTCAATCGTTGCCCGCTTGCTCCGGATCCGCTCCTGTTTACAATTCACAGATTAAGTACCGTTAATATTTGTTTAACGGGTTCCTTTAATCTGACGGTAAACCGTAACTAACAAAGTCTGGTAATGTAACGGTAACTAGACTGTTCAGTTTGGTTCCAAGTCCCATATTTAATTACTGTGTGATAATGCTTATTTAATTATATTTAGTTACTTTCCCGATCATCAGAATTAATATTGAGTTACGTTTTCCTAATATCGAAATCAGAATCAAATCAAAAATCAGAGATAGCAGACAGATAATTTAGGAAACGTTTAAACTCAATAAAATATATCAGAAATATCAGATAGAAATATCAAATCAGAAATTTATTTATTTATTTTGCGGGATCAGAAGTCTGAATTAATTGCCACAGTATCTGTTCACTTTACAAAGTCAGACTGTTAATCATCATCTCCCTAAAATCCGAATGTTAGACTAATTACATTGTTTCCAAGTCATTTAGTCTAACTAATTTATCAAGCTCAACAGAATCTAATTAACCCACTTAATTATTTTGATTAAGCTCTAATCCGAAAGCATAATCATTAATAAAGCCCACATATTAGTCTGCATTTTATTTCAGCCTACCGAAATTTAATCCAACACCAAAACATTTAGCACAACCCAATGGAAATTCCCACGTGAGCCTTCTTAGCCCATACTTCATTTTATTTTTCCACAGCCAATTTCAGCGCAAGCCCAAAATCACAGCCCACCAATCAATTCAGCGCAACCCAACCAGCGCCAAACACGGCTCAACAAATTCCAGCGCCAAACACGACTCCACCCAGTCAACCTGATCCAGTTGACTGGGTCAGTCTTAACGGGTCCGACATCATTTTAATCAGATCCGATAAGCCCACAATTTTCCCGTTTAGCCCACTAAAATCAGCTAGGCCCTCAATTTTTCCATTTTCACCCCAACAGAGCTTATCAATGCCTTCCCTGTTACAATTAAGCCCTCAGAAATTAGCATCTATACCCAAAAATTTTATTTAACATTATAAAAATACCCTTACCCTCGCAACAGCACTAGAGACTTACCAAATCACGCGTTCATGTACCAAAAACTGGTACAAAGTCACCAAACACCTTCTTACCCCCTGTGACATGTTCTACATACGATAATCATGCATATAAACTTATAGACCATGTCAAGCTACCTCATTTATGCATCGGTTTACTTAGAAATTATGCAAATAAAATCTATGTCAACATATATTCGATACCCTTGCCTTAAATCTAACCAACCATGCATCAAATACACCAGAACATGCGATTACTCCTCTAAGAATGCATTCACTGTCATATATTTTCTTTATACAAATGAAATCACAGTTTTATATCAAATATTCTGACTTTTCCCAAAATATGCATGTATTTACTCACTGCCCTTTGTATAAAAGACTAAAACATAGATTATAACCCTTCTTATAACTATTTACTACATAAACATGCTTATATACATAAGTACAGATGCTGTATATACCAATTTATGGTTCAAAAGGACCATAATACCCCTCAGACCTAACATGCTTAATGAAACAGACCAACTAACCTTAAATAACTTAGCTATTCTATACCATTTAACATATGAAATGAAATATCATATATGACTAATAATAAGCCCACAGTTCATCAGAAGTTATTCACGTACTCATGCCTTCTTTATTCAGAATTCATTTACCAGATTAGTATTTCAGCTCGACAAGCATATACCCATAGTTAATTACTCACTGTTCCAGAAACTAACACTTCCCCAAAACTCAACAGAAATCAAATTAGCTCCTAATTAGTTGTACAAACACTAAAACTCACCACCGAAATCAGTTATTTATATCAATACACCTCTATCAATTCCTAATATGCTGAAACAATCTAATATTAAAGACAGAAATCATATACCTTTTTCCTTGATTCTTCCTAATTCGTCTCAGGAACCCAAATCAAAGCCAACCCAGAGTACAGCTCATCAGGAACCAGAACAGCTCCAACCTCGACTGCTCCACTACCCCCGTTATCCCCTTTCTTTTCCTTCTCCATTTGTTGTCTTCATCGAACTAACCCTAAATTGCCCCCATTTATATAAACTTACCTAACTTGGGGAAGAGGAGCAGAGATGGGACAATGTGGCAGTGGAGAAGAGCCAGCCACGTCGCTAATTGCGGCGTGTAGAAGGAGCCAAGGTACTCAAACAGAGAGAAGGGACCCATCTTCCCGTGCCAACACCCTCAGAAAGGAGGAGGTGTCAACGCCTTAGCGGCTAGCCTAGAGGCAGCCGTCGCTTCGACCACTCAAAGCTCGACAGAGAGAGAAGAGGCGATAGCTGTTAGGAAATGCTCATATTTTAATTTTAGATTAATTACAACTAATTAATCACCATTAACAACAAGCAAATCAATAGATCTAGTGCTAAAGCAATCACACATCCAATCAAGAGAGAAGGTAGGAGAAATTGTACCTCTCATGAAATTGTATTCATGAGGCTCGAATCCATGGCATGGGAGTCGATGGGGTGCGTGCTCCACCATCTCCACCATCTATGGCCGCCTCTAGCCCACCAAGGACCCACCACCAAGCTCAAAGAGAATGCTAGTTCTCTTGAACCTCTTGCTAATCACCTTGCTTCTCTTAATTAACTATTTAATGGAGAGGAAGAGAGGTGGGATGCTCAACACATGAGCTAAGAGAGGAAGGGAAGAGCCATGGAGAAGAGAGAAAAATCTCTCTTCTAGGTGGAGGCGCAAGGGAGGGGAGAGGAAGAGAGATGACGGCTAGGGTTTTCTCCCAAAGAGACCCCTTTATATAGCCAACCACTCTCATCCAATTTTCATACTATTTACAAGTATGCCATCCACCCTAAGAGGCCACCTAATGGGCTCTCTTGGGCCATCTTAATAAAAGGCCTTTATTCATTAATTCACCAATCAATGAATCTCCTTTAATTGTCTCTTCATTCTTCCTTAAATCGGGCCTTTAATTAACCAATTAAATAGAAGCCCAATTAGCTCAAACTAATTAAAGTAAGTTGAACATAATTAATTATTAACTCATTAATAATTAATCTATGATTAGCTAATGCATTATATTGTTTCCATATGATCCTTTTAATTTAATTAATTATAACGGTTCATAACGGTATATAATTAATTAATTAACTTATCACATTTCACAATACACATTATTGTGAATAAACAATAAATGCACCAAGTGGTTAGAATCCTATTTGTGCGACCCTATTTGAGGATTTATACTATGTTGGCCATGGAAATAAATCATTATTTATTTCCAATAATCATAAGCGGTATCTAGCAACACGTTATGACTCCCAATTCGTATAAATAATGTACCGTTATAATATCTCAATCCTGCATAAGAAATAAAAGTATTTCTTTGTTTGATTCTTATGTCACACGATATCTTTGTATAATCCAAGATAGGAATGTGTCATTCTTGCAGATTATACATTTCTTGATCTAGAGTTGATCGTCTAGTTTGCATGCATACGATCCAACTCCATCAAGGGGCCCAAACAGATATCATCACTCACTAGGTATACTAATGAGGGACATACGGTTTTCTTGATGAACAACTTTTCCCCGCACAATTCAAGAGAACATAAATAAAGTCCTTATAGCAGCCTTTATCAGGAATCAACGTTAGACGATATTTATTGAACCTATCCTCATGTGGAAAAGGTGAACATCTCAAACTTAGAATCAAACTCATATGAAATAAACAATGACACATAACACAATCCATATGTTTATTTCATTGGGTCAAGTCCTGTACTATGTTCCAATAACATACACATATGCAATTAAGTTCGTAACTCCTTATGATTTGTAGAACTTAATCATCACTTAACTTGCATACTAATCTTTTATGATAATTAATGTTCCTTGTTAATTATCAAGATTATGGACGATTTAGATTTATTATTGTCATTCTAATGAATGATCCACAGAGATCTACAATTCAGATCCTCAACCTGAATGATCTGTCAATAATAAACTCTAGGAACAAATGATCAAATATCATCATTAACATAAACTAAGAAAATAAGTCATTAAATATTGACTTCTAGGACATAACTCCAACAATCTCCCACTTGGCCTAGAGTCAATCAATAGTGACTTCTAGCCAGTGAAGAATTTAGAACAATGTCATATATCTATATATATACATGTCTCGAACCTCAAATGATATTATACGCTTAAAGCAAGTAACTCATACGTCCATCACGTATGGATGCACAACTGCATCTCGTATGCCGCTTAAGGTAGAGGTTAAGTTAGAGTGTTCGCTGTGTCCGCGAACCTATCCAATTTTGTTTGACCCTATATACATATATACTCCTATATATGTGTTCTTGATCATCATCATGTGAGATCAAGTGACATCGTCATAGATCTTAGTTGGATCACCAATTTAATATTGGGTTCTTCAAGTTTAAGCTATGGTTCGAGATGCTTAGAACTATATTAGCTTGACTGAGAACTTCATGATCCATACTACATTCTTTCATTGCTTCACAAGTTGCTATATATTTTTGTTTTGGTGACGGAAACGGTTGTAATATCCCATTTAGAACACCTTCTAAATTTACAACACCACATTAAACAAAATATGTAGCTCAATTGCATTTATATCAATCTTTCGAAAACTAGCATCAATATAACAATTTATATGAGATTTCTTTCATCTTGTCCGATGAAAAACATATCACCCTTTCTCATAAGATACTCGAGGATATTCTTGATTATTGTCCAAATGTATTTTTCTTTGTATCCAGTTGACAACTGCTTGTCATACTCCTTGGGTACAACACATAGGGGCATGTGCATAAGTATGGCGTACGTAATGAAACTCATAACAGAAGGATGCTCGAATTATATCATGCACTCTTCTCGAATTGAGTTGCAACACACCGAGTAGAACTCAAGTGTTTGCCATACAACATGGTTAGACATCCTTTCTAGGAGTCTATCTTTTCGTGTAACTATAACACCTTGTCATTATATGCACATTTTCTCAAACCTGAAATCCATCATAATCTATCTCCATAGATTTTGTTTCCTTGGATTTAGGTGACTTACCCAAGTTCTCTATTGAGAAAACATTCTCCAATGAGATCTTGACAATATTCATTTCTTTAATTTTATTCCCAATTAATGTCTTGTATCTTGTACAATACATGTAACATAATAATGCTCCCACTGAATATCTTGTCTATACAAGATACTTTTGACGAAGTGCAACTCCTTGACTTCTTTGTCAAAATGTTTATTCCAATTTCCACAATTCTTGCTTCAATTCATCAATTGATCCTTGAAGCACATATACATTTCTAGCAATACAACAAATCCTCAGTTTGTGTCAAATTCACAACAACTTCCTTCATTCAATCGAAGAAGGCGGTTTTGATGTATCTTTTCATATATCTATATATACGAAATATAACTATTGCTAGAATGATCTTTATTGACTTATACACAGCTACAAGCGAGAAGCCGTGCTTTGTACATGGTCAACTCGTTATCGACTTAGACATAGCATCAATCATGAAATTGTGCTTTGTACAGAGTCGACTTGTTATCCATATCTATCTTTCCTTTTAAAGATCTATATGTTCTAGATGGATTGCTCCTTCATGAACATCAATCAAGGTCTATACCTTGTTGTTATATATATGGATTGCACTTAAAGATCATATAGATTCAAAACATACTTGTGGAATCGGGTCTTTCCATCGCTTCTTTATTTATCAACGGATCCTCATATGTCAAGTACGAGGATGTTGTGAAACCTATGTATTTTTCAGTTTAGGCAATTCACTCTTGTTGATCTTTGTAGGATTGGTGCTTGAGGTCTATGAACTACTCCTACAACATCTTGTAGAATAAGTTCTTGATCCTAATGTATTGCACGAGTTTCTCTAACATCATCCAGTAATGAGATGTTTGAGTACTCTTTAGAAGCGAGCGTGCTTATAAACTTCTTCCTTTCACAACTGCTTGTGAGTTAAGTTCCGCTCAACTTCCACTAAGCACCATGTATGGAGTGACAAGTTCCCTATAAAGGTACTTCTTGTAGTGACGCATAAACTCCTTTAATGCTCACTTTACTCCCACTACTTCATCTTAAGAATATCATTCTTTAAGATTACGTTATGATGAGCAACAACTAACTTGTTCTTATCATGTTCATAGAAGTAGTACCTTTTGGCTAATTCAAGATATCCTTCAAAATAATAAGCGTCTTATTTGGGTCCAAGCTTATCAATCAATCGAACCTTGAAATAAGCTTCTCAACACCAAATCTTGAGAAACAATATACCTAGAGATCAAATCTCGTAAGATATCTTTCTCAATAGACTTCGATGGAATTTTTATTCAGTGTAAACAATATTGTCCTCAAACACAAATCCCTTACATGAGTCGAACAAGTCAATTTGATTTATTACCGATCGAACTATGTTAAACAATGTTCGATACCTTCATCCTTGGATACATTTTTCAATGTTCCTCATGGAGCGAGTAGTGAAACGTCTTTCATACTCTTTAGGCAATATATCAAACTACATGACTTAACTATTTACCATGATCTATTTTAAGACTTTTGCTTTTATTGAATAGTTTTTCAACTTTACTCTTGAAATTCTTTTGACCTTGTCAAAAGATTCATACTTATACCATATCAAATAGATACGTTAATATCTACAATGATCGTTGGTCAAGTGGTAAAGTGTCAACAACCTTTCAATTGCACAAGTACCTATAGGTCTATATACATCAATATGTATAAGTCTTAATAAAGTTACTTGTCCTTTAAAGCTTCGTAGTTCAAAGGCGCTTTTGTCTTTCAACAAACACGATTCGTATGAATTTCAATTGATTTGCAATCGAATTGATTTACGAGCTCCACGTTACGTAGACTCTCATAATGCGATTCTTGTTTATATTCGACTAAGCGACTATTTTACATAAAAGTCAAATACTTTATGTGAAGTCTTACATATTTGTCATTCAAAATTTGTTTATCTATTTCAAGCAAATTCAATTAAGATGCATGAAATCTTATACACAAATTTATAACAATAAGAGAACAACATTTCTCTATTACAAAACATGATCATCCATCATCAAATATGGAGATAAGGTTTTATGAGATGTTTGGAATAAGGTATACAACCTCAAATTCCTAAACAAACTCTTTACTTAATAAAGATAACTCTACGTATTCAATGGTAGCGGCTTAGACGTATAAGCCATTTCCAAAACGGAGTTTACTTTACTTATCTCGAACTTTCTCTTATTCATCATTGTCTACACATTTCGTTAAATGCGAACACATGAACTAGCACCTAATTACTAGTGTGAATTAGAGATAGTGAGATAATTTGAACGACAAATATCTCAAGGTTTAGAACATCATGGTATTTCGGACAACCTTTCAAATGCCTCCCATAAATGGCAAATGAAACATCTCATGTGACACACGGTCACTAGTGAGGGTCTCGAAGTCTCAACTCATATATTGGTAGAGTATTCCTTTAATACTTAACCAATCATTTTAAGCACTAACAAGTGTGCGAACAACATATCCTTTATCCATAGAAAGAGATTGTATGACAATATCAACAATCCTTGATATTGGAGATCTTAATATCTCTAGTTGTCAATTAGCTACTCAAACCTTTCGGTTCACAAGCTAATGAAATATTTATCTTCTTATAAGAAGAGTCTCTTGGTTAACTCACATTCCATTACTCGATCATTAATGATTGAGTCTATCTTTTACTTTCTCTAAGACCGTCTTCTTGAGTAAGTGGATGAGAGTATAGAAGTCTTAGTATAGTCCTTATGAATTCTCCAATTCAAAGTCTAGAACTTCTAAAAGGATATGAGCATTCGCTTTATTGAATAATTTTCGTCAAAACTAATCAATCATTGCGAAGCTATGTTCGGGAAGTTGAGGAACGTTTTTGGGATTAAACTTGCTCAAGTTTCTCATTTCCAAGAACTTGTCTTAGGAATCGGTATTTCTTCTCCAAGTAAATACCTTAGAAACGAGCTTGTCGTTTTCCAAAGATTGATCGCAACGAAATTAACATATTTAATATCTATAACAATTTCAATTTTAAGGTCATTTAGTTTATGCAATGTTTTGTTTATGGAATGATAAACAAAACTCCCACTACATTTAATTAATGTCCCTAAATGTAATGGATTCCAAGATCCTCATTTTCGTCAAGTAGAGCCTGCTATGGCACGACACCCTACTTAACTAGACAAGGTAGGTTCTCCAACCAATCATATCAACCATACGACTCTTGGTTTGTGAATATCTAAGTATATTTACAAACTTCGCCCCGATGTCCAAGAAAACTTGTTGGGTCCATCGATAAGCAACCTCTCTCTATTTGCTCCTAACAAATCTTTTCATTTGTACCCCGACTATCAAGGTTGACAACCATGACGTCCGCTATGGCGGACCGCGCCATGATTGGCTATTGACGTGAAGGGGATAGAGAGAAGGAAGGCGGTCGACTTAATCAATTTAGTTTGGGACAAAAGCAATTACGTGACTTTGTTTGGTGGTCGTGTAAGCATACACCCATACCTACCTATGACAATTCAAGGCATTCACAAACAATCACATAATAATAAGCATCTCAAACATTGCCGTGGGTTTGTATGGCTCCCGCTTGCATTAGTCTTCGTCGCATCTCCATGTAACGAAACTAATCTAATCAAGCCCTCCCACTAATTACTAAGATCCTATCTAATAATTAAGGGAAATAAATACATGTGATAAAATTCCAAAAACCCCGCCTAGGCCTTAGGGGCATGCAAGCCTCACAAGTTACATCAAAAATTAACCACTTAATTATCAAGGCACCTTAGGCCACTTTACAAGCAATCACATGCATTCACAACATTTTACAACACACAAGGCATTGACATCTTGAGCCATATCAAACCCACATCCTCCTACAAAACAAAGTTAGCACATATACAATATACATGATTCACTTGCTCTTAATTAATTTCATTAATTAGAATCTTTGTGCATACTTGTTGCTCAAGTTTTCCGAATGCAAAGAAGGCTTAACCTTAACAACTAATTGTTTAAGCCCTTTTAAATAAAATCCAACTATCAAAACAGAAAGGAGGGTATTTAAGGAGTCTTCTAATTAACATTTCAATAAATTGATTAATTAGAAACTATTTTAACTAATTAAAATACGAAATTCGGGACCCGAAAAAATTCAAAATAATTCGGTCTCCAAAAAATCTGAAATAAATCCAGAGAACTCCTTACAAAAATTGTGATTACCTGTAGAAATCTCAAGAAGAGATCAATTATCATCAGGGAGAACCAAAAAAGACAAATCCTCAGATTGTGCGCGAAGCACCGTTAGAGAAAATTCTGTTATGGGTCTCAACCTTTTGATCTGTATGATCATCCCCTTGATATTTTTCCAGCAAACAATTTACATAGAAAAATACTACATACAATAGGCTATCATTCCATGAAAAGAAAATCCACAAGTTATATTCAAGATCAACGAGATAACAAGCATTTAAGCAAGGTATCCTGTTCTGGAACAGACCGTCGACCAAAAAGGTTTCACTCGGTTGAGGTATCAAATCTCAATGAAAATCTATGAAATTAATTTTCACAGATTCCAGACTTAAAGGAGAACATTTCCATTTCAACACTTTTCCATAAAAGTTTCTCAATAAGTATAGTTTTTCAAAACAATCAGTTTGTTTGAAAAAACAGATCTGATAACTTCATCACTTTTCATCCTTGAACGCCCACATAATATCCGAAATATACAACTAAATTTACATATCCAGAAAGAGCATCAAGTTTAGAATAATCCTATCTAAAAGTTACAGATACTTTGTATACAAACTTATTTGTTACCAACCACAACAACAGAACTGTGCAGCAGAATAACAGATCTGCGCACCGTTACCGTTTAAATCACTAAAAATTCATTTTACATCGAATTTCAATGATTCCAGTGGGAAAACAACCACAACTCAAAGGGCTACAACCTCCAATAAGAAGGAAAAAATTTCAGAGAGCTTTACACCACGAAAAACAAGCAACAAGACAGAACACAGCCTTTCCAGGGCCAGCAAGCATGCACATCACTAATTAACTTAATTAATTACGAATTCTCACTTAATTAAGTGTGAAAAACCTTAAGCACGACCATAGCTCTGATACCACTGTTAGGAAATGCTCATATTTTAATTTTAGATTAATTACAACTAATTAATCACCATTAACAACAAGCAAATCAATAGATCTAGTGCTAAAGCAATCACACATCCAATCAAGAGAGAAGGTAGGAGAAATTGTACCTCTCATGAAATTGTATTCATGAGGCTCGAATCCATGGCATGGGAGTCGATGGGGTGCGTGCTCCACCATCTCCACCATCTATGGCCGCCTCTAGCCCACCAAGGACCCACCACCAAGCTCAAAGAGAATGCTAGTTCTCTTGAACCTCTTGCTAATCACCTTGCTTCTCTTAATTAACTATTTAATGGAGAGGAAGAGAGGTGGGATGCTCAACACATGAGCTAAGAGAGGAAGGGAAGAGCCATGGAGAAGAGAGAAAAATCTCTCTTCTAGGTGGAGGCGCAAGGGAGGGGAGAGGAAGAGAGATGACGGCTAGGGTTTTCTCCCAAAGAGACCCCTTTATATAGCCAACCACTCTCATCCAATTTTCATACTATTTACAAGTATGCCATCCACCCTAAGAGGCCACCTAATGGGCTCTCTTGGGCCATCTTAATAAAAGGCCTTTATTCATTAATTCACCAATCAATGAATCTCCTTTAATTGTCTCTTCATTCTTCCTTAAATCGGGCCTTTAATTAACCAATTAAATAGAAGCCCAATTAGCTCAAACTAATTAAAGTAAGTTGAACATAATTAATTATTAACTCATTAATAATTAATCTATGATTAGCTAATGCATTATATTGTTTCCATATGATCCTTTTAATTTAATTAATTATAACGGTTCATAACGGTATATAATTAATTAATTAACTTATCACATTTCACAATACACATTATTGTGAATAAACAATAAATGCACCAAGTGGTTAGAATCCTATTTGTGCGACCCTATTTGAGGATTTATATTATGTTGGCCATGGAAATAAATCATTATTTATTTCCAATAATCATAAGTGGTATCTAGCAACACGTTATGACTCCCAATTCGTATAAATAATGTACCGTTATAATATCTCAATCCTGCATAAGAAATAAAAGTATTTCTTTGTTTGATTCTTATGTCACACGATATCTTTGTATAATCCAAGATAGGAATGTGTCATTCTTGCAGATTATACATTTCTTGATCTAGAGTTGATCGTCTAGTTTGCATGCATACGATCCAACTCCATCAAGGGGCCCAAACAGATATCATCACTCACTAGGTATACTAATGAGGGACATACGGTTTTCTTGATGAACAACTTTTCCCCGCACAATTCAAGAGAACATAAATAAAGTCCTTATAGCAGCCTTTATCAGGAATCAACGTTAGACGATATTTATTGAACCTATCCTCATGTGGAAAAGGTGAACATCTCAAACTTAGAATCAAACTCATATGAAATAAACAATGACACATAACACAATCCATATGTTTATTTCATTGGGTCAAGTCCTGTACTATGTTCCAATAACATACACATATGCAATTAAGTTCGTAACTCTTTACTTATGATTTGTAGAACTTAATCATCACTTAACTTGCATACTAATCTTTTATGATAATTAATGTTCCTTGTTAATTATCAAGATTATGGACGATTTAGATTTATTATTGTCATTCTAATGAATGATCCACAGAGATCTACAATTCAGATCCTCAACCTGAATGATCTGTCAATAATAAACTCTAGGAACAAATGATCAAATATCATCATTAACATAAACTAAGAAAATAAGTCATTAAATATTGACTTCTAGGACATAACTCCAACAATAGCCTCGAGAATAAAGAAAGGAGGAAGAAAGAGCAACTCGGCGGAGAAGAGAAAGAGAAGAGTGTTTCTCTCTCTCTCTTTCCGTCGTTTTTATTAAATGAGCCCCTGATCTTCTATAACACAAACCGTGTAGCTAACCAAGTAGTAAATAACTGACAACCCTTTTATAATTTAACTATTTTCCTATTTAATCAAATCAGATCTATTCAGAAGTCAGATTAAAGTGGCAATTATATAGAAAAATTCCATAAAATACGAGGAACGTTTCCATGTCCTCAAATCAGAAATTCCAGCAAAGTTTACTGTTGCGATTATTTATTTTCTTTAGTTCTTGATCATCTCATTCATATAATCTTATAAAAATTATTATCAGACCAATTGGGACTTGGTTTTACCATACGACAGTCACAGTTGTTACATTCCACCCCCCTTAAAATAATCGTTCAGCCTCCTGAACGATGTTTACCCGAATAACTCTGAATAATGCTCACATACCGTACTTTCAGAAACCCAAGTTACTTTTTCAGTAGAGTGAAAACTCCACAGAACCAACAGCAGAAACATCGTCTTGGTTTATAATCATTACCTTTTACATTCCAGAACTCACCATCCCGCCTTTTCTTAAGTTCTTCTTGACACGTCAAGTCAGGTGTTACTCAGAAAATTTGAAAAGTCTCATTGATGGCTTGGAAGGCTAGATGTATCGGTGATGATTTATCAAGTAGGTCCAATATGTTATGTTATAAGCCAAATTTTCCAATTACCATGAGTAGTTTGGATTCCTTTCATCTGTAATATTTTGACCAGTACTGGGTTTCCTGGATCATATTGAACATATCTCCGTTTCGTTTCTAAGTACCTTTTTATATTGATCATGTGCAGCTTTTAACCTTTTGGAAATGACTTAAATCTTTCCTGCACATTCGGACACCAACTGAGGTCCAGTTGGATCCACCACCCTTAAAGTTTCCGTCAGGGTGAAAGTTGACAAGTTTAATCACACAAAGCTTCATAAGAGGCATTTTCAAATTGTATCAGAATTGTGGTCATCGACAAACTCTGCCAAAGGACGAAGGTTGTATCCATGGTTCATCCAGATGCAAACTCTGAACATGTTTCCAGAAGTCTGCTTTATTTATTTATTTTATTTTTTTTTTCCAGTCTGTCCATCTTGTTTGCAAGTAATAAGCAAAACTGAATGTTACTCAGATTTCCATAATCCTTTGGAAATTGTTCCAACTTAGGTATGAATCGGTATTCTTACTAAATATATTTTCTAAAGAACATCCATAATACTTGAGTAAGAATCCCCTACGTAATTTTGCCGATTCGACCCGACACAAATCATCCTCCATAACATGAAGTAAGCGGTTTGAGCTTAGCATATAATTATATCCATAATGAGTCGTAGTTGTCAGGTATACAGGGTAATCCGGTGATTCGATCCATGGTTATCCATTCGAATTTATGTTTAGGTCTCTAAAGTGATTGCACCAATCCAGTTGATTGTTATCTATCCGTTTTGGTTCGCTGACCTTTCTGATAAATGTACTATTAGTAAATATAGCAGGCTACTCTCCTGATTAATCGGGGTCATTAGCAACTCGATTGTAAATCCTAGTAGATTTTTTTTTTTACTTCTTCAGAATGAATTGAGTAACCGGAACTAGAAACTTCCGATAAGATTTCCTTCTTCCTTTTAGAATTATCGAAAACTGTACACTTTTCTTGAAATCTTCAATTCCCATGTTATCTATGGAAAAAGAATCTGAAATTGTTTTGAGCATATTTCAAATAACCAATACAAGTAACTTCTCTCTCCCGTTTTTCTGTTATTCCTTCTGTGAATCCATTTAGAGGTCTATGGCATCCATTACCATAGTTGTTGTTGCCATAGGTTCAGTAGTTTCGGTTCTACTGGCATAATATCATCTCTATTTGCATAGCTCTTTTTGTTTGATGCCTTAATTACTACTTGAGCTCTTCTGACATATGATGGAATGTCCAGATCATGATCCTTGACGAATCCTAGCCTCCTTCCTTGTCGGAGTTTTGTTATTTCTTTCGAGTGAAAATGTACATTAGGGTTTTATGATCCATGTAGATTGTACATTTTACTCCTAAACTCGAGAGTAGAACAGTTGTTAGCTCTGAATCCTGAGTTCGTAATTTCCCTTCTTGTGAGCTGATATGTCGAGATCTAGAAGTAAGGACATGACCACTTTAAATTAAGGCACACTCTAATCCCAATTTAGAAGCATCTGTGTAGACTGTATAGTCTTCTCCCATCATTGGTATATCCAGAATAAGAACCAAAATTAATCGATCCCTTAATTTTTTTTTTTTTTTTTTTTTTTTTGCAAAATTCATGCAGGAGGGGGGGGGGTTTCCCTTCACACAAATTGGATTCCCTTTGTAATGGTTGTATAAGAGACTTAGCTAACCGAATATAGTTAGGAACAAGCCGCTTATAAAATTCGGTTAGTTCCGAAAACTTCTTACTCCAGTCTTCTTTGTAAGGGTGATCCATTCTAACGCAACTTGAATCTTGTTTCAATTAATTGCTAAGCCATCTTGTGACCTAAGATTGAGATTTAATTCAATCAAAAAGTCATACCTAGATCATCTGGCATATGGTTTGTATTCATGTATCCTTCTAAAGTGATCAACATATTCTTCTAGATTTCAGGAATGAATCGGGATACTGTCTATAAGGATTATTTCCAGTTAGATAGCATATTCCAGAACACTCTGCTTGGTGGATTCATAAGGCAGCTTGAGCAATAATTAAACCAAATGGCATAACCAAATATTCCGAGTACCAAATAACGTCTTCTAAAAACTGTCTGCTTTCCATCATTAGGTTTTATCCTCAACTGACGACGATCGATTATCAAATTCATATTGAGATAAACTGAGGATCCTTGTACTTGATCAGACAGGTCATTAATCCGAAGTAAAGGATTCTTAGTTTCTTATAATGACCTTTTTAAATTCGAGCAATCAATGCACCATTTGAAGTGTTTCATCTTTTTCTCTAATAAATAATACAGGTGCCCCTCAAAGTGAAGTGCTTGATAGGATAAATCCAAGTCCTTCCGTTGGATATTCCTTCAACTGCATCTTGAGTCCCTTCAGTTCTGTAGGCGTCTTTTTGATACGGCTTCTGGAAATAGGATTTGCTCCAGGCTCAAGGTTTATTAAAACTCCCATTTGTTTGGAAGTAGATCTAGGTATTCCATGACAGTTGGTATCCCGGTTAATTCTGAAGGTTTAGGCACCGAAACTGTTGACCGCTATCAGATAAGCTCTGCATCCAACTTCAATTAACTGCTTGATTTCCATTGCAGAGGTATAGGGGATAAGATCACTATGTTCTTCACACCATGGAATGATGGTGATATTATTAAATAAGCCAAGCGTACCTCTTTTCTTGGACAATTAATAGTTGCCGAATGTCTGGTCAACAAATCAATTTCCAATAAAATATCGTACGGGGTTATATCCATGACCAACAGGTCAATTTATTAATCCATATCTGCCATTCAGAGATTCTTCTTCTTTCATTTTCTTTTGTATAAGCTTCTTTTCTCAAATCATTGGTCCCGAGAAAGAGAGTCGGTACTTTCATTATATCCTAATTTATTGTGTTAATTGTCTAGACTGCCAACACACCTTTGGATATGTTTCCAAAATTAGACCCATCTCTGTCTTCTTATCGGAATCGGAGATCGCCCTTCGTTATGTATGACCTTCAGAGATGGATTCACAAGTTATTGCTCACTTCATTTTCTCACAATCTCAGAGTCGCAGCGTTGATTGAAGAATATGGAACCAATTTCATTTGCTGTCTAGGCGAGGCCCGACGCACCGTTAGACGGGATTTAGTGTCCGCTAACCATTCTTCTGCGGCTCGCTATCCTTCGTCTTCATAAAACAACGGTGGTCCAATCACCTTCATACTGTCGCTTATCTTCATTTCACCAGAATCTTGCAGCATTAGTCAGATAATACGCAGCTAAGTTAACATGTTACTCAGGTGTGGCCCAACTCACCACTAGACGGGATTTAACAGCTGCTAACCCTTTTTCGCAGCTCTGTATCCTCCGTCCCTACTGAAATATGGTGGTCCAAGACGAACAAATAAGTCAAACTGATATTGAAGTTCATCCTTTTATCATTATATGATCTCCCACATCCATTGCACATAGCTACCAGTAGACCGTATTCAAACCATTAACAGACGGTCAACTTCATGCTCCTGAGGCTCCATTGACGTATTGGAACGCCTTCCCAACCAGAACGTTGGCGACTAATTTTAATTTAACTTTTCCAGAAATCTAACACCTTAATGTCAGATTAAGTTAAATACAGAAATCCTTAAGCGTTTTTTATCTTAAGCCGTTCCTACCCCAGAATTTACCCAGATTCCAGCAGATTAAATTGTCATGCTACGATTTTCTCAGAAAGTTCAGAAAGTTGTGCATTTGCTCTGATACCACTCCAGAAGAGACTGTCACACCCCGACCGATTGGACGTGACATCCCTTCCGCCACGAGAGCGACAAAACGTTCCCGTAAGGCTACAGACAGATAGTGTAATTTTTTTTTTCATTTTATATTCTATTTTCTTGATTCTGGCCCAAGAGCTGCACAACTTAACAGAGAAACTAGATTACCTGGTTCCAAATGAGTAGAACCGTAGCAGTACATTTTAAGCTGGAAATCTCATCTTTCAGTCAAAAGACATTCATCAGCTCCTAAAGCTGTAGATCTCTCCATCTCACAACCCTCCTGGAAGCCCCAACCGTTGAGGAACACATGCAAAACAAAAGCACGGATGAGAATAAATCTCAGTGCGGGTTTTAGTTCCAGTACGCGGATCTTGGTACGAGCCGGTAACGGAATTAATACCCTTTTTATTAAATTCTTTTGAGAGTACAGTTTTCTTAATGCACAGAAACCTTTTTCAAAAGTTTTATATTACAGAAACCCTTTTAAAATCTGAAATGAATTCCAGTACCGTAAGTATCAAGCGATACGATCCAATTTCAGACATATTTCCAACATGTAACTATGCAACAGATTCAAATCAAGCATAACTGTCATTAGTACACTCAAGTTCTTAATGGCCTATCAGAATCAGAAAGAACTCTTCCCACACCATAGGTCCAACCCTAGGTACAGATTCTCAGAGGGAAATCCAGTAATCATAGCGCTATTAATTCTGGCCGGGTAGGTGGATCAGACCATACTCCGGTGAGTGATATAATTCAGTTTATGGTTATGCTATGCAGACTGAGTAAGAATGGTCCGATTTAATTCAAGTCTGATTCTTCTATCACAAAAGATAATTAGATAATCAAGTCAGTTTACGGAAACCATTCCAGTCCCTTGATAAGTCCGACGGTCCAAATCAATTAACAAATGGATATCAAAGTCAGACTTATTATTTTTAGCTGGTCAAAACGGACAGTTTAATTCAACATGCATTTCCATTATTTAGGCTTCTATTGTCTATATGCACAAATAGAATGCACCGTCAATGACTGATCAACATGCTATGCATGAATTTAAAAATACCGAAATCCGTGTTCTAACAAAGAAACCGCATATCCGCACTTTCAATCGTTGCCCGCTTGCTCCGGATCCGCTCCTGTTTACAATTCACAGATTAAGTACCGTTAATATTTGTTTAACGGGTTCCTTTAATCTGACGGTAAACCGTAACTAACAAAGTCTGGTAATGTAACGGTAACTAGACTGTTCAGTTTGGTTCCAAGTCCCATATTTAATTACTGTGTGATAATGCTTATTTAATTATATTTAGTTACTTTCCCGATCATCAGAATTAATATTGAGTTACGTTTTCCTAATATCGAAATCAGAATCAAATCAAAAATCAGAGATAGCAGACAGATAATTTAGGAAACGTTTAAACTCAATAAAATATATCAGAAATATCAGATAGAAATATCAAATCAGAAATTTATTTATTTATTTTGCGGGATCAGAAGTCTGAATTAATTGCCACAGTATCTGTTCACTTTACAAAGTCAGACTGTTAATCATCATCTCCCTAAAATCCGAATGTTAGACTAATTACATTGTTTCCAAGTCATTTAGTCTAACTAATTTATCAAGCTCAACAGAATCTAATTAACCCACTTAATTATTTTGATTAAGCTCTAATCCGAAAGCATAATCATTAATAAAGCCCACATATTAGTCTGCATTTTATTTCAGCCTACCGAAATTTAATCCAACACCAAAACATTTAGCACAACCCAATGGAAATTCCCACGTGAGCCTTCTTAGCCCATACTTCATTTTATTTTTCCACAGCCAATTTCAGCGCAAGCCCAAAATCACAGCCCACCAATCAATTCAGCGCAACCCAACCAGCGCCAAACACGGCTCAACAAATTCCAGCGCCAAACACGACTCCACCCAGTCAACCTGATCCAGTTGACTGGGTCAGTCTTAACGGGTCCGACATCATTTTAATCAGATCCGATAAGCCCACAATTTTCCCGTTTAGCCCACTAAAATCAGCTAGGCCCTCAATTTTTCCATTTTCACCCCAACAGAGCTTATCAATGCCTTCCCTGTTACAATTAAGCCCTCAGAAATTAGCATCTATACCCAAAAATTTTATTTAACATTATAAAAATACCCTTACCCTCGCAACAGCACTAGAGACTTACCAAATCACGCGTTCATGTACCAAAAACTGGTACAAAGTCACCAAACACCTTCTTACCCCCTGTGACATGTTCTACATACGATAATCATGCATATAAACTTATAGACCATGTCAAGCTACCTCATTTATGCATCGGTTTACTTAGAAATTATGCAAATAAAATCTATGTCAACATATATTCGATACCCTTGCCTTAAATCTAACCAACCATGCATCATATACACCAGAACATGCGATTACTCCTCTAAGAATGCATTCACTGTCATATATTTTCTTTATACAAATGAAATCACAGTTTTATATCAAATATTCTGACTTTTCCCAAAATATGCATGTATTTACTCACTGCCCTTTGTATAAAAGACTAAAACATAGATTATAACCCTTCTTATAACTATTTACTACATAAACATGCTTATATACATAAGTACAGATGCTGTATATACCAATTTATGGTTCAAAAGGACCATAATACCCCTCAGACCTAACATGCTTAATGAAACAGACCAACTAACCTTAAATAACTTAGCTATTCTATACCATTTAACATATGAAATGAAATATCATATATGACTAATAATAAGCCCACAGTTCATCAGAAGTTATTCACGTACTCATGCCTTCTTTATTCAGAATTCATTTACCAGATTAGTATTTCAGCTCGACAAGCATATACCCATAGTTAATTACTCACTGTTCCAGAAACTAACACTTCCCCAAAACTCAACAGAAATCAAATTAGCTCCTAATTAGTTGTACAAACACTAAAACTCACCACCGAAATCAGTTATTTATATCAATACACCTCTATCAATTCCTAATATGCTGAAACAATCTAATATTAAAGACAGAAATCATATACCTTTTTCCTTGATTCTTCCTAATTCGTCTCAGGAACCCAAATCAAAGCCAACCCAGAGTACAGCTCATCAGGAACCAGAACAGCTCCAACCTCGACTGCTCCACTGCCCCCGTTATCCCCTTTCTTTTCCTTCTCCATTTGTTGTCTTCATCGAACTAACCCTAAATTGCCCCCATTTATATAAACTTACCTAACTTGGGGAAGAGGAGCAGAGATGGGACAATGTGGCAGTGGAGAAGAGCCAGCCACGTCGCTAATTGCGGCGTGTAGAAGGAGCCAAGGTACTCAAACAGAGAGAAGGGACCCATCTTCCCGTGCCAACACCCTCAGAAAGGAGGAGGTGTCAACGCCTTAGCGGCTAGCCTAGAGGCAGCCGTCGCTTCGACCACTCAAAGCTCGACAGAGAGAGAAGAGGCGATAGCCTCGAGAATAAAGAAAGGAGGAAGAAAGAGCAACTCGGCGGAGAAGAGAAAGAGAAGAGTGTTTCTCTCTCTCTCTTTCCGTCGTTTTTATTAAATGAGCCCCTGATCTTCTATAACACAAACCGTGTAGCTAACCAAGTAGTAAATAACTGACAACCCTTTTATAATATAACTATTTTCCTATTTAATCAAATCAGATCTATTCAGAAGTCAGATTAAAGTGGCAATTATACAGAAAAATTCCATAAAATACGAGGTACGTTTCCATGTCCTCAAATCAGAAATTCCAGCAAAGTTTACTGTTGCGATTATTTATTTTCTTTAGTTCTTGATCATCTCATTCATATAATCTTATAAAAATTATTATCAGACCAATTGGGACTTGGTTTTACCATACGACAGTCACAGTTGTTACAAATAAAGTTCCATTCTCACTAATTTGTGCAATCAATTTTGGGTCTCTCCTTCGCATTTTCATTCACTTCTTTGTCAGAACCTAAAACATAACTTCTCAGGGAGAACTGTCTCGACTCAATTGCTGGCTTGCTGCTCTTTTTTGTTGGTTTAAAATTTATGTAGTGGCTGATTCTTAAACAGTAGCAGATATTCTTTTTAGTAAGTAGGTATTGGAGGAGAGAGGTTACGGAGAGAAGACGAGAGAGGTTTTCGAGAGAAAGATGAGAGTGTATTTGCAGAATTAAGGGTCAGATGAGAACGGAGAAAGATTAAGGGTCAGATGTTGTTAGTAGGAAAGTATTCTAGAGTAAGGAAAGAAAAAACGAGGAAAACAAAAAAAGTTCAGGGTATTTCTGTCCGTTTAATATAATTTGGAATTAATTTTTATTTTTCTTATAAAACAACTATAATTAATTATGTAAGGTTAAGTTGAAGAGTAAATAAGAAATCATTTAGAAGAGTTTAGTGGCAAATAAGAAATACATAAGAGTACAGGGAGAAATAAACAAATATAAAAGAGTTGAAGGATATATAAAAAATTAAGCCAAAAAAAAAATACAAACATAGACGGACACAGAAAATATTTGTTTGTTTTCTTTCGTTCTCACTCTATTAATGGAGCAGCTCTCTTGTAATTTCCCTTTTTTTTAATGTTTTTCCCCATTCTAAAAGATAATCGACTTGTCAAATGAGCAATAAATTTTAAAACCAGTAAATTCTTTATTATTTTGTATTATTTTTATGTAATTAATAATATAATTGTTGATGTTTCAAGTCTATATGTGTCTATCAGTCTATGCGAACTTTGTTCAGAGCAAACTTTTTTTTTTTTATAGAAGTTGTGTATGAAAGTTTAATTTTTAAATTTTAAATTTTTAATACATATTTTCTTTCAAGAATGAAGTCTGCAAAATCATTTTAACAGCATGGAATAGAAAAATTTCAATATGGAGACATAATTTTACATTTTAAGTGAAAGGTATATATTTGTAACTTTTTGTAAAACATAATATAAATAGGTATATGTTTGTAATTATTTGTGCTGAGAGTAGTAAGCGTGGCATACTAAACTATAGCTCCGGCACTGTTCACAGATCACAGATGTGCGCGAATAGTGTATTTTTTTTTTTTATAAACCATTTTTCGTTTTTTAATATTTTTTATAACTTTAAAAAATCGCTTGATTCGAATGATTCTTGTCCAATAAAAGCACTTTATAAAAATTATAAAAAATAATAAAAAAATAAAATATCTAAAATTTGATTTCTAACGCGATTTCAATATTTAAAACGCAATGAATAGTTTGGAATGGTCGTTTAAAATATGAAATTTGAGTTAGGAGACCTAAGCACCATTCAACCTGTGTTTTGGAAAACACGATACCATTTTTAATTAACCGAATTAATCAATGCTTGTTAATGTTATTCGTCAACTTGGTCACATTTGTACGTCAATTCAGCGTTTAATTTTGGTCATTGTATAATTTCGGATAAGCTAATCGAGCCCTAATATATTTCGAATCGACCCGATAAAATAGAATAATGCATTCGATAATCACATGCGAGTACTAGTAGGTGCAAGGTCTGTGTCAGTGTCAGGATTACTTAGGCACATTGTTATTATATACTCTTTTGATCGTGAATGCTTAGTCTTTGGTAATTGTTTTACAAGGACCTGGTAGTACGTAATACGGAACATTTTAAAAATTTACATGCAACACTTTTACTCTTTAACTAGTTTGTTTTAAAATTTCAATACGGAAAAAAAAAAGGTTCTGCATGTTCATTTCCGTTAAACCATAACTCGCCTGCCCAGTCCCTTCGTAGATCCATGAATTTGGACTAATTAAGGACTTCGAGTGGGATATAATCAATTAATATTTCTAATCTTCGATGGGATTCATGATAATTTGGGATTTTGCAAGATCAAGCATGAAGTTAATTAAAAGCTCCAAATTGTTATCACTTATCATGGAAGGTCCCTAGATATAATTTGCCTTTATATCCCATACATTGGTTTGGTTTGGTTAAGGCACTTGCACGACATGTCCTCAGCCCACTTTTCCTGTCGTAAGCACCCACAGCTAATTTTTTTATCCAAAAGGAAGGGATTAAAATGTGCTTGTAGGACCACATATAGCTTCATGTAGATGGTTACCGATGCATATAGTTTAGCTGTTTGTTTACCTAAAATGGACCCTGAGCGAGTGACGCGAGAGCTCTTTAGTATTTAAAGATTGATCCATCTAGGATGGATCGGTTAGCGACTTAGTGTTGGAAAAAAAAAAATGTTTAAGATCTTCAATTATTGTGTTTTTTTAGGTTCAGTCTTTTTCTTTTTTTTTTTCTTTGTTTTGGTTTAATCGAGTACATCAACTATATAAAAGCTATCTAATCCTATTCCCTTAAAGCATTGTTTAGAGTTCATTATTAAATTTGTTTGTCAACTTGAATAGAATTACTACTAATCAGCTCAATTTAAATTTTTATAGTATTTACATTTACATTTCAGACAGTGATTAAAAATCATTTTATTTTCGGAGAAGACAACTATTGTCAACCTACAAAAAAGGTTAAGTGCTAAATCGACATGAAAATAAATAACTTCATCTGTCTTTAATAAAAAAAAGCAGTTGCTACCGATTTCAGTACAGAAACAAAAGTGTTATTACTAAACATACTATATGAAAAAAAAAATGCAGCTCCTGAGTCCTGAATATCTTAACCAAAGGACTAACAAAATCGATAACAAAATAAATTGTCTTTTTATTTCCCAGCAAAACAACAATAAATGGCACTAGCAGCTAGAACCTCATTTTTGCAAAAGCATCCCTAGAAAATTTGAAAATTACAAGTAGAAAGTTCAATTTACTCACCCCGGTGGCGGCAATACGATGCAAGGAATTTAGCCCACTTATCATTCCTCAACTCCAATTATACAACCAAAGGCATAAATCCTCACGCCAATCGAAGCGACTCACCATAAGCTAAAACTCAATGAACTCCGCAGAAAATCCGAACTACTTATTTCGTAACGGGCACCAACTCTGTTGTCTCTTCTTCGTTTAACTTCATTGAGAAACCATGTTGGTGCAAAGTGCAAACGTCAGTGTGAGTGTGCTTACAACTTACAAGAGTGTTGATAAAGCTAAACACTCCTACAAACCATTAATGCAAAATATTTTTTTTTCCTTCTGGAGCAGCTATGGCCAGTGCGTGGCTCCTTTTCTCTCTCTTTCTCTTCTTCATCATCTTCTCCGCAGCGAAAGAATTTCAATCTCCTCATTTCTCTTGTCTACATGAAATCCATGAGAGAGAGAGGAGCTCTGCCTCAGTGCAAGAGACAGCTGTGCATGGCCTTCTCATGCGCCTCCTTCCTTCCCATGCTTCCAGCTTCCAGTTCAGAATCATCTCCAAGGTACCAATCCTATTGATTGCATGGTTTCTATAAAGCAAGCATCGGTTTGATCGTTGTTCCTTTTGGTAGTCAGTTTCAAAAACGAAGGTATAGAGAAACTAAATTCAGCTTATAGTTGTTTGATTGAGGATTAATTTTGACTTGGTTTTACAACTCGTGGTTGTTTGAGTAATTGAACTACAATTGTTATAAATTTGTTGCTTAATTATATAATTAGTCAGTCAGTGTCAATTCCAAATTTTCAATCTCGCGTTATTGACTTGTCCTCTATTTTCTTTGTTAATTCAATAGGAAGAATGCAATGGCAAGCTATGCTTTATTATCAGGAATCATCCATCTGCAAAACAAGATGCTTCTCCAGAAATTCTGTCCGTACAAAATCGCTATTCCTGTTTTACTGCTACGTTTTTTTTTTTTTTTTTTTTGCTAAGTATATAGATTCATTGACGCCATGCAAGCCATTTTCCTTTTCTATGATTTCTTTTGGGCTGTCAGATTGGATGTATTATTGTCCCCGACTTATGCTTATATTCATTTTTCTACTTACTTTTAGATATCTAGAGCAGTAAGGACTTTAAATATTGAACTTTCAGAATTGAAGGAGTCACAGGTGTGGAGATTTCAGCTGGTTTGCATTGGTATCTCAAGTACTTCTGTTCAGCACACATATCTTGGGAGAAAACTGGTGGTGTCCAGCTGGACACTGTCCCCAAGCCGGGGTCACTACCTCTGGTTCCTCATGATGGGATTTTTGTTCAAAGACCTGTTCAGTGGAGCTACTACCAGAATGCTGTCACATCCAGTTGTGAGTATTGAGCCCTAAAATTCATAGAGCCCCAATTAAGCTAATTGTGCTTCAAATAACCTCCATCTCGTAATTAAAATCAACTTATCTCAATTTTAGCTTGATTGTTTAGTCATTAAAGCTTGCAAATATTTCGTACTTTTGCATCAGTTGTAAAGTCTAACAACAACAATTTAAAGATATAGGGCAAAAGAAGTGGTTGTATTTCTGCTGATCAAATTGGCACCAAGGTATACATCTTTGTGATGTATATAGATCCAAGCTCTTAACCCTGATAATTAATTACCAAGATTCAATTTTTACAATAAAGAGTTTTCGGTTTAATCATGCTTGTATAGACCAGCATTGGAATCATCCGGCCACTGCAAACAAAACAGAAGTGAAGCAATTTATTTTTTTTTAATTATTAAGTAAAAAAATTCTAACGTGTTATCTTCAATTTCAATTTGAAGATTCATTTGCCTGGTGGGACTGGGAAAGATGGGAGAAGGAAATTGATTGGATGGCTTTTCAAGGCATCAATCTTCCTCTGGCGTTCACAGGCCAGGAGGCCATCTGGCAGAAAGTATTTCAGGTTGCCATTTTATACGAATTCGGAAATTAAACCAGAATTTACCAAATTTAGCTATTTGATATGCTCGGCTACATTTCTTCTGTTTCCTTAAATCACAAAATCATTAAATCCAGCATTAATCTGAGCCAAAAAATGACAAAGCTAATATATGCTTGGTTGACATTAACTGAAGGAAACATATTTCTGCTTGCTTCCTATTATGTATTATGGAACAAGACATCTGAATCCCCTCTGTCTGCATTGACTTGAGTTGATTTCCTACTAGCTGAAGTAAAAAAAACAAAGGCTGATTAGTATTACACAAAATCTGTCAATATCAAATGTAACATACTTTACCTTGTACCCGGTCAGAAAGAAATGTTGGGTGTGAGTTGCAATTTTGAGCTAATTTTCGTTGTATTTAAAAAAGGACCACCTATGCCCGTATAATCCCAAAAAAAAAAAGAAACAATTCTACTGAAAAGGACTCTCAAATATCGAAATTTAGTTAGAGAAAGCATGGCACTGCTTGAACTTAGGACCTCTTGCTTTTATACATTAGTTGCATCAGTACAATAGGTATTGTATGACACCATGCAGATTTCTGATTTGATTGCATTTTTTCTCCTCCTGTAGAGATTTAATTTCAGTACATCAGATTTGGATGATTTCTTTGGTGGGCCTGCATTTCTTGCTTGGTCTCGTATGAACAACTTACACGGGTGAATTAATTTGTCTTTTTATCATTTTTTTGAAATGATATTTAGTAGGAATATCAATTAGTGTACATGGCCATGACCAATGTTCGGAAAGATGATTATTTCTGTAAGGTACATTGTTAAAATAGAGAATACTTTGGCGATTTAAGATTCCAATTGCATGATGGAGGGTTGACTGTTCTAAAATCATGGGGGTCTGGTACTGCTGTTTTCTGTAGTGCATTGTAACTGGCTTTACATAAATAAATATATGGTACTTCTTTTCTTTAAATATTTGCTTGTTTGGTGATGAATTTAGATGGGGCGGCCCACTTCCCCAGACCTGGCTTAACAACCAGCTTGTCCTTCAGAAGAAAATTCTAGCAAGGATGTATGACTTCGGGATGACTCCTGGTATTTGTTTTATGTGATTCCTCTGTTTTTCTAGGACTATCAAATGATTGGATCGCTTAACAGTAATTAATAGTCTCTGTGCCTCTCTTTTTCGAGTCTCTTGTAAAACTTCATGTACACTAGGCCAATTTGTGGCGAACTGAGATTTAAGTGATTGTGATCTGAAATAATCAGGAATATATATGTTTTATAGAATTGGGCTTGTATCGAACTGAGGGGGGGGGGGGTACTCATGCCATAAATTTTTGGTATAAACCTTTAGGAATTGGGATCCTTTCCTGCATCATGCTAAAATTCAAGGCCTGATCATGCACTTACCTAATTAAGTGCTTCTTGCAGTTCTTCCAGCCTTCTCTGGAAATGTTCCAGCTGCAATCAAATCAAGATTTCCCAATGCCAGGGTTACTCAACTTGGAAATTGGTAAATTCTATATTATGCATTGAAGTATTTCCTAATAGTTGGCGTTTGCTCAGCATGAATTGTCATAATAGCTATAAACTCACAGAAGAATTGATTTATTGTTTGAACCAAACATGTACATCCTATATGAACAGAAAGAACTTCCTAGAAAATAATGATAATCTTTGCGGCACACAGGCATAGGTAGAACATGAATTTGCTTCCAGGAATACTGAGTTTTTGTTTTTTTCGGGTTTAATGTAGGTTTTCAGTTAACAGTAATACAAGGTGGTGCTGTACATATCTTTTGGAACCAACTGATCCACTGTTTGTTGATATAGGAAAATCTTTTATAGAACAACAAATCAAAGGTAAATATTTATGCTGCAAGGTTTATGTAAATTGTAAAATTATAAAGTTACCATTTCTAATGTCAGGATTCTCTTTTAATTCAGAGTACGGGAGGAGCAGTCACATATACAATTGGTACAATTTTTATATTAGCAAATATATCTTCCTTGCAAATGGTATACTCGGTTACATAACAAAGCTAACCACGGTTGGTGTATTTATTATGTAAAAAATGTACATAACATTTCTGAATGCATTACACACACAAAAACAGTATAATCATACAATGAAGACCTTATATTATATAAATGTCATTATACAGAGAGATGGTAAATGTATAAGAAAATTGTTCTACCACTTTTGTTAATAAGCAAGAGCAAAATCATCTCTCAAGATTTGAAATTCTAACTTGGGTTTTATTCATTCTCTAATATGTATTATTAGCGACACATTTGATGAAAACACCCCACCTTCAGATAACCCGCAGTACATATCTTCATTAGGTGCTGCAATATATGAAGGAATGCAAAGTGGTGATTCTGCTGCTGTTTGGTTAATGCAAGTGAGTGATGCAATTAAAGTTTATGCGGGCACTGAGTAGAACCTATCTAGTATTACACCATCTGATGACATCTTCACTAATTGATCTGCTGTCAAATTAAGCCTAATGAAGTCTCAGTTAAATTTTGAAAACATTGGTTAGCCTAATATTTCTGTATAAGCCATTATTTAGTTGGTCTTGAGTACTGCAGCCATCCTCTTTTGACAGACTATTATGTATTACAGTTGTCTAAGCTGCTCTTAGAGAAATGTTAAAGCCAGCATTTATTTCATATTTATTGTCCAGCTTTGTTCAATTGCAACTTCTCTGGTTTTCAGGGCTGGCTATTTTCTTATGATCCTTTTTGGCAACCACCGCAGATGAAAGTAATAATACATGATCATTGAAGTTCATTTTTTTCTTCTATTTTCTTACTTGGTCACTCAGAACTTGTATTTTACATTCTTGCTAGTGAATTAATTCGTTTGCTACAGGCTCTGTTGCATTCTGTCCCTATAGGTCGAATGGTTGTTCTTGATCTATATGCCGAAGTCAAGCCGATATGGACTACTTCTAATCACTTTTATGGTGTACCATACATATGGAAAGTACCTATTATACCCTTGTTCTTTGTTTAATCCTTTGGACTGAAGTCACATGCATTTTTAAATTCCCGCATCTAAATGCAGGTGCATGCTCCACAATTTCGCAGCAAATAATGAGATGTATGGAGTTTTGGATGCTATTGCTATTGGACCAATCAAAGCTAGGTCAAGTTATAACTCTACTATGGTATGTATCTACAGTCTGCAAGTCATTTAAGATCACATAAGGTAGTATGTTGCTTTGACTTCTTTTTTTCCCACTTGTTCTGTATCTGCAGATTGGTGTGGGAATGTGTATGGAAGGCATTGAGCAAAATCCTATAGTCTATGACCTCATGTCAGAGATGGCTTTTCGTCATGATCCAGTAGATGTGGAGGTACCAATAAACTTCTAGAGTATCTTTTCATGGGCTTATTTAGTTTTTATCAATTATTAATTTACTTATTTTATCAGAGTTGATGTTTTTGTTGCTGCTATTTTCATTGCTAGTGATGTGTTGGAATATCATGTTGTGATGTTATCATCATAATTATAATGATATTATCATCTTGTTGATGTTTTTTAGAGTTTCTTCCGTTCTTCGTTATTTCAGGAGTGGCTTCTTTTGTATTCAACTAGGAGATATGGAAAGCAAATTAAAGGATTGAAAGATGCATGGAAAATTTTACTCCGCACACTCTACAACTGCACTGATGGTGCTTACGTGAGTAGCTTAATGTTCAAGAAAAAAAAAAAAGAACAAAACGTGAGAGTTGAAGGTATTTTACCCAAAATGGAACTGAATCGTGTAAAATCCAACTCCATTTGTCTTAAATCTTAATTTACACCTTTGTAACTTTTACAGTTTTTACTAAATGACATTCTGCTTAATATTCATTTTTTCCCAAAGTGTACAATTTAGCAGAAAAATAACCAAGAAAAGGTAGAACTAAATAAATAAGCTGGTGATCCTTGGTTTTACTTTTGGTCACAGAACAAGAATCGGGATGTGATTGTAGCATTTCCAGATGTGGAACCATCAGTTATATTGAATGAAGAAGCAAAATTGCATGAAACTAGTCCTACAAACAATTTTCTAGTAAGGAAGTTGCCAGAAGGGAACTTACAAGATGATAACTCTGATGTTGCATATGAGAAACCACATTTATGGTATTCAACTGCTGATGTGATACATGCACTTCGAATTTTCCTTGAAAATGGTGGAGAAGTTTCTGACATCCCTACATTTAGGCAAGGAAAACAAAATTTTCTGCTGCACACTTATATTAGTTTTCAAAACCGACAAACTTGGACAATATGATATACCAATAATTAAACTGCTTGCACATGCTTAAAACATATGCCTTTGAATTTTCTTTTAGCACTAGTTCTTGATTGTATGTAATTCCTGACCCATGTACATGCTTAAAAGATATGCCCTCATTTGGTCGATTGAACCTCAATCATGGCATCTAACAAACTTTGGCCAATTGCTATCTTTGAGCAAAAAGAAATAAAACTGGAACCAGAAAAGCTCAAATAAGGGTGCAATACATAACTTTCTTCATCCGTTTTTTAATGCAAGTGCAGATACGATCTTGTTGACTTAACTCGGCAAGCTCTTGCCAAGTACACCAATGAAGTTTTCCAAAAAGCATTAGAAGGCTACAGGTCCAATGACCTCACAAAAGTAAATTTTCACAGTCGGCATTTTCTCGACCTGGTCGAGGACTTGGATACTCTTTTGACATCACATGATGGTTTTTTGCTTGGACCATGGTTAGAAAGTGCCAAGAATCTAGCAACTGATTCTGATCAAAAGGAACAGGTATATTAGCTTTGAGCTCCATTTGGCACCGTTTTGCCAAGAATCCAGCAACCCACTGTTTCCTTGGTTTGAATGGCTTATAATATTACAAAAAAGGCAAATTGAACTAAGTTTGTTGAACTAAGGCTGTACTGTCCAGAAAGCTGTGACTCGGCCAATGCTGGAAGCAAAACTAAGAATCAACTGTACAATGGAGGGCAAATTTCAGGGATGAGGATTAATTCAGTTTAATTAGGATTTAGGATCATAGTTGCAACTTTTTTCAGGAATGTACCATACCAGTCATGAACTTGTCAGCCATTCTAGGTATAATGGTACTGATAAGCATAGTAACAGATTTTAAATTTGAAATCAGTTTGGCAAGGTTAAAAAAAATTGTGATTTGGGTACAGTTGGGTGTAATAGAAAATAGCTTAATGCAATTATATACCAAAATAAATGATACTGCTAGAAAGCAACAAAATATTCCTTTAACGATTAGGGTATAAATGGGGAATTATACGAGCATTATCTATAAAATTTGCAAATGATCGTGTATTGGACAAATTTTGTGAACATAGATTTGATTTATTTTTTCATTCAGCGAAGTGTCGAAAAGTAATAATACACTATGCTTCACAAACCTTGTTACTATGCTGATAAGTAGTATAAAGTATAGACAACTTATATTATATTGACTAGGTTTGCCAGAAAATAAGATGGCCCAAACCTATTTGGCTAAGATTTGTAATTCCCTGCTCCAGGGTTTAGGGTTTAGGGCTTGGTCCAAAGTGTACACAATGCTGTTGTGTTGATGATCATGCTTGGAGATTAATTTTGAGTTTCCTAATGTAGTTTGAATGGAATGCAAGAACTCAAATAACAATGTGGTATGATAACTTGGAAACTGAAGCAAGTCTGCTGCGTGACTATGGTAAGTGCAATATATCTTGAAATACAGTTATTTTTTTGTAAGACAGAAAAACAAGAAATACTTAACATGGCGGCATATATAGCAAACTCTCCAGCATAGTTGCATGCCATATTACATAATATGTTTCTTCTGGATCAGGTAACAAATACTGGAGTGGACTCCTACGAGATTATTATGGGCCCCGCGCAAAAATTTACTTCGAGTGCCTCTCATCAAGCATGCAAACCGGAAAGCCATTTTCCTTGCAAGACTGGAGAAGGGACTGGATAAGTCTGACAAACTCTTGGCAGAAAAGTCGAGAAGTGTACCCAGTTCAAGCCTCTGGTGATACTTACAGTATCTCACAATGGATCTTTGATAAGTACTTGAGCAGAACTGGTTCGTACCTACAGTATGATCATAGTGTTTCCAGTTTCTAGTGTTGGTCCTGATTGTTAATTTATGTGTAAAATGTCTATTGTGTATAAGTTTAGTAACGCAACAAATGTATAGCATCAAAAATAAGATTTCTATCTCATTTAAATAGGAGGATCGTCGCCCGAATGGAAAAGTTTCTGTTCTTACAAAAATTATGTTTAGACAATTTTACAATTGCTTCCAAAATTTACAGACCTGTTCAGACAACTCTACAGTTTTGAGTTTTTATTTCTGTGACCAAAGAACAAGTGGAAGCGAAAGCCCCAGTCATGTAAAAATCAGCTGTCCACTAACCTGACAATAATTGGATGGAGGACTCGAGGAGAGGAAATCTAGTCTTGCAATTTAGCAATAAATACATGCGTCGATCACACCGTGTTTAAATTGGATTCTCTGACATCGTTTTCCTTGGAGCACTCCCAGTGGAAGAATTGATTTTGCAGATTTTCATGAGATTTGGGATCCGTCGACTTTGCCGAAGCTTGTTCATTTTACCGCGACTCTGCGCGGATTTGCGCTTGCTCGTTCCCTTTTCAGTTTCCAGTTAGCAAACAAAAAGATTTTGTAGTTTGTTGGTGCATTCGATTTTGTATTCACAAGTCTCTCAAACTTTTTCACGGAATAACACAAAAGCAGTTTTGTTTCTTTAAATTTTTGTTAGGAAACTCAAATTCTCTTTACCTATTTATAATTAGATTATTTCTCGAACTAAGTTTGAAAATCAAAATAGAAAAAAAATAAAATTTTTAAATAAGATAACACGTATAAACAAATCTTACATTATTAAACGTTGGGCATAAATAAGTATTCCTAAGTGTTATTCTGTAAACAATATAAGTCAGTTCGAAACATTGACCACAAATTAGCTCTAGAGATTATTACTGTTTATTGCCATTTTACGAGCCTGATCTTTTGGAGGTGAAAACTCTTCCATGCATACAAAAACTGTCTAACAATCTGTATTAAAAAATATTTAATATTCTTAAAAATAAAATCGTCTATTTTTAAAAGAGTTAATTTATTATAAAGTCCGGTTTGTATCCAAAAAATATTTTATATTTTAAAAATTAAAATCTTTGTTCGTTACTTAATAATTATATTCATTTTTCACCATGTTAATCCACAACTAATCCCGAAACAAAAGAGTCTCAAGTCATACAAATCCCGTCTATTGGTCCATGTGTAAATTCATCCTGCACATCAGCACATGCAAGCGGAGATCCAAGTATTCAACTAGGCAAACTAAAGCAGAGCAGGAATAGAGACCCAATAACCCAAAAAGGACCCGATCCCGATCCGCCATACCAAGGCCAAGGCCCTAGCCCTGATTCTAACTTCTAAGCCCGAAATACAGGTCTTTGGTTAGTTTCTCGACCCAGCGGAATCCGATATCGCTGCGCCCATTTCCATCCCAAGCCCGATTTTTTCTCACTAGACTAGAAGAAGAGAAAGGAGATGATGAGCGGGAGCGGAAACAGTAGCGGAGCTGCGTCGACGGCCGGCGGAGATGGCCGACACGACGACGACGCTGCGCTCACCGAGTTCCTATCCTCTCTCATGGATTACACGCCCACGGTACTTCCGCTTTTTTTTTAAACGATCTTTTTAGTAACAATCCTGAACTGAAAATTGAAAGAGCATTTCTGGTACGAAATTGAAGTAAATATTGTTAGAGGATGAAAATCAATGATTTGAGTGGTGGATTGAGTTCTGTTTTTGACAGAATTTGTTGGAGAATAGAGTAAATATGCACTTCCTTTTTCTTTTCCTCCTTGTTGCCATAGAGAGAGCAGGATTAACTTCGATTACAGTATTAAATGGTAATAGTACTTATAATGAACTACACCTTTTTCTTTTCCTCCTCTCTTTCTTTTTTTTTTTTTTTTTTTTTTTTTGCAAAATTGAGGGAACATATAGTTTGAGAGCTCAAATCATGGTCGGAGCTGTAATGAGTTAAGTTCTTTCCTCACAAAATTTAAGTCTGCTCCAGAAGGATTAAACCGGGGCTATAAGGGAAGGAAGAGTAAGGAAAAGAAGATGAAGGAAGTGTAGGAAAATATAGATACCTTGCTCCAGATTTCAAAATGCATGTGTAGGTTTAATGGTTGTGATCTCCTATCTAATTTACTGATGGACCATATCGCCCTTCTGTTTTAATTGAGATTGAATTTTGTGGATTAAAAGACAAGGATATTTTAGGTAGAAAAAAATTTGATTGTAGGATATCTTCGTTACACCCCGGTTTTGGGGGTAACCAGACTTCTCTTTAAATAAGGTTTTAAGGAAATCTGGTTTCCTTCCATTTTCTCCGGTTCACACAGAAATTAAAATGGGAGCAAGTTACTTGGCTTACTCTTCCTTTCCTTACCCCAGGTTTACTCCTTCTGGAGCAGACCGGGATTAGAGAATAGAGTGAGAAATAGGCACTTTATTTTTGCTTCTTTTCCTCTTTGTTGCTAAATAGAGTAGTACCTCATAATGAAAGATCAAGTACAAAAAGATTTATATGTCCATTGAGATGCATAAATTGGCTGCAATGCTGCATCTTTTCTGATTTTATTTTTTTGTTCCTGTACTGTGATATTCTTTTTTTATAGAAGAAATTAAAATTAGAGTAAAATGATTTTTTTTTTTTTTTTTTTGAAAAAAGTAGCAATGCTACCCGTTTCATTGGAGAAACAACAGTTTTACAAGCTAAAGAGTTAAATACCGCTCATCTGACAACAGATCAGATGATCCTATCTATCTACTCCCAAACAACAACTGAAAAAAAGTAATACCAGCTATCTACGTACCCAAAAAAAGCAACAGAGAACATACACAGTTATAACATCAAGTTTCAGCTCTACTCAAAATTCAGAAAACAGGAGTAAAATGATTTATCATTTAGGCTGTTCACTAGATAACAAATAACAGATAACACTAGAGTGCATCTTTGTAAGGAAAAGTTGTATATTGTGCTTTTTCTGTTTTGGGAAATGAAAATCCATATCGGAATAAATTGTAGATACCAGATGAGCTAGTGGAGCACTATTTGGGGAGAAGTGGTTTCAATTGCCCTGACCTGAGACTGTGAGTACTCGCTTTTCTGTTATTTTGTCATTGCCTCTATTTTTTGTATATCATGTATATTTTATCGTCTTTGGAGCTTTAGTGGTGTTGCTTCTCCTGTTCCTATTAGTGCAAATTTGGTCTTGAGTAATGTTGAAGGGGAAAAAGTAAAAATCCAAAAGAAAAAAAATGGTTTCTTACTGAAATTCTGTCTGAACATTTGTAATATTGTTAAAAAGAGGGTGCAGTTTGACCAAAACAAAAGACTGATGCAAGTGATACAAGTACAGTTCAGAAATTTTTCGTGAAGAGGTTTAAGTGGCCATTGGAAATTTAAGTTTTTTCAGATTAATGTATACATTATTTTCATTTATTGACAGAACTAGGCTGGTAGCTGTGGCAACTCAGAAGTTCATCTCAGATATTGCAAGTGATGCCCTTCAGTATGTTATGATCTCTCTCTCTCTCTCTCTCTCCCTCTCTCTCTCTCTCTCTCTCTCTCACACTCTTGATTTCCTTATGCTTCCTGAGGAACTGTGCTTGCTGTATTGGGTGTGCAAGACTTGGCATGCTGAGTTATTGGATTATTTCAACCATGTCATTAACCAGCTGGTGGAGTAGTTTTGCTGGTTTGATTAATTTTAACTGTTATTTTGAATTCATTTTACTATTTTGCTTGGCTCGGTGCTGATTGAGTGTACTGGCACTTAGTGAACTTTCTTACCTGTCTTTGCTTTCATGGACTGAGTATAATGATGAAAGCCCAACTGATGATGTATGTGAGAAAATGTGCACAAAGTACCGTTAGTTGATGGTGAACCCTCTTACACTTCTGGCTACTGACATTCTTGAGGGTTAAACATAATATCCTTGATTTTATTGTAAGTTTGCACCTTTTTTTTGGGTTTTATATTGACTATCAGTTTTCTTTTCTGGAACCAGGCATAGCAAGGCAAGGGTAGCAGCACCAATCAAAGATAACAAGAGCAAGCAGCCGAAGGTTTTAATTTGATTGTATTCATTTGTCTTCTTTTTTTTTCACCAGTTGATGGTGCTAAATGAATTCCTTTCATGTAGGATAAACGCCTCGTGTTAACAATGGAAGATCTATCAAAAGCTCTCCGTGAGGTAATTGCCTCTCTTCATTTCTGATTAATGAAACCATGCCAGTTTATTACTGGAAAATCAGTTGTTTCTTTCTTGCCATGAAAATTGTTTGTGTTTTTATAGGGTTTTTTTTGGGGTTTATTTAAATTTGTTCTCTTCTTATATATACATTATCATATCAGCCCTTGTTCTAAACTAAGTCCAAGCGTTTGGTTTGAATAAATTGAGCTATGCTCTATCAACGTTTAGTCCTTATCAGATGGGGCTAAAGTTTTTCAGAATATTTTACAAAAAAGCATGAACAAGGATTTTTCTAATTGGCATGTTTCTATGAACTTGTATAGTATGGTGTGAACTTGAAGCATCCAGAATACTTCGCTGACAGCCCATTAACAGGAACAGACCCTCCAACAAGGGAAGAATAGATGTATTTTGTTGTATTTCAATTTAGTGTGAACAATTCTGCGAAGTTTGTGTTGCTCGAACTTGTTTTTGTTTATAATATGTGCTAAAGGTTTCTGATGTGCCAGGGTATTTTTGTACATCTTCTAACACTAAAATTTCAGTGTTGATTGTTTGATAAGTTTAGTGTCATTTTCTGCACAAAATGTGTTCTTTCATCTGCTTTCTTTTTTAGTCGTTATCCTCTTGTGTGTATCCAAAAAAAAACTGAACTTAAACAATCTTTTGGTACCTGCGTTGGAGTAGGCATTTTTTTTTTTTTTTTGGTGGTATTTTCCTCGGGCTCCTGATTTAGCGACTGAAAGAGAATTGTAATAATATTTAGATTAACTAGGAGTCGACTAGGAAATAACCATTCATGCATTGGATATTAATATACATTGGCACCTCCTTTCTTCCTCAAACTATCCAAGGTTGTGTTTGCTGATTATGCTACCGCAACGAGTTTTCTTTTAGCAGATAATAAAATGGTTTTCATACCGATTAGATAAGAGGGTTTACATTTAAAACACCTGACCGTGCTTTGTCGACTGCTTTGCTACTTCTCTTAGTGATTAGATCGTTTGCACATTTTAAAATTTGTGGTAACGCGCGCCTTGAAACACTGAATCGGTCCAAACTATATTGGAGTAATTTTTTAGGAAAAGGAAGATATGCACTCAGTGCATGCCAATGAAGTTGGGCCATTAGGACACAAAATGGAACTGCTACACTCATACAGTCGTACTATCATAATATTATGATAAAATGTTACATCACATGTGGTTTTAATGAGCCGATCATTCACATCGTATGGTTTTGCCATGGTGTGCGTATATACATATGCATTTAAAGTATTTGATGCTGGTATATTTTGTACTTGATGGAAGTTTGTATCTATAATAACAAACAACACCAATATATTTTTTAGATATTGGAAGAAATTAAATATTATTTACTTCTTGATTCAAGAATATTGAGATTTTGATTGACATAGCTTTACAAATAATCTCATAATTTTTTCATATGTTCATATATTTTTAATTTTAAATAGTTTGAATCAATAAAATAGAATATCTAGAATAATGGCATATATAATAATCTTCAATTTTCATTATAAATCCATAGATGTTAAAGCCACATGAGAGATAGATCATTATTATAATTAATCTTTGCCATGTAAGATGCTCGCTTCAAAATCTCCCAACACCATCCTTTCGTTTTGTTTTGTTAGTGCTTTTAGAACTTCACGGAATTTGATGAATGATAATCATCAAACAATACTTCAATTTGAGGAGTATTTTCTACATTAACCATGACGAAGTCATCAAATCGTCACCGTTCTACTTCGCGATCTCCGCAACGGACTTCTTCGATCTCTCCGCGCAGATAGTCGCTCATCATTTTCCTTTCTTCATTCTCCCAGAAAAAAAAAATTCACACCGCGCCTCCTCCCGACCCTTGATGACGCCTCCCCCATCAACCCGCCCAACCTAATCCCTCCTCTCCACTCCGCCGAGCCCTATCCCCAACCTTCCTCTCGTAGATCTCTCCCGTCAATCATGCCCCTTTCTCAGCTCGACCCCTTCTCCGCCACCAGGAAGTCTTCTTGGTGCCCGACAATACTCAACCCCAGTCGATTGCATACAACAGGTATGTTGTATATAAATTCTTTTTTTTTTTTGATAAAAGCCCGTAGGATATTATTGCAACAAAGTTAAATTACAACAAGTAAAGAAAAATACAACGAAATTAAAGAGGCAGAGCATTGAGAAGTCAAAGAGACAAATTTGACCAACCCAGTGGTGTGCCATCGGCTGCCTAAAACTAGAAACAAAATTAAAAAGGAGGAGAAGTATGAGGCACCCAGCTGAACCGCCATGTCTTGAAATTCTCCTCAACCAAATACTCCGTAAAAATCACATTTTTTCCTATATCAGGTACGAATCCATCCCATTCTTGCTTGTGTTAGATCATTCTTCATGCGAGCTAGCTGATTTGCTGTCGGAAAGCCCCTAATAACAACCCCTGTTCTCCTTGCAGCAGTTGCTAGGTGATGTGCTGGTCCCACGGTTGCCCGAGCAACATGGAAGACTCTGATTCGGCTCTGGGCTGTGCTGAGCATTTGTTGGATCGCCTCAATTTCTGGTAAGATCAAGCCAAATTCCTGAGAGTTTGACATACAGTTTAAAGCATCAATCAATTGTTTAGAGTCTGAGAAAATAGCCCATTTTGTGCTAGAAGGCTGAGGTGTATTGGAAGCATGTTGAACTGCCTCGGCCACCACTCGTGCTTCCATATGTAATGCCTCTCCTTCCATATGTTGTATATAAATTCATCCAACTACAGTGATGCTGTGTCGCAACGACATCCATTGGAGAGCATGTTGGGTTCTTTTAGGAACCTGTTGTATACATGCATGCTTTTCATTATTTTGGTTTTATTTCACCCCATCTGATTGGAATTAACAGTTATAACATTTAAAGTCATTCTCTTACTTCTCTGTTCCTTACTGTGATCTATGTCGCCTCTTAGCCGATTACGATGTACAGTACTTTTAGGTTTGTATACTTTTTCCTTTGACATTCGATTTTTTTGTAGCAGTCTGTTGAGGTTTGTTTCTTTATATATTCAGCCACACATTCTATTATTTGTTGGTTTAGTATTTTTTTTGTTTTATTTCACAAATTTGCATTAATTTTTTTAGGTTTTTTTTTTAAATATACAAGTTTAGATATTAGCTGCATAATTCTGGTTTTTTTTGTGCTTACGTTATATGATAGATAATGTATAAAATAATAAAATAACATTTTCCTTAAATATGCTTTAATATTGATTAGACCTTTTACGTTTTGTTTCAATTTTATCAGAATCTATACAGAGACGAGACCAATGATTGAGCAGTAGAGGAGCAGTAAACCGCGTCCCACCCCAGCTTCTCTCTCGGTTCAAGCATTCAGAGCCCCTGAGAAGACAGAGAGGAGACCAATGGTGGTTAGTTTACAAATTTTAATTATTTTCGATTCTCTTTGTATTTTACTGATTTATTCTTCAACCCTGTATAGAAGAGGCAATGCTTTATTTATTTCGTTCTCAGATTTTAATCACCATGGCTCTGTAATTGATTTTAATCACACAATATGGAATCAGGTAATGTAACTTTGAGAATTTCAGTATTTTGAAATTCCTTTTACTTGCATTCTGTTGGAATTTTTTTAATAGTTGTATTTCTTTTACTTTGTATGAATGGAATGGAAGAACTAGAAAGGGCCCAGATGAGGAGAAAAAAATCCACATATAGGGGATTGGCCAAATTGTATCATCCTTGTGGTATTGTTCCCTCTCTTAATTTGCTTATATTCTTTTTTTTTTCTTGGGGTATATTCTTTGAATTCATAATTTTGTTTTTTCTTCATATGCAGCACAATTATTGAATTCTAATATTGTTTTTCCTGCATACGCAACACAAATGAGGTATTAACCAGAAGCAAAAACACAAATGATTTCACATCTCAGATTTTTAGCATTTTTGGTGCAGAAAAGGTGAATCTGTGCAAAGTTTTTCATGAGATATTTTTTCACACCGTGGCTCTGAGATTCATTAGTTAAAGGTACTGATTCATCTACCAATATATTTTATTCAGGAAACTTGATTCTTCAAATAATTTTTTGTCAGAATGTCTTATTTATTTTACTATAAAGCAATTTAAGAGTTGAAATATATATTATTAGAGCAAAGGGTTGGCTTATTTAAATTGTTCGCTAATCTTAGTCCGCAGTCTAGAGATATCTAAATAAGTACAAGGTGCCAAAAGGAATTGTTTCTATCTACTTTATATCGTTGTTGACTGGATGCCTTCTTGATTTTATCATCTTTATAGTAGATTAAGCCTGGCTTAAGCATGTTGGGTACTTTTAGGAACCTGTTGTATGCAAGCATGCTCTCCATATTCTAACTATCAACTGAATTGGTGTGTTACTGGTTCAGAAATAGTTATATGTATACTTGGCTTAGTTTCTGATCCTGGTCATAGTTGCAAGTGATACATTACAAAAATTAAAAGGTGTAATCCTTGGCTGATAATCAATCCAGTGTCTGGCACGACATATTGACATTAAGAAAATGTCTCAACAGATGTAGAAATTCCCATGAACTAATTTTATTGTTCTCACTGTGGGGATTGCAATCTTTGGTGAGTGATTAAGTGATCTATTTGTCTCAGGCCAAACAGAAGGGTAGAATTGGAATTCTTTTGGATGTTGTTTGGTACGAGCCCCTAACTGATTCTAAAGGTGATCAGGCTGCTGTCTATAGAGCAAGAGATTTCCATGTGGGGTGGTATGGATAATGAACTCAACTTAGTTTATTATTTTACTTTTTTATAATGAGTTGAATAGGATGAAGATTGGTTGTGCTCTAAGTTCATTATGAAAGGGGCTAAAATTACAAAAAAAAATGGTACAGCTTTGTGACACAAAAGTTTTTTTTTTTTTTTTTTCCGAAAGCTATTGTGATGCATAATAGTTTAAAACCTTTCTCATTCGATTTTATCAATATCAGCTGTATCTATCATGCTTACATAAATTCCTTCGTTATTATACAGTTTGTTACGCATGATACATGGGTGCAGATTGTTGTACAATTGTCTATGGCTGACTTCACAAAGGTACGATACATTTCTTATGCCGCAGTTACCTTATATTGATTTTGTACAAGTTTTCTTAAAATATAAAACCTGAATATTCTTTGCGTAAAATAAGATATATCTTAATCTACAAATGATAGCATTGTAAACGTTTGATTATTTTCAAATACGTTATCACTTTAAAATAACATGAAAGTAAATAAGTTTCAAGTGGATGGCTTGGGCAAACAATGCATATGTGCATGGACTGCATATATACATGATCTGTTAGATTTTACTGAAAGTTGTATCAACTAAGTTGGTACTCAATTATTTTATTTGTATCAATAGATGTTACTGTTGCTGACTTTTTTTTTTTTTTCCATAAGCGATCAGGCTTATTGAACCATTGATTAATGAAAGTTGGGATACAAGGGACTCATCTGGAAAACAGTGGCACCAAACTGTAATTTACTCATATCCATTGAGCACTCAGGCAAGTTGGCCAAGTTCTACATATAGATTAGTAAGTGCTTTTTTTCCATCTATGACCAATAGTCCTGAAATATTTCTTATTCAGTTTGCTTTTATCATTTACCGCTAATTGTTAGTGATTGGTCTAAGAAAATTTGTTACTATTATAAGGAGGATACATACATGATACATCATATGTCATTGTTCATGTTATGAATTAGTAATTTGTAGGGTTCTTTTTGCATATTTGCAATTACATCTGTTCTAACTTCTAAGTAATATTGTTATATTTTACTTGGTTGTGCCTTAGACAATCTGTTTAATAAAAGGATTATTGATAGTTTGGTTAATTTCTAGGACAAGGAGCAATGTGCGTCACTTGAGGTCAATATCAGTCCATGTTTTTTCTTCATTTACTCTCAAGTATGATTTTGCTTTTGTTAATACAAAATATGAGTCTCAAATTCTGGTTATACCATGAATAAATTTTTAAAGGAAAACAAACTAAGATATGGATATCTTAATCTCAGTGATTGTTTTTGTTTTCTCCAACAGTAGACATGATATCAATTAGCAAACCAACATTTCTGTGCATTGTTATCCTCTTTATGTGATAATTATGAATTATCCATAAACTACCTACATCAAGTGTAACTAGCCTTCAATTAATTTCGTTTCTATAAAATACTAGCCTTCAATTGATGTTAAAGAAAAGAATTAGAACTATCTTTCTCGAAATCTCCTCATGTACTTTCGAATCAAATCCTCCTTTCTTACTCATGAATCTTCTAAAACATCACAAAACTAGGGGCATTTTTGAAAAAGAACTACATGGGCTCATGCAGTTTTTGACAAATTGACTTACCCTTTTTGCCTTCTCTTTAATTACCTGATCATGATCAGCATATTAACTAATTAATTTATGGACTGCAGAAGCAATATATGCAAGCAATTGGACTAGACATTCTTCTCTAAAATTAACATTGTTTGAAGACTGCGTTGGTGGAGACTGGTGATGATGTACAGACCCTGAGTCACCTGATGAGTACTTGGGATACTGATATTTATTCTCTCTTTTTCTTTTTTTTTTTTCTAATTTAACCATGGGTTTAATATATGTTTTACCCTAAATTATCACAGCTTGCTGATAACATTGAATGTTTGTGAGAATTTTTTCCTAGAAATTGTTGTTTATATGGACGCTTAAATTTGTACAAAGAGTCCCCTAAAATAATGGGTGCTTCTCTTTGGATTTATCTAAATTTAATGGATTTATTTCTATGCCTTTTTTATTTGGTATAATGGGTATGTGTTCTTGAAAGATGGATAATATATTGCTAACAAAAATTCAGTAATTTATCAAGAACAATGCTTCACGCGCGAAGCGCGTATCAAAAGCTAGTTTCTATTTGAACCTATGCCTAATTTAAAGCACACATTTCTTCACTAGCGAGTACCATAGGTTTACCGCAAATTATACTAACAAAAATCAACCAATTATTTATCATTTCTTGATCAATTTTCTAAATTTTTTTATAAAAATTTAATACACCAAGTTCATTCCATGCCAAGTGGTTTTTGATATTTTGTCATTTATTTGAATCATGTAAGTGAGATATTGAGGTGATTGGTATGCGAGTGCCAAAATATTGGATATACGTCTCTTCTAATTTTATGTTGGATACCTTTGATTTTCCTTTCTATAGTTGAAAAATCTCTCATATAATACTATAAAGCATATGATTTCCAATCGTTCAAATTTCCTCCTTCATTGCCTTTATAGCGCGATGTGGTGATAATTGATGCTCTTCTAACCCATTTTAAAGGCACTTCTACGAAAAGAACAATCGTAGAACAATCCAGTAATATCCTCTCTAAGAGACATATTGTAATATCTTTCGGAGATTGAGTTGAGAAGTAGAATTCTTCAAACTTTTCTTTTCAAAACCTTCATTTTTTTTTAATCTTCAAAAAAACTTTTCTTTTCAAGAATATAAGTGGTTGAGTCGTTCTTTTCATTATGCAACTTAATAATTAATTGTGCGAGTTACATGTGTAATATTTTTATAGTCATTACTCACGTTTTGAGTTTCTTTATCTTCTTACTAATACGTCTAATTAATAAAAACATATGAATGATGACGATGATAGTAGTAGTAGTAGCAGTAGCAGTAGTAACAACAGAAAATTGAATACTGTCATTTACAGTTTATAAATGATCAAAATGAATACATACAAAGAAATACCTTCAATAAAAAATAAATTGAACATGCATATAAAAATATGAACAAGGGATGACAAAACATTGTTTGCATGTGTTCATTTTAATCATCTATATATTCACTTTGTCTATTTTATGTTTTGACTTTGTTTAAGTGATCGTAAAACTGCAAATGACACTTATCATTTTTCGTAAATTAATAGAATAATTCTATCAATTCATGGATACATATATATTTTATTTTTTACGCGGGCCTAATCTAAACCATTCATTCAAAATGATGAATGGTTGTGTTTTAATTAGAATTTGAATGAAGGACCTACATTCAAGCTTATGTATCCATGGTAGTATTAATACTAATAATATAATAGTAAAATGAATTATTCATAAAAATAAACTACTCGTGCTGGCTGTTCTTTTTTCATGACGATCGTCTCTAACTCTCCATTTTTTTATTTTTTATTGACTATATTCTCTTTCTCTTTTTGTACTTTCAAATTTCTTATTTAAATATACTGCTATCCGTAGTATTGTAAGTTTGTAACTCACTCAAAAAATAAAGTTCGAATATCTGAGCATTCTCATCAACGGATTTGATAATGACGGATCCGTTAATTGGACGGTCGGATCACCAGCATCGACCCGTCTGTTAGCCCTCTCGTGTCCACCGCTGAGCTGCAAAACTCTGCGAGCATAGGCATGATATGATGTATTTCTGAAGCCACGATATGAAACCCGGGAATTGAAAACCCCACGACAACAAAAAAAATTAAAAATAAAAAAACCAAACCCCTCTGCCCTGATGCCCTCTCCATCTACTCTCCTCCACCACTTCCATCCCCTTCCTTCCTCTCTCCTTCAGCGTCCCTCTTTCTTTCCCACCTCAATCCCTACCCTTACACCGTCACGAACCACTTCCCCGACGCTCGTACCTCGACCGTCTCTAGCTGCTCCCAGGGCTTACGCGAGCCCAGCCGAGAGGCGCCTTAGCTCAACACATCAGAAGAGTGATAGCGATGGGGAGGATGAGTCTTATCAGAAAACGCTCCGCCTGGTGGAGTGTGCCATGTTTGCATCCGTGTCAGGTCTTGCTTACTTCCTTAGCAACTCCCTCGCCATAGAGGTTAGTTGATAATACCCTTTTTATCTCCGGTTTTATTTGTTTGGAGAGTGTTATGTTATGCCTCGAGAGGGTTATTAGAGGCATTTTGCCGAACACCTTACGTGCATGTGTAATGGTTGAAATGACACCGGTTACCAAGCAATAGAGAAGCATCCTGAAGCTTATATTAGTAAAAATCTGAGAGGTGAGAAAACACAAACAATGCTCCACCTAGAAAAGGAAATAAGTACCACTAGTTAATCCCAGATCAGGCACAAACTGAATTCACACAATGTTAAATAAAATTGATGGTCGGGGATTCCACCTTTATTCAAAATTAATGTTGCCTGTATACTAAGTCTTTGTTGCAATTTGCAGAACTACTTTGGCTGTTTCTTTCCATTGCCAATTGTTATCTCTTCAATGAGATGGGGTCTTTCAGCTGGCCGGAAAACCATGGTTAGTTTCTTTATGAATTTTGTTTTAGGCTAATTATGACAAATACATTATACATGTGTTTGTTTTTATTGCAATGCATGCGAATCAGTCGTGTCAACCACAAGATACATAGTTAAGTTCGAGTTGCTCGACTGTCATCGCCCAAAAGTTTGATTGCTGAGCGAGAATATGATAGTTGCTTATACTTCTGAAATTTGTGTGTTATTGTTTGTTTTTTCCTTTTGCGTAACTTTTAATTCTTGTTTCTAATGTTTAGGTGGCCACCGTCATTTTGCTGCTGACATTGGCAGGTCCAGTAAAAGCATTGACTTACTTGGTATAAACTCTTTCCATATTATACATTTGCATAACCCAAAAATCTCATGGAAACAACAAAAACTAAAGTACAATGGTAGCCAATTTTTGGTGGTTCATGAGGTTATGTACCATATTGATTTTTAACTGGGAGTCAAAATTATGCTGAATGCCGCTAGAAAATGAAACATAGTGCAATAGTAAATTGATAAGCTGGTAGGTAGTTTAAAAACCTTTCTGCTGGAAAATGTGACTGCTAGATGTTTATTCTTTGTAATGTTTTATTTACTTTTTGTATTTTTCAGCTAATGCATGGCATAGTTGGTTTCGTCATGGGATCTCTCTGGAGGTGAGTTTTCTCTATATCCTACGCTCAGGTGGTCGACGACCAAGGGTTTGAATGTTGCTCTTGTTTTTTTGATTAGGTCCTGTGCCTAGTGCCTGTAATGGATACCACTTAGACCAAAATGTCGCTATTCTGATTAATCCATATTTATTTGCAGACTTGAGATCAGTTGGCCTCTTTCTATCCTCCTAACTACAATTGTAATATATTCTCTTTCAGTCTTCATAATTTCTGCTACAATTAGTTATTCTTATTTAGTTACTTACATTTCAATACCTGCATAAATTCTTGGTTTTTTTATTCTCCCTCTTAAGGACTACCTATTTTTTTTAAGGATCCAACACTATTGTCTTGGATGCTGTTATGCTTATATTGGTCTTCGTGTGGAATGGTCGGCCTGATCATTACTGGGACCAATAAACATGGTTCATAAAAATGAGCTGCCCTAACTAAGTGAACACTTAAGTGCACCTCAAAAATAAGGAAAAAAGGTGAAGGGGCTAATGGCACCCACACCACCTTGCACATTAATGGCTAGGACCTGATGAATACGATACTTAATTTAGTAGCTTAGTTATTGATTCTAAGATAGTGTCTTTCTAATATTCATTCAGGCACGTGCAGTTGGAGCATGTGGTTATGTTTTGGTATCATCCATCTTGATAAGAGAAAATATACTTTCCTTGGTACTATTCCTGTAACCTTCAATTTAACATAATTAATTAGTTTTCTGGGTATCATGCTATAAAACTGGGATCTGATTCCCTTATAAATGTCCAAATTGCTGTGTTTTGTCACTTTTCTCTTCCCAAATGAGGGTTGGATCCAGAAATTTGGAATAAAGGCGTGTAGGTACTATTGCCATAATATGTAGGATATGTTGTTCATATAATTAGGGGTGGGGCAGCAAATTTGCGGGTTGAGGACTTTATGTGGAACTTGCTTAATCATTCCTTGTTGACCATTTTGTGAGAGAGTAATTATTTGTGGGGGCTTGTGTTTGCTAATTTTTGAGTTTCAAATGGCGGGTGTTTGCGAGAGTAAGCAATAAAACGTCCTCCTTTAGAAAATCATGCATTGCAAAAGTGGGTTAGACTGATTTTCTGATCCCACTCCCTGCATGTACTTGGATCTGTGATGGTACATCAGATATGTTGCGACATTTTCAGGGTTGCATAGAAAACATTGCTAGTGATTGGTGTTAAGGATTTTAATTCTGATTGGACTTTGCATTGTAGATTACAGTAAATATACATGCTTCTATTACCTATGTCCTTCAAGCGCTAGGGGTCTATACAATTCCTACTATGCAAGCCATCTACATAATATTCGGAGTTCTGGTAAGTCCAGTTCCCACCTTTTGTTTTTGGATATATAGTGGACCTTTATGCAAATATGAATTCTGTTGTACTGTTAGAATCAGTTAGAAATAAACAATGGAAAATTCTGGATCAGCAATATTGTAGACCTGGCATTAACCAAACAGGACATACTGAGCTTCTTCTTTCATTGTTGCAAAAGTAACTTCTTTTGTTTACCATTTTTTTAGAAAAATTCTTACAAAAACCTTCACATAGTGAGATTTGGCATATTCCTTGGTTAACCTAACTATTTTCCGAATAAAAAAATATTGTAAGACTTTAAGGCCCATTAATTTCAGTTACTGACATATATTTTGTTGAACTGTTTCAAGGCTTTTTAAATCGTTCCTCTATTTTGCTTGTTAACAGCTCTTGCTTAATTGTGGATTCCTGGTATTCCTATTGCACATATTGTATGCAATATTCCTTACAAAACTAGGCATGCGAGATTCATTGCGGCTACCTTCATGGATGGATAAAGCTATATGACTTGCAGTTTCATAACATATTACTACAAAATTATATTGATGTGGAGCAGGCTGCTGAGGAATAACTTCGATTGGATTGATACAAGGAAGATGGGACGGATGTCCAGGAAATTCAACGAATAACAATTAAAATACTTTTCGGGCTTTAAACAGACATAATTACTTTTATGTACAATACTAATTCCCGTAGCATGAGATACAATACACACAACTTGTGGCGCGACCCTTGACGGCCGTTTCCGGATCCGAAAGAGTAGCATGAAGACGCAAAATATATCTGAAATGTGTTTTTGGGTTTTGGCGATTATGTAAGTTTTTTATTTTCGAACTGAGAGGGGCCTTAAAAAGGACCCCTGGCTGTATTTTTTGAATAAACTTTCAATTAAACGTTAGTGTTTAGTCTTTCTTTCTTTTTTTCCGAGATGGCAGGATGGCAAAAAGCCAAAAACTATCTAGCATATTTAATTTATTAAATAATAAAAGATGATTCTGTCATTGATATATGGGTTAAAAGCAAGACTCTTCATTTAAGTCCCAATTAAATTATAATCATTCATCATTCTGAATTAATAGTTTAGGTTTAGATGCATATAAACAAAATTAATTAAATAGTGGCATTTTATTTATTTTATTTTATTATTATTTTTTTTGGCTACTCGTTGCATCAGTTGGCATGAAGTAAGGATTTCGTTACTATGGTAGACAAATCGAATACTTAGATTTGATCGGTGCTTCACTGCTTCTTATGGATTGATTGGAAGATGAATCAAAGAGAGAGAACAAAGGACCCATAAAATCTCGTTTCTATCTTTTAAATTTGGGAAATAAGTGGAGATGGATATAGGAAAATGCACATTTTTCTATCCAGAAAAAATTTATTATGTATAATTTATGTAAGGGAATTTACTTTTGGATCTTCTTAATTTGAAAAAAAAATGTCTAGTTGCTGCTATAATTCACCGTCTTTTATGCAATAAATTTGTATATCCGGTTTCCAGAATGAAGAAAAAAAAATTAGATAATAACCGAAATAAGCAAAAATGCAACAATAGAAAAAAGTGACGTTCTATAGACTATTCCTGCTTGATAGAGAAGGGGGAAAAAAAAAGAAAAGTAATGCCAATATTCCATGCGGCCGCTTAACAAGCGCGCGGCGTTTCATTTCTTGGAGCCACATATCTTTCAACATATCGCGGCCCCTTCTCTCGCCACGTGTTCTGACTCGAGTCTCCTTCCCCTCCCCCGCTCCTCCCCTCTCTCTCTCTCTCTTCCTACTCCATCTCTTCGCTTCTTTTCACTTCATTCCAAAAGAATCTCCATCAACAAGTACATTAATAAGGAACAAATAAGGAGGTACTCAATCGTTTCCATAATATGAAGTCCGCAGTTTCTCGTTTGATCCAGTCCTCCGGACCTTCGCTCTCTCGCCTCTCTCGGTTAGTGTCCCACCAACCCCCCTAATTCATGTAGCGTAATTGCGCTCGCATCGCACTGTATTCGACGACAGTTAATAGTTAAACGGTTATTGTGAATTTTGTCATTTGATATGCGATCGCTTCCTTTTCTTAGTGATCGGACCCCGCATGCATCGTACATAGCCGATTAACAGAATAGTACTTCACTTTTGATGGGGGTTTGTGCTTATTTTTTTGGTGTTGTTTGTGTTTGGTTATAGGCTTATAGCCCAAATGTGGTGATCAGATTAGTCATATATTTTTACAGTTCATTTCTTGTGAAATTTGCATTGTTCTATCTGTTATTGAGGCGATTTGTGGTAATGTTTCATAATTAAAGCTGTAATGAGACTATTTTGTGTGGAAAAATTTAATTTTTTCTTGCTGTGACATGGAAATGTGTTACAGGCCACATGCTTTCAGCACTAAATTGTATCTTTTATTTTCTTTTTCTTTTTCTTTTTTACATTTGTCAGTTCATCAAGTCTAGTGGGCAATGGAAGGCTATTTACGACCGACGCTTCTTCTGGTGATCCTAAGCGGGTTGAAGAACCCTTTAAAGTGGAGGAGGCAGAGACTGTCAAAATGGACCCACCTTCCCCTGATCAGGTACAATTGAAGACATATCGGTGTTGCACTTGATGAAACCCCAATTATTGAATTAAGGCTCACTTTAACCCTTCAAGTGCACAGTTATGTACTTGGGGTTCCAACTTGCCCTCTGCTGGACACTGTTGGCTCACTCCATCATGCAATTTTGTAATTGTTGAACTTCTGTTGTTATTGATTCAGACACTAGTTAGCCTGAAGCTGTCATTAATGCCATTCTGCCTCACTCGAGTCCGCAACAACTGTCAGTTCAATTAGACCTAATTTATTTTGTTCTTTTTTCAGTTGCTAGTGTTGGGTGGTAATGGATTTGTTGGTTCACATGTTTGCAAGGAGGCCTTGGATCGTGGTCTTTCAGTTTCAAGCCTTAGCAGGTTTGTTATTATTGTCAGCAGTCTTGATACCAGTACCAGCTTTCCTATTAATGACCGGATATTCATTTTTGCCCCTCTTGCTTTGGTTTATAGTTATTGTTGTTATATGAGTGAAATTTGTCTTTTCAGTGATGCTAACATTTGATGTCTCTTCCATACTCCTGCTGATATGGTTTGCACCAGCAGGGTTTTTCTTTTATTTATTTTTTCTTTTTTATCTAATTTTTGGCCCCTTCAAGGAGCTTCTTTAAGCTTCTTTTATGCTAGTACACTTAACTAAAATTTAGCACTGATAACCTCCATCCATGTTTGCAGTTCTTTCAACTTAACTGAATATAAATCATATTTTATTAGAGACCATTGAAATATATAAACTTAAAAAAATGTTGTTAACATTGAAATTGTGTCAGTAAGGCTTGGTGGGTTAATTAAATTATCATTGGCTATTAAACTTTTTTAAGTTCAATCATATCAGTATGGCTTGGTTGTTTGATTATTATTAATTTATTATCGAACTTTATGTTTATCTTTGTGTGGCAACTTATTTAGCGTTTACTGGATGTGTTTATTGTTAGATCTGGGAAACCATCTGTTCAGGCTTCCTGGGCTGATAAAGTTGTCTGGCATAAAGGTCTCTCCTAACTCCAAGATAGTAACAAAGTTAATGAATAAAAGAAAACAAATAATTTTCTTTTTGGATTCTTATTCTTAGCTTGTATTGTTTTACAGGTAACCTTCTAGAACCTGATTCACTGAAGGATGCCATGAGTAAGGTGTCAGCTGTGGTATGTATGGTTTCTTGCTTATTCATCTGTCTAGGTTGACCAATATTGTACTTATTGAGCCAGTTATTGCTTATCCTGGAAAGTGCCTCAACCATGAAGGGTGCAGAGTACAGACTGGACTTTATGACTTGTGTTGTATCTAATTGCACATTTGAACTGTTTTTTAAGTACTTTGACCAATATTGTACTCTGGCTTAGTATTTTGACTACTTCCATTTTGTTGAAGAGGTAAATAGTTAAAAAGTAATAAAATTTTCTCTCTTGATTAGATATCATGTGTGGGAGGTTTTGGGACAAATTCTCAGATGTACAAAATAAATGGTACAGCCAATATTAACGCTATCAGAGTAGCAGCTGAACTAGGTCAGTGATTTACTTTTTTTTTTTTTTCTAATTGTCCTTTTTTGTTTGTATACTTTATCAGTTTGGTGCTTGCTTATCATTTTTGTGTAATCCTACCAACTAATAAAATCAATTTTAACTGATGATCTCAATTTCATCTGGTATTATGTCTCAATTATTATTATTGTTTTTTTTTTTTTTTTTTTGAGGATCGTTCAAGCAAATTAATCTGTTATAGTGAAGGTGTCCTCAACTAAGTTTCACATTTGCAACGAAGCCCCAAAATTATCCTATTGTGCCTCAATTAGTCATCAGTTTCTTAATTATCTTAATTAAGATGGAATTCACAAGCTATTTACTGGCTTGGATGAGAATTAGAAACAGCATTTTCATACATATGTATACATTATTTTTCTAACAGGTGTCAAGAGATTTGTGTACATCTCAGCTGCTGATTTTGGTTTGGTGAATTTTCTGTTGCAAGGTTACTATGAAGGCAAGGTAGTTTTCATGTCTCACCTGGATTATAAATCTGCTTAACACACCCACAAAATTGTTCAAGTTTGGAATTTTCAGTATATGCATGTTACGAGAATTGTTACAGTACCAGAAAGGTGCTAAATAGCTACCAAACTGAAGTTTCAAAACTATAGTTTGCAACTATTATTGTGGTTTTAGCAAGTAGGTGATTTCTAGACAATTTGAGTTGGGAAATCTGATATGCCCGTCACTTCGATTAATATTTTCTTTTTAATAAAAATGATTTTGGCGGACAGAGAGCTGCAGAGGCAGAACTGCTATCAAAATTCACTTACGGAGGTGAGGTATCTGTTACCATACATTGATTTTTTTCTCTTATTTTTTCCTTTTTCAACCGTTGATTGTGATATTTATAAATTTGAATTTTGCTTGACAGGTGTTATAATCAGGCCAGGATTTATTCATGGGACCCGCCAAGTGGGGAGCTTGAAGGTGCCTCTTGGTCTTATTGGCTCACCTCTTGAGATGGTAACTCTCTTTCTCTCTCTCTCACTCACAGACAGACTACATTGTCTTGAAATATTTTTTATCATTTTTACTCTCTGTGTCTTTTACGATTATGTGAATTTGTCTAAGGTTAGTGAGGGATTAATAGTCCCTATTCTATACACCCAAGTTATAACATTAGCACTACTTAATATGATTCAGTCAGTTCCTTGATGAAATAACATGTAAGGTAATCTGTGGTTGTATGGTTATAGCATTAGCATAACAATGAAATCGTGTTGTTTTACAGCTGCTACAACACGCTAAACCACTTAATAAGCTACCAGTGGTGGGCCCCCTTTTGACTCCTCCTGTGAGTGCAGCCTCAGTTGCAAAGGTTGCAGTAAGGGCAGCTACAGATCCAGTGTTCCCACCAGGCATAGTAGATGTTTATGGCATTCTTCGCTACAGTGGCCAAAAGTGATAGATTTCTCACCCTCGAAATATAAGCAAAAACCAGCCTTTTGGTTTTCAGTGTTATATTTGTTCATGCTGATCCTTTGTGCTTTTTTAATCAGAAAATAAAATGATGCGCTCTATGGGTGCCACTCGTGAGTTTTTTTTTTTTTTTTTGTTCTTTTTGTTAGTTTCTCTTATTTATTCATTTTTACGCTTTGGCATAGTAACATCCAGAAATATAGACCTTTAAATAAGAATTTTAGGACAGTTCATTCTGGATAAGGTCTGGCATATGAGGAACTTTGTTCCACTTTATTCGTCTCTCGTAATCAATCTCCCTTTCTTTTACCCATACACTACATTGAATTTTTATATTTATGTTGAGTTGGAAAGCCTTGTGAGAACTGAAAGTTGATAGTCGGATAAGTTTAGCCTTCAGTTTCAAAGAGAGTAGTACAAATAGCGGATTAGAGAGAGAGTATACGTTTTCAGATAAATCATGTCCAGATCCATCAAGATTATGTTGATCTTCAGATTGCACACGAGCAGCATAGACTGCACAGTATGACGGAAATAAAATGATAAAACAAACACAAGAGGAAAGGAGAAAGAAAAATGAAAAAAAAAAAAATCTAATTAGTTGAAACCGAATCAGTGACCTTCAACATTAAACCAGGCTGGCGAAAAATTAATTTATTTTACGAAGGCCTCAAAATGGGACAGAAATAAATAATAGAAACAAGAGTTGTCATATTGAAGACGTACAAACTAATGATTTGAACAAGATCATTTATCCGACCAATTGACAAGTTTGAGGCAGTCGCATGATGACTTGCAGAACATGACAGAAAATATCCATATTCGTAGTCCTGGAAGGTACTTTCCCCATGCAAATTCTCTTTCTGTTTCTCAAGGGGCCACTCACTAGTGCATAACCTACTACTAGAGAAACCTACACAGTTTTTGCTTGCTCCTTGTCAATGATAACCCGGAAGGTATTTTCCCCCACAAGAGTGAATATGCACGTCTGCCCTACTTTTAGGTCATGTGCATTGGAGAATTTGGACCAGCCCTTTTGGAGCTTAGCCTTGTCGACCCGGATTAAGAACCGTACCTGCCATTTTTTTCCATCTGAATCCTCCAGTGTGATATTCCGTTTTGAAACGAGCCCATTTTCCAAACAAAATGCCCTTGGAATAGTCTGCATATAAGGAATAGAGAGAACAAGCCTGAGTTCATATTGGGAGAAAGTTGAGGTGGTTGCAAGTCGAAACATAGTATATGGTCCGTGATAAATTTGAGAGAAAATTGCATTGATCTACATACCAGCTGAGGCTTTTAATAAACTGGCCCAAATCACTAATATTGATATTACTAAATTTATTATTGCACAAAGAAGAGTATTTCACTTACAAAATAACCAAGTCCAATGTTGAAAGGCTGGACAATCTTCATAAATTGGGGATGCTGAGTGGCGCCTCTGCTGTTGTGTGCAATTATCTCCCTAGAGTCTTTGACTGCTACAATTTTACCTTGCATTTTTTTCTGCGGTAATTGTAAAAATGTTTTATGATGATAATAATTGATGCAGGCGTTCCCCTACAATGTTAACAATTCATATATTTGCTATGATATTGCCCATAACTATGCTTTTTTTTTTTCCCTTTTAAAATGTATAAGATGAAAATGAGGGTCAGATTGGGGTTTGTTTGAAGAAATTAGAGAGGCATACGTGATACAGCAGTATTTTAAGAACTTTTTTCTATCCAATTTTAAGTTGTGCTTAGTTCTATTCCTTATTCTTTCATTTGATGAGTATTTTTTACTTTTATATTCTACAATTAGGTTGGGTAGATAAACTTTGTTATTATTTAATTTTCGTGTCTAGAGAACTTAAATCCCAACAAATTTATCAAATAAGTTGGCATAATCAAATTAAAGAAAAACATTATACCAAAGTAACGAGCATTGTTGATCTGGCTACAAGTTTAAAGATGCAAGTGTCGCCATCTCTAAAGCCACTTTCTAAAGCAAATTTTTGCCAACCTTTCCCCACACGAACCTCAGTCGGTCTATTATACAACCTTACATCATAACTTTTCCCTTCCAAGTTCTTCAAGATTACTACTTCCCTAGAAAGAAGCTGATGGCGAATGCAAAATTTCTTTGGAAAGCTCTGCATTTGTTACAAAATTCTGCACATCATTCCAATTCACATGCCAGTGCATATAAGCAAATAAAACCACAGAAAGGTAAAATCAGATATAATACAATTGAGGTTTCTGTAAGGCGCTCATGCACATTAAGCTAATATAGAGATATAACAGAAACAGCATATGAATAGCATCATAATGCTTCGTGCTTACCAGGTAGTTAGTGGAGCAAGGTCTGACCTTCTTTTCAAATTGTGAGCCTTTCTGGGTTTTCATGATTCGTGTAATTTCCGAGCTACAAGAGGCAGTTTCAGTTCTCTTCGTTGGTGGAGCTTCTGGGCCAGGTGCGGTCTTTTGGTTTTTTCTGATTGGTGGAGTTGCTGAGCTGGAAGAGGTCTTGTGGGTTTTCTTGCTTGGTGCGGTTGGAGAAGTTGTTCTTTCTCTGGAGATCTCAACGGATTTCCTTTTATTGCTTGAAGGTGTTCTGCTAAACTGCACCTCATCTTTCAAATTAAAAAACTCCGGTCATTTGATGACTATTATAAGCAAAGCACAATACAATGAATTGATGTTCTGGCAGTCAGTTTCCAATAATAATTTGAAAAAGAGAAATCCACCCCCCCCCAAGGGGAAAAAAAAGTGGGGGGTTGGGGTGGGTGGATAAAAGTAAAGGAATGATCAATGAACAGCACACTGGCTCCAAGTGCTAAAACATCAAAGCTTAAGAATGTTGGATTTTGTTGTTATGCAGATCTGCTCTGGTATTGATGATATAAACTGGCAGTAAGGTACAACTTCTGGTCTGACCAACCTTTACCACCTCTTTTTATGTCACTTACTTTTATTGTACTCATCATTTTCTATTTAATGTACTCAATTGTTTGATTCGCTTGTTGGGAATCCCATTGCACTGTTTGTGGGGGGTTGGCTACATAGAGGCACATACAAACATTGGAGGGAAACTACTGCAAATTTCAGGACTCTAATTGAAAACTTCAGAAGCATGCATTGATAAACTGAAGACTTATGGGTTACTGGTACCTTCTAGCATGCCATATTCTACTTGACTCCATAAGCTGCCCAATGAACAAAGTCTAAATTAAAGGGCACAGGCTTACCCTCATGCTCTAAACTTCGACTTGTCAGACACTCAACCTCGGCAGACTCACTACCGGTACGACTACAGCCAGGGCTCTTACAAGAGGCAAGCTCATACTCCTTGAGGCAACAAGTCCCGTCGAACACTTTCACGGTAAATATCATGTTCCCCTCATACCGAAACACCACAAAATAGCCAGTTAGGAGGTCATGTGCCTTCGCAAAGTCAGACCAGCCACCATCCAGGTACAAGTTGTCCCCTTCCTGGTGCAAATCGATGTCCCAGAATTTGCCAAGCGGACTCAGTAGTGTAGCTTTGTTGTGCTGGAGTCCATCGAGATGTTTCATAAATTTTCGTGGGATGGGCTGCAAAATGTTTAAAAAAAATATATATAATATTAGAATGTAAATAAAAAATACAGTGAAAGACAGAAAGATGTTTCAAGTAAAAGATCGAAAAAAGCTTTGGTTTTGGGGTCTGTACTGCACCCAATTCATCCATCGTTAAGATAGCACCACGTTGCAAGCACTGATTCTCGTTATATTTATACATGGTTGGCACTGTTTGAATATGTGTTTTTTTTAGAAAAAAAATGGTAGTCAAGCAAGAGAAGAGCTAGCACTTGCAAGCAATGTGGTTAGCACACCTGAACAATGGGGTATGCACTAATTAGTGAGCTAGCCAAGGTCAAAATTGGCGCAGTGTGCCTCTTAAATATAAGTGTTCCTAGCTGGCGAGGGAAATACTAAAGGCTTATTAAGGTTATAAGGGTGCTTCACAAGGAATTATGTGAGTGACTTTCTATATTACAAGGATTCTCTTTTTAACACTATTTTACAAGCCTACTAACAAAAGTACCCACAAATTTAGTGCCACCTCTGTGACCTTTACTAATGAATTGAAGAAATTGCATTCCTAAACAAGCAATTTGTGACTGGATTATACGGTTAAAAATTGATAACAAGATGTGGCACTAATTTAGGATACCATTTTTCCCACTTGATCGGACGAGTAAGTACCAAAAAGAGTAGGAACAATTGAAAATGACTTGTTCATAAAAAAGTCAATCGATAGATCCTTGCAAATTCAATAATAAAAAAAAAAAAACAACAGAAGGAGAAAAGAATCATACTATCAATCTGATAGAGGAGGCAAAATACCAGTTTTACGAAAGGATTGGGAATGAGAACTCTGAAGAACTGGGGTCTCTTGGAAGAACCAGTTGAAGAGGCGATCGTAAGCGCCATGATCTTGTCGCTTTGTTTGCTTAAATAAATAAGAAGAAAGAGGTGCTAGAGTATGACCAGGAAAAGGGTTTTGGGGTTTAGCAACTTTAGTTGGGGGAGAGCGAAGAGGCACTGAGTGCGCGCCTCTCTCTCTCTCTCTCATGCGATTTCGGGTTTCGGGACGGTGGGTCCTCTTCTACTGTTTTTTTTTTTTTTTCGATAAACCTATTCTACTGTCGAGTAGCGAAAAAATTAAGTAGGGTTCTGCTTCCCAGCATTTGCATTTTGCACCTCACGGAATCTACTGCGGATTTTGCCCGTCCGTATTAATACGCTGCTTATAATTGTAATTGAATTTTTTTTTAAAAAAAAGGATATATAAATTTAGGGGCGTTTGGCAATACCATAAGTTAGTGGAGTTAGTAGTGTTAGAAGTTAAAGTTAATATTTTGGAGTTAGTGTTTGCGATCAAGTTAGTAAATATTTTAGAGGACTTTGTACTAACCACGTTGATCCCAAACTTGTATCGACAATTGTGAATTAACAAGTTAGTCTTTAAAACAAAACTCATGCATGTCAAATGACCCCTTAGTTTGAAATTATCAAAATAAGTAGATATTTATAAACTGTTCTAATATGAAACTAAATGATAATATAAATATTTTTTCAACCAAGAAGGTGTCAAATTTATAAAGATAATATGAAAAATTGTTTATAGAAGGGGCTACAAAATTCGTTTTGTATTTAATTTAAAAAATGCATTTCAATCCAACACCATCAAAATGTTTTAACGCCAGTTCGACAGCTAAGTGATTGAATGGGATGGGATTTTTTTTAAAAAAAAATGTACAAACAATTAATTCGTCTAATCCAACTAGCTAATTTATGCAACCCGATCAATATGATCCGAAACGAATGTATTTAAAATTTATTTCATTAAAAAAAATTATTGGATTCTATTTAACCTCAAATATATTTGGTTACTGAATTTTTTAAATGTATCGGCCGAAATCTATTCCCAACATGTTACACAACTTTTCGAAATTTTCTAAATTATACTTTGAATTAATATAATTTAAAAAGTGGATATAATTGACATTAATTTGTCAGTTTAACAACTGTTAAAATAAATATCCAACACTTCGCATACTAATATGCTCTCAGAAATACACCATATCAACGGAAAATTTTGGCGAAATAAGCACCTGCAATTGTGGATAAGTGGATTGGAGGCTCGATTTAAAAAAAAAAAAAAAAAAAGGTGGATTGGAGGCAGAATTGCCACTTCTCTTGAGGACAATTTTTCATTATTTTATTTTGTTCTTTTCTCTGAATTGTGGCTTTTGTTTTGTCAGTGTTATTAGATTAGTAAGGGTAACTAGTAGGTTGCATTTTTCTTCCAGTTCTAGGGTAGTAGACGATGTTTGTTTTTCCTGTTTTTATTGATGCAACTTTTAGATGTTAACTTGTTAAGTAATGCCAGTGCAGTTGCCTAAAGCTAAGGGCCTTGAATAAAAAAGTAAAATAAGCCCCGGAAATATCTTTTTCTCAAAGACAATTAGACAAGGCAAGCGGATAGACAACATTAAGCCCAAAATCCTATCTATCTTACTATCTATCCAGCAATAGGTAATTTGGGCCTTCAAACTTTGTTTTGTTGCACTTCGGCTTCAAATACATACAATCAGTCAATCAATCATGCATTCCGGCGACGCAGTAAAAAGAAATTTCCTACAATTGGGTTATTTCAATATTTGTTCGTTTGCAAGACAATATATGTGCAAGAAATTGTCTGCGGCATATAAACCAATATATGAATTATTCTGCCGTGAGCCCCTTGTATTAAGTTCCCTTGTTTACAGAAAGGAGCACCACAAAGGGATCCTTTATTTTGGTGGTATTTGCTGCTATTAGCATCTATGTAGTACATTTGGGACCATTTTTACATCGCTGTTATTGTTGTTGCATAAATGGATTGATTTGGAGAAAGAATGTATCACTGTGCTTTGATTTTTATCCGTGGCGAAATCTGGCAGGGGACTTTCTTGGGAAAAGAAAAAAGATGTGTCGACTTTATTCCTTTTTTCCAGTTCTTTACTGCTCAGTTTTTACGAAATCTGAAAAAGGAATTCCTGGACTGTTCATAAGTTGCGAGATTTCTTTCTTTTAAGTTGCGACAAAAAAAGGAGCTGCTTTGGACAACCGATATTTTTCTTGGAGCAACATATTTTTTTCATAAATGTCTAAATTGTCCTTAGCATCAATCAAAATTTATTTCCATAACTGCACTTTCCTTCTCTTCTAGTTTTTCCTCTAAAAGAAAATAAAATCTTTCTTGATGAAAACCACATATGATCATGCACGACAAATTTTTGTTGACTTGTGCAATAATCATTGAAGAAATCAAATGAAAATATATACTGCTTTATTTTATTGCATTAATTTTTTGCACCTCTTTCCTTTGGTCTAGAGCCCTAAAATTTTTCAAAAGAAATTAAAAGTAATTTATCGTCAGAACCAATTATCATATAAATAAATGAAGAAAAGTTTGAATAAAGTACCAATATTCAAAGAATGCATTACAAATTTTATAAAGACAGTAACTGCATGTATATACCTTAAATATGCGAAAAAAAAGTTCAAAATTCAGTAGAAACGGGAGAGAGGACATACGAGATTAGTTATAGAAATATCAGCGAATTTACTAGCTTTAATGAGGACAATTTGGACATTTCCAAAAGAATTATGTTGTTCCTAGGAAAATATATGTTGCTCGAAGCGCTTCCCACAAAAAAAGCTTATCCAGTTTTGAAAGACTAAAAGAAAATGAAAATTACCATTTTTTTTCTTCTAAGAAGGATAGTATTTGGTTAGCTTAAAGATGACATGAGTTTACACAGTGATAAAAGAACTAAAACACTGTTTTATTTTTCCTTTTTAAAAATAAGCTTTGAGAAGAGCAGCAAGATATAGATCCAATATATATATCACCACTAGTTTACGTAAAATATTTAAAATAAAAATATATAGCTCCAAAATTAAGGTTGAGCTTGCTTGATAAAATCATGATTTTTCTTGCCACAATAAGCAGTTTTATTTAGTGTTCACTCGTTAGAAATAATAATCTTTTGATATTTGTGAGAACGAAGGTGTTTATCGAAACCAAATACCACTCTTGTTCGCGTTGCACTATGAATACATCAATCAGGATAAGAGCACGAGAGATCTTATTTTCATAATGCAACCTTTCAGATGCAAAAAAGGTGAGATTTCCCACATAATGTGGCTTCTTTTTGAAGGTCCCATCGAAAATTATTGGCAGGCATTAAAATGATTAAACTTTTCTTGTGCTAAAGAGGGTTCTCATTTTTTTTTTTTTCATTAAAAAAGAGGGTTCTCATTCCCATTAACATGCTTTAACCAGACAACTTAGGATTCTAACGCAGTAGCCTTTTTTGGGGGTATAGCCTAAATAAAGTGATGTGTTACAAGCACTCAAAATTTGGAATTTAGAGAAGTTCCGAAATCGGCCCTTGAATAATACCTTTTTGTTATATCTCCTGTATTTCCCCTTGTGTTTTATTATTTACTCGTATAACAATATAATTAAGTTAGAAACTACATTCAGGGCTGGAGTACATATAACAGCTCTATTTGTACTTAGATATATATACAGTTAAATTAAAGCACACAATTCCAGTAGCATGTCTAATACAGTTGGTTTGTAAAAATAATTTTCATATAAAACATCACAAGGTAAAATTCGGCAGTAGATTGAAATTTCATACATCAGAGTTTATGTTTGGGTTTTCCCTACTTTGAGAAACTTTAAAGTAAAACCAACAAAGTCGCTCAAGTAAAGCTCAAATTGAATATTATAATTAGATTGAGAAATGGAGAGACTCTCTGTCAGAACGCGCAATAGAAGTGACATGTAGCTCTTTTCTCGTTCGGCGCACACTTTTGCATGAGATAAATGAAAAATAATAAGAAGAGAATCAGAGGCTGGCCGGAGGTTCGATCCCGGCCGCTAATTTTGTACGATGTAGCTCTACACAAACTCTTCTTTGTAGTCAATTCTCATACTTCAAGATAAGTTTGAATTAAAAGTTTAGTTCAAAAAAAGTTTGAATTAAAAGTTGAAAAATGTAAGAACAGTAATGTATTTTCGGAATGCATTAGTGAAATTATGTATTTCACATTAGCTACCAGCCTACCACGTTTCACCTGAAAAATAGTCGCTAGCCTAAGTTAATATATTATTTTTCGTCCATCCAAACGAATCCTTATAATATACTATGGGTGTCAGGTGCAAAAATAAGCTGTAGATTGGCACAGAGCAGCAAGGTTTTACACAGCTAGGATACAGCTCCTTTCCAATTTAGTACGATTTTTTTCGATGGCTTTAAACTGATATAGATTAACTTTATCAGTTCAGATCAGTTCTAATCATCTGTAAGAAAATTGGCACGAGTAATCACACAATTCGAGGAAGCTTTCAATGTATAAGATTTTACAGTCACATTTTACTTCTCCATTTATATTTAAACTTCAAACCTGAAATATTTAATCAAAACTATTCATATTGTTCGTTTTAACCTAAAATTCTATATTTTTTCAGTTATACATTTATGGTGCGAGAACAAAATGTCAGAAAAGTCAATACATTAAAATTAATTTGTTATAGTTAACTAAATTCATTTATTCATTTTTTTTACTACTTGATTCAGTACAAAGAGAACTCCAAAAATTCTAAAATTCTATGAAGATATATCGCTCATCAAAATCAATAACATTGGAATTTTAAATGAACATCGACAATTATTTTTAATTCAACATTGGAATTTAATTTTTTTTTAATATAATTATCGAACTGAAAATATAGCTATATCAAAAATTGCGGCAATGAAAGTATCCTTGGATAATATATACGCTGCCATGTTCAAATTGAACCGTCGGATTTAAAATGAACAGCGCGTATGCAGCTGAGAGCCTGAGACCACCATCAAATAAAATCAGTATACTGTACAGCTGGAGGAAAGCATAACCCAACATAATCTGTCACTCAGCTGCATCGCATCTGTTAAAGATTAATTGGTCAATACTCAATAGATTGATTACGTGTACTTGCAGCTAGACCTCACTTGAATAGTCTTTTAACAGACACTCTGAGACATCACAGCTGCTTTGGCGCTGCTAAAGATACATAATTACTTCTAAAGTTCTAATTATAATTCAGATCTTCTATGGCTCGCATATATATGGCAAGTGCAAAGCAGCTATTATACAATGTCAGGTGGTAAGCATATTTGTGATGCTATCACATTTATAATAGCAATTATATACTAAAAAAAGCCTAATGAGCTAATATTCTAAGACAATTTTTTTTTTTATAATTTCTCTGTTAAGTTTCTATATTTAAATTGAAGAAGGACAATTATTCAAATTCAGGTACCTAACTTTGTTTCTAGATTAGGCATTAATTGATGCTGGAAAAAAAAAAAATGTGCTCCTCTGTTGCGAATTATCCAAGGGAAGACCATCTCTGTGGGGTTTTCAAACCATTATATTCAAAACTAAGGAACCATAATTCAATGTGGGGAATTATTATTTCTGGGACTCGCTAGAATTCTCAGAAAAAAGCTAGGATTCCAGCGAACCTAACTTATCAGAAAGAAAGACTATAATATATCTTGTCATCTTTTGGCAAGCATAAGTTCTCCTCTCAACAAAACACTATATTCAAATAAGAAAGGGGAAAGAAATATATATGGAAGGAAGAACAAAACAGTTGGGTGGACTCCTTTCTAGCATTTGTTCGATTGTTCCGTCGTCCAATAATTTTAAATTTAATAGTTTGTTTTCTAAAATTTTGAGGAGAATGCTAACTGTCATTCAGGCCTTGTCCACCAATAGAATTTTGTCAAATATGTAAATTTGGAGAAGAATGTATATGTGCAAATCATTCAGAATTTCAAAAGCATTTTAAACTTGGCTGAATGTTTTATATAAAAGGGTTCATAATTTTGGACTTACAGAGCATCACTGGTCGACGAACTTCCAATGGAAAAAATATTTTTTTTTCTAAATTTAAACTATTTAGCATTTAAACCAATTCAAAGAAAAATAAAACATTGGAGACGTCTAGCTATTTATCACAGAGTAAATAATACGTAGTTAAAAGTTGAAAGTTGCCTATAGGTAGGATATATCCTATTATTATAATTATCAGGCACTTAAAAGAAGAAAGCATAGCTGTAACATCTATGTTCTTCTTGAAATGACAACACTTCAAATAATTTGTTCACTCAAAAGATCTGATGATTTTGGTATAAGTTATCTACTTATCTTCAGATGATAACTAATTCAACACAATATAATTCACCATCACTACAGTTTATACCTTATAACCGAGTTAATTAAGATGTTCTCTTTAGTGCATAACCAAGAAAAAAAAAATGTGAATTTTACAGCTATTATTATCTTCAAACTTACTCAAAACTATTATTTGTGTACCGCAGCTTAGTTGCGCTGTCATTGAAAGACGCCATGTAGATGTCGTTTTTCATTGCTTGCATCTTTCTATATATTCAATTATTACTAAATCTAATCCAAATCCATATTATGGATTTTAACTCACAAATGCATTACACTCGGACATGCACTGTCCAAAAGTGCCTATTCGGTAAAAATTATGTCCTGTTAAACATACAGCAGCTGAGAAGAAATATATCTACTCTCTCTCTTTTTTTTTTTTTTTTTTTTCTGAGAATAATATATCTTGTCAAATATCACACCTCATGACCACATCCATCATAGGTTTGGGTTTATTTATCCACGCATTAACGCATATACCGACGGATGAACCGTCTCGATAACTGTCCAAAAAATATAAAATATACAATAATTACTGTATACTTATTTTTATGATATGTATTTATTTGATCTTTTCAATTGAGTCGTTAAAACTTATCCTTCATAAATTGTAGATAAGTTTGGCCAAATTGACGTTTGTTTGTATTTGTATATGTTCACTTTAATTATTTATAAGTTCAACTTGTTTGTTTCATGTGTTCATTTTGTTTAAGCGATGACAAGGGATGACAAAACTGCAGATCGATGGCAGTTATCATTCCCCTTTTTTAATAGTTTAATTGAACCCTATTAGTCGAGTAATGCATTAAAACTCCTTTCATAATTAAATTGATACATAAGAAATGATGGTAAATTTATAACTAACGAAACAGAACTTTTTATTCGTAGTGACCAACCCCTTTCACGACTACCTATTATAAAGTCGTCCCATGTAGGTACAACATTTCCAAACGTTCATTACAAAATTACTTCACTCACTAGTTGCAACAAAGAAATGCAAATTCATATTTATTTCAACAAAAGAGTGCTGATATTTATCTCGAGCAATTTGGTTCATGACTTGTCACGAATTCCAACGTGCACTGTTAGCATTTTTTCTTTCATACATACAGGGAATATCTCTCTATTTGAACTGGGACAATGTTCTTAAAATTTGTACAAAATATATATCAAACTCAATTTCGTACTCGTTAGAACAAAGTTCACATATGAAAGGACGAAATTGATAAATAAGTCTGAACAAAAATTGCTCTGACCAATGAAATCATTTATCTTTTTAAGATGCTGTTATCCCTATTATAGAGATTTAATTGGACGTTGTCTGGTGTTGTTCGTCCAACAATAGTAGCGCATTTGTTCCTTGATTAGGGAATTTAGGTCTAATTCCACAAAAGTTTACCTTACAAAATATATTTTTATAAGCAGAACAAAATGTCGTTAAACTAAGTGTCTCATAGATCTCCTACTCATCCACCAGCTTCCCCACAAAATAAATTAATTATAACTTTCACTTGCCATAAGTAGGACAACGGAATATCTTTCATCTCATCTTAGATATGTCTGATTAAAAAAGGAATTATGCAGATCATTTAAAACTAATCTTATTGAAACACATAAAAAGAGTTCGATTAAAATTGAATCAATTCAAAAATTACTAGCAACTTCCATATTATATTTCTTCTTACGTACCCCTCCGGATTAACTAAGGAGTTAGTTTTGATTGAAGTAAATAAAAAAAAAACTCCTTGTAATAATTTTATTAATTAATATAATTTTTTTGTAAAAATTTATTGTATGCATTATATGCAAATTTGAGTTGTAAATCAAGATATAAGTTCCTTGGTCCATATCTATCTATAGGTCCACTTGAACCAGGCAAATTACCAAACCTACTTGCTTAAAAACTATAATTAAATCTTTAGAGGACTAATGTGACAAAACTACCCGTACATAATTGGCAGCTGTAATTGTATTTTCTCTTAAACTCATGTAGAATTCAAATGACCGGTCCGGGATAATCTGAACCGTCTACTTAAATCGAAGACTCCAAATTATTTGGTCAAGAGTCATTTTCAACCGTATGATCTGAAATGGGTGTCAAGGGACTTCTGGGACCATCTATTAATTCCTTTTGAGCGGATCCAAACCTGCTGTGCTCTTGCTTTAATAGGTACACAAGGCTAGCCTTTTTTATGCTCCATGCCTCCACGCTCCGCTCGCCTCCCCTGACTGACAGAAGCGTGACATAGAGAAAGACGAGAGAAGCATGAACTTTTCATGAAGAAAGAGAAACCCACTGACAGAGCCAGCATCTAAAACAAGCAAAACAACAGGCTTGTTATGAGTGGGAACTGGGAAGGGAACTAGGAAGGATAGTACTCAGACCCAGGCTCATCTCATCTACACTTCAATTTCTCTTTTCTTCTAGAGTTCATGTATTATTAATTTCTTCAGACTTTTCCTACACTATAATCCACTGACTGAACTATTAAGTTAAAATGGGAGGGAACACAGGAAGAGTAGAAGCGTTTTGGGTTTTGTTCTCCCTCTCGTGGTTTTCTTCTGCAGCTCTTCTTTCTCCTACTGGTGTCAACTTTGAAGGTACACAAAGTTTATAGAAAAAATTAAAATGCTGGAGGAGGCACATGTACTTCATACAAGTAATTATAGGAATTGAGCATAAACCAGAAATAAAATGACGAAATTTTATTATTCCTTTTCAAGTAGCGATACTTTATATTATTTTCTATTAAAAAATTATGTTTTGTTATTAATATTGTAATTGTAATTGTTCTTTTTATAATAGCCATAATTAATAAATTTCTTTTCAAGTAGCTTATGTTATCATTGTTATTTTTAGCGATAGGAACAAATTAAAACCAAACTCAGAAAAATCTCTACACTCCAGAATATTTTAAGTTCTGTTTTGGTTAATATAGGATACTAATATTTTCAATTTACTTACATTTTGAATAGTTCAAGCACTTATGGGAATAAAAGAATCGTTGAAGGATCCCCATGGAGTACTTAAAAATTGGGATCAGGATGCGGTTGATCCTTGCACTTGGAACATGGTGTCTTGCTCTCCTCAGAACTTTGTTGTCAGCTTGTAAGTTATAGTGTCAAATTTTGCACATAAATAATTTTCTTTTTTTATTAAAGGCTCGTAAATAATTTTCTTAGGGAATGTGTTTGGTTCCTTTAAACCAGCCAATAAAGCTTTAGTGTCTCTCTTTGCTTCAGCTCCTCTCCAATTGTAAAGAATTCATTGGATGGTTGTAGGCCATGATTTGAGATCAGATCGATGGTTTGAACTTTGAATAGTCATCAGTCATCACCTATTTCATCGGTAATATTTGGACCGTTTGATTTGAAATGGCTCAGGGTTGCTATGGCTATCCGATGGATTCTGTACTGTGTGAGAAAAGTTGAATCAGGTCGTCCTCTTTTCTTTTTTTTTTTTTAAAAAAAAAATTATTGGTCAGTCGATTTGGAGGTAGATTAAGGACTAAATTGTTGTTGATGGGGACTTCAATTCTCATAGAAGCTGCAAATCAAGTGTGTTCTCGTTCATATTTCTCAAAAAAAAAAAAATAATAATAACAAAAATGTTGGAGGAATGCCACTTTTTTTTATATAATGAAGACAATCAGAACACATCACACATGAGTTGGCATGATGTAAAATTATATAGATTATAATCTCCATCAGATGTCCTTTTTCTGGCCAGAACTTACCATGGTATGAAAAGACCCAAGAGTTAGGTTCATCCAGTAACAAGTGCAAAATCCTCTTTTTAAAAAAAATATGAATTATTATTTCATTTTCTGCAGCTTGAGTTCATTTTAGTGGAATTGTAGGGAAATTCCTAGCCAGAACTTATCCGGGAGTCTCTCTCCAAGCATAGGAAACCTGACTAACCTTCAAATTTTGTAAGCTACACTGATCTAGTCCATCCACACATTATTTGTAAATGTGATTTGGTGTCAGTTAGACATGGGGGGAAATACATCAGTTAAAATTGAGTTAAATATTCACAGGACAATGGAGTGATATAATGCTGGCAAAACCTTTGAATTAATTCTAATGATTTAAATGCTGAAATAATTTATATAAGTTGAACACTTTTGGATTGGTTCATATATAAAATTTTATACAATTTAAGTGTCATTTGATATTCTATGAAAGATTGTTAAATATGAAACTTTGCAAATTTCAAGTCATTTGCTGAATCGTAAAACCTACATCAAATTTAGGGAACTTTATGTCCATAAATGATTGTCAAAATTATCAAATTAACTCATTGTCAACAAATTCCTAACCTTTAGAATTTGTTACACCATAATCGGGACTTTGTGCCTTTTCTTATACAAAAATTAGCTCTGGAACTTCTGAACCATAACAACATATTAATAATATTATCTGTTTTTGTAATTTATTCCTTTTCCTGTTTGATAGGCAACTCCAGAGCAATAGTATAGCAGGGCCGATTCCCCTGGAAATAGGAAAATTGTTGAAACTAGAGCAGCTTGACCTCTCAAATAATCATTTCTCCGGTGATGTTCCCAAGTCCATTGGCAACCTTAAGACCCTTCAGTATTTGTAAGTAGCTATGATCATAGTTTCCACAAATTTTAATTGATTTCAGCTTTTGAGTATTTCCATAAATCACTACTCTTCGATTTTTGAAAGAAAAAGCTCAAAATTACATTCTCGTTTTCAACATTGTCACATTACATGGCAATATGATATGATAAATATTGCATATATTAGAGTTTTTTCAGCTTTTCTTTTCCTTTTCTGTGAAAAAAACCCAACGAAATCTTAATTAGTGCAATAGTTTTACTGATGTTTCAAAACTGAAAAAGAATCTTTTGAATATTTTAAACATTTGATTAAAATTATTATATATTAAGTCAATAGTGATGGAAAAAGGCAAAAAAACATTTGATGATTGGCTAAATTTTTTGTTTAAATTTAGTGAAATAGTTTTATCAACACTAGTTTCGTTTTGCTGGATTATAATGGTGTTAGTGTTACGTTTGCATTTGAATGGGATGGGAATCAAGTGACAATATTTAATTTATAGGCATATTGTTCGCATATAGTATGTATATTAAATTTCATGCAATTTAAAACTCATTTGATATTTCATCAAATATTATTAAATCTGAAACATAGCAAAATGTAAGTCTTTTGATGAACGGCAAAATTTGCATCAAATTTCATCATTTCCTAAGTACATGATATATATATATCAAATAAATCACAATTCAAATGTCAGATTAAAAAAATGGAATTCATTTTAGCAATTGTCAAAATTGTCAAATGATCCCAACCGTTTTCAATGACTTGCTATATTCGTTTGTCTTCCGGCCATACACTTATGGTAGGATTTGTTTTTGTGCTGATCAGAAGGCTTAACAACAATAGTCTCTCAGGACCATTCCCTCAGACGTTGGTGGATATCCCAGGGCTTGCCTTTCTGTGAGTGTTATATCATGTCATTATTTTTTAAATATATAGTAATAGAACATTTAATTTTAAATGGTAAGCCCTAATTAGTCCCAAAAGAGGAAATTGTGGAATTTCTATGTTTTAAATATAGTGAAAAAAAAATTTCATGCTATGTTGCAGGGACCTGTCCTTCAATAACTTGAGTGGGCCTATCCCCAAGTCTCCGGCAAGAAGTTTCAAGTACATCTTTGTTTGTTTAGTTGTTATAATTTATGGTTATTATTTCCACTATCACTGGTATTAGCTTCTCTTTTATTTTTAAACTATTATTTCGCAAACTTGAATGTGAACTAATGAAGTTATGGTTTTTCGGAAATAAGGCTCTTTTTCTCCCCTCAGATTACTACTTGAATTGTGTCTTTCAATAACTTTTTTTGGAAGTTATGGCTTTTCTAAGACTTTTTGTCTCATTTTCTCTTTATGATAGTATTGTTGGAAATCCTTTGATCTGCCCTGAGGGCTCTGAGGAAGGATGCTACAGATCAATGCCTATGCCGGTCTCCTTCGACTTAAACAATTCTCAGGGTATATGCATATACAGTCATATTTTGCCCTGTTTATAGTTTCTTTTTTCTTTTCTTTGGGCTTGCTTATTGGTTATGCGAGACAAAATTAAGAAAAAAGAGGTTTTGATTCTCAACTGAAATTTTATTAACATTAAAAATGCTTAATTGATACTTCACTGCTATTTCCGAGCAACTGCAAGAAGAGATTTAAATTAATGGCGTCTTGGTTCTGAATCAGATGTCACTGCAAATGTACTGGCAATCTGTCCAGCATGGTGCTATCTTATTCATTTTATTGTTGCTGCTATTTCTTTCTTAAGTTGAAAAATTTTTGTAGTTGGAGGAAAAAGGAGAAACCGCAATGTAGCTGTAGGAGTTGGATTAGGCCTGAGCTTGACTCTGGTGCTTGGAATTGGCTCCGGTCTATACATTTGGAGGAGGAGGAGACGCAGCCTGCAGATCCTATTTGATACCAATTGTACGTTCTTTTTAAAAACCCAACAAGACATAGATGTTACAGTCTATGCCAGATTGTGAGGGATATACAGGAATTGTTACTACACATAGTTTTACTGGTGCTCTTTTAAGGGCTAGATTGATGGCTTTCTGGTTCTTTATGCTTCCATGCCTAATCAGGAGAAACTAAATCTAATTTGATTATGTGGTTCTCGAATAAAACCTAACTTTTGCTCATTGCAGACCATCAGGAGGAGCAAGTCTCACCCGGCAATCTCAGAAGATTTTCATTTAAAGAGCTTAGAGTAGCAACAAATAATTTTAGCAGAAAGAACATACTGGGGAAGGGAGGCTTTGGAAATGTGTACAAGGGCGAGTTACGAGATGGAACTCTTGTTGCGGTACCTGAAACTAATGATTTTTTTTTTTTTGTTCTTCTTTATAAAGTTTTCTACTTTTTCTTGTAAGGATTGTTGAAAGAACAAGTCTCAAGTGACAGTGGTAAAAACCTTTTTGCATCCATATCAATTGCTCAATTGTGCAGGCATCTAGAATTTGAAAATGAAATCTAACCAATATAATATCATGTACATTAGTGTCGATCCCAGTCATATATAAAATAACAATACCAATGCATATAATCTGGATACTGGTTTAATTTTTATGTCCAATCAGATACAGATATTGCTGAAGTTTCCACTAATAACTATGTTTAAGCTATAACTTCCAATTAGCTGATCTAATTGAATCAGGTAAAAAGGCTGAAAGATGGAAATGCAGCTGGTGGGGAAAAGCAGTTCCAAACAGAATTGGAAATGATAAGCCTGGCAGTGCACAGAAACCTCCTTCGATTGTATGGATTTTGCATGACCGCAACTGAGAGGCTTCTTGTTTATCCTTACATGTCTAATGGAAGTGTGGCATCCCGTCTAAAAGGCATGTGTCTCATATAACTATAGGGACAACATTGTAATGTCCCTTTGGGGATTTGAATATATGCTCATCCCACATTGTCAGTCTAGACCACCTAAAGCTTTAAGGTTTTCTAGTCTAAAGAAGTACTAATTTATGTCTTAAAAATGTTATGTTTTGTTATATCTTATTACTAGACCATAACCACTCTCTTTTTATATTTAGAAAAGCCAGCGTTAGATTGGGGCACAAGAAGAAGAATAGCTTTGGGGGCTGCTAGAGGTCTTCAATACCTACACGAGCAATGTGACCCCAAGATAATTCACCGAGATGTCAAAGCTGCTAATGTTCTGCTAGACGATCACTGTGAGGCTGTCGTGGGTGATTTTGGCCTTGCAAAACTCCTAGACCATCGAGATACACATGTGACAACAGCAGTGCGTGGTACAGTCGGCCACATTGCGCCAGAATACCTGTCAACCGGACAGTCGTCAGAAAAAACAGATGTGTTTGGATTTGGGATTTTGTTGCTTGAACTTGTGACAGGTTTAACAGCAATGGAATTTGGCAAGGCAGCCAATCAGAAAGGGGCACTGCTTGAATGGGTGAGGAACAATGATTATACCATCTTTTGATACAATATTTTATAGCATGTGATGAAGGTCAAAACTTTAACTATATCTCCTTTATTATGATTCTCTCAGCCCGGGAGAGAATATAAGGTGAAATATTATCTTTAATTACTCACCTTGTGGCTCCACTTTGCATTTTCCTAGACCCACAAGCATACGCTCTAGTTTGTACAAAAGAACTTTTGTTAATGGTTTTGACGTGCATAACCATGTGCAGTACTGAAGTAAAAAAATAATTATTCATTTATTGGTAGTAAGTAATTTGTGATTTCTTTTGATAAGTTATATTTTATTATTAAATTATTATTAAATTTGTATCTTCCAAAATATTATTTCTCGTACATTGGAATCCCATGCTCGGTTCATTAAATTTAGTTTAGGAACTATGGGAAAAAAAACTTATTTTTTTTTTATTTTGTTAGTTAAATATGTGGAAAAAAAATTTAATTGTACTGGTTATTAGATTTTAAAAAAAATTTATATTAAAATATTATTTATTATTTTTTATACTTAATTTAATAAATGTTATGGTGCCCAGGCTTAAATAATTTCTATATCCGCCACTGGTCAAAACCCACAAATCACCTGAGTGGGATGCCCTAAATTTCAGACCTGACCTGCGACCTCCCACATTGAGAGCGATGCCTTACCTAATTGCACTAGGCACGGTTCTCCATATTTAGATTTAGCCAACTAAAAATTAGTTTTAATTGGCTTTGTAGTGAGGTACCTAATAAGTTTGGATCCCTTTATCCCTGTACATATTTGACTTAATTAATTTTTTGGTGTTTCATGGCACCAACAAATGTAAAATTGATGCTGAAGTTAAATATTGGACAGTTTCAAAATGGAGGGTAAATATTGGTTAATAAATGAAATCTGATTTTAAGGGCACTTCCTGTGTTTAATTGAGTGAGCTCAGTTGCACAAATTGAGATTCAGTTAGAAACATGAACTTAATGGAGATATTTGAAAGAAATTAGATAGCAATCATTTACCAACACCATTCTATTTAGTACCAGCATCTTCAAAACCTAGCTTGACCTCAGGATACTGCAATCCTTCCATTACCTAAAAAACTTGATTTTTCAATTCAAAATTCAGGTTAAAAAGATCCAGCAAGAGAGAAGGCTAGATACTATCGTAGACAAGGATTTGCGGAATGAAAGTGGGTACGGATATGACCGGGTTGAGCTAGAAGAAATGGTTCGAGTCGCCCTCCTGTGTACCCAATACCTACCAGCACGTCGGCCCCGCATGTCAGAGGTGGTGCGAATGCTGGAAGGTGATGGCCTTGCCGAGAGGTGGGAAGCAGATGCATCTCAGCCAATCACAAACCAACATGTCTCTGTATCATTAGTCAGTTTCTCTGATGTTACTGATGATTCTTCAGTGATGGTTCAAGCTATGGAGCTCTCCGGACCAAGGTGATTGAATGTACAGATTGAGTTTATAAAGGAATATTTTTGTATAGGTACATATATCATGCTTAGTTTGATTTGGTGTGTTAGCGTGTAATATTTAACCGTTAAACGTGAGAGTATTGAGTATCAGATTTGTGATTGATTTGCAGAGAGTGCTTGTATAATTAATACCTTCATGAGAGTTAATTTCTCCTTTGGGTAATTGCTAAAGGAGTCCCTTGAGGAAATAAAAGATTAAAGAAGATGTTACCTATCTTATCTAGCTCATTTCTTTGTCTACCCCCAGCAAAGGTAGTTGAAAATGGTTTCAAAAACTCTCAAAATGATTTAACAGAACGGAACTGGTATGAAACGAGCTTGATTTTTTGGCTTCGATGATAAGTTGACCTCCGGTTGGTATAAAGAAACTGCATAGTTCGCTATTTTTCTTTACTAATTTCTCTTTTACTTTGTAATTGGGAGACTTTTATTTCACTAATGATGAAATTATCGGTTGGCTATGAGCCAGCTATTTCCCAAAATAAAACTATTCTTATCTCAAGAAACATTGGTTTTATATTTAATCCAGTTTATCTGAGTATTCAATCATGTCTTAAAAATTTCTAAAAGGTCAGGTTGTTTCAACCAAAGCGTTTTCTTGTTGTCGAACCATTTATTTCATTCTGGGTAAGGCCCGTGGGCCAAGGCCGAATCCGCGTCACATGCACGTCGGATTGGTGCAATTAAAAGAAGAGAATTACTTCCTACAATCAGACTCACGCGCAATCAAGCAATCAAAGGCGCTGGCGCTGGCGCTTCCTCACCCTCACCTTCCGTGCGCTCCCTTACCCTCACCCTCGCGATCTCCCTCACCCTCCCGCGCGATCTCCCTCACCCTCCCGCGCGACTCACCCTCACGCCTCACCCTCCCACGCGACCTCACGCTCTTCTCCCTTCCCTCGCGACATCACACCCCTTTCCTTTGATCTCGTAATCCATTTCGCTCCCTCCTCTGATTTTCATTCTGATTTCTGTTTTTTCAATTCATGCACGATTTTCGTTCTCCTTTATCTCCATATTCTCTCTTTTCTGATTTCTGCTATTGTATGGGAGTATATAAATAGCTATAGAGGAGTACATTATTTAAGGGAGTACATAATATGTAGTAAGGGAGTATTTTAAATCTGATTTCTGCTATTGTATGGGAGTACATAAATAGCTATAGGGGAGTACATTATTTTAGTAGGGGAGTACATTATTTGTAGTAAGGGAGTATTTTAAATCTGATTTCTGCTATTGTATGGGAGTACATTATTTGTAGTAGGGGAGTACATTATTTGTAGTAAGCGAGTACATAATATGTACGGGTGAGAGGGATGCGGGGTGGGAGGAGAGCCCGGGTGAGAGGGACCCGGGGGTGGGGGGAGCGCGCAGGTGAAGTGGAAGTCGCGCGGGTGAGGGTGAGCGGAAGTCGCGCGGGTGGGAGGGAAGTCGCGCTGTCTGTTTTCGGAAAGGAATAATTAGCGTTTTTTTCTATTTTTAGCATATGATTGCGTGATTGCCTTAGCCTCTGATTACACTTATCAGCACTGTTAAAAGAATCCACTTGTGCTCTTATGTCATTAGGAATTATGCTAACGCTAACGTCCTAACGTCCTTTAAGCAGAAGAAATTGCTACATTATACTAAAATTTTGAATTATCGTCTCTAATATTTAAAATATGTTTAACTAATTTTTCGAAATAAAATATACAGCCATACAGGTATACATTTTTCAATACACATCAACAGTTGAAAAAGAAAGGATAAACAAGTAGTTATGTAGATCTCACTTGATTTATCCGACGTATATTCTTGACCAAAAATAAGTTTGTAAAATTCATTCGTATATTCATTTTTTTAAAACATTATAAAAATTTTCTAATAAAATTTTGCTCACACATTGGATAAGCGCGTTTGTTAGTAGCATGTAAAGTAGTTTGAAAAGGGCAAAAAAAGACCTTTGTCAAAAAGAGGAATAAGGAAAAATATATATAAAAAATATTTCTTGATGTGTGCTCCAATGTTACCCTTTTTCAATCAGATCTCCACTAAAAAGTAGCAAAGGTGATGATTGGCTGCGCCTAGAGTACCCTTAAACCTAATTCAATTCCAATGGACAGTGGAACTGATTTGATTTACCATCAAACTTTTTAGTTTGGTAGCTCACTATCCTTCTTAAATGCCACTCCAGGAGTATACATTATTTTTCTTCAAATGAGAGAACCTGGCTTCTCTTGCTTGCACGTGGTTCATATCCAGTTCTTTTTGTTTTCTTGTTTTGCAATGTAGGATCCATTAAATATGAAAAAAAAAACGTTAATATTAAATCCTACACTAGCTCTGCTCAATCAAAAATTTACTGGATTTATCAAACAAAACCCTATTATACCTACCGACAGTTAATATAGAATACAAAATTTTAATTAGTTTTTCAAAATTTAAAAATCAAATATAGAACCAAAATGGTTAATCTTATCTTCTTCAATTTAAAAAGCGTTGCTTTATAAATTTTTACAAATTTTGGAGTTCATTCGATACTTGATCAAATGTCAAAATGTGAATGTATTAGAATGAATCTATCAAAGTGAACAAGGTTCGTTCAGTTTTCATCTCTCGATCAAGTATCAAATGGACTCCAAAATCTACAAAATTAATATGAAATGCATCGCTCATTAGATTGAACAAGATAAATGATTTGAATTTGACATCTAAAATTTATATTTTGTAAAAAAATAATTAAAGAGAATATTCATGCATTCGGGGTATCAAAATGTGAATGATGAAACCTCCTTTTTTTTTTCAAATTATACCAACGGTGTTTTATAATTGCATAATTATGTTTGTTTATACTTTTTGATACAACCATTGATATATACTTATACAAATACCATATAAATTATAATAATAAATCATTATTAGTAATTATGAACAATTAGTTATAATAGTTAATTATTATGAATGTATAATTAATAATTAATAATGTGAATCTTGATATATTTGACATCAATATATCACCATAATCTATATTTAAGCATTTTATATGGTTTATAATATAACTTAAATCTAATTTATTCAAAAAATATTACGTTACAGATAAAGAAAAATATGCACATAATTTACAATCGAAGCTTATTTTGGAGCTTCACTATAGCATTTTAGGTGATTCTTGATTCATTCAATGTTAATTTATCACAATAATCTATAAATAAACTTCTCATACGGTCTAGAATAAAGTTCAAAGCTACTTGTTAAAAATATTCAATTATACATAATGAAATATGCATATAATTTGCTATATGAAGTATATTTGGAGCTTCAGTTGAGCATTTTATACGATTCTTGATACATTTCAAGTCAAATAATCAAAATAATCTATATTGAAGCTCGTGATATGGCCTATGATACAATTCAGATCCTACTTATTTAAAATATTACATTAAACAAGGAGAAATATGTATATAATATGTGAATAAAGTGTAGAATGAAGTAAGTTCCGACCTTCATTCCAGCCATATAAGGAGTTTAATTATAGTCGAAATGTAGTTGGTTTGGTGTTAGAGAAACATGAAGTCATGTAGGCAACATGGTCGGAGAATATACGAAGTCGCCTTGTGTTATCTCGAGCTCTAGTTGTCATAGGATGTGTAGAGATTGCATCAAATAGCAAAGGAATTACAAGTGTGTGCGTAGAAGAGGAAAGAGAAGGCTGAGCATAATGGTCATAAAACGGAGTTGGCGCCAATATTTAATAGTGAAGGAGGAGGGGAACCATAGGGTGAATTTAAAGAAGGGTAGTAACGGCTATAAGCACAAGAGATGGAGCCGAGCCAGACCAAAACAAAGGAGTAACCTGAGCCTCATCGGTAAAAAGAGAAACTGAATTTTCACTGAAGGAAAATGCAAGCTCATAAAAAACCACATAGCGTGACACATACAACTTTCCAGTAGGAATGTGAAGACACTTATAACCCTTTTGAGAATGGGCATACCCTATAAACACGCAAGACAAGGAACGATGTTGGAATTTGTTGTCATTATATGGTCTAAGATATGGAAAACACAAGCAACCTATATGGAAATTTGGTGGTTTTTGAAATAACATTCTATATGGAATATCATGAAGAGAAGAAGATGATAAACGGTTGATGAAATAGACAATGCTAGAAAAGACATCATCCCGATAAGAGAGATGAATGGAAGCACGAGTCATTGTGGCAAGAGAGAGCTCAACAAATGTGACGATGCTTACGTTTGGCCATCCCGTTTTGTTTTGGTGTAAAGGGCAAGTAATTTGAAAAGTGATTTGAGAGAAGAGTTGTGTAAGAGGTTTGTACTCTATACCATCATCAATAGGAAGTGTAATTTTAATTGTTTGATTTAAGAGGTTCTCAAACTTACAGGTTGAACAGAGAAAAGACCCGAACTAGTTCATCTTTTGTGCGCCAGAAATAAATCCAAGCATAACGTGTAAAGTCATTAACAAAAGAAGAAAAAAAACACATACTTTTAACTTATATTTTGATTCAAGAAAGTTTTGTTAAGATTGTTGATTTTAATCGTTCTCACTGAATTCTAGCTTTTTTTAATAAAAAAAATAAAACACATTAAGATTTATTATCAGATAAAAATGGGGGACTAGTCGTATTACACTAACTACTTAGCGAACTTAAAAATTAACAAGTTACATATGCACGCACATACCGATTCTGCCAAAGTACCGTTTCAACCTTTACGCGAGAGAGAGAAAAATATACAAAACATTTCACACTGTCACACGCCATAAGTAATGGGGGAAAAAAGATACAATCACGTAATCTATAAAAGGATTCACATAAGACTTGATTTAAGTTTACTGCTTAAAAAACGATTAAATTTCAGAATTGATCAGATTTGATGACCTTTAATGAGATATCGTGACAATTTAATTACATAAATTTAATACATAAAATACATAATCTATAATGTCAACGTCTATAAGCTTTTTTCTCTAATTTTATATTTAAAGAAAAAATAATTTTAAAAGTATCACGAGAATTACCAAGTTAAAATATTTAAAAGAAATAAAAACGAAGCGTTGCCGACTCCGATTAATCCCACCCACCATGTTGTTATAACGGAGCTTATTTGGATCATTTATATCGTTGCGAGGAAAAAAAAAACTTATTGGACTCGGATCAGAGTCGCATCCGATCCGAAAACAGTCCGTTGACAGGCGCTCTGACCACAGACCACCACACCGAACGGAGCGAAACAGATGCGACCTGAGACAATTAAATTTCTTCCAACGGACCTCCCACCTCTCCCCCGACAAGTCTCCCTCCTCATTCATTAACCCAAGCAAGCGAAAGCGAAAGCGAGAGGTAAAGAGACTTTCAATTCCTTGCTCAATGGGGTGTTCCTTCTCTGGCCTGAACGCGATCTACGGCGCGGCCGGAGGGACTGGCGACGTCTGGGTCAACGACAACCGCTTCCGAATCTTGAAGCAGATCGGAGGCACGGATGTATCCTCCACCGTCTACCTCGTCAAGGAGAACCTCCCTGACGGTGCTAGCGGCCTCGCTAAGAAGAAATCCATTGACCCCTCCCATCTCTCAGGTAGAATAGATAACCTCTCCTCTCCTGCTTTGAATCTCGTGCTTTTTGGCTGTTGTTGTTAAGTGTGTGGTGTAGGGATTTTTGGTACTGTTTTGTAAGTAGATCTTTCGGGTGAGAAACCTGAGTGGATCTGTTTTTGTAGAGAGATCCTTGTTGCTTAGTTTCTGTATTTCAGATCTCAGTTTGTTGGATCTGATTGAGGATGTAAGGTTTGATGATTTTAAGTCAATGCAGGTGTATAACATGCATTTGCTGTTTGCATTTATATATGCTGGTTGTTTATTGTGCTTTTTTTTAGATGTTTTGAATAAGAAGCTCTATTGAGTAATTGAGTTGACTCTCTTTAAGACTCTAGTACAATGAGAATAGATGAACATAACACAATAACCTGGTCCTGATTGTAAAGAGTTGTCAGTATTTACAAACTATCTCCTGGATAGATTTTGTTTGCCCACTATACCACCCATGGTGAAAAACTTTCTAGATCTCTTAGTTATATGTTTGACTAGAGATTTAGATCTCAGGTCAACTCTAAACTACTTTTTTTTTTCCTTTTTTTTTTTTGTGTATGCTGTTTCAGTGGAGTTTGAACTTTAACCTTCAGTCAAGCAATACATTCAAATACCCAGATAACACAAGTAAATAAGAAAGAAATATGGAGTGTAGTGGTAAATCTTAATTAGCAATTTCATAAGCAAAAGAAAACCACAATCGCTAGGAGTTGAGTTCAGGAAATCAGGTCAGAACTTATGGGATCTCTTTTGCCCCTGTTTATATGCTTTTCAGCTGATGGGACATATGCAATGAAGAAATTTATGATTCATAGCAAAGAACAGCTAGAATTGGTTAAACAAGAGATTCGTGTTTCCTCTCAATTCAACCATCCCAATTTGCTTCCTCTTCTTGATCATGCCATCATTGCTGTTAAGGTAATCCATTTTTGCATAAGCAACAGCTGCAAGCTTGATAATTGTGGAAGATTGGTAGAGTAGATTTAAGTACCTATCTGCATGGTATGGCACCATATGAAATGCTGCACATTGGCCTGTAGCTGTCTAGTCCAATTGTGCAATTCAGGTCATTAATTGATGATTTGATCTTGTTCTGTAATTGGTCCTCAATTCCAATTTAGCCTTAACAACCCTTAAGGCGTTTGTTTATCTTTGACCAAAATTCATGTGGTACGCAATATGCCTTTGTTTTTTCCCCCTTCATTTTCTTCACTGATTGATGAACTATAATTGTGTGTCAATAGGGGAAAGAAGATGGGGTCCAAAACTATGAAGCTTATTTGCTATTTCCAGTACACTTAGATGGTACCTTGTCTGAATTGGCCAAAATTATGCAAACCAAGAACGAGTTCTTCCCAACCATAACTGTCCTCCAGATATTTCGCCAGGTAATTTCATAAATTGATTTTACACTATTCTCTTTAGTGTCTTATAACTGATTAGGCTTTAATTTCAGAGAGTATGCTAAGACAAATCAAATCTGTTTTTAGTCCCTGAACTATTGTCTTCTGTCAATGAACCCCTAAACTTTTAGATTATTTCATTTGAGAGGTTAACTCAGCCATTGAATTCAACAGCCTTAACACTAGAAGGATTATCATATTGCCGTGCTTGCATAAATTAGTCCTTCTATTGCACTCTGACATTTTCTCTTGATTGCATCGGTGTAGCTTTGTGCCGGACTGAAACATATGCACAGCTTTGACCCGCCACATGCACACAATGATGTGAGGCCAGAGAACGTGTTGATAACCCAAAGAAAAGAGCAAGCACCACTAGCCATGTTAATGGATTTTGAGAGCGCCCGACCTGCTAGGAGATCGATCCGGTCCCAGTCTGAAGCATCACAATTGCAGGTATGCATGTTGTACGTTTCCTATGTTTTAAAAGAACCCTGTGATTGGTTCTAGATATTTTGTATTTTTTGTGTACTCTTTGTGAACCTTCCATTGTTTCCAGCAGATCTATTTGTGAGACAGAAAGTTGCTTCTTTTTTCCATGTGCTGTACAGGACTTCTAAATATTTTTGAATAGAGAGAGTCCACCCCATCTTGCAATCAATAAACATTCTACAATATTTAATCCGTACCAGGATCCTGGTTGGACTAAGCTGAGTAAGGACCAGTTGCTTAAGCCGTAAGAGCATAGAGAGAAACCCAGAGAGGTTATTTGCACAAGTTATAATCTCAATGCCTTATCAATTGTAGGAATGGGCAGCAGAGCATTGTTCAGCTCTTTACCGGGCTCCTGAACTATGGGATGTGCCAAGCAATGCTGATATTGATGAGAGAACTGATATCTGGTCTCTAGGTTGTACTTTATATGCAATCATGTACGTAACATCCCCTTTTTTATCCTCTTATCTTCCTTTTCTGACTGCAATCAATTCCTTTGGTTATTCTTTTTTTTTTTTTTTTTGGTTTACTTTGACATTAGAGGTTAAATTGAGGTATTTCTGAATGGAAGGTTAATTACACTTGATCTTACACAAGTTCAAATTGATCTATCAGCGCATAAGATTAATTGTACTATTGTGACCCATTATAACTGAGGTACTGCTTGATTAAGGGTTTTCTGGTAGACAAATCTGTTAGCTTCTGCAATTGTGATGCCTGATTGAATTCTAGTTGGGATAACTTGAGGTCTTGTTGCACTATTGTTTAGGTCTGGTAGCACTTAATTGGAGCTTCAATATTGTTCTAGCATCTCATTATTTATTGTAATAAGAGCTTCCTTTACCAATTACATGTAATAATTTAGTTTTTATAATTTCATTGTGGAAACTCAGGTATGGAAAATCACCTTTTGATTACGAAATTGATGAATCTGAAGGAGGGCTCAAATCAGCTGTGAAAAGTGCACAAATAAAATGGTCTGAAGGTCCAAACCCGGCATACCCAGACCCGCTTCGTCAATTCATTACATGGATGCTTCAGCCTCAGCCTGCAATCCGGCCCACAATTGATGACATCATCATCCACGTGGATAAGCTCATAGTGAAATATTCCTCTTAAGCATACTTATTTAAAATGAAATCAATACCGTAAAATATGTTACTTGATATAGTGCGACCGTTGTTCTCTTTTTGTCCAGACAATTAAATGTTCGTTTGTTGCAACTTATCTTATATATCTTGTTGAGGAAAGGAGTAAACTTTTGTAGTCTTGCATGTAAGTTAGTTTATTTGTTGTTATTTATATGAATTCATACAATTCATACAGTAATAATATTATTTTTTTTTTTTGGCGATTTACCTTTTTTGTGTCTTGTGCCGATTTGTCAGTATTTATGTGTTGAACTTGATCTCCCAAATTAATGACATGTAGTATTAGATAAGGACTTTTAGTACTGGTTCTTATCCAAGTAGCAGTCATACAGCAGCAACAAAGAAAGTGAGAGGAGAGATTATCATGGCCTAGTATAATCCAAAATTTGCCTACTAAAAGCTAAATCATAGACGAGTGGTTGTCACGTCTTTTTATCGTAGGCCAAGTGCTGTGCCACATCACTAGATCGACCCGTGTCCGAGTTGTCCTTTGAGACTTGAACTCCAACATTCCACATAACTTAAAAGTTCACATGGTTTGATAGCAATGGGTGCCACATCAGATTTTCTAAGGAACAGCTGGCAGACTATATAAGCAGCTAGTGATATAACTGTATTCGGTTCCTGTGTGACGGTAATGGCTGTAATTTGCAGTTCACATCGTATATTTTTTTAATGTAATTCAAGTTATTTACGTTTGGTTGATGAATTTGACTTTTGAGATATCAATAAATTTAATTTTAGATTAAAAAGAAGAATATGAATTATGCCCCAAATTTGGTTTGGACAGTGATAAGTACTTCAACCACTGAACAACATTAATCACATTATGTGTTCAATTGATAGAGGATCCTATTAATATTAGATTTTATTCATAAATTACATGTTTTATATTTCCTAGTCCGCACCTGCTCGTACTAACTTATTTAATTATTCTAAATATATTACTCCGTTTGACTGCGTTTGTCCCGATCCAAGAAATGGTCGTTCATTTTCATTTATGTCAAAAAAGGTTCTTGTTGCTAACAATTCAAGTTTTGTCTCTCGTACGTCTCAACTCTCAAGTACCGGTTAAGCCGTGGACTTTTTTATTTTAGGAAGAACCACGTGCCCTTAATTTTACAAAGATAATAAAACAAAGATCTAAAGGGATTGGGTATTTGAGATTCGAAGGAAGATTTTTTTTTTTATGAATATTTAAAAATAGAAACTTTATTCTCGAGAACATTTGACTTGCATCGTGATTTCGAAAGAATATAGTTTCTCTTTTCATTTTTTTTATTGAAAAAGTTTTTAAAGCGTGAATTGGGTCCAAGTCCTTCAACATTTAAAAAGAATACGTTCTTAAATTTCCTTAAAAAAGTTCATTCTTCTCAATAAAAATGGAGTTTGTGGATGTTTATATAGAAAAGACATGCTCCAACTAGAGAGGTCTATTGCCCCACTGCAAGGGCGAAAGTAACTCATTTATCCAGTCCGGAGTTACGGTTGTAATTCAGTACAATTATAAATTATGTTCCATTTTTTTTAAAAAAATGCCTTACTAAAACTTCTTGTAATTTAGTACAATTATTTCCAATTAACAACTAAACTAGCAAACCTTACGCAGAGTATGCGGATGATTGAAATTCAGGGGAACAAGTACAAGAATCATATATACCAGAGTTGCATCTCCTCTGGACGCATTCCACAAATCCCTTTTTCTGTTAGTTTGATAAGTTTGTTCGTATTAAAATACAGCAGATAAACTTTTGGCTTAAGAAAACAATTGCATGACGAGTTTGTGATTTTTCTCTAGAAAAAAAATTTTCCGAAAGTTGAAAATAATTTTCTATATAAAAAAGTACAGTGATCACGTATCAATAATCATCTTGGCGATATTAATCATTTTTTAATAATTTCAAATATAGTTAATCTTCAATATGATATTTATGATGTATATATCATAACTAACAAAAAGTGACAAGATTTGAGGTTCATTACATAAGTTGAAGTTTTTCACTATAAAATATCTATGACTTTTTATACATATTCAAGTAATATTTACATCATATAAAAAGATTTAGTGGCATATTGAAATAGTTATAACGAGATTTATTAACAATACGAAGGCCTCACAAATTACTTTTTTTTTCTGTTTATATCCTCATCTGACATTTATGAAGTTACTTATTTTGATCTTCATCATTCTTCTCCAACCAATGCATGTTGCACAGTATTTATAAATTTTTACATTTGATTTCCATCATTTTTTTTTTGTTATGGAATAGTTTTAATTCCTCTGTTTGAAAATATGATTGTTAATTTCAAACGGTACTTATAAAATTTTACATTTGATGGTTTCTTTATTACAATAAATAGTTTTAGTCAGTGGCGAAGCTAGGATTTCCTATCAGCAGGGTCCATAAATTTTTTTTTGCTGAAAAAATATATGTACGACAAAGACAAATGTTTTATCAAGTTTTTTTTTTTTAAAAAAATATCTGTTTTATCTAGATTTTTGTTTATATCGCATATCCATTTATCTGTTTTATCATTGTACAACAGTTTATCATCATTTTATCACCGATAAACACTAAATCACCACCCAATCGCTAAATCTCACACAATCACATTTTTAAATTTTGCATCTATTATGTATATAGTATAATAATAATTTTTAAATAAACAACTCTAAAATAATATCACATTATATGAGAAATCGAACCTCTATTATAATAACAACATATATAAGATCTAGAATAATATATCCAATATACAAAATAATGATTCAAGGGTCAAGAATCATTCATCAATGAATCTTCCATTCTATTATAAGTTTTATCTCACTAAGATTTATTGCGGAGGAAGGAAGAATGCGATTCGTTAGGATGAATACGACTTGGGTCCCTATGATATTTTCGGAGTCGTTATGTAATTCAAATCAAACACGTCATGTCCAGCTGGGTCCTTCGTTAGTCAGGCTTGAATTGAATTTCTGAACTTTTTCAGGATGAAACAGTTCTTAAAACCTTATGGAGTTAAATACTTACTTTAAATAATATTCATGAACGTATTCATTTTTCTTATTAGGTTAATTAAAAAAATTGCTGCAGAAGTTTATCAAGATCATCCACTGATCCTTAGAAAAATTCCTCCACCCTTTTAGATGGCTAAAGTTTACAGTCCAACGAAAAAAATAAGCTTACCCACTTTACAGATTCCTTCCCTTCCCGTGGACCCCACAAAACCCAGTTGACCCCACCTTCAACCCCAGGCAACCACAAGATAAGGGACCAGCCGTTCTCATCCTCTCATATACAGCCACGTGTAACCAACTGGATTCTCCCCTCCTTTCTCCTTGGCCTCCTCTCAGCCACTACTCGATTTCTCCAATTTTACTTTCGACTCCAAAGTCCAAAGTCCAAACAATAGAGAGATAGAGGAGAGCCAAATTAAGGAGCAAGTAAATTACATGAATGACATGTTGAAGTTAGAAGAGGGAGGGATCAGCCGGTGGGGATCAGCTGTGCCGCAAGTATGTGAATCATGCAGGGCAGCACCATGTGCAGTCTACTGTCGTGCCGATGCTGCAGCTCTCTGTGCAGCCTGTGATGCAGACGTGCACTCCGCAAACCCGCTCGCCCGGCGCCATCAGCGGGTCCCAATGACAGGACCAACACAGATGCCCGGGTCAGTTGGAGCAGGCGGGTGTGTCATCCGACCCGGGCTCGGCTTGGCCCACCACCATGCCTTGGGACCCATTAGAACAGATGGGCCCGAAGGTATGAAATTCAGGGACACAGAATACGAGGAGGATAACGAGGATGAGATCAAAGAAGAGGACGAGGAGGAGGCATCGTCGTGGCTTCTTCTCGAGCCTATGAAGAATGGAGAGAAATTGGATTTTGGATTCGGTGACGAGTTTTTGGATCTCGGAGTGAGCAGTGGCGATTCAGCCGGCGAAAATCCAAAAGATTTTATGGTGGTCCCCAATGAGCAGCAGCAAAAAGAACGGCAAAGGTTGCATCTGGACATGATGTATGATGGATCAAAGTGTGGTTTCGGTTATGGTGCTTCACTTAGTCAGAGTGTGAGTTAGTTTATGTTAATAAATATGATTGGTACGTAATTGGACTAAAAGAAAGAAAACATAAAAATTTCTTTTCATACTAAAGGAAAGTAAAAATAAAAATATTAATAGTATTTATTTTCTCAATTGGGACATACCTCTCATAGTTTTAAGTATACAAGCAAACAATAGTTATTTTAAATAAACATGTTGTTTTAGTCTTCACAAATCACAAATTATATAGCTTGTCTATAAGAACATTAAATGCGTGTTTATGATTTTAAAAAAGAACTTCAGAATTTAGTTCTTCCTTTTCTAATTTTTTCATTGTAGGTTATTAATTATTTCAGCGATATCACAGTCAAAGCTTATGAGAGGTGTTCGTTCCAACTAGAAAAGATCAAATATTAATTTGGAAAAGAAAATACACAATTAAGATCCAATAAACGAAATTTAAAAGGCGCTACCGCGCTAGTTACAAATTAATTGTTTACTTACTGTTCATGTGGAATTAACCTTCAACTTCTGTTGCATGTAGGTCTCTATGTCATCACTTGATGCAAGTGTAGTTCCAGACGCTGCAGCTGCAGACATAACCAGCTCGTGCTTCAGGCCCTGCAAGATGACCATAGACCTCTTCTCTGCCCCACCAGCTCAGCTGCCACCTCAGCTCATGGCCCTCGAACGGGAGGCAAGAGTTCTTCGTTACAGAGAAAAGCGAAAAAACAGGCGCTTCGAGAAGACTATCAGGTGCTTTTATAATATAGTAACAGACATAGAACATTACTCAGGTAGCATTAGTAAGCAGTCACAAGATTTCTGGGCATTAATTTTATGTAGTCAGACGTCAAGAGAGATGACCTCAACTCTAATTTGATGTCACAACTGCAATTAGTAATTGATTAACTAAAAGTGGTGAACTGTGAACATTAAGTAATCAATACAATTTTTCAAAAAGCTTCAGATCGAAGAACACTTTTTTTGTTATTTTAGATGAATTGACAGTAACTGTCTTTTTGAAGGTTGAATTGACAGTAATTGTCAATTGAAGATTCAGAAAAACACTTGATTACTCAATCAGAGAACTTGCTTTTGCTTTGCTTTTATTCTTATTTTCAATAAATGAGATGGGTAAGGCTGAAAATCCTACAAATTTCACAATTAAGGTAATGGAAAAGTGGATTTTAATTATTAACATCAAAATATTGCAGGTATGCATCAAGAAAAGCTTATGCAGAAACCAGGCCAAGGATTAAGGGGCGTTTTGCGAAAAGGTCAGACGTCGACCTGGAGGTGGATCAGTACTTCTCAGCTGCCGCATTGTCAGATTCTGCCTACGGTGTTGTGCCGACCTTGTAATATATTTTTTATAGTTGTTTATGTGTGTTCAGCTTTTGTTAGATAACATGGATACTTACTATGTTGTTCTTGCTTAAAAGCAGACATGAAATGAATTACTGTTGCTTTTCTTGAATTCTTCTCTTGTTTAAACAGGTAACACAAAGTAAATCTCCGTCTTATGTCAATGTTCAAATAACCTCCTCCAATATCTGAACCATCCATAACTACTCAATGAGAAGCGGATTCCTTCTCTACCAACAGATTGCAGACTCTGGCTGCCGCATTTTGCCAACTTTGACATACTAACATCTGAATTGTAATTTGTACAGATGTTTCTTTGCTATAGACTGATACATGACTGTTAACTATGAGTAGCTATGTAATGGAATCAATGTCGCTTTGAATTAGTCTCCTCTCTCTTGAAATGTATCTTTTCTCACTTTTGCTCATTTGTATCTATCAAATATGTCTTTTTCTGAACAAATCTCCTACGAGTATTATCTTTTTCATATATTTCTGTAATTAAATTGAAGGGAGGTTCAAAATATGCGCGGCTGTTGCTATTGCATTTGTGGTGGAACAATAGGTAGACGTATGTGTTTCTCTAACCACAAAATTTAATATTATAATTTATATATATATATAGAGAGAGAGAGAGAATGGCTATACTACTATTCATATGCAAACTGCTTTTGTAGGCCAGACTTTTAAACCGTTGGATCTCTTCAAGATTCGTGCCAAGATCTGAGCAAACAGCTGAGATACAGGCGCTAATCCCTCCTTCTCTTTAATTTTTTCCGTCTCCTCCCTCTGTTAAATCTCCGTCTCTCTTCACAATCTCTCTCCTGGTCCCATCTTTTCGTGGTCTTCTTCCTCCTGACTCCCTCCGAGCTCCATTGTTCGATTTCGTTCGAAACCCTAGACTCAATTTCTCCGCCTCTGCTCTCTTTCTCGCTGTGCCTCAGTCAGTATCTCCGCCTCCTCTTCTCACGAGCGTCTCCGCGACGGCGCGACACCTATTGGACTGAAGGAGTAAAATCTTAGGCCAGATTGGCACCTTTCTTTGCCTCTCTGTCTAACGCAAAAAAGCAGGTGGAACCTTTCTCTATGACTCTCTTTCTTTGATTTTCGTTGAGTTAAAATTGCAAAATCTTGCACTTCTCTGTGCTCTCATTCAGTATTTCACTACAGTCGCACTTTCTTAATTAGTTGAATTTTTTTCGTTTCTTTTATTTGTGCGCTTCCTGATAGATCTCAAAAACAAATTTGAGATAATTTGAACCTAAATTGTACAGCAAACGTGGAACATTATTCAATTGGAAAATCCTAGATGTAGTGGGCAATGTTGCATAAAAATGGTATAAATCTACCTCCCTCTGAAGCTTTTTTTCTCTGTACCTCTTTCCTTAATTGTTCTGTGTAAACTCTTAGTTCTGAACAATTTATTATGTTGGATTTGTTTAGGGAAAAATTGGGAAAAATTGTGCTTCATGGAAATCCAAGAATTGGGGCAAACTTGTATTCCACTCGTCGCACCAGATTGGTAGTATACACTTTAGTTTTTGTTTGTGCTTTCTACGATAAGAATTATTAGTTCTTTAATCGAAACCAAAAATTCAAGGCTTCATTTGATTGGTTAGGTATACTTGTAAGGCTTGTTGGTTGACCCTATTAATGTCTAAATTCCATTGCAAGCTGATTAGTACTATTGCATAAATCTGTCACCAACTGACCATCTATAAGAACTGATATTTTCTTACTCAATATTACTCCAGATCTCCTTCAATTAATCCAGATGGAAGGCTCAATTAATCGATTGGATGATTTTGAAAAGAAAAAGAAGGCTCAGGAGGAAGGAAAAAATTCTCATTCTAATAGTAGTTATTTTAGGACTGTTATTGTTGTATGGTTTAGTGAAGTAGCTGTTTTAGTAGTAAGAGACATGCATGTATGTATGTTTGTAGTAATTGACTTGAAGTAATTTGATTAGTTGTTTAGTGTTTGAGTTATTTACGTTCTGCTTGTTTATTATTTTAGTGTTGTTATTTAGTAAGAGACATATTAGTTATTTCAGTGTTGTGCCATGCGTTCAATTTAAGCTCACAGTAATGCTTGTACAATGTAACATATGCTTGAGAATTAAATAGGATGCTGTACCATGTAACATATGCGTTCAATTTAAGCTCACAGTAATGTTGTACCATGCGGTCAATTTAAACAGTTAACTAGAATCTCCAGATCCAATACAAACAAAATGAGCAAACTTTGGCTCTCTCTCAAAAATAACATACGCTCAATTTAAGCCTAAGTAGCATTCTTGGCTTTCATTTATTCAAATTGCAAAGTTTAGTTCCTTCAAGAACAAGAGAATCATAATTCTATGTAATTTTCTAAAATTAATGTTGGAAAATCATTCTAAAATATATGGTAATTTCTATTTAAATTTTCTACTTAATAACAGCAATTCTGGAAGTTTGCCAAAGAAAAGACAAAACTTTACTAAAGTTTTGGGGCTACAGAGTGCCAATAGAATGAACTGTTATCTCAAAATAAAAAGAAAAAAAAATAACCTACTACATTAGATTTCTAATCTAAGCGAATTTACAAATGTTAACATACAAAAAAGGGAAAACAAAATTGGTCCCTAATCATGTCAGTTGTATCTCCAAACACATACACATCAGTACAAAAAAAAAAGTAATTTAATAAGCACCGAATCCCAAATCATCCTCTTCTTCATGTTTATCTCAAGTAGTCTAACATGCTTCTTCCAATTTTTCCAAATGATCCCTACAAAAATTGGACATTGGAGAATATGTTGAGAATAGTCTGACATGCCTATTGCAAATATTCTGACATGCTTAACTGTAATGGATGCTTGTTTTCCTTATTTCCTTACTTTTGAGTTAATTGCTATTAAATTAGGCAAAGACTTGGGACATGTACTTATATGTATGCTTGTTTGATTACTGTAATCTCTGAATGCTTATATGTATGTTTGTACCATGCGTGGGCAATTTAAGCTTGTACCATGATTAGATGAAAAAACATATTTTCATGATGCTATTAAATGAACCTTTTTACTGTACCTATTGTACCATGCTATTTAACTTTAGCCTCATTTACAATCACAGTCTTTAATTCTCTGCATAATTATACAAGAAAATACTAATTGTTATCTCGACCTCATCTGAATCCAATTTGAACTATATGGAATTTGTTTATTCGGATAATCTGAACCTCAAATTGTGGTCATTTTACAACAACATATTTTTGCGAGCCTGGACCTCAATTTGGTGCAAAACTTGATGCAATTTGATGGTTTAGGTTTGGTCAGGGATGCTAATCTCTCAACCTATGTTAACCTCAATTCTGTTAAACTTGAATAGGGATGCTAATTATACAAGAAAAGGAATGCTAGCCTATGTCCGGCCTGTACCTCAACCCCTTGTAAATCCAACCTTCTTAACCCGTTGCACAAACATTTTAGAACACTAATTTGGTAAAATTGAAGAGAGATCTCACCTTTGCAAGGAAACGGTTGAGTCTAGGGTTTCGCAAGGAGATGGTTAGGAACGAGGAGACAGTTGCGAGTCCACCAGAGAAAAAGGGAGATGAAGATGGTTGAGAAAGAGACGACCAGAGAGGGAGACGCGTTGCCGAGTCTTGCCGTCGAGCGGAGGTATGGTTGAGAGAGGAGGTCGAGCTCTCCTTTTTTTTTCTATTTTATTTGGATCCACACAGAGGCGCTATTGTTTTCACGGAAGATGTAAATAGAAAGAGGGAGGCGGTTCCCGGAGTTGCTAACGGAAGCTCAGCGCCTAAGGCTATGCTCCAGAAATTTGTTTCGGAGGGAAAGGAAGGGAAGGGAACGGACAAAATTAACAAGTTTACTCTGCCCGTTTGTTTTACTTGCTCCACAAATCAAAATAGCAAGAGGGAATGGAAGAGAACATAGAGTAACAAGTAATAAAATTTGTAAAGAGGCAGCCTTCAGATCCTACCCTCCAATTTGGGAGGTACAAAGTTTACTCTATCCGGTCAAACTTTTCTCCCCTCTCCTTCCCCTTCCATTAATAGATGGTTCCTGGAGCAGACCCTAAATCTCACGGAATCGTATCCTCTGCCTACCTTTAAAAGGTAGGCAGGGTGCTCACCTTTCATCCGGACCATTAAATTACGATCCAACGACGCGCACAACAAATAAAAAACTCGCTGCTCTCTCCAGCCTACCCGCGATTAAACAAGCTACCCTCGTGACCTCGTCCCTTTGTCCTCTCAAGTCTCCATCTCTTCTTCTCACTAGCCGCTGCCTGGAAACCCTCCTCTTTTTCTCTACGACCTGCATGTAAACCTCTTCGCCTCCGCCTTCGCTATCTCCACGATCGATAACCTCAGCAAAATCGGTTCGGAACTCCTCTTTATTCGCTGGCCTCTCCTCGTCGCCACCTCTCTCCGCCGTCGCCTCCCTCAGCTCACCTCTTCTTCTAGGTCGGATCGTGTACCTTTTCCGTTCAATTTTTTTGATATTACATAGTGATCCATGAGTATCAAACCTGCCAAGTTCCATTTATTTATTTATTTTTGTGGGATCCTCCTATACCTCCTTGTAATTGTACTATTATATCTCACTGGGGGCTTGTGCAATTTACCTGGTTGTATTTGGTTGTTATTCCATAGTTAATCATGTTTCAATTATTAGTATTCATGGTGCTGATGGTTAACTATTGCGTATCACTTGCTCCAACTATGTTTTGGTCCTTACTAATGGTTACTCTGTGCTTATTAATTGTTATTTTATCCAATGATAAACGAGTCTGCTTGCAAATTACAAAGAATATGAAGGCCTTTGCACAAGACTGTTTGGTCTGTACTTTTAGATAGGGACCCTGGTGTGAATTTATGACTTTCCTCTTTTTTTGGGTGGTTAAATTTGATGACTAACAATGTTTTGCATATAGGTCATTGGGTGCGTTAGGAGCTCTGCAGTCCTTGGTGCCAGCACAGGGTTTGAAGCTCCCGGAGCTGGCATTGCACATGCCAGTATCAGGTGACAGTATGTCGTCAGTTATTGAGATTTATAAAGAAATTAACGAGACATCTATAGTAAGGCTGTGCTCCAGAACCTATCCATTAAAGGAAGGGAAGGGGACGGAGAGGCCAGGAGAGGAAGGGGAAGAGACGGAGAGTAAGGTGTTACTCTGTCTACACTCCGATTTGGGAGTAACAAAAATTCCAATTTCAATGGAACTGGCTATCCTACGTTCTCCTTCCGTTACTCTCTCATTTCGTACTGGAGCGAGTAAACACTGGGTGTTTACCTTACTCTCCTCTCCCTTCCTTTAAAATGCTCCGCCTGGAGCAGACCCTAAGGGTATAAATGTATTGTGAGAAAAAAATCATACATACTTCCAAATTAGTTCTTTGCTTAAGAAGGATGTATTAGATTATTAGTTATTTACCAAAAAAAGAGAAAGCCAAGTTTGTATAAATTATTTTTTTAAATTAGTCATACCTCTATCCTGACAAATCAATTAATATTATTAGTTTAAATGTCCACATGTTTAAATAAACATTAGTTACTGAGAATTTAGATTTTATCATGTATATGACATAATATATTTATATTGATTAGCCTTGCTAGTTATTTAGTATTTTTTTTATTTGCTTTTGGCAGGGACAAAAGATGGAAAATGGGTGGAGAACACGAAGGTGTTGATGGGAAAAAAAATTCTTTTATTCTTTAGTTTTGTTCTACACTTCTGGTTCTATGAATTGTATGAAAGATTAGAAGAAAGGAAGAAAAGTATGTAAAATTACTTTTGTTTATTATGTTGATACAATTAGGATTTGTTAATGTGTGAAATTGAACCGCCAAGGCAAATATGTTAATATGTTAATTGTTTTAGTTGCTATCTTTTAGTGTTGTTGATCTCTGATTGGAATTGTTGTTAATATGCGTATTTTGATTATTGCTTATCTATTGAACCATTTTCCATACTATGTTTTGTTGTAAGCATTTAATCAACGCTTTTATATCTATCATCACATACATACTATGTTTTTAGCTCGTATGTGCATTTTAATCATCAGATTAAACATTAGACTTAAAAAAAAATATTAAGTATATACAAATTGTAAGCTATCTTATGTTTTGACGTTCTCAAGTTTGCTTCACTTTATATATTTTATAAATTCACGTGAGTCTCTTGTATCACGTTTGCTTATCTTATCTAGTGTGCCTTTGAGTTTAGTGCAGGAGACAGTGGTACACATGGTACACATGAAATAGCAATTCTGCAACTTATCAAAAAATGCTCAAACCATAATATTGAACCGACTTCTCCAAGCTTACTTAAATCAAAATGCTCAAAATATAAGTCTAATTACAACCCATTTTTCTTAATCTGTTTGTACTATTTGTTGTCTTCAGCATCAACAAATTCAAAAAATGGAAATTTGATATTTTGATTCCTAAATTTACAAACAATATTTTACAAATAATTCAATTCGAAAGAAAACACCCATAAACACAACAAATTATTCTTACAAAACAGCCTCTTTCTGTGCAAGCTCAATAAGTTTGAACCTAATCCAAGCTCCTTACCCGAAATCCTTTGAATCTAATCCAAAACCAAATTTAGACCCTAATAAAGTTCATACATATGCATAATTCAAAACCAATCTATTGTCTAAAGCGAAAGGAAGTGTGAAGTACAGTACAGTGAGACCTCAAGGAGACCAAGCCCCATGCCGAGAGCGAGGCCAGTTCTGAAATTTCCGAGATTGACGTCGATGCTGAACCCGCCGCCGTTCTAGTCTGGGTCGTGCTTCTGGCGTCAAGAATTGGGCACCAACTCTGGCTCCAGCCTATCCTTCCTCGAAAAGGCGGCGGTCGAGACTGCGACCGACAATGATTTTCCCTCGAGACGGCAGCGGGAACCATCCGTACGAGGAACTCCATGAAGGCTTGGGGGCCGATTTCCACTTTCCAGGCGGAGGCTAGTGAGAAGAAGAGATGGAGACTCGAGAGAACAAAGGGACGAGGTCACAAGGGCAGCTTGTTTAATCGCGGGTAGGCTGGAGAGAGCAGCGACTTTTTTATTTGTTGTGTGCATCGTTGGATCGTAATTTAATGGTGCGGATGAAAGGTGAGCACCCTGCCTACCCTTTAAAGGTAGGCAGAGGATACGATTCCAAATCTCACCCATCTGTTCAAATCATCGCACAAATCTATAAACAATCTAACAGTCTAAAAATCTAGCCTACAAAATCAATTTACATATGAATAGTAGTATAGCCATTCTATATATATATATATCTATATATATATTCCCTTTCTGAGAAATTTATCACAAAATTACATAACATTCTCTCCGACTTAATTCATTGTAAAATAGATTTGCCGAGGGGAGATGATCCTAATGTATTTCAGTTTAGACAAAAATATATAAAACTTGATTCTAGCTTTTAATTTCACTATTCTTGAAAAGAATAAATAATATTCAATAAAATTTAGTTGAAAACCTGATGAATGATGGCAAAGATTTGCTATAGATTAAAGTAAAGTTTATAATTATTTTTATAAATTGACACAAATTTGGACAAAAGGTACTGTTTGCTATGGTATTTCATTACAAGTTGACGACACAATTTGCAAAATAAAACAATAAAAGATTTTAGTTTTAAATTAGTACAATGTATATTAACCGAAGTTACATGAGAACATTGTGTTGAAACAAAGGCAAAGTATATTCTCCAAGCGAGAAGATTTGCGCTCTTGGTTGGTAGAAGCACATGACTCTATATAATAAAAATTCTGTGCAAGAGATCAATTATCCTTTGGGGACTGTAGAAAACCGGATCCTATTTCCTCATCCAATTGTCATCTCTTCTTCTTCTGTAAGTTCCTACGTGAGTAAACCATTCCTTTGATTCCGTCCGGGTCGGGTATGAATCCTAATGGGCGGTAAAAGCTGATTACCCTGGGTTCTGCGTACAAAGCTATGTTCACTATACCCTTCTCTCTTAAATCTGCAATGACCCGTTCCATTACCGCCTTGCCAAGCCCAATTCCCTGGTATGACGGGTCTACCACGACATCCCACACAACTGCATTAAACACGCCGTCACCAGTTGCACGTGCAAATGCTACCGGTTTGGTTGGCTCATTGGTTCGAGACAGCCAGACAAGAGAGCCTGATATCAAAATATATATGGTTTAGAACTTTAGATGGTTACTTTGATTACCTTGATACTAGTTCTAAATTCTTACATATATAGTTTCTTTTTCTAAATATCTTGAAATTTTCTAGTTTAAATCGGGGAAGAACTCATCTTTATTTTGTTTTTATTATTATTTTTTTTTTGAACCAGATTATGCATCAAGTCTAGTCATTAGTTTATTAAAATCAAAATGCCAACTGATCAGTAAGAAGTCCTGTACCAAACATGTTCATACAATTATACTAATAGGTTAATTAATGTCCTGCAGATCACTTGGCACTAATTTAAAATAATAATAATAATAAATTAAAATTAATGTTATGAAATCAATCTAATCATTTTATATTTATAATGAGATCTTTAATTTACAACCTGATGAGTGAGACAGTGCCAGATTGAGCCGGGCCGTGTCGCGGCGGGGGAAACCGACACTTGCAAAGACGTCATTCAATGCAGAGGGGTCGAGGTTTGTTGTGGAGTAGTTGATGGAGAAGCCGCGAGCGGAGAGCTCAGAGTCGGGTATGGAGATAGATAATGAGGCAACAGCAGTTGGGTTGTATCTTGGGGTGATGTAACGGCGAAGGGAGAGTGGCAGGATAGTGGACCGGAGCAGAGGTGAACGGATGGAGATGTAGGAGTGCATTTTAGAAATTTTCTGATATTGGTTGGTTGGTAGAGGACGAGTGGTTTATCCAGATTCCTTTCATGGAGTTCTTTTTTGTAACGGGGCAACATTTACCCATGAACCCGATCCGTTAACTTTGTTAATTGTGAAGTTTTTATAATTGAGAAAAAGAATATTATTAAAAAAAATTGAAAAAAGAATTAGTAATGGTAGTTAGGGGGAAACATTCTTTGTCATATCTCATATGTAACAAAACTGGAGCACTAAAATTCAACACATCTTGTTATAAGAAAGTTTCAATATTTCATAATTTTTGCACATGAAGAAAATTTGAGCACATTCTTTTATTTTTTATGGGATTTTGGCGTAATCCTGTCTTGTCCCAAAATTTTTAGTCATTCTGATACCCGAAAAAATTATAAATAACTTTAATTAATTAAGAAATTATAAAATAATCCGTTTTTAATGAAAATTTTAAAACTGACTGCGCAGTTTCGGAATCTGGGATTCCGAAACTAATTCTGCTTAGTTTCGGAATCTCAGATTCCGAAACTAGCTAGTTTCGGAATTTGAGATTCCGAAACTAAACCTACCGACTTTTTTGAGAGAAAAAATATTTTAAAATATTTTTAATTAGTTTCGGAATCTCAAATTCTGAAACTAGGCGTTCCATATTTTTTCAATTTAACTTTTTTAAATTTCACCTAACTTTTGAAAATTTAATAATAGTTGTTTTAATAAATAATTTATGTTATTATTTTCAAATTTTCTAAAAATATTATAGTAAAAGTAGTAAAATAAAAGTAATAAAGTAGTGTTATATGGTAAAGTATAATAAAAGTAAAGTATAGTAATAAAATAGGGTAAAATATTAAGTTTTCTGACGTTTGAGCGAGAATCTAGCTAGTTTCGGAATCTCAATTGTGTCCCTTCAACTTAGGCTGCTTACAATGAAAGAAAACACTTAAAAAATCGATGTTTTGGAACACTTTAACTTCAATGAGGCTTAACTTTTGATAGGAACGTCCGTTTTGGGCATATGACCACTTTCCGGAAAGCTTGCGACGAGATCTACAAGGTTTACCGGGGTTTACTTTGTAACGACCATTTTCGGGGCCTAAAAACGCTGTCTGAACCTCCAAAATCTACTTTGAAAGTTTTCAAACCTAAACATCACATAAAAAAAAGAGAAATGTAGTAAATCAAGTTACTTTCATTATAGTTAACAGGGGTGTTTGCATTCTTTTTCCTGTCTGGATATAGCATGAACCTCTTGTCATTCCTCTCTAGCGCAATAAAAAGTGTTATGTTGAGTATTATTTCGTATTGATCTGAAGCTATGGGATTAACTGAGAGGATTGTTTTCACTCTAACTTCCTTTTATTACTTGGTGCTTATTCTCATTGGTACACCTATGAACAATACACATGACATGACAACTATGTTAGGAAATGCTCATATTTTAATTTTAGATTAATTACAACTAATTAATCACCATTAACAACAAGCAAATCAATAGATCTAGTGCTAAAGCAATCACACATCCAATCAAGAGAGAAGGTAGGAGAAATTGTACCTCTCATGAAATTGTATTCATGAGGCTCGAATCCATGGCATGGGAGTCGATGGGGTACGTGCTCCACCATCTCCACCATCTATGGCCGCCTCTAGCCCACCAAGGACCCACCACCAAGCTCAAAGAGAATGCTAGTTCTCTTGAACCTCTTGCTAATCACCTTGCTTCTCTTAATTAACTATTTAATGGAGAGGAAGAGAGGTGGGATGCTCAACACATGAGCTAAGAGAGGAAGGGAAGAGCCATGGAGAAGAGAGAAAAATCTCTCTTCTAGGTGGAGGCGCAAGGGAGGGGAGAGGAAGAGAGATGACGGCTAGGGTTTTCTCCCAAAGAGACCCCTTTATATAGCCAACCACTCTCATCCAATTTTCATACTATTTACAAGTATGCCATCCACCCTAAGAGGCCACCTAATGGGCTCTCTTGGGCCATCTTAATAAAAGGCCTTTATTCATTAATTCACCAATTAATGAATCTCCTTTAATTGTCTCTTCATTCTTCCTTAAATCGGGCCTTTAATTAACCAATTAAATAGAAGCCCAATTAGCTCAAACTAATTAAAGTAAGTTGAACATAATTAATTATTAACTCATTAATAATTAATCTATGATTAGCTAATGCATTATATTGTTTCCATATGATCCTTTTAATTTAATTAATTATAACGGTTCATAACGATATATAATTAATTAATTAACTTATCACATTTCACAATACACATTATTGTGAATAAACAATAAATGCACCAAGTGGTTAGAATCCTATTTGTGCGACCCTATTTGAGGATTTATACTATGTTGGCCATGGAAATAAATCGTTATTTATTTCCAATAATCATAAGCGGTATCTAGCAACACGTTATGACTCCCAACTCGTATAAATAATGTACCGTTACAATATCTCAATCCTGCATAAGAAATAAAAGTATTTCTTTGTTTGATTCTTATGTCACATGATATCCTTGTATAATCCAAGATAGGAATGTGTCATTCTTGCAGATTATACATTTCTTGATCTAGAGTTGATCGTCTAGTTTGCATGCATACGATCCAACTCCATCAAGGGGCCCAAACAGATATCATCACTCACTAGGTATACTAATGAGGGACATACGGTTTTCTTGATGAACAACTTTTCCCCGCACAATTCAAGAGAACATAAATAAAGTCCTTATAGCAGCCTTTATCAGGAATCAACGTTAGACGATATTTATTGAACCTATCCTCATGTGGAAAAGGTGAACATCTCAAACTTAGAATCAAACTCATATGAAATAAACAATGACACATAACACAATCCATATGTTTATTTCATTGGGTCAAGTCCTGTACTATGTTCCAATAACATACACATATGCAATTAAGTTCGTAACTCCTTACTTATGATTTGTAGAACTTAATCATCACTTAACTTGCATACTAATCTTTTATGATAATTAATGTTCCTTGTTAATTATCAAGATTATGGACGATTTAGATTTATTATTGTCATTCTAATGAATGATCCACAGAGATCTACAATTCAGATCCTCAACCTGAATGATCTGTCAATAATAAACTCTAGGAACAAATGATCAAATATCATCATTAACATAAACTAAGAAAATAAGTCATTAAATATTGACTTCTAGGACATAACTCCAACAATCTCCCACTTGGCCTAGAGTCAATCAATAGTGACTTCTAGCCAGTGAAGAATTTAGAACAATATCATATATCTATATATATACATGTCTCGAACCTCAAAAGATGTAATACACTTAAAGCAAGTTACTCATACGTCCATCACGCATGGATGCACAATTGCATCTCGTATACCGCTTAAGGTAGAGGTTAAGTTAGAGTGTTCGCTGTGTCCGCGAACCTATCAAATTTTATTTGACCCTATATACATATATACTCCTATATATGTGTTCTTGATCATCATCATGTGAGATCAAGTGACATCGTCATAGATCTTAGTTGGATCACCAATTTAATATTGGGTTCTTCAAGTTTAAGCTATGGTTCGAGATGCATAGAACCATATTAGCTTGACTGAGAACTTCACGATCCTTACTACATTCTTTCATTGCTTCACAAGTTGCTATATATTTTGTTTTGGTGACGGAAACGGCTGTAATATCCCATTTAGAACACCTTCTAAACTTACAACACCACATTTAAACAAAATATGTAGCTCAATTGTATTTATATCAATCTTTCGAAAACTAGCATCAATATAACAATTTATATGAGATTTCTTTCATCTTGTCCGATGAAAAACATATCACCCTTTCTCATAAGATACTCGAGGATATTCTTGATTATTGTCCAAATGTATTTTTCTTTGTATCCAGTTGACAACTGCTTGTCATACTCCTTGGGTACAACACATAAGGGCATGTGCATAAGTATGGCTTCCGTTATGAAACTCGTAACAGAAGGATGCTCGAAATATATCGTGCACTCTTCTCGAATTGATTTGCAACACACCGATTAGAACTCAAGTGTATGCCATACAACGTGGTTAGACATCCTTTCTAGGAGTCTATCTTTTCGTGTTACTATAACACCTTGTCATTATATGCACATTTTGCTCAAACCTGACATCCATCATAATCTATCTCCATAGATTTTGTTTCCTTGGATTTAGGTGACTTACCCAAGTTCTCAATTGAGAAAAACATTATCCAATGAGATCTTGACAATATTCATTTTCTTAATGTTATTCCCAATTAATGTCTTGTATCTTGTACAATACATGTAACACAATCATGCTCCCACTGAATATCTTGTCTATATAAGATACTTTTGACGAAGTGCAACTCCTTGACTTCCTTGTCAAAATATTTATTCCAATTTCCACAGTACTTGCTTCAATCCATTAATGGATCATTGAAGTATACATGTGTTTCCAACAATACAACAAATCCTTGGTTTGTGTCAAATACACAACAACTTCCTTCATTCAATCGAAGAAGGCGGTTTTGATGTATCTTTCCATATATCTATATATACGAAATACAACTATTGCTAGAATGATCTTTATTGACTTATACATAGCTACAAGCGAGAAGCCGTGCTTTGTACATGGTCAACTTGTTATCGACTTAGACATAGCATCAATCATGAAATTGTGCTTTGTACAGAGTCGACTTGCTATCCATATCTATCTTTCTTATTAAACATCTAAATGTTCTAGATGGATCGCTCCTTCTTGAACATCAATCAAGGTCTATACCTTGTTGTTATATATATGGATTGCACTTAAAGATCATATAGATTCAAACCATACTTGTGGAATCGGGTCTTTCCATCGCTTCTTTATTTATCAACGGATCCTCACATGTCAAGTATGAGGATGTTGTGAAACCTATGTACTTTTCAGTTTAGGCAATTCACTCTCGTTGATCTTTGTAGGATTGGTGCTTGAGGTCTATGAACTACTTCTACAACAACTTGTAGAATAAGTTCTTGATCCTAATGTACTGCACGAGTTTCTCTAACATCATCCAGTAATGAGATGTTTGAGTACTCTTTAGAAGCGAGCGTGCTTATAAACTTCTTCCTTTCACAACTGCTTGTGAGTTAAGTTCCGCTCAACTTCCACTAAGCACCATGTATGGAGTGACAAGTTCCCTATAAAGGTACTTCTTGTAGTGACGCATAAACTCCTTTAATGCTCACTTTACTCCCACTACTTCATCTTAAGAATATCATTCTTTAAGATTACGTTATGATGAGCAACAACTACTTTGTTCTTATCATGTTCATAGAAGTAGTACCTTTTGGCTAATTCAAGATATCCTTCAAAATAATAAGCGTCTTATTTTGGTCCAAGCTTATCAATCAATCGAACCTTGAAATAAGCTTCTCAACACCAAATCTTGAGAAACAATATACCTAGAGATCAAATCTCGTAAGATATCTTTCTCAATAGACTTCGATGGAATTTTTATTCAGTGTAAACAATATTGTCCTCAAACACAAATCCCTTACATGAGTCGAACAAGTCAATTTGATTTATTACCGATCGAACTATGTTAAACAATGTTCGATACCTTCATCCTTGGATACATTTTTCAATGTTCCTCATGGAGCGAGTAGTGAAACGTCTTTCATACTCTTTAGGCAATATATCAAACTACATGACTTAACTATTTACCATGATCTATTTTAAGACTTTTGCTTTTATTGAATAGTTTTTCAACTTTACTCTTGAAATTCTTTTGACCTTGTCAAAAGATTCATACTTATACCATATCAAATAGATACGTTAATATCTACAATGATCGTTGGTCAAGTGGTAAAGTGTCAACAACCTTTCAATTGCACAAGTACCTATAAGTCTATATACATCAATATGTATAAGTCTTAATAAAGTTACTTGTCCTTTAAACCTTCGTAGTTCAAAGGCGCTTTTGTCTTTCAACAAACACGATTCGCATGAATTTCAATTGATTTGCAATCGAATTGATTTACGAGCTCCACGTTACGTAGACTCTCATAATGCGATTCTTGTTTATATTCGACTAAGCGACTATTTTACATAAAAGTCAAATACTTTATGTGAAGTCTTACATATTTGTCATTCAAAATTTGTTTATCTATTTCAAGCAAATTCAATTAAGATGCATGAAATCTTATACACAAATTTATAACAATAAGAGAACAACATTTCTCTATTACAAAACATGATCATCCATCATCAAATATGGAGATAAGGTTTTATGAGATGTTTGGAATAAGATATACAACCTCAAATTCCTAAACAAACTCTTTACTTAATAAAGATAACTCTACGTATTCAATGGTAGCGGCTTAGACGTATAAGCCATTTCCAAAACGGAGTTTACTTTACTTATCTCGAACTTTCTCTTATTCATCATTGTCTACACATTTCGTTAAATGCGAACACATGAACTAGCACCTAATTACTAGTGTGAATTAGAGATAGTGAGATAATTTGAACGACAAATATCTTAAGGTTTAGAACATCATGGTATTTCGGACAACCTTTCAAATGCCTCCCATAAATGGCAAATGAAACATCTCATGTGACACACGGTCACTAGTGAGGGTCTCAAATATTCAACTCATATCTTGGTGAAGTATTCCTTTAACACTTAACCAATTACTTTTAGCACTAACAAGTGTGCGAACAATATATCCTTTATCCATAGAAAGAGATTGTATGACAATATCAACAATCCTTGATATTGGAGATCTTAATATCTCTAGTTGTCAATTAGCTACTCAAATCTTTCGGTTCGCAAGCTAATGAAACATTTATCTTCTTATAAGAAGAGTCTCTTGGTTAACTCACATTCCATTACTCGATCATAAATGATTGAGTCTATCTTTACTTTCTCTAAGAACGTCTTCTTGAGTAAATGGATGAGAGTGTAGAAGTCTTAGTATAGTCCTTATGAATTCTCCAATTCAAAGGTCTAGAACTTCTAAAAGGATATAAGCATTCGCTTTATTGAATAATTTTCGTCGAAACTAATCAATCATTGTGAAGCTATTGTTCGGGAAGTCGAGGAACGTTTTTGGGATTAAACTTGCTCAAGTTTCTCATTTCCAAGAACATGTCTTAGAAATCGGTATTTCTTCTCCAAGTAAATACCTTATAAACGAGCTTGTCGTTTTCCAAAGATTGACCGCAACGAAATTAACATATTTAATATCTATAACAAATTCAATTTAAGATCATTTAGTTTATGCAATGTTTTGTTTATGGAATGATAAACAAAAACTCCCACTACATTTATTTAGTGTCCCAATGTAGTTGGTTTTCCAAGATCCCCGTTTTCATCAAGTAGAGCCTGCTATGGCACGACACCCTACTTAACTAGACAAGGTAGGTTCTCCAACCAATCATATCAACCATACGACTCTTGGTTTGTAAATATCTAAGTATATTTACAAACTTCGCCCCGATGTCCAAGAAAACTTGTTGGGTCCATCGATAAGCAACCTCTCTCTATTTGCTCCTAACAAATCTTTTCATTTGTACCCCGACTATCAAGGTTGACAACCATGACGTCCGCTATGGCGGACCGCGCCATGATTGGCTATTGACGTGAAGGGGATAGAGAGAAGGAAGGCGGTCGACTTAATCAATTTAGTTTGGGACAAAATAAGTAACTCTTGTTTGGTGGTCGTGTAAGCATACACCCATACCTACCTATGACAATTCAAGGCATTCACAAACAATCACATAACATAAGCATCTCAAGCATTGCCGTGGGTTTGTATGGCTCCCGCTTGCATTAATCTTCGTCGCATCTCCATGTAACGAGACTAATCTAATCAAGCCCTCCCACTAATTACTAAGATCCTATCTAATAATTAAGGGAAATAAATACATGTGATAAAATTCCTAAAACCCCGCCTAGGCCTTAGGGGCATGCAAGCCTCACAAGTTACATCAAAAATTAACCACTTAATTATCAAGGCACCTTAGGCCACTTTACAAGCAATCATATGCATTCACAACATTTTACAACACACAAGGCATTGACATCTTGAGCCATATCAAACCCACATCCTCCTACAAAACAAAGTTAGCACATATACAATATACATGATTCACTTGCTCTTAATTAATTTCATTAATTAGAATCTTTGTGCATACTTGTTGCTCAAGTTTTTCGAATAAAAAGAAGGCTTAACCTTAACAACTAATTGTTTAAGCCCTTTTAAATTAAATCCAACTATCAAAACAGAAAGGAGGGTATTTAAGGAGTCTTCTAATTAACATTTCAATAAATTGATTAATTAGAAACTATTTTAACTAATTAAAATACGAAATTCGGGACCCGAAAAAATTCAAAAAAATTCGGTCTCCAAAAAATCTGAAATAAATCCAGAGAACTCCTTACAAAGATTGTGATTACCTGTAAAAATCTCAAGGAGAGATCAATTACCATCAGGGAGAACCAAAAAAGACAAATCCTCAGATTGTGCGCGAAGCACCGTTAGAGAAAATTCTGTTATGGGTCTCAACCTTTTGATCTGTATGATCATCCCCTTGATATTTTTCCAGCAAACAATTTACATAGAAAAATACTACATACAATAGGCTATCATTCCATGAAAAGAAAATCCACAAGTTATATTCAAGATCAACGAGATAACAAGCATTTAAGCAAGGTATCCTGTTCTGGAACAGACCGTCGACCAAAAAGGTTTCACTCGGTTGAGGTATCAAATCTCAATGAAATTCTATGAAATTAATTTTCACAGATTCCAGACTTAAAGGAGAACATTTCTATTTCAACACTTTTCCATAAAAGTTTCTCAATAAGTACAGTTTTTCAAAACAATCAGTTTGTTTGAAAAAACAGATCTGACAACTTCATCACTTTTCATCCTTGAATGCCCACATAATATCCGAAATATGCAACAAAATTTACATATCCAGAAAGAGCATCAAGTTTAGAATAATCCTATCTAAAAGTTACAGGTACTTTGTATACAAACTTATTTGTTACCAACCACAACAACAGAATTGTGCAGCAGAATAACAGATCTGCGCACCGTTACCGTTTAAATCACTAAAAATTCATTTTACATCGAATTTCAATGATTCCAGTGGGAAAACAACCACAACTCAAAGGGCTACAACCTCCAATAAGAAGGAAAAAATTTCAGAGAGCTTTACATCACGAAAAACAAGCAACAAGACAGAAAACAGCCTTTCCAGGGCCAGCAAGCATGCACATCACTAATTAACTTAATTAATTACGAATTCTCACTTAATTAAGTGTGAAAAACCTTAAGCACGACCATAGCTCTGATACCACTGTTAGGAAATGCTCATATTTTAATTTTAGATTAATTACAACTAATTAATCACCATTAACAACAAGCAAATCAATAGATCTAGTGCTAAAGCAATCACACATCCAATCAAGAGAGAAGGTAGGAGAAATTGTACCTCTCATGAAATTGTATTCATGAGGCTCGAATCCATGGCATGGGAGTCGATGGGGTGCGTGCTCCACCATCTCCACCATCTATGGCCGCCTCTAGCCCACCAAGGACCCACCACCAAGCTCAAAGAGAATGCTAGTTCTCTTGAACCTCTTGCTAATCACCTTGCTTCTCTTAATTAACTATTTAATGGAGAGGAAGAGAGGTGGGATGCTCAACACATGAGCTAAGAGAGGAAGGGAAGAGCCATGGAGAAGAGAGAAAAATCTCTCTTCTAGGTGGAGGCGCAAGGGAGGGGAGAGGAAGAGAGATGACGGCTAGGGTTTTCTCCCAAAGAGACCCATTTATATAGCCAACCACTCTCATCCAATTTTCATACTATTTACAAGTATGCCATCCACCTAAGAGGCCACCTAATGGGCTCTCTTGGGCCATCTTAATAAAAGGCCTTTATTCATTAATTCACCAATTAATGAATCTCCTTTAATTGTCTCTTCATTCTTCCTTAAATCGGGCCTTTAATTAACCAATTAAATAGAAGCCCAATTAGCTCAAACTAATTAAAGTAAGTTGAACATAATTAATTATTAACTCATTAATAATTAATCTATGATTAGCTAATGCATTATATTGTTTCCATATGATCCTTTTAATTTAATTAATTATAACGGTTCATAACGGTATATAATTAATTAATTAACTTATCACATTTCACAATACACATTATTGTGAATAAACAATAAATGCACCAAGTGGTTAGAATCCTATTTGTGCGACCCTATTTGAGGATTTATACTATGTTGGCCATGGAAATAAATCGTTATTTATTTCCAATAATCATAAGCGGTATCTAGCAACACGTTATGACTCCCAATTCGTATAAATAATGTACCGTTACAATATCTCAATCCTGCATAAGAAATAAAAGTATTTCTTTGTTTGATTCTTATGTCACATGATATCCTTGTATAATCCAAGATAGGAATGTGTCATTCTTGCAGATTATACATTTCTTGATCTAGAGTTGATCGTCTAGTTTGCATGCATACGATCCAACTCCATCAAGGGGCCCAAACAGATATCATCACTCACTAGGTATACTAATGAGGGACATACGGTTTTCTTGATGAACAACTTTTCCCCGCACAATTCAAGAGAACATAAATAAAGTCCTTATAGCAGCCTTTATCAGGAATCAACGTTAGACGATATTTATTGAACCTATCCTCATGTGGAAAAGGTGAACATCTCAAACTTAGAATCAAACTCATATGAAATAAACAATGACACATAACACAATCCATATGTTTATTTCATTGGGTCAAGTCCTGTACTATGTTCCAATAACATACACATATGCAATTAAGTTCGTAACTCCTTACTTATGATTTGTAGAACTTAATCATCACTTAACTTGCATACTAATCTTTTATGATAATTAATGTTCCTTGTTAATTATCAAGATTATGGACGATTTAGATTTATTATTGTCATTCTAATGAATGATCCACAGAGATCTACAATTCAGATCCTCAACCTGAATGATCTGTCAATAATAAACTCTAGGAACAAATGATCAAATATCATCATTAACATAAACTAAGAAAATAAGTCATTAAATATTGACTTCTAGGACATAACTCCAACAAACTATTTATACTAGTTATGGTCGGTTACAAAGAAAACTCTAGAACATACATTTTACTTCTAATCATATCTAAACTAGTTTCTAGACTTAACTAAGTATCTACATTGAAAAAATTAAATTGCGCTGAAAAAATATAAAACGTATTACACTGAAATTAAATTGCACTGAAAAAGTATCTACGTTGATTAAATAGTGAAATTCAGACAAAATGGAATAATGAAATAGTGAAATTCTGACAAAATGGAATAACGAGCGGGAAACTAGCTAGTAATAACAAAAATTATTTATTAAAACAACTATTATTAAATAAATTCTTAAATAAATTTTTATAAGTAAATGCACAACAAAATACATGGACAACAAAAACATATTTCATTAAATTTAAATAATACTTATAAAAAATATAAAAACTAATAATAATAGAACATAAATTATCATATATATACATTTATCAAACTCAATAACTTAACAATATAAAAAAATAACACATATTTCATTAATATAATAATTTCTCTTTCCTCTCTTTAATTCTCTCTCTCTTTAATTAATTAAAAAAATTTAAAAATTTAATTTCGCTCAAAAAAGTGGCTGAAATGTCGGTAGGTTTAGTTTCGGAATCTCAAATTCCGAAACTAGCTAGTTTCGGAATCTGAGATTCCGAAACTAATTAAAAAAAAATTAAAAATATTTTTTCTCTCAAAAAAGTCGGTAGGTTTAGTTTCGGAATCTCAAATTCCGAGATTCCGAAACTAAGCAAAATCAGTTTCGGAATCCCAGATTCCGAAACTGCACAGTCAGTTTTAAAATTTTCATTAAAAACAGATTATTTTATAATTTCTTAATTAATTAAAGTTATTTATAATTTTTTCGGTTCTGATACCATTTCCGGCCCATTTTCTCTTTCCACCAGATTACCTTAATTCTGGCCCAACTCATAGTTTTCTATTGATTTCCAAAAGATCAAATTTCACTCGTCCTTTCCTTACGTAAGCTTCATGTAGCGAGTCCTGGACGGGAGTGATGAATGATAAATCCATCAAAATGCCATCCACGAGAAATAGTCCATTTGTGGAACCCACATGTCATAAGTTCGCAACATCCTGCAGCTCTTGTACCAGTTCCGAAGGATCATTTCCTAGTCAATGGTGCACTATCACGACAGAGACTTCGCGTCCCTGTACCCCACCCGGGTCCTTTTATCTCTGACCTCTGTTTTCTCTCTCCTTTCTCAGATCAACTCAGCCAACCTCTTTCCTAGTTTCCTTCCCTCTCTCTCTCTCTCCGTAACGAACCATGGAGATTCTAACAAGGATCCAGCATGACCTGGCCTACTGCTCGGACAAGGTGATGAACCTTCAGATACTTCAAATGGAGGTAGCCTCGCGATCGGGCCAGATCGAGTCTTCTCTCGACACCGACTCCGTGCCAGAAGACGATTCAGTACAAAAGGCTTTTGAATTTGATTTGGTATCCGTGTACTTGAACTCTGAGGTGAAGCAGTTGGAGAAATTTGTTGGGTTTCTCAAGGAGGATATAGTGGAGGTGAAGAATCACTTTGTTGGAGAAGAAGATTCTAGCGCTATGAGGGAGAAGCTGGCGCAAGCGGAGAGCGCCATGGAGGATTTACAACAGCTGGTTTTTGACCTCAGTGCAGGGTCATCCAAGTTCGGGGAAACCCTTGATTTGCTTGGCGATCCATCTCGTAAGTCTTCTGTTTGCAGATAGTATAAGTTTATTCAAGTGTTATAATAACGGATAAGATGCTAGTTTAGTAATGACAGGCACAGCTTGGACTTTAGTATTACTATAGTTTTGCCGTCTCTGTAACAAGTTTCACAATATTTGTGCTCGTTGATTCTATATGCACAATTTGGGGTTAATTAAGACAATTTGATAAATCGAGAGGTGACCATGAATTTATTATGAATATTTGTTGGTCGATTCCCAAATGCTTAATGCTGGAATTTGCACTTACATTAGTGGGTTGTATTGAAGCTTAGTTGTTTTTCATTGAGGTGTTGACTGGCAAAGAGCAAATTGCATAACTGGTGAATTGACTATTCTAGACTATATCAATTGTACTGTCTCTGCAAGCGAATGCTATTTCTGAATATGTAATCTTCATTTGCTTCTAATAAAGAGTTAATAGGTCCTGATATTGCTTAACTTGATGCAGGCTCAAGTGAGGTAGGCTCGCCCGACTCGGGCCACCTCTCACTCGAGGGAAAGTTTCTTTCTCCTCGAAAACAAAGGAAAGTGTTGCAAATGCTCGAGAAATCAATTGCAAGAGAGCTTGACCTTGAGGAAAAGCTTACCGAAGCCAAATCCTTGGAGGATGACCTCAAATTCAAGCTTAGAAAAGTCGAGAGGGAATTACAGTTGCTTGAAAAGTCTGTGGAATTACTTCTCGCCAGAGTTTTTGTGGCTGAAACCACTTCTGATTTGCTATTTGGTACTTCTAAGGATTTAGTGGGCAAATTGAATTCTGTGGAACAAGTGAACCTACTCAAAGTTCGGTTGCTAGAGAGTGAGCTGCGTGAAAGGGAAAACAAAATTGTCGACCTTAGTGGAAAGGTTTCCAGGATGGAAATAAAGTGTGTTGAGCTGAATGGAAAGCTTGATGAGCAGCTGGAAAATAATAGAATTTTTGAGAAGAAGGTAAAGGATTTGGAGAACCAGCTGGAGCATTCCAGTGCAACACTTGAGGCTGTAAAGGAGAATGAAACTATGCTAAATTGCACAGTGTCAGACATGGATACATTGATCAGGGATCTAAAGGTGAAGGTTGCAAAGGCAGAAACTAGGGCTGACAAGGCAGAGACCAGGTGTAATGGGTTGGTTGAGACGAATGCTGAGCTCAATGAAGAAATAGGGTTTTTGAGATCTAAGGCTGAGATGCTAGAGAGATCTCTGGAGGAGATGAATAGTGCAAAAGCTGTCACTGCAAAGGATATTGGTAGCAAAGCCAAGGTTATTGCAGACCTTGTGACTAAGCTTGCTCTGGAGAGGGAGCGTCTGCATTTACAGGTTAGTCTACGGTTAGCTTACTGGATTTTTTTTTTTTTTCAAAACATTGTCATACAATTTTTAATGCATTCCTGCACAAAGCCTGTAATACAGCATGTACATTCCAGTACCAGACCTAAGTGGTATGGTACAGGTAATCTATGTATTAACCCAACATGGTGGGTGTGCATACCTACTGATGTGTAATCCCCTCCAATGTGATACAGAGTTTGATACCTAGCATGTATGGATTTGTTAAGTTAGCGGCTAAACAGCAAATCATGCAATGAATTGTTGTCCATTTTAATTCAGGCTGAAAAATACACTTTGAGGACCTTGCTACCATTCTTTCCTTTTCTTTGTTTGTAGATTGCAACGCTTTCAAAGAAAAATAAAATAATGGCACAGAAATTGAAGAAAAATAGTGGGGCCCACAACAAAGATGCATTTGAGAGTTCAAATGCAGAATCATTAGTTGAAACTCCCACTCCTACTCAGGTGAGTTTTTATTTAGTTCTTTTAATAAATTTGATATATCAACTTATTATTATTTTTATTGATTTTGGTGATAACTAGGAAACACTCCCACCTAATATGAGGCATCATAAAAGATATGTGATGATTTAATTTATTGATTTTTTCTGCGTTCTGTCGGATATTAAATAAATTTATTTTGTCAAAAAAAATAAAGATTTGTATTTAGATATGATGCAATTGTGATGAACTTCTTTTTCCCTTTTCCTCATTTGATAAATATTTGTCCATAGTTTATTTCCTTAATTTTAAAATATGATTGCACATATTAAATTAACCATTTTAAACCAAAGTCTTGGACTTTTCATTTGAAGTTAAGATACTACATGCTTAATCAAAGGACAAAAAATCAATGATGCAGACTGTATATAAGGGGTTGGATACGCCTTTCAATTGAAACTTTTATATTGAAACTTTTATATCCTTGGATTGGTGCTTTTAGTAGGGATGAGGGTTTGAATCTTGCTTCCTGACCTTACATTCGTTACCTATGGTCGCTTTCTATTTCTGGCACTTAAAACCTGAGTGTAAGCCAATTGTGTTTGGTTGTAAAATTGTGCTTCAGCTAAGCCGTTGATTGCAAGCACTGTGTTGGCACCAGAGAATTTATGGTGCCGAGACAAAAGTAGATAAGGCAAATCAGTGAGGTGGTTAGGTCATATATTAGTGAATTCCAATGTTAGTGCAAACATGTACCTGCTCAGGACCTGGTGAAGATGTACAACTGTGTCCTGGATTTTACCTTTTCTATTGTTTATACTTTTGGTTATCAGAGTTCCCAGCACAGTGAGTTCAGCTGTTGTACTTGCAGTAGCTTAGTTACCTGATATCATGCTACTTATCTGGCCACCAATTGGACGTGCTTTTATTTTCACAAATGGAGTTTTAATGAGGTTAAGTTGGAAAATAGTTATGATCAAGGGTTACTCAAGAGTTGGATAAGGTTGCGCATGTATTAGCTGAAATAGTGAAATTTGATGCTTGCCATGACCCTTTGTCACAGCCTTTTTATCATTTATTAGGTACAAGCAGCTGCAGTGGAGATGGCTAGTGAGGTTGAAGCTGAGAGAAGTGTGGCTGATGAGAAATCTGATACTGATTCCAGGCTCGAATCTGTCAGAGATATTAAGCCAGCATTTCCTAGCTGGAAGTACATTTTGTTGGCAGTACTTGTGGTTCTAGTATCCTTCGTTATCTACGTAACATACCAATAAGTGCTTTTCGTGTTTGGTTTTTAGCTTTGTGTTGTATTTCTGTAATATAGTAATTTCAAATTTAGTTTCAGGCTATAGTTTTGTTTCGCTGCTTGTTGGTGTTTCCTTTTTTCTCTTACCTTAGGCTTTTTAGGAACTAGGGCATTTATATTTTGTGATTTTAATAGTGAAACTTTTCTGGCATTGGTATAAGCTTTTTTTTGTTATTATTGTCAGTCTATGTGAATGTCTGGGCAGTATTGTCGTTTTTGGGTAATTTTTTCAGCCGTACCATCGAAGGAAAAGAGAAACAAATTAGGACATTACATCATATATACAATTTTTAATCATCGGTATAAAGATGGGAGTTATGTGGCAGCAGTCTGTTGAGCAAGGAACCAAATCGGGCGATGACTTGAAAGGACGTATACGAAATTCGAAACAATTTTAAGTTGCGGGGTTTTCCTAGTTAAAAACAATTGCAAGGACTTAATCGGAAAAAAAAAAAAAACAAGTAAAAGTGGTTAGATCTGGACGCGACACAACCATGAATGTCGTAGATGTTAAGCACGTGCAATCTTGGTCCAGCAGCTACAAACCGAACGGTGAGAAACATCACTACATCAGGAAGGCGGATTAACATAAAATATTGTGTTGCTGGCAGATTTTTGTTTAACTTTCATGAATAGCTATGTGAAGAAAGCAAAAAAAAAAAAAAAAAAAAAAAAAAAGAAAGCAAGAACCAACGAAAAGTCCAAAAAAGAAAGTGTATAAATTAAATGATAGAAGTAAATATTTAGAGAATAAAAAATAATTGAAGATTGATAATTTAAATTCACATTGAAGTTGTTTCTGTAATTTTGGTCAACTTTCCCTGATTTCCGGAAACAAAATTGGAGCAATATAATCTGATGATCCTCTAATTCCTAATTGGATATCACCCATGGACCGACGAATCCCCAAATTTATTGGATATATAAGTACAAAGCCCAGTGGCTGCGACTTGTGAGCCTCCTCCTCAAAATATTGTAGTCTCTAATCGCCGCAGGAGGGAAAAGCCCGGGCTACATCATTTTCCCGCCAAATTCTTTCTCGCGCCCCAAATCCTCAAACCCTTGTAAAAGTACCAAAACCCAATCTCAGTCTCAGATCAAGAGAAAAATAACCTCATGGGTAGATTGTTGAAGCTGAGAGAAGCGCACAAGACCGATGCGCCGGCTACGTGCTCCGTCGTGTGGGCGCACGACGGGAGCCACTTAGCAACGAGCTGTGCTTCCGACACGGAGGTTTTGATCCATGATCTGTCAGCGCCACCCCCTGGTCGATCGGGCTCCGCGGCGGGAAGCTCACCGGTGGTTCTCCGACACCACAAGGAGGGAGTCACTGCAATTTCTCTGGGGCCTACGGCCGGACCACTTGCATCAGGCTCTTTTGACCACTCAGTCAAACTCTATAGTTTCCCTGGTAAGGTTGCTTCCTCTTTTTGTTTTGTTATTGTTTGCAAAGAGCTTCATAGTGGTTTTTTTAAGACGAATGTATTCATTAATCACCCCTGTGAATTACTGGAACTAGTCAGATCTCCAATTTTATCATCTTGTATTCTTCTTCTGCGAGGTAATATTGGCCTCTTCTCTGTCGAATCGAGGTCTCTGTAGGGATCAGGTACTTATATAGCTGACCTAAAAAGAACGTCTGGTTAGATGTCATTCTAATCCTGTCTAGTCATGTACCATGTAGTATTTTAATTTATTTATATATTATCATTGGCTCGTTGCTTACATTGTATCAATCTCTAACCTTTTTAGCTTTTTCCCCTCCTAGGAGGAACATTTCAGGGTAATGTTACTCGTTTCACGCTTCCAATAAAATCTCTAGCCTTCAACAAGTCTGGGAGTCTTCTTGCTGCGGCCGGTGATGATGATGGAATCAAGTTAATCTCAACCATCGATTTGACTATCTCAAGAGTTCTCAAGGGTCACAGGGGTCCGGTCACTGGGCTCTCGTTTGACCCCAAACATGATTACCTTGCCTCAATTGATTCATTTGGTACTGTCATTTACTGGGAACTCAGTACTGGTAAACAGTTGCACACTCTCAAATCCATTGCCCCAAATTATAACTCTGATTCATCAGTTTTGAACACTCTAAGCTGGCGACCTGATGGTGAGATGCTGGCTGTACCAGGTTTGAGAAATGATGTAGTAATGTATGACAGAGATACTGGTGAGAAATTGTTTAATTTGAGGGGTGATCATGAAAAATCAGTTTGTTCATTTTGTTGGTCCCCAAATGGGAAATACTTGGCAACTTCGGGATTAGATAAGCAGGTTCTAATTTGGGATGTTGATTTGAAGCAAGATATAGAGAGGCAAAAGTTTGAGGAGAGAGTTTGTGGACTAAGTTGGAAGCCAGTTGGAAATGCCTTGGCAGTAATTGATGTAATGGGTCGGTTTGGTATCTGGGACAACCCCGTTCCGGCTAGTATGAAGTCTCCTACTGAGGGTGTGGTCTTCAATGAACCCAATGTTTTATTTGAAGATGAAGATGAAGATGAAGTACTGGGAAAGGGAATTAGTTGTTATTCAGGAAGTTTGGATGATACTATTGAAAAAGGTTCAGGTGATTTTAGTCCAATCAGCAGGAAAAGGGTGAAAAAGAGGGGACCTTTATTTGATGAAGGAGAAGAGGAGGTTTTGCAGGAGATTGATTCTAGAAAGAGAAGAAGGGAGAGTGAGAATAAGAGAGGAGATGGTGAAATCAGAGAAAGAGGTGCGAGGATGCAAGATGCATTTCAGGCAGGATCCACACCACCTCAAGAAGGGAAGAGACGGTTTTTGTGCTATACTTTGCTAGGCTGTGTTACTTCCTTAGAAAATGATGGGTTTTCCCATGTTGAGGTAATAAAACACATTTAATGTACTAATATTTGGGAAATACTTCATGTTTTTGGCAGCCATAAATTTTGATGTACACCCCTAATAAAAATAATACTGTCATGGAAAATATTTGTAAATTTGCAATGGTGTATTTGGTAATTTTCAGGTTATGTATGGTTAATTATTACTGTTTACCTTCCTCTGGACATAATGATTGAAAGGGATGTTGTCAATTCACATTGTTCACGATAGTGCGCAGGTTGGTTAGTATGCTAACTCTATGTGTTGCTCCCAAATTACCTTGGTTCAAAGAGAGATGCAACTAGGCAGGTCTCAATGACACTTTTGTTGCTTACTGATATGACTTCATATTTTAAGCTCCAAATTGGTAAAATAATTTTTGCTTACCTATAAAAACATGTGAAAGAAAATAGAGGAACAGAAAAACACCCAGTGAAGCAATTTGGCTGCTCATAATAAAGTCGGATAAATTGCATGCAGGTAGACTTCCATGACACAGGGAGAGGCCCAAGGGTCCCATCGATGACTGATTATTTCGGCTTCACCATGGCTGCATTAAATGAAAGTGGTTGTGTGCTTGCAAATCCATGCAAGGGAGAGAAGAATATGAGCACTCTCATGTACCGGCCTTTTGGTAGCTGGGCTAACAACAGTGAGGTGTCTCTCTCTCTCTCTCTCTGGCTCCAGGGCTGAACCTATTCCTGTAGGACAATGTTTCCTATTTTCAGAACTCAGAAGTACCTTTGTAGTTTAGGGCAAAATAAGGACTGTGAACTATGCCTTCATAAAATGTGAAAATATAACTGCCTTTATTGCCCTTTTACATCAGAAAATGGCTGCCATACTTTCCTCATTTCCTATACATACCACATAAAGAAGAACAGAGGATGATTTGGCACAACACGTCAGTTGTTGGGACGTACAAAAGTGTGCTTTATAAATAACAAATTAGTGCAAATTTGATCTGGTGCTCCGTGGATCAGGCTCAAAATTGCACATATTATTGGATGGGCTTCAAACACAGCAAATTTCTAGCTTAAGTTACCAATTATATTATAGTTTGGTTATCAACTAACTTTAGTTTGTACAAGTAAATAAGTAATTCTTAATCAATTTAACCAAACTTTGCATCAGTTTATATCCTATTAAATGCAACTTAAACCAATGAACTAAGAAGAGAATCCTGAAAAGGGCATCAGGACTGGCTTGCCTCTGGCATGAAATAATAGTTCCTTAAATTTCTTCTGAGAATTTAATCATTTACCCAACTTCCTTTTTCAGTGGTCAATGAGATTTGAATCGGAGGAGGTGAAAGTTGTCGCACTTGGTAAGAATTGGGTGGCAGCTGTTACTAGCCTAAATTTTCTTCGCATTTTCACTGAAAGCGGCTTACAGGTCATTTCTCCTTTTTTTTGCAAATACAAAAAAGTTTTCTATAGTTCCAGCTATGACCTAAAAGTTCTAATATATATGCAATCAAGGACAAATGTTAAGGGGAGGGATCACTCCAGTGATGAAGCCAGGAATTTATATCAACAGGGTCCATAAATTATTTTTGCAGAAAATATATGTACAACATAACGTATAATATAGACATAGTATAACAATAATTTTCAAATAAACAATTCTAAAACAGTATAACATAAAAAATTTTGAAAAATTAAATATATCTATAAAATCAGCACAAAAATCCAAAAAAACATAACAATATCTAAAATAATAATTCAAGACAATAAGAAAAATAAAAATATTCAAGACAATAAGAAAAATAAAAATACAATAATTCCATACGAATTTTTATTTTCTGATAATTTTGCATAATAGTTTCATTAGGAATCTCTTTGAACATCTTTCTTTCTTTCTTTCTTCTTTTATTTATATGCTACAAGACAATCATTCATCCAAACATCTCCCATTATATTATAAGTTTTGTCTTAATAAGTGTCATTGCAAAGGAGGGAGGAGGCTATTTACCGAGAACTAATGCAATCTGGGTCCCTATATAATTTTTCAAGAGTTGCTATGTGATTCAAAGAAAACACAATTTGTCCACCTGGGTCCTTCAAATTTTTAAGATGGGTCCCTAACTCATTATGCATTTTTTTTCTATACAAATTATTATCATCTCAATGTAATTTTTCTTTTTTGAGGTGGGTCCAAGGACCCACCAAAACCAGCCTGGCTTCGCCACTGGATCACTCAACAATGGCTATCTTCACAATCTTGACAACAGTTTTCAGAAAAATTCAAATAAAAAGAAACCATATAGATATGTTATTGAACATATAAATATCCTAATAATAAAATTTATGTTATATAATTCTATGCTGCATCAAGGAGTGTAAATTTTACAAGGTCAAATTGTAAGTATTCTAAGGGAAGCTTACTAGCTATTGTCTCATGAGCTCTCATGAACTTATCATCAAGCATTCTGATTGAGTTATTTGAACGTCAAGGACTCTTCTATCTGTCTGAACCAGTTTTTGGTTTCTCCATCTATTCCAAATTGCTAAAGATATTAGCATTTGTTTGGGATATATAGGTTACTATTTATGAACAGGAAAACAATGGTATAATCTGCAGCAACACCTGCCTTGTCCCCATTGAATATTTTTGGGTGCAAAACTTGTTTATCTAGTATAGAACATTTCTACTTGCATGAATTATATCATACAACATCTTACAGTATGATAACATAAAATAAATGTACCAAGTTTGACTGCAGCATATGTATCTTGAGAATCAGCAGATAAAAGAAAGGAAACTTTACCAGAAACATTTATTTGTGCAATAGATAGTCTATATGTTATAACGCCTAATACTCATTCATAGATGAATTCGGTGATGAATGCATACACTCTTCATGGTGCTTTTATATATTAGTATATCTTTTTCCTGCAGATGCATATCCTTTCTGTAAATGGCCCAGTAGTTGCGGCTGCAGGATCTGGAGACCTCTTGGCTGTTGTGACTCATGCTTCTGATTGCCTCTCCTCTGGTGAACAGGTCTAACTAGCTGTGTACGCCTGCTGTTTTTAATATACATTCTCAGACCTACATATTTCTGATAAGAAATTATTTTTGTTCAGATACTTGAGATAAAAGTTTTTAACATAAATGAGGCAACACAAACTATAAGTGGTCGCCTTCCCTTGACTCCATATTCTCATCTGACGTGGCTTGGGTTCAGTGAAGATGGACGACTTGGCTCTTTTGATTCCAAGGTAAATAAACTTGATTATTATTGTCATTGTTGTCATCCCTGTTGGTGTCCTGATCTATTTTAACACATGTATTTCAGGGAAACTTGCGAGTGTACAGTGACCAGTTCGGCGGTTCGTGGCTTCCTGTGTTCAGGTAACACCAGCTTTGTGTAAAAAAATATTTTACCACAGGAAAAAAGAAGGAAGCTTGTACTTAATCTGTGAGCATAATTTGATTTACTTTATTTAGACAATTGAAGGATTACTAGTAGAATAAACCTACAGACTTGTGCTTAGGTATAATTGTAGGAAAGGGTATGTGGACAACCATTCAACTGTCACAACTAACTAAACAGCTATATCAAAATGAAATAAAATACTATGCAATAAAATTGTGGATATGTTCACTATAGTTTAGATTGGTTGTGCATAAATTTGATGCAATTTGGGAATTGTTTAGCCACTGAAACAAGCACAAACCACTTGATGAATGACCAAATTGTATCAATTTGATAACAAGTCTATATAAACTATAAGGAACTGCAATTTTACTTCTCTTTATTTTGATAATTGTTTGATTGGTTGTCGCTGCTGCCAATCAAGTTTGTTGTCAATATAACCAATCTTGTAGTTCTAAACATAGCAAGGATTTGTATGCTACCTGTGCAGTGTTGAAAAAGCAAGGAAATCAGAAGATGAGAATTACTGGATTGTTGGGTTCAATGCAACAAAACTTTTTTGCATAGTCTGCAAATCACCTGAATCTTATCCTTCTGTAAGTGAACTTACTGGTTAAAGCTGCACATTATGATAAGGCTTTCGGTACCACCTGTCATGATGCTCTAGTCTTTTTTTCTTTTTTGAAGCTTGCATTTTGTTGTTTGAACTCAATTATTTTGGATTAGTTGAGCTTCAGTTAGGCATGTGATGATCAATTAACCTTCAATGAGCTTATATACTATTGGTATTGTATTGGCAGAAATTTTAGTGCCATATTAGTTGATTATAAACTATGTACTGAAGTGGAATAATATTAGTATCTACCTGTAATAGCGAAATTTGACATATTTGTGCAGTGCAGCCAAACTTGGGCATAATTACACCAACTAGAACAATGGATGGTCAGTTAGAAAAATTGGATTGGATTGAGGAAAATTACACTTGTGCAGAATAATTGAGGCTTAAGTGGAGCTTAATTTCACAATGCACATAGATTAGGTCTCAAATTTTGTCACCAAATGACATCTTTTGTATTCTTCAGGTGATGCCCAAGCCAGTGCTGACGATACTGGAATTTTCCTCTCCACTAGCATCATCTGATTTGGGGGCTGATGAGGTCGAAAATGAGTTCATGATGACCAATCTCCAACTATCTGAGGTACCAATAAGATTTTTGCATGCCTCTGAGTGACTGAGCGTCATATAGTAATTTACAACTTCGTTTTTTCTTTTACATCTTAGAGCAGTGCACATTTGTAATTTACATATTATTTTAGAAATTCTAGAGCAGAAACAGTTCACTAACCCCAAATGAATAAGCACTAGTTTCACATGTGCTCTTATGAAAGTATCAAATGTTACATAAGCTGCAGCACAGAGAAGAAATTGTGATCAACTCCTGTTCAGTGCATTCTCTGGTAAACAATGAGCATCTCTTGCACATTTTTCCCGCTCCTTGAAACAATGCACAATGTTACCTCCCTTTTTTTTAAAAAAATAAAAGTGTTGTATGAAATTGTTTGGGTATACAAGATCAAAGGTAAGTGAAAGTTCATACTTTAGTGGGCATTACTTATTTTGGTATTTTGGTATGCATGATATGCGATGCATTGTTGGGTTATAATGAGATTATTTTAAAAAATATTTTGTTGAAATATTCAAATGTGTCTCTCAGATAAGAAAGAAAATAAAAGATATGGAAGCATTTGGCCTAGATGTGACGACCTTGGATGATGAAGCATTCAGCCTCGAAGTAAAACTCGATCGATGCATCTTGAAACTTATTGCTAGCTGTTGCCACAGTGAGTATAAATTAATCATACAATTACAAATGACACAATATTTCTTTTTCTTGCTGTACTTGCAAATTGCATATCGTGTTTATCATTTCCTGAGAAGAACCAACATTTCTTTGGTTAATTTTTGCAACCGCAATAAAAAGCTCAGATGCAGAAAAATATTGGAACTCCTGGATAGGTTATGATTGTTTATTTAAAACTGAAAAAGGCAGCAACGAAATGTGTTGTTAACTTCATCTTACTGAGTTGTGCATCCATTGTCTGATTACAGTAAATCTAATGCTGAGTCTGCAAATTACTCAAAATTTTGGGTTTTGGTTGAAAGAAAATAAAATCAATTGCACTATTTAATAAGGTGTTCTTGATTCAACTGCAAAGGTAAAGCAGTTCAATCCACTAATGTAATAAATGATGTGTTCCTTAAGTTCCAATTAACCATCAAATATATTTCAATTGAACAAGAGTCACTAATTAACTATTCAGTCTTTGATTACCATCAAATGGACAACTAAGCACCACAACAACGAATATAAGTTTATTAAAGAAACAAAAAAGTTCGAGAAGTATTTAATTATTTTTATTAATTTACCTTTCTTTGTTATAATTTGTTTGAAGGTGATAGGCTGGTGCGGGCAACAGAGCTAGCTAGGTTACTTAATACTCAGAAATCATTAAAAGGAGCAATAACAATTGTAACAGCATCTAAGCTTCCCATATTGCAAGAGAAATTCAGTTGTATTCTCGAGGTTAGTACATTTTTTTTCAGAGGATCAACACGTCGAACATTTTATGCAAAAAGCTACCTAATATGGTCAAAGGAAAATTCACATACACCGGTCCGGCTAACTTGTTTGGGAAATGAAGCATATTTATTGCCTTTCTAGTACATTACTGGTCATTCTCTGCCTGATAACCTCTCTGTGCATGTTGGATATGGCATGACTGGTATTGAAAAAAATATAAATTTTATCTTTTTACTGAATCATTGCATTTTCCTCAGGAAAGAATGTTAGATGACTCAAAGACACCAGAGCCGATTCCAATTGTTAGATCCAACAGAAAAGCATCAAACACGATTCAACCCCCAGTCAGGTTGTCTCCCATGATGGAAAGAACTCCAGATCTCAATAATCGAACACCAAACACCATTAAACCACAAATCAAGTCATCACCAGCATCGGAAACCCTGAAATTGGTTAAACCTCACTCATCCATCCGAGAAAACCTAGCCCAAGGAGAAGAAGTTTCAAAAGATAGAGAACTAGGAAAGTTGGAGAAACTGGCTACATTTGTTAAGGTAAAAGGTAATGTCACTAGTGAAGTTGCTGGTAAAGAAGGAAGTTCCAGTGCAACGGAAAATGCGAAGCCTGAGTTAAAAATCCCCATAAATCCTTTTGCCAAGGTTAAGAAGGTTACATAAATTCTGGAATTTAGAGTGCTAATCATTTTTACTAATTCCTATTTGTAATTACTTTTTTTACTGAGTCTTCTTGCAACTAGATTGTGTGATCCAGATCTTGTCACTAATATTACCTTGGATATGCAATTTTTTTATTTGCTTCAACTTGTACGGATAGGCAACAGACATACGATGGTCAAGTTGGGTTCAAAACTCGCAACTAACACGCCATGCTGACATACGATGGTCAAGTTGGGTTCAAAACTCGCAACTAACACGCCATGCTAATATTGTGCCATCACCATCAGATATATGATAAGTAGTTTTTAAACGATAGAAATTATAACAGTATGATTTGTATATTAACTAGGGAAGCAAGTGCTTTGATGCTTGGTCGATGTATGATTTATTTATTTAGAAAGGGAACCAAATTATAAATCAAATGTATTTAAAAACTTGTTCAGTGAATATAGTAAAAAAAAAACAATTGTTATGCTCTGTACAAATCACAACACAATTTAACATACATATACAGTTTCTCCACTTTTCACATCACATTGCCGAAAAAAGAAAAGTGGGCCAACACCGGGTTCATGTTCTCTTCGTTCTCAACTGATTCTGATTGGGTAGTTTAATTCTTATCTTCCAGTTCCTGTCCCTTTGCAAGAGAAATCATCTGCCTACGCCCTGAGCATGACCTTGATCTACCTCTGTGAGGCCGCTCCTAAGCTAGCCATCGACCTTTGGTCGAAGATCTATATCGTGGATTAATAATTTCTCCCGTTGCAAAAGTTCTCGTCCTTAATCCCGGCATTTCTCATAGTCTGGATTATCATCTGCCGGCAGTTCATACCGGCACAAAGGGCACGTGTTTCGCACATTCAACCATGGTTTGATACAATCCTCATGATAACAATGTGTACATGGCAATGCAGTGAGCCTCTCGCCGATCCTAATCTCCTCCTTGCACACTGCACAAGGAACCTCGCTCCCGCACGGCTCCTCTTTCGATCGAATAGTGGAGCGCAGACTGGCAACTGCTGATCTGGCAGCTGGCCTGGGCCGGCAAGTATCCTCTGGAAACATAGGTGCCGGAGCTGATCTAGACGGGGCCCAGTCAGGTACGTCAAACACTTCTTCGTCTTCATAATTAACCGCAGCATATGGGTTCTGACCAAGTGCTGACAGAAGCATTAAGCGCGCGGTGATCCTGTCGGATTCTTCATCTACACCATATCTATAACTAGAAGCCATTGGAGATGCTTTCGTGTACTAGAACAAGTAGGTAATGGAGAGGTTTGAGAAGAAGGGAATGGGGTATTTTAGAGTTGGTTGGGAATTGAAGAATTGACGTGGCCGCTTGGATAAGGACTATCTTATTTTTGAACGCCTATCTTTACTCCATCCGAGCCACGAAGATAATTATTACCTGACGTGGACACTGCGAAGCAAGGATTTTTAGGCATTCTGTTGCTGATTCCCTGTTGTTATTTATCTAATAGTTTTCTAATTTAGATCGAAATTTGTCTATTCAACATTAGTTAATATTTTTCATCTGATATTTGATCTGATTCAATATACTCTTGGCTCCATAATAAAAAAAAAAAATTGTAGCATATTTGTTTGCAGGCTTACCACGTAAGTTGTGCCACAGAAGAACTTGACTATTTTGAGAAGAGTATAAAGAGCTGGTCTTATTAGGCCTGTTTCTCTATATACAATGTACCCATATCCGCACCGGATAAGACCGATGTTGGAGTTGAGAATGCAAATCCATAATGCGAATCGATATCCGCTAAAGTTAGTGCGAATTTCAATATTTCATTTATCTGTACCAAAATAATTATTAATTTTTTTTTTTCGATTATTGTTTGCACACTCTCAACTAACAAATACTGGAATTTAAAACACGCAAGTGTCTTAACCAATTGCGCTAGCAGCGCTAGACAATAATTATTGGCTTTGAGTCTTAATTGGACTGGGTAAAGATAGGAACGTCCGTGGAAACATGTCAAATTAAGAAACAGCTTGCCAAGGGTCGCATTGGTCGATATCGTAGAATTATGTTGTGATATGGCTGGAGTCTGGAGTCTGGACACGACTAAGCACGTAGGATTTTTTTTTTTTTTTTTTTTACTTTTTTTCTTTGCTTGTAAAGAGCTGAGCGTGTGGAAATATTTTTAATTGGGATCTTCTTTAATGAACAAGAGATTTTAATTACAAATTTTGGAAATAATAAGTACTTTTCAAAATTAAATAAGAATGGTCAGAATTTCAAATTTCGATTGCGAATATTTTTCTTGACATAATATTAGAAAAAAAAATTACTGAGATCGGATTTTCATACTCGACCCTTATTAAAAAAAAATGTTGGATTTCTATGTCCCGGCATTTCTATCAAGAATGAGACTTTTGAATTTCGGAGTTCGAATTATTTTATTTTCAACTCATAAACGAGTATGGGTAGAAGTTTCATATTCAGTTTTTTTCTGAATTTGAAAATTTTTATTTGTTTCGCTTAGAGATTTAATATAAAATTTCTTGTTTATGGATAAAAGATATCGGTTTGATAGGTGGAGATGAGCTGCAATCTATAGGTTGGCAATGACACGTCCGCTACAAATCAGCATTTAGTCAAGATGGGCACAGCTTTCGGTGCGATGCATATTGGATGGCCTCGTTTTTTTTATCTATTTGACTTGGTAGCTGGTGCTTGTAAATTAATCAACTATTGTCGAAGTATAACAAAGTGGATTTTTTTATACCTCAAAAAAAAAAATAACAAGTGGTTTTTGAATGATTTTTATGCGACTGCCTGTATGAAACTTTGCTAAGATAGGTCATCTGCAATTCTGTATAACTTGCTACACAAAAACCGCGATAATTCGAGTGCAGTAGATCTGCCATCTGCGAGAGCTTTTTTTTTTTTTTGAATTACATCTGCCAGAGCTACTACTAAATCTAAAACCCCTCTCATTCCATTCACGTGCTAGTGGGTCCAACGTGTTATCAAAAAAAAAAAAAAAAGGTGGGTCCAACGTGGCTTTGAGTGGAGTTCCGCTTCTCCGTTTAAAATCAACACGTTTCGATTTTTTTTTTTTTTTTTTTTGCCCTTTTCCGATTTCTTGACGACTCCAACAGTTCAACTTGACTAAAGTCTCCAAGAGAGGAATCCAAGCAAAATGTCTTCTGATTCTCCGAAGAGCTTCATTTCCCACTGTGTAACTAAATAGGGCGGACAACGAGTTAGTTAATCATATTTTATCAAAATTTGAATCCAACTCGTTAATTGCAGGTTAAAAGAAATTATTAATTAACCATCTATCATCCAACCCAATCTATCGATTTTTTAATATATATAACCAAGTACCCAACTCAACCCATCAAATTTTTATATATACGGATTTAACGGATTAAACGCAATTGACGGATTTAAATTTTGATTAAAGAAAAATACACACATAAATAACATAAAGATAATTCAACATATAAATATATAACACATAAAATAGATCATACTTAAGATTAATTGATCTAAACAAATATAATGTGGTTGCTAATATAAAATTTATAACTCAATCTAGAGTAACAGATTGGGTCAGATGGGTTGAACAGATTGAATAGGTTGGCGGTTTTTTTTTACACTATAGAACTTAACAAAATCCGGACCGAATTTGAACCACTTCTGATTGTTCTTTCCGTCTAACATCTTCATTCAGCATTTTTATAGAAAAATATATCTTAAGTTCTTAACTTTTAATTATTTGGAGTATTTTTTATATCCAGTCTCTAAATGGTTTTTTAGATATACTAGCCAGCGACTGACAAGTGGAAAAAAAAAAAACTAAAAAAAGAAAGTAAACAATAACAAGGCTAAGAGCAGAGCGATATCAACAGTTTTTTCAGAAATGCCATTGCTTCGGTGGAAATCCATTATGCAACATGCACAGGCAATCGTTGCTTTCGTCAAAAGATCCGGTTGTTTCTCTCCAACCAGGTGGCCCATAGAGCTGCCGCTAGTTGTGTGCACTTTTCTTTATTTCCTCTAAACTGTGCGAAGGATAGTAGGAGACAGTCTAGTTCTGAAATCGAGCTGGTAGCAGAGATGAGGTTCAGCTATCTCTTAATTGAAACAACAAAAGGGCACTCGATAAACAGATGGAGAGAAGTTTCAAGTTGGTTTTGCTGGCACAAAGCACATCCATGTTGCACTGTAATGCCTCTCCTTTGCAATTGTTGTTGCATTAACAATCTATTTGAGCCCAGCAAGAACAGAAAATGTCTTCGTATTTGGAGGTACAGAGAGTTTCCAAATGAAAGCCAACGGTGACCTCACTTTTCCCGCAGTTGCGAGTGCTTTATAGCAAGAGGAGACAGTGAAAGAGCCATTGGAGTTCCACTTGCATACTAGATGATCTTGAGCATTAGTATAAACGATTTGCCATGGTAGAGACCTCTTGAGTGAATGGTGCAGGGAAAAGTGCGAAATCCTTCCAGAAAGAAGTGCGAAATTCGTTTCCCAAGGTTATAATTCCAACTCAGGTGACCCCTATTTCCGTCTATAAACCAACCTATGCTGTTGTCCTTTAGTCTGGCCACCGAGCTCCGCCTTCCACCCGTGCAGTACAATTCCAACTCAGGTGACCCCTATTTCCATCTATAAACCAACCTATGCTGCTGTCCTTTAGTCTGGCCGCCGAGCTCCACCTTCCACTCCAATCCAAAACCCTAATAATTCTCCCATTACCTCCATCAAAACTCCAATTTCACCCCCTAAGACAATCATGGCACCTGACGGGCCGGAGGAGCTCAATTTTCCCCCTCCATCTCTGACCCAGCTTGGAGCTCGCGCTGCTTCCGCTGCTTTAAGAAAGGCCATAGCAAGAAGATCTGTCGCAGCCTCCCCCGCTGCGCCATCTGTGGGTGCCAAGGACACCCCTATGAGAAATGTCGTAAGGCGGGTTCGAGAAAGCCTGTGGAGACCCCGCCACCACCTCAGTCGCCTCCAGCAAACAAGTCCATTACCCACCTTGAGCTAGACTTTCTTGACCTCCTTGACACGCAGAACAGTCTCACTGACCATGCACACCTCACTTCAGATGATGAAAGGGTCGAGCAAATTGAGTGCTACATCTCTAGAGACCAAGCTCACTTTGCTGAGGTAGCTAATCTCTCCAAAGCTTTAGTGCTCTCTTTACCGGAGGACTTTAATTGTGATCTCTCTTGATGAGGTGGCTGGCTACGTAGCTTCTATTGGCTACGTACAGTCATGATAAAATCTGTATCTTTACAGATTACGCACAAGATCTTGGAGGATACTATTTGCATATTACTTGATTCCTAAGGATGGATTTTTCATGTATAGCAAGAAATATTGTGCTATTTTGTTGTTTCTGTTTCTAGTTAGTTTCCTTCTAAACAATTGTGCTGTAGCTATAAAACAAGAGGTGTATTGTCGTATATTGTATCAATAAGAGAAATTCTGTTTGTCAATTCTTCTAATTTTATTATGGTATCAGAGCACTAAATCCATGGCTAATGATAAAACCCCATCTGATTCAACCAACACAGAAGTTAAATCTATGGATGCATCTAATCCATATTACCTACACCACTCAGACAACCCTGGTTCTATATTGGTCTCTGAACCCTTAACTGGAGACAATTATGCCACTTGGAGCCGTGCCATGATAATGGCTCTTAATGCTAAAAACAAATTAGGATTCATTGATGGTACTATTGAGAAACCTAAAGATACAAAGACACCTGATTACTCTCTCTGGACCCGCTGTAATCATATGGTCCTTTCATGGTTACTAAATTCTTTAGATGGCGTTTTGGCGAGTCACGCAATCTATGCTGAAACCGCTGCAGAAGTGTGGACTAGTCTCAAAGAGCAATTTTCACAGGGAAATGCTCCAAGAATTTTTCAAATTAGACGAGCCATCTCTACACACACCCAAGACCAAAGTTCTGTTGTTATCTACTACAACAAATTGAAGTCATACTGGGATGAATTGGCGTCATACTTGCATATGCCCACCTGTACTTGTGGGGCTGTCAAAGAACTCCGTGACTGTGAGCAGCAAGAAAGGATCATGCAATTTCTCATGGGATTAAATGAAACTTATACCGCTATACGAGGTCAGATCTTATTAATGAATCCTTTACCTTCATTAAATCAAGCATATGCACTAGTCCTACAAGAAGAAAAACAAAGAGAAATTGCCTCGCCTATTGCTCAACCACAATCAGCTGCACTGTTTGCTAACACCGACAGCACACCTACCCGTGGTCGTGGTCGCGGCCGTGGTGGTGGTGGTCGCGGCAAAGGTCGGGGCCGTGGAACTCTTTCCTGTGATCACTGTGGTAAAAGTAATCATAATATTGACACATGTTATGAATTGCATGGATACCCTCCAGGTCATAGATATTCCAGACCCGAATATTCTAAAAATCAAGATGAGAAAACAAGGTCGGTTGGAAATGAGAAGGGACCCAAGGCGATGCAATCCAGTGCACCTTCTTTTACTCACGAGCAATATGAGCAGCTTCTAGCTTTACTTAAAGGAGGTACTTCACAATCAACAGCAAATGTAGCAGGTATATCAATTTGCAACTCAGCTCTTTCCAATTCCTGGATCATAGACACAGGTGCTACGGACCACATGGTCTCTTCTCCATCCATCTTACAAAATCCAGATTACAATTCCATGTTACAACCCGTCAAACTTCCCAATAATTCCTTTGTTGATGTGTCAGCAATAGGCTCAGTTTCTTTTGGGCCTAATTTCTCTCTGAATAATGTTCTTTGTGTACCTTCATTTGACCTAAACTTGCTATCTGTTAGTAGAATAACTAGTGCTCTAAATTGTTCTGTCAGATTTTTTCATGATCATTGTGTGTTACAGGACTTGGCTTCGAAGAAGACGATTGGAGTGGGTAGGCAGCAGAATGGATTGTATTGCATTGAAGCCTCACCAACACAAGCTTTAGCAATTAATACCCATGACCCTGATCTTTGGCATAAGCGACTGAGACATGTTCCTCAAGCTCGTCTCAAAAGTTTATCATTACAATTTCCAGAAATTTCTTTTAAAACTTCTACTGTTTGTGATGTCTGTCATCTAGCCAAGCAAACTAGACTCCCTTTTGGTACTAGTGTCATTTCTTCTAAAAATCCTTTTGATCTCTTGCACTGTGATGTTTGGGGACCGTTTTCTGTTTCTTCACATTCAAATGCTCGTTACTTTTTAACTATTGTGGATGATTTCTCTAGATGCACATGGGTTTATTTGATGAACAATAAATCTGAAACAAAATTACATTTAAAATCATTTTTTTTACATGTAAGAACTCAGTACAAGACCACAATCAAGAAGGTTCGCACTGATAATGAGACTGAATTTTTATCGAATGAAACTCAACTTCTTTTTCAAGATCTTGGCATTGTCCATGAATGCACCTGTGTTTACACTCCACAACAAAATGGAGTGGTTGAACGAAAGCACCGTCATATTCTTAATGTTGCTCGTGCTTTGAGATTCGAGGCTCAGTTGCCAATTGAATTTTGGGGTGAAAGTGTTTTAACCGCAGTTTATTTAATCAATAGAGTACCAACATCAATTTTACTTGGAAAAACACCATATGAAGTTATGATTAAAAGAAAACCATCTTACTCTCGTCTTCGTGTTTTCGGTTGCTTATGCTATGCCAAAGTCCCTGTTCCACATACTAAATTTGATGCACGTGCCAGGAAATGCATTTTTATCGGTTATCCTTTTGGACAAAAAGGCTACAAAGTGTTTGATCTAGAATCCAAAAGCATTCACGTTAGTAGAGATGTTGTGTTTTATGAAACAAATTTTCCTTATGCAACAAATCCTGCTCAGTCACAACATGAACCAGTCATTCCAATTCCAAGCTTTGAAGATGACATACAGAACCAAAATATTGAAACCAACACCCAAGAAAATGTAGTAACAACCAATCCAAATCATGACAATGAACAACCCAATGATGAACCACCTGCTATCATACGCAGATCAGAAAGGCAAAAACAAAATCCACCTGGCTTCGTGACTATCATTGCAATCTAACTCAGCTGCCCACTCAGTCCTCTCTGACTTCTTCGCTGCCAAAGCACCAGAAAGGTACAAGCTATCCTTTGTCTCAAGTCGTTTCATATGACCGACTTTCTCCTAACCACCGCTCCTTTGTAGCATCTATTTCCACGAATTTAGAACCAGGTACATTTGCTGAAGCAGTGAAGGATCCAAACTGGCGTGAAGCTATGATGACCGAGCTTAATGCTCTAGAGAAAAACAACACATGGACACTTCTTGATCCACCTCCAGGGAAACAACCAATCGGTTGTAAATGGGTCTATAAAATCAAATATCGGTCAGATGGTTCCATTGAGCGCTACAAAGCACGGCTTGTAGCAAAAGGTTACAATCAAAAGGAAGGACTTGACTACCACGAGACTTTTGCCCCAGTTGCAAAGTTAGTAACAGTAAGATGTCTCCTTGCCATTGCAGCAGTTCGAGGATGGTCATTACACCAATTAGATGTTAATAATGCATTCTTGCACGGTGATCTCGATGAAGAAGTTTACATGACGCTTCCTCTAGGATATGGCAAACAGGGGGAGAAGAAATGTTGTCGACTCAACAAATCTCTTTATGGATTAAAACAAGCCTCCATAAATTGGTTTGCCAAATTCACTTCTGTGATAGAGGAAGCTGGCTTCATACAATCCAAGGCTGATTATTCACTCTTCACTCGATCTAGAACAGATTCCTTCACAGCAATACTTGTTTATGTTGATGATATAATTATAACAGGAGATAATACAGAGGTCATCTCTTCTCTCAAAAGATTTCTTAATTCCAGATTTCATATTAAAGATCTTGGACCTCTGAAATATTTCCTTGGTATTGAAGTGGCACGATCAAAGGATGGAGTGTGCATTTCCCAGCGAAAATACACTTTGGATATTCTTGATGAAATGGGACTTCTCGCTGCTCGGTCTGTGGCAACTCCTATGGAGCAGAACTTACAACTCAATACACAAGATGGGGCAGTACTAAATAATCCTTCTTCTTATCGGCGATTGGTTGGACGACTAATTTACCTTACTATTACTCGTCCAGATATCACATATGCAGTTCATCGGTTGAGTAAATTCATGCATCAACCGAAGAAGCCACATCTTCAGGCAGCCTTGAGAGTTCTTCGATATCTTAAAGGCAGCCCTGGACAGGGACTTATGTTCCCAATTTCATCGTCACTTCAATTGAGATGTTTTTGTGACTCTGATTGGGCTAGTTGTCCTGAATCACGCCGCTCAACGACTGGATATTGCATCATGCTGGGAAGTAGCCTTATTTCATGGAAGACCAAACAACAATCAACAGTTTCTCGTTCTTCAGCAGAGGCGGAATATCGCTCTATGGCTAATACAAGCTGTGAGATTACTTGGTTACGTTACCTATTACACGACTTGGGTGTTTCACATAACAAGCCTGCATTGCTTTTCTGCGACAACCAAGCAGCTCTTCACATCGCTGCTAATCCTGTTTTTCATGAGAGAACGAAGCATATCGAACTTGACTGTCATGTTGTAAGAGAAAAGGTGAAGTCTGGAATACTTCGTACAGCCTATATTCGCACTTCACAACAACCTGCTGATTTGTTCACAAAAGCACTTGGTAGAGCTCAACACCAGTATTTACTGAGCAAGCTGGGAGTGTATGACATACACTCACCACCTCGAGGGGGAGTGATAAAATCTGTATCTTTACAGATTACGCACAAGATCTTGGAGGATACTATTTGCATATTACTTGATTCCTAAGGATGGATTTTTCATGTATAGCAAGAAATATTGTGCTATTTTGTTGTTTCTGTTTCTAGTTAGTTTCCTTCTAAACAATTGTGCTGTAGCTATAAACAAGAGGTGTATTGTCGTATATTGTATCAATAAGAGAAATTCTGTTTGTCAATTCTTCTAATAAACCTTCAGCTTTGCGGGTGGGCTCCATCAATGGTGGCCGTTACCTCGTGCAACCTCCAGAGCACATTTCTGCCTATGACTTGGCCATGGTTTATCCACAACATTTCTGGGATATTGGCTTCAAAGTCACACTTTGGTCTCCAACCACTGGAGTAAGTATTGAGATACCTCGATTCAAGACTTGGATTAAGGTCACCAACCTTGAACCCCATTTTTACAGGGAGGATTATCTAGTTCAAATGGTAAGTCAATTTGGGGTCTACCTTGGTACCATTACCAATGAGAAATCGAGAAATCTCTCTTACTGGAAGGCAACCATCGCAACGCCTGATTTGAGGAAAATCCCACGCCGAGCAATGCTATTTTCAGGACCTCCTTAGTACCCAGTTTACATCTCGGTGCACCCCCGTTTGCATTCTCTAAATGTTACATCATACATAGGACTTCACATTTGGCGATAGCGAATAGAACGAGATTGCCCAATAGAACAAAGTCAAAACCAAATATCTAGAGTCAAGTGACTAAACTTGTATAGTCGTGTATTAAAACCTAACATGTAACAACCAAATCAGGTATCTTGCCTAATTAATACTTTAATAGAGGGCCATTAAACCATTATCAAACAAACCCTTCATATCTAAGTTCTAACAGTACAAGCCCAATTGTGTTTTAGATAAGGCCTGTAGGCTGTAGGAATAGTCAAAGCCCAATTTATCAAAGCACCAATGAAGCATTCCTTCACTGGACATCTCCGCTGAAAATCCAGAAGAGGATTCCAACATCTAAACCTCGAACGACACTTGATCCCTCCAGTCTCTCTCCACGTCCGGATCTGAGAGAGAGAGAGAGAGAGAGAGAGAGAGGGAGGGAGGAGAGATGGGGAGGGAAGTGGCGGAGAGCTGCATAGACGGCGTGATAATAGAGATGGTGTCAGCTTACGCCACGAGATTCTATTCTTCGAAACCTGATCTCGCGGCTCGTCGGATCGAAGCCATCGGCTTTCAAGTGGGCCATCAGTTGTCCGAGCGGTATCTCACCTCCTCTCCTTTTCTCATGTATAGTTCATTATCTAACTCTCTTGCGTTATAACGTTCTGGGTTTTTGGAATGAGGTCGCATTATCAGTCAGGAATAAGACGACTGTTGTTTTCATCGGTATTGTTCAATTCCTCGTATTATTTGGGCCTTTTACTCATTTGTTTTTACTCTCCAGTTGTTCCATAAAGTGCCACTTGGTCGTGCATATATGATTTATGCCTCGATTGACCCCATTTTTCTCTGATCAGACTTTGATTTTCCTTAATTGTACAATAAAGAATTTGCTAAGCATGTCCCATTAAGCATCATATAAGAGAGAACAAAATGATCGAGTGCGAAGGTTACTGACTGATACGGCAACACAGTCTTATAGCAATTATTGGGTTTGAGGGCATTACCATTCAAATAATAGCATCTTTATTTACCAAGCTTTTAAAAAGTTTTTAGCGGAATTAACATCAGGGTTTCATTTAAGTTCAATAATTAAGCTGCCGAGGAACTGTAATATGACATTTTTAAAAAATCTATATTTGTTGTTTTATAAGGCCAAATTTTTTACAACACTTCTTACTTATAATAATAACATTATAGAATATTAATTTTACATTTCTAATATCATAATGGGTAAAATAGTACTTGAATTACTACAAACTCTCAATTCTCAAAGCAAAGAAGTAACTAACTTGATTAATACTACAAGATCTCAAAGCAAACTAGTATCTAGCTTGGTTAATACTATAAGGTCCAAAACCAAAGCTCCAAGGTAATACTTAGCTCAAATCCACAAAATCCATTAAATTCATTTCCTGGTTCTTGCTTTTTTATTATTAATGCGTAGCACTTTCAGAGCTAAATTTATCTTTTTTCTTTGGCACTTAATGATCGGAATATGTTAAATCTGTTTTCTTGGAGATTTTTATTTCCAGGAGTCAAATTTTACTAATCGGTTCGATCACCATTTAATCACACATGTCAAAAGCTTCCAATTTACAATGTATATATTTTTTTGGAAACTAATGGGGGAGCGCCCGCCTCTTTTCATTAACATGAAAAGACCCTTTATACAATCAACACTATTATTCTCCAACAAAACAAATATCTACTTAACTCCACATCCCAACCAGCCTATTACCAGTAACCCTCTACCTACAAAACAGAACTACAGACTTGCCTTAATCACCAAGCCCGTTGTTCAACCAAAACTCACAAATATTCAACACAACTCAACCAAGGAACCTGTCATATCTCTCAAATCCCACATTAATACTAAAGTTGTAACACTTTCAGAGAGCAAGTCCACACACGAAAACAACATAAAAGTGGTCAATAGTACATCAGGAACTGAGAACAAACAAGTAATCCATTATTAAAACGTCATCCACCTGGTAGCATTGAAGCTCATTCTCTGTTGCTAGAGGGACACTGAAACTTTACTGATATTTTATTTTTCCCTTTTGTTGTCTATTTTTTCCCCTTAAAATTTAATAAAGCTACACAATGGAGAGACCAAGGTTTGCTGATCACTTGGAGGCAATAAAGTTCATATGCAAGGATTTCTGGTCCGAGCTCTTCAAAAAACAAATTGATAACTTGAAGACTAATCACAGAGTAAGTGAAAAAGCAAGTCACCATTTCAAACAAAATGTATGTTTCCCTCTCTAATTTAGAAGTTTTCCTGGCATCCTTTGAGGTTTAGCTAGATTTATAACTTGGAGTTAAATAGTTAAATTTATGCATAATTTTTACTGTTTCATTTTGAGCACAAAAGACAATTGCATCCATCTCAAATTTTGAAACTTGTTAAGAGCCAAGTATCGAGAGGTTTCTAACTTTGAATACAAATTGCAGATTAAGTTGAATTTAAATGGTTTTTTTCCTTTTTGAGAGGGCAGTGTGTGTGCAGTTTAGAACAGATTACCTGTTTCTATTTTCTGCTTTCTTCGAAAGGCCATCACAGATTGTGAGAACATTACACTTCTGTTCCTGGGAAATTTGAAATTTCACAGATCTCTTGATATGTTGCTCCTGTTTAAATTAACCATATGGCTAGGCAATTAGCTACCTTTATCATTTTGTGCTGCATTTTTGCAAAAGGTGCAGCTTCAAGTTTTTCCAGGGGTAGCCTGTAATCTTCCTTTGCATTTGTTATTTTGTAGGGCACATTTGTTCTGCAAGACAACCACTTCAGGTGGCTGACACGAATCTCTTTGGATCCAGCGGCGGTGGCAAATAATGATGCAACCTCAGAGAGCGAATCAGGTGCTGACAGTGGGGCTCAGATGACAAGCATGCTGCTATACTTCCCTTGTGGTATTATTCGTGGGGCCCTCACTAACCTTGGCATCTCCTGTGCTGTTTCCGCCGACATGTCAAACCTTCCTGCTTGTAAGTTCCCTTCTGATACATGCTAGTGTGCAGTTTGTGTGTTTTAGTGTTTTTTTCTCGGGTTTTGTGAAAGTCTTGTGGTTTGGTAAATAGGGAAAATTTTGAGTCGATAAATTAGGCAATACTAATTTGTTTCCATTGCACAAATCGGGGTCAATTTGATGCTACTCTGTGCTTGATTGAGCATGTAGCTGTATTGAGCAATAAAAGGAGGGTATTGAATTGATTTAAACTATATGTGCGATAATTGTATATTCAGGGATTAATTGAATTGATTTAGAGAAAGGTGTATCATCCCATTCCAATTGGGTGTTGGTACCGGTGCATGCCGGTAGTATTTCCTTTGGGGTGCTGATCTGACAAGGACTTTCTAGTATTTTCCTATTTTTTGGATTGCCTCGGATTAAAACACTAGTTGAGCTTTAATTCCTGGTTGTTGGTTTAATTAAAGCTAAATCAGAATTGAGGGTCTAATGGTGTTTACTTGAGCAACCATTGGTAACTTTTTACTAGATTACATAAAGGTCTGTAGTACACTGGTATCTGCAACCTCAATTGTTATCTGTATGTACTTTGATGATTTCTTTATTTCCAATTCTTGTTTTATGCCAGGTTCATTTGTGATACGCATTAAGGCATAAAGAAAACAAGATTAGAGTGCTGGCTCTTGTAATATTGTGCTCTTTTTAGTAGAATGGGAATTTAGTGCTTGTGAGTCTTTTGGGCAGGTAGTTAAATTTAATGTTTATTCTATATCAATTGATATACATTTTTATATTTCCTCACATGCGTCTTAATGTTATGGAGCGTCATGATTTTCATGTGAATATATTTTTTGTATGTTCTGCCCGTTTGTATTTGCCATTGTTATTATTAGGTTGGTCTACTGAAACTCTTTTGCAGGAATTATGATTTATAAGCATTTACATAACGTTTTACATGTAAATTTTGGCTTTTATGAAGTTGCTTTGGGTAACCTTCTTTTTCTTTGAACAACTTTGAAGTTTCTAAACAACGAGATTACTTACACTAAATAATTTGGAGAGTACTTAAATAGATAGATGTAATAACATTATTGGTAATCTCAATCTCGTCAACTAGATATTAAAAAATTGTTCGGAGAAAAATGAAGGGTTTCAAAGCTCCTTTTTTTCTCGTTGCTAAAATTGAAGACTTGGAACGAACGGTCAAGTGAATTGACAAATGTACCGTTTGGGCCTGTATCAACGGAAATGTTATTTACATAGAATTATGGTTACAAATTTCTTGCAAAGGGATAGTATGCTCCCCAGGTGTTCCTTCTAGCAGAATGATAAAAATCGTTAAAAAATGTCAGAAAAATGGATACTAAACAACCTAATATTGCAAATGCACAACTCTACAAATTAGATCATCGTCTCAAATTTGTCGAGTTTTTTCACTCTTTGCATTGATCGTGCCACTAGCGCCAGCATCACACCTGTATTTTTACACAGAATCATCCATCTTTTTTCTTTACAAAGAAATCGGTACGAAAAGAAGTGAGAGAGAGGGGCTTTATACCAGCACCAACAAATGAGCCATTAGCAAAAAGTTGGTTGCCTTGACTGTTCAACGTGACCCCAACATTCAAGAGGGTCCCACCTAATGCTGTATACATTGTCGCCATCTGTAATATTGTTGCCTTCCTTGCCGCTCTCTCTGACTTTTGAGAGAGAGAGAGAGAGAGAGAGAGAGAGAGAAGAGTATTAGAATAAGAATTTAATGCAAATCTGGCATGTACAAGCAACATGACAACGGAGTACAACTAGTCGATATTGTCATCGTGCAACTAAAGATTTTATTAAGCTGAGAGACAGCAAAAGAGGAAAGGTGCAATTTTAGATACTAAACCAGTTCCTTTTGATAAAAAGAAAAGTTTTGCATTATAACATAAGATAAATAAATGGATGCATTCGCAATACCTCAAGCACTCTGACGCGTAACTTAAGATCACCCGACTCAAGCTGCTGCACAAAGTCCTCTATTTTCTGGACGCGGTATGGCATTGAAATAGTGGAATTTCTAGCCTAATTTTAATACAAAAATAATCTGTAAAAATTGGACAAGTTTCCCACTAGTAGCTAGATAGTTCAAGTCTTTAATAAAAGTTAAATTCCAGAGGAAATGATAAGAAAAGGAAAACTAACATCATTAGCTTGTTTTCTGATCTCCTCTACAAGTTCTACGCCACCAGGTCGTTTCTGCTTCAAGTCAAGTAGCTCCTAATATATAATAGATAAAAAGATGTTTGTCAATAACATTTCATGAACTGGTTTTCAGCTTCATATTTTTAAAGAGAGGAGAGATGCTTTTTGCTCGCAAGGCTTCCCCAGCAAAAAAAAAAAATGCAGACCAAATGAAAATCTTAATATGAAAGATTAACAATAAACCTTTACTCTTCAATTTATTTGTAAGCATTCCACTAATAAATGAACTTTGTACTAACAATTAACAGCCCTCAACTTATGAAGTGGGAACCACGTACTGACAAATGCCAACCAAGCTCTGTATAAAGTGTGAACCATGCATACTGATTGGTTTTGACTTGCCTAGCCTAGAATGACTTATAGGAAGGATACCTATTGCTACTGTGGCACCGATATAACAGTGAAATGTATGAATAATAATTCCCACAAAAGATCTGGGGCAAAACAAAATCATGGTCTTAGCAAATCTCACAAATAAAAACTACATAGCTCCAGAAACAAACCTGTGCATAAGGCGCAGCTACTTTGACAAAGGAAAAGTCTGGATCTAGTGTATATCCAATACCTACATGTCACCATATTTTGAAGTTGGGATATCAATTTACAATTTTCATTTCAATGTTATTCTTTTTAACTTTCTTCAGGAACTCAAATTTGCATTGCTCTTAAACAAATATTTAAATTCAAAAGCTTGATTATAATTTTCCTACTATTCAACTATTTTTTTTTTCCATTTGTATATAAAAAAACCTTTATAATAAAAAGTTTACGCCTTTAGCAATTAAACAGTAAACAATAAGACTCAAAATTGCATGGGAAACATTCAGATAATTTACTAATTGCAGAAGGACAACGGTGCTAACCCTCAAGTGTAGAAAAAGCCCTTATGACAAAGGTAAATGTAGATGGAAACCGGAAAGGCTGGTCTTGAGCAATTGCAAACAAGTCCTGTAAAAGGTCAATGGCTGAATGCCTGAATCAACTCAAGTCGGGTTGGAACAAATAACTAGAAAGTAGAAATTAAACCAAAATTGTTAGCTGTAGATTTAACCTCTCCAATTGCAGCTAGAGTTTGTTGCTGATCTGGGCTCTGACTTAGTAGATTGTCTAAGAAAAATTTAACAGACCTCCTTACCTAGTTCAGACATAATAAGCCAGTTAGTTACAAATAAAATCATTCTCAAACCTAGAATATACCCTTAGTCAACGAGTATGGAAACTTAATCTATCTTATGCAACCCTCTTAGTGTTGTATTCTTACGCTCCATTTCATTAAGAAAAATGCAAAAACAATACCAAGGTAAATCAAAATATATTAGGAGGATACATACGAAAATAACATGCAATTTAATACTTACAGGAGAAAGGTCACCAGTCGGTTGGAGAGCTTCCAGTTCAATCAGACTCTTAATTACCTGGACGAATGAAATGAGTCATTCATTATTCTTGGCCATTAAAATACAGAGAGAGGGGGGGGGGGGGAGCGAGAGGGAGATAGCAAGAGAGAGGACATACTTTATTAGCATCCTTCTCATAGACAGAGTAGAACAAGTCAAGTAATCTCTCACGGGTGAAAGACTTGATCTCTCCCATCATGCCAAAATCGTAGTAAATCAGCGACCCATCTTTGTCTATTGCCAGATTTCCTGGGTGTGGGTCCGCATGGAAGAATCCGGTTTTCAGTATCTGTATTTTCAGCACAATGATGGATAATGATGTTTATTTATATATAGACATACTAAGATGATATATATCAAATTCTTTAACAGTTGCATGATTGACAGTAAGCAGGGAGTAATATTGAGCTCGATTGCATAGTATGTTTATCAGAGCTAGTTGGAGTTCTCATAGATTTAGCTTTAATTAATAAAAAAGAAAAAGTTACAAACAATGGAATATTAAATTAAAATAAAATAGAACCTGAATCAAGTAAGATTCAATTGAGCGTGATGCAATAAGAGAGCGACTATAGCCCCGTGCATCTAACTGCCTCAAGTTATTTATCTTTATACCTACATTGAAAGAACAATTAAGGTAAGCCAACAACACAATAATCAAAGAACACTAAATCACCAAAAATGCATGAGATCGAGCTGAACTTTGAGGTGGTTATAGACTTGGTAACGAGAATAATGGCTCACCAGGAACATATTCCAAGGTCAGAACCTTTGTGCTGGTATAATCCCAAACAATAAGCTGCCAAAGGAAAAATGACATGACAAAGATATATATGAAAAATAATTTGTATGGTAAGTAAACAGATTCCCTCTTAGATATAAAAGAAGAATATAAGAGGCAACTGTCCACAACTTACAGGCACGCGCACCCACTTTATGTTTCTAAAATCTCTTCTAAATTTGTCTGCATTCTTTCCTTCATTGATGTAATCAATTTCTTGATATAGAATCCTGAAACCACAGAAATTTTCAAATTAAAATAAAAAATTGTAAGCACCAAAGAAAATATAAACAAAATTTTCAAAACAATGTTAAATTGGTACAAAAAGACCAAAAAAAAAATAATAATAATAAGTAATTTGTTTGGGAAAGATCAAAGAGACCAGAGGAATAACATTTACTTAGTTCATTTTGAAAAATTGATAAATTTCTTACTTGGAGCATTCATCATAAATTCCAATCCAGTCTCTAGTTGGACCACCAAGTGTTTCACTTCTCTGAAAATATTCTGCCACCAACTTTAGGTTTCCTAGGAAAAACAAATTATGTTTGAATTAAACTTCTTTGTTAAAAATGTACATCTTATTTGTGCCGTGTTTTACTTTTACATGCTGAAAATATATAAAAAAAAAAAACTGATTTATTGGGAACAAGAAACATATTCTCTTACTCAAATCAATATCAAATAGTTTTTTCAGGCCCGGCCTTTGAACCTTGACAGCTACCCTTTCTCCATTGTGAAGTACTGCTCTGTGCACCTATTTTAAGTTAACTAAAAGATTTTAAAATAGCATCCAATACTACATTAGAAATAACAGAAGTAACATTTTACTAATTATGTGGACAAACAAATAACAAAGGTACTACCTGACCAAGACTGGCAGCAGCAATAGGTGAGTCTTCGAATTCCTTGAATAAAACTTCAATGGGGCAACCCAATTCATTTTGTATAAAAGATCTTGCCTTCTCTGGTGAAAATGCCGGCACCCGATCCTACTTATCGACAAACATTAACTCCTACATTAGTCATAAAAGATCCTGGACCAACATGGACATCATCCAAAATGCCCCTGATATATCTTATTTTAACCTTTGTGTATCTATGCCATTTTTCTGATACCTTCAATGATCCAACAAGCTTTGATGAACTTTATTATACAAAATTTACACTGCTTCCTTCTTAAATTTTTTTTTTTTTTCCATCTTGTTTTTGGCTGTTTAATTAGGGCATTAGTAGAAAACTAAGAGGGTTAATGGACGGTCTTCATCAAAACAGATCAAGATAACAGATAATTAGGAAGGAAGGTGATAAACCTGATATGTGAAAATGGAATGACCACAGCAGGCTCACCAAATTATGAATTAAATGGCCTCCTAAAAAAAAATTAGAGAAAGGGCACATCATTACCTGCAATTTGGCGAGTTCGTCTACAAACTCTCTTGGAAACAGATCAGACCTTGTAGATGATAGCTGCCCCAGTTTTATGAATGTGGGTCCCAGCTGCAGCACTTGCTCTCTTAGCCAAGATGCTGTTGTCTTCCTTCTTTTTTTCTATTGTAATTAAAAAGTATAATAAACAAACTTAGATGTACACGTCACTGAGGCTTACTTTGGACAGTATCACATTTTTCCTCGGAAAGTAAGAAACCAATAAATCTCAAATGTCTCAGGTCTATCCAATCAATTCCTACTGTTTGATCCCTTCTGAATTCCTTCAAAACATATCCAATTCATGCCTCATTGTGATCCATTATCTTTTATGGGGGCAAAAAGGGTGGGAGGTGAGGTCAGTTATTTAAACTTAATGCAAGTAAAATTGTGAAAGTCTTTGAGTTAATCTGGCATTTTGGGGTGATGCTAGGATGTATCAAATGGAATATAGCCCCAATAAACAAAAAAAAAAAAAAAGAGAATAAAGAAGCCACCTGCTTTTCTTCAGAGAATCCGCCAACATAAGACCATTTTGCATTGTCAAACAGGACTCTGATCCTCAAAGAAAGCACAAATGACCATATATCAATTGTTCTCTGCCATGCATTATAGCTATCCTTAGACCAACTGAATCCTTCGTCTGAGGGCAAAACTCTCAACTCCTCTTCAAATGATGTTTCCTTATTAGTTCCCTTTCCTTTCTGGGTCTTTACAAGACTGGATGACCCCTTATCAGATTTGACCAAACCCGAACCATTAATAGCCACTCTGGATCCATTGATACCATTGTTGGTTCTGACAAGCTCCTTTGTTGGGACCATTTTGTTTGCACGGCCATTTGTGCTACCATATTTTTCTGTCTCGGTCTTGGTCGCCCTTAACTTAAATTTTGAATGTCTTTTGGTTACTTTTGGAGTTGGTAGTTTTAAATTGGATATGGAACTGGTAGAGCTGGTAGAAGCAAGTATAGCTGCCATGATTAAGTATAACAACCTTGGTCTGGGAAACCTGAAAATAATGTAATTTTAAATTATAGCTTGCGAGAGGGATCAATCAAAAAAAATGCAAGGCTAGATTACTGCATATTCGCAGAAACTAGAAATTGGTTGATCAAAATCCAAAAGAGGGAGAGCAAAATGCAATTACAAATCCAATCAATACCCAATTAACAAAAAAATTAGCACTTGAGAACCTCAAATTAACAATATCAATAACCTGGTATGCAACAAGTGATGAGATAAATTGTGCCAAAAACTTAGAAATTTTAGTAGGGATCAAGGCCCACACGAGAATCAGAGCAAATAATAGAAACTAATAGCATAAGGTAGAAACGAATAAAATCTAAGTACCCAAATATTCGATACAAAGACGAAGAGAGGAGAGGAGAATAATTAAAGAAGTACCCAAATATTAAAGAAGAATACAAAAGAGGAAGAAGAGAGGAGAAGAATTACAAGAGCAAATACCTTTCTGAATTCTTCTCTAGCAGCCAGGAAAAAAAATATCAGATGGACAGAAGATACAAGTGCGAAGTATAACTGTACAAGCAAAGGGAAGTGTGATAGTGGAGTTATTGAAATTACACGGGCAAAACGAGTGAATAGAGAAATCGAAGAACAAAAAGAGTGTGGGGTTTAGAAGCGAGCTTCATCTACCAAACGACAAAGAAGAGTCCAAATTGCTATCGTAGGCCTGGTCTACGATAGCACGGCGTAGAAATTGCAGCGTAGTTTGTGTCTGGTATGAAGGCTTTCTGGTGAACCTGGTTTATCGAAAAACCTTACGGTTAATGGTTCTGTCGTTCTGTTCGAGTGACCTACCACATGATGCTTGGAACTATAACAGTACTGTTGTTGGAATATCTCGCAAAAATGTCGACGTGTACTTGTGAAAAAATAGAAATAAACAGGGGCTACTATTTTCTAGGAAAAGTGATGGTGGATTGGTGGTGCCACCTGTTTTTAGTCTTTTTAATATCAACCACCACTATGACTTGTGGGGCCCACAGTACGTGATGATGAATCGGGCTCGCTTATTATTATGCTAGGGTGGACAGAATTTAAACCCGATTTTATGTCCGATTTCAGTAATACTAATTAATAGCAGTCCTTTCACAGAAAACCCCCATTAGGTGCGATATTTATTATGCACCTTCTGATTTAATAGCAAATGGATGGTCTGTCCACATTAGCATAATAGCATTTGCCTATTATTATTATTATTATTTTAGAGAATCTTCATGGCCGTAGCGAGGGGTAAAATAATGGGAGGCGTTATAGTATTTTTTTTTTTTTTTTTTCTCTTAAGGGCAAGGCGGCATGACGTTTAGCACTCAAACCCGTTCTAATGTGATGCTTTATGCTGCAGTTACGGAACTAGCGAGGTAGCTCCGCAGATTCATATTCTTAAATGATAGTGACTGATCAAATAGAATTTTATATACAATTAATTGTCCGCGTTAACTTTTATACAAATATAAAAATAGTTGAATAAAACATATATTGTAAATAAATATCTGTTAAAATATGCAAAGTCATAGCTATATTAAGAACTATCATAATAAAAAAAAATACGCAATTATTTGCTTAATATGTAATGAGCTTGTGACTCGGGTACGTCGGACCCGTATCCTCAGCAGTAAAAATAGGACTGCTCCAAGCAGTCCTTTTTTTTTAGTATTTCAAAATTTTAAAATTTAAATGTCGAATTCAAACCATTAATCTTGTTTAAATTAACGGGCGATGTATAACGTTCATTTGTTGAGCACATAATCAAGTATCAAATCAACTCCAAATTTTACAAAACTTATATGAAAACGCATCGCCCGTTAAATTGAACAAGATTAACGGTTTGGATTCGACATTTAAATTTTAAAATTTTGAAATATTTAAAAAAAAAAGGACTGCTTGGAGCAGTCCTTTTCTTGATTGCTGAGGATCTCGTTCGCGGGTACGTCCCTCATGTGAAACTCGCAATCAGTCAATCAGACATTCCTGATTCCTGAGAAGAGACGTATGAAAGTTCATTTAGTCATAAATTAATTCTTTTGTTTGATAGTTTCTATCTCTGTCATACATTCTCAGTATTTCTGGTTCAAAACTAAAATATTGAGTGATTATTTATTTTTAGTGTTACAATTTAATTATTTTAATTTTAGAAATCAATGATGAGTTGGCATTGTTCCCTGGATAACATAAATTCAATTCTAAAAGGGTCAAATCTTATAATAAAATTAAAGAAAAATCTAGATATCTTCACTTTCCCGATGCTTTTATCTTAATATATTAAAACAGAATTTTAGCTATCGCCCATGCGATTTTCCAATGCATGTAAATATTGCAGCAGCTCAATTTTCTTTTAATTAACGTAAAGATCTTTTAAAAATTCGTTGATTTAAATACGATGTTAATTTTTTATAGCATTTTAACTCCTATAAAAAATCAGGACATCATGCTTTCTATGTGCATGTAACAAACAATAGATCACATCGTACTGCTTCAGAAACAAAACCATCTTTATTGAAATATGGTTTAGTTTAGCTTTCATAAGAACAAAAACACAACATTAATCGTAGAAAAAGGGAGAAAAAAAAAAGAAAACAAAAGAGGACCGCACATCACACCTATATATCCATCCGTAATAATTCCTAAATTTTCTACCAAACTAATTCTTCCCTGAGGCAATTGCAGCCCGAACAAAATCCTCACATTGTGTAAACCCGTGAGAGAAAACATCCCCCAACGCCCCCATCACATCAAACGCCTCTTGCAGATCAGAGGCCGTGCTCATATCATCCAGCCACTCGAGCATCTCATCTGAGAACCCCACCATCTCTCTTATGTTCATCATTCTCTCTCTCATCACCACCTCCCACATTTCTAACCCTGCTTCCTCCTTTGCTTGTGACCTCTTGTTCACCTTAAAAAATCTCTGTAGCTGTTCGATCAGCCCAGTGTAAACCAGCATTGGCTGAACAATCGTGAAGAGCTTTTTGCTCTCAGTAATATCGCTTGATGAACTATGCTTGTGTTGCATATATGCATGGTATATGCCACGCTGGAGGAAACTTGTTCGGTGCTGTACCCACTCCTCGTACGAGTTGGATAGAAGGGAGTTGACCATCATGAATTGGACAGTCTCCTCGGTTGGAGCAGCTGCAGAGGTGAGACGAGAAACTCCCATTGGTGTGGAGGCAGCTGTAGATGAAGCAGAGTTGGTCAGGTAGGTGGAGATGGTTTTCGCCATAGTGAGACGCTGCTGACTAGGATTCAGGTTTCCTTGGTCAAGAAGGTAAGATGCCATTTGGACCATAAACGGCAAGTATCGGGAGTTGCTCTCTCGACCACCACCTCTGCTGTCGCAGTTGAAGGATGCACCAGTTGCAAACCGAGCCAGCATCTGAGAAAGAATGAGAAAAATACCCCATATTAAAAATTGACACATGAGAAAAATAAATATGTTTTTAATGAAGTACATGTTTTTTTTTCGTTCTTTTTAATGTTGATTATAACATCTGATTAACAATGTTAACTTTTTAATTCATTCACTGAAAATTCATTGGATGGCTTTTTCTTGTTTAGGTATTTGTTTCCTTCCATACACCCATCCCTTTGTCAAAATTCCAGCCTAAAGAAAAACATTAGTATTTGTTTCCATTATTTAAATTATCCTGCACATAATGCAAAATACAAAAGATCCTTGATATCCATGTCTTCAGAGAGATAGAGATTAATTAAGCTTTCTTAAGGGAGAGGGGTAGTCCAGGCATCTTTTGAAAAAAAATTGGGGAAGGAAACAAAGTCTTTTCATATTTCAAAAAGATAACAGCTGTTATAAATAAACAATCAAGGGAGGGGGGAAAAATTTTGCATACCAGAACAATGTCATATGTTAAAAGCCGAAGCCGGCTACCATCGGCACGACCCAGTGCACTAAGGTTGTCCCAGTACTGATCCACACACCGTGCATATTGACCCAGAGGTACTGCTGGACCTCTCAGGGGGAATATACAATTGCACAAAGTTTCATTATTCCTTAATGCAGCGCCTTCCCACTCCTTTTTAGGGTTTTTGAGAGCTGAATCAGCTCGTTTTGCCTCTTGATGGCACTGAAAATGGATTATGTTGAAATGGCTGACAGTTGTGTAAACACAGTCACCACGTGTCGACCCACTGCTGCCTCCACCACTTCCAGTAGCACCAAGATTCACTCTTTTGCCAAACGAATAGACTCCGAGTATATCATTGGGGCGTAAAGTGTACCCTTCACGGCAGACCATGCAAGCAAGGCCGTCAGTTTCTTCTTCCACATCATCCAGACCCTCAATGAATGGTTGTGATACCAAAATTCGTTTCCCACCATCAGATCCAAACTCTTGTCTCATCCCAAGCCCCTAATATAAAAAGAGTAGGAAAAACAAAAGGTAAGATCAGTTTAATCAACCAAATACTGGCTTCTTTGTACCACAGGGTACAATCCCTGTAGGATGGTAATAACTGGAAGGTACAAGTCTTTATGGTACTCAAAATTTTAAAAATACCAGTACTGCCACAGACCATAGAAAAAGAGGGGGGAAAAAGGTAGGATGCACTCTGGAGGACCATTTTACTACTAGGAAAAATGCAGGCACGCACCTGGAGAAGCACTTCTCTCTTCTTAAGGGCCCGTCGGCGCATCTCTTCCCTGGTGGCACGCCTCAACTCGGTTATCTTCTGCCCTAAGAAACCATCTCCATTGTCCTCTTTGTTAGCTAGAGTATCCAGTAAGTTCTCCGCTTTTGCCCCAATCTCCTTCTCCCCAACAACCCCCTCTAAAGCATGCAATAGCGGCAACAAACCCTCCTCATCTATACACTTCTGTGTACCAAAATGCCCCTTAGACAAACCCCTGAGCATCGACAAAATCAAGGGCACTGACGGTAATCTCAGCCCAGTGACCCACTCAGCATGGTTCTTAAAGAACTCAGACTTGGATTCAGCGTCCCCAAAACTATCCCTCAAGTACCTTACAGCAGCCACCGTGATTCCCTTCGTCAATATCATATCCTTCAACCCCTCTCCACAAGAGCTTGAATTCAGGGATTCAGAAACCCTAACGAAATTCTCAATAGCCGACCTTTGACACAGGGCTTTCTGACCCAAATTCTCATCCTTTGGGGAATCAGCATATTCATTCTGTACCCGGTCAAAGCCTGACCAGTCATTCAAATATGGTTCAAAATGCTGAATCAGGGCATCCATCGCCGAAGGCTCGCCATATGTCAAGTATGGTAAAATCCTTGCAACCATCTCATCATTTCTTAGTTGTTTGTTTGATCTCTTCATGCCTACAGGGTGACAAAGCCTCTCCAAGAACATCAAAACAATCTTTTTGCTCTGTTCACCAACGCCGGCAGTTTCTTCAGTGCTGTTCGTGCGCACACTTTGGGTGATGCTTATATCACTTTCGTTTGCCTCTATGGTTAGGCTCTCTACAATAAGAAGGATGCCCTCAGCAGATTCCATCGCATCTACAGAGAACGCGCGACGAGCTGTCTCCAGTAAGAGGCCCAAGGCACCCAAACGAAGGAGAGCACGCCTGTTTTCACGGATCTTACAGCAGTAGCGTAATAGGTTCAACACTGAGCTCAGCTCTTCCTGGTTTGATCTCAGATCTTCTTCACGTAACCGCTGTGATACAATAACAATACAAGACATCATATTACATATGGCCAACAAAGTAGGTTCACAGAGCACCTTCAGTAATATAATTTTTATTACACTATGAGTGTTTAATTTTTATAATAGTAACTCATGTATCATTTTGAGTGTTAACTGAAAATTTCTTACTACGAATCTTACCTGAGACGGGTAATATAATTTTTTTGAGAAGGGAACAAAAAAGACTACCTGAATCATGCTTAAAATAATCTCAAGGCCGCCACACTCCCTTACAGCCCCTGCTATAGCAAACTCTACTTCAGGATCTTGTGACTCCTCCTTTTCCTCTTCTAGCTCCTTAATCATGGGCTCTGTTGCTTCACCGTCTAGACCCTAATTAATATTCAAGCACAAATTTTCAGTCAAGTCAATTCCCTATAGTCTAGTTGAAATCTGTGTCAAGCCTATCAAAATACAACCACAAAGTGCTCAATAATAAGAATACCCAATTCTAGCATAGCATAAACAGCGAAGTTTTCCAAAAGAACATTTGAAAAAAAGTAACCTGAAGACGGTAAGTAACAGTCATAGGCAGGGAATCCCTCTGAGCAGAAGTTGCTGCACCAGCTATTGCAGCCGCCAAGGTGCTGTGTGATCCACTGTGGTGCTTCTTCCAGACCTGCTCATACACCTGAGAGATACTGAGGTCAAGGGAAATTATATTCCCTGCCACAAGCAGCTCCATGCCATAATCATCCTCTACTAGCCCCAATAGATCAAGCTGGTGGCAGATCTTGTTTTTCACGTCCCTCATCAGTGGGCCTATCTCAGCGCTTGAGTATGGGTTCTTGGTCATTGACCCACGAATGAACTCCTCTTGTGTATGAGCTTTGTTCAGCACTAGAAGGTACACAGGTTCTGGTTTTGTCGGACATATCATGTTACACAGTTGTTCCAGGATGAACTGCCAAAGAAAACAACCATTAAACAATACATACTATTTCACCAATTGTGGTTTCTATTTTTTCATATTCTTTTCTTTTTATTCTCTCATTTTGTAATGTTTGAAATAAAGATCTATTTTGGGTAATCTTGCATCAAACCACACACCAAACATCGAAAAAGTACCACACATACAGTAACAACAGAAAAACATTAAAGTGCACTATCAGCCGATACTACATCTAGGATACATCTAGGATATTTGGGACCAGGTTATTTGACATCAGGATTTGTGTAAATTATAAAATTTTATAATTTACACAAGGAATATAAATAGATAACATTTATATGTATTACCAAAGACGTTCGTCTTTTCTGCTCTTGGGCATGCCTCTGGAGGCCAGTCACACAAGCACGTATGAACTGCCTCTTGTTTTCAGTGCTCTCCAGTACAAGGCCATCCAATAGCTCCTTCACGAGGCAGTTACAATCACTTATAAGCTTGGTCTTCTGTACCACCAGCCCTCGAATTATCAGGAATGCCTCAAGTACCTCTGAAAGTAGCTCTTCCCGCATGAAACTAGCTCAACCAAAACACATTTGTCACATGAGGACACTTTTTCAAATACAGTGTTAAAAAATTTGCCTGAACTTTACAGTAAATTCACCAAGAAAGACCTTTTCTAGTCATTACTCTATATTGTAAATCATTTTGCTTAGATTTGTTCCTATATATGTTACATTATGCTACGAGTCTTATAACTGATTTAGTGCTTAGGTGGATCAACTTCCTCTTTTTTTAGGGTAAAGATAGACTAAAAGGTGAGAAACAAATAAACTAAAGAAGAGCCAAAACGGTGCTAATAAGCTTGTGGGAAAGGAAAAAAGGATAAAACATATGGATACCTGGCTCTGATGTTGGGCACCTCAAGAAATTTGTTGAGCATCTCAATGAGCTTGTGGAGTATAAATCCCTGGGAGATGTCCACCGCAAGGCTCCTTTCTCGTGACTCAACATTAGCTACCTCCTTTGTTATCAACCCACAGAGTGTACGCAGACATCCTCGCACAGTCAGGAAAAGCCGAGCAGCCTCCGGCTCAACCATACTGAAGAACAGCTCAAAGTACTCAGCTGCACTCTCCCCTGCATCTAAAGTTGCTGGTAGCAGGGTCACAAGCAAGTTCAGGAGCTGGAACTGCCTCACTGACCCAACTGGAAACAATAGATTTATAAGTGTGGATACTTCTGATCGGATTGACTGAGAGCAAGCACTCAAAATCAGCTCTGAGACCCACGAGCCAAGTGCAAATTTGGAGAAGTCGCTCCTAGAGGCATGCCTTAAAGCACGCCTTTTCCACCTCAAACCATACTTCAAAGCCAAGTAATCAGATTTTTGAGCAGACTTCTGTATGGTGGGGCCTGTCTTCACCACCTGAGAGACCTTGTACTGCCGTCTGACAAAGTCAAGATAAGAAGCACCCCTTTCCCATTCCGAGTAACTCAGAAGAGGGATGTCCTGACCACCCTTGCGGGACCCACTGTCAGAAGCACCCTTATCATTCCCCTCAGAGACAGCTTTGTCACTTCTTGGCTGCAACACTGAAGGCCTTGATTTCCCTTTGTCTTGTTCTTTACCATCAACTGAAGAGTCAGATCGCGGTGGAGTGCAGGCCTGAGAGACGATCCTTAAACAAGGAAGGATGATATTTTCAGAAATAGCTGGATGCTTTGCGCCGACCTTGATCGAGGAAAACAGAATCTGAAAGGCAACACGGAGGCGGGACTCCCAGAACTCGTCAACCAGTGCACATGTTTCTGAAAGCAACAGCAACTCCTCGCGTGTAGCAGAGGCGACATCCATAGAACGGTGATGTTCCAAACAATACATAACCTTCTTCTTAATTAACCCATTAAGTTCGGCCACCGCCTCAGCATCACCCTCAGAGAAAGCTGAAATTACAGCTCGTGCAAGGACACGAGTCGTCCTTGGCCCATGGTGGATGTTATTTTCAAACAACTCCGATAAAATACCAGAAGAGATCAGTTGCTTCTTGCAGGTTGGGTGCTTAGTAAGAACTTGTAAGAGCTCAAGGCACTGTGTAACAAATGTGGTCGCGCACCCATAGCAGTTGTTGGAGGATCTCGCATTTGCAAGTAGAGACTGAACACCAGGGTCCCCCTCATCAGAGCTCTTTTGGTGCAGGTAGGTCATGAGCACGCGCCTAAGACCTTGTAAGGTCTGCACACTCTTGCTAACCGAATCAAAAGCAGCTTTGCATTTCTCGCCATATAATACCCCTAATAAAGCTATTTTACGGTTGACCTTACATGAGGGGCCTGGGAGAGAAACCATCATTTGTTGCACTGTGTCCTTCTGTTGTGAATCCATCTCATGCTCACCAATACTGGAGACGAGCTTAACCAATGGCTTCTTAAACCCAAGTAGTTGCTGGTACCGCCTGTGCGCATTCTCAGATTCAGCCTCGATTGCCGCAAGGCCTTTCCTCATATCCTCATCATTCTCCATATTATCAAATGAGAAGCTTGGTTTTGCCATGAAGTGGAATTCAAACCGGCCATACTTGCTGTATCCACACTCATTGCAAAGGAATGAGTCCAAGTTCTCATAGTTGATATTGCGGCACTGCCTACATTGGTATGCATTTTCATGGCAATTGCTGCAGATGCCATGCTTGTCTGTAACTGCCCTGCTGCACCTAGGGCACTGCAGTGACTCGAGTGAAGATGCTTGGAGGTTTTCATAAAAAGAATCAAGCTCGATCATGAGATTGCATGCAGTGATAGGGATTGGGAACTCAACCTTCAGCTCAGTCTGGTTGGCAACAAGGTGGCAGCTTTTGGCTCGTTTCCAGAGTGACCAGTTGTTTTTCAGCTCTGACAAGTCAGCCACAGGCCGATTATTGTAGTACAGGTTCAGGACCTTGACAGATTTTGACTTACGTGCATCATGCACATTCATGGTCACTGACTGAATCATAAAGCATCCAGTGCATTTCACTATGATCCGGTTGTCAGTGTACTTGGTCTCAGATTTTATGGTTTCTAGCTTCATGCGGGTGTATGGTACATCTGGACAGCTGCAACTGACACATGGCTCACTCTCAAGGTAGTACCCATCAAACTCCACCAAGGTACTCAGTGTGTTGTATATACGTGAGTTTGGGTGGTTTGCTAGGAGCTCATTTTGCAAATGCAGGGTTTCATAAATGGAGGTTACCACCTCTGACGTTAGACACCTACTAACAATCTCCCTCTCTTTCTCCTGTGTTTTACTTGCAGTTGTACCAGCACATGTACTGGTCACAGCACCCTTGCCAAGCAGCCATGCCATGAGATCTGTATACTCCACAATATTTTGACCATACATTGGCAGAGACCTCACCTTCTGTAACAGAGCCTTTAGAATCGTTTCCTTGAACGGGCCTCTGGCATGGTGCCATACACCATACAATACACACTTGGCCTCATTGCGCACACTTGCAGAGTTCCATTCCAGCAAAAAGGTATCCACAAACTGTCTTAAAAGAGCCCCATCCTTTACGGTGAACATCTCTAGAGCATGTTCCATGTCCACACATGATTTCTCAATGCTACTACTCTCTCCACCCTCCTCTCCCTTCTTTTTCTTCTTTGAATCTGACTTGCCAACAGAGGAAACTTCGGCTGTACCAGGGTCCAGTTTTTGATTAGTGTGGTTCAGTTCCTTGCCAGTGTAGAATGCCAAGTTCAAGAGCTTAAGGGATTGAACAATTGACTCCTCTCCAAAATTAAATACACTGTTTGTCAAAAATGGAAGGATGTCTGGATGTTTCAAGCAATACTTCTGCCAATTTTTTGGACGAGATGCAGCCACTTCGCATAGTGTGGTGAGGCATTTAATGAGCTTGACGCTTCTCTCATATGGCACCGGGTGCTTAAAACCTCCAGATTTATTGACAATCTTGTATAACTTTTTAACCTCATGCGAGTACTGCCATGCATCTCTTATGCTGTAATATTGAGTTTTGGATCCACATATATGGAGAAAGAGCCTTCGGGCATAACGGCGCACGAAGGTGGTATTTGGATTGCTGATGTAACTGCATAGCACGTCTTGGTACTCCTCAAGTTTCAGATCCTTGCTACCAGTAGGCATGGCTGATCTATATGCCTTGGTATCCTTCTCAGTTGATTTATCATGCTTTTCAGGTCGGACCATGCTGTACACAAGGCGAAAAGTGTTCTCCAACAGTAGCTTGTGATAATCAGCAAACAGATCTTTGGGATGGGATTTTGCATATGAGTCAGAGAAGAAGGGGGAAAAGTTACCAGCAGGCAACTCCCTTCTGACAGTTAGGAGGGACCCACAACCAGGACCGGTACTTGACCCATTTTCAGAACTACCGGATGAGGATTTGAACACTTGCACTAGCTGCTGTAATATGTCCATGAGATAGTTCAAGAACTCCTGATTTCTTAGGCGAGAACAAGCGCGAACCAGTTGAGAGGCGAACTCTTCTTTTTCTAGCTCATCAGTGGAGGAAGAAGGGGTGGCAGAGAAGGCAGAAACCTGGGAGAAGCCTTTGTCATGTGAATCAGGTTTTGGCTGGGAGCCAGAACCGTCAGAGCCAGAACCACTAGGCTGGTGCCAGTTACGGAACATAAGAGTGAAGAACATAAAAACAAGGATAGCCACCTCTCCAAAAGGAGATCTAGCCCTAGAAGGAAATGGCCTGCTCAAGTTAATCTCATCAAGTAGCCACCTAACAAACCTCTCCAAATCTAGATTTTCAGTCTTCACCCCATCCATGAAGGGCCCACCAACAGCTGACGACAGCCGGTAAAACAGCTGCATGATGGGTACAGCCCGCAAGCCCGAGGTCACCTCCATCCACCCATTAAGCTCCTCTATCAAACCACGCAACAAAAGAGAGTTAACAGCACGTTTTGAGGCAGATATAGAAACTACCCTCTGGCTTGCCAGCTCAGCAGCATCAGTCATCTCGAGGACATGTATCGAGGAGGGGACAGATGGCGTAAGAGATGGTTCACGTCCCCTCTCGGTTGATTCTGTGGAAGGCAAACGCCGCACTGAACCAGGATCAGTTAACTCATCCAAGGTGAAGTGGATCTCAGTGCCGTCACCTCCCATTGAGTCAAGTTCAATTGGAATTGCAGTCATAGCATGGTCTCGCGAGTGAGGTGGAGGGAGTCGGTCAGCATCAAGTACCTCATAGCACGTCTCACATAAGTCAAAATCAGGACAGACAGTACAGTGCCACCTACGGCGAACAATCGGTACAGTCGAGCAGCCATCACAGCAGTACTGCACTGATGAGGTAGAGGGATCTTCTTCAATCAGCATGTTGTTATTTGTTGTTGACCCGGCAGCATCAGACGGAGTGGGCTGCACTCGGCTCTCAGACAAATCATCATTGGGTGTGATCATGGTCTGCTTCGGGAATGGGACTTGAAGAAGCCTTGATGATATAGCCAAGCTGAAAACAAATTAATACTTGTTATAACTGATTCAAGCAACCAATCAAGTCTCCCAATAGAAATAGGGACAGGATCTCTTGACAACCTTGACAACTATTTTTCAATTATGTATCAGCTGCCTTCTAACCAAAATGATTATGCCCCATATGGTAGAACAAAATGTTCCTAAAATGTATAATTCAGTGTGTAATGGTATACCTGCTGGAGGTCTGAACTGCCTCGTAAGGCGCAAAAAGTAGCTTCTTAAGAAGCGCAACAGCAGGAGCAACTGCCAGTGTGGTTGCTTCTTCCTCTGCGATTGAGGCAAGGCATTCAGCATAGCTGTATATCAAATCCACACAAGGTACCACCAGGCTGTTTATTGTCTGTGTATCTGGCCTCTCAAGGTTCAGGATGCCCCAAAATATCTCCATCAGCCCATCCACCACTTCTGAACCTATATATCATTGCCAAAATAGAACAATCTAATAATTATCTGTCTGTAGTGTTATTTGTTTGTAACTAGATCTTCTGTTATGGTATTCAACTTAAAAAATTTCCAAACAAACAGAGTGCACAATTGCTTAGTATATTTTCAACATTACTATTTGTGCTTCAATACTAAAAACTTAGTTTCTGTGAGCCATGATGTTTATTTTCCCGCAAATGTACAATCTGGTGAAACATATGAACTTCCAGCACAGGAAATGAAAACACAATAATAAATTAATTAATTCCACAGGTAGAAAAAATTTATTATTATAATATCCATTTCACATGCATACAACAACACAAACTATATTAATTTCTTTTCATGTGCGGAAGGTCCATAAATGTGTTGAACTGAATTTTATGCTTGTAAGGCAGAAAAAAAAATAATGATAAAAAAAATCATGTCTACTTTATAAAACATAATATTGAGTTTCCTTTTAATTCTCAACCAAAGAGGCTACCATTAGTCTGGAGAAAAGCAGCCATATTAGATTTCCTGTTCAAAGCAATTTTGGAAACAGCCTGAATCTGTGCAATGAATTCCTTTATAACCCATGATGATGCAGCACCTCCAACACCTATTCTTGAACTGATCAAGGGAAATGACTTTATCACCCCTAATAGCCTCAAGCTGTCCTTTATCTGGAAAAAAAAATAATAAGAGTTCTTGTTGGCAGACATAACGAAATTTAACATTCACTGTGTCCAACTGCCATGACAGCCAGACTCAATCAGGTTAAAATTGGCATTGGACCAGTCCTTGCAAGTATGATTGATGCACACAACAATACTGGGAAGAGACTAAACAAGGAGAGTTGGCGTAGGAACAGATAAAGAGACATCTCCAGATATGTCCAACTGTTGGGACATATATGATGTTTATTATTTAGGACAAAAGATACAGGCAAATGCTACAGCTAACAACCAAAACTCAAAAGAATTTAAATTGAACATACATGATAATATGTGTCCCTCTTAGGAAAAATAGCCTGAAGAACCCGACAAGCAGCCAACTGGAGAAGTGGCTCACGGTCACTCTGAAACACTGCCTCCAACAAATCACCACACCTCAGCTTTCTCACCTCCATCAAATCTACATCACTCAGATGGGGTCCACACAGGAAATAAACCTTCGCCAAAATATTCAATGCATCGGCCAACACCTGCTCCTGAGTTGAGGAAGCCCCTTGTGTCAGAGAACTCTTCCCACTCTGCGCTCCTTTTGGCACGCTGGCCTCCAAGTTAAGAACCTCATCCAACTTCTCCTTCCAGCCAAATTCATCCTTCGCACGTCCATATATTTCTAAGAAATCAAGGCGGGGAGTTGAGAGCTTATCATGCGTGATACCCACAGAAATGGTGAACTCCTCATCAGCCAGGAGGGACTCGGCTGTTGTGAAGGGGATATCATACCATGATCGGATGCCCTCGTCAAGCTTGATAGTACGATGGAAAAGAGACACCTCAGATGGGATGTGGCTCACCGATGTGTTCCCCACATGAATACGGCACCCCACCATCACAATGTCAGGGTTAGGGTTAGAAACTGTCACCTACATATCATAATACAGGCATTTATGAGATTCAAGTATCACCAAATTTTTTTCTTTTTCAAGTTTGGTTGGCGCACAGCCAACCAACAGTTTCATTAAATACAACATATAAGTTACAGATGACATTGCTTAAGATATAACAGAAGAAAAACAGCTAGCTCTATCTACATTATATTGCAATCATCCTACGTTAAAGTCTTTTGTTGCTGTGAAATTAATAAGAGAAAATTAAGTGCCAAGCAGCACTGATACTTAACTGATAAATGCAGGTACTATTTATATAATTATTTCTTATATCCTTGAATTATGTTTACTATGCAATTCTCCTTACTCCTGTTAATGATTTCTAGTTCAAGTACTCAAGTATGTCTCTTTTGTTCTGGATTACATTCTCCAAACTAATCCCCAACCCGCCATGTTAAGTTGTATAAGATTGATTCAAGTATTCTTTACTTCATACATCACTACTCCCAAATATGGAAGCTTGTAAATCAATCAATAAATAGCACTAGAAGCTCAAGTAAATCTTTCACGTTTAAAAAAGAACACAGGGACCTAAGTGTATAGCTGATGTATTCCAGAGTTTTAGTGGAACTCTGGGACTCATTTAGCAAATCAAAGAATAGTGCAAGGTTAGTGAGAAACTGAGAATATAGTCTAACATTCCAATATTAGCAAATCAGAGGGTTATGACTAAATTAATTAGCCCAGTATTATGCAGTGTTAGCAAGAATAGTTAGCCTGCACCTCTGTTCCAAGTTCCATTTTTTTCCTATTTTTCACAAGGAAAAGTTAACCCAGCAGTCTTCTTTTTGGTTAGAAGAGCTGTCAAACAGTCCCTTAAAGTTGCATCGGTAAAGGTACTAGCTGCATTTCAGTGCCTCCTCACAAGTTGGGTTTGTACACAAATAATGCAAGTCAAAATTAAAAAGTACATTTAAAGCACCTTAAATCCAGAAGATGCAGGGCCCTCTAGATAACCATCCTCTGATGCCAGCCTCTGCTTGATGCTCTCAGAGTCCCCTCCCTTGTAGGCATCACTGCTCAGCTTAACATCTCCTGTGATGCAGACTGTCTTCTCAAAGAAATCAAGAGGGAACTCCGGGTTGGCACTTGTGTACGCTTTGCTGCTTAGAATGCTCGGCCCCAGCTTCTTCTTCTGCTCTAACATTGTTCCAGAACTCCCAGTATTCTCAACTGTGTAAATTAACAACATTGCAATTCAAGAACTTAGCAATTATATGCATTTGGAATAAAGCTATCTGAAGTTTAAACAATTATATTCTATAAAGTTTTCATTACAATTTGTATAAGTTCTAAATATGAAGTAAACTGACTGAAAAATTAGTAGGTATATATCAAAAATATAAATATTAAATACCAGGAAAAACTCAGTCTAAAACTTCAAAAATCAATCCTTTCAGTACATTTCAAAATAACAACTTTTTTTTTTTTGAAGAAGAAGAAGAACTTCAAAATAACACCTACCTGTCGTGTCATTATAAGAGAAGATATGCAAGCTGCCATCATCATATAAGATTAGACAATTAGTCTTATCCTTTGAAAAGGGCTTATATGCAGCCACACCAACCATAGTAGCAGAGTTGGACCCCATACTATGCTTCATGTTCTGTGCTGTCAGTTCCTGAGGCCCTAACACAACAGTGAGAATCACATTCGACTTGGAACCCGACTGACAAGAAAAAATACCACTGCCAGCTATCAGTTCCCTCCAGTGATGCAATGCAGCTGGCTTAAACTTTCCGTCAAGTTCTTCATTCACATATGATAACTCTGTAAGGATTTTTGAGTCAGGGTCTAAACGACCCAGCAGAGTTGTGCCGTCGTGATATGCCAGCAAGAGAAGCCGGTATGTGGATGAAAAATAGAGAGATACCCCTCGGCTCTGAATTTGTTTTCCTTCCAATCCTTCCACTTCTATCATGTCAGTCAATTGCCTTGCACCAACATCTCCTTCCATGGATACCTCAAACTTGTACAGAATTCCAGCCTCGGACAGCACAAGAAGGAAAATCTTACCCATGGAGGCTGGTACAAGGGCAGCATCGACTATGAGATCATTTTCCAGAGTGAAGTAATGCACAGGGCTGATGTTATCCTGAGATAGGTCATAAATTTTCACAAACTTGTTAGAAGCAACCATAAGCTGTACCTGTGAGCCTGGAACCCATTCAACTTTGCGCACATAGGCCCCATTCGTCAGAGCTAACTCAATGGCCAGCCTGTCTGTCACCTCACCCCGGCTATTGACAGTCAGAACCTGACACTCTTCATAACCAGCAACAGCTAGATAACTCTCCACCAAGGGGTTGAACATCAAGTGCACTATCTCAAACCGAACCATGTTTTTTGAAAGAGGTTTCACATTGGTTTTATCAGCCGTAACTGGTGTGACCGTTGGTTGACCAATGAGCTGGCCTATATCAAAAATTGCAACTTTGTCCCCTTCTCCAACTGCCAGCTTTCCTCTGACACTGACACTCAGTAAGGACTTTGCAAGGGACCCACTAGACAGGTGTGACTTGAGCTCCCGAGAGTTCGGGTACTCGGCCTTAATTTTGAGATCCAATGAACCACTTTTGAAAGCCTTCTTAAGCTGGAACAAATCAGTTGTGTAAAGAACCCTCTTTTCAGCTCCCAAAATCACTCTTTTGTCCTTCAAATGGTTCTCCTCTCTCCTGGAGGTCACCTCAGGAAGCAACCTCTTGCAAATCTCCACAATCTTGCTCTCTACTCCAAGTCCACCTAAAATTTCCGGCAACTCATCTTGCAATTCCTTCGTGATGGATAACTTGAACGAACAGTCAGCTGCATCACAGGTCACCTCATCATCCAAATCAGAGCAGCTATCTACTGCCGGATCAGCCTCATCCTGGTATGGGACAAAGGTCCGAAACCCAGTTGAGTTACCTGCTACTGACACAGTGGATCCACCATGGCCAGTAAACTTGCGGGGCTTCAGGCACTGGCAGCTTGTTCCACGGACCCCGCCGGCCCCACAATCACAAAAAAACCGGCTTGAGCGAGAATACACCACGCGGTGGCCCCGGTGGCAGACTCTGGCACACACAGAACAGCAACCCTTCGAGACAGTAAGGTCACATGTATAGCAGAAGTACCAGTGCTGTTCCATGAAGTTGCTGCCACTAGAGGTGAAGGTGCAAACTTTAGAGGCCAGGACTCGTTCGCTATTCATGTCTTCCTCCTCATGGTCCCGGTCAACACTTGCCAGTTCACCATCAGTTGTGCCATCATCTTCGTCCTCCTCGCCAGATGAGGTGATGTCTACCTGTCTGACCAGCACAGAATCTGCAGCAATTGTCAGGCTGTCTGTATTTTTGCTGGAACTGCTCAGTTGTTTATTTGATAGCATGCATCCCGATGCAGCGCTGTTGGTGGAAGAGACCTTGGAGGAGACCTTTCTCAAGACTGCCTTGTTTGGCCCAGCACTCTGACCAATCACCGCCTCAAAGAACATGAGGAGAAATTTCAAACCGGGGAGAAGGCTCTCTTTCTCCACCATTTTCTCCATCAATTTCAGTGTGCTTTCTAATAATAACGTCATTGAGGCTGATTCACAACTCAAAAGCTTGAACAGGAAATTAAAGTATGGTTCGGCAATCTGGAGGTCCCGTTGTAAGAAAGCCATATCAAGCAATACAAGCATGGACTTACCCAGATGGGTCTGTAATTCAGGGGCCCCTGTCTCAGTCAGAGGTGAGATGAGGTGCATCAGAAAGTCGACTGTCAGATCCCTCACAGATCCGCCAACAGAACCAGTACCAAGCAGCCGGGCTTTCAACCAATGTGATACTAACCCAGTATCCATGTCAAGAAATCTCCTCCTTAACTTCTCTTTCAAACTTGAGCACACACCCCCAGCTAAAACATCAACAAGCAAACCAATGACCTTCAGGTTAACTGTTTCTGACTCGCATTCATCAAGAGCATTGACCAAGGTCAGTAAATCTGCACGACAAGGACTGAACAATGACTCTACCTCCTGGGATCCGCTGTCATCACAGCCCAGATAGAACTTGAACGCCTGGATTTTTGAACTGTCCTTTCTGAGGACATCTATGTAGTCTGCCACTTCGCTGATAAGCAACTCTCTTATTTCACAGCTAAGCCCCTTTTCAGAAGTGACATGCGTCAGAAATTCCTCTAATTGTTTCAAGGCAAAGAGACTCTTGTAACCCTCAAGATCTTTTCTCTCTCTAATTAAACGATCAAACACTGAATCACATTTCTGTGATAGAGAGCCAAAAAATCGGTCATTTTTCACAGCCATGACCAATTGAAGAACCCGGCGAGCAACACTGGCCTCCAGGTTGAATCCTTCTTTTTCTCCCACGAACTTCAGAAAACCATCAATTACACCAATCACCTCGCCTATTGCAAGAATGCATGAGAGGAGAGTACCATTGCAAGAGTCGGGATAAATTGGAAAGCCATGAAACAAACATTGGGAGAGAGAACAAACACCAGCTTGTTTACCTGTACCCAACTTAGTCCCTATTCCATCCAGCTTGTTTAGCAACCCATACATGGTCTCAACCCTTGAGAGGTCAAAACCAACCATGCCAAGAAAGAGATCCTGCTTTGACTTGTCAAATGCTGTATGCTTTAGCAGAAGAACAGGACAGAACTGATCACCAGGGGAGGAACCAGCTTGGTTCAAGAAATAAAGAAATGAGCATTGCATGATACGAAGGTAGGTCTCAAGAATACAAGCTAGATCATTTAGAAAGTCAGCCCCCTGCTTTTCATCAAGGTACTTTACCACGCTCTCCCCCAAATCATTGAAAGACCCAGCCGGTAGCAAGTCCGGCCTTAAGAATCTATCAAGACCCGCATTGATGATAGAGAGGACAAGAGAGAGACCAGCACTTCTCCTCAGAAAGTCCCAATCGTCTACTTGAGCCGAATGGAGTGATATCTCATTGTGCAAAAGATTGAGAGTACTGATAATGGCCGCAGGAGGAATTTGTTCCTCCGAAGATGAACCACTTCCCCCTGCCAAACTTAGAGAGAACGAGAGAAAAACTCTAACATCTGATAAATTGAGTTTATTTGAATCAAGGCCCCCAAATGCAAACTTTGTACCTGGTTCAATGGCCAACAAAGTATTCCAAAATAGCAAGAACAAATATTTCTCTACTATGAGAAGATCTGGCGACTCTGCTTTTTGCCCTTGCCAAAACCCCATTATAGTTGAAAAGGTATCAATCATCTCTGGCAAGTCAAGACCAAAGTTTTGTAATGGCAACCCAACTGGACAGAAGGCTGCATTGAGTGGGACCACATCTATCAGCCGTGGTAGCAAGCTGCTAGTAACAGGGGACTCCCTGATAGCATCTCCATATATACCCACCAAAACTGATGCTACAAGTGATGGTAAGTGGTCATGCATGTAACTGGAACCACTACCTCCAGCCCTGATGGGAATCTCCCTCATCTTTGATCTGAATCGAGAGAGCAACCATACAGGGCAGCTTGACGGGTATAAAAGCATATGCCGTAGGAGGAGGAAGACGCGTGAAACCAACAAACCCCAAACAGAAAGCCCAGTAGCAGGAGGTGGTCTTGAGGCCATCTTTTTCAATGTAGAAAATACCTGACCCACTAGAGCTTCTTTATCTCCCTGACTTGAAAGGTGGAATGCCATGAGAAGCATCTCCAGATGAAATGCACAAGGCAGTGCTACAGAAAGATCATTTGACTCGGTCAAAATAACATTATTAACCTTGTCAAGTAGGAACTCCAAATATCTCACAAAGAGGCCGGATCTGAAATTGATACTGGCACCCAGATCATTTCCAGAAACTAAACAGTGTGCAACCAGGGCTAATGTGTAATGGTTGTACACAAAAGCACCATTTTCTACCAGTAAGACTTGGTGAACCAAGTTTTCCTTCAGTGAAAGAGGAATTTCATGACAAACCATCAGAGCATGCAAGAGGTCAAAGCAGAGCTCGTTGAGAGAACTTTGTGAAGGGTCCAAGATTCTCTCAGCACAAGAATGGTTCTGGCAGCTTAGCATGGAAAGAAGGTGGTTTACATGCTCCGAATTAACCTTCACACAGGCATCCTCATGAACCTTGCAGCTCCACTCCGGCAAGAAGATATTTGTTTTGAGAAAGCTCATTAAATCGGCCACAACTTGGATAGGTGAACAAGAAACGATAGTGTTGTCGCCCATACCAGGCCCAGACATGGGCTTTTCTGAGGCATCCGAGGGACCAGTGGCCCGACTCCCCTCCGCAAAAAGGTCCCCAAAAATGGCCTCATCATCATGGCTGATCACACTTTCAGTATCTGAAACTGCAGAAGTTTTGGAGCAAATTATGCGTGGTTTGTCACCAGCTGCAACTGATTTTACCGCAAGTGTGTGAAGAAATAACACCAGATGTATTAAATTGTCTATCCATTGCTCAGAAGGGGGGAAAAATAATCTTAGACACTCATCACAAGTGAGCTTTCTTAGAAGAGAGACCTTCTCAGATCGTATAAAGCAAAATGGGGCATCATTAACAGTGCCCAAGTCACATGTGTTCTCAGCTCCTTCATATCGAGACACCCACCAGCCAGCTGATATATACTTTAACAGATATTGCACAATCCGAGGAGAGCAAACAAGTGGGGCTCGCAAAGATGGGCTCATCCTCTCTGGCTGCCAAGATTTTACACTCAAAAGTTCAAACATTGATGCGACCAAGCATGCCTCAATTGTACGGTACACGTCACCAGCCCAAAATGCAATCCGCACAAATTGCAAGAACTCGTCAACTGTCTTAAGCAAGACAGAACAAAGTAAATCCCCATATGATGCAGAGTCACTGCTACCAAAATCAATAATGAGCTTGAGCACCACAGGAACTGAATTGATAAAACTTGCAACCAAATGCAGCAACTCAGTGTCGCCACTGTCCAATGGGGACTCCACAACCAAATGTTTTAGTAATTTTAGAAGCTTTAGGCAATGCGAGAGTCTAGGCACAAGGTTGGTATCTTCTAGCTTTTCGGATGAGAGAGATGATTGGAGGAGAGATTTACACAGTGAAAGAAGGCGTGGCACATACATGAGGTGGACGAGTGCCAGGTGGCGTGCTGCTGATGTTATCAGGCTTGAGGATGCATTGAGCAATGGTGGCTGTTTGGAGATGGAGATAGGCTGTGAGAATGCAGATGAGAGAGTATTTAGAAGGCTGGTGGAGGAGGTTTTGTTTTCCTTCGAGCAGTTGAAACCTGTTGCAGAAAGAGTAACACTTGAGCAACTGCCAAACTTACAATCGGCTGTTACAAACTTTTCTTGAATGGTACTTAAATTTTTCAAATAGGTGCCTTGCTAACTATGTTCAGGGAAATTGCTTGGGGTCAATATAACTAAATTGAGATTGTATGAAGTTGCTTCTTCTCCTGTTCTTTCATTTATGTGCACATATAAAGATAAGATGTCAAGCATTACCTGGTAGATAGCAAATATTGGCCAAGTCTGAGGTGGTGGATATGATAGGAATGGATGACAACCGCTCAACAACTAAGCTTATAGGTTGAGTATCGTGGATATCATGCAACTCTAAACTTCCATTACCAAGAGAAATATCCAAGAATTGTACCGCACGGTCCTGGTATAAAGCGATGGTGAGAGAGAAACATAATTTATATAAAAGTTATGCCTACATAATTATGCATATGCTTACATTATTAACAAGATTTTATTGTCTATGCTTAACAATCAGAGATGGACACTGTAGACATACGCAGGTACCTACTTTCCATGCATCAAAAACAAACAGAGACAGACTTTTGAGGAATAGGAGTGGAATAACTAAGGTCCCTAGTATATCTCTGTCTTTCCTAATCAACAAGTTCAAATATGTCTTTATTCTATTACCATAAGCTGTTAGCACCAGAACAAATCCTATATTACCATTTCACAGATCTCTATTATTGAGAAGATCACAATTTTGGCTAATAGTGTAGCTTCCTCGAGATCATACAGACATCTCTTTCCCATATTAGCCATGGTTTTGACTGTATTGTCATTTCAAATTCACTCCTCAAGTACTAATTTTATGCTTTTGAATTGTTAGATAATAGTATATTTAGTATTATTAGATTTCAAAGGACAAATCCTACCTTGAATCTTACCTATATTATAGTGATGAAAAATGTGAATTAACCTTGAAACTAATCATTAAACGGTGTGAACTAGAATATGAAAGTAGTTCTGTTAGAAGTGTACCTGCAAACTGAAGTCATTTCCATTGCTGGAAGATTTCTCAAGAAATTGCATACAAAAATCCAATGCCTTTTCTATTATTGCTATAACCAATGGTTCAACCAGCTCCACTGAAAGAGAAAAGGCAAAACAAAAGACAACAATATTACAACACTGATGATGAGAATGTTGTTGAGTTTAAAATAAAATACATAAGTGGAGAGTTGTGTAGAGTTCTCCGATAATGGATTAGAACCTCAATAACTTATTTAAGAGTGTGCATGGAGCTCTGGGACCTCAAAGGCTCAAAGCAGTCAATAGTTGAAATAGTTGAAATCATCAATTCAACTAAATTTTCTGGAAGCTAATAAGTATGCAACAAGTATATGTTGTGAGCCAGAAAGGCTAATCAAAACTTAAAAACGGATTACTTGTATTAAATTGACTTTAACTACAGTCTATCAAGCAAACAGGAACCAATACAGATAATCCTCCTGATGCTTGAAATCATAATCAAAGGAGCTGATCTGAGTCAGAACTTTACGATACCATCTTTTCTTAAAACATCATATAAAGGAATATAGATCGGAATAGTAACAAACCTGGATTGGAGAGTGCAGCCGAGACGACAGCTCGCACAGCTACAACAAGAGAATCAACCTGATCTCCAGTCCAGGTCTCGAAGCCTGCACGTTGATCTTCTGTGGCGACTCCAGCTTGTAGTATGGCGAGAAGTCGCTCCAGGCCGAGGCGAGCTGAGGCGGACCTCAGATCGTCGGCGCGGATCCGCCTCTCGTCTACTAGGATCTCAAAGAGTCTGGCGATCTCCGCCATGGACTCTGGCGAATGATAAAACGCCTGGACCCTATTGAATACGATTGAGAGGAAGATACGGGAAGACGGGAAGTGAGGGTTTAGGAAGGTGAATGGGAAGAGGAAAGAAGACGAAGTAGGAGATCATTTACACACAGGAGGGAGATAAAATCACTCTTATGTCGGTTGTTTATTGTGACCGAATTATTTTCGATTGTTTTATCGATTATTATTATCAGGAATCCTTTTTGATGGAATCCGAGAACCCGGTTACGTCATCTCAAATTTTTTTAAAAAAAAAAGTTTTTTTTTTCCAATACTCTGGTTTATGCTTTATTCGCAGGCTTGTCCTTTCAAAGAAAATTTTTAGTTTCGTGGCAGTAAAGTGTGTGTAACTTTATTTTAATTTTCTACGGAAAAAGAATTTATATTAGTTAATAATAATGAATGCAAGTTATTAATTTTAAGCTTGAGTGGTGAATTTAAATTATTAATTTTAATTTTACTTGACAAGTGTAAAGTTATGCATTCTCGATGTTTTAATTTTATGCGAAATAAGTTAGTCGAAATAATAATGCTCGTCTCTTACTCGACAATTGGATTCGTTTGTTTAGAACCGTGTTGCATCAGTTCAATTTGTTCTTGGACGAACTAAAGCTTGTAATAAATTCACTATTTATTTGGCATTACTTATTCCTCTCGAATCAGAATAGAGCGAAGAAATAATAAAAAAATATATATTTTTGCACTTTTTGTTCTGAAAATTTTATTGAATTGAAGACGGTGATTTTGAGATCAGCACCAACGACTCCACTCAAGTCTACGCACGCGATGCAAAGTGGATAGAGATTGTGAATCAATCGACTTTAACTCAAATATGCCAATTAATTGTTTGTGTCACTTGCTCTGCAAACCTTTCCACATCTAGCAACGCACAAAAACATTCCATGCTAAATGCATCCTAAATCCTGGCAATGCACCGACTAAGCCCGCATTAAATCGTTATCTATCTATCTATCTAAAGCACAAAAGCACCCATCTGGTCACTGCTAGTGTCAAAAAGATGTCAGCCACTTAAAAAGGATTCTTTTATTATATTATCATTATTATCATTTATAAATCTCTGAAAAGCGATAACGATGCACGTCGAATCAAAACAACTTTAGCATAATCACTATGTATGAGATATTTTAGCGAGCCATCACCGTACAAATTACCATCCGAAAAGCACTAGATTTTTTTTTCAGCCTAATCATTCAAGTTTTTCTTTCAATTACGAATTCTTTTAAAAAGTGCTTATTTACGTTCGAATATTAATTACTTCAAACAATCAGGATGATCTGTAAAGTTGTTTCTCTTACGTAATGCATCATCGGTAAGGATGATGATGATACTTGGATGAGAGGAAAAAAAAATAATAAATAAACACAGCAGTTGCAAGGATTCACCACCACATATTAACTTATATAATTTATAGAGACTATACTTAATTACACTAAAGTTAACATGAAAGGGATTGAATAATTATAACCTCCATAAAGCATATTTTTTTAATTATCCAATATTCATAATTAAAAATTAACAATAAAAGCGGGTGCTCAGAAGAAGTCATCAGGTTTTCCAATTTTGATGTTGTGCTCCGTTAGGAAGTTTGTGATGGCATTCTTTTGCCATCCCTTAAAACTCCTGCATTTAACCAAAAAAAAAAAACATTTCTTTGGATTAAACCAAAAGAATATCTAAGAGCGAATAATCAAACCACTTCCAAATCAGAATTATCTGCATAAGCGATAGAATTTGCACAAGAAAAAATGGACAACTAGTTCGACTGACATGCAGGTATACTGTATACCAGGCATTGAACGTGAATGGTTCATACTAAATAAAAAAGTACGCAACAAGCCAGTATAACCTAATTCTCTCAATTGACCCTCAGCCGTGCAATACTCCTCAACCTGAGCACTGAATTGTGCATTTTTGCTTCACATTGATCTTTTTCAACTAGATAGCAACAAACAAGAATAACAGAAAGCAATATATGGCAACTCAATTAAACTATTAATGGTAACTTTCTGGCTTCTAAAAAATAATAAGCATTCCAATGAGCCAGTGCCAAAACTGTACTATTCTAATCCCCAACTGGAGAGGCAATTCAAGACCCACGGTTGATTTTCTATTTAAGTCCAATAGATGCTTACTTGTGATCAAGGTGTGCTATCACTTCTCCACCAGGAAAAGCAGTCTTGGTAGCTCCATAGGAAACTTGAATTGCATGCTTCCACATTCCATTTATTTCTTGACTATTACTGTTAGATTTTGAATTACCCTTGGCTGGTTCTTCCATTGGCAAAGAATAACCTGATAGCAAATGTCCCACCCATACACCGTCCTTTCTGTTAAATAAAACAAGTAAAATCCACAGTTAGGAAAAGAATGAAGCCAAGCTATCTCTACAAGATGCATGACACCTAAGGCCACAGCCACAGTTACACGCCCAACCGAAAATAGGACTTTAAAACAAATAGGGAACTTCATGTTGTCGTGTAGCGCTGCCAAATAAGGTAGTATAACTAAAATATTGCATACCAACATTAACTTGCAGAACACCAGAAAGTTTTTGGCGAAATGCATTCTTGATTTTACATAGAGGCGATCACGCACTAAAAGATATATTTTATCCAGGCCTGTGGAGCTTAGACAAACAGGAAGGTACATACCCCCCTACAAGCTAGAAATGTAATTAACTTACGAGATAATATCCATGTGTCGAGGTGCGTAGTGGCCGCCTCCTATTCCTATAAGAACCTTTTCATTTCCCCTAAATTATAATTAGAAACCAGAATTGCATCAGCTACCAGGTTTGGAGAATATGAACTCTTAATGGTCAACTTAGTCAGTTACCATTAATTTAAATTGGAATAGATATGCTACTAAAGCAGTAGAAGAGAATTTTGTCTCTAATACAATGGACCTGGATCAAGTGTAATGATCCATAGTCCTTATGAAAGAAGCAATTTCAAAATTTGGCACCTGTCAACTCTGTACCAGAAATAACCTTGAATAGCATAATTATTGTCTTTTTCTCCCTCTCAGTTCTCTCACAATACATATCACCCACAATTTCATGTTGATTACTGTAAGCTTCTATGCCAAAAGTAGTGTATAGATTAAGCGAGACGTTTCCTACAATCATGAAAGGTTTGTTTTGTTCTCCTTTTCTCAGATGCTCTCTACAGAATTATGAGAACCTGCATAATAATCAGGCAACTTACTCGTTCTTCAATAAAGGTTTATGAGGTCCCCCTTCTCCTAATTACCCACTTACTTTACACCAGATATTGTTATTTGCTCAATATTATTTGATGACATACCGGTTCCAAGTGCCTATTGGTGTACCTCCTCCAAGGCCAAGCCCTTGCCAAAGAAGCTAAAATTAATTTAAGGATATAAGCATTAGGAAGAGAGCATGAGAGAAAGAGAAAGAAAGAGAGCGAGTGCAAATCATGTTGTAGGAATATACAGAACTAAAGCAATTGCTTGAGCAGCGTCTTGTCGTCCCCAGTATTCTTCTGTACTTCCTATATATGATAGTCATAAAAGAGTTTTGAGTAAAACTTCATATCAGCATATTTAATTGGTGATGTAAGAAAACCAGCACGAAAGGACAATCACAAAATTATAACATATATAAAGCCATACCAATCTCCAAAAACATGGTTGGTTTATTCGTGACTGGTCCATGGTGAGTAGCCTCCAATGTAATCTTTGACCCAAAAAAATTAATAAAATAAAATTAACAAACAATAATGCTTCTAAAAAAAGGTGTCCCCCCCCAGTTCTTGTAGGGGCTTATGATTGGGTTTATTCAACTGAGGTTTAAGCCCAAGTTACAACCAAAGAATTTTAAGGGCTTAAACATAAGCAATCAGTCTAGTGCTGCACCAGTACAACATGCATTGGACAACAAAATATAAAAAGAAGTAGATGTGCCAAAATAGTCAGTATAAGCACCCACGGTCAAGACTAAAGACTGCAGTACCAAGTTTGTGTACCATTCTGTTACAGCAGCATTTGTACAACCAGAAACCAATAATGCAGGTCATTACTTTCACCACTAATCCTGAATTTCAAATGAAATGCACACACCTCAAACTCTGGTACGAGACCTTGGTTGGTAGCAATTTGTTTCAAGAGACGCAACCATGGTCCAATTCGAGGGTTGGGTTGAGCAGCCCAGCCAGGACGGCCTCCTTGTGGGGGCGTCTCATCATCCTTTAAGTGCGGTACACCTGTTGAAAAACGTGGAACCAGTATACCAGGTTGAAATATTAACGTTTAATAGAGGCTAAATTGAGTTAAATCAATGAACACCGAAAGCTTGTTAAGGCTTTGTAGAGGGTAAGTAGGTTAAATCAGGCTCGATAAACAGAACTTCCAACCTTTTTTACATTACATATGCCAACTAAAGACAAGCAAAGCAGGTAAAAATAATACCAATAGGATGAACAGTGAGAGCAGGTCGGGAAGAAACCGCAGTGTGGCGGCTGAGAAAAATGACCTCAGAAACAGGCTCCCCTATTGCAGCCTCCCATCGAAGATCCAAATCATCCTCCCGCACTATGCTCTTCTCATGCTTTAATAACCTCACCTCTCCATTTGAAAAGCTCTCTATTCCTTCCTATTCAGATATAGTATATAGCAATCATCAATTATTCAAGAAATTAGGGGAAAGAACTTTTTATGAATATCACCTTTACGTATTTTTCATGTTAGAACTCCAGAAATTGAGCGTGATTATGTTCGCCCTTACTAATTTGCATATGCAATTGCAAGATCGTTACTGGAAGGGTCAATGAGAAATGTATATGAGGAACAAATGAACAAAAATCGATTCAGTAGACTAGACATGTAATAAAGAAGCAGTGTATATCCAAAGAGTAGAAAAAAAAGGAAAAAAAAAATATTATAAGTGAAGAGTAAGATATATGCAATGAAAAGGATAGAAATGAGACCTGGAGGGAGGGGCCAGGAGACCAGCCGGGCATGGAGAGAAATGCAGAAGCCGGACCAATCGAGGCCGGATCGGCGGTTGTCGCGACCACCAGTATCACCATCTTTTTGTTTTCTACTGTGACTGGAGAGAACGAAAGAAAACCAGCGGCTTTGGAGCGTTACTGCGTTGTACTTCAATTTTCCAAACCCGACAACGCTTCTGCACTGGTTTTCGGAGGCCTCACAAATTCTGATCCTATCGGATGAACCAAGCGCTGAATCCGGATACCTGAACCCGTGAACCTGCGAACCTGTTAAGAGTAAGAAAATAATAAAAATGGGTAATTTACCGAACCCGGATAAAATCTGAAACTTATCGTGTAATTGTTTAAAACTTTAAATATTAATTTTGAGTCGTGGAATCTGACATATTATGATATCTTAAAAATTAAAGGTAGTGTAGTATGTATAATACAACAGTACTCTAGGAGCATTTTGTGGATCTATTGTGGTGTGTGGCGACCGTGTAGCAGGCCTAGCTAGGCCAATTTTAGTGCAAATACTACTCGCTGCAATAAATACTACATACGTTTGTCCGCATAAGTTCACTTTACGGAGCGAGATTCTTAACCCGGATGTAATCTGAATCGTACGGACTTCAACCTGATTCGACCGCTTACTTTGTCGGCTGTAAGCCTGTAACTTCTTAATCTGTGAAGTTGAGGTGTTGGTCTTGGATTTGCCAACCTATTTCATCAGCGTAGTCATGTAGAATCAGATTTCATTCTTGTTAGTTGTTAGGTCCAGTCTACCAAATCTTTTATGTAAAATTAAAATGAAGAATATTGTACTTGTTGATTGAATTGTTACATACTTACATTTATGGATTGTCGGATTGATTCATTCTGTTCTGCGCATGACGTTTAGTGCAAATTATCTTTTTTTAAGTTCAAATCCCGGTGGCAGTGGTGGGCTGGTGGCAGTGGCAGATTCCTCCAAATCCACTGACGGCCTTGCGGGCTGCTCTTACTTTAATCAACCCACTGGGCTGGCCAGGACTCCTACGCGGCCTTTTTTTTTTTTAATGGGATGAAGCAAGTTCATTACATCCATGCACCTTGGGCTTAGACCATAGAGTCTTCTTATTCAGATCCATTTTTTCTTTTTTAAATTTGGTCCGTAAAATAATCTATATTTCTTGTAAAATGTAAAGAAAGATGCACACACTGACACACAGAGGACTAAAATTTTTTTATTTGCTTTTTAACAAAGAGCGATCATAGTCAGTCAACTTTCTTTGAAATTGAATGCATGCAAAATTTGATACTTTGATCTTTTATAAATTCATCATAATGCTTATACCGTTGAGCTATTAGACAACATGCAATTCTAGTATTATACTACTAGACTATGTATGTATAACTCAATTGATGTTATAAGAAATATTTTTTTATTAGCTTTTCTAAGTCATGTACTGATGTCGCTTCACCTTTTTTTAATTGTTTTCTTCTATTTTACATTCTTTTTAGAAGGACTAGGTAGTAGCTACCCAGGTACTATTTTACATTCATTCAATGATCGAACGAGTTGTTGAGAATACTTTTGAAACCTTTCCTACACTGTACAGCACTTCAGCGTATAGAGAAATAAAAATAATTTTGAAGGAACATGATTATGCTTGATTTCAGGTGCTGGATCATAACGTTATTCAATTTAAACGTAATTCTAATTTTTTATGCCAAAAAAATACATGAAGATGATGTATCATAGAGAAATCAAAATCATTTCGAGGGGCATAGTAGGCTTGACTTTTGCTAAAACTAGGCTCCGTTATTCTAATGCTCGACTAAGATGCGGGACGAATTAAACAGTGGTCAACAAATAATATTTTTTTCATCGTACCAAACACAGTCTTCAGTTTTCACAACCGGTTTAATATGCTGTTCTTGGAAGAAAAAAAAATTGTGCTGTGCATAGTGCATGCCATGCCAAAGATTTCATGACCGTTCGTACATCTTTTTCATCTCGGCTTTTTATCCAATTTCATGAGAGACATCTGCCATTTAGCAAAAGCGACCTACAAACTACTGCCACCTCGATTTGAAAATTTCAGGACTTTTATCCTAATAATTGTAAAAACTGAAAGCTAACTGTGGGGTCGAGACGAAAAACGCACGCCCGTTGGATGCATAGATGGCCTGCAGCATCGTTCAAATAAAAAATAAAAAACAATATTAACTCTGCGCGAATTCGATAAAACAGATTTTTTTTTTTTTTTTTTTTTTTTGCGGCTTTTGCACGTGCATCTTAATTTAGTATCTGCTATCATTTAAAAAAAAATAATTAAGTGTGGCTTAAGTCGTATAATTTTCTTACAGATATTTGCAGTGCAGATTTGAATTTAGATAGGTTCATGCTTATATCATTTTGTGCAACAAAATCGTAATACATATCAAAATTTTAGTTCACACTCGTCAAGATTTTTTCTGGCAACAAACAAGTGTAGCGACGGTAGCTAGCGATATTTAACAGGCTTTTGTCGAAAAAATAAATATGTGGGCCTTTTTAAAATTACGGAACATGAATCTTTTATTGAGAATAACCCCTTCGGTTTTCACAATTTTCAATTTTAATCCAGTGCGAGTGAATGTGGAGACTATTTTGTCGGGTTACTGTTGATTTATTACAAATAGAGTAATTGTGATTTCAGTTGAGCATTTATTATAATTGATTTTATCATTGTTCTACTTATGGAAGTTAAAAAATTGGTTGTTTTTATTTTTAACGTTATTCCTTATTATCCAGTTGGTGAGTTAATAATAATGACCACTGGGTCAAAAAGTCAATACTTAACTTTAAAATTGGATGGTTCCCTCGTCAAAATGAATACATTTTGTTTCTCAGTCACCAATACCAGAATTTATTTTTTTCCGATTTGAAAATTGCACAGTTAAACATGTTTACACAAATTAAGTCCTAAATAAATTTCACTCCGCACTTATTTTCACAGTTAAACATGTTTACACAAATTAAGTCGCAAATAAATTTCACTCCGCACTTGTAAGAGAAGGCTATTATTGCCGCATTGGAAGGATTATGCTTGATAATTTATATAATTTGTATGGTTAAGCCATCACCATCTCATAGTTATAACATGCTGTGACTCCTGTCCTAACTTCCTCCAATTAATTACCAAGAAAGGGTTGATCATTTTCTAATTCCCATGCATATCCCTCGATTGAATATGAACATAGAAACCTTTCGGGTTTTCTCGAAAGCACGTTTAAATAAGTTAGTTAGCACAAAATTTAGTAATTGGCAGTTTCCACATAATTGTTGCAATTTTTGGAATTAGACAGCAAGTGTGCTTGCACCACCTAACGCCTTGATATTAACATATTATATTCACAAATGCAGAATTGCAGATAGGCGAGAGATTCCATCTGAAACTATAAATACAAGTACTCCCACGGTCTTATTATTTTCTTTTATTTCTTTTCTTTTAGTGCATTTTTATTTTCTAGTGACAAATGGATGTTAATAAATTGTATCTTAGTGCGTTTGGATCATCTAAGAATAAAATGAAAATTAGTTATTCGAAGTAAAAAAAATATTATTCCTAAACGATCAAGAATAATTTTTTTAGAATCTAGAGTGTTATTTTTAAGTTGTCCAACATCCGGATTAAATTTTTATTTCTAGGGTGTTTGGATCATTTTTTAATCCAACTTCTTAATCTACATTAAGAAGATGAACAAAACATCCTAGGAATAAAAACTTAATCCAGATATTGGACCATTTAAATATAGCACTCTAGATCTTCAAAAACTTATTCTTGATCATTTAGGAATAATATTTTTTACTCCAAATAACTAATCCTATTTTTATTCTTAGATGATCCAAACACCCCTTAGTTATTATTATTTTTAAATAACAAAACTAATTAGTTGGAGATATATTATCCCTAATTACATATCATACACTATGCGCGCTAAAAAAATTACATCATTTCAACTCCATTTTGTATGTACCAGAAGGTAAAAAAAAAAAATCAAATGGTCCAAATTTGGCAATTTATGACAATTTTTATTGATAGTAAAATGAAGTCAAAATTTATTATGTAAATATAATTGAAATTATGTAAAACATAGTTTAATTTAGACGCGGATACGAGATTAATACTTTTTTGGTACCGATGACTGCTTGGCACTAAATCCCCTTTCTCAGTTTGTATGGTCAGTAGAGAGGTCCGAGAGAAATCCAGGTACTTTCCTAGCCTCTCTGAAAGTGTCATTATTAGAAGAAATTAAGAGGCAAATGCTTTTCTCTTCCTGTATGTATTCTTGTTAGGTGGGGAATTGGGGTGCCATGATTGGCCCTAAACCTACCTAGCGAGCATATTTTAGTTGCGCATCAGCCGACATTTCTCAAGGAAGAGGAATAATAATCAGTTTGTGTTCACCTTCGGGTAATTAAAGGGGAAAAAAAAAAAAAGATAGAACATAAGCTAGATCATGCCGATAAGAACATAATAATAACATATTAAAGAGAATATCTATTATTAACCATGATTGTTTGATCGGTGATTTTACAAATTGACAAATCTAAATTAATTAATCCAACCTATATATTGAAATCTCGTAATAAACCAAATTTTACGATTTTTGAAATTTGTTTACTATTTTTTTCGAATTTTTAAAACTTTCCATTTTTGGACGATAATTCACTAATTATTATCCAAAAATAGCAAACTTTACAAAATTTGAGAAAAAATAGTAATAAAATTTAAAAAATAAAAAATTTTGGTTTGCTATGAGATTTCAATATATAGATTAAATTGGTTGATTTAGATTTGTCAATTTGCAAAACCACCGATCAAACGATCATGGTTTACGGAGCCTTAAATGAATCATAGTTCACGGTAGATATTCTCACATATTAAATATTAACATTAATTATTGATGGTGAGATTACGAGAAATGTTATGTTATTTTAGGGGACGTTTGGCATGCATGAGATTAGTTTAACTTTTAGTTAGTAATCTAATTTGTTAACCTAAATTGTCAAACGAGATTGAGGTGAACGTGGTTAGTATTCACGTTATAACTAATTTTTACTAACTTTATCTCAAACACTAATCTCAAAAGTACTAACTTTAATCCCTAACTCCACTAACTTATGGTATTGCCAAACTTCCCCTTAGTTTATTACCGATAATCTTAATTAATCCGTGCAAACATTTTTTTTAGGTAGAGACTAAAAAAAACTTGCAGATTTTAATCTGTTTTGATTAATCCGCGAAAGTTTCTGAGTTAAGCTGTGGATTTAAATCTATGTGGCTATTTGATCGTGAAGTACAACATAATAGGTCAGTGAGTCCACCGTTTTGTTTGTTTTTTTTAATAAATAAAAAACGAGTTCAAACTTTGTGAAATGCAAAATAAATCACAGCATTAACATTAAAAAGTTAGATTTTCTTGTAATATATACGCCAGAGTAAATATTTTAGCTGTTAGTTGTGATTTCAAAAAAGGGAAAAAAAAGAAAGAAAGAAAAGACAATTGCTTCGGAATATTGAGGAAACGACTGTAGCGTCCTTATAGGATCCCAACACCATGAATACCAATTATGGCACCCTAGATAAATCATCAAAACATTATTTAAATTAAACATAAGCTAGATTATATACAGTCTTGCTTCAATTTGCAGTGCTACAGATCTTTATTGCCTATCCGTTGAGACGCAGCATAAATATTTGCAAAATAAGTAAGAAAACTGACCCAAATCCTACTTCATCGTATTAAGTCGTAAAGAGCGCTTTGGTTGCATGTTACGATCGACCATGCATATGTTAAAAATTTGAGTTTTGGAGTTCGAAGGCACGATCCAAGTGCAACTGCACATGAACCGTGTCCCTTAGGGCTAGTTAGCACGAGGATCTCAGAATAAATAATCACACACATTTAATACAAGAGACACGAGAATTTAACGAGGTTCAACACCAACTTGGTGTCTACGTTCTCCACACACACGCACGCTCTTTTTATTTATTTTCTGTAATTTTCTGAGATACATTGTTTGAGGGAGAAGGAAGAAATAAATAGACATTAAAATTACATAAGCCAACTAGCCTTTTCACACAATCTTGTCTTTATTCTCCATAATTTATTTCTCTTCTGACGTGAATCAAATCCTCTTGGTATGGAAATACACCAAGCTTATATGCAGCCTTCGTAACTTGAAGGATTTGGCAGAAAAGCACAAAAAATCTTGCCAAATATGCCAGGTCGGTTCACCATTTCGGACCGAAATACAACCATTTCGCACCGAAATCAATCCTGGGTCAGTTGCAGCTTTCTCTGTTCGGTCCGAATTGACCCTTGTTCGAACTGAACTGAGATGGAAATAATTCTCTATTTTTCCAATTCGGTCCGAATTACATGACTGTCATTTTGTGTTGATCCGTTTTCTTCACACGAACCTCACGCTACATAATTCGGTCCAAACACACATATGTAGACCTCATATATTTCAACAGCATAAACTATTGAAACAGTACCAATGACGATGCTCACGCTTCTCCTTTTTTTCTTTGAAAAATACTAACAACACTACACGACAGTTTTTTAACTACATACCTAAAACACATTATCTCACAATTATACGAAATTAGTTGATTTCTTACACGACAAAATTTACTTCAGTCATTACTCACAACAGGAGATACTTTTTTAAAAATTTCATAATCTCGCTGGTAAACCGTATACATGATTGTATAAAACAATAAATAATAATGAAATTGAACTGATAGCCTCTTCTCACCAACGAGGAATAATGTTCAACTTGTCAATCTAATTAGCTGTGTTTAGACCTTACACCACACACTACATACGCACCGCAGGCCCACTTCCCTACGGTGCTGTCGGTGGAATCGCTCGCTGACGTCACCAAATTAATCATCGCCGTCCACGTGGATTTTAATTTTCGTCTCCTGCCACCCAGCCTGGTGCCTCCTTTGGACAGTGGATGATGGGCCCCAGCGGACGCTCTAAAATTACGGGTGGTCGTGTGATCCGCCCTGTATTTCCAAAGAACTACAACTGTGCCACTGTGGGAACGTGGGTTGCTTTGTTTTGATTCATTTTTGGAAAGTATTTAACTAAAGTGCTGCTCGAAGCAAAAACGGAAATAGCTTCTTTTAAAAAAAATTTCAACGACACGTTATTAAGGATTGCATTATATGTTTACGTTGTTTTCTCCCTTTACTTACTGAATTTTATTTACAAAAATACATAAGTTTCAGAATTCAGAAGTACTGTGATTTTAGATTTGGACCACGATCATTTTTTATCAAGCTTTTAAATAACGCCGAAATAACGCCGAAATAACCGAAATAACGGTATTTTGTACCCAACCGCACGAACGTCATAGAAAAAAACACCGAAATAACGTAACGCGTCATTTCCGTTTTTTCGCCGTTTTTTCACCGTTTTTCACCGAAATAACGTACGTTTTAACGGGAAATGGTAACATTAAAAAAAAAGGCACATATAAAATGGACCCAGAGCGAAAAAAAAGAATGGTCAACATTAATGAATTAATGATATATTGATATCATAAGAAAACATGACCCAAATAACACCGAAATAACACCCAAATAACAAACATGACCCACATTTAAGCAAGTATATAATACAATAACAATTTTAGTATCTGTATACAGTCACCGTTATATCACCGAAATAACACCGAAATAACAAATCAACCCCGGACCGTCATACCGAAAAAACCGAAATTTAAACCCTTGTTTTTTATATTTAAACTGAGAAAAAAATGTACTCTTTTTTTAGAAAATTATTCGGTTAAAAGATTATGAATCATACGATAATTAGCGATTTTTTAAATTTTTTAAAAAATAATAAAATTTTTAAACAATATAAAATTCGATTTTCAACGAGATTTTATTGTGAAGAAGACAATGAGCAATCTGAATCTGTCACGTGCAACTCAAGAATTCAGATATAATCATATTTGACAAAACGCATCTGTCAAATCGATAAGCTGATCTCTGGAATAAAAACTAAAAATTTTGAAATTTCAAAATCATGGAAACTTAGACTTTTAGTTTTGAACATATAATATGCTATTTTTACGTTTTATGAAATTTGATATTTCAAATTTGTTTGGGTGTTTCAATTCTGTTAATACATATAGAAAGAATTTAAGTTTCGGAATATAAAAATAAGAAATGAACATAATGGATTTGCAACAGTGGACAATTTTAGAATATATTATGGGAATATAAAAAACGATGAGAGAAGAAAAGACGAGTGGGTAAAATGGAGTCATCTGGATATCGCAATAGGACGAGTTGGTGAAGACATTCTGTTTTAACTGAACTGATTTTATGAAAACAAAAGAAAAGCAATTTTTCAATCGATAATATTTTGTTTAATGGAAATTATTATGAAGACGACGTTGCATTACACTTCTTGGCCTCGGATCACTGTTCAATATATAATAATAGAAAGCAACGGAGCAACTCTACAAAAATACATTTGAGACCCTGCGATCTTTTAATAATGCCACTGCCCAGTGCAATGAAAGCAAGTTCGTAACTTCCGAAATATATGTATTTTTTTTCCTCCTCTTTACATGTCATCCATTTGTCCAATTAAGTGGTTATTATTCTTTGCCAATGTTATATATTTTTTTTATAATTTCATAAGTCGACTTCCTATTATTATGAATAAAACTACCCAACCGAAAAATAAAGAAATCGTGCTCATTTTCGGCAAATAAATTGAAATCATTATAAATAAACACCAGTGGTAACATTAAATATACCAAGAAAAATAACAAGCACATGATTAATGTGCAGTGGGGTTTAGCTGGAATGATATTTTCACCGACTGAAGTCTGGAGCAACGGTCAAACAATCGAATCTGCGAAATCTAGAGCGCAAGATGTGTTACGATTATCGGTGGCTGCCAGAAAGGTGCGGCGGTGCGGCGAGTGCTCGCCTTAACCTTGTTTGTTTAAAGACGCCCTTTAATTGTTTTGAATTCATGATATAAGTGATTTGATACGTAATTCAGCATCTAGACCATTTTAAAAAAAGCATGATTAGTGTCTATAGCATTCGTAGTATTTCATAATTGAAATTCGATTAGATTTATTGTAATAGGAGAGGTACAACTCAGTGTTTTTTGATATCAGATTGTTTCCGTGCTTCACGAGATTTACTTTATTTTTAAAAACAAAACAACAAGGTTATTATCCATTTGCGTTGAAGCAAACATTTATATATTCTATTATTAAGCATAGTTAACTATTATGTTCTATTTTAACATATAGTTAACTTTATATAGTTTTATTATCCATTCTACACTTAGATAATAATTTATGCCATGTTACTCATCCTAATAATATTTTATAAAATTGCCTCAATTTAGAGACGTGTTGTAATATAAATAATGCCCATTTAAACTATAGTTGGTCATATATAGAGAGAGCACGACATAACTATATTTTTTTTGTTTTTTTAAGCTATAGAAATATACTCTTTAAATCAGTCACTAATTTATTCATAACTAAAAAAAATATTTTCACTAGCAATATTTTTGTAAATAATAAAACTTTATAAAGATGAATCTTTCAATCAAAAAAGTAATTAAGTCCACTTTTCGAGCATTTACGACCAAAGCACAGCAGCCTCATCACATCCAAATCAACAGAAAATCACACGTAAAGCTACATTCCAACTGTACCCACACAACATGCAATGGCACTCCTGTAAATACCCGCCAAACCTCAGGCTCTTTACTCAAACTCTCTCACTAAAAGCTCACTCCCTTCAGATCCGCACACTCATCTCATCACTACTCCGCTGTCCCCCACTCACTTCCCTCCCTCTCTCTCTCTCCTCTCCGGCGCCGGCTGTGCCACATTTTCTCTCTCTACTTCTCCAACGCCGGCGCCATCGATGCACACAATGTCAAGGCCACAAAAAATCCTGCTCGCACTCTTCCTCCCTCTCCTCATCCTCTCTCTGTCACAGACATGCAGGGCCCACAACATCACCAAAATCCTCGCGCAGCATCCCGAGTTCTCCGAGTTCAACCACTATCTGACAGCTACCCGCCTCGCAAGCGAAATCAACCGCCGCCTCACCATCACTGTGCTTGCAGTTGATAACTCTGCCATGTCTGCACTTGAGGCGCGCCACTTCACTCTCCAGACGATGCGCCACGTACTGTCCCTCCACATCTTGGTGGATTATTATGGATCTAAGAAGCTCCACCAGCTTTCTCGGAGTTCTACTCTCTCTTCTTCTCTGTTTCAGGTGCATTTTTGATTTGCTATTTTTACTTTTTATTTACCCTCAAGTCTCATGTTTCAACTTCTCTGTTTAACTTTTTACACTTTTGTAAAGTAAGGTGGTAGCTTTTGTGACCACGTGGAGTTACTACCCAAATTTTACAACTTGACTGTTTGTTCTGTTTTGCGATTAATATGGGGAAGGCTGAAAGACACCGTACATAAAAAACGGATTAATTTCCCATACTTGACAAATAATTGCTTGTCTTTGAAACTGGAAAAAATAAATAAGATAAGAGAGGAGTTACATTAGTGTAGTTGGTAGATCTATCCTGTCAGTATTCATAACAGAACAAAGAAAGCCACATGCTTTGCCGGTTTACACAGTTGAAAAGAAGTGGACCCAGTTTGTTAAAAGTTGAAACTAGTAAGGTCCTTTTTTTTGTTTCTTTTTTTTTTCAATAAAGTAGCAATCTCTAGTGGCTTGTTAATTCATAACAATTAACACTGAGGTTACTGTGAGCTTCTTAGCACGTTCCAAGTGCTTGGTATTTTTAGTATCTGTTTGTTTTGTCAATTGCGTACATCTCACGTCAGTATAATTAATGAGAGGAGCTAAGCATCTTTTTGTTTTTCTATGAAAAAAGTGCTTTAATTATGGTACAGTAGCTACATTAGATTATTAATTATGCATAATATGGACTAACTAATATCTGACTAAATGTTCCTGGAGGTTGAGGTTACTGCCTCGATACTAAAGGCCATGCAATCTGAGTATATATAGTTACCAATTTACCATATTTCTAGGGATCATACTGATAAACAATTTTCATTTAAAAAGACTGTCATCTTCAGTTATTAGCTTTATCCAGTAAGATTGGCTATTTGGAGCTACTGACAGCGATATGATAAACTTTGAGATTTTTTGTTGCAGAATGCAGACATATATGTTCGCCAAATGTTATCCTTCTGACTAATTAACAAGACCCTTTGATTATTTTCAGGCAACTGGTGCAGCCCCCGGCACAACAGGTTATGTGAACATTACTGACCACAAGAAGGGCCATGTGACCTTCTCCACAGAAGATCTCCCTGATGGGGCATCCCCTGCTACCTATGTCAAATCCATCAAGGAATTCCCCTACAACCTCTCCGTCATCCAAGTTAGTTCGATCCTCACTTCGCCTGAGGCTGAGGCACCCGTACCACCCCCAGCACCGGTTAACATAACCGAACTCATGTATGCCAAGGGGTGCAAAGCCTTTGCCGACCTCCTGTTGGCAACTTCTGATGTCGAAACATCTTTTGAAGATAATATTGATGGTGGTTTGACCATTTTCTGTCCAATCGATTCAGCCGTGAAGAGCTTCATGCCCAAATTCAAGAACCTAACAGCAGCGCACCAATCGTCAATACTTCTGTACCATGGTGTCCCTGTGTATTACTCCATGCAACAGTTGAAGTCAAATAACGGGGTGGTAAATACTCTCGCAACCGGTGGTGGTGTGAAGCCAACCTACACATTTGCAGTAAAGAATGCTGCTGCTGACGAGACAGTGACCCTCAACACGAAAGTCGATGAGGCTTCGATCAAGGCTATGATTCATGATGAGGATCCCTTGTCAATCTATTCCATAGATAAGTTCTTGCAACCCAAAGAGATGTTTAAGGCTGTGTTGGCACCTGCACCGGCTCCAGCTCCTCACAAGAAGAAGAAGAAGGGAAAGGCTACCTCCGACGACTCTTCCTCAGATGACGCTTACTCACCAGACTCGGCCCCATCCGATGAGGATACAGCTGACAAAGCTGCTGCTGGACGGATTGCCACCAAATGCACAAGTGTCTTATCTGGAATTCTAGTTGCAGTTGCTGCATTGCTTGCATTCTAGATGGATTTGTTGGTTTTTGTTTGTTATGGAGATTTTATTAGTTGTTATGCAATTTATTTGATGGGGAAATAAGGTGGTCATCTCCCTCCGGGAGAAGGGGAAAAAAAAGGAAAAGAAAAATAGAGGGGGTTGGTTGGGGTTCAATTTGGATGGTATTTAGTATTTTTCGTTGGTTTGTTTGTGATTAATTTGTTTTTGTTTTGTAATGATAGTGCTGAGTTGGACCTGAGAGTGTTTATAGTATAAAGACAGCATAAAAATTGTAAAATTTATTTTCCTTGTCTTTTTGTTTGGTCTCTATTTAAAAAGAAAGGAATCTTGCACTAAAGAAGGTTTGATTTGAAAGGTTTAAAGGAACCATGGCTGATGGATGGGGCATATTCTTTTTCCTTAAGTGAATAGTTAAATAAATTAGGAAGACTTGGAATAACTTCACATATGTTACAAGGAATTTGAACCATATCAACCTTTATCTTTCTTTTGCTGAAATGACAATAAATTACTCCATTAATCCGAGCAATAGTAGATCCATATTAAGCTTGCGATTGTGGGTTCGTCACTCCTCCTTGTGTTCATTGAAACAAGATGATAAAACCTGGTTGTGCATAAACCATGTCCCCTGATTAGTTTCAATCCTAAAATGCTAAAAATTATATCATAGAGTGTCCAAATCTTACACTGCCAATTTGTAGCTTATCGGGCTTAATTTCTTTATCCTAGTTTTCTGAACGTTATGTGTGCATTACAACTAGTTTTTGTTTTTTTACCCTGAAGAAGATGTGTGCAATGCTGCATACCACTGCTTTAAAATAAACTCTAACGGGTACAGCAACAGCCTAAAGGACAGACAGATATCAGAGAATCAATTGCTCTATGCACATGAAGGGAAGAGCATTTAATGGCGATTAAATATAGTTTCATCGATCTGGCATTCGTCAGACGAGAGTAGGACTATCTGCTAGGGCGAAAGAAATAAGAAACGTGGATCAATTATATCACCAAATGGGGGCCTACCTCAGTCAGGTCCACATATGTATCCATTAACTGGTTTATCTTGGGCTGTCAGCCTGTTTCATGCCACAGCTAGTCTGACCACCTTCTGTTATGACCCTCATGTACTCGTTTGCTCACTTTTAAGTCTAAATCTTTGCTGTTGGATCAATTGCAGGAGGTTGAATTGAGACTGGCTTAATTGTGCCAGAATGATTAATCTAATGCATTCCTCGCTAAACTGAGTGGATTTCCTTTTAACTGAGGTATTGATCATGAGAACTGTTTCTATCAGCCTTTACTGAAAAGTGAAAAGGTGAGCTATTGTCAGGTATTGGACCAGTAAGATTCGTACGTAATTACTGGGAATTATGTATCAGTCAGGCTCAGACGAATTGGTTAGTTTGCCATCCTTCCTCAGAGCTTCACTATTCCGTAGTTAATATAAGCACGGCAGGACCTACATCAATAAAATAAGCAGCTCATAAGTAATCACCACTCACCAGAATGTTTGGCTAAGAATTAAAAAAAGAAAAAAGAAAAAGAAGGCTACTAGAAGTACGTCTTCTGAAAGTTAATTAGGTCATGGGGGAAGACAAAGCTAACAGAAAGGGCATGATATAAGCAAGAGCGCTCGTTTATCATCTTTCCTTTTCTTTTGATAAGTTTCATAATCTTATCACCATAGCATAGGTGCTGTGAACTGTCACAATGTTCAAGGACAACCGATTAAACCAATCGATTGATAAATTAATGAAATGTTTTATGCAGACAAAACACAAGAAAATTGAGATCATTCCTGATATACAAATTTAAATATTTACACGAGTGACTGGCACAGGATTATATAATTTCCCAGCTTATTGATCACAGAGAACCACACAACCATATCTTATAAACCACAACAAACTTCTAACCTCTCAAAAACAGAAGTACCATAGAAAACACTAACACAACATTCAACAGTTCTCACAAATATATAAAAGCTCAGGACACAAGTCACAGACTAGGTGAGAAGAAGTGCAAATCACCGAGCCGATCATTTGTCGGGGAATTACCACCGAACACCAAAATGCCACTTTTCCCATCCATCTCCCCTGCAGAAAAGGCACACCAACCCCGTGGTCCTGGGTGCTGGTCTGAAGCATCATCCAACTTGGTCCAAGCTAGGCTTTCAGTATCCAATGCATAAACATCAGCCGAGAACTTCCCAGCCCCTAGGTGCCCCAAATCGCTCGGGTCCACTTCACCACCATACATAACCACGGACTTTCCAATTGCAACTGCTGAAAAAACACTGCGCGCACTTGGCTTCTCTCCTGTAGTCTCAACCAGGGACCATTTTTCAGTCTTCAGGTCGAAGTAATGCACATCATCTACCTCCATGCCAGCAAAACCATAAACAACCCAAATCTTGCCTCCAGCGACTGCCAGCCCTGGGCCGCCTCTGGGGCGACAGGTCTCACCAGGAGACGGAAGCTGGGTCCACTGGCCAGCAACCGTGTCATAAGCCCAGAGATCGTTCAACCGCCCTGAGTTGCCGCATCCACCAAAGATATAGATCTGTTTCTCATCAGCTGTCATTGAGTGGTAGCTGCGATGTGGTGGGCTCGTCTCACCAGAGGAGAGCAGTGTCCAATTGTTGGTCAAGGTATCAAAGGAGTAAAACTCATTTAATTCCTTATGATCATAATCGCGGCCACCAAATACATATATTGTGTTGGCGATCGACACCATCGTAACACCAACACGAGGAGGCGGGACGTCACCAGTACAATCAAGAACCGACCAAGTTTCAGAGGTTAGGTCAAAGGAGTACATTTTGTTGTCCACTGGCACACGAGGTGTGAACTCACCACCAAAGGCATAGGCTTTTGTTCCCACAACAGTGATGGCATGGGAGCTCCTAGCACCAGGTCCAGTCCCATTTTGTGCAAACTGAGGAAAGAACAGCATGTAAAGCACTTGAAATTGGGAGGTAGAGAATGAAAATAATTTAGCTGACTTATATTTTACGTATGCTTAAATGATAAAATTCATTAATCTATTACATAAATTATAGATAATATTGTTTGATTGGCTAGAATTTAGACACATATAGTTTGGTAATATAATATCTAATCAAATAAATCAAAACAAAATTAACGACTATTTAGGCAGGTAATGAGTGGTTTTTACTCAATACTCCTCGGATACATGTGCCTCATTTGATTTAAATTATAAAATATTGGAAATTGCAAGGATTTAACTAGTTTTGGGGTAAACAGAGTACTGTTTCTTGTTTTTCTAGCATAATTTCATAATAAATTGACTCTTTACTGATCTAATCATGGTACAAGGTTCTTTGACTCATTAACATGTTAAATTAAACTACCCATATTCATAAAATCAAGCTTCTAAGGCTCAATTTTATAAAAGTTTACTGGTTTTAGTTGAAATTTGCGATACTAATGAGACACTAGAATAGTAAAACCATACCTTTTTCCAGACACCAGCCATTGTTGTTAGAGTCACACTCTCTGTCGCGCTCCCTCTTCTCCTTCTTCTCTTCCACTTCTTCACTCTCTATTATATCTCGAGAAATCCCAGACAAAATGTGTTAAATAGTAACAATCAAACCCTGAGTTCCTAAAATTTCAAATAAAAAACCCGAGTTTCTCCCCTCAACTTGGTCAACATGGTTTGAATGCTTGATCGTGTTTTTCATTAAATGCTTGAATCACAGCAGAGTGCTAGTCGTGAACTTTCTCTTTATTTTTCTTAATTACCGAATGGTCTCCAAATTTAATGCACGCGGCTTCCTCTACAACTCTTCTTATTTTACGTGGCAACCATGTAATTTTGTTGTGATCGACGGGTACGAGCTTCTCTTGAAAAAGCGGGATGATATCGTGCATCATTTTTTGTCGTTTCTCGACAGGTTCTACCTAATCAGTGGGTTTGCTAGGTTTGATGACCTGATAAAGAAATGGATTAATTAGTCTATACCAAATAAATGGATAAAAAATCGATTAATTATTGTACGCTCGTAGAGATCTCCGGTCCGGTCAGCACGATTGTCCCCCCCCCCCCCCCCCCCCCCCCCCCCCCCCCGGCTCTATTTTGCGAACGAACTAAAAGAAGTTATCGAAGAGCACTGATCTAGATCTCAACAGTGATTGCTTTAAAAAAAAAAAAAAAAAAAAATCTCAAGAGTGCATTAGTTTGATATACATGCTTGGAAACTTATCATTTGCATGTAAAAATTTCTATTAGATTGGATGCAGATGCTTTATGAACAACTACCAAAAGATGTGCTCATGTGTGAGGAAATAAATAATATTAGACAATAAAAATTTATTGCTCAATCTCTTATTAGGTAAAAAACCAAAACATATTGTTGCTTTGTCTAGCAATTGATATCAATTGCAGATCAAATTGATTAAACGACACAAATAAGTATTTACACGCTAGATCTAGCGTGTAACCCCTCTTGGATTCATGTGTTTATATGGGTTAAAGATAGAGATTTGTATAAACAAATCAATCTGTTATATCTGTTGAATCTAACTAAAAAAACAACGAAGTTGGATTTACTTTTTGTTATTAGGTAATTAATCGGTCAAATAAATATTTTGATTATGAATTTTAAAAAACAAATCGTATAAATTGAACTTTGCCCGAAATATAACTGAAATTTGATTTTTTTTTTTTTTTTTTTTTTTTTTTACCCCTGTAACTTTAAAGCTGTATATTGTCAATGGATGTCAACGTTATTTTTGAAATACGTTTTTTTAGTAGAATAATCGATTTTTTGTTATATTTTTAATTTATTTTAAAATCATATTTTTCATTATTTGAATGGTGTTGTTATTCAGCAGTTAGAAACTTAGAATGTGTTGGGTATCCCTGCCAAAAAAAATGTTAATTAGGTTCGTTTGTACATTATTATTATTATTATTTGGGTAGAATGTGGTGCTGGATAAAAAAAAATCACATTCTTTAACATACATGCATCATCAGGGAATGGTGATTAGAGGAAGGTTTCTCCTCAATTTATCTCCCCCTTGTTGTCTAATCTAAATTAGGTTTATTAGATTAGAGACTTATCCGATCCTGCAATGAAAAGGATGTTAAAAAAAAAAAAAAAAAAAGAAAAAGAAGACAACTATATTAGCGACTGTTGCAACTGTAAGCAAATAATTAAATCCAGTTGTCCCGAAGTTTATTGAAATGATTTAATTAATATTAAGAGCGAGGATAATAAATTAAATTGTAGCATCCCACTTGCGTCATGCGTGGTATTGCGCATCGCACCATCACCATGGTTTAATAGTGGTTTCGGCCCCTAGTTTCTCAAAAAAAAAAAAAAAAAAAGTACAGAAAAATATTTTATTTTTCTCGATTCATATTTATTGTTGTAACTAATATTCCGAGAGGCGTAGACAGCCTCTGTGGCTTAAGCTCTGCACTGAATGCGTCTTTTTTTGACTTGTTTAGGAAAATAAAATTTGACAGATATATATCTGTATAAAAGTTTATAACAATATCTTAAACAATGTATTTTGTTTCATTAAACTAAAACAATCTGAGTCAGTAGCATTGACTCTTACAAAAGTGGAGTACTGGGGACGGTTCGGTACAGAGATGGCGTGTTGGTAAAATGTGAATAAAATTCGGCAGTGTGTACTTGAAAGAAAATAGTTGTAATTGAGAACAATGAAAGGAAAGTGTTTTATTGATTTTGTTTTACATAGCCATTTTCAGTAAAAACTTATTTTCTAGATAGATTTGACTAACATCACACGTGGCACTCTAGAAAATTACCACTGTAGCTTAATAACCCTTTTTGTTGTGTTTAATAACCTGCTGGGGACTTCTCTTTAACAAAAGAAAAAAAAAATACACAAAAACGTAAACTCCACAGAAGGGAAAAAAATATATAGACACTGAAAAATCATTGTTGTAGTTTTGGACCTGTACAATGAAACATGTTAAGCATCGTTTTTAGGCCTCTATGCTTCAGAGAATTTGGGGTGAAAAAGACGGTACCTTACACTCTTATGCGTACAGCATATTTGTTGATTTACTAACTATTAATTTTACTGGAATTCTAGAATCTTTTTACCAAAAATCGCTTAAAATAGCGCAACGACAAATGGATGGTTACCCCTGGTTCTTGGCAGGGAATATCAACAGTCTATAATTTATTTACCGAAAAAAACTTATTCTCTTTTTTCTTTCTGCCAAGCTAATAAATTGAAGAAAATTGAAATATAACTCGTGGTATTGTGGGGAGTGAGGCGAAACCCGTGTACCTAATTCCTTACATAATAGAAAGAATTGTACTCGTTGCAATCTAGTATCGGGATTTCTGTGAAGTCTCAAGCGCTAACCATCCACTTAGAACAACAATGAACTCTACTAAACCAAACAAGTTGGCAACACAACAGCTCCTAACATGAGAAAACATAGACCCAACACATACCCATCATACAACACCAAACGAGACGCACCAGAATAGTTGTAGTATGGCTGATAACCAAAAGGTTGTGGAGGTGTCAAATAAGGTTGCGGCGGATAGTAGTAGGGTTGTGGAGGTGAATACTGACAACATGGTACTGAAGAGGGAGGGCACTGTGGCTGGAACCCAGATGGAGGTGGTGGAGGCGGCGGCGGACCATAGATTGGAAGTGATTGATATGGCGGTGGCGGTGATGAGTAATTTGGGTTGCAATTGCCTGCGCATACAGCTTCAGTACCAGACTTGGTGCCGTTCCTCTCATTTTGTAGCTCTTGAGAATAGACTACTGAGATGGAGAGAAGCAGGAGTAAGGTTTGTGGGAGAAACGCCATGTAAGAGAGAGTGCAGAGAAGAATGGTTCAGGATTTAGGATGAGATTGTGCAATGCTATTCTATCAGTATTTTAGTATTGAAGTGTAAGTGTGCATGCAGCGTGCCACATGGAAGGGTATGTGTTAGTGTATGGAAGTTCGTGTCCCTGCTTCTTCTAATCCTTACGTCAGCTTCTTTTTTCTTTTTCGACAACTTCCCTGTAATCCTCTGTATTTCTTGGACCTATCTTCCCAACTTTGACTTCTTCACTCTGTTCTCTGTGCTTTGCACTCTATTGTCATGTAATATAATATAGCTTGCTAATTGTAGTAACTACCAAGTAATACAGTTTTTTTGTAACTAGCACTAGCACATAACCAGTAACTTATGTAAAATTTCTGCAATAGAAAACACAAGAGGGATAAATTCAGTTATACATACAATTAGTTCATGGTAGTACCGCCGTAGTGTACTACAATGCCATCAACTTCTCCCCTCAGTTTTTCCTATTACAAGAAAAATCTAAAAAAAGGCCCTTTTCTTCATGTTTGAAGATAACCCACAAAAGTTATCACTCCTTTGCTTTTTCTCCCTCCTTCTGTACGTACTTGGTCATGTAGTCTTCCTCTATTGTTTGTTTGAGAATAATTAGTCTCTGGATAATTATCGGATCACCTAGTTTTCGGGCCTGGATTAGGTCTGTCTCCTCTTTGTTTAGATGGTAAGCATCAAGCATTATTTTTACCCATTTGTGGAGCTCTTTTGGTGTCCTGAAACAAATTTCAGTAGACATGATAATTGTCTAAATATAGTCAGGGACTAGCATAATTGATTTCAATAACAAACCACTCCAGGTTTCTGCACAATCCGGACTAGTTTTTGTCATCCTTCACAGCCTTTTAAGCCTCCTTTATTGGATTTTAGGGTTGTTTGGACTTCGTGTTAATTGGACGACAGGGGTAAATAAAGTTTTTTATTTGGGTCAGAGCACAACTTACAATTCATTCAAAACTGGCTTAAGAGAATTAGTTTTTTAGATCTTTACTGTACACACTGATTAAACATGTAATCAAAAGCATATAAGCTAAACATACGTGCACAAATCATCGGGATTTTTCGAAGGCTCAGCATCATCAACTACAGAGAAAGAATTAGCTAATGCTGTAAACCGTTCATCGGGGTCTGCAATATTCAACAAGTGCTTCAGGAGCCGTATCTCAGGTGGTGAGATGCTCCTCAGGCTTTTCTGTGTTGCCTTGTATATCTGATACATTATTTCCTTCACCTGATGCAAAAAAACAATGTCTCGTCATAATCTGGTCCCTATTTTGGTCACACGCTAATTTGTACTTTTCATGGTTGGTAAAATTGGGTCCAGCGATATTTGCAGATTAGTTATAAGCAACTGAGAGTTGAATGGAGATAATCTTGGGATATTATAATTTTGATGGACTATTTTACAGAACAGGTACTGCTATTACCCTTGGATACATCATACAAGCAAATCAGAAAGCTAAAATAGCACAATTTTTAAGCACCCTTACCAGATTTGACCGACATTACTTCAGTACACTACCCATACAGTAGAACCATGTAATGTACCTACAGTACAGGTACCTGTATGTAAAGAAACACAAACCTCATTTTTCATCGAGGTAGACTCCTTGGCGGCAGCCCAAGCACGGTTTATAAGGAGAATTAGTGACGAATCGAGCTCCTTTGACTTTGCCAAACTAGTTACCTTTGAGCAAGCCTCTTCTAATGATGCTGAATTTAATATCTCATCAAATTTCGATTGAGCCATCTCCAGTGAGTCAAGATTTTCCAGTGTACAGTCATATACTCGAACAGCTGATAGGCACTTGGCTCCTAGCCTGATTATTGCTGTTTCAGAAAGATACAAGAAGACTTGAATAACAGATTAACTATCATGAATCTGAAAGAGACATTAACTGTGAGACAGGTAGACAGACTCTCTCTCTATAGCCTAAAAACTGTCAATTCAAATATGAACACTTACACGTGATAAAATTTCACTAGCACAAAGAATATTAGGTTTTACAGCATAAATATTGATGTTTCCTTTTTTTACACCTTTAACTTATACTATAAAATCATGGGACAAGATTGGCAACTTCTTTTAGAGTTTATAAACTTTAAAAGCTAGGTATGAGTTTGAGGTTAAGTATTTATGCGACAAGGAATTTTGATTATACATCGATAAATGACAAATTATTTGCATGTATGCGAGTTGTGTGCACCTAAGAATTGTGTCGGACTGTGGGTACGTACTTAAGAGTGGCGACATGAGAGGCGTACTCAAAGCATCTAAACTGTTCTCAAATTTAATTAAAGACCATGGACAGGCTCCTGATCCTTACCTACATAATCTCAACTAAAAATGTACCTATCTGTCATTAGACGCAACAAGAATGGTAAAAGATCACTTGTATATGGTAGCACTCTTCAAGCACGCACAAGATCTCACAACATCAAGGGCACGATTAGGAAATTCTATGGAACCTATAAGATATGTTAAGTTAACAAAGTAGTATAAGAATAAACTTTTACCATCTCGTCTATCAAGGCTATTGTAGACATCAACAAGCACATTTAAATGCTTGAAGAATTCACTGGTGAAATCCTTTCTTCTTTTTGCAACAATAGCATCTATGTCAAGGGGGTTTTCTTCTACCTCTTTGAACAAGTCCATGTGTTTCTCTATCTCATCGTCAACCTAAAACAAATAGATTAATACAAAATACTGGATTACAGGTTAACAAAATGAATCTGGTACTGCTTTAGACAGGTGTCAAATAACAATGCTGAAGAGTACTGTAATGGCACTTGTTTTAACAATTTTGAGGCCTTTAATGGATGCAATGTTTTTGCACCTTAACTGTTGTTGATTGAATAATTTGAAGGGAAACTAAGGTTTTCTTGCAAAATTGATGGTTAAATTGGCACTCAATTAAGGTATTCAATTCTGATCATATAGTTTATGTACTATTTGGATGTTCATTTTATTCAATTTGAGATACATCGAGGCTTAATGGCAATTGCATGAAACATGGAAATTGATGCTGTTGTTGTATTTTAATGTAAAAAGAGGTAAAACTAAGTGAACTAAAAATTCTATATCAGAACCCCAACTTCCAAGGTGAGCTAGGCAAAGTTGTCTTATTGCAGGGTTGTACTGTGAGATCCAGTGTAGAAGGCAAAATCGAATCAGTTAAGACAAATTGCACAATATAGGCATAAATGGGATATACTAGAACCAAAGGCACTATATACATGCACTCGAGCTCAAACCAGTTTGCTGTATGTGTCAAGTTTTCTTTTGTACCTTCTTGACTTTTCGTGCAAGCAAAACCAGCTTTTGCTTGAATGAAGGATCATTTTCGGCATCTATTCGAACCCGGCACCTGTTATAAAAGTTGTCTTTGTATTTATTCCAGTCATCCCTATATACCAAAATTTTTCTCCAATCTTTGGTCGTGGGCTTTTTGTTCATAAAGAAGTCTATCATCTTGTCACACAGTTGGGTCATTGTGTAACCTTTTACAACCTCCTGCTCAGTGGCTACGTCTGCACTGGCAACACTAGCTTTGGCAGTCAAGCAGCCTGAAAAGAAATATTATTTTTGTATCTGGATATTATGAACTTCTTAACCAATTAAAACCTAATTAAGCCTCAAATTACTCAATTAAACCTATTTCAAGACACCTTTGTATAAATTAACACCAATTGTGCCAATTGATAACTCCAAACTTTGAATTTAGTGGAAAGATGGAATTGATTAAGTAGCCAACAAACCAACAAATATAAAGAAAAGAAAAAGTTACAAGCAACAGGATATTCTGCCACTTCCATCTATAAATTTAACGCCTCTCTGTTTTTCTTTTTTTTTTTCTTTTTTTTTATATAGGCTTTCTTTAATCCCTCCAAATTTAAGCTCCCATGACACTCAAATTGGCCAAAATATCCACCACCAAGCAAAACAAGGGAACCGAGAAAAAAATAGGCTTCTAAAATCTTCAGTAATTGAGAGAAGACCACGGACATGTACATTCAAAACCTGGCAAAACACTGCCAACCTAGGCATTTCAACAAACAGGTAATGGGCAATACGGCAGGGGAACGTTCACACACACACACACACACACACATAAAGAGACGCATGCGGGCTCAGGGGCAGAGACGAAGAGAGAGAGAGAGAGAGAGTCATGGTTATTACAGAGTGGAGACCTCGAGGGAGAAGAAGTGTGCTTGAGGACCTTGTGCGTTGAGGTTCTTCTCGTAGTAAGGGAAGGAAAGCATTGGAGTACATCACCATGGGAAGAAATGGGTGGGAATATGGAAATTTGTAGAGTCCGCATAGTGGCGTTAGCCATTATTGACACAGATTGAGATGTCAGTAAGTGGAGTGAGGGGTTTGGCTAGCTCACTACTAAAACCCCCAGAGAGGAGGCAAAGAGAAAAATACTGTGATAACGCTCTTTCTAAAAAAAAAAAAGAAAAATACTGTGATAATGGCCGAGTCTGTAGGTCCCAGTGTCAGCGGCATGGATCGGCTGAAAAAAAAAAATCGTCGGAAGAAGTTCACGAAAAAGTATTTTGGTCTTCGTTCGTCTTTCCTATTGGGCTGCTTCGAACTTTGGGCCTTATTCGTTTTGGAATTTTGTTTTTAGTCCAGAGTCCAGAGTCCAGACTCAGATTACAAATTTTTGCCAACTTGATTTCTCTCTTCTTAGGTCTGCTCCAGAACGCCAGACCCGCTAAGTTTGTTTTCATCTTTGATCAAGGGGCACAGATTTCTGAAGTAAAAGTACATTAAAAATTCAATAAAGCAATTCATTCATGGTAGTTTTGCAAACATTTCCTGCTAACCAATCTGGCTGTAAAGCTCACAAATTTTGTCAGAACAGAGCCCTCCGGCCCTTACCTGAGATGACTACTCACTAGTCATCACAATTACCTTGCTCTGATACCAAAGGAAAAAGGGGCGGGGAGGATCCCAGGGAATTCTCGCCTAACTCGGATTATTATAAATGCTGGCTAAGAGAGAATATATGCGGAAAAGATATATTATTGATAATGGTTTTGTACAAGAGAGAGAGATATTTGGTAGGATGGGTGATGCCAAATATCTCACCATATATTTATAGATACAAGGAAGTGCTTTGTGTAGCTATAAAATAGCTTACCAAAGATTCCCACTAAGAAAAAGCAAAACTCACTTAACAATCCACTCAAAAAGAACAAGCATACTTAAAGTGAAAACACACCAAACTAAAAGTTATTATAATAATTGAAGCATCTTAGCCACGTGTGTGGTCTCTTTCATGCTTCTAGTCTATTGGCGATGGCATCTTCTAAATCTGAGTCATAATATTCGGTGCCATCATTTCCTACCATAAGGTCTTCATCCTCAAAGCACCTTAGTGTTGGAGTTATGTCTTAGAAGTCAATATTTAATGACTTATTTTCTTAGTTTATGTTAATGATGATATTTGATCATTTGTTCCTAGAGTTTATTATTGACAGATCATTCAGGTTGAGGATCTGAATTGTAGATCTCTGTGGATCATTCATTAGAATGACAATAATAAATCTAAATCGTCCATAATCTTGATAATTAACAAGGAACATTAATTATCATAAAAGATTAGTATGCAAGTTAAGTGATGATTAAGTTCTACAAATCATAAGTAAGGAGTTACCAACTTAATTGCATATGTGTATGTTATTGGAACATAGTACAGGACTTGACCCAATGAAATAAACATATGGATTGTGTTATGCGTCATTGTTTATTTCATATGTTGTTGATTCTAAGTTTGAGATGCTCAGCTTTTCCACATGAGGATAGGTTCAATAAATATCGTCTAACGTTGATTCCTGATAAAGGCTGCTATAAGGACTTTATTTATGTTCTCTTGAATTGTGCGGGGAAAAGTTGTTCATCAAGAAAACCGTATGTCCCTCATTAATATACTTAATGAGTGATGATATCTGTTTGGGCCCCTTGATGGAGTTGGATCGTATGCATGCAAACTAGACGATCAACTCTAGATCAAGAAATGTATAATCTGCAAGAATGACACATTCCTATCTTGGATTATACAAAGATATCGTGTGACATAAGAATCAAACAAAGAAATACTTTTATTTCTTATGCAGGATTGAGATATTGTAACGGTACATTATTTATACGAATTGGGAATCATAACGTGTTGCTAGATACCGCTTATGATTATTGGAAATAAATAACGATTTATTTCCATGGCCAACATAGTATAAATCCTCAAATAGGGTCGCACAAATATGATTCTAACCACTTGGTGCATTTATTGTTTATTCACAATAATGTGTATTGTGAAATGTGATAAGTTAATTAATTAATTATATACCGTTATGAACCGTTATAATTAATTAAATTAAAAGGATCATATGGAAACAATATAATGCATTAGCTAATCATAGATTAATTATTAATGAGTTAATAATTAATTATGTTCAACTTACTTTAATTAGTTTGAGCTAATTGGGCTTCTATTTAATTGGTTAATTAAAGGCCCGATTTAAGGAAGAATGAAAAGACAATTAAAGGAGATTCATTAATTGGTGAATTAATGAATAAAGACCTTTTATTAAGATGGCCCAAGAGAGCCCATTAGGTGGCCTCTTAGGGTGGATGGCATACTTGTAAATAGTATGAAAATTGGATGAGAGTGGTTGGCTATATAAAGGGGTCTCTTTGGGAGAAAACCCTAGCCGTCATCTCTCTTCCTCTCCCCTCCCTTGCGCCTCCACCTAGAAGAGAGATTTTTCTCTCTTCTCCATGGCTCTTCCCTTCCTCTCTTAGCTCATGTGTTGAGCATCCCACCTATCTTCCTCTCCATTAAATAGTTAATTAAGAGAAGCAAGGTGATTAGCAAGAGGTTCAAGAGAACTAGCATTCTCTTTGAGCTTGGTGGTGGGTCCTTGGTGGGCTAGAGGCGGCCATAGATGGTGGAGATGGTGGAGCACGCACCCCATCGACTCCCATGCCATGGATTCGAGCCTCATGAATACAATTTCATGAGAGGTACAATTTCTCCTACCTTCTCTCTTGATTGGATGTGTGATTGCTTTAGCACTAGATCTTTTGATTTGCTTGTTGTTAATGGTGATTAATTAGTTGTAATTAATCTAAAATTAAAATATGAGCATTTCCTAACAGTGGTATCAGAGCCAGGTCATGCTTAAGGTTTTTCACACTTAATTAAGTGAGAATTCGTAATTAATTAAGTTAATTAGTGATGTGCATGCTTGCTGGCCCTGGAAAGGCTGTTTTCTGTCTTGTTGCTTGTTTTTCGTGGTGTAAAGTTCTCTGAAATTTTTTCCTTCTTATTGGAGGTTGTATCCCTTTGAGTTGTGGTTATTTTCCCACTGGAATCATTGAAATTCGATGTAAAATGAATTTTTAGTGATTTAAACGGTAACGGTGCGCAGATCTGTTATTCTGCTGCACAGTTCTGTTGTTGTGGTTGGTAACAAATAAGTTTGTATACAAAGTACCTGTAACTTTTAGATAGGATTATTCTAAACTTGATGCTCTTTCTGGATATGTAAATTTTGTTGCATATTTCGGATATTATGTGGGCGTTCAAGGATGAAAAGTGATGAAGTTATCAGATCTGTTTTTTCAAACAAACTGATTGTTTTGAAAAACTGTACTTATTGAGAAACTTTTATGGAAAAGTGTTGAAATGGAAATGTTTTTCTTTAAGTCTGGAATCTGCGAAAATTAATTTCATAGATTTTCATTGAGATTTGATACCTCAACCGAGTGAAACCTTTTTGGTCGACGGTCTGTTCCAGAACAGGATACCTTGCTTAAATGCTTGTTATCTCGTTGATCTTGAATATAACTCGTGGATTTTCTTTTCATGGAATGATAGCCTATTGTATGAAGTATTTTTCTATGTAAATTGTTTGCTGGAAAAATATCAAGGGGATGATCATACAGATCAAAAGGTTGAGACCCATAACAGAATTTTCTCTAACGGTGCTTCGCGCACAATCTGAGGATTTGTCTTTTTTGGTTCTCCCTGATGGTAATTGATCTCTCCTTGAGATTTTTACAGGTAATCACAATCTTTGTAAGGAGTTCTCTAGATTTATTTCAGATTTTTTGGAGACCGAATTATTTTGAATTTTTTCGGGTCCCGAATTTCGTATTTTAATTAGTTAAAATAGTTTCTAATTAATCAATTTATTGAAATGTTAATTAGAAGACTCCTTAAATACCCTCCTTTCTGTTTTGATAGTTGGATTTAATTTAAAAGGGCTTAAACAATTAGTTGTTAAGGTTAAGCCTTCTTTGCATTCGAAAAACTTGAGCAACAAGTATGCACAAAGATTCTAATTAATGAAATTAATTAAGAACAAGTGAATCATGTATATTGTATATGTGCTAACTTTGTTTTGTAGGAGGATGTGGGTTTGATATGGCTCAAGATGTCAATGCCTTGTGTGTTGTAAAATGTTGTGAATGCATGTGATTGCTTGTAATGTGGCCTAAGGTGCCTTGATAATTAATAATTGATTAATTCTTGATGTAACTTGTGAGGCTTGCATGCCCCTAAGGCCTAGGCAGGGTTTTAGGATTTTATCACATGTATTTATTTCCCTTAATTATTAGATAGGATCTTAGTAATTAGTGGGAGGGTTTGATTAGATTAGTTTCGTTACATGGAGATGCGACGAAGACTAATGCAAGCGGGAGCCATACAAACCCACGACAATGCTTGAGATGCTTATGTTATGTGATTGTTTGTGAATGCCTTGAATTGTCATAGGTAGGTATGGGTGTATGCTTACACGACCACCAAACAAGAGTCACATATTTTGTCCCAAACTAAATTGATTAAGTCGACCGCCTTCCTTCTCTCTATCCCCTTCACGTCAATAGCCAATCATGGCGCGGTCCGCCATAGCGGACGTCATGGTTGTCAACCTTGATAGTCGGGGTACAAATGAAAAGATTTGTTAGGAGCAAATAGAGAGAGGTTGCTTATCGATGGACCCAACAAGTTTTCTTGGACATCGGGGCGAAGTTTGTAAATATACTTAGATATTCACAAACCAAGAGTCATATGGTTGATATGATTGGTTGGAGAACCTACCTTGTCTAGTTAAGTAGGGTGTCGTGCCATAGCAGGCTCTACTTGATGAAAACGGGGATCTTGGAAAACCAACTACATTGGGACACTAAATAAATGTAGTGGGAGTTTTTGTTTATCATTCCATAAACAAAACATTGCATAAACTAAATGACCTTAAATTGAAATTGTTATAGATATTAAATATGTTAATTTCGTTGCGATCAATCTTTGGAAAACGACAAGCTCGTTTCTAAGGTATTTACTTGGAGAAGAAATACCGATTCCTAAGACATGTTCTTGGAAATGAGAAACTTGAGCAAGTTTAATCCCAAAAACGTTCCTCAACTTCCCGAACATAGCTTCGCAATGATTGATTAGTTTTGACGAAAATTATTCAATAAAGCGAATGCTCATATCCTTTTAGAAGTTCTGGACCTTTGAATTGGAGAATTCATAAGGACTATACTAAGACTTCTATACTCTCATCCACCTACTCAAGAAGGCGTTCTTAGAGAAAGTAAAGATAGACTCAATCATTTATGATCGAGTAATGGAGTGTGAGTTAACCAAGAGACTCTTCTTATAAGAAGATAAATATTTCATTAGCTTGCGAACCGAAAGGTTTGAGTATCTAATTGACAACTAGAGATACTAAGATCTCCAATATCAAGGATTGTTGATATTGTCATACAATCTCTTTCTATGGATAAAGGATATATTGTTCGCACACTTGTTAGTGCTAAAAGTAATTGGTTAAGTATTAAAGGAATACTTTACCAAGATATGAGTTGAAACTTTGAGATCCTCACTTGTGACCGTGTGTCACATGAGATGTTTCATTTGCCATTTATGGGAGGCATTTGAAAGGTTGTCCGAAATACCATGATGTTCTAAACCTTAAGATATTTGTCGTTCAAATTATCTCACTATCTCTAATTCACACTAGTAATTAGGTGCTAGTTCATGTGCTCGCATTTAACGAAATGTGTAGGCAATGATGAATAAGAGAAAGTTTGAGATAAGTAAAGTAAACTCCGTTTTTGGAAATGGCTTGTACGTCTAAGCCACTACATTGAATACGTAGAGTTATCTTTACTAAATAAAGAGTTTGTTTAGGAATTTGAGGTTGTATACCTTATTCCAAACATCTCATAAAACCTTATCTCCGTTTCATATTTGATGATGGATGATCATGTTTTGTAATAGAGAAATGTTGTTCTCTTATTGTTATAAATTTGTGTATAAGATTTCATGCATCTTAATTGAATTTGGTTGAAATAGATTAACAAATTTTGAATGACAAATATGTAAGACTTCGCATAAAGTATTTGACTTTTATGTAAAATAGTTGCTTAGTCGAATATAAACAAGAATCGCATTATGAGAGTCTACGTAACGTGGAGCTCGTAAATCAATTTGATTGCAAAGAATCGCATTATGAGAGTCTACGTAACGTGGAGCTCGTAAATCAATTCGATTGCAAATCAATTGAAATTCATGCGAATCGTGTTCGTTAAAAGACAAAAACGGCTTTGACCTACGAAGGTTTAAAGGACAAGTAACCTTATTAAGACATACATATTGATGTATATAGACTTATAGGACTTGTGCAATTGAAAGGTTGTTGACACTTTACCACTTGACCAACGATCATTGTAGATATTAACATATCTATTTGATATGGTATAAGTATGAATCTTTTGACAAGATCAAAAGGATTTCAAGAGTAAAGTTGAAAACCTATTCAATAAAAGCAAAAGTCTTAAGATGGATCATGGTAAATAGTTCAGTCATATAGTTTGATATATTACCTAAAGAGTATGAAATACGTTTCACTACTCGCTTCATGAGGAACATTGAAAAAATGTATCCAAGGATGAAGGTATCGAACATAGTTTGATATAGTTCGATCGGTAATAAATCAAATTGACTTGTTCGACTCATGTAAGGGATTTGTGTTTGAGGACAATATTGTTTACACTGAATAAAAATTCAATCGAAGTCTATTGAGAAAGATATCTTACGAGATTCGATCTCTAGGTATATTGTTTCTCAAGATTTGGTATTGAGAAGCTTATTTCAAAGTTAGATTGATTGATAAGCTTGGACCCAAATAAGACGCTTAATATGATGTAGGATATCTTGAACTAACCGAAAGGTACTACTTCAACGAACATGATAAGAACAAAGTAGTTGTTGCTCATCATAACGTATTCTTGAAGAATGATATTCTCAAGAAGAAGTAGTGGGAGTAAAGTGAGCATTGAAGGAGTTTATGCGTCACTACAAGAAGTACATTTATAGGGAACTTGTCACTCCATACATGGTGCTTAGTGGAAGTTGAGCGGAACTTAACTCACAAGCAGTTGTGAAAGGAAGAAGTTTATAAGCACGCTCGCTTCTAAAGAGTACTCAAACATCTCATTACTGGATGATGTTAGAGAAACTCGTGCAGTACATTAGGATCAAGAACTTATTCTACAAGTTGTTGTAGAAGTAGTTCATAGACCTCAAGCACCAATTCTACAAAGATCAACGAGAGTGAATTGCCTAAACTAAAAAGTACATAGGTTTCACAACATCCTCGTACTTGACATATGAGGATCCGTTGATAAATAAAGAAGCGATGGAAAGACCCGATTCCACAAGTATGATTTGAATCTATATGATCTTTAAGTGCAATCCATATATATAACAACAAGGTATAGACCTTGATTGATGTTCAAGAAGAAGCGATCCATCTAGAACATATAGATCTTTAAAAGGAAAGATAGATATGGATAATAAGTCGACTCTGTACAAAGCGCAATTTCATGATTGATGCTATGTCTAAGTCGATAACGAGTTGACCATGTACAAAGCACGGCTTCTCGCTTGTAGCTGTGTATAAGTCAATAAAGATCATTCTAGCAATAGTTATATTTCGTATATATAGATGTTGAGCATGAAATTTTGGTGAACATATGGAGGTCATGACAAATGAAAGAGGAGGAGCAAATGAAATAAAAATATGGAGGAAATCAATAAAGAGAGTCAAAATAAAATATATGGAAATGATCAAGGTTAGCGAAATTCCCATAAGCATGCACCAGTGTCTACGGCCATAAAATTTCCTGCGAAAGTGTATCGGTTGATGAAAAAATAAAATGGAATGAATGGTAGCATGAATTTAGATGAAATGTTGAAATATGATAATAACTGGACTCATCCAGTCATTCTCATCAACGGAGAAATGGGTAATGAAAGAAAAGAACGAAGTTCAAATTTTGCCTCCACAACAACGTTCAGCTTAAGTGCTCTCAGTACATGCTCCGCCCAGTCAATATCCCTTTCTGATTCTATACGGCTCACCATAAGCCAAACCCACGCAAAAGGAACCAAAGGGAGATTTCGCTGAATGAGTGAAAATGACCCCTTCGCGAAATAAAGGATGGATACACTTGGAACTGATAAACCAAGAGAAGTACCAACAGCTGGGTCCACAGGAGGAAAGCGCGGTTCTCCGTACACCAATCCTATCCAAAATCAAGACATAAGAAGAGGTTCTTCTCCAACAGAAATCTGTTGAAGAAGGTTTGTTACGACGAAACCGCCGGGCTTGGAACAGGTTCATCGCACCTGGACGGAAACAAGGCTCGAGAATGGGCCTATAAATAGAGCAATGGAAAGAGAATTGGGGGCTCCTTTTTGGTTTTCTTCTTCCAGAGAAAAATCATAATAGAAATTAGGTTAGATAAAAGAGAGAGGAGAGAGGCATTTCAACGAACGGTTGAAGTGCGAGTGAGGAAGAGCGAATTTGAGAGGGTTTGAAGGCAATTCTCTGTTTGTAATTGAAGAAAAAGGTAAGATATAAGGTAAGATTTGAGGTCGTGTAATCAATTTGAAGATTGAATGAAGAAATTTAAGTTCTTTGATCATCGAATTGCATTTTCTATCAACTGTACTGTGATCTGATAGCTTTGATGATAAATTCATGTGTGAATCGTTTCAATTAGCTTTGATTCTTTCTTAATTAAGTTTCTTGAATCGAATTATCCCTCTTTTCCCCCTTTCTTTTCAATTATGGCTTGTCCTCAGCTTCGGCTGAGCAATTCATGGCTCTGTAGTCGATCTCGGCTGGGTTTTACTCAGACCCTGATCTTTGTTCTCGCCTCGGCTGGGTTTTACTCAGACCCTGGCTTCAATCTTGCTTCGACTGGGTTTTACTCAGCTCCTAGCCTTCTTTACCTCGACTGGAGTTTCTCCAGCTCCTGGTAGCTCGTCTCCAGCTGGCTTTGGCCATGATTGGGGATGAATTGAGTAGCAATTTAGAGGGGAGATGCTGCCAAATTTCTGTCAGGATTGGCATCTATTATAATTATATAAATATGGACTGAAGTGCATAATTGTAGTGTTTATCAATAATCTTGCATTAAATTTCTGTAAATGAATCGTTTCTGGACCATGGATCAATAGTATAATTGGCTCAGAGCTTTGAATCTTAAATAATAATGGTGAATTATAATATCTGTAGTTTATTGGACTTTAGTGAAGTTTTCTACTGGATCTAGATCTTAATTTCCATTAAGATTGTAGTTGTTACGTCTCCCTGTAATCTAGTATAGCATGCATATCTTAGCAATTTTGTTTAAAAGTTGATCTTTTATAAGCAACAGGTTGCATAGAGTTCAGTTCATGTGAAATTAACAAGTACTGTACTTATTGCTATATGTTTATATTCAGTAATAACTAGAAAGTAAGGGATTTGTGAGTAAAAAAAAAAAAGAAAAAGCCTTGTCATATTTTTAAAAAAAATATGTCATAGTGAACTTCGTTCAAGTGTTGGGAACTTCTTGTGAAGCTATAACTTTGTATCTGGAGCATATGTATACAGTACATATTTGTTGCTTTACAAAACTTTATTTGCTGCTAACTTTTAGATGCGAGTACAGGTTTGTATAAGAAGGTGATTGAGTCCTTGAACATTTGTGTTGAGAGAGCATAGCAAATAATGTTTCTTCATTCTGAACATGTGATTAGTAATTAATTATTATATGAGTAAGAGATAGAAACTAGTGGTACAAAGCAACAGAGGTGGTACCATATGTTAAGATCTGTACCAATTACAAACCATGTGAATTTCCTTGCACCCAAGAATGTCGTTCTGGTGCTTAATAATTATTGTAAGTAAAATCCTACAGTAGTATAGGACACACAGGTTTATTTGTAAACATAGTTAACTGTTGTAACCTTAGAGAATGAAATTATGTTTCTGTCCACAAAGCCTGTGTGTGTGTCCTTTGAGGCAGCAAGAATCATGGTTTGATTAATTTGCATTAGTAAAAGTGCTCGTTTTAATTAGTTTTGTAGCTTTACTAATATAAGTCTCAGTGTGAGCTTTAACATAGAAAGGTATGCTTGGCCAAATACAGAAATGTACAACCACCTTGGAACCTTAATTAAAGTATAAGTACTCTACGTACAAAGTAAACAACATAGCCATTTTTGTAAGATTCATTAACCTAGGATGTAATCAGCCCATATTTGCCATTTAGTTGAATCAAAATTGCAAAGTTGTTGATAAGGAATGATGAATTATGTTGTCACATTAGAGTTACGCTAATTAGCCTCTCCTGAGTATAAATCAAAGTTACTCAAGCTACCACGAGTTCTCTACTGTACCCATTTTGCACCAATTCCCTGTCCACATATCCAATACCTACTCTCCCAAATTAAACAAACGCAAGGTATATCGAAGTTGTAAGCACTCTCTCCTCACTGCCTTGATACCAAAAGATCCATTTCTGGTACATCAAACTTTCTTAAATCTCCTGGTACCAAAATTCTCTCCAACCGTACCCAAAGCCTAGGCTCATCCATCGATTTGAGCAAACGCAAGACAAATTGAGAGTACCCCCATGTTCCTCTTTCCCCGTGTTTCTACAGAGATAGGTTGGAGCGAGGGTAGTGGCTCCGTTCGTCGGAAAACCAGAATAGAAAAGTCTAGGGGTTAAAATGAATAAGTTCTCGAAATTGCCTTAAAAATTCTCGGTTTTCCGACCAAATGAAGGCGACGCAAGGTGGACCAAGGGTACGTGTGTACTCTTCCTAATCCCATAGTCCAAACGCCACCAGACCCGTCTGAAATGACGGCCGGAATTGCCGGGACGATGTCAGAAGGGCTCGGTCAAGAAATAAAATAAAAGATGGGCTTTAATGTAAAATCTCCATCCTCTTTGAGAGAGACTGGCACCAGTGTTCTCTGCCACGTCATCTACCCATCAGTTTTACACGACCGCCAGATCAGGCCCACGCGGACGCCACCTCAGCCCAATTCGCTTAACTGGCCCAATAGGAAAAAATCCCATTTAGACAGGAACTTTAGAAAAAATTTTAAAATAGTAGAAAACTCAGAAAAATGCAAATAAAATATCTGTAAAATTTTAAAAATCTGTAGAAACTAGATTCGCTGATATTTTGGTATGAAATTTTGTCAAAATGTGCTTCCTTTGTATTTTCAAAGTATTTTCTTTAAAAAATGAAATTTTATAAATTGTCCAAAACCCTGTAAATTCATCAAAACTAGTAGAAAACTCAGAAAAATACAAATAAAATATCTATAAAATCATAAAAATCCGTAGAATCTAAGTTTACTGATACTTTGATAGTAAAATCTTTCAAAATGTTAGCCTTTTATATTTTTAAAGTATTTTTGTTATAAAATTGAATTTTATAAAAATAATAAACACAATAAAGCTTAAATAAATTTTTTTTTTTTTTATTGAATCTTAAAACAAAATTAAATAATTTCAACACTAAAGCAATCTTCAAGTGACTATTTTTGATTAGGTACTTTTAAAATAAATATTCTCAAAAGTACTAAAAAGGAATTTAAAATTAATGAAAGTTTCCATATCTAAAACCAAACCCCCCAATTCTTATAGGCCGTCAAATGGCAAAGAATTACAAAAGTCAAATCCTTTTGTTCTTCCAAGCCACCAAATGGCCTAGAATTACCAAATCAAACTTTTCTAGTCTTTTAAGTCACCAAATGACCAAGACTTAGTTTCCCCAAGCTGCCAAATAGCCAGGAACTACCAAATCAAACTTTCCTAGTCTTTTAAGTCACCAAATGACCAAGACTTAGTTTCCCCAAGCTGCCAAATAGCCAGGAACTACCAAATCAAACTTTCCTAGTCTTTTAAGTCACCAAATGACCAAGATTTAGTTTCCCCAAGCTGCCAAATAGCCAGGAACTATCAAATCAAACTTTCCTAATCTTTTAAGTCACCAAATGACCAGGACTTAGTTTCCCCAAGCTGCCAAATAGCCAGGAACTATCAAATCAAACTTTCCTAATCTTTTAAGTCACCAAATGACCAGGACTTAGTTTCCCCAAGCTGCCAAATAGCCAGGAACTACCAAATCAAACTTCCTTAGTCTTTTAAGTCACCAAATAACCAAGACTTTGCTCTCCCAAATTACCAGAAATCAAATTATTTGAGTTGATTCAGTAAAAGTTACAAACAAGGCGTTTTAGGTGTCCTCAATTAGGTCCCGTTAATTAGGTTTGGTATCACTAATTGAGTCCAATTTAAGCTTAGAGAACTAAGTCTTTTATTTTCTCAATTGTGCCCCGTCAACTAAGTTTGGTAGCACCAATTGAGTTTAGTTTAAATAGAAAGTAAATTGAGACAACAACTTTTCTAGCCTATGACATATAATTTTTCGAATCCCTTAATCAGAGGTTCTCGTGATTCGCCACGGGATAATTAACAATAGGGGCTTGCGCCTATTGGAAGGAAAGGATCCACAAAATTAATAAACCCTCATGAGAATAGATTCTCGTTAATGTTTTCTTGTTGTCAAGAAGCATTTCTGCACTTGAATTTAAGCTCGTGAGGGGTGAATCTAAGGCTTATTCCCATTCTTGAGGAAACCCGATCATTCTTCGAGAAATGACGAAAAAGTCCACACAGATTCTCTGGCACGCCCGGTGGGACATCTTTCTCCTCTCATCTTTGGGATTTGAGGAATATAATGTATAGGCTAGAAAATTGTTTCTTTAAGTTTTCAAACCTTCAAATAAACGCTACTAACAATAACATTGAGTTGTTTGTGGTCGTAGGTTGGAATGGCATTTAATGCGAGCATCGAATTGAGTAAACCGAGCGGGATGTTCACCATTGGGGCCGTCCCCATCCGCTTTGATAACCAGTTCATGTTCGGCGGCATGCCCTTCGGATTTGCCTATGTACCACTAGTACATGGCAAAGACGGACAAATAGAGATTGCTCGGGAAGATGAAGATATCAGGGGCATCGAAGAGGCCGTGCCCGAGGTGCGAGAAATCAGTGATGGAAATGAGTGGGCCCTTGTTCCACAAAATGGAGTCCACCATGCTCCCGTGGCTTCACCTAACAAGCATCAACCCCACCGTCTCTCTCCCCAGAAAAGAAGAGCGGTGAGGAAGACCTACACATCAACCACCAACAATACGAGAACTCTCAAGAAGATTCAAGGGGCATACCAACGGGAACTAGAGACCAGACCTAATCTCCCCGTGAGTAACCCTTTTTCACCACTCCGCTTGGTCAGAAAGAACTCTCCCAAGGCCCAACTCAAGACGCTGGAGGAATTTCCAACAGAGTATCAAGCCAAGTTTAGGGGAAGGAGCCCTAAAACAAGGGTGTCCGTTAAAGAAAGGTTATCACTACCACGAACCCCTGTCCATGAAAGATTGGGGCCGAAAAGGAAAGCGAGAGCATCGACTCCTGTGAAAGAAAGGTTGGGAGAAAGATTGGCAACTTCAATCAAGGAGAGATTGGGGCCCGTGAAGAAAGGGAAGGGACCCAAGAAAATATGGGTTCCAAAAGACAAAACTCGATTGGTGATTGAAGTGGCTAGCCAAGAGCCGCAAAATAAAAGGAGACGCATGGTGTGGCGAGAAAAGAAGTCAGTTATACATGCTCGTGTCAACATGGTCGAAGTTGACCAGAGATTTGAGATGCATGCATTCGTGCATGCAATCAGTGACGAAGAAATTCCCATAAACAGAAAAGAAGGCAAGAATAAACAAGATGACCCTTCGACGAGTTGTCACAACCATAAAGAAGGTGAAGGAGAAGAGGTCATTAGGATTGACCAAAATGACAGTAATGATGAAGGCCGTTGGGCTGAGGGAGGAAAAGGACGATTGAAGAGTATCCTAGAAAAGAACGAAAGAAGGATCTCTCAATTGATGAATGAAAGGGAGAAAGATAGAGATATTGTCAAAAAGATGTACAAGTTCTTGGAAAAGAAAAATTTGTTGGGAGAACTTGATAAAGAGTATCCTTCCTCTTCTGAAGAGGAAGTTAGACACAAAGAGAAGTTTGGTAAAGAGAAGAAAAGCAAAAGTAAGTATGAATCCTCTGACGAGGAAGGAGAAAGAAGTAAGAGAAAACCTCTGAAAGAAAGGAAGAGTAGAAGCAAATACTACTCTTCAGATGAGGAGGAGGAGGAAAGAAGTAGAAGGAAACCTTCAAAAGGAAGAAAGAGCAAAGGCAGGTATGACTCGTCTGAAGACGAGAGGATAGTAAGAAGACCCTCAAAAGAAAGGAGGAGCAAGAATAAATATGGATCCTATGAAGATGAAGTCCCCGGGGTAGGATCCCGAAATGGGGCAGAAAGGCCCGAGACCACCAAACAAGTCATCCAAGAGATGATAAGTCAACAATTGCAAGCTTCGGGTGCGGGACACTTGGTCAATTTTAGAAAGAAATGTGGTCGACCTTATCCAAAGAGATATGAACAAGTGCAATATCCATCGAATTATCAAGTACCAAAGTTCAATTTGTTTGATGGATCGGGTGAAAGGAATATCACTCCCGAGCAACATCTGGTGCAATTCAGAAACGCCTGTGGCAATACCTCTCATGATGAGGCTCTTCTTTTGAAACAATTCTCTCAAAGTCTAACGGGTCCCGCTTTCGAGTGGTACTCCTCATTGGAAAATGACTCGGTGGAGTCATGGGATGAAATGGAGGAGTTGTTTAGGGCTAAATTTGCCATGGTAACCCAAAGAATCACAATGGCCGATTTGGCGAGTGAAAAGCCTAGATCGGGAGAAGCGGCTCTAGATTATATCAATAGGTGGAGGAACTTAAACATAAGATGTACTCACCAAATGCCCGAAAGGGAGGCTGTGGAATTCTTGGTAAGAAATCTAGATGATTGGATAAGAAGACCGCTTTCTGGGAGCGATATCTACACTTACGAGGACCTTGTCACTCGCGTGGCAAGAGTGGTGCATATTGGACCTCCTAAAGAAGTACAATATAATAGAAATGAACAAAGGAGTAGAGGTCAAGGCCCGATTAAGATAGCGGGAGCAAATGAAGCTTCTATGAGTCAAAATAGTGGTTACAAGGGAAACAGAGGTAATGGCAATAATGGTGGTAGTAATACCCGATCTCAAACTCCTTTGAACGAACGCCTGAAAAGGCCTTATTCTTTCAAGAAGGAGAAAACGGCGGCATTGCTCAAACAATTGTTGACAGGGAAAGCCATAGAATTGCCCATTTGCAAGAGGCCACATGAGCAAGATAAAGTGGATGACCCAAAATATTGTGCATATCATCGGGTATTGGGGCACCCGATCGAAGATTGTTATGTCTTCAAGGATGTTGCCGAGAGAATGATCAAGGAAGGAGAATTGGTGTTGTCTGAAAGTTATAAACAAACACCCGCTCCACATGCTCAAGCGAATGCGGTGTTTCAAAGGAAAAGTGACAGGCGCGACGTTGAGTGTAATATCATAGTCATAGTAAGTGATGAGTCTGACCAAGAAGACTTTCAAGTGAGAAAGGTGTTAAAAATCAATTGTAATCAAAAAGAAATGAAAGAAATGAAAAATGAAAAGAAAAATGAAAAGAAAAATGAAGGAAAAGATGACAAAGAAAAAGAAAGCAAAAAAGAAACTGAGATTGAAAAAGAAAAAGAAGAAGAAGAAGACTCTACAATTTACTACTATGACGATTCAGAAGATGAAAACGAAGCGCCTTATATGGGGCTCTTCTCAAAAGGCATGTTTAAAGAAGAAGACTGCCATTTGAACTTGCGATCGGGGACGAACATTCCCGAAAGACAAGCACCAAAAGAAAATGAGAAAGCCAAAGAAAAGGGTAAAGATCAAGCCCGAGAAGTTAATGATGAAGTGGGCCCAAATCAACGGCCAAAAGGAGCCATGGGAGAATACAACATTCTTGCCCATTTAAGGCGTACACCCGCGTTGATGAGTGTATTTGAAGCACTCATGATGTCACAAGAACTTAGGGATATAATGATGGAAGCATTACAAAATCCCGAGAAGTTCCAAGTGTATTTGGCAGAAAAGCAAATGACGGAGGCACTTTATGTGGAGCCGTCCAGCCAGATTACATTCACAAATAAAGACATGATGATAGGCACGGCTATGCATAATAGCCCGCTTTATATCACGGGAGAAACAAATGGGAGTCAATTAAGCCGCATGCTAGTGGATCCCGGGTCCTCCATCAACATATTGCCATTACGATCACTGAATCAATTGGCCTTGGGGGGAAGGCGTTTGTGTGATGAGAATGTTTATATTCATGGCTTCAATCAGAATTCAGAAAAGGCATTAGGGTCAGTGACTCTCCCTATGAAATTCGGGGAGCTTCAAACCCTTGTGAAGTTTTATGTGATTGATGCTGATACATCATATAAAGCCTTGTTGGGTCGACCATGGTTACATGAAAACCATCTTGTGCCGTCTACCTTGCACCAATGCGTGAAATACCTGCAAGATGGTGAACAAAAGACTATCAAAGGAGACCCGCAATATTATGGGGTACATGAGGTTGAATTGGAAGAAATAGACCGTTTCTTCACTCCCGCCTCACAAAGGAGCACATCCCCTCGACTCAAGTGGCGGGCGGAGAAAGAAAACGGAGATGATGAAAATATAAGGCTGAGGAATAAACCTAAAGTCTCTTGTGTTGTTAAGACCCCCATCTATATCGGGTCATCTGATGAAGAAGATGGAGATAGAAAGCCAAGGAGAAACTCCTATGTTACAAGTGAGCCTAAGAATAAAGGCCAAAGAAAGAGAAATCCGATTTATGTGTGTGATCGGAGTGAAGACTCAATGGCTATTGAGCAAGTTCCCGTGGGTCACCTCAAAGAACTCACCCCAAGGGAAGTAAATCAAGTGAAGGAGTTAGAGACTTTCTATGTTCCCCCCAAGGCGGAAAAAGTGCAAAAGAAGGTAGTGTTACACAAAGGAATCTTGTTTTACAAGGCCGAAAGCGTGGAGCCATCTGATGGGACAGCATGTTCCGATAATTGGGAGAAATGGTTAAATGAAAAGGAGGATGAATATGAAAGAATTGAGGTAATGGGCTATTATAATAAGGAGTTGATGCCCCTATTCCAAAGATCTCGTTGCCTAGATCCCATTTCCAAACAAAGAGCTAAAGCTTTTCAGGAGTTATGGAGTGGAAAGTCGAGATGGGTGATTGGTGTGGATGGAAAATGGAAGAACACCAAAGGTTTGGGTTTTAAGGTTCCTCAAGGAGAGGTCTTGATGGTCGAGGTTGTAGAAAGTCACATGGTGGGCATAACGCCTATTGAAACTCAACTGGAAGAGGAAGAATTCATTCAAGTGGCGAAGAATGCTCCTCAAGAACTCGAAGAAGGTGGGCAAAACACAATTGATGAGCTCTTGGAGATAAATTTGGGCACTGAAGATGATCCTCGACCCACTTTTATAAGCGCTTCACTCCCTCTGGAAAAGCAAGAACAACTAAAAGTACTTCTCATGGAGTATAAAGATTGTTTTGCATGGAATTACACAGAAATGCCGGGACTTGACCCTGCCCTAGCATCTCACAAATTGAAGATTGATCCCAGTGTGAAACCCGTCAAGCAAGGCCCGAGACGAATGCGGGTCGAGCTCGAGGAAAAAGTTGTGGAGGAAGTAAAGAAGTTGATTAGTGCGGGCTTTATTCGGGAAGAGGAGAATCCCGTTTGGGTGGCCAATATTGTGCCAGTGAAAAAGAAGAATGGGCAGATTCGAGTTTGTGTAGATTTTCGGGATTTAAACAAAGCATGCCCGAAGGATGATTTTCCACTACCTGTAACGGAGTTGATAATTGATTACACTTCTTCTTATGTGGTGTACTCTTTTATGGATGGATCTTCAGGATACAACCAAATTCCCATGGACAAGGAAGATCAACGCCACACATCTTTCCGCACACCAATAGGCATCTTTTGCTACAAAGTAATGCCTTTTGGATTGAAGAATGCGGGGGCCACCTATCAAAGGGCAATGACTAAAATCTTTGATGATCTAATCCACAAGATAGTTGAATGCTATGTGGATGATTTGGTCGTGAAGGCTCGATCCATAGATGAACATTTGGAGTATCTAAGGATAGTATTCGAGCGATTGAGAAAGTATTCTCTGAAAATGAACCCATTGAAGTGTGCATTCATGGTATCCTCAGGAAAATTCCTAGGATTTGTGGTAAGGCACAGGGGCATTGAGATTGACCCCGCAAAAATCAAGGCGATTAGGGAGATGCCTCCTCCTAAAACCCTCAAGCAACTTCGCTCTCTACAGGGGCAGTTGGCATATGTTAGAAGATTCATCGCCAATCTCTCGGGGAGAATTAAGCCGTTCACTCATTTGACCAAGAAAGATGTGCCATTCAAGTGGGATGAAAAATGTCAAAAAGCCTTTGATGATATTAAGGAATATCTTCTCAAACCACCTGTTTTAGCCGCACCTATCCAAGGAAAGCCGTTGATCCTCTATACCACGGCATTGGAAGGATCGTTGGGTGCTTTATTGGCTCAAGAAAATGAAGAAGGCAAAGAGAATGCATTGTATTATCTGAGCCGCATGTTGGTCGGGGCCGAACAATCATATAGCCCCATTGAAAAGCATTGTTTAGCCTTGGTGTTCGCTACAAAAAAGTTGAGACATTACATGTTGTCTCATAAGATCACCTTGATATCCAAGGTTGACCCATTGAAATATCTAATGACGAGACCTATGCTAACGGGGAGATTAGCAAGATGGGCCATCACCCTAATGGAATTCGACATTACCTACGCCCCTCAAAAGGCGATAAAAGGTCAAGCGATGGCCGACTTTTTGGCCGCACACCCCATTCCAGATGATTCTCCTTTGAGGTGTGAATTTCCTGATGAACAAAGCCTGTGTGTTGAAGGAAAAGAATCAGGATGGGTGATGTTTTTCGATGGGTCATCTGCCATTCAACCTTCCAAGAGACCTGAGATGCCCAGAATTCGTGCGGGAGTGGGTCTAGTTTTTATCACACCTCAAGGAGGTATTCTTCGACACTCTATAGCGTTGACTGAACCATGCACGAATAATGAAGCTGAATATGAGGCATTGATTGCTGGATTAGAATTGGCCATTGAGATGGGTATAAAAGAAATGAAAGTGTGTGGAGACTCCCAATTAATTCTCAACCAGGTTGAAGGGGTATTTGAAGTGAAGAAACCCGAATTGATGAAATACCACGAGAGGGCCCAAGAGTTGATGGCTAAATTCACAAAGATCACTTTAGAGAAAGTATCTCGAGCTTCTAATGGCATGGCCGATGCCTTGGCTCGGGTCGCTACACAATTGAGCAAGCCAGATGACGAAGAGATTCAAATCACGATAAGGAATCGCCGAGCATTGGCACCTTATCTCATGGAAATTGAGAAAGAAGTCAATGCTCATCTCTATGTGGATTTAGAAGAATGGGAGGAAGACCAAATGAGAGACCCCGATGAAGTAATGGAAGTAGGGGCAAACAACGAGGAAGATTGGAGAAAACCCTTTGTGGATTATTTCCAACATCAAGTGCTTCCCAAGGGAAAAATGGAAAGAGAGCAATTGAAACGGCGGGTTCTTCGCTATGTCTATGTGAATAATGCCCTATATAGACGCTCATATGACCAGTTATGGTTGAGGTGTGTGTCACAAGAAGAAGCCCGAAAGATTATAAGGGAAGTACACTCGGGATTTTGCGGGGCTCATCAATCGGGTCCCAAAATGAGACTTCACATTAAGAGAATGGGGTATTATTGGCCGACAATGATTGCGGATTGCGAGGATTATGCAAAAAGATGCCACATGTGCCAAGTGAATGGAGATTTCATACACCAACACCCCAATCCGTTGCACCCAACGGTGGCCTCATGGCCATTCAATAAGTGGGGAACGGATGTGATAGGGCCAATTGATCCACCGAGTTCGAAGGGGCATAGGTTTATCCTTGCAATCACTGATTATTTCTCAAAGTGGGCCGAGGCCGTGCCGTTAAAAGAAGTGAAAAGCAAAGACATAATCCGGTTTTTGAAGAACCATGTGTTATATCGTTTTGGCACTCCAATGGAAATAATATCTGATAATGGCACCGCTTTCAAAAGTGGTGAAATTTGTGCCTTTGCGAGACAACACAAAATAAAGTGGCAATACTCCTCCATTTATAACCCAAGAGCAAATGGATTGGCGGAAGCTTTCAATAAAGTCTTAATCAAACTCTTGAGGAAAATAGTGGGAGACAATCATAGGAGTTGGGATGAGAAGTTGCAAGAAGCATTATGGGCTTATCGCACCACCTTCCGCACGCCAACTCAAGCCACTCCATATTCTTTGGCGTTCGGGGCGGAAGCTGTCTTACCATTAGAGATAGAATTGCCATCTTTGAGAGTAGCAATGTATGCGGGCCTACCAATGGACAAGCAAATGCGCCTAAGGCTCGACGAGCTTGATGCGCTGGATGAGAAAAGATTAATGGCCCAACAAAGCCTAGAATTGTATCGGGCTCAAATGGAGAGAGCATACAACAAAATGATGAGACCGCGCACCTTTAAAGAAGGAGATTTGGTGCTAATCTTGCGAAGACCTATATTGGGTCATCATCATGGTCCGAAATTCTCACCCAATTGGGAAGGACCCTATGTGATCAAAGAAGTTTACACTGGAGGGTCCTACAAGCTCGTGGACAAGGAAGGAAAATGCACAATCCCACCCATCAACGGACGGTACTTGAAGAAGTACTATGCGTGAAATCCACCTTTCATGAAAACCATACAAAAAAAAAAAAAAAAACTACAAAACCTAACTTTATAAATCCAAAAAATCCCAATCATACTCAATAAATACCAAAAACACTATGGCCATTAATAAAGTTTTCAATAAAACTCCAATAAGGCCGTTAAACTCCAATAAAGCCAAAATTTCTCTCAAAATCACCTGTCACTTAACCTAAGCTTTCTACCTTCCGCAAGGGGCGGTTGGTTGGCGGAAGGGGAAGCTCAACCCCCTATTTACCAATCTCACTAAAACGGCCATTGTTACATGTTACCAATAAAGCTTTCAACAAAGTTCCAATAAGGCCGATAAACCTCAACAAAAACCAGAAACATCCCTTAAAACATCCAATAAAAGCTTTCTACCTTCCGCAAGGGGCGGTTGGTTGGCGGAAGGAGAAGCTCCAATCCCCACGGATTAACCTCGCTAAAAGAAATTCATCAAAAACTTGTAATCAAAGTCAATAAACCTTGTCTTAAGCATGGTAAAGGAATAAATCGGCCAAAACCTTAAACCCTATGGTCACTTCGCCAATGCCGTGTCAATACGCCTATGCCGATTGAGAGCCATTACAATGAGTGCCTATACCTAATGAGAGGGTGAGGACGAGAGGGTAAGGAAAAAGGGTGACTCGCCTTTACGGCCCCATGAGTCAATCCTTCCACCAAAACTCCCAACTCCACAAAATCCACAGGCCAAATATAGTAGTTTGATAGGAAAAATCGTGTTGAGGAGACCTGTGTGGTCGCCAAGTGCACAAAAGGTTAGTTTACCCTGACAAATCCGCGGTCAATGAAGGGACCTTTGGGTCCCGGAGAACGCGAAGCCGTGTTGGAGAGAGCCTTTGTGGTTCTCTAAAACACCTATGCCTAATGAAGAAGCCTGTGTGGCAACTGAAGGCATCAAGGCACCGCCCTATGAAGTCATCTGAGGGCACACAAACCACAACAACACCATGTCCCTTAAGTCATGCACATCAGAATTAATGAGTCGAGCTTATCAAGGACAAGCCCATTCACATTGGGGCAGCCATGTGATTTGCAAATAAAATGAGATGGGAATTTGAACAAAAGGGATAAAAGAAAGGATTCGTTCATTAACCATGAAGTGATACAAGTTTCAAGAAACTGATACAATAAGCAAGCAAAAGAAAAAGAAAGCCTAATACAAACTACTAGAAAGTGTAAAGATACAGGCACAAGAGGCGCAAGGAATTAGAAGAAAACTCTTCTATTCCGGAGCAACAGCAGCAGCAACGTTACCCCCTAAATTAGCAAGAGTAGTGGTAATGGCTTGAAGCATTCCCTCCATCGCTTCCAAGCGAGCGCTCAACTCTCCAAAGCGCTGGTCGACAAAAGCCCGAAAAGAGACAGGGGCAGGGGCCTCAAGGGCTAAAGCCACAGAATCATCATCAAGAGGAGGAGAAACCACCCTCACTGGACTATACTGGTTGGGCTCAGCATTGGGGGCCAAGATGTACTCATTAATCGGACGGTTAGGGTCAGGAACAAGCATGTTCATGGAAGACTCTACCCACCCAGTAGAATCAAATAAGGAAAGAAGATTGCGGGGATGAGCCACGTGAGCCTCAGAGATACGATTTCCCCACAACATCTCTGGAATAGGAATACGGGCGCGACGCATCAAGGCCTCAATGAGATGGCCATAAGGCAAGGCTCGATGGTTGCGAGAGTCCATAGCCACTTGGTGCATGAAGTAAATAATCATGTGGCCCAGGTTAATAGGGTGATGCTTTTGAATGAGATGACGAAGGTAAAATAGATCCCCAGGACAAGCATGATTGGATAACTCTCCTTGGGGAAAAATTACGCCGTTGACCACCATAAAAAGGAATCTGTGAGAAAATTGTTAAAGACGGGCGGCAAAAGAAAAAGTGTGATACAGATAAAAAAAATACAAGACAAAAGAAATTATGAGATACCTATGAACGGCCGGAAAATGTTCAGTGGAAACCACTTCGACATCGCCCCCAACAGGGGCAGCCTTGAACCAGCGCAAGCACTCAGAATAATTACCAAAGCCGCGAGGCCAACGATGGAAAGCATAAGTGGTGGAGCCGGTAAGTGTGTTAGAAGCTTGCAAGAACTCAGCCAAACTCTCTGCAGTGATTGTCAGATACTGGCCAAATAAATAGGAAGTGGCTAGAGGAGTACCATAATGATCATAAGAAAGGCGGAGATTGGCATAGAAGAGGCGAGTGATTCGAGGATGATAGGGGTTGTCTAAGTCAACAAGCCCACGAAGACTCCAAGAGTCAAGCCAACCGTGTATAAGGTTGGTATGCTCTACTGGGATACGCCGTTGGTGACGAAAGAAGAAACATTCAGCCACTGGGCGGTCATCACGACCCATATCTTGATGATAGCTATTGAAGGCTATCTCATCACGAAAGAGATAGCGGTTGTCAGGGGCAAAGGACCAATTTGGAACCATGGGGTTAACTCGAGAAGAGGAGGATTCAGTGGTGTTTCTTGGGCGCTTAGGGGCGGACATGGTTAAAGAGGGACTATGAGAAAGATAATCAGGATACAACGGGTATAATGTGAGAATAGGATGGAAAAGACAGTGCAAGACCCGGTCATATATAGACTCTTGGGTGAAAAGACGTTATTCGTAAGTAATGGAAAACGTGTGAAGTAAAGGAAGAGATAGAAGTGGGAAGTTAGTACATCGTGAGGAAGAAACCGTTCGTACGTATAACTGAAAGCCTGAAAAGTCAGAAAAAGTGTAGAGGCCTAAACTTGAACCCGAAGCAATGACAGGTCCACATGAATTTAAACCCAAGGAAATGTAGATATGGGCCAAAATACCCTATTCTAAGGCATAGGGTAAATTCGTGTGTATCTTATACCCTGTAAAGCAAGTAAAGCCAAACGTGGGCCGAAATACCCCCGCACGAGAGAAAGTAGGGAGGAAATAAGGTTACCTGTCGCTTCGCGAACAAGTTGGAAAGAAGCCCTGAGCGCGAAAGCTCCATCAGGCACAAATAATGATCGTAGGCATACAAGTGAAATAAATACGCAAATTAAAGAAAAGAAAAGAAATCCAAGGCCACAAAACAAATAAAGAGCAAATCTAACCAACCATCAGACATCCCAAGTCCAAAACTCGACGAATAACACCCAAAATAAAGATACAAGGCTAAGCATGATCCATCTCAATATGCTTCAGCCCAAATCCAAAAAACAAGAAGATAAACCTCACAACTGTCACAACTCTCAAAACAACTAGACTAAAAGAGATGCAAAGAAGCTAAGCCGCAGGAGCAGCCTGAGCCTGAGCCTGAGCCTCGATAGACCTCTCTCTAGCCTCCGCCAAAAGACGGATCAACCCACGGAAACAAGAACGAGCAGAGGTAACACGGGAGTCCAGCCTGAGACGAAATCCAAACACCTCCCTGGATGCATCATGGTAGCGCTCCCTAACCACAGCATGAAACTTGATCCACTCGCTCAAGATGTGGTGATAGTCCTGATCCAGCTGGCCCAAGTACTGCAACTCACGGTCCAAACGACATGCCTCCATGCGGTGTGTGAATGAGAGGTCAGCCTGGCGGTCCGCATCAACACATGCAACACAATGGGAAGCAATGCGGTCAGTAATGACCTGATAGCGGAGAGAGAGAGTCCTGAGAGCATCGGAGACGGTGTCCATAGCACGAGCACAGGAAGCAAGGCGATGCTCAATAGAGGCCAACTCCTGGAGCAGGAAATCATAGCGAAGAGGAGTCAGCCAAGCATAGCACTCTCCAATGAGAACGGCTGCCTCAGCCGGAACGCCCCTGTTGGAAGGAAGCTCTAGAGAAAGCCTCGAGAAGAGCCTAGCAGAGATGCGGTGAAAGACGGCCGGAGTGCTCCGGCTGGACTCATAAAGAGCCATCACCTCATTCCTAAGGGACTGCACCGTCATGCCTATCATAAAAGTCAAAAGGTCATGAGAATATGAACACATACTAGGTCAAAAAAAAAAAGAGAGGAGGTGAGCATAAACGTACCTGCAAAGATAGGCGGAGGAGGTGGCTGCATGAAGGCAAGCTCTGGGTTAGGCTGGTGAACAGCCCAGTAAGCATCGTCATCCTCATGAGGATGGGGAAGCGCAGGGTCCATGTCCTCCATGATTCGACCTGAAAATAAAGAGAAAGAGAGCCAAAATCCATAGCACAAATGTTACCAAAAGAAGAGAAGGAAGTGCTGAAGCCAAAACAGACATACACATGCAATAAAAGCATCAATATTCAAGCAAATAAAAGAGTATTAAAGTCTCATACAAAACATCCATGACATCAACAGCAAGAGAAATGACTGAAATAAAGATACAAGAGTTAGCACAAATTACTAAGGTGCATAACTCATCTTTTGACCCAAAAGAGTCCCAACTACGAAAGAACTAAGATAATGAAACACTAAAACGGCACGTGACCGTAATTAAGGGATTCTAAGACATCTAAGCAGCAAAGGCCTGGCGAATGGCTCCCAATTGTGTGAGGATTTCATGGAAATGGGTATTGATCGCTTGCACACGAGCATTGAACTCGTGATGAGAGGTTCTCACTTGATTCACGGCTTCATGAAAACCAGTCGAAGCTGCGTGAAAAGAGTCAGTAACATTAGCCAAGCGAACAGCAACATCTCTAGCACGTTCATGAAACTCCAATAGCTCTCGCCTCATGTGAGATATGACCGCGGGGTCTGCCCGAGAGTTCCACAACTTCTCAACACGGGCCGTGGTCCAAGAAAGTTGTAAGGCAGTCTCATGTTGTTCACACAACAAATCAGTGATAGAGCTAGCGGCCATCATACGCTCGTAAGACTGCACTGATTGAATGGATAAGAACTGATCGTAATGGCCATTCTCAAAACCATGAGCCAAATCCGACAAATCAGAAGAACAAGGAGAAATATGGTCCAGCATTAGCTCCCGAAGAGCTGGGATATGGACACCTTGAGGGATGCCCGCCAACCAGGCAGGATTGAAAGGGAAGAAAAAGGCTCCAGTAGGTAAACTCAACTCCCACAATTGTTGAAGTGCTGTTGCCACAGTCTCGGTGGTTACAATCATGAAATTATCAAAAGCATTGGCCTCAGGAACTCCACCTAGGAGAAAACCTCCTCCAAAATTCTCAAAAGGCATGGGGTTATTTGCCAGATTCGCCTCAACAGCTTCTCCAATAGCCTCACCAGCAAGAATCTCACCGAGGTCAATACCAATATCGGCACCTACAGCCTCTTGTGGGTTAACCTGCATAGGGTCAACCAAAAGTTCTTGAACAAACTCATTCCCCTGTCGAAGCTCTTCTTCAAGTCCGGGACTTAGAACAAAAGTGATGGGTGAACGTTCTCTCATTGGCTCATTCTCGGTCCCTATGCTAGAATCCTTCTTCGAAGTGCTCTCCACAGGCTCACACTCAATGACTTCATCAAGTCCTTCTTCACTAGCAAGGTCGATTACCTCCTTGAAGGCTTGAGAGTTTGCTTCTTGAGGAGCCTTACCTTTCTTGATTTCAAGATGATGAAAAAATTCATTGATACCTAACGCGATGTGAGAGTGTTGAGATTAAGAACGTTAAAGAATGACCAAAGAATGAGGAAATTCAGGACGAAAGATACCTTCTCCAAAAACATCAACGAGCACATCCTCGTCACACCTATGATTATGTGGAAGTGGGTCTACTTCGGAAGATGAGGGAACGTCCGTAGGATGAGGATAAGAGGAAGCTGAAATTGAATATAAGAATAAATTTCAAACATAACCACCTTTGAAATGGATATATGAGAATAGGAGATTGAGCGCTCAAATTAACCTGTGGCGACACCCGCAGATGGTGAAATCGACCTAGGAATGGTAGGGGTGACACAAGCCCGAGTCGGATTGACACGAGGTAAATATTGAAGAGTCGCATCAATCCCATGAAAGTCAGCGGGTTGACGAGGACCCCAAGGAGGACGATCATAGTGACGAAGATTTTGACCGTCAGTGGGATAAACTCTTCTAATAATCTCTTCCTGGAGACGCTCATGATAAGATTCCACTAAATGCGTATACCAATGAAAGGCCCTAACAGTAACAATACCCCCGCGACCCGGAGAAGGAACATCTAGTGTTATACCTGTACCCAACCGAAGATAAGCATGCCAAAGGAGGGCGTGAGTCTCCAAAGTGGGCTCCAAAAGATCACAAGCACGAGGGATCCGTATGAGAGGCACATACTGATCATAACCAAATTGATGAGCCGCAAAAGCAGGGCAATACAATTCAACCACTAACTCATCTCCTGAGCGATAACAAAGAAGGCACTCCCTCGAGCTAAGGAGAAGCTCGGCCTTAAGGTAAGAACCTTCCAAAATAGGAAATTGACCAGGAGTAGGAGAAGGAAAATCCACTACCTTAGGGTGGTAAGGATCATAAAGAAATCCTGGGCCAAAAACCCGATTCTGGTCTCTAGTATCCCTACTCCTTATAAAAAGGGAATGAGCTTTCCAAGGGTCCGGATAGTCCGCGGCATTGGTATGAGCGATGGTTAACATCCAAGGCAATCGATCTAGCATGGATTTAGCCATCACAGGAGGATCATAAATACGAGGCCAATAAGACCTCAACCATCCGAAGAGATAGTGGAAAGGAACCACCACGGGAACAAATGAAGGATCTCTTGAACAAGCAATCTTACGAAGTGACCTAAATAGATTGGCTAAGACAGGTTTGGCCAACACAAGGCGTCGACCACAAGCCATAGCATTAGCCATAACAAAGGTTTCTGGTCTAATACGACCAGATGAGGGAAAAGCGAAGTAGCAAAGCCACCAAGCCAAAAAAGCCGTAAGCATAGTCTCATCGTCCAAAGTATAGCTTCTCGAGGTCATGTCATCCAGACGAGGCTTTGGGCCATCCCCTCTAAGCAATTCATCATCTAAAACGTGCGGCGATGGCCAACCACTTGAGCGATCAGATAAATCAGTAAAATAAGCCACCCAAGTGGACAAAGGAACCTTAGCCCCAGTGCGCTTCTTGAATTTTTCAACTGATAGCTCATTGTAAATCTCAAAAACTTTTCTCACGGCTCGCCGATACTTCCACTCACCGTTAGGATGCATTCCAAAAAGTTCAGAATCAATAGGTGAGTATTCTTCATAAGGGTCTCCGAAAGTGGATAATCCCGTTATAGCCTCAAGCTCATGAAGAGCAATGGTCATGGGACGATCTTCAGTAAACAAAGTGTTGGTTGGGTAATTCCAATTACTCATAAAAGCCTTGAAAACAGGCTTACTGGGACGGTAGCTGAATAAAGCAGGGATAATTGCTTTGAAAAGACCTGCAGCACGCAAGCGAGAACGATAACGACGCAGACAAAACATGATCCATTCAGTCTGACCACGTTCGTGGCGAAGAGGGCTTTGAATTAAACTCGTGGTAGAAGACCAAGGATTCACGTCCCCGTTAACCATGGCAGATCCCAACAAATGCACTGCTGGATAGATCATTTGCCTTGAGGTAGGGTGAAGAACAAACACAGTACCCACGCCAGGGTTACGTTCCTCGGCCGCCCTAAAGGTTCTCGTAGAAGAACGAGAACCCGACTGCATGACACGTTGCCTTTGAGGAAATTGGGTATAAATACCTGTGGTTATCTCTTCAGTTAAGGGGTCGCATTCAGGAAAAAGGGTTGAAGGTATACTAGGAGAAATGAAGCGAGTTGGTGGATGACGGGGAATTCTACCAGAAGAAAAATCCCGACCAACAAGCATCTCATTACGCCAATCAGGGTGTTGTTCAGGGAAACGGTTATGGGGGTCACGAGCATGAATGAATGCTTGGATTTCAGATTCAGAGGGCTTATCAATCGGAAGATCTATGGGACGTTCCCAATGAGCCATGAGTACTAGAAGATATGACAAAGGAAAATAAGAATAGAGAAAGTCTCCTTTGATAAGTGATTATTTCAGTGCTTCCTAAAACCATTGATAAATGATGCAAGTTGAGAAAACAATGAAAACTGAAGTAAATAAATAAAAGAAGTGGATGAGAATTACCAGAAAGAAATGATGCAGAGATCAAGAAGTTGTACCTGCAAGTCAAACAAACTACTCGTCAGAATTTTGGAGGCAAGAACAAAATGCAAGGGAAATTTCGCATTGTGCGTGACTCGTTCAAGAGTTGAGCTTTAGAGAAGTGTTTAAATCAAACAAAATGCCAAATGAAATATGGGTCGTACAAAGGAAATTGGCCCAAAATTCCAATAATAAAAAAAAAAAAAAACGTTTGTAAATTCAAATACAATAGAGCCGGTGTATGAATAAAAAAAAAAAGAAAAGGGTGTCGGATGGGCCGAAATGTACAAGGGGCCTAGATGGATGTATATATGAGAAAATAAAAAGAGTGTCGGATGGGCCGAAATGTACAAGGGGCCTAGATGGATGTATATATGAGAAAATAAAAAAAGTGTCGGACGGGCTGAGAAGAAGCGGCCCGAAGCAAAACAAAATTAGATGATCCAAAACAAAGAGGTCCATATAAAAATAGTGACGAGGAGATGATAGCTCAGAAGTGTGGGCCTATGACAGCATACGAAAAAAAAATAGCGATGGATGCAACAAGGAAAAGAGGTGGCATGCTATGCCGGCTATGGAGGCAAATGGAATGTCAAAAACAAATAAATGAGTTTAGTAATCATTTCGCCCATGGACTAGTATAAAATGCCTTTGACAAAAAATATGTAGAAGCGTTATAGCAAGGTTGCTATCCTCAGGTCAGTTACACAATACAAGACCAGTGTGCCACCCACGGGCCTACAAGTAAAGCCATTCAGAAAAGGAAGGAAATATGCAGTCAAACTATTATATCAAAGTTTGCATTTTTAAGATAGTTACAACAGAACTCTGTATGCCATTCAAACTGGAGAGTGAAACCATAATGTAAATAGCTGGAGAAAATTGGGCAGCATAACGCCTGTAATGGGGCAAAATTGCATGTCACATACACCCCACTTAAACCAGTTGTTGGCCAAGTGAGGGATGCAAGCGCCACCGGGAACCAGCGATACACCGGCCGAGGTGAATAAAACCAGGGATTAGAGAGTCTCTAACCGAGGTGAAGTGTTAAATCAGGGACAGAGGAAACCTCAGCCGAGACCATGTGTTTAACATATTTTCAAACGCATAATGTCTAATAGAAGAAAGAAAAGAAGTATGAAAAGAAGAGTGTACACTGGTGCAACCTAGAGTGTTCATCTGAAAGTGTAAATACATGAAGAAGTACCCATGAACCAGTTCAAATAAATGTGATCAATGTGACGCAGTGGTTAAACCCAAGGGATGCATAATTGGACTTAAGCGGTGAGAGATTGTTGCATACTACAACTTGCAAAGCCAGATCTATATAACAAGTAAACAAAAAGGGGGCTGGTTGATGACAAAGAACAGGAGAGTCTCCAGTCGATATCAAAGCCACACAACATGAGCATGCAACAAGAAGTTAAAAAGTGCGTCGAAATGGCTAGTTAATTGAAAGCATTACAGATCTATGAATATAAGAACAGAAGACAAGAGAGAAGGGATATCAAGCAACCTGTTCCCTCCAAATCCTCTCTCTTTGAGCCCAGCAATCACTGAAACAAAAGAAGACAAATAAAAATCGGGGGTACAAGCGAAGCAAAATGAGAAACAGTGTAAAAAAAATGGTGATAAAATGAAATGCATGCTCTCGGCAAAAGCCCTTTACCAAAGTCTTTAACAAAGAAGAGAAAGAGGCGCTCAGATGGGGAAAATGAGAATCAAAGAAATAAAGGGGATATATAGAAGGCTGGCTAGGGTTTCTCTCGTGGAGTGGTGACAAAATGAGAATTACAGTCGATTCATTGCGTCCAAAGCTGAGCAGGGAAGCGTGTTAAAATCTTATTATTTTATGCCGCTGAAAACTAGGGCCCACTGAAGAGATGAAGCGCGTGACAGCTTCTACTGAGGTAGCTGGATAAGAAGGAAGAGGGGACCAATGCTAACTAATAGCTGGTGAACCCCTGGACAAAAAAATATCTGTGAGAAGAAAAGGAGCTGCGCCATGTCTAAATGGCACAATATGGTACCAGAACGTCACTGACAAAGAGGTACGGAATGGAAAGGGGAAAGCTGTCTTATAGAAAGCTCCTTTGGCCTCATCCTACATGAAGAAATACACGTAATAGTCCAGTCAAAATGATGCTTGTCTGCTGGATAAAACAAAAAGGTGCACCAGAGAGAAAGATATTAGTTAAACGAATCAAGGAAAGTGATCAAAGGGTGTAAACAGCAATTAGTTGAGACATAGAACACTAAAGAACATCACTCTTCAATGGTTCATCATAATGTTCTTTAGCGGGGGCATTTGTTGAGCATGAAATTTTGGTGAACATATGGAGGTCATGACAAATGAAAGAGGAGGAGCAAATGAAATAAAAATATGGAGGAAATCAATAAAGAGAGTCAAAATAAAATATATGGAAATGATCAAGGTTAGCGAAATTCCCATAAGCATGCACCAGTGTCTACGGCCATAAAATTTCCTGCGAAAGTGTATCGGTTGATGAAAAAATAAAATGGAATGAATGGTAGCATGAATTTAGATGAAATGTTGAAATATGATAATAACTGGACTCATCCAGTCATTCTCATCAACGGAGAAATGGGTAATGAAAGAAAAGAACGAAGTTCAAATTTTGCCTCCACAACAACGTTCAGCTTAAGTGCTCTCAGTACATGCTCCGCCCAGTCAATATCCCTTTCTGATTCTATACGGCTCACCATAAGCCAAACCCACGCAAAAGGAACCAAAGGGAGATTTCGCTGAATGAGTGAAAATGACCCCTTCGCGAAATAAAGGATGGATACACTTGGAACTGATAAACCAAGAGAAGTACCAACAGCTGGGTCCACAGGAGGAAAGCGCGGTTCTCCGTACACCAATCCTATCCAAAATCAAGACATAAGAAGAGGTTCTTCTCCAACAGAAATCTGTTGAAGAAGGTTTGTTACGACGAAACCGCCGGGCTTGGAACAGGTTCATCGCACCTGGACGGAAACAAGGCTCGAGAATGGGCCTATAAATAGAGCAATGGAAAGAGAATTGGGGGCTCCTTTTTGGTTTTCTTCTTCCAGAGAAAAATCATAATAGAAATTAGGTTAGATAAAAGAGAGAGGAGAGAGGCATTTCAACGAACGGTTGAAGTGCGAGTGAGGAAGAGCGAATTTGAGAGGGTTTGAAGGCAATTCTCTGTTTGTAATTGAAGAAAAAGGTAAGATATAAGGTAAGATTTGAGGTCGTGTAATCAATTTGAAGATTGAATGAAGAAATTTAAGTTCTTTGATCATCGAATTGCATTTTCTATCAACTGTACTGTGATCTGATAGCTTTGATGATAAATTCATGTGTGAATCGTTTCAATTAGCTTTGATTCTTTCTTAATTAAGTTTCTTGAATCGAATTATCCCTCTTTTCCCCCTTTCTTTTCAATTATGGCTTGTCCTCAGCTTCGGCTGAGCAATTCATGGCTCTGTAGTCGATCTCGGCTGGGTTTTACTCAGACCCTGATCTTTGTTCTCGCCTCGGCTGGGTTTTACTCAGACCCTGGCTTCAATCTTGCTTCGACTGGGTTTTACTCAGCTCCTAGCCTTCTTTACCTCGACTGGAGTTTCTCCAGCTCCTGGTAGCTCGTCTCCAGCTGGCTTTGGCCATGATTGGGGATGAATTGAGTAGCAATTTAGAGGGGAGATGCTGCCAAATTTCTGTCAGGATTGGCATCTATTATAATTATATAAATATGGACTGAAGTGCATAATTGTAGTGTTTATCAATAATCTTGCATTAAATTTCTGTAAATGAATCGTTTCTGGACCATGGATCAATAGTATAATTGGCTCAGAGCTTTGAATCTTAAATAATAATGGTGAATTATAATATCTGTAGTTTATTGGACTTTAGTGAAGTTTTCTACTGGATCTAGATCTTAATTTCCATTAAGATTGTAGTTGTTACGTCTCCCTGTAATCTAGTATAGCATGCATATCTTAGCAATTTTGTTTAAAAGTTGATCTTTTATAAGCAACAGGTTGCATAGAGTTCAGTTCATGTGAAATTAACAAGTACTGTACTTATTGCTATATGTTTATATTCAGTAATAACTAGAAAGTAAGGGATTTGTGAGTAAAAAAAAAAAAGAAAAAGCCTTGTCATATTTTTAAAAAAAATATGTCATAGTGAACTTCGTTCAAGTGTTGGGAACTTCTTGTGAAGCTATAACTTTGTATCTGGAGCATATGTATACAGTACATATTTGTTGCTTTACAAAACTTTATTTGCTGCTAACTTTTAGATGCGAGTACAGGTTTGTATAAGAAGGTGATTGAGTCCTTGAACATTTGTGTTGAGAGAGCATAGCAAATAATGTTTCTTCATTCTGAACATGTGATTAGTAATTAATTATTATATGAGTAAGAGATAGAAACTAGTGGTACAAAGCAACAGAGGTGGTACCATATGTTAAGATCTGTACCAATTACAAACCATGTGAATTTCCTTGCACCCAAGAATGTCGTTCTGGTGCTTAATAATTATTGTAAGTAAAATCCTACAGTAGTATAGGACACACAGGTTTATTTGTAAACATAGTTAACTGTTGTAACCTTAGAGAATGAAATTATGTTTCTGTCCACAAAGCCTGTGTGTGTGTCCTTTGAGGCAGCAAGAATCATGGTTTGATTAATTTGCATTAGTAAAAGTGCTCGTTTTAATTAGTTTTGTAGCTTTACTAATATAAGTCTCAGTGTGAGCTTTAACATAGAAAGGTATGCTTGGCCAAATACAGAAATGTACAACCACCTTGGAACCTTAATTAAAGTATAAGTACTCTACGTACAAAGTAAACAACATAGCCATTTTTGTAAGATTCATTAACCTAGGATGTAATCAGCCCATATTTGCCATTTAGTTGAATCAAAATTGCAAAGTTGTTGATAAGGAATGATGAATTATGTTGTCACATTAGAGTTACGCTAATTAGCCTCTCCTGAGTATAAATCAAAGTTACTCAAGCTACCACGAGTTCTCTACTGTACCCATTTTGCACCAATTCCCTGTCCACATATCCAATACCTACTCTCCCAAATTAAACAAACGCAAGGTATATCGAAGTTGTAAGCACTCTCTCCTCACTGCCTTGATACCAAAAGATCCATTTCTGGTACATCAAACTTTCTTAAATCTCCTGGTACCAAAATTCTCTCCAACCGTACCCAAAGCCTAGGCTCATCCATCGATTTGAGCAAACGCAAGACAAATTGAGAGTACCCCCATGTTCCTCTTTCCCCGTGTTTCTACAGAGATAGGTTGGAGCGAGGGTAGTGGCTCCGTTCGTCGGAAAACCAGAATAGAAAAGTCTAGGGGTTAAAATGAATAAGTTCTCGAAATTGCCTTAAAAATTCTCGGTTTTCCGACCAAATGAAGGCGACGCAAGGTGGACCAAGGGTACGTGTGTACTCTTCCTAATCCCATAGTCCAAACGCCACCAGACCCGTCTGAAATGACGGCCGGAATTGCCGGGACGATGTCAGAAGGGCTCGGTCAAGAAATAAAATAAAAGATGGGCTTTAATGTAAAATCTCCATCCTCTTTGAGAGAGACTGGCACCAGTGTTCTCTGCCACGTCATCTACCCATCAGTTTTACACGACCGCCAGATCAGGCCCACGCGGACGCCACCTCAGCCCAATTCGCTTAACTGGCCCAATAGGAAAAAATCCCATTTAGACAGGAACTTTAGAAAAAATTTTAAAATAGTAGAAAACTCAGAAAAATGCAAATAAAATATCTGTAAAATTTTAAAAATCTGTAGAAACTAGATTCGCTGATATTTTGGTATGAAATTTTGTCAAAATGTGCTTCCTTTGTATTTTCAAAGTATTTTCTTTAAAAAATGAAATTTTATAAATTGTCCAAAACCCTGTAAATTCATCAAAACTAGTAGAAAACTCAGAAAAATACAAATAAAATATCTATAAAATCATAAAAATCCGTAGAATCTAAGTTTACTGATACTTTGATAGTAAAATCTTTCAAAATGTTAGCCTTTTATATTTTTAAAGTATTTTTGTTATAAAATTGAATTTTATAAAAATAATAAACACAATAAAGCTTAAATAAATTTTTTTTTTTTTTTATTGAATCTTAAAACAAAATTAAATAATTTCAACACTAAAGCAATCTTCAAGTGACTATTTTTGATTAGGTACTTTTAAAATAAATATTCTCAAAAGTACTAAAAAGGAATTTAAAATTAATGAAAGTTTCCATATCTAAAACCAAACCCCCCAATTCTTATAGGCCGTCAAATGGCAAAGAATTACAAAAGTCAAATCCTTTTGTTCTTCCAAGCCACCAAATGGCCTAGAATTACCAAATCAAACTTTCCTAGTCTTTTAAGTCACCAAATGACCAAGACTTAGTTTCCCCAAGCTGCCAAATAGCCAGGAACTACCAAATCAAACTTTCCTAGTCTTTTAAGTCACCAAATGACCAAGACTTAGTTTCCCCAAGCTGCCAAATAGCCAGGAACTACCAAATCAAACTTTCCTAGTCTTTTAAGTCACCAAATGACCAAGATTTAGTTTCCCCAAGCTGCCAAATAGCCAGGAACTATCAAATCAAACTTTCCTAATCTTTTAAGTCACCAAATGACCAGGACTTAGTTTCCCCAAGCTGCCAAATAGCCAGGAACTATCAAATCAAACTTTCCTAATCTTTTAAGTCACCAAATGACCAGGACTTAGTTTCCCCAAGCTGCCAAATAGCCAGGAACTACCAAATCAAACTTCCTTAGTCTTTTAAGTCACCAAATAACCAAGACTTTGCTCTCCCAAATTACCAGAAATCAAATTATTTGAGTTGATTCAGTAAAAGTTACAAACAAGGCGTTTTAGGTGTCCTCAATTAGGTCCCGTTAATTAGGTTTGGTATCACTAATTGAGTCCAATTTAAGCTTAGAGAACTAAGTCTTTTATTTTCTCAATTGTGCCCCGTCAACTAAGTTTGGTAGCACCAATTGAGTTTAGTTTAAATAGAAAGTAAATTGAGACAACAACTTTTCTAGCCTATGACATATAATTTTTCGAATCCCTTAATCAGAGGTTCTCGTGATTCGCCACGGGATAATTAACAATAGGGGCTTGCGCCTATTGGAAGGAAAGGATCCACAAAATTAATAAACCCTCATGAGAATAGATTCTCGTTAATGTTTTCTTGTTGTCAAGAAGCATTTCTGCACTTGAATTTAAGCTCGTGAGGGGTGAATCTAAGGCTTATTCCCATTCTTGAGGAAACCCGATCATTCTTCGAGAAATGACGAAAAAGTCCACACAATAGATATATGAAAAGATACATCAAAACCGCCTTCTTCGATTGAATGAAGGAAGTTGTTGTGAATTTGACACAAACTGAGGATTTGTTGTATTGCTAGAAATGTATATGTGCTTCAAGGATCAATTGATGAATTGAAGCAAGAATTGTGGAAATTGGAATAAACATTTTGACAAAGAAGTCAAGGAGTTGCACTTCGTCAAAAGTATCTTGTATAGACAAGATATTCAGTGGGAGCATTATTATGTTACATGTATTGTACAAGATACAAGACATTAATTGGGAATAAAATTAAAGAAATGAATATTGTCAAGATCTCATTGGAGAATGTTTTCTCAATAGAGAACTTGGGTAAGTCACCTAAATCCAAGGAAACAAAATCTATGGAGATAGATTATGATGGATTTCAGGTTTGAGAAAACGTGCATATAATGACAAAGTGTTCTAGTAACATGAAAATATAGACTCCTAGAAAGGATGTCTAACCAAGTTGTATGGCATACACTTGAGTTCTACTCGGTGTGTTGTAACTCAATTCGAAAAGAGTGCACGATATATTTCGAGCATCCTTCTGTTATGAGTTTCATAACGGATGCCATATTTATGCACATGCCCCTATGTGTTGTAACCAAGGAGTATGACAAGCAGTTGTCAACTGGATACAAAGAAAAACACGTTTGGACAATAATCGAGAATATCTTCGAGTATCTTATGAGAAAGAATGATATGTTTTTCCATCTGATAAGATAAAAGAAAGCTCATATAAATTGATATATTGATGCTAATTTTCGAAAGATTGATATAAATACAATTGAGCTACATATTTTGTTTAAATGTGGTGTTGTAAGTTTAGAAGGTGTTCTAAATGGGATATTACAACCGTTTCCGTCACCAAAACAAAATATATAGCAACTTGTGAAGCAATGAAAGAATGTAGTAAGGATCGTGAAGTTCTCAGTCAAGCTAATATGGTTCTATGCATCTCAAACCATAGCTTAAACTTGAAGAACCCAATATTAAATTGGTGATCCAACTAAGATCTATGACGATGTCACTTGATCTCACATGATGATGATCAAGAACACATATATAGGAGTATATATGTATATAGGGTCAAATAAAATTTGATAGGTTCGCGGACACAGCGAACACTCTAACTTAACCTCTACCTTAAGCGGTATACGAGATGCAATTGTGCATCCATGCGTGATGGACGTATGAGTAACTTGCTTTAAGTGTATTACATCTTTTGAGGTTCGAGACATGTATATATATAGATATATGACATTGTTCTAAATTCTTCACTGGCTAGAAGTCACTATTGATTGACTCTAGGCCAAGTGGGAGATTGTTGGAGTTATGTCCTAGAAGTCAATATTTAATGACTTATTTTCTTAGTTTATGTTAATGATGATATTTGATCATTTGTTCCTAGAGTTTATTATTGACAGATCATTCAGGTTGAGGATCTGAATTGTAGATCTCTGTGGATCATTCATTAGAATGACAATAATAAATCTAAATCGTCCATAATCTTGATAATTAACAAGGAACATTAATTATCATAAAAGATTAGTATGCAAGTTAAGTGATGATTAAGTTCTACAAATCATAAGTAAGGAGTTACCAACTTAATTGCATATGTGTATGTTATTGGAACATAGTACAGGACTTGACCCAATGAAATAAACATATGGATTGTGTTATGCGTCATTGTTTATTTCATATGTTGTTGATTCTAAGTTTGAGATGCTCAGCTTTTCCACATGAGGATAGGTTCAATAAATATCGTCTAACGTTGATTCCTGATAAAGGCTGCTATAAGGACTTTATTTATGTTCTCTTGAATTGTGCGGGGAAAAGTTGTTCATCAAGAAAACCGTATGTCCCTCATTAATATACTTAATGAGTGATGATATCTGTTTGGGCCCCTTGATGGAGTTGGATCGTATGCATGCAAACTAGACGATCAACTCTAGATCAAGAAATGTATAATCTGCAAGAATGACACATTCCTATCTTGGATTATACAAAGATATCGTGTGACATAAGAATCAAACAAAGAAATACTTTTATTTCTTATGCAGGATTGAGATATTGTAACGGTACATTATTTATACGAATTGGGAATCATAACGTGTTGCTAGATACCGCTTATGATTATTGGAAATAAATAACGATTTATTTCCATGGCCAACATAGTATAAATCCTCAAATAGGGTCGCACAAATAGGATTCTAACCACTTGGTGCATTTATTGTTTATTCACAATAATGTGTATTGTGAAATGTGATAAGTTAATTAATTAATTATATACCGTTATGAACCGTTATAATTAATTAAATTAAAAGGATCATATGGAAACAATATAATGCATTAGCTAATCATAGATTAATTATTAATGAGTTAATAATTAATTATGTTCAACTTACTTTAATTAGTTTGAGCTAATTGGGCTTCTATTTAATTGGTTAATTAAAGGCCCGATTTAAGGAAGAATGAAGAGACAATTAAAGGAGATTCATTAATTGGTGAATTAATGAATAAAGACCTTTTATTAAGATGGCCCAAGAGAGCCCATTAGGTGGCCTCTTAGGGTGGATGGCATACTTGTAAATAGTATGAAAATTGGATGAGAGTGGTTGGCTATATAAAGGGGTCTCTTTGGGAGAAAACCCTAGCCGTCATCTCTCTTCCTCTCCCCTCCCTTGCGCCTCCACCTAGAAGAGAGATTTTTCTCTCTTCTCCATGGCTCTTCCCTTCCTCTCTTAGCTCATGTGTTGAGCATCCCACCTATCTTCCTCTCCATTAAATAGTTAATTAAGAGAAGCAAGGTGATTAGCAAGAGGTTCAAGAGAACTAGCATTCTCTTTGAGCTTGGTGGTGGGTCCTTGGTGGGCTAGAGGCGGCCATAGATGGTGGAGATGGTGGAGCACGCACCCCATCGACTCCCATGCCATGGATTCGAGCCTCATGAATACAATTTCATGAGAGGTACAATTTCTCCTACCTTCTCTCTTGATTGGATGTGTGATTGCTTTAGCACTAGATCTTTTGATTTGCTTGTTGTTAATGGTGATTAATTAGTTGTAATTAATCTAAAATTAAAATATGAGCATTTCCTAACACTTAGATTATCGCATAGCTGAACAACTGTGGCTTGATCTCGGTAGACTTCTTCATTTGAGTCTTCCAGGGTTAAATATGATAGTGAACTATCCAGGTACATGTCCAAGGTCGTGACAGGTCTATATCTTGAATTCTCACTCTGAAAGAGATCTAAATTCGTTATACCAATAAAAGTTTTTAATGGTACGTTTATAGTGGTTTGTCCATCTGATCTAAGCACTGGTCTGTTATCATTTCTCTTCATTGAGCTTGGATCCTATCGAGGAATTGTTCTTGCTATGTGGACAATTGTATTTTCTTCAAACCTATAATAATTTATTAGGTCTGAAACTTTCTTAGGTAACCCTTCAGGTAGGCTATGGGTGAAATCAATGGTGTGAATAAACCCATGTGCATAGAGATTTGAAATCTCTTCTGGAGTCCATTTGTAATATTCATCCTCATAAATCTTCATTTTTTTTATTACAACTCCAATTTGCATAACTCGGGCTCTGTGAGCTATGTGATATAGCTCCTGAAGCATGGCTTCATATTGCTGCCAACACATATGTTTGATTTTATGACTGATCTCATTAGGCAATTCTCCTAAGAGATTGTTCCTTAATTTAGGGATCAAGAACGACCGCTCAAGTGTATGAATTGGATTTTGGTGGTGCCTCACCCTCTCCTCTAGTTTTTGTTTGGAAGTGGATATGTCTCTTATCTTCTCTTTTATTTTTTTTATTGTCCTGCTCTAGTGAGTAAAGCTGGTTTGCGAGCACATATAGTGCTCTGGCCTTTTCTGCTTTGTCAATGGCGACAAAGTTAGCGTCAAGCAAGGCTGAGCTTTTTAATGACAATTTTGTAGAAAAATCATTTTGGAAGATGGGACAGTCATCGCTGACTGGCATCTTATTTTTACCAATTGAGACCATTTGCCTCTTTTCCCAGGCTCTCGGTTGAGAGAAACCATGGATTTTCTTCGTCCTAGCAGCATATGTTGATGTTGAGAACTGTTTTATAGAGGAAAGAGAACCTTCACTTTTCTTTACTTTCTCCTTTCCTTTTGGAGAAATTTTCGTCGTGTCGACCTGCATCTGCATTTGACATACTCTTAGCACTTAATATACTTAAACCTAAAATCATCGCTAAAATATTTCTAATTCAAGGTTGTTTTAAACAGATTACTCGGTAAGGGTGCCTTTTAGGGTTGCTCTAACAAATTTATTATTACATATCAGCAATTTAAGCCAGTAGTTCCGGGATGCTCATACCTTTCATTAATTGTTTCTTCAAATCTTTCAGCCATACGATAATTGCATAAAAATTCAATAAATATTTTAATTTTTGTTTAGGTACCTTCTTACTCTAATACCACAATTATTACGAACGTACGGTACTTTTCCGCCTTCTGCGTACTTATCCCCTCCTTTATCGCCTATAACATGGTCTGGTAAGTTCACGTCTCCTAAACCTTAAAATAATTATTTCATATTTTATACGATTACTATTTGGCCGAAATATTCAATAAAGCAATTCATTCATGGTAGTTTTGCAAACATTTCCTGCTAACCAATCTGGCTGTAAAGCTCACAAATTTTGTCAGAACAGAGCCCTCCGGCCCTTACCTGAGATGACTACTCACTAGTCATCACAATTACCTTGCTCTGATACCAAAGGAAAAAGGGGCATATGTGTTGGCAGGGGATCAAGTCCGAGCAGGCGTGGTCATTTTATTTTCCTGCTCTCGCTTCTGTGATTGTACTCTAGAGCATAGGCTTAATTAAATATTGAATATGTAAATTAACGGGGTGATTTTTACGAAGGAATAATTAATGTTCTTTATTTTAAATATTTTTGTAATCTGGTGCGGACTAATTTTATAATCGGATTTTAAATTCAAATCTTTTATTATAAAATTATGAACAGAGATCAATGATCATAATTCGAATTAGATTTGAAAAATGATTTATTTTTGTCCAAAATATTTAAAAAATTACTTTTCTTTATTAATGTATCATTTGTCTAGAAAGACATGATCCAATGTGTGATGAATTTAACTTCTACTCCAACGGATGCCTTTTGTTTGTATTCTTTTTTCATATATGCAAGCAAATCTAAAGGACCTAAAAAATACAAAAAAGGAAAAAGATATATATATTTTTCAGAAATAGTCGGGTGGTGGATATCTCCATCCGTGCATAAAAAGATATTATTTCCTCACATTATTTTATTTATCAGGTCCGATCCAATAGTTCATTGTGTTCGTCATTTTAAACAAAATAGATATAAATTACATCTAAATCATATGTCTCTGAATAAATGAGTCTCGAATAAAAAAAATATTATTTAGTTATCATGTAACAAATTTTATTTAGATTTCATTTAATACATTTGTTTTTTTTCTTACATAAAAGTGGAGTATTTATAATTTTTACAACATAATTATTTTTCGGTATATAGAAATCGTAAAAGTAAAATTTGAAGAAAAACATTGGTTGAACTTAATTATGCGTCAGCGTAATAAACGTGCTAAGGACATGGGTTAACGAGAGGAACAGACAAAAAATATCTCGGCCCCAACAAAACCCCCTGGGTAACACACTGTAACAGAAAGGAAAGGGTTTAAGGCATTAATCCCCCCAGCAGCTCCAAACCCTTGCCTCTGAAAGGCGGCTCCTCTCTGTCTCTCACTGGCTCGCCATTCCCTCCTCTCTCAGCTCCCTTCACTCCTCCACATCCTCGCGCGCAAACCAATGACCACGCCTCGCGCAAGCGTTGCGCTTTGAATGCACTTCAACGACACAAAGCTGCCCCATTTTCTCGGCATCCGTCTCGATTCCTCCTCCTCCTCCAATTTGACCTCGAAGAAACGCGTCCAGATGTGGCGATCCGTTGCTAGGCGGGCCCCACGAGTCATTTCCTATCTCACTTCTCACGAGCCCATTTCGAGCTCCACCGCTCGAACATTTGCCCCCCTTGTGTGCGCAAATGACCATTTGACCCAATTCCACGATTCATGGTTTCAAACTAGGACCCGATTGACCCAATTTTCTTCCAATTATTTCCCAATACGTTCCTTAGGGAGTGCTGCTGAAGCTGAGGCGGCCTCTTCTACTGATGCCGAGGAAGAAACCTCGACCTCAGTTGAAGAAATGAAGGAGTTGCTAGAGCAGATGAGAAAGTCGGAAGGATTGCCCGGCTGTGAAATAGGGGTAGCTGAATCTCGGCCGGAACCGAAGCGGATACATGGATACAGTGCGGGAAAATATACAGCACTTCGAAAGAGACAGATTAAGATAGAAACTGAGGCGTGGGACCAGGCAGCGAAGGAGTACAAAGAGCTACTGAATGACATGTGCCAGCAAAAGCTCGCACCAAATTTGCCTTATGTGAAGTCATTGTTGCTTGGGTGGTTCGAGCCATTGCGAGATAAAATACTGGAGGAACAAGAGTGGTGTAGACACCCGAAAAACAGAGCTAACTATGCTGAATTTTTCAATTGTATACCGGCGGACATGATGGCTGTGATAACCATGCACAAGATGATGAGTTTGATGATGACGGGGCATGGGGATGGGAGTGTACGAGTGGTGCAAGCCGCAATCACTATTGGAGAATCTATTGAACATGAGGTGAGAAACACAGGTTTATGTTCATATTGGTTTGCTGACTGTTGTGTCCAGGAAATGGTTCATGCCTACCTTTTGTGGCATCAATACAGCAACTGATTATAACAGCTTGGCCAAACATATTCCAATAATGTGAAGCACATAAAATTTATGCTCATACATTAGAGGTTTTCTTTTTCTATGCTGAAAGTTAGTTTTTTTTTAATACTGGATTTTCTTTATATCTGGCTCATGTCATTGTAAAAAGAACTTATTATTGAACAAAAAGATAGAGCTGTGGTACTACAAGTTATGAGCTGTGTTACCTGTGTAGGGCGCCTCTTGCAGTAACCATATTTCCTTTTGATGATTTTTATCTATATTCATTTTAATCTCTTACAAGAAGGACCAAGAACACAACTAATAACAAAATCCACCAGTATATTACTGAAGTTTTATTTGACTTTGAATTGGTACTTATCCTGTGTGCTGTTTAGAGTGTAAATATTCAATTGATTGACTTTTAACTTTTTTCTTTTTTTGGAAACATAATACACTCTGGCTAGTGTATTGCATGTCAACTATCGAGCAGTTAGGCAGCATACAACCTGGTAGAACTGTTAGATTCATGTTTTGAATTCTTCACAACATAGGCAACTGGCTAGATGTGCCAAATTTGCATTGACACATGTGTTACCAATTTTAGTTATTTATTCATTTGCAAAACCCAACAGGCGAGAATATACAGATTTTTGGAGAAGACGAAAAAAAAGTCAAATAAACCGAAAGAGGAGGAAGTGGAGGAAGCAGAGAAAGCAGAGGAGAAAGATTTGGTGGTTGCAAAAGAACTGGAGAAGCTAAGAAAGAAAGTAAACCAGTTGATAAAGAAGCAAAAGATTCGGCAAGTTAGGCACATTGTCAAGGGGCAAGATGAATCCCAGCCTTGGGGCCAAGAGAACCAAGTCAAAGTGAGTTCTTATTAACTTTCCTGTGCATTGTTAGAATCTACATCTACATATGGTACATTACCTTCAAATTATCAAAAAGAATAGTACAGAATATTAAATTTTTATTGTTCCACATGAAAGGAATATGTTTTAAATTCATTTGAGTTTAAAAGGCTTGCTGGCAAGCAATTCCTTTTTGTGCGTGTGCTCGCGCGGGTACATGCAAAAGGAACAATCTCTTGCTTCCCTGAGATTATGAGATCTCTGTATCGTGTGAAAATACTCTTGACTGTGAAAACTGGGAAAAAAAAAAATTTAATATTAAATTGTTGTTGAATGTGAATTAATTGAATGCCCAATTTTATATTTATGAAATATAGTGGCCTTTTTTCTTTCCATAAATGTGATTTTCTTTTTGAATATGAATTCCTGTTGGTGAGTTTTCTTTAATTTTTTTTTTTGTAAAAGTAAATTAAGTTTTGCTTATTTTGTTAATTTATATGTTATTATCATATATTTTAGATTGGGAGCCGGTTAATTGAACTACTAATGGAGACAGCTTATCTTCAACCGCCCGCTGACCAGTCAGCTGACAGCCCACCAGACATCCGCCCAGCTTTTAAGCATTCTCTTAGAAATATCGTTCTCAAAGATAACGTGTAATAATATTTATTGTTCACTTACTCCTTCAATAGACCTATTTCCATTTATTCTGTTTTCTCATCTCAGTTTTTTATTTATTTATTTTTTTTGTCGCATCTTTTGTGTTTAATATATCGTTGAGCCTCAAATATAGATAAATTTCCTTTAAATGTTAACACTTAACAGTTTACTATTTTTGTACTATATTAGTATATATTTTTTTATTGGAAGTACATAGATTTTTTTGCTTTTAGACGAGCATGGTAGGCTTGCCAAATCTATCTGGTTTTGTGTCATGATTAATTCCTTTCTTTCACTAATTGTATGCTCATTTGTTATTTAATAGAAAGTTAAACAGGCGGTATGGTGTGATTGAGTGTGACCCCCTTGTGCGTCAAGGTCTTGACAAAACCGTAAGTTGACTGAATTTTTACGAAATCTTGTTCTGTCAATTTTCTCATAATTTGGTACTTTTACATTCCCTAAATGTTAAATTTTCTTATGTCCTGCATATAAATTGCTTTTTCCATTCTTTTTGATCTCCCTTTGACAGGCAAGGCACACGATTGTCCCCTACATGCCCATGCTCATTCCTCCAGTTCGCTGGACAGGGTTAGTTTCTTATATGTTCCAATAGTCTTAAATTTTATTGGAACATAACAGTATCAGTACTCAGTGCTGAGGTTATCTAGCAATACAATCTGATATCTCTAGTCTATAAAGTTGTAACTTTTAGTATGTTTTGGAATCTTATTGGACCTCAACCAATATTATGAAATGTTGAGAGATAGACCTTGGATTCATTAAGGGAATTTTAGCATAATTGGTTTGAAAATTACTGGCAGGTACGATAAAGGTGCACACTTGTTCTTACCAGCGAAAATAATGCGTACCCATGGGGCCCGACAACAGAGGGAAGCAATCAAAAGAGCTCCTAAGAAACAAATGCAACAAATTTTTGACGTATTGATACTACTATATTATTTTTAGTTTCAATTTTTAAATATACCTTCATATCTGATTTCACCTAATGTAATTTTTTTTTTCCGTAACAATATGTGCTTTCTGATATCCTGGTGTTGCATAACTGTTTTTATACCTTGACTGTAAAATTTTAGCCTCAGTTCAACCCCATGTGATCTGAGCCTCAGTGTATAAACTATTGAACCAATGTTTCAATTACAATAAACCAAAATCAAAACAGAAAAAGCGAGCAGGCTGTTCAAATAAAACTGGCTCCAAGCGGACCATTTTATAAACTATAAGGCAGGCAAACTGCCCTGCTTGTTACCGAAGTCTGTGTTGGATCTCTAATAACTCCCTTCTTTCTCTCTGTCACTCTATTGCAGGCATTGGACACTCTAGGAAGCACAAAATGGAGAATCAATAATAGAGTGCTAAGTATTGTTGATAGAATCTGGTGTAGTGGGGGCCGCTTGGGAGACCTGGTTGACAGAACTGATGTATGTTGACTGTGATTTTTTTTATTTCTTGTTGTTTAGTTGCTTTACTTCTGTTAGTTATGGATACATGACTTCTCAGTGTCAAACATAAAGTAGGGCACCTTTGAAAAGTACAATTAAAAAGCATGTAAAAGAGAAAGACTGGTTCCAACCAGCAACTATTACCTCACTCTCACTGTTACCATCCTCATGTTAAGTAGTGAGATTTTCATATGATAAAATGCAACAAAGTTCACTTGTTGGTTGTGGCTTTTAAATTTTAATGGATATTTAGATGTTTATCTCTGATATCTGGATTAACAAAATTTAATTTAATATGCATCTACAGCTTCCTTCACCTGAGAAGCCTGACACTGAGGATGAAGCTGAGCTGAAGAAATGGAAGTGGAGAACAAAGTCTGTCAAGAAGATAAATAGTGAGAGACACTCTTTGAGATGTGATCTCGAACTCAAACTCAATGTAAGACATTTCATCGTTAAATGCTAAATTCTGAGGATTACACCATTTGGTAGCTACCATGCCAGAATGAACTTTTAGGCAATTTCTATACATCAGTTTTAGTGGTGCTTGATGTAAGAGATTTCATTTTTAAATGTTCAACTTAAGGATCACGCAATATGGCAGCTACCATGCCAGAATGAACTTTTAGGTAAGTATATAGATCAGTTTTAGTTGGTATCGGGCCAAACATTGGTACATTTGCCTCTCAGTAGTGACCCCTGAGTGAAGTGTTGCTTTCAAAAAGTACCACATTGTCAAACCACACTCTCCTGTTGCTTGAGCTTTTAAATGATTTTCTGATTTCAGATTGATTAAGTAAAGAAAAGGCTTAAATGTCTCGTACAGTTTTAAAATAACAACTAAAGAAAATTTAGAAGAATTGAACAAGTACAACATTACCTTTTAATTTTATTATTAAAAAAGGTTGCGAGACAATTAAAGGATGAGGAGGGTTTCTACTACCCGCACAACCTTGACTTCAGAGGCCGTGCATACCCGATGCATCCGCATCTCAACCACCTTGGCAATGATGTTTGCCGTGGCCTCCTCGAGTTTGCTGAAGGGCGACCGCTTGGAAAAAAAGGCCTCAGGTGGCTCAAGATACACTTGGCAAATCTCTATGCAGGTGGTGTGGATAAATTGTCGTATGACGGGAGGGTTGAATTTACCGAGAACCATTTGGATGAGATCTTTGACTCAGCTGATCGGCCACTTGAGGGAACGCGTTGGTGGCTAGGGGCTGAAGATCCATTTCAGTGTCTTGCGGTTTGTATTAATTTGACCGAGGCCTTGAGGAGCTCCTCTCCAGAAACAGCCATTTCACATATACCAGTCCATCAGGTTTTGTGAATTTTTATATTTTGGTCTTTCTTTTTGACTTTTCTTAACCTCTTACTTAGTTGTTTTAGGATACAGAAGAAGGATAAATATTTCTGTATGTTTGTTTGTTAAAAACCCTAAATTGATCTACATCTGTAATTGCTTGGTAGATCTTTACCTTGTTTAGTTATTTGCATGTAAGCATATCATTTAATGGCATCGATGAGTTACCGATAAAGGAAATCTGGTTCTTCATGTTACCAGATAAAGAATTAGATTTCTTTATTGTCTGTTTTGCTGTGCACTGATGATAATTTCTGTGCCTTTCTTCCTCAAAGATCTTTTGTCTTGGGTTCTTTTCAGGATGGTTCGTGTAACGGGCTTCAGCACTATGCAGCTCTTGGTAGAGATAAGGTTAGATTTATGTGATTGATTTCTTCCATAGTTTAATAAAGATAATATTGGGTTTGATGCAATTGACCTCTTTTCTAATGCCTCAGAGAGTTCAAATACTGTTTTGTCGAATTAGTGCTTACTTCATGATGCTAGTAGCCATGCTTATGTTTCTGTATAGCCACTTAGATTTTTGCCTTCAGAAATCGAATACTATTAAATGTTAAAGCTCGGTTAGTTGTAGTTGTTTCACTGAGGTGGTCAAAGTTCATTGACAATTCTGCCTCATAGTTTTTATTTGTTTCATTTTTTAATTTAGGGATTTTCCAGATTATTCTTCTATAGAAATTGTTATTAATTTTTTGCAGTAACTTCAATGTACATCTTCATGTGTTGGGGAAGACAGTTTTCACCACGGACTGTTAAATGATTAACTCATCTATATTACTTATTGAATTTTCTTTCTGTTTGTTTTCGGCTGGGGATTATGGATCTGAATCTTCATTTGCAATTTCAATATACAAGATGTATATTTTTTCGTTCTGTCTTAATCATTAAATTTGCTTTCTGTTTGCATCAGCTGGGAGCTATGGCAGTGAACTTGGTGGATGGAGATAAGCCTGCTGATGTATATACTGGCATAGCCACAAGGTATCTGTATGTTATATGTAACCTTTAAGTTTGCTTGAAATTTCATGTTAGTGCTGAAATACTTATCAGTTCATTGTTAACAGAGTAATAGAGATTATGAGAAAAGATGCGCAGAAGGATCCAGCTGTGGACCCTAATGCAGAACATGCACGTATTTTAGTTGATCAGGTTTCCATTCTTTGCCTAGTCTGATTTTATTATAGCTTAGTAAATGATGAAATCCTTCATTACTTGTATAGTACTTTGATTTGAAGACTTCGATAGCTTCTTTAGTTTATCTGACAACAGATTCAGTTACACGTAATCCAGAACCTTTTACATATAGGCACCTGAATTTTCGGGAGGCTAAATTCCAGTAGAACAAGAGAAATTTCAATAGAAGATGTCTCTTTGTTTTCACATATATTAAAAAAACTTATATTTATTATTTATTATTTTTTTTTAAAACTCGTTCTTAGGTGGACAGGAAGTTGGTAAAACAGACAGTTATGACATCTGTGTATGGCGTCACTTATGTTGGGGCTCGTGAGCAGCTGAAAAGGAGGTTGAAAGAAAAAGGTGTTATTACTGATGATGAAGATCGGCAATTTAAAGCATCCTGTTATGCTGCAAAGGTAACACTCCAAATCCTCATTTTTGTTAGTCCTGGAAATTACTTAATTAGTCAATCTCATAAATTTTGTAACCTGTCCCTGCTGTTTAATTAACATCAAGCCCTGTAATTTAGTATTACATTTATTTGGCCCATGCTGGTTCCTATAACTAAAATCGTATGCCACCAAAGATTTTTTTTTTATTCCTTCTTTTGTTTGCCTATGGCGAGTTTGCCTTTTTTGGGTCATCTATAGGATATGTGTGAATTCTGGTGCTAAACACATTCCTATGCTTTTTTTTGTTTTTTTCGCTTCTTTGTTACCAATTATATTGTGTAGGTTACCCTGATGGCACTAGGAGAGATGTTTCAAGCTGCACGTGGTATCATGTCTTGGCTTGGAGATTGTGCCAAGGTCAGGCACTGACAACTTTTCTTTTGCATAATGCATATTATTGGTTTCAGGCCTGATTGGTTATCTAATTGGTTACTTCAGACATAAAATAAAACCTTACTAACCTTAAGTTTTTTCAATTGAATTTCCACTGAGCCTGATTCTACCTTAATGTAGCATCCTTACTTTTACAAGCAAACACCAAGCTACTTAAGAGAGAAATTTAGTTAACTTGGTTATTGAAGTGCTCAAATATTATAATTTGATCATAGTATGGTAAATTGGTAATCCTTTCTTTCCATTTTTTTTTTTATTTTTCTTAACAGGCGATTGCTCTAGAAAATCAACCAGTTAGGTGGATAACACCTCTAGGACTACCAGTTGTCCAGCCATACCGAAAATTGGGAAGACAATTGGTAATTGTTAATATTTCTCACATGCATGCATAATGAAGTCCAAGCACTCATAAAGTACTTGCATGTTTATTGGGTTCATACTTGCATGTGCTACTATGGTCACCTTTGCGAGTTTACATATAAATTAGCCAAGCATTGCAATTGTTCAGTAGACTATAATTTGAAAATATTTGAGCAAAATTTATCCTTAAGAATATTTCAATTGTTCAGTAGACTATAATCTGAAAATATTTGAGCAATTTATCCTTAGGAATACTTCAATTACACCATAAGCAACCATAAGCAACCTCAGTAAGCTGTTGATACTCTCTTTAACACTTAATCCAGATAAAAGGGAAAAAAAAAACAACACTCAGAAATTACAATGGAAAAAACAGTAATAGTCCAACTATCTTCTGTACTATTACTACCTAGATGTTATCTGAAATTGGGCATATTTATCTCATTCACCAGAATAGGCATAGGGTCAATGCTTGTCAAATTACTGACTTGTCTTTTGGTTGAGCAGGTCAAGACTTCATTACAAGTGCTGACTTTGCAACATGAAACTGACAAGGTTTCTGTAATTTATATTTTATTCCTCTTTTTCTGTTTAGAATTTGGTACTAGAAATTAGTGCCCCTTCGGAATATGCATCTATTAGAAACTTTTTTTTAAGGGTAGATTGATGGAAAATTTTATTTTATTTTTTTCCGTATATTCTGGTATGAATTACACCTTTTATAGTTGGAATTGAATAAGGATACGTTCAAAGGAGTAAGAACAGCAACTATGGTGAAATTGCCAAAAAACAATGTTAATGTAGATAAAAATCAAAATAAATGAGTAATAAATAATATTATATATCATACTTATACCTGTAAAAAACTACAGGTGATGTTGAAGAGGCAGAGAACAGCGTTCCCTCCAAACTTTGTACACTCTCTTGATAGTTCTCATATGATGCTGACGGCCATCGCGTGCAAGGAAGAAGGACTAAATTTTGCAGGTTTATATGATCACCATTTTTTTTCCCCTTCAATGCAATCACTATGTGACAGGTTATGGTTACTCTGTCTTATGGCACCTCTGAACCATGTGGTCAGTGAAGTGTAACTTTGGATCGGATGATCTTGGTTCCCTGTAATAGTAAACTTAAAGCCTATAATCAATAATTGTCAATTTTGAATTATGTTTTGAGCCTTGATTTGCCAAGATGAAATACCATTATTTGTCAAATTTGAACTTAAGAGGCATATGAGCTTGGTAGTAAATGACCTGTATGTCACATATTGGTCATGACTGTAAACCTCATATTTTCCACCTGCATGTCTTTTTTGTTTTATAAATATAATTTATAATTTATACTGGTACAACTGATTTTTGCAAATCTGTTGAGAATTCAGCAACAAAAGAGAAATAGAAAATAGGATAATAAAAAAAAGAATGGAAACACTAAAAGTCTGGCGGTATCTGTATTTATGTGGTCATGACTCTAATCCTCATATTTTCCGCTTGCAAGTTGCATCTCTTTTCTGTTTTGTACAATATAATTTATGCTGGTAAAACTAATTTGTGCAAATGTGTTGAGAATTTTGCAACAAAAGAACTGGAAAATAGGATAATAAAAAAAGAATGGAAACATTAGAAGTGCGGTGGTATTTGTATTTATGTGGTCGTTGTAAATTATTAGAGTACACAGTAAACATGGACCATATATGGTACCAAAAGTTGGATTAATGTTTGTTGGCACATTGTGGAATTATTTTCTGTTCAAGATCTTATGTTTTAATTTATCTTGTGTTGATTTTTCAGGAGTTCATGATTCATATTGGACGCATGCATGTGACATAGATCAAATGAACAGGATACTCCGTGAAAAGTTCGTGGAACTTTATGAGAGACCTATCTTGGAAAACGTAAGAACCTTACTATATTTTCTCAGTTGGTCCATACTTGTACAGTTGTACCAGCTCTGACTTGCTTGGTATCTCTGTGGTACTGATTACCTCAAATAATTAATTAAGCCCCTTAACCCAATGAAGCTTCACTTAGTCCTTATCTGGCCTAAGTTTTCTTGTTTAGAACTCAAATATTATTATATCAGGTCTGTAACCAACACTACATTTAGTTTTTTGACTTTGATTCAATTTTTTATTTTACTTAGTGGCATATCTTTTTGCATGCATGTGATCCTCGAGGAGGTAGACTCTAATTTACCCTTAAGTTTTTGAAGTCCAAAATTGGAATTACACCAATACTATATATTGATATAGAACTGGTAAGCTTGATACTGGCATATACTAGTCAAGGTGGTGCTATTATTGATACTACTACTATTGTTGTTTATTATAATTCTCCATGCTTATAATGCAATGTTGGTTATTTGCAGTTGTTAAGCGGATTTGAAAAAACCTTTCCAAACGTGAATTTCCCACCTCTACCAGAGAGGGGCGATTTTGACCTCAAAGAAGTACTGAATTCTACATATTTCTTCAACTAATATTAAAGAAATCTTGAGGTGTTTCTCAAGTTGTGTATGGAGTGCACACTGCCCGTTAGCTTTGTTTATGGAATCATCCTCTCAACTTATGGAGAAAGAGAAGTTTTCTTAAAAGTGGAGAAAATGGAGAACATTTTGGGCATATTTATTGTAAATTTATCTGATGTAGTTTTCATATGCTGTAATTTTGATCGTTGGTCCTGTGGAATATAGATAAAATAAATATTATAGTAATAACTATTAAGTTACATTGAATGGGGGGAGAAAGAGAGCGATACCAGTTTGGCAACGCCAACGTGTTGTAGCATTGTAGGGTTTCATATTTATTTATAAGATTAAAACTGATGGTTTTGTAAATATGAAACTCGTGTTATTTGCCTTTAAATAAAATTTTGATCTTCAGTAACCGTAGTAGGGTATTTATATTCAAAGAACCTAGGTCTAGTGTTTAAGCTCTTACAAAAAAAATTGATTAAATCTGATTATATCTATTTTTACCTCCGTTGTAAATTCGTTCTAAAGTGCACCAGTACCATTGCTTGTTATTTTCTGTATTAGGCAGCCATGGATAGTATTGTGTATTTTATTTGTTCGTGTTTTGATTTCACTTAGATGGTCATATTCTATTCAATAATAGAGGTGCGTCCTCTTTTATGGCTATTATATTATGATTGATGTTCATTAGACGCACATGTTCAAACAATGACACGGTCACTAAAGGGGCCACCTAGAAAGGCAGAGCATGTGGAGTCTAGCAAGCAGCATGGTCCTGAATGATTTCGAATGTCACGACTTTTGTTCAAAAAAAAAAAAAAAAAAAAAAGACACGTGTTTATAAATTGAAGTATGCTATCTTCTTTTCAATTTTTCCTGTGAGAATGACTATAACGTGTTTATCAATTGATGTTGTCGTTAATTACCTCTAGAGTTCTACATAGTTTTATTACTTTACAAGTTTAAACAAGTTGAAATTTGATGAGAGAAAATGTGTGGAAATCAGAATATTTTGTACATTACATAAGACGCTAAATATAAGGTAAAATTACAGCTATTCAAACAAAAAAAAAAGGAATGCAATACCAAAATATGAGCGCTCATCGATCCATCGTTATTGTAAATACCAAAATACAATATTCTCATTATAGGAAAAAAATTATATATCTTTCTTTGAAACTCCTTTGAATCACACTGTTACTTGACCTATATCAGTGGACGACGACGGAATATCAAACGTGTAGTTCACATCAGAAAATACTTATTCTCGTACGCCGCGATAGTGTTCTCCAAAATGATAGGACACGATCGTATTGGCACAATGACAGGACACGATCGTATTGGCACGACACAGTGTGCGTGTTGACACGACACGACACGACACAAAATTGGCACCACACGATCGTGTTATCGTGTCGTGTCATAATTGCGTCGTGTTGGGATATTAGAAAGTTTAACACAATCCAACACGACATGATTTGACACGCAACACGACACAAACACGAATTAACACGACACATTAACACAAATTTAATTATTAATGTTAATTATTTAAACAAAATTAATAATTTAAATTCAATTTATAATACTATATCATGTTATTGACCATCTAATTATTTTTTAGTATTTTTTTTCCTTTATTTTAATTTTTTAATATTTTTAATTAGAAAATAATAAAATAATTTGACACGATTTGACATGACTAACACGACACGACATGATCGTGTTACTCGTGTCATGTTGCCTATTCTCACCATTTAATATGACATGACACGACACGATTAAAAAAGTAGTTCGTGTTAACATGACACGACACGAGATCCTAACGTGATCGTATTTGACACAACACACGACACCACACGCACGAAGAACCCTACGCCGCGCTTTACTGATTTTGAATTTCTTACAAAGAGAATTTTGTCCGAATCTGAATAAATAGCACAAGGTCTCACAACAAATTATTTCTCTATCGAATTCCTTGCTAAACCTAACAGAGAGCACTGAATCTGAATCCTAGAACAGGATATCATGTCCCCTCTTGTAATTGACAGGTCCAATATTATACTTAATACTTTTAATTAATTAACCTTATCGTAGAAATCTTATCGTAGAAATCCAACTGAACTTTTTTGAAATAAAAAATTATGTGACAACTTCTTTGACCAAGTCAGAACATAGAACTTCAAAGTTCTAACTTCTAACTTCTACCGAGTTCAAATTTGAAATTTCCTTCCAGGGCCCCTGGGATTAAAATTTTAAACTTAAAAAAAGAAGTCCAATTTTGAAAAAAAGGACCAGGTCTCAGTGTTTGACTAGTCAAAGACAAGAAACTCCCTTCCCTTCCCAAACCAAAGCAAGAATTGCCACGCGGTTGTTCAAACCCTGACATCAGTTTCGGGCGTTCTACGCAGTCCCAAATATTTGCATCCAGTACAAACAAATGAAACAATACCAGGTGCAGCGAGTCTTTACTCTCAACATGAGTCGTAAAATCTCTTGTCAGAGACCCGCCACATCAAAGTACACACATCCTAGACTACTGAATTCCAGATCCTTCTCCCACTGACGCTGAGATATATGTCTAGATTCTATACATCTAGTCAGCACTCCTCTCTCTCTCTGCACACTGTGTCAAGTTTTCTTGAAGGTATTGTTTTAGGCTTTTAGCTTATCAACCCCTACTCTCTCTCTCTCTCTCTCTCTACCTCTTATCTAGTTCTATTTTGTCACATTTCTCTCTGAGATTTTGACTATCGATTGTTGATGTAGTCACAGTAGAGTGTTTCTTGAAGTTTTCACGAAAACTCTAGAAGCCGTCTAAGAAGAAATGTCGGATCGCGTTGGCTTACTAAAGGTGATCGTTTCACATGGCAAGAAAATGGCGATTCGGGATTTCAGGAGCAGCGATCCATATGTTATTATCCGAGTTGGGAATGCAGTGAGTTTTTTTACCTTGTCAAGTCTATTTTGATTCGTAGCAACTCAAATTTGGAGGCACAATTTTGTCCCCTTCTTCTCTAAAGGCCATTTTTTCATTTTTGTGGGTGAAAAAAATTTGTAGTTAGTAATATTTTTGAGACAGGAGCTTCACCTCATAAAATCCTCACTTATATGTTTAGACTAAACCAACTCAAAACAGCCTAAATTATGCTTGATTGAACAAGTGAGCATCATGTATACTTACTTATAAACGGTTATTGGGTGCCGAGGCCGAGATCTATTTGAATTTATATCGGGATCTTACGAATTGAAATTTTGTTTAGGACTGAGTTAAAAAAAAAATTTGCTATGTTTAGATGTGCACTTCCATGTGTGAACTTTTTCTTTCAATTGTATGGTTGGTTATGAAATACAGCTTGAAATATACTTCTTCAATTTGATAGTTTATTTTTCCAATTTGTCCTTGTTACTTCTAGACAGCCAAGACAAAGGTCATAAACAGTTGCCTTAATCCTGTATGGAATGAAGAGTTCACTTTTGACATCAAAGAACCACCGCAAGCCATCCAATTTGTAAGTTTGTGATAGATATCTTGACATTGAATTTGTAAAATTCCTTTAGCATTGGTGAGAAATCTGAAAAGTGTTCCCACAATATGCTTAAAATGGCAATAAAACCTCACCATGAAATAAGAAGTGTTGGCTTTTTTCAGTAAAATCAGGAAAAATGCCTTAAATGTCTCTTGAAGGGTTAGTCATCAAGTTGTACCAATCGTAACAATTAGAATAAGTCTGAATTCAAACACAAATCCAGCACCAAGCAGTCTGTATGCTATTGTAGTAGGACTACTTTCATATTAGCAAACAGAGGAGCAACATTCAAAATAAATAGCTGAAATCCTTCTTTCAAAATAAATAAATAAGAAAAGTTCAAAAAGAAGCTTCTTTTCAAAGAATATTTGCAACTGTTTTCAATTGCTCTAGGGTTTTACAACAAGTAGAAGCGTTTAATAATGTTACTCTCCTTTTTTGTACACATTATAGGAAGTATTTGACAAAGATAGATTCAAGCATGATGACAAGATGGGTCACGCATTTATCGATTTACAACCCATATTTTCTGCCTCTAAGCTTAAGCGTGCATTGCAGTCCAAGCTCACAACAGGTGAGATGAAGCTAAGAAAAGTGGCACCAAACAGTGAAAATTGCCTCCTTGAAGATAGCTTTGTGATGTATTTGAATGGTGATGTCGTATTTGATGCACGACTAAGATTATGTGATGTTGAGACCGGTGAGTTATTTGTAAAGGTTAAGTGGTTTGAGGGGGTGACTGCTAGTGTTTCTAGTGGTCTTAAATAAATAGTCTCGAGGAATTTTGCAAATTTTACCTAACATGTTTCAGTCCTTGCAAAATGCATCGAAACATATCTCATACTTGCAAGTTGCAACCTACCTAAGGAATTTCTTGGGTTGTCTGTAGTTAGCATTGAAGTAAACTAGCGGCTGTTACGCGCTCCGCGCGATAAAGAGGTGTCTTAGGCTGACATGTAGTTATTAAAAGCATTACAGGCCAATTTCAAATTAGCATGATCAATGACCATAAATAAAATAATGTCAAATTAGCAGCATCAATGAACAAAATAAACAACTAATGTCTTGATTTTGATCAAACTACAAAAACCATAATGTAATCATGCTATAACAAAAAAAAAAAAAGAACAAATGGACATTTTCTCGCTGGATTTTACAAAATGCTGAAATAATTTTAATCATGAAATTAGTTTTTAATTATTTGATATCATCAAGAAGTGTTAATATTATATTTATCAATGTTACAAATGATAAAAAAAAATTCCATCAATGTTGGGACATGACCTTAATTTTTAGGATATGAGGGACAATATAAACACATATACTAACGTTAAAAAAAAAAAAAAAAAAAGAAGAAGGCAGCATTAGGCCCATGTAGTGGGCCAGTACCTGTCAGACCCTTTCGGTTGTATATGGGGGCTAATCTCTCAATTTTTTTTTCTGTAGATTAATTAGTAACTTTCATGTTGCATGTTGAAAGATGTGCATATTGTGCATCCGTTACACAAAACACTATTTAAAATGGTCACAAAAAATTCTCTAATGGTACTGTAGAAAAGCTTCCTGAATTTGGAGTATTTTTTGATGATTGATATTTGCTTGATGGATTCAGTTACATTTTAGAGAGAGAAACTATTTAACTGATTATTTTGTATTGTTATTATTATTTATTATTTTTGGTTGGAGGGAGATGAAAGGAGGGATCAACATATCAAAGTCTTGTTATTAGCGAGTCGCTGGAATTACGTGACAACTTTAAAAGCTGGGATGCAAATATTAAGTTCTGAATGTCACTAGCAAATGCCAAATATATATTTTTATTCTCTGGACTAAGATTCATTTTTAACTGGCAATTTCGATCTAATGATTTGGCTACGTCACTTTGTTTGCTAAATCTTCTCACATCACAGTACAAGACAAGGTCCACAGTTAGCCATCTTATTTTATAGGTTGGAAGCGGTCACAGAACATGAAGAATAATTTATACTTATCTAACAAATCCAACCGAAGCTCTTTCAGATGGCCTGAAATGCAATATTTCAGGGCTAACTACGCTACTACTTATCAACCGTGTTTCAGCGGTGATATAACCTGCCCCCAGCCCTTGTTTCATTTACCCTGTTTTTAACATCGTTGAGGACAGACATCGCGTCTCCAGCCCCATGCCTCCATATTTTGGTGATAAATACAACTAATTCTAACCTTCTAATTGTTTTACCCATATCATCTCGCCTTCTGGTGTCTACCGAACAATCCTATCACACTGACAGAATACTTGGAATATCCTTTTTGCTGGTACAAAAAGAAATTCTAGAAGAAAAAAACGGATATATACTCTTCAAGGACCAGGGCGATGGGTCGACCATTACCGAAGATACTATTTGTAGAAAACATGGTCCACACTATAATTAGACTGGCTCTAGGGTTTCTACTATCAATGTTAATTTCACATCTGTCAATAATTTTCCTTTTGCTAATTAAGTTTATTAGTAGGTAATTGCCTGCTAAAAAAATAACACCAGCGATAGGCTACTTATTTGACTTTAAAAAAAACCCTGCTTCTGAAGGTGTTAGAAGCAGCATAATAGCATTTATAATTACAGAAGAAGAAAAAAAAAAGTCTAAATCATTTACATGCTTTTTCCCCTTCCCAAAAAGCAATATGCTACCCTGCTAGTTTGAAGCCAGTAAAATAGTGGGGAAAGGAAACGTCCATATTCTGATTCTCGCCAGAGTAGAAATATAAACTCTATGCAGACGATGCTTCTAGTTCTAGCACTTGGTGCATCCAAACCTGAATAAATTTACTCTCGGCCCATTATCATCATACCTCTTTCCAGCCCTCAAATCTGCCAAAAGACAATCAAGTAAATGAAGCATGAATTACCATTATCTTTTTCTTCAACAATTTCCTTTTCCTTTTTAATGTGTGTAAGTGTGTTCAAATGCCATAATATTCCATACAATTTGCAAATATTCTAAAAGATATAGTCTAGTGTCACAAATACTAATTTGCTGATATCGGCCTCTAACAATGCCAACTATCCCATTCTTCAATAACACCTCAGGAGAGAGAAGACAAATGGGGGGAACTATATTTGGGAAAAAGACATCGGTTTAATATTCCATGGAACTAGATGAAATCTTACTTTAAATTGCCTACTGCTTCAAAAAAAAGAAAGGAAAATATCCTAAGAAGTAATGAGAGAGAATGATGAACCATAGAAACAATAATAATAATAAAAAAAAGAACTGACCTGTACATGGCATCTAGAATATATAAACTTGCAAAGGAATTCAGCACGAAAAGAATATTAACCGAAGCCAAATCCTTCACTAGCTTCATGTATAGCAAGCAACAGCCTTTCTTCTAACTGCTCCTTCAAGTTGTACTCCGGCAGATCCAGCTGGTTGAAACTGCAAAACACAAAACAAACAGTATTTTCTAAAATAAAACAGGTCAAAACATAAATTGTACAAATATAGAAAAAAAATACATGTATAGCATATTTCAGCACGTCAGTGGTTTCTTTCATGTAATTAGAATTCATGAAAATTCAAAACCTTTTCTTAACATAGTACAATTGGGATGGTAAAATTTTAAAATTCAAATACCGAATCCAACCGTTGATCTTGTTCAATTTTACGGGCGATGCGTTATCGTATAAGTTTTATAAAATTTGGAGTTGATTTGATACTTGATTAAGTGGTCAACAAATGAACGAACCTGGTTTGATTAATTATAATACGTTCATAATTTAAGCACTTAATCAAGTATCAAATCGACTCCAAATTTTATAAAACTTATATGAAAACGCATTACCTATAAAATTGAACAAGATCAACGGATTGGATTCGGTATTTGAATTTTAAATTTTAAATAATAAAAAAAAAAATTTGGCTGCTCAGCGGATCCGGGTTCGATGGTAATATTTGTAGCCTTACCAGGTATGAGCTGAAGGGAGCCTATCAGGGGCACCATATGCCTTGTGTATTTGGAACCTCTGGGGACCTGAAATACCTTGCAATGCCTTGAAACCCTCCAGCGGTACCTAAATAGCATGAAGCGAAATAAAATTCCAAGTTGTACACAAACCATCAACCAATTCAGCAGAAGTTTGGCCCCGGTGCCAGGCTATAGGTACACTAGTCACAAGGTTCTGTTTTACTGAGATTTTTTTTTATCTTAGAGGGGGATGGGGAATATCCGAACTACTCTCACATTAAACGCACAAGGCAAGGAAATATTTATTAAAAAAAGAAGTTCACATCCAAAAATGGGAGAGAGGGAGGGGGAGAGGGAGGGGGAGGGGGAGAGGGAGAGGGAGAGAGATTTACCTTAGAAGTGCCCGTGACGAACTGGAGAAGACGAGCCCTGTCCTCTTTGTTGAAACCTTTGACCACCTCCCAAAACCACTGTATTACTGGGGAGGCTGCTGAGTAACCAATGTACTCTGCATTTGCTTTCAAATCATTCACTACAAAAAGAACAAGTCCACAACAAGTCCATCACTGACACCCAAAATATTTTGTATTTACAAATTAAATCAGTAATTCAGTAAAATATATTTAATTAAATCCATGCATACTTTAGTAAACCATGGTGGTGTCATGCTTGCCATTAGAAAACAAGAAATATCGGTTCAGGTACTTAATTAAAAGATTAAGAAACCTGAGGTAATATTTTTTATATCATAATTATGGGCATGTAAGATATATTTATGTTCCATGACATCTTGATGTAATTTGGTTGCAAAAAAACTACGAATAAAGAGGAAATGTACACACAGTCAATTTCAGGGAGGCCGCTGATGAGAAGCTCGAGCTCTTTGTCATTGAATATGGAAATGAGTTCTCTAGGAATAAGCTCAGTGAAACCCTCCAAGAAGGCATTTATTTGGGGACGAATAGCATTTGTCAAAATATGGTCAGCAACTAGGTCGACATATTCATGCTTAGTCTCCTCAGTTACCCTTATGTTCCTTCCTCCTGGCTTTAGCTCGTAATCCGTGACCTTTGTCAACACGAGTTTCACAAAATATGTGAATGAGTCAGAAAAAAATATTTCGTGAAAACTGAGTTGAGGAAAAACCAATAGAAGGGGATATAATAGAAAATGGATGTGAATGAAAAGGAAAAAAATTGGCCATTACTAGTACTGAATCATATGTAACACATGGTTGTTCTTTAGATGTGCACAGATCAAGCCAATAAAAAGCAAAAAATAAATGACGATAAAAAAAGAAAAAAAAAAAAGAAGTTAAAACAAGTACACGACTTACCTGATTTTTTTCATAGAGAATATGCTTTTCTTCATCAGCATCCATACTAAAGGTCAGGTCAGGGATATCGCTAACATCATTCTGTAAAAGAAAAGAAAGTATAAAAAAAAAGGAAAATACCAAACATACTATCGTTGTGTTACACAAAGATAATAATACTAAAACAACATTTTAAACCAACCCAAGATTATTTTTAAAAGCACTGATTTAGTGCCGACAATTGTCAAACCATATAGCTTATCAAGGCCAAACCAGCTCAAGTGATCATAATTTTAAACCAAGCATGATTTACTCCAATTTAACCCCAAGTTGTGCAATAAAGCCACAAGTCAATCAGACTTGATCATTAGGTTGACCTAAAATTTACCCTGGAGTACAGTACAAGTATATTACTAACCTCGAGCATCCACTTCAAGTTTTTATAGTAATCAGGATCCACTGCTTCAATATCATGATATGTGACTTTAATACCCAGCATATGTTTGTAGAAGGACCGGGTAAAATGTACATCCAATAATTGTCCATCAAATAAAGCTTTTGCAACCTGTACCATTATTATAATAATAATAATTAATACTGACAACAATTTTAATGTATAAAGGTAGCAGCCCTACTAAAGAAAAGATGGTCAAAATGAAGGAACAGAACTTTTGAAGCAAAAACTAATGAAGCAGATTAAGCCCAAATTTCAAACTTTCCAATTAAAAAAACAAATAAAAAACCTGGCTAAGTAGTGAGAGAAAAATGCATATGAATTGAGATTTTCAAAAGGGGAAAAAAAAGAAAGAAAATTCACATACCACACGGCCAACAAACTTGAAATACGATAGATGCTCGGTCTGGAACACTGAGTTAGGGTTTGGCTGGAAGCTTGCATTGTTGCCTACAGTTGTAAAGAGCAGTGCCCCTTTATCAAAAATAACCCTCGAAAGGAGCTGGTACCACTCCCTGGTAAGCCCACCTGCATCAATTCCTTCTTCGCCCTGGAACTGCACTGTAAGCCTCCCCTTTAGATCCTGATACCGTCTCAGCCTAAGCTGGTTATATGAGTCCTCCAACACATATGCACGACGTACACTAATTCGCACTGGGCCTGCCACAAGGTTATCATGCTGCTGCCGTATCCTTGACCGAAAATATGCCCTCTTATTGTCAAAATCTATTAAACGTGGTACTTTGAGCATCATAGAAAGAGATGTTTCAAGCAAGCTAGGGTTTTGACGAATGAACAAATTAAGTAGCCGTCGGTGCTTCTCAGCCACACGCGCAAAGGTAACTGAACCTCCTGCTTGTGGAGAGTTTGAGATATTTTCTAATTGAAAAGTTGGGTCCAACTGGAGCTTCTCACACAACACAAAGAAAGACTCAATGAAGGGCAAGAGTCTTTGAGCTCCAGGTGGTAAAGGCTGGGATGCAGGCCCCTGATCTCCAGTCTGACTGAGCTTTGACTCTGTCACAGTAATGCATTCGCTTAATTCCTGCCACATTGGCTCAAGGGAGGAATTCAGATCAGAGAGAACCTGCTGCTGTTGCTGTTCAGCTTGATCCGGGTCTGAGTTGAGTGTGCATAGAGATTGTAGAACACGAAGAATAGCAGAACCAGCCAAGGAGGAATGTAAGCCGAGGTTTTGGTCAGAACGAAGGATTGACAACTCGGAGACAGCTGAGGAACTAAGGGATCTGGCTACTGTTGCAAGTTCACTAGAGAAAAATTTACGGCGACATGGGGCAACTGTTGCTAGCTTTTTTATCACCTCGGCTGCAAGGGTATATACTTTGTCGGGTAGCCTGGTTGTCAAAACAAATGTTTAATTGTATCTCTTTACCTCGATTTACATTATAAAAAGCAGAATAAGCAATGATATAGTACTATGCTGGATACACTAAAACCTCACCTGAACTTAAAGCAGCCAACTAAATAAACAAATAGGAAGTATGAAAGCAGTTCTACACCCCAAATAAAGCAGTATAGTTAAGAGAGGAGAAAATTTACCCTTCAAGAGACATTATGGTGCACAAATTGCGCAAATCAGATTCCGGAAGCCCAACCAAAATGTTGTATAGCTTTTCAGACAGCTTGGAACTTGTTGGCTGACTAGGGTTTAGGTTGGGTTCATCCATTCTAAAAGGCCTTTCTGTTTCAGCTTCAGGTCCTTGGGGTTCTGCCCCTTGAATCTCCGATGGGGCACCACTTTCTGATGGGTTGTCAGATTCTGGTAGTAAATCAATCTTTGAAACAGCGTTGTTCACCACCACTTCAAGTAGTGACATGACCTACGTTAATAATATAAGTTCTTTTAGCACAAACAGTACATTAAACTTTTAAGAAAAGTCAATTAAAAAGTATGTATTGCCCTTCTGTTTTAAATTAAGCAGGTTTAATTCACTATTTGTTTACTCGAGTTAGCTGGACCAGATTCTGCAGAGGATATAGCATATATTTACATAAGTGGTGAGAAATTTTTAATCAATTAAAAGGCAGAAGAGCAGAACCAGCTCAAGATACACCCGGCTGCGCAAAAACAGAGGTTTGTTGAGTAACTTCAGAAACAGCATAAGGGGCGTCTCCCTGGCATCAGAATTCAAAATTTTGTCCTCCTCTCCATCTTTTTCGACACTGTCAGAGCTTTGGAGGTCAGAACAAGACAAAATATCGGCCACTGCAGTATGGTTTGATGCGAGAAATCTTAGGATTTCCAAGAGCTGCCGTAATACTAGAGGAGGGAGACCTTTAGGAAGAAAAAGAGAGAATATCTAGTCAACAGTAAAAGTGGAAGGAACAGATAACCGAGTAAAAAAGCCACATATTTGCACTAAAGATGTTAACCTTAAGTCTCAACTAATGCACAATTGCACTATCATGTTAATTGATGCCAACATTGTTAAAATGATGGCTGGGTTTTTATAGAAGTTAATTGGAAATATTTCTTTAAGATCAAATTATCAAAAAAGGAAAGGTTATTAACTTTTAGATGGTGATGCTGAAATTGCAGAAAAGAGTATACATTTTTTTTGGTAGGTAGCATGCTAATAGCTGATTCCCAATAATTGAATATCTTGTATGAAGAATTAAAGAGCAACCATAAAGCAATAATTGATAATTGGTTACAGAAATTATGCTCAACTTTAGGGTAATCATAATCCTTAAAGAGAATGAAGGAAAAACAGAAACAGAATGCAATTTACCAGTAGGGGACTGAGGCTGAGCATAGACAACATTGCATTGACATCCATATAACCGACGAAGGCTGACATTGTCTGCTCGTCCACCAAGTCCTTCTGCTTCTGGCTTAATCATACTGAGCATAAGGCCAACAAGTAGCCTCCGGGTGATGCTATGTGCACATAGATTAAGCATCAACCTCTGAAGTATGCCCTTGCTTAAAGGCTATAAAATCAAAGAAAGCAGACAAAAAACAACTAGTAAGGTAAAGTGTGAATTTTTAAATGCTATAAACAAAAGCCCAGCAGTTGATGATTTTTGGTTTGTATGGATTCTAGCACAACTCCCAAGGATTTGAACAATACTGGCTCACACAGAATACCTCAATCAAGAAAACTCATACCAGTCAAAAGCAGCTTGCAGCAGAATTAATAAGAAAGTAATACTATAAAATCACCCAGTTTTGCAGAAAAATGGTAAAGACAGCTTCCATTACTGTTGTCATGGAGAGAGAGGAGAGAGAAACAACCTGAGCCAACTGAAAGAGACGGATAAGGGCCTCCAAAGCAGCAGCATCAAACAAGGGAACCCCCTCAACTTCCTTAGTACTACTACTGCCCCTGGATCCACTGGAAGTAGTAGCAACCATGCGACGGACCAAAGACACCCCCACACCCCTATCCATCACAGACTGGTGGTGCTGGTCGTCTAATGCAAACCTCCGGCCACTGCTTCCAAGCCGGTGATGTGACCCACCAAAAAGACTGCCCCTTGAGCGGTACCGACTTAGTTCTCTGTCCCTTAGCATCTGAGCCTCTGCTAGCAGAGCCGACGGTAGTGCAGATAAGACTGCCTCTGAAGAAGTTAGAAGGACCTATAATAAACATAAATCAAGACCATTTTAATGTGAACAAGGAACCAAATAGCCTAGATTTTTATTTTAAAAAAAAAAGAGCAAAATTTAAAACAAGAACCAAGGGAAAAGGGAAAAGTATTAATGCCAGCAAGATGAGGAAGGTACAAGCACCAACTACAAAGGACATAAAAGGTTGATACTTTTGCCCAGTAGAGAAAAATTTCCATAATACCAGATATAATAATCCTTGCCTGGCATACGCAAGCCGTAGAGTTTGTAATATTTCTTTTTCTAAAAAAAAAAATACACTTTTCTTTATATAGACACCAATATTAATTACCTCTTCACGGATTTCAGGTGGGAAAGTAGCAATAATGGATGCATTATCCATATCCACCGGCTGTCCAGACGATTGCTGTGACTCTGCGATCCTCTGAGCTCGCTGCTGTGCTAGAACCTCTGCTTGAATATCTGGTGGCAATGCAGCCAAAAACTCTGGATCAATCTCATCTGCAGCATCACCAGCTGTGCCAGTAGCTGTTTCAGCCTGTACACCAGATCCTCCAGCCTGGCGGGCCTGCTGAGATGCCAGCACCTCTGCCCTCAGATCTTCTGGCAGCGCCTCAAGGAAAGTAGGGTCAATCTCATTTGTCCCATCCACATTACTGTCAGTGTGGTTGACATCAGAAGTAGGATCAGCTTCAACATCAGCATCAGCATCATCAGGAACAGGAGCAGCAGCAGCATTCATGTCAGCATTGGCTTCGATAGGAACAGGAGTTGGATAAACATAATTTGATTCCATTAGCACTGGAGGATTGCGATCCCCGTCATTCACTTCAGACGCCTCAATTTCTATGCTATTTGTACCAGCACTTGCCTCTGGCACCTCAATTCCAACACTGTTAGCACATACACTTGCATCAGCATCTGAATTGACACGTGCATCACTCAATTCAGGCACTGGCTGAGTACCTGTGATCACCCCATGGCAGCTCGACCGGCCACTGTCCATGTCTGAGGCAGCATCCCGACTCAATCCGTTTGGCATCAACCTGTCATCTTGCTCCCTGGTAACCGGGATGTTCTCAGGTAATGGGGTATCATTACCTCCATTCAGTGTGACATCCAACAGAGGGCTTCCTGAAGGCAGAATTGGCACATCAACCAGAGGTGCTGCCTCTATCTGATCACCAGCCAGGCTAGGACTAGAGTTGCTGGGATTAGGGTTGCTGCTGCTACTAGTACTAACCACAGGTATCTGAGAAATAAAATAATCTTCTATTGCCTGAGCAATAGCTGCAGCTTGACTACTGGCTGGAGGTTGGCCATCATCACTCCACCGGCTATCCAATCCAGTTCCCCTTCTCCCGCCAATTCGCAATGACTCCATGCCCAGAGAGAAACCGAGCAGCTGGGAGGAGGCACCTGACCCTACCAGGCGATCTCCAGTGAACAAAGACCCATCAGGTGGCATCATGTTATCAAACATAAGCCATTGAGCAACAGGGTGTAGCTGATTATCCCTTGAAGCATTTTCTCTAGGTGGCCTGGCAACCAATGGGTGCTGAAAGCCAGATAAGAAATCAGACCTCTGCCGGCTTAGCATAGTTGAACGATTGCTGCCAGCGCCGACACCAGGCTGGCGGCGGCGCTCAACACCAAATGGAGGGTGTAGATTATAGAGGTCGTCAGTGTCGTCACCTAGAAATGACTCTGATGCTATCTCAATGAACCCACGCCCTCGCGAAACCCGAACCTCAGGTGGTAGCCTTATCTGGTCCAGACCACTCCCACCCTGCCACCTCACTTCTATGACACCACGGTTTTGGATTAGTTCATCATCATCGTCGTCCTCCTCTATCATGTCATCATTGTATTCTTCCTCATCAACAGGATTGGTATCGGCCAATGGTATTAGGTGGGCCCCATGATTTGCCACCCCCATGTCCTCATCCCGATCATCGTCGTCCTCCTCATCTTCATCCTCCTCTTCTTCTTCCTCATCCTCACCCACATCTTCTTCTCCCACCAAACCAGACCGGGCTACCACATGTGGGTTTTCACCGTCACCTGTGTCCATACTCATACCTATACCAATACCAGTGTCCTCTGAAGCAAAGTCTTGTCCATCAATTTGTTGGTCTCTTTCTGTCTCATTGTCCTCAGCTACAACTGTACCAGTATCAGCAGCAGTGTGGGCTTCACCTGGTTCACGAATTGACAATCCCGACGCATGATCAGATCCGCCAATTTTGTTCTTATCAGGTTTAGGTTCGCTGGCATTTGCAGCTCGAGTGAGAATCTCTAGAGATTTAAGTATTAGATTGCATACGTTTGCAACATGAGGGTTGTCTAGGTCAAGAGCTCTAAGAACAGCTGAGAGAGACTGTACCATGCCTCCATCAATCATAGCTCGAGCAACATCAGGGGAACACCCAAGACTCAGATTGCTATTAGGTGACCCACTATTGCACAAAAGTATCATGTTAACAAGATTGCACCAAGACCAGACTCGTTTATCAGGCAACAATGCACCACCATTCAAGGCAACACTAGTGCTGCTACTTGTACCACCAGTTGATCCACCCAGCAATGATGTAAATGCCTTCACAATTTCAGCAATAACCCTTCTTCGTCCTTCAGTTGACCGGCTGCACAACACAACTAAAAAGGACGTCGCCCTTCCTGACAGCTTTGCATGCAAATCAGATCTGTCCTTGCTATCCTTGGAGGCCAAAGGCAGCAAATTGTGCAATATATGATACAGGATCCCACAATTGCCACGCATTTGCGACATCTCAGGGTCCCTCTTGAGCAACACCAACACTGTGTGAGAGTACATAAGGAGCATCTCACTCAATATCTTCAGAACAAGTGAAACCCTAGCCATGCATGCTGACCTATCAGATTCGACCATATCATCAACTTTTGATTTTCCCTTTGTGTTCGGCTCATCAATTTCCATTGGGACAATTTTGTCTACAAAAGAAGCTTCCAAAGAGTAAATATCATCAGTTTCTTGACCCTTTGGCTCGTAGCACATGATGAGCTCCAAAAGCTGGTCTATAACCAGAGAAAGGTTTGGCGGCACTCGTTTGTGGACCCTAGAAAGTCTCCCAGGAGTGGAACCATCACATGGCTTATTTTCATTCTTATCCTTATCTTTCTCCTTATTATCCTTAACCAAAACAACATTGACCCGGCCACCACTGGCGTAGTCCAGTTGGCACACCGAGGCAGCAGCCTTCATAAATACTGAAGGATCTCTATAAATCAATGGCGCCATAGTGGTCAGAAAAGACTGAGGTGAAACCCGGCTACCATTGCGTGCAAGAGACCCAGCCCCATTGAGAGCATGTTTGATCTCTAGTTCCATTGCCGACTGGAGGGTCTGTGGATCTTCTATCACATGCCGCACAATAACAGATGCCACACTGTCAAAACCAGGAAAAATAGAACCACTTGGCAGGTTAAAAAGAGATGACAACCCCCCAGTTTCTAGAAACTGAGTAGAGAGAGAATATGTCTTCGTCAAACGGGCACACAACTGAAGAGCTGCTTGCATGACAACTGCAGGTACATGCTGTTTAACAAGCTCACAGGCAATCGTTAGAGCTTGTTGACTCTCCTCATCAGTTAGGTAGCCGGTCGGCTTCCCCAAAATTGTACCCATAAAGTCTACCTGCTTTTCCTTCTTTTCATCCACACCATCAGTGAGCTCCCCAGGTTCTGCATTTTTTACAGGCGTCTGTTGTAGCATGCTGTCTAGCGTGAGTAAAAGTGTGCTTATAGCCTTCTCAGGTAAGGAATCATTGGCTCTGGGACTAGACCACAAGAAGTTCAAAATCCCCAAAACAACAGGAATAAGGCCTTCTCTAGCTGCAATTTCATGTGTGTTGCAATCCTCGGTAAGTAACAAAGCCAGCATGTGGGCTATAGGATACAATAAACTGGTATCCATGCCAGGGCCAACTGGACAAGCCTTTAGTTGCTGGACAAGATATGATACCACCTTTGACCGACTCTCGCCCTTGTTCCGGTTGCACAATGTAACCAGCAAGTCACCCAAAGAAAAAGCCACAGACTCGCAACAATTTTGAAATAACTTCACTGAGACAGATAGAACATCATCCAGAGGCGGTGCAGGAGTTGACACTGTTGAACCTGCTGCGTCATCCCCGCCAGAGGGCCTGTCAGGCAGCTCCTCCTTACCTGGCTCAGAGTTGGTGCCTAAGGAGAGAGCTAGAGCTTGTGCTAATTGAACATCCTCTTGTACTAATTCTTCTGGGTGTGTAAATAACCAATCAGTTGCTAACTCAACACTATTCGACCCAACATTGCGCAAAGCCTCCTCAACACGAGCCCTCGAGAACCCCATCTCAATTATGGTTGATACAGTTGCTTCATCAATAGGGGGTGCAACCTGAAGCCGTGGATTCACACCTCCATTCACCCCATGCTCATGCTTGAACTCACTGACTCCAGAATATATGTAGTTCATAATGGAAATCAGGGGGGACAAGATAGTCAGAGGACAGCGAAGTAACACTGGATTGTTCCAAACTGGTAGCACTGCTTCTAGAACCTGAGACTGCAGCATGCAAACAAACCCTTCTGGATCCCGCGGTACTGGAAAGAGGTTTATTGAGAGTTCTGCAGCAACTGGCTGAACTAATAGCTGTGTGCTCTGAGGGGCTGAGGGAGAAAGAAGGAATGAGGAGTTCACATAGTACTCGAGCAGTTTACAGTAGCTCTGCAAAGTTTCCAGAAGCCACGAGGGGTGATTTGGGAGGGTCCATAATAACTGACTTGTTGCCTCAAAAGTTGTGAGGAGCTCCTTGAATGTACCAGTCACATAGAACCCATTGACAACTGAGGTGTTGCAGGCACGGCGACGTGAGTCAAATATCAGGGCTGACATGTCATCAGATACCTTGCCGAGGTAACAACATTTGACAGAGAGGGAGGATTCAAAGCCTGGTGTAGAATGACCTGAATAGCTAAGGGCAGTGAGGAAGAGCCGAGACAAAGCAGTCAGCACAGATCTTGAGGCAGGGTTTAGGGCAGCTTCTGTCCTCCTGCGGCCCGGTAAGGATTTAACCACCATCGAGAGAAAAGCGCGTATGGTTGTGCCAAGCCTCATAAGTACCTATATAGAGCACAATTAAGTTTTAATGTGCAAGATGGAGTATATAAATCTGAAACAATGCTTTAGCCTCCCTTGAGACATAACAACTAACAAGTATCAGCAGAGGACACCCACATCAACATAAAAGTCAAATAAACACATTGCATACAAGAAACCAAACCTCCAAATGCGTGGAGAATGATTAAAAGATCCCACTTAGCAATGGGAGAGACAATATGCCTGGTATTAGATGGCTTGTTAGAATAATATGTGAATATCTGGTGCTTATCCATTTAAAGAACTATCACAAAACAAGGATGTGATACACCAGTAGTCCTCCTAAGCATACAGTACAACTAAGGACTGGTAGAGTAAGAAACCGGCTGGTAAGAAAAAATTTTGGCATCTTGTCACTATTGTAAGACACAATATTCATTAGTACTAACAAGACTAGTTATAAAAAATAAACATGCCTCTCTTGCATGACAATCAGGACTCTTGTTGCCTCCAGTATGAAGACTAATGTAATTCTCAAGTGTAAACACAGGTCCTTCTGTGTCAGAATGTGCATGCAATGCCTCCAGATGCCGAGTTAACCGGGCCCCTCCACGGAGTCGCGCCAGGCTTGACAGCCGCCCATGCCGGTGCCCATTCCTGTGCATGCTTGCAGTGGAACGTACCACTGATGCAAAAGAATCATCAGCATTCCAGTCAAAAACTGGTGCATCCATGCTGCTGCTGGTGCTGATACTAATACCGCCACTATGTACAGTTGGTGATGCTGATTCAGTTCTAGCCTCTCCAATCTCCCTCTCTAAAACTGCTGCAATGGAATCATCTCCACTTGCACCAGGCTCTTGGCCTGAACAATCGAGATCCTCATCTGGTTTACATTCAGCAAGTAATGACAACTGCCATGTGGTCTCCACATAGACCTTTGCAAGTTCTTTCAAAATCTCGGCCTCGGCAGCTGCAAGCTCAGCCATCATGACTGTGTTATTTTTCAAAAGAAAGCTGGAGAGAACCAACAAACCCTCCAGACTGGAAAGAGACCTCAAGACCTCCATCTGCTTTCCAGGGTCACTTTCCTGGAGTTTCGACCCTGCAACTGAGCTCAGTACCCCATTAACTGACTTGAGTTGTTCCCTAATGAATGACCCAACAATTCGTAGCATTGCAACTGACTGGGTGGGTGAAAAATTTTTAAATGCACTGGATACACTATTACCAATCGAAAGAGAAACAGGTATATACTCGAGATCAAATAATTTAAGTACTTTCTCTACACCCTTTTTCTCAACAAACATGCGGCATGTATCAGAGTTTTGAACTATCGGCTCGAGCAACCTAACTGTGTTACCAATACACTCAGGTAAAAATGACTCGACAGTGATTGATGCATCTCCCGTCTGATCTAAGTTTTTCACTGGCTCATCAATATCCATAGGGGCAGCTGTAGAAGGCGACTCAAATCCAGATCCAGATCCAGAAGTAGGTCCGGAGCCAGATCCTATTTTTGCTAGCATATCCAATATCCAAATGACTGCATCGACCCCATATGGCCGAAGAGTGGGTGCATGCCGGAGCAATTCATCCAAGCCATTTGATATCACCCCTGGGGCCTCACCACTCAGTGCCTTTAGATACGATTTAGAGGTGAAAATCCTCAAAAAGCACCTCAGTGCATTCCTCTCCTTCACCATTTGCAATCCATTGCCATTCAAGCACAATGCCTCGAGACAAGGCGGTATGCACGTGACTGCATCAGAGCTACACAGGGGCCCATTGGTTATAACATCAATGAAGGCACCAGGGAGGCCAGCAGCCTCTAGGACTGGGAAACAAGTCGGATCTTTGTGTATCAGATCCATCATGACATGTGCTGCTAGAGAGAACACACCACCACCAAACTCCTTCCCTCTCTTGAAGATAGCACACAAACAGTAAGGCAACACGCTTTCCTCAGACCCACCAACTCGTGCAGTTGTACCTGGTACATATGTCGCAAGGGAAATGGTACGCAGAAGGGCCTTGATCAAAACCCTCCTATTATGCAAAAGTACAGTATCCGAAGGGGCAGCTTGAACTTGAACCAGTGGTGTTTCAGGTTCCTTTCCCTTTCTACTTGACCCCTGACTTGTACTAGTCTCTTGTTCAGTTTTCCAGGAAACAGACCCATTTTCAATATCTGAAATCTCTGATTTCAGCCGCAAAATGGAGTCGTCCAGGCCACCGAGGTCACGGAACACAGCCGAAGAGGAGTTGTGGTAGTCCAAGATGCCCTCGACCACTTGCACAGCAGTGGTGACGAGGGCGAGGTGCTGTGGATTATTTTCCTTTAAAAGCGGTAGAATGGTTGAAATGAGACCAGACTCCTGTAGAGCGAGAGAGCCAGGGGTTGAGGAGACTACAACCAAGGCGAGAGAGAGAAGTGCTTCAGCAAAGACAACTGAGCATTTTGTTGAACCGGTGGTTATAGAGTCTATAGTCTTCTGCATGAGACCTGGCAGGACACTGCGGTGGGCTCCACTTCTTATGGCATATATCGTGGTTGGCATGTGTGATCGATCCTGGCAAAGTGCTGCAAGCGATAGAATGGCGAGAATCCGTACCTAAACAATTTTGTACCAAGACAAAGCATAATATTAGAATACCTGTTAATACAAAAACAAATTAACCACACAGAAACAAAATTGCCATCTATTATATATATCAATTAGGAAGTGAAGGAAAAAGATCAATACAAAAGCATTCTTAAAAAACATCCTATAGCCGTACCTTCTCTGGAATCTCATCATAACTTAGCAGAAAGAGCAGCTCGTCAATGAACTCAGGCTCATTGCCCAAAAGGGTCTCTACATCCTCATGTTCACGGCCAGCATGTACGAGCATCACAAAAGCATACAGTCGGATGCAAACGTACCGGCACCGATCTGCCGAGGACCCAAAAGCCCTAGCAAATCTCAACCTTGTAAGTAGTGCGAACCTCATTTCAGCTGGTACATCATGCTCCTTAATCAATTCAGCCAATAGCTCAAGGTCAGTACCCGTATAGAAGTTCACATCTGGCACATGAATTATCCGCAACCCATTTGCCCCATGACGGGTAGAGTAGAACTCAAAGTGGAGTGTAGAACCCAATTGAACTGCTTCAGGGGGTAAATGATCCGGCAGTGAGCATGCAACTAAGCCGAGTGCTCCTTCTTTTCCACCCCATCCTTGGGAAAGGGTGAATAGCTTGGAAGTCAAGGAGCCAGTACGCATGCTCTTGCTAATAGATTTATTAGTAAAAGTCATCAATGTTTGCAGGCTCGCCTCGATGATGTCAGCATCAGTGGAAGAGAGAAGAGACGTGAGATGCCGCTATTATTGTTGATGGTAAAAAAGCAGTGTTAGTTTACCATTTTATAGTCTGCTTATTTGGGGTTTTACTAACAAGATTTGTGCAGATGCATCTAAGAGCTTTCCAAGAAATTGTAAGAGCTTCCCAGTGTCAAGGTCTACCACAAGCACATACCAGAACTACTATGTGAATCAACATTGTGGTAATATGAGTCAGGTTCCTTTTTTTAAATTCTTATACATTTGGTGTTTCTTTCAACAAACCCAATGCAAAGCATGGAAAATCGTTGACTTTGTAATATAAATGAAATAAGTACCTCGAAAGAGCTGATGAGGTGGCGGTTAGAGCAATGCTCCAAAATTAAGCGGCTAACTCTAAGAATTTGAAGCACAGGCCCACGAGGGAAAGGCATGTCCGACTCAAGAAAATCATCTTCTAAGCTCAAGTCCTTTCGGGGCCCTATGTACTTGTCGAAGTATGAGTCAAACAAGTTGAATAGCTCAGTCCAGTGATGGAAGTCTCCCTATAAGTGGAAGAAATATATGAGATATATGAGATGCTGGGTTCTTACAAAAACATACATAACTGACAGTCATATTTCAAAGAAAATATAAAAAAAGGATCCTTTATTTTGGGCGAAGAAGAAATAGGATTAATGAAAGTAGACGAGGCAATTGTAATAACTTAGTACGAAATTTCTGACATGGTCTTGACTCACCACCAAACAAAACAGATGCAAGAATGGAAATGAGAATCAATAACATATATGGACAAACAAAAAGTAAGGTTACTTAGTGAATGGTTCGCTAAATAACTACTTCCGTTTTTATCAGTATCCACCTGACATAGTGTGACCCTAAGGTAGATGGTATTTTGTGAAAGAAATAGTGCACAAACAAACATTCAAAATGAAAAAGAAGGCCAACCATTCAAAAAAAAAAAAAAAAAAAAAAAAAAGGAGGAGAGAGAAGGGGAGAGAGAGAACCTTATCATACTCCCATACAAAATCCCTTAGCAATATCTCTATATCCTCTAGAGGTGCAGCAGTGATGCTGTCTATAAATGATCTTATACTTGGGGGCTACACAAAAACAAAAGACCGGAAAGCATAACATGAGTATTAATATTTTTTATTAGAGAATCAGCAGTGCATAAAAGTAAAGATGCTGAGTAGTGAGAAATCACTTTCAGGAGTCCATCTTCCTGTTTCATATGTTTACTTAGGAGGGCTCTTTTAATTAAAGAGCTTTCTTTAAACCCATAATTAACTTTAGTCATTTCATCTTATCGAGTATAGATACGCAGGAGGCAATTTCAGGAGTAACAGAACAAGAGATGAAGTTCATTTCACCTTACCAAACATGGCATATTGTTACCTAAAGAAACTCAAATTTCCATCATTAGCCCTAGAAGTGTTAAATCTGTGCTATTGCTTTCCTCCACTATTTGGAAGCAGAAGCAACAAAGAAGTCTTTTTGACAGAATAAGCATGCTGGACACTAAATTTTAATAAAAAATGAAACTTCTAAAATCATTTGCCTCTCCAAACAAACATGCTTATAAGCATTCTGTAGGAACTTAAAAAGCCTTGAAACTTAATTTAACAGCATGTCACATTTCTAATATTTAGGTAACAAACGTGCAATCACCTCTTTTGCTAACCCAATTTTACCACCAACCTCATATGATCAGTAGAACCAGAGCGTCGGTAACACTACTCATGCACTCAGAGTGATATTACGCCGACAAGATACTTGAATTCACCAACTTTTGTGCTAGTACAAGTAGAACTTATAAATTTCTCTACGTTTCTAGTCTGAATTAGGCTTCCTAGCTACAAGCGCGGCAAAAAGATTAAACTTTCCGGTGTAGATGGTACAATTCTTAAGTTCTTTCTTCAATCAACTGCCACTCTAATTTGTCATTTTTGTATTCAGTCTGAATTGAAAGAAACAAATTAAAATCGATCAAACAAGAACAGAAGCGAATACAAAGGCTTACCACTTCAGTGACTCTTCTTTTCTTGGACTTCATCTCAACGAAATTCGCATCCCCACTCACTAAAGTAAGAATTACAACTTAAGCAGGCCGCTGGTGCGATCTCAGTCGAGTAATACTGGTAAGATCGACCAAGCCTCGTTCGCGCAATTCAATCGCCTGATCAGCAATTGAAGGAGAAGCTGATCGGTTCGAGGTGTCGCCAAGGGGAAAAGAGAAAATGAAATAGGGTTAGGGTTTTGGGAATTATGCGATCGGAGGTTGGGATGGGAGGGAGAAGAGAAACAGAGATTAATTTGGGGAGAGTGAGTCTGAGAGAGAAAAAGGCCTAAAAAACTACACGGAGACGGAGTGTAACTATTTATAGAATTAATTTGAGGTTTTATTTTTAATTTATTTATTCTATTTTTATTATTTTTGCTCTACTCTATATTTAATGTTTCGAGAAACGTGGAATTCCTGAAAATTTCCTAATTATTTGAATTTCGTTTTCGAAGAATATCCTATCTGCTTGGACGAGTAAAATTAGATGAAATATGATATTAATAACAAGCGACCTTTCGTTGCCATAATCTTTCCATGAATTATTATAAATGCTGTTTTGATTTATATTGAATTTTTTCACATAAAAAAATGTAGATGTAGAACTTGGACGCAATTGACGAAGTGTAGAAGTCAGCGCATCGACCACTTTAGTTTTCGACGAAGATGTGGATGTAGGTGTAGGGGTGAATCGCGAAGTTACATGAGAAATTCATTATTATCATAGAGAATTTTAAAAATACCAACAAATACATGTACAAGTTTCTTAAAGCTATAGTTATTAACTTATTATACAGCTTCTATGCATAGTAAGAACTTCAGTTAATTCTAATTTGAGATTTGTATTGATTAGATAATAGATAGTTACATTTTAAGATCAAAATCTAAAAGTGGTGGGAATCCTATGATTACAATTGTTGTGGTTATCAATTTTGGTGCCCCCGAGGTGGTTTTCTTTTCTCCAATTAGCTAAATATGAAGAGCTAGATGATAATTAATTACTGACTTCATACAAAATGTATATTTTTTAAGAAAGTTTAGTAGGATTTTCGTCTTGTTTCCTCTCATCTATGGTAATATCTTACTCTTCTCCGATAGCGGTAATTTATCAGTCGTTTAGCAGTAGTTTTGCAGTATGTTAGCTGATTTCAGCAGACACTAGCGATTGTCTAGCAGAAATTTAAAACCAGTATTTTGAGCCTATCTTTCGCATACAAATTCTAATTGACGTTATTCAAAATTCTATAGAAAATTAAAAATTTAAGCTACAAATTTCTATTTGGGTTATTTCAAACTTTAAATATTTCATTGTCAAAAAAATATATGAAATAAGCGTGGTTTGATTAGCACAAATTATATTTAAAGAAATATTTTAATTGTTTGATAGTTAGATATTTTTTTTATTTAATAGTGAAGTAACACTTTAGAAGATATATGAGGTGTATCATTTGGAGCATTTTGATGTAATATGATGTTAAATTTTAATTAAAGTATGTATATTGATAATATGAACTAGTATATACAACAGTGTCGGCTATGAACTGATAGCACCTGGTTAATGACCACTATCCATTATCTGCTATGCAGGGGCGGAGCCACATGGGTGGCTAGCAGGGACAATTGTCCCCCTATGCTCCATAAATTGCTTAAATTTTATGTGTATTCTTATTTTAGAAAAATCTTATCATCCCCCCCCCCCCAATTTAATGAAAATAGCTAATTTGACCCCCCAATAATAAATTCATGCCTCCGCCCCTGCTGCTATGAATCCCGTATCAGCTATGAATCCACTATCCATCATGAGTATAAGATACGTACTAATTTAAATTTATATAACTTGTAAAAATTTGGATGCAACTAATATTCATTTTTTAGCTTGCCTTCAGAACTTGGTGAATCAGCCGAAGTGAAAATCTTCCAACTTCCATGCATGCAAACTACATCTATGTAAAAGGGAAAATCTATGCTCAAACTTGTCGATCAATACAAAATTAAGAAGAAATGAGTTTCAACCATAAAAATACCAGCATTATATCTTTTTTTATTTATTTCCTTCTACTTATTATCCATAAAAATAATATTCTCATTGTTTTTTTTTCTTCCTAATCAATTGGTTTGTGAAGAGTCCGTGTCAGTTCTAAGTTCTAACCAAGTTGGGTCATAACCGTTAGTAAAATTAACGAATATTATTTATCTAAACTAATTTAGAATTTACTGAATCACTCTCGTTCCATGAGACCAACAGTGAGAATGTTTTACCTCTGTCCTAATTTATTCGGCGTCTTTTAGTGGATTACATATGATTGGTGCCAGTAGGTAACACCCAAGTCCCAAATAACGTAAATGCAGGCTGTGAAAAGAAAACAGTGGACCATTGAGGAGGCCCAAATAAAGCTAGCTACTTCCATTTTCAAAAAAAAAAAAAAAAAAAAGCTAGCTACTTCAAATTCGTGTGTATTATCAACAATAAATTTGATGTGATTGAGATGTACTACACAACCCAAAAAAGAATTCACATATAGTTGACAACCCAACAACATATCGGAAATTAATCTATGCACACCTAACAATTCAGAAAAGAAAAGGAGAGGTAGAAATCAATATCAAATCAACTCCATGGAGCACAATATCATGTATTTAACACGAGACTAAGAAAATGTCTTACCGTGAGATGGATTGATTATTGCTGAACCTAAACCAGTATTGCATGTTCCATTCTAACAAAATAGCATCTGCATCAAAATGCTGGCTCATCAGCAGATAAATTTGACGATAAAGGCCTTTGGGACTTCCAATTGCGACTGCTCAGGTGCAGTAATTGTAATGTTTACCCATTGTTCATCTCAACCATTGCCTGCGGGTGCAGCTAGCAGTCCCCCTACCTCAGGTGAGTCGTCGAGCAATTTAGGCTTACTATTTTTGTTTCATTGGACCGCATATCACTGCTCCGACTTGATTAACCCTAGACATAAAGCTCCTCACATCCAACGATTGTTGAGAACTTAGAGTTTGGCAACCTTTTATATTCTCTAAACAAGCTCAAGGCAAGTTTGCAAAAGACCAAAGGGTCAAAACTCGAAAACAATTGAGAGACATGGCTTTGCTTTAAACTTCTCATTGAAACAGGCTCGATGCCGAATTCGAAAGGCATACGAATCAAAAAAAAAAAAAAAAAAATGGTAAAAGGCCCCTCCGGATGTATATTTCTTATTCAATCTCTCAAACGAGTTAACAGGCCATTAAAAATACTGGTATTGCTATATCACTTTAGCTATTACCTTGTGCCGCTTTGTAATTTTGGTAAAGAAAGAACCAAGGCAAAGTTTTCGGTGGTCGTTTTACTTTGTTTCCCGAATGAACTATTATACATAGTATTATTACTCGAGTCTCAAAAAAGATGATACAAATTTCTGCTTTCTGCTTATAAATGACGATCTTGATTCATGTGCCTTTTTTTGCCGGAGTTTCATTATACGGGCCCATACACTCTCATACTCTCATTTACGATGGTCTTACAATTTCCTTCGGAATGAACCGGTGTTAGTTAAAAGTCATTCGTTCTCCTGATAAACGATCTCCCTTCCAAAATACAAGATATTTCCAAATTGAAATCATATTCTGGATAATGCTGACCTACAAAAATTAATAAGCAAAAAAATGTGCTCGTGCATGCATCTTCTCTAAATCTAGTACAGCAACTGAACACTCTGATTCTTATTCTACCTTAAGGAAAAAAAAAGTCATCTCAAATTCCCCTAATTCTAGTACGGCAACTAAACACTGGACCTTCATTCTAGCTTAGTTAAAGAGAAAATTGCATTTTAGAGAGAACAAGCTTAAAAATTTTTAAAATACAAATTACCCCCTACTATGTTCCCTACTTACAGGCACATTTATTTCACCAAATAAAAATAAGAATGCAAAGAAAACAAGCTAAAAGCAGCACAGACCCGAGATGTACCTACATTTACCACAATCCAAGAGTAAAAAACTATTTTATTAAGCAGCACAATGAAATGTACTGATGTCAGCGACAATTTTAATTGTCATGCTTAGTATGGCAATCATTCCTTGTGCTTCTGGGAGTAACAAGTCACCAATTGGTCAAACCCCAGCAAAATATACACACGCGACAGGTCATTCTCTTCACTCTTTTAGTTACCCAACTTACGCATATTGTAATCTGGTACTGCAATATTTGATCGGTAGCATATGATTTGGAAGTTAAATAAGCTTACAGGAAATATCAAGCAATCTCCAAAACAAGTGCAGATGCACCGCCCCCACCGTTACAAACCGCAGCAACTCCAACTTTGCCATTTTTGGCTTTCAGAACCTATCAAAGAGTAAAAAGGCAAACAGATTAATAAATCTTCCAAAATTTCATTATTTTGATTGCAAAATATATACTAGCATTCATCATATTAATTTCTATAACATCTCATATATCCTATTTTTATATGGCATAAGAAGAAACATGAAACACATTTAACGTTTTCTTGATGCTCTTGCTAATTCTTGTATTTTTGGTGCTCTATGTACAACTCCAAGTAATTAATCTCTTGACAGCTGCTGTCAAGGTTTGGAAAAAAAACTCCCAAGTAATTAAGGCTAAGCTGAGTCAACTAGAGGAATAATAACTACACAATTGGGAAATATGCTAGTAACATGGCTTAAGTAGGCATTTTTGTACAATTTGAGTATTAAGTGTGGTTTAGTGGAACTATTTTGGTTCCTTTTTCAACAATTTACCATATAAGGAAGCAACCTATTATGTATCAATTCAATCTGTGTTAATGAAAGATAAAAATGGAACCACATATGCAACCAAAAACTACAGCTAGAGCAACAAATATCAAGGGGACAACTTAAAAGCTATAATGAGATGCTGACCCCTAACAAGGTGACCAAGATGCGAGCCCCGCTACACCCAAGAGGGTGTCCCAAAGATACGGCCCCACCATGAACATTGACCTTTTCCTGCACACGCAAACAAATATTATTTTTAAAAAAAAAATAAAACAAAGATAACAAAATATTGGAAAGATTGGAGTGTATTTGTAGTCTGTTTATGCAGGCAATACTCACAGAAGGAAGCCCAAGAAGCTTTTGATTTGCAAGGGCAACAACCTCCCAACAGAAGAAAAAAAAAGTTACATTAATTCAAAGAGAACTGGAAAAAAAAATAGATTAAAAAAGCAGTAGATTAAATAACTTACTGAAAAGGCTTCATTAATTTCATAGAAGTCAACTTGAGAAGCATTCAAGCCAGCATTTGAGAGTGCTTTAGGTATGGCAAGAGCAGGTGATGTGGTAAAGAGTTCAGGAGCCTGCATCATAAAATATTTAATTAAGTTCAAAAGAACCTCTTAATTCAAAAAACAAACTTCAAAGATAGCAAATTATTTTTTTAGCACTCGGGAGATTGTTTAATTATGTCCTTTGGTTGCGCTATGAAGTAACAAATATTGCTTTTAGATTTATCAATGGTATAACTGGTGAGGACACATTCATAAATTTGGCTTTGCTACATAATTGCAGATTGCCTATAAGGTTACCTGAGCAGCGTCAGCATAGCCAATAATCTTTGCAATAACCTTCAAGCCTAGCTGTAGAGCCTTCTCTCCACTCACAAGCACCAGCGCAGCCGCACCATCACTGTTTATCAAAGCATCAATAATGATGAAAATGAATGTTGACTTGGTTGAAGACAATTCGACATTAAATGAGTTTTCGTACAGTAATTGCATAATAGAAAACTTCTGAAGGGTAGACAAGACTGAGGTTAAAACAAAGTATATTAAATCATAGGTGTATAACACTATGCTGCAGCTGCCTTAAAAACTGAGTAGTACATTTATAGGAAACTAGACCAACCGGCACCTTGCTGAGAATCTGGTGTCCTCAATAGGTTCACTTTGATAGCAAAACAATTTGCTAATCATCAATTCAACATAAGGGGTAAGAAGCACAATAGAACCTGATAGATAAACAACTAAATGAGAATAACTATATAATGAACCTGATGCTAGATGCATTGCCAGCTGTAACTGTACCGCCATTCTCCTTAAAGCTAGGCCGAAGCTTCCGTAGCTTCACTGGGTCAAACTGATATATGAAAAAAGAAGGAAAAGAATAAATAAAATCTAAGGAATTAATGCATAGCTAGGAGTCAGAGAAAATATTTATTTCTGCCTTTCTTATTTAGATTTCATCTATTCTTTTCTTTTTCTGGTAAATTAAGGTGAAAAAGGTCAGGCAAACAAAATATGACATAACATTGAGTAACAGGGCAGAAGTTCAAAAGGAATGTTTTTAAGCTTTCTTAAAATTTTCTTTTTCTTCACACTTCATTGTATCCTTTATATAGCTCACTAATATTGGTTAGAAGTGATGGCGATAAGCCCAAAAAAAAAAAAAAAAAAAAAACTTTCAAAATGTATACATAAATATTAAAAAATAAACCTTTGCAAGGCCCTCATCCTTGTCAACTACCACTGGTGGCTTCCCTCTACCAGCTGAAACCTCAACCTGAGGAAGTCAGGGGGAAAAAAAGAAGAATTTATAAAACAAATATAGTACAACAAAAAAAATAAGGACATCATTATTGTTTGATCATTAGTCATCACAGTGATGGCATAAAATAAGTGCTGTGCGCCAAAGTTGCCAGTATTCTTCTTGGATTTATTTATTTTTTGTTTTGTTACATTTGTGCTTGGGAAGTCATCTCTTAATGTTATTCCCTTCAAACATATTTGACCATAACTTGCATACCCAATATAATATGCTTCTTTGTACAAAGAAAAGGCCCCAAAAGTGATTTTTAGAGCCTCCCATAACCCCAGTTTATTCATAGTAGCCAACTACATATGAAAACAACCAAGGTGTCTCACAAAAAAAGTTTAAGAACCACAACTTCTAATAGGTGCAAGTACATTAGCATGGTCTTTTTCTGAAAAGAGAAAAGAGACTAACAGGAACAATTTCCCAAGAAAATGCGCCACTATCCCTAGCAGCTATGCCACGCTCATTACTTTGCACAGCAAAATTGTCCTGCCATAACAACAAATTAGAATACAGCAAAATGTTAGATAACATTTTGAGAGTTTTTAATGATGCTTCACGTAATAACATAACTTTGGGTCTAAATTGTGGCCAAATTTAATCATAAGTCGTCATATAGTGCAACACCAGCTTCAGTATGGGCATTTTATTAATAATTTGCCAGCACTAGAGCTAAGTGCATACAGATATTGATAAGAATATTAGGAAAGGGAAAAAGAGAATTACCTGTTCTTCCCTAGTGATCGAGTGATTGTCAGCACATAACTCGGCACAATTTCCCATAGCACAATCAGTATACACATCCCATAGGCCGTCTTTCAACATCCCATCCACGAGTGTGTCATGTCCGAACCGGGATCCTTTCCTGCCAAGTATTTATTGGCATGAAACAGCATTCCAAAAAAAGTTCCAAATTTCAGTACCAAAGATTGTGCTTTTTTCTTTATGGTGTTCCCCAGCCTGATTAGACCTGAACGGTACAATTAAGCTTCACTTCCACCCAATATATGAATGATTAAACCCCATTCGGTATTAAGACACAATTAAACCCAAATTTGCATCAGCTTGTGTAATTATACAATTGAGCACCAATGTAACATGGTTTGCCTTAGTTAAAACTCAAAATGTATGATTAAATTAAAAATGACAAACAAGAATCATTTATACCATGACAGTTCCTTCATAATTGATTTCATACACATGTTACCTTAATCCTTGATAAAAGGCAAGTTTTAAAAGAAACTAATATTTAAAATAAACCTCGCATCAGCAATGTATTTGGGAGCGTTTGACATGCTCTCCATGCCACCAGCCACAACGACATCATTTATCCCCAGCTGGATTGATTGTGAAGCCAGCATTGCAGCTGAAAATTAATAAGAGTATGCACAATGAAATTTCATGCAGTTCTATTATGCAAATTATCTAGAAGGCTGCTTTTTTGGTATACTCAAAACCATTTACTGGCATACCTAGAGTACTAAACTAGTGAGAAAAATAAAACACAGATGGTACAGATGCACATTGTAGCCCTACAATTATACCCATAAAACAGTGAATTTTTTTTTTTTTTTTGGGCTGCTTTTTGAAATAGGAGCATGTTCTCAAACCCTCTCCAGACCATATCATAAGCACTTGTACCAAACCCTGTGCAACTTTTCCTCTAACTACATTTAATGAATATTATCTTCTCCAATTTGACTCATTACAAAAGTTTGTTGTAATTTCTTGCCCGTTTGATCATACCTTTAGTACCAGAAGCGCATACTTTATTAACAGTGGTACAAACTACTGTATTTGGTATACCAGCACCAAGTGCAGCTTGGCGGGCAGGAGCCTGACCCAAATTTGCACTGAGTACATTGCCAAAGAATACTTCCTGTACCAGTGTGGGATCCACATTCGCCATCTTAAGAGCACCTGAGATGAAAAAAAAAAAAAAAAAAGCCACATGAAGTGGTTTACAATTCAAAACATGTGAACATGTGGATCCCATATGTGGATGCATGTAACTAATTCAAATCAAACCTTACATGATGTGTACATGTAGGGTATTCATGTTTAAACAGGTGGGATGGATGCAGATATGCTACACATGCATCATAAACAAAAACCCACGTATGCCTGCATGCCTAATCCAGACATGCTTGCATGCCCTGCAACCCATCCAATCATCAATGGATGGATGCACACAGCCATATTTTGATTCTTATCCATGTGCATGCATTCATTACAAATGTGGATATCCACACAAAAATAGGAGATGAGAGGCAAGAGAAAGAGAGAGAGGGGGTAGTAATTACCCTCAATGGCTAAAGATCCAAGTTTAGTAGCAGGAAGAGACGACAAGGCTCCAAGAAAACCTCCCATTGGAGTCCGTGCAACCCCAACGATACATACATCTGCTTAATAATATGTTAGTTTTAACTATATTTTTTTACAAAAATAGCAAAATCATATATAATAAATTGGTAAGTCACACAATGGCTGCCAGGATAAGAACTAGGAGGCTCAATTACACTGAGTAAATTTATGATTTTGCTGAATATGAAAATGTACAGGAGGCTGCAGCCGCATGCTTAGGCTTATTTGCTACTGACTATTCAGAATCCAAAATACCAATTTGAAGGTTTAGCATCTGTTAAATCTCCTCCTTAATTGTATAAATAAATTTGAAGTGGATTGGGCCAAAAATCAAGAATTATAATTCTGATGTGGGTTTAGCTTTATATTTTTTTCCACTCATTTTATTAAATATCTATGTTTTAGATAATTTGATAGCTACCGTCGCTCACTACTAACAAACCACAATTGTTCCAAAGCCAGTAATTGAGCATCAGATAAAGTGAACATTTGCTGTGTCTCTACTCTCTACTAAAAAGAAGTATGAAAATGCATTATTGCGAAAATATTTTTGCAAAATGCAAATATTGTCAGCTGGTGAATTTGATTACCTCTAGCCTTGATCTGATCTGAAGCTGCACCGGGAGCCATTAGTAGCTCTAACTGAGAGCTTCATGACGTAAAATTAACAAAAAATAAATAGAAATTAGAATATGATAAAGAACAAAAAGATCATACACGGAACAACCAATAGCAATAAACCAAAAAATAGCATGGACGTCCATCAAAGTATTTCCGTCAAAAAAAAAAGAAAAAGAAAAATCTGGCCAGCTAAACTAACCCAATGAGAGATCAAAATGACAGAATGATAGTGAAATGAAAAGACTCAGATGGATTAGACGGCTACCGAGTCAAATTTTTACTTAGAATTAGTCGAAACAAATGCTATTAATTAATTAATTAAAATAAAAAAGTTACCTTTCCGACTTGGATGAAGGGGGCGAGAGAGAGGCGACTTGCACGAGGAGAGTGCTCGACAAAAAACGAATGAGATATTGGTTTCGCAGAGGGAGAAAAACCTTTGTTTCACTACAACTTTCACAAATCGTCCCTTGCAGTTTTTCTATTTATGATATTCCTGTCGGGGTAGGTAAGGAAATCTAAAATAATTAATCGGAACAGAGAGCCGCGTGCCCGAGTCATGGGCATGTTTCCTACTTTTCTGTGGACTCTGCCAAGAAGCGATACTTAAATTTCATATCTGATAGTGGACCCCACTTTCTGCTATATAGATAAGGTTGCGTGGGTCCCAAACACAGTGTGGATGCATGCGTACAAGAGTGTCTTCTGTCGTCATAAGAAATCTCTAGTTGTTCAGAGGTTTTGCGTTCTGTCCTCTGTTGTTGCTTTGGTAATGAGTAATGACAAAAGATTACGGTTTATCTCTCGGTTGATGGTGATGGATCCAACAAATCTCGCAGCAAGATCCAGCAGTGCATAATTAACCAGAACAAATTGCAAATTTACTAAGAAGTGTTTTTTTTTAGTAATACATTTTCTTAACCTGGTTTCTTTTTCGGTTCAGGTTCTTGCTTCTGTAGTGCTTCTAAATTATTTAATACGAAGTTATGTGGGAATTGACTCTAATTTTCTTTAAGAAAAATAATAAGAGTAATACTAGAATCAAACATATAGGACGTCAAATACGATCCAAATATCAACTGTTAAAGTTTCAAACGGCCAATCCGAACCGCTCAATATGATCTCTGTATTTAAATATCCTTGAAAACCAAATTTTATATTTTTTCAAATTTTCTAACTATTAAGTAAATAACGTCTTTTTTACTGGCACAACGTCTTTTTTTTTGTAATTATTAAGTAAATAAACTAAAAAAATAGGGAAAAAAATCTTATATACTATTGTGACACTCCAGATTGGTTGTGTCGAAAATTATATAACTTAGTTGTCGTTTATTATTCTATCAAAGACCATTATTTTTTTCACACGCAATAAACAGTAAAACGTACATTGAGTTTCATTTTTTTTATATGCATGATATGTCTAGAGTATTGATAGTGTTTCAATTGTCGGCTTTATTTATTATTTTTTTTTTTTTTGTCAATGGCCTGGATTGTCGCATTAATCTCAATGTAAAAGAGTGTTTACTGTTTTATATTTCAATAGGGTTCGTACTTTTGGCCTATTGCACGCAAGCCTAATTATTTGTCAAGTATAATTGACAATCAGTGGTCCTCTTTTTAGCTTTTGGGATAGTGCTTCCTTCCTTCCTCCTCTATTTTTTGTCGTTTCGGTGACATTTTTCTTGTAGTTGATAGATGCCGTATATTTCTCAACATATTACATTGAAAATTGATTACTGTCATCTGCAATTTTGCCATCCATTGTCCGTTGAGGATTCGGCCCAAATCTCAAAGATTGCCCTATTTATCAACTATAAAAGAGCTACCCTTTATCTAAGAAGGGGGGAGATTTTACCCAAAGAACCCTTACATGAGCCTCCTCCCTTCCGCATGGGGCGGTTGGTTGACGGAGGGAGGGCTCCAATCGTTGATTTACCCTGCCAAATTGAGGGTTATCAGCAGTTATCATTCGTGTATTACATTTGTAATTGCTGAATTAACTCTTAAATTTTAAATATTAGATTTACGTTGGCACATTTTGAGGAATATTACAATAAGCACTACGACAAATAAAAATGAAAGATATTATAGTAATATATATATATTTTTTGTACACCTTAACTGTATTACAATTATTTTTTGTCTGTCTCTGAAAGTAATAGTATTATGAAATGACCTATGAAAGCAATTTTTAGTTATTTAATCCAACAGACTATTATTTTAGAGAGACAGGCACAAGTGGAAAATGATAGATTTACTGTTCATTTATATTGGACTCTTGCATTCAATGATATCATATGAATTATTGCAACTGTGTATTGTACTTGTCGCATTCATTACAATCAAAATTGTGAAGATTTTGGAGGAGCGAATTGTAATGTAGTAGGTCTCCGCTCGGAAAAAAAATCAAAATTGAATAAAATAGAGGAGAAATGTATCAAATTCTTTAAATTGTGCTAGCAGCGCAATAAAAAACAACTAATGCAATATTTCATGAATCATCTCTTTGATTGAACGTATATTCAAGCAATTAATTTTTATTTACTTATGTAGCCCGAAATGATTGGCTAAATGTTTTTGGTTCGATCAGATAATGTTACAATTCTTGTATCATTATTCAATCCAAAAATGACAGGCTAAACACTTCCTTGATTGGAGCATTACAGAAACATTTGTAATTCAATCAACAAATCTAGAGCAACGAAATTTGATTAAGTATGTAATGCCAATTTTATCCTTCAACAAACTGTCCTTTTATTCCCCCTATTTGGGGCTGCACAAAATTTAAATGGACGGCAAGTACCTCTAGATGGTCAATGCTTCTTCAACCAAGTTCTTGATGCCCCATCCTCGGCGTTTAAAATAGGCAAAATTTGATATAACCCCCTTAAACTTCTCCATCCGGACATAAACCCTGTAATCTTCGAGACTTAAAAAAACTGGATATAACCCCCTTACTTAATTTTAGTTATTTTCTAATTGAAAAAAATGAGCAGTATAAAATTATGTCTAAAATACCCCCTTCTTTTATATAGAACGTTTCATCTTCCTTTTCTTATATTCATGATACCATATTTCTTCTATATTCCTCATTAAAATATTTCATTTCCTTTATGAAATTAAGGATGCCAAATTATTTCTAATCTCTATTCTTTCTCTATCCGCCGAGTAAGAATAGAGATACTGAAATTATACGAGGCCCAATTTTCTTTTTTTTTTTTCTTTTTGAATATTCTCCGTTACAATCACCTGAAGCAATTTTATTAAACAAAAAAGTGATTACAAGAGCTAATTGCAAAAAGCTGTACCAGGAAAGACAAATACGAAACAAAATCATAAAGGCTCAAAAGCTTTTAATGATTCTGTTATGAATCTATACTGGATGCAAGAAACAGACACAAAACAAATAAAAAGAGACAGGGATGTTAATATCAAGAGTAATGCTAGAGTCAAACGCGTTTGACACTTAGCCTGTCAAACGCGATCGAATCTCAATTTTCGATATTACAATGGCAAATCCGAACCACTCAATTTATTCTCCATAATGAAATCTTCTTAGAGATCAAATTTTATAATTTTTAGAATTTTTTTACTATTTATTTTGAATTTTAGAAAATCTTCAATCTAATTAATTCTGGACCCTCCAATTTTAAAAAATCCGAAATAAATAGTTAAAAAATTTGAAAAATTGTAAAATTTGGTCTACATGATAATTTCAATATGAAGATCATATTGAATGATTCGGATCGGTCATTTGAAATTTTAATAGTTGAGACTAGAATCATGTTTGACGTCAAACGCGTTTGACTCTAGCATTACTCTAATATCGAGTAATGATAGAGTCAAACGCGTTTGACACTTAGCCTGTCAAACGCGATCGAATCTCAATCAGGACTCCATTGGAAGTTGATCTACTTAAGTTATTATCGATAAATAAAAAGGGACGGGGAGAAGGGAAGACAGATTGAGTCCAACGATCGTGTAGAAAGAATTTGGTATCATGAATACGAGGGAGGAAAGGAGAAGGATAGTTTAGTCATAATTTATGTTGCTGATTTTTATTTTTAAAATTAAAAACTGGGGCTGATAACCATTATCTTCAAGATTTCATCATCCCATCATCCTCTAAGACTCATCCCCTCTCTCCCTATCTATGTCACCCCCTCCCTTCCCTCTCCTTGTTTGTTTTCATTAATAACTGTCATATGCACAGCTAGAATAATTATTTTTTTTCGTGAATAGTTAGTACATTAACTAGAACAATAAATATTTTTTCCAGCACAATTATTTTTCCCCATAACAACTAGAACAATTAGCATTTTTTTTCCAGGACAACTACAACAATTAGTATTTTTTCCAGTACAATTATTTTTTTTCCAGAACAACTACATTTTTTTCCAGCACAATTATTTTTTTTCTAAAACAACTATAACATAGTTTACCAACTAGAACAATTACTTTACCAAATAGAACAATTAGTATTTTTTTTCCAGCATAATTATTTTTTTCATAATAACTAGAACAATTATTTAAGATTTTAAATAAATGTTGTATTTGTGCGACTAACTGTTCTAATTGGCCTCTGGATGATGGGGATGATAGAATCTATGGGATGATAGAAAGCAATTCTCATTAAAAACTAATTTAAATTAATGAAAAGGGATTATATCTTTATAAACAAGATTGGAGGGGTTATATCCAATTTTGAATTAGTTTACAGGGATTATATCCAATTTTGCCTTTAAAATAAGAAAAATTACAGCATTAAATCGAGAGGCCAAAACACTGCAAACGATATCAAAGGAATTTTAGATCACATCGAGGGGCTTTTCGAAAAAATGTAAAGAACTAACGGTCAGTTAAAAAGTGTGTTTGTTACACGTTAGAATAATGATGGAATAAACTTTTCTCTCTCCTCTTATTCCAAATAAGGATCTAATTCAACCATATGGGTGGAATTAGAATGAGGAATTGAATAAGTCCTTATTCGGAATAAGACTTATTCAAAACACGTTTGGTTTCATCCCGAATAAGCCTTATTCGGAATAAGGCTTAATCACAGTAGAACCTGGCCTAACGCAATTTAATGCTATCGGATGGAAGCAGAATACATCTACTAAGGTTCAGAAATGAAAACAGTCGTACTTTATTTTGTTTTCAAAAATTGTTGAATCTTTGTTTATTATTATTATTATTCATTTTTACTGCAAATAGTTGCATAATCAGCAAGTAGTTGGTGGGTTCGTGCAAGCACGTGGATTCCCTCAGAAATGTAATGCATTCTGTCGTTACCTTTGTAGCTTACTAGCTTTCACCGATGGGCAATGGTAGTGTAGTAGTGTACCGGACCCTGATCCTGTATCGCGCGGCACACGAGCCGTTCGATTTTGATCGAACGGTTCATTTTTTTCAGACCTATTAGATTCACGGGGCTTCCATAGTCATCAGATTCAGATCAGACGGCCCACAGCCCGCGCTACACATATGCCGCGCGATATATGATCTGAATCCGTAGTGTACCCTGTTGCGAGACGTACCAATACCAAACCACCGTCTAACTACCATTTTTTTCCATCAAAGGAACAAAATTTAAAAAATTTTGTGAAGTAGACTCGGTTTTTCCTAGGACTTGAAGACGCCCGATTCCTGGAGTTGGATTTTTGACCGGAATTGTTCTCTCACTTACAAAGAAGGAGAATATATATATATATTTTTTGCAGCATGATATTATCAAATAAGGCTTGTTAGTACCAAAGTTTTAATATGAATACGATTTGGGAAACACACAAAATTTAGTGGCTCATATTTGACAAAACAGATTAAATACAAATAAGTTATCATGTTAAAGATGCACTTTGTATAAATTTGAATTTATAAAAACGACGTTTGTCGAGATATGAATACAATTAATGTATGTTAGGTGTAAATATATATGTAATTTTGTATTAACTAAATATAAATTCTATGAGAATATAGATAAATTTATTTAGACTTTGCAACTTCTTTTTTTTGGCGTTGAACTTAATGCATTAAACGTGTGCCGGGCCCCATGAGAAATTAAAAATGCATGGTTTTTATAAACTCCATTCCCAAACGTCATGCTACCAATACCTTTTTTTTAATTAAAAAAAATATCTCAATACATTATTTTTCTTGCGGCGATGCTATCAGGTTGTAATAACGTTATAGGTGATTTATTGCAATTCCAATGTTGCTGTATAAGTATACTCTTTCGCCTTTAAGGCTGAGTCAAAAGCAAAGTCATATTTTAAAACTCAATCCTCGCTGACCACGTCACCACTCAGCACTCACCGACTCACCGGTCACCCCCCGTGAATCTGTCCGTGATCGTAAATTCGTAATGCCTTCTTTTACTTTGGTCAATTTTTACCATTTTCGTCAAACATCAATAATATGTAATTTCCATAATTATATTAAAAAATCTTTCAAAAAGATAATACAAAATCAAGTTTCACATCTGAAAAATTATTATTTTGATACGATCCTTCCAATGCGCGATTTATACTTTAATTAGATTTATTAAATTCAACTTTATATATGTTTCACTTTGAAAGAATAACTAATGCTTTGGATCATTCTAACAATTTCTACATAGAATGATAGGCGATTCACCTTTTTTTTTTTTGGGATAAGCTAGATAGTGACTATCTAGGGATAGGCGATTCACTTTTACAGAGAAGAAAATACTCATAAAACAAGTGGTCATCTCAAAGAGGTACAGAAAGCAAAAACATGAAAGACATGCTTAAACCAAACCCTCATCATAACCCCACCAGCCAATGGTCCCAGGGCTCCTCCTCATTCCTCACAAAAGCTCTTGAAATGATCAGCCTGCTGTGCTACGCCGGGACAGCGGATCCCGGCATCCCCTGACCCATCATCGGTTTTTACATCTTCCTCCTTCGCATCCTTCGATCTGATCCTTTCGATCGAGGTATGAATCACAGTATGGTGATCTTGATGGATGGGCTTAGGGCATGACTCTGGCTTCTGCTCCTCTTTGTTCTCCGGTTTGAAATGTTGCTGAGTTGCCATGTATACAACTGAACCCAAAAATTTGACGTGTCTTGAGACTCGAGAGTATATTAATTCGTTGGTATATAAACATAAAACATTTTGCTGAAATATGCAATTGTACGGACAAAACTGAGGCCGTGGTATAAGTCGTGAATCGACACGTAGACAGTGTCAGGTGCATACGTGGACCTCATGCCAATCCGACGTTTTTTTGTCAGATTATTGTTTTCTTTTTAGGTACTAGCGTACACATTTACTTCTTCCTAAAAGCACTTTGCACTAATAATTTTTACAATTTGATCTTAAATCTTTTTTAATAACTATGAATGTCAAAAATAATGGTCACCGAAAGACAGGAATAAGACGTATATATATTTATATGGCGAATCTCTCACACGGGAGGAGAAAGGTCGCAATTATTAGTTAATTCGGACATGTTGTCTCTTTAGTTCATCACGGTGCTAATCAGCTAACTGCATTAAATCTTTGGAGGGGGGAAATAATTTCGATCGAACCGACCTAACTGTCATCTGTTCAAGTATCGATAACTTACAAACTTACAAACTTCTTACTAGACCATCTATCTATAGAACAGGATATAACATAATAAGACAGTGCTAACAGCTTTTTATTAAATATAAAAGGTACCTATAACTACACCTGGACTGAGGCAAATCCTTGGACAAAAAAAAAAAAAAAAAAAAAAACTCTCACACACACACACACACACACAAGAAAGCAATACAAAGGACACTCATTTTGAAATATCTTTCCCAAAAAGCCCCCTAATTGCTAGACCTGGGTCCTCTTGCTTGATCAGGGACTCACCCACCAATACCTATTAAAAGAACAGTTCAAAATAAAATTATAAAATAGAATCTCCATGATTGAATTACAATTTCTTGTTTAATTTTATTTTTACAATATTTATTAACTGTGGTATTACTTTTTTATGGTATTGCTGAAAGGTGCACGAATTTCAAATATAGATAAGTAGCTTTCAAGAAAACATTACAGTCTAGAATGAACAAATATTGTTCGACGATGTCAGACACACTTTAATCAAAGTTACAGGTGTGTGCTAACAAAAAAATTTCAACGATTGAAAAAGAGAGAGATTACAGCTTTAACTCCAGAATCTTGCACGAATTTTACATCATCTGGAGTGAACAATCCCGACTCCCCAACCACCTACACACACAAATCAAATAAAAGTAAGTGGTCAAGAATAAGGAAACAGCATTAAATTACTTAATTAAAAATCAAAATCATGAACTCGTTCTACACAAGCAAAAAGAAATGATTACAGTGATCTCTTTTTCCTTAATCACTTGGATTCGGTTTTCCAGAAGCTTCTTCGTGTTGGAGATATCCACCACAAAATTTTCTGCAGTACAAAGACTGGATTAGAGACAATATTCAAGTAAGAATTTTTTTACGGAAAAAAAAAATCTCCTTCTACAACTCGAACAAAGATTACTATATTAAAAAAAGATGAATGAATAACCCAAATGTAGCCTCCTCACTCCCCATGCTGGTATGAACTGCAGAGAGCCTGAACCAGATTTTTTTTCATCTCATGCTACTTACATGGGTGCAAAAGGTTAAACATTTTGGGCCAAGATACAAATACAAAGAGGCCATCAAAGCACCAACTTCTACTTTTTTCTAAACTAGAAGACACCTTTCTAATTCAAAAGCATAACAAAACTTACTAAGGTATTCTATTTCAATGTTTCTGAAAAAGGTTAGTCTATGAGGAAAATGAGCGAATTCTTCAAACATTTTCTGCAAATACATACCAAGGTTGCGGTTATTTATGCCAATGAGCTGGACCCCATTTATTTTCAGTACACGATCTAGCTCTCTCTCATTGTGCACCTATAAGATAGAAAAAAAAATCAGGACATATGACTGCCTTTAATAGCCTAAGCCAAAAATATGTATAAACATTTGGTCTCATGATAATCAGTAAATGGGACGCTCTTCTTTTGGAAATTACAGAATAATCATTTAGTGGGCCTAATTGTAGGTAAAAGTTGAGCTAGAAAACTTAATGTATGAACTGTGCTTGTTTTCCAAAATAAAAGCATGCAAACCTTAAACCTACCTGCCGGATTTTAGCCAAAGATTTTTTTGGTACCAAACATAGTTGGATTCGTGCACCATCCACCCCAGCTACTAATACAAATGAAACCATAGCAGCTGGAAAATAGAACTTGACCACTCAAAATTGCCCAGTGGTCCATTGCAGCTAAACCAATTAGTTTTTCAATTCATACCAGCAACTAATTTATTAAATCTATGCTTTAGGCACCAAACCTGGCCCAATGGAAACCACCAATGAAATGGAATGGGCTAGATGTGCAGTGGTTAGGATTATATTTCTAAGGATGATGACTTATATTTTTACAATTTATTAATGGAGCTCATAATTAAGTTTTATTTAAGAAAGAAATTCAATTATCGGGAAACCAAAAGCTCTATATTTGTAACCATGACACAGTTTTTGTCAGGCTCTTCCATAGTAGAACAAAATGGCAAAATATCCAATAAACCTAGGTGCTACCATCATGACGAATTTGATACAGATTAAAATTTTCATTTTTAGAAAAAGGTACAATGGGAACCTCAATTAGTGCAGTTAAACCGAGCTCACGGCACGTCTTAAGCATATACTTAATGTCAATATCTGGCAATACCCCAGCAATCAAGAGCACTGCATCGGCCCCTTTGGCACGAGCATAATATATCTGCCACAAGTCAATTATGAACTCCTTGCACAGGAGAGGACACTGCAGTCAAAAGTGGCATAAAAAACACAGAATTAATGAAAAGAGCAAGGGCTTGGAAAAAGTTTGCCATTACTTTTTCACAAGTAATCAGGCTACCTTGATCCCAGCTTTTCTCACTTTCTCCAGATTTTCAAAGCTTCCCTATATAACAATGAAAGACAAAATCAGAAGACAAAAGAGAAACTAAATAGCATAATTTTCTGCCTTTTTTGTTTCTATTGTTTTTTAACACCAGCAGGTCCAGTGCAATATTTGCACTGGCTCTGAGCTCTATGCCAGATACTGCATCCAAACCTGCTTCCATAGTTGTGGCTGCACCATTAATATGATAGGCAATCTGATCGCTATGGCTCAAATCGAAAGTGTAGGATTCAGTGTGGGTTTTTTATTTAATTATTTATTTTTTTCCCTTTTTTTACAATTTTTTTTTTTTTTTTTTTTGGGGTGCGGGGGGGGGGGGGGGGGGGGGGGGGGGGAGCTTGAGGTGGCATCACAATTAAATTCAGATTGCGTGCCATAGCGGATCAATAACTCAACAATTTAAGCTGAAAGGGATAGAGAGGAGAAAAAAAAATTAAAAACCTCAAAAGAACTAACGTTTTTTAAAAAAACAAATTAGGATTTACTCTTACAAAGGTTTGTATGTTTCTCTTAGTATGAATAACAACACAACTTTAAGGTCCTAAAAAGAGTAACCTGAAAATATTTCTCATCTGTCAAGATGCTCAAGCACGCCGCTCCATTTTGCTCATAGGTACGAGCGATCTCAACCTGTTGTTGTGTTTTAGACAAAAAAATAAACTTCAGGACCAACTTCAAAAACAAAGTATGTAAAGTAAACTGATTCAAAGTCATTAACTGAATACTTGCAATGAAGGATCTCAAATTAATTACTACTTACCCAGTGGCTGACCTGTAAAATACTGTACTTGAACAGACCCAAATTGGGAACTAAACCTTATTTTTTAGTACTAAGCAGAAAATTTGTGTGTGAAGGGTGGTTAACCTGGGTATCAAACTAACAAAGAAAGGGAGTAAGAATTTAACAAATGGATTCATTTAAATTCTTCTAATTATGCTTTAAATTAGGATATGAGAGAAGCTACTTACAGGGTCAAAATTCTCTCGAAGAATACCTCTGCTAGGAGAAGCCTTCTTCACCTCGGCTATCAGGGCGGGGACACCTGTTCGCAGGTACGAGTCTTTCAAAGCTCTGATGAAGTCTCTAGTGGGTGATGCATCCTTAATCAAGTCCTCAACATTTTTTTGCGGCATTCTTTGCTTGAACTGAAAGGAGGCACATCATTATGCAGTGGGAAAAAAAAACACATTATTTTAAGTGTAATAAATCCTCAAATTAATTAGTTGGCTCATTACCAATTTTTATAGTTGGAACATAATCATTAAAGCCTAATTAAAACAAATATAAAGCTAGAGTCTAGGCCCAGAAAGGAAATGTTTATACAAAAAAGTGTTTGGTTAAATACCTGATTAACTTCGACTTCCTTGTCCCAGATTATCTGTTCCAAGATGTTCCTTGGGACCATACCACCTCCAGCAGGAGGTGCAGGTCGGCAGCTGCGGCGGATTGTGATTCCCTGGTTGGCAGCAATTTGATTTATTGATTTGCCACTTTCCCATTCCCTCACTTCTTTTGCATTTATGAATTCATCTGTTTGATACTCATACAGGGCTGAAGCAACACTAATAATTTCCTGCAAACAGACAACAAAGAATTTTAATTAATATGCAAAAAATAATTAATCTTAACATTTTATAATGTTAGAGCCAAGCATAGATTGCACAGTAATGGTTGGTTTCTTACTTTGACTTGCATTTATATATTATTTATCCTCCTTTTGCAACAGTCTGCTTGTTTCAATCCACAGCATAGTTGTACATATGTAATTTTGAAGATTTTTAGTGACAATCACAGAGTCTGGGTTCTTGTGACACATACTTAGAATCAAATTTAAAAATTCCCAAATTATCACAAAAGAACAAAATAAAAAGTCATTAAAGAATAACATAACAAATGGAATAACAACATGTAACACGTGCAATTTGGACGTGTTCACGAATATAATCGACAGAAGGCAAAGTGGATTGGTGGATAGAAATAAAACAAATCGCACAAGGCGACAGATGCAATAAATTCATCTAGGATATCTAGCTAAAAGAAATCTCATGCAGCGCCACCCTAAAACCCTGGACTCTAGATCATGTCATAACAGGCAAATTTGAAGGCATAAAAGTATTATGACAACGGAACAGCACAAATCATATATGCCACAAGAACATCGCGATCTAGAATTCAGATAGAATATATCTATCTGGTCAAGCTGATTTAGTATGTGAAATCAAATTCATGTTTGCATTCATCCCTGGTAACCAACTAAAGAAGATGATCAATTTTTCAGAATATACATACACTAGAGTAAACATTTCATGCTGTCAGAGTTATCTTCCACAAAGGCTTTCAAAACTAAAAGAGTGCGAGTAAAAGCTCAAGTACGACTGCATGCGCACCCTTAGCACAAAAATATAAACTAAGTGTCATTTTCTTTATTTTTTAGTAAAAAAAAAGGAAAATCAAAACACAAGTAACACGTTTTCTTCCTTTTATATTCACTTTCATGTTACTGTCGAAAACTTTTTTTAATGAATAAACTTTCCATATTTCAGATTTGACAACGACAATTCAAAACACAATTAAAACGATATTACATATGACGGCGACATCTTACCTATACTGAGGGTGGGGGAAACAAAAAGAACAGTGCCTAAAACTGGTAATCGTTATTGCCAAGATTTTACGATCATTTTCCCAAATTGAATTGACAGAAGATTTAGACTTTCTAACAAAAATCAACTTCAAGATAAGGAAATCTCCTTTTGATTTCCAATCGAAAAGAATCGTCTCCTTACGGGGGAAAAAACAATAACCATCTTCTTTGTCGACTTACACAAAACAATAGATCAAAATTTACTCGTCTCGTCGCATGCTCAGTGCTCAAAAAAGCCAAAAAAAAAAAAAAAAAAAAAACAAGTAAATTTACACAAAATGGACTACCTCATTGTTTGGAGAGTTTGTGCAACGTAGCGGGGATAATCCCGACGACATGCGAATCGAATTTGACAAATACGTCGGGCCGAAATGAAGGTTTCCACTCAGAATCGCTCTTCTGGAAGTCAAGCTCGGGTTGGAAATGCTTACTCTAGCGGATGGATTAGCTAAGAGACTCTCCATTCTCTCTCTCTCTCTCTCTGGATTAGGCGGCAGGATGATGAGACTGAAAATTGCGTTATGTACTTTGTTGTTCGGAGAGGGAAGTAAAGTATAAATAAAACGGCCGCTGCTTTTCTCACGCTTGAGATTTACAATTCACGATAAAATTTAATAAATGACAAAAATATCCCTGACCTGATAAAAAAACCTCCGTCTCTGGAGTCTGGACGCTACCGACTCTTCAGTTCCTACTTCCTAATGAACTCCGCTTTCTCTCTCCTTATTTGTCGCTAAGTTCAATTTCTCACTATCTCTTCCGAAGGTAGATCTGGTTAGGAGCAAAATCTGAAATCTGCCAGAGCGAAAAAATAGTTTAGGTAGCTTTCTGCTCTGCACCCTGAGGGTCTGCTCCAGACGGAGCATTTTAAAGGAAGGGAGAGGAGAGTAAGGTAAACACGCAGTGTTTACTCGCTTCAGTATGAAATGAGAGAGTAACGGAAGGAGAACGTAGGGTAGCCAGTTCCATTGAAATTGGGATTTTTGTTACTCCCAAATCGGAGTGTAGACAGAGTAACACCTTACTCTCCGTCTCTTCCCCTTCCTCTCCTGGCCTCTCCGTCCCCTTCCCTTCCTTTAATGGATGGGTTCTGGAGCACAGCCTGAGAGTCGAGAAATTGGGTCTATTTCATGGTCGAAAGCAGCGAAGAGATTTGCTGTGGCGTAAATGACACAGGGGTATTTTAGTCGTGATAGCAAAATTTTAGCGTGAATTACAAATTAGGACCGTGCGAAAACAACTCCCTAAATAAAACGGCCAGATACTTTTTGTAATAAAACCCTTCAAAAATCTTTTTGTTCTTCCTTCTTTTTCGATGAGTTCAGATTCCTCGATTCTAGGAATTAGATTGGTGTTCCCGAGTGGAATTTAGGGGTCTGATGGTGATGGGCTCCCAGCCGTTCGATTTTCCGAATTTAATGTATCATGATTAATAGACTTGCTAATGATACACTCTTCTTATCTAATTACCAAGGTTTTAAATGAGGTTTTTACGGTATGACAGTACAGATTTGATTTAGCGATTCGGTGTTATATCGGTGATATAACGGAAAAAAAATGGTGTGTATAAAAAGACAATTATACAACTAATCTATCTTATAAGTTACTTGAAAATTTAAAATATAAAAAAAATAACAAGTCAAAAGGCAAAATAGACAAAATCAAAGTATTAAAAACTAAACAAATTAGGATTTTTGTATGGATTTGTATTCAGCAAAAAATTTTTTTTTTGTGTAAGTTACATGACCTGTCCGTTTTTACGCCGCTAAATGCAACAATTTTAAGTTATATCACCGGTTTTTCGGAAATATAACGCAACTGTTATTTCGTGCTTGGTTGTTGTAACGTTGATGCGTTTTGCTCCAAAAAATCTGTTATTTCGGTGAAATTTAAAAGCTTGCTAATTACAATTAATTAATTAATTCGATATGAGTAGAGTACTGAGTTTCGAGACGTAAAATAATAAGATTGTCATACTCACGAAAAAAAATTAATAAGATAGATTAAAATCGGCAGCTACTGATGGATGAGCTTGTGATTATATTTCAATTTTCGATGTGCTAACGGTCCAACCGTTCAATTTTCATGTTGAAATTTCATTGGAGATCAAATTTTATATATTTTTTTATCTTAATAATTCTGGCTCCCAAAAGACAATAATTTTTTAAAAATATGAAAAAATATAAAATAGAAGATTTGAAATAAAATATAAAAATTGAGCTTTAACGAGATTTCATTATGGATAAGGATAACGCATCAAGATATAATCGACATGCTCATGTGTCAGTCGTGGTTGATTTTTTTTGTTTATCTCTAAATTAATTCATTTGTAGTTTATTATTAGAAAAATTGAATATAACGCCTTTGATATTCTTCATTTTGAAATAACTCCGAGAAATCTATAAATTCGGAAAGTACCTCTCTAATCATGTCTATTATTGGGGGATATAAATCTCTTAATTTTAATCATAATTTATTTTTGTAAAATTACATTCTAAAACATCTGACCATATTGGAATATCAATCTCTTCTTTCTCGAGTGTTATATATGCGACTGAGATGCTTTAACCATTTAGATAGAAATAGAGGACATATTAATTTGTTTCATGTAAATCGGGTATTTAATATTTTATTGATAAATTGTATAAAATTTTACTTAGTCAACCCTTTGTTTCCGGCGGCATTTGCGAAATAGAACTACAAAAGACGTCTCCTTTTCCTGGCTTGCTTAGTTTTTCGTCCGTTTTCCCCTTCAAATCTGCTATGCGGACTGCAGGTGCAGCACGTACATGGAGGCCTGTTGTATATGACACTTGCCAAAGATGAGACCGAAAGGGCAATTTTATCAGATGTTCTAGAAACCAATTAATTAAAAATTGTTCAATATGAATAAAAAGAGCTTAGATACCTAATAAAAATGATATCGGGTATTATTTTCGAATTTGAATATTAGAGAGGGTTTGTTTTCAATTGAAGAAGTTTTGAGGGTTATATCCAAATTTTAATTTCCTTTTTTCTTATTCATTTGTAGTTTTTATTAACGAGACTAATAAAAATCATAGTCAATCCTTATCATCGCACTTTGTTTTTAGCATTATTTTATTTATAGCGATATCTATTTGGAGTATGTTTCTAATTTTGTAATTTTTTCGTCTTATCTTCTTCCTCATGTCCCTTAATCCCACGTTAGGTCTCCTTCCATCGACCACCCCTCCAGGTCCTATGGAGGGGACGTGATGCTATGTGGAAAATGTTAAAATGTCAAAAATAGGCTAGATGGCAAAAGTATGAAATTTTCTAAAATAGATTGGTGATTTGGTGATGATTGAAGCATGTGATTCTCGTAAGAAAATCTGAATTTAAAATTTCGAGTTATTAGTAATATAATAAAGGAAAAAAATGTTCCAATATAAATGAAATCCAAAAAAGTTAATAATGAGCTAAAAAAATTTAATAATTAAATTAATTTAGATAGCATAATAGATAACTATTAGTCATAATTGTAATTTATTTTTTAACACAAAATTCATAACAAAGGTAATTATGGAGTCTTGGAAGGATGAGAGGGAAATCATGCTCTCTCAGATTGATTCTTTTATCGACCTGTTATTGGACTTCCGTTTCCGATCCAAAATTAAAAGACGCTGAACCAAATCTTTTATAATCATTTTATAATTAATGAGATGCCCGTCAGGCCATCACTGCCGACAACGCACCGTGAACTGAAGTAACCTAGCTGCTTATGCGTCGGTAAGGACCCTATGCACATTCAATGTATTAAAAATATTTAATTTAAAAATATATGACGTGTTTTAAATTGAGTCTAACAAATACCACATGCAATAACAAGAAAAATGGACCGTTAACAATTAAATTGATTTAATTAACATTTTGATTTTGATTTGTTTGATTAAAAAGTTATTGTTATTGTCATGATTATACATCAAGACGTATGACAAGGTTCAATATTTCAGAAAAACTTTTTGAAACAATAGTCATATTTGACGGATGCCCGTCGTAGTCCAGCTAAAATTTCTTCATGGAAGCGCGTAGCTTTCAACAGCGAACCAGGAAAAAAAAAATTTTGAAGCAGTAAATAAATTCTTCCGCTCAAGCACCGTCTTTCCACAAGAAGATATAATTAAAAATACAAAACCCAGATACGGAAACTGAATCGATAAATGTGATCTATATTGCTTTCTTCATACACATGCAAATATTAAATTTCAATATCATTTTTATTAAAAGACACAAAATTGCCATTTTAATTGACATAAAAACTAACAAAACACAATAATTTGATTTTTTATAAGTAATTTTTCCGTCAAAATAAAATTTTAAATGTAAAATTACTTTAAATATAAGTTGAACATAGCAGATTTTCTATGCATCTAGTTTACATCAGTACTGCTATATTTATATGTTATTAATTAAGAAGAAAATTACTTAGGACCACGAACACTTCTCATCATCACTGTCCTCGTCTTTATTTACCCTTGATTAAGAAGTCCCATGCAGCTTTTTTAAACTAGAATAAGAGTAGCAAAAAAAAAAAAAAAAAAAAAAGAACGGGGAAATGAAACGCCACGCACCACTAACAACAAATAACAAACAGTATTCTTTCCTCTATGCATACAGATGGCATATTCTATGATTCTATCGCGATTTACAGAAGCATCAAAACAAGATAGAAATTCTACTTCATTTAATGTAATGATAATAACTAAAATTATTTATATACAACCAATTTTGCGAGATCTCATTGGCACAATTTTTGTAGATCGTCTTTAAATTTGGCCTTGATGGTTTCTCTCTTAATCTTCAAAGCAGCAGTCACAAGACCTGACTCAGGTGTCCATGGATCTGGTAACAATTTTATTTTTGCTGGTATTTCAAATTTGTCAAGCTTACCTGCTTTTGCTGCCTGCAATAAATCAAGAATTGAACAAAACAAAGGTTTATAAACAAGTAAAATTGAAAAAAAAATCATAAGATATATAAAACTTTAAATAAATAATAACAACTTTTCTAAAACATGGGACAAAGTGAAAGATTAAATATGGAGCACACACGACCTTCGCTTGGTTATAGTTTGGTACCTTTATGTTTCTTCTTCTTGGCATATTATGTAACAAACTTGTATTTTATATGGCAAAATAAACTTAGTTTGAACACAACAAGATCTATTTAAGTAACCCTTATTACAAAATTAGGAATTGCAAACCATGCCATCGGTAACCAACCCAAAACAGGTCTATAAATATTAAATACTAACCTTGAGAAGAGATTGTTGGACTTCATTTATGGCTCTCTCATTTTCACAGAGCTCCTCAAAATCTTTGTATTCAATGCCAGTATTGGCTGCCCAACTTTCCAGTTCCTGACGAGCAGGTACCACCAAAGCAACACAGTACGAGTTAAAAGAATTGGCATAAACCATGATATTGGCTACATAATTGCTTGTTGCCAGCACTGATTCGACCTGCATCAGACAGAGAGCATACGGTTATGGTGAGACATTAGGTAAAAACATGGATTTATAGTTATACACTTTGTCAAACTCAAATAACATCTAGTGCTCTTAATGTATGAACAGATCTTCATTGTTTACTAATCAGCTGCTTATGTTTTATAATCAAAACTAAAGTTCAACAAAATCTTTTTTAGTTCCTTGAAAATGCTGGATCCTAACTCCAACCAGTAATCTGACACAAAAAGCAAAGAGGAAAAAAGTACCTTTCCAAGAGAGACATATTCGCCATGCTGGAGCTTGACTATATCTTTTTTCCTATCAATTACCTCGAGGCATCCATCTGGATGGAACTGACCTATATCTCCAGTGTAAAACCACCTTATTCCTCTCTCATCCACCTGAGTCAGCAAAAAATCATTAATTCTTGCTTGTTTAATGTTAACTGGCATAACAGACCTCACTTGCACCTAATAGAGTCCTAAGCACATAGTTCAGATCATTTGAGGTTTAGTAGTTCAACTGGGACTCAAGATGGAGACATTGCAAAATTGGGGCTCAATACTCATTTCATGCTAAACTGGGCTTAGTTCTGGGCTTTGAACAGGTCCAATTGCAGAAGTTCGTTCATCATTTCAGGCCCATTTAATTGTGTCAATCCAATGAAATCTTTTCCCCCAAAAGCCCACATTATGACAACCAGAGAACAACCATAAGTCCATAACTGCAAAATAATAATTCAAACACTGCCAGAAGTCAACAGTGCAAGAGCTTACCTTGTATGCCTCTTTGGTTTTTTCTTCGTTATTAAAATAGCCCATGGTCACACTAGGCCCACCAACTACAATCTCACCACGAGGCATCGGAGAGTCTGAGATTCTGTAACCACCCTCTTCCCATGAAACAAGCTGCATTGTGTTGCTAATTGATTTAGTTATTTTTTTCATTTAGAATATTATGTACCTCGAGTTAAAAAAAAAAGGTACACAAAATCCTAGACTAAAGGCTAAATTATTTTGCTGACTTCCTTTTCCTCTAGAGGAAGGGCTTCAGTTAATTATAATTTATGACGACGCACAAGTTATTGTCACTGTAGTCTTTGCTATTTATAAAAGGTGTATATCGCATAGGATAAGACTTACCCAAAAGCATGGTATTAAATGACTTGAGCAAAATTTGGCGATGAATTCAAATCATCATAACCCATAGTTCTTTTCCTTTTTGATTAGAATCTAACAATCATTACTTAAAGACCGAAAAAAATGAATCCTTAACCTTAATATAACAGCAAGGAAGAGGTGGTCCTACACGACCTACAGATGTGTCATCCCAGTCGGTAAAAGCTGCACCAGCACTTGTCTCAGTCATGCCATATCCTTGACCAACTGGAACTCTATACCAAGAAAAATAAATGAAAGGTACCATTAAAATTACTAAAATATCGTCACCATCTCACTTAAGCTCTAAGAGCTCGCATCCACAACAACATAACAATTATGCGGTAAAGGACTCAATCATATACCAAAAAAACATATTTATGCCGCGTAAATCTGTGATCCACGTATAAAAACATATTTAGCAAATCTTTTGAGTAGTAAATGCAAAGAAAGAAGTCTACAAAAATTACCCAAGGCATATGTTAGCAAATCTTTGAGTATCAGCTGACAAGGGGGCCCCACCACATAGAACAAATCTTAGACGACCTCCAAGCAAAGCACGGATATGTGTGAAGACAATTTTATCCCAAATAAAAGCCTCTAGACTAGATGCCACAAGCAAATCACCTTCAATTGCTTTAAGTCTCCTGTTGTACGCCAGATCAAATAGCTTCTTCAACATACCACCTTTCTCATTTATCTATATTAACACATAAAGATAAATAACTAAGAAAATATAAATCTACTTATTAACATTATTCCAATCTTATTCAAAAAAAGTTTAAATTCAGACTATAACCTTTTTGGAAACTCCATCTCTGATTCGGTCGAGGATTGCAGGTACGGCAATTAAAATAGTTGGCCTTAGCATAGAAACATCTCCTTTGGTCCCTTTTTTTATCTTGTTGGATGTGTCAGTCATTGTCAGAGGTGACCCATAGCCAATTGCACAACCAAGGGATAAAACAACCAACTGAAGAAAATACAGGCAAAGAAACTCAGTGCCATGATATACTTCTAAAGAAAGTAAACAAAGGGAGAAATAACTTGCTGAGCAAAATTTTCTCCCACATCTTTGTCTATAGGTTTTTCTTTTTTGTTTTTCTTGCAGGTATCCTTGCTTGTTCAATTGCTGCCTTCTATAATCATTATTATCGTTACTAAGGAACTCTGTTTGTAGTCTTTTCCACAGTAACAATGAAAAAGGTATAGTAACACTGCGAAGGTATATCACCAAAATTTGCAGGTTTCACAAATAGCATATTTCATACGCAATAAGGTGAAGCATATAGGTAAATGCTACAGTAGATGTGGTGTGCTTCTCTCTCAGCAACTGAATTATTAATTCAATGAACATTTGAATATAAAAAGTAAAGCATTTATTAGAAGTTTACCTCTCCGGCCAATCCAAAAACATGGGCCAGGGGCAAATAACCCAAGTATACATCTCCAGGGCCTATCTTTGGGATAACTGTCCTAACTCCAGCTACCAAAGCAATCATGTTTCCATGTGATATCATAACTCCCTACAACATCAATAAATTACCAAATAAGAAGTGCTACACAGTACAACCCTCAAATAAGAAAGATGGAGAGATCAAGACATAAAGCATTAGTATTAAATTTCATTGACATTCTATATTAAAAATAAGTTCGATGCCATGTCCATGTAACAAGCCATGATATTTTGGCTAAGTTCTGATCCACGTCAAGACTTATATATTAATGCCAAACATCATCCACATCAATTGATATTCTCAAGTGTTTCGATCAGTATAAAAAACAGCCAAAATTTATGACTTTTTATTAACTTTTATTATCTAAAAGCCTTGGATGTTTGAGAAGGATACAGTGCTACAAACTGCCACAACCTCTCGTTTGCATTGATATTTTTTATTTTTTATTAAATCCAAAGCCCAAATGACCAATCCAAAAGATTGATCTATATCGTCGCCACAAGTGATGAGTGTCAAGTGAGAACAAACTAAAATTTAACTATTGCGATTAATTTGATCTGTTCATTATACAAAACCTTCATCTTGTATAAATGATTTAGGAGATTAAAATATTTTACATGCATGCATGTTTGTGAAGAAGATCAAGATGAACAATTTCAATGCAACAATAGTTTGAGGGCTATTTGCTGCCAGCATAAATTTGTGGCACTAGAGAACACTTGTAGTGATTTTTGTCATTTTAACTTTAGTGATATAAAACACTTTTGAAGATAGATCATTTTATTGTTTTATTTAACAAACCTTTGGCAGGCCAGTACTCCCACTTGTATACATAATAACTGCAACATCATCACGTTCAGGTAACCTTGGAGGCGTTGGGTTACTTTTGCCAAGTTGCTCAACTTCACATAATGGTAAAATTGTTAGATCATTTAGTTTGCTTTTCACATCAGTACCGACTTCTTCATAATCTTCGAAGTAGATTATATTTTTAATGCTTTGCAGTCTTTGCCTTATCGCAGCTATCTTCTTCAGTTGCTTTGAGTCACATATCAGGGTTGATACTTGTGTCTGAAATTGCATAAGAAAAATTATGTAATGGAACCGATACCACCAAATAGTAATAATAATACTCAATTTACATTTTGGACTTCACAATTCATCAAAATGGTCGAGATGTAGATGTTACTCTCTTTGTAAAGAAATTAAACAGTTCAAGAGTTTGAAAATAGATGGGGAAAAAAAAAAAAGAAATGTCACCTCATTCAATGAGTGAACAAGTGCATCTTCACCAAGGGATGCATATATTGTTACCACTGTCAAGTTCTGTCGAAAGCAGCCCTGTTACAACAGAAGTGTCTTGGTGAAATTTGTATATAATAGACAATCAAGAAGAAGTACTCTAAGTGCATCTTTTGACATCCCATACCAAGCAAAAAATCTCACATATATGTTAAGAAAATATAGAAAATTTATTTTACATACCCCCCCCCCCCCCCCCCCCAAAAAAAAAAAAAAAAAAAAAAAATCAAGATGCACCATATAATATCAAGATCCAGATCTAATATGAAACTTATTTGGTTTCTTTTTTCCACTGCCCAGTATAAAGTATACAGCTCCATAAAAATAACTCAACTTAAATCAAATAATCAACAACAACATTATACACCTACAATCCCAGATATCTGTTCTAATTTAATATTTTGCTAGACATTATCAAATCATATTTGCGGTCACTGTACCAGTAAAAAAATGTTATATATAAAACAATGCAACCAAACCCTTCATACAAATAATGCATAAGACAATTTTCCTGAAAGTAGTGCCACCAAGCTTCTATTGACCGCGGGGGGGGGGGGGGGGGGGGGGGGGGGGGGGGGTGGTAGGGAATTTACCTGGGAAGTAATGAGCCAATCTGCTCTGGTATCAGAAAATATCGCAACATGAGAATTCAAATCATGCCCCATTTGAACAATTCCTGAAGCAAAGTCACACACACGGTTAAAAACTGTCCCATAATTCTCCCACTCATACTCCCCCAAATGTAGCTTTTCAAATTTTCTCCCATCCTTTGTGTCAGTGACCTCTCTTGATATCAATCTTCTTGTACCGAGATAAGGGTGTTTTGAAAACTTCGCACAAGATTGCTCAAAGAGAGATGCTATAGTACTAGCACCAGACCATGGTTCATGAATCAAGGAGTCAAATTTTATGTTTCGCATAGCAAGTCCTGGCTCTCCACCAGTATTGGTTATTACACCTCTCTTTTTTTTCTTATTTTTGCGTGACTTTGTGAAAGGAAGGACTAGAGATACTGCTATAGGGAGGAGAAGAGCAGCAAAGATGCCAAGCAATCCTTGTTCTTTGATGAATGACATGTTACTTCGCAAGTTTGTTTGTAAAAGAGCCCAGCCTTGACCATCCCCCTCTGTGATTTCCATTATCTCACGACCAAACTAAACAAAACAATGAAAATGATATTAGTTGGGAATAAAAGGCAAAACAAGAAACTTAGATTGTGAAATATAACAGAGGGATATCAGCATTGTTATATAGAATATCATACAGAACTGGGCTAGTATATGAGTGTGTGACTTTATTTGAAGGTTATACATTTTTTCTTTTTTTTTGAAACAAGAGAGCTTTTACTGCTCACCACTCTTTTCATTAAAAAAAAAAAAAAACAGTTTATTACAAAACCCTCTCAACCATCATCCCTAAACCTGACACACAGGCACCAATATAATTGGTATCATTTTTTGAAGGTTATACATGCAATTGTATAATAATTTTATCAATTTTTAGCTACAATGAGGTGAAATGAAACAAGGTGTTACTAGTTTGTTCATTGTCGTGCTTATTTGGTTGCTATACTAAATGAGGTCATGGCTAACCTTCCATTAACCTTGACATAAAGAACCTTTTACGCACGTTAAGCTAAGCATACTTCATAGTTCAATTGCTATGTGATAATCGGAACACCTTATTGGGAGGATGTAAAATTACTTGCTAGTTTAGCCAGGTTGCTATTTTTAACAATCTTATTAAAAGAGGTCCCATAAGGCCATGTGGCAATTGTTATGCCTATTGCAACCATGTAAAAGCAAAATATGAATAGAATATATTCAACCATTGAATGGGTCCTGCTAATTGCAATTGGAGCATTGCAGGGATAACAATGATTTGAAATTTTCTAAGAGTATTTTCTGATGCGGCACTAAATACCACAATTGTGCAATTGCATTATCGCAAACTGACTATAGAAATGAACATGCTCTTAATTATGGGGGAACAAAAGATTGTGACAAAGTATCTAATTAAAAAAAGCTACGCTGCCATTTCTCTATTTATACGGAACAAATATAAAAAGAGCTTTATGAGGATATCATAGCTAGCACACAGTTGACTGGCTGCTTAGATACATTAATTTTCTTACATGTTGGAGACCTTCGAAAGGGACAATTTAGTCAAAAACACTAAAAAAAGGGAAAAAGAAACTGGAGGAAAATATAAAGAATCTATTAGTTAAGAAGTGAACGAAAAAAAAAAAACTTGGATCATATTCATAACAGAAAGAGAAGTGTCCCAATTAACCCAATTGACAACAGATGGACAGCAAATTCAGATATTTCAATAATCAGAAAAAAGAAAATTTGATGCCCATAAACAAATTCAAAACAAAAGATTCCACAATCACCATAGAGAATTACACACAGATGGCACAACCCAACAATTCAACCATAAACTGAAGTAAAATGGAAAAGTACAATTCAAGTATACATAACATAAGCCTCGAGTTTTAACTATCCGTTCCTTTTTTACACTAAATGGGGACAAAATTTTCGATTCCTATGCCTAAATAGCTTACAGTATTAGTAAGAAGCAAAGGAAGAATAGATATAAGCAGAGGAGAAACTACGAAGTACATACCTGATACTACGAAGAAATTGAAGATCAGTATGAAGCCCGACGATTCTCTCTCTCGACCTTGGAAAGAGGTGCCGAGGTCTTTCTGTGAAAAACAAGAAGAATAGTACAGCGGTGCAACTTGCAAGGTAAAGTGAAAAAGGTAAGAGCGTGGGAATGAGGAAAGCTCGCGCTCTCTCTTTTCTTTTCTCTGCGCATAACTTCGAGAAGCCTTTGTAATATGTTCCCTTTCTAGAATATGGCCTACTTGGCTTGACCTTTTCTTTTGTTTATTGGGGGACAAAAAATATATCCTGTAGGAAAATATTCCAATTTTTTTTTAAAAGTATAATATCACATGGTCTAGAATTTCCTATTTGCTCATAGCCGCTGTCACTCTCTGTTCCTATACAAGCAAGGATGCGTCGAGTTCCGTGTACGAGCAATCAACGTTATTTATTTAATATTTATTTTGCAATTTTATGAATAAAAACATTTTTTGTTCCCAACAAAAGCAATTTCCCTTCTTTAATGATTGCCCACAGTAATGGTTGATTCCAAAGATTACCTCGCATAGATGCATAATAAAAACGCATACAAATATGATTGTCGATAATAATTGACAAATCTTCATCTAAATATCAACTATTTAAATAAAAAATCAGCTTTATTTTTTTTATCAGTAAGCAATGTTACTTTTAGCAATTATTTGATCATAAACAATGTTTCTCTAAATAAATTATCTTAATTAAAAATATACACTTTTCTTTAATAAGAAGTTGAATTAAATATGAAAAACCGAAAAGCGTGACTTGAATGCGCAGATATGACAATAACAAAATTTGAAAACAGTATTAGGCCTGATGACAATCCCTTTTTTTTTTAACGTAGGATTTCAATTCATTTCATTTCATTGGAAATTTTTTATCACAATGAGCGGATTTGATGTCATTTGGTTGTGATTCTTATGTAATTAGATTTAATGAAATTCTATGAAATCTTACGAAATCAATTCAAATGAAATGAAATGAAATCCCGAATAAAAATCATTGTGATCAAGGCCTTAATGTCTATTTCCAAACGGGAGCAATAAGAAGAAAAGTTGGTCTTACCTTTCTAGGATTTACCTTCACAATCTGGATAATGGACACGTTTGATACATTTCGGGGTCCTCCAAGAAGAAAGTTGATCTTACCTTTCTATGATTTTATCGTTCCACAAAAATCCTGCGACCTGACATGAGGTCAAAAGTCAAAACTCGTAATATCGTGGACAACGGACACGCTAGAGAAAATTTTATTGGTTGACTATTTCTTTCTGTACAGACTACAAAATTGCTAAATCATGACTCGCGTCATATCTTTAAGGGATGTAAACAGTTATTTAGATATTTAATGATCTTCGTAATTTCTAATTTTAATTAGTGTTTGTTGGTCTGATTATGTATGCGATTATTTCATTCCTAAACGTCTGCTCCAGAAAACAACCTGTAATGGAATGAAATGGGATGGAAAAAGAGGGAAAAATTAAATCTTATAACCACCAAATTTGGAGTGACAAAATTGATCAAAATTGTGAAGAGAGATTCTCCCCCGTCTCCCTCATTCCCACTGATTTCCACTGGAAATTTTTTGTTCTGGAGGAAAGGCCAGCTGCCCTCTTCAATAGCAGACCTAAGTATTTTTTCCGTTCAGATTACATTTGAACATAGTAAAGCTTGATACCCCGTTATTTTTCTTATCTACAGTACCATTTCCTAATTTCCGGTTGAATTATTTGGGAAGTAGTTCGGACATGTTATTTTTAACAGGGAGCATTCTCCTCCTTATTTTTTGACACATTTGCCCACGCACTCTTCTAATCCTATTTGGAAACCTTCTGAATCCACGTGTAGCTGCTCTAAACAAATCATGCATTCATTTATGCTGGTTTTTTTTTATTACGTGTAGCTGTGTATTTTGTTGGCTAATGCACGATCGAATTTGAAAAAAAAATCGATGAGGTGACCAAATTACCTAATTTTTTTTTGTCTTAATGACATCTTTCTTGTCAATTCATGACCAAATAACAACTTTTTATGAAATTTTTAGTTTGCCGATATTTTATTATTAATAAATAATATAAATAAATAAATAATTTAATAAATCGAGAAAACTTTTAATAAGAGCAATGTCATTAAACTTTTATTAATTCATTAAATAAATGATCACCCGTGGACATTTATTAACTAGAGTAATGGTTGCATACATAAATTACACATTGAAAATAAAATAAAAACTAATTCTGTTATGCACACGCTTTAAGTAATTTGCTAAATAACCACACATGAAATAAAAATCAAACCCTAAAGAGATCGGTTAAGAATTAAATCTGGCGGCTAATAAGTTAGTTTCAAATTTTCTTTCTGCTTAAATGTAATGTAAGGAAGAATTTAATAAAGGAAGGCTATTAACACAGCAGAAAACAGAGCGGCTTGCTTTATTTTACAAGGGGCAAATGTGTCAAAAAATAAAGAGGAGAATGTCCCCAGTTAAAAATAACGTGTTCGAAGCACTCCCCGAATTATCTGGATGCTGATTTTGATCCTGTGGTGAATTGCAGGGCGGTGGTAATAGAATACGATAACTATTTGAATGGACCAGATATACTATTATAATCTTGGACCGATCTTTCTTTTTATTCATGTGGGGACTTTTTCGTCATCTCTCGAAGAACGATTGGGTTTCCTCAAGAACGGGAATAAGCCTTGGATTCACCCCTCACGAGCTTAAATTCAAGTTTAAAATGCTTCTTAACAACAAGAAAACATTAAAAAGAATCTATTCTCATGAGGGTTTATTAATTTTGTGGATCCTTTCCTTCCAATAGGCGCAAGCCCCTATTGTTAATTACCCCGTGACGAATCACGAGAACCTCTGATTAAGGGATTCGAGAAATTATATGTCGTAGGCTAGAAAAGTTGTTATCTCAATTTATTCTCGACTTAAACTAAACTCAATTGATGTTACCAAACTTAGTTGACGGGGCACAATTGAGAATTTAAAAGACTTAAATCTTTTGGTTTAAATCGGATTCAATTGATGGTACCAAACCTAAGCAACGAGACCTAATTGAGAACGCCTAAGAGTACTTTATCTAAGACTAAATCTTGATCATTTGGCGACTTATAAGACTAGGAGAATTCGTCTTCGATGATTCTTGGCCATTTGGTAGCTTGGAAGAATCGGGTCTTGGTCTTGGTGACTTATAAGACTTGGATGGTTTGATTTGGTGATTCTTGGCTATTTGATAGCTTGGAAGGATCGGGTCTTGGTCTTGGTGACTTGTAAGACTTGGAGGAATTGAATTTCAAGGTTCTTGGCCATTTGGTGACTTAAAAGAACAAGGTCTTGGTCATTTGGTGACTTATAAGACTGGAGGAGTTGGATTTCATGGTTCTTGGCCATTTGGTGGCTTAGAAGAACTGGGTCTTGGTCATTTGGTGACTTGTAAGACTAGAGGAATTGGATTTCGAGGTTCTTGGCCATTTGGTGGCTTGGAAGAACAAAAAGGTACTTTTGACTTCATGTCAACTTTGATTCTTATTCCATTTGAAAAGCTTTTCCTCGTCTTGAAGAAGTTTTGGGCTACGTTTAGGTGTCGTACTTGGACTTTTAATTTTCCTATATTTCTCTTTGGAATTTAGTGATTTATTTTAATTTTTTTAAAAGTTCAAAGGTTTCAAATTCATTTTACATCTTTTTAAAGTGCTTATTTGAAAGTACTTAGTTGAAAATAATCCCTTGAAGATTGTTTTATTATTGAAATTATTTAAACTTTATTTGAAAATTGTATGGAGGATTTAACTAAGTCTTATGGTGTTTATTATTTTTATGAAATTCATTTTATAATGAAAATACTTCAAAAATATAAAAGGCTAATATTTTGAAAGATGTTGATATCATAGTATCAGTAAATCTGGTTTCTATAGACTTTCAGGATTTTATAGATATTTTACTTGAATTTTTCTGAGCTTCCTATTATTTTTAATGAATTTTCGAAGTTCTTGGCTGACTTGGACTTTTCTAATTAGGCCACGTGGCGAAGAAGGCTGATGTGGTTACTGATCTGGCTTAGGCAAAATTCAGATAAATCTGACTTTTAACCTTAGGATATTGGGCTCTCCTTTTGTTTGGGCTAGAATGACATTTGGGCTAAATACTTATTTTTTTTTTTTTAATTTCTAACACATTCCATATGATCCATAGGAGGTTTAGGCACAGAAAATCAAAGGGTTTCTTAGCGCTGAAAATCAATTAGAGAAGACGGGTTTCGTTTCTGTCTTAACGGGCTCGTATAGTGTCGGGTTTGAATCCGCCAGCGATTCCGGCCGTTGCAACATCGGAGGAAGGGTTCTTCAGCTTCGTTAGGGAACGAGGAAGACCATGGTGGGCTCAGTTTTCGTTGCGTCGGCTCCAAATAGTGAGTGAAACATGAGACTAGTACGGCTTGGGATGAATTGGTACTGAAGGTTTGGGCGAGTCCAGTTTGTACCAGAGATAAGGTTTACGGCATCATAAGGGTAGGTAAAGAAGGTTTATGGCTTCAATTTATCTCGAGTTTGCATAGTTTAGTAGAGGAGTCAGGGATTGGTACGGCAAGGTGAATCAGTGATACTGAAAGAGATACTGGGGTTTAAGCTTGGTGTAACTCAGATACAGAATGCCACTCTTAATTTAGTTTCGCTCAATTTATCTGGTCTTGCGTTAATTGCTGCCAGGGTTCACTAATTAACACCTCCTTTAGGAAATTAAACTAGCAATACTTCTGGGTAACATGTCATTTTTGAATCTTGTTGTGCATGGTCAAGTTTGCAATTCCATTTCACATCGTATCACCTATCTTTCCACTTGATTTTCTGGTTCGCAACTTCAGAACAAGTCAAGCATGAGTAAACACAGTAAGGCAGTAAGATTGATATGGAAAAGGCACAATATGGGACTTGACTTGATTTAGTTAGAATAAAGGGGGTCACGTTTAATTCATTTTACTTGAGATTACCTGTACAATGATTGTTGCCAAGTCTCACTAACATGTATATCTTATTTTAATATAGTGATCATGTATCTTATTCCATATGTGGACTGATATAAAGGGTTCCATGTTATGTACCTGTCACGGTTCTCATTAGTACAGTATATAATGACTATCATTATTAACACATGATTTCATTCTATTAGTTCTATATCAACAATTATCACCTCATGTAACCTAGATTACTTGTGTCACTAAATCCAAACAAATATCAACAAGGAGAATTAACATTAATTTATGATCCGAGCAATGTTCAGTGCACAATCCACTTATAACGATAATTTGCTATGATACAAGAAAGTCAAAAGCTCCTGCAAATTCTTTCAAACAAAATCACCTAAGAACAAGAATTATTAGTGAAAGGATGGATAGCTAAATAATTAACCAAGTACCTTACCCTTATGCTCTGATTACAAACTCAGGGAAGGGGTAATAATGTCCATTAGAGATTTATTATGCACAATAATACAGTTTAACAGTTTTTTTATTAATCTTTTAATTCCTAACTATCACTACACATGTTTGAGGCAAGGAATGTTACATATGACTATTTACAATGAATGAAGGCATGCTCGAAGCCACTGAACTAGGCGTGATTCACTGTGTCAGTAACAAATATCATACCAGAATGTGATTAAAACTGAAATCGTACCAGAAGGTAACTAACACTGAAATCAAGACTTAGATCCAAGAAGAAACTTCAATAAAGTCCAGTAAAACTCAGATCTTGCGACTTGATATTATTGTTTAATTATTTAAGCCTCGAACTATACGATTTCATAGATTCAAGTATTATACACGATTTAATTAAAGTGATTTTTAGATAACAATACTTGGAGATGCCACGACTACGCAATTTAAGATAAGAATTTGGTGTAAATTAAGATGCATTCTAACTAAAATCCGACAGCACTTCCCCTCTAAATCGTTACTCATTTGTCTCCCGCCATGGCCGAAGCCAGGTGGAAACGAGTAGCCAAGAGCTGGAGAAACTCCAGTCGAGGCGAGGGAAGCTAGGAACTGAGTAGAACTCAGTCGAAGCATGATTGAAGATCAAGGTCTGAGTAAAACTCAGCCGAGATCGAGTAGCACCAGAGTTGCGAAGTAAACCGCGTGATTAGAGCTCAAGATGAGCTGTGATTGAAATGAAAAGGGGAAAAAGGAGGCAAAAACGACTCAAGAAATGCAAGTAAGAAAGAAACAAAAGCTTATTCAAACAATTCACAATTGAATTTATTCTCAAAACTATCAAATCAAAACACGATAAATAGAAATTGCAATTCAGTGATCAAAATTTCAACTTTCTTCATTCAATTTCAAATTGATTACACAAACTCTATTCTTACCTCGTTTCTTACCTTTTTCTTCGATTACAACCGAGAAATGCCCTTGAATTATGCTCAATTTCACTCTCTCTCCCTAGCACTTCAACTGTTTGTTGAAATGTCTCTCTCACTTCTCTCTTTTCTAGCCTAATTTCTACTCTTGATTTCGCTGGAAAGAGAACAACTGAAGAAGAAGCCCCTATCTCTTCTTTGAGTGGTGTATTTATAGGCCTTTCCCCCGGCCTTCTTTCCGTCCAGGTTCAATGAACTCTTGCTGAAGCCCGGCGGTTTCGTGCAACGAACTCACTTAACCAATTTCCGTTGGAGCTACACCCTCTGTTATGTCTCGATTTTGGATAGAGATGGTGTATAATGAACCGTGCACTCATTTCCTAGGTCCAGCTGTCGATGCTCCTCTCGGTCTATGTGTTCTGAGTGCATCTCTCTTTTATTTTGCAAAGAGGTCGTATTTTATGCCTCAGCGACATTTCTCTTCTCTTCATTTGCGTGCGCTTGTTCCACAGTATACCGTGTAGACTTATAGAGAAGCACTAGATATGTGGTGCATATACCGGGTCCACTCAGGGTGAGTTTTGTTTGGAGGCAAATTCAAATTTCATTCAGCTGACCTCCTTCGCTAAGATGGATGACTGGAGGAATCCAGTGGTTTTCATGCTTCATGGTTTCATTGCAATTCATGCAACCCTTTTAATTTCCTACGCCATTTTACACATGTTTTATAAACACTCCTGCATAATATATTTTATTGCGGCCGCCCTCACTGTTTTATCTCCTTTTCTTATTTATTTCTTTCATTTGCTCCATTAACCTTGCTTGTCATAACCTTTAACCATCATTAAAATTTCATGTTCAACAAATGCCCCCACTAAAGAGCATTACAACAAATCATTGAGGGGTGATGCTCTTTAGTGTTTTTTTTTTTTTTTTTTTTTTTTTCTTCAACTTCCCCTTCTCCTGGTTCATATCGGTCATGTTCTTTATTCTGATGTGTTTATTATTTTATCCATAGGATAATTATCTCTTGACCGGGTCATAGCTTGCATCCCTTTGTATGGAATAGAGACAAGAGAAATTTCTACACGCCAGCGTTTCTGTTTCCATTCGTACCCGTTGTCAGTAACGTTCAGATTTCATATTTTATTGTTTAGACACGGTGTAACTCCTCCCTCTCACTAGAATTTCTCAGCCTATGGGTTCACCTTTCGTCTGTTAACACTGGTCCCCCCCTCTTTTGGCCCTACTACATTAGTAGAAGCTGTCATGCCCTCTATCTCTGAGGTGGGGTCTAGTTTCCAGTGTCACATGCTCCCTGGGACTATGATACACTTTACTACTCACATCTTGACACAAATGAACCGACTGTTTCACATATTTTGTCATTATTGACGGAGAAAACCCTAAGCAGTTCTCTATATATCCCTTTTACTCCCTTGATTTCCACTTCCTCCTTCCGAGCGCCTCTGTTTCTCCTTTTCCAAAAAAGAATTTGGTAAACAGCCTTCATCAAAAACTTTCATTGCATCTCTTTCTCTCATGCTGATTCTTATTTTGCTCTATTCGCACCCAAAGTTTTTATTCATTTTCTTTGGTTTCAGTGTTGCTAGATTTTAAAGAGAGAGAGCACTTCAAGAGAAAAGGTTGCTTGATATCCTTTTATCTCTTGTCTTTATTCTCATGCGCATAGATTAGTAAAGTTTTGCGAATCCGTTATTGTGAGATGTTCCATGGCTATTAGATGCGTGTATATATTGTGCAAACTTGATCTCGACTGGGGACTCCTCAGCTCTTGATCATTAGCCAGCCTTTTTATTTATTTGTTACATAGATCTGATTTGTAACATCTCACTGTTATTTAAATTCAGACGTGCACCTTTTGAGTTCATTCATTATGATAAACTGTCTTTCTTCATCTGAATGGTTTCATGGCCTCTTTTTTTTTTTGTATTCGGAACACTCCAAATTCTTTAGCCATGCGTTTTACCCCTCTGGTTTTCTTCTCTTTTATTTGTTTAAATTTTTAAATGGCTCGACAGACTGGTACACACTCAATCTCGGCTGAGGTCTCCTCTGTCCTTGATTTGTTACTCCACCTCGGTTGGATACTTCTCCAATCCCTGGTTTTATTCACCTCGGCCAGTGTATCACTGGTTCTGGGTAACGCTTGCATCCCTCGCTCGACCCATAGCTGGTTTGAGTGGGGTGTATGTAGCATGTGATTTCGCTCCATGCAAGGCGTTATGCTGCCCGATTTTTCCCAGCCACTTACATCATTATCTCATTCTATTTCAAGTTCAGACAATATATCCATTGATGTGCAGCCCCGTAATTGCAGTGAAAACATGGACTTTAATGTGATATCTCCATCTTCGCTTTGTACTCTTTTTTTTGTATCGACCTATGGATGGTCAAGTTAGTGGCTTTGTTTTAGCTACTTTATCACATTTTGTTCACCTCAGCTTTTGTCTCTAAATACCATTTTTATTCCTTTCTTTATTTCCAATTTGTTGCTTAATGGAGACAACCCAGAATCATGAGCCCCTCTTTTCTTCATTATATTCACTGCCCGTTCTGTTTACAAATACACCATTACCAGATGCATTTTAAAGCCCCCAGTCTTTTGTACCATCATGAGCTTGAGTTAGGGATTGGGTTAATGCAGATCACCTTTCATCTCTTTTTCCCCTTTTTCTTTGCTTTGACTTGTTGCTTCTCGGCCTATCGCACTTCAGCTCGCCCGACATATTCATTTCCATTTTGTTCCGGCCTGCTATTCCTTGGCCCACTCGAAGAAAGAAAAAAAAATTTTAACGTGGAAGGTCGAAACTCACAGGGCCCAACCGACAACTATTCATTTTCGGCCTGTGAGATTTCGGGCCATTTGTAAAAAGAATTATTGGAATTTTGGGCCAAACTTTTTGTACGGCCCATATTCCGTTAGGTATATTTATTTGGAAAGGAGATTTAAAGTTCTACTTAGGGCCCAATTCTTGAATAGAGCACGTCATGCACAACGCGAATTCTCTTTGCGTTTTGTTCTTGCTTTCAAAATTCTGACAGAGAGTTCAATTTGCTTGCAGGTACAGCTTCTTGATCTTCGCATCATTTTATCTTGGTAACTCTCTTCCCCTTTTCTCATTTATTTATTCCAGTTTTCGTTACTTCCCAGTATGCAGCGTTCACCAATAACTTTAGGAAGCACCAAAACAACCCTTTATTAATCTTCTTTAGTTTACTCAAAGGGACTTTCTTACTCTTATTTTTCTTCACCATGTATTTGCTTTAGTTCTCATGGCTCATTGGGAACGTCCCGTAGACCTTCCAATTGATAAGCCCTCTGAATCTGAAATCCAAGCATTCATTCATGCTCGTGATCCCCATAATCGTTTCCCTGAACAACACCCTGATTGGCGTAACGAGATGCTCGTTGGTCGAGACTTTTCTTCAGGTAGAATTCCCCGTCATCCGCCGACTCACTTTATTTCTCCTAGTGTCCCTTCGACCCTTTTTCCTGAATGCGACCCTTTAACTGAGGAGATAACCACGGGCATTTATACCCAATTCCCTCAAAGGCAACGTGTCATGCAATCGGGTTCTCGTTCTTCTACGAGAACTTTTAGGGCCGCCGAGGAACGTACCCCTGGTGTGGGTACTGTGTCTGTCCTCCACCCTACCTCAAGGCAAATGATCTATCCAGCAGTACATTTGTTGGGATCTGCCATGGTTAACGGGGATGTGAACCCTTGGTCTTCTACCGCAAATTTGATTCAAAGCCCTCTTCGTCATGAACGTGGTCAGACTGAATGGACCATGTTTTGTTTGCGTCGCTATCGTTCTCGATTGCGCGCTGCGGGTCTTTTTAAAGCAATTATCCCTGCTTTATTCAGTTACCGTCCCAGCATGCCCGTTTTCAAGGCTTTTATGAGTAACTGGAATTACCCAACCAACACTTTATTTACTGAAGACCGCCCCATGACCATTGCTCTCCACGAGCTTGAGGCCATAGCGGGATTATCCACGTTTGGAGATCCTTATGAGGAATACTCACCTATTGATTCTGAACTCTTTGGAATGCATCCTAATGGTGAGTGGAAATATCGCCGAGCTGTAAGGAAGGTTTTTGAGATTTATAATGAACTTTCGGTTGAAAAATTTAAGAAGAGAACTGGGGCTAAGGTTCCTTTGTCCACTTGGGTGACCTATTTTTCTGATTTGTCAGACCGTTCAAGCGGTTGGCCATCCCCACACATTCTGAATGATGAATTGCTTAGAGGAGACGGTCCAAAGCCTCGACTAGATGACATGACTTCAAGAAGCTATAACTTGGATGATGAGACCATGCTCACAGCTTTCTTGGCTTGGTGGCTTTGTTATTTTGCCTTTCCTTTATCTGGCCGCATTCGACCCGAGACCTTTGTTATGGCTAATGCTATGGCTTGCGGTCGTCGCTTTGTATTGGCAAAGCCTGTTTTAGCCAATCTGTTTAGGTCACTCCGTAGGGTTGCTTGCTCAAGGGATCCTTCATTTGTTCCCGTGAGAGTTCCTTTTCACTATCTCTTTGGGTGGTTGAGGTCTTATTGGCCTCGTATTTATGATCCTCCCGTGATGGCTAAATCCATGTTGGACCAGTTGCCTTGGATGCTAGCCATCGCTCATACTAATGCCGCAAGCTATCCGGACCCTTGGAAAGCTCACTCCCTTTTTATAAGGAGTAGAGACACAAGAGACCAAAACCGGGTTTTTGGCCCGGGGTTTCTTTATGACCCTTACCATCCCAAAGTGGCGGATTTACCTTCTCCCCTTCCTGGGCAATTTCCTATTTTGGAGGGTTCTTATCTCAAGGCCGAGCTTCTTCTTAGCTCAAGAGAATGCCTTCTTTGCTATCGCTCGGGAGATGAACTAGTGGTGGAATTGTATTGCCCTGCTTTCGCGGCTCATCAATTTGGCTATGATCAATATGTTCCCATCATACGGATTCCTCGTGCTTGTAACTTTTTAGAGCCTACTTTGGAAACTCATGCCCTTCTTTGGCATGCCTATCTTCGTTTGGGCACAGGTGTAACACTAGATGTTCCTTCTCCTGGTCGTGGGGGCATTGTTACTGTCAGGGCCTTTCACTGGTATACATCTCTAGTGGAATCTTACCATGAGCGTCTCCAGGAAGAAATTATTAGAAGAGTTTATCCCACTGACGGCCAAGAGCCTCGTCACTATGATCGTCCCCCCTGGGGTCCTCGTCAACCAGTTGACTTTCATGGGATTGATGCGAATCTTCAATATTTGCCTCGTGTCAATCAGGCTCGTGTTCGTGTCAGCCCTGTCATTCCCAGATCAATTTCACCACCTATCGATGTCACCACGGGTTAGTTTGAACACTCGCTTTTTATTTTCATACATCCATTTCAAAGACGACCATGTTGCTAATTCTTTGTAATTCATTCCTTCGTGTCGCTTTAGCTTCTTCTTATTCTCTTCCTACGGATGCTCCCTCCTCTTCCAAGGTGGACCCAATTTCGTCCAACCCTAGGTGTGACGAAGATGTACTTGTCGATGTTTTCGGCGAAGGTATACCTCGTCCTAAATTTCCTTTCTTCTTTGGCCATTCTTTAATGTTCTTAGCCTCAACACTCTTACGTCGTGTTAGGTATCATTGAATTTCTTCATCATCTTGAAATCAAGAAGGGTAAGGCTCCTCAAGGGGCAAACTCTCAAGCCTTCAAAGAGGTAATTGACCTTGCTAGTGAAGAAGAGCTTGATGAAGTCATTGAGTGTGAGCCTGTGGAGGGCACTTCGAAGAAGGATTCTAGCGTAGGGATCGAGGATGAGCCAATGAGAGAACGTTCATCCATCATTTTCGTTCTAAGTCCCGGACTTGAAGAAGAGCTTCGACAGGGGGATGAGTTCGTTCAGGAACTTTTGGTCGACCCTGTGCAGGTTAACCCACAAGAGGCTGTGGGTGCCAACATTGATATCGATCTTGAGGAGATTCATGCTGGTGAGGCTGTTGAGGAGGTTCTCGAGGCTGATTTGGCAAATGACAATGTTCCTCATGAGAATTTGTGGGGAAATTTACTCTTAGGTGGGGTTCCCGAAGCGAATGTTTTTGATAACTTCATGATTGTGACCACTGAGACCGTGGCAACGGCGCTTCAGCAGTTATGGGATTTGAGTTTACCTACTGGAGCCTTTTTCTTTCCCTTCAATCCTGCCTGGTTGGCGGGTATTCCTCAAGGTGTTCATATCCCTGCTCTTCGAGAGTTGATATTGGATCATATTTCTCCTTGCTCTTCTGATTTGTTGAGTTTGGCTCATGGCTTTGAGAATGGCCATTATGATCAGTTCTTATCCATCCAATCAGTGCAGTCTTACGAGCGCATGATGGCCGCTAGTTCCATTACTGATTTGCTGCGTGAACAACATGAAACTGCCTTACAACTTTCTTGGACCGCGGCCCGTGTTGAGAAGTTGTGGAACTCTCGGGCAGATCCCGCGGTCATATCTCACATGAGGCGAGAGCTATTGGAGTTTCATGAACATGCTAGAGATGTTGCTACTCGCTTAGCTAATGCTACTGACTCTTTTCACGCAGCTTCGACTGGTTTTCATAATGCTGTGAATCAAGTGAGAGCTTCTCATCACGAGTTCAATGCTCGTGTGCAAGCGATCAATACTCATTTCCATAAAATCCTCACACAATTGGGAGCCATTCGCCAGGCCTTTGCTGCTTAGATGTCTTAGAATCCCTTAATTGCGGTCACGTGCCGTCTTAGTGGTTCATTATTTTAGTTCTTTTGTAGTTGAGACTCTTTTGGTTAATGGATGAGTTATGCACCTTAGTAATTTGTGCTAACTCTTGTATCTTTATTTCAACTATTTTGCTTGTTGTTGACGTCATAGATGTTTTGTATGAGACTTTAATACTTTTTATTTGTCTAGATATTGATGCTTTTATTGCATGTTTATATCTGTTTTGGCTTCAGCACTTCCTTCTCTTCTTTTGGTAACATTTGTGCTATGGATTTTGGCTCTCTTTCTCTTTATTTTCAGGTCGAGTCATGGAGGACATGGACCCTGCGCTTCCCCATCCTCATGAGGATGATGATGCTTACTGGGCCGCTCACCAGCCTAACCCAGAGCTTGCCTTCATGCAGCCACCTCCTCCGCCTATCTTCGCAGGTATATTTATGCCCATATTTTTGCTTTTCTTAACCTTGCATGTGTTCGTATTCTAATGACCTTTTAATCTTTATGGTAGGCATGACGGTGCAGTTCCTTAGGAACGAGGTGATGGCTCTTTATGAGTCCAGCCAGAGCACTCCTGCCGTCTTTCACCGCGTCTCGGCTAGGCTATTCTCGAGGCTTTCTCTGGAGCTTCCTTCCAACAGGGGCGTTCCGGCTGAGGCAGCCGTTCTCATTGGGGAGTGCTACGCTTGGTTGACTCCTCTTCGCTACGATTTCCTGCTCCAGGAGTTGGCCTCCATCGAGCACCGTCTTGCTTCTTGCGCTCGCGCTATGGACGCCATTTCTGACGCTCTTAGGACTCTTTCTCTCCGTTATCAGGTCATTACTGACCGCATCGCTTCTCATTGCGTTGCATGTGTTGATGCGGACCGCCAGGCTGACCTCTCATTCACACACCGCATGGAGGCGTGTCGCTTGGACCGTGAGTTGCAGTACTTGGGTCAGCTGGATCAGGACTATCATCACATCCTAGACGAGTGGATCAAGCTTCATGCTGTGGTTAGGGAGCGCTATCATGATGCATCCAGAGAGGTGTTCGGGTTTCATCTCAGGTTGGATTCCCGTGTTACTTCTGCTCGTGCTTGTTTCCGTGGATTGATCCGTCTTTTGGCGGAGGCTAGAGAGAGGTCCATTGAGGCTCAGGTTCAGGCTCAGGTTGCTCCCGCGGCTTAGCTTCTTCGTATCTCTTTTAGTCTAATTGCTTTAAGAGTTGTGAGGCTTATCTTCTTATCTTTGGATTTGGGCTAAAGCATTTTTAGGAGGACTATGCTTAGCCTTGTATCTTTATTTTGGATGTTATTTGTCGAGCTTTGGACTTGGAATGTCTGATGGTTGGTTAGGCTTGATCTTTATTTGTTCTATGATCTTGGATTTCTTCTCTTTCTTTAGTTTGCATATTTATTTTGCTTGTATGCCTACGATTATTATTTGTGCCTGATGGAGCTTTCGCGCTCAGGGCTTCTTTCCAACTCGTTCGCGAAGCGACAGGTAACCTTATTTCCTCCCTACTTTTTCTCATGCGGGGTATTTTGGCCCACGTTTGGATTTACTTGCTTTACAGGGTATAAGATACACACGAATTTTCCCTATGCCTTAGAATAGGGTATTTTGGCCCATATCTACATTTCCTTGGGTTTAAATTCATGTGGACCTGTCATTGCTTCGGGCTCAAGTTTAGGCCTCTACACTTTTTCTGATTTTTCAGGCTTTCAGTTATACATACGAACGGTTTCTTTCTCACGATGTACTAACTTCCCACTTCTATCTCTTCCTTTACTTCGCACGTTTTCCACTACTTACGAATAACGTCTTTTCACCCAAGAGTCTATATATGACCGGGTCTTGCACTGTCTTTTCCATCCTATTCTCACATTATACCTGTTGTCTCCCGATTATCTTTCTCATAATCTCTCTTTAACCATGTCCGCCCCTAAGCGCCCAAGAAACACCACTGAATCCTCCTCTTCTCGAGTTAACCCCATGGTTCCAAATTGGTCCTTTGCCCCTGACAACCGCTATCTCTTTCGTGATGAGATAGCCTTCAATAGCTATCATCAAGATATGGGTCGTGATGACCGCCCAGTGGCTGAATGTTTCTTCTTTCGTCACCAACGGCGTATCCCAGTAGAGCATACCAACCTTATACACGGTTGGCTTGACTCTTGGAGTCTTCGTGGGCTTGTTGACTTGGACAACCCCTATCATCCTCGAATCACACGCCTTTTCTATGCTAACCTCCGTCTTTCTTATGATCATTACGGTACCCCTTTAGCCACTTCTTACTTGTTTGGCCAATATTTGACAATTACTGCTGAGAGTTTGGCTGAGTTCTTGCAAGCTTCTAACACACTTGTTGGCTCCACCACTTATGCTTTCCATCGTTGGCCTCGCGGCTTTGGCAACTATTCTGAGTGTTTGCGTTGGTTCAAGGCTGCCCCTGTTGGAGGCGACGTTGAAGTGGTTTCCACTGAACATCTTCCTGCCATTCATAGGTACTACCTTCTCATAATTTCTTTATTTATTTCTTATTCATATTACCCGCTTTTCTTTTCTCGTCCATCCTTAACGATATTTTCATAGGTTTCTTTTCATGGTGATTACCGGCGTAATCTTTCCCCAAGGAGACTTATCCAATCATGCTTGTCCCGGGGATTTGTTTTACCTTCGCCACCTCATCCAGAAGCGTCACCCTATTAATCTGGGTCACATGATTATTTACTTCATGCACCAAGCGGCTATGGACTCTCACGGCCATCGAGCCTTGCCTTATGGCCATCTTATTGAGGCCTTGATGCGTCGTGCCCATATTCCTATTCCAGAGATGTTGTGGGGAAATCGTATCTCTGAGGCTCACATGGCTCATCCCCGCAATCTTCTTTCCTTGTTTGATTCTACTGGGTGGGTAGAATCTTCCATGAACATGCTTGTTCCTGACCCCAACCGTCCAATTAATGAGTACATCTTGGCCCCCAATGCCGAGCCCAACCAGTATAGTCCCGTAAGGGTGATTTCTCCTCCTCTTGATGATGATTCTGTAGCCTTAGCCCTTGAGGCCCCTGCCCCTGTCTCTTTTCGGGCTTTTATCGACCAGCGTTTTGGAGAGTTAAACGCTCGCTTGGAAGCGATAGAGGGAATGCTTCAAGCCATCACCACTACTCTTACTAATTTAGGTGGTAATGTTGCTGCTGCTGTCGTTCCGGAATAGGAGAATTTTCTTCTAATTCCTTGCGCCTCTTGTGCATGTATCTTTATGCTTTCTCTTAGTTTGTAATAGGCTTTCTCTTCTTTTGTTTGCTTGTTGTATCAGTCTTCTGAGACTTGTATCACTTTGTGGTTAATGAATGAATTTTCTTTTCCACTTTTCCTCTTATTTTATTTTATTTATATTCCCATCTTATTTCCCTTGTAAACCATATGGCTGCCCCAATATAAATGGGTTTGCTCCTGATAAATTCGACTCATTAATTCTGGCATGCATGGCTTAAGGGACATGGTGTTGTTGTGGTTTGTGTGCCCTCAGATGACTTCATAGGGCAGTGCCTTGATGCCTTCAGTTGCCACGCAGGCTTCTTCATTAGGCATAGGTGTTTTAGAGAACCACAAAGGCTCTCTTTAACACGGCTTCGCGTTCTCTGGGACCCGAAGGTCCCTTCATTGACCGCGGATTTATCAGGGTAAACTAACCTTTTTGTGCATTTGGCTACCACACAGGTCTCCTCAGCACGATTTTTCCTATCAAACTACTAAATTTGGCCAGTGGACTTTGTGGAGCTGGGAGTTTTGGTGGAAGGATTGACTCACGGGGCCGCAAAGGCGAGTCACCCTTTTTCCTTACCCTCTCGTCCTCACCCTCTCATTAGGTATAGGCACTCGTTGTAATAGCTCTCAATCGGCATAGGCGCATTGACATGGTATTGACGTAATGACCATAGGGTTTGAGGTTTCGGCTGATTTATTCCTTTATCATGCTTTAAGACCAGGCTTATTGGCTTTGATTAAAAGTTTTTGATGAATTTCTTTTAGTGAGGTTAATCCATGGGGATTGGAGCTTCTCCTTCCGCCAACCAACCGCCCCTTGCGGAAGGTAGGAAGCTTTTATTGGATGTTTTAAGGGATGTTTCTGGTTTTTGTTGAGGTTTATCGGCCTTATTGGAACTTTGTTGAAAGCTTTATTGGTGGCCATGATGTTTTTGGTATTTATTGAATATGATTGGGATTTTTGGATTTATAAGGCTAAGTTTCATTTTTTTTTTATAGTTCTTCGTGAAAGATAGATCTCATGCATAGTACTTTTTCAAGTACCGTCCGTTGATAGGTGGGATTGTGCATCTTCCTTCTTTGTCCACGAGTTTGTAGGACCCTCCGGTGTAAACTTCTTTGATCACATAGGGTCCTTCCCAATTGGGTGAGAATTTCGGGCCATGATGATGACCCAATATAGGTCTTCGCAAGATTAGCACCAAATCTCCTTCTTTAAAGGTGCGCGGTCTTACCATTTTGTTGTATGCTCTTTCCATTTGAGCTCGATACAATTCTAGACTTTGTTGGGCCATTAATCTTTTTTCATCAAGCGCATCAAGCTCGTCGAGCCTTAGACGCATTTGTTTATCCATTGGTAGCCCCGCATACATTGCTACTCTCAAAGATGGCAATTCTATCTCTAATGGTAAGACAGCTTCCGCCCCGAACGCCAAGGAATATGGAGTGGCCTGAGTTGGCGTGCGGAAGGTGGTGCGATAAGCCCATAATGCTTCTTGCAACTTCTCATCCCAACTCCTATGATTGTCCCCCACTATTTTCCTCAAGAGTTTGATTAAGACTTTATTGAAGGCTTCCGCCAATCCATTTGCTCTTGGGTTATAAATGGAGGAATATTGCCACTTTATTTTGTGTTGTCTCGCAAAGGCACAAATCTCACCGCTTTTGAAAGCGGTACCATTATCCGATATTATCTCCATTGGAGTGCCAAAGCGATATAACACATGGTTCTTCAAAAACCGGATTATGTCTTTGCTTTTCACTTCTTTTAATGGCACGGCCTCGGCCCACTTTGAGAAATAATCAGTGATTGCAAGGATAAACCTATGCCCCTTCGAACTCGGTGGATCGATTGGCCCTATCACATCCGTTCCCCACTTATTGAATGGCCATGAGGCCACCGTTGGGTGCAACGGATTGGGGTGTTGGTGTATGAAATCTCCATTCACTTGGCACATGTGGCATCTTTTTGCATAATCCTCGCAATCTGCAATCATTGTCGGCCAATAATACCCCATTCTCTTAATGTGAAGTCTCATTTTGGGACCCGATTGATGAGCCCCGCAAAATCCCGAGTGTACTTCCCTTATAATCCTTCGGGCTTCTTCTTGTGACACACACCTCAACCATAACTGGTCATATGAGCGTCTATATAGGGTATTATTCACATAGACATAGCGAAGAACCCGCCGTTTCAATTGCTCTCTTTCCATTTTTCCCTTGGGGAGCACTTGATGTTGGAAATAATCCACAAAGGGTTTTCTCCAATCTTCCTCGTTGTTTGCCCCTACTTCCATTACTTCATCGGGGTCTCTCATTTGGTCTTCCTCCCATTCTTCTAAATCCACATAGAGATGAGCATTGACTTCTTTCTCAATTTCCATGAGATAAGGTGCCAATGATCGGCGATTCCTTATCGTGATTTGAATCTCTTCGTCATCTGGCTTGCTCAATTGTGTAGCGACCCGAGCCAAGGCATCGGCCATGCCATTAGAAGCTCGAGATACTTTCTCCAAAGTGATCTTTGTGAATTTAGCCATCAACTCTTGAGCCCTTTCGTGGTATTTCACCAGCTCGGGTTTCTTCACTTCAAATACCCCTTCAACCTGGTTGAGAATTAATTGAGAGTCTCCACACACTTTCATTTCTTTTATATCCATCTCAATGGCCAATTCCAATCCGGCAATCAATGCCTCATATTCAGCTTCATTATTCGTGCATGGTTCAGTCAACGCTATAGAGTGTCGAAGAATACCTCCTTGAGGTGTGATAAAAACTAGACCCACTCCCGCACGAATTCTGGGCATCTCAGGTCTCTTGGAAGGTTGAATGGCAGATGACCCGTCGAAAAACATCACCCAGCCTGATTCTTTTTCTTCAACACACAGGCTTTGCTCATCAGGAAATTCACACCTCAAAGGAGAATCATCTGGAATGGGGTGTGCGGCCAAAAAGTCGGCCATCGCTTGACCTTTTATCGCCTTTTGAGGGGCGTAGGTAATGTCGAATTCCATTAGGGTGATGGCCCATCTTGCTAATCTCCCCGTTAGCATAGGTCTCGTCATTAGATATTTCAATGGGTCAACCTTGGATATTAAGGTGATCTTATGAGACAACATGTAATGTCTTAACTTTTTTGTAGCGAACACCAAGGCTAAACAATGCTTTTCAATGGGGCTATATGATTGCTCGGCCCCGACCAACATGCGGCTCAGATAATACAATGCATTCTCTTTGCCTTCTTCATTTTCTTGAGCCAATAAAGCACCCAACGATCCTTCCAATGCCGTGGTATAGAGGATCAACGGCTTTCCTTGGATAGGTGCGGCTAAAACAGGTGGCTTGAGAAGATATTCTTTGATATCATCAAAGGCTTTTTGACATTTTTCATCCCACTCAAAGGGCACATCCTTTTTGGTCAAATGGGTGAATGGCTTGATTCTTCCCGAAAGGTTGGCAATAAACCTTCTGACATAGGCCAATTGCCCCTGTAGAGAGCGAAGTTGCTTAAGTGTCTTGGGAGGAGGCATTTCCCTAATTGCCTTGATTTTTGCGGGGTCGATTTCAATGCCCCTGTGTCTTACCACAAATCCTAGGAATTTTCCTGAGGATACCATGAATGCACACTTCAATGGATTCATTTTCAAGGAATACTTTCTCAACCGCTCGAATACTATCCTTAGATACTCCAAATGTTCATCTATGGATCGAGCTTTCACGACCAAGTCATCCACATAGCACTCAACTATTTTGTGAATTAGATCATCAAAAATTTTGGTCATTGCCCTTTGATAGGTGGCCCCCGCATTCTTTAATCCAAAAGGCATCACTTTGTAGCAAAAAATGCCTATCGGTGTGCGGAAAGATGTGTGACGCTGATCCTCTTTGTCCATGGGAATTTGGTTATATCCTGAAGATCCATCCATAAAAGAGTACACCACATAAGAAGAAGTGTAATCAATTATCAACTCCGTTACAGGTAGTGGAAAATCATCTTTCGGGCACGCTTTATTCAAATCCCGAAAATCCACACAAACTCGAATCTGCCCATTCTTCTTCTTTACTGGCACAATATTGGCCACCCAAACGGGATTCTCTTCCTCCCGAATAAAACCCGCATTAATCAACTTCTTTACTTCTTCCACAACCTTTTCCTCAAGCTCGACCCGCATCCGTCTCGGGCCTTGCTTGACGGGTTTCACATTGGGATCAATTTTTAGTTTGTGAGATGCTAGGGCAGGGTCAAGTCCCGGCATTTCTGTGTAATTCCACGCAAAACAATCTTTATACTCCATGAGAAGTACTTTTAGTTGTTCTTGCTTTTCCAAAGGGAGTGAGGCGCTCATAAAGGTGGGTCGAGGATCATCTTTAGTGCCCAAATTCACCTCTAAGAGCTCATCAATTGTATTTTGCCCACCTTCCTCTAGTTCTTGAGGAGCATTCTTCGCCACTTGAATGAATCCTTCCTCCTCGGGTTGAGTTTCAATGGGCGTTACGCCCACCATGTGACTTTCCACAATCTCAACCATCAAAACTTCTCCTTGAGGAACTTTAAAGCCCAAGCCTTTGGTGTTTTTCCATTTTCCATCTACACCAATCACCCATCTTGATTTTCCACTCCATAATTCCTGAAAAGCTTTAGCTCTTTGTTTGGAAATGGGATCTAGACAACGAGATCTTTGGAATAGGGGCATCAACTCCTTATTATAATAACCCATTACCTCAATTCTTTCATATTCATCCTCTTTTTCATTTAACCACTTCTCCCAATTATCGGAACATGCTGCCCCGTCAGATGGCTCTACGCTTTCGGCCTTGTAAAACAAGATTCCTTTGTGCAACACTACCTTCTTTTGCACCTTTTCTGCCTTAGGGGGAACGTAGAAAGTCTCTAACTCCTTCACTTGATTTACTTCCCTTGGGGTGAGTTCTTTGAAGTGACCCACGGGAACTTGCTCAATAGCCATTGAGTCTTCACTCCGATCACACACATAAATCGGATTTCTCTTTCTTTGGCCTTTGTTCTTAGACTCATTTGTAACGTATGAGTTTCTCCTTGGCTTTCTCTCTCCATCTTCTTCATCAGATGACCCGACATAAATGGGGGTCTTAACAACACAAGAGATTTTAGGTTTACTCCTCAACCTTATATTTTCATCATCTCCATTTTCTTTCTCCGCCCGCCACTTGAGTCGAGGGGATGTACTCCTTTGTGAAGCGGGAGTGAAGAAACGGTCTATTTCTTCCAATTCAACCTCATGTACCCCATAATATTGCGGGTCTCCTTTGATGGTCTTTTGTTCACCATCTTGAAGATATTTCACACATTGGTGCAAGGTAGATGGCACAAGATGATTCTCATGTAACCATGGTCGACCCAACAAGGCTTTGTATGATGTATCGGCATCGATTACATAAAATTTTACAAGGGTTTGAAGCTCCCCGAATTTCATAGGGAGAGTCACTGACCCTAATGCCTTTTCTGAATTTTGATTGAAGCCATGAATATAGACATTTTCATCACACAAACGCCTTCCTCCCAAGGCCAATTGATTTAATGATCGCAACGGCAAGATGTTGATGGAGGACCCGGGATCCACTAGCATGCGGCTCAGCTGGCTTCCATTTGTTTCTCCCGTAATGTAAAGTGGACTATTGTGCATAGCCGTGCCTATCATCATATCTTTATTTGTGAAAGTGATTTGGCTGGACGGTTCTACATAAAGTGCCTCCGTCATTTGCTTTTCGGCCAAGTACACTTGGAACTTCTCGGGATGTTGCAATGCTTCCATCATTATATCCCTAAGCTCTTGGGACATCATGAGCGCCTCAAATACACTCATCAGAGCTGGTGTTCGCCTTAAATGAGCCAGGATGTTGTATTCTCCCATAGCTCCTTTTGACCGTTGACTTGGGCCCACTTCACCATTAACCTCTCGGGTTTGATCTTTACCCTTTTCTTTAGCTTTCTCATTTTCTTTTGGTGCTTGTCTCTCGGGCAAATTGGTTCCCGAACGCAAATTCAGATGGCAGTCTTCTTCCTTGAACATGCCTTTCGAGAAAAGTCCCATATAAGGCGCTTCGTTTTCATCTTCTGAATCGTCATAGTAGTAAATTGTAGAGCCTTCTTCTTTTTCTCTTTCTTTTTCTTTTTCTTTTTCAATTTCTTTTTCACTTTCTTTTCCTTTGTCATCTTTTCCTTCATTTTTCTTTTCATTTTTCGTTTCTTTCATTTCTTTTTGGTTACAATTGGTTTTTGACACCTTTCTCACTTGAAAATCTTCTTGATCAGACTCATCACTTACTATGACTATGATATTACACTCAACGTCGCGCCTATCACTTTTCCTTTGGAACACCGCATTCGCTTGAGCATGCGGAGCGGGTGTTTGTTTATAACTATCAGACAACACCAATTCTCCTTCCTTGATCATTCTCTCGGCAACATCCTTGAAGACATAACAATCTTCGATCGGGTGCCCCAATACCCGATGATATGCACAATATTTTGGGTCATCCACTTTATCTTGCTCATGTGGCCTCTTGCAAATGGGCAATTCTATGGCTTTCCCCGTCAACAATTGTTTAAGCAACGCCGCAGTTTTCTCCTTCCTGAAAGAATAAGGCCTTTTTAGGCGCTCGTTCAAAGGAGTTTGAGATCGGGTATTACTACCACCATTATTGCTACTATTTCTACTCCCTTTATAGCCACCACCTTGGCTTGTAGAAGCTTCATTTGCTCCCGCAACTTTGATTGGGCCTTGGCCTTTGTTTCTATTGTAAGTAGATTGTGATTCCTTCGGTGGTCCAATATGCACCACTCTCGCCACACGAGTGACCAAGTCCTCGTACGTGTAGATGTCACTCCCGGAAAGTGGCCTTCTTATCCAATCATCTAAATTTCTCACCAAAAATTCCACGGCCTCCCTTTCAGGCATTTGGTGAGTACATCTTATGTTTAGGTTTCTCCACCTATTGATGTAATCAAGAGCCGCTTCTCCCGACTTAGGCTTTTCACTTGCCAGATCGGCCATCGTGATCCTTTGGGTTACCATGGCAAACTTAGCTCTAAACAAGTCTTCCATTTCATCCCATGACTCCACCGAATCATTCTCCAATGAAGAATACCACTCGAAAGCGGGACCCGTCAGACTTTGGGAAAATTGTTTTAAAAGGAGAGCTTCGTCATGTGAAGTATTACCACATGCATTTCTAAATTGTACCAAGTGTTGCTCGGGAGTAATATTCCTTTCACCCGTCCCATCAAACAAATTGAATTTTGGTACTTGGTAGTTTGAGGGATATTGCACATGCTCATATCTCTTTGGATAAGGCCGACCACATTTCTTTCTAAAATTAACCAAGTGCCCCGCACCCGAGGCTTGCAATTGTTGGCTTATCATCTCTTGGATGACTTGCTTGGTTGTTTCGGGCCTTTCTGCCCCATTTCGGGATCCTGCCCCTGGGATTTCATCCTCGTAGGACCCATACTTATTCTTACCCCTTCTTTCTTTGGAAGGTCTTCTCACTATTCTCTCGTCTTCGGACGAGTCATACTTGCCTTTGCTTTTCCTTCCTTTCGAAGGTTTTCTTCTACTCCTTTCTTCTTCTTCTTCATCTGAAGAGTAGTATTTGCTTCTACTCTTCCTTTCTTTGAGGATTTTTCTCTTATTTCTCTCTTCTTCCTCGTCAGAGGATTCGTACTTGCTTTTGCTTTTCTTCTCTTTACTAAGTTTCTCTTTGTGCCTAACCTCCTCCTCAGAAGAGGAAGGGTACTCTTTGTCGAGTTCTCCCAACAAATTTTTCTTTTCTAAGAATTTGTACATCTTTTTGACAATATCTCTATCTTTCTCTCTTTCATTCATTAATTGAGAGATCCTTCTCTCATTCTTTTCTATAATACTCTTCAATCGTCCTTTTTCTCCCTCGGCCCAACGGCTTTCGTCATTACTATCATTTTGGTCAATCCTAACGACCTCTTCTCCTTCGTCCTCTTTGCGATTGTGACCACTCGCTGAGGGGTCATCTTGTTTATTTTTGCTTTCCTTTCGATTTATAGGAATTTCTTCATCACTGACTGCATGCACGAATGCGTGCATTTCAAACCTCTTATCGACTCCCACCATGTGGACATGGGTATGGATTACTGGCTTCTTTTCTCGCCACACCATGCGTCTCTTTTTATTTTGTGACTCTTGGCTAGCCACTTCAACCACCAATCGAGCTTTGTCTTTCGGAACCCATATTTTCTTGGGTCCTTTCCCTTTCTTCACGGGCCCCAATCTCTCTTTGATTGAAGTTGCCAATCTTTCCCCCAACCTTTCTTTCACAGGGGTAGACGCCCTTGTCTTTCTCTTTGGTCCTAGCCTTTCATGGACCGGGGTTCGTGGCAACGAGAGTCTCTCTTTAACAGACACCCTTGTCTTAGGGCTCCTTCCCCGAAATTTCATTTGGTACTCAGCTGGGAACTCTTCTATTGTCTTGAGCTGGGCCTTGGGAGAGTTCTTTCTGACCAAACGAAGCGGTGCAAAAGGATTACTCACGGGGAGATTGGGTCTGGTATCCAATTCCCGTTGATATGCCCCTTGAATTTTCTTAAGAGTCCTCACACCACTGGTTGTTGGAACATATGTCTTTCTCACCGCTCTTCTCTTCTGAGGGGAGCGACGATTGGATTGATACTTGTTAGGTGAAGCTACTGGAGTACGGTGAACTCCATTTTGTGGAACAAGAACCCACTCACTTCCATTATTGGCTATTGGCGTCTCGGGCACCACTTCCTCGATGCCCCTAATGTCCTCATCCTCTCGAGCAATCTCCATCTGCCCGTCTTTGCCATGTACTAGTGGCACATATGCAAATCCGAAGGGCATGCCACCGAACATGAATTGATTGTCAAAGCGAATGGGGACGGCCCCAATGGTGAACTTCCCGCTAGGCTTGCTCATTTCAACACTTGCATTGAACGCCATCTTAGTCCTACAACAACAAACAACTCAATGTTATCGTTAGTAGCGTTTATTAGAAGATTTAGAAACTTAGAGAAACAATTTTCTAGCCTATACACTATATTCCTCAAATCCCAAAGATGAGAGGAGAAAGAGGTCCCACCGGGCGTGCCAGAGAATCTGTGGGGACTTTTTCGTCATCTCTCGAAGAACGATTGGGTTTCCTCAAGAACGGGAATAAGCCTTGGATTCACCCCTCACGAGCTTAAATTCAAGTTTAAAATGCTTCTTAACAACAAGAAAACATTAAAAAGAATCTATTCTCATGAGGGTTTATTAATTTTGTGGATCCTTTCCTTCCAATAGGCGCAAGCCCCTATTGTTAATTACCCCGTGACGAATCACGAGAACCTCTGATTAAGGGATTCGAGAAATTATATGTCGTAGGCTAGAAAAGTTGTTATCTCAATTTATTCTCGACTTAAACTAAACTCAATTGATGTTACCAAACTTAGTTGACGGGGCACAATTGAGAATTTAAAAGACTTAAATCTTTTGGTTTAAATCGGATTCAATTGATGGTACCAAACCTAAGCAACGGGACCTAATTGAGAACGCCTAAGAGTACTTTATCTAAGACTAAATCTTGATCATTTGGCGACTTATAAGACTAGGAGAATTCGTCTTCGATGATTCTTGGCCATTTGGTAGCTTGGAAGAATCGGGTCTTGGTCTTGGTGACTTATAAGACTTGGATGGTTTGATTTGGTGATTCTTGGCTATTTGATAGCTTGGAAGGATCGGGTCTTGGTCTTGGTGACTTGTAAGACTTGGAGGAATTGAATTTCAAGGTTCTTGGCCATTTGGTGACTTAAAAGAACAAGGTCTTGGTCATTTGGTGACTTATAAGACTGGAGGAGTTGGATTTCATGGTTCTTGGCCATTTGGTGGCTTAGAAGAACTGGGTCTTGGTCATTTGGTGACTTGTAAGACTAGAGGAATTGGATTTCGAGGTTCTTGGCCATTTGGTGGCTTGGAAGAACAAAAAGGTACTTTTGACTTCATGTCAACTTTGATTCTTATTCCATTTGAAAAGCTTTTCCTCGTCTTGAAGAAGTTTTGGGCTACGTTTAGGTGTCGTACTTGGACTTTTAATTTTCCTATATTTCTCTTTGGAATTTAGTGATTTATTTTAATTTTTTTAAAAGTTCAAAGGTTTCAAATTCATTTTACATCTTTTTAAAGTGCTTATTTGAAAGTACTTAGTTGAAAATAATCCCTTGAAGATTGTTTTATTATTGAAATTATTTAAACTTTATTTGAAAATTGTATGGAGGATTTAACTAAGTCTTATGGTGTTTATTATTTTTATGAAATTCATTTTATAATGAAAATACTTCAAAAATATAAAAGGCTAATATTTTGAAAGATGTTGATATCATAGTATCAGTAAATCTGGTTTCTATAGACTTTCAGGATTTTATAGATATTTTACTTGAATTTTTCTGAGCTTCCTATTATTTTTAATGAATTTTCGAAGTTCTTGGCTGACTTGGACTTTTCTAATTAGGCCACGTGGCGAAGAAGGCTGATGTGGTTACTGATCTGGCTTAGGCAAAATTCAGATAAATCTGACTTTTAACCTTAGGATATTGGGCTCTCCTTTTGTTTGGGCTAGAATGACATTTGGGCTAAATACTTATTTTTTTTTTTTAATTTCTAACACATTCCATATGATCCATAGGAGGTTTAGGCACAGAAAATCAAAGGGTTTCTTAGCGCTGAAAATCAATTAGAGAAGACGGGTTTCGTTTCTGTCTTAACGGGCTCGTATAGTGTCGGGTTTGAATCCGCCAGCGATTCCGGCCGTTGCAACATCGGAGGAAGGGTTCTTCAGCTTCGTTAGGGAACGAGGAAGACCATGGTGGGCTCAGTTTTCGTTGCGTCGGCTCCAAATAGTGAGTGAAACATGAGACTAGTACGGCTTGGGATGAATTGGTACTGAAGGTTTGGGCGAGTCCAGTTTGTACCAGAGATAAGGTTTACGGCATCATAAGGGTAGGTAAAGAAGGTTTATGGCTTCAATTTATCTCGAGTTTGCATAGTTTAGTAGAGGAGTCAGGGATTGGTACGGCAAGGTGAATCAGTGATACTGAAAGAGATACTGGGGTTTAAGCTTGGTGTAACTCAGATACAGAATGCCACTCTTAATTTAGTTTCGCTCAATTTATCTGGTCTTGCGTTAATTGCTGCCAGGGTTCACTAATTAACACCTCCTTTAGGAAATTAAACTAGCAATACTTCTGGGTAACATGTCATTTTTGAATCTTGTTGTGCATGGTCAAGTTTGCAATTCCATTTCACATCGTATCACCTATCTTTCCACTTGATTTTCTGGTTCGCAACTTCAGAACAAGTCAAGCATGAGTAAACACAGTAAGGCAGTAAGATTGATATGGAAAAGGCACAATATGGGACTTGACTTGATTTAGTTAGAATAAAGGGGGTCACGTTTAATTCATTTTACTTGAGATTACCTGTACAATGATTGTTGCCAAGTCTCACTAACATGTATATCTTATTTTAATATAGTGATCATGTATCTTATTCCATATGTGGACTGATATAAAGGGTTCCATGTTATGTACCTGTCACGGTTCTCATTAGTACAGTATATAATGACTATCATTATTAACACATGATTTCATTCTATTAGTTCTATATCAACAATTATCACCTCATGTAACCTAGATTACTTGTGTCACTAAATCCAAACAAATATCAACAAGGAGAATTAACATTAATTTATGATCCGAGCAATGTTCAGTGCACAATCCACTTATAACGATAATTTGCTATGATACAAGAAAGTCAAAAGCTCCTGCAAATTCTTTCAAACAAAATCACCTAAGAACAAGAATTATTAGTGAAAGGATGGATAGCTAAATAATTAACCAAGTACCTTACCCTTATGCTCTGATTACAAACTCAGGGAAGGGGTAATAATGTCCATTAGAGATTTATTATGCACAATAATACAGTTTAACAGTTTTTTTATTAATCTTTTAATTCCTAACTATCACTACACATGTTTGAGGCAAGGAATGTTACATATGACTATTTACAATGAATGAAGGCATGCTCGAAGCCACTGAACTAGGCGTGATTCACTGTGTCAGTAACAAATATCATACCAGAATGTGATTAAAACTGAAATCGTACCAGAAGGTAACTAACACTGAAATCAAGACTTAGATCCAAGAAGAAACTTCAATAAAGTCCAGTAAAACTCAGATCTTGCGACTTGATATTATTGTTTAATTATTTAAGCCTCGAACTATACGATTTCATAGATTCAAGTATTATACACGATTTAATTAAAGTGATTTTTAGATAACAATACTTGGAGATGCCACGACTACGCAATTTAAGATAAGAATTTGGTGTAAATTAAGATGCATTCTAACTAAAATCCGACAGCACTTCCCCTCTAAATCGTTACTCATTTGTCTCCCGCCATGGCCGAAGCCAGGTGGAAACGAGTAGCCAAGAGCTGGAGAAACTCCAGTCGAGGCGAGGGAAGCTAGGAACTGAGTAGAACTCAGTCGAAGCATGATTGAAGATCAAGGTCTGAGTAAAACTCAGCCGAGATCGAGTAGCACCAGAGTTGCGAAGTAAACCGCGTGATTAGAGCTCAAGATGAGCTGTGATTGAAATGAAAAGGGGAAAAAGGAGGCAAAAACGACTCAAGAAATGCAAGTAAGAAAGAAACAAAAGCTTATTCAAACAATTCACAATTGAATTTATTCTCAAAACTATCAAATCAAAACACGATAAATAGAAATTGCAATTCAGTGATCAAAATTTCAACTTTCTTCATTCAATTTCAAATTGATTACACAAACTCTATTCTTACCTCGTTTCTTACCTTTTTCTTCGATTACAACCGAGAAATGCCCTTGAATTATGCTCAATTTCACTCTCTCTCCCTAGCACTTCAACTGTTTGTTGAAATGTCTCTCTCACTTCTCTCTTTTCTAGCCTAATTTCTACTCTTGATTTCGCTGGAAAGAGAACAACTGAAGAAGAAGCCCCTATCTCTTCTTTGAGTGGTGTATTTATAGGCCTTTCCCCCGGCCTTCTTTCCGTCCAGGTTCAATGAACTCTTGCTGAAGCCCGGCGGTTTCGTGCAACGAACTCACTTAACCAATTTCCGTTGGAGCTACACCCTCTGTTATGTCTCGATTTTGGATAGAGATGGTGTATAATGAACCGTGCACTCATTTCCTAGGTCCAGCTGTCGATGCTCCTCTCGGTCTATGTGTTCTGAGTGCATCTCTCTTTTATTTTGCAAAGAGGTCGTATTTTATGCCTCAGCGACATTTCTCTTCTCTTCATTTGCGTGCGCTTGTTCCACAGTATACCGTGTAGACTTATAGAGAAGCACTAGATATGTGGTGCATATACCGGGTCCACTCAGGGTGAGTTTTGTTTGGAGGCAAATTCAAATTTCATTCAGCTGACCTCCTTCGCTAAGATGGATGACTGGAGGAATCCAGTGGTTTTCATGCTTCATGGTTTCATTGCAATTCATGCAACCCTTTTAATTTCCTACGCCATTTTACACATGTTTTATAAACACTCCTGCATAATATATTTTATTGCGGCCGCCCTCACTGTTTTATCTCCTTTTCTTATTTATTTCTTTCATTTGCTCCATTAACCTTGCTTGTCATAACCTTTAACCATCATTAAAATTTCATGTTCAACAATTCATTTGGTATCCTTAAAGAGGTGTGGTTCATGACATTTAATTGTAGTCCTTCCTTTTTGCTGGACAGAACTCCTGAAATTCTGACATTTACTTCTCTTTCTCCCATCTTGTCTCTTCCAAATTCCCTCTTCCTCAAAATAGGCAAAATAAAAAACTTGCCATTTGATCTCGAGTTTAACCACAAAATATGGGAAAAAAATGCAGGACTTCAGTGAAAAAGGGCGACAACGAAAAGGTGAAAAAGAGGAGGCCAAGCTGGTCGCGCAGGAGCTGCTGATCGCCGTCGATAAGCTGTCCGTTCGCGTTCCTCCTCAAGTTTACTTCTCTCTCACCACTTCCTCGCTTTGTCTTTTTATTTTTCCATCAAATTGTTCAATGAGATCTATATAGTTTTAGCACTTTATGATTGAACGGTCTTAAATTTGCAGACCATCTATGTAGTTTTAGCACTTTATGCCATCTTAAAGTTCGAATGGGCTTTTATGCCTTTAGCACACAGATACAGACCATGCGAGCTGACAACAGAGACCTTAGACGTGAACTGCAAATGAAAAATAGAATGGTCAAAAAGGCCACCCAAGCCTTACTGCCTAACAACTGATACAACCCATTACCTGTTGACTTCTACTGTAGGCCATAACCTTACACGTAGGCTTGTCAAACGTGGGCCTTTTGCACGGAACAAACGTGGGCTTTTTGCACGGAACAACCCATGCCGTTTGCTATGCTGTTAGAGAAAACGGTATGCCATTCCATTTCGTTAACAGTTTAGTTTCTAAAACGGCACAGATTTTCGTTTCGTTAACCGTTCCACTTCATAAATAAAATATGAAACGGTTTGAAACTAGGGTGAAACGATCGAAACAGTAAGATTTCAGATTTCGTTTGCCGTTTCGTTATTGAAACGAAATCAGAATTGGTTTTGTTATTCGTTTCGTTTATTTAAACGAAACGGCACCCGCGTGGTGGGTCTCATCGTTGACAGGCCTACTTACACGTATGTTTTGTGCTCCTGTGCAAACTACCTACTACAACATAATATAATAGAGCTTTACCACTACCACATGTACATGATGCTTTTGGCTGTTTTTTGTATAACATTACCTACTTTATATATGTAGTACATGTACAAGCGTGCTTTTGGCTTTTTTGGTATGACACTCATGTACACCTTCTTATATATTTACCTTTGTACCTTTCCTAATATCAATAATATAGTATCCCGACTTCTCTTGTAATTAAAAAAAACTCCAATAGCAAAAGTTAAATCTGTTTTTTCCCATCTTCCTGTTTATGCACACATCCAAATATATTTTACAACTCATAACAACATATAATGCATTATACACGAGCAATGCAATGATACCGACTGATATACATAACAAGTCTTACAAAAGACAAACCAAACTATTTAGCAATTTCGGAAACAACATTTCACACACAACAAACGACAGATACAAAATCTAGGGGTTGGTCGCGGCTTAGCCGCGACGTCAAAGCCACTAGTTTTACATAAAATTCCCGCTTGACAAAACTTCATGCAACTTGTAAGACTTTAAATTTGTGCTTGATAAAATACAGTGGACTTCTCTCAAAATAAGAAAAAAAAAAAAGTTGACATGTCACATGTGGCTCGTTTTGACAAAACATAGTTCGTGGAGGGAAAAAAAAAAAAAACGTCTCTCTTGGAATTTGGAGAAAGTTCTTAGAGACAATGTTTTTAATATCCTGCCGGCCATCAAACCGGCCAGAGCACCGGTATGCGGTTTTTACCGGTTCTTCTGATTTGTACCGGTTAGTACCGGTTTGTATTGCTTCTAGTATAATATAGATATCTAACAATATGAAAATACAAAAAGGGCCGCTCAGCCCAGTGGAAGGAGCTGTAGCCTCCTATGATATCCATGTGAGTTCGATTATCACCTCCTTCCAAAAGATTTTGGGAATTATTTATTGGGAAAGCGGAAAAAAAGGAGACCAGATGACCGGTTCAGCCGGTATTTCCGGGAAATTCCGAGTTTTGATCGATATTTGACCAAAGGATTCTACCATTCATTTCCTACCGGGTCACCACCCGAACCCGGTTTTACCGGAAATTTCCGATACCCGGTAGGGTTTTAAAAACATTGCTTAGAGATAATGCCGAAGGCGCTTTAGAAAAGTCCACTTTTGATAATTTTTTGTACTTCTTTCACAAAATGAGAGATCTCCTGGTAAGAAAAAAAAAAGAATCTTTATAATATAGATTAACAGGCTGGGCCGAGTCGGAGGTTGATTGGGCTGGACCAAAACCAGAGACTCAGTTTCTCTCATCTAAATGCAAAGATTAAAACTTAAATAAACAAAATTTGATAGTTCTATTTCACTTTAGTCGTAAAAGAATTAAATTTACTATCGATCCAGAAAAAAAGAAAATCAAATTTTAAATAATTATATGTATAACTTGACTTTTTGATAGCAGGTTAATGCAATGGAGTCTGATAGGTTACTCATGCACCCTTGTTTTCAAATGAATCATCTCCGTCTTCCACGTAGGGATTGTCTTCGACATGTTTGCCTTTTCAATTTATAATTGTGCTAGGAGGCTACTAGTGTTGTTGAACTCCCAAAACACCAAAACCGGCACTATAGCTTTCTGTACCAAGTACGAATCCTCCAGCAAACGTGCTGTCAGACAAGTTTCAGTATTGTCTTCTTATGGACTAATTTTTGTACAGCAAAATGTATTGCTCGCTAGAGATCATGCAGAATCTAATAGGTTTGATGCACGTGTTGTCCCTGACCGAACTACCGAAGTAGTTTGTATTGGAAATCATCAAATAATACTCCAACCCTGGAGCATTTTCTACGTGACGTCATCAAATCGTCACCGCTCTACTTCGCTATCTCCGCGTCAGTCTTCGATCTCTCCGCGCATATAGTCGCTTTGTTTGTCTCCTTTCACTTCTCTCCTCCGCTCATTTCTTCTTTATTTTTCGTTTCGGTTCGCCCTTTCCAGAAAAACTCGAATAAAACCCAACCCTAGAAAGCGAGAGAGAGAAAGAGAGAGATGGCTACGTACAAGGGGCTGGTGCAGCCGGTGGGGCAGAAGCGGCTGACCAACGTGGCGGTGGTTCGCCTGAAGAAGAGCGGCCTCTGCTTCGAGATCGCTTGCTACAAGAACGAGGTGCTCTCCTGGCGCTCCAAAGTGTAATTCCCTCTTTGCCCCTCTCTTTCTGTCCTATATTTGCCTTCTCCGTATTTCTCTAGCTGTCTAAATCTGTTCTCACTGATTGGATTGCGTTTATTAATGAATTGATTTTGATTGAAGGGAGAAAGATATAGATGAGGTGTTCAGTCTCACACCGTCGAATGTCTCCAAGGGGATTCTTGCTAAATCCAAGGATTTGATTGAGGCTTTTGGCACTGACGATCAAACTAAGATATGCTTGGAGGTAATTGCTGTTCTTGTTATTAATTTATTGGTTAATTCCATGTGAACCCCTAGAAAATTTTGAAACACGCATGCATGCATATTCAAAAAGGGTTATACGAGATGCATATGATCCCACCAAAATGTAGTGAAACACGGCCCTAGAAGTTGTCTGCTCCCAATTTACATAGGTATGAGCTGTTGGATATAAGTTTCTACAAATTTGGGAGTTGTAATGCTCATGGTATATACCTCTTATTTTTAACTGGACCCATCCGATTTCTCTCTATTTGAAATTGAACTTAATAATTTGTGTTTGTAGAGGGAAACATGTCACAAATTCTATTAGTTCTTCTCTCTTATTTTTAACAATTCTAATTGGATTGAAATGAAGATACTATAGATAGGAGAGCTACAAGTAGCACGAAAGGACAGAGAATCAGTGTTGTCGAGCCAGTTTAGAGATATAGCAACAATTATTATGGAATAAGCCTGAGGTTGGCGACATCATTGTTAGGCATGTCATTGAGGTATGTGTACATATTATTGTAATTATTATGTTCCTGTTGTGTTTACTAATAGTTTGAGCTAAGGGCTTTGCTTCACAATGTTAAGGTTGCTCCAAAAAGATGGAGGTTGGAGATAAATTTCAGCCAAGATACTGTTTTGATGCTTTCTTCTATGAATTTACCTGGTGGTATTCAGGTGAATTTGTTTTCCTTTCTCCTGTAATAAAATGTGAATTATTTATAATTTTGACAAGTTATAATATTTCTGTGGATTGCTTCAGAGGGCTAACTAACATGGAGATGATTCTAATTATGCAATAATGCATCATTTAATTTTTATTTTCATGCTTTAGTTCAGTTACTCTTTTGTTGCTACTGGTACCTATTTGTGTATGTCATTCCTATCTGTATCAATTTGTCTAAATATGAACATCAGCATTTGCTTACTTTTGTCTTTACCTAAAGAGAGAATTTCATTTAACCCCTAATACTTTATTTTTAGTTTGGATTTGGGGACTGGAACTTGCGATTTGGTGTTAGAATCAGATCAGGGTTGTATAGTTCAAGGTATATACGGATGGCCATGTATACTTTTTTGACTTAATATTTTTTTTTATTTGTTCGCACTATTGTTAACAAGAACAATTATTAATAAGTTTCGAATCATAGTTAACTGGAATCTCTTGGCGCACAATCCATTTATGTTCAAGTTGTAAGTATTTGTGCTTGATTCCTCTTGATAATTATAATAAATAGCATAACATTTATTGCATCTGTTATTCTTATGCTTTTTTCTTTCATGAACTAAGAGAAAATTTGTTTTTGAGGATAACTCATTTTCAGGTATTGTATGAAGGCCAAATTTGAAGCATAGATCCAACTAAAAATTTTGGTACATGGGCAAGTATATCTGTATATGGACTGTTGGTGCTGCCTCACGAGGACACTCACATATGCATTAATGGCATTAGCTTATGAGGATTTGGCTATTTGTAGGTTTATTACTCAAGTCTTCTCAAAGAGAAGTTAATTCGTGTCCTTCTTTTGATTATAAATACTGTAAGATGTAAACATATAATTACATTTTTGTAGAATGCGTTCTCTAAACTATGACCTCTTTGCCCTTTTTGTAGTTGTTGACTTAATGAACTTCCAGTCTGAAAGTAATAGAAAATGATAAAAATGTTAAAGCTACAAAGGTTGTCCATACTTTCTGTGCAAATCAGACTGTAATTTGTTAAAAAAAAACTTGGTTACATTTTTTTGAAAGAAACTTTTTATCCTCGATATAGCTATATCATGACTGCTTTGCGCTTTTTGCAATTGTTGCATCAATATTGGCTATAAAGTAACTTCGAGTCTGAGCAAGCTTGTAGCAAATATGTTAATTGTGGAAATTATTCATTTAATTGACTCTACATTAGTTAAGGTTTATACTGGCTGCCCTCGGATTTGTAGCGTACCATGGAACAAACATATGCATATTAATTGTATTAGGTCTTCAAATTTGCTCATTTTAATGACCTTGATATATACTTTGTGTTTTTACAGTGAGAGGAAACCTTTGAAAAGCCGAGTAAAGAACGAGGTTGGTAGCAAGGCATTATGCCTATTCATGGTTTATTTTTCTTTTTGTAACAATTCTATTATTTATATATTATTTTTTGTTTTTATATGCCTAGATTGGGGTATCAGGAACTAATAAAAAGGAAGAGGCAAAATATTAGAATTGAATTATATGGATAATCATGGCGGAGGTACTTGCTGCTTATTTCAGGTAATTTGTTTTTCTTACATTTTTTAGTAGTTTGTGATGTTTGGAGATAAAGTCAGGTTCAACTTCCAAATTGTGGGTGAAACACAATCAATATCTGTATGTACATTAATTGACACATATATAATAATAGGTTGTTAAATGGTAAAAGATAATTGGGCATTTCAGAGCAAGCAATTTGTTTGGTGGTGGACTTTTCATATGCAAAGATTCATGCCACTGCAAGGAACTTTCACAAGGTGATCGCTGGAACATGTTGTTTGATGAGGTTTTTTATTATATAGTTTTTCGTTGGAAGAAAACCAAACAAAGAGATAATTGTGGAAAAACACAGTCAAATGTTGTTTCAATATTATTATGATGACAAATAAATATAGAGAGCTATAAAGTTAAGGATTAAATTTCAAAATAGGTTAGATTTTGTTAAAAAATGTCGCCTATAATAAAAATATATGCTAGATGGAACATATAAACTATCCAGGCTATGTTGATGGATGATATGGTTAAAGACTTATGCTGAATTAGATACAATTTCATCATAAAAGCTTATATTGAATTCAAACAAACTAAGTAATCAAAAGAACTTATTTTAACACAAAGGGTTCAATAATTAAATAAAGAGTCAGTGATTTGACTATAGGTTCAAATGGGTAAGAATTCTCCTCAGAATCTGATTAATTTTTGTTTGAGGTATGAATGTATTTTTTGAAATAATTTTTGTTTCAATTTGAAGGTGGTATTCTTTATTTTGAAAAGGTATCGAAATATCTTGATTTCTTTCTCTTTAAATGAACTCTGCATCATATGATTTACCTAATTATGAGTTAAAATTGATTGTAAAGACTAGAAGGTTTAGACCGAGACCATGTACAGTTCAAGCGGTGAGCTCTGTGAGTCTGACAAGGGGTCGATACCATCGTGGAAGAAACATATTTGGAGTGATCCGTCGACTGAATATATATCTAAGACCTACTGACTGTGCTATACAAGGCCTTTTTGGAGCTGTCCATGTCCCTTTTTCTTTTGGGCAAGGTATTACAAAAAATTAACAATGCTAATATTTATTTTCTCTTAAGTCCATTTATTTCATTTCATTTAAAAAGGAAATGAGGTTTTTTTCTCTACGAGAATTAGAAATGGTCATCAGGTCTCTATAAAATGACCAACTTCTCTCTATTAGCATGAACAAAAACTGAACATGATCTAAAATTCATTTGTGCTTTAGTCAACCATATAATATTATGCCTCAAACGAACCGTTTTGATAGAATCTGGTGTTTTCTTTTATTTATGCATCATGTTTATTTGCAGTATACGAGATGGTGGAAAAGAGGAGGAGAAGAGTGGTAATAACTGGTATTTAATTTTTTTTTACGGTAAACCTGTATAATATATTTTTCCATTTTTTTCAATTGTCATAATATTTTACCAATTTACTTTTTAAGAAAAGAGACATGAAAATAAGCAGGTAGTTGTTAGCAGGAAATTGGCATGGTAAACTACTCTACTCCCAACTTTCAATTACCCGCCATTTACTGTTAAACTAGAAGAACAATACCTCACGCGCGAAGCGCGTATCAAAAGCTAGTTCAGTCAATTTGGCACCACTTTTTGTTTGGAAAATATCTAAAGGGCTACTCTTGAAGTACATTTTCATCACATTTTAAAATTTTATATTGATCTTTGATAAGAGGTTATAAATGAAGGATTTAATTATTATGAAAGAAATAATTTTGGAATGAAATGTGTCATATTTTGGTAAATGAAACTAAAATAATTGAACTTTAATTTCAAAATATTTGTTTACCTATTTCACTTGGAAAGAGATTTATTAAAACTAAAATTTAATAAATTAAATTTTATGACAACTGATGAGACAAAGAGTCAAGTTATACACATAATTATTTAAAATTTTAAAGAGAACGTACAATAAATTTAATGCATTGCAATAATTATCTGTCAAATTGAATTGTTAGTTTTCAAATTGCTTGTTGACTTGTATGTTGAATTTTTAATTCACACCATATATTATACACAGTATATCTGAATCATTACAAAAAAAAAAAAACATGTATGTAACTTTAAAAAAATATTTTTGATAAGTGCTTTATTGATCGTAAGAGTTGTCACATAAACTGTCCGTTTTGAAAGTTGTATTTTGGTTGCTTTATTGTATGATCTAAGTACTTCCAAACTTTTTTAGTTTATTATTTTTTTTTTTGAAAAAAGGTGGGAGCGCCACCCAGTTTCATTTTGATAAATGAAACAAGATTAAAAAAAAGTCCTACAATTATTCAGAAATGACCCCAACAACCTACAATGTTTAACCCAAATACAACTTTAAACAAATGATTGCAACACCGTTAAGAAGAAATATCCATCAGATCAACAAAACAAAAATAACCACATCACAGCAGAGTTGGGTAAACAAACCCAATATCAAAATTTAACAAGTAAAGATAGTGAATTTGAAGTAGAATCAAGCTCTTCCAGGAATCTTCTCAAGGTCCAGGCAGTCCCAACGGAGCTGGTATCATCTGCAAAGGAATTGAGTCCCATTCTATAGGCAACCATTGTTCTACTTCAGCTTTCTCAACTTCTTTCCAAGTACCTATCCAATAATGCACAAGATGATAAATAATTAATAAGGCTTGTCTAATCGTTTTAATTGCAATATTGTTGAAAATAAAGTCATTTCTGATTTTCCAAACACTCCAACTAACAGCACAGAAAACAGTCAGGAAAGCATTTCTATTGACCACAGGGAGAGAAAGAGCAAACTTAAGAATATCTTGAACAGAAGACCAATGAGTATAATGATCTTGGCTTATACCAAGCCAAAACCAAATCATTTGAGTATAATGACAGGTACAAAAGAGGTGATCACAAGTCTCCTTCTCCCCACAAAAAATATAATTATTGTCACCTATCCAACCTTTCTTATTCAGATTTTCCTTTGTTAGAATTTTATTGTGCAACAGAAGCCAAATAAAGCTTTGATTTTGTGTGGTACACCAACTTTCCAAATTGCGTTGGCCTTAAAAACATGTACTCCCCTAAAAGTGAGAAAATTGTAAGTTGCATGGGTAGTAAACACTCCTTTAGAGTCCCATCTCCATAACAAAGGGTCTTTATTTGTATTAAGGGAGACATTATTCACTATGTCTAACAGTAGTTTGTACTCTTGATCTAAAACCCTTGATAAATGTCTAGAAAAATGTAAAATTTCTCCTTTGGAATGAACCACCTCTGCAAGAGTACAAGATTTGTTAGTATAGTAGTTGTATAAAAAGCAAAAAGTTGTTGCTAAAGAGCAATTCTCATACCAAATATCGTGCCAAAAAGAAATTGAACAACCATTTCCTACAGAATAATGGCAAGAAGTGTGACCTATGTCCTTCACAGAGAGAATACCTTTCCAAAAGTAAGAAAACTTACCACAACTATTGTTAAAATATTTATGTTGCACTAAATTCTTCCACTCTGCATTGTAATTTTCATTGTGTATCTTCCACCACCATTTCAATAGAAAAGCTTTATTCATACAACTCAAATCAAGAACACCCATACCGTCAAACTTTTTTGGTATACACACTTTCTTCTAATTAACAAGGGGATATTTTTTCCTATCACCTACATTACCTTACCAAAGGAACTTAGATCTTATTTTATCTATATTTTTCCTAACTTTCTCAGGAATCTTGAAGAGTGAAAGTATATAGAGAGGTACTGCACTAATGACAGCATTGAGAAGGGTAAGCCTCCCTCCTAAAGAGAGTAAATTACCCTTCCAATGTTGTAGCTTTTTCTGAATTTTCTCAAAAACCAGATCCCAATCTTTACAGCCTAAGTGTTTGTAATGCAAAGGAATACCTAAGTAAGTTAAAGAAAAATCTCCTATCTTACAATCAAAAATACTAGCTAACAATTCAGTTTTCTCCACAGAAATATTGATGGGAATTAGTTCAGTTTTTGTAAGGTTGATTTTAATCCCAGAGGCAGCTTCAAAAAGCATCATAGTCCAGAAAACCTTTTCTATATTACTATTGTCAGCTTCTAAGAACAAGATGGTGTCGTCAGCATAATGAACATTGACAATAGGAACTCCATTTCTAATAGGAGGTCCTAAGCCTCTAATAAGTTTTGCCTGAGAGCCTATATTAAAAATCTTACAGAGAGTATCAGCAGCTAAATCAAATAAAAATGGAGATAACGGGTCTCCCTGTCTAAGCCCCCTTCTACAGGGAAAGTAATTAGTAGGGTTGCCATTATAGTTGATACAAGTACTAGAAGTGGTAAGCAAAACATTAATTCAACTAATCCATTTAGTGCCAAACCCTCTCATTTTTAAAATGTCTAACAAGTAACGCCAATTAACTCCATCATAGGCCTTCTCAAAGTCTATTTTAATGACTACCCCTTGCTGCCCACTAGACTGAGTGCTATGAAGAATTTCATGTCCAATAATCACATTGTCAAGAATGAATCTGTTTTGAAGGAAACCAGCCTGCGAAAGATCTATAAGCTTGCCAATTACACTCTCTAATCTAGAGGTGAGCATTTTAGTGATTATTTTAATGCTACAATTGACCATGCTAAGAGGTCTAAAATGAGTAATCAAATTAGCATCTTGTTTCTTAGGAGCTAAAGAGATAATAGACTTGTTTATTTTGCCTAAAGCTAGACTACCAGAATTCTTAGGAGCATTTTAGTTTATTATTATTTATAGTATGTAGGTGTTGATTTGCTACTAACTGTCGTATTGCATATTGTAACCTGTGTGAATCTGATTGCTGGCTTTAGGCACACTTAAAGGTTTCCGACCAACTGCTAAAGTGAATTGTTGTTTCAAAAGGAAAAACAACGACATAATATCCATCTCATCGAAAGAAATAGTATATGTAAGCTAAGCCTTGAGCTGTTCTTACTTACGCCTTACTAAGTTCCCAGTAGTGTATCAATTACTGTAACAATTACAATATGCATGTTTTAACTTTTTGTTGCGAGGCTTGACCTTCACTCAGGACGCCGTATCAATTACTCTTTTTGATGCGCCTTAACAAAACACGAAGTTTGAGATGTTTTTGGATGCATGAAAAAGTTATGAAAGTAAAAAATTAAGAATATGAAATTGAGAATAATAGGAATTCAATTTGATGATTTTTTTTACCTGAAAAGTTGGCCAGCAATTGTCAGGCCAAAAAAAATTTATTAAATAAAGATAGAATAATTGGTTACAGAGTATTTAAATATAGATTATATGAAATCTAAATTAACTAAAATTTGTAAAGCAACAGAAGTACTAAAATCCAGGAGCAATAAAAAAGGAGAAAAGGGTTAACATTAGCAGCGATCCTACCTTTGAGGGATGCAAGAAGTAAGTTTGGTGATAGTGTATTCGCCAATAGATAATGTTACTTGGATAGTTTGTTGATGGTATAATCTATTTACGAACGCTCATTCATCAAATTACGAGATATGAATAGAAAACAGAGTTCTATTCGCAAATAAGGACTATATTAGAATGTGCTTGATCGAAATAGTAGAACTTACATTCATTAATTATCCTATTCTCCCGCCACCCTTCATAATTAATCAATTAAGTTCATATGTTATCATCTCCGCTGGGGCACTCGTGGTACTTTACAACTCACAAGTCGCAACTGACAACAAACATTTTTAGAGAGGCCATAAGCTTGTTGCACAATTAATGCATGATTTCTAGTTAACACATGCATATACAAAGAGAGACGCTTTCAAGCGGACAAACTCCATCATTAGATAAGACTGATGCCTAAACAAATGTGATGACATTCCTTCAATTAAATCCATCAGTCCCCTCTCAAGCCGAACAAAAGAGAAAATAAAACAAAATATATATTTGACAAGAGTGAGAGGACGTCCGAATCCAAGGGCTATATTTGATTTACCTATATACTAATTAAGGTAGTAATTAAACACAATCTAGACCCATCTTAGAGGATTTAGATGAAGACCCTTATCTCTATTGGAATTGTTGTCATTGTTTTTATGTCCCGGCGACTTCTGAAATGCTCTGTAATGCAGGCTTCCATTGACTGCGCCGTGATCCCAACAAGCTGTTATTGTTGCCTGCTGATATCAACGCTTGTGCCACCGAAACCAACTCGTCGGCCTCCTCATCTTCTTCACTCTTATCACGAGCTGCCTCAGCCTACAATTAACAAATTATTAGAATTGTACGTCTAAATTTTAAACAAAGCTAGCCTTATCATGAACTGCCTCAGCCTACCAAAATGTAGTTTATCGTGCCATGTCAGGAACAGATCCACAAACACGACATATCTGAAAACATGACACCCAAGTTATGACGTGTGTTGTGCACGTCAATGATGAGACATTTTTATAGAATGTCACTGGCTTCGATTATGTAAATACTTGAGTGTGTTTGGAGGTAGATTAAAATTAGCAGCTTGTTCAAGTGTGAAGCAACAATTTTGTTTTTTATTTTAAGAATTTATTAAAACAAGAAGCAAGATTTGGTGTTAGATGAATGTTTAAAAGCAAAACTAAACATGAAATAATATCCAAATACACACTTGCTGTTTTCTATTATATAGTTGGTTCACTCATTTATTACACTTAATTACATAGCTGAGGTTTAGTACAATCCCATCATATATAACCAGACGAACCAAATTTGGTGCAAATTATTATTCCGTCGTACAACTGAACACCCCAAACCAAAATTTACAAGACACGAAATAGTACGGCGTCCCTGACAATCCCTCTGAAACAAACAACAAGACACGCAACGGGAATATGAAATTTTTGCAAGATTTCTTCTGAAATATCGTAGTCAAAAGGGTTTTACAGAATGAACAGAAAAATAATCAATGAGTGCTTGTGTTGACTTGACGGTGACGCGCTAATTATTCAACAAACAAAGACTTGATGGTGACCTATATGCCAGGACGATCACGGACTCATTTCACTATTCGTACCTCTAGAAACACGTAATATTATACTGATTTGGCTATATGGACCTATATTCTCAAATTCTCTCCCTTAAAGTGATGATTGATCCCTACAATGTACTTTCACTAAACTTTCCAGTTTCCACAACTAATATCTAGTTATGAATTTATGATAGATACTGGTAGTTAGAATTATTATATTAAATATTATTTGTAGAAAGTTACTATCAGAAGAGGGCAAAACCTTATTCAATTATTTGGATAAATATTAAGACTTAAAGAATTAAAAAAAAATCAATGTTTTTTTTTTGAAAGATAATCAATGGTTATTTTCTATATAAAATATTGTGGCAATCCGCAAAAGTAATTTTGTAAACATGTAAGTAATTATGTCGTTAAACTGTTTATTTTAGAAAAAGGTTTTGGGATTAAACCCAGAATTTTGTAGATTTCGGTTAAACAGGAGAATGGTTTTTTTCAACCAATTCCGTTTTTTCAACTGCTATCAACAAAACAAATTTAAATAACTACCAAATCTTATTTGCAACATTAATAAGAAAATGAATTTTTTACATCTAATTACATATATACGTACCATTACCGGGTTTTTCTCTGATTCTGCCTTCATGGCATTGCCACCTTGGCCTTCTTTCCTACTCTCTCTTCTTCCATTAGCAGAGCTAGTAGACATCTCCACATTACCGCTATTCATAGCAAATTTAGCCAGCTTGGCATGCCTCTTCGTCTCAAATTTTCTCACCACCTCTACACGTACACAATAAATAAAAAAATGAAAAAGAAAATCAAACCTCATGATCATAACATAAAACATTCCACACAAAATGAAAAAAAAAAAAAGATTTATGCAAACAAAAGAAAACCTTCAAAGCTAACAAGGCGATACACATGTCCCATGAGAAGCATATCATCAGGCCTCAACAGCTTTAGGTGCTTCACCACCGGTGCATGGCCATCGGTGCCGGGGTCTTTTCTTCTTCCGCTGTGCTTACTACCAGTTTTATTATTAGTATCGCCACCCGAAGAAGCTGGTGCGGTGATGATAACGGCTACATAATGACCGGGATTGTCAGCCATGACCCGGCTGGCGCTAACCGACCAATAAACGCGCTCGACCTTACCACCTGGATGTTGTATTATCACCGTAGCCACCTCCGCTGCTTGACAATTCCCCATTGTTTTTGGAACAATAGCTTTTACTATTTCCTTTTGTTTTGAACTTTTTGTTCGTTTCTTTGGTTTGAGGATGTTATGGTTTTCTTCTTTGGGCAGTGGTGGACAGTGGGTAGAGAGGGAATTAGAGCAGTCGGTACCAGTGTGTGACCACACGGAACTGGGTTTCATATACGAAAGGAGATGTGGCAGGTGAGGTATTAAAAATTGAGTAATGATAATGTGTCCCATTTATGTGCACCATCGAATGATCTTGATGCCTCATTTTTAGTCAGGTTTTTAATGTTTTATTGAATGCAATAGAAGAATTAGCGTGATGACAAAATTGAGAAAAAAAGTTGGCTGCATTACTTGGTGTCTTTTTTCTTGGTATATTATTGTAATTATTGTATTTAATGCTTTCTCTAAACTAGATGAGTTGTGCAATAAAATAAGATCTCCTTGGTTTTAAATACTTTTATATTCGTATATTAATGCCATTTAATTACACTTTAATATGCAAGTTTTCTCTCCTACCAGACTTTAATTTTATTATAGCGGTTTGTAATTTTTTTTTCTTTACTCTTAAAATACAATTATACTGTCTTAAAGAAGTAAACTGAATTTTAATCATTAAATTTGATGTATTTGCAAGTCCCAAGCTTAAATTGTAAAAAAAAAATAAAATAAAATAAAAAAAAATAAAAAAAATCTTCATGTGTTGTTTATCTATAAATAGATTGGCAAAAGCACAAAATTTACAATATGCTTGTTTTTTTCTGACAACCATGAGAAAAACACAAAGCTAATCAGGCTAGACTTTGAACAGAGGAAACAGAACTGATACCGATTTAGTATGTACCAATACCCCAACCTTATCTCGTCCCTCTCGTCCTCCTATAACCTAGCAATCACATAAAAGTTCGAAAGCAAAATAAAGCAGTATCTAGCAAAAGTAAGATCTGGAAAGGAAAAAGATTCTTGTTGTCAACAATTTTAAGCAACAGTATTGTGTTTTTAGTCCGATTATTCGACGAATTTTCTTGACCCAATTAATTTAAATCTAAATGCATACTGTTTCTTTTCACCCAGTTAACTGCATATATCCTGGCAATCCTGCTATGCTACATGCATTTGTCTTTTCGTTGATGCATAAATACGATTTTATTGTTTCTGAATACAATGTAATTTGTACATTTCTAGAAAGCACACTGCACATGGTGTGTATATTAGTAAATTCAAGTATACTTCTATCAATTGGTCTACATCAGACGAAGATATCACAAAAGGCTTTTGGTTAATGTTCCCTGTCCACGTATACTCTTGCAATAATTATGATTAAATTTAATGCATTAAACAACAATCCCGATACCATGTTTGAGGCGCAGGTGAAGCCTAGAAAAAAATCTTGCGCTTGGTCTCACAAACGATCTGCTCGCCGTATTTTTTATATTAAATTACAAAATAAATCGCGGCAACATTTAAAGAGTTCCATTGATTCTTATTTAAAAGAGATATTTCGCTGTAAATTTTCTTAATTCCTTGTATTCGTTTCGTACAAGATCAAGGTTGCATAAAATAAAAGAATCATATTCCTTTTCATAAATAAATTTTAATGTGTAAATAGTTTTGTACTATTTCAATTTCATATCAATAAATCTTAAACATTATCAAATGATTCCGTGATGTCATTGTAAGAAAAAAATAACAAATTGAATTATTTAGTTTCATGATTTAAGATTTGAAAGATACATTTCATTGTGTAGGACCGGCTAACGATCACCCAAATAAATTTTCGCTTGATTTTGCTAGCTAATGGAGATTAGACGCATATATGTTATTAATTTAGTGACACTTCCACCTAAGTGATTTCGTTAGATGTAGAGCACTTGCATATTTAGGCTTGACAGACCACCGTGTCCTGATGGCCACTTATATCTATACTTTTTTTTCTTTTTTTTTAAGAGGATGCCACTTATATATTGACTAGTATAAATCTATCATACCTAGGTCGACAGTTTATCTTGCATTTAATTTGGCTCGCTTCGGGAACAGCACTGGACTTTTTATATTGATATATCGGATAGAATAATTAATCCAATGGATAATGGTAAAATTGAGGATTAGAGGTTTGCGGTTGAATGTGTGCGTAATAGAATTCCTTTATATAGAAGATACGCACTTTATTGAGAACAAACGAAATTATTTTAAAAAATATTATAAATGAATACGTACATAACAATGTTTATGGGCAGAAAAGAGAATAATATGGACAGAGTTTAAAGGAATCAATCATAATATGAAATAATTTGATAGATAAAAAAGGTAATTACTACTCTCCATCTAACTAATTACCATCCACACCATCCACAGACTCAAAACAGGCCAGATTGGGCCCAGCGACTGGCCCAATCTATTTATATCCTTCTAAATCTCCTTTCTCACTCCAAACCCTAGCCCCATAGCCAGAGAGGAGAGGTGATTGGAAGAAGTGCGAGGCGGTTGGGAGGCGATTGGGAGAAGTGCGACAGAGATGGCGTCGGATTTGTGATCGGATCTCGTGGTTTATATCGAGTCTTGGGACGAGTTTGTGGAGAGATCTGTGCAACCTTTTGCACCGAACCCATTCTGTAATTTTCGCCTCTTCCCTTGTATCATTTCATTTGTTTTCGATCATCGTTCTTCTAATTGTTTACTTTGTTTGTTTCTTTTTTTTATTTTGAATTTGATTAAGGTAAACTCAGTATATGACCATGTGACGGGAAGCTTGTCGTGAGGTTTGATTTTATTTAGTGCTTATTGCATTTATAATTCCAATCACTGATAATTGTGACTGAAATTGTTAATTTTTTTAATTTATTTTTTTTACAAATCTTATTTTAATCTATTTATCGTTCTTTTTTTAATGGTGATTTAGCAAAACTCTTTAAATATTCTTTGGCTTAATTTATTCTATAGTTGTATTTTAATTGTTGCTTGATCTGGTACTAATTGAAATTGATTATATATTAGATAAGGAAGATGGATTTAGAGGATAGATGCTTGCAACCAAGGAAGACGGATTTTGTAATTTATAATTTTTTTCTTAATGTGAGAATTGATCAATGTTCAAGATCAGATGATTTTCAATTTTTTTTATGTTTATAATGGTGGATGTTATTATTAATGGATGTTATTGTAAAAAGAATTGTTCAGTTTGTTGCAATAATGGATATCATTCTTAATAACTGATCAGTGTTTACTTAATTGCATGATTATTAAAACGTGTTTGATGACAACTAACTGAACACACAAACAATGTTAACTGATCCCTTAACTAGTTTAATTGAACACAAAAACTACGAAATCAAATTTCTACCGCAACTAACTGAACACATAAATGCTTTAAATTAAACCCTTAATGTGTTTAACTGAACACAAAAAATTACAAAATCAAAATTATGTTGCAACTAATTGAACACATAAACCATTTAAATTCATCCCTTATTGTGTTAAACTGAACCAAACAATGCGAAAATTTAATTTTGAGATGCAACTAACTGAACACATAAACCTTTAAGTCCATCCCTTAACGTGTTTAACTGAACAAATATATATGAAAATTCAACTTTAAGATGCAACTAATTGAACACATAACAAGTTTAACTCATCCCTTAAGACATTTAACTGAACACAAAAATCCGTCCATTTGATGACGTCAGCGCGAAAAAAAAAATTTCATTCGGAAAAAAAATTGATGACGTCATCACGCGGAAATTAGGTATCTGGAGCGTTCCTGGACGCCTTATTTTCTTTAGAAAGCCCAATTAGGCCTAATTAAGCCTGTGGATGGTAATGGATGGTTTTTAAATGGATGGTGTATATAATTTCTGGATAAAAAAGGCGTGCGGCTGAGGGTATGCATAATGAATTGTTAAAATAGCTTTGCACTTCCTTTATCGCGAATAAAATATAGTTTAAAACTATGTAATAAAATGATAACCACGAAGTAAAAAAAAAAAGGAAAAAATAATCAATGATCAGATTTACTGTCTGTAGCCAAATTAAATTTATGAATTCTCTTGATAAACTCATGCTCATCCTAAATTCATTAATTGTTTTTTTTATTGCATCCTTCATTTTAATTTCTTAGTGTGCAAATCTTTTTTGGAAGGAAAAAAAAAAAGAAAGAAATTTGCTCCTAGCTCCCTGTGCATTAATTGGCATTTGGCAGTGCCAACTGCAGTGACATCCCCTTGGAAAGGCTGACGTGCATCGTGGGGTTTGTTGCGAACGCTACAGAATTTATAAATGAATTTCGTTTGCATTTACTACTACTACTCTGTTAGTTTGGTCCCGGCATTTGTAGGAACGATAGAACCCGAACCAGACTACCTACTTTGAAGTTCCAAATCACAAATTATAAGTTCTATTTATTTAGAGTTATTTCTTGAACTTTGCTTAAAAAATATATAAATATATAAAATACAATTTTAACTAAAATATTTTTTATAAATATCTTACATATTATAGTAAATTTTTAATCATAAATAATTAATTTTTTATATATGACAAAAAAGTAATGCATCTTGAATGAATGATCGTGTAAACCTAAATGGAGTTTCTATAAGCATTTAATGTAAATATAAGGGAGGTTTGACTATCTTTAAAAAAAAAATGCTAAAGAAATTCTTGTTTGCAAGTTTGGAACAAATGAGAACAAAGTGTGAACAAGAACAAGGGGTGAACAGCACGAACCCAGAGGCAGTTCTTGTTCGCAATTTTTGTTCTCCAAAATCCTAGAACTAAGAATAAGGGGTCAAGTTCCTTGTTCGTGCTGTTCGTAGGTTATTTGGTTCTCGCGAACTAGCGATGTTCGCGAACAGCTAGTTCGGGGATGGTACCAAACACATCCTTATATTACAAGCTGTCAAGCTATATACAACAAGTACATATGTTTATATTTGCATATGTGAAAATCTGTAGTGCAACTTTTTGAGTGTTGTTTATGTTTGTTTTTTGTTTTTTCTGTTTTTCTTTCTTCCTAGATAAACCCCTATCTAGTGTTTCAAAAAAAAAAAGATTTTTTTTTCTGTTATTGTTAGCATTAAATAAATACAAATAACGTTTTACCAAGGTAGAAAGAAACAGAGACCATAGCCACTGTATACAATTGCAATTGCTAGATATATAGAACTTCAGATAGAAGTTCAAAACCACTTTATAAGGAAAACATCTTTGTCGCGTGTAAAAAATGATTTTTCTAAATTAAAGTACCTTATCATAGAGCAATATCATTACCAAAAAAAAAATTATAAGCCCTTCTTTTTTTGGTAAAAAGCCCGGACGCTTTGTCCTTTTCAAGCTAGGGATGTCCACATGTCCAACCCTAGCCCCACTCGGCCACTTTATTTAGTTTCAATAAATGGAGAGATCACCAAACAGTTTTTTTCACCAAAATCAAACCAATTTGGACATATGGCACGTACATTGCAGAATTAGCGTCCTAAAAACTTCTTGAAATGGAAAATATGAAATTGAAGTTTCTGTCACCAAACAAAATGCTCATAAAAAATTCCCGTAATTGGAAGTTGATAGCTGCATCACGGAAAATTCAAAGTACTTGATTCGAATTGCTGTTGTTGACTAATACTGGATTTAACTCGGACATTTCATGCAAAAGCCTGAGAAGTCGGAATCAAGGAAAAAGAAATTATTTTTTTTCCAATTTTTAAATTTAAATATTTGACGATGATATTTTTGTTTTTAGAACTAAAATTTTCTATTTTAAATACGTGTTCCCAAGTTATGCTGAATTCATCAATTAGTTGAATTCGTACATAGCTTGAACGCATAAATATTTGAAAACACGCATTCATAATTAACTGTGTGCATCCGCTTACAGTTCAATTTGAAAGGAGATTTACATACATTGACAAATTATTTTGCACTCTTACTTTCAGGTCCGTACGTAATTTCACTCTAATACACAAAAAAAAATTTATAGTGTTTCTTATATGAATGAACACATGAATTTTAATTTTACTTGCGAACTATGTTACCCCGGTACTTCGAAACATCAGCCGTACCCGTACCGGGTACGAACCGTGTACTGGTACCGTACCCAGTACGTACCGTACAAGTCAACGGTCAACAGTCAATGGTCAACGTGTTGATATTAGTGTTTATGTCATTTATTTATGTAAATTCCAAGTTTATGTCATTTATTTGTGCAAATTCTAAGCCGTAGCTAAACAAAATTATGTTATACACATTATATTTTAATATAATTATAGATCAATAACATATTCAAATAATATATATATATCGTCGTACTCGTACCAGAGATTTTTAAAAATTTTCGTACCACCGTACCCGAATCGTACCGGGTACGGTACTCGTACCCGTACCAATGCAACATAGCTTGCGAATGAGTGTGCTTGTTAATATAGGTAAGAGTTGTTGTTAGAAATTCAAAATTCGAGACAGGAAAAAAGTAAGTTCATCGAAAGGCAGAGAAGGTTCATAAGAGGCGAAACAAAAATTAACTACATTTAGTATCGGAAAATATGAAAAAGAAACAACATTTAGTCTGTTAATTAAGACCAATATTCTTCAACTCCAAAAGAACTCATCCTTTGCAGATTATAAAATTGGGAGCAGAATTAAGATATTCTTTTGGGAAAGTTGAGGGTTATTTTATCAAATTAACTTGATTTTTCTGTAGGAGGGTTATCTACTTATCTCATCAAATTGGGCCAGAAATGCAATATTACGCCAGAGACAGAACAAAGTTGCACAACAGTATACTATTTTGTTGATATTAACAACATCAATGTCATTGTTTAAGAATTTGGGAATTTGGATGAAAAGAAAGTGAATGATGAATTGTAAAAGTTGCATTATTTAACTGATAAATCAATGTAGTTGTTGTACGTTTAATTGTCAGATCAACACTAGAAAATTATAGACGAAAAATTTATCCATCTACCTCGTCTAGCAAGAAACAAAATCGAACGGAAACCAAATTGACAGATAGACTAAAATAATGAATAAACAATGATGCAGCTTTAAATAATTCATATATTGGTACCATGCATATCTTCATGCATTTCCACCTTTCACGGCACCGGAAGTTATGGAAATTATTATGTTTCTTGTTAAAAAAAAAATTCACAGTTTCCCTGTTCTCCGAGGAAGCAAAATGAGATCCTATAGGTAGTTACTAGGTTGCTTTCACTCTTCTAATAAACTACCAACAATATTCTTTTCTTGGCAAACAATAAGGAAAAATACGCGCACGTATCACGAGAGCATTAAAAGATCGCCACTTTAAGCTTAGCTCTAACGAGTTAATTAATCCGGACGCTTTAGCAATACCCTTTTACAAATGGCAAGCTCATAACTTGTGCTCTTGCTTTTGTCTCTTCTACAAGAGAATGGATTGGTTTCTAAGGAACAACCTTACATTTTGGCATGTACATGCAGATATTGTCAAGGTATCTGCTAGAGACACAGAGATACGCTTCTAGCTATAGCAAATTCGGCACTTTCAACTTGTTTCTTGTAAAGAATGATGCGTACTAAAAGATTTCAGATATATAATACTCTATCTGCTAGTTTGGTACTGGTCTCTTGGAAAAGGATTTTGGTAGTTACTTTGTTGCTGTACTTGTTTTGCGCTTTTGCTGACTTGTTGAAATTTGGTTGGAATCTACGGCGTCTCTAGGAAGATTCTTTTGTTCAAATTATTCTGATAATTTCTTAAGAGGGTTTTATGCAATTAAAAGTTCGTAAATTGAGATCCTATAGTCAAATTAAGAAAATTCTATACTTAAATAAATTTAAAATAAGTGCGAGGAAATGGATAATTTAGAGTGTACAGCGATCGAATCACCTTTGCTTTTAAAAATAATTAATCATTTATCTATTTTAGGATTCACACCTCAAATAATGTCTTTTATTTCTGCTCACCATCCATATCAGAAGATGATATCCACGTGTAATCATAGACCGAGGTAGGCGAGGAAGCAAAAGACAGTCACAATTTGCTAATAGAAACCTGGAGCTCTATGTGCTCCTTCAGAATACAGAGAAAGAAAATTACTTTGTAAGCAATGTTCTTTGAACTATCCACCTTCATTTATCCAAAAATGTTTCACCGTGTAATACCGTCATCGGATAAGGCTCGAACCATAATAACGGAAAACAATGAAGCATGAATGGAACTTATTTTTCTTTGATTTTACGATGAGGTATAATCAAAATGAAGAATACCCAGATGAAGTATAAAACATGGTATCCAAATAAGTTGGTTAATGCCACCTTGATTCTCTTAAATTATGTTGGGAAGGAGGATAAAGTAAAAGATTCAGCAAATACTCTTATTTCTTACAAAAATGATATAATATAAGAATTCTTGTTCCCACAATTCGTACCCGTGTACCACAACTAAATATCAAAGCGGGTTTGATTCCCACTGTTGCTGGGAAGGGTATGTTCACTCGGGAGCGAAACAGCGAATGAAACTGCCCTCAGAAAAGAGCCATAGTTAAACAAATAAATGAAAATAGACAAAGTTAGAATCGAAATATATATAACAAATTGCATAAAATACCAGGATGCTCGAGATTGTCAATCTAATCTTGTTCATATAAAAAACCTTGTGAATTTTTTTTTTAGCATGAAATACTCGCAATATATTGCATCCTTAAAACAAACCCTTCATATGCAATTCTTGCTACAATGTCATATAAAAAGACTTTCTGGTATTTTATTTTATTTTATTTATTTATTTGGCATGAACTACTCACAACCTTGAACCAAAACCTTCATCTGCAACACTTCCTATAATGTCATTGTGACCTGAGCAAATGTAAACAACAAACACGCCATTGTGACCACAGGCAGCGATTTACATAACCAACCTTGCCAAACTACAAGAAACAATACTATACACTTACTTACTTTCAAAAAGAAATAAAGACTACTATACACATCTGAAACCTTGCATTAGATTGCAGGAGAAGTTGCGGAACGTCTCACCAGAAAAATTCTTGCACTACTTTTTTTGAGAGAAATACCTTGAACTAATTCTCCTCAACATCCGACTGCAACTATGACTATGGAATTCAAAAGTGGTCAATTGGAAAAGGTGATCTGATAGTACTGTTTATTGAGGTGTAACCTGTTCCCTCGCCAGCCACAGGCAACCAAAATTTACAACTCTGGTTTCCATACAAAGTAAAAAAAAAATATAGCTTTCTATTATACAAAACGTATCAAGTTATTCTTTGAAGCAAAAAATCAAGAATTAAGGATATTCTATAAAACTCTACTCCCTTACAATATCCTTTCGAGCACAGAGCATTAATTAAAGAATTAAACAAAGGAGGGTTCAAAAAACCTCTGTGAGACATTTCATCGAGCAGATAAAATACATCCCCAAACCGACCATATACAACTAACCACTTGTTCAGCCGATAAATCAAATCAGGACCAGATAATCTATCGTCAAGTAACCCAAAGGCACACTGCATAGCTTGTACAAAATTCCCTTCTTTACAAAAAGAATCTATTATCATCCCGTAGGTGAACTTGTTCGGAGACACATTTTTATCAAGCATCTCATTGCAAAGCTTTCTTTGTTGCTGAAAGTCTCCAACTTTGTACAACTCATGTAGTACAGAATTGTATGCAGTCACATCAACCTCAATTTCGGGGCTAGTAATAATAAACTTTGCCAGTCTAAATTTACCGGCCTTGCATAAGCCCTGTGCTAGAATAGTAAAGCTACAAATGTCAGGTTTAATTCCTTTCTTAACCATATCAGTTAGAGGCTTCAAAAAACTAACAGGTTCACCCATTTCAATTAGCCGACTCATCAAAGTATTGTAAAAGAATGAGTCAACTTCCCACTCGAGCTCTCCACTCCTCTCCAACAAATCCTTTGCCTTATAAACTGTACTTGGGTCGCGGCACAGGCAGTCAAAGAGTATGTTCAAGGTTTTTATTGTGGGTTGTAGCCCTTTTTTACGCATAATACCAACCTGATGAAATGCCTCAGCAAGCATCCCAGCTCGGCATAGTCCAGAAATGTAAACATCGTATGTAACTGAATTAGGCTTCCATGTGGAAGCGTCCTCTTCAGCTCGTTTTAGTTCCTGTTTATATACCAATAACTTAGCCCATATTATACAGTTTGCTAGTGTAGACCGGTATCATGATTTGTCATCTGAGATAAGAAATTCCAAATATTTTGCACTTATCTTTTTGTTTGGCTTTTCCCTCCTTTTTGTACAATTGAGAGGCATCTTGGGGCTTAATCATATTAATTTGGTAACCAATCATATAAAATTATAGACAGAGTACCAAGAAGTCATTACCTTCTCAACTAAATCAAAAGCACAAACGAGGCATAAACCCTCAATATAAGCAGTGTACATAATCGCATCTGGCCTCGGCAGCACCCCATCACCGATTCCATTTTCCATAGCCCAGAGAAAAATCTGAGCCTCCTGCACCCGTCCTTCGGCACAGTACGCCTTCAAGATGCACGTGCAGGTGCTCACAGTCGGTTGCATCCTTCTTTCAACCATTTTATCGAACACCAAAACTGCCTGCTCGATACGCCCCGCTCTGCACAGCACGGCTATCCACGCACCAAAAGCAATGGCATCAGGGTCTTTAATGGAGCGAAATGCAGTGCAGGCCAAGTCGGGATAGTCGGAGAGAAAATTTGAAAGAATGGTGAATGTAGTAGAGGAGAGAGGTAATAAGTTGGAGAGAAGAGAGGGAAGGAAGGACTGAAGCAGGTGGGGTTGTTGTAGGTACATGGAATGGAGGAAGGAGGAGAGGAGGCTAGGGGAAATAGGGGAGGAGAGGGAGAAGCAGAGGAGGAGAGAAAGGTCGGGCCGACCGGACAGAGAGAGGGATTTGATTAGTGATGGGTAGAAAGAAGAAGGGGAATGGAGGGGAGGGTAAATAGGGTTGTGAGAAGAAGAGGAAGAGCGGTTAGTGAGGTTGAGGAGAGTGGAAAGGAATGTGATGACGTGGTTGGAAGGAGGCGGCGGCGGTTGTTGTTCGGTGGAGGGGGGATGATGAGGTGGCGGTTTTTTATGGGAGAGGGAAGGGGAAGGGAGGGTAACGGGGAGAAACGAGAGAGGAGGGAGGCGAGGTGAGCGGGGGAGAGGGAGGGAAAGGTAACTGGTCATGAAGGAGGAAGTGGGGAACTGGGCAGGACGGAGAGAGGACGGCGCGGGAAGGGAAGATGTTGGGAGGACATTGGAGGAGCGTTTTGCGCATATACCCTGTAAAGTTTTTGATTTGTTTTTCAAATTCATAGGTTGGACAACAATTCTAGTTTGTTGGTGGAATTTTGCAGTCTTATAAGTTTGTTGTGAATTTTGATTGGATTTAAATCCTTAACTTATTTTTATTGTTTATTTAATTTTTTAATCGGGAAAAAGCAGAAGAAAAGTAAGAATAAAGAATAATCTTTATCAGTTCTGTTTATAGTATATTATTTAAAAATTTTAAAAGTTATAGAAAAATCTTCAACATAAAACTATTCTTAAAATATAATATTTTGAATCTATCAATATATTTGGAATTTACAATTAATAATTTTATTTTTTTTTATTTTTAGTACTCATATTATTTGGTCTTAATCAGTATTCAATTATATATCATATATAAGTAATACAAAATGCAAAACATCGAGTATTATTCTACCAAATAGTAATTTTATCAAAATAATGCAAATAAACTAACAAAATACACGCCCTTTCGCTTATCTGTATCATACATACAACTTCATTTCACAGGGGCGCCTACGAAATTTCCCCGAACAAAAATCGGTGAAGAAATAGAAAAAATAAAAATGTCAAAGACTTCAGGGGCTAACATAAAAACTTGCACAATTACACATGATAGCAAATCATAGAACCACCAAGTAAACCCTAAACCCATTTCCGAAAGACTGAGACGAACTACGGAGAGGGATCAGAGGAGGAAGAATTGGAAGAGAAATGGGGTGGAAAGCAGCGGAGAAGATAATCAGGCACTGGAAAATCCTCCGTGGAGACAACGTATTTCCTCTTTCTTTTGCAATTACAGCTTATTCCTTACAAATAGTTGGATCTCAATTTTATTAGAAGTATCTTATTTACTGGATTTTAGGTGATGATAATAAGAGGGAAAGATAAGGGCGAAAATGGAATTATCAAGCGTGTGATACGCTCCCAAAATCGGGTCATTGTTGAAGGAAAGAACCTGGTAATTTCTTCTTTTAACTTTAATATCAATTATGAAATGAGAAGTCATTGTACTATTGGAACTGTGAATCTATTGGGTTGTTATAATTTGGGCATTTGAAGTGTGCCCCAGATGTTTGACGAAATGCTCAAATGAAGCATGGGAGTTCACGAATTTGACAAGAGAGGAACATTTACTCTTTTTATACTTTTATGTGTAAAAATACTCAACATAGAAATATGTTGTCCAAATTTATTAATTCCAATGCAGAGAATTTTGATACAGAGTGGTACTGGTTCCCCAGATAGTTTGCTAAGGCCTGATTTTTGCTCTGCAATTTGACCTATTTGACTTATTAAACCTCACTTTAATCCTCATTTCCTCAACTTATTATTAGGTGACAAATTAGACAGCAGAAGGCCAGATGAAAAATAAAAATTTATGGGTTATAGATGGTGGTGTCGAGTGTTGCAGAACCAGCATTGACCAGTGCGTATCGGTTCCACTCCATCTTTCATTATGGATTAACTCATCTTGATTCATCTCACGTTGTAGGTCAAGAAGCACATCAAGCAAGGAGAGGGCCATGAGGGTGGCATATTTTCCATTGAAGCCCCTCTTCATGTTTCTAATGTTCAAGTTCTCGACCCCGTTACCGGGTACTTCTTGTACATTTTAATTTATGCCCTGTGATTTATTTTCCTCTGAGGTGTATATCTCCTGTTTGTTGTCAACTTATCTATATCGCGATAACAAGACCAGAGATGTTTGAAAAGGAGGTATATATATTTTAATAGGTCCGGTGAAATTAGTCTGTATAAATTACCTAGGTGAAGAGCCTTATTTAATCTGATGTTGTACTGGACCTTTTGTTTAAAGCCTGCGGGTTTATTCCTCAAAAAAAAAAAAAAGAGTCCATTTTATTTGAGCACAGACAATTAAAATCTGTTGATAACATTACTGATAGTTTCTTTTTGTTACTTGGATTTTATCAATGAATGTATTGTATAATGGTCCTACTATGTGTAAATTGAAAATAATTTCTGTAGGAAGCCATGTAAAATTGGGTACAAGAGGTTAGAAGATGGTACCAAAGTTAGAGTCTCCAGGGGTCAAGAGGCATCTGGCTCAGTTATTCCCCGACCTGAGATCCTCAAAGAAAGGAGGAAGCCGCGACCTACAATGTGTATGTTTTTGTCTCTTCTAGTGGAAAACTATTTTGCTTATATATGCTTTTAATGACAATTGCGCCCATAATTTCATCTGATTTAGTCAAGCCTCAAATAGCGCTTTTTCTGTCCTCGTTAATACAGTTGAATCTAAAAGAGTATCTAGCTTTTTTGCTCCAACCAGTGAAGTTGTAACTCATTAATTTCTGCAATGATCCCACAAGTTATTTAACCTCAAGAAGAATGTTTTACACAAAGAATCTGTTCAATGTCCTTTTTGCTAAGAAGCTCCTTTGCAGAAGTATTTCATTTATCCAATTAGAAGACCAACTGCAAATAAGGCCCACTTTTTCCTCAACTAATCTCAGGAAATGAGCTTCAGTTCATCCAAATTTGTGCAGTTTTTGTCAAGTTTGTAATTAGTTGCCAGCTTAATTTTGAAAAATGAAAATATGCAGTGGGACCAAAAGATACTCCAATGGAACATGTGCTAGAAAGGACGTATGATGCCAAGGCTGGAATCGGCATGCCTGATCTTTAGGGGACTTAACTAAAGATGCAATTCAATTTCGGTAGAAGCATTGATCAAGTTCTTTTGTTACCCTTTTTGAACTAAATGAATAATTACCCTTGGATTGGAAGAGAGATGGTTTTGTTTGAATACTGTGTATGTTTTATTGGGTTTCTATAAGTGCGTGTTCAGTTTTTTCGTAAGAGAAATATAAGGGCCTGATGTTCTGTGATTTTTACTTTAGGATGAAAATGACATGTAAGAAAGAAAGGATGATGGGGATTATAAATTCAGGATCCTGGCGCAGAAGACGGACGCCACGAACCCTGTACTTGTTGCCTTACAATGATTTGACCAAATTATAATGCCTTTTTTTTTCCTTTTTTATTTTCTCAGCATTGTGGTCTTTTATGCACTGTTGATTGAAGCGTATTTGGTTTGTTCGGACAGTTACATAATGCTTAAATGGGTAAAATAAGATGTAATTGCAAAACTGTGAAAATCATAATTGTTAGGCGTGTCACAGTTTCACAACATATACCGAAGCCACAACTATATAAGCCAAACCATCACCCGAGGTTATAGGTATGGAATATACACCACTGGTTTACCATACACACTCAGATTGCCATGATAATATATGCACGAAATATACAATAATAGCGGATATGCAATGAATGCTTTCCTGGACGATAACTCCATTATGAAATGAAAAACAAAAGATAATATATGAAGGAAAAAGGAAAAAACTGACAGATCAACCAGTAGATGGCAAGCTTATTTACTTTTTTGAGATGAAACCGGCACTACTGACTATATAAAAGAGCACCCAACAATTGGAACTACTTTATTTTGAGACTTGGTTAATAATCGCTCTCTTTCTACCTATCTGAACCTCACTTCAGTTACTGCTGTTTCTCTTGAAACATCTCTGATCCTTTATATGCTGCTCTTATATAGAAATTTCAGTTTCCAATCGCTATAAATCAGCAACCTCTTGCATGCTCTCTCCTCAATTCCTCTCTATTCAGCATCCTTTTACATGTTCTCTCCTTAATCCCTTTTAAACCCGTTCCTTGCATTTCTCCAATACCTCAATTTGTTATTAGCTCTCTCTCTGTCTTGTTGGATTCATAAAGATCTCAGGTATCTCAGGATAATGGAGCCTCTAAGCATTGTCACATTCACAGGCACGTTGATCGGCCCGATAGGGTTTCTCATCTACCGTATGAAATCATGCTTCGGCGTTTTTGGACGGCTTATTGACTGCCTGAAGCACCCTCATCCCCCTCCTCAAAGGCCAGTTGTCGCACCATGGAAGAGGCAAGGACACGAGCAGGATTAAATTTGTGTGTCTAATTAAATCACAGCTTGAAGGTTAAAGTTTTCGGATGTAACGTCAGGAAGAATTGATTTTAAATATAAGAATGTATGCTGATGCAGTTGCAAAACATGTATTTTTGTTTCCAACTTATGGAATTTTTAATGAGATGGAAATTTACATAAATTACTACGGTCTCTTAGATTCCATCTTTGACGATTTTTGGTGAGGTGCCAAATGACCTTAAGATTGGGATTTTATTTCTCTTATTGGGCCTAGATAACTGATTATTAAAACTATTCTTTAAAAAATTATTTCCCACGAGATTGAATTTTTGATATTGACACTTAAAAGATTGTTCAAGGAAAATAAATGCAAGTGTACTAAAAGGTAGCGGAAAGCGATAAACCGGGCTTTGGTTTAAAAAAAAAAAACTGGTTGCGTGATGCGTCTGACATGGATTTTGCAGCAATTTATGTAGCCATTAATCTGTTTTCTTGACATTTATTCTGAGGTATCACCGCGTTTTGTAGAAATTCTCACAGCAACCGAAATTTTGAAGACTGTCTTTAATAAGATACAATTTCTGTCGATTACTTATTGTCGTTAACAAACTGAGAGACAAGTGGTACTTTTTTTGCTATTTCAACAAAATTAAGTCAGTAAAAACCCAATAAAATGTATCTTGCGTATTATTTGCGCTCGTTTTATTGAATCGCTTTGAACTCGTTTTAAATTGTGTACTTAAGTCAGAAAATAGCATCCAATAAAACGTACAAATACATAATTCTGGGCCAATTAGTTGTTTTTTTTTCAAAATAATAAAGCAAGTTTCTGAACTTCCAAAATTCTAAATAGATGAAAGTCTCATGCACCATCACTTCCTTACCCATATCGTTTGCAGTCTTATTTAGTTGTCCTGCGTCACTTCAATTAAAGGCCATCATTACTTTTGCTGATTCAGCCTCTATCTTGGCACTCTGCATGATTGCATGAAAGAACAGTTTCAGCCTCCCGATCTAATAAATCGCATAAATTCTCAGTTTTCTCGCTAAATTATCTTCTAAGCTGTTAGCTGAACTGTGACAACGGAAACTTGGAGAGGTTGCGTCAACAAACCATAAGGTGCTGTTAGTGTAAACTCAAAAGGTGGCATGTCGGCATTGGTGTGAACCAAATGATGGTCAAAAGTCAAACATTGTGGGTAGCAAATTTGGAATTGAAATTGATATGTGCCAAATTAAAATGAGCTGGATTTTAATGGATGTCGGTTAGGATTAGAAGGGAAATGGCGGTTCAAGAATAGTATAAATAGGACCATATACTTGTAATGAGAATTGATATATTAGAAACATATTGTAATTGAGAGAGTGATATTGTAATAGAGAGAAGAGATATTGTAATTGAGTGATATGAGTAATTGTAATTAGAGATTGAGTGAGAAATATATTAGAAATCCCATTGAAATTTGTGTCTATTTGAATTCTATTTGTAACAAATTGGTATCAGAGCCTTGTCGAGTGCCTCGTTCAAATGGCAACTAGAAATCTGAATATCTCATTTCAATACCCGATCCTAACCAAAACCAATTATGATCAATGGTCGTTGCGAATGAAGGCTATTATTGGTGCTCATGGCCTCTGGAACATCGTCGAGAATGGCGTTGAAGAACCGGAAGATGAAACCCGACTCACAATAGCAAAGTTGAATGCTTTGCAGAAGAAAAAAAGTGGAGATCAATGCACGCTGAGTATCATCCATCAAGGATTGGATGACGATATGTTCGAGAAGATCGCCAATGAGACAAGTTCTAAAGATGCATGGGAAATTCTGAGAAATTCGGTGGTTGGAGTTGACAAAGTGAAGAAGGTTCGACTCCAAACTCTAAGAGCCGAGTTTGAGACAATTATGATGAAGCAGAATGAGTCCGTAGGAGATTATTTCACTCGAGTGTTGGCTATAATTAATCAAATGAAGAGGCTTGGCGAGAAGATGGAAGATGTAAGAGTCGTAGAAAAAATACTACGGTCTCTCAATTCAAAGTTTAGCCATGTGGTGGTGGCAATTGAAGAATCGAAGGACACGGAGTCCATGACGATCGATGAGTTGAATGGTTTGTTAATAGCCCATGAAGAGAGAATGAAGAGAATTCAACAAGAGTCTCTTGAAGAGGCGTTGCAAGTAAAAGCAACAATTAAAGAAGAAGATATTGCGAATGATCGATACGATCGTCAAAGAAGAGAAGACGGTAGAGGAGGCCATGGTTATGGTCAAAGTAGAGGTCGAGGTTATCGACAAGAAGAAGAACACAATAAAGAAGAAAGAAGCCAACAGAACTGGCGTGGTAGAGGAAGAGGACATGGTCGAGGAAGAGGTGGCCGTGGATACCGTCCCGACGTTGACTGTTATAACTGCGGTCGATACGGGCATTATGCGCGAGATTGTCGATTGCCAAAGAAGATTGAAGAAAATACAAATCTTATTCAAGAAGAAGAGGGGAATGATGATAATGTTCTCATGATGACATGCGACAATATTATTTCAAATGACAGTTTGATCGACAAAGCCTCAATATGGCATTTGAGGTTCAGACATCTAAATGGTGATAACTTAAATGAGCTAGCAAAGAAGCGCATGGTTCATGGTTTACCCGACATAGATTATCCCAAACAATTTTGCGAAGGATGTGTACTCGGCAAGCAAACAAGAAACTCGTTTCCTAAAAGTGCAGAGTATCGTGCGAAGAGAATTCTCGACTTGGTACACACCGACATATGCGGTCCGATCACACCCAAATCATTTGGAGAAAAGAGGTATTTTATTACTTTTATTGATGATTATACAAGAAAGACGTGGGTGTACTTTCTTAAAGAGAAATCTGAAGCACTAGAAGTATTTAAGAAATTTAAGACAATGGTTGAAAAGAGGACCGGCCATTATATTAAAGCATTGCGGTCGGATAGAGGTGGTGAGTATGTGTCAACTGCCTTCACAAATTTCTGCGACGAACACGGCATAAGGAGATTCCTGACAGCTCCCTACTCGCCTCAACAAAACGGTGTAGCAGAAAGAAAGAATCGAACTATTCTCGACATGGTTCGGTCGATGTTGAAGAGCAAAAATATGCCAAAAGAATTTTGGGCAGAAGCAGTGCGATGCGCCGTCTATATACAAAATCGAAGTTCTCATGCGAGATTGAAGGATAAAACACCACAAGAAGCTTGGAGCGGAATCAAGCCAACGGTATCGCATCTCAAGGTATTTGGTAGCGTGGCCTATGCACGCGTACCAGATCAAAGAAGAACCAAATTAGATGATAAAAGCAAGAAGTATGTGTTCATTGGATATGACGAGAAGACGAAGGCTTTCAGACTATGTGATCCTATTGAAAAGAAGGTGATTACTAGCAGAGATGTGCAAATAAACGAAGAAAGTGTATGGGATTGGAACAATAAAAAAGAGACAATCAATGAAGATAACGAAAGTGATGTGTCAGCCTCTACGCCGACAATAACAAATACAAGTCATGATAGCTCCGATGATGAAGATGAGCCAAGACAACCAGGAATGAGAAGTCTACAAGAGTTATACGACTCAACATGTGAGGCACAATTGGTATGTCTTTCGGCGAATGTCGAACATATTAATTTTAAAGAGCAAACGAGAAATAAGAAAGAGAAAGCTACGAGCATGAAGACAGTTTGACCTCTCATATGGCAAAAGAAATATTCAAAAGATATTGAAAGTTGGAGCAGGATGGACGACCGTAACCGCATGTCAAGACGTATGAAGTTCAGTTCAGAGCAGTCAACATTTGAGGGAGGACGTCGAGTAGATGCTAGAAAATATCGACGAAAGAAATTTGAGTTTAAGGGAGGAATTTGTTAGTGTAAACTCAAAAGGTGGCATGTCGGCATTGGTGTGAACCAAATGATGGTCAAAAGTCAAACATTGTGGGTAGCAAATTTGGAATTGAAATTGATTTGTGCCAAATTAAAATGAGCTGGATTTTAATGGATGTCGGTTAGGATTAGAAGAGAAATGGCGGTTCAAGAATAGTATAAATAGGACCATATACTTGTAATGAGAATTGATATATTAGAAACATATTGTAATTGAGAGAGTGATATTGTAATAGAGAGAAGAGATATTGTAATTGAGTGATATGAGTAATTGTAATTAGAGATTGAGTGAGAAATATATTAGAAATCCCATTGAAATTTGTGTCTATTTGAATTCTATTTGTAACAGGTGCTAGTCGACCCAACTAGTGAAAAGATTATAGAACTTAAAAAAAAAGAAGGATCATCTAAAATATTATAAATATATCAGAACCGCAAATCCACATTCAGCGACTAATTTAAATCTTTTATAAAGTGCCAAGCACCAATAACTCGAAACTTCTGGATGAAAGTTGAAAGGCTAAGCAATGTAAGATAATTTGTGTCCTGTACTGTTAGTGATATTAGTAAGGAACTGTTCCAACAAAATGGGGAACAACAAAAGAACAGAATTAGAAAATAGAACAGTAAGGTACCGTCTCAACAAAATCTACTCAGTTTACAAAACAAAGGATACTCAAAACAATTGCCACTTACCTAGTTGCTTCACTTTCCTTTTTTTTTTTATAAAGAAAAAGAACTAAAAACTTTATTTTATTATGAAAAGCAGTCTTTCAGCAGCATATATTGACAAGATCCTGTTATTGGTATATAGCAAAAATACTCATTTCTCAAGCTTAAGGAACAATACTGTAGTACATCAAACTAGCATTCAACTAAAGAAGTACTAGAGCAAACACAAGAAATTCGCAGAACATCTCAAGAGTAGCAACATAACTAATTCTTGACTAAATTCTTTATCATTCTCTATGCAACGAGATAAAATTAAGGTCTATATTAAGATCTTCGGTACAAATTACAAAATTACAACAGGAATTACATACATGCATTCTTTAATGCCACAATAAACTATCCTACAGGTTCTACAACATATCCTGACAATGAAATATCAGGATTTACACATTAAGGATTAAGGGCTTTTTACTGATAATAAAAAGGCAGAACTGCAAGATAACTATCAAAATACCCCTTTTAACTGGTTTTGTATGTAAAACCAAAGTCTTACCTAGATTTTGTATATGTTAAGATAACATAAGATATACCCCCCTGAAGTACTAAATATCCCTTAAGTCCCATCAAAATTCCATGTATCCCAAATACCCCATAAATACTGAAAAACTTTCACCAAAAACCTTCAAAAGGCATTTAGGTTTTACAAGAAAAATAACTTCCAGGGGAATAAGCGAAATCCATGACTCTGTTAGGATATATGTATTAAAATAATATGCTTTTATAAGAAATTGCACAAGTGCTTCTGGGAAAACCTCAATGCATTATGAATACCCCGCAACAAGAAATTTGAGTTATCACCCCTTGAAACATAATAATATTGCCCATACCTTCCCATTTCCAATCTTTTTTAAATAAAGGTGCCAAACTAACCCTTCGTTTGTTATAAAGAGACAGAAGAAATGTCTCAGGATGACAACATGGCATGTATAAAATTATATCATATTTCCAACTACCTTGTAGGGGCATTCATAATGAATAGAGATTTTTCAGACGCACATATAGTATTTAATTCTCTAACTATCTAATATTTTGAGCCCATTGACCGAGTGAGAGATCCCATTGATGTCCCCAAACTTGTGCATCTCTGACTCAATGGTCTTCACGATTAGAGTCTCGTCTGTATCTGGTGGAGGCACATCTACATGGAAGGATCCATGTTTAATAGGTCCAACTGGGTTGACGTACGAGGCCTGTTGCTTGATAAAGTTATAAAGCTCTTGGTGGAAGGGGTGGTCCAGGGAGAAACAGCTCCTGTTTTCTGATGAATCATAGTGGGCTGAACCTGACCCGGACCCGGAACCATCTCTCTTGCAGAAATGGGGCAGCGATTCATAATCCATTATCTGCATATTTTATTTGAAAATTTTCAAGATGAAGTTAAGAATGAATAAAACAAGAAAGAGCAATATAGACTAAAGCCTTCCTGTTTTTTGTTTGATATTTTCTTTGTTTGGCATATTCCATGCTTGATTGCTCAATTGAGGGTGACTTACTGACTTTAGGTTAATTTCAGAATCAAGGAAAGTTGAAGCTCAAGGAAGGTTCAGCATTATGACCCAAGGGGCTATAGGGCTAATTGAGGTTAAATTACATGACAGATGGTATAACATGGTCATATGCCAGCTAAAATGCAAGTACTTCACAAACAGATCAGCAATGGTAGCATACCCATCAATCTGATCTTGACCTACATCTACAAGCGAAATTTGATACCTTCGCTACTAAAAGAAACCATGTTGTCCTTGCTAGATATATATCAGTTATTTTAAATTAAAAAAATCACAGATGCAAAATTCACCTTCAACAGTTCATCTCTGCCGTTTCCTGATAAGACTTTGACTTTCTTCCGGGTTCTCTCTTGCAAAAGAGGTTTCACAACCTATCAGTAGTTCCCATCCATGACATTATTATATATTAAAAAGCAAAATAAATTTATAACGTGCAACAACAAGAGCAATCCAGCAAAAAAAGTAAACAAAAATACAAAAATGGCAACAAATTACATAATCTGACCCCAAATTCTTCATCAATTCCAAGGTTGCCATCCTTGTTTGAAATGGTAAATTTGAAATTTTACATCACTTTAATATGTGCAATAAACAATTTATTAACCTACTATGGAAATAAATAAACTTACTTTCCAACATGCTGAGAATATGTAAGGAGCATTAACTATGTAATAAGTCTCCGTCTTTTCGGGATAATTTAAGTCATCAACTGTAGATATCATGGTCAATAACTGCACCAACACAATCAAATTAATTTCATATTTACATACAAAAATAGAATAAAGGGTGTTGACACAGACTTTTTAATTAAAGCAGAATTAAAAGGACTCTTTCCAAAGGAATATGAATTGTACATCAGCTGATATGTATAGGCGATTAAATTTAAACAGCAACAACTGCAAGCAAATAATGCAACATGAGGTTGTGATTGAGTCCTAATGCCAACAGAAGGCAACATTAGTCAATGGGTAGTGGATGAAGTCATGATAATGTCACTGATGGTACATGGGAAAAAGTTCTTGTAATTCTAGCAGCTTTAAGAAAATGAACACAACACAATGTTTTATTCCATACCTTAATTTGGCTAAGAGCTGATAGCTTGAGGCCAGTCATGTCTAAGACTTTCAAGCATGTCACTATCTTTTTGTTATACCTCTTACATGCCCCTGGCTGTTGTCAATATACAGTGTTAAAAAATAATACGCACCTCATTTGTTTTGTTAATCAGGGCTCCAGCCCAGTCAAAAAAAATAAATAAATAAAAATACTAGCAAATAAGCATTATATGAAGGAAATGTGTATTTGTGTTCATACACAGTGAAATTATATACTGCACAACTTCATGTGCTTTGCTCTCGTGCATTTTATATGTCAGCACTCAGCATATTCATGTTTGACTGGGCTATCAGCCTGATGGTTAAGCACGTGTTATCTATATTTTCTGATTGAATGAATTTTTTTTTTTTGAGAAACATGAAAGGTTTTCAATCTTTTCATTATTATTTTCTCAAAAAAAAATTAAGAAAAGATATGAAGAAATATATACCAGCACTATACGATCCCGATATTCATTTATCTGTATATGTGATTGCACATAGTAGTGGACCTAGCATAAAAATAGAAACATATAGAACAAACATAAGAATCATGTATAGCTTACATGGAAACAGTGTTTAGGAGTTTCAGATATCCGTGCCATTTAATAATGACTATATAGTAAGACAATATAATGGAAAATATAACAAAGGTATCATTTTCGAGAACCATCAAACAATGACAAAGATGGAGGATAACTCACTGATGCTTTGTCAAATGTGCTGAGCCCAACACCAAGAGCAAAAACAGGATGCCCCTAATTTAATATAAAAAATAAACGAGAAATAACTTAAAGGTTAGTAGTTTTTAAATTTGATTGTCATATGGCTTTGTCTGCACTCACAAATATATACCCCCTGTTTAACTTTACCATATAGTACTTGCAACCTAGCTATAATATGAGACAGAACCAAAAGGAATATTCCACACATCACTAACAATTTTGTCTGCCTTCCTAAGATGACCCATCCCATCCTTTATGTGAGGTTACATATCCATTCCAGATAGTAGCGGATGTGCTAAATTTACTTATTACAGAAAAATCTCAACAGTAGTCTTCTTTTTCAGTCACTCTCGAGAATATGTTAATTTCATAAAAGAAATCCACAGTATTTTTCTTTTAGTTGTCCACTTGCAGTTAACCTATCTAATATTATTTTGGATCAGGAATGTTACCATACAAAGGCCAGGAAATATTAGCATTACTGGAACAATCTAAGTGAGGATCAGTGACTACAAAATATAGGTATAAATTGATCTTATTCAAGCATGAACATTTACCTCCTTTGTATATCCTGACATACCAATCAGTTGTGAATCTCGTACTGATCTGTACAAATCAACCGGTACAATAGGTTTCTGTCAAAGGAAAAGTTCAAAGAAAAATGGTCACAAATAAAATAATAGCATGGCTTCCCTAACTCACATATCATAAACAATGGAAATCAGCATTTCTACCAGATCTGGCCAGTACAGTATCATCTACTGAAGCAAACCATAACAAAATAAAATTGCAAATCAAACCATTAACCCAACAGTGCAAGACCAAACCACAGATGTTATGGCCTTCAATCACACAGTATTTTTTTTTAAAAGTTCAAAATGAAAGTGTAACTTACTGATAAGATGTTGTCGATCTCATTTTGAATCCTCCAGTTGAGGCAATCCATCAGCTGTCAATTTCCATAGAATATATATGGATGGGGATTAAATTTTTTTTCAAAAAGAAAAAGTAAGAAAAAATTCTTGAGTGCAAAAAGAATTACCATTTTATGGGCTTTAGAAACACTCCCTTCCCTGGCCCGAAGAAACCGTGCAAGTGTTTCATTTTGATATCCTTGATGGACATTCTGTCGAATTTAATACTTTAGTAAAATATGTAGGATTACATTACACATCTGTACTAAAACATAGCAACCTCTGGCACATGAGTATAAACAGGAAAAAAAGTGCTGCATACATACATGGGTGCATGAAAATGTGTAAATTCAGTTGCAACTGCCCTAAAATTGCATAATGTTTTTATTATAGAATGACAAAAGCTTATGACCAGTGTGAAGCTTTCAGGGCATAACAACAGCATAGACATGAGCTAACAGCCTCATAGATGAAGTAGAAATGGGTCAACATACTATTATACAAGTAACATGCATCCTGTATAAGATAGATGCATCCACTAATTGTAGCATAATAGTAAAAGACACACCGCAACAAACAACGAAAGGAATGCAAATTGAAGGGATGCATTGAAAAATGCTAAGGGAATCTATATCATGAAGAAACCTTGAAAATATATTACAATGGATTAGGCTTTATCTATCTCAGGCATTAATAAAGAGAAGATAATATATGCTAACACTAGCGACCCTCTTCAGAGAACATAATATATTCGTTAGCACAGAAAAAATCAGCAATTAAGAGTAGAAAATTGTTCTCTCTCCCTCTATTATTATTATTTTTTCCCCCTCTTGGGGCCTTTGTTGATTGATATCACTGATCTTCAAGCCTTGTGGGGGCTACTTGACTTGGTTGTGCATGGATCTCACGAGAAAATTAATACAATGCAGAGAGAACCAATCAAAAATCTTGCTGACAGCCAACAAATTTTTTTAAAAAAATTGGAAAGTTTTTTAAATTATTTTGTTTACCCAAATTAGGTGCCAGTGCGGCTTAGTTTTTTTATAGTTAATGCTTACAACACGACACTGAAAGTTCACAAGTCAAATTTCCTTCAACACGCTAATTTATGAAAATAACAAAAATTAAAGACTTCATCAAAGAGAATTTTAGGTTTCATTCAAAAGATCGATACTTTGGCACGATACAAGCGAAGAAACCAAATGTTCCGCAATAAACTGAGATTCGAAACAGAAACTGTGCAGATCTAATAAAATTTCAAAAGTTCAAGCCCTATACCTGAAATGTGTTCTTGAGTGGTTCCTCCACTGCATCAAATTAAGCAAAAACAAAACCACAAACAAAAAAGGAAGAAGAATTTTCAGATTATCACAAGTATAAATAGAATCTAAATTAGGAAAGCATAAATGGAAATTTACATACATTCCTCCATAAGTGCTGAGAGTTGCTTAATAGAATCTGGCGAGGCCAACCCCATTCTGATCTGGGAAAAATTGATGATGATTACGAATTATTTTATCGCTAATTTGTAGAATGTTAGGGGCTTGTGCGAAATCAAGAGATGGCAGGATCTCTAAGTCGCTCCCTCCCTCCCGGACTGCAGAGTTGCTACACTGTCTACTTTTCTATGGTAAGAGAAAGACTTGAAAACTACCAAATTTGACAAGTTATATTAAATTGGTTCCTTTTTAGTTGCGCCCTCTTAAAGTTATGTTTTTGTGATGTGTTATTTTTGTAAACTTTTATTTTCGTAAATAACCTATGTACGCATCAAATGCTTGGTGGGGACGTGGGGTGGTGCTTATGTAATCTGTGCCTTTTGAAGAATATTCCTACCAAGGAATATACTTCCTTTTCCTTTTTTAAGAGATTAAATTTTTACATAATATCTTTATTTAAAAAACTTCATAATTCAGAATTATTTATAAGTAAAAAAATTAATCTTTTAGATGGATTTATATTAATTTTGATATCAACCCATAAACATATTGTTTATAATATTTTAAATTTTATTTTAGTTGACATAAAATTTGCAAAAATTTATTTATATGGCCAATCATCAAACGTAAAGTTTTCAAGTTTTTAATTTCTATTAAATCAAATCATAATCTCAAAATTTTTTATGCGTGTGTAGTGAACGCAATTGAGAACATCAAATAGTTTTGAAGCGAAACTTCAATAATAAAAGAATTCATGATATTCAATATTTGTCTTGTCAGGTATATTAAAATTAATAATTTGAGTTGTCATTCAATGTCTTTAAAAAGTTAATTTCACGAACTTATTAATGACTGTTAAATTATGTATACTTTATTTAGGATAAAAGTTTTTTATTATTGGATATGTAATCTTTCGAAATTGTATATTTTCCGTTGACATTCCAAAAAGTTAGTATATATGCTGTCATAATCTTTTTTTTTTGATAACTTGACAGTGGCTGTCAAGGAAAAAAAGAAAAAATAAAAATAAAAAACCTTAAACAAGCACCTAACAAAAGGAATTAGAAAAGAAAACAAAGAACAATATGCTGTCATAATCAACGGCCTAAATATCATACTGAATTTAAAATTGATGCAAATTTTAGAGACTTTCGGTGATTGCTATCTTAGTAAATTGATTTCTAAAATAGATACCAAGTGTACACCGCATGTAAATAAAAGTCAATGACCAAAAATACTTATATAAATTTGTTGGGACATCTTTGTTTGATTCTCAGTCACATCACCGAGTTGGATGCCTGACGGGGATTGGCGAATTGCCAGCGTCTTAAAAAAAAAAGGTTAAGAGAGTATAGTATCCATGTAAAATTGTTTAGCCATGATTTTGGAAGGATTGATGGATAAAGTAATAATTCTTTTCGTTTATTTTATTGTTGCTGATGATGGCATTGAACGCGATGTTAGGCTATCCGCAGGCCGCAGCCAGCTTTTTGTTTTTATTATCTTTTGCAAAAAGCTTTTTCGAAGGTCATCTTTTGCAGGAAAAAAAAATTACAATTTGAAGTGACTGACTACTAAAAAATTCAGTCCTCTCTCACTCTTTCTCCGGCAAAATATTGAATTAAAAAAAAAATTGTTTATAATATCAGAAAAGTCCTCTCGTTGGTAAAATATCGAATTTCAACAATACTATTTTTCTCACTATCTAGTTTGTCCAAAAAAAACAATACTATTTTTCTAATAGATATCTTCTATTTGTACTCCTTTTATAGCGCCGGAAAATTTTGGTCACTATAACAAATAGCAAGCTTTTTTCTATTTTTTTGTGAGCGCCAGATTTGTCCTTTCTGTTGAAGTCCCTGGATGAAAAGAAAATAAAACATGGTCATGCTCCATAGTCAAAAATTTGAATTTATTGCGGGGCTGACGTTTTTGTATTGCGGTGTATCAAGCTGCTCACACTCGACACTCGACAGACGTGTTTTTGTTTTTTTATAGATTTTACTTTTGTAAATTGCGGGCTAAGCTTATTGCAGATGATATTTTCAACGTACACGTCAGACTTCCTATTACTGATGGAGTGGTGTGAGGGGGATATTTCTGTCGCCGGTGCCATTTAATTATCAGATAAAGTGGGAACTTTAAACATCTTTATTATTATTACTATTTAAGACGGAACTTTTACACATAACTAGGCTTCTCATCGCGCTTCGCGCGATGAAGTTTTCCTACAGTTTATGGTGAAAAAGGTTTGTAGTATGTTCATTGTTATGGTCAATTGATTGAGCATCTAATTCTTGTTGTTGGTAATTTTTTCCCGCCTTTTTTTGTGCGTATAGTCAGTGAGAGTGGTTTTGGTGTTTATGTTCATTGACTGCAATATTATTTTCCTTGATGAAATTTTATTTTCGAAATGTCATTTATATAAATTAAAATAAAAGAGCGCAAATTAAATTAAAAATTACATTAATAATAAACGAGACACACTAAATTTAAATAAATATCGTAAATAACTAAACAAAAAATATAGCCATATATATTTAAACATCCAAAATAAAAATCTATGTCATTTGATTATTTCTATATGCGGCAATTAAACGAATAACAATAGACATATCGAAAAAATTTATAAAATAAATTGTATTAAAATGTTATGTCTTTTAGAAAGTAAAAAATGACATCAAATCGAAAATATTGATAAAAGAATATTAAAATTTCAAATTTAAAAATATATTAGTATATCCTTGCAATTTTCTGAGAATATCATGAAATTTGAGGAAAAAATGATATGAAAAATACTTTTAAACAATCTAACAAAATAACCAAGATTGAGGTGCCAAGATAAAATTTTAAAAAAAAGTTTATGGGGCTACTCAAAAACCAATTGTCTTTCTTTTCATCTTTCGTCGATTTTTTTTTTCAATTAAGAATGTTCAAAAACATGGAAGATACAATTAATCATGTTAAAAAAAACATAGTTGATTGGAGCTAACCACATAAGAGAATACACAAATAAAGCCACAAAAGATCCGAAAAAATTACATGGGTCTCTTTTCATGCTAGCTATTTTTATGCAACCAATACTGTGTGGTCTTCTGCGTTGTATATAAATCAAAATTTGTAATAGATGCATTATAGAAGCAAGCACACAAAACAGTCGCATAAAATCGAAAAAATCAAGTTTGGGGTACTGTAGAATAAGGGAGCCGGAAATGAAGGATTTATAGATGTTATGTTTAGAGTTATTTATTTTTTCTGGATACACTAGATAGTGATTAGTGACTATCTAGAAAGGAGAAAAACCAAAATAGAATACAAGGAAAGTCAAAGACTAAAGCAAAAAAAAAATGTTTAGAGTTATTTATAATAGCGATTTCGTATGTTCGGTACTTTGGTGTGTAATTTCTGCATCGATATGCATTTTAATGAATAGCTTAGGCCTTTTTTTTTTGGTTTCTGCATTTTTATAGTTAGTATAGTACTTTATTTCTTAATAGAATAATGACTTAGATTGTTCTCTTCCATTGTAAATGTTTTTCTGCTATCGCCAAACAAGTCTTTAAAAAGGACTTTGTTCTTTATTATTATTACTATTATTCCTCTTTTATATTATTATTATTATTATTATTATTATAAGTAGTCATGTGCCATTAATTATTTGAGCACGTTCTACGAAATTGATTGGACATATGTTCGACGAATTAAGATACTGTCAAAGTACCTCAACAATGAACATGGTACAAAGTAAATTCGAAAAAAAAAAAAAAAGACACCGACAAATAGTAGTTCTTGACAGATCTATTGTGGCATTTTTATTTTTATTTTTTTTGGGGGCAGTTCTATTGTGGCATTTTCATAACAAGTTGTTAACTGCTCCGTGGCCCTTGGGCCACGGTGGACCGCAGCCCTCTTATTAACATCTCATGTTTAATTCTTATCTTTCAAAGCTATTTCATTCTAAAATATACTACTTCGCATTTTGTTTACTTCAACTATAAATATTGTTTATCGAATTTCATTCGACTCTCTGTGCAATCTCCCTTACACTTTGTCATTGCAATTAATGTATATTTTTCAGTATTCATTCTTCGTACGGTAACTGTAAATAGGGACAACATATTTTTTTATTTTCTTTATACAATCCTTTTGTACATTTTTGTTAGTGACTTTCTTCCATTAATTGGTTTTTCAGCTCGATTTGAGCGCTATTTTTTTTTCAAAATCTGGTAAATGTAAAATTATAAATTGAATTTCTACGGAAATAATAAACAAATCTTGGAAATTCAGAATGGGAGATATGAAATCTCGGTCATATTCATCTCCAGTTGAATGGAAATAAATGTAGACCGGAATTTAAAATTTTAGCCCTTACAACGGTTGATACTTGACAATCCGACTGTCGAAGGGCCGAATATAAAATTCGAACATTTTTCTTATGCTAGGAGTTTAAAATAAAGTCGACGATATCAAATCCGTCCCAAGTTCGTTTATCTTTTACGTTATAGGTGTTAGCGACGAACTATTATGAAACGATATTTTTAGTATTTATAATCGTCGTGTACAAAAATGCTGCATAATATTTTAATTTAATATTTGTTGTTATCGGAATTTGAGCGTTCTAATAATTTTACTATGTGGGTTTACATTAATGTTAGTACTTTCAAAATATATATTATATAGTCTCGGTTGCATAAAGTCAAATTTTAATACATTAATCTATAGACCTACCGACAAAATATGATATTAGTCTATTACACGTGTCTCGTGTCTTCTGCGGATGGTTTTTTCAGTAGCATTCCAAATTTGACAACAAAATGGAGGGACGCAGACCCAGAGAAACTAAAAACAAGTGGAGATTGTCTGCAGTATTCGCCAACAAATTATTTCCAAGAAATCTGTTTGTGGCTCTGCGCATCTTGTGCTTTATTTTCTGAAAACGAAATTCAGTGACCTATAAAAACCTATGATCCTGCGAAGCCAAATCTGCACAACACCCATGTCGCGCAGGAATTGTGAGAAAATAACGTGATGGGTGTTCCGTGAGATCAAATCGAACGGCTCGAATTGTGATGGGTGTTCCGTGAATTATACCAGATTGATAGGTCCGAAAAAATGAACCGTGAGATCAAATCGAACGGCTCGAATTATGCGTGGCACTCGTGTCACGTGGCAGCGGATAAGGATTATGATTCTGCAAAGAAATTTTCTTTTGGACACCAAGGTTGCATCATTTTTTCTTTCTATTACATTTACGCCTCCATGGTGTATCAAATGCTTCAAACTTATTTTTTGATTGCTTTATTAAAATTTAGAAGTTAATCATTACACATTAATCTTGTTAAATTTAACTATTGATATATTTTAGTATAATTTTTGTAAACTTTAGACTACAATTTGTTCTCGATTGAGAGACCATAATATAAATGTATTAGAATTAATTTATCATAATTAATAATATTTATTAATTTTATTTTTTAATCAAGTATCAAATGAATTCCAAAATTTACAAAAATTATATGAAAATATATCGCTCCCTAAATTGAATTAAGATCCGGAACCCTCCTCTTTATGACATTTGGGTTGCGACAGATCTAAAGTTAACAAAATAGATTAAAATGGAATATAATTTTTTTAATCATATATATATATTTATTGTTATTTTTTATGTTATATCGGTATTTATTTTTTACCCTATATTTTGATATTATATTGTTATATTTATTTTAACATATTAGATCCCTATATAAAAAATAAAAAATATAAAGTCAACTCTATTATTGACCTTTATAATTACAAAATATATTGTCGATACAATTCTATAATGTAATTATCAACAGATCTATTATATTGAATCCGGTTGAAAACATTTCTGACTATGTCTGCCTATGCATTTAGGTTGTGTCTCTTTTATATTGATAAAAGGACCAATCTAGGCTTTGCAATTATTGATAGAATTACAAAAAGTTATAACACACTGGTTAGAGTTTTCATCTTTTTTTTTCCCATCCGAACAGAATAAAAATATATTGGCGGTGATGGTAATGGAAAACATTATCCTTGGCACATCTGGAATATTAGATAAGATAAAGACGCAAGATTTTCCACTATCCATCTACATTTCGTCACAATACTGTAATAGTACTTTCATCGACACCATTCGCTGTGTTTTATCAGCATTTTTGCTTTTTTGACAGTTCAATGAGTCTATGGCTTTGCAGATTCTGGATGAATAGACTTGGTGTTGGTGAAGTATGAACCGTGCGTCTATATCTGGGCGCTTTTTTTTATATAGTTCTTTTGTCTTATTGTAGTACAGAGTTGCGGTTATTATCACTACGTCTAGCGCGTAATGTTTAGAAATAAATTTGTTAAAAAAATTGGACCAACTAAAATTTAAAATACAATAGGGGTCCTATTGAAAAGTTGGAAAAAAAATGAAAAGAGGCGGAGCCATTTTTTGTCCAAGCCCCTAAGCCGCATTTCATTTTTTTTTTAATCATTTTGTGATGTCTGTGGGATAAACTCTACGGCAACTGTGCAGCCAGTTGCAACCACAGTGACCCATTCAACCCGCTACATATAACACCACAAAATTCTGATACGCTAATTTTAAATCTCATGACCCGGACTGAAAATTAAATTTTATTTTCTAAATCAAAACACGACACTATACGGCACGACATAGAGGCAACACGAAATGACAAGACACAGTTACGGATATTAATTTCAAACATGTGTATGTTGTAGATTTCATTTCCAATGACGCTATTGTTTAGCCAATAGAACTATTTTTCATATGAAAATTAAAATAAAAAACATATATTTTAATTTAATTATTATAAAGCATGTTTATTTTCTTAATTTTTGACATATATCATGAACAATTATTTTAATTCCGTAAATTAATTTTATTTATATTAAGAAGTTAAACGTGTCTGAACATGTCATGCCACAACACATCTAAAGAAGACATAATGAATGTTCGTGTATCGCTTCTATCCCTTAAAATTTATATATGATACGATACGATACGTGAAACATTTAGACATGACACATCACAAAATATAGACACGACACATCTGACACGACATAGTAGAGTACGTATTAAAAACACTAGCGACACTAGCAGCAGAGATGACATGACGATCTTAAGCTCAACCAATAATTCCATCTCTCCCGTCCTAAAAAAAAGTTTAACAAAAAATTCACTGCAAACTACTTAAGTTTGGATATTCAACCATATCATATCTTAACCAAAAAAGAAAAGAAAAGAAAAAAGCAGTGGCGGAGCCAGTAGGGGGGCAAAGGGGGGCCTGCCCCCCCAAGATTTTAAAACTGTGTGAACAGCTTTTAAATTATACATTCAATTTTATTAATATATAACATATTTCACCCCTAATAAAAAGAGTTCAAAAACAATAAATATAGCTCAAATACAATCTAATTAAGTTTATTGTTTGTTCAAACTAGCTTAGTTATAATTTTTTCTCTTAGAGCAAAATTAAAAGGCGAAAAATCACAAATAAAACATTGCTCAAATATGAAAATTTTTATTTATTATTTTGAATTTTTGATACAATTCATTTTCAGAAATTTACTACTATAAAATAATGCAATATTAATTTTTCTTGTAAATTTTTTTAGATTTTTAAACTTTCAAACTTTAGTCTACCTAAGTCGAAATTCTCGCCTCCTAAGTTGAAATCATGACTTCGCCACTGAAGAGAAGAACCACCTCCAACATAACCATGCAAATGTACTCATTTTACCACCCACTTCAGCTGACACCGACGCTCGACAGGCCTCAACTCTCATGTAATGTAAAGACATGTAAAGGAACATATATGAGCCAAGCCAAGTTTAATGTCATCTCTAGCATTCTAGCAACATCGCTTAGAAATTATATGCATGTATTCATTTATTTATTGTTTGATTACTTAACAATATATTTATAATTTATCTATATTAAATCTCTCTATGACATACCAAACATTCCTTTCCTTTAGTTCAGCAGTCAGCACAAATGCAACGACACTTTTTCGGGTACAAGGGTATTATTGTCCGCCTACAAAGAGAGTCGTAGACTCATAGTCTAACAACTTTTTTTGGGGTCAAACCAGAACCATGTGCCATTTTGATTGCAGTTTTGTATTTTGATATTGGAAAGCGACACAAAAAGGACCAAAAGGGAATATTACACAAAGAGATAAGAAGCCAAAAGGATGTATCATCAAATGAATCATACCATCAATCAAACACTCTTTGCAATGAAATGAAATCGCTTTTGAAGTTTTAAGCAAATTGTCCCATATTTTCCATATTAACATTACTAATAGCCGGAATAAAATGGTACAGACCTATATGTACTTTTCTCATTTCTTTTCCCATGCATGTGGTTATGGTTATTTGCTAATTAATAATTAGTTGTCCCTGATCCTGGATCCATATAATTGTTACACTTTTTCTTCTTTTTTTTTAAATTTCTCTAACAGTATGCCTGCAAATTCTGTTGAAGCAAAATTTTTAATTCTCAATAGTACTGTTGCTTTTTCCATTTCTGAAACAACAACCCACGTCCAGGCACGTGGTATCCATGAAAGAAACCATACTACGTCACGTGCCAATTATTTGAGTACCTTAGACTTATCTTTCCAAAAGAAAGTAAAAATTCCGTCCGAAAGAAAAAGAGAATTCTGAGTGACTAGAATACGGATTCTCTGTCACATTTTCTCTGAAGGAGACAAGGAGATTTTGTTTCTGGAACACTTACATGCTGATCAGCTCCATAAAAACTTTCAAACGCAAAACGAGAACAAAATTTACAATGCAAACGTGGCCGGAAGGGAAGAAACATAAGGTAAGTTCACGCGATTTGAATGCTGGGAAATTGTCTTTTGAAATCCTGCATTAAAGAATTAATTTGACTTTAATTCGTCAAAAGAAGAAACGACATATTTGCGCTGATTTGAATTGACCTGAACTCTTCTCATCTCCCTCTCTCTTTAATTTATAAAACTTTTCAAAATCATCTCTTTTCTATTGAATTGAACTGAATTTCTCCATTTCCTTCTCTTTCATCAGACCTTGCGCAACCAAAACCATTAAGAATTTAAATTGAGATCAATTTTTGGTTTTGTGGCTATGAACTTCAATACTTAATTTGTAGAAAAATTTTAATCAGAGATTAAAGCTATTTTGTAAGAATTTTTAAAATTTTAAAAGGCAAAATTAAAAAGATTCCACCTATACTAAGCATCCAGCCTAACAGTATAAATGGTGTGCATAAGCCCAAGCCGCCAGCGTCCTTGGTTCAAATTTTTGCGTGTAATGCAATAAATGAACCCATAGAAATAAAACTGCTAGATGGCAGGTTGATTGTGATTTGTGAGTCCATATTCTCTCAAAAGATATGAGCAATTTAAGGTTGATTGGATGCCCGTTCCAGTGAATTACTTTACCGGATGTGTGTAGCTGCTTCAGACACTAAAGCAACCTTCATCTCAATTGTATCACGAGAACCATAGGAAAACCACAGATTGAAATTTGTACACGGTAGAAAAATAATTAAAATGAACGAAAGAAATGGAAAACAAATAAGGCGATTACACCATATCTGAAAAGCCTAAAAAAAGTCGAACTCGATGTAATTATTCTCAGAGCCACCACTCCGGCTCATGGACCCAGCAGACCCTTTTCCACTACCACTTCCAGTAGAGGCAAAAATTCTCTCCACCTCAACTGGCACCTGTGGTGGGGCTGCGCACCGAATTAAAGCCCAGTTTACACCATCAAAAAATTGGTGCTGTTTAATCTCAGTGGCACCCCTCTTGAATCCCAGCCGGTGCTGCGGATCTTTAACAAGGAGGCCCCGCACCAAATCACGGGCAGCAAAACTAACTGCGGGGGCATCAGGGAACCGCAGCTGCTGGCCAACCACATTGAAGAGGGTTGCACGATTGCCAGAGCCCTTGAAGGGTGTTTTGCCGAAGAGTAGCTCGTAAAGGAAAATGCCCAGAGTCCACCAGTCGACAGCTGATCCATGGCCCTCCCCCTTAATTATCTCTGGAGCGAGGTACTCATGGGTCCCAACAAATGACATTGATCTAGCATCGGTTGGTTCAGCCGCAAGTTCAGGGAAAGGACGCACCTGCAAAGTGCAAACCAATAACAACTAAGCATTGCAAAAAGAGGTAATTTTTGTGCTGTCAAGTAGCGATGCATTAGGAAAGTCCCTAAAGGAGGTTGATCGTACCATTTGTCTGAATTTAAATGTTCACAGACCTAATGTTTCCAGAGTTACCACTTGCCATTTTGAATTGGGAATGTTCAATACCTTTTTTGGTCTAATATACAATTAGTCGATTTGATGGCGCCCTTTTGGCTGCAAGCAGAAACTAAACTGCAATTTCATGCATGCCCTTTGAAAAACTGGAAGCCGAAAAGTGTTTAAGAAATTACTCTAAAATTGCACATTCCACAAAAAGATACATTAGTTGAGCTAAATCTGGGTCTCAACTACCATGTTTTCTTTCCCCAAAAAACAAGTAAATATTCCAACCAAGGATCTTGTGGATTGTGGACTACACATAAAAGTATTCTTCAAAAGAGATGCTTTTTAAATATATCAATCTGTTACTAAATAGCAAGATCAAAACCATGAGTCAAAAATGAACATTCACTTGCACCTTTTTTCCAATAATCTGTAATAAACCAGATGCATTTATGATTCGCAGAAAAAAAAAAATACCTGATGTGCAATTTCAGATTTAGATCTCCTATGATTCTTCGACCGAGAGAACAAGAAACCAGGGCCGAAGCATGTTGTAGTGGGGCCTGCGCACACAACAGGCTCGATGCAGGCAGGCCGCATGCATAAGCCCCCATTAGGGACCTGGTTGGAGTCATTGTTGGAGGACCTGATCAAAGTTGGGCTAAAGGATGTGCGCAAAGAGAGATCAAAATCGGAAAGCATTATGTGCCCATCATCTCTCACCAACACATTTTCTGGCTTCAGATCTCGATAAATAATGCCTAGCATATGGAGGTATTCAAGCGCTAGTAACACCTCCGCCACATAGAACCTGAAGGGATCAAAATGGAAGAGGAGATTCTTACAAATCAATATATGTATAATGTAGTAATTTATTTTGAACACAATGTGCACATAAATATACAATTCTACTTGCAGCTGATGCATGAACATATTCAGAGTGCTTCTCAACAAAGTTCAGCAGACAGTCATTTGTTTATTTTATTTGCATGATCAAGATTGCTTTAAGCTAAATGTAAATTGAGGCTAACATATAGCACAGACTTTTTCCTTTGAGAAAATAAATTACAGGACAGTAGAGGGCGGTCATTCAGAGAACCAAAACCATGTAATTCAGATGAGGCTTTATCAGCAGACACACTCCTATCTAAAGTAAAATTGTCAAAATGCCCAATGTTTCATGACAGTGAAAAAGAGATACGATACTATTGCCTGAAAACCTGCTCAGTCATTCTTCCCAAGCTATTAGGAGTTATGGAAGTGGGAGCAAAATTAGGCATCAATAACTCAATGTACTGGCACACAAAAAAAAAAAAAAAAAAAATTGACCGAAAGCTACTTTTGAAAACCATCATACCTGAAATTTTCAACCGAAAGAGAAAAATAATGAATTATGACAGGAACCACTAACCAACATAAGGTCCCCTTGTGGTCCCAACAATATCATATATTTGCTAGTTTGGTCCCAAAAGTTAATTAACAATTTTTGTCCTTAATTTTCTAATTCCTATCGTCTCAGGGGTACAATCATTTTGCAGTCAATGTGGACAAAATCCTGTTCCCTACTAAATCAGAACAATCTGGTCACTAAGATGATTATATCCAACAATATGCGTTCTATTCATTACTTTAGAAGCTCATATATTTATACTGCAAATGAAAGTAAAACTGGTACAAATTGGAACACTGAAGGACCAAATGGAATCTTTAAATTGTAAGGACAAAATACAGAAATTGTTCCATAACAAACATTTTCTGACCTGGCAGCATATTCAGGAAAACACCTCCCAGGCTGCCTCTGCCGAAGCATATGCAAATCCCCTCCAGGACAAAACTCCATGACAAGACATGTAAACTTGTCAGTCTCAAAATGAGCATACAGTGTTGGCAAAAATGGGTGGTCGAGGCATTGCAGTATTTCCCTCTCTGTCTGTGCCCGTATCAACTTCTTCCTTTGAGACAGTGCCACCTTGTCCATCACCTTCATTGCAAACCGACAAATAGCAGTGCCACCACTGGTAAGCTCAGCAAGGTACACCGATCCAATGTCACCAGACCCAACTTGCCTTAGGAGGCGAAAATGTGCCAGCCCTAGTGGCCCTTCTCGAGCCCGTACCAGCTGGATTGCCTCCCATCTTGGGTCATTGGACTTGTGAGGCTTTGTCATGTTACTGGTTGTTGTGCTAGTGCTGTCCATGCTTTCTTCACTGAGGTCACTGCATATGCTTGACTTTCTGCTCTCATGGGCCCCGTGATTATCATTGCGAGCAAGGTTTGTTTCGGTCTTGCTGTTTCTATCATTTTGGGGATTTTTGAGGTTGGTTGAGGTCGGACCTGGTTCACTTGTTTGTAAGTCTGGTTTTGATGTCATGCTAGATGCTTGAGGTTTTAATATAGAGCTTTAAATTTTAAAAATTTCTTCTTCATGATAATTATATAATACGCCTGCAGAGAGGAAACGAAAATAAGTACCATTTTTATTACATGATTGAGTAAACTAAAAGTAAATTAGCAAATGAAATACTCCATCAGTAGTAATTGAATATCTTCCAACCCCCCCCCCCCCCCCCCCCCCCCCCCCCAAAACACACAGAGCAAACCTCCCAAACCCAAAAAAAAAAAAAAAGACTTTTGAGAGCCCTCTCTGTCAGGGTTTTGTCTGTCAGATTGTGAACTAGGATAAGAAAACCAAATTGTGGTACCAGAGGTTGCAACTGTTGGTTCTGTTTCCTTGTAACTTCTTTTCTTTTTCTATGTATCTATTTTTCTGATTTTGCAATTTATTTATTAGGTAAGAAACATAAGGAAACTGGCTGGCAATACAACTACCTATGGACTCTTGTCATTGAGGATCAATAGAGGCATTTTAAGAATAATATAGCACTTCTCTTTGAAACGAACTAGAAATTGTCAAACAAACGAGTCAGACCGGGCTATGCCTACAAACCAAAACTTTACTATCATTTTCTGTGTTCTTTTGTCCCCAAATTTAGTTTGTGAGTTACTTTGTTTGATTTGTGCCTTTTTATTCCAAGCTTAAATTAGGCTGAATAATTGGAGGCCTGTGTGTGTCAGTAAAGAAGTGGTATAGCTAAATGCTGGTGGTCACCGGTACAAAGTAACGTCATCAAAATTGTGCAAAACTAAGTCAATGATAAGCTTATTGATGGCAGGACACTATGGCTCATGTCATTGTCATTTTGACACTGATTGCTGAGAAGAATATCAGAAGAAAAAAAATGAAAGAAATAAAAGAAAATTGGAAACAGACTTAAATAAAAGAAAATTGCAAGCTTCCAGAAGAAACTGACAGAAAAAAAATAAAATCAAATATAACTTAAATAAACAGACAAACACATAACATAGTATTAAAGAAAAGCAAGCAGTTATATATTGAATAAATATTTTAATGTTATTTTTTGTTCTTTCTAAATCATCAAGCATAATCCTCTCATCAATAGAGCAAGTAACAAATGTTGGCAAATAATATTAATTTGTAGCAAAATAACATAAGGCCATTATGCGAATTTTAAATAAAAAAGAAAGCAATTATTAAAATTTAAAGAATACATAGGCCCTGATCAGAATGACATTTTTTTTAACATAGGATTTCATTAGAAAATTCTTGATCAAAATGGATGGATTTGACGTCATTTGGCCGGGATTTCTATGTTATTAGACCCAACAAAATCTCTAGAAATCAATTCCAATGAAATGAAATCCCGCGTAAAAAACATTTTGATCAAGGCCATAATTTAATTTCGGAATTGCATTTCTGTATAATTGAGCTTAACTACTCAGGAGTCAGGATAACAAAATAAAAAAAAGAGAATAAATTCACTTGGTTTTTTTTTTTGGAAGTTGCTAAAAAGGGAATAAATTCACTTGTAACTAAAAGTAAAAGTTAAAATAGAAACGAGAATTTGGTAACACGATGTAAATGGAAACGACCACGTATTAACACTGTACCAAACTCAATAATTGAGCATTACGTAATGGTGGTCAATAGAGCATATTTGACCAGTATCAAACAAAAGTACAGTATTAATGATCCACCTTTTTCAGTCTTCAAGCTACAGAATGGCTTATGGGGAAAATAAAAAAAGAGGGACAAGATTCAAAATTGGGGAAAATAAATTAAAGCCCGGTTTAACTAAAGATACCACATCAGAACCCGACCTTGTGCAAGCAATTAGGCAAGGAACTGGGATATACAACGAGAAATCGAACTTGGGTTCGAATCTTCTGAGCGAAATCAAAACGAAATAGGTACAGTCTTACAGACGAGTAATCAAGGAACCCAAAATGCAATGGAGTTCGTTAAATTCTCGTTTAAGCGCATTACAAAAGACCCATAAATCAGATCTAATTAAACATTCAGCTGAGCGCCGAGAAGAGCTATATTGAAGTAAATAACACACTCATTTTGAAGCAATAGAACAGAAAGAACCAACCTAAAGTTTCTCACAAACTATATTGTACGCAATGAAATGTAAGAACAAAAAGAGATGCTTACCGATTTCTTCTAGGCGAAAGCTTTTGAGGTCCTCTTGGTCGGTCGGGTATGGAAGGAGAGAGAGAGAGAGAGAGAGAGAGAGGAAATTTTGTTAAAAAAATAATGAAGGTTTTGAGAAAGACAAGACAAACATCAAGAGTTAAGTATGATAGAGGAGGTAATAAACGCGGTCAAAGCAGGGAAATTGTACAGGTCCTATCTGTCAGAGAAAGTTTTAAATTCTATCTCAGATTTTCTGTTGCTCGTTCAAGCATAGGACTCAGTGAAAAGGCACCGAATTGAAAGACCAGTTAAACTTAGAGCCACAGAACTAGCAACACAAAAGACTCCACGCAAAACTATAGATAAAATAAAATATTTGTCAGAAAATAATACGCGTACAACAAAAACATACCATAACGTTTGAAGTAGTGCACCCTGTGACGAAGTTTGTCTCCTCTCCATTGTATAGAAGTATAGAACAGATTTGGTTGGTCTATGAAAAATCATAACGTCTATTTCAGATCAGACGGTTTGTTTAATTTCTATCATTCGGTCCGTACGATCTGAAAGTAGGTGCATTATTGGGGGAAGCGGAATGCGTGTGCTATCAAAGTCAATTTATGTCGGATGGAAATTATTGTTACAGATGTCAAGTACCTAGCAGCTTGAAAATTTTTGGATTGATTCGTTCGGTTGAAGTAATAATTGTTAAGTACAACAATCATGCATGCATTTTATCAATTCATGTCATATCCAATTTTAATTGGTAATAGATTTTCGGAAGTCCCTGAAGTTTATAAGTTGTCCAATTTTTGTCACTGAACTTCAATTTGTCCTTGGCTAACCCTCCAACTTCAATTTTGTCCGATTTTAGTCCTTCCGTCACCATCCCAATAACTTCCGTCTAATTGATTGTGTTGGTGTGCAAATTTTGGGATCAGAATCGAAACTCAATCTCTCCTGTCTTTCTATCCCGTGAACCCTCTCTCCTCTCTCAAGCTCTCTCACTCTATAGAGAAACCTTGATTCCCTTCCCTCTGTTCTCTCTCTCGTCTGCCAAACCGAAGGAAAACCCAACTCTCTCACTTGTCCCCTCCGCCTGTTTCTCTCTCGGTCGAACCCAGACCCAGCTCCCTCTCTCCTTCTCTCTCGCTCACTCACAGCCCCTTCCTCTCAGACCCAAGCTCACCTCACGACGGCCGACGACTGGTGGGCGCTTGGTTCCTGGACCTGGTGGTGGACTTGGCTGACAATGAGAATTCTATTATTTCTTCTTTTATGAATCGGTAATAAACTTAATTTCTATTTGCTTGTCCTGATTAATTTGATTACTTTTGCAATAAGATTGTGTGCTTGATTTCAATACTTGTTGAGTTTCTCGTATTTTTCTTATCCTTTATTGGCACGAATTGATTGGGCTTTGCTGATATTGTAGCTTAATACTTGGTTATATCTGCATAAATTGTGGGGACATCTGATTAATTTGGGGACATTTGCATGAATTCATAGAAGGTGTTAATTTGGGGACAGCTGATTATGAATTTCGTTAAAAAACTATAGTAAAAAATAAAAGGTAAAAATATATTTTTTTTTAAAGAAATGATAACAACAACAACATAGGTCTTGCATGGATTCATGAATTTAATAACTAATTTTTTTTACAGATGCCATACGTGGCTGTAAATACACCAATGATGCATTAGAATACTGAATACACCAACGATATCACTCGATGCACTCTACAGAATCAAATAATCTGAAATCATATTTATTTGGTCTCATTATGTTCAGGGAAGCTGTGTGTGTAACTGTTGTAGCTGTTGTTCAAGGAATGTGATAGTACAGAACCTACCTACTTTGTCAAAATGAGATATCCAAATCACTTCAATGAAAAGCCAAACTATAGTAAGTCTCAATTTTTATTAATTTGTGTTGCAAATAATAGTAGACTAGACTACTAATTAGCATTTGTGACATGCAATGCAGTAGCATTTTTTTTTTTTCAAAACAATACAGTAGCATGTGACTTAATTTGAGTACCTATAGTTATCAAAATAATGATTCATTCTTTGTTTAGTATTGTTGGTTGTCTCCAAAATAATGATTCATTTGTGTAAATGTTATAGTGTTTAACCAATTTTTAATTGATTGTTGAACATTAATTGTTTATGTTTACAGGGCTTCATGCATGTCCTAATTAGTGGCGGTGAATCTGATGATGACGATACAAGTCGAAGATACCCTCAGTTCAATGCCAATGTAGACATGGCAAACCCTCAATTTGTCATCATGAAGGCCATAAACAAGAGGTGGCATGGTACACAAACTAGAACAACAACTTAAAATGTAATACTTTCTCTTTTTTTTTAAAAAAAATTGTATTTACATTTAAATATTTAGATTTACTAAATATATTTCATTGTGTGCAGGTGACAAGGAATGTGCGTTCAAATGATTGAAACACAGGCTAGGTTTGAAATCTAACATAGGTTTTTAGTTGTAATTTTTGTGATGGTTGTAATGGAACGAGTACATTCATTTTTGTGCATAGTTGTAATGTAATGGTTCCAATGAACTAAGATGTCTTGTAAAGCGACATAGATCTATTCATGGCTTTGTGAAAGTGACAGTGATGATAGATCTTAATTATTTAAGCTTTTGACTGTATTTTGCAAAAATTGATGATCAGAACAACTTCAATGCTGGGTCCATTTAGTTTTTTTTTTTTTTTTTTTCTTTTTTTTTCTTTTTTTTTCTTTTTTTTTTTCTTTCTATGCTGGTTCCATTAGATACCTAGAACATTTCTAGGTGATGAATGAGAGCAGTGCACACTGGTCATGGCACGCAGTTAATTAGCTGCTTTAATGACTTTGTACCAACAAAATATTTACAATGTACAAAGATCTTTTGATATTATGATTTTTCTTCTAATTGCAAAGGCTTATATATCCTAATTTTAAAATAATCCTGAAGATACTGTTAATTAGTGTACATGAGAGTTCTCCCTCTTGATCAAAACGTAGTTTCCATTCAAAATATGTGACATGAATTAATAAATTGTAAGGTATATGTAATAACCTTGACATGACCATATTAATGCATTTTGATGTCTGGTACGTAATTCTATGTCATAAAAAATAATGAGAAGGAAATAATAAAAATAAATATCAAAATTTTATCCAAACTAGAACTGAAATGTATATAATCTTCAATTACATATCACAATGAATGGTACCAACCAAAGATTGGTACGGATCATGTACCAACCAAAGATTGGTACGGATCATGTACCAACCAAAGAGTACAGCAAAGTGGCATATATCAATTCCATATCACATTTTTAAAATAAAAGACTATACAAAAGGAAACAACAAAGTCAAGCAAAAAATACAGTCACTTAACCAGTGCGCATAAAATAAAAAATTGAGGTTATAATTTAACATATATACAGCTGACAATTAAGGATCTGATAATAAAAAATTGTGGATTAATCGGAGAGTATTCAACTGTGTGAGAGAGCAGGTCGAAGACTCGAAGGAGGTAGGGTTTCGGTGGAGAGACAGAGAGAGGGCGAGCGAGCGAGAGAGGGTCGAAGGAGCTACTGTGTTTCGGTTGAGAGAGATCGAGAGAAGCGAACCAAACAGCTACCGTGATTCTGAACCATGGAGCTACCGTGATGGTTGTGTGTTTTCTGTAGTGAGAGCTTGAGAGAGATGGAGGGTTCACGAAGGGAAGGGATAAAGAGGAGTAAGTTTTGATTCACGTCGCAAAATTTGCACCTAACGTTATTCAATCAGACGGAAGTTATTGGGATCGTTACAGAAGGACCAAAATGGGACAAAATTGAAGTTGGAGGGTTAGCCAAGGACAAATTGAAGTTCAGTGACTAAAAGTGGACAACTTATAAACTTTAGGGACTTCCGAAAAAATTTACTCAATTTTAATTTGTTGGGTTGCAATTTAGAATGTTTTCCTCGGAGACATGCTAGTGGTGATCAGGACTGGCGAGTGCATCCCATGTTCGCTGGAGCAAACTTTATCCATTTTATAGCTAAAAAACAAAATAAAAAATCTTAAAACTTTTGGGTTCTCCTAACTACTACACCAGTAATTGCGTCAGCTTTACGACAATTATACACTTTTTCTTATCCGAAGAAGTAAATCGAATGTATATTTTTCTAAACATTCTATATAAATTCCTTAACCTTTTATTTATGAAATTTTCAACCGAACGAATATACTCCCTAAATTTTTGTGTTTTCCCTCCGATACATTTTGTAAACGTAGCTCCCAAACAGAGAGCCGTATGTGATAAGCCGACAGCTTAAGAGGAAAGTATTATGAACGATGTTCAAATCTTCCCTTGCTGCAAATGTTGAGTACAGTCGATTTCGGTTCACACCAGATAAATTATACTAATAGTCTAATAGCATTTGCGGTAAACTAGCATACTTGTAAGGAGCATATAGATTGATAAAATATCCTGTTTGGCAAATAGATGTAAAGTAATTTTTTCTACCCTACAAGTTCACGTCTACTGTTTTTTTAATTCCTGAAAGGATATTTATAGGTCCAATACTAAGGATTCGATAGTTGATAGCATGGAAGACGGTATTTGTGGGCGAGCTTTTTTTGCGTATCCTAAGAAGTGAAGAAAAAAAAAATATTTTGGATCTTTAATTTTTCAACAATTTTCAACTTGCTAATACAGAAACAAACTTTACAAAAAATTAAAAGTTAGAACGCACAAGCTTGGGCTTGTTAACGAGTTCAAGATCAACAATTTTAATTTATCATTTGAAGTCATCAGTCTTTGAATTTTAAACTGAAAAAACCTTGTATTAAAAACTTCCTCTATTAGGTCGACACACTTTAGTAGAACAAAAATGTTACAATATTTAACTGCTCTAGGGTTTTAAATAATACTAAGAGAGTTCAGATATGACCCGTTCACACTTTTCTTCTAATATTTTAACTGCTTCCGTGAAAAGTACTTCTGGAGGTACAGCCGCTGATGATTCAATTGTAACTGAAACAAAGAAAGAGGGAATTAGATAATAGCAATCAACTGATTCAGCCAATAACCCCAAAATCTGCAATGATAGCTTAGAATTTCTTGCAACTCTATTTCACTATTTTTTTTTGTTTAAATGGAGTTTATCCTCTTCCGCACCCAGCGGAAATTGAACCCGTTAGCTCTAAGATAACTGAACAACTCTATTTCACTTCAACCCAACTAAACTAAATTCACTCCATTCTGGAACTAAGTACCAAACAAACCAAAAAATACACTTTTTTTTTTTTTTTTTTTTGGCCCAAAAACCAAGCATGTAACTGAATAAATAAACTAAAGTAAAAAATAATAATATGACCCAGCAAAACACCAAAAGAAAATGGTTCTGATTAGCATGAAACCACAAACTACTGCAGCAAAACAGGTAAAGGGAAAAAAAATATACAGATAAAGTGATCTCTGACACGCCTCAGCTCAACTGGTTCTTCGCTCACACCTCGCAGACATTCCCTACAAAGGGTGCATGCCCGTGGATTCTTCACAACCGCCCTTCTCTTCCCTGTAAACAAAAAAGGTACAACTGAGTGTTCGAAACTCATAAAAAACCTGTGGAAGTAAGATTTTTATTTGAATGCTCCTGCGTTAAAATGCCAAAAGTTACTTGTCCTACTCAATGAAATATAAACTTGATTTAGTTTTTGCAAAAACTAAAAAAAAAATTTTTTATAAACAAGCTTATAGAGAACTTACTTTTCTTCCATTAATCCCATGTCATGCTTACTTGGTCAAGAAAAATAATAGGTGTCATATGCAGTCAGATACCACTTAAGGCTGGTTTGAACTACCAAAAACATTCAACGTCTCTCTAGAACTAGTGTGTTTTTATCCACATAAACATAAAAATAACTCAAGAAAAATGACAAATAAATGAAACAGATACCACTTCCAAGGTCTTCTATGTCAAAAACTCCTTGTTTGCATTTATCGACTAGCTGCACTGCTTCTTCCCCTTTTATTTCTTTCAGAAAGACAACCTACAGGTACATCTCATCAGAAAAAGATTCATGTAAACCACTTGGTAACTTCAATTATATGAATTAACAAGTGCAACAGTTGATTGCTGCAGTTACTCCATCCAAAGGTTATGCACATTAACTAAGCAACAGCCAGTTGAGAATACACAAAATATAGATACTATGGCTTGTGTTTGTATAGGTTCGGCACAATGTATCACCAAACTTCTATTGGAAACGGGTTATCTGACTGCAAAGTTATGGGGCCGCAAAGGAATTAAAGCATAAGAAAACAATAAACAGAAAAAAAGAGAATGCAAAAACTACACCTCAGGAAGCATTCGGTACCAAGCAGTAGCAACTGGAGACCACTTGGCATGCACTTTCCCTATTCCCTTCACAGCATGAGCTTCCAACTCTATTGTCTGCAATAAAAAATATGATATTGAACTTACTGAATGTGCTTGTCTGTGTTAATTTTTCCCTTTTTCCTATGTGGTCTTCGGCCTTCCTACATGAAATCATGCGTGCATGAAAAAAGCATAACAATTGCAAGTAAAACCAGGCTTTTACTTCAAAGTTATCATATAGACCTCTTCAAATGAGAAATGATGTAGAGTGAACATGTAAAATATCAATGATAGAACTATATAACATGAAAATATTCCTCTGCAACCCTTCCCATCTAATGCAAAAGACAGACATACCATCTTCCTTTGTTGTCAACCTTTATACACATAGCATAAAAACTTAAGTTTCTTGGTTGAGTTTGTAATAAACTGTATGGCAATGGTGATCATACATGTTGTGTGTGAGTACAAATAAATATACATAGTACTAACTTGTCCTGGCCCCAATCTGGCAATAGTTATGTCTTTGTGCATGACACCAAGAGGCCTTTTGCTAACTTCCATTTGGCTACCACTGAAGGAAGTGTAGGTCTTTTGTTGTTCTCCAGGGAAGCAAGGGGCAACTTCATGCAATTTACTGCCATCTGGTAGCCACTCTAATTGATCTGATTTAACTGTTCAAATGAATTTATTCAAAAAAAGGTTGACAAATTAGGAGTTCGCCATATCAGCCACCCTGAACTAGTAATAGATTTTACGCTGTAATCAAGGCAGAACATCATAACCAGGGAATATTTCTTAGCATGGCAAAAGGATCACGTTGGTACTAAGACTGACCCAATTGGCCCTATCTGGCAAAATAATTTAAAGAAGTCCAAATTGTTAACATGTGACAGGATTTGCTCTGTCAAAGAAGTTTGGTTTCAAACTTGCCAGTACCTGTAGTAACAATTTGGAACTGTAACCCACGTTTTGGATTAAAAAAGACAAAAAAAAAAAAACATTTATTTTTCAAAGTTATTTGCACAAATTCATTTAGTTAAAATAAAGGTTGGAAGTAACAACTTAAGAAGAGAAAAACACATAAAAGCATCTAGATAAACTACACTGTACATGTATATAATCAACCAGCATCAAAACAAAAGCAAAAACTAGTAGCAGCAGCAAAAGCAACAATACCATCAATAAGAAAATGATGACGACAAAAATACAAAATAATACACTATTAGTAGTGTTATGTAGAAAATTTTGGTGACCGAGAATGGAGAAGAGAAGATATGCCATATAGTTTTGATAGCATACAATGTCTGGTATACTGCCATTTTTAATCACAGACAACTAAAGACAACCCTTATTCTTCAGAATAGTCAACATGACTTGATATTACCCCTTTATAACAAATCTTCAACACAGACACCTCTTTCAGGAATGATACTAAAGGAAACAGCTTTATCTGTTATGCAAAGTTTATTAAAAAAAAATACCTGTAAGTCGTTCAGAACCCTTTTTACAAGAGACGTGCAATTTGAACACTATAGTGTTTCTTTCATTCGCCACATCATGTTCTACAGAACAAAAAGCAAATGATAATATATTCACAGGTTAGTACCAAAAATATTTAATCATTGTGGAGTAACATGAATAGCTTATTCCATTTTACTGGCAGAGCGCAATAACCCCAACCTCTCAGATTTCATTTAACTTCTGTTCTTTTTCATTTACCTTTATATCATAAGATATCAGAAAAAGTGGCCCAACTACTAAAATTTAAAGTATACTTAGAGACAGTAGTTTAGGTCGTGACATCAACTCCTTCCACCTCAAACAAACTGGAAATAAAGAACATCTTTTCACCAGTCAGGCTTTAACAATATAAGAGTAAGAATTCACAAAAAATTCTCCATATGTATTTTTCTCAAGAAAATTGTCTTACTTTAAATATGTGATGTTGTCTTTACTTAAACAAACCATTAAGAAAAACAGACAATACAACATCATTAGATATAGAAACTAGAGTTTCATGTATTTTAACTAGGTATTATTGAAAGGTTTGATTAAATCAGTTCTGAAAAATTGAACTTAGAAGAAACATGAGGGAAAGAACAAAAATCAAGACCTGACATATATTCAAAGAGTCTTGGATCCGCATCTAAAGGAATAAGACCAAGCCGGTGAGCAAGCACCTCATCCACTATAGGAGATGTGTTATCCACCATAAATACTTTCTCTATTGCCATCGTTGGCACCTTTTAAACAAAAAAGGTAAACAGCAACGATCAGAGAACGACAAATAGTTGCTATATCCAGAATCCAGAATAGCACCAACTAATCAGTACTGAACAGGTGTTGGAATATTCAATTTTACACAACAACGTCTAACGATAAAGAAGCTAGAGACTTCAACGTGGACAATAATTACAAAAATTGGGGACTATTACGTGTATAAATACTCCATTACAGCTAGAAAATAACACCCACGAGTATGGTTGTACTGTAGCAGGTACTTAGCTTCATGTAGGATTTCCTGTAGTGGGAACAGGGTTCAAGACTGATCAGGACAACTAGGCCTGAAGGTTCAGTGCCTATTAACATGATCATGGTGATCAAACTTGTCAGAAAGGCCCTTCAGACCATGATTCTACTAGGCTTTTTTTGTTCCTTTTACTTTCCTTTACTACTTTTTCTTTCTTCTTTTGAAATGAAGGACAGGTGCTAATTCCTGCCATCAATCACCCATATAAAACAAAGTTTAAATTATGAAAAATAGTTCCACAGTGGTACACAGCACTGACCAATGGGACTTCTAGGACGATCAAGATTCAATAGCAAGGCTGAATAGCAAAAAGGTATACCTCGGAAATCAGGATCCGTCTAAAAGCATTAGCAATGGCTGCATCAATTCCAATCATGTCGAATTCCATTTCATCCTCTGTAAGACGAATTACTTCAACTTTAAAATTCTTTGTAAACCTCTCCAGGGGCGTGCTGTTGTCTATTCCCATTGTTGCATATGCCCCAGAATATTGGATACCTTCAGTCTTTATATACATGGAAAAAAATGGGTTCCAGAATTCAACACCAATAAAAATGGTACCAAAAATAAAGCATTGTGATTAATATCTTCCTTAGCTTTTTTTTTTAAAAAAAAATTCAGGTTTAATGTAACGCAGCTTCACATAATTAGAGTAATAAAAAAAACCTATTTTGAATAATTTGAAGAACTTAATTATCGAACAAGAATTTTTTCCGAAATTCGAGATAATTTATATTTCATGGACACAGCAGTGGCACATACCAGCTAAAATTTTGCAGTACCGACTAAATTGATATCCTTGATGTACACAAAATAATGATAAAAGAAAAAGTTTGGGGCTTTTGCTTCCAGAGAGATTTGTAAGTATGAGGAAATACATATATTGGAGGGAAAAAATCAGAATTGCTTGTAAGAAGAATATATGCACCAGCACTACTAGTAATAGACCAAATTGGCTAAGGACCAATTATCTTTGATCAGTTCGTATCCTGCTAGAGCTAAGATATTTGGTAGAGACCTATTTTACCCTCAAATAATTGCCTTGTTATTACCAGTGAATCGGCATTGAATTATAAAAGAGGAAGATAGAGGAAGGCTAAGTACAGCAAGAAAAGGGAAAAAGAGGTAAAACAAAAACTGATTACATTAATGGGCGCATCGGCTTTGCAAACTACACGTGTGCGCTGCACCTCGAGATGGTCTGGAAGCTTCCCCATGGGAACATCGGGCATGTCCAGCGCTGATGTAAAACCCTTTTTAGTCATCTCTACTGACCAAAGCGAGAGAGAGCGGGAGAGAGGAGATGGACTTGCAGGGTTTGGGAGGCTAGGGTTTTTGATGTGTTGAGGACTTGAGGTTTGGGTTAAGGAATAGGGTTTTAGATAGGTACTGTTCTGAAACGGAGGAATGTTAAGCGGAAACTAACCTAGTCTGAGTGGTTGGAACCACATTTGGCTTGCCTGGGTTTATGGAAACTCATCGGAGCTCGGGTTGATCAGAACCGTCCGTGGACTGTGTTGCCTGATCAGAGATTTAAATTTCACAATATGTTTTATTCATTCTCTTATTAGAGATTTTAATTTAGGGAAAAATTAGATATAACTCCCGTAATCTTCCTATCGGACCTTGTATTCTTCCAAATTGGATATATCATATAATCCCCTCCAATCATATTATAAAAAGGCAAATTCCGCCGTCCGATCAAATTTGTATTTGTTATCAATTGTGCGGGTCTGTTGTAGGCAGAAATTGGACCCGAACGGTCAACGGACCGGACGGCAGAACTGCCTTTATAAAAATATAACCCTTTTATCAAGTTTAATTTTTTTAATTTAAATAACTCAGCAAAGCAACGTAAAGACTGTATGACCAAACTCCAAACTACCTTTCACCTTTCCTTCACTATTCCTCTCTCTTTGTGTGCCGATGATATTTTATATAAATTAAATTCCAATCACGATGTCTAGGAAAAGAGATTATGGAAGCTTCCCCATGGGAACATCGGGCATGTCTAGAGCAGACTACATTACAAGGTTATATCCAAATTTTCCTTGATTTAATTTGTTATTAGTTGTCTACTTTATATGGACCAATAAAGTGCGAGTTTTTTTTTAAAAAAAAAATATATTTATTGACATATTCGTTATATATTTTTTTTGGAAGAAATTTGGTATGGGCTGCAACTAAATTGGGCAACAACAACATGTTAAGTGTGTTAAAAATAATAAAATTTATAATCATATTGATGCTAATGATAATAATGATGATGGTGATAGCAACTAATAATCTATTTTTATTTATGCTACATAAATTATGTTTTTAAACACATAAACTTGTTTTTTGTAGCATTAATTCCAAAAAAATATTTAGGTTTACAGTCCACTTTTTTAAAAATAAAAGAAAGATTCAGATTTTTATTATAAATAAATAAATTTTAGTTTATGCAATTGGTCGCTCGATCGATCGCTGGCCTTGTTCAGTCTGGTCTACTTCCTTGTACCTTTTGTTTTCGATCTTTTGACTCGCTTTCTCTTACGAATTTTGTAGATGTTGATGATGAGGCAACAAAGAGATCGGCTGAGGAGCAGATGCAACATACTGCAATTGATACTGTGATGAATGATCTCAATCTTGGTATTCTTTAATTTATAATCTCTTTTTTTTCCTAGAGGAATATCTCTTTTACAGTCCCAATTTACATCGAACTTCAGCTTTCCTGGTTACTAGCTGTCATTGCTTGCTCAAAGAGTTCCATCTAATGATCGTCTTCAATCCTTTTCTTTTCTTTTGCTTTGAATTTCAGAAATTCGACCTATTCAGGTTAATTAATTAATTAATTATTTATTCAGGTTAATTAATTAATTAATTATTGTGAGATTGGATTCTGATAAGTGAAAATGAAATGACTGAGTGATTGAAGGAAAGTCGCACCTGAGCTCTTGAGGACAAACTGAAAAAATGGCTCTATCAGTGCGTACTCTGGATGGGGTTATTCATGTCTAAATCAGATTTACTGTGCATTTGACAAAATTGAACTGTGAGGGTAACGGGTATCACAAAGTGGGCTAATATTTGAAACAATTCATTCCTTCCATTAAGCTTTCATGTGCATATACTTGACTTAATACAAACAAAAACAACAATTGATCCAACATGATCTTCTTTCATTGTGGTTGATTTATTATAGTGATATTGGAGGTTGCCAAAGTAAATGAGGAGACAATCATGCTGGCTGCCGTCCACTAATATTTTTTTTCTAATTAGCTTAGAAAAAATGGTTGGACGAGATTAATATGGCTTCTAGAGTAGAATTAAAATGATTCTCAACCACGATTCTCTTCATGCGTATGTTTTTCGGTACGAAGAATAGAGAGGGTACATCGGTGGACCTGGAGGACACTTCCATGCAACCCAATAATCTTGTATTAAAGCAAAGTTTTATTTCCCTATTATTTTGCAAAGCAAAAAGAATGAGGAATTTTTTTGTTTTTCTTTTTTACAAAATTTTAGACTTTCTTTCTTTTCTTTTCTTCTTCTTCTTTCTTTTTTTTTTTTTTTTTTTTTTTTTTTTTACAAATCTATGTCATGTACCTGGATAAACTATTGATTGCAAAGTTCTTGCCATTGTCGTGTTTGGTCATTTTGTATGCCGATAAACTTCTAACCGTGAGGGCAAACTCATAAATTTGCTGCCTTCTCCTACGACCCGCAAAAAAGATTGAACACCGGTGATTCCTCTCAAAGGCAAAAAAAATAATTATTCGATAAAGTAAAATTATATTTTAATACAAAAGTAGGAAGGAATTTATGACCAAAACACAATATATACTCACAATAAGAGAGCAAATCAATATTATAAATAAAGATGTGTGAGTGTCAGGATCTTTTTGTTAAATGTCATTCGACACTCCAAACATTGTGAAATAGTTGTGAGATAGCATTTTTCTGATTTCTGTAATGTGATAGTATGTAACTATTTGTGTATCGGGTATTATTGCTTATAAAACTGACCCGGTTCACCGGCAGACAATAATTTGGCAATACATTGTTTTGTTTCTAATTTTCGTGACCCCTTCTTTTTTTCATTTCCATCATGTCTTCATCTCTCTTTTGTGTTGCTTAGAGTCTATCTCCACCTCAATTTCTCTTCATCACCATTCTTAATTTTGGTTTACAAAATATAAATCAAATTCATTCAAATGAAAATAGAAAAAACATCAGATCTGTTACGATATATATTTTTTATTGAAGTCATTTATAAACATATTATATTTCATGAATAATATCAACATAATATAAATCATATTATTTCATATAACTATAACTTTATTTACACACATATATTTTTTTCTTTAAATTTAATCAAATCAAAGTACGTATAATAACTAAACTATATCTCTAAAGATAAATTATCTTCACAATATATCCAAAAATAAATATAATTAAACTATAAAAATATTCTTATTATAGATATCTATATCGAGCGAAGCTCGGGCATAATAAAACTGCGAGTACCATCTCTAAGAAATTAAGAAATTAAGAAATTAAAGGTATATTATAATATTGACAAGTGGATATATACATTATAGAGAGAATCTTTGAACTTTATATAATTGATGTAAAATAAACTTTCACGAGCTGTAAATCCTCTAATTCTTCGCTACCCGATAACAATTTATATAAAATAAATTCCAATAACAAGCCCAGACTGATTGAGCTCTACATCCAAAATCTGGGTGGTATGAAATTGTATGCAAGTATATCATTTTCGGACTAGAGAAAATACAAATAATTTTTGTCGAAAGGGCATTGAAGGAGCTGAACCGAATAGGAAAAGAAAATTTTAAGTTTGGACCTTGCCTCTTTCATGACAAGTTATTTACTGACAACTAAGTTTTTTTTTTTTTTTTTTTTTTGTCGTATTAGGTAGCTGAATCTTGAACAAATGCTTTTGTCTTGTTTTGTTTTCACTTTTTTTTTATTCCTGGTATAAACAATAGATTGATTACAAAATTATTAAAAGCTTTTGAACCTTCGTGATTTTTTTTTTCCGTTGCATTGGTGCAGAGAGAAAGCCTAACGATTTAGGAAAAAATTGGTATAGTTGATTCTAGAGAGAACAAAGATGGAATATTTTTGGCGAGAATATAGAAAAATTTTGGTATCGTGAATATAGAAAAGAAAGGCGAAGTGTTCTTTGGAAAGGAGAAGGGCAGTTTAGACATAATTTTATGCTCTTGATTTTTTTCAATTAAAAAATAAATAAAATTAAATAGAGAGGGGTTAGATTATAATAGAGTAGATTACAGGGTTATATCCAATTTTCCTTCATTTAATTTGTTATTTAGTTGTCTACGGACCGATTAATTAAGTGTGAGTTTTTTTAATAACATGGCAGAAATTTGATATGCACTGCAACTAAATTGTAACAACATGTTAAGTGTAACAAAAATAATAAAATTTATAGTCATATTGATGCTAATGATAATAATGATGATAGAAACTAATAATCTATTTTATTTGTACGACATAAATTATGTTTTTTAATTTAATACATAAACTTTGTTTTTGTAGTATTAAGTTCAAAAATTTAAATAGGTTTACAGTCCACTTTTTTTTAATAAAAGAAAGATTCAGATTTTTATTATCAATAAATAAATAAATTTTAGTTTATGTTAAATTTCAAAGTGCGAAGTAAACTTGGATTCTCCTTGCGGATCGGTTTTAGAAAAATAACAAAAAGAATCCGAATTATATAACTTATAATAATCGGCTCAGAAGGGAAATAATTTTCACAAGTAATAAAAGCAGCGGGGAACCCAATTTCATTTTCCCTCCTATTATCTCTCGCGCACACAATTACACAAACGCGCGCTCTCACACACAAAACAAACACTATCCGAGAAGAGAAGCTCGCAAATCACACAAAGAAGCTTCTCAAACTCCGATCAAACATGGACGAATATTTGGAGAACCTCAAGTCGTTCCGATCTTACATGAAAGGTGTTTCTCTCGCTCGATCGATCGCTGGCTCAGTTCAATCTGGTCTACTTCCTTTTGGTACCTTTTGTTTTCGAACTTTTTGAATCTCTTTCTATTACAAATTTTGTAGATGTTGAGGATGAAGCAGCAAAGAGATCGGCTGAGGAGCAGATGCAACAGACTGCAATTGATACTCTGATGAATGATCTCAATCTAGGTATTCTTTGATTTCAAAACTTGTTTTTTCTTTTTTTTCCTGGAGGAATATCTCTTTGACAATCTCAATTTGTATCAAACTTCAGCTTTCCTGGTTACTAGCTGATCATTGCTTGCTCAAAGAGTTCCATCTAATGATCGTCTTCGATCCTTTTCTTTTCTTTTGCCTTAAATTTACCTTGAATTTCAGAAATTCGACCTATTCAGGTTAATTAATAATTAATTACTGTGAGATTGGATACTGATAATTGAAAAGGAAATGAAATGACTGAGTGATTTAAGGAAAGTTGCACCTAAGCTCTTGAGGACAAACTGGAACAAATGGCTCTATCAGTGCATACTGGATAATTGCACAGTTGAGGGTTATGCATGTCTAAATCAGATTTACTGTGCATTTGAAACATTGAGCTGTGAGGGTAACGAGTATCACAAAGTGGGCTAATATTTGAAACAGTTCATTCCTTCCATTAATCTTTCATGTGCAGATACTTGACTTAATACAAACAAAAACAACAATTGATCTAACATGATCTTCTTTCATTGTGGTTGATTAATTATAGTGGGATTGGAGGTTGCCAAAGTAAATGAGGAGACAGGACAGATGCTTAAGGAAAAGAACAATGTTGAATGGGAGATAAATCAGAAGCAAAAGAAAATATCCTCTTTAGAGACCGAATGCTCAACTCTCAAGCAGGTTCTCTCTCTCTCTCTCATTTTGTGAAGACAATCTGGAAAAGAAGCACATGTATCTTTGGAAAGCTAGAATACTTTTCTATGCCCCCATGAACCTTTTCTTTTCGAAAAAAGGGTGAGGAAAGATCTAGGAGAGACAGTTTGGGCATTTTATAGAAGAAAATGGGAAGTTAGCAGCACTTTTTATATATTTAACAATTGTACTATATTTGTACTAGTTCTTTCTTTTTGCTGCTGTGATACTACCCCTTATGGAAATGTGTGTAAATTTCCTATAGAATATTTGCTAGCTTTTTTCATTTCTGTTCTTTTGCGTATGCTTGTTGGAGTTACAATAAATACTACAGAAAATGTAGAATGTGAGAGGCTCTAAATGGATATGAAAGGAATTACCTATCTGCTATTATCTGGAGGACGTACATCTGAATTTTTGCTTTTGTGTCGACAGTTTTTAAGTTGTCTATAGTAATGGTTTTATGATGTTAGGCTTTTTCTTTGTGAGATTTGTGTTTAGGTTTAGGTTACAAATACAAAATATATATCAGGTTTAGCACATGCATACAAATTTTCTGATGTTTAGTACAAAATTGTTGCATTTGTCTCATTATTTAAGAGATGAACAATCTATATACACACACATCTATAGAACAAGAAGTGGTAATTCTAATTTCATGGGTACTGTATCTATATATAGTGGCTAATATGCACCTGTGAATTTGATCTGGCTATTGAATTTGTTAGCTAATTGTCACTCATCATCAAATGATCCCTTTACTTTATACTGCAGACACTTGAGCTTCTTCACCAAGAATTTAATACCATTTCAGAAAAGCTTGGTGCAAGAAGGTATGATGAAGTTCCACGCTTTTCTGTGATGCTTTTATATACTGAATTTCTGTTCTTTCAGTATTTCACTTCTGTTTACTTTTTTCTTCCTTGATAGATCATTCTATACAAATACAATAGAGAACTTCGTCAAACAACTGAAAGATCAACAGGTTAGACATTTATTTGTTCTGAACAAGCTCTCGCAACAATCAGTGCCAACATGTCCAAGGTTCCATTTGTTGGTTTGGTTCCTTCTATTGAAATCCTTAAGAAGTGAAACATCATGAGAAAGGATTAAAGTGAGACATAGAAAAAACTTAAGACAGACATCTCTCTAGCAAGGATTACAGCATCTGTTCTTTGCACTTAACAGTTAGGTCATGCAACATAATACAGTACTGTACTTTTTGGTGATTCCTAAGATTGTAATGGTTGTCATTGAAACAATTTCGGTTGAGTAAGTTTTACTTTGGGGTGTCTAGATGATTCAGGTCTTAGCTGGGGCTATACATCAAAAGGACAATGTTAGGTTTGTTGACAGCCAACTGTACAATTTTATTGAACTATTCACATTTACAAAGGGAAACAAACAGAAAAAAGTAAAGCACATGAAGCATCTTGCTTGTTTCTTTGTACAAAAAAAAAACAATCAGCTAGTATAAAAAACTCCAATAACGGCAGCACACAATGTTATACAGAACCCCTTGGCACATTACCCATTCCGTGCCTGGCTGATGTCATTAAACAAACCGGCTAGTACTTGTCTGTGCACCACACTTTGTTTTTTTTTTCTGTTTTTTTTTTAATGTTTCTATTTTAACTTTTATCTTTGTGGTTCTTTGTGCTGATTTAGGAATGGATAAACAAGAATAAGCTGTCAAGTCAAAAGGAGCTATTATTACAGGTTGAAGGGTCTCCAAGCAAAAGAGGCAATGTTGAAGGTGTTACAACTTGCCACTAAACATTTACAATAAGGCATTAAAATTTGTGTCTTTGGCTATTTTGTAACTTTTTATAATAATAATGTGTTATCTGCATACTTATTTGTTAGGGGACTATGGTTTTGCAAATGAAGGGAAATCAGAGAAAATGGTACCATTTTTATATTTCCTACTATTAATGTTCTTTTGTAAATCTGATATGGGATAGTTATACATGTAAATATTGGATATTATGCATACCCCTCTACCAAGTAAAATTTATATAATGCATATTTCCTGGATTAATGCAAATAATCTTAGTCCTCCCCTCTGAATAAATGGAGGGAAGAAAAAATATCTTGGTATTTTGAGGGGTACCAAGCACATGGTTACTCCTTTTAATACTTTTATACTAATATTTTGGGTTCTCTGGCAGCAAACTCAAAATTGTGAAGAAGAAAATGCCCTCAAGTACCAAATGGAGGCTGCAAAACAGCAAATGGAAGCATTGGAAGCAAAAAAATCTGTGCTTATCTCTGAAACTCTCCAGGTAAGCACAAATTATCTTACCTCTATAATTTTATTTTAACTATCATGCCATAATTCAAATGCTATGTTATGATGCCATATAATTAATTTTCCTTACAGCACAGAGCTCATATGTTGGCCTATTGATACTGTTTCAATCTCTTTCAGGGCCAGTAATACCAACTGGTATATTTGTTCAAAACTTATTAATAATCTTATTGCCCAATTGCTTAAAGTGAAGTTAATATGTGTATGACAAAATTACTAAAATTACCAAAAAAGATGCCATGCATGCTGCCTGGATTTAAGACAATCATGTACCGTGCTAACCCTTCAATTATACTGTTGATGCTGATATAAACCAATTTTTTCTGAACAGAACAAGGAGCTTCTAGATCAAGAGAAGAAACTAATGGAAACTATGCCTGTAAGTTCTAAGCTTCTAATCTTGTTCTGAACTCATGGTTTGCCTAGCTAATTTCATTTCATCGTTAACTTATATTTTCTTTTTGCACAAGTGCAACCTTGCTGAGATGGAATTGAATGCTTTGGAGGAAGAACAAAAAGCTCTCTCAGGTGACAAAGCTGGTGAAATGGAATACATCCAATCTCTTCAAGACCGCATCAATGCGCTCAAGGTATCTATAATACCTCTAATTCTACTTAGCTTGCTGTTCTCTTGTTTTCCTTCTGTCTTTTGACTTATGTTTATGTGAACATCTGTCGACTTATTTTGTACTGGGTGCGGAACTGAGATCAGGAAAGCCCAACTGCTCCTTAGTTTAAGTGTAAAATTTCACAAATTAGGGTTAAGTGGACTGTAATTTTATTGAATGAGGCTTTATTGTGCAAGATAGGGTTGATTGGTATTTTGTTTGTTTGATTGCTAACTTTTTAACTAAGCTCAATTGATCAGGCCTCAATTTAATGCTTAGTTATTTAATTTAGCCTCAAGCAGAAGTCAGTTTTCCTTCTTTGTGTTATCAAATGTGAATCACGCTGAGATAAAAAAAATAAAAAATAAAAAATAAAAATAAAAAATAAAAAATAAAAAATAAAAAAAATGATAAAAGTTGTCAAATTAATAATCCAATTTCACGGTATTAGATCTTACCAAAACTGACTACTTTTTTTCTTGTCATCTAATCTGAATCCTAATTAATTAACAGTCCCTATAACAGCCTCCCATCAATTCTTACACCTAACTACCACCGTGTGGTTTTATATGAAATTTCTGTACTCTTTACACAGGATGAGCTTGTTTGGATTCAAATGCAGACTTAAGTTCTGAGTGCACTCTTTATGTGCATAAACACTCATCAAGGTTTTTAAGATTATTCTTTCTCAACGGCTGCCTCCAAACCATGGTGTTTTGACAACAGAAACATGATTAAATTTATACTTGTTAAGTGCACACTTCATTCAACTTGAATGCAAAAGCACTCTTTTGGCTGGGATGCGGAAGTGCGTGTGTGCACACACACACACATGGTTAAAAATGCACACTTGATATGATTACTTGATTAGAATATAAACTTCTTTCTGCAGGTATTTACAGTTAACAATATTAGAAGAGTCTGGGTGTGGGACTGGGTAGGGGAGCAATTATAATAAACCTTTATTCAATTATCCAATGAACTGGAAAAGAAAGAAACAAATACCAGCGCACTAAGCCAACATATTACCACTCCTGGAGGCTGGAATGGATATGTTTCTGGAAAATTGCATTTAGGGACGCTTTGTTGTTTACTAATTTAAGTAGCTGAATTTTTAAATCTTTCAGTGAAAAATGGAGGTGTTCAATGAGCTTGTGGCACAGGAGTTATGCTGGTTAATGCAAATAATCACTTATAGTTGACCTTTTTGACATTTGTAATTTTAATTTTTGCAGGAGATTTCCTGTGGTGTGACGTGCCAGTGTGGTCTGCAGTACCAGGTAGAACTTACAAGAGGAAACTAACGATCTAGAGTTCTAGACTAATAACGAGGCATGGTGTCTCTTTATATTACTGGCCAACGATGACAATATCTGTATAGTTTTGTTTCAATTTTGTTGCTGCCTTTAACCCTTGCCAGGCGCATTAGAGAAAATGTTCGAGTCACTTTTCTAATTGTTGAATATAGTAATTGTTGGTATATTAGACGCATGCATAATTGTCATGGATAAAGCTTCATTTGTATTGTTGAACTTGATATTCTTTTGCACATACATATATCCACTAGAGCTAAACTAACAATCTGCCCCTTTACAACTTGGCAAAAAAGCTACCACAAATTCATACAGAAGAAAAACGGAAAAACCCTTTCTGAGAATTTATAGTTGTAGAAAGAATAAAAGTTTAAAAGTAGTCTGCACCTTTCATCATCAGTAGCTGAATATTATGCATAGTAAAAGGAATCGAGAATTGGATGATTGGAAGTTAACTATAATACATATTGAATTTGAACACAGTTCGCTTGTTCTGGAGCATAAAAATTAATGTGTGCACGCATCAAAACCCAGGCAGCAGCAGATGAATTTGAACCATGTTTGCGCTAAATGATAGATAATCTATTTTTCCTGTTAAAAGAAAATAGAAGCGCCTCTTCAAATCTTAATAAGAAGCATTCTTGCAATATTTTTTATATGATGTACGGAAAAAAACTATGCATTAGATTAGGGATGCAAAGGGATCAGATAAACTCCGCTCGTAATTGAATCCAAAAAAATTACTCATTATCCGAAACTTGTTCGTTTCCGAAAAGATTCGTATTCATATTTGATTAAAAAAAAAAAACTATGGATATAGATATAGTTTTGAGCACTATATGTTCCGTATCAAAAAAAAGAAATATGTATACGGGTATGGTTTGATTATTATCTGACCCTAATTGAATGTGATAGAAGACGATTAGCATAGTTATCCATCTAATGTTATTGAGAGGACATTTGATTTAATAATAATTAGTTTTTATTAGATAAATGGGCTTACAATAATGTTTTGAATTTTGTATCGAACTAATGACATGATGATAACAACACATATTTAATATTTTCTTTTCTCTTATCATGCTGATTATAAATGATGACATGTGATTAACAATAATATTTTGATATAGGATTACATTTGATGATATATGATATCGAGGTTATTATTTCTTTCATTCTTATTTTTATTAGTTTGTTAATTTTGTAGATATATTTTTAATATCTGAAATACATTTATATGCATATTCGTATTTGACAATACCAGATTGGTATTTTCTTAAATATCCGAACAGTATCTTAGGACTAGCAACAACTCGATCCTCTATTTGTATAGAATTAAAAATAAAAATTTAAATTTTGGAAGGTGAAATGATGTTAAAAAGAATAATCTTTAAATATGCAACAAATATTATATAAAAAATAAAAGCTAGTGTATACTGTAAAATGTACGACCGCGTAAAATCCAATTACTAAAATTTTAAAAGAAAGTTATATGCAATTTACATATATCATATGTTGATAGATGCCCAAATTTTTCATATGCAATTTACATATCAACATATGCCCAAATCTTCATATGCAATTTACATATCAACATATGCCCAAATTTTCATATGCAATTTATGTATGCTAAACCGTTAGTACTATGGGGATTTTTGGAAGTGTGGTGAATAAGAATAGAATAGAGGAACAAGAACAAGAGCGTTGAATAAGAAATGGTGAAGAATTGGTTATTCAAGAATTGCTTGTAGTTGTTTGGATGGTTAGATAAGAATAAGAACAAGGAAGGAAAAAGTAAAATAATGCTTTGTTATAATGCTTTGTCAACTAACTTTTGCATCATAATGCTGCCTTTTTCTTGTTTGGCGCCATCCCCAAATTATCGTCCATACCCCTTCTAAGCGTTGGCACCAACTAGGTACCAGTGATCCTATGCTGACTAACATCATCACAACCCGTTAACCCCCTTTATTCATCAAACTAATAAGCAATGTCATAAATAATAAAAATGTCCTTACAACATAAAAACATGATTTTATCCTCTAATAGTGCTAATGGAATTGATTTGAAACTAGCAACATAAAAAACATGATTTTATCTATTATCCCACAACATATCTCTAATCTTATCTCTCATTGCACCTCCAACTTGTGTAGCAGTGCCGCTATATTATGATTCATCTTCATCATCATTACCTAAGCCAGTGGCATTGTAGGAGTCTACCTCATCATCGGAAGAACCATCATCTGAGTTATCATGTTGGTGACGCTTGATGAAATTGTGCAGTATGCAACATGCAATGACGAGGTCGGTTTGCATATCATACTTATATTTATGCATTTCCTTACAAATTTTAAAACAACCCTTAAGTATGCCAAATGTCTTCTCAACAATATTTCGCAATGGTGCATGCCGATAGTTATATAATTCTTCTACACAATCATATCAATTATCACGACCACGTGTGCTAAATTGTGCCAAGTGATATGTCTTACCACGGTAAGGGCTTAGAAATTGAGGAGTATTTGCATATCCTCCATCGACCAAATAGTACCGGCCCGGTGGTACACTGAAATTTCCTCTTTCAAGGGATTTGCGTAAAATTAAATTGTCGTGAGCTGACCCCTCCCAACCTGCAACTACATATAAGAAGTTGCCATCAAAGTCCACCACTGCCATAACATTTTGTGACATATTTCCCTTCCTATCGTGCCAGCGTTCCTTGAAGGTTTCACCACTTGGAGGGAATGCGTTGATATGTGTTCCATAAATTGCGCCCAACGCATCCTACAGGGATTTTAGAATAATTTTTACATTAAAAACGCAAGTCAAATTTTTATTTGTTGATGTCTATTGGTGTACTCAAATTGATGTAATCAGGGCAGTATTACTTTGTAACTTTATATTGGAAAAAATAATGTGAATTGAAACTTGTGTTATCAGGGCAGTATAACAGGAGATAGTGGCAAAACAAAGCAAGCTCCACGCTGGGCTTATTTAGCATTATTTAGCACCAACGAATTTAAAATTTTTACATTCAAAATTTAATTGTTAAATTATTAAAATCGGTAATTTGTGACCCTTGCATTCTAAAAATTATAAAATTGAAATGTACCTTGAAAGGAAGAAATTGTGACTGCTTGAGCTTTGGATGTATTGGTGCATCGACACTCGACAATTTGATATAATCTGATTTCATGAGCATTACACATTGTAACACATTTCGAATGCATCTCGACACTGTTTTTTCTGAATGTTGAAAATCCTCTGTTATTTTGCGCATTGTAGATCCTTGGCCGATCATTTGTAAAAACATCCCTACATGCTCTTCGATTATTACATCTTTATTGCATTGCAATCCTTAGCTCTGAGTTTATCGCATAAACGATAGAAGTTTGCTGTGCTAATACGATAATTATCATAGCATACCATATGATGACCGTTCAATTGACGCATGATATATTGTTTGCAGGACATTTTCCTATCATGCTTCAATTCTTTCTACTCGGCTGCACATATTTGGGCAGCATTGTACCACCATGCAGCTGCTTCCATAGATAGGTCATCAGATGATGAACCATCACATGATAAGTCATCACCATCAGACATGGCTCAGAAGGCTGTAAGTTTTGAATATGGTCACGACATAAATAAGATCAATTAACTATTTAATTAAAAAATACAAACTACTTAAATAAGATCAATTAACTATTTAATTAAAAATGCGAACTACTTAAATAAGATCAATTAACATAGTACTAAAGTCACAACATACTACTAAAGTTCATAACAGAATACATAACTTCTAATTAGTTCGCTACAACTTGTAAGACATAACAGACTAATAAAGTTAACTACAACTTCTAAAGACAACATACTAATAAAGTTCTCTACAACTTCACTACAAGTTCACTAATAAAGTTCACTACAAGTTCACTACAAATAAGATACAAATTAGTCTGTTGACCACAAATTTAAATAAGATCATGATACAAGCATGTTGTTAATAGTTGGGTGGTTGCCCATAGGGGTTGTAGTTGCCAAAATATGTCGTGCCATGTTGAGGTGGTAGGCCATGTTGGGGGGGTTGGCCATGTTGTGGTTGCTGACTTGGTCGAGTTTCCGAGAACATTGCACTGAATCCTTGAGAAAATCCTTGAGGAAACCCTTCAAAGTAATTGGTTCCATGCTCTGTAGTGTGATTTATGTTATTTCTCTCAATCCATTTTTTAATTTGTGTTTCATCAGATCTTAGAATCCACTTCATCCTCTCCTTGTCATTACTAATCACATTAATACAGTAATCTCTTGCAGTGTCATTTATTACCATTTTCTCCAACTTTTCCAAGCACAGATCTTCCTGTTGTGCAACATTCATTACTTGTTCATTTCTTGCTCGCATTATCTGATTCTTTGCCCGTAACTCAGCTGCAATTTCAAACCCTGCATCAGCTATTTTAAGCAGCCCTGCTTGCCTTTTCTTATGTGCTTCTTGGTATTTATTTCTCCTACTGTTCTCTTCCCCAGATTTATCAGTACTCTTTCTCTTGTTGGCAGAGGTACTAGCCCCTTGTCTGCAAGACGAGCCAGCACGAGAACTGCCCGGCCTAGCTGATTCTATGGAATCATTGTCATTTGGAAATTCATCGGGTTCATCCGAACTACCTTGTTCGCTCATAGGGACACTTTGTTGCCCTAGCGGTAGCAACAGCAGAGGTTCAGGTTCATCTACTGTATCTTTGAAATGATCTCCTCTAGCTGATTGGCCCCCAAACATCTTCTCCATCTTTCTATACCATGGAAATTTGGAACCACGTAGCCACTTTGTCTTATTTCCTTTTATCTGTAGTTGGTAAAAGTTAAGCAGCAGTCAATAATGTGTACTTAATAATAAATTAAATTTTGAAATTATTTAATAATAAAAAAGGATCATCGACCTGAATGGCAATATTTAGATCCTCCTGACTTGGTGCTAAGGGTTGTTGTTTTTCATCATTCCAATTCCACCCACTCTGGGTAGCTAGCTCATGGCACACAAGGAACTCCCTCCTGAGCACTTTCAGTCTGAATCCTATATTAGGCTTTTTGTGATTTGAATCCATTTCAACCCATTTTGTCCCAACTAGACTCACCTTTGTGAAAAATATGTCAAAAATCATTGTAACTTCTGAACCCTTGAAGTTGAAGCCATATTTTTCAAATTTTGTTTGTATACCTGAGCCGCATCTAGTAGATCGTGAGTTTCCTTCTCCCCCCAATTAGGGCCCCTTTTTGGTTCTTTAGCAGAAATTGGAGCGGTTGATTTTCCTTTGCGAGACATATCCGTTGAACTAAATGAAGGTTTATTAGTAGTTAGGTTTACAACATGCTTGTACCAAGAACTTAGTTAGGTTTAGTACTTAGATTTACAACAATGTAATGTTAAAATTGCATTGAAAAGGAGGACTACTTAGTTAAAAGTGCACTTTCAAGAAAAACTACAGTTGGTTCTAAACAATTTAGTAACCAATATGGAATGAAAATAAATAGAAATAAAAGGAAAGTGCATGTATATTACCTTCTGAATTATGCAAACTAGTAGGTGATGTCACAACCTGCATAATAAAAAAACTGGTCAAAAATAGTTTCTGGTTAACAAAAAACATAAAGTAATGGTTAAAAAACAGTTTCTGGTAAAAAAGACGCAAATTTCAGTTTTGAATTTTAGTGATGTGTGAGTCAATGACAGGTGGGTTACACCAACAACTACGTAAGTCAAAATTTGTGATTGTAATCTGTATCTTTGATCTACTAATTATCACACCAACATATGTTGTGTATCCGCCTTTTAAACTATATATTTATAATTAAACTAAATGGTACTTGCACTGACTTTGGATTCTCTGAGACTTGTACTCACACACATCATATGACAACTAAAATTCAAAACTGAAAAATCTAAGTCGTGTTGGTGTTGGAATTGTGCTCTAAAAGTTATCTTATAGTGATTACTTTTATATGTTATATTTATGAATTGGATGTTATTACATTTTGTTCCATGAGTTTATATTCATATTTAGAAGTGTTCAAGAAGATGCTCTTGGTCTTGAACCGCAGAACTCTAAATAAAATGAATATATATCTCTAAAATGTTCACAGGTCTTGAATATTAGCAGGAACACTAATATGTCATATAAGACTGTCGTGTTGATTAAAAGTACGTTGTAGTTCTGTAAACGTTGATAAAGGATTATCATTTAATAACACGAGTATATGAAAAGTTTCATATATTGAACAGACCTAATTGATAAAAATATTATATGGATTGTGTTTGTGTCATTAATATTTTTATCGTGTCGTTAATTCTAAGATTGATATGATATATTTTTCACATAAGGAATATGCAACGTAATTATTATTAAAAGCCATTTGAAGCAAGTGGTGATAAAAGTAATAGTTCTTTGTATGTAACTTGTGTAGGAGGAAAATATATATGTCAATAGCTAATTGCCACTCATTAATTGAGGAATGATATTATAAAGGGCCCCTTGGTAAAGTGAGATTATAAATGGATCCAATATAACTGAAGTGCAGTTATAATTATATAATCCTACTTGTTAGAGATCAAGAAAAGATTATAATACAAAGATGACACAGCCCTACTTTGTATAATAGTCATAATATCATATGGCAAGGAATAGACACAAGTAATGTTAATAACATTACTAGAAGGATCGTGTTTCGTAAAAGGATTTGCTAAACATCTATATTATTTGGGTAGCTGTAATGTATGCTAGAGTACCGCTTACAGTTTATGGAATAAAATAATTATTCCATTGCCAACATAATATGGATCCTCAATATAGGTCACACCAACTGAATGGGAAACAAGAAATATATTTTCTATGTACAAGGTTTCATGTTGCATGAAATAAAGTACAAATAGAAAATTATATCACATGACGTGATTAACTAGCAAAGAATAAATTTATCAATATGTGTATATTATGAGGATAATATAAGTTTCACATATTATAATAATATATGAATATTATTATGAAATGTATAAATTTATTTGAAGCCCAAGCCCAATTATTTTAACAAATGAAGAAGAAAGAAGGCCTTAAATTCGGGTCAGAATTTGAGCCAACTTTAAACAGAAAAATAGTATAGCAAACGATAACCATTTTGGGCAAATGATATATGAAAATTGTAGCCCTTGAAGTGTAGAATCCAATGGTCCAAGTTTCAGGACGTTTGGAGTTTCCTACAGAGAGTTATCAAGGTTTTAGTGCTGCAACGTCAGAAATTAAAGTGCTGTTTTAATTTCTGGTTAGTGGCTTTAAATGCTATACGAATTTGAGAGGTTTTATTCAGATGTTTTTGTGTAAAAACTGATGAGAAAAATTGAGAAGACAAGTAAGTCTTCATGTGTTGAAGCTTTGTTCTCCTCTTCTTCTAAATACTTGTTAAAATATTCTATCGATTAAGCAATCGATTAAGATACGGGCGACGGAGCTAGGTGTTGACGGGGAATTCGCTAGCACGGATTCGACTGTCATTTTGTTTCGGATTCAAGGTGAACCGAAGAGGAACAGAGCTTCGTTAAAGACCATAGGTATGGTTCTACAATCCTTCTTATAGGAATATATTTGATTGCGATGCAAATAAATAAAGAAAGTTAGCAATAGTAAGAACGATCCTAGATGTTATCGGTTAATAAAATTTTAAAAATTACCCGATAAGCATCATGAAATCCTTCAATTGGTATCAGAGCATAGGTTCTTTATTATTGCTAATTAGACTATTTTATTATGTAATTTTAATTACATAAGTGCTTAGTTAATTGTTCTTTTGTTTTGCGGTTCTAAATTCGTGCTGAATTTTTGTTACACGTTTTGCAATATTGTAATATGATAACTGGTTAATTATTTTTATATTTTCTAAAATTCTTACTATATTAGAAGAAGTTTAGAATAGGATAATTATATAGATCAAGGTTTTTGGACAGATCTATGAGATTAAACAAAAATAAAGAAAATAGTGCGCTGCTGGAATTTTTCAGCAGCAGTAGCAGTTTTTGCTGAAATCAAAATAACGATTTCTCTCAAATGGATTAACATATTTTGATGAAACCAGTTTCTAAATTTAGATATCGAAGTCTAGTTTTGAAATAATAAAACTTTCCTATACAAAAGTTTTATGAAATTTCGTCACAAAGGCAAAACAGCAATAGTACGCAGTTTTTCTGTGACAAAACACAATAACGGTTTGTATTTTCTTTTAAATGATTAAAAGATTATTTTTCAAACTATGGTGCAAATTGTAACAGAGAATTATAAATCATTTTAGGGATTTAAATGATTTAGAGAACCGCAATTACTTAAGAAATGGAAATTAATTAAAAGGTACAAAATAGTGCATCGATATGCAATTCCTATTATAATTTTGTTTTGCAGGGAACTGAGTTTGTATGTCTCATTTCAATGCCTTGTGTGATGTAAATTTTATGTGATGTGCATGTTTGATTGTAAGCAATTTTAATAAGCGTTTATTAATTAGGCACAAAAGGCAATTTATGTATAGGATGCCTTTATTTATTATTACATCATATGCATTGTGAGAATGAGATGGGTTCCTAATACTTGCACTTAGCAAATTTTATTTTTGAAAGGATTCATAATAAAGTTTGGGGCAACATATTTATTTTTATGCAATTTTTCATCCAATGGTGCAAGAAGACAAAGCAGTGGATGAAGAGAAGCGCAAGAGGCATACAAACTCGCAAATGTTTTGTGATTGTTTTATGTTATGTGCTTTATGATTATATGTGAATGATATGTTAGGATAGGTATGGGTGTATGAAAACAGGACCTACCAAACTATAGTCACATTTGAAATGTCCAATGAAAAATTAAGTATTTTTCCTTCTTATTTTATCCACTTTAAGCTAGAGATTATTAAGATGCATGAGTGTAATTTCTAATCTTTAGAAATCGTGGAATGTGTTAGGATATATTATCAGGCCATTGATAAATGGATTAAATGTGAGGCATTTGGTACATTTATTTTATGGAGATAATTAGCCGAACATATTGACCAATAAAATAAGTTTGCTTAAAGGGAAGTCAAGATCTAGGCTTGAAGTCCCGGGAAAATCGTTTAGTAAGAAAAGGTTCTTAATAAACAACAAGAGTCATAAAGTTTAGAAAATTGCAAACGATTGCAAAAGTTTTTTTCTAAAAGGTTATGACTAGTAAAAGATTACTTACCTTGATTTTATAATTCGGATGAGTTCGCTTTATTTATGACAGGATCTTGAATATGCTGCATAATGGACAAATTTAAATATGTAGTATGAAATGTTACATAAATATTAACATGAAATCCTTTAATTTTATTTCTATAGAATGACAAACAACGTACTTATCCAATCCATAACTCGAAAAGTGCTTGTTGGAAAATGTTAGTTCCAATTTTCTAGATTAGAAAGTAAAACTCCAACGTATCATCAGATAGGAGGATCTTGTAAATGTATTGGAGCACGATGCACCAATACTAAGTACGGAACCCTCTGATGAAGAATAATGTTTGGCGTGAAAGTATTGCAGAATGAACTGGATGTTCAAGGTCTCATGTTGGCAAGTATAGTAATTGAATTTACTAGAAAGTTCATAAACCATACTCCAAAAGAGATAATGGAACTTCATTCAAGATGTTCTTGCAATAGCAAGAAAGTTCAAAAGAAAGGCAAAAAGAAGATGCCTAAAGGGAACAAGGGGAAAGGAGAACCTCAAGCGAGCACCTCCAAAAGCAAGAGAAAAAAAACTTGCTAACTCCGCAAACTGAGATTGTCATGAGTAAGGACGTTTCAAGGTGAATTGTCCAAAGTACAAGGCTGACTTAGACTCGGGCATAATAGAGCGGAAGCGTCCCAAGGTTCCAAACGGTATCTATGTTATTGAAATTAATTTAACCACATCTATTCACGATTGAGTAACTGATACTAGATCGTGTGCTCATATTTGTGTAAATATGAAGGCACTAATGAATAGAAGACATCTCAAGTGAGGTGGAGTCACTTTGAAGGTGAGCGATGATGTTAGTATCTCGGCAATGGCCATTTACTCAATAAACCTTCATTTATCTAGTGGTTTATTAATTAATTAATTTGGATAATGTTTATTATGTTCCATCTATATGTAAGAACATTATATCTGTGTCGTGTTTGGACAAAGATGGTTATGTATTTACTATTGCAAACTCGTGTATGAGTATTGCAAAAGATGGAATTTTCTATGCAAATGCTACTGTTCATGATGGTTTATATTTGCTAGAAGTGAATGATAAACATGTTCTAAATGTCAATAACAAAAGACTCAAAATATCTCATGAAAATAACACTCTCTTATGGCACTATCGTCTTGGTCATATAAACGAGAAACGCATTAAGAAATTACAAGATAGTAATCTTCTTGGTCTCATGGATTGCGATCCAATAGAGACATGTGAATCTTGTTTAGTTGGTAAAATGACTAAGAAACCTTTCAAGAAGAAAGGTTCAAGGGCAAAAGACTTGTTGGAATTGATACATTCTGATGTATGTGGTCCAATGAGAACTAGTGCACGAGATGGTTTTAGGTACTTCATTACGTTCATAGATGACTATAGTCGTTTTGGCTATGTTTATCTAATGAAGAACAAGAGTGAATCTTTTGACAAGTTCAAAGAATTCAAGAATGAAGTCGAAAATCAACTTAATAAGAGAATTAAGATTTTGCGAACTGATCGTGGAGGAGAATACTTGAGTAATGAATTTGGTACATATCTGAAGGAGTGTGGTACCATACCACAATTGACTCCACCAGAAACACCTCAGTGGAATGGTGTATCTGAGAGGAGAAACAGAACATTGCTTGATATGGTTCGATCAATGATGTGCCAAACAGAATTGCATCTTTATTTTTGGGGACATGCATTGCTAACTGCGGCTTACACATTGAATATTGTTCCATCCAAATCTGTCGAGAAAACTCCATATGAGTTGTGGACAGGAAAAACTCCTGAATTATCTTTTCTCAAAATTTGGGGATGTGAGGCTTACATCAAACGATTGATGTCAACCAAACTAGAACCCCAAGCGGAAAAATGCTTCTTTATAGGTTATCCGAAAGAAACAAAAGGATACTACTTTTGGCACAAGTCAACAAATAGAATATTAGTTGAAAGGGGTGCAATTTTCTTAGAGAAAGAGTTTCTCGAAAGAATCAAAAGTAATGGAAGTAGTGTAACGCTTGAGGAAACTCAAGAAACATTACAAGACCTCGATCAGGTCATGGATGACACCCATGTAGATCGAAATAACCCAACCATAGTTCCGACGGCTAGTGGGAGCATTAGTGTACAAGTTCCTCAGCCTATTGAGGAAGAGGTTCACGCATCACCACATAGTGTTCAATCGAGTATTGAACTAATTCCACAAGAAATTGTGCAAGAGGTTCAAGATACTCATAATGAACATGAAGAGCCACAAGAACTAAGAAGGTCAACAAGATCTAGAAAGAAACCTGATATATATCTAGGGCTTCATGAGATCTTGGTAATGGATGTAGATGATCCAAAGACCTTTGAAGAAGCAATGAAAAGAGAAGACTCAAAATCATGGTATGAAGCCATGAAATCTGAAATGCAATCCATGTATGATAACCAAGTATGGAACTTGGTAGATCTTCCTCAAGGAAAGAAAGTTGTTCAAAACAAATGAGTTTTCAAGAGAAAGATGGACATGGATGGAAACATGACAACATACAAGGCAAGGCTTGTAGCGAAAGGGTTTAGTCAAGTTCAAGGAATTGATTATGACGAAATTTTCTCGCCTGTTGCAATGTTTAAGTCAATTCGGATATTACTAGACATTGCCACATTTTATGATTATGAAATATGGCAAATGGATGTCAAAACAGCATTCCTGAATGGGAATTTGGAAGAGGATGTGTACATGGTACAACCTCCAGGTTTTGAAGATCCAAATAATGGTAGTAAAGTATGCAAACTTCAAAGGTCTATTTATGGACTGAAGCAAGCATCCAGGAGTTGGAATAAGCGCTTTGATGAAGAGGTTAAACGCCTTGGATTTATTCAAAGTAAGGAAGATACTTGTGTATACAAGATGGTCAGTGGGAGCTATATACTTTTCTTGGTTTTGTATGTTGATGACATACTATTGATAGGCAACTTTATTCCCTTAATGGAGCAAACAAAAACTTCATTGAAAGAGATTTTCTCAATGAAAGACTTGGGTGAAGCCCAATATATCTTGGGAATCAAGATATGTAGAGACAGGTCACGTAGACTCATTGGTTTAAGTCAATGTACATACATTGGCAAAATGTTGAAACGATTCGACGTTCAAAATTTCAAGAAAGAAAATGTACCAATGAGTCAAGGTGTAACACTTAGCAAGTCTCAACGTGCTGTGACACGTAAAGACATTGAAATCATGAAGAATGTAGAATATGCTTCTGCAATTGGTTCTATCATGTATGCTATGGTGTGTACACGACCTGATGTCACGTATGCTCTAAGTATGACAAGTCGTCATCAAGCCCATGCAGGTCCTGCACATTGGAGTGCGGTCAAGAATATCCTTAAGTATCATAATAGAACTAAGGATAAATTTCTTGTGTATGGAGGGAAACGGGAACTCGTTGTAGAAGACTACACCGATGCGAGTTTTGCAACCTATTATGATAAAAGGTCGCAATTTGGATATGTATTTAGTCTGAATGGATGTGTTGTTAGTTTGAAAAGGTTCAAACAATTAGCAAACAACTGACTCAAGCATCCAATCAGAAGTGATGGTTGTTGCTAAAGCCAACAAAGTAAATGTTTGATCAAGGAGTTCATTGAAGAACTTGACGTGGTTTACACCACAAGATCAAACATATGGATAGAAAAATAATTTGTCATCAATACTTCATTAAAGAAGATAGATTAAAATTATTAAAGGTGAACACGGATAATAACACAACATATCCACCAACAAAGCCTTACTCTCAAGCCAATGGCAAAGTCCACTTTGATTCCACGTGTTTGAAGATGCATGGAAAATGGATAGAGATAACAAAATGAGTCAAAAGGCAACCCTAGTCTTAGAGTTAATACATAAGTATGTATAAGAAGTAACTTTAAGAACAAGTGGGAGATTGTTGGAATTGTGTTCTAAAAGTTATCTTATAGTGATTACTTTTATATGTTATATTTATGAATTGGATGTTATTACATTTTGTTCCATGAGTTTATATTCATATTTAGAAGTGTTCAAGAAGATGCTCTTGGTCTTGAACCGCAGAACTCTAAATAAAATGAATATATATCTCTAAAATGTTCACAGGTCTTGAATATTAGCAGGAACACTAATATGTCATATAAGACTGTCGTGTTGATTAAAAGTACGTTGTAGTTCTGTAAACGTTGATAAAGGATTATCATTTAATAACACGAGTATATGAAAAGTTTCATATATTGAACAGACCTAATTGATAAAAATATTATATGGATTGTGTTTGTGTCATTAATATTTTTATCGTGTCGTTAATTCTAAGATTGATATGATATATTTTTCACATAAGGAATATGCAACGTAATTATTATTAAAAGCCATTTGAAGCAAGTGGTGATAAAAGTAATAGTTCTTTGTATGTAACTTGTGTAGGAGGAAAATATATATGTCAATAGCTAATTGCCACTCATTAATTGAGGAATGATATTATAAAGGGCCCCTTGGTAAAGTGAGATTATAAATGGATCCAATATAACTGAAGTGCAGTTATAATTATATAATCCTACTTGTTAGAGATCAAGAAAAGATTATAATACAAAGATGACACAGCCCTACTTTGTATAATAGTCATAATATCATATGGCAAGGAATAGACACAAGTAATGTTAATAACATTACTAGAAGGATCGTGTTTCGTAAAAGGATTTGCTAAACATCTATATTATTTGGGTAGCTGTAATGTATGCTAGAGTACCGCTTACAGTTTATGGAATAAAATAATTATTCCATTGCCAACATAATATGGATCCTCAATATAGGTCACACCAACTGAATGGGAAACAAGAAATATATTTTCTATGTACAAGGTTTCATGTTGCATGAAATAAAGTACAAATAGAAAATTATATCACATGACGTGATTAACTAGCAAAGAATAAATTTATCAATATGTGTATATTATGAGGATAATATAAGTTTCACATATTATAATAATATATGAATATTATTATGAAATGTATAAATTTATTTGAAGCCCAAGCCCAATTATTTTAACAAATGAAGAAGAAAGAAGGCCTTAAATTCGGGTCAGAATTTGAGCCAACTTTAAACAGAAAAATAGTATAGCAAACGATAACCATTTTGGGCAAATGATATATGAAAATTGTAGCCCTTGAAGTGTAGAATCCAATGGTCCAAGTTTCAGGACGTTTGGAGTTTCCTACAGAGAGTTATCAAGGTTTTAGTGCTGCAACGTCAGAAATTAAAGTGCTGTTTTAATTTCTGGTTAGTGGCTTTAAATGCTATACGAATTTGAGAGGTTTTATTCAGATGTTTTTGTGTAAAAACTGATGAGAAAAATTGAGAAGACAAGTAAGTCTTCATGTGTTGAAGCTTTGTTCTCCTCTTCTTCTAAATACTTGTTAAAATATTCTATCGATTAAGCAATCGATTAAGATACGGGCGACGGAGCTAGGTGTTGACGGGGAATTCGCTAGCACGGATTCGACTGTCATTTTGTTTCGGATTCAAGGTGAACCGAAGAGGAACAGAGCTTCGTTAAAGACCATAGGTATGGTTCTACAATCCTTCTTATAGGAATATATTTGATTGCGATGCAAATAAATAAAGAAAGTTAGCAATAGTAAGAACGATCCTAGATGTTATCGGTTAATAAAATTTTAAAAATTACCCGATAAGCATCATGAAATCCTTCAGTTGGTCCCACCTGTCATTGACTCACACATCATCAAGAAACGCATACTGGTAAAAAAAATGCAAATTTCTGATAAAACACTTTCAGTTTCAGTTTCTGGTAAAAAAAATGCACAAAACAGTTTCAGTTTCAGTTATTGTAAAACGCAAGCTGAATTTAGTTTCCAACAATAGCGATCTGCATCTTGCTGGCCACTAAATGGAGAAAAATGTTCTATTTTTACCAATAGGGATTGTAATTGTTGTGAAGCTGAGTATGAAGTGGTTACCAAGGGAAAGAAAAAGCAATCGATTTAATAACAACTTCAATCCTAAATCGAATGCCTCAATCAGAACAAAAAATGAGTAAAATCAACAATTAAACAAACAAAGAAAGGGGAAAATAATTGGAAGTGAAACTTACTTCACACGGAGCTCTATGAACTCAGCAAACGACGGTGAACTTGCCGGTGCCAACCACTTTGCCGATTTCTCCTCAGATCGGCGTAGATCTGAAGAGGAGTGCGCTATTTGGACCCTCCTTTTCTCTGCTGTTCTTACTCTCAATTATTGAGGGAGAAAGAAGTAACGGTAAAAATTAGACCCTCCTTTTCTCTGTCCTTATCTCAATTTTTTAGTCGAAGGAGCAATTATTTTATTTAGTTCGTACATCACGGGAGCACAGTTGGGACCTAGTTCCGACTTTTTGTGGGAACAAGAATAAGAGGGGTGAATAGCTTATTCACCTTGTTCCAAAATATGTTCGGCAAGCTTCAGAACAAGCTATTCGGAATTAGGCCCTATTCTGTATGTACCAAACATCCCCTATATATACTAGAATTTTCCTGTTCTTCAAAAATCAAAAGTATTAGAATTTTTATTCAATCAATCCTGATATGTATTTTTCTTCATTGGATAAATTCTAGACAATTATGATCATATTTTTTTTCGATCCAATCTCAAAACAACAAAATGTCGCTAAAAATCTAAATCACTGGTCATAAATAAATTATAGGACTTTTATATAGAAAAGTAAAAATTACAGACTTTTTTTTTTTGCAGAGTGATGTCACATATTTATATATGGTTTTAGGCCGGACTTTTACCCAAACTTTAACTCAAAACCCTTGATTTTATTTAGTTTTACTTGTATTCTGTTTATCTTTGTAGAAATCTAGTACTGCTTGGGTTTTATTTTGATTTATAGGGACTTGGAGCTAATTCGCAGCAAAAACGACACCATTCGGCACAAACCAACGCACGAATCGGGCCTCAGATGACCCTGTGCGGCCGCACAGAAATGCCATGCGACTGCACAGGCCCATTTTGGGCTTGGAAGGTGCGCACATGACTCAAGTTTGGGCCGACGACTTTGGTGCGACCGCACGGAGCTCCAAACCCTACCCTGACCCCTATATAAGGCGCCCCAAGCGCCGAAATTAGGGCATCCTTCATTCCATCCCATTCTAAGGCGGCGCCGTAATCCGAAACCAACCCAGATCCAGATCCAGTCCCCTGTGCGACCGCACCACCTCCCCTCCGCCTTGGAGACTCCCGTCTCGACTCCCATCTCCTTTTCCTTTCACCCCAAGTTACCTCCCTGTGGATCCAGAAGTCAGAAGAGGCTCGAGAAGGGGCTTTCGCCTTCCTCTTTCCTTTTGGTTTATCATGGAGATTGTATCATTTATTTCCCTTGTCTTAGTTGTTTGTTTTAGCATTATGTTAGGCTAAATTTAGTTATGTTCTAGGGCTAATTGAAACTGAGGTTAGGTTTGTTGATTTGACTTGATACTTGGTTTCTATTGTGTACTACTTGTTTGATTTCTTAATGACTATGCTTGTTTGTGTTTAATTACTTGATTGAACCTCCTATTAGGTGATTGGCCATATCTAATCTAGGCAAAGGGTGTAGATTGTTTAATTGAACCAAATAAGTGCTCAAGGTAGGTTAGGAGCCGAGAGGTGACCAATTTAAGCCCGAGAGGGACAAATTTCTGTTTAGGCGAGAATCTAGTAGATTCCTTAAAGAATCAACAAGTTGACTTAGGTAATTAAGCCAACATTACGAGAGTTGAGGGTTAATTAACCTAATGGGGGCCCTAGACTACGTTCCATACCAGGTTCTATGACCAAAATTACGAGAGTTGAGGTTCAGGAGATTAAGTATGGCTAGATCTGTCCCACACAAGTCAGAAACCATGTTTTCGTGTCATTTTAGCATTAACCTAGGGCCGTGCGGTCGCATGGGATCCCTGTGCGGTCGCACAAGATCTCCAGGCACGCACGAGTCAACGATGCGGTGCGAGAGTGACGCCCGTGGACAGCCCGAAGCCTAACCAAGGTGGAAACTGAAACCCTAGGACATTTTTATACCATTTTTGCAACCAGATTACTCCCAAAAACAATTTATTTCTATGTTATTTGTGAATTGTTTTTGTTTGTAGTAATTGTTAAGCCAAGTTTGTTTGATTCCCTCTTTGAATTGCTAAATCTAGACTTTGTGAACTTGTGAGTCCGGTACTTGATAGTCCGTCCCTGTGGATTCGACCCCGACTGTACCAACGAATTACCATACGCTTACGGTTATTTTTGAAGGATTTCATGATGCGAATCGGGTAATTTTTTAAAATTTTATTAACCGATAACATCTAGGATCGTTCTTATTATTGCTAACTTTCTTTATTTTATTTGCATCGCAATCAAATATATTCCTATAAGAAGGATTGTAGAACCATACCTATGGTCTTTAACGAAGCTCTATTCCTCTTCGGTTCACCTTGAATCCGAAACAAGAATGACAGTCGAATCCGTGCTAGCGAACTCCCCGTCAACACCTAGCTCCGTCGCCCGTATCTTAATCAATTGCTTAATCGATAGAATATTTTAACAAGTATTTGGAAGAAAAAGAACAAAGCTTCAACACATGAAGACTTACTTGTCTTCTCTATTTTTTTTCATCAGTTTTTACACAAAAACATCTGAATAAAACCTCTCAAATTCGTATAGCATTTAAAGCCACTAAGCAGAAATTAAAACAGCACTTTAATTTCTGACGTTGCAGCACTAAAACCTTGATAACTCTCTGTAGGAAACTCCAAACGTCCTGAAACTTGGACCATTGGATTCTACACTTCAAGGGCTATAATTTTCATATATCATTTGCCCAGAATGATTATCGTTTGCTATACTAAATTTCTGTTTAAAGTTGGCTCAAATTCTGACACGAATTTAAGGCCTTCTTTCTTCTTCATTTGTTAAAATAATTGGGCTTGCGCTTCAAATAAATTTATACATTTCATAATAATATTCATATATTATTATAATATGTGAAACTTATATTATCCTTATAATATACACATATTAATAAATTTATTCTTTGCTAGTTAATCACGTCACGTGATATAATTTTCTATTTGTACTTTATTTCATACAACATGAAACCTTGCACATAGAAAATTTATTTCTCGTTTCCCATTCAGTTGGTGTGACCTATATTGAGGATCCATATTATGTTGGCAATGGAATAATTATTTTATTCCATATACTGTAAGCGGTACTCTAGCATACATTACAGCTACCCAAATAATATAGATGTTTAGCAAATCCTTTTACGAAACACGATCCTTCTAGTAATGTTATTAATATTACTTGTGTCTATTCCTTGCCATATGATATTTTGATTATTATACAAAGTAGGACTGTGTCATCCTCGTATTATAATCTTTTCTTGGTCTCTAATAAGTAGGATTATATAATTATAACTGCACTTCAGTTATATTGGATCCATTTATAATCTCACTTTACCAAGGGGCCCTTTATAATATCATTCCTCAATTAATGAGTGGCAATTAGCTATTGATATATATATTTTCCTCCTACACAAGTTATATACAAAGAACTATTACTTTTATCACCACTTGCTTCAAATGGCTTTTAATAATAAATTACGTTGCATATTTCTTATGTGAAAAATATATCATATCAATCTTAGAATTAACGACACGATAAAAATATTAATGACACAAACACAATCCATATAATATTTTTATCAATTAGGTCTGTTCAATATATGAAACTTTTCATATACTCGTGTTATTAAATGATAATCCTTTATCAACGTTTACAGAACTACAACGTACTTTTAATCAACACGACAGTCTTATATGACATATTAGTGTTCCTGCTAATATTCAAGACCTGTGAACATTTTAGAGATATATATTCATTTTATTTAGAGTTCTGCGGTTCAAGACCAAGAGCATCTTCTTGAACACTTCTAAATATGAATATAAACTCATGGAACAAAATGTAATAACATCCAATTCATAAATATAACATATAAAAGTAATCACTATAAGATAACTTTTAGAACACAATTCCAACAATTTTTAGGTTACTTTTGGATATTATTAGCTACACATCACAGAGATAAATAATCTTTCCATTCATTACACATAAAACAAAAGCTTAGGTTTAGGAAACAAGTAAATATATGAAAATGATATGCTACAATAACTAATGACCATAGTCATAATAACACATACAAATAATATTTGATTTTACTTCTATTTTTTTGTTGAATGAATTTGGTTTCCCTTCGACACAAACTCCAATCCCATGTTGTTTATTATAGAGTCGAAAGCATTCAGCTGTACACGTTTCTAAGTCACATCCTTTTTGACTTTTTGTTGTGCGTTCAAAGGTTCTTTACATCTACCCTTTGATATCATAGTTCCAACTTTATTGACAAAAAAAATGTAATTAGAGAAGTACAAAATTACTATTAAATAAAATATTGACAAAAATAATCAATTATAAGTTGATGTTTTGAAATTTTTTAAAATATTGTTACTCTCATTTTGTTTAATTTCAAGCACCTATTTACATATTTTTTTTCCAAAAAAAAAAAACATACCTGATACCATGAGAATGGCAAAAGCAAGGATATAAGATAACTTGGACATATTTTGTTGAAATTTTTGTTTCTTTTTTTTTTTCTTTCTTGGTAATAATTAAGAATACAATGACATCTCAAAAGTGTATCTCAAAAGAATTTTTATAGTAGCATATTGTGCTTCTATTCTTAATTATTGAAAGATAATGAAAAATTTTCATATGCAATTTACCTATCAACGTATGCCCAAATCTTTATATGCAATTTACATAACGACATATGCCCAAATTTTCATATGCAATTTAACATAATCTAAATCGCTAGTACTTTATATATACTAGAATTTTCTTGTTCTTCAAAAATCAAAAGTATTAGAATTTTTATTCGATCAATCTTGATATGTATTTTTCTTCATTGGATAAATTCGTAGACAATTATGATCATATTTTTTCCCGATCCGATCTCAAAACAACAAAATGTCGCCAAAAATCTAAATCACTGGTCATAAATAAATTATAGGACTTTTATATAGATAAAATAAAAATTGCAGACTTTTTTTATTGCAGAAACAAATAATCTTTCCATTCATTACACATAAAACAAAAGCTTAGGTTCAGGAAATACAATAAGATGCTAACAATTAAATATATGAAAAAAAAAGATTTGCTACAATAACTAATGACGACAATCATAGTAACGCATACAATAATATTTGATTTTACTTCTATTTTTTTGAATAAATTTTGTTTTCCTTCGACACAAACTCCAATCCAATGTTGTTTATTATAGCGTCGAAAGCATTCTGCTGTATACGTTTCTGAGTCGCATCATTTTTGAATTTTTGTTGTGCGTTCAAAGGTTCTTTACATCTATCCTTTGATATCATAGTCCCAACTTTGTTGACAAAAAAAATGTAATTAGAGAAGTGCTAAATTACTATCAAATAAAATATTGACAAAAATAATCAATTATAAGTTGATGTTTTGAAATTTTTTTAAAATATTGTTACTCTCAATTTGTTCTATTTCAAGCACCTATTTACATAAAACAAAAAAAAAATAATTTTTTTTTCAAAAAAAAAAAAAAACATACCTGATATCATGAGAATGGCAAAAGCAAGGATATAAGATAACTTGGACATATTTTGTTGAAACTTTTGTTTCTTTTTTCTTTCTTGGTAATAATTAAGAATACAATGACATCTCAAAAGTGTATCTCAAAAGGGTTTTTATAGTTTCATATTGTGCTTCTATTCGTAATTATTGAAATATAATGAAAAATTTTCATATGCAATTTACATATCAACATATGCCCAAATCTTTATATGCAATTTACATAACAACATATGCCCAAATTTTCATATGCAATTTGCATATACTAAATCGTTAGTACTTTATATATACTAGAATTTTCTTGTTTTTCAAAAATCAAAAGTACTAGAATTTTTATTCAATCAATCCTGATATGTATTTTTCTTCATTGGATAAATTCGTAGACAATTATGATCATATTTTTTCCCGAACCAATCTCAAAATAACAAAATGTCGCCAAAAATCTAAATCACTGGTCATAAATAAATTATAGGACTTTTATATAGATAAAATAAAAATTGCAGACTTTTTTATTGCATAAACAAATAATGTTTCCATTCATTACACATAAAACAAAAGCTTAGGTTCAGGAAATACAATAAGATGCTAACAATTAAATATATGAAAAAAAAGATATGCTACGATAACTAATGACCACAATCATAATAACACATACAAATAATATTTTATTTTACTTCTATTTTTTTGAATAAATTTTGTTTTCCTTAGACACAAAATCCAATCCCTAGCTGTTTATTATAGCGTCGAAAGCATTCTGTTGTACACGTTTCTAAGTCACATCCTTTTCGACTTTTTGTTGTGCGTTCAAAGGTTCTTTACATCTACCCTTTGATATCATATTTATTGACAAAAAAAATGTAATTAGAGAAGTGTAAAATTACTATCAAATAAAATATTGACAAAAGAATCAATTATAGGTTGATGTTTTGAATTTTTTTTAATTATTGTTACTCTCAATTTGTTCTATTTCAAGCACCTATTTACATAAAATATAAAAAAAAAAAATTTGATCGCCTTCAAATCCTCTTCGCAGAGGGTTTGCATGGTGAGAGAGATCGTTTCCCTTTGTGATTTCTTCCGAGTTTTTTATTTCATGGTGAGAGAGAGAGAGAGTTGAGCGAGACGAGAAGGAAAGGAGACGGTATGAGGGATCGTCCGACTGATTGGAGAAACAAAGAAACAGATAGAAATTTTTAAAACTAACAGAGAAACGGAGACTCCTCAGCGAAAAAAACCTCAGCTATCCAATTCGATATGAGCTCGAATCTGAATTCGATCCAACGGTCTAAAAGTCTAAAGCACATATGCACATATGCTCTATGCTTTTTTCTCTCTATATATATTGAGACACTAGATAGAGACAATTTAGAAATTGGAGCATCAAAATTAATGAGTACATTGCACGCATTTTTAAGATCCGGACAGCACTAGATGATTTTGAACCAATTTTACCCCGAATGATAGAAAGTATCAACGAGTGTATATATGTTGTATAAATGAAATACAAATTTTTCTAATTTTGACAACAAAATTTAACATGCATTTGAAGAAAAATATTAGAATACGTACCCGTACCCATTCAATTTGTGGTCAAATAAAAATTTACAATATATTTATACTTCAACAAAAATTAAAATCAACATAGTAACATAGGAAACATAATTTAAAAAAATATATCTTTCTTATTTTTTATAATAAAAATATTTGAAAAATCGTAGATGATAAAAAATTTCCCATCTATTCTATCTTTCCAAAATAGAAAAAAATAATTATTATTTCCATAAATGCTCTTTCTTTATAGATGTAAAACCAAAACTTAATATGACTAGCGGGTTTCGCGCGTTGCGCGAAGTATCTTTCCATTTTTTTTTTCCTAAAAGCTCATATGGTAAAAAAAAATTGAGATAATATCAATTGACGAATACACACACGATACAATACAATAGGAAATTTTAATGCTCACATGGCATCGACATTATAAACAATATACGGATAAACTCTCAACCATATATAGATGAAAATAAATAGTTTTTCGATCAACAAAAAAAATTTGAGTACTTGCCAAAATCAAATCCAAAAGATTAACGATGACATCTTAGATAGTCTGAATACAAATTGAGGTTAATTTTGTTCGATGCTACAATCGATAAAATTAAAAACTGGGTCCATTACTTATTTGACCTGATCTTTGTCTTGTCTCTCTATTTTACTCTCTAAGCAAGAAGCTCCCGGTACATGTTAATAATAAAAAAATTTACTTGACTGTTGAGCTTATAATAAGAAAAAAAGAAAGAGCAGACCAACTGCAAAGAGCAAGATGAACCCAGCATTACTTTCATTTTCCTAATGCAAAGGAGAGATTAAAACTATCAGATCATTTAATTAGAGATAAGATTAATAAGAAAGAAATACAGCATGACAAAACGGCTAATTGAATTGGATTTCTTAGCCCTTAGTATTTTCCATTTATTTTCTCAAAAAAGTAAAGTTGTAACCCATGCCACTTATAAATTCTGTACAAAAAACAATGCTTAAATGAAATCAAGTTAACCATCAGATAGACGAACAAAAAGGAAAAAGTTATGATACTAAGTTATCAATATAAATCACAATGATATCCTCTAATCAGCTAATAAATAAACAACAAAGAAAAGACGGTACCTTTTCCCTGAAAACAATGTAATCAATAAGTACAGAAATGAAGCTGAATCAGTCGATGAAGATATCTTTTTCCTGAAAAACAACAAAACAATTAGATTTATTATATACAAATAGAACAATCGATTTGGGACAAAAGGCTTAGTTGTTGTTTGTTGTTGTAAATAGAACAATAGAGCACCAACAGTAATCGCATTTGATGTATTCAATACTATCTGGGAAAAATAAGGTGTATCTCCTCCTGTCCTTCATTCCTTCACAAAATTAGAACCCAAAGATTTTGCATCAAAATCAAACTTGAGGCCAAATAAAATAATTACCAGCAGAACCATAATTTTTTTTTAAATGACCAGCAATAACCTAAATATCCGATTGTTTGTGAGCTTGTATACTTGTATATAAAGCTAAACCAATTTATAATTCACACAAAATATAACACAAAAAAAAGAGATTTAATTAGAGCACACGGACATACACCTAAGAAAAAAGGCTGGTGTAGAGCAGACATACATACACAAAGAAAAAAAAACCTTTCAGCCAGTAAGAAATTGGTAACAATGAACGCATAGTTCCTTCTCTTCTCAACATCGGCCTCAAATTCCAAGCCCTAGCAACCGAGATCGGAGCATGGAAGGATGGGAGAACTCTAATGGCATATCCACGGGTTGCGACCCTTGCAAGAAGGCGAGACTGACGACGGATCACTGTCTGTCCCTTCATCCCGAGCTCCGACTGTGTAAGGCAAGGTGAAGCTTGAGAGGTGGCCATGGAAAGAAAAAGGAAACACAGAAGAGTGGGTTGAGAAAAGGGGGAGAAAGAGTTCACATCGGATGGATCGATTGAAAAGCTCGACGTTGTTGAAAAGACTGGACAAAATCGAACCCAAAGAGAATGGGAGAGCGCACAAAAGTTTCATGGATCGCTCCCGATAGTGTGTGTGAGAGAGAGAGAGAGGTCTCTTGCGTGGAGAGATAAAGGTTAAGAGGAAGTGGAGAGCTCAGAGGCGGAAGGCTCTAGAAGAAACAATCGGACGCTAAAGATTTCGCGCGGAGAATGGACGGTTGGGATTCGAAACAGTCGGACGCTAAAGATTTCGCGCGGAGAATGGACGGTTGGGATTCGATTACTGTCGGGAGAACAGCCGTATCGGATGCGGATGTAATTCTCCGGATTCATATATTTCTTTTGAATTTTGAATTTCTTTTGATTTTGACTATTGATTAACATCCAGCCACATATATCAAAATTGATCAACAATATAGAAGGTGCATACATATTATATCTAGAAATGATCCACTCTTGAGTACGTGCTATTATAATGAGTAGTGATAGTAATTAATAGTTGAAATTTAATTTTTATTAAAACTGGAATTCCAATCATCCATGTTCAAATGAAGAATCTTAATTAAATCACTAATGAAACAAAATCGTAACATGTCAGAGAAAGTTAGGAAATATATATATTTTTTATTAATGGTATAGCTGGTACTGCCTCCGACTAAAATGTCATCATCTTCTTCATGCTCCCACGAACGAGCTAAAGAAATCCTTTTGCACACCTGATGGCTTATAAAATTCATAATTTGCTTTATTCAAAATCTGTTTTGAACGCAGGATCTAAATCGAACGGCCGTGGGTTGAAATTTTAGCATAAATGAATCCAACCAAAACAATACATAGAATGCAGTAGCTTTTTATATTTGATATATACTAGGGTTGGACATCGAGCTTCGCTCGATAAAGTATTTTTAACATATTTTTAAATTTTGGATTTTTCATGTAAATATAATTTTTTATATTTGCTAATAATAATTTGAAGATATAAATAAAATATATATAATTTTTTTTAATTATCAATTTAGTTATTTCCAAAAGATTAGAACAAAGTGTGAGCTTATATAAATAATATACAATGTGAAACGGAAAGTTGGTTATTATATAATATTAAAAATTAAAATTAATGCAAATATGGATTATAATAAAAAAATATATATGTTTTAAAACAAATTTATAATTAATGGAAAATTTTACACATTTGTTTATACAAAATACAATATATACAAAGACATTTTAAAAATTAATATCGGTAAAAATATGACCAGAAATTAAATATTTATCATTAATGCAAAGATACGAAAAGACATTTTTTCAAAAAAAGATAAAAGAATGTAAAATTATGCACGATAAATATGGGTCGTTTTTAACTTTTTATTGCTCTTTTTGATTCTTTATTTTTGACTCTTTGATTTTTATTAATTATATTTTTAGATATATTTTTTGTGTTTCATACATGAAAAAATATATTGAAAATTATTAGAAATTAGTAAGTATATTGACAGTGTTTATTATAAAAACGTGACTTGTGTCAAATATTCGATAATTAACAATTAACTTATGTCAAATCTCAGATTGCAAAAAACACAATAATAAAAAGAGCAAGATCTATCTCATTATGAAAAAAAATTAACAATTAGTAGTCTGTTTAGGCATTTGAACTACTTTTAGTGACTTTAGTTTCTAAATTATTATAAATAAAAAATATTGTTCCCTCATTTCTCATAGAAGCAACTAAGAGAGAGAGATTGAAATAAATTATGTGACAAAAATGACGCGGTATAATCAAAATGAATCTCAATAATGCAACGTAAAGGAAACACAGCTCTAAACAACACATATTACAACACAATAAGTAACACATAAAAAATTAACATACATAACGGATTAGATTAAGTGAAAGGAGAAAAATCAAAAGTCTTAATGGCATGTCGCACTAATATTAACTAAAACAAGACCCACATCCACAAATCTTTATTTATATTTTAGATTTTAAATTTAGACGTAGGTATTGAGACTCATGGGTCATCGGACTTGAGTCGGATTTCAAACTCGTAAACATCCACTGCACACGAGACGCATTTTTGCACAGATTCAGAATCTTTGTTTGCTTTGAAATTCGTGCTGAATTTGATTCCAAGCACTGAACTGTTAGTGTGGATCTGCAGAAGACAAGGACACACCGTCACGAAAAAAAAATAGATTTACATAGCATAGTCGATGTAATAAATTTCTCAAGAATAATTTTGAATTTTTTTTAACATAAAAGGTGAGGTTTTTTTTACTATAAAAATTGAGATGAAATGTTTTTTTTTTTAATTAGCCGGATTTCAATATTTGCCCTTCGCTCAAAATGAATTATTATTTAACTAAAAATTAGTTCTTAATATTGAATTGTTTTCAAATTTTTTTCAACCATACTTTTTTACTTTATTTGTAGACAGGACATTCATGATTTTAAGATCGCCATATCGATTATTTCACCAATTTGACCATATATCCTCTCTTTATTTTAGAAATCGGAAGTTATCTTCAACGATAATTTCTACTATAATTATAACAATAATATCTTAGTTTTATTTCGCCAAATTAAAGCAAGTGTAACAAATAAAATTAGAATTTACTAATCTTATGAAAAATACCATGATAAAAATTACAAATAAAATGTAAAGTCATATATTTTTTTTATTTTTTGAGTTACTCGAGAAATTGCACGTTATAACATGGTGAATTGGACAAGGCGAAGTCTTCCATCGAAATAAAAGAATTCGACTTGTAGATATTCTGAAGCATCCCGGCCCATTACATTCTTAACTATACAACCAAATTGTTAAATTTTGTTCACAGTATGTATGTCAGATTGAAATATTCTGTTCATACAAAAAACATAAAAATAAATACATGTTTAATTGGATACATTGGCGCGTAATAATTTTGCGTTTAATTATAGGATTTATTTTTAAGAAAAGAAGTAATCGCAATTATTCAGGATTGAATTTTATCAGAGAAGGATCTATTAGTAACGTATATTTGTCATCTGAAATATTGAAAAAGAGATATATATTTATTCAAATAGAGATTAAGAATATCGTGAATTAATCTAAACTACTAATCTAATATAATATAACTGTAATTTTAGACTTACACAGGTTCAAGTCGTATACATGTAGAAAAAGCCGTATATTTTTACTTAGAAATTGTAGAAATTAACAAGTCAGATTGACATATAGAAATTTTCTTTTTTTCTCTTCAGATTCTTCTCGAAAACCCTATTTTTAATTCTTAATTTTAACTACCAACATAAAATAGTTTCATGCAACAGAACTTGGTATATATAGGGGCTATCTAGCAGGCTTTTAATGCATCCTCCCCATTTTACATTTTTCTTCCGTTGAAGAACCTACAAAGGAAGCCTGGCTAGCTGGTTCATTTCCAATTGAGCCACCAGATAATTGCAACCAGCTGTGCAAGGTGTCAGGTAATATATTGGAGATTTCCTTTGTTAGATATAGCAGTTAGCTGTAAATTCACTGTGCACCTGGACACACACCAGGCTACCATTCGTCCATTCGTATTGCCCCTCTTGTTATCCATAATAAATTTAATGAATTTAGTAATTGGTTAAACTTAAACAAAAGCTGTTTGATTCTATATGTATGGTGCACTGGAAGTGGATTTACTCCAAGTTTAGGACATAATATTCTTTTAGCTAATGGAATCTCTAGATTCCAGATCTCATACGTTAATTGGCAACTAAGCTCACACGTAGGAATATATGTTGTACGTATAATAAATTCAACTGCACCAATGTATAACTGTAATATTTCTCTTAAAAACCAAGACACTATACAGCAAATCACAAAATTTCCGATAACAAGAATGCATTGCTAGTACTGATATTACATCTTTTTATTACTAAAATTGGTGCTCTGTTGCCCTCGCGGCATTAACTACATGGTCAGTACTATGAAGGAGAAAATTTTCTAACAATAGGTACAAGATATATATGGACGTAAGGTAGCTGAAGAACTTACCTTCCCCTCCTTTGTCAATAAATTTCATTTCTGAAAAGTTTTTTCTTCTCTTTTTCTTCAAGGAGAGGGAAGAGAGCTACCAAGAAATATGGATATAGAGTTAGGGGATCGGCATGGCCATTCAACAAAGAAGGGTACGTACTTTCTTTCTCAATCTTGCATGTCACTTGTTTTGCTTGTCACTTTTGCATTCGACTTCATTTCAGTTGTCTTATAATATGCATGTATAAATATGAAAAGTCTACTTTTACCCTTTTTAATTTTAGACTTCGAGAATATTTAATTCTTTAGCGTCTTAATAATTGGTTTTATCGGAATATTTGACACTTTTAAGCCATATTATGCAATATTAAGAAAAGTGAACGTAAAATTACAAAGAAAGGGTCGATTGATTTCTTGCACAAGCACAATTATGTTATAATCACAAAAGTTTTAAAAAAAATTGCATAATAATAAAGTATTAGTAATTATACATTACAGTTGATTATTAATTTATTTAAAGGTCAATTCACTAAAGCCCTTTGACGACTCTATTATTTTCCTCACAAATGGCATTAAGACTTGCATACAAACATTTTTTTTTTCTTTCGAAATGACCTTATATATATGTAGTTATACCATGCAGTTCTCCAGATATTTTGGTTCATAAACGTTCATATTAATTATTTCTTGCACATCATGTAATATATTGATATTTACTAATGATCAATATATTTCAAACTAATTAATTTACTTTTAAAATAGCAAACAAATCACCTACTATGCTTTCACTAAAAGAAAATGAAAACAAAAAGTTTTTTAACAATTATATAACCACTAATTGCAATTTTGTTATCACATATAGTGCTGTAATGGGTTATGTCCCCTCGTACGGTTACACTCTTTCCTAACTTCTTAGGTGGAGAAAACTGCTCTTAACTCCATAGCACGTGAAATTTTTATATATGCAGAGGTAGAGGAGGTCAACGACTGCCCCATTGAGGAGGTGAAATATACCGTGCCAATAACTGACGATCCAAACCAGCCCGTGCTCACTTTCCGAACATGGTTACTCGGTATAGTGTCCTGCGTATTGCTTTCTTTCATAAACGAGTTCTTTGTTTACCGGCAAAACCAGCTTTATATCAGCACCGTCTGCGTGCAGCTCGTCACTCTCCCCGTCGGCCGTTTCTTGGCCCGTGTCCTACCCACAACGAAGTATACAGTAAGTGCACCAAATTTTACAATTACAAATACTTTTCAATTTTCATGTGTGTAGCCCAGGTAATTTGGATTATGAGTGTTATCCTTGGTGCAGTAGAAAATTTAAAAAATACAAGAAAATGTTTATCATTTAATGATATCGATGAATAAAAGCACTTTAAAAATAGTACCAATGAAACTCTAATTTTTTTTTTTTTTGGAAGAAATTAGAGGAACTCTCAAAATTAGCAGTTAAGAATAAATAATTGATGAATTAATTGAAAACAAGGGAAATTGTGACTTTGAAATCCAGTGTGGGACACAAATTTCGGATGGTCCGGCCACAATTTTAAGTATAAAATAGGTTATTTTTGTCCTAAAAAATAACAAAAAAAAAAGGAAAAAAATGAGTCGTTTTCAAGTCCAACATGAGGATCCGTATGAATTTCAAAAACCAAGAGATTCTGGCTAGAAACATCAATACCAAATTTTCATACTTCCACTTTTTGTTTTCAAATTTTGCAATAACTGCAACTGATCCTTATCCAAACAAAACATATTTTCCTGCAAATCCTCTCCAATGCAATAAGCAAATGAGCAAAGGGACCTCAAAATCCTCCCCAATTACATTATTGCAATATGTTGAGCTAATATTCTCCCATTATTTTCCCTTTTACAGGTTCCTTTAACGAACTGGACCTTCTCACTGAATCCCGGGCCCTTCAGTCTCAAAGAGCATGTACTGATTACCATCTTTGCTGGCGCCGGCGCTGGTGGTGTATATGCAATTAATATCATTGCCATTGTGAAGGCTTTCTATCATCGTGGTTTAAATCCTTTTGCCGCACTGCTCCTGGCTAACACTACCCAGGTAAAAAAAATAAGGACAGTTTTGGTCTTAATTTAACACGTAAGTTATTTCAGAAGTCTTTTTTGCCAGTTTAAAAGTCGGATAAATCAAAATAACGGTGAAGACAATCATACAATCATCTTCTTTCTTTTCTAATTTAATTAATTTTTATGCCCGTTTACTTTGTGGAATAATAATAAAAAAAAAAAAATTCCCTTATGGTATAGTTGCTTGGGTATGGATGGGCTGGCTTGTTCAGGAAATATTTGGTCGATTCCTCCTACATGTGGTGGCCTGGCAACCTTGTTCAAGTCTCTCTTTTTAGGTTTGATCTCTTCTGTACATATTTAAATAATAACAAAAATGATAAAGGTAATCTGACTTCTATCACCCTGTAAACAGGGCCTTGCATGAGGAGGAGAGGAGACCGAAGGGAGGCCTCACAAGGCTCCAGTTCTTCTTTATAGTTCTAATTTGTAGCTTTGCCTACTACATCATCCCGAGCTACTTCTTCCCATACCTTAGTTCAATCTCCATCCTGTGCCTCTTCTTCAAAAACTCTATTACCATGCAGCAAATCGGGTCCGGTCTAAAAGGGCTCGGCATCCTCTCCTTTGCCCTTGACTGGAACACTGTTTCAGGGTTTCTAGGCAACCCATTAATCACACCTGCTTTTGCAGTCTTCAACCTCATGGCAGGTTTTGCGATGATGGTGTATATTATTACCCCGATAGCTTACTGGACAAATTCTTTCAATGCAAAGAAGTATCCAATGTTCTCATCCCATGTGTTTGATGATCAAGGGATGCCTTACAACACCACGCGGATTCTCGACCCACAGACATTTTCAATCAACATGGAGGAATACGACTCATACAGCAAGATTAATCTAGCTGTTATGTTTGCTTTCACATATGGAATGGGGTTTGCAGGGCTTACAGCTGCAATCACACACGTGGGACTTCACAACGGAAGGTATGTCCCCGTTATCACAAATTCTTTCAAGTTTAACAATAGCTATAATATTAGAATGTTTGGTTCTTCCTTCAAGTTTAACAATATTTAGATATACTAGATTATTAGGTTGTATTATTTGTGAAAAGAATTTTTGTATAAACATTTTTGCATCCACAATGCAGAGACATCATTGCACTATGGAAGAAAACAGCTAATCAAGCACACGAGAAACTGGGGGATGTTCACACAAGGATTATGAAGAGGAACTACAAAATTGTACCCCAGTGGTGGTTCCACATTATTCTTGTTGTCGTATTTTTTCTCTCTTTATACACTTGCGAAGGCTTTGGTCGACAACTCCAATTGCCATGGTGGGGTCTCTTACTAGCAATGGCCATGGCTTTCCTTTTCACTCTGCCAATTGGTGTTATTGCCGCAACTACTAATCAGGTACAAAGCATATGCATGAGAGCCTGTCCCATCCAGTAATTACAGACACCTAAAGAACTGACATAATTATATCCAAAAAAAAATAATAATAAACTAATAAGTAACATAAGAAGAGCAAGGCATGTGCATATATTTGAAGATCTCATTATCTTCTATTCCTCTGTTAACATTTTTTTTAAACTTTCCTTGTCTTTGTTTCTATATAGCAACCAGGTCTGAATATCATAACAGAGTTGGTGATCGGGTACCTCTACCCTGGAAAACCATTAGCCAATGTGGTATTCAAGACATATGGTTACATGAGCATGTCTCAAGCACTTGGCTTTGTTTCGGATTTCAAGTTGGGTCACTACATGAAGATCCCTCCTAGATCAATGTTCTGGTCTCAGGTACAAAACATTAGTCTAGACAAACATAACAAGTTAAACTAAATACATCCATTTTACTTTTGATATCATCAATCCTGATTATCAATACATCCATTTTACTTTTGATAGCTTGCTAGCACAATCATCGCCTCTACCGTGCACTTTGCCACAGCCTGGTGGCTGCTATCATCTATCAAGAACATCTGCGATGTGGAAAATCTGCCAGCGGATAGCCCATGGACATGCCCAGGAGATGATGTCTTCTACAATGCCTCCATCATCTGGGGTGTCGTGGGTCCCAAACGCATGTTTGGTTCCCTTGGCAACTACAATCAAATGAACTGGTTCTTCTTAATCGGTGCTGTTGCCCCTTTTCCTTTCTGGGGCCTCTCTAAGTTGTTCCACAGATGTGAGTGGCTCAAGTACGTCAACATCCCAGTGTTCCTAGCTGGTGCTGGCAGTCTCATGCCTGCAAGGTCAGTCAACTTTGTAATGTGGGGTCTTGTAGGTTTTATCTTTAGCTGGTGGGTGTACAACAAGAGGAAGAACTGGTGGATGAAGCACAACTATATTCTGGCCGCCGCACTTGATGCCGGGATTGCATTCATGGGAGTGTTGACATTTTTAGCCCTCGGCAACTTCGATATTTATGGAGTCACTTGGTGGGGAGGGGTGATGGATGACTACTGCCCCTTAGCCAAGTGCCCTACGGCCCCCGGGATTGTGGTGACCGGTTGCCCCGTCATCTCCTAATCAGATTCTGTTCATTGTTGATTTCAGTTGGAATTGAACGAGGACAGTGTTGGTTTTGGCGTTGCTATATATAGGGTAACAAACTTTTATTGTTTGGGTCCAGTAGATGTTACCTTGTTGTAGTCACCGTCGCTCTATCTTTCTCTATCTTGTTAATATTGTCTTTCTGTCATGAGCAAAATAAGATAATCTAAGGGGCTTTTATAGTTTCAGAATTGTAACATTAATTATGTTGGTATGTATTGAAAAGACGATATACTAGTTGTTCATTAATGCGCTTCTCATTGTGTCATTAGTAGTCTATGGCCGGACGTCTTAATTTTCTAAAGTGTGATGTGATTCGTTGATTATCGAACAGCTTTAGCGCTATTAACCTTCTGTACATCCGAATGATGCCTTCAGAGCTACTTCTGTTTTGGTCCAACTCTACAAATGAATCGATCAATCAAACGGACTAAAAACGACACGCAGATTCGACGCATATATTGGATGACTCTAAATTAGTAAAATGGCCATCAAATGATCTGAATGATACCCTTTTTTTTTTTTAAAGCAAATCCTCAATGATACCTTGAGTCTAGGTCACACATTGTGTCAACAGTTCATAATGGTAACAACATACCGCGTTGATCCATGAATCAATAATAGTTAAAATAAATCTTTAATTTTGAGTCTTAGATATGAAATGTTACAAGACTTGATGATACTGTTCAAACAGAGAATTATTTAATTTCAAGCAAGCAATTAGAGTTTATTAAAACAGAGAATCTCGAGATTTAAACCCTGGATAGCAAAAAAACCTATATTAAATTATAAATAGTGAATAATCGATACATTTTTCTATTCAAAATATCAGTTGTAAAAAATCCATTGCAAATGGAACAATGCTGCTTATTTTAGCAACTTAAATTATTAAAGTAGTGCAATGTGAGCACAATGATCTTACAATAAGTGAAATTCGAGATCACTGACTTAACAATTGGACAAAATGAGACATATCATTCGCATAGGAATCTGGGTGGATGCTGTTAGAGGGATCAAGGAGTGCCGGTAAGGTAGTCACTCCTGTAATTAAAGAAAATAAAATTTATTACCCTAACAATTACCCAACCACAAGGAACCAGAGCAGTTGGACATGCCTCTATTCCATTCTGCGTTTTGATGCTGTTTCTGGCAGATACTTGGTTGTATTGTCTTTTTAGTACCAACACAAATACTGAGAGCCCATATGTGCTGTGACAGTTGCTATAACTGGTTAATGTGGCACTGTAAGCTCTTTCAGGTGTACTTTTGGGCCAGATATGAACCATCCAATGTTAATCATAGCCGTAGTTACTATGACCGGAAAGTATGGTGAATGTGAAACCCCTGTAGTGATACTTGGTACAAAAAGCAAATGAAAGTAGACCAGACCAGATAACATGAAATTCCCATAGACCCCTTGTGAATGTGAAGCCCCTTAGGAAGGGAATAGATGCAAAGAAAAATAATTATAATTAAATAATAGCAGTGTCCCTTTTGGTCCTTATAAGAAAGCCATGAATAGAGCCTATTTGTCAGAGTTGCAGTCTATTGGTACCGGACTCTTTACATCATTCCAACCAGACAATACCAACTGAGCAGGCCAGTGTAGAATTTACTAGAGACGTACCAGAAAGAACAAGAAGAGTTTTACAACCAGCATTGTGACCAAAGAGAATATCAGTGTCCAATCTATCTCCAACCATGCACATCCTTGAAGCATCTATTCTGAACCTGATTCAGCCACACAATCAAACTGTGTAAATAAAATGACTTCCTTTAATCACATCAAACATTTTGCTGTATTTGCAAATTGCTCAGGACTATTAAAAATAAAAAACAAACTAAAATAATAAAAAGTTACTAAATAGGCCTGGCCCCTGGACATTTCTTAGCTCATTAAACCACTCATTTAATAACCAGGAGATAAAAACCTGAACCGACATGTAAATAAATTCAACTTAGCTTGCAATAGATGTTTTCCACCACAACAATTTCAAGCCACTCACCCAATAGCCAGGAATAGAGTCTATTATTGTCAGACTACCAACAATCAATACCAAAGCATGTCATAACTTTATTAAAAAAAATGCATATTTTCCAGACCTTTCTAAAAGAAAATTCATCAGGAAGGTCGACGGTTTGCCAACAACTACAGGTTCTTTCTCAGCTGAGCAAGATACAGCAGACACCATACTTCCAGCTCCTACGAGGGAAATTTTGAAACGAATGAATCAGCTGACAGAAGTTTGCAAAACAAAAGATTTACTATCCATAAGCATTCAGAAAAAATTATGTTGTTCACCAAAAGATGTCAATAACTAGTATAAGCACTGACAGGATTTGTGCATAGAACATGTGGTACCTGGCCATTCTTGTAAGCTAGTGAGATTTCCAGTGGAATCACGATTGGTGGCAATGAAAAGGCATCCTGGGTTCTCACGTATGCACAAAGTTGCATACCTACATTTTGTTAAAAATAATGTATAGGTTTGATCAAAGTGGAAACTTAGCCAACACGGTGTGTAGTACCTCTCAAAAAGTTTCAACTAAAGCACCAGCAGTAAGAACAACACAGCAACAAGAAACAAAAATTGGGAAGAGATTGTCCCAACAAATTACATCAACTGTATTGAATTGAAAGAGTTACAGCAAGTCTTCACTTACTGGAGCTTATAGTAGTTGAAATGCTGATCAAGTCCAACAACAACAGCTCCTACCTATAATAGCAGATAGATATACTTGTAAAATTGTACAATCAATTTGATTAGGGAGATGGAAAAAATAGATGCAATAGCAGAGACAGAACTAGTTGAAAAGATTACACTTTTATCATGGTCAAAAAAGAAGCTTGACTCCAATTGAATGGACTTTTTGCCATCCTCCTACAATAAATGTAAGAAAATTTTAGTTTATGCAAATACTTTGTAATATGCCCTAAAACTTATAGGGAAAACAAAAGGAATATGGATTTAATGAAAGGTGCTTATATCAGGTGTAGCATGTACGTCGCAGTACCCAGTCTATTCATGGCAGTACCAAACGCTCTTCAGGAAAATTTCATTCTAGTGTGTGACTTGATAAAATACGAAAAATTACTTTCCCAACTTACAAAAAAAAAAAGTGTAAATCATATAACATGAATCTCATTATATTATTTATTTTGTGGTGGAAAAAAATTTTCTTACAGGCCCACCAATAGATTCATAACCAACTAATTTCAGTTCTTCTTGGATGCCTTCTTCACCAACAACATAAACCTGATGAGCAAAGAAAAGTAAACAATCAAACATGTTGTGCAGTCAGTAAACTAAAGAAGCATAAGAAATTCACGTCATTTTGTTCTGGTCATATTTTTGCATGTTTACCTATTGATTTTTTTTTTTTTTAGGTGGGGGACACAACCAACGTTGAAGAAAAACAAAATTATATGGATTGCGTGATTTCACAATCAAATGGGTTAATTGAAGCTTAGTAGGGATGAAGTTAAACATTGGGGTACCAGCCAGGATACAGTACACTTAGATGCCAAATTAGTTAACTAAAGGGTTGCAATTCATGTGATGACAAGGAAACAACCTTCTTATCTGTAGGGAAGTTATTTAACTTTAAGTACATTGCTGCTGCGAAGGATGATGTAAAAATTTCATCCTGTCAGGATATAAACCATTGTAACATTGTAAGAGCAACTTCATGTAAAGTGTCAAATAATATATTACAAAACAAGAAATGTCATGCACATGTCATAAAGGATCAGAATAATAATATTACTCTTCAGTTAACTGTTTACCTTAAAAGGATGTCCAAAGAAGTTTTGTTTATTGTACCATGACAAGTAGGGAAGAGGATTAATTAAGATACTCTTGATGAAAAGAGGGGCATAGGGTGATATTCATCATATTTAGAACAGCATATGACATACTAATTCCAGACGTTAAGATGCCTTTTTTATAGTTAAAAGGGGCAACATGTCTCAATTAACTTGCTCATTCTATAACAACAAAAAAAGGAAACAAAGAGAAGGACAAAAGCACACCTCATTGATTTCCATCCCAAGTTTAGAGAACTTCTTCGCATACTGCTTTCTTGACTTTCTGGAGTTGTTAGTCAAAAAAACAAACTTTTTACCCTGCATAAAAGATCCATGTGGAAGGCAGCCAGTCATAAATATTCTTCACTAATATTCTTCACTAACTAAAACAGATTTGGCATCGAGCATATTTTGTGATATTTAAAAACAGTGGGTAAAATCCAAGAACTCAAGTTGCGCATACTGCATACTATATAATCAGCCACAATCATCAGTCTTCATCTAGTTACTGTTTAATTGGATGTTAACTATAAACCGTGCCTTAATAGGTCCAAAAAAAAATCTCAACTAAATTTGAATAGTAAGTTTTTCTGTAAATATGTGTGTGTGCGTGCGTGTCTGTGTGTGTCTGTGTGTACACACACAACACAGAGGCAGTGAAATTTTGCATGAGGTACACCAACTGGTATACTAATTAGTTTCTCTGCACTTATTTGTTAACTTAGTAATGTACCAGAGAGCGAAGTGTATGCAAAGCCTCAGAAACACCTTCTATCAGCGTATCCCCTTTCCATATCACCCCTGTACGCTCCAATAAATATACAACAACAACAAAAAAATTGTCAAAATTAAGAGCAAATTGATTGCATAGTAATGATGAAACTCAAAATATTTAGCAAACCCAAAAAATATTTTTACACTTCTTGTGCTTGTACAGTTGTACTGTTGTACACTGTACTTCCTTCAGAGTTCAGTCTTACCATGTCCATATAATAGATGAGAGGAAGCATAAGACCAGGTGATTTGGGTATTGATCGAAACTTTAACTTCATATTTTCGGAAGGGTTATATGACACATTTCATGTTTTACAAGGGTTCACAAGAATATTCTCCATACAATTTGAACGAGGAAGGGAAGATGGAGGAGGGAGAAGGAGAGAGCAAATACCATCGCAATCGAAGATAAAGACATCGACAGAATCGACGAGAGACCTCGCGGCTTGAGGAGTGAGAGCTTCCCTTCCTCCATTGGCCATCTCGTTTCCCTCTCCAAAAATTTCTAATTGTTAATCTCTCTTTCTTCGCTTTAAATTAGAAAAGTAAGATGCTTTCTCAATTGGATGCTTCCTAAATTAGATGCTTATTGCTTGTTTTGATGGAGAGACGGATTTGACAGTGCCGTTAAGTACTGTAGATAATCGTACAAATTCTAAGTCGAAGAAACAAATAAGAACATTCTCTCTTTCATGCCAACACTTTGTATAATTTATTTTAGAAAAGCTTGTCAAGTGGACGGTGGTAAGCAGAACACTGTCTATAATTTTATAAGAAGGAAAAATTATACATAGCCCCCTATGGAATGCCTAATTATTTCTGGGGCTTAAAAAGTTGCAGGTTTGGCAAATTCTTGGAGATAAATTATAATTTTCGTTAACCAGGAGATAAATCCTATAAGCCAAATAGCCAACACATAAACGACCCAACTTAGCTTGCATATTTTTCTTCCTTGAAATCTTATTTATTAACATCATAATTTTCTTTCAAACATTTAATTTGCATAAAATAATCCAAAACTAACTACATATTCATAATTTCATCATATAGTTTAAACCAATCTTACAAACAACAAATATTTTTACTAACAGGCTTGAGCATTGCACATTGGGCGTTATTTTTATTTTTTATGATTGTATTTGAATTTTTTTTTTGTCTGAATTTTGTGTGCTTTTATTTAGGCCGTAAAGAATTTGAGAGGATTAAAGTTGTCGTTTGTCACTTCTCAGGGGTGCGCCTATAGGTTAGTGCTTTTGCGAGGTTTTCATTGAAAAACATAGTGCTGCCGGTTGCTTGCTCGTGAGGTGTGAGTTCCCAAGAATGTTGTCACCAGGAAATTGGGAGAGTGCTTTTGTGCAGAGATTCCCACTGTGAAACATGCACAAATCACTAAATCAGAAAATTCCGGGAAAAACGGACGAAAGAGAAAGGAAATCTTTTGTACACCCGGTGTAAGAAAAGCAAAGCGTAAAGAAGAAAAATTGAGCGGTTCATGAACACCGAGCCCAACCAAGAAAATTTCCATTACCTGCAGCACGGGGCCCACGCTCCCATGGGGACTTAGCTCTAGTGGATGCTTTATTTTCTGTAGATATAAATTAATTTCTATTGTGCAGCGAGTCTGTAATACTGTATTTACCGACCCTCTATTGAGTGTGTAACACGGGCTGTTCGACTACTTAAGTCGACACCCTACATAGTGGAATCCTTCTCCCCTGCCGCGTGCCGCTTAGAATTTGAGCCGTCTGCTCTGATCTCAGTAGTTAATTTTTTTTGGACCATCGATCTAATATTATGCACGGAGCACCTGGTTCAGATGCTGTTTGCCGCAAGGCAGCAAATTTGGTTTCTGCATAGTATTCTCCAATCGTGCATGTCGTGTCAAACACGATCGTATTAGACTCTCGTGTCGTGTCGTGTTGACATGAACTACTTTTTTAATCATGTTGTGTCATGCTAAGTGGTGAGAAGAGGCAACACGACACGTATTCTGACACAACATGATTGACATGATCGTATCGTGTCGCGTCGATACGTCGTGTTAGCCGTGTCAAATCATGTCAGAAATTTTTTTTATTTTGTATAAAAATTTATTAAAATATTAAAATGGAGAAAAAATAATGTTGTAGTTTATTTAACCATTTTACAAATTCAATATATATATCACTACAAAAATTTCGATATACTTTTTAAACGTTTAATAATTTTATATTTTTCTAATACATTTATTTATTGTTTGAACATATTTTAAAAAATTAAATACACATTAAAAAAAACTACGGTTACAAAGTGAACACTAATATATAAAAAAAAATAATCGTTTAAAAAATAGTTTAAAGGACAAAGTATCTATAGATTTAATAACTATGATGCTATTTTTTATAATATTAATAATTAAATTTTTGTTGTCGTGTTGCTTGTCGAATCGTGTCGTATCAAATCGTATTAATTTTTTAAGATTATCAATACGACGCGATAACACGATCATATCGTGCTAAATTCGTACTCGTATCGTCACGTGTCGTGTCATTTTGAAAAACCCGCCACAATCTAATACCACCATTCCTACAAATATCTCAACAGTGGGAGGCGCTCCCTGACAACAACATATTCGTCGGAATTTGTCAAAAACATATTTGTTCCAAGCAAAAATTATAAAATAATTTGGATAAAACATACCCCTAATCAATTCCGAGTTTGTATATTTCTTTGATAATATAATTAATGACTTTTTTAAACTATATTTTCCTTAATTGTTCCTTTATATTGCAAGCTAAGGGGGAAAAAATTAGACGGCGGACGTTCTCCTTCATTTGTATATTCGATAATTATTTGGAAATTGACAAAACAAAAAAAAAAACCAGTGGAGATGCTACAACATTGGTGGTATTTTCTTATTATTATTATGAAAAATTCTGCCATCAGCACTAATTAATTAGCGGGCATTGATCACAAATTAATATCTATTATTATTATTATTTAACCAGGCGTTATTCTGACAAGCAATGTCAAAGACCGATTGCCTCTTAGTCAAGCTATAATTCTGACTTTCTTATGACGCCAAATGACATCAGCGAAGAAACAGTGCGCACGCCCCTTGAAATCCACCCGATTTGTATCGAGGGGCTGGAATTGCGCCACATTTGGGATTTTATTTTTGGTGTATCATATGTTGTACCGGGTCATATTATGTTTAGAAAAACATGTCTGTGCGCACAGCATTATGGAGCAGTCAGCATGAGTCACAGAGTTGCTCAATCCACGTGCTGGGCTCTGCTTTCCTAATTTTTTTCTTACGTTTGGTCTATTGAGTTGAATGTGAGTTAATGTGGTTTCATTGTTGGATACAGGATTGTTTGTTGGTAGGTCCACGAGCATTAATTCTGATCTGGACGCACACAGAGAAATAAAGGGTCCAAAGCACATATCTTATTTTTTCTATTCTCTGATTGTGCTCGCTGATCGTTAATGACGGAGGAACAAGGGGAAAAAAAAGACGAACACTTTTTCCTCTTTTGACTCTTTCTTAGACTTATAAGTCTGTCTACTTTCGCTGTTGGTTTTCGTCGCTGCGTTCTCCTGTTTATAAGTATCAGCACAAGGAGGCCGCCCATTCGCTGCAGTTCAAATTCTTTCATCTGATTTCCTTTTCCGTTGGTGTCCAGTCAAGAACGTTGTTCCCAGGTTCACTTTGCGAGGTATGGCGTCTCTACTTTTATTCGGTGCCTTTTTTTTTTTTTGTTCGCAAATTCTTTTGATTTGAGGGAGTGGAGGTTCATCGGCTTACTAAATTTCCTCCAACTTTCGAACTTGATTCCTTGATTAGTTTATTAGTGTTGGAATTTGGAGAATGGAGACGTTTCTGTGGACCACAGAGAATCTGTTGTGGACCGCAGAGATTCTGTCGTGGACCACAGACTGACAGCCTCTATTTGCATCTCTTGATGAATAGATGCATGTGGCTCTATATATACACAAGTCTCTGATCTTTTAATAAGTGAATTCAGTAGAACACAAAAGAGAGACAGAAGTGTAAGACATAGAGAGTCCATATACTCCAAGATTTGTTCTTCTCCTTGAGGATCAAACACCATTAGAGAGAGATCTTCTCATCTAGTCGGATTAAGGATTCCGATGTTGAGAAGAAGTCGAGTCTGGCACTTGTACTGTGAATAGTGTGAGATTGTTGTCAATCTCCACTGGCGATAGTAGAAGACGGGGCTATGGCGCAGCGAGAGCAAGCGGCGATGGCTTGGTGCAGAGGAAACCCAAATAAAGAGGAGATCCTAACACGTTTCCGCATTCGGTATGATTTATCGATATTTACTTACATTGGTATCAGAGCCCTATTCCTCTTTTCGGTTTTAATGCACCATTAAAACCTTGAGATTAGTATCTGGTTGTTTTCTCTGTGATTTGTGTGCTTTATCTCGTGGTTTTTGTGAAGAAATTCCATGAAAACTCGAATCTGGTTCAGTCCAGAAATTCCCTGTGAGATAGTCTGACTTCACGAGGGCATAACTTGAGATCTGCTACTCCGTTTCGAGTGAGGTTTGTTCCATTGGAAAGTGCTTCGAGTCTACTTTCCGGAATGTCCAAGAACTCGAAAAACGGATAAGTGTATAGAAAGTTATCGCCGATTTATCGAAAGGGTGCGAGTCAGAATTCTCGTCACTGTATTGTATGTGGACCGCAGAGGTGCTTCTGTGGACCACGACAGAACAGGTATTCACATGTTAGATTGTCTGTGGACCGCAGAGGTTCTTCTGTGGTCCACGACAGAACATGTGTATTTCGGACAAGATTGTCTGGGGTCCAAAGAGGCAGTCCGCAGTATAGTCTGTGGACCGCAGAGATTCTTCTGTGGACCGTAGAAAAGGTCTGAAATGTAGTTTTTCACGAAATAAAGACACATACTAACTTGTTATGGTTAGTAACCTCAACCAAATGCTATAGGTAATACCAGTAAGCCCCAATTAACCATTAGTTCTGGTTTAGAGAGTTCTTATACTTTGTTTTGTGACTATTTGCAATATAGAACCCTAGAGACTATGTGGATTAGTTTCGGGTTGTGATTTCTCTTCAACGTGTGAATGAGAAAGTTGCAAAATATACCATATGCCGTGGTGGTATTTGGTAGAAATAAATACTTGTATGGTCTGATTGATTTTGAGGTTTGTCAAATTGCCAAAATCAAATTTCCAACGTGATAGACTAGTTGTGAACCATAACATGTTGGTTGTGGATCGCATCAGTTTTGTGTGGGAAACAGAGCTTGAGTTCTCAGTGCCTATGGAATGCAACATTTGGTTGTAGACCAAGATAGTGGTTTGTGGACCACAAACAAGGTCTTGTGGACCACATAATGCTATACAGACATACAATAAAGTCACAATTAAAGATAGAATTCGGCCAGAATTAGTAACACTTGACCGTTTGCATAACCAATGGTTATAGAGGCTATCTTGACGATAATCTTTGATAGTTTGGTAATTGGTTTGCCAAATTGTGTAAATGATAACACATGTGGTGTTGTCATCGATTTGATGGTGCAAGTAGGTACCATCTTGCCAATTACATGTGAGTGTACATGTTGGGTGAATTTGGATTAGTAGACAAGAGTTTGTCTCATCCATATTCTGGAAATTTTGCATCAATTGAATTAATTGAAATCAATATTTCTTTGTTTGCAAGCGATGTTTGTTTCCCTAGGTTCTTTCTCACTTGCTGCAAAGATAGTATTGATTTCAGATTAATTCTAGATTGGATGGCAAAATTAGTGGTAGTACCAACTCATACTGTGTGTGTCTCTATTGTTAATTGGATTTGGCTTGATTTATAAGTCATCACTGATCTCTATTGAAATAGAAATTGATGGATATATGTGATGCGTGAAATTACAATATCTCAATGTCTTATAGAGCATTAGGATGTACTTGTGACCGTAATAATTCAGATTTAGAATTCTTGGTGAATTAGTTGACATGCTTAGAAAAGAAATACTATACTGTTAGCATTGTGTTGCTGAATGGTATAAGTTAGATTATTCTTGTTATAATTTGAGTTTCGGTAACACTAATACCATGAGGGTATATCTCAAAGTTCAGTAAAACTAATTGACAATAAACTTATGCAAACTCAATCAATTTTATGGGTTCAAGAAGCACCGTAGAGTGGCATCTTATAACCATGTCAAAATGATTTGGAGTTGCATGAAGTATGTCATGTATGAACTAATAAGCAACAAGTGAATATTTCTCACTTTCTATGTGAGAAATGGTTTCTTTGTGAAATTCACTGTTTTGGAATAATTCGTTTTTCAAACGAATGTTGCTTGTTATGTTGGAATTCATGATTATTGTCAAGCATTAGTATATACTGAAGAGATTGTAGCGTTGGCTCAAATGTATAAAAGATATCTGATTCTAAGCATATTGAAAGTACTAGAAATCTGATTTTACATATGTATGTATGTGTTCTTGCTTGTGGTTAAGAAACATAACATTTGCTTAAGAAATCAGATTATATCTATGATTATTGTCAATTTCATAAGAAACAAATTATCTAGATAGAGGATGTCAAGTGAAATGTGCAGTCTTAGGGACTGGCACATGTTTCTGTTATGACCTACAGCATTCGGCTGTGAACCGTAATAGAATTGATCGCTCCATGATATTTTGTGTTTCTTTAATTGATAAAATTTAGTACTTGTCATTAATTCTTTGGTGATGGATTGCTAAATTGAATTGATATATGGTTATTTTTCTTGCATGTTACTTAGTCTCTTAGTTTGTGATTGTTATGGAATGCTAGACTATTAGAGTTGGACATTGACATAAGTTGGCATCCGAGGACTTGTACCAAGCTTATTTGTCAACTTGTGAATATAGTTAGCTGAAGTTTATTACTTGAAAGTTTTGTGGATATACTGTTCAAGTTTTAGAGATATATTTGGATGTTGTATTCCAATATGAGGGCTGAACTTGGTGTCTTATGATTCATCACATTAAGACTATATCGGAAATAGTCTCATTATAAATGATAGCCATAATTCGAGAAAAAGTTGATTGTAGATCAATAATTTTCTGAATATGAGTGAAGTCAATTTATAATGAAATCTCTATGATAAATCACGGAGTTGATTATGTGATTATGGAGACATTGCAATTCTTGTTGAGGATTGCAACATAGAGTTATTGTGGACTGTGGCATATTGGCTGCGGACCGCAGCAAATTGTGATGAATTAGACATTGTAAGATATGGTTAGAACAATATAGATGCGGTCTATGTTCTAAGCCTTGCGCCTCTAATCTCTAAGTTCTACTATTTTGTGAACTATAGACTATTATAGATCCAAGTGTGGATGTTTAAGTAGTCATAAGTTCAGTTGCATTTGGAGTGCACCTTCTCATAATGTTCGAGGAACTTTATTGGAGAAAAAATAATAGAAATGCCATATGATTAGATCACAATACTAAATTAATTTCCTGTTGAGAGGGAGTTATTTTATTTGAGTAACTTAGAGTTGTTTGGAATCGTTCTTATGTTTGACATGTACTTGTCTGAGTATTGAGGAACATGAGGGGAATAAAGTGGTATTCCTCAACCTCAACCTCATAGGATATGTAACATAGAATAAGAACAGGTTCAACAAGCCAGAGAAGTAACTCAAACTTATTTGCTAAATGCAAAATGAGATAAGTAAATGAAGAAACAATGAGATATGGACTTTTAAAATTAATTTATTGAAAGTATAAGACTCGGTTGTGATAGGCTATATATTAGAATAGAGGGAGTCTTATAAAATAGTCTTATTTGAGCAATATCGACCAATATAGATTAGAACTTTTCTTTATGAAGTATTAACAGATTTTAGACAATGTGATGTTGAATCTTCTGCCTAGTTTGTGGCGGAATTATGGTAAAGTATGCAGTGTATGCAAACTTAGCCGATTCAGTACGTCTAAAATTAAATCATGTCAATAGAATTTGGAGATTCTTTTGAGCATGAATGTTAAACTGTCTAAGAATATGTTGCTAATTATATGGTACACTATTTGCTGGATAGAATAAGTCTATGTGACTCTTTGTCTAATGTAGTTGTTAAGCCTTAAATATGTTTTTTTTGTGTCAACACTTGAGAGAGATTGTTCCGACATATTTCTTGTTGTTACACGAGAGACTAGAACATATCTGTATGATATTTGGTTGCATGGTACGCAATCCAAATGACACGTGTGAAGAACATAAGTGTGAGTCTTGATACATGTTCTAAGTCCATAAGATATGTTATGTAAGAGGGTTCAAGAAGTGCTACTGGAAATTCCAGATTGTTGCGAGTGGCGATGATCTGCTATGGACCATAGGAATAACAGTTCTTTGTAAGTAACATCGATCTGTTATGGTCTGTAGATGGATGTAGTCTATTGTGACAGAACATCCAGGATGTAGTGCAGATATTATGAAAAATGTGCTGTAATATATTTGAGTATTTTACGAACATTTTTCAGCATGTTATAGATCGCAACATGATTGTGTTGCAGACCGCAGTAAGTTTCTGTGGATGGCAGCATCTTCCAGTATGATTGCAGATTGTAACATGAGTATACTGTGGACCACAACAAGGTAGTTGTGGACCACAAAGAGTTGGTTGTGGATCGCAGCAAGATGGCTGTGGACCACAACAGTACCATGTGACAGATGTAAGCCAATTCTATACTTATTTGAGAAAAGTCCGAGGGACTTGAGATATCTGAATGTTATATACATGCTATCTTATCAAGGCAATATACTTGTGTTTAGTTTGCCTATTGAGAGGAAACCTTGATAAATCCAAGTTTACATTTGAGATGTAAATTGCTTGATAATACTATTTCTTGATGTAGCAAGAAATACAGATTTTACTCACTCGTTGTAGAGTTGGAGTAAATGTAGAGTCATTCTCATTTTGGATATGAGAATTCAGCATGTTTAATAGTATCGGCTCACTCATGTGAGAGTGGAGCATATAGCATGATTGGATATCATGGCTACAAAGAGTTTGGTTGAGTATAATCCTATATACAATTGGAGATTATTATGACATAGAGGGAGTCGATAACAACTCATTGTAATTGTATGGCTATTGAAGCATACTATGGATTATGAGAAGAACCAAACATATTCAGATATTAAATTAGAGACATGAATTTATGATAACACAGTTAGAGTTGATCGTGGATCAAGTACATACCTAGTGTGCATAGGTTGTGATTGTACTTGAGAGTGATACTCTTTAGTTAACTTGAACATGAAAGATAGATATAGTAAAATTGTATTTTACTGTTGTTCGAGTTGAGGCTGGTACTTATGGTAGCATGTCAATAGGCTGAGATTGGCTCTCTCACACGAGCAATCGTCTCTGACGTCTGGGGCGGGCAGAGATAAGACTTATCAAGCTAATTATGCTTAGTCTGGGACTAAAATGCCATTTGGGACAAATAGAGCTTGATGTCGCCTTAGTCAAGGACTAAGATGAGACCACGATGTGGTGGTCGACATGAATTGTTCCCCACAATTCATGTAGCCTATTATTAGCCGAAGTGAGTGGCCTTGCAAAACACTCCGGGAGTGTAGATGCGAAGGCACTCAGGGTTAGTTACAATGAATGCGATCTAGACCATAGATGCTAGTTTGTGACTAGACCTAGACTTGTACAGTGTTTTTCAAATTGTTTGACATGCGTCTGCTCATGGCAGAATAACACTGTAGCATGCGTTTCATACTGCATGTGCTTAGCGACACGTGGGAAATGAGTTAAGTGACTTAGATGGTCATCCCTGTCTTCTCGTTGTGTGAGACCCACAACTACGTACCCTTATCACTCTTGACTATGTCATGAGAAAGGGAGCTGATGTATGCTACTTCCTTATGTTACCAATGGCGAAGCATTGATACCGTCTGTCGGGACATTTGTCAGAAAGCAATCAGTTTCTTATCGAGTGACATGAGTGCAAAAGGAAGGTAATTGTGATTACACCATTTGACTTACTTGTGATTCGCCGCGGCCAATTATGTCATTTGGGACATTGATTGGGAATACATGTGAGTAATGTGGACTAAGCATTGTCCAAGAGGGAGTGTGAAATGCTTAGTCAGGTGTATATCTAATTGACCTAGGGTATGAGATACTGCTTTAATTAACAGTTTGTTAAATGTCCTAGATAGCTTTAACCGGCTTCCTCTAGGATACATGTTTGCAGGTATCGCTAGTCGCACGGTCCATTTGCCAGTATGAATACTTGACTGTATGTTGATCAACGTCTCCAAGAGGGAGATGTTGGAATTTGGAGAATGGAGACGTTTCTGTGGACCACAGAGAATCTGTTGTGGACCGCAGAGATTCTGTCGTGGACCACAGACTGACAGCCTCTATTTGCATCTCTTGATGAATAGATGCATGTGGCTCTATATATACACAAGTCTCTGATCTTTTAATAAGTGAATTCAGTAGAACACAAAAGAGAGACAGAAGTGTAAGACATAGAGAGTCCATATACTCCAAGATTTGTTCTTCTCCTTGAGGATCAAACACCATTAGAGAGAGATCTTCTCATCTAGTCGGATTAAGGATTCCGATGTTGAGAAGAAGTCGAGTCTGGCACTTGTACTGTGAATAGTGTGAGATTGTTGTCAATCTCCACTGGCGATAGTAGAAGACGGGGCTATGGCGCAGCGAGAGCAAGCGGCGATGGCTTGGTGCAGAGGAAACCCAAATAAAGAGGAGATCCTAACACGTTTCCGCATTCGGTATGATTTATCGATATTTACTTACAATTAGTGCTATCATTTTTGTGTGCGTTATCTTATGGGTGTATTCTATGGAATGTAAGGATTTGCGCTTACACAGGTAATTGAAACTGGTTTCTTTCCCTTTTCTTGGGGGCTATTAGGAATTAGGTCGTGTTAGCTTTGCCGTTGCAATGAAAGGATGATTTACTGACCATCTGTGTATCGTTCGACTTGCTAATGCTAAGAAATACATGCTTCTAATTTGTTAGAAATTAATAGGCTGCTGTAATAAATTATCTCAGGTTCTTTGCTTAGTTTGAGTACTATATAAATGAATTAATAGGTACACATGCGTATAACAATTGCTGTACGGCTGTATAACTTAGTTTATAAATAATATTACTTTTAGTGCTAGGAAGTTCGACACACAATCATTGTTCCTTCAACAAAAGGAAACTATTTTGGCTGGGGCAGTGGGGGTAAATTAGTATTACAACGAGTCCAAAAATAATTTGTGCCTGTAATGCTGAAAAACTTATTTGGTTAGGTTCAACTAAATACTTTCTTTCTTTTTCAAAAAATAAATAAATAAATACTTTCGGCTCTCCAAACCAAGCCCACACGAACCCTAACTATCTATGCCACGTGTCGAAACAAAATCAGAGGCAGCGGAGAAAGATCGGCCTCGGTGCAAAACCACCACCAGGTCATCTCTCTCTCTTAATTTTGCATTGTGTGTGATGAATTAAGCTGACAGAATTTCTGAATTTACATCAACAGATGGATCATCAGATGGAGTGCGATGATAGTTCCGATGTCTCCAGAGAGGCGAACTCCAAACTGGAGACCAACCTAACGAAGCCTCAACTGGAGGAGAAGCGAAGCGCTGTTCATGCAGAGCTGGCCAGAGTTACCAGGCTTCCTTCCAATAGTAGCTATGCAATCCACCGTTCGAGGGTTTTGCACAAGCTACTTCATCTTCTGTCTATCCAGGTACAATTTCTAATTTTCTGATTTATTTATTTTTTTGTGTGATTTAAGCTATCTTTTTTTTTTATTATTGATGGTTGTGATTTTGTGATTTGCAGAGGACTGTTTCCCAAGATGAGGAGTTGGAACTCCTGTTTGCTAGTCTCTCTCTTTGAACATGTGCAAATGGAATGCTGAACTGATAGTTGGGTACTAATTTGATAATTAATCTGTCATGATTATTACTGATCTGGTTATATACCAGTCTGTGCATATTGATACTGATTGGTTGAACATGGATGTCTATGCAGTGTCTCAGTATGTAATGTAACATATCATCCCTGATATGTATTCTGCCTTAAATCTTAAAATGTATGGTGTGAATCATATCAGCATAAACATGTTAATTACTTAATTCTCAATTAAACATGTGCGTTTTTTCTTAATTTCAGGTGTCTCCTGGACGTAGATATGCGACTGATGTACATCAATCGACTGAAACGTTTCCTCTTTTCTCCGTGCTTTATAGAGGTGGATGTAATCTTCAGCAATATATACTTATTAATTTTGGTTTGTCCACATAAATGGTAATAGAAATATTATATGCACTATGGAGGTGTAGCGTGTAAATAATCCAGTGTGAGAATCTTAACCATAAGTTGTTTTGTTTTGTTCCTCGGGTCCTATCTGATATGCCTTGTATTTGGGGAATGTTTCGGTGTCACATGCTTTAGGTATCAAAAAATATCAGAATATTTTTCTTTTTTTTTTTTTGCTTTTATGTTTCAAATTTTGGATTCCAAACATTGAATTTAAACTGTTGTTGATCCTGTTTAGTTTTGAACATCAAATGTCAAGTACACTGTTGTCAGTGTAGTTTGTTAGAAGAAGAATTTCAATCGATTGCTGTTTGCAACTCTTACCAGGCTGAACATCAAGGTAGTATCGTTATCTCCATGGTCTTTGGTCAACTTTTTGTTGGTACCACCTTATTAACATCTGATATGTATTGTGGTCCAGATTTAAAATTATTTTACAGCATCTATCTATCTTCTATATCTATATCTATATCTATATCTATATCTATCTATCTATATCTATATACAATACAATCTTGGGAGCATTTTCAACCGTAATAGAATGACGTCATCCTGGTCCCATTTTCTACGCAAGGGGCTTTTGCGCACAACCCTTCTGGAAAATAAGGCGCATACGTTAAGTGCGCCCTCCCTTTTCTTTTTCTTTTTTTTGGTTAATTTCCTGTTTCCACATTTGCACCCGTGAGTGGGATCCAGGGCGTGAGGTGTTTTAAATTTAATGCAATCCATCATTTCCATCACGATTTCTCCTTCCAAAACTTTAGATAAATACAAATAAAATAATAGGAGTGAGATAAATCAGAGAAACATCCATCATTCCATGTTTACATGAGTATTTTTGTTGTAAAGAAGAATCTAATTGAACTAAGAATATAAGAACATAAAGCATCACAGTTTAATTTAAGTCAGCCAAGTACTTATATTTAAAAAAAGAATTTTAATACATTCAATAATATAGTGTATCTTTGTTCCATAATTTTGATACATTTATTTTTGTGTTGTTTATGTTATTATTTATTAAATTTTGAAAAAAAAATCTAATAATAAATGATTATATATGTACAGAGAGAAGAGCTTGAATATGGTACTTTGTGAAGTAATTCATTTGTTTTTTTTTTTTTTTTTACTTCAGTCATGTTTCTCAAATTCCATACATCAAATGGCTGATTCTAACTATTCAACCTCTTCTCCATATCAAAATTTACTTAAAAACTAATTTTATATTTTTCTGATGATATATTAAAAAAACACTATAATTGAAGAATTTCAGCCTTCAATTTATAAATATCATAATATATAGTAAAAAAATGAAAAAAATATATATAATTTAGTTTCTATAAAGATTTTAATGTGAGGAAGAGATTTAAGGGTTCAGAATCAGCCGTAGAAAGTTTAGGTTTTGAAAAACATCACTGAAATAAAATAGTTGGATTACATTCTAAATTGTCGTAGCCTAACTTATACTTATAGACTAAACTTACTCACAATTATATCTGAATATTTGAGATTCGAATGAAAGATCCGAATCATTCAATGTGTTTTCCATATTATAATATCATTTGAGATCAAATATTAAATTTTATATTTTTCGTAATTTTTTTTCTTTTTTTCATATTTTAAAAAATCGTTGTTATTGAAGGGTCCAGACTATTTAAAGTTAAGAATTTTGTAAAATATCAAATAAAAAAGATATAACAAATATAAAATTTGGTCTATAATGAAATTTTAATATTAAAAAAACATTGGATATCTAAAAAATAATAAAGTTAAACTTGAGACTTGACAATTTCATATTTATGTCATGTATTCTTCCATGATTTCATTGTCATAGATTGAGATTATTAATCTTGGTAACATGAGATCCTATCACTTGATCCAAAATAAGACAAAATTTGATTCTGAGGTGTAAAGAGGTTGGATGTAAAATTTGATTCTATGATTAAGGGCTATCTGATGTACAAACATGAAAAATAAAAAATAAAAAAATGAAAGAAATGGCGCATAGGTCATCTGCGCGTTATGTTCATAAAAATTGTGCGCACAAGCCCCTTGCGCCTCTGTCCTTTTAAGAAAATATCACTATATGCGTGGTGCTTTGTCGAGATAAATTTTTGTGTAGAGCCGTTTAAGAGAAAACCCCCCATTTACATGTAAAAACTTCACATGAAGGTAGTCAACTCAACACAAAATTTTTTTCCTCCATTTATTCACAAAATGGATGTTCCATTTATATATTTTAAAAGAAAATATTACATTAGCTTTTTAATCATTTGAGAAGCTTTTGAATTTCATTTGAATATAGAATTTTATATGCATTCACAAATATTAATGATGATTTTATTTTTTTTAGACATTTAAAATATTTTACATAATTTTTTTATATCTTACGAATTTCACAGGAATGATTTTAATTTTTTTTTATTGATTCATATCTTTTCTAAAATTTGGTTACAATGATATTTTGTATTTTAATGGTTTGAACTAACCAAAATATCTTCTAGAATTTATTTTATTATTTTATTGTTATGTTACATAGATCTTATTATTTTGAATATATATGTATAAAGTTGTTCTCCGTTAGAAATTTCCTAGGAAATCAATTTGAAATCTTATTATTTAAACAGTCAATCCAAACTATTCAAGTTATTCTCCATATTGAAATCTCCTAGGAAATCAAATTCTATATATTTTATTATTTTCTTATATATTATGATATTTTGAAAGAAAAAAAAACCTGTAATAAAGTAATGCTATCATTTTTTCTATATCATTTTTTTATTTAAATTTGATAGATATTCTTATGAATTTTACTAAATCCAATAATATAATTTTTTTATAATTAGAATTTGTAAAATTTTTTTATAATTTTTTAGATTGGTTATTTTGGATATTTTGAGATGCATAGCGGTTTATAATAAACTTTGGTTTATATTTGCAACATGTCTGATAAAATTATAATTATATTATAAGACTATATTTTTCTATAATCGAGATATTATGCTTAAAAAATGTGTTTTGTATTAGAATATGCTATATAGATATATTATTAGTGATAATTATATGTTTTACATTATTTTATAATTATTTATGTTGGTGTCTTGGTATTTATTTTGTTTTAATTTATAGATTTGAAATTGATTGCATTGTCTTAGGAATGATCATAAGCAAATATATTTTAGGTATATTTTTATTTATGGATGTTGATAATATAATAAAGCAGATCGGCTGTTGATAATCATCAATTAAACAGTACTACAATTTGAGGGCTATTATCTACAGCAACTTGGTGATGTCATTGTGACGTCATCAATCTTGAATATTTTGTGACAGTTTGCGTACCATTTTGTGTATTGTGTCAAGTAAATAATTCTATATGATCCGCATAATATATCTACAGAAAAGAAAGGTTAATTTAGCCTATGTGGCTTCCACCGTCACTGTCCATGTATATGTGTTGCATTTATTTTCCATTTTACTTGGTATATATTTGTTTGACCCAATTTTATGATGCTAAATTCATGAAAATAATTGGGCAATTTCATGGATATATAAATAAAAAGAGATCTAGAAAAATCATGGAAAATATCAGATGGTCTCCAAAAATCATGAAAAATTATCCAAAAATTCAATGGAGCATGAAGAAATTTATGGTATCTTCAGAATGATCAAAAGTATTGTAGAGCTCCTATTTTATGCAAAGAGGTCCCTAATTTTTGAGAAAATATATAAAATGATTGGAGGGATATTTTCAGAAAATTCTTGATGCCACAAGATTCTACATAATTTTTTGAGTATACATACAAAATTTCATGTGGAAATTCGATTGGGAGGTGCTTCAAACAATTTATTCAATTTCAGCAGCCCATGAAAAATCCAATAAATGATGTAAATGGACGAATCCATTGGATCAGAAATGGAGATGAGGCCAGTCGATGTTTGAATCCTTCCCTCCTGATAGAAATGGAACTTGGCTGCACTTGTTCCCTCATACACCAAATACAAAGAGACATGAGGATTGTGAATGGTGCATGGGAACCGGATGCATGCGAAATAAACCGAAGGAAATGTCGCTGGCGATTAAAACTTGACCCCTTCGTGAATAAGAAGCTGGATGCACGTAGAGTCTGTGAACCAAAGGAAATGCAAATCGCTGGACCCACGAAAGGAGAATGTGGTGTATGTTGCGCCGAGACTAATCAAAATAAGAAAAGAAGATGGGAGAGAGTTCTAACATAAATGGTTGGAGCGAGTTGGTTACGCAGAAACCGTCGGGCTCCAGACGAGATTCGTCGCACCTGGACGGAAATGAAGCCGGGAACTTGGCCTATAAATAGAGCACTCGAGAGAGAAGCAAAGGGGGGCTTCTTCGGGTAAGAGAAAAATTGTGCAAAAAAAGAGGAAATTAGGCTAGACAGAGAGAGAGAAAGGAAAAGCATCTCAACAAACAGTTGAAAGGCGTAGAGAGAAGTGAGGAATTGAGCGAATTCGAGGTGAATTTATCAATTGTAATTGAAGAGAAAGGTGAGAAACAAGGTAAAAGTTGGAGTTGTGAACTCAATTTGAGGTTTAATGAAGAAATTTGTGTTCTTTGAATAATGATCTGAGTTTCATGTCGGTTGTGTCTTGATTTGATAATTTCAGTAAGCAATTTCATGATTTATTGCTTCTATTTAGCTTTAGTTCTCTCTTAATTAAGTTTCTTGAATCGGATTGCATCTCCTTTTCCCCTTTTCTTTTCAATTGTTGCTCGTCTCGAGCTCCGATCGAACAATCTGTGGTTCTCTACTTGATCTCGACTGGAGTCTCTCCAGGTCTTGATCTTTAACTTCGCATCGACTGGGTTTTACTCAGATCCTGGCTTCAAAATGCTTCGACTGGGTTTTACTCAGATCCTAGCTTCTTTTACCTCGACTGGAGTTTCTCCAGTTCCGGATAGCTCGTCTCCAAATGGCTATGGCCATGGTTGGAGATGAATCATAGAGCACCATAAAGAGGGAAAACGCTGCCAAATTTTCGTTAGAATTAATACATCTCGTATTTGTACAAAAACCTGGACTGAAGTGCATAGTAATGACGGTTACAAAGACTTTTGCATGAAACTTTTGTAATTGAAGCATTGCTGGATCATAAGTTGAGAATGATAGTCATATCTGGTGCTTGAATTTTGAACTATAGTAGTGAATTGCGATACTTGAATTCTGCGGGACCATAGCGCATATGTCTTTAGGATCTGAATATTTCCTTGCAATTATGGTTAATTGTATTGATTATTTCTCTCAAGTCCAGTAGTAGGTTTGATTTGCAAAGGCACATTAGGTACCGTATTTCCCTTTTGATTTGTGTTAGCAATTTCCGTTTCTTAAAATCTGAGTTCTGTCCTTTTCCTCATGTTTAGTAATAATAAAAAAAATAAGGGACTGGTTAGTGAAGTTTCAAGAAACAACGTCAGACCTTGGGTAAGTGCCATAGTAAACTTCTTTTAGGCGCCAAAAAATCTCCTCTGAAGTCATAACTTTGTATCCAGAGCTTATGTGTATATGATGTACATTTGTTATTTTACTAAACCTTATTTGATGTTAGTTCTTAGATAAGGATTCAGATATGCATAGAAAGGTGACTGAACTTTCTTTCAAAGCTGTGACTATTTGTGCTAAGAGGACATGGTCAACTGTGTTTTTTCATTTAAATGCATTACTAGTGCTCGCATATTATTATGAGTAAGAGATAGAAGCTAGTGGTACAAAGCAACTAAAGCGGTATCATATGTTAAGATCTATGCCAAATACAAACCGTGTGAATTCCCTTGTCCCTGGCTACATAAAGCATGGTAATGAAATTAAGAAATAAGCTTAAACAATGATGCCAAAACCGTCATAAATTCAAATTAGTATATATAGATTTTTGAGCAGCATGTTAAACCATATCTAGTCATGTGTGCAGTATGATAGTAAACTCAAGAAAGGTAGTATGACGTCCACAATTATTAAGGGTAACATCAATTAGAGAGTCTTGGCAGAAATAAACCTGTGTACATGATATATATGAAATGGTGATTAGAAATAGAACAGCCCAGATGGCATCTTGTATTGAGATTTGAACTAAACACTTGCCAAGTACATAACATGGAATCCAGTGTACCAGACCACATACGACACAAAATTGAACAAGCAAAGTGTAAAAATTAGAAAGCTTATCTATTAAATTGTATTTTCAAGCTCAATCTGAGCAAAGTTAACCACAATCAACGTCCTATACCCAAGCCGAGCCGAATCAAAATCTAATATGAATCTCGCAGTACCACTCTCCTCACCTTGCAGCATCAATCATCGGTTCTTCTGCCAAATTGGATAGACGCAGCTAAAACCAAGAATATGAACCTTCCTCCCTTACTCTCGTGATGCCATAAGCCTCATTTCTGGTAAAATTGGACCCCTTTGATGTACTCGATATCGATCTGTGGATTGCCATATCAGTATTTCGCCTCCTCGCCACTGGAGATCGACGCAAAGAAAACCAAGCCTGTCATCACCTTCCTCTCAGCCTCACGATGCCATGGAACCAAGTCTCTGACTTCACGGTGGCCGGAACTGCTATCGGGTCTATACCCGAAATATATCGAGCCTGTTAACAAAGAAATAAAACCCATCTTCTTCGTCTGAGTTTAGCGCCATGGCCTCTTTGATCTTCTGTGGCCGAAAGGCACGATCGTTGTCAGAATTTTGTCACAGGGAACGAGCTTCGGAAGTATATAAAAAGAAAAAGAGCAATGAAAGTAATGATGATAAATGAAAACTTCGGCCCAATCAAACAAGGCCCAAAGGAAAGTGCAAAAGTCCAGCGCCTAAAAATCTAAGCCTCAGCTATCATCTTATCGAGCCCAGTCGATTACCATTTCATTTTGGACTAATTAGCAGATGCCAAGTCAGCTGAAACTTGGAAAATTTACCAAAAATAGTTTGCAACTCAAAAAAACTCAAATAAAATACCCATAAAATTTTAAAAATCCGTAGAAATCAGATTTACTGATACTTTGATATAAAAATCTTTCAAAATATTAGCCTTTTATATTTTTGAAGTATTTTCGCTATAAAATTGAATTTCATAAAAATAATAAACACAATAAATCTTCTATAAAACTTTAAAAATAAAACCTAAGTGATTTCAACATTAAAACAACCTTCAAGTGACTATTTTCAACTAAATACCTTCAAGTAAGTATTTTCAAAAATGTAAAATGAATTTTAAATCTCTAAATTTCTAAAGATCAAAATAAAGGAAAAGTAATAAAAATCACTAAAGCCCAAAGAGAAATATTAGAAAATTAAAAGTCAAAATACGATACCCAAAGTCAAAGTCGAAACCTCTTCAGGAAAAGTCACTCCCCGAGATCAAGATCAACGTTAACGCAAAGTCAAATCGTCTTTCCAGAAACCGATTCCTGCAGCGGCCCAACATAGCCTTTGGAATCCACATTTCTCTTGTTCCTACAGCGACCCACACAGTCCCAGGAACCAATTCCTACAGCGACTCACACAGTCACAGGAATTAAATCCTTCCCAATTCCTACAGCGGCCCAACATAGCCCTTGGAATCCAAATCTCTTTTGTTCCTATAGCGACCCACACAGTCCCAGGAACCAATTCCTACAGCGACCCACACAGTCCCAGGAATTAAATTTTTCCTTGTTCCTACAGCGACCCACACAGTCCCAGGAACCAATTCCTATAGCGACTCACACAGTCCCAGGAATTAAACCATTCCTTGTTCCTACAGCGACCCACACAGTCCCAGGAACCAATTCCTATAGCGACCCACACAGTCCCAGGAATTAAATCCTTCCTTGTTCCTACAGCGACCCACACAGTCCCAGGAACCAATTCCTATAGCGACTCACACAGTCCCAGGAATAAAATCCAAAAGCTTTGCCCTTATAAGTCATGAAACGATCAGAAACCAATTCCTATAGCGACTCACACAGTCACAGGAATAAAATCCAAAATCTTTTGTCCTTACAAGTTATCAAACGATCAGAAACCAATTCCTACAAGTCGCCGTAACCAAGCTATCATCTAAAACGTATCTGATAAAACAAATGTCCTGAATCAGGTCCCGTTAATTAGGTTTGGTACCGTTAATTGAGTCCGAATCAAGTCAAGAAAAATAAATCACTTGTATTCTCAATTGTGCCCCGTCAACTAAGTTTGATAACATCAATTGAGTTCAGTTTAAGTCGAAAATAAATTGAGATAACAACTTTTCTAGCCTACGACATATAATTTCTCGAATCCCTTAATCAGAGGTTCTCGTGATTCGTCACGGGGTAATTAACAATAGGGGCTTGCGCCTATTGGAATGAAAGGATCCACCAAATTAATAAACCCTCATGAGAATAGATTCTTGTTAATGTTTTCTTGTTGTTAAGAAGCATTTTACACTTGAATTTAAGCTCATGAGGGGTGAATCTAAGACTTATTCCCGTTCTTGAGGAAACCCAATTATTCTTCGAGAAATGACGAAAAAGTCCACACAATATTATCATTATGGGCCCTTATTGTAATACCCAGTTTTCGGTTCTGTAGAGTTTTTAAGTTTAGTGTGTCGATTTTCTGTTGTTTCGAATTTTTCTAATTTCTGATCAGAATCTGCGTGTTTATTCGCATGTTGTTATTAGCATTTTAAAATAGTTTGAAAACTTTTATTGTGGACTAAAATAGTTTGGTAAAAGATATTTTGAATCTTTGTGTGAATTCTAGAGTTTTGGAGGCTCAAATCTGAATTTTTAGTGGTGTTTGGAATTTAGACAAAGTCTAGGGGTTGTTTTGCAAGATTCCACACCCTTTTCACCCACCCCACAGCCACCTTTTCTCTTTTGTTTTGCAAGATTCCACACCCTTTTCACCCACCCCACAGCCACCTTTTCTCTTTCTCTCTTCCTCCCACGTTTTTTTACCGAACCACCATTTCTCTCTTCTCTCTTTCACTCAAGCACACAAGAGACACATCAAATAAACCCAGAAAAATTCCACAAAATTCGGCAAAAATCGGATTTGAAGAGAGGAGACCGAGGAGAGCTTGTTCAACCCATTTATTTCCGAATTTGAGCCGTTCTTGGGTGAGTTTTTCTTGAAAACTTGTAGTAATTCGTTTCTAAATGAATTTCTGAGATTTTGGAGCTTCATTGAGTTAAAAACTAAGTTTGTGGTTTGAGTTTAGTGGTTTGCAAGCTTATTTCGAAAATGGGTTGATTTTCTTGAAGATTTCGGTTTCCTTTGCAAAAGTGAGTTGTTTTAAACTAAAATTCTGAAATGTAACTTGAAACCAGTTTGTTTAACTTAGTTTGAACCTTAAAAAGTCAGATTTATGAGTGTTTTAAGTTTTCGAAATCGTTTCCATCGTATTCTCAGTTTTCTGCAGATTTTACTGGTACAAGCGTTGTGTAACGCAATGAGATGTTACACAACGTTGCAGGTCATTTTTCCCTGACTCGTTCGCTGAAATCGTTGCTCAAACGTTAGACAACGTTTCGTTCCGTTGTGTAACGCTTTACCAGAACGTCGTGCAACGTGCTGCAACGTTGTACAACGCTCTGGCAAAGTCTAGTGAATTTTCGTGTTGTACACTGTTGAAGTGCGTTGTACAACGTTACTTTGGCGTTGTACAACAGACACCTAACGTCATACAACGTCTGTCTTCCGTTGTGTGACGCTAGAACCCTGGAGATTCAGGAGTTGGGGACATGGCGTGTAACGTTTGTCCAGTTTGCTTGACGCTTGGTCTGTAGCGTTGCATAACGCTACCTTGCGTTGTGTAACGTTCCTGACAGTGTTTCTGAATGTCTGAAAATTCTGGGAACGTCGTGTAACGCTCTGGAGCGTTGCATGACGCTGCCTTGCGTTGGGTAATGCCTTATAGCGTTGTATAACGTTTTACCAGATTTTGACTGTTTTGAAGCTCTTGTTACACTCTGTGCATTTCCGACCTTTTTAAAGAGTTGTTTGGAGTTGTATTTAGTTATTCTTGCTTGTATTACTTGTTTCTAGTGTACTTTGCTTAGAGTAATGTTTTTGTGTAGATTTGGACGGAGACGTGTCGGGACTCGGGGAGACCGATACACGTGGTGGTAACTAGGATTGCTTGCTTGATTTCCTGCTTTTGTTCAGGTGCGGATGCACACAAATCTTGATGTATATCTGAGTTAGGAATTCAATTACATGCATTGCATCTTTGAATGGTTTAATCTCTTGCATGCATAATTGCACGAATTATCATATAGCTATAAGTATATTATGTTGGAGTTATGTCCTAGAAGTCAATATTTAATGACTTATTTTCTTAGTTTATGTTAATGATGATATTTGATCATTTGTTCCTAGAGTTTATTATTGACAGATCATTCAGGTTGAGGATCTGAATTGTAGATCTCTGTGGATCATTCATTAGAATGACAATAATAAATCTAAATCGTCCATAATCTTGATAATTAACAAGGAACATTAATTATCATAAAAGATTAGTATGCAAGTTAAGTGATGATTAAGTTCTACAAATCATAGGTAAGGAGTTACCGACTTAATTGCATATGTGTATGTTATTGGAACATAGTACAGGACTTGACCCAATGAAATAAACATTTGGATTGTGTTATGTGTCATTGTTTATTTCATATGAGTTTGATTCTAAGTTTGAGATGTTCACCTTTTCCACATGAGGATAGGTTCAATAAATATCGTCTAACGTTGATTCCTGATAAAGGCTGCTATAAGGACTTTATTTATGTTCTCTTGAATTGTGCGGGGAAAAGTTGTTCATCAAGAAAACCGTATGTCCCTCATTAGTATACCTAGTGAGTGATGATATCTGTTTGGGCCCCTTGATGGAGTTGGATCGTATGCATGCAAACTAGACGATCAACTCTAGATCAAGAAATGTATAATCTGCAAAAATGACACATTCCTATCTTGGATTATACAAAGATATCGTGTGACATAAGAATCAAACAAAGAAATACTTTTATTTCTTATGCAGGATTGAGATATTGTAACGGTACATTATTTATACGAATTGGGAGTCATAACGTGTTGCTAGATACCGCTTATGATTATTGGAAATAAATAACGATTTATTTCCATGGCCAACATAGTATAAATCCTCAAATAGGGTCGCACAAATAGGATTCTAACCACTTGGTGCATTTATTGTTTATTCACAATAATGTGTATTGTGAAATGTGATAAGTTAATTAATTAATTATATACCGTTATGAACCGTTATAATTAATTAAATTAAAAGGATCATATGGAAATAATATAATGCATTAGCTAATCATAGATTAATTATTAATGAGTTAATAATTAATTATGTTCAACTTACTTTAATTAGTTTGAGCTAATTGGGCTTCTATTTAATTGGTTAATTAAAGGCCCGATTTAAGGAAGAATGAAGAGACAATTAAAGGAGATTCATTAATTGGTGAATTAATGAATAAAGGCCTTTTATTAAGATGGCCCAAGAGAGCCCATTAGGTGGCCTCTTAGGGTGGATGGCATACTTGTAAATAGTATGAAAATTGGATGAGAGTGGTTGGCTATATAAAGGGGTCTCTTTGGGAGAAAACCCTAGCCGTCATCTCTCTTCCTCTCCCCTCCCTTGCGCCTCCACCTAGAAGAGAGATTTTTCTCTCTTCTCCATGGCTCTTCCCTTCCTCTCTTAGCTCATGTGTTGAGCATCCCACCTCTCTTCCTCTCCATTAAATAGTTAATTAAGAGAAGCAAGGTGATTAGCAAGAGGTTCAAGAGAACTAGCATTCTCTTTGAGCTTGGTGGTGGGTCCTTGGTGGGCTAGAGGCGGCCATAGATGGTGGAGGTGGTGGAGCACGCACCCCATCGACTCCCATGCCATGGATTCGAGCCTCATGAATACAATTTCATGAGAGGTACAATTTCTCCTACTTTCTCTCTTGATTTGATGTGTGAATGCTTTAGCACTAGATCCTTGTCTTGCTTGATGTTTAATGGAGATTAATTAGTTGTAATTGATCCAAAAATTAAATTTGAGCATTTCCTAACATATTATTAATATTATATGCATGATGAATGGTTACCATCTTGTGAATGATTATTCTGAATAAATAAATGTTGCACTCTGATTATCTGATGTGAAGTTGGAACTGAATTAGAGAGTGGTTGAGCTGTACCCCTTGGATTGTGAGATTCCAAGTAAAATAAAACTCAATATATCCTTCGGGATTGGTTTGTGGGTTCCGAAAAACCCAATAGGTTGCGTACCCTTGGATTGTGAGATCCAAGTAAAACTAAACTCAATATATCCTTCAGGATTGGTTTGTGTGTTCCGAAAAACCCAACGGTCACGTATACCTCGTTTGTGAGTAACGGAATAACTCTCAAAAACAACCATGATACTCTCGATCTGTTTATGAGTTCGAGGAACTCTTTATTTGACTTGACTTGATCTGTTAACCAGACTTGCATTAGACTATTGGCCAAATGTACAAGTCGAGTGTTTGATCCGGCTTTGATAATTGTTTAATAGAATGAGAACTCGACTTTTGAATTGCATTCATATTGTGTATAATGAAATGTGACTCTCTGAACTGTATATCTGAATTTAATATATATGTTGTATTATTTTCCGTCTTGGTCGGTGATTAGTTCCTAAACATGTACCTCCGGGTTTGTGTGACTGGAACTAAATCCCGCACTGAGATGATTTTTATAATTATCTCATTTTTCCGCTTTTGTGGGTTCCAGGTTGTAGATCGAGCGGGGAGCATTTGCAGAGTAAGCCTACACCTTGAGGTCCTTGACTAGGAGCATGAAGTGTGGGATATTTAGATGTCCTTTTTGTTTAGTTAACTTGTACTTTTGTTGTTGTATAGCTAATCAAAGCTACGTGTACAAGTCTAACTCGTGAAACTTACCTCGTTTGTTTAATGAAATTTGTTTTAGTAATCTGATAAGTTTTTGTCTACATCTGAATTTGTGATACTTCATGCTTTTGAGTAGAGAGTGTTCTGTCAGGTTAAGCCTTGCGGGTGCGTGAAGGTAAGCACGTAGTCGCGGCTGGGCCGTGGCACTCCTGTGTTGGTTACGGGGTGTCACACTTATATCCTAAAAATTATGTTTCAATCTAAATAGTAGGCCATTGTTTATACAATATATATATATATATACTCAAAAGTTATCAATATTTTAATTCAATGAAATTTTTTTGTGTACACTAACAAATATACTTTTAACATACTTATCCATAATATCATGCCAATATAATATTTGTAGTATTATAATCGATCAAAATTATTTTATGGTATTGAACCATAATTAAAAATATGTTTAAAAAATATTTGAACATTTTGTCAAATATTGATGTTAACAATATTCTCCTATATATGACACATGTTATTTATTTCTGAACTATTCTAATGACGTTTTGAAAAAAAAAAATCAACTCTTTTTAAACATGTGATTTATCGATGAGAATTAATAACATTTGATGTTATAGTTTTATCGAATTAACGGTTAAACATGTTACTAGCAATTTAAATGAATATTTCTCTGTTCTAAAAAATATCTTTAGAACATATCATTATGGCAGTATTATAAATGTCATTAACTAATGTCATGTCAAAATGGTGATTGTTGTCTCCAGCTATAGTAGGTTGTTCATGAGACAATATTAATAGTGCCATCTGATCTGACTTTAATTTCATTAAAAAGAAAGTTACTGTTTAACTAGAAGAACAATGCCTCACGCGCGAAGCACGTATCAAAAGCTAGTTTATTAAATTTTTGGTGATTATCGCGTGATTAAAAAACAAAAGCTGATTACCATTATCATAACACAAGCTTTTGCTGGAGGAACATTATTTTAGCATTCTCATCATTTGTTGTGGTAATCAGCTTTTTCAGTGTCAGACACTAATTAATTGATAGAATGTTTATTTGAGTTCTCAAATTTTTATTGTTAAATATTCTAGAAGATGATGTGCGAGAAATAAATATATCGTTTGCTTCTACCTTCAGATGTGAGAAATAAATACAGCGTTTGCTTTTACCTTCACCAAATTTACAGGTAAAATGATAATAGGAAAAACTGTAGGTAAGAAAGGATAGAAACGAAATATTGGTAGCAGACGTATACTAGTAGTATTGTAGTATTCTAATACCCCAATGAGCAACAACCCGATTGACTAGAATGAATCTTGCTAATTCTCAAATAAGATTCTTTCTCAAGAAGCTAATCCGAGTTGATACTACTTGAAAACGGCATGCCAGAAGTGAAGTTTCCACAAAGAAAAGGTTTCAATACCAATAGCTTCACAAACCTCTCAAGAAAAATAAACAGCACATAATTCAGTCTAAAACATCTAGCTAACTCCAAATGCCTATATCCAACTATAATCTTACAAAAAAGTTTCTAACATTCAAAACTAAATGGCTTGACACAGTTTTAGAACTGACGATGAATAAACCATACTACAATTTTGTGTTCTACACAAACCCTAAGATAAGCTTACAACAATCTAGGCAACGCCCACGAGATTCTCTTATTTTCCTTAGAAAGAAATTAAGGGTCCAAAGCCCTTGCCATCATTCAACGAACAAACAAAGGCCTCTAATGAAAACCTTATCTATCTCCCATACGGATGGTATCGGCTAGACCCAGTACCACCTGACCCACTACTGCCATATGCACCCCTAGACCCATACAGACCCCCACCTGACCCATACGCACCACCAATTGATGAATCATAACTGCTACCTCCACCAAAGCTAGACCCTGTACCATCAAAAGCACTATCACGCCCGTATCCAGTACTACCAAAGGCAGTACTGCCATATCCACTACCAAACCCAGTAGCACCACCATATGACCCATAACGGCTAGAGTACCCGGCGAGTGACGAATCACCTCGGCTATACCCACCCAGTCCACTTCCATATGCACTTCCAAAATCACCACCGAAACTGCTTCCATAACCACTGCCATAACCACTAGAACCGTAACTAGCTCCGGGTCTAGAACCAAAAGCACCTGGAGAATACCTATTATAGGGTCCCAACCCACCAGGTCCACCATACCCACTATAAGACCCATATCCTTCGTACCCATCAGATAACTGGCGCGAACCAGAATTCCTAGTTTCTGAGCTACCAAACGAACGATGGGAAGGTTGGTTACTAGAGTTTTTCTTTGGTTCTGCCTTCTTTATCTCCACCTACATATATATCCAAAACTTAAAGAACTTAGAGATTGGATAAGAGTACCTATATCCTAAAAAAGATGAACCTTATTGCTGTCACGTCAAAAGCTAGAAATATACCATATCCTTATGATATCTAAACTCCAATTAATAAAACTTACCTAGTGCACTATTAAATAGTGAAAGCAAGCAAAATCCAAATAATGATAGAAAGGAAATAGTAATTCTCCACTAAGGAAATAAAACTTTAAGTTGGCGTTTTGGAAGATAACACTTCCAGTTTTCTTATCAGCCAGGCTCACCTGAGAACCATTAAGATCTAACATGTTCCCTTTTTTGGCAAATAAATCATCCACAGCTTTGTCAGAATCAAAAACAATAAAGCCGAAACCACGGGGGCGGCTGGTGGCATGGTCCCGTATAATTTCATGATCTGTAACCTTCCCAAACTTGGAGAAGAACTCCCTAAATTCATCTGCACAATTCAAATTAAATACAGATCAGACTAGTACATCTTTGTTTGGTATTATACAGAATAAAAAAGAAAAATGTTTCCCCACTTTTTGAAGGGTATACAGCATTCACATGTTGTAGAAACATAGCAAGTTCATCAAAACCCCAAACTATAAGCAACAAGAATTTGACATGAGGCTGGGGTGCCAGCCGTATTTTGGTGCAGCATAATAATGTAAAAAGACTGCTATAGAGTGAAACTTAATTTCCTAACAATCTCTCTCACCATCATTAATAGAAGAGGGGAGGCCGCCGACAAAAATTTTCTTTGTCTTGAAGTCTTTCAGAGGAGCAGCACCCTTAGGAATCGTCCTTTTTATCTCAACCTAAAATTGCACGGTAGCATAAATCTAATCAGTGCAAGCCAAGCAGAAAGATTTTGATATCAGCGAATCTATGCTAAGAGTATACCAAGGGGTAGTCCCAATATTGGTCTCATGTTCTGCAATTATTTCTTTTAGTCAGCATTTTGAATACCGTTCCAACCAATTAACCGGGTAAACTGGAAACTAGAACACTAGTTCGTACAGCAGTTTCCGGTAAATAGAAGGGAAATACCAGAAAATAACGGATACCAGTTGGCTAGCCAGTATGGGTCCTGATATGGTATTCAAAACACTGTTTTCAGTAGCTTATTCAATGCTTTATAACCTTAATTGCATAGGTAAAAGCTAGTTAAAGGAACTGAAACTAGACATAATAGAGTTATTCAGGTCCGCTCAGCACAATTGAAGCTTGATGGACGACGGAAATATCATAAGAGCTGAAGTCTCAATGAGGGCTACTCTTGATATTGCAACATAATACAACAATTCATATTGTACCAGCATTGAATAACTCATCCAACAAGTATGAGACCAAAAATTGTAACTAGGCGTGCTTTGTAAAAGAGTACAACAAGAAATAACAAGATTTTATGAACAACAATACCTCCTTGCCATGAAAGGTATGGATATCTTCGATTACTATGTCCACAACTGCTGGGTCATCGTATGTAATAAACCCAAAACCCCTTGGCTTCTGTGTAAATCGATCTTTCATTATCACTGCATCTGTTATGGTGCCATATTTCCCAAAATGTGCTCTGAACTCATCTGTTCATTTGTAGCAAAAAAGAAATTAATTAAAATATATGTAAAGTAGAAATCATTCACCGTATTTTGTCCTCATATTTCCTGTGGCACATAACTTCACCCAAGTTTCAACTATATGGGGCTTGCTATAAATTATACAATAGAAGGCTCAAAAGGCTAAAATAGAGACCTAAGCACTTGACAGTGAAGTATATCAATACCTTGTTGTTGTTGGGTTTCATTTCTAGCCTACCCCAAATTGTCTGGTACTAAAGGAGTTGTTGTTGTGAGTAACTTTACCATTTGGGACTAAAGGTTATGAAATAGCTAAGTACAAATAACTATAAGAGAACTCACCCTGATAACTAATAATATAACTAACTGGATGCTACAGTATTGTTGAAACTTAAAAAGGTTGTCAATATAATTTTTCACCTCCCGCAGGAAAATTTTCATCTTAGTTTCTTCGTGATAAGATAAATGACAGGTAAAAAAAAAAGAAGAGAAAGCTTACCTTCTCTGGTCTCCCTTGGAAGCCCACCAACAAATATCTTCCTGCACGAAAATACAAGCCTTTCAATTAAGCAATCTGATTTTATAATATTCCGGAAAACAGCGATTGGCATGGATTAATTATACGAATTCCATTCTAGATAATTGTATGTGATTTAACATTAACAATACTTTTTTGTTGTGCATATCAGCTACAAGGCTAAAACGCATGCAAGCCCGAACCACGTACAAAAACAAATTAGAATTGATTACTTCACGAAAACGACTAAAATAGCCTTTGAAGATCTCATCCACATAAAAAAAATTAATAATGATAATTCTGGAGGATCTCTAGGAATTCAGCAGAATTTATAATGGATTACGGTGTTTTAATTGCTGCCGCCATCTATTCAATAGATGAACACAATTCCTGGGAAATCTGATAGGCGCCTTGAATTTCCAATGCTAATACGTGGTTATTTGACAAATTTACGATTAATACATGATCTCGCTCGAATGAAGGTTCTCCGTAATAATAATTAAAACAACAATCAAGAATAATTACACTCTGAATTGCAAAAAGAAGTATCTTAGAATAATTCAAATATTTAGCCCTATAAATAAACAATTTGAAAAGAAGGAAAGACTCACGCTGGACTGGCGCCATCGTTTTCTCTATGTTTTCCCGACATGGATTCGACTAATAGACAAGGGCTAAGCTTAGGGTTAGGGTTAGGGTTAAAGCGAGAGGTTGGAGGAGACGACGCGAGAAAAGGAAAAACAGAAGGTAAACTTTCACGAATAGATATCATAGTAGACCTGTTCTACTTCTAGCGTATTACAGCTTTGTTTTGGCCTGGGGCCCGCTTGACAATCTCAATCCCGAATCGACCGACTTCTTCTAGTTTCGAACTTTTGATTGATTTAAAAAAAGTTGAAAGAACGAAAATATGAAAATTTGGGAAATTCTGCAGCACTAATTTATGAAGCGGGCTTTCATCTCAACCGCCTATCTCTAAGAGATATTAATTCATTAGCACTCATGGATGATTGTGATTAAAGCTCGCTAATAATTTAGTATTGATGGCAGAATTTCCCATTTTCTTATTGTTGGAAATTTGATTAACGTACTGTAGAATAATATTAAATAAAATATTGATTTTATTTAAATGGGACAAACTTTTGTAAAAAAAATTATAGTCGGTAATGTTGGACGCGAGTAAATCTCATTTTCAAAATGTTAAAAAAATAATAACAAACCATACGAGTAGCCATGCATTAATTTATCGAAATAAAAACAAAAAGGATTATAATAAACATCTTTATTAAAAATAAATGAAGAGTGAATGTTGTATGAACTAGCAAAAGATACTCTCAATATATGGGCAAATAAGAAAATAAAATATTATTATTATTATTTTTGTTTCGTATAAAACTTTACATGTTATAGATAATAAAGATATGGTAAAATTAATAATTTATTAGTCTTTTTTTTAAAATAAATAGCTAATTTGGTAGTAACTTAATATTTTCTAATAAAAAAATCTTGACTTTTTAATCTGAAATTAAGATCTAGACCACTGATCAGATCAAATTACACAAATCAATGATCCATAATTGATATAAGAATTGTTTACACCCTTTTATATGACTTGTTTACTCCTTTTATCTGAAATGTTTACTCATTTTTAAGTGCTTTTATAAGTAATAGAGATAGAGATAAAAACCGAGATAAAATCGGTATGCTGAATCCATAAGTATCTTTTTGTAAGGGTTTTGATGCTATCAATGACTTTAAGTGAAAAAAAGATATGAAAATACTACGGTAAAAAGCGATATAGAGATTCAGAAAAATCCGATCTTATGTTAAATTTGAAAGTTGAAATATCCTCGTCGACCAAATTTTATCTTTTTAAAATTTTTTACTTCTCTTTTTTAAATTTTAGAAAAATCTTGATCTAACTAATATTGAACCCTCTAATAATAAAAGTTTTTAAAAATATGGAAAAAAATAGTAAAAAAATGTAAAATTTGGTTGCAAGGGAATTTCAATATGAAGAACGTATTGAACAATTTGGATCGGTCATTTAAAATTTTAAATTTGAAATCTAATCGAGTTTGATAGAGTCGTCTGTCAAATCAATTTTTTTCAGAAGAGCTAGATAGCGGCTATCTAGTCCGTCAAATCATTTTAATGGTAGCATTTCTTAGAAAAATATATATACACACACAAGCAGACATCTTCTGAAATAAAAAATATCTATGTACGAGATTTATACGTCATAGGGACGTACACCGTCTAACTTTAGAGGAAATTGATATATTTTCTGAAATTTAAAATATTTACGTATAAACTTATAATGTCTTAAAAAGATAAATACGATATTTGCAATTTTGAAGGAGGGGATATCTTGATTTATTTTTTTATATATATTTCTATAATATCCGTAATTTCGAAGTAAATATCTAATTTGAGTTGTTGGGACGGCTCGGTTCGCTCTCATCGCTTAAGCACGCTCGGCCTTTGTGTGGAACATTTTTTTGTATCAACTAAGGCTGTATATGAGCTGAGTTTGAGCGAGTTAGGGACAACTCAAACTCAGCTCGGCAGGAACTTGAGTTGAGTTGAGCTGAGTTAGAAATACTTTCGAGCTTTTTAAGCTAGCTCAAACTCAGCTCGTCCCCAACTCGAGCTAGCTCGTGGCTTCACGAGCTAACTTGAAATAAACATATATCCTTCAAATTTTTATTTATTTAATTCATATACTATTCTTGTATTAAATTATTTTGACATATACAATATTGTAAACAATAAAATTGTTGTCTTTTATATTTTTTTATTGATTTGAAACAAAATATGTCTTGAAACTCAATATATCACGTATAATATTAGTTAAAATAAAAATATATAAGAAGAAAATTCTTATTATTAATTTATAAACTTTTAGTACTCATTTATTATATTCATAATACATATTTTAAATAGAAATTTATCGTGTCACGAGTTGGCTCACGAGCTGCGAGCTGAGCTAACCTTAACTCAAACTCGACTCGTCAACCAATCGAGTTAATTTAGCTCGAGTTTTACCAACTCGAGTTTTGTTGGCTCGAGTTACAATTGAGTTTTTGTGAGTCGAGTTCGAATTAGCTCACGAGTTTTTTCTCACCCCTAGACTATCAAGTCCAATCAAGTCTAGTAGATATAATTTCATCAGAAAAATTGCCATTTTTATTATATGGATAACTTAATAGCAACATTATCTTCCACGTCAATGTTTGGTGGCAGTGAAGTAGATGAGGTAATATTTATTGGATTAAAAATATGAAATTACTCTCATGCTGACGAGTTAAACAATAAGGATTAGTAAAAAAAATCAAGAAATTTGATGCATCAACTTTATACACGAAGATACTTAACTCCAACTTGAATTACTTCCTTTTAACACTTAAAAATGGAGTAAAAAAATTACTTCACTCTCATTTCACTCTGAAAAACCGGAAAAAAAATGAACATGTTCTAAACTTTTAATGCATCAATTACAAGTACGCATTTCTTCTTGTTAAATTAGTTTTGTGTCCAAATGCATTATGGATAATATAAAGTTATTTGTAGCACCTTAGATTTTATCATACACCAAGTGCAAACGCTTCCAATTTTTCAGTACATATAAGATAATTTACTACAATTTATTAATTTTTTATTAATATTTAATTATTTATTGAAATTGAAATAAATAATTTCTTTAAATTGCCCCTCTGAAATCTATGTACCCGCCGACCCGCACACGAGTGCAATTTCTCTCCCCCCTAAACCCGTAAAGTTTCCCTTCTCGTAGCAGTCACTGACACGTGGGCCCCACACGGGTCCAATATTTCCGACTAGACTATACTTAGAATTTTCCTTTCGCCGTTCCCATTTTCATTTTTCCTCTCACCCGTCTCTCTCTCTAAACCCCACCCGACTCGACCCCAAATCTCTCTCTTCTCCCTCCCTTTCTCTTTCTGGAAATACGAGATGAACGGAGGCACAGGAAAGAGCGGTGACGGATCTAGGGTTCCGGCGGTGGCGATTCCTGCGGGGGTACGGAAAACTATAGAAAACATAAAGGAGATCGCGTCGAACCATAGCGATGAGGAGGTCTATGCCATGCTTCGCGAATGCTCGATGGATCCCAACGAGACGTGCCAGAAGCTTCTTCTCCAAGGTTTCAATGGAGACTCTTCTCTTTCTCCCTCTCTCCCTCCTCTCCTTCTCACGTAGATTACGCTTGATCTAGTTCAATTTTAGCTCCATTTGGTTTAGTCAGGCCTAGTCGCTTGGCTTCCTCTCTTCAATGCCTGGGAATTTATAGGCTGTTAATTTTATTTGCTTAAGTTTGCCTAAACTACCCTTATAGAGATTAGCTTTGCGACAATTTGATTTATTATTTTTGTTAGGATAGTTTTCTCGGAGTTCTATTTCTTTTTTAACTCCAATTATATATTTGTTGGATATAGCAAAGGATCTCACTGTTTAAATTGTCTCCCTGTAAAATATTTACTCTTTTATTAAATTTTATTTGGTTTTCCTTTCAGATACTTTTCATGAGGTCAGGAGGAAGCGTGACAAGAAAAAGGAGGTAAAATCCCTTCATTTATCCCATTATATAATTCCATTTAACTACAATTGACACAATACCTTGTCAAAATTATTATACTTAATGCATGACCCACTTACTGGTGGTCAGATAATTGTGAATCATGAGAATTAATTAAACTAAGGTACAAAATGTAACTATTTATAATGTATTATTGCACTGTTGCATATAGCATGTTTTTCTTTAAGCTAGAAATATATTTTAAATTCCAGAAATAGAGCCTGAATGCTGGAGATAAGCAGCTGACTCTAATATGTATATTCTTATAACCCTAATCCTTGTTTAGCGGTCCCTTGTTTTAGTTGATGCGCTTGCAACCTCACTCTTGCAGTCTGATTGATTCTGCACTGTCATTGTTAATCAAGTTTGTTTTAGTATATGACAGTTTGTGGCAATTTTTTTGTTTTAATGCCCCTTCATTATTCCATTTGGGATACTCTTTATGGCCCTGTAATGGTTCTCATCTCTGTTGGTATCAATAACTGAGGCTAACTAAGGTTCTATGAAAACTTGAACATCAAGATATGGTAAATAATGCCATGCAAAACTCCCAAACCATAGGTCATAGTTCATTGTAATACTAGTTCAAAGCAAGTGCTTCTTATTTGCAGTCATTCAATCCAATGCACAAATGTTTTGCCTTTTAACATGACAGGGAGGAAACAGAGAGGCAGTTGATCCAAAAAATAGGCCTGCAGCTTACGGGCGAGTAGGGAGGTTCTCTGCCCGCTTCATGAAAGGTATGTCCACTCATTTTGCTGGGACTGATTTACCATAAGAGCTTCTTTAAGCAGTTAAAAGTCTGGGAGAGAGGGGTACAGTGCTAGTTCCTGATGCAGGATAGTCGCCTATCCTGCATGCCATACGACCCACACAGTGCCAACTGGCAGTTGCTCAATTAAATTGTGGATATGTGGAATGGAAATTACTTCTGAACTCGTAATGCCAACAATACAATATAAAGAAGGATGTAAAATTAGAATAATAGTCCAGGCAACTAATTTATTCCTGAGTTTTGTCAGTGTAATTCTGGTTCTGTACCAAGGAATGACCTCTCAGATGTTGTGCTGATAGTCCTTAAATCCAAAACTTTGGTGCTTTGAAAATGATGTCTTTCTCATGGTTCAGATAAGGCTGGCAAAACTGCAGCATCTAAGGAAAACGGAGCAATAATTGATATAACAGCAGAGAAAGGGAAAACACCTGCTGAATCTGTCAGCCCCAGGAAGGATGCCAAGGCATCGACTTCTACACCAAGGTAAATCTTATTTTGTATTGCCTAGGGGTTTAGATTTTGTGTCATATACCTGTTACATGTTTTTAAAAGCTCAAGTAAATATTTATAAAACTCACAAACTTAAAGGAAAAACATGTTGCTTTGCTGGACGTAACAAATCCAAAAGTAGATAACAAAATGGGAAATTAAAGAGGGTTCTTTGTTGCTTTTATAGCAGATTGTTTTGTATAATTAGTTAATTAGTTATTGTTGATTCCATTTTCAGCCTCCCCACTGGTCAACCAAATGGGCCTATCATAATAGACCATCCACATCCATCTCGTAGCCGCTCACCAACGATCTCTAATGCTAATCCCAAGGCAAAAGAATCTCGGCCACCAGTTTCCAACACAACTGCTAATAATAATAACAAGCTTAAACCAAATCCTTCTCCTCCGTCAGACCCTACCGAGAAGAGGGGCCTGGATGGACCCAACCCACCAACTCCTGCACCTGGGGCTGGTATTCTGGCAAAGCCTCCTTCCTCTTCTCTCCTTGCAGCTGCTGTTTGTTCATCTACATCAGATCCTGTACTAGTGCCGGCACTTGATGCACGCAGTCCCCGTGCTGCTGGTACAATTAGACGTCCTGTCGGTAGCCAGAGGAATTCCGGAACTTCTTTCACTCACAGAGGTGTGTACTTTCTGAATGAATTTACTACCCGGCAAAGTGATAAACATTCTTGGGTAATTGTGTTTTGCCAGTTATGACCAAATTGCTTCCCTTGTGGATGAGTTAGAGCACTCACGCTGTTTGTAAACTTACAAAAAAGCAGAAAATAACCCGTTGTAACTGGAAGTTGTAGAAAATTTCAGTATTGTAATCAAGTATGACAATGCAAAGGGTGCGCTTGGAGAGAGAGAGGGGGGTTTGGGGGGGGGGGGGGGGGTGGTGGGGGGAGCATGGGCATTAGATACTTGACAAGCTTTTTGATTCACCATGGGTACAATTCCAGTACCATCTCTTTTGGCTTTTGTCAAATATTCTTCACTTGTATGACATTGATTTTGAGATTGTTTATGCAGAAACAACTCATGCAGGTTCATCTGCTCATGCACGTTCGTCTAATGGCCGACCCTCTTCCAGCAGCAGATCATCATCTAACAGCCGGCCGTCATCTGGATACAGCAGCAGGGCCTCACTTTCCAATGGCATGCAGAGAGGTACCTCCATATTTACCCTTTATATTGATTGCTTTTTGTGCTTCTACTGCCCTACAGAAGAACGAATTGTTACCTGCTTTATGCTAGTTCTATCTTGGTGGCTTTATTTGAGGCTTGATATGCTTAATTGTGTGTCGCGAGGAATTTCCATCTGAACAGATATAACAGTAAATTATCATTCATTATGGTTGGATAGTTGCAAAAAAATCGGTATTTTGCCCAATAAGTGAATAGTACAGACAAAATAAAAATTTTTGTTTCAGGAGCACCAAATAAGGAATGGAAGCCAAAATCTACAAACAACATTGCTCCAGCTCAGCCGTCCAACATACCTGTTCCTACTACAGAATCAGCACCTTCAAGTTCTGAGCAGGTTGCACTGTCTGTGTCTGCACCTGATCCAAAGGAAATCAGAAGTACGATTACAGAAGCAGAGGGGAAGCTTGATGAGCTTGAGTTGTCAGAGCGGCAGTATGTCGTTATCCCAAACCATCTTCAGGTATTATCCATACTGGCAATGAGCCTGTCCATTACTGGTTCTATTGGTAATAATATTTACTTAAGGTTTTTTTTTTTTTTTTTTTTTTTTTTTTTTTGTGCCGGGCATATTGTTAAGCTGTTGGTAATAGCAATATCTTGATGGTCAACCTGTTATAATTTATAAAGAAGTACAAAGTGGCTTTAGGAACTTGGTGGCGTGGAACATAATTAGGATATTGTAATCTTACTGGCAACTCTTCTGTTACGATGGGAACAAAATGGAAGTTCAGATGGATAGAAAATTTAAAAGCCAAGTTACTTACGGACAATACACACTGCAGTATGGTATGCTACCAGCTGGCAGTACTGTACTGCAATGTAAAAAAGTTCTGCACAGAATATTTCCCAATGTTGGTAACTACTTTTATTGAACATGTACCATCACAGGTACCAGAGTCAGAGAAATATGGTCTGAGCTTTGGGAGCTTTGAGTCTAGCTACTGTGTGGTTGCTTCTTCTGTGAATGGGCCTAAGATGAGTGAGAAAAGCTCTGAGTCATATGATACTGAGACTGCACTGTCTAAGCAGGCTGATTTATCAGCCCAGGAAAGTATCTCAAGGTGAGAGCACTCTTCTTGGTTAAATTCCGGGTACGAAAGGTATTGGAATGGTAGCAATCCCAACAGTACTGAGACTATATCAACATTGTAAAGTCTTGTTGTCAAGTATGTTATATCTGTGCACTTGTATGAGATTAGTAACCGGATTCTGAAACGGACCTGGCTGTTATACAGTAGCTTTTGGTCCCAGAACAAATGACAAGACCAGAACGGGTATTTGACTGTACCATTGTTGGATTTCACTCTGTTCTAGTCCATACTGTTGAAATTAAGGGCCTTAATTTCAGGTGATTGACATGACATTTGGCTCTAGATTTATTATGAATAGTTATTATTTTGTGTATTTACATTGCTGCTGCCTGTGTACAGCCCTCAGGAGGTGCCTTCTACTATCCCTGTACCGGATCAGCCAAGTGCTGTAAGTCAAGTAGAAGAAAGCTTCTCTTCTATAAAGGCCCCTACCTCTGGTTCAGCTGCTGATGCAGATGGAACAGATATGCAGCCTAAGGAGGAAGACTCCACTGTCGAACTGCAAGACAAAGTCCACTTCTCTCCAGCTACATATTCCTCATTTGGACACGCCAATCATGCTTTGACTGTAAACCAGTCTCAGCCTTTGGACGTGCCAGAAACAGGACTGCAACAGCAACAGGACGGTGCAGTGAATCACATACCAAATTCAATGGTATGGCTTCCATTTTTGGGCTTTGACTTCTTGAGCAATTTCTTGTATGAGTTGTTTTAGGAGACTGGAATATGTACTGATTGAATTATACTTGTGGTAGTTCATGCTTGGTGCCATTATAACTGGTGTGGTTCATCAATTAGGGTAGAGTAGTTCTCTTGAAAAATTGTTCCAGTAAACCTGAAAAAGAAGATAATTTGCATATCCAATGAAAAGCTGATTAGCACATTGCTGAAGAGGAAGAAAAATAATACAACTGAAATTGCCAGTAGATCTTTAAGGTCCAGTCATGATAATTATATGCTACCGGTACAATTTGTTGTTGCCTTTGGCACTTGCTTCACTATCCCCTCTTTTCTTGCTTGGTCAGGTTGACCATGTGCTAACTGACAACCGGCCTCAGGACTTGGAAGTACCAGAAACAGCTCAGGTGATGGGACACGATGGTAATGCTGGCAGTCAACCAAATGCGACGGTATGGTATCCTTTTTGATATTGACATTTTTTGCATTACCCATGATACTCAGAGGAAGATGGGCCTTTAGCCCTCCTAACTGAACATTTCTGCAATATGCACTTCTCTCTGCCTAATGCCATCTCCCATCCGCCCATAAGTTGTATAAGCATGCTATTTTGAACTTCATAAATCTGAAATATATATTTGCATATAAATAATAAAAATTCATTCAAGGATTTTGGAAAATTGCCATATCTGTACCCGCATCACTATTTGGCTCAAATAAGAATGATATCCAAAAACTCCATACAAATGTCTACACAAATTTAAAAGTATTTGTTAGAGGGTTAAAAGTTTAACCTAAAAATTGATTTTATCCTGTTACTGAGCAGGTACAACAACCATTTGATATGTCATCAAACTACTATAACCAGTTGCACCGGCCCACCTCTGATTCTGATGGCCGGTTCTCTCCATTCCTCGCCCCTGGTGCTGCTATCAAGTACGGCAACTTCTCAGTAGTGGCTGGTCAAGGTGGTCAGATTTCTGCAGAGGTTGGTATCTTCATAACCATTCTAGTTTTTTTTTGGCCTTTTGCTGTTGGTATGGCAATCTAAATAGCAGGTTGTTATGAACTTACAAAAGGTTGTTTTGTCGCTTTTACTGAAAGCCCTCGTCTAAAAGAGCACGTACGAAAGGTTTATAGTAGAAAAACTACCTTCATGGATAAGGTTGTGTATCAGTAACAATTTGGCAATTTATGAAAATCTTATGATACAACATGTTTTATGTATTTATTTCTTTTCCTCATTTTGTTGCATGAGAATATATTTATATTTATATCTATATACAAGGCCTAGGTAACATGCATTCCAAAGGCAGAACCCACTTTAGTGATTGGAAAGCCTGTAATAAGATTTTGTTTGAATATGCTGCCAAATATTCTGTTATGGATAGACCAAAAAAATTTAGTTTTAGTGATTTGATCACCACTTGGCATGACTGATTTGTTTCATGTGTATTGTGCGCATATCCATATCAATTATGTTGGTTTTCACATATGTAGGAAAATGATATATCTAAGTCAACAATGGTATATTGAAAACAACTTATTTTATGGGAAAGGTTATTCAAAATTTTGGCGACTTACCACTTTCTGGGGAACTAATTGTTTTGTAACACTGAATATATAAGAAATGGGAAATATTAGAAGCCATCCCATCTGTAATTTACCACACTTTGACATTTTGTCACATCATTTCTAAGCAGGGTGGGAACCCAGTGTTGCTATCCTCCTCTGGCTCATCTGCAATTGCCAGCCTAGCAGGCAGCATCATACCAGCCTCCATCTCTGTTCCGCAACAGCCCTTACCAGTCTTTCGCCACCCAGTTGGGGCGCTACAACTTTCACATTACCCACCTAACTATCTTCCTTACAACCAGTACATCTCTCCCTTCTATGTACCACCACCTGCTCTCCACCCTTTCCTTGGTAATGCAGCTGGTACCGCATTTCCCCAACAGGCACCTGCAGGTGGCATCTATACAACTCCACCCGGTACTGCAGGTGCTGCCCCAGCTGCGCCTATGAGGTATCCTCCAGTGGGTGGACAGTACAAGCCTGGGGTCAATACGGGGGCTCTTACTAATGCTGGTACAGCGAATGTGTACAGTGCATATGGACTGAGCACAATTGGTTATGCGGGTGCTTCACCAGTGACCACTGGGAATTCAGGTGAGAATGATGAAATGGCTGGGGCACAATTCAAGGAAAATAACTTGTATATCACAGGGCAACAGGTAAAATCTTTATCATGTGCTTTTATTTCTGTTCTTGTCCTTTTTTTCCCCCCTAGCAGTGACAATTGAGAATTAATTTGATAGGAACAAATAGGGAGCATATTATGTGGAAAATATTATGAAAAAAATGGAAAGTCGATAGTACTTGCGAAAAAAAATATTCCCATTCCCTGGGGGATAGGGTCACATGATGGTCCCATATTTATGGGTCTTGCAGGGTTGGAAACGAGTTGTCCTTTATGAAATTAAATCTTACCCAAATAATGATTATTTTCCAGAATGAAGCCTCTGCTATGTGGATACCAGCCCCAGGTCGGGACCTTTCTACTCTTCAGGCTGGCTCATTCTATGGGCTTTCTCCTCAAGGAGCGGCTGGGCAGCACTTAGCCTTTGCTCCCGGCCCAACAGGACCAACTGCCCAGGCTTCGCCTGCAGCTGCAGCTGGTCCTCATGCCTTTGCTGGAATCTACCCTCACACCGCTGCAATGGCCATCCCACACCACCAGCTCCTCCAGCCACCTCCTCACTCAGTTGAGATGGTGGGCCCTACTGCTGCTGGTGTGGGGCCTACTGCCAGCCTCTACCCGCCCCCACCAGCCCCACAACGAACCCCGGTTAACTGGGCTGGTAGCTATTGATTCTGCTAGGAGATGATGCGGGATTGATTGTTTGTGACCCCTTTTTTGAACTCTTACTGTTTTTTTCAGTTTTCTGGAAGAGATTGCTGAGTGTTTTAGAGATTCTGTTAGAAAATGAACTTAGAAGAAAGAAAAAAGGAGGGGGAGGGGGAGGGGGTGTTAAATTGAAGGGGTTGTACATAAATGATGTCATATGATAGGGTTGCCTGGTGAATATGTATGGAAGGGGGGCAATGATAAGGGATGCCGGGATTCAGGTTTCAAAAGAAGCTAGTTAGAGGTTTTCTCTTTGTTATTTTTTTTTTAGTTTTTTTTTATTTTATTTTGGTTGTTACTGCTTATTGTTATAATTATCCTCTCTCTCTCTCTCTCTGGCTTTCTTTATTAGTAATTTATGGCACTTGAATTAGAGTCGTGTTGTAGGTTATTGATTCTTTTGTGATGTAAGTAATCGAGGATACTAAAATTGCTAAACATTTTTCAGTGGTAGTGTCCTTGATTAATAGAAGCAGCATTTCAAGGTTTATGTTAATGTTTATAGTTTTCCGGGTAGTTATCCAGTTTAGTTAGAACTATGTCGAACAGAGAATTCTTTTTCTTTTTCCTTTCCTTTTTATTAAAGCTAAATCTGTAGTTAAAATCTGCGAGAAACTTTGTCCTGGAAACTCTTGGATTTAATTGAGGTAACTAAACTGTAAAGGACCATCGGTAGTAAAAGTTTATCTGAAATATTTGAGTAGTTTGTATTCATAATTCGGATAATGACAATGTTCGTACCGTGTTTTGTGATCAAGGCATAAATAATTGGAACTTGCAGCTTAAAGGCTTGAAAAAACAAAAATACATAAACCTAGAGGAAGAAAGCTGCATACAAAACAAAATGTGAATTATATATTCATATTACAAGTCAATGTCGGAATATGATTAATTCAAAAAGCGACTTGATCAGAATAGTTTGTTAGAGTAAAGCGCCAAGGTATAGAGTTGGAATTAAAAGGACAGTTTAAGGAAAATTTCCATTGTTCAATCAATTTAACGTCCATATATCATTTTCTTTTTGTTTTCCTGTTGCTGAAATTACTTGTAGAACATATTTGAATTATATATTCATATTACAAGTCAATGTCGGAATATGATTAATTCAAAAAGCGACTTGATCAGAATAGTTTGTTAGAGTAAAGCGCCAAGGTATAGAGTTGGAATTAAAAGGACAGTTTAAGGAAAATTTCCATTGTTCAATCAATTTAACGTCCATATATCATTTTCTTTTTGTTTTCCTGTTGCTGAAATTACTTGTAGAACATATTTGAAATTTATCATTTTCAATTTCAAACTGCAAGTGCTCTGGTATATTTGGGACCTTAAAAACCATCAAGCACTCCTTAATTACTTCCATACCAAATTTACATTGTGTCAGCAGCACTTGAGAGGTAGCAATGGAACTGTTTGTTTTGTTCAGGTTTTTTGAGTGGTCTGACAGTACATTTCAAAGTTGAGGTCAGTAAAGTGCAGGAAACCATAATGCTATATTTTAGGAATTGTACCATAACAATTTTCTATAAGAACCACTGAACCAGAAAAACAATTATGCACAAAAGAAGATAAATTCTCAAAAAGAACGACATCAGTAATATGTACTATATATGTACTAGGAATCTAACGATAAGGAAATAGGATCCATTTTATAGTGTTACAAAATTCTTGAAGTATATAAACTCAAAGAGGTATCTTCATACTATGTAAACGTGTCTTAAAATATGTATTGGAACCAAATACTTTGTTGTGCAATTCTTGTTTGTCTAATAATGTTTTGCAGGTTTTTGATCATGATGATTATTGGGCACTCGAAAATGCAAATTCTTTCCTTGGAAACTGATAAGCGCCTATGATGACAAAAAGTTTTACAAGCATAGCTTCAGTGTCTGCATTATTTAGTTCCTTGGGTTCTGATGTGCCCTACTATAATGTGAAGGAAGAAGTGTCATACTGATCATTTACTTGCTTGTTTGTTTAAGGAACTTAACAGAACCAACCCTCTGAATGTGAACTTGTCTATGTGATCCCCTGAATGGAAAGAATTATTCACTGTAATTGCTGTGATTGAAAAGTGATCTAAAGAAAAGAAAGAATTGGAAGCAATATACAGGAGACAAAAGTTTCCTTTGAAACGGAGAGTATCAACACTAAATAGTAATTTAGAGGATTTTACACCCACCAAAATGCTGAGTATTTACACCAACTTCCAAAGTGGGGAGGGAGGGATTTCACTAAATAGTAATCTGTACATAAGACTGGGAGAACTTATCCCTCAAAAATTTCCATAAAATGGATTTTGAATTTTTGATTCTATTGTGCACTTGTCGACCACCTATGTACCGCATATAATATTTGCGGAAGCAACATCACGGATTGCTGAACATAACTTCTTTGCATATTATGTTCAAAGATGATGTTTGCAAATTGCTAAGAGGCATCTACATTATGTGCAGAGCACACCATGACTATCTTATATCCGCATTAATGATCTCATACACAACGAGAACCTACTAAAGGAGAGCACTCTAGTAGATCTCAACGTTGCCATATGGAAAATATTATAGAGTACCATAATTCTGTTGCATAAACCATGAGAATTTTATCAGTTCATTGTGGCTTATTAGAATAAACTCTCACTTTCAGTCTCATATGACGTAAGAAGTTATCCTAGGCTACGTTTGGCAACCCAAGTTTAGAGGGGTTAGAGGGATTTTGGGGTTAGTTAGAGCTACCTCGAAAATCTCATCCCCTCACTATTCTACCTCGAAATTCCAAAAAGTACCTCGAAAATCTCAAAAAGTACTAACCTTACACCACTAAACCCACTAACCTCACCCATGCCAAAAGTGCCCCTACTTAGCCCATTATCCAATATCTCGTATAACGTAAGAGTTATAAGATATTGGGGGAAAAAAATGCAATGATTGAAGGTTCATCCACCAGTATTTATGCCCTATCCTGCATTCCTGTTCACTTTCCTACTCTCCTTTCTCTAACCATTAAATAAGCATATCTCGTTGCGCTTATAGTTTATGTTATGAAATTAATGCAAGGGACTTATACATAGGAATAAGGCTCTTACATAAAAAATAAGAAACTATTGATACTCTGTTGTACTGGAGTCAAAAGTTTCGGGGAGGATGAATTTTGTCGAGAACTTGGGAGGAATTAAGAAGTACCTGAAAATTTCCTCCATGCATCGGATCACTAGCTTATGAGACTTTCGACTGGGGGAGATAAGAAAGAGATGCCTGTATGGACACACTTAGATTCTTTCCATCTGCATCTTAGAACAAATCAGATTTTAAAAATCAATGATAAATATTTGATATATAGAATTCGATACATCCTTGGACTCAAATTATTTATATCCCTGATATCATTGTTTACATTCTTAAATTTGTGCTTTTATAAAGAATTGGGATAGAAATTTAATCAAAGTTATGTATTAAGTTCATTTTAAAACTACATTTCTCATAAAAAAAAAAATGTTTGACTACACGTAATTGGTTAGAACTACATTTTAACCAAGCCAAATGTAATTGCGGGGACTCATCAAGTTCACACAAGTGTTTGGTTTTTTTTGTTTTTTTTTTCGAAAATCACGGCCCAATAGCCCAATAGTAAAGTTTTTTCTAAATCTGATAAAAATACCCCAAGCTTTGTTCGAGCATGGGTTTAATTATAAGGTTGGCTGATATTGGACTGTGATATTGTCGAGTTTCCATTTGTACCTGGTAGAACCGTTACGTGTTATTTTTAATAAAAAAATAAATTCACTCAGAAATTTTAATAAGAAAAACGAAATTATTTTTTTTTAATAAGAAAAAAGCTCTAACGCGTTTATGGACACAGTTAACGCCCTGTGTCCTAACGCGGTCCATAAACGCGTTGGGGCCCTCTAACGCGGTCGTTGACCGCGTTAGAAGGCCAAGAGTGAGATTTCGTTTTTCCTTTTAAGCTTGCTTGGGTAACGCAACAGATAACCTGGGGAAGTGTGAGGGTCTGTTTTTAGTTTTATGTATACAGTTGAAAGTACTGGGGAAAATGTAAAACACACAATTCGTACTTTTTGTCTTACTCAATGATAGGATTTTATGTAAAATGTTGAAAGTACTGGGGAAAATTTAAAACACACAATTCGTATCGTTATATATTCATAACTAAATGATACATGTAACTCGTGTAGGATGCAAACCATTAGTGGACATGCACCAGATTTTTTAAAATGGCAAATCTAATTAAACCATTTAATATATTTATTAAAATTTCATGGCAAATTAAATTTTATATTTTTAAAAATTTCATTACTATTTTTTTAGATTTTTTTTAACATATCTTCGTCAGTGATAGCTTGCATGTCATTTACTCTTCATCATTTGCACCAAAGTCATTTGAAAAAAAATATATTAAAAAAAATTCAATAGTTAGAATTATTGAGTTTCTCTAAACAATATATTTTCGCCAAAATTATATATATAGTTAATGTGAAATATAGTAGACAAATCTAAAATTCAACATATATATATATTTAAAAGATTATAGGTATTATTGACAAAGAAATACATAAAGATGACAAAGATGTACACCATGATGGAATGCAAACTATAATCACCCCGTTGATTTTGACAAAGTTGTAAAGATAATAAATTGATGTGGTATGCTTGTGCTAGTATTAATCCACGACATACATGTAATGAATAAAAAAAATGATCAATTAGGTGCGCAATATTTACTTGAAGTACTGGTTTGAAGCACTGGGTGAATTTATCTGGTTTTTATTGATGATCTGACTCAGTTTAATTGTTGGAAAATGATTGAGTAAGCACGAGTGCATTGGAGATAAAAGACGATTAATTAACCCTTAAATCTTAATTTGTATAATATATCATCAGGAGTCAGGACATGGACGTGGACCGCCTTTGTACGGTGATGGTGCCTTAAAGCTAACATTGTTTGTCCCTTTCTGAAAATGATAATTTTACGAGAAACCTCGCTGTGCCAACAAAATTATAAAAAAAAAAAGAAACTATAAATTCAGACTATCCAAATAGAAATAGTCTGAATTTATAGTTTCTTTTTTTTTTTATAATTTTGTTGGCATAGCAAGGTTTCAGACTAACTTCAGACTATTCAAATAGAAAAGACAAAAAGTAGTGTGTTTTACATTTTCCCCAGTACTTTCAACTGTATACATAAAAGTAAAAACAGACCCTCACACTTCCCCAGGTTATCTGTTACGTTACCCAAGCAAGCTTAAAAGAAAAAATGAAATCTCACTCTTGGCCTTCTAACGCGGTCAACGACCGCGTTAGAGGGCCCCAACGCGTTTATGGACCGCGTTAGGACACAAGGCGTTAACTGTGTCTATAAACGCGTTAGAGCTTTTTCCTTATTAAAAAAAAAATAATTTCGTTTTTCTTATTAAAATTTCTGAGTGAATTTATCTTTTTATTAAAAATAACACAACCGTTACCGCATGCACAATTGTTGGATACATTTAAATCACGAAAATCATTAAAAACAATACCATATTTTGACATATAAACGTTATACCTTGATCGCATCGAAGTTTGTTGATATTTTATCTCGCCAGTCATCTATCAAACTTGAGTTGTTATATCGCCTGGCTAGTCTTTACTATATTTGTCAAGTTACACTCCTTTAACCCACCATATGTAGTTACACAGCAAACTAATGACTCGGATAAGATTTGTAGGAGAGATAAAAAAGAGAGAGAAAAGGCAAATTGGTTGCCTCTGGTTGCAACGATCAGTGTAGGAATTTATTATCTCAAAAAGGTGTACAAGTTCTAATTTCTATAGAATTTATAAATCTAGACGAAGAAGATCTCAAGTTCGATAAAAGGAAAAAAAATCTAAGAGTAAGAACACACTATAGATTTATAAAAAAAAAATGAATTTTTAAGAGAACGTTAAAAAAGAGGTCCCTAAGGCTCTGATCAAAACCGGAAAATTTAACGTGAGAAACAGAAACGAAAATTACTTTTTCCAAATCTGTTGATCGAAACCGATAAAGGAGGTGTGAGAATTCCCTTATGGTGAGAATCGGCGAGAAATTTTTGATCATGTGAATTTCCATCCAAAACGAAAAAATTTGGTGACTATTCTTTTATTTTCTTGTTTGTTTCCAATTTTGATCATAGCCTAACTAAAACAGAAAGACGGAGGAAAAAATAGAAAAAATAACAAGAATTCCAAATTCTAAATAAAAAAAATTATACTGATAATTATCCAAAAAATAGGACTAGAGAATAAAGATGGAGGGAGATGGAAGATGGAAGAGCGAGAAAATAAGGATGATGGATTTGTATTCATTTCAAGTAGGACTTAGAAAATAGAAAATATATAAGCAAAAAGAGAGAGTGAGGGAGATGAGAGTAAGGAAGAGAGAAAATAAGAATGATGGATTTATAATCATTTTGAGTAGGAGATAGAAAATAGAGAATATATATGTAGAGAGAGAGGTGGCCGCCTCTAACCTTCCAAAATCTAGGGTTTAAAAGTTCATATATATTTTTTTTCCTAAGACCGAGAATTAAAGAATTTTTCAAATTCATTATATTGGATTTTAGAGAAAAAATATGGTAAGTTCATAAACAACCATGTGTAATGTTTTATTTTAATAACCATTCACATATAAAATTGGGCCTGCACATAAATCACTACACCAATCGCTATACTAAAGTACTACAGGAAATCAAATTTGAATTTACATAGACAAATAATGTGCTCAAAAGGGTTTAAATGTATTTGCTGCTGGTAATTAATGCTAATCTTGTAATTCCATCGACGTAAGGGTAAGACACTGTCACACCGAATATACGAGCACATGTTCATAGTATAATCACCCACTATGAAAACTCAACTTCAATTCCAGCGATAATTGCATTGGAGCGGGATAATTAGGAGGATAATATTGTGTAATCCCTACATGCTAATACTAGTAGAAAATTACCCCTATATGCTCGTAATAAAAAAAATAGCACATTTGGGAATACTATTATTCACTCTTATATATAATAAATTACATAATCGCTAATACGAATAGAAAATTGTTTTCTTTTTATGGCGAACATTAATTATTGATTATTGTCGATATTTGTGACGGAAAAACCCAACAACTGAAAATTACTTGCAATTAGATTCAACACGGAGACAAAATCATGAATGTGTATAGTCAAGATCAATTGTACACGTGAAGGAAAAAAAAAAATTAAGAATAAAGCTAACATGAAAAAAAACCTACAAAATAAATAAAAAATTACGAACTTGTTTGTCTCCATCAATTGGGCAATTTAAACTGTTTCTATGGAAGAAAAAAGGTTTTAAATCGATTGTACGCCAAATGTTGCAACTTGTAACCCAGTTCCGGGGCAGGATCAAACAAAATAACGAGTTCTAAATCCGAAAAGAAATTTGGCCCCAAGCCCCCAAACCGCCCGGTTCACGCATCAGTGGGTTCACAAAATCGGTCGAAGCAGCGAAGATAAAAAAAACAATTGCAATTTCTTATCCCTTCCCAAGTTGTCCCTCCAAGCACTCTCTCTTGCTCAGAGAGTGCTATCAATCCCTTAAACCCTGCTATTCAAAATTCTCTTTCACAGTGATACAGCAATACACCACCTCGCTATGGTTTCTTTCCCTTCACCTCGTCTTTCTCTCAGTAGAAACCTCACCTTAGGTCAGAGAGAGGCAGGGTTCTCTTATTTTGGCCTCACACGAAGGTCTCTTTCTCCCCCGAGTCTCTCCTTTTACTCCGTTTTACTGTATTTTATATTAACTGCTCGGTTTACAACTAGGCCTTGGACAACTAATGTTATACCTTTGTTCTTTGTTTTTTTATGGTGTAATTATTGTTAAAATTGCGCATTTAGCTTAGGAAATAAAATGGGACGTGTTGTTGTTTTGTTTGTTGAGAGCAATGCATTATACATGCCATTTTTATCTTGTTTTGTCCTGGGAAGCATACAATGTGCGGCTATATATTTAAAAGCTAAGAAGCAATATGCTCTATTGAATGAAAAATCCAAAATGACTAGCCAATATCAGAAAAGAAATATTTCTTTGCTGAAGTCTGACAGGTTCTGTCACAATATACTTTATTCATGACCGTAATTGTTCCCACAAAATTAGAATTATGGAATTATGTTATGTTTTAATAATTTTAGTTAGCATGCTACAATTTTTTTGCAGTCGAATTGTGCATTTCATGCCCCTCAGGGATGAACCAGCTGTAGACCAAGCTGCAGGAGTTCTGTCGTATCCCTTTAGTTTAAGGTTGATGTCTCTAAGGAGGGGTATGATCTTAGTTTTCCATTTTTTATATAGATATTTCTAGAAGTGTATCACCAAGTTCAACTATCTTCTAGTCTTTTATTGGTCAGATGCTTTATTGAGGTAGTTTCAGGCATAATTGAGGCCTGTAATCTCCTGTACATTCATGTAAAAAAAAAAAAAACTGCAAGTAGTGAGAGCTGGTACAAGTTTTGTGAGCGTAAGTATTTATTATCGTCTCTCCTCTTTTCCCAGATGATTCTGCTGTGGCATGTGAAGGATTGTGTAAAGTAATTTGGAGCTTAGAACTGGATATAACCTCAGGGGTTCTTGTGTACTTAACTGGTGAACCCGAGGCCTTGGGTTGTTGGAAACCTGAATTGGCAATTCCTGTTTCGCGCTCCCTCCAAAATTCTTACTTATGGGAAACTGAAGTTATGGTACTTTTATGCTCTCATAATTATTCATTTGTTTTTCGTTCTGTGTGTGTGCGTGCGATTTGCTAGTTGCTGCAGTATTTGGTAGGAATTTTTAATAAAATGGGAATGAAAGTAGTGGTACAAAAGGAGGTGACGAGTCCCAAGCTCCCAGCCCTCCATTCCAGTTGACCTTTATGTATATTACATTAAGTGGACTAAAGGGGGAAAAAAATCTTGAATAAAGTAAATTTTCATTGTGATATTTTGTCCTAATAGGAGTATCGACTTTACATTATGAATCCCCCAATTAATCACGGGGGAGTTTGTAAAGCTAAATTCTTATTCAGAATTTTGCACCCAGTTTGTGGAACAAACTTTGCCTCAACCATCAAACTGTTAAACCAGTTGCTGTCAATATGTTACCAGATTTAAGAACAATTTTATCTCTGATAAACCATAGGTGCCTTGTGGGACTAACATCAAGTATAATTATCTCATGATGATGAAGAAGACAAGTTCATGGTCTATACCTGTATACCGGCCAGGACCGAAGTTCTCTCTTTCTATACCTCACTCATGCAAGGAAAATGGACCAATTTGTGTCAGGGATTGTTGGGTCCGTGATGTGGGCCATAGAAACTTAATTCCTTCCTGGGGTTCGTGGTTATTTAATCCAAGTCTTAGTCAAGATCCATTTAAGGTTCTGAATGGATCACTTAATCAGGCTTCCTTTTCAGGTAATTTAAATTTACCTTGGAAAGTATTTCCATGCATGCCCCAGAAATACATCAAAAGATCTTCCATGCCCTCACAAAAAAATAAATATCTCACATATCCCTCTACAATGATGTGGAGTTTATCACAAATATATTTCCTATGCTAATTTAGTTTTTCATTTACCATTTTGCTTCCTCAATCTTTTTGATGAATGAACCTTAGTTATGTTTTGAGGAAGGTATAGTTAGACTTGGACATATTATTTGTAGTTATGTGAAGGTAATTGTGATGTTCCCTACTCTTTTACGGATCTAGATGGTAATACTAGCTTTTGCAGGCGCAATATTTTTTTGGATGATCATCAGGGATAGGAAAATTTTCTTGTACTTAATTTATGAAGGATATAATTATGTTAGTACAAGCAAGTACCGGTTTGGAGTCCTTTTTTTTTTTCTTTTAAAGTTTTTTATTGTAGGTTAGCTACCTTGTACTTATTTTATTTGGGTGAAGCAAAAGAGAATAAAGAATTTTAGTTTATGTTATTATCATGGTGCTGAACAATTAAGTGCTTAAAGTGCATTGACAGGTCAACATGATGTACTGAAGAGCCAGAATGGAATTCCCTTGAAACAAAAACCTCCAATCATTCTCAGAAATGACAATAAAGAAAGACATACTGAGTCAAAATTTTTCCCTAGTGATCAAACAAATATAAATCCATTTATCCAAAGCACGGAAAATAAAGCAAATTGTATCAAAGAAAAAAAATTGAAAGACCAGTTTGTTGAGGAACCATGGCTACTTTATGAAACACGAGACTTCCAAATTGAAGAATGTAATCAAGAAAAGGAGCCATTAATTTCCAGCATAGCTATAGTTCCAGAAACTTCAAACTCAAAAAAGGGCACCACGAAGATTTTGATAAACTCCTCTGCATGTGACATGCGTAGGATTGCAGTTCTAGAGAATGGCATCTTAGTGGAGCTAATCTTGGAGCCACTTAATAATACTGTGCTGTTCAATAACATATATTTGGGGGTCATTAAGGAGATGATGCCCAAAAGGAGTGGGGCCCTTGTGGACATAGGCCTCCCTGAGCCGGTTTTCATGGTCATCAGAGAAAACAGAGAGCCATTTGCATACAGCAAAAAAAGGATAAAAAAGAATATTAAAGAGAAACAGAATTCTGACTGTGGAGAGGATACAGATAAGTGGGCCGGGGTCAGTGTAGGGACCAAAATAATAGTGCAGGTAAGTCAAAAGGAGGAAGAGGGAACTGCTAGCAGTACTGATTCAGTGGTGCTCACCCCATACCCAAGAGTCAAAAGTAGATTTTGGGTAAGTATATAAAATAATTTTTGTACCTTTCCTTTCTTCGATCTTACATAAAGTACTGTTGTTCCAGGACCCATGTCGTTAATGAGATGACTCTTTCATTAGTATGGGCATGGCATGGTTGTCTCTATTAGAGTCAAAAGATCCTTAATAGCAAAAGCAGATGAGAAAATCCAGTTTGCATTGCTCTGGTATTACTCTGCACATATAAAGAAAGCAGCTAATAATACTGGGAAAATAATATAAAGAAAAGAAGGCACTGATAAGTTTTGGTGAATTGAATATTTTGGTAGTTAAATAGGTACCATTGGTAGGTATGCAGCGTATAGCTTAACCTTCTTCAATTTCTCTAAAAGCTAACTGGAACAAATTTTTACATGCCCCTCATCCCTTACAAAAGTCCAGAAATATTAATAGGAGGGTACTTCTTGAACAACATGAGATAGGTGGGTTTGAACTCATGGCCTCTTTCCTAGTACTGTTTTAACTAATTCTATAATGTTTGAGCTGGTAGAGAGGGTTAATTATATTAATTTATCTCTTTAACAGATACTCAGGACACGGAACAGAACAATGGATGTCTCAGTGGCAACAGAAGAGCCAGAGAGGATCCGTTTACTTGCTATTGCTAAAGCATTGAAGCCAGCTGGTTTCGGTCTGAAGGTACTCTTATAGTAGTGTTTAGAATAAGTAATTGTGCTTGTGTATGTGGATATTTCTGCTTTAGGTTCTACTGTTCCTGGTAAGAGCATATGCTGATTCAAGTTAGCTGATAATTTTTTTTTTCCCTAAGCCCAAATTGAACTGAAGTGACAACAAAAGATCTGGATGGTGGGTTTCAAATCAGTATGTAATTGTTTTGAAGCAATCTTTTTGAAATAATAGAACAATTCTGTTCTTTTCACTTTTTTTATTTTTTAAAGTTTAATAGTGGTATACTTTTGGGTTGTGTGCAAAAAGCTTGAAGATTTTGGGAGGGTACTTCTTGAACAACATGAGATAGGTGGGTTTAGAGATTTTTCTATCTATAGAAATCTGCTAGTAGAAAACCTAAAGTATACTGGCTTCGCAAATTATCCAGGCAAAACCAGCAGCTGTTGGCCACTCTTCTGAAGAGTTAGAAAAGGATTTGGAGATTTTGCTATCTACTTGGGATGAAATAGTTGAGCATGCAAAATCATCGGTGCAGGCTGCTCGAGAAGGAATTGAAGGCGCTGTGCCTGTGATGCTTCATCGAGCCATGGATCAGAACTTGGCTGTCATTTACGACTATTTTAATGATAAGGTAATGTACAATCATTTGTACAATTTTAGCTACTTTACAAATTACACTGGAGACTTATGCTTGCAATTATTTTGTATGCATCAAGCACTTTTTTTCCTTCTTTTTTTTGCATAATCCATCGACTGTTAAATCCATCACAGGTGAATAAATAACTCGCTTTATAATATACACCAAGTATAGAGTTCTGCTAGTATTTATGGTATCCCTGGGTTCTACAACTCCCTTATTTTGACTTGATTCTTTTTGTTATTTTTTTTTCCTTTTTTTCCTAATAACTTTGGTATTTCTAAATTCTAAGTACCAACACTCTTTTAATAAACTGCTATATGTGATATTCAATTTGCCTCAGGTTGAAAGTGTTCTGGTTGACTCTCCTCGTAGTTATCATGAGGTACGGCTAATTTAATGAATGGTGTAATTTATCAGCTTGCATTCCTGCACTCTTAACTTGCTGTTACTGTTGCCATATTAGAGCCTTATTTCTGCCCAAGTGATTAATAGAACCCCAATACAGCTTTATTTAATGTGACATACTAATAAAAAATGGTAGAATCAAATGAAACAAGCACCTTATGGCCATACAAAAATTATCATATGGTTTGCAGAATTGAATTTGCCTCAGAACTTGAAATTGATCCCTAAAAATTACTTCAAATTATCATTTAGGTTTTCTTTTGTTTGACGATCATCAACATCTCATCCTTACCTCAATGTTTTATGTTAGGTACATTTTTAGTTTGAACTCATTATTCACTTGCATAAACTATTAGGTGACAATTGATCTACAAAAAATTGCACCTGAGCTATGTGGTCGTGTTGAGCTCTACAAGGAGAGAATTCCAATTTTTGATGAATACAAAATCGAAAAAGAGATAGATGGAATTCTTTGTAAGAGGTATCACTTCTAGAGCTAATTAATTTGGTTATTAATTTATCTTGGTTATTAAGTTGGTTATTAGCATGTGGTCTAGTAGCTCAAGTGGTAATAGCAGGTCAAGGGTTCAAGCCCCACATGTTTGTGATAGGCTTAGCGAGCCAGCGTAAAATCTAGCCATATACAAAATAAATGACCAGGGTTGGGGTATGATTTCTAGCTTGCCCCCAACTTATTAGGGCTAAAGGCTTTGAACTTTAAATTTATTAAGTTGGTTATTAATTTATCTTAAGAGGTATCACTAGTGTGAGGGGGGAATGGGTATTTATGTGGGTTTAGGATCTGATCGAGTGGTAAAAAAAATATATATATATATAACCAAACAAAATCTTTTCTGTACTTGTTTGGAATTGAATATAAAAATAAGGTCAACAGAAGTTTACAATTGTATCTTATCATCAAAATTACTATTCGAATCCAATATCACCTTGTGTCACTTGTAGCAATTTGTGTGTGTTTTTTTTTTTTGTTTTTTTTATTTGCCTATTCGGTGATTTGAAGATAATGACACTAATATGTGGTGTTTTAAAACATCTGGAAACATTTTGTATGGTTTTTAATTGCATGCGTCTTGGAATTAGAGGATCAGGGAAAAAAAAATGTAATAGTAACGGAGAGAGCAAACTGAAAACATGCATCCAACACTGCCTGAATGTATGCATGCAGTTTTTGGGCAGTGTAGTAAAAACTATTTAAAAGCTGGATTATGAGTGTGGTATTTTTTTTTAAAAAAAAAAAAATATGGTGGGATATACAGGTAAAGAATTCTATATTTGTGCAAGACATGGCATTTATATATTCAAATGTATATTTGTATAGAGTACCACTGCCAGATGGTGGATATCTGGTGATAGAACAAACTGAAGCCTTTGTCTCAATAGATGTAAATAGTGGGGGGAGTATGCTTGGTAAGAGAACATCTCAAGAGAAAGCATCGTTGAAGGTTAATCTTGCTGCTGCTAAGCAGGTAATGTGTTACGTCTCCTTCTGATAAGGTGAGTTGTTACTTGGGAAGGCCAGTGCGTATTGGATAATTGTTTATTGTTTGGTCTTATAATTGTGTTTGATCTCTTGAGGCCTAATTAACCTTGATTCTGGATGAATAAACAAATGCTTTGTTAAAAATTAGCTACTTGAGATCATTATTGTTGCCAGTACTTAGTGGTATGGTAATCCTTGTATGTAATTAGCATTTTAATGATAGATGTTTTGTAGTTAATCAAAGAGCCTCAATTGATGTCCGTGGGATCATTATGAATAACTGAATTAGCGCCTACATAAAAATGCAATAAAGGAAAAAGCAGTGACGGAAGAGTTGATTAGTACCACTAATGCCACTATCTATTGGTAATTCTTAGGTACTGATATATATATATATTTTTTTGTTAAAATAGATTGCACGGGAATTGCGCCTAAGAGATATTGGTGGAGTCGTTATTGTGGATTTTATTGACATGGCCAATGATTGTACGTACATACACTCTTATATATTTGTTTTGATGTTCGTAATACAGTGTGGCAAATCATGCCATCTTATGGTATGTTGTGTTTAGCTAATAGTCACTATTACTTACGCCAATACAACTGGTTTCGTTTAGGTGGTTCCATTCAAGGAAAAAGAAACACAAAAATTAACTTAAAAGAAACAGAATCACCTCTGCAATTAAATGGGGAGTGTGGTATCTTTTTTTTATATTTCTCTTTTTGGGCTGCTGTTAGCTGTGGCAGTATGCACCACTAGAGGAAGAGTTTTTAATAAAACATTATTTGATTTTCTGTTTTTAGCAAATAAGATCTTGGTGTATGGAGAAATGAAGAAGGAAGTAGAGAGGGACAGATCTAAAGTGGCAATATCTGAAATATCAAGTCTCGGATTGATGGAATTAACAAGAGAAAAGGTTTGTAATTATTTTTCTTTCTTTTAAAATGTTTGTATTGATTTCAGTGTTGGTTTTCTGGTTGATAACACAGTATATTGTCATATGTACAAATGCTGCTCAGTCACTTTGCAATCAACACCCTCATTTTTTCCAAGTATATGCCAGTAATGCTGAACCAACAGAATGGATTGATGGAAATGGTGTTGAAGTAATGACAATGTTGTGTCCTTTGACCCTTATTCACAAATTGAATCAATCAGATTTTGATTATGGGTCTCAAGTATAAGTGATGGATAGAAAGAGTTTGTTCAGAGTTAATGTAACAAAATTTCTGATGATTTGGTCGATTTCTTTTGCTCACTTTACCTCGATGATAACATTCTGAAGCCTTTCTACCAAAGAAAAAAGTTATTCTGCTAGGACTTTATCATTTGCATAATAATAACAAGAGAAAGGTAAAATTGTCAGTTCCAAAGAACTGAAGCTGATCTCTTGTAATTTTTCATTGTCTTTGTCTTTTCTTTTGTTCCCGTGCAGGTGCATCGTAGTGATTCATTTGTGATAAGTGAACCATGCAAGTGTTGTCATGCAACTGGCCGTGTGGAGGCCTTAGAGACATCATTTTCAAAAATTGAGCATGAAATTTCACGCTTTCTTGTAAGCACAAATCCAAATTTTCAGCAGGTCTTTTGCAAACAGTATTTAGTTTATTTCTACATTTGCACACCGGCATCTATTACATTTTCAGCTAGCATTTTTTAGTTTTTGCATATGATTCTGAATTACTGGTGCATATGATGGTGGCAAGTTAGTAGGCATTGGCTATGTGGACATTTATTTGACTCAATGGCAATATTCGTGGCAATTTAGTTATTTTTTGCTGAAAGATTCTTAATTCTAGTGACTGGATGTTAATTGGAAGAGGGTTTCTGTGTCATGTTTTCAGTGCCACCAAATGCGACATCTTCTCTTTTAATTTAATTCAAAATTTAAAATCCAAATAATTAAAGTTCATTTCATACTAAGATCAAGAAGCAAATAATAAATTCAGTGAAATTGATTTATCAGTCATCACTGTAAAGTGTAAACTAGATTCTTTCATTTTATGGCCTCTTGATCGAGTTTGAAATGAACTCCAATAATTATTAAATTGTATGTAGGTGTATCTCTCGTGAAAGATAACAAAATCAACAGCTTGGATTTACTCTTTAGATATTAAATTTTTTCTAAAATATAAATTAAAAAGAGACGTTGTGTTTGATGGTACAAATAATCTATGGCATTTGCACTTTACTTGGAAAAGCCGAAAAACTAAACAATGCTGGGTCCTAATTACAAATAGATAAGTATGTGACATACGCAAAAACTCATCTATACACAAAAAAATTCATACTTTCTTTCACATTTGCTTTACATGAGAATTGCAGTCTCAAATTCGAGGACTTTTTGTGTTTTCTTTTGTTCGCTTTTTTTGGTTTTCTTATTTTCTTGGGGTTTACTTAAATCTTGGATTTGAACTTATGTTCAGGGCTTCTTGTAAGTTCCTTTATCTGCCTAGTTGTATGTCAGCCAAAATTGCATAACCTATTTCTTTTTATTGCATTGGAGTAAAATTTTCAAAGAAATATGTTGACTGATACAGGCTGCTTCAAATGAGAAGCCTGACCCAGGAGAGCCGAAATCTTGGCCAAGGTTTTTGTTAAAGGTGGATCGGCACATGTGTGACTACTTGACGTCGGGCAAGAAAACAAAACTTGCGATTTTAAGTAGCTCTCTGAAAGTTTGGATTTTGTTAAAGGTATGTAAATCATATGCTTCAAATGTTAAAACTTCCACTCGATCAACTTCCAATTTTCGCCTTTAAAAGTATTGGTCAATATCTATGCGTCAATATCTATGCAAAAACATCTGTAAGTCACCAGTATATTGGAAAAGGCGAAGTTCCTTATTTTATTCAATTATGATCGTCTAACACAACGATTCCTGCTAATCCATATCAAATCTGCTTAATTTGTTTATTGCTTCTTATAGGTAATATACACCTTGGTATTCAGTCTTTTCATTCTAACATGTCAAGAGCTTTTGTTTGGATGGACAGATAGCAAGAGGGTTTTCTTGGGGAACATTTGAGTTGACACCACTAAGAGGTGGAATGGAAAGCTATGATTTAAGTGGTGGCATCCAAAAGAAACTGATAGAAGACAAACAAAAAGTTCAGACATAGATTTGACCTAGCTTTTCATGCAATTTTCTTATAATTTGGTATTCTGCGTTATATGCTTAATGCAAGATAAATGCATGACTGCTAGCAAATCTGTGGTTGAAGGGAGAGATGCAGCTGGTACAGGGTGCTGGTCATGCATTAACAATTTAACATATTCTCAGGGTTTGGCTCCTCAATTGTTTGCTAGTACTCTCAAGTCTTTAGCTGGGTCCTTTTGACATACCATTCAGTCAACTTTTCTTCGGCTCTAAGGTTTGGCATGTAGGTACAGCTCTTGGAATACTCCTGCCGGTATAGGTGTTGACCTAATTCTTGTCAGTGTAGTATTGTTGTATACATAGTTTTTTTCCCATTCGATTTATAACTTTTAAACTTTCTGAATGTTTAAGTGTTACAGAGAGAGAAGACGGTCGGGGAGAGGGGGACATTTTGTATAACAATATGCTATGGTAAAGTTGTGTGCCCCCGATAATTTTTGCAATTTGAAGTTCAGCTAATTCAAGCTTCAATATCAGATGTGTCCATCAAGTATTCAAAAATGTTCTCCAGAAATTATTTTATATTAAATAAATAATGTTGAAATGCATGGACCGTTTCATAAACTAGAAACCAGCGGGTCCATACCACAAATTGTAATATTGTATGTATATATATGTGTTTATAAATCCTCAAAAGTCTAATGAACTGCCACCTGAAGTGAAAGATGAAAATACAGTCTCTTTTGGTCTGCTCTCTATTTTGTTTGAGGCAATGATTGTATTTGCATGAACTTTCTACGAAATGAATTAGGCCTCCGGGCTTTGAGGTGCCGGGAAAAATAAAATAAAAATAAAAAAGAACAGTACAAAATTGAGATTCTGTTTCTGAGACCATGTAGACATCCGTATAATGAATTATAAAACTTCAAATTAAATATATAGATCTTTATAAATCCACCAACAGGCTTACGAAAGTAAGCTATTGTAAAAAGAACAGTACAAGGTGAGATGTTATATTTCCTACTTTTCTCTATTCGTTGAACTGCGTTGATCCAAATTTTTCTGCAAAGTTCGAAAGAAAATTGAGAGCTACGTCTAGTGAAAGTCAAAAGGGCCGGGCCGGATTTTAAAGGACCGGATTCACGGGTTTGGTAGAAGGACCGGGCCGGACCGGATTGAGAAAAAGGGTTCAAATGGGACGGGTTAGGCGGGTTTATTTTTTGGAAGAGGAGACCGGCCCTTTGAAAACCCGGCCCTTCTAAGTCCTTGGCCCTTCTAGTCCTTCCAAAATAATAACAATCTTTAATTATTTGTAATTTTTTTTAATCTCTATTGTCTCATTATGATGAAATAGTCTCACGATTAAAGGGTTAGGTCGGTCCTGGCCCTTCAAAATCCGGCCCTTCCACATCCGTCTTTGAAAAAAATTCGATCCGGCCCTTTGAAAATCTGGCCCTTCTAGGCCCTTGTCCGTCATAAATCCTTTGAAGGGCCGGTCCGGTCCGGATTTTAAGACGGTCTTCCAAAGGATGGGCCAAGGGCCAAGGATTTTTGGACTATCACTAGCTACGTCTCCTACGGACCAATATCCTCTGCAGCGGACTTAGGCAGATTTTTACGGCGCACACAAATTTCGATGGGCTTGTTATTGTTATTAATCATGGGGCACTCATCATCCATCGAACAGACAGAAATTGGTCTGCTATAGACTATAGTGTAGATAGGATTTCATTCCCGTCTCCTACTAGACCAAAGTCGTTCTTTTAGGGTCTGCTCCAGAACCCACGTATTAAAGAAAGGGAGAGTAAAGGAGAGGAAGGATTGCTCGGTCTTGTTACCTTCCAAATCGGAATCTAGAAACCGTAGAATAAACCCTTCTCAAAATCACTCTATCTCTCACCTATTCTTCTCTATTACTCTTTTACCAACCTGGAATGAATAAACCTTCGATCAGAGTAAAATTTCTAATTATTTCCGTTACTCTCTTTCCTCTCCCTTCGATTTGGATTTCTAGAGCACAGTCTTAAACTTTAAAGGGATCGCAAGCCCTTTACTAGTTCTTCCTCTATTTTTTTGTAATTTGCTAATTAGAAGACCCAGTTGTGTTTTGCTACTTGATTTTGATATGATAATTTGAAAAAAGAAAAATCCATCAAATCATTTTTTAAACACATGGTTTCTCGAATTAGTTGCTTACCGGTTACCGTTGATAAAATAATTCAAAAAATATAATACGAATAATATCTTCTCTGTGGTGAATCTCTCTTATACTAAAAATTAAAATAACATATCGTACTAAACTTTTTCCATTGACCCCAATCCAAAAAAAAAAAATTTGACCATTTATGCTTTTTTTTTTTAAGTTGTGACTTTCGAACAGTAAAAATAAGTATTTGACTACCAAGTAAATAAGAGTATTGTATGCAGAAATCAGTTTTGTTTTATTATTATTTTCAGAATTTATCATTCTAAATTGATAATATGATGAAAAGATTGAGATGTATACTTAATATTTCTAAGATTTGCGTATTCTAGAATTTCGAAAAAAAATTACTATTTTAGATTTTTGAAGTAGAATATATTTCTGATTTAATAAAGTTATAAAAAAAGTACAAAATATCAGCGCATAACAATTTATTCTCGTATCTTGTAGGTTAAAATTTGTACATTTTATTTTGATAAATTGTCGAAGAGGAAGGTTCCGCTACCAACATTTTGGTTGCCCCAAATGCCAATATTTTGCTATTTAGTTATTTTTTCAAATTTTAAAATTCAAACGTTAAATGCAAACCGTTGATCTTATTTAGTTTAACGAGCGATGCGTTTTCATATAAGTTTTGCAAATTTTAGAGTTTATTTGATACTTGATCAAAGGCTAAAACATTAACATATTAGAATGAATCTATCATAGTTAACGAGATTCGTTTGTTTTACTATCACTTGATCGAGAATCAAATAAAATAACATATCGTACTAAACTTTTTCCATTGACCCCAATCCCAAAAAAAAATTGACCATTTATGCTTTTTTTTTTTTAGTTGTGACTTTCGAACAGTAAAAATAAGTATTTGACTACCAAGTAAATAAGAGTATTGTATGTAGAAATCAGTTTTGTTTTATTATTATTTTCAGAATTTATCATTCTAAATTGATAATATGATGAAAAGATTGAGATGTATACTTAATATTTCTAAGATTTACGTATTCTAGAATTTCGAAAAAAATTAACTATTTTAGATTTTTGAAGTAGAATATATTTCTGATTTAATAAAGTTATAAAAAAAGTACAAAATATCAGCGCATAACAATTTATTCTCGTATCTTGTAGGTTAAAATTTGTACATTTTATTTTGATAAATTGTCGAAATGATTTTTTTTATAACTTACGCGTTTGCAAATATAATATAATTACTAATAAACGAATTGAAAAAACAAATTTGGACATTTTAATAAATGCGAGGAATTTCTCAAAAGAAATTAATAAATGCGAGGAAAGAAGATCGGTCTCTGACTCTCTTCTTCATTGAACAATTGTCGGATAAAGGACATCTCCCGACTTTGCAAATTTCAGAGCGTTCGAGTTAAATCCGCAATTCACTCCTATCTAATTAAAATGACTAAAATAGCCCTACATTATTTTTTTGGTCATTATTTTGGTTCATATAAATACAAGGATATTTCAGTCATTTAATAAAAATTGGAGTGAATTGTAAATTTGAGGAGTGTAATAAAATAAAATAATTAAAATACAATTCCCTCGAGTCTGTGCTCTCTTATCTCTTCAAATTTGTGCTTCTCTAAAACCCTCGCTCGGAAGTCCCACTTCACACTGGAACTACAAAAAAGCTACGAAATCCATGAGAAATTAACTGATATGCAGTGGCATCTCCATGGCCATGGCTTCTCTCTGTCCTCCACCACTTCCCCTCTCTAGCCTCTTCATCCCTCCTTCTAAGAGAGGAGTTCCAGTGGAGATTTTGTGCTACTCCGCTTCGCACCTCTCCTCTCTCTCTAATGCCCGCCGAACTCTTTTTGGTTATTCGAACTTGTTTCGTCTGGTTTCAAGGTTATTTCTATATCTATTTCTCTTACAATTTCTATCAGTATGCAATTTTTTCTTTTTAATTTTAGATCGATGCCACTCAAACGTATGCACATTAACTTGAAATCCCAACGTTTGTTAGTTTAGACATACTTTTCCACACGAACTTAAAATTATTTATGATTTTCTGTTTAAGGCTAACCAATTTCACTGATGTGATTATCCTTTTTGTTGTTAATTAAAATTAAAGTGCTTGTTATACAGGCATATCAGTTATTCAACTCATTTGAAGGATAATGTTGGCACTACTCTTATCACTCTTCAGACTCATTCTTTCAGTTCTCCATCTATGTCCCAAATATCCGGTATGATACTGCATGTTTTTTTTTTTTTAATATTTATTTATTCAATATTTGTAAGCACACTACATATATGCTCCTCTTTAATGCCCCCTTCTGTGCAACTTCTTATGAGTTTTGCTTGGATGCTCTTAAATGTCATGAGTCCTTAGCTGGAGGAACGTTCTTCTAATGCCATTAATTTTTTAAAATGACATATTTTTAAACATTAAAAGATAATAAAGAGGGTCAGCTGATAGAACAATATTAAAAATAATTAACTTCCCTCTAACTAAATAATAATTTCTAGCAGTCTTGATTGGAGAATTAAAAGGGAGCAAAGTTAAAATAAACTTACAAATCTTTGTTCCTCTTGAACTTTTATCCGGGCATCGTATACAACTCCATATTAAAAGAAGAGAAGATTATTTTCCTTAAATAGTGTATATCTGAGGCTCTAATTCATTCATGTTTGTTCTCTTTCTATAAGTAGATCCGACTTATCAATTCAACTTTTATAATTCTTACAGATGTTTCTGGCGTTGCATGTAAAGGACTTTGTACAGTATTATGGAGCATAGAAACAGACATAGCAGATGGATTTGTAATGTACTTAATAGGTGACCCAGTTGCATTGGGCTGCTGGGACCCGAATCTGGCAATTCCCTTATCTCGCTCATTCCACACCTCCAATTTGTGGGAAATACAAATAAAAGTATGGTGACAATATATTTCACCTTGTTTGGATTTGGTGTGTGTGTGTGTTGGGAGGGGGGGGGGGGGGTGTTAGAGAGGGGAGGGAAAACAAACAAACTTAATGAATTATGTTGTTTGTTTACATAGGATAATAACATATTTAAGGTTAAATTTTTTACCTCTAAAAGCTGGCCTTTTGTTCCTCCCCAGATAGGGTTAATGGAGGGAGACAAAGCTAACCAAACAAGCGAAGATAATATGATAACCTCCTTCCTGTTTCCATTCCTCCTACTCCTTACCTCCCTTCTAATTCACCTCCTGTTAGCCAAAAAGGGTGTTAATTAGGAATAAAACCTAACATTTACATAATTTTCCGTATGGAAAGAAAGAAGTAGCTGATTCCCCTGACTTTAAAATTTCAAATTAAGCTTAAGTCCTACTGAATTTTAAAAAGGACATCTAACAAGTTGCAACTTGAAAGCGAGATATTGACTCAGTGGGCTGAGTTTTGTTTGATTGTGCTTGTGGCTCATAGGTTGTCTGGTAGTCTAGTCAAAATGTAAAGCAGTACCAGTTTGCATCAATTTGATCTAGCATTAGTGGCATAATCGAAAAATATATAATGGCTAGAACCAAAGAGAATAATTTTTTGTCTGTTGTTTGTATGCAGAGAGTTATAGTGTTACTTTCTGCAAAGAAGTTCTACAATTCTGTTAGTTATATTTGATCTCAAGTGTATGAGCTGAGACTTGGATTCATTGTCAGGTCCAGTACTGATATTTTCCTGGTTGCGGTTTTATATTTTACTATCTTTTGGGCTGAGTTGTTTTGCTATTTTAGGAGACTTTGATAAAGAAATTTTAGTGGGCCTACGATATGTTTTATGGAGTTTACATTGTGTTTTCAGGTACCATGTGGAATCCACTTCAAGTATAACTATATCATAAGGCATCCCTCTTCAGTTATTGAATGGAGACCAGGACCTGAGTATTCTCTCTCTGTTCCTTTCTCAACTGGAGAATTTGAGGTGATTAGGGTTAGGGATTGTTGGATGGGTGAGTCAGTTCATAGGTTTCCTGTTCCGTTGTGGGGATCTTGGCTAGCAGACTTGGGAATAGATCCACTAATATCTACAGTCCAACAATCTCTCTCTTCAGGTATTTGATTGGATTATACTTTCGATGTGTTGTTTGCTTTATATTTTTATTTTCACAATTTCTCTATATAAGTATCTATTATTAGGAATCCATTCAAAGCTGTGGGGACTTAATTCATATAACTAAATTTATTTTATCAATATAATTGCTATTCAACACATAAACTGTTAGCCTTTTACTTTCTTTTTCAGTTGCATGCTGGTGATAGAACAAAATTGAATAGAAAAGTTATAAATTTTGAGTGAAAATTACCCAAGAAATGGAGGTTTTAGACTTTTCGGTTAGTTCCTAATTGTTAGAAATAGTATTCATATATTATGTGAAGTAATACACTTGTGATAACTCCACAATATGAATTAAAACATGGTTTTATATTCCAATAATAAAGCTACTATACAATTTCATTTCGTTTTATTTGTTATAATGATTTTGAAAAAAGTAGCATCAGTGAGCTACCGTTTCATTATATGAAACTATTTGTTTTAATGATGCTGAATATTTTAATTACTCTCAGTGATTGGCAGGTGAACAGAAAATTTTGAAAAGTCAAAATGGCAATCCAAGAAAAGATGAACAGAGTATTATCCAAATGAATGGCCATGGCTGTGTTGAAATTTCTAGCTCCGAGTTATATAGAGAAAAGGATGGCCCTATAGAAGAACCATGGTTTTTTGACTCTATACTTCTCAAGCTACACTCACTAATTGAAGAACAAACAGAAGTCAAAGAAGAACAAACAGAAACAGTTGGCGCACATCCTCAAAGGAAGTTGGATGTTGGGTCGACTGTAATACTAGTCAATTCCTCTGTGTGCACCATGCAACGGATTGCAGTTTTGGAGGAAGGGAAGCTTGTTGAGCTTTTACTGGAGCCAGTTAAAAATAAGGTCCAATTAGATAGTATATACCTAGGTGTGGTAACACGATTCGTGCCTCATTTGGGAGGGGCTTTTGTTGATATTGGTCTTAAGAAGCCGTCTCTCATGGATGTTTCCCAATATAGAAAGCCATTTGTTTATAATATAGATGAGAAAGAGGAGGAGAGAGAAGAAGAAGAGATAGAGGGGATTTACAAAGGGGAGGGTGAGAATATAGATGATGAGTTTGGGGAGGATGTGGAGGTGGGAGATGCTGAAATGGCAGACATTATTGAGGTATTGGAAGGTGTTGAAGGTAAGAAGGTCAAGAGGAATCAGTGGGTTAATGTAAAGAAAGGCACAAAGATTATAGTTCAAGTAGTGAAAGAAGGACTTGGCACAAAGGGCCCTAGTCTCACCCCTTATCCAAACTTACGAAGTAGATTTTGGGTTAGTAATTTTATTTAGCAGTTCTATTTTCTTTTTCCTAACGAGTTATTAATCAGTTGCACTGCACATATTTCCCGGCTAATGACCTTAGACTAAACAATAAATCTGAAATAAATAATAGGATACACTTTTATTTTCTGAAAATCCATGTGGCATAACCATGACCTCATCAAAGTTCTTGTGTTTGATCATGATTAGGGCATACCAGCTGAGCACTAGTTTTGTTAGTACACACCTCAAATTTAAAAGAAACACAGATAATTTTTTTTTTTTTTTTATATATATAAGGTATATCCCAAAGCCATTACCTTTCTGAGGGCTTGACCTAACGATAGAAAGTTCTAAAAACAAAAGAAATAACATAGAAATGAAAATTCTGCAGGTGCTGAAAACCCGAAGCAACATAACGGGTGTCTCAAAGAAAATTTCTGGAATGGAGCGAACCCGTCTGAGAGTAATAGCGAAGATGCTCAAGCCACCAGGTTTCGGCCTGACGGTACGGACAGTAGCAGCTGGTCACACTTTGGAGGAGCTGCAGAAGGATCTGGATGGGCTGTTTTTGACCTGGAAAGAGATAACTGATCATGCCAAGTCAGCAGCTCTTGCTTCTGATGAGGGTGTTGAGGGGGCTGTGCCGGTGATTCTGCACCGCGCCATGGGTCAGACCCTGTCTGTTGTCCAAGATTACTTTAATGAGAAGGTTAAAAAGCTTTGTCTTTATTATTTTGACCTTGTTTTGCCGACCTGTTGCTGTTTGAGAGTAGAGTCTTTAACAATATCTGTTTTTGATTTGGCTAGTTAATATTAATACTACAAATGTGATCAAGTGACAAATAGCAAATATAATTTTTGACTGACTGCATAAAGATCTTAATTGTAGATTTATTTATTTATTTTTATTTTGATTCATGAGTTGGCCATCTAGTCTTTTAGCCTTTTCTTATTGATATTCTTGTTTTTCATAATGGAGCAATAACCGATGAGTGTGATTCTTTCTCAGGTCAAAAGTATGGTTGTTGATTCTCCTCGTACATATCATGAGGCAAGTGACTATTTGTTGCTGTGGATTATAAACTTTTATTTTGGAAGAGCTAGACATGAAATGTTAGATCAGAATAAACCTGCAATTAAGCACACTCAATGAAGTTAAAAAAAAAAAAACATATTTGACAACAGTGAGAAATGACAAACCACTTATCTAAATAAATACTTCAAATTTTTGGGTATCTTTGTCAGACTTCAGATAGGTGGTGTATCAAATTTGGTACAATATGAAGCCGATTGGCCCCCTAGCAAGTGATTTGAAAATGTCATGGTTCAATTTTATCTGCTCTGTTGATGACCAAGGGAATCTCAAAGTGCATTAAATTTTATATGCAATCTATCATAAACACAAAGAACACATCAATAATTTTGGTTTTGGTTCTTGTCAAATTTTGATGTCGGTTGTCATGGCTGTCAATATATTCTTTCCAATAAGCAAAAATTTGAAGGACTGATTTTGATTCTTCAATTTGTCAGGTAACAAGGTATCTCCAAGAAATGGCTCCAGAACTTTGTGAGAGGGTAGAGTTGTATGATAAAAGAACACCCATTTTTGACGAGTACAAAATTGAAGAAGAAATAAATGGCATTCTTTCTAAAAGGTATGTACCTACACAATCCTACACAATCTTTCATCTTGTATGAACCAAAATTTGATGTGATTAACACACTGGTGCTGAGGTCATTCACTCTGATGTGATTAATACTTTGTCTGTGCATGCTGGTAGTGGATCTAATTAGTATCATATTAAGGGGTAGTCATGTCATACAAAAATTTAATATTTGCAGTTAACTCGTACCAAATGAAGGTTTTTAGTTGTATCCCGGTTGCATCAAATAACTTATTACGCAATTAGATAATCCTTGAGTTTACCTGCCATTAAGCTTCTACTCAGCTGAGTCAGCCATACTTGACCCTTCAGTTTGTTAAGTTTCAACTATATAATTCTATTTATTAGGGTTTCTCTACCGAATGGGGGTTCATTAGTGATAGAACAGACAGAAGCATTGGTATCAATAGATGTGAATGCTGGTTCAGCTATGTTTGAAGAAGGCACCTCTGCAGATAGAGCCGCTCTCGATGTCAACCTCTTAGCTGCAAAGCAAGTATGACTACACACCTTTAGTTGAGGCATTTTTTTCAAAGTATTATTCTTATGTTCTGTTTTTTTTTTGAAACTTTCCATGTGGAACCCACTAATCATAACAAATCATCATTTGCAACCCCAAAATACCAGAAAAGTCCTGATTTTATGGAGGAGTTTTTGGACATTTCATTTGTTCCCAAATGGATACCTGTATTTAAATTCTGGTTTTTTATGCCAAAAAGGAAAAATTTTGGTGTCTTTTGGAGCCACTTGAAATCATTGGATCATTAAGATTTCTTTTTGGATGCATATGTTTGGAAGGATTAATATGGAAGCCCTAAGTTATTTAGGGTCAGTGGTTGACACGAGGACCTCTAGTTAAGTATGAGAATGCAATTGTCTGAATTCCAGGGAGGTTTTTGTTGCAAAATATCTGGTCTGATTTCCTTCTGTGTGGGAAAGGAGAAAATGATTTAAGATCTCCATCTGGGGTTATTTTGCTTCCTTTTATCCAAATTACGCCCACTAATTAACCACATTTGTCGGCACCCTATAAAAGTTTGTACATTTGCAATTAACTTGCACTGTATTGAAAAAGCTTGGTTATGACTCCAACACCTTTAGTCGTCTTGGCTTCAAGTTATATGATTCATGCTCGCAAAATATTAACTTGTTCGTGCTATGAAAAAATGAGCACTATTTAACCCGTTACTGTGCTATTCTGAAATATCAACCCTTGTTTGGTGTTATTCACAAATATTCAAAATATTGGATTTATTTTGAAGTATCATAACCTACTAGGATGTTATTTGAAAAAAGCTCCGTAAGTATTTTTCTGTTGACCAATTCTCTTTGACTATTTTGCTTAATGTTTTAATTGTCGTTGTTGATGTTTAGGTTTTGGTTTTTTCTTACTTTTCTCATTTTTTGTCTTGAAGATTGCAAGGGAGTTGCGTCTTAGGGATATTGGGGGCATCATTGTTGTGGATTTTATTGACATGTCTGATAATTGTAAGTAACTGGGACCTTAAGCTTTTCTTTTACTTGGATTGAGTTATTGGCCTTAATCAATTCCCCTCTACAAATTTTCTATTATTTTATTTCCTTTTTTCTGCATCAGCAAGTAAATGGAAAGTGTTTGAAGAGATGACAAAGGCAGTCAAACAAGATCGTTCGATTGTTCATGTTTATGAGCTCTCAGACCTAGGCTTGATGGAGATTTCTAGGAAAAGGGTATGCATCTCATTGGCATACATCCATTCTGTTTCTGTTTGGTCATTTTTTGGTGGGTTGGTGGAATTGTGAGGTTGAGGTGCAAACATGCTTTTGCTTTGGTTCTTTGCTGAAGGGTTGCAACACTACTACACTGGTATTAGATTGGCTCTCATAATAACCAATTTTAGCCCCATTTGTCCCCAATCAAAGCCTCCTTACATCTTCAAATCTATATATTACATGATTAAGCTTCAGTTGAGCAGTCAATTGTTCCAACTTGTACAAAGTAACTCCCAGTTGAACCCTGTGAACCCCCCTTTGGTGCTAGTTTGTCACAGTTAATACTTATATTTGACTAAAATTTGGTTGTGTAATTTGCCTCAGGATAGGTTTCTGTTAAGCTTCAGCTGATATAATGGGTATTTAAGCAATGAAATTTGCATGTGTTGGTATGCAGGTAAGGCCTAGTGTCTCATTTATGATTAGTGACCCATGCATCTGTTGCCGAGCTACTGGCCGTGTTGAGGCACTGGAGATGTCCTTTATGAAAATTGAAAATGAGATTCGACGGTTACTTGTAAGTTCTTGTTTCACGACTATTGCAGATCTCATGTCTGGTAAAGGTTGCATAAATTTCACATTTTTACCCTAGTTAATTAAGTCTCGACCCCATGAGTTGTGTTGCTAGATCTTGATTGAACCACATGAATTTCATAATTGTGCCACTGAAGTCTAAACTGTACTCAAAATCTGTTGATGAGCAGTTTGGTCTTAATTAGTCAATTTTTTTTTCTTGATTGTGTTAATAAGAAAGAAAGTAAGAAAGAAATTCAGGAAACTCAAATCACAAAATTGACAATAAAATCAGTGCTGTTGCATACCTTTCTATATACCTTTCTTCATTTTAGGTGTGATAATGTATATTGATTTATTTATTTAAACAGGCTACATCAAATGACAGGCCTGATCCGGAAGATCCTAAAACATGGCCAAAATTCACGTTGCGGGTCGACGAGCACATGAATTACTACCTCACATCTGGCAACAGCACTAAGCTAGCTGTGTTGAATGTTTCTCTTAATGTGCGCGTCTCACTAAAGGTATTGCTTTTTTTTTTTTTTTTTTTTTTTTTTTTTTGCTTTGCAAATTGAATGGAGATGTCTGTAGAGTAAAAAAAAAAAGCTCCAATTTGGTAGTAGGTCCTTGATTAAACGTTGAACTTTGGTTTCATGATTAGCCAGATTTAACCCCAAGTGTGGCCTCCTATTACTGCTCTGAAGATTATAATTGTACATACATTATCCTTTCTTGAAATTGAACCGTTTTTAAGATTCTATTTAAATTTGAATTTAGCTTCTTGAAGCAATTGAGTTTCAATTATACATTCAGTAAGAAGAAAAAGGAAAACCTTCCTCAAACTAGCTATTCTTTCTAAAATAGATTTTGTCTTTATCTAACAATACCATATGCAGTTTTTCATATTTGATATATTTAATACTCTTTTTGGTGTGTACTGCTGAAAGAACAAAATCAGTCAGTCTCACAGACTTAATTTGTTCTCAAATTAACAGCTGATGGGCACATTTCCTCGGGGGAAGTTCGAGTTGATTCGATTAACAGAAGATAAGAAAGGAGACCAACACAAAGTTGTAGCCAACTCAACCTTACAATCTCTGCAGACGAGGATTAACAACCCAAGCGGTCATTTTCTGATTAAGAAATTAAGGAGCCGTACAACATGATTCATGTCGGTATACAAATAGTCCATTGTTCAGCATAACATGGCTTTACTTTATTGTGTTTGTAAGCTTCACATACCCCCCACCGCCATCCAACTCACCCCACCGGGGCCCACCCTACACCCCAAAGTAGGATTTGTTTTATTTTCAAGAAAATCCTTTCTATCCTCGAGTTTTGCCTATTTAATCCTTGCACAAGAAAAAAAATCGCAAGGAAAAATAGATTTGCGGAAAGAGCAAGGTAAATAGAAGTGGCTGTAGGCCTGTAGTGCAGTAAAACGTCTATGGAATGTGCATCACCGAAAGAAAATTTGATGTTGGACTCCGCTACTATATGCTAATATGCAATGAAATGTTCTTTGCCTAAAACCATTATCAAAATATAAATAATAAAAGCGACGCAACCATTCTTGTAGACGAATCAAAATGGTTTTAGACGTCTTGCATGTTCTTCATACTTAAAAGAATACTTAGAGTTCGGACATTTTTTTCTTCTTTATTTTTTGGTGCATATAGACGTTAAGTAGCTTATATAATCTGTACTAGAATTAGCTGATTATTTTATATTTCTTGTGGTTTCTTTTTAAAATTTTTTTATTGTTTTCTATCTTTCGTAGTTTCCTATTTAGCTCTAAAGGTAAAATTACGGGCTTGGATTTCAAAACATTCAAAACATAAATAAGGCTCGCTTAAAGTCAACAGAACATACTTTACAAATTGACTGTCATTCGGCGATTAAAATCACAGAGAAGTCTATGCATATCCAGTGCCAACACCATTGCTTGCACTGACAAGTCCCCACATTAATGACCGCTTTTGGATTCAAAACTCGAACCTAGATTTCTGAATAATAATACTTACATAGTAAACATCAAACCCTTGTTATTGCTCAAAATTTGCATATACATCGCAATATAATGGCTCAACCTGAGAATCAGAAACCATTTGATTTTGCGATCTACCAAAATATCCCAACAAATTAGTGCGGAAAAACAATAAGCCAAAATAGAGTGTAAACAAAAGTTGCCTAAAGAATAAAAACTATTCTACCTCTTCAACCTCTCACAACGAACCTAAAGTACAACCACACCGACTATATCTCCCCAAAATTTAATAAATAAAATAAATTAATTAAAAAAAAAAAGATGCACCCAAATCCTCTAAACAAGTCTCAGTGCTTATGTGAGTGTTTCCTACTTTTTCTAGAAGTAACATCCCACCTTTTCCTTTCAATAATTCTACAAACGAAACTGACGATGCCAATCCCAGCCAAAGGGTAGAAGGCCTTGTATGGCGCAAGAGCCATGGACACAGTAAAAGAATAATAACCTGCTATTAGGTACATATGGCTAAGCCCAAGTTCCAACCCATTAGATCCAAACCCCGGCAAGGAGACTGATACAAAGTTTATATTCGGTTTTGATCCGAAAAGTCCGTGTAAAATGAGACCTACGCAGACTGCTGAGTCAATGAACCAGGGGAAGTTTTGTCCCATACCTATTCTCTGGAAAAAATGAAAGAGTACAGAAGAACGAACAACATTATTTCTTTGGAATTCATGTGTATCCTTAAGATTACCATATAAGAGCAGAAATATGCTATAATTTATTAGACTCCCTTAATCAAGTAATTATCATAAACACTAGACTATCCATTCTTACTGTGGTAAAGTTACAGCAAGATATAACTGAGCTAAATTGCAAAAAGGAGATTAATTCGGCTAAATTCAGTTCAATGTTTTCCAAGGCCAAGACAGCACCTTTTGATACTATCAAAATCAATCAACTTTTTGTTCTCGTTGGACTTTTATCATATTCACCTTTACAAGCAATCAGTCCAAAAACATGATTCTCAGTGATTGTTTAAATTGGGTTAAATGCTTAATTGTGTATTCCAGATGAGTTCAGGCCAAATAGGCAAATACCATTAATTGGGGCTAAAAATACAAAAATAAAATGTGAACTGAGGCTAAGTGCGAGAAATGCTTCTAGTTTCTATTGCACAACGGTTGCAAAAGCACCATTTTCTAAATACACCCATTTTTGACTAATTTTTTTTTGGTGGTGATATACCTTCATGGTGTGTATATAATTATGTTTTTAACATACCTTTTGATGTGGTAAATTATTTACAAAAATTGATACTAGTTTGCTACTTGGTGAGTGTGATCATCAGCAACCATCATTTTCATAGGTTGGAGCCATCATTGTCATGCTCATACACCAATATGGGATTGTACATGATATTTCTCATGTCGATATTGGTAGCAAGAGCAAGGAGAAGGTGGGGAGTGGTAAGCAGGAAGAACAAACTTTACCTGTAACCAAGCTACAAGGGAAGGGACAAACATGAGAGTGGCAAGCATATGCAAAATGAAAACCCCATGCCCATAATTGAATGCTTCTAACTGGCTGTCACTGAAACTCTTGGCTGAGGTAGGGCTGCTAGATGTGCTTTCATCAGTTGGTAAAAGAGGCTCAGGCGTGCTTTTGTTAATCTTAACGCTAGGGAAGATTGGGCTAGAAATCTTCATTTTTGGCTTGTACAAATTATCATTTCTCTGAGCTTGGCTGCGAAAGCTAGCTGCCAAAGCACTGTCACATAGCCAACATGTTTAAAAGCTATATGTCAACTTATTAAAAATGGAGAACAAATTAAAAAGATACAATGCCAGGTTGGGATATTAATTAGTATTCAAATACCACACTGTATCACATTTTGGTGAGTTTTAATTTCAGCATAAGCTCAATTGCAATTGAGGTTAATTTAGGCTTAATGCATTTTTCTTGTGAAAATGAAAACCTTGGATCCTAAATACAAATAAATAAATACCTAGAAAGACAACCGTGCGCATGGAGGGCATGGAAGATAAGCAGTATAGAGAGACCCACAGCAGGATGAACGAAGCATACTAGAGGAATTGTGATTAGTGCTACAATTATGTTTGTGTTGCCTTTAATTATCTGCACGATCTATTTACAAATTAGTCAGTCTACATAGACATATATTTGATTGGGACTGTCGAAAATAGATTAGAAGATGTAAGGTTTTGATCCAACATAACCGTATTAAATATCATGCAGCCTCTGAATAAATGTGCAGTTGATTTATCATTTATAAACTAGAGTCAATGTAACCATCAGAGATAGAGGGTTAAAGACTGAAAATATGAGGCATGCAGAAATGGATAAAAAAAATATGCAAAAGGAAGCAACATATTCTTAATGTGCTGCTCTAATTTTCTTTTACACACAAAATAGGTATCTTAATCATCTGTGAGGATATATACACAATTTGGTTATAGGGGACTCTATTTTACCTTGGTGGAATTAAATGACGATGAAAAACGAAGTATCTGATTAACAAAAGAAGAAGAAAAATTGCTTTCCCATGCTTGCCACCTGTCAAGTACATAATATATAAAAAAATACTATGTTAAATTTCTTCCAGTATGCAAAAAAAATGTAAAATTGTTGCTTTGTCATCTCACTAGTGCTTTTTCCATAATGCAAAAACAAATTTATTTTAGGTGCATCATTTTGGTTCGTGCAGTTTTTTTTTTTTTTGACAGTTTAAGATGTACAGGATACTTTTAAAAAAAAATTTTAGTTGACATGAAATTGCTTTAGAGTTGATGCTTGTTTTCATCAGCTCCAAGTCAAAAGAACTAACCGCCTTCTGAGCAGAACATGTGAAACAGCAATGACGTGGAATATCCATTTAGAAACAAAAACCACTAGAATCACCAGCCCATTTGCAACCAGATAACAAAGTAAGGTGATGGGCACAAAGCTTGTGACAGAAGGAAGTTGATCAAGCATCAGAAAGGAGTACAGTATGGAGAGGATTACTGGAACACATGAAAGGAGGAGAAATCCTTTTAATCTGAGGTTCGTTTCTAGAGAATGCAGAACAGTAGGCACGGATGCATCGACTTCCCATGCATGTGCTTGTTGCATTAAAGCAAATAACATGATCGATAGCATGAATCCCACAATCTGTAATGTAGAAAGAGAAAACTAATTACTTCAGTATTGTGTGAGTGTTGAAAACATTAAAAGAGGAGTAATTTTATGACAATCCCTGTATCATTCATGGAGAGCCAAAAGAGTCCATTGTGCCATTAAGAATTACATTTTAATGCTCTAAATCTTCAAAAATGTTCAACCGGTTCCTACCATCTATTCCGCCTTCAAGGGCATTAGTAGTGGGCCTTTTTGTTATTTAGGTGTAGTAAAGACGCTTATTTCAGATTTTTGTAACAAAAGCATGGTCCAGATACAACTATAGTGCTTCCCTATAATCCTTAGGATATACTTGCAAGGACCAGGCAGCCTGGTCAGTCCAGTTGTGTTCTGATTGGTACAGGCCCATTTTTTCAAACACTAAATTTTCATTCTACTTCCTTTCCGTTGTTTCTTTTGCATGGAATTGATGCCCAAAACTTCATTTAAAAGCAACTTCAATCATAAACAGTCTAAGCAAGTATACAAAGAAAAAAACAATTTCTATACGATTCAAATTTAAAGAAGACTGAAATGTTAAATTAATAAAAAAAAAAAAGAAATCCAAAAAAAAAATGGTTAAATCTAAAAGAAAAAAAATGAGATGTTGACCTGAGACGAATATAGGAGGACAAATCTGCTTGCTGCAGCAGAAATAGAAACTGAAACACCAACTCTATAGGAGCAATGTGGATCTGCCTGGAAAGAGAGAGATAGAGAAAGAGAGAGCATATTTAGTAGGTGTAAGGATATCTAGTCAAGCACCTCTCCATGCTGATGACATATGTACTGGCATCTCATTGATTTCAATCAAAAAGGAAAGAGCTAAAAAATCTCATACCAATAGGAGCACATTAGTTTTCTCAGAACCTTTGGCCAGGCCCCAAAGAGCAGGAGAAGAGTCAACGACTACAGTTTCAGAGTATATATTTGGTATAACATGAAGGTCTGACGCAGAATCCCAAGCTAACGCAACAGGTGGAAAACATCTTAATTTGCATAGCCCTGAAAATCGAGAGAGAGAGGTAAAATGTACTGTTTGAATGCTGTGCTTCAGATGTAGCACTAATTTCCAACACAGCATGCTATATGACTGTAAAGAAATGATCTCTGTCAAGATATTAGTTTGTGATAAACATCCACAAAAGTGGTCTAAAGACCTTTATTTAGTTGATCGCCTTATTTTAATTAACCTAGTTTCTTGTATAACAATTTTTTTTTGAGACATATTGCAGTCTAAATTGTGATAAACCTTTTATCTTGTAATTTTTGCATTGCTTTGTCAACCTTTATGTGCTCCAATGAGCTTTCCCAATATGTAACCACCATGTCAAATACATAATATGTGTGAGAGACCTGGGGGTGGGGAAGAGAGAGAAAGAGAGAGTTACTATTCTGCTCCTCTTCAGACTTGTCAGTTGAACCTTTGATCCCACAGCCAGCAGTTCGTATTGACAAGGAAATCGGCAAAAGGCCAAGGCTTACAGAGAATGACATTTTTTGTAGAAGTGCATGATCCTCCTCCAAATTTACTTCCTAGATGCAACCAACAAACTTTTAGGATTTGATGGGCATTCAATATTCTAATTAACTTTACATTCTCTAAGAAATGCTACTTAAGGCTATGAAACCTTTGGAATATAGCTTGAATGAAGGATCCTGAATGGTGAGAAGTTTCTCTCCCCTTCTTTTGGATTGAAAAATTGACCAACTGCCATGGATGCCGCTGGGGGAGGTCTACCTGAAATAGTCTGAATTCTAAATCTTCAGCAAAATTTGATAATTGAGCTTAAAACACTATTATTGTAAAATGAATAACACTATTGGAACATTTAATTTCCATTAAGGAAAATGATTTGGCTTGCTATGGCAAATTTCGCCCCCAGATTGCGCACCAATGAGAAGTACCACATCATGCAAAACCCATGCAAGTTATCCAGGCATTTGAACAAGGTTCGCATGTGTCTGAATAATTTGTACATAATTCACACATGAAATGCAATGATTGAAGTACAAGTTTGGGTGAATTGCCCTGGGAACAGTTAGCAGCCAAATTTGAGAACTCAGCGACACACACCATGATTTCAGCTTATCCAAACCAACCTGATAGGTTAGCCAGTTGGAACCAGCCAGATATCTTATTTGCAAATTAAAAAAAAAAAGAATGCTGCCTGACCATACCCTTCAGATTTAGTTACAAAAGTACAGAAGAGGAAGACTATGGAGGAATCAAGTCAACAATATGATACAAAAAATGAAAGAGATATAAAAGAAACAAAGTACCGGACGAGGTGCAACAGAGATCGTCAAGAAATGAAAGCCACTCAACTCACTAGGGTTCAAAATTAGAAAAGAAGATGGTGCAGCCTGCTCCATTTGGCTTCCTGGCTCCACCTTTCAATCATTAATGAAGTTTGTTTAACAGTACAATATAAAAAAAAATAAACACAATAAGTTACAGGCTCTAGAGCAATTAGTCAGTTAACACAGTAATAAAGCAAGGCTCAAGTTAAAAAGCTAGCATTTTTCCTTTACAGACTAAATTTTCTACAAGTCCACATGTTGAGGTCAGGGTTCAGTAAAACTGCTGCTTCATCTATCAGTATCTGAATTTGAGATGTTTCCAAGGAAGGCAGCACGCTACGACTGAATTGCACAGATACAGCACTGAAGTACAGTAGCAGTACAGTGGAATGCAACCTCAAATAAATTTATGTTTGTTTGTTATTTGACAAAAATATCAAGAAAATGTTATGAAAACCTGTTTTGGGGCTGCTCCTGCAGGGATGTGTACCATCTTTGTAGTAACTTCAACTATTCTTTTACTACCAGGTAATTCGCTAAGATGTGAGGAGTTGAGCTTTTCAGGCCATAGGTGAACCCTAACTCCAGTACATGGCGCCAGATTCGTTACAAGTGCAAAATGGTCTCTCCCGCTTGATCCCTACAAAATAGTTAGCAGTTTAATCAATTCCAACCACGTTTGTCAGGTGCAGTGATGGTACATTACGTTATGTGCCAATTGAGCTCAAATACTTCCAAGGTAATTGTCCAAACATCAACTGTATTAAATTCAAGTAGTTTGGGGTGTTTGACCAATTAATCAAATATTCTCAAACAAGGGAGGGCCAAAAAAAGACTGATTTTTGTCTTCCACAGATATGGTGCACTAATGAAAAGTTGTCTCAAAATTACAAGTTCTTTAATATCAAGCCATCGTCGCCTTCCATCCATAGCTAGAACAGTAACTATTTTAGATTGTATGTAGAGATCCTTGTCAAGTTCATCCTGGTCCCACTGTAAAGATGCTGGACAAGAGAAAAGACCCTTCTGTTGAGACCCTACACAGAACAATATATAACTTTTAGACAGTTCCTTTTCTTTTCTTCAAACAGTAGGAACTGATGAAAAGAATTTCTCAGATGAAGATGTTATAGATATCCTAATTTTGATTTTTCCAAAAGTTTCTTGCAAGAGAGAGAGAGAGATTAAATTCGAATCTACACCTTTTTTATTTTATGCCAGAGGAGATTTCCAAGGTACAGTGCATCTAATAAATTGTCTCCAACATATATATGCTTGATTCGCTGCAATTTAGTGTAATTTTCATTCTGGGCAAATTCTTCATGGGAAAATAATTTCAGAGAAATTTAATGCAAGGCTACTTATTAGTACATATGAAATGCACTCCTGGCATGGTTATCTCCATGTAAAGGCCCGGAAGGGGGACAGTACAAAAAAATGTGGTAACAAGAAATTCCAATACATTTTTAAGCTGCATACCTATATGAACATGATCAGGAGGCTGTGTCCTGCTGAGAGCTCGAGGTACTGCACTTTCAAGCATCATAGAGAAGACACGAAGCCTCTTCTGTGTGCTGGAGAAAGGCCGTCCAGTGACAGGGTCTATTATTCTAAGGAGTGTGTGTGAAACCTATGCATACAAATAAAAAAGAAACAAAACAAAAATTAATACAAAAAATATCAGTGCAAAGTGATAAGCTAATATGAGCAGACACACGGTCCCTAGGAAAACCTCTGCTCTACAGAAAACTCACTTTGGGATAGAGTCTTGTTACTACCAAGAAAGGCACAGATCCACTTTTGGGAATTACTACAATAATAACCAAGTGCAATTATATCAAAATGGTGCATAGCTGGAAACAGTATTCTTTAAGCTTAACAGGGGAAAAAAAAAAAAAAAAAAAAAAAAAAAATTCAGTAAAAAAGCCAATCTAGTGTTATTACAAAATGCAGTCACAGTTGGCTCAAATTCACAGTTAAGTGAACTAGAGTCTACTTTAAGTGAGAATAAGGGAATTTACACCGTGCCTAAACAAATTAGACCATACAATACCTCCACTATCATCTTTCACATTTTTAAGTTACCTGAACCACAAGTTGATTACACCAGAGAATAGTTTGGTGCTCCATTGACAACCATACGTTCTTCATTCCAGAGCTTCCAAGCGTTAAGCCATGAGTAGGTGGTACTATCCCGTCTAGTGAGGTCAATTTAGACCTTACCTACAAAATTGAATTTTATTACAGAATCTGAGTTGTATTAGAAAAATCTGTTTACATTAAGCAATCCATCAACTGTACCAATCAATCTAGTAAAAGATATTACTGTTTCACCATACTATTAATTGCAATCGAATATGATGGGCCAAACATTGATGCAAACAATCCCAGCAGAGTGGTACAATATGTGAAAATGGTAATATATTATGCAAGAAACATATGTTGTACAAATTGCATACACCCAACATATAACTTGCAAATTCAAAATGGTATTATTGTAATTTTTTTGCTCAAATAGATATCACATCAAAAAAGCAAAAACTATTTGAGATATTTTTTGACAGCTTCTGTTAAGGTTTTTGAAAGAAAAAAAAAAAAACTATTTGAGATGTAGAGATGGAAAACAAAAGAGCTTTAAGAAAAGATGGGGAAAATAAACCTGATAATCATGAATGCCTCCAGCTATAGAGACAACAATCACGTTAGAGAGTCTGGCACCAGCCACAGAAAAGGTACCATATGACTTGTCAGTATTATAACCCTTTTTCCATTCTCCATTCACGTGTGAAAAGAAATGACCCAGAGATGGTTGCAAAGCCACTGGAGGGTATCTACCATGCAAAATTTTATAATCTATAGTTAATTGAAGTAAAAAATGTTGAAATTAAATTGAATTCTCATGATAAGATTTGACAAATTGGGTCACACATTTGACTTAAGAACCATACCTAATTGTAAATAAGGTAGGTCAAAACCTTTATAAGACTTGATACCTTTTGGAAAGAGGAAAGGAAAAGAAGAAGAAAGATAAAAGACTTGTACCCCATTCACAATTACTTTCACCGTAACTCATTAACCTAAGTTTAACCACAGTCTTATTTATCTCAATTCAAATTACATTAGCATTGGTCCTCAACTCAAACTAAATTAGCCACATTGTGACTACTAAAAGAAAACAAAAGGAGGCAAGGGAAAAAGAGTCTCTTAGTCAACTAAAACCATCCCAAGTCCCAACTACTTTACACCGTCCTAAACTGTCCTTAAAGTCTAATCTATGCTTAAAGCCTCATTTGTCCTTAAATAAATCTAAACAAGACAACACAAAAACATTTCTGCTAATAAAACCAAACAATTGTTTGCTGGGCATGTGCTTATAACCTACCAACTGCTGAAAGATCAACAAAACAATGCCTAAACCTGATCAGTTTGATCATCGCACCCGAGTCCTGAAGGCGTGTATTGTTTGCTGTGTGCACAAAGCCTCATGTTTGCATTTGTGTGTTTATGTGCATGTGCATGCACGTGCTCACATGAGCGTGTGTGTGTGTGAGAGAGAGAGAGAGAGATGTTGGCCCATATCAATAAAAAATGAAGAGACCCATTTAAGGATCATTTGGTTTAGGTCGAATAGTTTCAGTAATGAACCACCCTTCTGTAGATTCTATCGTAATTTACATTGTAGCTTCTGTATCTATTTATTTATGTACAGGATTAAAAAAAAAAAAACATGGGAAGAGATATTACTGGTGGGGGCTGGAGAGAGTAAGAATGGTTTCAACAGCATCCTTTCGCAGGTGGGGGTGCACAAGGGCAGCCCTAGCAACAAAACCACCCATTGAATGCCCAACGAGTATTACACTAGTTGGCAATGCAGCAGGCAACTCTTTGGAACCTTCCTTTATTCTCAAGTCTTGTGATTCCTTGTACTGGTCCAATATCTACAGCCACGGGAAAGGTACTATTGACATTAGCCAGGAATAAGCAAAGTGCAACTCATAATAGTTGTGGAAAACAATGTTACTTGTGAGTTCAGAGGAAATGTAGCCTCAAAAAAAAAAAAAAAAAAAAAAAAAAATTCAGCAAACTGTCCCAAGTGCCACTAAGTATAGCCTTCTCAGGTGGCGTACCTTTAAATACCACCATGTCGGAACTGATATAATTAGCTTGTCACATGTCTTTTGACCCATTCCCACTTTGAATTGCATTGGATATTTGGGCCCAATGTACATTGTGTGCTATGGTACCCAAAGTTCCCATATAGTTTTAGGGATGTTTTGGACTGACAAAAAAAGGAAATAGCAAAACTAAACACCAGTTTAGATTACAATTTGGTCTTACTGCACCCCAAAATTCAGCAAGCTGCAACAAAGGATTTCGTATTCAATCAGTTTGAAGTGGACAATTTAGTAATGGAATACGCCCAGTGTTGTTAGACTAAGCCTCAGAAATATTTGTAAATAGAATATGGTTTTAATTTGCAGTTTTGCACCAGCATCCCCCAGTCACCATCCACTGCACATTCAACAAGGTACAGGTACTATATAACTACTCTCAAAGTAGTAGAACAGGTACTATCTTAGAAGACAGATACTTACACGGTGAATAGAGTAGACTACATATTCTGTATGCTCTTCAAGTATACGGCCATCCATGGCAGAGTGTTCCCCTTCTAGATCTACAGCAAACCAATCCAACATTCGGCTGTACTGGTTTGGTAAACTGAATTCTCCCATCGAGTCTGCTGCAGCAAATGATGCTTCCTGATAGAATGTTGGCTCCTGTGGGCCTCCTTGGTATGCTCGGAGAGACTCAGCAGCCAGAGACCGTACCTACAGAAATCAAATGAACATTAAACAACTAAATAATTAAAAATTCTGAAAAGAAATTATTCAAACTCAAGGACTTCAGTGTTTCATTCTGGCAATACTATTGCTTTTTTGGTACTTTCCAGCTATATCCTATTTCCTTTTCTTCTTACAGTGGAGGTGTTGTACCAGCCAGTATCCAATGTGCTTACAATTTTAGCTAATGAGGCAAAGAAGGAAAGTGTTCAGATTCCACAGATATCCTATATACAGACTCCTTAACTACTAGTCCCTAGTGCACAGTTATAAAATGCACTACTAAAATCCTCAATTATCTTATATCACACAGATTAGCTCAAATCAACCACAGAAAATAGGTTGCATTACCAGCAAGTAATTTAAAAATAAGATCAGATCAGAAGGTATCTCGTACCTGCTTGTAGCTTCCTCCATTACCGGGAATGAACAAAACAGGCACTCCACTAAGCTTCTTCAAATGATGTGCGAAATCGATCTGTTGCCACCCTTCGTGGTACAAGAACAACCCGTATTTCTCCGACGAAACATTCGCTGGTGTGGCGATCGGGATATAGGTCGGGTACATGTACGTCATCGCACAGCCATTCGGTACTGGTTTGAGCAATTGATTGAGAGCTAAAAGCGCTCCTAAAATCGCCAAAATCGCCGTAATTCCAAGCCTACACTGCGCCTTGAATCCATCCATGGATTTGAATCTTCGAAGTGAACAAAATGCTAAGTCGAGTAGAGAGAGAGAGAGAGAGGTGGGAGGAGAGAGAGAGAGAGAGAGAGAGAGATCGACTCTTCTCTGCTCTTCTCTTACCCTATTTTGTTGTCTTCAAATCTGAAAAATCGAAATTTGTTCCATTGTACAAGGAAAAAAAGTGAGAATAGATAAAAAGGCACGGAACTAATTTAAATAAATTAATTAATTAATAAAATAATAAGGGAGTAGGGACAGAAACCATGGTCATGATCTCATCTCATTGACAGATGTACTAATGTTGGGAGTGCTCTGGGCAGCATCAAAATTATACAGAACAGCTCTACATTTTTATAGTTTATAAAACTACCCCCATCTATCTCGTCGAATACTCTTTGTACGGATAAATGACGTCACCGCACAAGGCACAACGGAGCTAGTTTGACGCTTTGACTGGAAGTCTGGAAGGGATCACTAGCGCATTACCAGACTGTTTTTTTTTTTTTGGATAAACTAGATAGAGGCTACCTAGTGAAGCTAAAAAAAAAAAAAAAAAAAAAAAAAAAAAAAAAAAAAGAATAGCCCAAAAACATGTCTAAGCAAACACAGAGACACGTTGCAATGCAAGAACTAGCAGTACTTCAAAGGTAATTGCTTGTGGAATTTTATTGGTTTCTAATTTTCTATCTTTTTCTCACTTCTCTCCGATGATTGAATGGGATTCTGCTTAAATATCGCAAGGGGGTATTCAAGGAAATTAAATCCTACATTCTCCTTGAAAAAAATTTAAAATCCTACTTACCTTAATCGTAGCACTAATAATAAATGATTTGTCAAGAGAATTGGCTACCCTCCCTTCCTATAGTACAAAGAATTTATCATACTTTTTTTTAAAATAAAAATATTTAATTTAAAGAGACGTAGCTAACTGTGAAATATATGTTTTTTTTCCTTCTGTATTGATTAAAAAAATTATAATTATACATAATTTGTACCATTTTAGAATAATTGTATAATTTTCTTTTTTACTGGATCAGAATTTGTCTAAATCAAGTAATAAATGTGTCCATTTCTAATAATCTTTGTTTAAATTATACTTATTTATTTTTCTATTATCTTTACCAAATTTTGTTATCGTCCTGAAAATGATGGTCAGCAATAGCAACATGATTTTGAAATGTATTAACTATTAAATATTAAGTTTTAAGTTCCCGCGTTGAAAAGGTTTTGCTTGTCAAAAATGGATAGGTAATAGTTTCTGTGGACTATGGCAAGATGAATAAATAAATAACTCAAATTTCTCTACTTGATAAACACGCAACTAACGGAATTGGGTATGAGAGACATGCAATTTCGCTATCTTACTTTAACCCAAGTTTATGAAAAAGAAAATAAATAATTTCTTTTCTTACAAAAAACAAATTTTCATAATTTCATATCTATTTAAAAAGTCTGAAGACTATTTTACAACTTTGTTCTGTTGTTGTCAATGGGCAAACAATTTTTAAAACATTAAATATATGAGGTACAACATTTCATAAAAAGAAATTAATTTGACTGGCTAGCGTGCCTTAATTGGCTGTGTCATGATTTCCAATGCCCTCCACCCAAATCTGCAAACTATGGACACGCCAGAAATTAATCTGGCTAGAACACACTCAAAATGATCAATACATTCTTGTATAATTCAATATAAAATACAATTAATTAAAAAGTACTTGTTGTAAAATTAAAGAGAAAGGAGGAAGAGACAAGTAAAAGGGAGAGACAAATTTCTCTTCTGTATTCTTATTCTGAATTGTTGGATACAATATACAAGTTACATCTCTCTATTTATAAGTCAAAGATGAATTTCCTAATAAATGCTTAAGATCTTCTATAATTAATGTAATTAATGGGAATAATAAAGATGGACAACCATATATGATTCATATCATTTATAACACTTCCCCTTGGTTGTTCATCTTTCATTATACACTATTAATATGATACTTCAGGATCAATATTAACATGATACTTCTGGATTATTTATACTGCCTCATTAAAAACCTTACCAAGAAAAACCCATTGGGATAAAAACTTGGATAAGGGAAAAAAGAGTCAGCGTGTATAATGCTTCCCCTTATTTTAATATTATTGGATATCCTTCAGTCGATGTAGACCTATCTTCTTTCTGAGTTGCTCAAAAATTCTTGTTGGCAAAGACTTCGTGAATAGATCAGCCAAGTTGTTGCATGATTGAATTTTTTGAACATCTATTATACCATCCTTTTGTAGGTCATGTGTTGAGAAGAACTTTGGTGCAATGTGTTTAGTTCGGTCTCCTTTGATATATCCTTCTCTAATTTGTGCTATGCAAGCTGCATTATCTTCATATATTGGAGTAGGATTTTCCTTAATGTTTTGAAGCCCACATTCTTCTTGAATATTTTAAATTATTGACCTCAATGAAACACATTCTCGACTCGCTTCATAGAGAGCAATTAGTTCAGCATGATTTGATGAAGTAGCAGTTAGAGTTTGTTTTGTCGATCGCCATGAAATCGCAGCTCCACTATAAGTAAATATGTATCCTGAATGAGATCTTGCTTTATGCGGATCTGACAAATATCCTGCATCTGCATATCCAACTAAATTAGATTTTATATCCTTTTCATAGTACAATCCCATATCTCGAGTTCTGCAAAGATAGCGGAAAATATCTTTAATTCTATTCCAATGTCTTCGGGTTGGTTTGGAACTATATCTTGACAATAAATTTACAACAAATGCAATATCAGGTCTTGTATTATTTGCAAGATATAACAACGCTCCAATTGCGCTTAAGTATGGTACTTCAGGACCAAGTACTTGTTCATCATTTTCTTGGGGACGAAAAGGATCATTTTCTACATTTAACGATCGCACGACCATTGGTATTTTCAAAGGATGAGCTTTATCCATATTAAACCTTTTTAAGATTTTTTCTATATAATTTGATTGATGGATAAATATTCCATTCTTTAGATGCTCGATCTGCAGGCCGAGACAAAATTTAGTTACACCAAGGTCTTTCATTTCAAACTCATTTTTCAATAATTTTGCAGTATTTTCAATCTCTTCAGGAGATCCTATAATGTTTAAATCATCAACATACACCGCAATTATTGCAAAACCTAGATTTGATTTTTTCATAAAAACACACGGACTAACTGTATTATTCTTATATCCTTCTTTTAGAAGATATTCACTAAGTCGATTGTACCACATTCGACCTGATTGTTTTAGTCCATATAAAGATTTTTTCAATTTTATGGAGTACATTTCTCTAGGTTTTAATTTATATGCTTCAGGCATTTTTAATCCTTCAGGGATTTTCATATATATGTCACTATCAAGTGAACCATATAGATAGGCTGTGACAACATCCATAAGTTGCATTTTTAGATTTTCTGTGACTGTGAGACCTATTAAAAATCTTAGAGTTGTTGCATCCACTACAGGTGAATAAGTTTCTCCATAATCAACTCCATATATTTGTGAAAAACCTTGCGCCACTAGCCTTGCTTTGTACCTCACAACCTCATTTTTCTTATTTTTTTTTAATGACAAATACCCATTTGTAACCTACAGGGTTAATATCTTTGGGCGTTTGGACTACTGGTCCAAATACTTGTCGTTTATCAAGTGAATTTAATTCAGCTTGTATGGCATCTTTCCATTTAGGCCAATCATTTCTTTGCCTACATTCTTTTATGGTTTTAGGCACATTATCCTCTTCGCTTATAACATCACTAGCTACAGCGAATGCAAAAATTTCATCAACTTGAGTTTCATCCCTATTCAATGTTATACCATTTTTCACATAATTTATAGAAATCTCATGATCATTTGGTATTTCAGTTTCTTCCGGAACTTCATCAACCCCTTCTGGGGTTTGAGTTTCTTTTGGGATGTTATTAATCTCTTCTGGGATTTTATCAACTTCTTCAAGAGTTTTAAAAGTATTTTCTTTTGTCGTTATACCAACTGCTTTATTCTGCTCTTTTCTTTTATGTGGATTTATATCCTTAGAACCAATTGGTCTTCCACGTTTTCTAAGCTCATGAGATTCATTTGATATTTTTGTAATATCTATTCGAGCGGGTGCATTTATAGCTGGAATATGTGATTTAGTGACGCTATTTATATCTGTGAATGCATCAGGCAATTCATTTACAATTCTTTGTAAATTTATAATCTTTTGAACTTCAAGTTCACATTGACCACTTCTGGGATCAAGATAAGATAATGATGAACTCCAAGTCACTTGTTTATCCAGTTTTTGTTTTTCTTCCCCTAAATTTGGGAATATTGATTCATCAAAATGACAATCAGCAAATCTTGTTGTAAAAACATCTCCTGTTAATGGTTCTAAATATTTAACAATAAAAGGAGAGTTAAAACCAATATAAATTTCCAACCTTCTTTGAGGTCTCATTTTTGTGCGTTGTGGAGGAGAAATTGGAACATATATTGCACAACCAAATACCTTTAAATGAGACAAATTTGGTTCTCTTCCGGAGACCAATTGTAATGCGGAATACTTATGATCAGCAGTTGGCCTTAATCTAATTAGTGCAGCAGCATGTAATATGGCATGTCCCCATACAGAAGATGGTAAACTAGATTTCATAAGTAATGGTCTAGCTATCAATTGTAACCTTTTAATAAACGATTCTGCTAGACCGTTTTGTGTATGAACATGTGCCACTGAATGTTCTACAGTAATCCCAATAGACATGCAATAATCATTAAAAGTTTGGGATGTAAATTCTCCTGCATTATCAAGTCGGATTCTTTTAATTTGATAATCCGGAAAGTTAGCTCTCAATTGGATAATTTGTGCTAATAATCTAGCAAATGCAACATTTCTTGTTGCTAACAAACACACATGTGACCAACGTGTTGATGCGTCAACTAAGACCATAAAGTATCTAAATGGTCCACATGGTGGTGTAATAGGTCCACATATGTCTCCTTGAATTCGTTCTAAAAATGATGGAGCTTCAGGTCCAACTTTATTTGGAGATGACCTAGTAATTAGTTTTCCAAGAGAGCATGCTTGACATGTTAATTCTTTAGTTAATAAGATCTTCAGGTCCTTTAGGGGATGCCCATTTGCACTTTCAATTATTCTCCTCATCATTATATTTCCAGGATGACCTAATCTGTCATGCCATAGTGTAAATAAATTTGGATCAACTAACTTCTGGTTAGTCACCATATTTGATTCTATTGTACTTATATATGTACCATATAATCCATTAGACAATGCTTGCATTTTTTCCGTAATATTTTTCTACCCATTTTTATTAGATATGATATGAAGATATTCACAATTTCTCTCATTCATAGTTTCAATATGATAACCATTTTTTCGAATATCTTTAAAACTTAGTAGATTTCTTCTGGATCTACTCGAATATAATGCATCATCTATTGTTAATTTTGTTCCTTCAGATAACAAAATACAAGCTCTTCCGGAGCCTTCAATGATATTACTTGAGCCAGATATAGTTTGGATATTAGTCTCACCGAGATGCAATTGCAAAAAGTATTTCTTACTTTTCAATATGGTATTTGTAGTTCCGCTATCAACCACACATGGATCTTCTTTATTTAAGATTGCATCAATCATTTCCTTTTGCAATTTCTTTTGTTATTCCTCCTAAGCAATTCGTGCTGATAACGTGTTGTGAAATTAAAGAGAAAGAGGAGGAAGAGACAAAGAGACAAAAGTAAAAGGGAGAGACAAATTTCTATTAATTAATTTTGTTCGGCCAATTAATAATGGGAGTCTATGGATTGGTAATAACCAAATGAGAAAATATTCTATTATACCATATATGTCACTGCATCTTCAAGATGTTTTTTTTTTCATCGCAAAAAAATTAATGTGATCATATCAACGTCATTAATTCATATAAACTGAAATTCGCTTCAGGGAATAAATTTTCACATAAGTCATATTTGTTGATTGATTCATTATAAACTCGTTATTTTACTTTAGATAATATGATACTAACTTGGAGTATCTGTTGCTACTACAGGAGCAAATTTGAGACATAAAATATGGAGAATTGTACTCACAATAAGATTTAAAATTATAATGAGCTTTTCAGTTATTGATGGTCACATTTTTCCTTTAGAACTCTTCAAGAGTACTAACATGCTTTCATCATAACTTCAGGTTATTAATATCGTAATTTCAGGTTACGATAAATAAAAGAAGATAACTAAATATATAAACAAACAAATAATTAAAATGAATGAATAAAGTAAATAAATAACATACAATAACTTTAATTATAACTTCAGGCTATAGCAAAAATTTTATTTAATAACTTCTGGTTATTAAATCATTTGACCGCACAATTAAAATTTAAATGAAATAATTTCAGCTTATTTTTTCATCCAGTATCCGATGATAACTTCTAATTATTAAGAATAGAACTTCAGGTTCTTTGAAAAAAAATTCAAGTTTGAATAATAACTTCAGGTTATTTATATAATAATATTTAGTGGCGTTCCATAACTTATGGTTATATTTAATTTCTAATAGAACTTCAGGTTCTAAGCAAATAAATAAAAAAATTAAGAACTTCAAGTTCTAAACAAATTACTTCAAGAGTATCAAGAACTTCAGGTTCTAAATAATTTTAATCGAAATATAAACTTCAGGTTATCATAAATAAAAAAAAAACTACAACATAATAAAAAAAGAAATAAAATAAAACATAATTCATAATGATTATAACTTCAGGTTATAATATCCAATAACTTTTGGTTATTAAAATTTTTGACTACTCCATTGGAATAACTTCAGGTTATTTTCCATTCAATAACTTACAAATAAAACTTCAGGTTTTAAACAAATTATTTCAATAATCAAGAACTTCAGGTTCTAAATAACTTTAAATCGAGATATGAACTTCAGGTTCTTCATGTAATAAGAACTTCGGGTTCTTGATAAACTTTCAAGTTTGAATAATATCATTAAAGAATTATTTTTATCATCATTCACTTCCGGGAATGATTCTCATAAATTCAAACAAAATATAGCAACCACAAAAAAAAATTCAGATTTAAATATCTTCAGAACAGAATCGAAATTAAGAAGGAAAAAAAAAATTGAATCATAACTTTTACCTAGGTATGGGATAACGTTTGCAATTATTCAATTTGCAATGATTCAATCAAAGAGTACTTACCTTTTTTTTTGCTTACGAATATTGTAATTGTTTATATTTGTGATTCCCGAGAAAAAGAAAATTGGATACGAAGGAAAAATGGATACGGAAAAAATATATTCAATTTAATCAATTTACTTACTACTTACCGATTACCTTTTTCAATTTCTTTGTGATTCCTCCTAAGCAATTCGTGCTGATAACGTATTGTAAAATTAAAGAGAAAGGAGGAAGAGACAAGCAAAAGGGAGAGACAAATTGTTGGATACAATATACAAGTTACATCTCTCTATTTACAAGCCAAAGATGAATCTCCTAATAAATGCTAAAAATCTTCTATAATTAATGTAATTAATGGGAATAATAAAGATAGACAACCATATATGATTCATATCATTTATAACAGTACTGAATTAATAAGAATATTTAGGCTATTTTTTGGATGTTCATCCCGCGAAGGAGCGCCGAAATCAAATCCCGGACGCACCATTCCTAGGCTCTGCTCCTAGAAAGAAAAAATAGAGAAAAGTGGATGATTCAATTTTTTTTTTTTTTTTTTTTTTGTGAAGGGACAAAACATTTTTATTTATATCTTTGAGAAGGCGAAATATTTCATTTTTCTTTTATTTTATAATATTGTATAATTAACAACTAACAAATGTCCCTAGCCTTCATCTCTCTCTTTTTTTCTTTTCTCTTTTTCCCCCTTTTGGAACGTTTTTCTATTATCCAGTGATGTTCTTTTGGTTCCTGAAAATGGTTCTCTCGAATAATCAATTAATTGATGAAATGAAGAACAGATTTAAGATCCGAACAAATCACAATTACTATTTATTTTTGTGAGCTATTCTACGAGATGTGAAGTTTTATAAAGTAGTAGCATGACTTCGTACTTCAATATTTTTTTTTTTCACAAGTAGATACCGGATGCAGTGCACTCATTAATTTTGATGCTCCAGAACGTGCAAACCAAACTCCAATTTGAATTATAGCTTATCACCCGCTATCAATCTTAGTCAGGGGCAGATCCATGATTTTTTTAGGCCTGCACACAATAAAAAAATTAATATATTCAATGTAAAAAGTTTGTAATATATTTAATATTAAAATTAAAATAAGTAATATATTTAATATTAAAATATTATAATAAATTACAGCAGGAAATACACTCTTAACAAATAAACTTTAAAAATACCCAGTTTAAAACAACTTTCTTAAATAGATTATTAATTGATGGTTTTGTTTGATTTGATGCTCAAGGAAAGAAAAATCAACTTCGATTTCTAACATGTGTAATTGATAATAAAGAACCACTAAACCAGTGATTATAAGCACAGAAAAATTAGATTGTAAACATATAAAGATGGAGAAGAGAAGTTGTACGATCTGATACTGTGGTTAAAACAAAACTAGGAAGGGAAGTTGGCACACTAAATTACCGAATACATCAATACCAAGCTGTGAACTCGATAAATCATGAATTCTAAAGCTCGGTATTGACGTGTTCGGTAATTTGTATGCCGACTTCAAACTGTCAAAGTGAACTCATAATTTTGTTATCATCTCCTATAACCTTGCTGATATATCCTGCAAAAAAGATAGAACATCAGTGACAGTGATTCATCTCAAATTATAATCATTATTTTAATATAATAAATAAAATAAATCAAAAGCATAACAACAATAATTGGATCAAGTAATCATATTTCAATACACTAGTGGGCTCCTCGCGCGTTGCGCGATCTAATTTTTATATCTTTTTAATTAAATTTTAGTATTATAGTGCTAATTTATGAATAAATGATTTAGATAAAAAGATTAATTCAGCCAAAAATTTGAGTACTCAACCAATAATACCCAAAAAAAAAATTTACAAACTTTCTCAAGTTTTTTATATAAAAGTACATCAAATAAAACATGTATCAAAACAATTCGTTATTCTAATTGAAATGAAATGTTAACAACCCAAAACTTGTCAACTCATGTCTAGGAATTTTAGAACATACGTATAATAGCGAATATCTTCTCTTTAGCCATCGGTGCACTTAATATTTTACGACAAAAGAACCTAATTATATATTCCTAAATAAGACAAAAGTAAAACAGATGAAAATTACAAATTAAAGTTAGTAAACGATTTTCTTTTGATGCAATTGATATTGATAAACTGAATGAGATAGATTTAAACCTTCTGATGTCTTCATGTCCAGTAATGTTGTTCAGAATTTTTTTTTGATTGCTATGTATTAGTTTTTGGTAAACTGTTTTGGCCCCTTTCATGGTGTCCATGTACTATACTGTTAAGAATTTTTTTGAGTGCTATGCCCCTTTCATGTTCTCCATAACTAATTCAACCAAACACAATATAACTACTTGAGATAATAAACACTTTATTTCAAATTAGAATGAAACAACATAATACTTGATGTTCAGCATGCGATATTCACCAAATCCTGTTAATGATTTTCATTTCTCTGAAAGCATATATTTTAGTTATTATCACTGGTAGTGTGTATTATTAACTTTGATCAAATCATATCAGATACTCTTGCAAATATTTTTAATTATATTACATAAGTGCCCTTCTACCAGAGTGGACATATCTATAGGTGAGTAAACTAATGACCAATTTGTATGAAATGAGCAACATGATACAGCTAATCATTTAGCACACGTTATGGATGTGGCCAGTAAATAGACTCAGTAAAGCACAACACAGAGACAATATCGTTCTCATTGACATCTTATATAATTCTAATTCATAAATAAAGTAAAGTGAATATAAATTACAAAGAACAGAAATATAGTTGAAATTTTCACAAATAGAAAGGCTAATTCCATATATATTTATCATAAATCTGTTAATGGATCTATTAGTATAAAAAAAAAACTATTAAAATTTAAAGAAAAGATATAAGATACCAGTATAATAGCATTGCCCACAAATCAACAAATTTTGAATAACATTCATGCAAGAGGGGTGGTGAATCAGCATAGGCTCCATTTTCAATATTCAAAGCTGAAAAGAAATAATATGAACAAAATCTTTTGTTGAGGGCATGCATTTTATTCTCAAAGTGAAATATCTTTTGTAAGAATTGTACAGAGTATATGTAGATTGAGGAATCAATCAACCAAATGACCTTTTGATTCAGTTGTAATATTGTTGCAGCTTACAAATTCCAACACAATTAGTCGTCATCAAATTGCTCATGTTGTGAAGGTTTGATACAACGATAATATGATATCATCCACAGAAATCTAATTTTGAAAAATAGAAATAGAATATTTAAAGATATAAACATAAGAACTCACTGTTCAGATTATCTTACAAAGGGTCGTTCTCTTTAGCATGATAGCAACTGTTCTTAGCTAAAGATAACAGATGAAACATCCATATAAGCTATTAAGCATTGATCATTTAGGACAGTATAAGATACCCACTATGAAAATGAAGGCTCAACCACATGAGTTATAGCAAGGCACAGAACCTGTTGCGAGGTGACGACAATAATCCCTGAGCTTTCATGGAACTGCAATCGACAATTGGAAAAAATCAATTAGAAGAAAATCAAAGACAAATTGAAAAATCCAACAAACATGAAAACCCCTAAAAGAGCCGAGGAAAAAAAATAGAACTTCAGTCTTTTTTTAGCCCCACCTCTTCTAATTCTAAGCACAACCATACTATGAAAGAAAGGTTTTATTATTTACAGTCATAACTTGACAAAAAAATAAAAAAAAGGCTTGACCCAGTGTGCATCTCCATCTAGATTTCTATAAATCAGTTTTCCTAAGAAAAATCAATTGGTAGTAACTAAGAAAACTGTTTATCATGATAACATGTAGAAAATAACAAAAAAATAAGCATCAGATTATGAGAAGCATCAGTCTTTCTTGGACTGCAGATTCTCCAAGCAGTAAAAGATGAACTTCATTCTTAGGCAGCAGTATTAAAAAACAACAAAGATTTTACTATTTACAGTCCTAACTTAAAATAGAACGCAAACCAAAATAAATGCCCAGCCCAAAGCAATTTTTGTAAACCATTTTTTCACCAATTATTTAAAAATTTGTAGAAATAAAGTCGCAAAAGAAATGAATAACAAATTGCAAGAATGAGTACCATTTAAGAACCTTTTCAAGTTGATCTTCCATATGAACATTGTGAAGACAGAGCAAATGGGCGATTAGAGCTATCTGAAAGACATTATTTAAGAAAGAATTGAGCATCAGATAAGGTACTCAGGTTTGTTTTAATTTAAATTGCATTGTACTAACCACAAATAATCGGCACTTAGCACCTTGATCTATGATTTGGCCATAAATACAAAATGGAATCAATAATAACACCTAATGACATTTGCTGTGAACAAACTGAATCCACATTCCTTGATAAATCTACCAATTAGAACCATAGAAGTTGAAATTGCAGTGCAAGAAATTTAGAAAAACTTGATAACCAAATAAAAGAATCTATTAACAGGGACAATAGAAAATGGATGCACCAATCAACCTTGGAAGGTATATACTCCAGAAGTTATTATAGTAAGCAATGATACAATGCAGTGGATATCAATTCGCAAGTTTAATACAACATTAAAAATTAAGGGAAATGATGAACCTCATTTTTACTGACCCCATTTTAGCCGATCAGCTTATGACCTGAACTCACATTAGAAACAATCAAGGGGGAAAAAAACCTGGACAAATTGAACAAAAGAGAATATTGAAACAGTAAATGTAAAAAAAAAAAAACCTGCATCGTGGAATAGACTATGAGCTGTTCTCCTCTTATCTCCTGACAAACTGGCCTGGCATTAGCACCATAAAAAAAAAAAAACACAAACAGAAATTAACTTAGAAACAAAACAAAAATGAACAAAGCATTAAAAATTTGAAGGAAAAATAAGGCAAAGTGAACTTGACCTCGCATCTGCCGAGAGACCAATAAACGGATTGCGATGAGCACTCCTCGTCTGAATCGGAAAGGGGAGGTTCGTGCCTTCACCGTCACGACCTCAAAATCCAACATCAACAGCCCGATCTTCTGTAACCATGTCAAACCCTAACCCTAAAGAAGGGAGAGGGGGGGGGGGAGGCAGTGGTATTCCCACTCTGATAGAGAAAGCCACAGAGAAGATGGCTGTTGGGTTGTACATCTACATCTCCGACCAAAACGGCCAGGTGATGGAAAGCGGAAGAGGGGTGGAGTTGCGAGAGAGAGGGAGAAGAGAGTTTGTACCGGTGCTCCTCCGTCCTGGCTGTGATCGGAGAAAATAAAAGAGAAAGCAGAGATGCAGGAGCGAGAGAGAGATGAAAAAAAGTGGCTCTTAGCTTCACTCTTTGTTCTTCAGACAGGAAAGGACAGGAAAGGTGTACTCCGTATGGTGCTCACATGGATACAAATCCTGTGCCGCGCGGCACAGGATGCAGCGCGCAAAAAGACAAAAAAAATAGCACCTCTTTCCCCAGTGCTTTGGACACGCATATATAGTAATATGGGGCAAATATGCACTTGCACATCACATGATATTTTTCAGAATTTGTACACATCATAGTCAATTCACCATTGAATATATAAAAGTCAATAATGAAAATACAACATACACCGTTTTAAAAATATATAACTTGTACATACATAATCATTCACCATTTAAAATAAATTCAACAATAAAAATACATCATGTGCCTTTCTAAAATCAGGAGATTTGTTAATCTTTTTTTCTTACAACAAATACATTTGTAAAATTTCTAAAGTACGAATAGGATGTGCAAATGTACTAAGTCAGATGGTGCATATTTGCATGAGGGTTTGAATTCTTTATTTGCTTCTGTATAATTAATAGCGTGAAATATATGGAGCAAAAAGTGGAAAAGAAATTAAACTTTGGACCCCGTAGAATATATCTGATTTGTGGTTAAAATTGAATTATATTTTGTGTTGAATAATTCATTTCACCAAATTCCTGGAAGCATTATGGAACCGCTTAGAGACCATTTTTAAAGGGAAGCTTCTTTGATATTACCAAATTTTTTATAAGCATACATGTTTCTGCTTAGTCTGCTCGAGTTGTTCATTATTACTGTGCATTTAGAAAATTCAACACGTAACTCATTATTTTATGCTAGTTTACAACTGAAACCACAGAATCCAAACCCTCAAGCAAATATGCACCATCTGACTGTATGCGTGCCCAAAGCACAGGGAGGGAATGACTACCTTTTTGTCTTTTTGCGCGCTGTATCCTGTGCCGCGCGGCACAGGATTTGGATCCGTGCTCACATGGGGAGAAAGGATGAGAGAGAGCGAAAGTAGCGATCAGAACTCTCCAGAAGGAATTAGATCCAACGTAGGAAATCAAAGCAATGGATCAGACGATCAGGATTTTGTGCGCTAAGATTGAACGGGCAGGATTGAAACACTGTCGGGAAAACTGTGGATTTACAGGCGCGCAGCCAACTGCGGATTCATGTATTGTCTTTTGATTTGATTAGTAGAAAGAAATTTATGACCACAACGCAATATATGTCAGAACAAGACAGCAAAAGCATTTGTGACCAAATTACCCTCATCTCCTTTCTATACTGACCAAATTTTATTTTTTTTTTTTACGCAAAAGCCCACATAACCTATTTCATTCGCCATTAAAAAATAGAGACATCTAGTCAAATAATACTACAAACCTGGGAGTCTTTTCTACAGTGTTTCTGGTGATGTCATGCTGATGTCATTGCATCTTTAGGTGAAACGATCTGTATCGTCGGATGAAAAAATCGCTCTCGATCTGTCCGTCGTCTACATCGATACTTCCGTCGCTTCTCTCTTCATTAATTTTTCTTTCTTTGTTTTTTTCCCTCCTTTCTCGGAGGTTTCTGTCTCCCATTTTTCTAGACAAAAAAAAAAGAGGAAGGCCTGGGTGACTGGGAGAGAGCAACGACGGAGACACAGCAGAGGAAGGGGTGATTGACGATTTCCTTGTGCAAAAGGGTAATTAGTGGCTTTCTCTTTAGGTTTTTTCAGGTGCACAAACAACTACAGAAGGAACGGTTAGAGGGATGGATGAGCTCCCTCTTCAGCGAACCTGCTTCTCGATATTTCTTCCATCGCTTTTCTGCACGAAGTCAAAAAGGAAAGCAGGAGAGAGAGAGGCCTCCATCGGTTCATCCTTCTCCTCTTCAACCCAGACCCTAGGGTTTTCGCTAGAATTTTTCCTTAACCTCGATTGCCCTTTGGTCTGGTCTGAACTTCTCCGAATCGATCTGCTATGTACTCTTCCTCCTTTTTGCATGGCATTCTATTTGGGATTTTGGCTGTATTGCAATTAATTAGCTTCGATTTTTCAGTTTTTCTAGGTTTTGGGCTGTTAATGTTCACTAATTTGGTCTCTTTTGCTTTGGTCAGCGTGCTCTTTCTGGTCAGCTGTACAGACGGATTCCTAGGGTTTTTTACAGATTTGTTCATCGTTTTTTCCTTCCTCATTATTTTTTCCTGTTAATATTCAACATTTTTTTAGCTTTTGATGTTGATGATTAATTTATTGGCTTTATTCTAGGAATTACTTTTTTGTTTCCATTTATCTATGTCTCCTGTTCAACGAGAATGCTGAGAAGGGTAAGACCAAGTGAGAAAATTTCAATTGCTATATTATTTCTTATAAAAATTTACCGCATCACAATTGCCTTAAAGTTTTTATGCAAATTATCTACTTCTTTCAGGGTGTACGACCTAGCACAGTTAGTTTGATGGTGCTATCTAATTGCAGCTCGGAGGTGGGGTTCATAAAACCAAAGAATTATTTTCTTGATAGTAGCTTCAGTCTATTCATCTCTTAGAACTAGGTAACTTTACTTTTAATTTGTTTTCCTCAATTTAATTATAGTTTAGTTTTTTTGCTAATTTACTTTTATTTGGTGATAGTTGGGAAATTAATTTAAGAATGCATCTTTTGAAATCATTGTACGAGTTGGGGTTGGTGTTGACAGAAGAGGCAAGTGTGTCAGAAGGCAATTGTCACAATTTTAACTCAAATTGGGAAATTAATGTCTATTCTTTTATAAGTAACGTAAAAACCTTTTATTGTTAGTTTATATGTGACATACACTAGCTACCAGCTGTCATAACTTGAATTGCTTTTTGTGCACCAGCCATAAATGAGTAGAAGGATTCCCTACAATTTTGGTCTTTGGTGCTGATAAGAAGAATCCATTCATCTATGAAGGTGCTTGGACTGCAGCAGCAATCGAGTCGTTTGCTTTGGAACAATTGGGAGCCAACACATGGCCTACTGAGGTTGTTGAGTTGACCGGCCGGTATCAATTTTCTCATTTATAATTTCAATGTGAAACCTGTTCAAACTATTAGTTTATACTGTTCTCATTTCTACTGTAATTGAATTCATTAGTGGAGTTTACCATCAACACTAGAAAATTGATACAAGTTACTGAGAAATGGCTTTCATAGACTACTAATAATGGTCTGGTGTTACTTATTATAATAAATGGTGTTGAAAATTTCATGATTAAAATGTACGTAGATATCTGGAGGGCATTTTTGGAATGGTCTATATTTTGGTTTTTTGTTGATTCATTTGCAAATTTCCCTCATATCTTTCATCTTATAGATGACCATTGTTTCATCTAATACTAAAAAATGTGTAGGGACATAGGTATGATGTTGGGATTCTTGCAACTACTAATGTAATTGATCAAATGTTGAGGTAAGAATGTCACTTCTAAACAATATAATATGCGACATAATGATTATATTTGAAGTGTAATTGATATGTTGATTTTCTCATGCTTATCCAGGACAATATGACATAGTCAGGTGAGATTGATCGATGAGATTTAACGTCCACCTGATGGGAGCCATGCACACCATCACCATTTGAAACGATTTCCTTGCTGCAATCATTGATACCAGTATTTCTCAGGAGCCCCCTCGATATAATAAGGTAGTCTTCTCTACTGCTCATAGCATCACTGTTTTCTGTGATTAGTGCGGCTTTTTTTTAGGTTTAGTAATGTTTTAGGTGCCTCTCCATGCACTGATTCTGTGTTTGTGTTTTTTATGTTTTTTGCGACGATATGAACTGCTCATTTTAATTATATGTTGGTAATAGAAGTATTCTTGCATTATAGAATGATTTGTTTTGTATAGTGAAAACAAACAACAAATTGATAGCTACTCAAACTAATAGCATATATGGAGAATAAGGTACTGTTTTTGTGTATTTCATTTTTGCTCTCATGTTCCATTTAATTTTGTACAGAACTACCGTAGATTGGGTACCAATAAGACCTACTATTCCTATTTTATGCAATATGGCTCCTTTTAATGTACTTACATGTATTTAGCATGCGCCTTCAGTTGACGTTTATACTGTTGTCAGATAGAACAAAGATAGAACAATAAACTATTTGAACAGTATAAATGAATTCAATTAGAACAAAGATAGTTTATAGTGTTGTCATATCTACTGTAATTGAATTCGATTAAAACTGACTTTCTTCCTCATTAGATAACATCTGATCTGCAGTACATTATCTAAAAATAGTATAAATGAATTCAATTAGTACAAACATGGTTTATATTGTTATCATTTCTACTGTGAATTCCTTTTAATATACTGGTAGCTTCCAGTTCACGTTTACAGTGCCAACAAAATAAATATTGAAATGTACCGAATAAATCAGAAAAGGTGTTTTTTTTTGTCCTTTTGTATATTAGGCATATTTCACTTTTGTTTTTTCCACAAATTTAGGTCGATCAAAAGAATTTGGAACAACGATTTAAGCAACCAAGATGGTGTCTACCTAATATACAAAAAGACAAAAAAATTGAATTTTTTTTACTCTGATTAGTATTTTTATTTTTGTCATATATAAGCTCGTAGTTCGAAGACAAATAATTTGATGGTTCATCATTTTCTTGGCATATTTTCAGGTATTGCACGAAGAGGGTCCTTGATGGAATTTCCGAGCAGTGGTACTGTGAAGATTGCACTGACCGTGAGCAAGAAACAAATGACCCAAAGGGAAAGGCCCCTTTACACAACCCTACTAACAACATAGCACAATTCACATCCATGCAACTAAATAAACCTGTTCACCTCCTCAGACAAAGAAAGTGAAATTTATCTCTGAGAGATAAATCACCTTCTTGAATAACCCAAAGTATTTTGCTAAAAAGTCTATAGGTACATTTCTACTTACTGGTAATTTTTTACTTTGGGTCAGGTCTATTTAAGTTCACATGATAATTTGTAATTTAAAAATTCCTGAATTATTTAGGATTTGGTTTGCTTTTGAATTTCCGGAATTGTAATGATAAGTATCATCAACAACAACAACAGCAACAACATAGTCTTTAGTCCCAAACAAGTTGGCGTAGACTATGACAGGTATTATTAAAGAAATAAAAAAAATATATAGAAAGACTGTGATGTTAAGTTCTGTTTGAACTATAGTAGTTTGACTACTTTTTTAAAAGTGGCATGTTGTTGCTCTATTATATGTAGTAATATAATATTATCTTATGTTTAATCATTATTTTTCATGTGTTACTTGAAAAAAGCTCGAGAAAAGACACCAAAGAAGCTTGAAGCGCGTGGCAGATCTTTTGGGTTCGGCTCGCCGTGACAAAAAGAAAGAAGTATTGCATATAGACAAGGGTACTTACTTTCTGTACCTTCAATTTTCATGAATGGGACAACTGAACCAGCAAATTAAACTTATTGTAATTAATCTTCTCATACCAAATTTGCTAACGGTGATAAGGACCCTCAATGTGACACTTCGACAGATAAAGAGGCAAGCCAAAGAAATAGAGAGCTTAAGCCTGAAAAAGAGAATTTCACTAACCTCCCTATGTCAGAGGTGGTTTGGAAGTAAGGATATTTCTTCCTCCTAAGATATTGTTTCATTTAGTTATAATTGATATTTAGCAAAACTGTTTATTCTGCTAATATTATCGTTATTTTGATTTAATATTTCAGGGGTTCAATCAATTACTATGAGCATGTAAGCCACAGTTATAGTGTGCAAGTGCACCTTCCAAAGAAGGCATCACAAAAAGTGGAAGATATTTCAAAGGAAATGCCTAAAAGAATTAATCTGAAAACGAAGCTTAGGTCAATGTTCTGGCCTGAGGCTTTTAAATTACAGCATCCTTCTCATGAGGATATTGGCCTCTGTTTCTTCTGCTCTGAGTCTGAAAGGTAATTTCATTAGAAAAAAAAAAAAGACAAAAGTAAGATAATTGGTCGGTAATTCTCATGTATTCTTGTATGTGCAGGCTTAAAGAGAAATTTCTTAGATTGGTTGAGAGGTTGTACAAATTTGATCAAGTACTGGTGGGTAGAATAGGCATCCTTGGGCTATACCTTTTTTCCTTCCCAAATACTTCCAAAGTATAACCAGTGTATGTTCTCTACAATTGTGAGCCTTCTTTTGGAAATATTTTATGGGCTTTAAGTTATTAATTACCATCACAAACTAAAATTTGCCTTTTAATTACCCACCGTGTACTGTTTTGTTCTGATATCTAAACCTCACGCGCGAAGCGCGTATAAAAAAGCTAGTTATAACAATGATCATAACACGCAATAGTCACTGGTTAAAGAGAGAACGATCAATTTTTTTCCCGCCTCAGAAAAAAATGCCAAACCAATATTATAACGAAACAAAGAAAATTAGAGATTGGCCTAATTTTTTTGGAGGCTTCTAATCATAAATACAAAGATTGATGTTAAAAAATTTCCCAAATTTCTATAGATACACTACTAGATTTGTTCCAACTTCAACCATTAATGGCGTATATTGTTAGAACAATTGTTTCAAAACACCGAACTGTGATTAAGAATAAAATCAAAATAAAATCATATTCAACTAATTTTTTAATAAATAAATAAGATAAAATAGATTGAAACAAGTTTACCGGGTGAATGAACCCTGTCCAAGATAACACGGATTGTATTTCTCTTTAGGATTACGTCCATGAAAGAAGATGATGGAATACTCCTTCCATATCCAACGATTATTCATCAGAAGAATCGGAGATAACATTGAAAAAATAGTATGGTGGAATTTTTTTTTTTTTTAAGACAAAGATAGTTAATTAGAGACTACCTAGACTAAAAAACAAAAAGAAACAAAGAACTAGCTAATAAGATGCAGAGAATTCAATTGTTTTCATCGGCAGAGAAGGGTATTATATAAAGAAGTTATTTTTTAATTGCTCTGTACCATCTCCGAAATGAGAGGCAATATATGGGATTAATTAGGAGAGTAGTTGGCAGATCATGCCAACTGTGCTTCCGAGTAAGTTGCCCATGCAATCGGTGCTTATATTGAAATAAATGGAAATAAATGGAAAGGTGCAAGTTAAAAATTGAAAAGGTTAGAGCACCGACATTATTAATAGGAAATAATCAAGGTATTGAGTAAATAAGATAATAATGATAAAATAGATAATAATGATAAAATGAATTTTGAGTTTTCTATAAATGGTCCAATTTATAAATCATCCTACAAAGATTCAAAAGTAAAATTTAAGCTTTGTTATAAATTCGATCATAATAACTACATCTGGTGAGGAAAAACTACTCAGTTTATGTTTAAAAAAAACATCCAGAGGATCCGGACCCAAGATTGGTGGGGGTACCCACACGAATACATGATGGAATAAACAATTACACAATTCGATTTGTTTGATTTTTTTTTTTTTTTACGTACAACAATGTTTATAAAATGAACAGTTTTAAAATTTTAATAAGGAAGCAAAAAAGACTTGCGTTTGTTTTAACCGAAAGTCCGAAACAAAAGCAGGCCCAAAAAGAATGAATTTGTTTTTTTCAGGGGTGATATACACCATTCAAGGTTTTCCCATCCAGCGTCATCCAACAGGCTGGACAGGCCAAAATAGCGTTTTTTCCACGTGCTGACGTCAGCAAAATTTTTTGACCAATTTTCGAAAATTTTTTGGCGTTGACATCATCAAATATGCTGATTTAAGGATTCAGTTAAATGTTTTAAGGGCTGAATTAAAGTGTATAAGTGTTCAGTTAGATGCACCGATAATTTGAAATTTTAGTGTTTTGTGTTCTGTTAAATACGTTAAGGGATGAACTTAAAGTATCTATGTGTTCAGTTAGTTGCAGCAGAAATTTGATTTCATAGTTTTTGTGTTCAATTAAACTAGTTAAATAAAAAAACAAAATGAACAGATGCAACAAACATAACGAACATTTACAATAACAATATGAACATTTGCAACAATAAACTGAACATATATACAAATTTTCTGAGTAAGAAATAAATGATCATATTCAACATACAAAGTGAAATAAATTATTGTTGCATCTAACTGAACACTTACACACTTTAATTCAACCCTTAAAATATTTAACTGAACCCTTAAATCAGCATATTTGATGACGTCAGCACCAAAAAAATTTCGAAAATTGACCAAAAATTTTTTTGCTGACGTCAGCACACGGAAAATCTGAGTTTGGATGGTGCTGAATAAGAAAACCATGGATGGTCAATACCAATTCTGTGCTTTTTTCATATGAAAATAAAAATAAACCGGGGTAGAATTTGCTTTTGTGTAGACCGGCCCATAATAATAAATCATAAGACTAATATAATCTGCGTGATTTTTTTGCGCGGATTTTAAAGCAACTTACGTAATTAAATCTCGCCCCTTTATCTTGATCAGCGATAATTAACTCTGCCCTTTAAATCTCGTCCTTTCTGTTAACTTTTATATCGTTAGTTTATAATGTTTGTAGAGCTATTTTCATATCAAGGCCTTCCTCTACGGTCCCATTTCTTTTTTTTTTCCTAGGTTTCTCCACTTTTGCTGGGTTGCTAGGGAATCGTATCCTCTGCTCACCTTAAAAAGGTGAGCAGAGTGCTCACCTCTCGTCTGGACGGTTGGATTATGATCCAACGGCGTGTACAGAGAGAGGAGTTTTCTCCACTAAAACCCATCCTGCCCAACTGCCCGATATCACGTTCCTCTTAATTTTTTATTTTTTTAATTAATAACTCTTCGTCTTCTCTTCCGAAGCATCCTTCTATCGCCAGCCATGGATATGAAGCGCTGAGGAGAAACGAATCCAAATATGGTGCTGCGCGGCCGCGCAGAAAATCGCTACCTCGTTCTCTCTCCAGTCTTGCCCGTCCTCTCCCCAGCCCTGCGCGAGTACTCTTCTTCCTTCGTCCATAGAAAATTGAAGAGGCTCTCCATGGTTTTCACGTTTCTCGACTGAAGTGCCTCCGTCTCCTCTTTTCTCTATGCGACCTCGTGCTCTCTCTCCATGGCTGAGATGAGTTTACCCATGAAGATCGAATCAGCTCCTGACCTCGATGGAGAAGCCTAAGAAGAAGGTTGCTTTGCTTCTGCCCCAACTGAAATGCCTGAAGGCCAACTGAAGTCCCCGTCGCCGCCCAGATACTTTTTTCTCCTAGAACAGGTTGTCTTTTTCTGATCTATTGCTTCTATCGGGTCAAACTGAAATTTGGGAATACCTTTTGAGATCACAAATTGAACTCGAAAAGGTTCTAATTTCGATTTTCTTTTTCTTAAGGTCTTTATTAAAATTTTCTGTAAATATGCTACTGGCAGTACCGGACTTTGCTTGACTGCATAATGCTTGATCGGACTTTGCTTGACTGCATAATGCTTGATCATTAGTTTGAATCTAGTATGATGGAGATAGAGTTCTTCAATTTTTGGCTATAAATCAACTGGTCATAATGGCAGAAACTGAGTATGGCACGCCTTATAGACTGGGACATGACGACAGCTTGATGAAGGCTTTAGGAGGGTTGTTGGTGATGCTTGACACTTCAATTCAAGGTGGGATTGAGCCTTGGCTGAAAGGCAGTGAGTGCCAGCACTCACATGGACTTGTTTCAAGCCGGGATTCTCCATAATTTTTGGTACCAACATGTTTCACAAGTTCTCAGTTTGGTTAGATTACAAAATAAGTCTGAGAGCTTACTCATTTTGGTAGACTGCTGTTATGGTGTCATTTTGTTACATTTTGATCAATCAATAGAGTTTGTGTAATAACTTTTGTGATATATAAATAATATTTATTGAACTATATGATTGGTGGCAACTTTGTTGCAATATTAGATAGGTAAGGCGCATTGGTACCAGTAGATAATGGTACCGGTGTGCAGGTTTAGTTCTCTTGTGTGGCTTATGAGCATTTATTTAATAAAATAAAAGTTTATACGGCCTTAATTGTGATGATGCTTGTTTATTGGCAATTGTGTGCCATTTTTATTTATTATTCTTTAATGGAAATGATAAATTTCCAAAGTACAACAAATTTAGATTTAGGCCGGTAAAAGACTGAAAAATACTGGCATGTACACAAATAAAAAAGTTGTAATAAACATTGATATCAAGTCAGCTTACTTGAAGCTTACAACAAGTGATACAAATTTATAATTTGTTGAAGCTTACAATATCTTACATTCTTATTAAGCAAAAACAAAGTGTATAATCAATCAAAAAAATGTAACAGCCAAGATGCTTGATATGTTGACATTCAGCGCATACGCCAAACACACTCACCATCTAATTAAAGCTCTAACATTCAACTCAGGAAACAAAACATTCAATCGGCAAATAAAATATAAGAGATACTAGAGATCTTTTAGCACATAGAAGAGTATACTGTGCAATCAAAACCACAGAAAAACTAATAATTTGCTTATTTGGTCCTCTCCAACTCAGGAATTGGCCAACTATTCCTCCGTGCCGTGTTGTCAGCTTGCTTGTAGTTTAATTTGCTCTTTTGATTCAACTTCTCTGAACTGTCCGACTTTCGGCTCTTTACAGAAACCACAATTAAGCATTGTTAGAATGCAACAATCAAGTCGTCGGAGTCGTCGGAGAGTCGCGCTTTCTCTTTCTCTCTCGAATGACAGTCTTCTCCGTCGAAGCCGTCGGATTTCTCCCTCGTCTTCTTTCTCTTTTTTAGTTTTTCTCTTTCTCTCTCTCATGGAAGCAGAAGCCATATGTTACGAGATATTATTTTTTTAAAAAACAATGAATCGGAGAAGAGGGGCAGTCGCGGGCAGGAATGAATAGGCGACATGTTCCAGCGATTTACTAATTCTTTACGCGCGTCGTTGGATTAGAATCCAAGGGTTCAAAAGAGAGGTAGGCACTCTGCGCAGAGGATACGATTCCGGGTTGCTAGCTATGTTAAGGGAATAAGCGACCATGATAAGGAAGACCACCACACTCCCTTTCCTCCTCTCCGTCTTCATCATCTCTCTTTGACCTCAGCCCTCTTCGAGCAGCAGCTCCATGGAAACTGGGCCCTGGACCATCTCCTGCGAGTCAATTTCAGTTTCCCCTCTCCATTGGTGAAGACGGCCTATTTCCCCTCAATTTCAGCTCCATAGAAAATGGGTCTATTTTCCTTGCAAGACTGAAGGTTTGAAACTTTGATTATGGAAAATATTTGTAACTTTCTTGAGACCTTTAATACACAATTGTCCTCGCGCAGCCAAATTTTCTAGCTGTTGTAGATTGCAGCTAATTTCTTCTTGGGTAATTCTAGATGAAATGAAATTTTCCATAGATGCTTTCACATAGAATTGTCACAATAGATAATTTTCCATAATAGTTGATGCCTTTGATTTACCTCAAAATGAATTACACATTTACACAGTAGAGGAATTACGAGGTGATTTCTCCGCATCGCTGCTGCAAAAGCACATATAATTTTCCATTTTCCTAATTATTTTTCATGTAATGGTGACAATTCTATTTACAATTTTTTTGTTCATTTGCCAACTCTTGAGATCCATTTTCGCTATATTTGAAAGCAAACTTTAATTTTCTAGCTCCTTTAGTCTAATTTCCTTGCTGCTTTAATTTTTTCTGTTGGAGGACAAATCCAAAGGAATGCTGTTGGCGAGATTGCTCGCGAATTCTATTTGAGGTCAGCACCAACACCTCTTCTCAATTTCTACCAGTTGAGTTGAGCGACCAAGAGCGCCTGTCCAAATTCTATTTGAGGTCAGCACCAACACCTCTTCTCAAATTCTATTTGGACGTTATCCATAGGAATCACATGGTCTTCATTTAATATTTTTTTCCCTCCATTTCAATCTGCCTTTAAATGTTTTTTGGAAGTTTAAGAGATATTACAAGTTATTCATTGTCTCATTGCATTAAATTATGATTAATTACATTTAAATTGCTACTTGATACAGAATGCTAACAGTTTTGTTACTTTGGTCTTAAAATTCGGCTAAATCTGGGTCCAAAACAAAAAATTCAGGAAATTGCAGAAAACTAAAACAAGTGTGAACTGTGAAGAGAGAGAAAAATCAAGGATTAAGCTTTGGCGGCAAAGATCGGAAGAAGTACGAATCCAAAGTGGCAATACAGGTTCTGAAATTTTTTATTTAATTATTTGGGTTTGGTCATATCATATGTGATTGATTTTGAAAAATTTAGGGTGTAACCTTGGTTAGATTAAAATTGGAGATCTAGAGCACTAACTAAATTTTTTTTTCTTTCCTTAAAATTGCAGAAAAGTCTGGATTTAGTGTGGACTTTGTAGAGATGAGGATACAATCACTAGATGTGATGATCAATATAATTGTGTTTCATAATACTAAGAAAAAAAGGTAAATCTTACTCACCATGTTAAAAAAAATTTGCACTAAAAAGATGGAAACTGCACAAAGCATAAATTTCTTCCCAATCTGTGTAAGAAAGAGATAAATTTCCATTTCCATTCTTTTATTCTTTGCATAATCATAACTTACTTTGAGAAATAAAAAACTTAGGTACACAAAAACCATCTGGTTGCAATACAGATTTGTTCTTTGTACACTTAATTTTTTCATGTTCATATAATCAAGTTACCACCATAATAAGGCTTTTAGTAAAAGATAAATGTTTATTTTCCTTTTCAATTTCATTACCACAATCATTTGTGCCACATTCGTCACATAAAATGATTATGCTGGTACTGAAATCTTAATGATTATGCAGTACGTTTCTAATATTTCTAATATCCAAACGTTTACTTGATTATTTTTCCTGGAAACTGGTGGTGCATGTATCTGGCAACCAATTTGCGCCATGGTTATCTGCAGCCAGACCCGCCGCAAATAAGCCGATTGAGTCGGTTTCCAAACAAATGAAGTTGTTAACATTGACTCAGATTTATTATAACAAGACAAAAAAGATCTCTCTTTTCGATCCTAGGCCAAAGAAAAGAGATGTCCATACCTCTCCTCTATTCTCTCATCTAGCAACGAGGTACTATTCTGATTGTAGCCTCTGTGAAGATAGGTCATGTGTTTAGCCTCTATAAATATAGATTTTTCATTATAGGGTTCTGTTCTTATTAAGGTTGCCTGTGGTATCAGTGAGGAGCCGACCCAATTATCTGTGTGGACAAGAAGCTAGGGGTAACAAGAAAAAATAAGACAGTATGGTCGAATGGATATTAGAAGTGCACTACAAATTTAAATTACTGGTAGAGACACTTTATATGACAACCTACATCGTAGACTGGTACCTCTCTCTAATGGAAGTACCATAAAGGAATCTGCACCCTGTCGGCGTATCTACAATGCTAATTTCTTGCAAGTATGAAGAACTTAAGTATCCTCAGGAATGCGACAACAATGACTCTTTTTCAAATTGCCCCGAGCGAGAGATGACAAATGGTCGCTGTTGGATTAGCTATGTGGGGGCCAGATGGGCTATCAAAATAAACCTACTAGTGTGGAAATGCTATGAATGCTATCAAAATACTTCAGATAATATATGGAAATTATTATTTGACCGATTGGATTTTAATCATCATGTGTTAATTTGACGGTTCGAGCAGATGATCTTTGTTGATCAACTGTATATAAGGCATTTATGCACATATTGGGTCTTGACTCTTGACTCATATAATTTCACCTTCATTCAAGATTTATTCGACCAAAAACTCTGGACACATTTATATAATTTATATATTATTGCCATATTACAATTTTGCCATTTGTTGAATTTATAGATTGCTTTATTAAATTGATTTAATTATGTAATTTTTATTATGTTTGTAGGATATGAATAGAAACAAAAAGATCCAAATTTTATCATAACTAAATAAGAAGCCATATATTAACATGAAAGTTAACAAAAAAAAGAAAAATTGTAAAGAGCAGATGATGCATAGAGTAAATAAATATTAAATATTAGCATATGCTAAATAAAAAAGAATGTTTGTGCCAATGTTGCATGGATCCAATTCTATGGAGCTATTTGATGTCAAACGAATAGTAATATTTCATTTTAAATAAATATATATAAATATTAGCAGACTCGCATAAAAAATTATATATATTTTTTTTACGCTCGATGTCCAACCCTAGTAAATAAATAAATAGCGTCAGTTCAGTGCAGGTTGGAATTTTCTAGAAGAGGAAACCCAGCTCTGAACGCAGCCTGGTTTTAGGGAAACGGTAATTAAAGTAAACAAAAAACATTGGGGTGAGAGAGGCTCGAACTCTCGACCTCAGGATTACTCAGTAGCTATGAGACCTACGCGCTAGCCAACTGCGCCACCACCCCTTGATGATGGATCGCGCATTATTATTTATTTGACAAAAGTTTAGGTTTTACCAACAAAGAACCAAACTAATTTCATTGCGTTATTATGATTATAAAAAGCTATGTGAATCATCCGGTCCCAAATCTTATATTCCATAAGGTGGTAAACTATTTTTTTTTTCATGTACAAATTGAGTGCAAAGTGCGCGGAATATTTTGATTGGTTTTGCACCTTATATATCCAACATGGTCCTTGAATTAGAAAATTGTAAAATTTGCTCCATTTTTTTTTAAACTCCAGGTGAAAGGATACAATTACATCCATCATTTTCTCGCAGCAGAGCTACAAAATATACTTCAGTACTCCTTTCAAAAAAAATGGCAACCATATATACTTGATTATCTCCCTCTACCCTCCCTTACCTACTTGATTTGCTTTTGAAACTGATAAAGACCTAGACATGGCAGGCAGTCCTGTACTTTCTCCTCTTTCTTGTGGGCCCCGCTCTCTTCTTGCTTGCTCAGACCTCCTTGCCTCTTCGGTTACTGTTCTACTAATATTCAAAGCATTGCTTGTAGCCGATCTTTCCTGTTCTACAAAGAGTAATTGGACAATTGTACGGAGCGGCATTCGGTCGTTACAGATGGCCTCTGCACGGGTCTCAGGTGAAAGTTTCCGGCAGTCAATCATTCGGCAAAGCTGCTTTCGTTCTACTTTACTAACCTCTGCATGCTCCTAAATAAAATAAAAAATTGAAAAAAAATTAGCATGAATTTCTAACCTCTGCAGAGCTGTTTTTTCCCTCTTTGTTTGGACTAGGACAACTTATGAAGCAAACAAACTTAATAATGACATGATGACAATACTAGGCCCAGATCTAGTTCAAATACTTGGTATGTACAGAGTATGATCCTATGGTACAGTGAACAAGATTAGCTTATCTTATCCAAGCTTTGTCATTCTCAACTCTTAAACAATAAAATATATCAATTTTTCATGTGCTCATCTCTATGTAATTCATCAGGCATGCAAACAAAATATTCTTATGCATATTGTCAAGCAATAGCAGAACACTTTTGCATTTCAGCATTTTGCAAAGAAGCAGGATTTTAATGATTTATTTTTGTACCGGTAAATAATATATGCAAATATATTACCTTGAGGAAGGTATCAATAGCTCTATACAGCCCATCATGCTGCTTCCTTGCAATTTCTGGTAAAGCCTCAGCCAGATCAGTAAACCTTGACACTGACAAATCCAAATTGCTTCTTGCCACTATCTCTAAGAATGCATCGAAAAGAGTTGCCACCCGTTCCATCGCAGCTCCCATCTGCTGTGCTTCAGCTGGATCCGATGGCCGACGTCTAAACTGTCCTAGGAAGCCTTCAAGGACTGCCTCTGTTACACCCAAATCGTAAGTTGTTGGATCAGATTGTGATGGAATAAGTAAGTCCTTTTCACTTGCTTCATGAAGTTGCCTTCCTGACTGTTTTATCAGTTCAGCTTTAGTTGAAGAAGAGGCTCCTGTTTGAATTGATATGAGTGGATACAAATATAAACTAAATTAGTCATTCCAAAATGACAGGTTAGTATGAGTCTTAATCAGACCAAATTATTCTGAAAAGTTAAACTATAAATGAAAACATTATGAGGTTTTAACTGGTTAAAACAAAATAAAAACCAGATGCACTTTTGATACCTCATATATACTCTTTGTGTACATATGTGTGTGTGTATGACAAAATTATAAATTTTGTGAATTTTAACGAATAATTTACCTATATAATTAGCAACTCTTAGTAGCCTCAATAGAAACCTGCAAGTGACTGAACCAGGTTCAGGTGGTAACATAGTAACAATCGACTCAAGTATCCTCCTCTGCTTGACCAGTGTCTCTTCAGGTTCAGGTTCGGGTCGGGATCCATCAGTATAAAGCGGATCGGGCAGGTGCTTGCATGCATAGACATGAAGTGCCTCTCCTATCAATGCCGGTGGGTGAGTCTTGGTGGATCGAACAGTGTACATTATCGACCGAAATAGGTCAAGGTCGAGGTCTGAGATGTCTTCAGTCCACCAATCCTTGGGTACTGAATTGTGTTGTTTCTTGGTATAGCCTGGCCTAGTGTACGTGTATGACCAAGTTACCTACATTAGGCATATATGTTTTGAGAATTTACCTATAAAGACTGCTGACTTATACCAGGAAATGGTATATAGGAAGTTTTGTAAGTCCTTAAGCTGTCTATTAATCAAATGCAAGCTGCTGGTGTCTTGACTAACCTGAGATGTATGCGCCAATATTTTTTCTACAATTGAATCCATGCAGGGTTGCACAATGCGGTTCTCAGCCCAACCTGATAATTCCCAGGCAGACTGCAGTGCCACAATTGAATCCCGCCATCCCTGAAGAATGCAGGACTCGAAAAAGCTCTCTAGTTTATTTACCAAATTCCCCTTGCAAACCGACTCGGTCATCTTCAGATACCTGGCCGCCAGAATGGCTGGTACAAAATTGTGCGCACTAATATTGATGGAGATACCATAACAGAACTTGGCACATAGCTCAAAGGCCTGCTGACCTCCAGGGATGTCATCGAGAGAGAGGCTAAATGGCATGGCCCTGTCGTCAGTGGGGGAGGAAGGGGAGGAGCAGATTTGTTGCAGAAGACCACATTTGAGGAGGAGAGGGAACTACATTTTATAGATGTAATAAAAGGCCTGAAATCAAGAGGTTGCACTAACTGACTGAAAGTTGAAAATTGTTACAAAGCAAAAAATATAAAGTTCCAGTTCTCTCTTCAGTTTTGAACTTTGACTTATATATTAGATTTTTGGGTAGAAAGCTGTATGGTGAACTCCAGTTGAACATAAGTGACATATTTACAGGACTAGGCTGAAACAATTTGGGGAATTCCAATTGAAAATGAACTGTGATTACTTTGAAATGTACACTAGCCGTTCATGTCACAAGTATTTCATGCAGGGCTGATAACAAATTAAAAATCACCACCTTCACACAATTAAGTAATTAGTATTCAACAGAAGAACTAAATCCATAATATGAGAAGTATAATTTATTAATTCATTTGATAATTTTAGTTCGACATTATGAATAATGCTTCTTTCTCAATCAATTGCTAATTTTGAAATAAATTTAGTTTAGACTTCTGAATATCATTTGTATGATTGTACAAGAGTAATGATTGCATTAAGCTATTTTGCATTGTCACTCCATACTCCATACGAAAACATATATGACTAATTGAACTAATAAGTATTTTTTTTTTAAAAAAAAAACTGAAAGTCATATTACTATAAGTTATATTAAATGGTCTTGTGACCATTATAGCTGCAATAATCATGAATTGTAGTTAGTACTAGGTACTAGTATCATGCCACATTATTGATGCTCTTTGAGCTATTAATTATTTTAATCAGCATAATATTATTCTTTTAACTTTAGTAATCACGTCTCATGATTACAAACATAAGTATCACTTTGTGTTTTAATTAAAATTATTAGTCCCTGGTGTTGATCCCAAAACTAGCCAATGCATGTGGAGTACTGATTGAAGTTTGATTACACCATAAGTCATGACTAATTAAAGCTATGTAAAGTGGTAAATAACTAGATTTATAGCAATCATTAGATTCCATAAATTATCAAAAGAAGGTTACCAGTATGGTTTGGTAATGGCCTAGGGTCAGGTTGAGTTGGTCAACCGTAGCTGGAATAATATAGTACATTCTGCAACTCTTCTGTAAGCTTAGGTTTGATGAGATCAGAGAAATTTGAATACGGTTTTGACTGTCACACTTAATTATAAAACGAAAAGAATGGAAAAAGATGGTAGGCTAAAGAAAGGAGTTGGGAGGGAGCTCTCTTTTCCCTCAAATTTATTTCTCAATCTTTAATTTAGTCAGAACAGTAGCTTCAAACTTTTGATCAGCAAGCATCTTTTATGATGCCACGCTTCTACAAAGTTGACCATTAAAGTAGAGGCCTTTTTGGATAATGTTATCAATGAAATCGTGATATTCCTTTATGATTAGCCACTATATTATGTGATTGATGATTAGTTTTTTTATAATGTGATTGTATTGTACTTACAAGATACGCTTTAGAGACTTTAGCTCCTGTAGTATTACATAGTATTGATATATGAGTTTTGTTATGATTGGTAGCTTTACTTTTCAGTAAAGCGTTAAATATTGCAGCCTTCACGTTCTGAGTTTTCATCAATATATGCCTATGAAAAAAAAAAAAAAATACTTGACTTGAATTTTAATCAGGTCATTGTGACTTAAGAAACTATGAATGTTGTAAATTAACAAACAAATGCAATGTTGCAGATTAAAAGAGAAAATTGTTAGTTTGAGGTCAAATGGTTTAATTCAATTCAATTTTAATTTCTTACGGATTAATTTAGTATTTTTTTCTGCCATTTACTTACTACAACAATACATATTTCTTTTTTTTTCTTTTTTTTTTTTTGAAGGCCGGCTGGCAACGAACAATACATATTTCTTAAAAAAATAGTTTTTACCTTGTGCAAATGATACTTGGTGTTGTTAATATGTATGATGATGTCAGTAGGCACTTCTGATAAAACAGACCTGCAGAAAAGCAGCAGAATATGACTTCAGTTGAAGTTCCCGGAAATGATTATCGTGTATGACAACTCATGCAAATTAGTTCATGCATTTATTTTTTATTCAACATTCAACTACAAACAGAGTTATGTACTTCTGTATTATAATGTTTGATCTAATTGATAAATATGCAAAATCTTTGATTTATGAAGTTTGCAAAAAAATTTATGTACTTTGCTTTAATAATTTTTTGGGGCCCAAGACTACTTTCACAAATAAAAAAATAGAAAAAAGCCATGTATTATGATATGTTTTGTTCAAGAATATTCAAATCTCTGATTTTCATGGGAATAGAACTATCCAAATGCAACAGATTGCCACAGTTTTGGTTCTTTTCTTATTTTGAGATCAATATGTTTCTCTTTCGATCATACTTACAAACCTGATAGCTTCCTCTGTGTAGAAAATGTCCGGTTTCGATCCAAGTTTCATATACTTCATCACTGAGTTTTGCTCCTTGCCTTACTACTAACATCAGACCCTCCTTGATTTTACTTTCCTTCTTTGAATTAAAAATTTCTTTCTTCTCTTATCTCCCTCAAAATCTACGATGAAGAACGATAAGTTGGGTTTAGTGCATCCTCTTTGAAAGCACCCCTATTCAATTGTTCCAATAAACGTAACCCACTTCAACATCTATTCTTTTGTGAGGAATTAAATGTGTCAGAAACTAGTAGTTAGTGATATTGTCGATTTGTCATTTTAAAAGGGTCAACTTCTTGTTCTTTTTCATTTTTCTTCAGAAAAATGCCAAAATATCTACTGTACCCGCCAGAATAAGAAGCATCAGTTGTACACTCACTTACTCTACCTATGCCTAATGGTAGAAAAAAAAATATCGCACATGCCTCCTCTGGGCACCCTGTTTTAAAATTATTTAGGGGTATTTTTGAACTTTAGGTAATTATAAAGAAATACGAGAAAGAATGGTTATATGTGATAAATAATTGCACTATGTTAGAGGAACATATCAAAAACTATATCAAAATGCAAATATCTTAGTAAAAAGTTAATATATTGAAAACCAAATAAATCTGATATGTCGTATGTGTAGTTACTAGTTATTTGATATTTCTTGTTCATTGTACAAATCAAATGCACTTTTGGTTTTGCCAGACATTATTTGGAGTTAAATATAATCACAATCAATTCTACTTTTTGGCAATTCAAATTGCAAAATAACTTATTTTGTTTTGTTAAGCATGCGTAAGTAAATTGATAGTGATTTAACATTAAACGAAAGTAAGATAATTCAAAATAAAATTAAAAATAATTCCCATAGATGCATTGACACTTGTATACTACTTGACTTACAAAACGTAAAATGATATATTTTTGTTTAATATTGCTTTGCTTACACCATAAAAAAATCAATTCGATTTTTAGTATCTTGTTTTATTCTTATTCATTTGTTGCTCATGAAGGCCTTTTTTCTATCTCGCTAGCTGACCCTATCTTCATTAGGGCTACAGATGCTTAACTCAAAAAAGCATGTGGGGCATGAGACAGATAAAAAGCTGAAAAGGAGGCCTCAACTTTTATGTAGGTAATGGTGGGAACTCAAAAAATAATATATTTAAAAAAAAATTGAGAGAGGAGACAGAGTGAATGAAGCACCAGAATCAAAACGGAGTCTGGGAGATAGGACCACATCTCCTGTTGTGTTGAAGTGATTGCTTCACTATTACCTCTACATTTGGCATGAATCATTATCAGGTGAATTAGAGGTATGAATCTTAATAACGGCACATTAAATTTTAAAGGGGGGACAGCAAAAGAACTAGATTTTCAATTTTCTTTCTAAAAAGGAAAAAAATTAATTTCAAATTCAATAGTCAACCTAATTTTATGTGCAAAGTTTATTTTTGGTATTTAACAACTATTCGCATACATGCAAAACACACTTACCTTAATTATTCTAGATTATTATTATTAGTTTTGCATCTGTATTTAGTGCATATCTATTGGCAAATTTTTTATTAATTTAAATTAGTAAGGAATCTTTTAGTTATTAAAAAAAAGCATAAGCAGATTTTGTATCATACATCATATATGTGATAATAGGTCTAAAAATAATTTTCTATTAATTTAGGATCATAGTGGATGAAAAAATCTTATTCAATTAATAATTAATTAATAATATACAACAAGTATGAATAAAAGTAGGTTTAAAATGAATGGAAAACTACTTTTGAATCATATTGTATGAAAAAAATATAATACATTACAAATAATAAAACTACCCCAAGTAATGAATAATTATATTTTTTATTTGGCGTATATAATTCGTTTGAAAATATTGATTTGTCTCTTTTATTGAATTCATACGTTAGTATGTATTTTTTTCTAAAAAAAAGAAAAGGTGAAATTAACATATCAAACCATAGAGAACTGGTCGTTAGTCTAGTGGAAATGACTGCGTACCTTCACTTGAGATCGCTGGTTTAAATCTCGGCTGAATGATTCATTATAGATATGTAATTTGCTAATTGTTGAGCAAGGTTACATTTGTGGTGCCACAAATGCCACACTTAGTTTTTTATTTAAAGTTTTAAAAATTTAAAATATAATCATCCGATCCTAAAATAAAGTGTGGCACCGGAATATTACTCTATATGAACATTTTTGTTCAAGGGAGGAAAAACATTTTGAAAACATATAGTGTCGTTTGGGATGGTTAGGAATAGGATAGGAATAGCATAAATTTAGAAAAAAACACTATTCACAGAAATTGGAGGAATTGGCTATTTCGGGAATTAGAAATGTTGTTTGGATGGTGAGTTTAGGAATAACGTTGGGAAGTGTGAAAAAGTAGAGAGAAAAGTGTTGTTGGGAAGAGTGTTATTGAAAATTGTGTTAGGAATTGAATTTGCTATTCCAAAACCGTTTGGATGAAAAATTCAGAAATTGGCTATTCATGAATTGGCTATTTCTAGGAATTGGTATATTCCACTCATCCCAAACGAGCCCAAAACTAATGCAACGACGATCTGGTTTTTTGTTGTTTCGAGAGATGCAGATAATCTATTATTACGGATATTCAGATGAAATCCATTATACCAATTTAGATGTTATGTCTCATCACAACGACTCGGCGATATAAAATTGTATTTTATAAACAATAGGGTCCTTTTCTGAGACAGATGCGGGCAAACTGTTAGAATGGTGTGCTGAGTCGCTAACACTTTGTTCCAAAATAATATCTAGTTATCTAATCTGCACATTTTGGTTATCCCTGTTCATCTATCTAATCTGCACAATTTTGTCATCCTTCTTCTACAATTCTGCAATAAACTAGCTGGTTGATGTACACAATCTAATGAGGCTCCTGATTATGTTCATAGCTGGTTATTATGAACGTGTCACAGGACTACTCGGATTAATGAGGCTCCTAATCAGATATATATTTAATTAGTCATTTTTGCTGTTTATGTTCATAGCGTTCTCAGCCTGACCTCATCCCCACTCAGGTTAATGGATCACTTGTCCATGTAGGTCCTATATTTTGGGTGAGGTCTGACCGTGACGTATGATCCGACAATATGCAACCTAGACCATTTCCTTGGTTATCCAAATCAATTAAAAATCTACAATTGAGAAAGTTTATTGATCTGTGAAAGCAAAAATTCATCCACAATTCCACGTATTGAGTTTGAAGTATGTCCGGTTCCGCTTAATTGAAGAGGTGCAGAAAATAGAGATTATAGGATAAATAAAGAAAAATATTGAACCGCATAATAAAAAAAAGGTAATGATTGATGTTTATTGACAATCCTTATAATCTTATGGAAGAAATTCACTGTTAAATTTGTTAATGACACATTATGATAAAACTAGCTATTTTACACATTGATCAGAAAATACAAATTTTACGTAGAATTTGTGGACATCAACAATTGATTGCAATTACTTATGTCTGTCGTTCTTTCCATGTATCATCTTTTATCAAATTACATTCAAATGTTATATTAAGTTTTTCTTGTGATGTGGAACAAAGTTCATTATTTGACACTGTTTTTATAAGTTGATCCCTTTAGAATTTATGAATTGTAAGCTATAGGATTGTGCATGCAGAAATAACAGAGGATATGCACAAACAACATGATCCATGCTGTAAATAAAGCATGTTGGCCACACTTGAGACAAAGGTAATCTGGACTAATTACTAAATTATGTGAATCTTTTGAGGAAGCAAAAATCTAAAAAAAAAAAAAAGAATTTGCAACAAGTGATAAGAAATCCCGTAAATTCTTTTAATGTTATTGTCTAAATTGGAAAGTCGTATGCTCGGTTTGCTTTTCCTCCATTTTGTATTGAGGATTTGTGCAATAAGCAAAGTACAATTATAAATAAAGGCATAGTTCATTGTGTAATTTTTGTTATTTAAATAGTTAACTTCTTGTTAAGGAGAGATAAAGAACACAAGGAGAATCAATTTTTTCTGATAACACCAAAATCCTTGGTTATCAAATGAGAGAAAACAAACGGTTGTACTCATACTATTAATTGGCTTGGCTGTAACATTTTACTGAACTAATGTGACACCAAAAATTAAGTACGTTGCAAAATTAATTATGTGGGTTAAATTTTTTGCTTGTGCCACCTAAGTACTTGAAAAATCGATGAGAAATAAAGTGGTTAATTCTAGCCATATCCACCCCCCCCCCCCCCCCCCCCCCCCCAACCAGAAAAAAAAAAAAAGAAAACCTCAATTGCACTATTAATAAAAGATCACCAAAGGATGCGAACTCAGAAGGCTTACAGGCGATATTGGAAGACATATGGGACCTCCAGCAATATTTGTCATGGGAAAGACCATCACTTACCAAATTCCTACTTTTAAGTGTAAAGTTGCAACTCGTACCCTCATTTTTCAATTATTTAAATCACATTTCCAATTTGATATTTTTTTTCTTTTCCATCTAGATTATTTTCAATTAGATGATTATGCTAACTGTTATAAAAATCATCCTTGACAATATTGCCAAGTTTATTCAAGTGGAAAAATTCAAACAGTTAATGTTAGTTTACAGAACCATGCATTGTTTAATGTGGATTATGTGCTATGATCTTACCACTTAAAATTTTTTTAGTTCTATATTTATATACATGACCACTGATAGTTCAGATCATTCCATCATGAGCTATAAAATATCCATGAAATATAATCATCATTTGTATGTAAAGCGAAATGTAAATCACATATATTTGATTCAGATTACTAAATTTAAATTTATTTTCGATAATGTCACGTTTGTTAGTTGAATTTCTAGCTTCCCTAATTTATGGAGCTGATAATATGAAAAATATTTATCAACTCGTTGTGTCAGTCTGAAACGACCGTCTATCCAGATAATGTCTACAACAGAGATATGTTTCTAGTTCTAGTTGACATGAAGTGTAACACCAGAATGACTCATTACACGTATATGTTTCATCCAAAAAATGTACCGTATAGCCATCAGTTGTGCGTTAGAAAAGGCGGCACTAAAACAACTATACATAATTCAGATAGAACAGTAGAGTACTGACCTTAAGCTATCATCTCCAACGAGTAGTAGCTATCATAGTTCTTTATTCCTCTAATTTCTCAAGCAATCAATCAATCTGGCTTACTGAACGAAGAAAAGCAGTGGCGCATTTTAGAATAATATAAATTACAAGGGTGCGAGTAATAGCTAGGAAAATGATCAATGCAAACCACATGCAAATAGGACATGGATTATGACAAAATATATAGGTAGCTATTCTCATTATGATAATATAAAGGTATAACTATTGTTATCGTGGTTGTTGTCATCATTGTTCTTGTTATTAATTATGTTTTCTGTTTTAGCTTTTCTTTTCTCTCTTTTTTTTTCCTTTCATTTTTTTTTTTATTTTGGAAGAATAGTCTGGATCCTGCATTTTTGTAAGCCTCAGTAATCCTTTTCTCCTACCGGATTATACACATGCTACTTTATATCAATATGAAGCACTCTGTAAAATTATATCTCGAGTTACAATGATCAATTGACATAATTATTGTCATTGTCGCCACAAATACTACATTTTAAGGAGGCTGAGGGGGTAGCATCAAGTTCATACGATAATTGCTTTTAAGTGAATATAATATAAGTTTTTCTGAGGGCTTAATTCAATATCTAAGCATTTTATGATAGAAGATTTTTCTTTTATGATAACTAAGTAGTTATTATTACTACAAGAAAAAAAAAGATAAGAAGTTATAATTAGCATGAAATTAACAACATAATTTGTAACCCAAAAGTCTTCAGAAAAAGAAATAAAGAAGATTTTATGCATCGGAAATTTTCTAATTTCAAATCCTATTGCAGATACAATTCATAATGGTTTGTAAACAAATAATGTACTTGCAAAATATTACTTGTTAATTAAAGACAAGAGGAGAAGAAAAAAGATTAGAGTAGGATTCTAGTGCTACAAGTTTTTAGTGCCACTATTTAAAAGTAAATCAAGAAATCTTTGCATCAAACATCTACCTCAACACAAAGATAAACTATGCCACTATTAATGTAAACCAAGTGATTTCCATGAGTGTTTTGTGTGTAAGTGTGTGTGTGTGTGTACGGGAGAGAGAGATTTCTGGACATAGGAGGGGATGTTTACCTCGTTCAATGCAGATCCTTGATCTGTCGCCTCTCTCCTAAGCCTGGTCTGGAGAACTCAACTTGTTTATGGAGATTGGAGATATATTTGTATCTCTTTCTCTCTCTATGTATCTGTCTCCAACTGAAGGAAAAAGCGAGAGTATATATTCCCTAGCTTACACGCTCAACCACCTTAAACACAAGGGGAGGAGAGAGCTTTTGTGGAGATTCAGTTTTTTCTACAACCATTCATATATACATTTAAAGGAGGTAAAAGGGGATACAAGCAATCAGGAGATTCTAATTGGGGACAAGTACAGGATTGGTAAATAAGTATTGAAATTAATGGCAACTAAAACGGCAACACAACCAACAAGATCTAGTATCTACTCGTTGCCACAGTCAAGATAGCAATGTAGTACTGGCATCTTCTAGTCAAGAGGATGACATAAAAAATGAACTTGACAAAAGAAAAACGAAAAAGGGACTTGATTATGTATGACCTTTTCTATATTGTAAATGATGTCACTCTATGGTTAGCCTCTATGTCTAGAAAGATAATTTCTGATGAGAGAAATAGCAGAATTTTACCATTTGGTTATTATCAATAATGTACTTTTGTCTTCTCTGGTCTCTCTGTATCTTTTCTCTGTTTTTGGGTAGCTAATTTTCTTCTTTCTTTTTGTCATTGGAAATTTTCTGAGAACAATAATTATAAAAGATGTATTGGTACGTATGGACCAAAAATTATGGTCCATGTCTGTCATGTTCTGCTTTCTGACAGAACCAAAATGGCACCAAAATTTATTACCGTCTTTCCTGTTATGTGTTGCCATCAATATCAGGTGTTACTATACTAATTGTCACTGATTTATATTTAGTGGGCCAATCGTGGGTCTCTTTTGCGGCAACCTTTACCATAAGATTACTAAAATTTTGTTTTAATCATGATTTGTTACTGATTCATTCAAATGTTGAATATTGTTTTGGAATAGTTGCTAATTCAGATTAACACTATTCTTTGTCAATTCAAATATAGTTGTTGTAGTTTAAGCTTCAAAATAATGAGAAATGTGCTTCAACGCTGAAAATTGTTAAATGGTTTATATTGATTCGTAAAGTACAGGACAACTAAAGACAAGGCAGGTTTTTATTTGTTTTGATTTTCTTTTCTTTTTTGTAAACTCGACAGTCTCTGTCCAGCATATCTAAAAAAAAAAACTAAAGACAAGGCAAGTAGGCAACTTCCTCCTCAGAGGCTCAGATAGATAAGACTAAAAGAAATGTATAGGCTTCTTCTTAATAGAATTCACACACTCGTACAAAAAAGACATCTCTCTCCAAAATTTAATTAGAAACTTTATTTCTTGGACATTAAAATCATTTCTCCAAAATTTTTTGTAATCATTGTTAGCTACAGAAAAATTATGCATATCTGGTTGCCTTTGAGTTCTATTTTAATAACAGGATGCAGTACAGACGATAAAAGAGAAATGAAGGAAACTTTTAAAAGAACAAAATGATATAAACAAATAACCAAACATGAAGAAAGGAGGCTGTGGTGACTTTTATCTTAACTGCACAGGAAAACAACCTTGCTACTCCCTAGGTTTTACAACCTTGGACAGAATTTCAACCCAACTGAACTTCTTGTAGAAAGGGATTGGAGGAGAGGTTATTTTGACTTGTCTTTGATCAGAATTAAAGTAAGATAGAATTTTGATTTCAGAAATAGTCATTGGCACACATTATTTCGGTTCTAGAATGTTCTTCTTTTTGTTAACAAAACGGATGTTGGTCCAATTAGCCAATTAGAAACGCACCATTGCAATAAATGCATGATGGCTATATTCACTGATTTAAGTCTTTTTTGTTTGTTTTCTCAATTTGGTTCACTGGTTTGGGTGTAAATGTGAATTTGTACAACAATATATAACCAATGTGCATACTAAGTAAAAATAAATAAGATGATTCTAAACTAACAGTTCGCCAGAGAAATCTGTTTAATTTCCTTGCCTAACAATAACAACAAATGAACTCATAGGAGGTTGAAAAGAAAAGGAACTTGATCAAAAGTACGTGAATGATAAATATTTGCTCTCTGCAGTGTTTGTGTTGTTCCAGTTGGAATAACGATGAACTCAAAAAAACAGAACAATGACCAGTACGGTTGTATCCAATAAAAAGAGAAAATACTGGAAATTTTGAAAAATATCAGATTTCAATTGTTGATCGGTATTAGTTCCTGTACGTTATTCAAAATATTGGTTCTCTAATCCATATAAAATAGTGCTAACATACAAATATATCTTATGAATTTGTGTTAAATTTGTGGTGGATTAGTTTTTCTATATGAGATTTTTTTTTTTTTAGCCTTTTCCTATCCCCACACTATTCTCCTTATTTCTCTCCTTTGATCATATCTCATTAGATGAATGGGTGAAAAAAACAAACTCGAATTTGGTGGTTATTTTGACAGAAAGTCACAGGATGCATCGTTTGCTTCCATTGGGGGACCGGACCAACATCGTTGAAATCTGGCATGGTAGTTTTTTTATGATAAATAGTTTGAACAAAGTAGGCAATCATAAAAGCATTGAAAGGCCGAAAGGATATCTACAATCTCCTAAGCATACCAAACCCCACCTCCCACATCCTTGCTTCATGTTGGCTCTATGATTGAGTACTTAAAGGCATTGACATACGCCATACAAAGAAAAGAAGAGAGGAATAGTGGGATGAAAAGTAGTACTAGAGACACTTGGTCTAAAATACTGTCTGAATAACACAAATTTATTCAAGAATTTACAGATCTGTGGTTGGTTTTTGTCATTATGAACATGGACGGACCACCGATGCATAACACAAATAACAAAAGTAATTTGCATATTGCAAAAGTCACACATACATTAAATGCCCGTTGTTGCTAGCAACATCGATCTGCTAATTCCAAACATTATCTATATCGTATCGCTAATTACGACAATACAAATGTAAGCTTAAATGTAAAAGTCACCTCATTTTTTTTTTTAAAAAAAAGAAAGGTGTACTGTTCTGTAGAAAAGATATTCAACATAGAAAATTCTAAAATTGTATTTGGTTTGATTGAGGTAAGTGTAGGAAAAAAAAACTCTTATCGATCGGAGAGAAAGTTAGTAAAAAAAAGTCTTTACAAAAAAATTTTTTAATCTAAAATAAATAGTTGCAAGAGCTTTTCTAAGATGAAAGCCTTATTCCATCTTTTTTCCCTTTTTATTTGAATGGTTTTTCGGAATAATGATTTTTTTTCAAAAAGAATCCTTATTCTTATGCATCCAAACACCTCATAACCGTCCTCTTGAAAAGCACGAGAAATTAAAATGCTCGACAGAAATCCTAGGATAGAGTATTATTCTTGGTGCTAGACACCAGATGCTTCGTCAATAACAGTAGAGATGCGCGCGACTTCAAGAAAAGTTGTATAAATCCGACTCTAGACAACACAAAAGTGTGATTGATACATAATTTTTTTAAGTTCTGATTCTTACAAATTTTTTTACAATTTAATTATTATTAAATAGCCTATTCCCGACAAGTATACCTTTCATGTGGATATTTTCAAAGTAAAAAGTCGTACCGCCGGTACCGGGCCAGTAACATTCGTCGTTACTCGTTAGGGTACATAAACTGTTAATCATAAACCTAGTCTACACCAGCTCAGTTTTTGTTGCCTCTTGTTTCTAGTATTCCACTAGAATCCAGTATATATTCCCATCTAAATCTTTCATGCTTCCTTGTGTGAGCTCAGGTTCAGACACGTGCCACATAGTGGGCCGCACATCGTGTCACGACTCACAAGCTGGAGACATGGGATGCCAGATGGATTCTCTCTTGCTTGATTCTGTCCCCTTGATTTTTCCAACTCTTTGCCAATCCAATTGGAATGGCTTGTACTATGTTTTATCATTGTCAACGTTTACAGATGGATGCAATTGATGTGTACCTTGAATTTCCATGAATTTGTGTGGTTGGAGTTGGTATGTCAAATTGCGCTAACTGGTAAAGTAAGAAAAATTATTTGCCATTTTCTTTTATAAATTGTAAAAGAAACATCGCCTGCATATTGTCAAAAGGTTCCTAATCAGGAAATTGAAATAATCTCGTAAGCATCTTGTGAAAAGATTTTTTTGTTTTTACATATTGCATTACTTATTATTAAATAAAAGAAAAGTGCTTTTATCTACTGGGCAAACAGGAAATATATACATTCCAAATGTATTAATTTTTCTATGTTTTGTTTCATATCAAAAGATTACAAATTAAAAATAAATATTTTATTATGCTTAATTTTTCTTGACTATACAAAAAGAAAACAAGAATTTTAAAACTGGGGAGCATAAATGCGTCTTATCAAGTTGGTTAAGCTGGTTGAGAGAATTTAGGATCAAAACCAACTTAATAAAATTTTTCCCGTTATTTAGAGGTGGCGGTGCCTAAGACTTTTCGTTAACCAAAAAGAAAAATAAATAAATAAATAAGTTCACAAACTCTTTTTGACGTGCATATGTATTGTTAAGAGTTAAATAAGTCTCGATAGAATATACAAATCTAATTAGATTTTTTTTTTAAAAAAAATGAGATAGGATCAAGTCCTTTAACTTATTTTGAAATTAAGTTATAAAGGACTCCAATCGGGACAAATCTAATTAGATAAATATCAGCATTTGAGATTTGAGAATGAAGTTTTTAAACACACAACAGAGCAGATCTTAGACCAGTACCATAAATGCGCCTAGTATCGTTCGTACGTGTATTGAGCTCATAATTTGCACTTTTTTTTTTTTATCAAGGAGAAGATGAACCAAATATTGTACCATGTTTTAAATTTGATGCGGCTGTGTAGGCTTAATTGGACCTTAGAATACAAGGCATCCAAGTATTGGCAGCCCAATACACACTCAAATGAAAATAGACAAACGGAGGTTGGGCTTTACTCAAATGAAAAAAGGAGTAGTCCTTGACGACGGTCTTTCCAAGGTAAATTTTTAGATATTAGCAGAGTCAAGAGTGTAAAGTATGCGTAATAATTTAAAAAAAAACATAGAAAAAATCGCTCATGTAGGTTATACTGAGCGTGACCTCTTTAACTGATTATTGCATAACAATTGCCCGTCTTCTGTGGTGTACAATAAGTGGAGATCTCAGATTCTCAATGATCTGTATAGTTGCATTTCCTTAAGAATAATGTTGATTTAACGTTGCTCGGCAGATTTACTGGAAATTATCTAATAAAATATGTCAAGCATCTGTAGAAAACAAAAATAATGATAAAACTTATTTAACCTATAATGCAGTTAAACACATGATTGTTTGTTACTGTAAGTTAAAATTAAAAGTAATTTGTCCATGGTTCTAGTTTGGATCATCTTGGATCTAGTTGGGTCCGGGAACACTTACATTACATTAGAGACCTTCCTCTCCACTATTGTGATAGATGTCGAAGTCAGCTCCTTCGGATTGTCTGAGAAGCACAAACCTCGGAGTAATTCTTTTATCTGTCCGGCCCAAAGGAAATTGCTATCCTTAATTTGTCCTGCTTGGATCTGATGGAAAGTGAATCTCAACAAGAATAAACTTCCTTCTCTTAAGCAAGTTCAATCCAAAGAAGACAGAATTCTTGGGGCAAAAGCTATAAAGGTGATTGCAGAGAAAATTAAACGCTTATCGTTAATTAAGAAAATACATTGTTTTTAACTAACATATAATAAGAGAAAACAAAATGTTTAGATTACAAATAACTTAGTCTTTATAAATAACAAGATCTTGTACTTTTCTTTTATACTTAATTAATACTAGAGAAAAAAATTCCTATCCTGTGATCCAAGAGTCCAACAAAAAATATCTTAAAAGCCAACTTATACAAAATTGTCTCTTTGATTCTATGTTTGATCCTGTTCAAGGAAGATCACCATTTTCCTTCTCTATTTCTTCTGCAGCAGATCACTTTAAAAGAATCTAACTTCTTCTCTACCCGCTCAATTCCTCTCACCATCCTATTTCGCTCTTTATGCAATGCAGCTTGCTTTAGAATTCAGCATCCACATCATACTTTGCCGACTTGATATTTGGCTTTTTCTTAGGAGAGATACTATCTACCACAAGTGCACAATGGATGTTCACCTTCACCTCACGCAAATCAAGCTTATCCAGCCTAAGTGAGAAAGGTACTTTTACGTACACATCAAGCGGTACGCTACCTGATTTTGAACTTTCTTCAATAGCTTTCTGCAGACCAGATCCATATGGGTGTGATCCCTCCAACACAATCTCCATCACTGTCACATTCTTGTGTCCCTGGTAGAAGGTTGGCAGCTCCCCGGACGATAAAGTGGTATTTTGGTACGCTATCACAATGCTTGATCCCTCCCCATAATTGATGCCGATCATCTCATTAGGGTTCTCAGCACGCACTGACACAAAAATCTTTGTATTCAGGGTAAGTTCAGCTGGGCGGAAATCAAAAGCGCCCACCGAGAAACTTGAAAGAGAATAAGACGGTATTTGCGGTTTGTAGATGATGTAAAGGTATGCAAAGAAGGCAGCAATGGCAAGGATGATTATGAAGATGAAGCAGCAGAACCAACAGACGCATTTGCAGCATTCATTACCCTTTTTACGCCCAGAGTGATAACGGGGGAGGTTTCTACGGGAAGGAGGGTGTAAATTCATCGGGTCGTTGCCACCCTGGTCTGCAAGGTTCATGTATGGTGGAGGAGGTGGCATGGGGCTTCCTGCATTGTATGCCATGAGAGAAATAAATATGGTGGGAGAGGGGAGGAGAGATGGAGAAAGAATGGTAGAAAGGACAGGAGAGATCAGTTTCAGGTTTTCACATTTTGACTGCACAAATTATTTAGGACGGGACTATAATGAGTTGGAAGAAATGCCGATCGTTGAGTTATTCTAAATGTAGTAAGATGTTAACTGTATGTTCTGTGGTAGTTATTATGCGGAAATTTGGCTAAAAGTAAAAACTGAATGATGAATTCCGCATCTATATATTACTAGAGAGTAGGGAGCATATCAAGAGCCACAAGATAAGTTAGGTCTGCGTCTGCCAGTTTAAAAGACGATAACACCGCGAAGCATTGAACAAGTTGTGTGGCCGATTAGTGGAATTTTTACTAGTAGTTAGACGTTTATATAATCATATACTTACAAATATTCATAACATAAATTAAATTATTATTTACTTGGAAATAGAATATTTGAAAGGGGCGAATTTTGTAAATTTGTGATATTTTTTGTCTTGAGAATAAAAATGCAAGTTTTGTTATCTTTTAATCCCTCTGAACAGAAAAAGGATTTTGAAATTAGTCCGATTAAATAGAAATAAAATCTAACAAAAATTTGTCAATCTAATGACCGAACTCAGCGCAACTCAGGGCTCAGGTTGAAGACCAACCAAACGCAGCGCAAATGTTATTATTCCTTTGTATACCATTACCCAGTGTTTCTCGCGCTTCATTAATTCTCCAAGTAATGTAAACCTAGCTCCAACAGTCTAACGCTAATCCCACAAGGTTGGCACTCCTAACAATAGTGGTTACAAAATTTTTAGATCACGACATTGTTATGCCTTACAATCACGTTGAAATAACCCAACACTCCTGTTTCTCGCCTCCCTCTCGCAACATCCTCCCTCCCAACAATAAATTAAAACTCAAAGCACGTTCAAAACCCTCCTCTGGTTGCCTTATTCTATCTAATCACCAAACAAATCATCTGTGTCTTCATCTACACCTGCATTTCCAGCATTTTTTTCTGCTTTCTCATCTTGGGCGTCCAATTTATACGCCCAAGATGAACCGCCCACATTATCCTTGATGGCCTGGCCTAAAATCCCATCATAAATTCCTTCTCCACTTTTGGGGCCATTTTTCACCTTGTCCATCACTCTTTGCAACTTCTCTGTAACACCCCCTTTTGGGGAGAGAGATGCACCAGCTCCTTGCTGTTCTTTCCCTTTTGGTATAACAGTGACTTGCACAAGAGACTCGTACTTCCCAACAAGACTACCTTCCTTGACTCCTAATGGACCGGGGCTGGGCCCCACATCAGCCCCATCAGAAATACCAACCACTTGGATTAGTTCATAACCAGCCTGGTCTCTGAACGTAACCCGAGCTTTCTTGCTCCTCTTTGCAGGTCTTTCACTCGGTTCACCAGAGCTTGATGGATTGTCAGGCCGAGGAATGCCATACCTGTGATTTAACCCGACGATTCAATTACACCTAAATTTAGTCCAACTAAAACTTATAAGAGCCAGTGACCCTGAATTACGCTATTACAGCACCGGCAATCCCAAAGGAAAGGTCAAACAAAAACAAAAAGTTGCGAAAAATTGAACAACACAGTAAAGCAAAAAGAAAATTTTCATACAGTTGTATCCTGCATGATAAAAGTATTCATGGATGTTTAAGGTGAGATGCTAAAGAGAATATTGGAAGAAAGTAGGACAGACTTGTCAATTTGCAAAAGCTATTATACTATTCAATTAAAATTTGTTTCTGCTGATATTCATTCTCTGAATAATTGGAATAATAGAGAGCTTAGACCAGCTGATATGGATCCTGTTATTTGGAACAAATTTCTATGGATGGTCGAGACTAAAAATCTCCTATAAAACATCAGTACTTTGGGCCTCCGGACATTTTAGACCAGATGGAGAGGACATGGATAGCTGGGCACTAATTTGCAATGCCTAAATAACTGTGGATGCAGATCCCTATACACAATAAAATCCCAGCTAATGATGTGTTTATATTGGATGACAGTGAAGTATTTACCTGTTAAGTATGGTATTGTAGGCTACCACGGAGTCAAGGTCATCCGGATCAGGCGGTGAGGGTAGGTTGAGTTCCGACGGAGCTGGAGTTGCTGGGAAAAGAGCAGCATTGTTCTTTCTCAAAACATAAGTCCTTGTAGAGGCTGCGAAACGGAGTGACTGGCCAACCTCTAGCTCGACTGGACTGTCTTTTGTTAGCCTCTCATTTGCCACAAATGTGCCATGCACCGACCCCAGATCTATCACAAAAATGCTACAGAGATAGAGAGAGACAGATTCTTACACAACAGCTGCTTTTTTAAAAAATAATAAAAGAAGAAAAGAGAAATATTCATCTGTGTATTGACTTGACAAAATGTAAGAGAGATTACTAATGCCAGACAAGTCTTATGCAACTAAGCATCAACCCATTCAAGTTTCAGTCAATACATTTTTTTATGGAAGTTGTATAGCTAAGTCATAACACACATGTGTTGTCAAACTCAATTGATACTGATTTTAGTATATATATCTTCAATTCGTCCATGCAATAAGCACAACAAGCTAATAGAAAGCTACAAAAAATGATAGTGCCCCAAACAAAAATACTACCACAATTTATTACTCCAATTTTTGTTTCTGTGTTTCCAATTTCTTAATCTTTAATCTCAGCCAATTTAGCATAATGTAAGTAGCCCGAACTTTAATTTGTGCGCATCAACATCAATACCAGTTGGCAACAGTTCATGGGGCATAGAACTTGGTTTATCATAAACAGCAATCACAAGATTCTTTTGGTAAGACACATACTGACTATTAAGGGAACCTACATAATTAAATTAATAAAAATATACCAATGTAATAGAAGTATACCGTCCATTTTTGTGCGGAACAACAGCGGCATGCTGTCTAGAGACAGACTGATGATCCAAAACATAATCACACATTGGGAATTGCCTCCCAAAAAGATGTCTTTTTCTATCCAAATTTATTCTATCAATCACCTCCCGATCTTTCATCACCTCCAAGTAATATACACCCGACCTAGGCTCAATAGCCCAGTCAGGCGGTTGCCATGTGGACTGACCCCCGCCAATTTGCGTGGAATGCGATGATGCTGCCGCTACTGCAGCTGCTACTTCTTTATTTGAACTTTGGGCTGGAGGAACTTTAGTGCTTGGAGGGGTATTTTTGGAATTTAAGTTACTGGTAACCGAGAACGGTTCAATAGATTGGGCTTTTTTAAATCTATCGAGGCCTCCCCTATACATTGCGTAAACTTATTTGCTGATCACTACCACATGGCAAGCAAAGATGATTGTGATCTATGCAAATTGGAACCCGAAAAGAAGTAAATCACTGGAAACAAATGGTGCTTTAAATAAATTTGCCTTGTCTAAAATCTTGCAGCTTCCTTTCCTGAACCAAGCATTAAGCTGATCTGTATCTAGCACATAAAAAAATTACCAGAAACTATATCAGGAAAAGAGGAACGTCCAAAGTAAAAAGAACAGTTAATAAGTACAAAGTTAACTACCTAAGAACCCCCATCCCCCGCAACATGCCTCGGCTATTGTATTATTTATGACCTTCTACCAAGTGCAAGCAATAGTCATTGTTGCAGACATAGGTTGGGAAATTTATCTATTGGCGGCCTACGAGGTTACGGTCCGATTAGTAGGCGTATTTTAAAAGAAACCGACAGCTGCGATTTGGGCGAGAAAACCAAGAATTGGAAGGGACTTACCGTCAGAGTTACGCCGATTCTTCCTCTTTGTGATTATTCTCTTCCGTTTTAGTTTGCTATGACTGGCTGATTATACAGTGTTGATATTTCTGCTGGAGTGGAAGAGATGGTCCAGATGGATATGGATGGGGGATAGGAATAGAAACAGAGATTAGGGTAGAGTGGAGTTCGTTTTGAGAGAGAGAGAGAGAGAGAGAGGGGGTGTATCGGATCCGTATCGGGTGGAACGATGATGATTAGGGTAAAAGCAATTTTATTGGGCCGGATATTACAAGTTCTAGTTGGGCTTTTCTTTATTTTATTTCAGTCAATGAAGCTATCAGCCGTAGAATACAGATGTATATATGGTAATGATTTGGAGAACTGATTTGCACGCTTCTAAGTTGATAAAACACTTCTTTTTAGACTAAAATACTACTAATTATTTCAAAATATTGTTAAGAGAAATAATTATCATTGAAATATTTACAATTCACTAAGGTATTTGGTCTATAGGGAAGGTGTTACAACTTGCCACAAAACATTTACACTGAGGCATTAAAAAATAACACTTAATATTTATTCTTAACACTGTAAATAACTAAAAATAACACTGTAAATAATATTTTTTGGATAGTTCTGCCGTCCGGTCCGTTCGGGTCCAATCTCTGCCTACAACAGACCCACACAATTGATAAAAAATGCAAATTTGACCGGACGGCAGAATTTGCCATATTTTTTTTATTCCGAATGTGGCCCACTTAAAAATAATACTGTAAATCCCCAAAAATATTATTCTTCATCGTTTAGTAATAATATGTTTTACTCCAAATAACTAACCCTTAATTTATTCTTAAGCGTTCCAAACGCATCCTAAATATGAGGGTTGATTGGTATTTCGTTTGTTAGATTGCTAACATTTTACGTAGGTCAATTGATGAAGCCTCGATTTAATGCTGAATTATGTAATTTAGCCTCAAGAAGAAGTCAATTTTCCCTCTTTGTGTGATCAAATGTGAATCAAGCTGAGATAAAAACAAAAAGAAAACTAAAGAAATGATAAAAGTGGTCAAACTAATATTCCAATGTCATGGTATTAAATCTTACCAAAACTGGCTACTTTTTTTTTGTGACATCTAATCTAAATCCCAATTAATTTAAAGTCCTGATAACAGCCTCTCATCAATTCTTACACCTAAATACCAGCATGTGTTTTTATATGCAATTTCTGTACTCTGTACACGGGATGAGTTGGTTTTTTGAATTCAAATGCAGACTTAAGTTTGAGTGCACTCTTTATATGCATAAACACTCATCAAGGTTTTTAAGATTATTCTTTCTCAATGGCTGCCTCCAAACCTTGGTGTTTTGAAACAGAAATATGATTGAATTTATGCTTGTAAAGTGCACACTTCTTTCAACTTGAATGCATAAGCTATCTTTTGGCTGGGATGCCGAAGCAGGGTGTGTGGGTGCACACATGGTTAAAAATTGCACACTCGGTATGATTACTTGATTAGAATAAACACTTGTTTCTCCAGTTATTTACACTTAACAATATCAGAAGAGTCTGGGTGGGGTGGGGCGGGTGGGGGGGCAATTATAATAAACATTTATTCAAAATGCCGGTCTGCAGTACCAGATAGAACTTACAAGAGGAAACTAACAACCTAAAGACTAATAACAAGGCATGTTGTCTCTTTATATTACTGGCAAATGAGGTCTGTATAGTTTTGTTTCAATTTTATTGCTGCCTTGTTAAGTGTTAACCCTTACGAGGCTCAGTAGATTAGAAATGTTGGAGTCACCTTTCTAATCATTGAATATAGTAACTGTTGGTATATTAGACATACATTTTTTTTTTTTTTTTTTTGAAGGTTGATTTTTTGAAATCAACGATGTTGTTATAAGAAATTGGAAAATAGATGTCCAAAGATCACTTGGTTAACGAAATAGAACCAAACAACTAGACTAACAACCCATTGGCTAGACATACAAAAGTATAATTAAGTCTCATGCGGAAATCTAAGCCGTCTATTGTTTTCCGCGATGGAGCGATAAATTGGATCATCTATTTCTTCCCCTCTTCTTTTAACCTGCCATCGCCTCTCTCTCTCGCGTAATCAAATTCTCTCCGCCTCTTCCTCTTCCGGCGACAACGCTGTATCTTCAGAAGACTCTAGCCCCTCCTTCGCAGCAGCCCTCTTGCCGTCTCTCCCCCTCCTCGGTTCCCGTACTCAAAACCCTCCACCGATCCTCCGCCTCCTCCTTCGACCTTCGCCGACCTCGCACACGTCCTTCATGCTGCCTCTCCGCCGCCGCCTCCTCCTTCGACCTTCGCCGACCTCGCACACGTCCCTCATGCTGCCTCTCCGTTCTTCATCACTCTTGTTAGATAATCGTGGGTAAACACATACCGCAGCGGAAATCGATTTTCCAGGATCTCTTGCGATTCCTTTCACGGCATGACACGCTAAGCCCTTCCACGTCTTCACGACCACCGTCTTCATGCGTTAGTGGACAGTAACCACGATTGGAAGTCGAGTTCCAACGAGTTCTGCCACACTATCTACAGCCACGGTGCCAGACGGACTGCCACGCGCCAACCTCTCAAATAGGTTGCGGTGTTTCACTCTCCAACGAGTGCTCCTACTGATTAAACAAGTAGAAGAGAAGTGGATCTCTCTCTCCCTCTATTCTCTGTCTCTCTCTAAAGAGAAATGACTCACTCTCATACAGAAAAATGATCTGTTCAGAGAATATATAGAGATAGGGACTCTGTCACCAAAAGGTGCGAATTGTCCAGCGGCCCGCTGAGATTTCCAGCGACCCGCTGAAAATGTCTCCACTTCAAAATTCCAACAACTCTCACTATCATCACTAAAATAATAAATTAAACAAACAATTTATTTAAATTTTTATCCATCTAAAATAATCATAACGCAGCGAAGCTGCGACTACCATAACTAGTACATAATAGTCATGGATAAAGCTTCATTTGTATTGCTGAACTTGATATCCTATTGCACGTATATATCCACTTAGAGCTAAACTAACAATCTGCCCCTTTACCACTTGGCAAAAAGCCTACCACAAATTCATACAGAAGAAATAAAAAACGGAAAAACCTTCTCTAAGAATTTATAGTTGTAGAAAGAGTAAAAGTTTTAAAAGTAGGCTGCACCTTTCAGCATCAATAGTTAAATAATATGCATAGTAAAAGGAATCGAGAATTAGATGATTGGAAGTTAACTACAATACATATTGGAATTTAAACACAGTTTGCTTGTTCTGAAGCATGAAAATTAATGTGTGCAGATATCAAAACCCATGCAGCAGATGAATTTGAACAATTTTTGCCCTAAATGATAGACAGTCTCTCTTCCATGTTAAAAGAAAATAGAAGCGCCTATTCAAATCTTAATAAGGAAGGAGCATTCTTGCAATATTTATTACGAATTTACGATGGAGAAAAGCTACACATTAACAGTGAAAGGCAAAAGTGCCGAACCAAAATTTAAAGGATCGGACTCAACGAATTTGGTAGAAGGGTCGGGTTGGACGGGATGGAAAAAAGAGGTCAAAATAGAACGGGTTAGACGAGTTTGTTTCTTGGAAGAGGAGACCGCCCTTTGAAAATCCGGCTTTTCTAGGTCCTTGACCCTTCTAGTCCTTCCAAAATAATACCAATATTTAATTATTTTTAATATTTTTTAATCTCTACCGTCTCATCATGATCAAATGGCTTTTACGATTGAAGTGTTAGGTCGGACCCTTCAACATTTGTCTTTGAAAAAAGATTAAATCCGGCCCTTTCAAAATCTAGCTCTTCTATGCCCTTGTCCGTCGTAAATCGAAGGATCGGCCTGGTCCGGATTTTAAGACGATCTTCCAAAATACGGGCCAAGAGCCAAGGATTTTTGAACTATCACTAGGGATCAGATAAACTCTGCTCGTATTTGAATACAAAAAATTCTTTATTTTCCAAGACATTCTTTTATGAAAGTATTCATATTCATTTCTGATAAAAAAAAATATGGATATTGATATGGTTTTGAGCAAATATGTTCCGATTCCAAGAAAAAAATTCTTGGATACGGGTACGGTTTGATTATTATCCGATCTGCTTACTTTAATTGAATAAGTGATACAAGATGATTAGCATAGTTACTATCCTAATGTTATAGAGAGGTCATTTGATTTAATAATACTTAGTTTTTATTTGATAAATTGACTTCCAATAATATTTTGATTGAGCATAACATGAAAATAACAAAACATAATTATTTTTTTTTCTCTTATCATGCTGATTATAAATGATGACATGTGATTAACAATAATATTTTGATAGAGGATAACATTTGATGACATATGATATCAAAATTATTATTTCGTTCATTTTTTTGTAAATTTTGTAGATATCCTTTTTAATATCCAAATACATTTGTATACCTATTCGTATTCGACCATACATGATCCGTATTTCTTTTAATATCCGAACCTTATCTTAGGACTGGCAAGGAATTGAGTTCGAGCAAGCTTACCTTTGTCCGAACTTGATTTGACATAAATTTAAGTTGATCAAATCAAACCGAGCCAGTATTGAATTTCGTAATGTCGTTTGTCAGGCTGAATCATAGTAATTTTAAATATATTTCAAACAAATAATGTACAAATTGATTAATATTTATTAATTTTATAATGAGATTTTTTTTAAAAATAGTATTTTTAAGTAAGAAATAAATATATATTGTATATCAAATTAGATACTAAATATTATAAATTAGTTAATAGAAGGTTACATTAGTGCGTACCCTGTAATGTTTTCTATATGGAAATATATCCCTCGAATCTTTAAAATCAGATATTTACCCCTCAGATCATACTGATTAGGGATGTATAACTTTTTGATTAATTTTAATAATTTACTAAAAATTAGTTTAATACTTTTGTGACTAAATTATCCTTCATCTTTTTGCTCTACTGTCCGTTTATAACTTGCGAAAACATAGGTTTCAATTAGTTTAAATCTTTATTATTTTTTATTCTTGGTTTGTAATTGAAAGTCCGTGAGTCTGATCTATATTCTCTTCCTCCTTTTCGTTCGTAAACAAACATGCGTCCACTATTAGAACTGCGTAGGTTTTCCTCAGATGTAGTCGTTATGATTGAATTTAACAAAGCTTAATATTTACTTTTGAATCTTTGGAGGTGTTGGAACATTTATAGAAACTCAATGTTCTTTTTTCTCATTATTTTTTTGATAATCCAACAAATTATTCTTAATTTCCCCCATTGATTTTGTCAATTAACTTATTTAATCAATACTTGATTATTTCCTTTTAATTAATACTATTGGTGCACTAACCAATTTTGAATATTTCACTTGCACCTTTTATTTATACTATGAGCTAATCGAGTTTCATTCGAAATTTGACATATTGATATAAATTTAAAATGTTATTATTTAATAATGGTTGATTATGAATAGATTGTTATGCTTGCAACACACAAGAAAGACAGTGGCATAATGAAAATGAAAATAGAAATGAGTCACAAAAATGAAAAATAAAACAATGCGTTGCCAAATTTATGACGGTGAATTAGGTTACTTTTATGAGCAATAATACCCAACACATAAATAGTTACAGGTTATCACGTTACATAAATTGGAAAAATTGTAATTTCACAATTCTTGGATTGTCAGACTATATTTAATTAAATGATCCTGACACCCACACATCTTTTACAATTTTAATTTCAATGCACCGATCCATTGGCCTTTTACTCTGCAGTATAGTTGGCATGACCTTTCAAATTACTCTCCTATTCCCATATTTTGGCTACCTTACTCGGCAGTACAGTTGGCATGACCTTTCAATTACTCTCATATTCCCATATATTTGGCAACCTTACTCGGCAGTACAGTTGGCATGACCTTTCAATTACTCTCCTATTCCCATATATTGACCTCTGATTTCCGAGATGATATAGAGCAATTAAAAATAAATACTTCATATAACACCTTTCTCTATCGATAAGATAATCAAATTTTTCTCCATCAAAATCCACTCTTCCATATATCATTTTCCATTGAATTTATGGCTGGATATTGAAGGAGTCATCCATCATCTTCTCTCATGGAAGTGACTCTGAAGAGGAGCAATCTTAAGACATGAGAGGTATACACCTTAAGATAGAGTTCACTCGCCAAGTAAACTTATTTCAATTTATTTTATTTTATTTATTAAAGATTTGTTGAATATGAATTTATTTTTATTTTGTTCTTAATTCCAATTTAGTTTTTGGAAGCATATGTTCTAACAGGATGATTTAGATGCCATTAGCGGTTGAAATTGGAAGAGATCTAGCACATATTTATAGAAATTTGTGAAAAATTTTACTATAATTTTTTTTTTTGATTAACTGTCCGTGGGCTTCCCATTACTTCACAAAAAAAAGATTACAATCATAGTGTTTCAGCATATAATCCAAATAGAAAAGATGATCCTCTTATACTAAACTAATTCCCTCTTAACCCCTAACAGATACTGGTAAAAACTAACAGAATAAAAGCAAGTGCAAAAAAACCTAAAAAACATCTTAACCAACATAAATGCTAAAAATAAAAGAGGGGTACAAGGGGAAACTCTATGCTAAATTTTTAGTACAACTAAAAACAATAGTATTTTGATTGTTATTGTTAATTAAGAAAGATTATCTTTGATTTTCTCAAATATCTTGATTCCTAAATATTTTAATAATCAGTTTTCTTTCTTAAGCAGACTAGAATATATATATTAGTTGTATATTAAAGTGTTATAAAATATCTTAATTTTATTGCACTCATGTCTATAAGAGCTACAAGTTCTAAAGTCGATATGATAATGTCTTAATATATACATATAGTGTTATCATATGTCAATATGTCATGCCATTTATCATGTTCTTTGATGACAGTCATGTTAAACATGTGAAGGCCAAATCTATATGATAATTTATTTTTTTTTTTAAAATGGACCGATTTACTTGAGGATTGAGATATTAACAACAATTTCATCAAATCGTAATAAGCCTGACAACCGTAAAATAACAAGTTAAAATTTTAAACCTGACAATTACATTATCATTATTATGTATGTTATATAATGCAATGAGAAAGACTATATTAGTATATTGACGCGAAATTTATTTGATATACTCGGATAAATTTTTATAAATGTGAATGTTCATATACTTGGGAATCGAGATATTTGAAATGTTCAGCTTGATTTTTGAGAAGCAAATTTGTAGAAAATGCAGGCCAAGACCTAACAAAAAACCCATCGCACGCCCAGTTAAATATAAATGACAACCTAATCAAAATTATTTTTTGTAACGTGATATTCTGTAACTATTTGTGTGTCGGGTATTATTGCTTATAAAACTAACCCGTTTCACCGACATTCAATATTTTGGCAACATAATATTTTGTTTCTCACTTTTGTGACTCCTTTCTAGTTTCATTTTCATCATAGTCTCTCTTTTGTGTTGCAAGAATAACAACATATTCATAATCAACCATTATAATTTTGATATATCAAATTTCGAGCGAAGCTCAATCGATTAGTCCCTAGTAACAATAACAATGAGAGGGTTCTAGTGTCTACAATTTGAATGCCCCAAATGTTCCAAAACTCATTTTTTTTAGTTATTTTTTCAAAATATAAAAGTCAAACTTCGTATATAAACCGTTGATCTTATTCAATATATAACAAGCGATGATTTCATATAAGTTTATAAATTTTGAAGTTTATTTCATATTTGATCAAGAGGCTAAAATATGAACATATTAGAATTAATCCATCATATTTAACTATATTCGTTCAATATTCAATCTTTTTATCAAGTATCCAATAAACTTCAAAATTTATAAAACTTATATGAAAATTCATCGCTTGTTATATATCGAATAAGATCAACGGTATAAATGCGAAGTTTGACTTTTATATTTTGAAAAAGTAACTAAAATGTGAATTTTGAGATATTTGGAGACATTCAAATTGTGTGAATTGGAACCCTCCCAATAACAATAATATCTGATATTAAAGTGTGGACCATGCAATTTTTGCTAAACTTTATATATTATCGTTACAAAATAAAAAACTATAACTTATATTTATTTCTATTCCATAGTATAAAAAATATATTCATTTCTACACACATTGTTTGACCTCAAAATAAGGTGAAGAATTGCAAACAATGACTTAGGGAATTTTTGAAAATTTCAGCTGCACCTCTCATGTGTATTAGGGAGGTGTTTCGAAATGTTCCAACCATAAAAGGACCCAACAAAGGTGACGGGTCTCCTTTATCAAGCCCAAGGTTGACTTGCCGAGTTAGGACGAAATCCCCGCTCAATATAATCACAGACATATAAGACATACAACAAGAGAACTAGCTCTTGGTCTAGTGGCAAAGAGTAATGTATTTTGAGTGAAAGGTTGTAGGTTCGAAATTTGGCTGGAAGTCTTTCATAAATATTTAATTTAAAAATAAGTTGGAAGGCTTGACTCTAATTTATCTTAAAAAAAATATATACAATAAGATGTACAATCACACAATATAAGGGAAAATAGAAAACAATTATGGCAATAGCAAGTTTGTACATGCTCAAGTCGCATCATACTACGATTATACATATTGTGTCACAATCACATTTAGAGTCACAAAGGAGAAAATAATGCTTCAAGGCCGAAAAAACACATTTAATCGAAAAAAAAAATGCTTCAAGGCCGATCCAAGCACTCGAATTACCTGATCGAATAAAGCTCTACAAGGGAAGCCGAGAGACCTACAAGGAATCATAAATAAACTAAGCTGCTTTATTTGTATATATGTGTCTAGTCAAAGTTACTAGAAACATGTCTTCTTCGTCCGAACTCCATTTGAGATGATTCAAAGATCGTTGGAAAGCTTATAACGAGCTCGACAACTTTATGGATTCTTTCAGATTTTCTTATTATCTAAAATCTATAAAAATTCAGTTTAAAATGATAGTAACTTATATTTTGACACAAACTAAATACAACTAACACATGCTAACATAAATTCAAGACATATTAGTTTAATTTGGACCAAAAACCATACAAAAACCATACAATCCTCTCATCAAATGTGTTTTCCTAATTTGAAGCCTGCGAAAAGCAATTATTGAGGGGATCAAATGATGGATATTAAATACCATCTGCCATTTCCAAAATTGCCTACAGATGCGTCTTCTCTCTTCCAATTAAATACTTTATTTAATCGTTTATTTCCTTATTTTTTTTACATATTTAACATCCCATGCTCTTTCTGTCTCGATTAAATTGTAACATTCTGTATTTTTAGCATATTTACTTATTTAGTATTTTTTTATAAATATATGTAGGAACAAAAATACGTATTTTGTTATGTTAAACTTTACTAAGAAATCTACCTAATGTATAGGTAGATAAAAATTTGAAAAAAAAAAAATTTTTACTTCGACAAAATAAAAATCAACATTTCAACATGAAAATAAATTTAATTAAAATTCATATTTATTAATAAGTAAAATTATTTGAAAGATTTAAAAAAGAAATTTTACATATATGTTCTCTTTTCAAAATGAAAAAAATAATTATTATTCTGAGGAAGTTTTCATATATGCTGTATGTCTTTCCAAAACAAAAATAAATATATTTATAATAAATGTTATTTTCCATTTTGGAAAAATATAAATTTAAATACATTTTTTATAAAAACTTAAATAAATTAACGATTTAGGAGGTGGATGCATGTTAGATCTAGAAATAGATATACTCTTGAGATAGTTAGAAAGCTTCTCTTTATAAAAATGAACTTTTTTTTTAATAAATGATATTTTTCATTTTCAAATGAAAAAGCAAAAACTTTAATACATTTACATTTGGAGATTGTCATCCAGCCACATTTCAAGTAGACGGATGACCAAGGAAGTGGGTACTCTAGACTGTCCACAGATGGATTATGGATATACTATTGAGATAGATTTTTCATATAAAGAAATAGGATATGATACGAAATGGATTTGAATAAGCAAATGTGTTAAAATATTGTTCACAAATTAAGATTTTGAAAATCATATTCGTTTTTTTTTTTCCAGCACATTAAACCATTCAGCATTCACTACAATTTTTTTTTTTTTTTTTGTATTTAGAATGAGAGATATTGACGCATATACACCTTTATTTATGACAAAGTGAATTATATTTTTAGATGGTAGATAATAAATTTGACATCCTTTCATCTCATTATTTTTGGCCGAATAAAACAAATACATGAGCTTAAACAAAAAACGCTAATTACCTACCATTTACTCTCTCTCCCTCTCTCTCTTTCTTAATTATTATTTGGGGCATTTTGATTTATGCCACTTCAAAAGTTTGAAATTCGGGATATGCCATTGCAAAATAGCTAATTATTTTTATGCCACTACAAAATAATAGAAATTAGTTTTATGCCATCGGTCAATTAAAATGACCACATTACCCTTTTAAATATGCCACTACAATATATTATATTCGAAATATGCCATCATAAAATAATTAATTTATTTTATACCACAAAATAATTAAATTATTTATATCACCGATAAGACATAGTGGATTCGGTTCGGATCCTTCAGTTGTCAACAAATCTGACTATGGGGTGTCAACAATTTCATTTTCCCTTATTACTTTATTAAGTTTCAATCAGACATTATTAGTGATCTTATTATGCTTTATTCAGCTATACATTATCTCAATTTCATCTACAGATTTCTAATTTCATTCCATTTTCATTTTCTTTGATTCTGGTATGAATAAACCAGTATCTTGCTTGCTGAAAATCATTGGGTCCACATCATGAACATTACACCATCAGAATGGATTATGGATAAAATTTGACAGAAAACAAAAACAAAATTATTAAAACAAGTATAAAACTGAAATTATTTCAGAAATTTTCTCGTCGTATGTCGAAACTTGACAACTTTATATTCAAACGGGCCTTTGTGAACACATCTCTGTTGCTGATTAATTGAACAGGCTCTATAGCCTAATAATCGAATAAGCTGATAAGTATACACCTTCTTCAATTTGTGGGAATTTTTTTTTTTGATCGATCAGAGATGCGATGTCTTTTTACTAAGGGTATTATAGAATAATTAAAAAAACTGGCACGAAAAAATAAGTTTCAATATGTTTTAATTGAAAATAATGGCATAAAACTAATTTATGTTGTTTTATGATGGCATATATCAAATTTGTTGTTTTGTGATGGCATATTTGAAATTGCATTGTTTTGGAGTGGCATAAAACTAATTTTCTCTTATTTTTTTAGATGGATTGACAGAGACTGTCAATAAATCTCTTTCTTAATTATGCATGGCTAATAAGAAATATCATCAACGCTATTTGTCCTAATTTTCTTTGCGTATATATGAAAGGGAAAAAAGTTTCCCCTCATCAACGCATGCATACTTGTTATAACAGTAAAGTAAAAGGACCCAACTACAAAAGATCCAATACAGATCCATGATCCATCCCATCCAACTTCCCGCAAACGCCCTCTCTCCTACTTTCAAATTTCTTTTCAAATATTTCTTTTCTATTTCTTGGCAGTTCGTTCGTTCGACTGTCGGAAAAGAGAAACCCTACAGACCCCCAGACACCCGTCGCCACTGCCTCTCCCCTCCATTCCTCACTGCCAACGAACACCTCCAGTGCCCCTCAGTCTCTATAGTGCGGCCATGGGATATGCGGATCTGACAGGTGGGCTCCACATCGCGGCGTGTGGCGGGTCCACCGTGAAGTTATTTGACACTGGCGTTGTGCTGAGCTCAGGCGGAGGGGATCCCTGTGTTCTCAGCTACTCCCCTGGCCCCGGATCTGTGAATGCTGTCAGGTGGAATCATACAAGTAATTTTTTTTCACGTACAAAACTTTTCTGATTTGGGACAGTTAGGTGTGGAGGGACCGTTTGTATTAGATTTTAGTATGCTCTGGTGAAATTGGGTTTCTGAATTGCTACTGGTTGATTTTGAATTGAATGTCTATGATTGGGTTCCTTTTTTTTTAATGCCATGCTATTGATTTTTTATTTATTATGTCTATTGGCAATTCTGAGAGGATAATTCACACCCAGTTGTGTTAAATTGAGGTTATCTGCTCAAAGTTAAATTCGGTTCAAATTTGATATCTTTGATCTGATTTATAATTGACACCAAATTAGCTTCAGGGAGGGTTCGATTTTGCAGCTAATGATTAAGTGAGGTTGGTTGCCAGTTCAGTGTGTGTGTGTGGGTGCTACTGGAGTCAATTGGATTAGAATTAGGTTTAGTTGCCAAGTGTCGAAGTTTGGCTGTAGTAGTTTTTTTTTTTTTTTTTTTTTTTTTTTTAAAAAAAAGAAGAAATTTGTAAGGTTGTTTTAGCTTTTGCTCTTTGTTGGGATTTCTATGTAATTTTTTTTCTGAAATGGAACGGTACAGTTACCTGTTTCTGAAATGGGTAGCTGTACAGTTTTGTCCTTGGCTCGATTGTGTTCCGTTTTATAATGGATTTATCTTTTTACCCCAATTGGGTCCTTTTGTACTTTAATTCCATAACTGAGGATTAGTTACCAGTGTCTCCAAACTTAAGTTGAAACCCTCGTGTTGTATTAATAGAAAACTGTATTTATAAAATGTATTTCTAATTATTGTCTTCACCTTTAACATTGCACGCCGTCCAGATTCAGTAACTGCAAGTGCAGGAGATGATAAGAAAATCTCTTTCTGGCATAAGAAAGGCCGGTGCTTGGCTGTTCTACCTGATCCTGGCACTGATTTAGGAGACAATATAGAGGTTAGTGCTGGAGAGGTGAAACCTCTCAGATTTAAGTCTGTCTCAAGAACTACAATCTAAGAGTTGATGCCCTTTGGCTTTCAGTTCACACATGAAATCATGAAATAGTAGAAATAAAACCAAAATTGCACAATTTGAAACAGAAATATCAATATATTGTCCTTTGGGATCTGTTGTTGTTGAATATCAATGAATTAGAAGGATTTTTTACTATCATATCCATGAGGGCTTTCTTGGGCATAATCAATTGCCTCTTTTTGTTGCTTTATTTTTTGTCTATCATTCTGTCAGGAATCAATCTTATCTATCAGCTTTAGCAACAAAGGCTCAAGGTACCTCTGCTCGGGGGGCAGTGGCCAAATTGTCAGAATCTGGGACCTACAAAGAAAGAAATGCATTAAATGGCTTGCAGGCCACTCAGACACCATAACAGGTGTCATGTACAACTGCCGTGATGAGTACTTGGCATCAATAAGTGTTCGGGGTGACCTCATTCTTCACAATCTTGCCTCTGGAGCTCGTACGGCGGAGGTTAAAGATCCACATCGCCAGGTTATCTCTTGTTCCTACTGGGGTGTATAATTTGCCTTGCCTAATATGTGTTAATATGTGTTTCTCAAAATGCTTTTTTACCTATATGTAGCGTTCTGACCTGATGAAGTGTGTCGCATTTACCCATTATACAAGTTAAAAGGAAACATAGAGGCAACATTGTTTTTTCTCTATAAAATCTTTGGAATACTTATGTTTAAAGAAGGGATTTATATTTTGCAAGCTTTGAAAGCTGCTACTTCATTGTATGTTATATAGTTGTTATTGAATAATGTGCGATCAGGTTTTGAGAGTACTTGACTATTCTCGACTGAGCCGCCACATTTTGGCTACAGCCGGCGATGATGGTAGTGTTCATCTCTGGGACACCACTGCTAGGTCACCTAAGGTACCAGTCTGCATTACCCAAATATCCTCCATTGAATATTTTAGCTTTGTTATCGTGGTCATAATTAAGAAGAAAGTATCATTAAATGCCTTTTATATCTTTGTAAGATAATTGATAAACTAAATTACCTTTTTCTGTTTGAATTTCTTGTTCTATAATGCTATATAAGCTCTAATAATTACTATATTCTTGTTTCTATTTTGCATTGATTTCTTCCCCAGGTTTCTTGGTTGAAGCAGCATTCTGCACCTACAACTGGTTTATGCCTCTCACCATCTTCTGACAAGGTAATTTATATACACACTTAAAGTTTCTTATGCCACATATTTAGCAGCCTGTACCTCATACGTGTGATGTTGTAGAAATCACTATTAAGGCCATGCCTGTCAGATTTTATTTACAAGTATGACTGGAATAATTTGTATTTATATCATACAGTTTTTTACATGAACTGTTAATTAAATCCTATTTTGCGTGCCGGTTTTATGATATTCAGTTGACATCCTAACACTAATTTCCATATTGTTTTTGTATGGTTTCACCAATACCATAAATCTGTATTTGTTTATAGCTAGCATGAATATTTAAAAGCTTCTGTACAGATGTCCTGTTGTTAGTCACATTTTTTTTTTTTTATACGTTGATATAGATAATTACCAGCGTTGGTCTTGACAAGAAGCTGTACATATTTGACTCTGGTACGAAAAAGCCGAGTGATTGTGTACCATTTAAGGAACCTTTCTCTTCTCTGGCCTATAACGATGATGGATCCATTATTGCTGCTGGTACCAATGGGGGACAACTAGTATTTTTTGATGTACGAGCCAAGCACCAGCCTCTCGCCTATTTTCGTGCATACAATAGCTCAGAGGTACATTTAACAATATGTATTTACTAGTGTTTCCTCCGGTTCTAGAATATCCTGGCATCCTTAGTCTACTGGTATTATAGCATAGAATCTGTGTTGGTAGATTGCACACAATAACTTTTTTGTCACGATATTTCTGTGCAGAACTACAATAATGGGTCTTACTTTCTGTTTCTGATCATTATTTCAAAATGCTTCTTTTACCTTTTTTTTTTGGCCTCAATGTGATGAGGCACTTGAGATGAATGTTCTCCTTGTTTTTGTTTATTAATTTTTTCTCTGAGGAAACATATTAGACTTAGAGTTTATTAATTCTTATGTATTCACTTTTGACTGTTTTTTAGGCAGTTACAAGCTTATCCTGGCAGAGATCAAAGCCTGTACCTGTTAATGAAAACTGCTCTGATGAAATTGCCCTTCTAGGAGGGACTGCCGATGACTCTGTGCTGATGCCTGACCCCCTGCCTTCCTCATCTCTCACCTCTGCAACCTCGCTTGCAGGCATTCGCACTTCCCTGAAAACCACTTTCACCTCTAAACCTCAGGCACTGAAAGATGAAATGGATGTGTTTTCTCCTCTTGTTGATGTGCAGCCTATAACACCTTCTCTCAGCAAGTGGTGGGAGGAGGGAGATGAAGGGAAGAGAAGTTTTAAATCCTTGGATAAGCGCTCCATTGATTTCTCAGATTCAAGTGTGGGTCGGAAGTATCCCTTAGGGGAAGATCGTAGTGTGGCAGATGTACCTTCTTGGAGGCACACATTAAACCACAGACAGGTGCTGTTCTTAATTTGCTTTATATTTTGATAAGAGTTATAAATTGTGGAGGTTGCAGAATTGAACCATTTGTAGATTTATTAAATATTATGATAAGTTAAACTTTGAGATAGCCCACTGTTGTTCAAAGTGTTTTTAATTTTATTTGTGATATTAGGAATATTATACTAATTGTAAATTTCTATCTCCATCAACAAATTAAATTTCACAGTATGGCAGGTCAATCTGATAGGTTAAATGGGTATGTGAAATTCAATTTTTCTCATTTCACTGACTGGGTGGATTGGACTGAACTCAATTTTATTTGAAGAAAAAAGACAGATGCCCATCTGACCGCATCCACTGTGGCCTTCACTTAAATTTGTACTTATACCTATTACTTGTACCTTCAATTGAAACAGAAATACTGTTGTGATCGTTTATAGTTGTCCTTCTGTAACAGGATGATACCTCATCTGCAACTGGTTCACCATCATTAAAAAATGATACATCTCTTTTGCGACAACCAACCCCTCTTTCGCGCTTTGGCCCCAATGCCGGTCCGGCCTTTTCGTCCGTCCAGGAACCATCCACTAGTTTCAACTCCCGCAGTCTGTCACAGATTACCACAACCACACTGAGCAAGGGCAGTTTGGACAACTCACAACCTGGCTCCACAAGGCTATCCAGCTATGCTGAGAGACTGAGTGCCACATCAGCATTTAGTGAAGGATTGGGCGGGGCATCTCCAAAGATGAAAAAGATTGGGGCGGAGACTAGGGAGGAGTTGTTGAATATATCAAGGCAAGAGATGGGCCGAACGGTTCCTTCTGTTTCTGGTGCCAGCACACAGCCAGCAAACAATGTAAGAGCTGCATCCTTCTTTTCTTGTAGGTTTTTTAACATGTGCAATAAAACTTCATGATATTCAAGCTTTGTCAATGCTTATGTGTTACTGCTGGTACAATTCAACCCATTTTGTTTATTATTTTTTTGTTCTTTGAGTTTTCCTTTGTTGTTGTTTATTAGCACCAGTACTTATCTGTTCGAATTATGCATGGAGTATTAATCCATACTATGCAGTTTCTACGGTTAAGCACCAAATAGATCTGCCATTTTGTCAACCAAACTTCTAATTTACATTTGTACTAGATGTGCTGACTGCCGAGTACACTTTTCACGAGTCACTCTATTTGAGTTGAGCTTTTCATGCTACTATCTTGTAGGGAGCAGCAGAACAATCAGTCCATGCACTAAATGTACCTATATTGGACCAGCAGGTAGATGCCTCTTCTTCTTCCTTCTCTCGCCAGCTGGCTCAAAGGACACTTGAAGAAACACTCGGTGCTGTTCAGAAGTCAATATGTGAGGACGTCCATAACCTCCATCTTGATCTCATAAGGCAGGTCCACATGCTACAGGTGAGGAGCATTTAGATTATTTTTATACCCACGAATTTGTTCACTGTCCAGTTTGATCTCTTTTCAACTTTGTATGCTTTTTGGGTTTTTAAAGGTTTCTTACTATGGCTGTATGAAATAAGGATGAATCTAATCAGGGTAAAAATGGAGTCATTTGTACAGTCATATTGAATTTGTTCTGGATATGGATGACAAGTTCCACATATTGACAAGGTGTCAATATGGATGCAGGACTCCAAATATATTTCTAATAGTATGACATTGGGTATTTGGATATTGAAATGGGTCATGCCCTGACTTTTTTTATGTCATTCAGGTCATTCTAAAATTATGTTCAAATGGGTTTCAGTGTCAAACTGTCAATAACTAACATATTTAGGGTTGGGATCCACTGACAATCTATCAAGCCAAAATGCTTTCGAAAGCAGGAAGAAAGTTTATATACATGTTTTGCCTTGTAAATTGGTTGTATATCAAGTTTTATACAATTTGAGTGTCATTTGATATTATTCTATCAAAGAACATGAGGCATGAACAATTGCAAATTTTAAGTTGTTTGATGAATGATAAAGTTTACATCAAATTTCATCATTTTTGTGTAGAATAATATACATATATTGTAGATCACAATTGATATTCGTGCAATCTATCAAATCTGCTCTAGGCTAAGTGTTTTTTTTTTTTTTTTTTTTTTAATGTTTATACTATTACAACCTGTGTAGAAATTGAAGTGGATGGTTGCAATGGTCCTTCGATTATGCAGAACTAACAGATAATCACACTATTATAATTTTGCATTATGGATGGTTGCAACTGTCCAACATTGTTTTCTTATTCACTTAAAACTCTCTTGTACATTCTCATATTTTCTCGGGCTGATGCGAATGTTAACGCCCATATAATCGTACTCAATATTGTGGATGTAGATACTGTTTTTGGAGTCTCCTGTTTTTGCATGGGATAATGTGAAAGCAGTGTCCCAGGGATTAAATAGTTGTGGAATTCTCATGGATTAATGCTAGGTACTGGTACCTTGCTGGTATGATATCACATTAGTCCACCAAAATGGCAAGTATTTGCTAACAAATCTGTCTTTCTCTCTCTCTCTCTCACAGATGAATAATACGAGCTCATTTTCTGAGCTACAGGAAAAGGTTGAACTTCAAAACAAGGAAATCCAGTTGCTACGACAGGAGATCCAGCAGCTGCAGCATCGTCTGCTGCGTTAGTTCTCTGTTCTTTTTAGATTGGAGCTACTTGCCAACATTTTCTTTTTTCCTCATTGAATCCTCTCCATTTGCATCTCAAAATGGAGCTCTCTTGCTCACTCCAAGTGGCATCACGTGGCACATGATGACATCTTCTCACAGAACCAGTTAGTACCTAATGGTAATAGGTTAATTCTTTTCCAAAATAGTTGTGTTCTTGACTTCTTTTGTTTATTGTTTAATTTTTCAACTGGTATAGTGCTCGAGGGGGCCAGAGATTTCGATTTTCTGTTTTGATTTGAGAGTGTCAGGGCTTGCAAGGTGATCTCAAAGTGTGAAATCTTATTCTCGGGGCCTAGGGAAGTGTTCCTAGAATAAAAACTGATACAAGTGTTGTATACATAGTGGGTGCTGTATCTCGATGTTCATAGTTGCAATCTACCCCCAATTTTTGATTTAGTCCTATTATATTTGACCTCATTTTATTATAATTCTCTGTAAGATGGACTTATAAATGAGGCAACATATAATCTAGTGTTAATAAAACATTCAGTAACCCTATGTCGTGTTTTTTAATTTGCTTGCGCTCATTTTAAGGACGCTGATGCAGGCGACGCGTTTTCACTTGCTGAGATAAACCTCAAGATGATCTTTTGGGTTAAAAGCAACTATAGTAGAATTAAAGATGATATCTAGTTTTTAAAATTGGGATACGATGTTTAATTGCGGACGTCACAAACTTGAAGCATAACATAAAGTCCATCTTGTAGCATTGTTTATTTTTCTATTGATTATTTGTCTCGATATTGTTGATTAAAATTTTACAATTTTGAGAGCACCGTATTTTCTACAAGGCACAAAAATTTAAAGTAGCAATGCCGCAATGGTGTTTGGAATGGAGTAATTGGTATAATGACTGATATAGATTTAACTACCAAAATTAAGGCTGCTCTCAAATAAAAAAAAAATAACAAAAAGAAAAATTTTACAACCTGAGGCAAAACAGCAGGTCCGAGAGAGTTAATCTGATACAAGAAATGCATAAATACCCTTACGAGAAATTGCTTAAGAAGCCCAGCAAAACCGTCCATCCATCTAAATAATTAATGTTATGCTTGCTTTTCTTCTTCTAAACTTTTTCTTTTTCTCCTTCAAAACTATGCATCAAAGCTGCTTGAATCAGGGACCCCGGACTCGTGTCTTACCTTTGTAGAGATATAGATGTATGTGGTGTCTCCAGTTGTACCATTTCGGAATATTTGATGCCTAAAAAAAATTAATCTGGTATATAGATGAACTTTCATTTCAAATAAATTTTAAGCACGCGGTTTGAGTAACTTCTAAGGCAAATATTATTCATAACTTGTTATTGTATACAACTAATATTTTGGCACACGATCGACTACCTTTTATTCATTATATATGAAAGTTACTTTCATTAGAAGGTAACCTCTACAAGGATGTCCTCAATTACATGCTTGATTATTTTATTTAAGCCTGTAATGCGCAAAAATAATAGGCAACTAACATCGGGAGACGATGGCAAAAATAATTTACAGAAATCTTGTATTGAAAAACCTACTGTTAAGTGTTAACTACCACCCTACTAGGCTACTATGGTTCAAATAACCAGTCAACTATTACTTCTTGCTAAAGATTATTACATCATATAGAAATTCTATCAACTGGTCAAAATTTCTGCAAGACCAAAACCTACTAAATGTAACATTATGATAACATAATAATAATAAAAAATACACATCTAGAAGTTTTTGAACCATAATAAAGACATTATTTTTTTTCAAAATTGAGAGAGGGCAAAATGGGCATGAACTTCAATTACTCCTTGAACTAAACTTCAGATGGTGTTTTTGCATCAATTGAAAGAGCATGCAATCCACTATTGAGCTCATCCCTCAACAAATCATATACTAATCTATGTCTTTTAACCAAACTTTTGCCTTCAAATTCCTTTGATACAATCCTTACATTGAAATGGGTCTCTCTATTGCTACTTCCAATCATGGCCACATGACCTTTGTGGAGATGAGATACATCCTCAATCTTCAATTCAACTGGAGACAAACTTTTTTCTAATTTCTCCCTTATTCTCTCCTTTCTCCCTCCAAATTCACCACTATCCATTTGTTGTTCTATTTCATCAACTGAGGCACCACCACCATTCAAGCTAGAAACCTCATGTGTCTCTTCAATTCCACCTAAATTTACATCTTTTCCATTCGAACTAACTTCTTTGGTGTCTAATTTTGCCCCAATTTCATTTGAATTACCAGAACCTTCAGACTGGGTAGCTAATTCAAGAGCTTTTCTTTGCATGAGTTTAAGCATATTAAGCATCCCACTATTTCTCGAAGGAGAGAGACTCTGCCTAATGCCTAACAAATCTATAAAGTCAGGCGTAACCCGAACAATTGAAGAAACAGGGGAACCTGATAACCCAAAAACTAGAACCGCAGCTATGCCCTTCGTGAGTTGAGAATCCGAATCCGCTTCGAACCGCACAATGGGTTCGGCACCATTATTGCCTTCTTGCGGGTCCTGGAATGCACGGACCCATACCTGAGAGACGCAACCCTGAACCCGGTTCGCCTCAGTCTTGAACTGTGAATCTAGAGGGGGTAATTGGGTACCATAGTGGAGGAGTTGTTGGTACCGGGTTCTTGGGTTCGGTACTGATTGGAAGAGAGAGATGATTTCGACCAACTTTGGTGGGAGGAGAGATAGGTCGGGCGGAGGAGATGAGGAGTTAGAAAGAGAAAGCTGGTCTTGTGGTTGGACTTGGGTTTTTGTTTTGATTCGTTGGAAGCAGATGGGAGAGAAGAAAGAGAGATTGGATGGATTGGAGATGGGCTTGGAGAAGAAAGAGCGAGGTTTTGGTGTGAAGAGTCTGACAGCGGAGGAGAGAGAAGTGGCCATGGCTTGGTGGTAGAGAGAGAGAGAGAGAGAGAGAGAGAGAGAGAGGTGTGCGGAGAAAAATGGACGAGGGCTGAGAAGAGTAGACCGCTAGAAAGTTCCTTGGATATTTACCTCAACAACCTCCATCAAATTAAAATAAGAAAGAAATTTATTGAGATATATATATAATATATCCGTCAAAACTTGTAATATTAAATATTGATAATTTCTGAATTAAACTATTTTTTAGATTGAAAATCAGGCGTTTTTTATTTAATTAATGAATATTTGTCATTGGTATGAGCTCAAATTATCTGAAAAATATCAATTCATGACTTCAAATATTTTTTTCATCAGCATTGTAATTTTTATCCATTCAAACTTAATTACATTATACATATGTTATTTATCTGTTTCATAAATTTAATTTAATTAAGGTAAATTCTACAGTGGACGATCCATAAATGACTTTTTAAACTAGATAATTTTATCCTATTTTACTAAGGCAGAGGGAATTTTAGCAGCCATATGTCAATTATTGTTAACTATAATGTTAGTCCTTATAGTTTGAATTGATGTTTTTTTTTTAACAAACATAAATAGTATATATTTTCAAAGCATTTGATCTTGAATGAGTAAATAAAAAAAATTTAAAATTTTTAATGATAATATAAATATATTTTTTCCTCACTGCTGCGTCATCTCATCTAACCATTGAAACTGGAGGAAATTCCCATTGAATTTAGGCCTAATTTGGAGGAGGCCCAAAAGAAAAGTTTCCAAGTTTCAACATACTTGTCTTCGTTTAGGCCCTAACAATTGAAGAGATTATTGCGCGAGCCCAAAATTTTCCGAGACCAAGAGGTTAGAGTTGCCTTGTTTGTTTACTATTGTTTATTTTATTTAATATATATTTCAAATGTCAGTTCAGAAACATGATGGCGCCGTCACGCTTACATAATCAACCAGAGAAATGTAAATAAGAAAAACAATCCAGTTTCAGTAAGTTTAAAAAAAGGGAATCACGAAATCGTAAATAAAAAAAATCAATGACTATTTTTCTCTCTGTGTTTTCTTTATCTTTTCTATGCTTTTGTTTTCCTTTATTTTTGAACTTTTATTCGTAAAGCGATAGTAAAACCTATATATATATATATACTGTATTACATGATACTACAAGAATCAGGATATCTGCCGACTTCATAGTAACAGTACTGGTACGGATACGGAGGAGCTACCGCATAATAGTGTGGTAACACCACCGGCTGCACACTCTTGGCTTCATTGTCAGACTTCTCTTCTTTCTTCTCTTCTTTCTTCTCTTCCTTTTTACCATCATCTGACGTGACGCTGATCAGGTTGGCAGAACCCAATTTCTTTCTTAAAACAGTTGTTAGAGCAACCGAGTCGATACCGTCACCTTCCACCACAATATTATCGCCATCAATGGATGTCGAGATAATACCATCCATGCTGGCTGCAATTTTTAGTGCTTTTGTGCGCCTCCGGGCATCATTGATGGACAAGTTGATCACTGCTTTTTGCTGAAACAAAAACAAAAATAGTTGAGCTTTTAGTTACCTCATTAATCATACTAGATAACATAAAAATGAAGATTAGTATTTTGTCTCTCTTCTTGTTCTTATTTTGTGAAGGAAGCTGGTACACGTACATTTCTGAAAATGTATATTAAAAAAAAAAATATAATCTGCTATAATCAGGACGACAGATAAACTTAAAGCTAAATTTACTTACCTTAACCATTTTGTATATAGAATACTTCCTTCTGGATAATTTGATTGGAATCTCCCTACACTCTCTGGGGCTTGTGTTTAGAGTATCAGTTGTTGGGGATGGTTTATAGCTAGAAGATGGATCCTTTTATAAGAGTATAACTAGTATTAAATCCTGGAAATAGACGACTTTGACCATCCAAAAGCGCTATGCTAATCAGTCCCCAAAATGTTGCTTATTATTCACTGATGAGTCATTAATTGGTTCTATAACCGATCCCACTTCGAATAATTTTAGCAAATTATTACTTTTGACAATACTTTGGTACAAAATATTTCCTTTTGTCGAAATTGCAAACAGTTACAGCTTGATTCATGTTTTTATGTTTTCATAGACAGTGGCATGAATTAAGCAATTGCTATCCAACTTCTCTAAAGTGCAAAACTTGGTGGAAAATATCAGAACTCTAATTGCAAATTAGTTTGATAGTTAACGACTCAATGTTGAACATTAGACTTCCAAGTTTTTACTTTTGATGAACCTTTTATATAATTTACTTCATACAATTTAAGTTTCAGTTAGAACATAATAAATTATTGATGGGTCATCAACGAAAGTCATTATATATAGATTAGATAAATAATAATAAAAAAGCTGCTACATAATATTCTAATTTTATTGCTCTACCTTATCTTTGTTTGATATACTTGTGCCCTTAATTATATTAAATAAATTTTTTTATCCATACTACTCTTAATTAACGAATATAATATGGAGCGCTCATTAATTGACTATATATATATATATATATATGTTTGGTCAACATCCTTATTTTTTGAATCTAGTTTTGTAAGACAGCTAACTAGTAATAAAGATTTAAGACATTTATCACCACTTTGCTAAAATTTGGTTTAATTGTAAGGAGGCAAACAAACCTTTTTATTGCTTACCCCCCCCCACCCCCCCACAACCACCACCACCACCACCACCACCCACACACACACAGAACATTTATCACCACATATCTTCACCTCCTATTAAAAGTAAATAGATGTCTTGATAGTTCACAGTAATAGTTGAGGTCTTGAGGAGTCCAGTTGGGTATCCGCATATCAAAGCTCATTAAGCACTATATATAGAATTTGACTGCAATTTGAATTCGTTTTAGCCCTTCGGGGATGCTGGATTATATGTAAGAACGCGTACCGAGAGGGGATTATTTTGTAGCCTTCTTCAATTTGTGGACTAGAGTTATCCATTGGTTTTGGATCAGCTTATCTCTTCAATAAAGATATATTCAATTTTCAATATTAAATATCCTAAATTGATTTTTTTTTTCTTTACATGAATCCTAAATTGATTTCGTCTCAACAAGTAGTAACACTTGAAATAAAACTTGCAGTTGCCAGATTGGACTTTCTACATAATCGCACCTTGATTTATATGTCCGACAAACTTCATTCCATCCGACATTAATAAATTTTGATATGACAAACTAACTCCCTAAACAAAGACTAACCAAGTATTTAAGTCAAGATCTTTCCTGTGCGACGTGCGTCAACGGGCACTAATTTTCTTTTAAAATGATTTGCTTGCTTTGTTGAAAGTTGAAACTGTGCGTCAGAGGATCTTGAAGAAATCCAAACTTTTACATTGGGATTAGGTCGTGTCCTCGTTGGCCCCCCAACGACACTCCATTTACTATATGGTCGCTAATTATCTGCGTCATCATCAATTCATCATTATCAGTGTTTAATTGTTGGTGGCAAAGGGCTGTTGTTTTGATATTCCGAGTAATGATGGACATAATAGCGAATTAATATGTTTAATGATATAAATATTAATTGTCAGATTTCGTAAATCATATAAAATAACAAAGAATGAATATAAACTTTACAATTTAGGCTATGTTTGGTTGAGCCAAGTTAGCTCTAACTTTCAAAACTTATGTAACCAAACATATTTGAAGTTAGTGATGTTAGCACTAACTTCACTCTACTTCTCTAATTTGACAAAATGTTGAGTTAGAGAACTTTGTTGCCATGACACCCTTAAAAAAATCAATAAAAACAATTAATGTGATTATTATTATTATTATGAAGTAATTATAATATTAATTATACTTATTAATTATAGTTATAATATTAATTATTAATAAAAATTATTATTGTTGTTGTTATTGTTATTTATAATAAAATTATTATAACATTAATTATTATTAATATTTAATACTTATTATTAATTATGATTAAAATTATATTAATAAATATAATAGTATAATTAATTATAATAATTAAAGATACATAATAATAATAATTATTATAATTTTGCAATCATAATATAATGGCAAAATAATTATAATAATAAAATAATAATAATTAATATAATATTTATTATAATATATTAAACTAATTATAAAATTAAATATTATTATTATTTAATAATGATTAATAATTATAACATTAATTGTAATTAAAATTACAATAATAAATATAATAGTATGATTAATAATAATTTTAAAAGAAATTATAATAATAATTATTATTATTTAATATTTATTAATAATTAATAACATTAATTGTGATTAAAATTTTAATAATAACTATAATAGTATGATGAATTATAATTATAAAAGATACATAATAATAATAATAATAATTATTATTATTATTATAATTTGGTAATCATAATATTAATGGAAAAATAATTATAATAATAAAATAATAATTAACATAATATTTATTATAATAGATGTAATTAATTAGAAAAAAATATATAAACTACTATTTTATTCTTTTTCTTCCATCTCTAACTCCAATATACCACACCAAACAACATTTTCTAACCTCAAGTTAGCACAAACTTTCCGCATCTTCTAACTTCACTACCATCAATCACTAACTTCAAAACTTCTAACTTTAACCTCTAACTCCTCTAACTTCACCTCCAACCAAACATACCCTTAAAGAATAGATATTAGTAAGCTAAAACGTACGTACCGATTTTCAATAAATTTTCTCAAACAAAATGATGTCACACTTAAGCATTTATTAATTTTCTTTTGTTATTTTGCAATGGACAAAAAAAATGACAAAATGTGCATACATAATAGAGTTAAATTTATATATATAACGACAATTGGATCAAATACAATTAATATGTAAATCAGAACTTCCATCAAATAAAACAAAAAAAATATACATATAACGTGGGCAAACAATTAGTTTTTTTTTTTATATTTATATCCACATGATTCTATATAAAACTATTTTATAATATATAATAATAATAATAATAATAATAATGATAGAGTTCGGACTTCAGAGCAAGCTCTGAAATTGCTCAGAAAAGTACGAAAATCGCTCGTAGAGGAGTACGACACTTAAATAAACTAAGTAGAGCTCGGAACCCGGAACCCTGAACCCGATTGGGAACCATAGTGGAGTTGTTGGTACTGCCGTACTGGTTTCTGAGTTTGGTACTGATTGGAAGAGAGGTTTTGACCAACTTTGGAGCGATGAGAGAGACATCGATTAGAGGAGATGAGGATTTAGAGAAAGCTAGTCTTGTTGTTGTCAGATTAGAGCTTTTGTTTTGATTTTTCGTTGGAAGAAGATTGGATGGATTAGAGATGGGACTGGAGATGGGCTCGGAGAAAAGAGAGCAAGAATTTGGGGGTGACGATTCAGTCATCGTAAGAGATAAGAGGTGGCCTTGGCTTGTTGTAGAGAGTGTATCAATAGTTATCGTACAAGTCAAAATAGTTTACAAAAATTTTGGATCTATAGGTACTCATTATTTTCTTTCAATCATTGACATTTAGCACTCGAGAGAGACGTGCTGAGAAAAAAGGACGAGAGCGGAGAAGGGAGACCGGTAGAAACTTTTTTTTGGGTATTTGCTCAACGAACCTCCATCAAATTAAAATTAGAAAGAATTATTACATATCATTTAAATTTCTAATATTAAATATTTCTTCATCAGAATAGTAACATTTACTATCCAACATCTATTTGCTCAAACTCAAATAGTCAAATACTTCATAAATATGTCCGTTTGTTTTTTGGCAGTTTAGTCAATGAATTAATAATAATTAAAAGATAGAATGGTTATACTCTGAGATAATTTTATTTTTCGAACAGAGATAAATTTAGCAGTCACGTGTCACTTAAATTAATAATAATTTATAGTCTACTTTGATGGAAAAAAAATGGATATGTTTAGGAAGTATTTGTGGTTGAATAGATAGGTACCAAATTTTAAAATTTTATTGAAATCATATTAATACTAGAATTTGTTATATATATATTAATAATACCTTTTCCCATGTCTGCATCATCTAACCATTAATTAAGAAAGAATTCCCAAAAAAAATGGTGGCGTTTGCATCACATAAGCGCTAGTAATAATTTTTCTCCGACCCAATAATCCGAGCTTAACGAATTACCTTGGGCTGGAAGCAGATATTGGTACATGGAATTTAAGTGTATGAAATTAAGTGTTAAGTAGATTAAGGGCTCTCTCAAGTTTCATCAGCTCAAAATTCTCTCAGACGAGCTGGTAGATCGAGTTGCCTTTTGTTCTACTATTGTTTATTTATATTTTTGTAATTGCTGTCCACTCCACTCCAGATTAATACTTTCAAACAGGATGGCGTCATCATGCTTACATAATCAATAAGAAATAAGAATAGCAGCCAGGTTTTCAGTAAGTGAAACAAAAAAATTATGAATATTCTCTTCTCTACCTTCTCTTTATCCTTCTTATCCGTTTCTTTTGTTTTTCTAGAACTTCATGTGAAAATGCTACAGTAAAAGCTATATATATTATATTACATGATACTGCAGGAATCAGGATATCTGCTAGTTTCATAGTAACCATACTGGTACGGATACAGAGGGGCTACTGCATAATAGGGTGGCCACACCACCGGCTGATCTTTCTTCTCTTCCTTTTTATCATCGCCGGACGTGACGGTGATCAAATTGGCATGACCCAATTTCTTTCTTAAAACAGTTGTTAGCGCAATTGAGTCGAGACCGTCTCCTTCCACCACAATCTTATCACCGTCAATTGATGTTGAGATAATACCATCCATGCCAGCTGCAGTTTGTAGAGCTTTTTTGCGCTTCCGTGCATCGTCCAGGGACAATTTGATCACAACTTTTTGCTGAAACGAAGAAAAAAGGTGAGCTTTCAATAACCTCTGAAGTACAGATTGCAAACTTCTATGCTTTATAAAATCAAATTCAAACTCAAAGCTAAAATTAACTTACCTTAACCATTTTAAATTTAGAATATTTTCTTCTGGAAGATTTGATTAGAATCTCCCTGTTCACTCTGGGGCTTGTGTCTAGAGTACAAGTTGTTGGGGATGGGTTATAGTTAGAAGGGGTGTTCCTAATTTATAAGAGGATACATCATACATGTATGTAGTCTAGGACTGGAGACGACTTCGACCATGAAAAACTGCTATGCTAATCAACGCCCAAATAGGTTGCTCAATTATTGACTGATGAGTCATTCGTAGGTAAGTAGGTTCTATAACCGATCCCATTACGACTTAGTTTTGTGAGTGAAGTGGTCTTTTGAAATGACTTCGTATAAAATAATAAATAACTTTTTGAGGACATATTAAAACAATCAGAGCTAAGCCTGATTCATAAAATTTACATATGTTTTCCTAGAATACCGCATAAATTAAGCAAATAACTATATTGGCATAACTAAGCAAATAACTATGTTAAGTTGTTAAACGATTTCTTCTCAATTTATATTGCAAAATGAATTCTATCGTAGCGCTTTAATTGCAAAATAGTTTGATAGTCTACGAATCAATGTTGAAGTTTCCAAGCTTTAATTATAATGAACTTCTTTTACAATGTTTTAGTTCATAAATTAAAAATACAATTTACTTATAACACAGGTATGATTCGGATCAAGTGGAGGTTTTTTAATACTCTAATAATTAGTTAATCTACATACTAATTTTGTTCATTAAGTTAATTCTTATTCGTAGTCCATCCTTATCTTTTATCACCGAATAAGAAAGACATGTTGTACTTTTCAGTATATTCATGTTTATATGTTTTGATCTTCTAGATGGACGTAATATCTATATATACCATGCAATTATAACAAAAAGTTTATAACACTTAATTATCCCATCACCTAATTGAAAAAAGTGTCTTGCATTAGTATTCAACATTCTTTTTAAAATGTTGATGCATAAATGAATGTAAACATCAAGGAAAAAACATTGTTACCACATGTCTTGGCACTACTGAATGATTGTTGAGGAGACCAGTTGGCAGTTGGGTATCCGCCCATCAAAGCTCTTTAATCACCACAGAAAAATAATTTGACTGAAATTTGAATTCGTTTTAATCTTCTGGGAAGCGGAATTTAATATATATATATATATATATATATATATATATATATATATATATATATATATATATATATATATATATATATATGTTTTTTTTTAAAATACCGCGGGATTTTATATATGTAAAACGCGTACCAAGAGCGGATTAGTTTAGCCTTCAGTTTTTGGACCGGAGATATCCATTGGTTTGAGTTCAGCTTATAGCCTTGTAACCACTTCTCTTATTTTTTATTTTAATTATTTTCATAAATAAAAATAAATTATAACTTTCAAATTTAAATATCTACTAATTCATATCGAACAAATAATTTCCTAAAATTTAAAATAGTCTCCGAGAGTAGAAACATTTAAATAGAACCTGCAGCTGCCATGTTGGACTTTTTAGTAACCACATCTTGATATATGTCCGAAAAATTTTATTTCAAATGACAATGATAAATGATATAATATGACAAAAATATCTCCCTAAACAAAGACTTTCCCAGTCTTTAAGTCAAGGTCTTCCTATGCATCAATGGACACTAATTTTCTTTTAAAAATGATATGTTTGCTTCCTTGAAAGTTGAAACTGTGCGTCTGTGCGTAAGTGGAGGTTGGAGAAATCCAAACTTTGTGTGGATAGTGGGCTTCAAACGTTGGTCCAACACTCTATCTTTATGGTATGTTTTTTATTTATACAGTTTGTTATCTCTTTTCCTCCAGACCTCCAGTTCTCCACCATCACCACCATCATCATGATCGGTATTTAATTCATTAACTGTTGGTGGTGGACTGGTGGACGGCTGTTGTTCTGATAATTTTGGTGCAAGTAATAGTACAAAATTTTATAATAACGAACTATTAATTCTATTTTATTTGATCTACGTGATTTAATGTAAAAGTGGCAAGTCAATTTATGTTTATATTTAGTATGTCATCATGTTCTTAAGATGAAAGTGAAGTGCATTATCACATCATAACGAAGCTTTATTGGTGTATGATTTTTTTTTTTTATTGTGAAAAAAGTAGGAGATAAGCCATACTACTTTATTACATGGCAAAAGAAAGCACCCAATAACACGGTATCTCTTTATAACACAAGATAAACCTGAAGAAAGCACCCAATTTTTGATGTATGATACATGAGATGTTTTTTTAGGGTCAGGTGGCAATCACCACTCCGACAAAAAAATATATTAAAAAATTTATATTTACAAAGGTGAGCAAAAAAAGAAGAAAAACAAAATAAAGACTAAAGAGCTAAAGAGCCAAAAGACCTAAAAGCCTAAAGAAAAAAACTAAAAAGAAAAAAACTAAAAAAACTACGCATGCTTAATCCAGATAGCAATATCCTCGCAAATTGTTTTGATCAGCAGCTCCAAAGGAGTATTTAAATCGGAGAAGACTCTTCTGTTGCGTGCTTTCCAAATGTTCCAAAAGGTTGCAGCCCAAATAATGTCCCAATTTTTATTAAGAGAGGTCCTGTTACAGAGCCAGAAGTCGTAGTAGTCAATTGTGAAGTTTAAGGTTAGCAACCTGAATCGAGTTTGTATCTGGGTCCAAACAGTAAGCGCAAAGGGACAATACAGGAAGAGGTGGTCAGAGGATTCGATAGTTCCTGAATTGCAACTAGGGCATGATGTCGATGACGGCCATCCTTTTTTGAGGAGGTTTTCCTAAGTTGATAGACGGTCCAAAAGCAAGAGCCAGAGAAAGATTTTTACTTTTGGTGGAGATTTGATTTTCCAAAGGAATGAATAGAACCTAGAGCGGACACCTGTATCTGAGAGAGTAAGGTAAGCACTGGCCGAAGTGAAAAGGCCATTTTTGGTCCATTTCCAGATCACAGTATCCTGGGAAGGGAGGAGGAGAGATTGAAGAAGGGTACAAGTTGAAGAATGTCCGCCAGGCCATAGGAAACATCGCATGAGCTCAAGATGTTGTTATCTGAGGTGCCATACAATAGTTGTACAGTAGATGTCCAAACTGAGTTTGTATCATGATGTAGTTTCCAAAGCCATTTCAAGAGTAGCGAATCATTTTGACGTTCCAAATCAATTATTCCCAAACCACCATTTGATTTGGGGAGGCAACATGTGGTCCAGTTAACAAGACAGTGACCACCGAGACATTTGTTTTTTCCTTTCCAGAGAAACCTTCGCCTGATGCCTTCCATTTGTTTTAGAACCCAACGAGGTAATTTGATGACCTGCATGTAGTGCAAAGGAAGAGCTGTAAGCACCGATTTAACCAACGTGAGACGACCTCCTAAAGAAAGGAAATTGGCTTTCCATCCGTCCAATTTTCGCTGAAAAGCATTTATCAGAGGTTGGAAAAGGATCTTTTTTGGTCTGCAAATTGTGAGAGGTAGGCCCAAGTAAGTTATAGGCAGTTCTTTTGGTTCACAGGAAAGAATAGAGGAAATGCGTGGGAGCGCTAACTCGGGGATGGAGATCGGGACGAAGAGACATTTTGAGTTGTTAACGCGGAGTCTTGTAAGTGATGCAAAGTTTGACAGGACCTCGGAGACTACAAGTAGAGATTTTTGGCTAGCTTCCAAGAGGATGATTGTATCGTCAGCATATTGAAGAGCACGAGGTTTTATGACAATAGGACCAGAAGTGAGGCTGGAGGAATTTAGGAAGAAGGATTGTAAGGCATCGGTGACTAGAATGAAAAGTAGGGGAGATAAAGGGTCGCCTTGCCTTAGACCTCTTTTGTGTGAGAAGCTACTAGAGATCTCTCCATTGACTTTCACAGAAGAAGTGGATGAACGGAGAATCATTAGAATCCATGATATGAAGGAAGGGGGGAAGCCCCTTTCTATGAGGAGGTTCGTGAGAAAAGTCCAAGAGACAGTGTCGAAGGCCTTGGCAAAGTCGACTTTGTAGAGAGTGGCCGGGATCTTACGTTTGTGATAGAAAGAAATGAATTCTCTAGTCACCATATAAGATTCCATGATGGACCGATCTTTTGTAAAAGCAGTTTGCATCGGACTGACAAGATCACTCATGAAAGGTTGGAGACGGGTTGCCAAGATTTTTGTGATGATTTTGGCGAAGGAGTTGATGACACTTATAGGCCTGTAGTCTGAAACTTCAGAACAGTTTTGTTTCTTCGGAACTAAAGAGATGGTGGCTTTGTTGAGGATGGAAAAATCGAGAGTGAAAGACTGAAATGACATCAAAGCTTGTAAAACATCTGATTTAATGATATCCCAAAAGGTCTTGAAGAAGTCAATAGGGAAGTCATCCGGGCCTGAAGCTTTACCAGAGGGGAGTTGTTTTATAGCAAGAAGAACTTCAGTTTCAGTGAACGGGACTGCTAGGCTTGTGAGATCTGGAGAGGAGCCAAGTTTTCCTGACAGGTCAAAAGGTGGGGGATGAGGAGGGTTAGTTTCTAAGATTGAGCGAAAATGATTGACAAAGGTATTCAACAAGAGTGATTGATCAGAAATGGGATTGTTATCAACGCAAATAGAATTAATGCGGTTAACAATGCGTCTTGAGGAAGCAATGGCATGAAAGAATTTTGAGTTCTTGTCACCAAGTTTAAGCCAAGTAATTCCACTTCTTTGTTTCCATTTAACCTCTTGGTCTTGTATCAAGGCAAAAGCATGTTCTCGCAAAGAAATACGGAGGGTAAATTCATCAGAGTAAAGGTTTCTAGATTCTTCAAGCAAGTCTAGATATTGGATGATTAGCTTTGTTCGACGAAGAAGGTTATTATGATTTGCATATTTTGCATTTGCCCATTTTGAAAGAGCCAATCTAACAGATTTAAATTTATTAAAGAGAGTTTTGGCAGGATTAGAATTGGAAGGGACTGAAGACCAAGCAGCGGAGACTACCTCAGTGATGTCAGTTGCTTTGAGCTAGTAAGTTTCAAATTTGAAAAGTCTTTTCTTAGTGCGACGATGATGATTAATAGAAAAAAGGAGGGGGGCATGATCAGAAGTGGTTGCCGGAAGATCAGCCAAAGAGTAGAGAAGTGGAAAATTGAGCCAATCAGGAGAGAGAAAAGTTCGATCAAGTCGAGAGAAGCAGGGGGTGGGCCTCTTATTAGTCCAAGTGTATTTTCTGCCTTGCAGAGGAACTTCAAAAAGATTTGAATTTGAAATAAAAGAATTAAAGAGCTGAAACGAAGACTGGTGTCGCGTTCCACCAGTGGAATCAGACGAGTCGCGAAGGAGATTGAAGTCACCTAAGATGATCCAAGGATGGTTGGAGAGCATTCTAATAGAAGTAAGCTCATCCAGGAAAGATTGCTTGAGACTTTCCTCTGTAGTGATACATGAGATGTTAAAAATAAAAATTTCCAGTACTCAGACTTAACAAGTTTCTGATAAAATTTTATTTGAAAGATTATTGTATTAGCACCATTATGAACCACCTTAATTTAGTCCTAGTTTGACTAGGTCTAATAGTATATTCCATATAGATTCTTTATTGAAAATCTTTATTCTTAAATTCTTATTCCTGGGCATACCTGTTGTATCGTTCCTTAAATTCTTAGTGAAATGCTCGGATGCACTTTCACGTGTTTGAATTTGGCCTAAAGTGTTTTGGTCATTTCTATTTACCACATACTTGTTCCATAGAGATGGCTCCAATCTTCTTGCTAAGTGGGACAAACCGAATTTAATCCTCACTGATTTCGGTCTGCACCGGGTATAAATACATTTAATTTAGTGGCCTTTTCGACCTTTCTTTTACTTAACACGTCTTTGTGGGTTCCGACTTCCGAGTCATCCATAAAGAATTTTTTAAATAACGGGCATATTTAATAAAATGCAATTTAAAGAAATTATATATAGAATTCATCTTGGCTGCATGCCCAAAAAAATATATGAAATTGTCTATGTCGGCATGTAACGATTCTGGGATGTAGCAATTACATTCTGCCAAGGGTTGGAAATCTTCGAAAAAAAATTAATTTGTTATTTTGTATATGATTTAAAACATAATTTTCGTATTTAAAGTTTTAAATATAGTTGTACTTATTGTTGAATAACATAGAAGTTACAAGTTGTTGCATGAACGATAAAAGTTAAGTTTTTATATATATATTTCATGCATTTGATTATAAGAACCGTAAAATGTTATGGTTTTCCATTTTTATGCATTTAATCATATTTTAATTTCTTTCATATTATGCAAGGGTGCATTTTATGGAAAATTCATTTGTTGACATGAACGTGTTATAGTTTTTAAACTGTTTTTTTAATCAAAAGTTTAATTTTTATAATTAATTTTGAATATTTTATTTCCTTAATTTATTGTTAATCATATTCCTCAAGGAATGCCTATAGTTACAAGAGGACAAAGAAAATAAAAAAACCAATGCAAACGTCTATTCCTGATTTATTAATGTATCGTTTGGGATGACCGGGAATAGGCTTATTTCCGGAATATGCAATTCCATTCCTAAATTTTTCATCCAAACACTTTTGAAAATGGCAATTCCATTCCTAACATAATTTCCAATAACACTCTTCCCAATATCACTTTTCTCACTACTTTTCATCTCAATAACACTCTTCCCAATGCTATTTCTAAACTCACCATCCAAACAACATTTCCTATTTCTGAAATAGTCTCTTCCTACAATTTCTGTGAATAGTGTTTTTTCCTAAATTTATGCTATTCCTATCCTATTCCTAACCCATCCAAACGACACCTGGGGAATAACTTGTGTGTGGTTGCATGAGAATAGACATGATAATTGATATTTGCGAACAGAGCCTGAGAACTCTGTTTTGTTGTATACAAGAAGATGAGGCAAGGCCGATGCAGGTATTGGCAAGGGGTATACAAGAAGATGGCTCGCTCTTTTTTAGAAATAGTTAGGTTGTGCAGTGTTTGACTGCGTTTGTTGTTGTTTCTTGGTTTCTTTTTCTTTCTTTTCTTTTCTTCCTTGCCGAGAATAAAGATAAAAGAAAATGAATATAATGATGATTATTATTTTTTTGTTTTTTTTGAAAGAAAGTAATCTTTAAAGAGCTACTGCATTCATTGATGCCTAAAAATAATGGGTGTCAAGCAAGACGCCATACTAGCTAAACCATCGGCATACTTTTGTACAATACAAAATTCAACATATTATTATATTATTCTTGTTGTTGGTAACCTTTAACATTTTTATGGAGCGAATTCCAAATTTTAGCAAGAGTATAATAGACCAATTATGTTATTGGCGAGTGCATTTGGTTGTAGCTAATTACACCCTTATATCTCTTAATTATCTCTATCTTATATATATCTTTCACATAATGTCATGAAGATTGAAAGAATGTGTCACACCCCGGAAGCTAGGCATGACGTCAGTTTTCGCCACAAGAGTACTTAATACTCTTGTAAGGCTAACAGACAGACAGTAAAATTTTTTTCAAAATTTATTTATTCCATTTTCTTGATTTCGGTCCCAGCAGACATAACACATAAGTATAATTTATTGCAAGCATATACAATATTTTACACAAATTTACATAATTTACATGCCCGGCTTATTTCACACCTCTAATCCTAATGGCTCGTCAGTTAATTTATTATACAAATGATTGTTCTAACTGACGGTCCATACCATCTATCCTAATGTCGGGCTTACATTACATATTTTACATAAAATATATACAGAAAGGCTTAACACACAAGACCGGAAACAAGCACCAAATCAGGACACGGTGATGAGTCATCCTACAACTCATCAAATTTCCTCTTCCGTGACTGGTTGCGATGGGTCCCACTCAGGAACCACACCGTCAGGCGGAGGACCATCACCAAATAACTCAAAATACACATATGCAGAAATTTCCGGTAAGTCATCGAAACAGAGCAGAAACACAACATTACACTGTAACCCTGGCACGTACACTTCAAGCCTTACAAAGGAACACTCAGTAGTGGCGACAGCACGAGGCCTAGTAAGTCTCTGCCTGGCCTGGAACCCCCGTCCCAACGAGGCACATGCAAAACAAATAAACAGAGTGAGAATAAATTCTCAGTGCGAGTTTTAGTTCCAGTACGCGGATCTTAATTCAAATCCGTGCATCAGACTAAATCCCGATAAATTTTTATTAACACAGATATACAGATATTTATATACCGTAGGTATCAGCCGGAAAGGTCCTAATACCGGCATCTGCCAGATGACATGCAACAACAGAAAGATGAATCACAAAAATAAGCATTTATCTTTCAGATAAAACTTATACACTCAAGTTCTTAAGGCCTGACGGATATAGAAAGAACTTTTCCCAAAACCAAAGGTAAAAACCATTTGGTACAGACCAGACAAAGGGAATAAATCCAGAGATAATAGCGCTAATAACCTGGCCGGGTCGGTGGCCAAACGGATAATCACCAGAGAGTGCAAGAGTTTATAAATCATAAATATGCTTATCAGATTTTCGGAAATTGGAAATGGTTCAGATTCAAGTTTGATTCTTCTATCACAAAATATGGTCAAGTGATAAGAAGATTACGGAAACCATTCCAGTCATTTTTCAACAGTCTGTCATTTGCTCAATATCAAAAGGATTTCATATTCAGACTGTGCAACAATCATTATCAAAAGCGGAGATATAATCAACATGCAATTGTTTGATTATTTTCGGGCTTCTATTTCTATATGAAATTAGAATGCAACATCAAAGATGTTTCAACATGCTATGCATGAATTTAAAAGTACCGAATTCCGAATTTTAATCAAGAAACCGCGTATCCGCACCTTCACACTCGTCTGGAGTGTGTGAGTGGCCGGCTGCTCCTGTTCAATAATAGATCAAGATCCGTTAATATTTATTTAACGGGGTTCTACAATCCACTTGACAGAATTAAAGTCTGGTTGACTTAAATCCCACCTGACTAACGGTAATAGTTCCAAATTCTTTTAACAGATGTTAATATTTTAATTATTAGTTCAGTCGTCAAAATTTAATCACTTTACTTTATTATTTTATAATATCGAAGTCAGAAATCAGAAATCAGAAATCGGAGTTAGATTTTCTTTCCAGAATTTTCAGAAATAACAGAAATAACAGAAATGACAGAAATATTTATTAAACTCAGAGAAAACATAAATCAGAAATTTATTTTATTGTTTTACGGGATCAGAGTGTCTGAGTATTTGCCACGGTATCCGTTCAGTTAAATCAGACGTTTCCATCACATCCCTCAAATCCCAAATCCGATAATTAGACTAAGTACATTGTTTCCAAGTCATTTAGTCTTAATCAAGCTCAACAGAAATTATTAGCCCACTAACCTTAATTAAGTCTTAATCCGAAACTTAATTAAATCATAATCCAAATCCTATTCATTTACATAGCCCACAAATAAAAATAATTTCAGCCCACAGAAAATTCCGAAAGCCCACATCTATTTTTCTTTTCTTTTCTTTTCTTCAGCCAAGCCAACAACAATTCCAGCCCAAGTCCAAAAATCCAGCGACAACCCAAAAGCCAGCAGGTCGAGCTCAGTCGACCTGACCCAGTCGACTGAGTCCAACCATAACGGGTCCGACAGAAAATCACCGACCAGATCCGATAAGCCATCAATCATTTTCAATCCAGCCCACAACAAAGTTTTAAACCCTCAAATTCTTCGCATAAGCCCACCAAAAATTATAAACACTCCGTATGTCACAAATAAGCCCTCAGATCTTTATTTTTATGCCCTCAGAAATTTACAAACAAGTCCACAAAAATTCCAGAAATCGCAGTTAACATCCCAGTGTACTTAAGCCTTGCCAGAATATCGATTCCCCCCACAGTTAGTGTACCAGTGACTGGTACCAAGTCACAAATGCTCGAATTAACCATTTCCCCATAGAGTACAAGTGCCACCAGAACCAAAAATGCATTCATGCATGTAACTATGCAACTGTATACCCACACTTCAATTACATGAAATTTATGCATACAATACCCTTTAAACATGATTCCTTCACTAAACATAAACCAGAATGCACATATTTACATGCTCAGTTCAACCATCATCATGATTATACTGATACAACTTCCAAAATAGCTAACAGTTCCAATTTTATTTATGTATATCATGCCTATCACGAAAATATACACATTATGTCATCAGACATGACTCAATATGCAACAGAAGGCACATAATCATGCACAACTTCACAGCTGTGCTAACATAAAATCTTATCTGCATGTTATATCTGATAATATGACATGAAATTACTCTCACACCCATGCATTATGCTTACTGCTAGTTACAACTCCTTCACAGATTATATACATCAAATATCAAAACACTTATACAAGCTAATATTCACCATTCCAGTTCTAGTTTTATTCACATATGATGCATAACATAGAAATATGCATATATTGCTCTTCTAAAGAATGCTACTACTCAAGTATGCAGCATATAAAATGTATATGCCTATTATTGATCACTGAAACACTAAATAGATGCTGCAACTCATATATGCCCTATATGATAAATATAAACTCTACCACAATCAAGTAATACCCCTCAGAAGCATAATATCTCTCCATTAGAGTAAGTCAATACCCCAAAGAAATCAAATCGCAGTCTCACAGAAGCAAGTAACATCAAGTAACAGAATGAGTTAGCACATCGACAAGTCAACTAACACCAAGTAACATTACTAAGTGAACCTTGTATCAGATTTCCCAAACACAATTAGTACCTAACCATTTATCCTAACAGAAATCAAGATATTCATCAAACTAAAAATCGATAGGAAGAGATATACCTCTCTTTTGATCCTTCACAAAACGCCTCAGAAATTCAAGAACAACTAGGGCTAAGATCAAGGTGATGCTTATGAGAAACAGGGCTAATTCCATGCACTTACTGTCAACAGAGAACAAAACCCTATAAATTAAATCGAGTATAATTCTATCAAATTGATAGCAAAAACCAAGAATTAGGGGTAGGCGATTACCTCCTCTGGCCTCCTCCTCCCTCTTTTCCTCTTCTCTTAGCCCCAAGAAAAATCCCCAAATCCGAACCCTAACATAAATAACTTACCTTCGTAGAGAAGAAGAGAAAGAGAGGCGGTTCGAGGCTCAGATGGAGATGATGCCACGTCGTCCCACTCCCCCACAACCAATCAGATCCATCCAACACACAGAGAAGCGGACAGAGAAGAGTATCGCACGAGATAGCAGTGTGAAGACGCATGAGGTGTAGCAGAGGTGGCATCCTCTACACGGGGCACCTCAGAGGCGACCTCTCCGCCGGCCAATCCCCTCGATCCACTTAATCCAGAGCACAAGCTCGAGTAATTCGAAGCAAAAGAGAGGAGAAGAGAGAAACAAGTCAGACGGAGGAGACGAGGCAGAAGGAGAGAGCTTCTCGTCGAAATAATTTTATCGAAAAATAGTCAGGATCTTTTGTGAACAGATCTGTATAACTTTGGTGTAATAAATCACTGACAGCCATTTTGTAAATTAGCTATTTCCTCACAAAATTATTTAAATATATTCCAGAAGTCTAAAAATTGTGGCAAATATACAGAAATACTCAGAAAATTATAACGAACATTTCCATGTCCTCAGATTTTACTGTTACTTAAATTTATTTCATAATTATATCATTAATTAACTTATACAGATAATTTGGAACTTTAATTACCGACTAATCAGACAGTATTGTTACATAATGGTTCCAAATGTAAAAAAAAAACCCCCATAATTTGTAGCCATAATTAACTATCACCTTATTGTTTTTATTATTAGAATTTCACAATGTTCAAATCTATTTTATGTGATATTAACTAAATTACATTAATTCTATGCATGCAGCAACCTACTGTAGCCAATCACCTTCGATCTTTACATTACACACTCTATCTATACTCTAGGGAAAACCAATGAGGATCCGGATAATGATAACCATACGGTGATGGTACACCATATTGGTAATTGGTGTAATTATCTCCTGGTGTGCTTGAACTTGGCGCGTCATCTTCTCTAGTTCCAGGATTTTCCTCTGCAGAGGTAACACTGATGACTTCAGCGTAACCTAATTTTTTTCTTAGAAGAGTTGTTAATTCAACCACGTCCGTTCCTTCTCCGACCACAACAAGCAGATTATCATGACCTAGTTCGAGTTTTACGACACCTAAAACAAATGAACAAAACAATAGTTTCACCATCAATTAAGCTGATCAACATTAACAAATATGAAACCGACAGCAAATGGTCTTTGTGTATTTGTCCTTAATTAATGGAAAATTTCGTAATGAACAAGTCACAATAATTGCGTTTGATTCTAATATACCTACGTACTTGATGGTGAATAAAGACATCAGAATATAAAATAAAATTTATTTTTTAATTTGAAAGTTATGATAAAATTACTTTTAAATTAATTTTATTTTTCTGATAAACAAAATGGGTTAGATATTAATTAGCAGAGACATGCTTCTCTGATAAACAAAATGGGTTAGATATTAATTAGCACCAGGGCTGTACAAGTAAAATAAAAACCCATCCGACCCGTTTAACCCGTCCAACCCGACCCGTATTTTAACGGGTTGTGACATTAATTGGGTTGGGTCGGGTTTTAAATTTATAAACCCGGTTCAAGTGGGTTGGGTTATATTTCTCATACTGATAACCCGTTTTCAACCCGACCCGTTTTATTAATTACATCGTCTCTTGGTTACTCCGAAATTGACATTTATTAATCTCAATTCCCAAATTACGCATTTAATCGCGTTTCTTTCCCACAGGCCACAACACGCACAATAATTTAATAGTAGCTTTTGTGTATTTGTACCACTATTTTTCTTTAATAGCAGCTTATTTTCTTGTTTTACCAGAATTACTAGAAACTTGATTGTAATTTAAACGTGGTCTGAGTTTCAACAACAAAATGTTTTTTCAACTATCAGAGATGTTTTGAAAGAACTTGTCTGAATTCAGACGCTGTTCTTTTTACTATCAATCAATCTTATGTAAGAAAATTCCACTTGAGCAGTATATGCTAAAATTCGATGAATTCTTCATGACGAATACATTTGTTTAAAATATATGTCATTTGTACGTTATTTATAAAATATGGTACTTGTGTTGTTGAATTTCTCGTTATTGAATTTCGGACAAATACTTGTGTTCATTTTTTAATTTAATTCGAACACATAGGTTATGTGTTCATTTTTTATTTATTTTAGTTATGTGCTTATTTTTATTTATGTACAATTGAGTTATAGTTCGTTACCCGCGTAACCCGTAATAATTTATATGCGAAAAATCAGCTGGGTTGGATTGGGTTACGGATGGATTAGTTGAAAATATTTTTCAACCCGATATAATTGGGTTGGGTTAAAATTTTGATTAAAAACGTTTGACCCGTCCGTTACATTAAATATTTTTCCACTTTGTTCCCGCATGCATCCAGATCAGAAGGCTCAAACTTCAACCAAAACCATATACCGGTACAAGGTCGGTATAAACTTTGTTTAAGAATTTGTTTGTGTTATTTTCTAGTGAAGTTTATGTAACGATTGACACCGATACAAAATTGTGAATTTTCTTTTGAATATCTTTGTAATATTCTTTTATTAATAAAAAGTTTTGGGCCTAGAAAAAGAAATAATAAATTATATTAGCACGAAGCCTTTAAATATATATAAAGGTTTTGGACATTATAGGGTAGAGGCTTAATTATATTTTGGATATTATAGTTAGAAGCAAATAAAAAATGTGGACGTTTGCAAGCAATTAATGGATCCCAGATAGATAGACGACGATAAAAAAACAAGAAAAAAATTAAAGAGGGAATTACCTTCCACTCCAGCTGCCGATTTGAGTGCTTTTGTTCTCTTCTTTTTGTCTTGAACTGATAACTTAAGTACCATCTTTGCTGTAATTGAATATAAAAACAGTGAGTAGGATGTATATTAATATACTTAACCAGACTAATGGTAAATTGTGTAATTGCGTGGTTAACGATTTTACTAGTGCAACATTATCATAATTCCATCGCCATGATATCACCAAGTGTCTATAAATCGCAACAGATAAAATAGGCTTGATTTTTTTAATGGAAATTAGAGGAGAGAGATTGTGTGTTAAACTTCTAACCTTGTTGACCATTTTTTTTTCTTGAAATGTTCTCCGAGCTCTGTGCTTAACAACCTTAACTTCAATTGGGAAGAGTGCTTGTCTTAAATAGCACAAGTATAGTACGTAGAAGATATAAAAGGCTAGTGAATAGGAAGTTTCTCTGTATGTCTTTGGGTAAATTAGGAAGAAAAACTTATCAACGGTCAACCAACTTTAGTGCTATAAATGATAAAATATTGACTATACCTAATGAAAGATAATAGAAAAAAAAAAAAAAATTGACAGTGCTCACTTACTAGAGAAGGCAAAGACTTAGCTTGGTCCACCAGATCGACCACAGGAAGCCAAGAGGAAAATTAACGTGGCATAAAAAAAGGAAAAAGAAAAAACACACATGCAACACTAAATTGGTCGTTGACAAGAGTCTTTGGAAATTACATACTGTTATTCATGAAATCGTCATGCGTGTTATCCAACTCTCTCTCCGCTCCCTTCTCTCATCTAATCCAATGCTTTCTTCCCTCTTTCCCACCAGCACTCTCTTCTCCTCCTCACCCAACGCTCCCTCTCCTTCCTTTCACACTGTACTTCTTTTTATTTATATAGTTTTTTTTTTCAACTTATTTTTATTAAATTTAATTTATTGTTGTATTTGTTTAACTTATTTCTTATGTATGTTCACCTTATTTATTGTTTTTGTTCAATTTATTTTTTTATATCTATTTATATTGTTTGTTAATTTTTCGTGCAATTTATTTGTTTTTTATTTGTTCATTTTATTTGAATTATTTACTGTATTTGTTCAACTTGTTTAGTATATATTTTCAACTTATTGGTTGTATTTTGTTCACTTTATTGGTTGTATGCGTTTATATAATTTATCGTATATGTTCAAATTTTTTTTGTATTTTATTTGTTCAATTTATTTACTTTATATGTGTCAAATAATTTTGTAAGTGATGACGTGGATGATATTTAATTTGTTGAATGCAATATATCATTCCAGCAAATCTTTGGTTATCTATGGTATTTAGAAAATGCTAACGTAAATGTATCTATTTTTTTTACGAAAAATATGGGTCGTGACAACATCTTTGGTTAAAAATAAACTAACGTAAATATATCTAATATATATGCAGGAAAATATATTTTGTTATTATTTTTTCTTATATAATATACACTACGCGAGATTTTTTGTTTTGCAACGGTTAAAAAAAACGGTCTGTAACGTTTGTCTGTACGTTACTGTTTCCCACGTTGCAAATCCCAATAAACGTTGCCATTCTGCAACGTTTCTAATGAAGAAAACGTTACTGATCTGCAACGCTTAATTCAAAATAAACGTTACAGAATATTAAAATATATTATTTTCCCTGCTTTTTCAGACAGCATTTGTAACGTTTATTTTTAAAAAAACGTTGCAGATCTGCAACCTTTTCTTCTTATAAACGTTGCAAAACCAATTTAACATTTTTTATTATTTTTTTTTCTGAATTCGTATTGAATCTGTAACGTTTTGTACTAATTAAACGTTGCAGATAGTGACCTTTTGTAACGTTTAATTTGTAAAAAACGTTGCAATGTATATTTTTTTTTTAATGAGCAAATTGTAATTTGTGGCTAGCCCATTTTGCTAGCCGTACCAACTGGTACATAACAGTACCAGATTCTGACAAATACGACAAGGACAACATATTTTATCACCTTTATTCTCTCTTATCAAATCCTCTTTAGCAAAACTCATAAATTCTTCAAGCCCTTTCAGAAATGCTGACAAAAAACGATTACTCAAGTACATCCACGTCCGATCCATCTGAATAAATAAAATATATGCGAAATGTTAGGGTATATATGGGTCAATTTGGTCACATTAGGTTTTCGGGCCGGTCACCATCCTAACCCACTCTTTGGGTACTCTGTCTCATTAGCGAGCGTACGCTAGATGTAACCTGTTGTTTGAGAAAAATTCGGCAGCATTTCCCCTAATGTTCCCTGAATGCGCCAACACACGATTGCTCGTGAGAACGCATCCGTGGGAACATAAAGGGAAATGCCGTCAAATTTTTCTCAAACAACAGATTACATCTAGCGTACCACTCGCTAATTCTAAATGAGACAGAATATCCAAAGAGCAGTCCCAAAACAGGGACTATCCGAGATTAATCCCTAATGGATTAATGTCGGACGGGCAACGACCTAAATTTGGTATTGTACTGGTATTTTTGGTCCTATATGACAATACCATTAAATTAAATGCATATGCAAATTATTTATGCGTGCATAATTTAGTAATAAATAAAAAGACGAAAGTTATGTAAAATATACCATCAATATTATGACGAAATTCTTTTTCTTTTCCGATGTAATTCTTGCCGTCTTCAATGAGACCTAAAATTATGCAATACAAAACTACTAATTAATTTAATAAATTTAAACCGAAATATATAAGAAAAAATTTAAAAAATATAAAATATAGTTAAAATCAAATATTTTTCACCAAATATATAGTGTTCTTCTCCTTCTCCTTCTAATTTAAATTTTCTAGATTTTTCACATATTAATTTCTATTTTTTTTTTCAATAAAACCGAAATAAAAAAAGAAAAAAATAGAAAAATATGAAATAGTGCCCAAATTTAATTTTTTTACCTTCTATCTGCTCTCCTCCTCCTCCTCTTTCTAAATCTTATTTTTTTAGAATTTTTGCAAATTTTTTGCTAATTTTTTGGAGTGAAAAAAATAGAATATTTAGATGGATATAAATTGTATTAATTGGTGGTTGGTGCGGCTTGGAAGAGGAATGGGAAGAGAGAGATGGCCAGACAGACGTTATTGTGAAAATATCTCCACATTCTGCAACGTTTTTTTATCTAATAAGCGTTGCAAATCTGCAACGTTTTTTATGTAATAAACGTTGCAAATCTGCAACGCTTATTACATAAAAAACGTTGCAGAATGTCTGCACAGAATTTTTTTTGGCGAAACGCGCCAAAATTTCTAACGTTTAATAAATTTAAACGTTACAGATTGGAAAATAGTTTTTCGCGCCAACAGTCTATAACGTTTTTGAAAAAAAAGGTTACGGATGGACTGTTGCAGAATGTCTTTTTTGTGGTAGTGATAGCAGTTTGTTCACTATCTCCAACCGCAAAAAAAATCCAGATTTTCCTAATTAAAAGTACGATTTTGACGCGCTAAAGAATAATAAACCATGTACAATTTAAATTTGGAGTTTACATTTCATACGATATGTTCATTTTGTATATATAGGAATCAAAGTTTTGATATATCAGAAGTCATACTAATACATTATACATGAGTTACACTCAATATGTAATTTGAACATGATTCACGTACACTAGTCATGACGCATCAAAAATTCGTACTAATACATTCGCACTTGATCAGCAACAAAAATAAATTTGTATAGAGTACTCTCTCTCTTAACCCATCAAAATTCGTATCATCGTATGAATGTGTCTGGGTACAGTTCGCCATGAGTCGTTTTTCAATATCCAAAATTCAAACGGCCAATCCGAACCGTTCAAGTTGTTCTTCATACTGAAAAAGCCTTGGAGACCAAATTTTATATTTTTTCTAATTTTTTTACTATCTATTATGATATTTTCAAAAAAACACTACAATTGAAGTATTTCAGGCCCTCCAATTTGAAAATATCATAATATATAATAAAAAAATTCGAAAAAATGTAAAATTTGGTCTTTAAGGGTTTTTCAATATGGAGAACAATTTGAACGGTTCAGATTGGCCATTTAAATTTTGAATCTTGAAAAACGACTCATGTGTACGGGAACGATCCGTACACATCAGTGTATTTTATCCATTCACTATATATATATATATATATAGAGAGAGAGAGAGAGAAATGCTATGGTGCACTGTGATGTATTGGAGCTTTTGTGCACTGCGAATCCGGATCGTTGGATCTGTCTTCAGATCGATCTTGATGATGTCGCTGGATAAGAAAATTTCGGATGCCCCTTTTCTTTATTTTGTTCCTGCGATTCTTTATTTTGTTCCAACGTAAAAACAGTACCTCTCGTCTCACCATCTCTCTCACTCGTCTCTCCATCTCTCTCACTCGATTGGCCTCTATATCTCTCGACTCGCCTCTCCATCTCTCTCGCATTCTAGGGTTTCTGACCAAATCGAAAGGTACTTCTCTCCTCTCACTCTCTTTCGTGATTTTTCCTCAATACCAGTACAGTTCGTGATTTTTTTTTTCTCTCTTTCGTGCATTTGCACAATAATACTCAAAGGTTGTTGCTATCCAGAGCAAACCCTATGAATTGTGACGAGAGCAACCCAAAATTAGTATTACTTCTAATTGGTTTTTCAATTAGTTTTTCTTTCGTGCATTTGATAAACTTATTTCTATACCACCCTATGCAAATTTTACTAGTTATAAGCGGATTATAGCTCTTATTTATCTATTTGAAAGTTCAGCCTAAAAAATTTCAAATAGAGATTTTTATATAAAATGTCCTACTTGCCGATACTAAATCCATGAGTAAGAGTATACATGTACTGTTCATTTTTTTTTTAATGTGTGCTTTTAATTTACAACATGAGTAAGAGTAGTAGTAGACAGTGAGTTATTCAAGGGTTTAAATAAGTATGATTTGTGCAAATTACTTACAAAGTTTATTAGTTAAATTAAGTACTGAATAAAAAGGTTATACATTGTTTTTTACAGCATGAGTGAGAGTGAATTTATAGCACCAGGTGCTAGCAATGATGTAGCAGCGGGTGCAAACAATGTAGCAGCAGATGTTAACAATGATGGTGCACAAGTTCAGGTAATTGCTCACCTCTTGCAATTTTTTTTTAATTTCGTGAGAGTGAACTTCAGATGCCATTTTATTAATAATTTGTAATTCTTTTTTATTTGAATTGTGACAGATCAACGATCCTTATATAGATTTGGATAGTGTGATTGAAGAGATTGAAGAACAAAACAGAAAGTTAGAAAATATTAAGCTTCATGTTGGGAAAGAGTTCAAATCAATAGAGGAGGCATATGGCTTCTATAATCTCTATGCCTTGGTTAAAGGATTTAGCATTCGATGGAACCAGAAAGGTAAATCTAAGAAAGGAGTTGCTCATTTGAACATTGTTTGCTCTAAACAAGGGTTCTCTAAGAGGCAAAAAAATCAGGGGAAACCAGTGGGTTGTTCAAGCAAGGTGAAAACACCTGAAAAAGTGAGGTCATCAACAAGAACAGGCTGTAAGGCATATATGAGAGCCAAGTTAGTAAATGGAGCTATTTGGGAAGTTACGGTATTTAAGGATGTGCATAACCATGATCTAGCTCCAAATTCATCTTCTAAGATTAGAATTCTTCGGTCTCACAGATCTTTAACAATGGAGGATAAGGACACAATTAGGAATCTGAGCGATCAAAATATAGGGCCATCCGAAATATTGGAATATTTATCTGTTCTACATGGTGGGAAGGACAATGTGCACTTTAGGAGGAAAGATGTGAGCAATGTGATTACAACAGATAATAGGATGCTCCTCGGCAAGGATGTTGATAGCACATTGCTGCATTTTCAAAGAAAGCAAGACAGTGATCCAGAGTTCTTTTATGCCATAGATGCTGATGAGGATGGCTTTGTGAAGCACATCTTTTGGGCGGACGGGAGGTCTAGAAGGGCTGATGTTGTCACTTTTGACACAACATACAACACCAATAAATATAGCATACCATTGGCCCCTTTTATTGGAGTAAATCACCATCGACAATCAATTTTCTTTGGAATGACCTTGCTTAGATCAGAGAATGCAGCAAATTTTCGTTGGTTGTTTGAAACATGGCTGAAAGCAATGTATGGAAAACACCCAAAAGCTATAATTACAGATCAAGACCCAACAATGAAGAAGGCCATAGCTATTGTCTTTCCTAAAACTGTCTATAGGAGTTGCCAATAACATGTAATGAGGAAGGCAAGAGAACAATTAGGGTCACTGTTTGGGAAAAATCCAACATTTGCAGATGAATTAGGATGGGTGATTAATGGTAGCTTGACTGTGTCAGAATTTGAGAATGCTTGGGCAGCAATGATTGATAAACATGAGGTCTAAAGTAATAACCACTTAAACAATATGTTTAAAAAGCGTGCTGATTGGGCGCCGACATACTTTTGAGGGTTTTCTTTGCAGAAATGACAACCAGCCAAAGGAGTGAAAGCATGAACGCTCTCTTCAAGCTATGGGTAAATGCTCATACCTCTATTTACATATTTGTTTGTTCGATTGATAATATCATTGAGAATATTTGGGCAAACGAGGGTGATGAAGATTTACTGTCAATGAATGAGAACCCACAATTATGGTCAAAGTTGGCATTTGAGATGGATGCACGTGAAGTATATACAAGAAAGTTTACTCGGTGTTTAAGCAGTTGCTCCAAGATAGCTGCCTTGGCATAGCTGAAGAGAGAGAGCGAGGAACACTTTATGAGGTCAAAATTGACTACAATCCTGACTTTAAGCATTGGAGGCCCGTGTCATATCTTGTGAAAGTTGACAAAGAAGCCATGATGTTCTCTTGTAACTGTAATGGTTTTGAATTTCAGGGGCTGCTTTGCCCCCATGCCATGAAAGTTATGTGGATTCTTGGAATACAACATCTTCCTTCACATTACATCTTAAAAAGATGGTGCAGGAATGCTAATGTTGGTGTCAAAAGATCGGTAAGTGAAAGAAGCAGAGATGTTGGAAATTCTTTAGCACTGCAAATGTTTAGGGCCACAACACTAAAAAAGCAATTTAGTCATCTGGTTGATTTGGCATCAAAAGATGTTAATTCTTTTAATATTATGGATGCCAAGTTGAGAGAGTTAGTTTCTGTATTTGAGACATCAGAGAGTAATGAAGTAGTGAATGGGGTAGTTGAAAATGTAGTGGATACAATAGTAATGGTAGATGATGTACAAGATGCAGTCACAAAAGGTTCTCCATTACTTCTTGATCCTCCAATATCTCAATGTAAAGGAAAGAGGAAGAGACCTGAACGTTGGAAAACTCCATTAGAAAAGCCTCCCATCAGAGGAAGAACTTGTGGCTATTGTGGTCTAGTAAATAAACATAATATTAGAACCTGCCCTAAGGTACTATGTAATCTTTACTTTTTGTCAAATATGCTGATCAAATCTGTTAAACACTTATATTAGGCTCTTAACTATTTTTGTATTTTTTTTTATTACATTAGAAAATAGAAGATGAAGCAAAAGAGAAGAAGGGAAAAGACATGAAGAAAATTGACGAAGAGGAACTAGACACAGAAGATGATTAAGAACTGGACATAGAAGATGATGAAGAAGAGACTAGCTATGAATGACGAAGAAGAGCAAATTGTGTTGTATTAAATATTTTGGTGTTTATAGTTTTTGAAGGATTTAACTTGTGTTATTCTTTTTGGCGATCTGGGAAAGATAGTGAATGTTTTAAGCACCATGCATTTAACTTAAATTACTTGATTCTCAGTGCATGGATTTAACTTCAAGTAAGTTGCTCTTTTGTTAATTTTTTAGAATACAAGAAACTTCTTCCTCTTAGTAAAAGAGGTGGAAATTTCCACTTGTAAGAGAACCTTTATTTATGTGCGTTGTTAGTAGCACATTTATTTTTAGTAGGACCTGACATTAGTTTACACCAGTTCAGTTTATATCCAAGTACTGGTATTTTTACTTAAGAGAGACACAATACAACTCCTGGTTTATATCCAAGTACCATCCATCAGTTCAATTTATATTCGAGTACCATCCATCAGTTCAGTTTATATTCGAGTACAATCTATCAGTTAAGTTTATATCAAGTACAATCAACCTTACAATCCATCTATGTACCACTATGGTAGACAATTAAACAACACACAACCGAAATAAAATAAGATAGTAGCACAATTTAAAGATAGCATATTCATACACGATTCAAGTACATTAAAGGAGATAGTAGCACATGCAATTAATATATCCAAACATTAAAATGTTGAAATTAATGTTTTTAGTTAGTATTTGTGTAGTAGGATGGTAAAATAGTAGGCTAATAGTTAGTATAGCTATTGGGCCTTGTTTGGATATGTTTAGATATGTGTTTGGATTAGTTTTGATGTTGTAAATGGTCCATGTAAGGCCTAGTACTGGATTCACATATGTGTGACCAAAAACCATGTAATTGTTGATGAAAATTAAGAAAATCAATAAAGTGGGCAGCAGCTATCTTCTTCTTCCTCTCTTCTTTCTCTCTTCTATTAACACACAAACCTTAGATCTTGAAACTAAGGCCAAATAGGCCAACATAAGTGGTATCAGAGCGTAGGTTGAGGTGAGATTGCAAGTGAGATTCATTTATTGAAGTGGGAAAACTAAAATAGAAGTTTAGGAGAGTTTTATGGCGTTGCAAGGAGATGCATGGCCGGCGCGAGGTGCGTAACTCGTCTTCGACGGAGAAGATTACGACTATTGGAGTATCATGATGAAGACTCTCTTGATCTCACAAGATTTGTGGGACATTGTAGAAGAAGGGTTTGTTGAGAAACATCCAAAACTCGTGGAGGAGAAAGATGAACTTGACAACGTCAAGACTACCACCGTGATAGTCGATGAGAAGGAGAAGGAGAAGGAGAAGAAAGATGCGAAGGCTCTATTTTGCATCCAACAAGGTATTTCCCGCAAGCTCTCCCTAGGATAATTGGGGCAAAGACGTCCAAAGAGGCGTGGGATATTTTGCAAAGGGAGTTTCAAGGGACCGACAAGGTCAGAGCGATAAAACTCTTGACTCTCAAAAGGGATTTCCAAAATTTGAGAATGGAGAAAGGGACTTTAAATGAGTATTTCTCAAAAGTGATTGAATTGGTGAACCAAATTAAAAGCTTGGGTGATGATATGCCCGATAAGGCGGTTTGTTAGAAAATCTTGATTAGCCTTACCTCCAAATATGACAATATCGTGTCCATAATTGAAGAAACCAAAGACCTCTCTAAACTTAGTGTTAATGACTTGATGGGTTCTCTTGAGATGCATGATCAAAGATTGAGTAGGCATGGTGATAACTCTCTAGAAAGTGCTTTCCAAACAAAGGTGAATGTGAAAGATGGTTCTAACCAAAATGCAAGTAAAGGAGAAACATCTCGTGGGGGTGGTAATTATGGAAGAGGTCGAGGTAGAGGCCGAGGAGGAGGTAGAGGCAATGGTGATAGTAAATTTTGCAATTTTTGCAAGAAGCCGGGTCACTTGGAAGAAACTTGTTATAACAAAGGTAAACCTCAATGTTACAATTGTAAGAGGTATGGCCATAAGCAAAAAGATTGTAGGGATAAGAATAAGAGCAAGCCAATTACACCGAGGAGAAAAAGAATGGTGGACCTAATGGTAGCACTTTTTATGCATGCCAAGCGGCGGTTGAAAAGAAAGATAATGTATGGTTTGTTGATAGCGGGTGTAGCAATCACATGACCGGTGATGAGTCAATCTTTTGCAAGCTTGACACGGCCGCCACTACTCAAATCACAATGGGTAATGGTGCGGTTGTGAAGTCAAAGGGAAAAGGCACGATTGTCGTTAATTCCAAGAAGGGTATGATGCTAATTCATGATGTGTTGCTTGTGTCGTATTTGGCTCAAAATTTGCTTAGTGTTGGACAATTAATTGAGCATGGTCATGCGGTTCACTTTGAGGGGGAGACATGTAAGATTTATGATAAGATTGAAAACAAGAGAGAGTTGATGGCCGTGGTGAATATGGAGCGGCATAGAAACTTCCCTCTTACTCTCAAACCCGCAAGTGGTGTTGCATTGAAAGTGGATGTTGAAGATGTGTCATGGTTGTGGCATAAGAGGCTTGGGCATGTGAATTTTGAAAGCTTGAAGTTGTTAAGTAGAAAGAACATGGTGTATGGTTTGCCTAATATTGAAGATAAGAAAGATGTGTGTGAAGCATGTGCTCTTGGTAAGATACATCGAGAGACATTCCCAAAAGAGAAGACTTGGAGAGCAAAGACACCATTGGAGCTTGTTCACACCGACATTTGTGGGCCGATGAGCACTAACTCTCATGGAGGTAATCGACACTTTATCACTTTCATTGATGACTTCTCAAGAATGTGTTGGGTTTATTTTTTGAGACAAAAATCGGAAGCATTTTCGATTTTAAGAAATTTCAAAGAATGGTTAAAAGACAAAGTGGCAAGTTAATTAAGAAATTGAGAAGTGATAGAGGTGGTGAGTACAACTCTAAAGAGTTTGATAAGTTTTGTGAGGATATTGGCCTTGAAAGGCAAGTGACAATCGATTTACACCGGAACAAAATAGAGTTGCGGAAAGAAAGAATAGAACCATTGTGGAGATGTCAAGAACCATGATGAATGAGAAAGGGTTTCATTGTCATTTTAGGCGGAGGCAACATACACGGCGGTTTACTTGTTGAACCGTTGTCCAACAAAGGCGGTTGAGAACAAGACACCATTTGAAGCATGGTCCGGTGGTAGAAAGCCATCGGTGAATCATTTGAAAGTATTTGGATCAATGTGTTATGCTCATGTTCCAAAAGAAATGAGAAACAAACTAGAAGACAAAGGTGAGAAATGTGTGTTTGTTAGATATAGCACAAAATCAAAGGGCTATAGGCTCTTTAGTTTGAAGAGAAACAAAGTGATTGAAAGTCGAGATGTGATTTTCAATGAGAAAGACAAGTGGGATTGGAAAGAAAAATGAGTAGAAAGTGTGCCAATGATGGTACATGAAGATGATTCAATAGAAGGGTCAAGTGGTGCAAGTGAAAATAGCCATGATGATGAAGAAGAAGAGCAACCACAATCTCCTACAACACATATCGGGTCGAGCTCATCTACTCCAAGCTCAACTCCGATAAGATTGAGAAGGCTAAGTGATGTGTATGAAAGATGTAACTTTTGTGTTGTTAAACCCGAAAACTTTGAGGAAGCGGTTCAAGATGAGGTTTGGAGAAATGCTATGGAAGATGAAATAAAAATGATTGTGAAAAATGAAACTTGGGAGTTGGTTGAAAAACCAAAAGAGAAGGATGCTGTTGGATTGAAGTGGATTTATAAGACAAAGACGAATCCGGATGGTTCGGTGCAAAAGTGCAAGGCAAGATTGGTTGCCAAAGGGTATTCACAACAACCCGACATTGATTATGAAGAGACATTTGCTTCGGTAGCAAGGCATGAAACAATAAGGATGTTGATAGCATTGGCCGCACACAAAGGTTTGAAGCTTTACCAACTTGATGTGAAATCGGCTTTCTTGAATGGAGTGTTGAAAGAAGAGGTGTATGTGGTGTAACCACAAGGATTTGAAATTGAAGGTGAAGAAGAGAAAGTGTACAAGTTGAAGAAGGCCTTGTACGGGTTAAAGCAAGCACCCCGTGCATGGTATGGAAACATTGATGGATACTTCACCCAAAAAGGATTCAAGAGAAGTCCTAGCGAGCCAACACTCTATGTCAAGCATGGTGAAACCGTCATGCTTATTGTCTCTCTTTATGTTGATGATTTAATATTTACCGGAAATGATGAGAAAATGATGCATGAATTCAAGAATGACGTGATGAGAAAATATGAGATGAATGATTTGGGTATGCTACATTATTTCTTGGGTATTGAAATTGATCAAATGGAAGATGGTGTGTTTATTTCTCAAAAGAAGTATGCCCAAAGTATTCTCTCTAAATTCAAGATGAAAAATTGCAATCCGGTAAAGACACCATTGTTGGTGAATGAGAACTTGATAAAAGATGATGGTAGTGGGAATGCCGATGCGGCACAATATAGAAGTTTGGTTGGGAGTTTGTTGTATTTAACCACTACTAGACCCGATATCATGTATGCTTCGGGATTGTTATCGAGGTTTATGCATCAACCTAGTAACATACATTATGGTGTTGCAAAGAGAGTATTGAGGTACATACAAGGTACCAAAGACTATGGTCTCATGTTTGAGAGAAATGAAAGAGAAGATATTGAGTTGTTTGGATATTGTGATAGCGATTGGGCCGGTAGTTTGGATGACATGAAAAGTACATCCGGGTATTGCTTTACACTCGGGTCGGGTATTTTTTTATGGGGATCAATGAAACAAGAGAGGGTGGCACATTCCTCCGCGGAAGCCGAATATGTGTCGGCAAGTGAAACAACTAAGCAAGTGGTTTGGTTGAGAAAAGTTTTAGAAGATATGACGGAGAAGCAAGATATGGCCACGGTTATCTTTTGTGACAACAAGTCGGCAATTGCAATGTCGAAGAATTCGGTGTTTCATAAAAGAACAAAGCACATAGACCTCAAGCATCATTACATTAGAGAGATGGTGGAAGATGAAGATGTTATGATCAAGCATGTGAAGACCGGTGACCAATTGGCGGATATTTTCACCAAAGCACTTCCTTGTGATAAATTTGTGTATCTTAGAGAATTGTTGGGGATGGAACAAAAAAAACATTAAGGGGGAGTGTTGAAATTAATGCTTTTAGTTAGTATTTGTGTAGTAGGATGGTAAAATAGTAGCCTAATAGTTAGTATAGCTATTGGCCCTTGTTTGGATATGTTTAGATATGTGTTTGGATTAGTTTTGATGTTGTAAATGACCCATGTAAGGCCTAGTACGGGATTCATATATGTGTGACCAAAAACCATGTAATTGTTGATGAAAATTAAAAAAATCAATAGAGTGGGCAGCAGCCATCTTCTTCTTCCTCTCTTCTTTCTCTCTTCTATTAACACACAAACCTTAGATCTTGAAATTAAGGCCAAATAGACCAACATAAAACCCACTGCCTAAATCCTAATTACAAATATTAAAATCCCAACAAGAATTACAAATAATGCAAACATAACACTAATAGCTTGATTAATCTTATTAATTAATATATTATTTGTCTTCTCCATTTCTTCTAATTGTTTCTTAGTTGCTTCCAATTGTTGCTTCAACTCTTCGAATTCTCGATTTATAGGCCTAAAGTTCAACTGATCACACCATCCTACAAAGAAATTACAATTATCACATAAGTAATAACGCCGACCCTTATTAAGCCCCCTGATGCAAGTTTTGACAACAGGTTACATGTTATCGCATCTTATGCAATAAGGAGTTCCTCCACTAGTGTTGCATCCATGATGAGCGCTACTTGATGTACTCATTTAATATCCTATAGAAAAATAAGCTTTAGTTAAAAATTTGATGTCACAGTGAAGAGAAAGGAATGGAGTGAAGACTCAACTCAATTCCAGTAGTACTGACGAGAAATTAATCTCCCAATTTTATTGAAATCAACTGCTTTACTGTGCAACTAAGTCTTAATTTAAACCCTTTAACGCATAAATTATTACAATAAACTTGAAGAGGCACCAATGCATCTTGCGATAGTCCCCCAATTTAACCAAATAAAGCCTAAAAATTGCCTTTCGTGATTTAGTTGAGCCTAAGTTAATTGGTAATGGTAAACGTGAGCAATAGAGCACTAATTTTCAAGTATTTTGTCTCAATTTGTGATGCCACCAGTTATGATCTGGTTGATCTGACGAGACAAGCTAGGTAGACATGATTTGCCAAATAGGAAAATTGAAAATGTCAAATAGGATTTACCCAGATCAAACAAGCAAGGTGGACTAACAGTATATGGAGCAATAGAGCACCAATTTGAATACAAGAACGGTGAGAGAGAAACGGCGCAAGAAGGGTGAGAAAAAGGTACCTCGAGTTGTACAAACCCTAGACAGTGAAATCGAGTGAGTGGACGTTCGGGAGTTCGGCGACGGAGGCGAGAGGCAGTTGCGGGGCCGACGAAACTCGATTTTAGCGGAAATGGAGAGGCGAGATAAAAGAACCCCCACCAGGTGAGAGAGGAGACTCTAAGAGAGTACGAGCAGAGAGAATATAAGATCTCTGGAAGAAGGTTTAGTCGCAGGAACAAAATAAAGAAGAGGGGCATCCGAAATTTTCTTATCCAGCGACATCATCAAGATCGATCTGAAGACAGATCCAACGATCCGGATTCGCAGTGCACAAAAGCTCCAATACATCACAGTGCACCGTAGCATATATATATATATATTTTATGATAAGGGTGAAAGCGGAATGAATTAATAAAAAACGAATTGGATTAAGAGTCAGAATAGCGGGAATAATGCTAATGTAATTTTTTTTTTTTGGACAATACAATGATTTAGCAAAATAACATTATTTCGCGTGGAGAATGAATTTAATTTTTATAATAATGACTAAATAAAATTAATAACTTGTACTCACTCAAATATATCGGAATGAATTGACCCTTCTGTACATCTTTTTTCTTTGCTTGGGAAACGCTGCTTATAATATTTTTGTGACACTTGCCTTTCTAAAGAGTACCATTAATGCATCTTTAATATATGAGTGCTGGCCCAAATGTAACCAAACGTAGGAGAACACAGCCAACTGCGCCCGCTTATGTGCAGTAGATATTTGCATTCTTAATTTTAGCGACTCGTTACAGCTTATAACAGTCTGTGCACGCCACAAAAGACCGAGGTCTCTTCCGGAACCCCCGGGACAGCAACTTCTGTCAACTTTGGTTCCCGTGTTTCGTCCAAACTTAATTATGAAAACGAATCGGAGCTTCCACCAATGTAATTCTTTAACAATTTTATTCTGTTATTTGAACTAGTCAAACTACAATTATAATGTGAAATTAACAAAATTTGGACTAGGTAAACTTTCATTGGACTTATAGAGAGGGCTAAAATACTGATAAATTATAATTGTAGAGATAATAACTAATAAATTTGTAACGTTGAAAGGGCTAAAATATAAAGTCATCATTAATTGATTTATGTTGGCGACAACAACGACATAATTAATTAACTTCAAGAGGTAATAACTACTTTGTAGATTATTTAAAATAGAAAATTTAAAACCTGAGGAGCCAAAATTGAGTTCATAGTATTATTTAGGAACCATTATTTTATTTGATTGACTCTGTGTTTTACTTTTTAAGAAAAGTTTGCAAGATTAACATACTTTCATTGTTAAGAAATCACACTCCCAAAAAGTTATGATATCTTTATCAAAAGCTAATCACGACTAAAAAGTTAAAATATACTAGAAAGATACGCGCCTACCCACCCCACATCTAATTACAACTTTCCTATTCCAATTTATGTTTAAATTAATCTGATTTCAGAATCCAAAGAAAATATATCCGTGTTTCTGTTGAATCCACACCTCTGTGGGTTTTTTTTTTTTTTTTTTTTTTTTTTTTTTTTTTTTTTGGGGGGGGGGGGGGGGGGGGGGGGGTAAGTTGTCACGTTGAATATGGATTTTTTTTTTTTTTTTTTCCTTTTGAATAAAAAGTGCTGGTCTTGGCCAGTACCCTTTCATTGAAAAACAAAAGAAACGTTATACAAAGTACAAAATACATAAGAGTAAATGAAAACCAAAAAGAACACAATCTGTTTCCAGAGTTTGGAAACATAAAGAAGCAACAAGAAAAATAGAACAATAGTAAGTCTAATGAGGATGTAGTAATCTCCAATCCTCAAGGATAAGCATTGCTGTTGAATGTGCAGACTGCAGAGTTATTTGTGTCAGTAAAGATTCTGACGCATCTTTCTTTCCAAATGAAGTAACACTAGTGCTAATCTCGTTGCGCGATTCATTTCTATACGAATATGTTATTAAATGATTTCTTAATGAAATGAGTAATCCTGTGGTCAAAATTGATAACTATAGAGTGAACATCGCATGTTGCGCGATGTATTCATATAATTTTTTTACGAAATTTAGAATACTATATAAAAAATGCAATAAAAATTGAGAATACTATTGAAATATTATACGGAAACTGCTAAAAAAAATACTAAATATTATTTTTTCCACAAAGAATCATGCACCACAGAAAATCCAGACAAAAAAATCATGTCCCATGAAAAATCCATTCGAGTGGCTATAGAAAATCCACGCGAGTTACAGTAACTTATGCGCGCGGCACAACGGACCAAATGAATATATTTATAATGATATAGCTAGAATTTCCCTCTCACGTGAATATGGATTTTACAATAACATTTCGATGTTGGGGCATATTTTTCGATCTCTGAGAAAATTCCTAAAACCTATACTACTTGTCCCATCACCTAGAATTCTGACTCGTTAAATTCAACATAAACACAAGATATATTTTCTTTGGATTCTGAAGTCAGATTAATTTGAACAGAAATTGGGATTGTTCTTTTATCTATAACAAAATGATTTGCATGCCAACACAATATTTTGTTAAAAAAAATCCTTTCTATTTATTTTAGGGACTTCGGTTGCATTAAAAAATAGCAATGCCTAATAGAAGAAATTATATTTGCTCAAATAACTTCTGATTTACAAGGTGTAATCTTCCATCTTCAATAGATGAAATAATAAACAGAAATTAAAGAAAAGATTCAAAATCTCCTAGAAAACCATATCTGAGTAAACAGCCTAACAATCCAACAGTCAAACAATTCACTAAAATATGCGATCGAATTTGTTGCGATCATAAGCTCCCTCATGGTACATGAACGGTTATGCATACGAATACTGGTACGGATACATCAATGGCTGTACATTCTCCTCCCCCGAGCTTACACTGATCAGATCAGCATAACCCATTTTTTTCCTTAATTGAGTTGTTAGATGGACAGCATCTGTACCATCACCAATAACGATTAGCTTATCGCCGTCCAATCTCATAGATGTAACACCTAAAGAAAACCAATGCGTACGACCATTAGAACAGAAATATATATAGATCAGACTTTAGTTAATTCACTTTTTATAACAATAACAGCCATGTTTAATCTCGAGTTCTTTGTTTTCTCGTTTCACTTGAAGAACAACATATGTATGTGCTTCAAGAGAAATATAAATTTAATAAATTAAGAATTGACATATAATATCCTTTTTCTCTGACACGTTTATAAGTAGATTTGCTTAGAACAGAGAAGATAAAAATTACATCCAAATCCTTTGGTCCAATTAACCCAAAAATAAAATCTATTGCTAGGCATTTAAAAAGATGATTTCCATTCAAAAACGATTTTATTTTATTCAGATACCTGATATATATAAAGCTTTAGGAAGATTAGTTTGCCAAATTACATTTCCAAATTAATCAAGAAACAATTAAAATTTATTTCACAATTTATTTATTCAAAGATACGTTATAATTAATTAAGAAGAAGCTCATAAAGAAAAATACCATTCATGGTAGCAACAGTTTTGAGTGCTTTTTTCCGCTTGTTTCCATCATCAAGTGACAGCTTTAGAACAAACTTTTGCTGCAACAAATTAAAACATTAATTGCATATTCTAAACAAAATTTGTTAAGATTAATTGGGAATGAAATTCCAACTGTACTTTTTTTTTTTACGAGAAAAAAATAAAAATACAGAAGAGAAACTAAGTGGGCAAAAACCTTAGCCATCTTCTTTTATTCTCTTCCTTACTTTTATCTGTTTTTTTCGTTTGTATTCTGAGAACTACTCCTGGATTTAAGATAGGGACAGGAGAACTTCAGAGGTGTACGTGAGCTTGTGTTTGGTAAGTGAATTTGATGAGTGAAGAGAAGATGGGGAATTGTCTCAAATTTATAGAGAGATCAGTGAATTTAGTTGTTCGGTAAGGAAGCAAGCTTGAAGGAGACCAAGTCTCACCGAGTAATTAATAAATGATTGGCATTTGGAAGTCACAATCAACTCCAAGTACTAAAGGAGCTACGCGTTAAATAAAGCCATTAATCGGACCCCAATGATCACACAAGTACTATTTAAATATTAAACTTGTATTGAGTGTGACTGACTAACTATATAATTGTTATATCTTTCGTGTGGCCGACTTAGCAGGTATTTGCCACAGGGTGTGTTGGTGCTCTAATTTTGAAAAATATCAGGCTTCTGTCTAATTAAACAGTTAGAGGTCTCCTCATACTTATGAACTGTGCAGCTATGGTTCCGCGCACACAAAATATATTCATCATAGATTGTATCATTGTATGCTTTGTTACAGGGTTTCTAATTTCTTCGAATAAACATGATAAAAATACTATAATTTGTGTAATATTTTATTTCATCAATTTTCTTGTTAATCAAATTGTTAGAAGAATATCTTATACAAGGAATCAGAGAAGTACAAAAAAAAAAAAAAAAAAAAAAATTCATTGTTTGTACCTCTGGGCCTCATTTAATTTAACTTATCATTGATGTTGTTGTTGTTTGCGGGAAGGAGGATACGGCACGGGCGGATACAGGGGAACTGGCAAAGGCCTGGTCTCCTCTAATTATTTGTTTTTTTTTTTCTATTAACATGTTAACTTTTACTTGGGTATCTTGATAGCTGCTATCAAGTTTTTCGGAAAAAAAAATTTATTTGGGTACATTGATATACTTAGTTCATCGGCCTTCCCAAACTCAAACCCAAAATACTTTTGGCACCATCAATATGGCAATAACTCTGTTCTGGCTCCGCCATGGCGGGTGGGGGGAGTTATATCTGTCTTATTGCCATTTTAAAAATAAAAATGGCTGTAAAAATTAAAAATAATGCGTACTGTACAAAAGAATAATTTATATATAGACACAACATTCAACTTGTTCTTACAATACAATTCTTAATTTATACATACACTATATCGAATTCTTTTTACATCACATTTACTAAATTGCATTCTTTCCATCAACAAAAATATCGGGAAGGACACTTGACAGAGCCACTGCCAAACTCTTCTTTAAAAAAAAAATACCGTGAAGGATACATATATAAAACAATTTCTCTTGGATTATTTACACTTCTCTATACTCTATGTGCCAGTGATGAGGAAAAGGGTAAGGATAACCATACGGTGATGGTACACCATAATTGTAAATATTGGGGCAATAATCTCCTGTGGTGCTTGGACATGGCTTGTCATCGTCATCTTCTCTTGTTCCAGTTTTTTCCTCTGCAGAGGTAACACTGATGACTTCAGCATAACCTACTTTTTTTCTTAGAAGCAGTGCTAATTCAACCACGTCAGTTCCTTCTCCGACCAGAATAAGCTGATTATCAGCATCTATTTCAACTGATTTGACACCTAAAATAAATGAAGAAATAAGAGTTTCGCTGTCAATTGAGCTCAATGTCTCTCACAGATACCAAACCGACATGAAACTAACTTTGTATATATATTTGCATTTCATTAATTTTTTGGACAATTTTGTAACGAATAAGGTAACCATACTTGAGTTTAATTCTCGAGAATAAACAGCAGAATAGGATATATGAAGCTTGTTTTATGCAAAAGTTGCAACAAATATTAGTTTTTCAGCAAAATATGGTGGAGCACATATTAAGCTGACAAATACTTAATTCCGTGCAAAATAAGATTTAAAGGTTTTTCTTTTCATCACACAGCTTGACCCCACTAATATAAAAAGAAACAAAAAACTTTGGAGATTTTAGTAAGAACATTATAAATAATATAGACATTTGCAAGAAGGATTTGATGGGTCCCATAGAAGTGTTTATAAAAAGTAGATACCATTAAAAGAAAAATGAAAAGGAATTACCTTCCATTCCGGCGGCCGTTTTTAATGCTTTTGTTCTCTTCTTTTGGTCTCCTATTGGTAACTTAATGACCATCTTTTGCTGCAATTATAAATATAAAACAATGAGTAAATTTTTAAAAAAAAAAATCAACCAAACTAATGGTATGATGTGATCTTGCGAGGTCAACGCTATTACGAAGAGCTACATTATTCCAATGGCGCCATCGCCATGATAGCACCAAATGTCTTGCAATCATCAATTCATAACAGCTAAAAGAGGCTTGATTTCCAATAAGAAATTAGATTGGGAGAGAGATAGAGTTAAACTAAATAAAGCTACTAACCTTGTTGACCATTTTTTTTTTCTGGAAATATGCTTTGAGCACTGTACTTGCAATTAATTGCTATGAGTTATGATTGGCGCTTGTGCCTTATATGTGCTTAGAATTGCTGAGTTATGAACTGATGATTGGTGCTCGTACTTGTTCCTTAAATGGAAGAAGCATAGAGATATTAAATGGCAATTGTATAGGAAGACTTCAGTCAAGTCTACGGGCCGGGGAGTTGAGTGCAAGGTGATCAACCGACTTTAGTGGTAACTAACAATTAAAAATGGATCAACTTGGTAGCATCTACTAAGTATTTCTAAATAAAATTTTAAATGGGAAAAAAAAAAACTAGAAAGATAAATAGAAAAGAGTTCCTGGTACCATCTCCATTTCCGAAAATGGAATATTCTCATTTTCTGCATCACATAATTACAATATTTAGAATTTAATCATATTACATTTTTTTTTACTATTATTACAATTGAATTGGAGCCTCAATTGGGTTATGGCTAAATTCATTTAAGAGTATAGGTGAAAGACAAACACAGAATAAATTCATTATCTGATATAATGCCACAACAAACAAACAATTGCTATCACGAATAAATGCATGTACATAAACATTACCTGATATAATGCCACAACAAACAAACAATTTCTATCACGAATAAATGCATGCACATAAGCACGTTAGCAAATTTTTCATTCATGTACCATATCTCATCCATTCTGCTAAAACTGGAGAAGAACCTTGTCCATATCAACTGAATGGGAGCCCGTTACAGACTACAGTGCACAGTAGAAACTCAAAAGACTTGGTCCCCACGGAAGAGGAGAAACAAAAATAAATACTAATTTAACATAAAAATGATTAAGAGGGAGAAATTCGAAACACGCTTGGTACGCTTAATTGGTAGTTGACGGAACTTTGGTTGTACTTGTTTTTGAAAATGTCAACTTTTAGTGAGCAAAGTATTATCACAAACCGCAAATATTTTGCGTAGCCGCTGATATGCATTTGATGCGCCAAAAAAGAATATATCATGTATAATTTAAATTTGTACATAATTTATATTTCATATAATTGTTATATTTTTGTACATAGCAAGTTCACATTTTTGGTACATAAAAAATTTATATAGTTATAAATAAGGTTTGGCACTTCAAAAATCACACATGATTACACTCGGTGTACATTGTTTTTTATAAGGTTTATACTTCTAGGGTGTGTTTGGAATCGTACGCGAACAGCTTGTTCGCGAACAGCAGCTGTTCACGCGAACCAAACAAGACGCGAACAAGCACGAACAACGAACTACCCCCTTGTTCGCTGTTCCCACTTTTTCCACGAACTGGTTTTGTTCGTGGGCCTGTTCGTGGGCCTCTGTTCCTCCCCTGTTCGTCCCTTGTTCGTGAACCATCCAAACACACCCCTAACGTATAAAACTTCTTAATAATTAAGATATTGCATATAGTTCATATTTAATTTCATTAAAAATAACATATTAGACCGTTCACACTTTTGTATATTGAAATTGATATTAATATATTAGTACACGGCTAACCTTTAAGGCATTAAAGTGCCTTTCAGGACACAATAAATTGGATGATTTTTCTAGCTGTATAAATATAAATTTTAAATTTTTCCTATTTACACTTATTTTTTTGAAGGTTGTTTATTTACACTTATTAGCGAATAGAATTGAATGGTGGAAAGTGGAAACTATACGTGATGGAAAATAATCGGGATGGATTTCTTACTTTTTCAAGAAGAGGGTCGGTCAACTCTCGGCGTATACATCTCTCTCTCTTTGCTTGTGAAACGCTAGATAATATTTTTGTGAGACGTTTTAATTTTTCTATACGTGATGGAAATTAATCGGGATGGATCGATTAAAGCGTCTGCCTCTGTAGGAGAAACACAAACCACAGAGGCCGCCGATTAATCGATTATGTGCAGACCGAATATTTGTATTTTGAATTTCACCGACTTGCTACAGCTTGTAGCAGTCTGTACACGTCACAAAGGATCAAGGCCTCTTCCAAAACACATGGGCCCAGTAACTTTCAGTGTATTTGCTAAATAAACAATGACAGTGAATCAAGCCTCCATCAACTCTAATTCCATTAACACGTATTCCTGTTATTTGAATCAGTCAAACCGCAATTATATTTAAGTGAAAGTATATAAGTGGAATAACGAAACATTCTTCGGCCTTGTAAAGAGAACCCGCAATAAATGAACTCGAATTTGTTGAAAGAGTCAAAATATTTAGTCCTACGGTTAATCTGTATAAATTATAAATGATACGCATCCAGCCGAAATGATTTTGGCCCAAGAGAAATGAAGCGCTTCAAGAGGAAGAAATACTATTGCTTATAATTCTTTTTTAAATTTTAAAATCTCATCCTTTTTATAATTTAAATGAAAATTCAGGGTAAAATCTCATCCTTTTTATAATTTAAATGAAAATTGAGGATAAAATTCATTTTTGTTTTTTTTAATAACTGGGTAGTCTCTACCTAGTATCTCTAAAAAAAAAATATTCAATTTTTAAATCTTATTCATTTTGAAAGAGATGTGTTCACTTTTGATTTATGGAAATTATAGTATTATTCTGATAATTTGCTGTTTTGATGTCTAACATAGGCTAATATTATTATATAAATGAAATGGATTTTTTTAATCATTACTTACAAGTTACAATCATCGTGTCGTTAATAATGGATACTATATAACATGATGTATCTGTTTTTGTTAATCAATAAAAAGTTTCGTGCATTTAATAAAAAAATATCATGATATGAATTCTAATAAAAATTATTTTATTCCAAACAACTTAAAATCAGTACAACACTGAAATTTTTTAGACTATAATAAAACTTGAAAATTTTTCAAACCAGTATTGTATAAAGGACCATTTGTTTAAATTATTACTTTGCTTTTTTTACTTTTAAGATTTGTAGGTAAATTCTATAATTTTTCTAACACACGGTTTAATTGATTTTTTTTTATGAGGTTAGTGGACGAGAGCTAGACACACGGTTTAATTGTTAAGAAATCACACTCCGAAAGATAATTATGATATCTTTATGAAAAGCTAATCATAACTATATAAAATGTAACACGTATTGGAAACAAACATCAAGTGGAGTTTCTTTCCAATGAAGTTGGAGCGTTTTGCAGGGGAGGAAAAAAAAAACAGAGTGTTATTAAAAGACCTCACTTCCTTCAAGTAGATACCTGAACATCCCGAAGAACATTCGAACTGCTGCTCACCCTGAACTTTTTAGCTGACCGTCCTAAAAACCTCTAACTATCGTCACTTTTTAGCATTCTAACTTTTCGTCATGAACTTTTGACATTAACAACTATTGCCACATCGCCCACATACAGTTGCGTATTAATGACTCATTAAATTGAACAGAAGCACCAGACATGTTTCCTTAGGATAATTAGTAATCGGATTAATTCAAAAGAAATTGGAATAATGTTTTGAGGTGTAACATTTAATTGGGATTAGCAAACATAATCTTTGTGTTTTAATGAAAATTTCACTGAGAACAAGAAAAAAAATAATAAGGCGGTTCTACTAATAATATAACCTTGCTATTTTCTTTGAGGATCTTCAGTTGCTCAATTGCAACAAAAATTCACATCAGGTATTTCGACAATACTTTTTCTAAGAAAAGATAGGAGTGCTTAATCAGAGAAATTGAATTTGCTCAAATTACTTCTGATTTACAAAAACTGTCATCCTTCTAATTTACAAGGCTTTCATCCTCAGCGTCTCAAATTTGAATTTAAAAGGCAAATAGAAATTGAAGAAAGGAAAAAAATCAACAATCTCCTAGAAACTGATCTCTAAGTACTTCTAACCGATTCATTTAAAAGATGCTATAATATTTGTGGTGATCATAAGCTCCCTCATGGTACACCAAAGGATAGGGGTAAGAATACTGGTATGGATAGGCCAATGGCTGCACATTCTTGGTTTCCTTCTTCTCTTCTTTTTTCTCATCCCCTGAGCTCACACTAATAAGATCAGCATAACCCAATTTTTTCCTTAATTGAGTTGTCAGATTGACCACATCTGTACCATCGCCAATAACGGTCAGCTTGTCGCCGTCCAATGCCACAGAAATAACACCTACAAACAATACAAGAATGTGCACGAACGTTAGAACAGTACTTAAGAATCACATTTTAGTGAATTCAGTTATCATTATAATAATAGCTATATTTAATCTAGAGTTATATTGTTCTTGTTTCAAGGGATGAACAGCATGTTTATGTGCTTGGGTAAAAATTAAGAAGATTTTTGAGTTTCATATCCAAACTATTTCATCCAATTTGCTACCCTTAATCTATTATAGGCATTTAAAAAGCGAAAATAATAGAGAAAAATACCGTTCATGGTAACAGCAGTTTTGAGTGCTTTTGTGCGCTTCTTTCCATCATCAAGTGACAGCTTCACTACTACCTTTTGCTGCAACAAATTTTATAAAATATATACATTAGGTACCCTATTTTTTATAACAGTTAACACTGTGAAGAAGAATTTGGGGCTAAAATTAAAAAGTCTCAATTGAGCAACTCGATCGCATCCGATCGTTCATTTGTCAACCTGTTCTGCTAACATTTTCGAGTGAACTTTCTATTAAGAAAACAAACACAGAAAAAGTTTCAGAATGAGGGATAACAAACCTTAGCCATCTTCTTTTGTTATATTTCTCTGTTTTGAGAACTTCTCTTGAGTGAGGCTGTGTATTTGGTGGGTGGATTTGATGAAGGAAAGAGAAGAATTTTCTGAAATTTATAGAGAGATCAGTGAATTTAGAACCTTGGGAAGGAAGGAAGCATGCTGGAAGGAGACTCAGTCTCAAGTGATTGCTGATTGGCTTTGAAGTCACAGTCAGCCACAAAGGACAAAAGGAACACGCGGTAATCGAACCCAAGAGATCCAATAAGTACTATTAAGTGCAACTTTCAGTGTGGCGAGTGTTTGACGAAGTGACAATAAGCACAGAAAATTTTGTATGACCCACTTGCCAGGTAATTGTTACAGGGTGGGGAGGCTCTATGTCCGCAAAAAGAAAAAAAAATAATAATCAGGATTCCTAATGAAGCAGTTTGAGGTCACTGTCCGCTTATAATATGTACTAATGATCTGTTTTCTAAACTAAAAATATCTAGATCTACTTTGTTGTGTTTTTGTATTCAACAATTATTTGGTCTTTTCTTGTAATTATGGAGGCGGCTGGATTGGACTTCCACCTTATACCCAGCGCGTCGAGAAATTTGAGGGACAAAACAACAAAAAATCGTTACCATCTTTGATTTCAGAACTGAAAACACAATAATATGACCAAATTATATGAAGAATGGATGTTGTGCTAACGTTGATAACAAGGGCATCATGTACTTCTTCAGGACACAAAATGACAAATCAGTAAAATATATTTTCATTCATCTCGATAAAAAGATTATCAGGACATAAATTATAATAAATTAATAATAATAATAATAATAATAATAATAATAATAATTTGTTTTGACCAACAGCAACTTTATACCAAACTTGATATAAAATGAAAAGTTTGAAGACAAATAAAATGTTAAAAACTATAGGTATCAAAGATGAATACCTAGTGATGCCATAATATATAAGTGACCTTTTTTGTTTTGACCCTTTATTTTTCTTCCTTATTTTTAAAGATCATTATGTAAATTTTATAAAGTATTTGTAAGATTACGCACACTTTCATTGTTAAGAAATCATCACACTACAAAAAAGTATGATGCCATTAAGAAAAGTTAATCATGTCTAAAAAAGTAACACGTATTGTAATACATCAAGTTTTCCATACATCGATTCGATCGTGACTAATAAAGTAACACGTATTGGAAAGTTAATTATGATTCAAAATTGATACACGGGTGGTTTTCTCATGATGTTGGAAAGTTTTGCCAAAATGCAGGTAAGGAAGACTCGGTGAGATAATTAATTAATTAATTAGTCTGCGAGACACACCCAATATCTGTAAGTGGTATGTATGGAACTTACATATACGTTAGATGTATCATCCTTCTTTAGTACAAACAAATTTATGCATTGATGCCTACGGGCTGCTAGTGTCCCCCCCCCCCCCCCCCCCCCCCCCCCCCCCCCCCCCCAAAAAAAAAAAAAAAATAATAATAATAAATAAATAAAAATTTTAAAAATAGCAAGCATTGTAGGATGGTTGAGAGAGGTCAGGATTTAGAGATAATGGTTAAAAGAGGGTTGTAATAAACTGCTTTTTTCGTTCTAATTAAAAGGGTGGTGATGCTCACTTGTTTCCAACAAAAATTTTGAATGTGAGCGACTCACTAAAGCTTGTACTGTCTGTACAAGCCACAAAGGACCAAGGCCTCTGGTAAAACCCATTGTTTCGGGAGATAACTAAACAAAGAAAACGAATCAGATGGTCGGTCAGGTTCAATTTTTCACTGATTAATGATTATAAAAGATGGATAAATTTCATTTCCGAAATGAGCTATGTGTTTCTAAATAAATAGTTTTTTTTTAAAAAAAAAAAGATAAAAACGAATCAGAGCTTCCACCAAATTAATTTCGTCGAGTCAACGAAGTACAAAGTTATGCTAAAGAATTAGAACTCCTACCAAATTAATTGCATAAACAATGGTTGACCGGTGGATCCTAAGAATGAAGCTATTTTGATAACTCTCGCCACATCGCCCAAAAACAAATAAACAATTTTGTCACTGAGTCATTATATCCAACATAAGCACACGACATATTTTCTTTGGATAATTTGTAATCAAGTTAGTTTAAACCAGTGTTTTAAAAATTTGTACTAGACCGGGCAATTCAACCGAGTTAATAGGGAACCTGCTACCAGTATGATTTTCCTTCCTAAAACCTGCCACCAGTTCGATTACATAGCACCTATAATCGAGTTGATCGTCCAGTTCAGGCTTCCGGTACAATCAACTGGTTGTACCACGAACCGGTAGCTCTGTCAAAAAAAGCTAAATGCTCGAGCTTAGTATCTTGCTATTTTCTTTGAGGGGCTTCAACTGAAACAAAAATCCACCGAAAGTACCTCAAAAAAATATTGTTTTTTTGAAAAAAAGATGCTTGTGCATAATCGGGGAAATTGTATTTTCTCAAATTACTTCCGATTTACAGGCTTTCAGTTTCATCCTTGGCATCTCAAATTTGAGTTCAATAAAAAAAAAAGAAAGAATCAACAATCTTCTAGAAACGCATATCTTGCAGTATTTTCTAGAATCTCTAATGTAAATACTGCAACAATCTAACTAATTCATTTAAAAGATGCTATAGTGATCATAAGCTCCCTCATTGTACACAAATGGATATTGGTAAGAATACTGGTATGGATAAACCAAAGGTTGTAGATTCTTGGTTTCACCCTGCGGTTTGTTTTCCTTCTTCTCTTCTTTTTTATCATCCCCTGAGCTTACACTGATGAGATCAGCATAACCCAATTTTTTTCTTAATTGAGTTGTCAGATTGACCACATCCGTACCAGCACCAATAACAGTCAGCTTGTCGCCGTCCAATGCCACAGAAATGACACCTACAAAAAGAGAATGTGCACGAAATTTGGATTTAGAAATTAGAACGGTAGCTAACTAAATTCACAGTTCAGTCAATTCACTTATGATAATATTAATAAAAGCTATGTATTTATTTTACTAAGTCCCTTGTTTTTGTGTCATAAGAAGAGAAACACATTTATGCTTCATGTAAGAATGAATAAATATAAATTTGATAAATTTGAATTGACATGTAATACCCCTTTCTCTTTTGCATCTTAAGAACTAGATTGGCCTAGAAGTAAAAAAAAAAAAAAAAAAAAAAAAAAAAAACACTCCATTTTGATGTTCGAACGTTTGGTTCTATTAGCATTTACCTATCAAAACTTAATCTATAAAATTTAAAGGATTATTGAAAATTGTAAAGTGGAACTGATGAAGAAAAATACCATTCATGTTAACAGCAGTTTTGAGAGCTTTTGTGCGCTTCTTTCCATCATCAAGTGATAGCTTCACTACAACCTTTTGCTGTAACAAATTAAATAATATATTAGTTACATACATATTGAAATTACAACTTTGTTAAGAGTTTACAATCCGAAGTTCGACCCCAAAAAAAATTGAAGCAAAAGCAGGGGATCCCCATTGTACTTCTGTTTTATAAGGGAAAAAATAGTGGGAAAATTTTTTGGATCGGATGACTAACCTTAGTCATCTTCTTCTCTTTTCTTTGTTTCCTCTACTCTTTTTCTATTTTCCTTTGTTTTATTTTTGAGAACTTCTCCTGGGCTCAAGATAGGATGGGAAATTTGTGAGTGTTGAATGGAGGCTGTATTTGGTAAGTGAATTCGTTGAGTGAAGGGAAGACAAGAGAATTGTCTCAAATTTATAGAAAGATCAGTAAATTGAGCTCCTTCCAAGTTAGAAGTAAGCATCCTGGAAGTCACAGTCAGCGACAAGGACAAAAGGAACACGCGTTAATGGGGACATCAGATATCAAAATACAGTACTCAGTGTGGCGAGTGGATACAAATCGACTATAGAGGTTAGATCATCCTTGCGGCCCACCTGCCAGATAATAGCTACAAGGTAGTGAGACTCTCCATCTGCAAAAAATCAGGATACTTAATAAAACAGTTTGAGGTCCCTGTCCCCTTGATACTATATACTAATGAACTGTTTCCTAAACTAAATATATCTGAATGCACTTTGTTTTATTTTTTTATTTGATTTTTATTTATGTACTCATTCGGTCTTTTCTTGTATTTTTTTTTTTTTTTTTTGTTAGAAAGGCTTGGCAGTTGCTACCAAGTATATTTCTTGTAATTATTGAGGCGGCTTAATTGCACTTTCAGCTTAGACCCACCCCTTGGAGAAAATTTGAGGGACAAAAGTTTGCAAGATTAACATACTTTCATTGTTAAGAAATCACACTCCCAAAAACTTAGGCAAATATTCGTGATTAGCTGTTGCTGTTAAATATACTAGAAAGACACATCTAGTTACAACTTTTCCAGTTCCGATTTCTGTTTTAGATTAATTTGATTTCAAAATCCAAAGAAATTATGTCCTGTGTTTCTATTGAATCCATACCTCTATGTTTTTATTCATTTATTTGTTACTAAATTTTTTTTTTGGAAGTTGCCACGCGAATATGAAGATTTTACAATAACATTTCGATGAGCATAGTTTTCAATCTGTGGGAAAAAGTCCTAAAAGTTAGGCTGTTGTAACTTGTAACAACAACTACAATCGTCCCATCACCTACGAGTTATGTGTCAAAGACCCATTAAATTCACATGGATATATTTTCTTTGGATTCTGAAGTCAGATTTATTTAAACAGATTATTGGGTCTATCCTTTTATCTATGACAAAATGATTAGCATGCCAACACAATATTTTGCTCCAAAGAAACTATCCTTGCTATTTCTTTCAGGGGCCTCTGTTGCATTTTAAAAAAATAGGAGTGTCTAAGAAAAATTACATTTTGCTCAAATTACTTCTGATTTACAAGGTTTAATCCTCCATCTCCAATATGAGTTGAAAAACAAAAAAAATTGCAGAAAAGAAAAAATCAAAATCTCCTAGAAAGCCATCTCTTTGTACTCAAACAGCCTAACAATCCAACAGTCAAACAATTCACTAAAAGATGCTACAGAATTTGTTGTGATCATAAGCTCCCTCATGGAACATGAAAGGTTATGCATACGAATACTGGTATGGATAAACCAGTGGCTGTACATTCTCATCGATCCCCTAAGCTTACACTGATCAGATCAGCATAGCCCATTTTTTTCCTTAATTGAGTTGTTAGATGGACTGCATCTGTACCATCACCAATTACGATTAGCTTATCGCCGTCCAATCTCATAGACGTAACACCTATAGAAAACCATTATGTGCGGCCATTAGAATAGAAATATAGATCACACTTTAGTTTATTCATTTATCATAAAAAATAACAGTCGTATCTCTTTAATTTTCTCATTTCACTTGAAGAACATATATATGTGCTTCAAGTAAGAACTAAAAAAATTATAAATTAATAACTTAAGAATTGACATATATAATCTACTTTTACTCTGACACGTTTATAAGAAGTAGATTTGCTTAGAACAGAGAAGATAAAAATCATATCCAAAACCTTTGGTCCAATTAACCCAAAAACATAATCAATTGTTAGGCATTTAAAAAGATGGTTGCCATTCAAAATGATTTTTTATTGTATTCAGCTACCTGATATAAAGCTTTAGGAAGATTATTGTAGACCTTTTCTGAGCAGAGAATATTGGTATTTTGCTAGAGAACATCTCCAAATACATCAATAAACAATCACAAATCTATTTCGCTATTTATTTATTTAAAGGAATTTTATAAATTAAGAAAGAAGCTCATGAAGAAAAAACCATTCATGGTAGCAACAGTTTTGAGTGCTTTTTTGCGCTTGTTTCCATCTTCAAGTGACAGCTTTAGAACAAACTTTTGCTGCAGAAAATTGAACAATACAATTTCATTTTCTAAAAGAAAAATTATTAAGATTGGTAGTGACAGCATGAAATCTCAACTGTACTATTTTCTTTTTGACAAAAAAAAAAATATAATGAGAAAAAATAGTAAAAAAAAAAAACTTTAGTCATCTTCTTTTATTCTTTTCTTTTCTGGTTTTTCGTTTGTACTCTGAGAACTTCTCCGGCAGGGGCGGAGGGAATAGGCGGTAAGGAGCTTGACCCTTCTAACATTTGAAAACTGTAGGTACGAATTTAGTGGAAATTTTAATATTAATGATAAATATTATCTCAAATTAATTCAGTATATGAGAAAAATATCTAATATTTGAAAAGTTCCACTACTGATTTTGTAGAAAGTCCAATATTAATAAATAATGGTGCAAATTACTTTGAATTAATTAAGTTTTTGGGTCTCTAACAAAAGCAAAAAACTTAATATTTAACCCCCTCCCCTCCCCAATAATTTTCTTTCGTCTTTATGAATCAATTCACTAAATTACATGCAAATGACCCATAACGTCCAAGAATCTACAAGGACTTGAGAGGCTTTGGCACTCGGTTCCCCGCCTCTCTCATTACCACTTACTAGGTATTGTTAACTTTAAATCATGGCTCTACCCCTGTTCTCCGGGACTTAAAATAGGGAAAGGGAAACTTGACAGGTGTAAGTGTTGGATGGAGCTTATGTTTGATAAGTGAATTTGATGAGTGAAGAGAAGATGAGAAACTTGTCTCAAATTTATATAGAGATCACTAAATCAGTGAATTTAGTTGTTTGGTAGGAAGCAAAGCATGAAGGGGACCAAGTCTCACTGAGTAATAAATGATTGGCAATTGGAAGTCACAGTCAAATAAAGTAAAAAAGGCACTACGCGTTAAATAAAGCCGTTAACTGGACCCCATCGACCACACAAGTACTATATTAAATATTAATCTTGTATTGAGTGTGACTATCTGACTACATAATTGTTATATCTTTCTTGTAACCCACTTAGCAGGTAATTGCCACAGGGAGTGTTGATGCTCTAATTCTGAACAAAATTATCAGGCTTCTGTCTAATTAAACAGTTTGAAGTCCCCTCATACTTATGAATTGCGCAGCTATGGTTCGGCACCCACAAAATATATTCATCATAGATCGTATGCTTTATTACAGGGTTTCTAATTTGTTCGAATAAATTAACATGATAAAATACTATAACTTGTTTTAAATATTTTATTTCATCAATTTTCTTGTTAATCGAATATATAGAACAATATCTTATACAAGGAATCAAAGAGTACTCATTGTAAATATCTAGGCCTCATTAATTAACTGTGACTTGTTGTCATTTCAAAAATGACCGTAAACATTAAAAATACTGGCAACTGTACAAAAGAATAATTTAGATCCACAGCAATCAACTTGTTCTTACTATACAATGCTTATTTATACATACACTATATCGAATCCTTTTTACATCACAATTACTAAATTGCATTATTTCCATCAACAAAAATATCGGAAAGGATATATACTTGACAGCCACTGCCAAACTTTTCTTAAAAAAGATAATAAAAAAAATACCGTGAAGGATATATATCAAAGAACTGATCTCTTGCATTATTTATACCTATATATACTCTATGCGCCAATGAGAAAAAGGGTAAGGATAACCATACGGTGATGGTACACCATAATTGTAATAGGGGCAATAATCTCCTGTAGTACTTGTACATTGCGTGTCATCCTCATCTTCTCTTGTTCCAGTATTTTCTTCTGCAGAGGTAACACTGATGACTTCAGCATAATAACCTACTTTTTTTCTTAGGAGCAATGTTAATTCAACCACGTCAGTTCCTTCTCCGACCAGAATAAGCCGATTATCATCATCTATTTCAACTGATTTGACACCTAAAATAAATGAAGAAATAAAAATTTCGCTGTCAATTGATCTCAATGTCTCTAACAGATATCAAACCGACATGGAACAAACTTTATTGTATATTTGCATTTAATCAATTATTGGACAATTTTGTAACCAATAAGGTAACCTTACTTGCGTTTAATCCTCACCAATGATGGTTTGATAGAGAATAAAACAGTAGGATATGATATGAAATTCATTATGCAAAAGTTATGACAAAAATTAATTTTCTGCTAAACATTGGGGATCGATCACATATAAATAAGCTGAAATATACTTAATTCCGTGCAAAATAAGATTTATTTTTTTAAAAATCACAGATCGACCCCACGGACATAAAAAGAAACAAACAAATTTGGAGATTTTAGTAAGAAAATTATAAATAATTTAGACCTTTGCAAGAAGGAATTAATGGGTCCTATCGAAGAGTTTATAAAAATAAGATACCATTAAGAAGAAAAAAAAATGAAAAGGAATTACGTACCTTCCATTCCGGCGGCCATTGTCAGTGCTTTTCTCTTCTTTTTGTCTTCTATTGGTAACTTAATTACCATCTTTTGCTGCAATTAAGTACAAAACAATGAGTAGGATCTAAAAGAATGAACCAAACTAATTGTATAATGTGTTCTTCCGAGGTCAACGTTATTAATAAGAGCTATATACATTATTCCAATGCCATCGCCATTAGCACCAAATCTCTTGTAATCATCACAACTCTAAAAGTGGCTTGATTTTCAACCAGAAACTGATTGGGGGGAAGAGAGAGAGAGAGATAGAGACTGTGTTAAACTAAATAAAGCCACTAACCTTGTTGACCATTTTTTTTGGAAATATGCTTTGAGCACTGTGCTTAATTACAATTGCTGTGAGTAATGATCTTATGATTGGAGCTTGTGCCTTAAATAACAAACTGTGCTTATAATTGCTATGAGCCTATGAGTAATGAACTTGTGATTAGTGCTTGTGCCTTAAATAGAAGAAGCATGGAAATGATTAAATGCCAATTTTATGGGAAGACTCTCAGTCAAGTCTACGGGAGAGCTTGAGTAGATGTCAAGGTGATCAACCGACGACTCTTGTGGTAACTAATATCAAAAATGAAAAAAAAAAAAATACTACAAAGTAAATAGAAAAGAGTTTCTGATGCCATCTCCATTTCATATAATGGAATATTCCCTTTTTTTCATTACATGATTACAATATTTAGAATTTACCATATTACATTATTTTTTTTTAAAACTATTATTACAATTGAATTGGAGCCTCAATTGGGTTATGACTAAATTCATTTAAGAGTATAGGTGAAAGACAAACACAGAATAAATTCATTATCTGAGATAATGCCACAACAAATGAACAATTGCTATCACGAATAAATGCATGCACATAAGCACGTTAGCAAATTTGTATTCATTTTCCAGATAGTACACCTCTTCTATTCTGCTACTGGAGAAGAACCATGTCCAGATCAACTCAATGGGACAGTGGGAGCCCCGTTACAGATTAAACAGATCGGATATGGATCGGATAGTAGTTAATCATATTCGTATCCATATTTTTTTTTTGATACGGATAAAAATACGGATATGTTAGGATGTGAATACGGTTCTGATGTTGTCGAATACGAATATATCTCGGATATTAAAACACATAACTATTAATTAATAAATTAATAGAAATAAATAAAATAAATTTCTACATCACATTTCACCAATATTTTATTAATTATTATCAATCATTATTTTAAACTCTATTAATTATATCTTATAATTCCTAATAACAATTGAATAATTTTCTTAAAGCGATGTGTAACATTTATAAAATATTAGTAATGAATAGTGATCCATTGGAAAATTTTCAGTAGAAATAAAAATAAGAAAAAAAATTTAGTAAAAAAAAAGGACATAACCCTACTTTAGATAGTTTCTTTCCAATAAATCCTTTTAAATTGATTTCAAAAATCAAAGACAGATTAAATTTTGATTTCAAATTTCCATAAGCCGTAATTATTTTTTTCTGTAATCCTATTAAATTTCCAAATTAGAGGGCTTCAACCGAAACCAAATATGTACACAATTATTTTTTAGATAATATAGAAATTTGAATCCGTATAAATACGGAAAAACATTTGCATCGCATATCATCTCTTAGTCGAGTGGGTAGGAGCTCGGCATATCAATTGTCGGACGTGGATCCTCTGGACGTTATATTAAAATATCTAGTGGTAGTTTTTGGATCAGAACCGTTCGATTTGATCTCGACGGTTAATTTTTTCCGGGTCTATCAATTCTTATATTATGCACGGGGTATCATTAATCGTTGAGATTAAATCAGACGGTCCAAATCCAAAAACATCCACTGGATGGCCGTCCAGAGGATCTCGTTCCATCAATTGCCACACCTGGGGTTCGATTCAATTATATTTTGTGCTTTTACCTAGAGAAAAACAAACAACATTTCTTATTGGATGCATGAATTCGGATATCTGTTTTAACTATCATTTCGGGTACAGATAAAAATTCGTATTCGCATCCATATCCATTTCAAAAGACCCGTATATGTTCAGATCCGGATATTAATATCCAAATCCACTAGTTTCCGGATTTGGATGCGGATGGAAATGGATAATATCCGATCCGTTTTCATATCCCAGCACACTAGAAACCCAAAAGACTTGATCCCTACGGAAGCCGGGAAAAAAAATACTAATTTGACATAAAAAATGATTAAAAGGGAGAAATTCGATACACGCTTGGTACGCTTAATCGGTAGTTGACGGAACTTTGGTTGTACGTACTTGTTTTTGAAAATGTCAACTTTTACTGAGAAAAGAATTATCACAAACCGCAAAAATAATATAGATTATGCGTACCCGCTGATATGCATTTGATGCTCCAAAAAAAATGTATAATTTAAATTTGCACATAATTTATATTTCATATAAATTCATATATTTTTGTACGTAGTAAATTCACATTTTGATGCATCAAATTCATACTAATAAATTGTACATGATTACACTTGGCGTGTATTTTTTGTGTGGTTTATTCTTTTGACATACAAAACTTCGTACTAAGACATTGCATATAGACATAGTTCGAATTTAATTTCATTAAAAATGACATATTATGCCGATCACATATTCGGTATATTAAAATTCATACTAATACATTTTGTACACGGCTAACCTTTAGTGCATTAAAATTCCTGCAGCACACAAGATCAAATTGGATGATTTCCCTAGCTATAAAAATATTATTATTTAATTTTCTTTTATTTACCCTTATTAATGAATAGAATTGAATAGTGGAAAGTGGAAATTATACGTCAAATTAATAGGATGGATTTAACGCTTCTTTATACATCTATGCTTATTTGCTTGTGAAACGCTAATAACATTTTTGTGAGACGTCTTAATCTCTGTATAAAAAAATATCATTTGATCTTTAATATATAAGCGCCTGCCTCAGCATAATGGTATGTAGGAGAAAAAACTGCTGCCGATTATGTGCAGACCGAATATTTGCATTTTGACTTTCAGCGACTCTCTGCAGCTTGTAGCAGTATGTACACGCCACAAAGAATCAAGGCCTCTTCCAAAACCCATGGGCCCGATAACTTTCGGTTTACTTTGATTGCTGTGCTTCTTGGAATATTCCAGACAGCTAAAATTATATTAAAAAAAAAGGATTCGAGCTTTACCAATCGATTTCGTCGAATCTATTTACTAAATAAACAATGAAAGTGAATTAGGCTGTTTTGTTTTTTTTGTTTTTTAATGGACAGGCCATGAGCTTTTATTAATCAGAAAAATTAAAATAGTCTTTACAAACTAATACTTAATAAGTTGCATATTAAATCTAAGAACACACGAAAAAAATGTAAAATAAAAGAGTTGCGGTCCCTTTTTGAAAAAGCACCGACTATTAAACCAGCTGCTCAACCCTAAATCATTTTCTTTGATCTGAGAAACAATCCATCGCGGCGAGTCTCACCTCGAGCTCGTCGCTCCATCGATTCAGTGAGTGAATTAGACTTCTAACAACTTAATTCCATTATTACGTACTTCTGTTATAGTATTGTTATTTGAATCAGTCAAACCACAATTATAATAAAGTGAAAGTAAAGTGGAATAACGAAACATTCTTAGGCCTTGCAAAGAGAACCCGCAATAAACGAACTTGTATTTTGTTGAAAGAGTCAAATGTTTAGTCCTACGGTTAATCTGTATAAATTATAATTGATATGCATCCAGCCAAAAAAATTTTGGCCAAAGAAAAATGAAGCGCTTCAAGCGGAAGAAATATGTAACATAGTAGAAAAATACAAGACTTAATTAAATTAATTGAGTTGATTTTAAAAAAAAATTTAGAAAATTAATTTATAAAAATAGTAATATTCTAAAGAAATAAAATTAAACTAATATGAAAATCGATTTGAATTCGAAAATTTTGACCTTGTATAGTACCCAAAATTTATTTACATAATTCTAACAAATAAAAATTTGATTTAATACCATAATTAAGCTTGGATTTAATTATAACTTCATAAAGGAAATAAATTTATGCAACAGTAAAATCGATTTGAAATCAAGAAATTCTTCTTTATGTACCATCTATAATAAACTTACATAATTATAGCAAAGCAAAAGTTTAATTTATGTTGAAATTCATGATCAAAATAATTAAAATCTTAATGAAGATAATCATAAATATTAATTTATATGGGTTGCAGCATTCTTGGACACAAAATTCTTGTCACAGAAGATCCTTGGGGAAAAATTTTAATAAAAACCATTTTTCTTTCTCCCTCACGCTGGCACCATCTCCTTCGTTCCTTGTTCTTTCCGAAGGCATCCCCTTCCTCTTTCTTCTTTTTCTCCGATAACCCACGAAAATTTACAAACCGAGATAAGGATGAGTTGAGACGGGCCAATCGCCTCAAGCCACAAAGCTCGCTTGAATTGCGGCTGGCCTATCGTGTGCTCCCGTGTAGGAGAGTTGGATTGGTTGCGACGGTGAGTTGGACTGTGAGATTCGTGTTTTGGAATCTCCATTACTGACTCCTCTTTCTTTTCTCTTCTTTATTACATTGCCTATAAACACCTCAATAGAGGTTGAAGAAGGGTTGGCTGTTGGTTTTAGAAAATTCCATAAAAAAAAATATAAACAAGAAGAAGAAAGAGGGAGCAGCAGTGAAGATCAAGGTATTGTTGTCCTTCTCTTCGTTTCCATTTTTGTTGAGCAAATTTGGGATGAATTGTTTAAGTGTGGGGAATTAGGGTTTAAGCCTAAACTCGAGTTGTTAACTGCTATGTTGATATTTGAAGTTTCCAGTGAGTTTGTTTAGGCTAATTAGATGATTTGAAAAGAATTTCAAGTGTTGCAACTGTGGGAAATGGAACTTAATAGGTATGTGAATCTGTCATGAAGAAATCAAGTTAAAATTTAAGAAAATTGAGGTTATTTGACTTGGCTGGGTATAATAGGACACCAAATTAGACTTCGTGTTTGATTTTGAGGCTTGATATCAGTTTTCAATGCCTTTGTGGCGTTTCTGTACCGATCTGGTACCATACTGGTACTATACGGAAGGGAGACAGGGGCTGGGTTGTGAGAAAAAGTGAAACAAGGACTTATTTGTAAAGAAAAAAGGACCTATATGTGAATAAAAAGGGCCTATTTATAAACTGAAAGGACGAAAGTGGAAAATAATTTGATCTAAGGACCTTTTTGGAAAAAAGGATGAGCCTGTCGGGTCGGATCTGATTTCTTGCTTATTGGATCTTGTCGGATGGGTTTCGGACCCGTTGGTCGGATTCAGGTCAACTGGACCAGGTGTTGTTGGGCCTTTTGGTTTTGGGCTCTGTTGACGTGGATTGTGAAAAAAAAAAATGTGTGATACTGTGGCCCAGCGCAAGAATTTAGCAAATCCAAACTTGATTTTTGGATTTAATGATTGATAATTAATAAAACTTAATCAATGATTAAGTTAAACCAATAATGTGGGCTTATTAATAAAATAAATAATTAAAGGAAAGGCCACTTAATGTCGGGTATCCCTTTAATTAGACGGTTTTCGGGAAATGATGAGAATAGTCTGAGTGAGTCGAGAACAGATACGACGACAAAATCACCGACTTTCTGATCCCAGCAACAAAATCAAATAACTTTCAGATTTTTGAATTTATTTTATGATTTTCTGGTTTTGATTTTCGGATTTTGTGTTTATATTAATTTGATAATTTAAATCCTTATGAAATAAAAATAAATAAATAAATTTAAATATTAAAGAAATTGTTTAAATTAAATATAAATAAAAGAATTAAATTATACATAATAAAGAAAATATTAAGAATAATATTATAAACATAAATAATCTAATTAATTAGACAATTAACAATGGGACAAGAAGTAAATAAAATAAAATAACTTTTAGATTTTTAAATTTGTCTTATGATCTTTATAATTTTCTGGATTCTTGATTTTTGATTTTCGAATTTGTAATTTACATTTAATTAATGAAATAAACCACTTAACAAATATAATGGATTAATATTAAAGAAAATATTTAAAATAATTATATAAACGAAAATGAATTTAGTTAATAAATAAATGCTTAACAAAGACTATATTAAAAGTAATATTAAACATAAAATAAATAAATAATTGATTAAGAAATAAATAAAACAAATTTAATTAAGAAATAAAATAAAATAAGTTAAAATAAAAGAGAAATAATATAATAACAAATAATAAGAACTAAATTTACTGAAAACACAAGCAATTACTATAATAAATAATGAAATACTGGTCAGTCTGGTAGTGTAAGCCGGACCACAATTAAGGTTATCAAGTTAAGTTAATTTACGAAACCGTTTAGTCAAATCTTAACGGTTCTTGACTAATGTACAGGAGATTTGGCGAAGATGGAATCTGATCCAACAACAGGTGCAGACACGTGGATTTTATAGAAATTCGGTCCGGATAACTTTAAAATTTATGCATGGCATGTTGCTGATTTTATTGAATGCATTATACAGTAATCATGTAGATTTAGGAACAGATATTACAACTCAAAAACTCATGTTGAAATGATCTCCTTTATTAAAATGGTTATACAGCCAGGCAAGTTTGCATATTCCTTTTGTTATGGACGAGCTGAGTTGTACCAGCTCAATCTAATCTTGCCTGAAAATCTGGAATTGTGATTGTGCATGAATGATATTGTGTGATATGAGAATGATATGAGAATGATATGATGTTCTGAAATGATATTCAAAGCCACTCTCCGGAGTCGGTCGGTCACCAGCTTCGGCCAGTTCGGTAGCGCTATTAGAATATGGAATTCCCTACTGTGCCATGGGAAAAGGATACGTCTTTACTGTGCCCATGTAGCAAGGGAAAGGTCTCTTACTGTGCCCAGCCGGTTGGGAATGGAGACCTGAGTGTGTTTTTTTGGTGTCATACTGATATGGATTGATATGCTTGGACTGGTATGCTTATATGATGTGCTTATATTCCCTTTTGTCACCTGGTCTAGGGATACGTCCCTTTTGCCGGCCAGGTAAGGGGAAACTCTAATGAAATCTTGATTTGTTCGTATGCATGTTCATGAGAATAAATGGGTATAATGGAATGGCTCCTGATTAGCAGCTTGTACAAAATGGGATAGATAGTTTACATTTGTATGGTATTAATGATTTAATTAAGTTATTTAATTAATTAATAAGTTATTTGTTCATTTTGGATTATACGGGTGTTACTTCTGGATTAAGATTTCGACTAGAAATCCACGTCTGGAACTAAAACCCGCACTGAGAATTTTATTCTCATTCCGTATTTGTTTTGCACATTCCCCGGCGGTTGGGGGTTCCAGAGGACGTACTGCTAGTACATGAAGACTGCATTTAGAGAGTTATGACGGATATGGAGATCACCTTTACACAGCCAGCTAGTGATCTTATTTTGTTATAGTGTGACAAGATATACTAATAGGTTAGATATGTCAGAATATGTATGATTTTGTGATCGACTGTATGTCGATATACTTTGTTTTGTATTTATTTTGTTTATACCCTTAGCTTGATAATATTTGACTATATTATCATAAAAAGAAAAAAAATTACTGTAAATTTTAGATTAGATTTCAGGTTAAGCCTTACGAAAGTACAATTATCTGTACTTTCGTGGCGGGAGCTGTCACGTCTGGCTGCGGGATGTGACAAAATACTATTGCTTATAATTCTTTTATTAATTATAAAATCTCATCCTTTTTATATTTTAAATGAAAATTCAGGGTTAAATTCAAATTTTTAATCTTATTCATTGTCAAATAGATTTGTTCACTTTTGATTTATGGAAATTTTAAAGCCATAGTATTATTGTGATAATTTTCTGCTTTGATGTCTAAAATAGACTAAATTATTATAGAAATGAAGTGGATTTTTTTTTTACATTACTTACAATCATCATGTTGTTAATAATGGATACTATATAACATGTTAATCAATAAAAAGTTTCGTGCATTTAATTAAAAAATATATCATGATATGAATTCTAATAAAATTATTTGATTCCAAACAACTTAAAATCAGTACAACATTGAAAATTTTATAGATTAAAATAAAATTTGTAAATTTTTGAAACCAATATTGCGTAAAGGACCATTTGTTCAACTTATTACTTTGATTTTTTTTTTAACTTTTTAAGATTTGTAGGTAAATTCTACAAATTTTTTAACACACGGTTTAACTGATTTTTTTGTTATAAAATTAGTGGACGAGAGCTAGACACATGGTTTAATTGTTAAGAAATCACACTCCCAGAGATAATTATAATATCTTTATGAAAAGAAATCACACTCCAAAAGATAATTATGATATCTTTATGAAAAGAAATCACACTCCGAAAGATTATTATGATATCTTTATGAAAAGCTAATCATGAATAAAAGGTAACACGTAACACGTATTAGGATAATCAGTAATCGGATTAATACAAAAGAAATTGAAATTATGTTTTGACCCATAACATTAATTGGGATTAGCAAACACAGTCTTTGTAATTTAATGAAAATTTCACTGAGAAAAAGAAAAGAAGTAATTCAGTGCTACAAAGTGATATAGCCTTGCTACTTTCTTTGAGGATCTTCAGTTGCTTGCAACAAAAATCCACATCAAGTCCTTCGACAATATTTTTTGTAAGAAAAGATAGGAGTGCTTAATCAGAGAAATTATATTTGCTCAAATTGCTTCTGATTTACAAAACTGCCATCCTTCTAATTTACAAGGCTTTCATCCTCAGCATCGCAAATTTGAGTTCAGAAAGCAAATAGAAATTGAAGAAACAAAAAAAAAAAAAAAAAAATCTCCTAGAAACTCGTCACTAAGTACTTCCGATTCATTTAAAAATGCTATAATATTTGTGGTGATCATAAGCTCCCTCATGGTACACTAATGGATAGTGATAAGAGTACTGGTATGGATGGGCCATTGGCTGCAAATTCTTGGTTTCCTTCTTCTTCTCTTCTTTTTTCTCATCCCCTGAGCTTACACTGATCAGATCAGCATAGTCCAATATTTTCCTTAATTGAGTTGTCAGATTGACCACATCTGTACCATCGCCTATAACAGTCAGCTTTTTACTGTCCAATGCCACAGAAATAACACCTACAAAAAAAATAAAACAATGTGCACGAACAATAGGACAGTCTATCAAAATTACAGTTAGTCGATTCACTTATCATTATAAAATTGCTTTTTTTAATTTAGAGTTCTCTTGTTCTCGTTTCTTTGGAAGAGCATCATATTTATGCGTTTCAAGGCTTCAAGTAAAATTAAGAAAGATTAATTCAAATGGCTTAGAACAGAGAAGATGAAAATTTCTCATTTCCATATCCAATTTGTTTCGTCCAATTAGCTACCCGCAGACTTAATCTATCTTAAATTCGAAAAAAAAAGAGAGAAAATACCGTTCATGGTAACAGGAGTTGTTCTTTTTTTTTTTTTTTTTTTTTTTCGAAAGCTTGACAGCAGCTGTCAAGAATAAAAAATGGTAACAGCAGTTTTGAGTGCTTTTGTGCGCTTCTTTGCATCATCAACTGACAGCTTCACTACAACCTTTTGCTGCAATAAATTAAAAAAGATATTAATTAAACTTTCCTTATTAATAGTTTGCATTCTGAAGTTCAAAAGTCAAAGTTCAAACACAAAGAAATTGGGGATAACATTTAAGAGTCCCAATTGATCAAAAAAAAAAAAAAAAAAAAACACTTGTTAAAAACACTTGATAATTGTTACAGGGTGGGGAGGCTCTATGTCCGCACAAAAAAATAATAATAATAAAAAAAAAGAAAGAAAATCAGGATTCCTTATGAAACAGTTAGGGGTCACTGTCCGCTTATAATATGTCCTAATGATCTGTTTTCTAAACTAAAAATATCTGGATCTACTTTGTTGTGTTTTAGTATTCAACAATTATTCGGTCTTTTCTTGTAAGTATGGAGGCGGCTTGATTGGACTTTCAGCTTATACCCCGCACGTCGAGAAATTTAAGGGACCAACAACAAAAAATCATTATTATGCATCTTTGATTTCAAGACTGAAAACACAATAATATGACCAAATTATATGAAGAATGGATGTGGTACTATCATTGATAACAAGCGCATCACGCACTTCTCCAATTAATTCTAACTTCTGTACATGTCAATGTTTAAATCAGTAAAAAATATTTCCATTCATCTCGTTAAAAAGATTGTCAGGACATAAATTATAGTAAAATGATGATGATGATGATTATTATTATCATCATCGTCCTCATCATCATTAATTTATTTTGACCAGCAGCAACTTTAGACCCAACTTGATATAAAATGAAAAATTTTAAGAACAGTAAAATGTTTAAAACTATAGGTATAAAAGTTGAATTCCTAGTGATGCCATTATAAGTGACCGTTTTTGTTTTGACTATTTATTATTTTTCCATATTTTTTAAGGTCATTACGTAAATTCTATAAAATATTTGTAAGATTGAAACACACTTTCATTGTTAATTAAGATTCATCACACTACAAAAAAGTATGATGCCATTAAGAAAAGTTAATAATGACTAAAAAAAAGTAACACGAATTGTGAAATACATCAAGTTTTTCCATACATCGATCGTGACTAATAAAGTGACACGTATTGGAAAGTTAATCATGATTCAAAATTGATACACGGATGGTTTTCTCATGATGTTGGAAAGTTTTGCAGAAATGCGGGTAAGGAAGACTCGGTGAGATAATTAATTAATAAATTAGTCCGCGAGACACATCCAAGATTTGTAAGTGGAACTGTTATATACGTTTAGATGTATCATCCTTTTAGTACAAACAAATTTATGCATTTTGATGCTTACGGGCCGCTGGTGTTTCTAAATAAAATCAAAGATATAGATAAAATTGTGTGGGAATCGGTAGTTAATTTGTTTATTACAGGCAGACACGCTAAGCCTTGGATTAGCTTAGCGCTAATGATTTTTCTCTTTCCGTTATTATTGTCTGTAAACATGTGTGTGCCGGGTCATATATCTCGCAAACCATGTAACTCATTTCCCTATTTTCATCCCCTCTCTATTTTCTTCCAATCGGAGCACCTCTTGAGACAGCGCTTCTCTTCTCCTCTTCTATTCGTTTCCCTTCTCCAATTTTTCGCAAAAATGGCAACAATCCCCCTTCCTTCCACCTCCCCTTCCTCTCCAGTCACCCTCCACCTATCTCCCTTACAATTCCCATCTCTCTTACCCCCTTCGTAAATCCAAATCAAAAGCAAAGAAAAATAGAGAGAGAGAGAGAAACACCATTCCTTCCTCTCCTTACAACCTCCTCCGGCATCATCTCTCTATTTTGCCTCACCACCAACGCCTCTTCGCCAATCGATTCTTCACCAACGCATGGAAAAAATGAGAGACCAAAAGAGGAGAAGAAGAGGGGACACCATGGAAAATAACGCCAGATCCACTAGAAAGAAATCCGTAGTTCAAACCTCTATTATTGGATTGGCAGCCGTTCCCCTCTTCACTATTGCTGGATCAAACCTTAGCCTAGATGGTAAATCCTATAACTTCTGATTTTTTGACCAAAAATGGGGTGGAGAGCAACGGGCAAGACAATCAGGGCTGCTGCATAATACTTCTCGATGGAGACAAGGTAAAGTATACAAAATTTGTTCCCATTTTTTGTGCAAATTTGCTTTATTTGTTGGGTTTTTTTCCTTTGCAAAATTGGTTCCGATTACAAATGACTATAGTCTAATTCATTCTGCAATATCTAATTCCTTTTTTTAATTAAAAATTTATACTTTATTTTGGAGGCCAGGGAACTATAATTTATTTTGGATTTTTTATTCTAAGAATTTTTGTCATACTCTCTATTAAGATTACTTAAATTTTGTAACATAAGAGCAATTATGTCTATACTTGGATGTTTTCAACTTCAAATTAGTTATTTCAATGGTATATCTTTTGATTTTCTAAATGTTCGATTAGAAAAATCTATTGAAAATTGTTGCAACAAAAAGTAAATTTGTTGTTTGAAATGCTTTTATTGGTCAGAGCTTAGATTTCAGTATCAATATGTATTGGTCAATGCATGACAGCAAAGCCACATATTTCTGATTTCTACCGATATCTCTCTCTTTCTTTATTTTTTACTATTCCATATTACGTCTTCAAAATATTTTATATCTGTGGGTCTTAATTGATTGGAGTATTTAGCACTTTCAGATATGTATTAGGGATTTCAGATTTGAAATATTCTTTTTTTTTTTTGGAAAACAGATTTGAAATCACAAATCAGCAACAAAAAATAACGGCAGCTTTAATGCTGTCATCACTTTTTTTTGCATTAAACGTGTTTCAAAGCTGTATTTAAATACTATTTACTTCCCTTATATTGTGCTTGGAAAAATTAATTAATTGGTATTGAAACGGTCATTACTGTCGCACTCTCCATTAACTTTATATCTATATATATGTCTTTGCCTTCTACTGTCCTTTTTAAGTTTATCCTATCAGTGAAATTTTGTGAAAAGTGATCCTTTTATTTGTGCTATATTTTTGCAAGATTTGTAATTGTTGGTAGTTCCTTGGCATATCCTTCAATTTTAGATCTAAACTGAGGACGAAAGGGAGTGACATCGGCTGCAAGGCATCTTTGATATTTTGTGCTGCTGATTTTGAAGGAACAACCAAACAATAATCTTCTGGATGGTGGCTTCAGTCTATTCATCTCTTACAATTAGGTAACTTAATTTCATTTTTCTTATTATTTTTTGTCTGAAAAACTTTAAAGCTAACAATGAGAATAAAAAAGGAGATAAACGGCCAAAATTTGAAGTTTTTTTCATGCATTTTGTTTGTGCAAACTTCATATCATTAATTTCTAATGTTGGGTTCATGTATTTGTGAAACAGGAAGCTACACATGTTATATGATAAAGTCAACAAGTAGTTACGCTTCGATTGTTTCTTTAAGCATCAATTTTTATTTTGTGATTTTTTTCTTTATAATTTGAATTAATAATAACTTGATTTGTCTTTCTTTTTAGTTTATAGTTAGAAATTGAATAGCTAATTTGTTTAATTTTCTCGACATTTTGTCAATTTTGATCAGATCTTTTGGCATAGAAGATATAGATTGTTGATGATAGAGTGAATTCGAATTGGTTTAAGGTGTATTGGTTTATATTGGTAGTACCACCTGAGATCAGGTATGGTGGTACAGAAGGGTGGGAGAAATGAGGGCTGGTATGACACAGGTACAAGCTTGATACCAGTTGCATTCAAGGAAAGGAATTGTTATCAGGATGGGTTCTTTAGCATCAAAATAGTGAGGAGAAGGAAGAGACAATGTTAGTTATGGCTATTATTAATTTTTGGTGAGCCGATTTCTTAGTTGGTACTGTGGTTGGTACCAATGGATGCATAAGGGATTGGGTTTATACAAGAAAAAGGAAACTGTCACTACCATGACCATCATCATGTATAGATAATATTAATAAGAAAGAAGGCAATCGCTATTACAATCAAATATAAATAGCTCCAGGTTCTGACAAGCATCTCTAGGACCTTAATATTTGGTCCTCAATATTTTGCGAAATTTATTAAAGACTGATTTCACACTTATGATCATTGTTTTATTTCTAGGGTTGCGCATGACTTTATTGATGGGACCACCTCCTCATTGGTAAGGTGAGGTACATGAAGAAGTGTTTGAGAGGAATTAGTTTTGGGAGGTTTATTCTCATAGTTCGACCAACTCAATGCACCGTTATGATGCTTGCAACTAATTTTCTAATGTCAAATCCTGCTTACAGTCATTAACTTCATGCACCACAATTTCATGGTACTGGCCTTTATCTATCATCAATTCTTTGTAAGTTATTTGAGGCTCCCTTATGTCTATACAACATCTACACACGTTTACAGTGAAGGCTTATAGTTTTTCCTAATACATAAACAATGTTCAAAGAAATACAATCTTCTGAATTCTGACATATTACAATTAACAATTATCTCTATTTGTAATGAGGAATGGTGACTTGCAAATTAACTTTGCAATTTTAATGAAACTGGACCAGTTTCAGTTACAGTGAAAGCTTATAGCTAATTAGCTAATTAGCTTAATACATTAATCTCTTCATGTTTTACTGTTTGATGGTTTTGCTATATTTGAAAGAAAATTTTAGTTGCGTTGCTCCTTTAGTTTAATTCCTCATGTTAACAAATTAATTTGTTGTGTTTAAAAACAAATCCAATTGGGATTTAAAATACTTCCTCCTATACCATATCTGAAATTACAATTTTACAAATCAAGGCAACCTTTACTGTTTTTTTTTTTTTACAGATTTTTTGTGATTTTACGATTTTTTTTTGCTTCGTTTTTTGAGCTGCCCTTTATTTCTTTAATCTCTTAGATTATACATTATATATTTTATATTATGTATATAATTGAACATCTGTGATCGAATCTATGAAATTTCTGTTTTTTATTATTCAAGGATTTCTATGAAAGATTTCTGCACAAGTCTTAAGAACTTAGGTTTCCCTTTTTGAAATGCTAGGATCTGCTTTTTTTTTCGTTTTCCCCCTCAATGATTTATTATTTAAATATCAAAAACAAAGTGTAGATGTTGTTATCAGTAATCTGTTAGAGTGTTCATCCTTAGTAGTTAGTACTCATATATTATGATTTGGGTTTATTAACTTTCATAGAAATTTGATGATTTACTTTTTGTTAATGAAATTGAAGTCTGAGGTCCATTTATTACTGTTGTCGTTATTTTTACTTTTTGTTAATGAAATTGAAGTCCGAGGTCCCCCATTTATAACTGTTGCCATTATTTTGTTCATTTAAGTGAAGCATGAATTCAAAACTACTGATAAAAAATTGGTTGCTTCATCAAGTGATAATGATATCAAAGAAAAAAATGAAATATCATATGTTTTATGTCTTTAGCTGCTAATATTGAGTACAAATATTTTTTAGAACATTTTATTTTAAATATGAATTTCTTGGCCTTTTGATGATGCTGGTACTGTACCAGTTGGTAAAAAAAAAATCATAGAAGAAACCTTATTCTTGGTGTACAATCTGATGGGGGTAATAGAGAAGTAATTTTTATATGATTATTTTATCTCCTTTCATATAATTAACAAATGCCAGTTTGGATCTTTAGCATTTCACTATTAATGTATGATTTCTAAATTTATTGATTTTGCAGTGATATCAAACGTGCTTCTCCCTGAATTCAGATATGGAAGATAGTACAATGCATGGGAGTCTTTTCTTTATTTCGTTAATTACTTATTTAGACTAGAAATAAAAATCTGTTTCAATATCTGGTTATTGAGGCGTTTTGTTTTGTTTAGTATGCAAGAATGGCTGAGACAATATTTTGTAGTATTAATGTTTGATGGTCAAAAATATATATAAGTGTTGTTTACTTTTGTATTGTTTTATGATTTAGCATGTTATTAATAAAAAATTGATTATGTTCCATTGAGCTGTATTAATGATGTTTGAATACTTTCTGGTAACCCATTGCTATTTTAGAATCTGAAAGTTATACATATGTGGTAACCCATTGCTATTTTAGAATCTGAAAGATATACATATGTTATAACGTAATAGAACTTTGAAGTTTAGTATGTATATCAGCTTACTTGGAAAATAAATATATCCATGATAGAAGTATGCAGCCGTTATTTTAAATATTAACAAATAATGATAGTTTATGACTATCAACGAGATGATACATATGCTGTGTGACTTTTTAATATTGAAAATAAAGATTAATAATTTAAGCAATACTTCCAAATATCAATACAACCAATCAACATAATTTTCTAACATTCGACTCTTAGGATAGTTTAACGAGCCGAAAAAACTATACATGTTCATTGACCCATTTAATTTAGAATTGGGCGAGTTTAGTTCAGTATATTAAATTCTGACTAAAGGTTCAAAGTATTTTATTATATATATGACTCTGTATATCATAAAGTGCAAGGACATAGAAATATATATACTGATTAATAATTGATATGTTAGTCTTATGCTCACAAATTCGTAATAATATTTCATGAATGAAAAGCGGCGTACATTGTAACGCCTAAGCTATAAATGGGCCTTAGTTGGTGATAATTAATGAGGGAAGGAAAAAATTTATTACTATATATTATATTTATGACTTATTGTATTATTTATAATTCAATTAACTTTTGTATTAAAACTTTTTTTACCGTTTAATGAGAACAATATCTTCATGACTTATACATTGTTACCGTTAACAACCTCCTCCATCTAATTTTTTTGAGAGTTTATTTTAAACAATATTTTTTGAGGACCATCTTCTTCTCAACATTCATCAGAGGTGCTTTCTCCTCTCTTTTTAGTACATTTTAATAATTGTAAAATTATTTATCTTACATCCTATAATCTGACATTCAAATTTTTCTTAACATTCATTCCAACTACTAAATTATCTCTATTTACAATAACTGATTGGATTTTTTTTCTTAAAACATGTTGATATTGATATTTTAATTATATATTCACATTATTATTAACATATATAAAAAATCAATAGAATAAAAATTAAACTTTAAATTATGTAAAAATATATTGTATCGAGCGAAGCTCGATGTCCAACCCTAGTAAAATAAAAAAAGCAAGCATTTTGAATGTGAGCGACTCACTAGAGCTTGTACAGTCTGCACACGCCACAAAGGACGGAATCAGATCCTCTGGACGTTTGGTGGACGGCTGGGGATCTGGACCGTCTGATTTAATCTCAACGGCTATAAGGGAGCCCCGTGCATTCCACCACACCCGAAAAAAATATTGGCCCGAAAAAATGAACCGTCTGATTTAAATCGGACGGCTCCGATCAAAAACGTCCAGAGGATCCTGGTCCCACAAAGGACCAATGCCTCTGGTAAAACCCATGGCCCAGCAACTTGAGTTTACTTTAGTTGTTGTGTTTCGCGAGATAACTAAACAAGAAAACGAATCAGATGGTCGGTTTTCACCGATTAGTGATTATAAAAGATGGATAAATTTTATTTCACGAAATGAGCTATGTCTTTCTAAATAAATAGTTTTAATTTTTTTTTAAAAAAAATAAAAGATAAAAAACGAATCAGAGCTTCGACCAAATTAATTTCGTCGAGTGTATGAAGTTAAAACTTATGCTAAAGAATTAGAACTCATACCAAATTAATTGCATAAACAATGGTTGACCAGTGGATCCTAAGAATGAAGCTATTTTGACAACTCTCGCCACATCACCCAAAAACAAATAAACAATTTTGTCACTGAGTCATTATAGCCAACATAAGTAAGCACAAGACATATTTTCCTGGGATAATTTGTAACCAGGTTAGTTTAAACCATTGTTTTAAAAATTTGTACTAGACCGGGCAATTCAACCGAGCTAATCGGGAACCTGCTGCCAGTTCGATTTTTCTTCCTAAAACCTGCCACCAGTTTGATTACATAGCACCTATAATTGAGTTGACCGTCCAGTTCAGGCGTCCGGTACAATCAACTGGTTGAACCACGAACCAGTAGCTCTGTCAGAAAAAAGCTAAATGCTCGAGCTTAGTATGTCCTTGCTATTTTCTTTGAGGGGCTTCAATTGAGACCAAAATCCACCGAAAGTACTTAAAAAAATATATTGTTTTTTTTTTTTTAAAAAAAAAGATGCTTGTGCGTAATCGGAGAAATTGTATTTCCTCAAATTACTTCCGGTTTACAGGCTTTCAGTTTCATCCTTGGCATCTCAAATTTGAGTTCAATAAAACAAAAAAATAAAAAGAACAAATCAACAATCTTCTAGAAACTCATATCTTGCAGTATCTACTAGAATCTCTAATGTAAAAATTGCAGCAGTCTAACTAATTCATTTAAAATATGCTATAGTGATCATAAGCTCCCTCATTGTACACAAATGGATATTGGTAAGAATACTGGTATGGATAAACCAAAGGTTGCAGATTCTTGGTTTCACCCAGCGGTTTGTTTTCCTTCTTCTCTTCTTTTTTATCATCCCCTGAGCTTACACTGATCAGATCAGCATAACCCAATTTTTTCCTTAATTGAGTTGTCAGATTGACCACATCTGTACCATCACCAATAACAGTCAGCTTGTCGCCGTCCAATGCCACAGAAATAACACCTACAAAAACAGAATGTGTATGTACTTTAGAACAGTGGGAAACTAAAAGTCCAAAATTCATACTACAATCAATTTGCTTATCATAATAATAGCAGCTATATATTTATTTTATAAAGTCTCCTGTTTTTGTTTCATGAGAAGGGCAACACATATTTATGCTTCATGTAAGAATGAAGAAATATAAATTCGATAAATTTGAATTGACATGTATTTCCCATTTTACTTGTGCATATTAAGATGTAGATTGGCTTAGAAGAGGATTAAAAAAATTTCCATTTTGATATTTGAACGTTTGGTCCTACTAGCTACCAAAAACTTAAAATTTTAAGGACTATTATAAATTAAGAAATAGATTGATGAAGAAAAATACCATTCAAGGCAACAGCAGTTTTGAGAGCTTTTGTGCGCTTCTTGCCATCATCAAGTGATAGCTTCACTACAACCTTTTGCTGTAATAAATTAAACAAAATATTAATTACATACATATTCAAACTACAACTTTGTTAAGAGTTAACATTCTGAACTCGACCCAAAAAAATTGGGAGTAAAAGCAGGGCAGCCCTATTGTACTTACGTTTTTTATGGAAAATAATAGTGCGAAAAAAGTATTGAATGTGATGACAAACCTTAGCCATCTTCTTCTCTTATCTTTTCTTTTCTTTTCCTCTGCCTTTTTTTTTTCCCCCTTTTGTCTTTCAGTTCTGAGAACTTCTTTTGGGCTCAAGATCGGACGGGGAGACTTGTTAGGAGTGAGTGTTGAATGAAGGCTGTGTATTTGGTAAGTGGATTTGTTAAGTGAAGACTGAAGAGAACAGACAAATGTCTCAAATTTATAGAGAGATCAGGGAATTTAATTGTTGGTAAGGAAGTAAGCTGGAAGCAGACCTCGTCTCCCTGATCATATTGCCTTTTGAAACTTGTGGATGTTGGAAGTCACAGTCAAGCAACAAGGACAAAAGGACCACGCGTTATTGGGGAACCCAGATATCAAAATAAGTACGATGTTTCTAGTACAGCTCTCACTGTGGCGAGTGGGCGAATAAGTTTTTTTCCTTCTTGTGCCCCACTTGCCAGATAATACCTACAGCGTGTGGAGAGGCTCTAGGTCTTTAAAAAAACAGAATTCCTAATAAAGCACTTTGTTTTGGTAAATAACTGGTTTTCTAAACATATTTGCATGTATTGCTTTGTTTTGGTAGAAAGAGGGGGAGATGGAAGAGAAAAAAAGTTTCTTATTTTCTCCACCACCTCTATTTGGAAGAGAGAATAAGGCCCTGATCACAATGATTTTTACTCGGGATTTCATTTCATTTGAATTGATTTCGTAAGATTTCATAGGATTTCGTTAGACCTAATTACATAGGAATCTCAACCAAATGACACCAAATTCGCTCATTGTGATAAAAAATTTTCCAATGAAATGAAATGAATTGAAATCCAACGTTAAAAAAAAGGAATTGTGATCAGGGCCTAGTCTTTTTTCTCACTTAATTCTTTATTTAGTAGTGGTTCTTCCCTCTTCCCTCTCCCTTCTCTCCTCTTTTTTCTTTTTTGGACAACTAAAGGCACCCTAATTATTATACCCAGCCCTTGACGAAAAACTGAAAATCCCAAGTTTTCTCCCACTTGATGCGCAATGTTGCACGATATATAAACATTGATGCATAAATATTTTGCATAAATCAAAACACATTAGGAGAATAAACAACACAACAAAAAATTATTACGACATTTTACTTCGAAACTGAAAAGGCGACAACATGACCAAATTATGGAAATGGTACTAATGTTGGTACAAGGGTCATTGTATACTTTTTAATTAAATACTAGCGTTTGTCCGTGTCTTTGTAGATTAATAAAAAAAATATTTACATACATCTCATTATAAATAATATTAAGACACAAAATTTTGTTAAGATTATTATTCGTTATTTGTTTATTTATGGGCGACAACAACTCTGAACCAACTTGATACAAACTGAAAACTTAAAAAATAAATAGAAATTTTGAAACTTATAGAAACATTAAATTTCTAGTGAGACGAATAGACGATGAGGACCATTCTCTAATGGACTGTTTTTTTTTTCTTTAAGAAATATATGTAAGTTTTAGAAATATTTAATAGATTGAAACACGCTCCCACCATTGATAAATCACATTGCAAAATATTACGATATCTTTACTTTTTCAAAAGCTAATCATGACTAAAAAGTTAATGTGTATTGGAATGAAACATTAAGTGGGGGTTGTTTTCTCATGGAGACAAGGACATAATTAGTCAGCGTGACACGGCCAAGGTATAGAAGTAGAATTGTAGAACTAATGTTAACTGTCACACCCAATAATCCGACCTTACAATACTAATATTAAAGTAAAAGCACACTTCCCCGAAAACTTCACATCCTGCAAGATAACACGCTCTTATCCATTTGTTTTGCATAAAGAGTATATATATTAAAGGTGTCCAGCTGAAGGAAAAAAAAAAAAAAGAAAGGTATATGTAGATTCTGTTGCAAGCAACTCTTTTAGTTGCTTATTCATATAAAATTTCCAAATCTATGAGCTCTGTTCTGCTCATGTCTTCATAAAATTTCCAAAACCTCTCAACTTTCCTGTTCTGTTAATGAATTTAATTCTCAGAAAAAATTCTCAGATCTTGCAGGCAATTGTAGAACTAATTAACGTCCATTATTGGCAATGAGAGTAAGAACAGCTCCAGTGTTTGAATTTCCTGGCCTGAACACGCACGACTGCGCACCTAGCTACTCCACACACTGCTAATTACAATTGTTCCCATTCCAATTGCAATGCAACAACGCTTGGTGCACTAAGGTGACTGCGCAGGTGATGCCTATAGAATGTAGACGGTTCATTGACCCCTCTATTTTTTAACAAAGGCGTTGCCTGGTTCTGAGGATTTTACCCAAAATATTCAAATGTAAGAGCATATATAGCTTTGAATCTTTGAGAAGAACCTAAGAATGAAGCTGTTCTGACACTAACAATTGTCATCGCATCACCAAGAAACTGTTTGTGTGTCAATGCCTGTTTAATTCAAAAATAAAAGCACCAGGCATATTTTCTCTGGGATGTCCGGGATCAGATTAATTTTAACAGAAATTTGCGTTGAGCTTTAATGTATACAAGAAAGATTCTGGGAACATAATATTTGCCTGTAAAGAAAAATTAACTGAGAATTAATGAAATGGGGGGGGGGGGGGGGGGGGGTTAGTGCTAGAAAAGTAATATATATTTGTTATTTCCTTTGAGGGGTGTCATTACTTGGAACAAATGAAAATCTATACCAAGTCCTTCGAACACTATTTTTATTTCCCGAAAAGGTATCAGTGCTTAATCACAGAAATGTATCTATTCAAAATACTTTTGATTTACAAAACTGTCATCCTTCCGATTTACAAGGCTTTCATCCTCAGCATCTCAAATTTGAATTGAAAAAACAAATAGAAATTGAAGAATTGAAAGAATCAACAATCATCTAGAAACTCATTGATTCCTAAGTACTCCAAAAGTCTAACCAATATATTTAAAAGATGTTATAGAATTTTGGGTAATCATAAACTTTCTCATGGTATATAAACGGATATGGGTAAGAATACTGGTATGGATAAACCAGTGGTTGTACATTCTTGGTTTCACCTTGTGGTTTAGTTTCCTTCTTCTCTTCCTTTTTCTCATCCCCTGGGCTTACACTGACCAGATCAGCATAACCCATTTTTTTCCTTAATTTAGTTGTCAGATTGACCACATCTGTACCATCACCGACAATGACTAGCTTATCACCATCCAATGCCACAGATATAACACCTATAAAAAACCAATATTCATGAACATTAGCACAGTAGCTAAAAATCACAGTTTATTCAAATCACTTATCATAATAATAACAGCTATTTATGATTATTCTGTAGTTGTCCTGTTCTTGTTTCAAGAGAAAAACAACATATGTATTTCCGTCATGTAACTAAGAAATATAAATTCTATAAATGAATAATTAAATGTAAATTAGAACAGAGAAGATTTTCATTTTCATACCCAAACTGTTTGGTCCTATTGGTTATCAAAAAGTTTAATCTATTGTAGGTATTATAAAGCTCATTGTATAAGTATATTTCAAATGAGCATAAACAATCACAAGTTTATTTCACGATTAATCTAATTTTAAAGGTAGGTTGTAAATTACAAGTGAAACTAGTGAAGAATCATACCATCCATGGTAGCAGCAGTTTTGAGTGCTTTTGCACGCTTCTTTGCATCATCAAGTGACAGCTTCACTACAACCTTTTGCTGCAACAAATAAAACAATATATTAATTATAAATTCAATACTATAACTTATAAGAGTCAACACTCCAAACTCCATAAATCGACCCCAAAAATTTTGGGAGTAACAGCTGGACAATTTCTTTTGCACTTTCTTTATTTTTGAAAAAAAGGGAAGCTAAAAATAAAAGTTATGAATTGGATGACAAACCTTAACCATCTTCTTTTGTTATTTTATTTTCTTCTCTCTGTTTTTTGTTTTATTCTGAGAAATTCTCCTGGACTTATGATAGGGACAGGAAAATTTGTGAGTGAGTTGTTATTGATACTGTGTGTTGTTGAGTGATGAGAAGAGGGAAGAATTGTCTCAAATTTATAGTGAGATCAATGAATTTAGTTGTTTGGGAAGGAAGGAAGCTGGAAGGAGACCAAGTCTCACTTGATTGGCCTTTGGAAGTCATAGCGACCAACGACGTGTCAATGGACCCCCATAAATGAAGAGATTACGGTTCATTTTGTGTACCAATATGTGTGGCCGCAAGTGGGCGTTCTCTTGATCCTCAATTAATTTGTTGGGGTCTGGTTGTCAGGTAGTTGCTTCACGGTGTGCCTAATCCCTACACCTGACAAAATCATTAGATTACTTATAAAATGCTTTGAGGTCATATTTTTATCATAATAATGCGTTCATATGTACTTTGTTTGCTTTATAATATTTATTATTGTCCTTCGTTGTCATAATTTAGAAGGCTTGATGGAGTTCCATCTGCTCTCCAGTGTGCAGAAAAATTTGGGTGCTCTTAAGTTCTCTGGCAAGATCTGTAATTATCTATGATTAAATTATGTAGACATTAAATCTGAAATTCTCTAGCACATAAAATATGATTAAAAAAATCACGTTGTAAGCAATTCGCTTCAAATAAGTTCTTATTTCTCTTCAAAGTTCTTTTCAGTCAAAATATTGTGCACTTAAGCTAGTTCGGACGATTTATAATATAATAAAGCTTCATAATAATGGCTGAATAAAAATGAACACTAAAGAATAAATAGAAAAAGTTGACTTATACATATTTTTAGCAATTAACAAATTATTTGCGCTAGAAATAATGGACAACTCCTGTCTGAATCTAGCCTTAGAGGATTTAAATTGAAAGTTTTTTTCTTGGGTCTTTGACGAGTGATCTAAGCCAACGATCAGGTCAAGTCAACGAGTATGACCTAATCAATTCCTCATTCTAACTACCCAGACTCTAAAAATTATCAGTTTCATTATTTTTATTGCTTTGAATTCTTCATGTACACTGTTGCCTGCAATAGTAAGTATTTGAACTTAGAAGATCATTTACTATATTAATTCCTTAAATTTTTTTTTTTTTTTTGAGGATAAAGCCCATGGGCCTAGATTAATAATATAGCATTTGTTTTACATAGTGTTACACACCAGCCCAATCCAAACAGAAGGGCTAAAATAAAACAAAATAAAAGAGAAGAGAAAATAAAAAGTGGAGGGTTATCTCCGCATTTTTCGCTGTCAATAAAAGCAGTCGTGCAGATCGATGAAGCAAACCCTATTCAGCCTTTCCTCATTTCATTGCGGCGCATCTGAGAGAGTGTCTTGAGAGAGTATCTTGAGGTGATCGCCGAGAGAGAATCCAGGGGCGAAGCCAAGGTGGAGGCCTTGGTGGGCTTGGCCTCCCTAGTTTTTTTAATTTGACTAATATTTTTAAGCTAAATTTAATGAAAGTATAAATAAATATGTAGGAGGGCCCCTTCAAAAAATAAAATTTACATATTGGCCCCAGTCATTTCATTTTTCTGGCTTCGCCCCTGAGAGAATCTTGAGCATAGGACCGCCAATGCGAGTGGAAGTTTTACCTTGATATACCGGCGATGTCTGCGATTTAAGTGTCTCTTCAGCTAATTTTTCCAAGCTAAGTGTCTCTTCAGCTCTATCTGATAGCTTTGTTTTCGATCTAATTCCTTAATTTTTAACAAGAAATTACTGTTTTTGATCCCTTATGGAGAAAATAAATTTTGACCATTGTGCCAGGAGATTACACTCAGTTACATACCATGTCAATAGAAAAAATTATTCAATCAAAGTTACAAAACTTAAATCGAGATTCCTTGATCATCTTCATTGATATATGCATCGGAAAACCAAAAAGGCGAAAAGTCGGATAGTCGAAAAACATTTTATCATTGCAGTGGTTTTTCGTAATTTTATCTGATCCGTTAATTTATAAACAAAGCATTTTAGTAAATACTAAATACAAAAGTAGTCTAATAAAAAAACAATGAAAAAATTAATTTAATCCGTCCTTAATCCTTACATTCTTTATTTAATAGTATAGATATCTATTCCATTTCGCCCTTTTCAAAATATCACAAATACAAAATGGGGTGGATTCCACTTTAATTCGACTGTCCACGGTTGTTTGGGCTTAGATCATAGGCCGGCCCAATAGTTTCAAATTATATAATACTTGTTGCCTGCCTACTCAATGAAATTCCAGAATGATTTTGTTACATTGTTAATCAAACCAGCCCAGTAGATAAATGTGCGTCGGTGCGTCGGTGCGTGTTAAATCCAAAACTATGATGCGTGCTTCTTATTTTTATATTATATAAAAAGATTTATAACTCAATACTTACCTTTTTGGCATTTAAAAGAGATGACGGGTGAATAAAGTTTATAACGATCACAAAATTAAACTCTTACGTTAATCATTTCGTTTATGACATAAAATAAAAATTTATTTTCGTTAATTGTTTCATTTCAAAAGAAGATCGAAATGATCAATTAACGGTTAATTAATTTTAAATTTTTTATATATGTTTTTCTATTTCGAAATGATCAAAATGTGTAACTGTGTTTGATTTGTTGCTTTGACAATTAATTTTTATACATATTTTTCTATTTCGCATGCATAATTGGCCGCTGGCATACTGCAATATTCCCTGTTCATCACAATTTGTTCATAAATACTTAAAAAATACATAATAATGACATAAAACGGTTAAACGAAAATAAACAAAACGAAAGAGGTCAATTTCATTAATCGTTTCGTTTAACAAACGAAACAAAAAAAAAATTATTTCGTTAATTGTTCCAAAGGGATTGAACGAAATGATCAAGAGTTGAAACGGAGTTGTGTTTGCACCCTATTCTGTGCCGCATGTGTTTTACCATCCGACGGTCATTTGAAAGGCTAAACTGAATGCGGTCTAATACGGATGTTATCAGTCCCGGCCGTTAGATCTTTCTCCGAGAAAAGAAAGATGAGGGAATTATGCAAATTGCAAAATGGGGTTCACATTTTCTGCGTTTGGTTTTTTTTTTGAATAAAAAGCCCAGGTCAAGCCCGCAGCCTTTTCATTATAAGGAAAAGTTTATTTACAAACAAAAGCGGGTTTCTCCAATTGAAACCCTGAATAAAGAAAAAAAAGAAAAAAAAAAACAAAGTTTAAGTAGTAGCAAAGAGAAGAAAGACAAGCTTTAAAAGAGAGCAAAGAAAAATCTCTAATCTGGATTGAGCAAGCGCCATTCTTCCAGGATGCGTGCAGCAACAATGTTTGGTTGGCTGGCACGTTCAGAGAAGGTTCTTGAGCACCTTTCACGCCAAGTGAAATAACAAGAGAAGCCAAGTACTTCTTTCTGTCTCTTGGTTAAGTTAATAGGGATTAAGTCATCAGTATGAGCGCCAACAAGCTGCCAAGGAGTAGTGCCTGTGAGATTTAAGATGATACTGGTAATTTGCACAAAAAAAGGGCACAATCTAAAGATGTGTCCTATCGATTCAGCAGCCGACAAGCAAAGGCAACATCTGTTGACGAAAATCATGCCTTTTTTTTGCAGGTTATCAATGGTTGGGATTTTGTTTTGTAGTAGCAACCAAAGGAAAGTTTTGATTCTGGGAGGTAAGTTAAGCTTCCAAATGAGATTGAGTTGCGAGGGTATTTTCGGTAGAAGTTTGATGAATTTGTAGAAAGAGGAGGATGTGAGGGCATTTGGTGAAAGCTTGTAGCAGAGCTGATCTTGGAGCTGGTTATTAAATAAGAGAATTATGTTTTGAAGTTGCAGTGATAGCGTAACGAATTGTGTTTGGGCAACCATATTTTGAAGAAAAGAGGGTCTGAAGAGGTTAAGAGGAGTGGCCAGGTTCTCCATAAAGCTAGCAAAAAAGATGTTTGGGTCTAAGGAGAAACTAAAAAGAATAGGGTAGACATGTGTCAGCAAACCTAACCCCCAATTTTGATGCCAGAAGAAGACTGAACTGCCAGACTTTAATTTGAAAGTAGTGACAGTTTGGAACAGAGGTAGAAGTTTTTGAAATGCTGCCAGAAGAGGTGAGTTTTGGGGAAGAAGAGTGTTTTGATGGTAAAGTGATTTTAATAGAATTTGCCACATGGAGTTCTCTGGACTGTACCACTTCCAAAGCCACTTGGCGAGAAGTGACAGGTTAAAGGAGTGAAGCTCCAAAACCCCTAGTCCACCAATTTTTTTTGGTGAACAGACTTTGTCCCAAGCAACCGTTACTAGCTTTTTTTGTTTGCTATGCCCTTGCCATAGATAAGCTCTCCTAAAGTTGTCTATCTCTTTGATGACCCATTTAGGAAGATAATAGACAGACATAAAATAGACCGGCAAAGCTGAGAGGCATGAATTAAGCATAACCAATCTTCCAGTAAAAGAGAGGAGAGAAGAACTCCAGGAATCAAGTCTGTCCCTGAATCTGTTTATCAAAGGGTTGTAGTCACTCTTGCTGAGCTTTCTATCCGATAACGGTATGCCAAGATAATTGATAGGAAGATTGTGTTATAGGCATTGTAGTATCAGAGAGCACTGGACCCTTGCTGTATGGTTTGTGTTAAGGAATATAAGCTCAGATTTTGATGGGTTCACTTTAAGGCTAGAAATTTGAGAGAAAAGAGTGAAGACCAGTTTGAGGACTTGTGCTTGTCCCGTACATGGTTTGAAGAAAAAAAAATACTACAAAGTAAATAGAAAAGAGTTTCTGATGCCATCTCCATTTCATATAATGGAATATTCCCTTTTTTTCATTACATAATTACAATATTTAGAATTTACCATATTAGATTTTTTTTTTTTAAAACTATTATTACAATTGAATTGGAGCCTCAATTGGGTTATGACTAAATTCATTTAAGAGTATAGGTGAAAGACAAACACAGAATAAATTCATTATCTGAGATAATGCCACAACAAACGAACAATTGCTATCACGAATAAATGCATGCACATAAGCACGTTAGCAAATTTGTATTCATTTTCCAGATAGTACACCTCTTCTATTCTGCTAATGGAGAAGAACCATGTCCAGATCAACTCAATGGGACAGTGGGAGCCCCGTTACAGATTAAACAGATCGGATATGGATCGGATAGTAGTTAATCATATTCGTATCCATATTTTTTTTTGATACGGATAAAAATACGGATATGTTAGGATGTGAATACGGTTCTGATGTTAAACGGATACGAATACGAATCAGATATTGTCGAATACGAATATATCTCGGATATTAAAACACATAACTATTAATTAACAAATTAATAGAAAAAATAAAATAAAATTCTACATCACATTTCACCAATATTTTATTAATTATTATCAATCATTATTTTAAACTCTATTAATTATATCTTATAATCCCTAATAACAATTGAATAATTTCCTTAAAGCGATGTGTAACATTTATAAAATATTAGTAATGAATAGTGATCCATTGGAAAATTTTCAGTAGAAATAAAAATAAGAAAAAAATTTAGTAAAAAAAAAAGGACATAACCCTACTTTAGATCATTTCTTTCCAATAAATCCTTTTAAATTGATTTCAAAAATCAAAGACAGATTAAATTTTGATTTCAAATTTCCATAAGCCGTAATTATTTTTTTCTGTAATCCTATTAAATTTTCAAATTAGAGGGCTTCAAGCGAAACCAAATATGTACACAATTATTTTTTAGATAATATAGAAATTTGAATCCGTAAAAATACGGAAAAACATTTGCATCGCATATCATCTCTTAGTCGAGTGGGTAGGAGCTCGGCATATCAATTGTCGGACGTGGATCCTCTGGACGTTATATTAAAACGTCTAGTGGTAGTTTTTGGATCAGAACCGTTCGATTTGATCTCGACGGTTAATTTTTTTCGGGTCTATCAATTCTTATATTATGCACGGGGTATCATTAATCGTTGAGATTAAATCAGACGGTCCAAATCCAAAAACATCTACTGGATGGCCGTCCAGAGGATCTCGTTCCATCAATTGCCACACCTGGGGTTCGATTCAATTATATTTTGTGCTTTTACCTAGAGAAAAACAAACAACATTTCTTATTGGATGCATGAATTCGGATATCTGTTTTAACTATCATTTCGGGTACGGATAAAAATTCGTATTCGCATCCATATCCGTTTCAAAAGACCCGTATATGTTCAGATCCGGATATTAATATCCAAATCCACTAGTTTCCGGATGGAAATGGATAATATCCGATCCGTTTTCATATCCCAGCACACTAGAAACCCAAAAGACTTGATCCCTACGGAAGCCGGGAAAAAAAATACTAATTTGACATAAAAAATGATTAAAAGGGAGAAATTCGATACACGCTTGGTACGCTTAATCGGTAGTTGACGGAACTTTGGTTGTACGTACTTGTTTTTGAAAATGTCAACTTTTACTGAGAAAAGAATTATCACAAACCGCAAAAATAATATAGATTATGCGTACCTGCTGATATGCATTTGATGCTAAAAAAAAATGTATAATTTAAATTTGCACATAATTTATATTTCATATAAATTCATATATTTTTGTACGTAGTAAATTCACATTTTGATGCATCAAATTCATACTAATAAATTGTACATGATTACACTTGGCGTGTATTTTTTGTGTGGTTTATTCTTTTGACATACAAAACTTCGTACTAAGACATTGCATATAGACATATTTCGAATTTAATTTCATTAAAAATGACATATTATGCCGATCACATATTCGGTATATTAAAATTCATACTAATACATTTTGTACACGGCTAACCTTTAGTGCATTAAAATTCCTGCAGCACACAAGATCAAATTGGATGATTTCCCTAGCTATAAAAATATTATTATTTAATTTTCTTTTATTTACCCTTATTAATGAATAGAATTGAATAGTGGAAAGTGGAAATTATACGTCAAATTAATAGGATGGATTTAACGCTTCTTTATACATCTATATGCTTATTTGCTTGTGAAACGCTAATAACATTTTTGTAAGACGTCTTAATCTCTGTATAAAAAAATATCATTTGATCTTTAATATATAAGCGCCTGCCTCAGCATAATGGAATGTAGGAGAAAAAACTGCTGCCGATTATGTGCAGACCGAATATTTGCATTTTGACTTTCAGCGACTCTCTGCAGCTTGTAGCAGTATGTACACGCCACAAAGAATCAAGGCCTCTTCCAAAACCCATGGGCCCGATAACTTTCGGTTCACTTTGATTGCTGTGCTTCTTGGAATATTCCAGACAGCTAAAATTAGAAAACAATACATTTGCCGTGTTTTGTCGCATGTGCCTGCCCTGTAGAGGCAACTGTGGTTAGCACAGTTATCCCATCTTGGCCGTTGGTTCCGATGTGTTCATCTGAGCCGTTCGATGGTCAGCGCTTTCCTCTCTCTTTCTTTCTCCACGTCGCTGCTCCTCCGTACCCTCGCACCATACCTCTCTTTTTCTTTGTCTTCACCTCAATACGCCTCCCCATCCCTCACTGTCTCCGCACTTTTTCCACGCCCTGTCTTTCCCATCCCATCTCTTCGACTTTCATCACCTCCTCACCTCACTGTCTTCCCGTCGCCTCTATCACTTCTAGGGTTTCTCTCTTTCTTAAATCACGGTCATCATCAATCTCAAGGTTTTGCTGCAATTTGGGATGTGACCGATGTCAACGTTACCATCAAACTTTCTTATTTGGCTCCATGAGGAAAGCCTCTCCCAATCTCGACCAGCTCTGGCGTCGGTTCGCAAGGTTCCTTCTTCTCTCCATTTTGCTTTTTTGTGCATGATTTCCTCTTTTCTACGATTTTCTCTGCGATCCCCCTCTTATGAGTTCATTGGTATTTTTTTCCCGCTTATTCACAAATTGTTCTACCTTTTATTATTCTTAATTTTGGATGGGGTTTCCAATTAGCTTTTGATTTTAAGTTAATTAGTTTTATTTCACCCTCTGTTGCAAGTTCGTGGTTGGGGCTAATCAGTTTGCTACTGTCCTTGGGAGCTTATGTCGTGTGGTGTGTTCTCTTACACTGACCTACTTGGCTACTTCAGGTAATTTCTTTTCTCCCTTTTTTGCGCTTATTTCCGCCTTCATTTATGTGCTCTCACAAAAATTTGATTTGTTTATAATTATACTAACAAGTAAAAAATGATGCCAAGTATCACTATTATAGTTGGTTTCATTAAGTTTCTTTGTACTTTTATCTATCTATCTAACAATACAAAAAAAATGGCGATAAGTTGTTGATTAAGTTTGTTCACCTTTTTCATTTCTGCATTTGTTCTCTTGGTCCATTGCTTCCTATTGTTCAAATTTTTTTGTGTTTAACAATAACAATATTTTTTTGTACTAAATAGGTGTACATTGAAATCACAGTTGGAGGACCTATTGAAGATTTTCTTTTTTGTTCACTGTCAGGTATGAATTAAATATTTTGTGGTAATTTTTTTCCTGTGTTTAATTGATGTTCAAGAAAATTAACTGGATGATTACAAATGTGCTAAGAATAGAGGATTGATGGTTTTGTATTTATGTGAGTTTCATCTCTATTTCAATTTATCAAAGCTTTTTTTATTAACTTTTTTTAATTTGATATGTGCTTCAAATTTCTGCATAATCAGACATATAACAGTTATAATTGTGATGGTTGAGACAATTAGTATAAGTATAACAATAAACAAAAAAATTATTGTTTCTAAATCAATTCCACCATGCTGTGTTAAACATGGAAAAAATAGGATCCAGTAAAAGGTCAAATTGTACTTCTATTGTCTCTTGAGTTATTGGTTGATTTAATTGCTTAATTGTAGGTAATTATTAGACAAGGATGGTGTCATATGAGCTTGATTTGTGATTTTTCAAACAAATAATGCCCTAACAAGAATTAAAATAATCTGAGCAGTGATGTACTGTAGGTTAACCTTTTATTTTTGGTTATTGTAGGAGTCATTCCTTCTTCTTATTCTTTGTAAAGAATAGATGCAACATCTTCAACATGAAGCTCACATGACTGAATCAGCTTGAACCTATAGCCTCATTGTAAGTTTATCGGAATATTTTTTTTTTGGCATTTAGTTTTCATTATATGACAAAGCTATATCTAGAGCATGATACCTTCGTCATGATTATTTATAAAAGTGGTAGCAGCCTTCACAAGTTGTAGTTAATCATGGATTAAGAGTCTATAGGTTGCATTTCTCAATTACAGATCGGTGTGGAGGGTTGAGACTCATTGGGTTAATACCATTCTTTTATTTTTTATTTTTTTTTTCAATTTCCTGATCGAAGATGTTGAGAAATGCTTTTGTTAGATGCTAGGGTCAGCCACTGGTAGCCTCTTTTAGTATTGTACATTTCTGTATTTTGTGTAGAAATTCAAATTTTTGATAATCGGACAACTGATTTTGAATACCATACAATAGGCAGATCATATTAGTCAATTTGTATCAAATATAAATTCAATTTTTTATACATTATATTGAATGATACATCGTTGCCACTTAAACTTCAAAATAAAAATTTCAGTGAAAGAGACTACCAAAATATTAGACCATACTTGATGTTTATATATTAAGCATTCCCTCTGCACTAATTTTTGTGCCTTTTGTTTTAGTTCCTCTACGTCTACACTTCTTTATTGTACTTAAGAGTGCTTTTGAGTCAACTAAGAGCAGTCAACTAAGTTTAGTTCAGCGTATCAGTATATGCTGGTATAATCTTGGTTAACATTTTGAGTCACTTTTATAGCGGTATTAGCACAACAGTTTAGACACATCTATTATTTTATTTTCAAAAAATTGCAGTAGCTGAAAGATCAATTGTTTCGAAATATTTATTTGCTTTTTGCTTTTAGGTGAACAAGGTCAACATTGGTTGACTACTCGATAAGGAAATTGGTATATCGAGGTACTATTGCCTAAACCTAAACCTAAACCATCCCTTGCTGATCAGAAACCTAAACCATCCAAGGTATGATATTAACAGTTATGCTGGTAGGCAGCTTCATCAGTTTTTTTTTTTTTTTTGTTCTAATTTATGAGTATGTACATGCTATGATACACTTAAATTGATGCATGACATTTTTAAAGAGAGTGAGGGTAAAATGGTCAAATATAAGGAGATGAAATCATTTATTTCCTATTTTCTATGGTACTGATCACAAAATTCATTTCTCTTTAATTTGTTTTTCTATTTGTTCTGACATTTTGTTAGCTTAAACAGGGCATGAAGTACTATCAGATAATCTATTACAGATAAAGCAGCTATTCATTCAGGGATTAGTGCTCCTTTTGCGTTTAAGGTATGAGAGTGCTTCATTTTTTGGTATTTGATGCTGAAGGAAATGTTAGTAAAGCACGTATTGGAATCTAACAAGATGTTTAGACATTCTAACATGATGGTACACATTACCCTATGCGTGTTTAAGTTTGATCATTGGTATCTAACATGAAACTGAACACAGATAAAAAGCTATAATTAGATTATTTAAGGAACGCTAGAATTATCATGTATGTTTTCAGTTGTATTCTCAATTTTTATTACACAATGGTACCTATAATTGTAATTCTTACATCCCATTTTTTATAATTTCATTTCCAATGTTGCTATTATGGATATGTAGAGTGATAACCCAGATAAAGCTTTGCCTTTTCTAAAACCTCAATTTCAATTTTCTTATATCCTTTTGCCTTCAAAATTTCTTTGTCAGGTATAAAGAGTTTCGCTATTGTAGCAGTGCTAGAGCAAAAAAAAAAAATCGTGCAAAGAAAATTTCTTTGTCAGGTTTACATAACATCTTGCTGTTCGATGGCATATACACATAAGAATACATCATACATTGATAGAAATGGCTCCATACATACAACTAAATTGAGACTCTACTTACGTTAACATTGTGCTGCCATACTCTCTTGATCAATTATGTATTACTCAAAAATTCTGTTTCAAATAAAAGAAAACTATACTTATATTGAGCTTCCATATATAGAAGGCCCCTTTATATACATTTCTGTTTCAAATTTAGAATGCAGGAGGAATTTTTTTTGCCACAACATTGGTACCAGCCTCCTTTTTAAAACAGGCGCTAATTTTTATCCCCATTAACTCTTTACAAATGCACACATGCGATAATTACATTTTCGCACTTATTATCATAAAAATTGCAGAGCCATTTAATTTGCAAATAAATTAGTAACATACTTGCACTCATTAGGAAACCGCTTCATACCACTTTCGGATTGGGACGAATCGCGCAACGCGCGAGCTAAGGGCTAGTTATATTAAAAAAAAAAAGGATTCGAGCTTTACCAATCGATTTCGTCGAATCTATTTACTAAATAAACAATGAAAGTGAATTAGGCTGTTTTGTTTTTTTTGTTTTTTGATGAACAGGCCATGAGCTTTTATTAATCAGAAAAATTAAAATAGTCTTTACAAACTAATACTTAATAAGTTGCATATTAAATCTAAGAACACGCGAAAAAAATGTAAAATAAAAGAGTTGCGGTCCCTTTTTGAAAAAGCACCGACTATTAAACCAGCTGCTCAACCCTAAATCATTTTCTTTGATCTGAGAAACAATCCATCGCGGCGAGTCTCACCTCGAGCTCGTCGCTCCATCGATTCAGTGAGTGAATTAGACTTCTAACAACTTAATTCCATTATTACGTACTTCTGTTATAGTATTGTTATTTGAATCAGTCAAACCACAATTATAATAAAGTGAAAGTAAAGTGGAATAACGAAACATTCTTAGGCCTTGCAAAGAGAACCCGCAATAAACGAACTTGTATTTTGTTGAAAGAGTCAAATGTTTAGTCCTACGGTTAATCTGTATAAATTATACATATATAAATTTGGAGTGTCGTGCATCTCACGAGAGTTACTGTGGTAAGAACAGTAATTTAATCTGGTCCGTTGGTTTTCCGTAATTGATCTGAGCCGTTGGATTCATTTCTCTAGATACTTCCCTACGATGCCTCTCTCTCTCTCTCTCTCGAACTCCGTAGTACCATCAATCCTGCTCATCCCCCTTTTCTCTCTGCGTTGTCCATCTTTTGATGGATCCGTGCGGCCAGCGCCATGCCGTTGCCCACGCACGTCTTCGCCTCTCCCCTCCATGTGTTAGGAAATGCTCATATTTTAATTTTAGATTAATTACAACTAATTAATCACCATTAACAATAAGCAAATCAAGAGATCTAGTGCTAAAGCAATCACACGTCAAATCAAGAGAGAAAGTAGGAGAAAGATATACCTCTCATGAAATCGCATTCATGAGGCTCGAATCCATGGCATGGGAGTCGATGGGGTGCGTGCTCCACCACCTCCACCATCTAAGGCGCCTCTAGCCCACCAAGGACCCACCACCAAGCTCAAAGAGAATGCTAGTTCTCTTGAACCTCTTGCTAATCACCTTGCTTCTCTTAATTAACTATTTAATGGAGAGGAAGAGAGGTGGGATGCTCAACACATGAGCTAAGAGAGGAAGGGAAGAGCCATGGAGAAGAGAGAAAAATCTCTCTTCTAGGTGGAGGCGCAAGGGAGGGGAGAGGAAGAGAGATGACGGCTAGGGTTTTCTCCCAAAGAGACCCCTTTATATAGCCAACCACTCTCATCCAATTTTCATACTATTTACAAGTATGCCATCCACCCTAAGAGGCCACCTAATGGGCTCTCTTGGGCCATCTTAATAAAAGGCCTTTATTCATTAATTCACCAATTAATGAATCTCCTTTAATTGTCTCTTCATTCTTCCTTAAATTGGGCCTTTAATTAACCAATTAAATAGAAGCCCAATTAGCTCGAACTAATTAAAGTAAGTTGAACATAATTAATTATTAACTCATTAATAATTAATCTATGATTAGCTAATGCATTAAATTGTTTCCATATGATCCTTTTAATTTAATTAATTATAACGGTTCATAACGGTATATAATTAATTAATTAACTTATCACATTTCACAATACACATTATTGTGAATAAACAATAAATGCACCAAGTGGTTAGAATCCTATTTGTGCGACCCTATTTGAGGATTTATACTATGTTGGCCATGGAAATAAATCGTTATTTATTTCCAATAATCATAAGCGGTATCTAGCAACACGTTATGATTCCCAATTCGTATAAATAATGTACCGTTACAATATCTCAATCCTGCATAAGAAATAATAGTATTTCCTTGTCTGATTCTTATGTCACATGATATCATTGTATAATCCAAGATAGGAATGTGTCATTCTTGCAGATTATACATTTCTTGATCTAGAGTTGATCGTCTAGTTTGCATGCATACGATCCAACTCCATCAAGGGGCCCAAACAGATATCATCACTCACTAGGTATACTAATGAGGGACATACGGTTTTCTTGATGAACAACTTTTCCCCGCACAATTCAAGAGAACATAAATAAAGTCCTTATAGCAGCCTTTATCAGGAATCAACGTTAGACGATATTTATTGAACCTATCCTCATGTGGAAAAGGTGAACATCTCAAACTTAGAATCAAACTTATATGAAATAAACAATGACACTTAACACAATCCATATGTTTATTTCATTGGGTCAAGTCCTGTACTATGTTCCAATAACATACACATATGCAATTAAGTTGGTAACTCCTTACCTATGATTTGTAGAACTTAATCATCACTTAACTTGCATACTAATCTTTTATGATAATTAATGTTCCTTGTTAATTATCAAGATTATGGACGATTTAGATTTATTATTGTCATTCTAATGAATGATCCACAGAGATCTACAATTCAGATCCTCAACCTGAATGATCTGTCAATAATAAACTCTAGGAACAAATGATCAAATATCATCATTAACATAAACTAAGAAAATTAGTCATTAAATATTGACTTCTAGGACATAACTCCAACAATCTCCCACTTGGCCTAGAGTCAATCAATAGTGACTTCTAGCCAGTGAAGAATTTAGAACAATGTCATATATCTATATATATACATGTCTCGAACCTCAAAAGATGTAATACACTTAAAGCAAGTTACTCATACGTCCATCACGCATGGATGCACAATTGCATCTCGTATACCGCTTAAGGTAGAGGTTAAGTTAGAGTGTTCGCTGTGTCCGCGAACCTATCAAATTTTATTTGACCCTATATACATATATACTCCTATATATGTGTTCTTGATCATCATCATGTGAGATCAAGTGACATCGTCATAGATCTTAGTTGGATCACCAATTTAATATTGGGTTCTTCAAGTTTAAGCTATGGTTCGAGATGCTTAGAACTATATTAGCTTGACTGAGAACTTCATGATCCATACTACATTCTTTCATTGCTTGACAAGTTGCTATATATATTTTGTTTTTGGTGACGGAAACGGTTGTAATATCCCATTTAGAACACCTTCTAAATTTACAACACCACATTTAAACAAAATATGTAGCTCAATTGTATTTACATCAATCTTTCGAAAACTAGCATCAATATATCAATTTATATGAGCTTTCTTTCATCTTATCAGATGGAAAAACATATCACTCTTTCTCATAAGATACTCGAGGACATTCTTGATTATTGTCCAAATGTGTTTTTCTTTGTATCCATTTGACAACTGATTGTCATACTCCTTGGGTACAACACATAGGGGCATGTGCATAAGTATGGCGTACGTAATGAAACTCATAACAGAAGGATGCTCGAATTGTATCGTGCATTCTTCTCGAATTGAGTTGCAACACACCGAGTAGAACTCAAGTGTATGCCATACAACATGGTTAGACATCCTTTCTAGGAGTCTATCTTTTCGTGTAACTATAACACCTTGTCATTATATGCACATTTTGCTCAAACCTGACATCCATCATAATCTATCTCCATAGATTTTGTTTCCTTGGATTTAGGTGACTTACCCAAGTTCTCTATTGAGAAAACATTCTCCAATGAGATCTTGACAATATTCATTTCTTTAATTTTATTCCCAATTAATGTCTTGTATCTTGTACAATACATGTAACATAATAATGCTCCCACTGAATATCTTGTCTATACAAGATACTTTTGACGAAGTGCAACTCCTTGACTTCTTTGTCAAAATGTTTATTCCAATTTCCACAATTCTTGCTTCAATCCATCAATTGATCCTTGAAGCACATATACATTTCTAGCAATACAACAAATCCTCAGTTTGTGTCAAATTCACAGCAACTTCCTTCATTCAATCGAAGAAGGCGGTTTTGATGTATCTTTTCATATATCTATATATACGAAATATAACTATTGCTAGAATGATCTTTATTGACTTATACACAGCTACAAACGAGAAGCCGTGCTTTGTAAATGGTCAACTCGTTATCGACTTAGACATAGCATCAATCATGAAATTGTGCTTTGTACAGAGTCGACTTGTTATCCATATCTATCTTTCCTTTTAAAGATCTATATGTTCTAGATGGATTGCTCCTTCATGAACATCAATCAAGGTCTATACCTTGTTGTTATATATATGGATTGCACTTAAAGATCATATAGATTCAAAACATACTTGTGGAATCGGGTCTTTCCATCGCTTCTTTATTTATCAACGGATCCTCACATGTCAAGTATGAGGATGTTGTGAAACCTATGTACTTTTCAGTTTAGGCAATTCACTCTCGTTGATCTTTGTAGGATTGGTGCTTGAGGTCTACGAACTACTTCTACAACATCTTGTAGAATAGATTCTTGATCCTAATGTATTGCACGAGTTTCTCTAACATCATCCATTCGTGAGATGTTTGAGTACTCTTTAGAAGCAAGCGTGCTTATAAACTTCTTCCTTTCACAACTGCTTGTGAGTCAAGTTCCGCTCAATTCCCACTAAGCACCATGTATGGAGTGACAAGTTCCCTATAAAGGTACTTCTTGTAGTGACGCATAAACTCCTTTAATGCTCACTTTACTCCCACTATTTCTTCTTGAGAATATCATTCTTTAAGATTACGTTATGATGAGCAACAACTACCTTGTTCTTATCATGTTCATAGAAGTAGTACCTTTTGGCTAATTCAAGATATCCTACAAAATAATAAGCGTCTTATTTGGGTCCAAGCTTATCAATCAATCGAACCTTGAAATAAGCTTCTCAACACCAAATCTTGAGAAACAATATACCTAGAGATCGAATCTCGTAAGATATCTTTCTCAATAGACTTCGATGGAATTTTTATTCAGTGTAAACAATATTGTCCTCAAACACAATTCCCTTACATGAGTCGAACAAGTCAATTTGATTTATTACCGATCGAACTATATCAAACTATGTTCGATACCTTCATCCTTGGATACATTTTTCAATGTTCCTCATGAAGCGAGTAGTGAAACGTATTTCATACTCTTTAGGTAATACATCAAACTATATGACTGAACTATTTTACCATGATCCATCTTAAGACTTTTGCTTTTATTGAATAGTTTTTCAACTTTACTCTTGAAATCCTTTTGATCTTGTCAAAAGATTCATACTTATACCATATCAAATAGATACGTTAATATCTACAATGATTGTTGGTCAAGTGGTAAAGTTTCAACAACCTTTCAATTGCACAAGTACCTATAGGTCTATATACATCAATATGTATAAGTCTTAATAAAGTTACTTGTCCTTTAAACCTTCGTAGTTCAAAGGCGCTTTTGTCTTTCAACAAACACGATTCGCATGAATTTCAATTGATTTGCAATCGAATTGATTTACGAGCTCCACGTTACGTAGACTCTCATAATGCGATTCTTGTTTATATTCGACTAAGCGACTATTTTACATAAAAGTCAAATACTTTATGTGAAGTCTTACATATTTGTCATTCAAAATTTGTTTATCTATTTCAAGCAAATTCAATTAAGATGCATGAAATCTTATACACAAATTTATAACAATAAGAGAACAACATTTCTCTATTACAAAACATGATCATCCATCATCAAATATGGAGATAAGGTTTTATGCGATGTTTGGAATAAGGTATACAACCTCAAATTCCTAAACAAACTCTTTACTTAATAAAGATAACTCTACGTATTCAATGGTAGCGGCTTAGACGTATAAGCCATTTCTAAAACGGAGTTTACTTTACTTATCTCGAACTTTCTCTTATTCATCATTGTCTACACATTTCGTTAAATGCGAACACATGAACTAGCACCTAATTACTAGTGTGAATTAGAGATAGTGAGATAATTTGAACGACAAATATCTTAAGGTTTAGAACATCATGGTATTTCGGACAACCTTTCAAATGCCTCCCATAAATGGCAAATGAAACATCTCATGTGACACACGGTCACTAGTGAGGGTCTCAAATATTCAACTCATATCTTGGTGAAGTATTCCTTTAATACTTAACCAATTACTTTTAGCACTAACAAGTGTGCGAACAATATATCCTTTATCCATAGAAAGAGATTGTATGACAATATCAACAATCCTTGATATTGGAGATCTTAATATCTCTAGTTGTCAATTAGCTACTCAAATCTTTCGGTTCGCAAGCTAATGAAACATTTATCTTCTTATAAGAAGAGTCTCTTGGTTAACTCACATTCTATTACTCGATCATAAATGATTGAGTCTATCTTTACTTTCTCTAAGAACGTCTTCTTGAGTAAATGGATGAGAGTGTAGAAGTCTTAGTATAGTCCTTATGAATTCTCCAATTCAAAGGTCTAGAACTTCTAAAAGGATATAAGCATTCGCTTTATTGAATAATTTTCGTCGAAACTAATCAATCATTGCGAAGCTATGTTCGGGAAGTCGATGAACCTTTTGGGATTAAACTTGCTCAAGTTTCTCATTTCCAAGAACATGTCTTAGGAATCGGTATTTCTTCTCCAAGTAAATACCTTATAAACGAGCTTGTCGTTTTCCAAAGATTGATCGCAACGAAATTAACATATTTAATATCTATAACAATTTCAATTTAAGGTCATTTAGTTTATGCAATGTTTTGTTTATGGAATGATAAACAAAACTCCCACTACATTTAATTAATGTCCCTAAATGTAATGGATTCCAAGATCCCCATTTTTGTCAAGTAGAGCCTGCTATGGCACGACACCCTACTTAACTAGACAAGGTAGGTTCTCCAACCAATCATATCAACCATATGACTCTTGGTTTGTGAATATCTAAGTATATTTACAAACTTCGCCCCGATGTCCAAGAAAACTTGTTGGGTCCATCGATAAGCAACCTCTCTCTATTTGCTCCTAACAAATCTTTTCATTTGTACCCCGACTATCAAGGTTGACAACCATGACGTCCGCTATGGCGGACCGCGCCATGATTGGCTATTGACGTGAAGGGGATAGAGAGAAGGAAGGCGGTCGACTTAATCAATTTAGTTTGGGACAAAATAAGTGACTCTTGTTTGGTGGTCGTGTAAGCATACACCCATACCTACCTATGACAATTCAAGGCATTCACAAACAATCACATAACATAAGCATCTCAAGCATTGCCGTGGGTTTGTATGGCTCCCGCTTGCATTAATCTTCGTCGCATCTCCATGTAACGAGACTAATCTAATCAAGCCCTCCCACTAATTACTAAGATCCTATCTAATAATTAAGGGAAATAAATACATGTGATAAAATTCCTAAAACCCCGCCTAGGCCTTAGGGGCATGCAAGCCTCACAAGTTACATCAAAAATTAACCACTTAATTATCAAGGCACCTTAGGCCACTTTACAAGCAATCACATGCATTCACAACATTTTACAACACACAAGGCATTGACATCTTGAGCCATATCAAACCCACATCCTCCTACAAAACAAAGTTAACACATATACAATATACATGATTCACTTGCTCTTAATTAATTTCATTAATTAGAATCTTTGTGCATACTTGTTGCTCAAGTTTTTCGAATGCAAAGAAGGCTTAACCTTAACAACTAATTGTTTAAGCCCTTTTAAATTAAATCCAACTATCAAAACAAAAAGGAGGGTATTTAAGGAGTCTTCTAATTAACATTTTAATAAATTGATTAATTAGAAACTATTTTAACTAATTAAAATACGAAATTCGGGACCCGAAAAAATTCAAAATAATTCGGTCTCCAAAAAATCTGAAATAAATTCAGAGAACTCCTTACAAAGATTGTGATTACCTGTAAAAATCTCAAGGAGAGATCAATTACCATCAGGGAGAACCAAAAAAGACAAATCCTCAGATTGTGCGCGAGGCACCGTTAGAGAAAATTCTGTTATGGGTCTCAACCTTTTGATCTGTATGATCATCCCCTTGATATTTTTCCAGCAAACAATTTACATAGAAAAATACTACATACAATAGGCTATCATTCCATGAAAAGAAAATCCACAAGTTATATTCAAGATCAACGAGATAACAAGCATTTAAGCAAGGTATCCTGTTCTGGAACAGACCGTCGACCAAAAAGGTTTCACTCGGTTGAGGTATCAAATCTCAATGAAAATCTATGAAATTAATTTTCACAGATTCCAGACTTAAAGGAGAACATTTCTATTTCAACACTTTTCCATAAAAGTTTCTCAATAAGTACAGTTTTTCAAAACAATCAGTTTGTTTGAAAAAACAGATCTGACAACTTCATCACTTTTCATCCTTGAACGCCCACATAATATCCGAAATATGCAACAAAATTTACATATCTAGAAAGAGCATCAAGTTTAGAATAATCCTATCTAAAAGTTACAGGTACTTTGTATACAAACTTATTTGTTACCAACCACAAGAACAGAACTGTGCAGCAGAATAACAGATCTGCGCACCGTTACCGTTTAAATCACTAAAAATTCATTTTACATCGAATTTCAATGATTCCAGTGGGAAAACAACCACAACTCAAAGGGCTACAACCTCCAATAAGAAGGAAAAAATTTCAGAGAGCTTTACACCACGAAAAACAAGCAACAAGACAGAAAACAGCCTTTCCAGGGCCAGCAAGCATGCACATCACTAATTAACTTAATTAATTACGAATTCTCACTTAATTAAGTGTGAAAAACCTTAAGCACGACCATAGCTCTGATACCACTGTTAGGAAATGCTCATATTTTAATTTTAGATTAATTACAACTAATTAATCACCATTAACAATAAGCAAATCAAGAGATCTAGTGCTAAAGCAATCACACGTCAAATCAAGAGAGAAAGTAGGAGAAAGATATACCTCTCATGAAATCGCATTCATGAGGCTCGAATCCATGGCATGGGAGTCGATGGGGTGCGTGCTCCACCACCTCCACCATCTAAGGCGCCTCTAGCCCACCAAGGACCCACCACCAAGCTCAAAGAGAATGCTAGTTCTCTTGAACCTCTTGCTAATCACCTTGCTTCTCTTAATTAACTATTTAATGGAGAGGAAGAGAGGTGGGATGCTCAACACATGAGCTAAGAGAGGAAGGGAAGAGCCATGGAGAAGAGAGAAAAATCTCTCTTCTAGGTGGAGGCGCAAGGGAGGGGAGAGGAAGAGAGATGACGGCTAGGGTTTTCTCCCAAAGAGACCCCTTTATATAGTCAACCACTCTCATCCAATTTTCATACTATTTACAAGTATGCCATCCACCCTAAGAGGCCACCTAATGGGCTCTCTTGGGCCATCTTAATAAAAGGCCTTTATTCATTAATTCACCAATTAATGAATCTCCTTTAATTGTCTCTTCATTCTTCCTTAAATTGGGCCTTTAATTAACCAATTAAATAGAAGCCCAATTAGCTCGAACTAATTAAAGTAAGTTGAACATAATTAATTATTAACTCATTAATAATTAATCTATGATTAGCTAATGCATTAAATTGTTTCCATATGATCCTTTTAATTTAATTAATTATAACGGTTCATAACGGTATATAATTAATTAATTAACTTATCACATTTCACAATACACATTATTGTGAATAAACAATAAATGCACCAAGTGGTTAGAATCCTATTTGTGCGACCCTATTTGAGGATTTATACTATGTTGGCCATGGAAATAAATCGTTATTTATTTCCAATAATCATAAGCGGTATCTAGCAACACGTTATGATTCCCAATTCGTATAAATAATGTACCGTTACAATATCTCAATCCTGCATAAGAAATAATAGTATTTCCTTGTCTGATTCTTATGTCACATGATATCATTGTATAATCCAAGATAGGAATGTGTCATTCTTGCAGATTATACATTTCTTGATCTAGAGTTGATCGTCTAGTTTGCATGCATACGATCCAACTCCATCAAGGGGCCCAAACAGATATCATCACTCACTAGGTATACTAATGAGGGACATACGGTTTTCTTGATGAACAACTTTTCCCCGCACAATTCAAGAGAACATAAATAAAGTCCTTATAGCAGCCTTTATCAGGAATCAACGTTAGACGATATTTATTGAACCTATCCTCATGTGGAAAAGGTGAACATCTCAAACTTAGAATCAAACTTATATGAAATAAACAATGACACTTAACACAATCCATATGTTTATTTCATTGGGTCAAGTCCTGTACTATGTTCCAATAACATACACATATGCAATTAAGTTGGTAACTCCTTACCTATGATTTGTAGAACTTAATCATCACTTAACTTGCATACTAATCTTTTATGATAATTAATGTTCCTTGTTAATTATCAAGATTATGGACGATTTAGATTTATTATTGTCATTCTAATGAATGATCCACAGAGATCTACAATTCAGATCCTCAACCTGAATGATCTGTCAATAATAAACTCTAGGAACAAATGATCAAATATCATCATTAACATAAACTAAGAAAATTAGTCATTAAATATTGACTTCTAGGACATAACTCCAACACCATGCTCCTGGTGTTGTGCTCCTTTATCCTTCCGTCTCCCGTTCCCATCATGTTGTACTCCTTTCTTATTTGGGGGCGCCGAAGGTATTATGAATTATTCCTTTTCGATTAATTTTGCAGTGTATCTTTTCCATTAATTTACCCCCAACTAATCGAATAGAGTGGTAGAAAGAGAATTGTTACTCCTTACTTTCCTGTACAGTAGGCCAATTCCGTTTTATCATATTGTCTTGGGTGAGCAATCTATTCTTCGGCTTTTGGTTGACTCTTTTTTTTTCTGTCAAATTAATACTACATTGTTACATAGTGAAAAACGCTAGAGACGAAGGCATCTAAGACATCCAATATGTCTATTGAAGTCGTGATCAAGTTATCAACACCCATAGGTCAATTTATGCCTTTCTATTGCTTGCGTTATTGCTGATTGGAGTACTTTGTACATCAAAAGTTTTCACCATTTTTCTTTTCAATTTCGTCCTTACTTTCATAAAGAATGCAAACACCCAAAAGGACTTCACTGGATATATTTGGTGTTGTCAGTAAACCTTCATTGGTGTGTAATTTATTTTTACATACAACTTGATCATGAAAGATTAATATGGAGTTGCATCTTTATATTGAATGAAATGCTAATATCATGACAAAATTAACAGACACCGGCATGATCTAAGAAAAAACCTGCTGAAATTAACATGACAATGATTTGACCAGAAACATGCTCGCGGAATCGACCAGAAACAATGCTCCTTTATCACCTCTCAAATTTTAGAGGCATGACTCTTGGTGTTGATCGTCTGTTGATTATTGTTCATTGTTTTTAATTTATATCATTTCTGCTTCTCATTTTTCTTTTTCTTTTTTTACGTTAAAATTTTGAAGTTTGGCTATCTATTGGATTGATTTTTCCTTTCTCATTCGTAGGTCTGGTCATCTGAGCACACTTTTGGCACTTCTTAACCCGATGACCTGAGTTAAGAAAGGTATGCTTCCTCTTAATCCACGTGCCAATTTTGCTGTTTTTTCCTTCAATTTAGCTTGCAGGTGTTCAGGTCTGAGGATTGGTTAGCTTTGTTTTGCCTTAATTTTATATGACTCTTCTGTTTCAGATTTAGGGGTTTCCTTTTTTTGAACTATGAATCATAATTTTAATAGCTGTTCAATTATCACAAAATACTATAGCATAATGACTTCTAATCATTTTATCATTAAGGCGTTAACACTAAGAGATGTAATTTAGAAATAAGTTAGTTAAATAAAATTTCAAATTAGAAATCTATTTAAATTACGATCCTTCTATTGGAAAATTTAATTAATGAAAATAAGCTAGCCACTGACCAATCTAAAATAACAAAAAGAAAATCAAATAATGTCGTCAAAGTTATACGTCAGTAAAAGTTCATTAGAAAATCTATCTACAGATACTGGTATACATCATAGATTTTTTAGAGTATCTCTGGTTTGTGTAAACAAGTCACCCAAATAGCAAATGTAGAGTTCATTGGTACTGTTTGGCCAATTGGCTCTTTAACCTAATTTACATGTATGGTCATAGTACTTGATGGTTTTCATAGGCTACGTATTGGGTTGATTTTAATGTAAAACAAGAAAAATCAGTACATCATTCATTTTTTTTCCTTTTCTCTTTGTCCATTTCAGTTATTGGAACTTTACCTTCAAAAAGGGATTTGAGGGCTTTCATTTTTATGATACTTCATCTCTAAACTTTTTTCGAAACAATTGTGGTTGCAAACATCTAAATTTTGCTTCTGTCATGGCTGTAACTAAATTTTTTGTCTGCATTGATTTGCCAATTGAGAGGCCGACATCAAAGGGATCTTGCTGCAAACATTGATAAATATCTAATTAAGTTTTAGTTTAAATGCAGCACAATACAAATTCTAAAGTTCACCTTCATTTCTGATATTTGTAGGGAAAATTAATTTTATCAAGTGAAAAGGTTGGCACTGTTATTTTCTTTCTTTACAGTATGAACCAACTGGAGTCTAGGAGTGCAGTATTCCCAATGAGTTATACTGATTTTTCCATTTTTCGTAATTTTAAAGTTTTTTTTTATACTTCCAAACCTCATATTAGAGCTTAAATTTTGCGAAATATTTACGCAACTGTTGATTTATAAATATTTTTAGATAAAAAGGGACGAAATCTGCTTTATGATTGCTGTAAAATGTGTTAGTTTTAATCATTGTGAATGCAGATAATGACAGATATATTTGCTAAATCTTTTCCCTCATTTTAAACTGAATCTAGACCCATATTATTATGCTTATATTTTCTCTGTTTTGCATTTCTTGGTGGTATTGTAGTATTTTGCTATGTCGGTGCTCCTGCAATAACAGGGTCACTTCGTCACGTAGACTGAGACCTTCTCGGTTGGTGGCTTTGTGAGTGGCAATGTAAGATGGTGGATTAAATGGTCGACCAGAAAAACTCACTGATGTAAGCATTTTCTTTTCCATTGTTGGAACTGTTCCTTGACAGGTTTTATGTATTTCACAACTAAGTTTGAATTTTGGAATGAGCAGGTGTGTTACTATTGGCGGGTTGTATCAAGCTTCATAAGAGTGCATTGGATCAACAAGAATAAGCTCTCCAACCTTATTTTTTACTGCCAGGTCTGGACCTTTATTTACTGAACAGTGCACTACAGTACTCAGCTCAACACCAAAACAACATGGATTTTTTATACAAGTGTTTTTATTCTTTCTACCAAACAAGCAAGCTTTTTTGTTTTTCCTTTTATTAGGCCTTTAATATGCAATGTCATCTGAAGCATAAGAAAATTTGTTAAGCCGTTGCAGCTTAGTATTGTATTGGTTGGTTCAGGTACTGGCTTATTATATTGGTTGGTTCATGTCCTGGCATTGTACCTATTCTGCCTGAGTGACTGGTATGATAATCATCGGTGCCATATTGTTTTCAGTTAGTGTTATTAATATTACTATATATCGCAGAACTTGGAAAAAGGAGGGATTTCAGATAGACCAGATAATGCATAGACCAGATAATGTAGTTGACATGTTTCATACTTATTTTGGGGTTTGCTGGTACCCTCTCTCTGTCCTCCTCTGACTTTATTTTTCTGTTTTCACTAGATAAGATATTTGGCTTTATGGTTAATGATGATCAACAGGACTATCACTAATGGAATACCCAGGATTGAAGCCCATCGATCCAGCTTATGCTTTACCAGTTGATGTTGTTAATGACATTTTCTTTCAAAAGTAAAAAAAGCATTTTGGTCCATTTTTTATTTATTTTATAGAGGAAGGCTTCTGAACTAAAAAGCACTATTTGATCCGGTATGTGGCCCTCCATCATGGAGCTGACGGCCAATGCGTACTTAAATTCTTTTCTTTTGTGTACCCCTTTTTTTTTTACTATACCTCGATTTTGGTCTAAGTTTCATTTGGTTGTCTGGATTAAGCAACTCAGATCGACAGTATCAAGTATCAACACGTGTAGGCTACTTAAATAATTGTTCCTTGCCGTTGGATATATTATAACCTTCGCTCATATATTTTGATGTACCTGAGAAGCAGTATTGGTTGTTGGCATCCTTGGAAGCTTTAATAAATTGCTCCTTTTGAAATTAAATTTACGGCATTTGCTTATTTTTAAGCAACATTTCGACCATACGTGCAATCAAATGGAAACTGTATTGTTCTTTTACAATTTTGTATCTTTAAATTGTGTTAAATTAAATTTCTTAAGGAAATAGATGTTACCAAATAGACCGATTAATTTTTCAAATAGTTTTAATTATTATCAATCTAATAATATAAAAATTAGCTACCTAGAACATAATTTGGAAGGAGATAAGTAACTGGACTCAAGGCGAAGGACCTTAATTGGAATAGAATTGAAATATAAATATTTTATTTTGTGCTTTTATATAAAAAAGCTAACTTGCATGTGCAAAATTGTACCAGCTCATATTATTTACCATTTTAATCCCTCTTTCTTCTTGCAAAGTTTTGTTGGCAGAAGCCTATCTTTCTTTGGTCATGCAATATATCAAACTCGCCAACTGTTGTTAGGAAGATTCTGATGAATACGGTTCGTCAAATGGATGGCATACCAATATAAGGTCTTAGCAATCGACAAGGTGAAATTCTATCATTATCTGCTTCAGATTCCGGTAAATTTCTGGGGCTGCTTTCTTTCAAGAAACAAGTAGCTGAGGCCATATTACAAGATATGCGAGAGAGAGACAAAAAGATGAAGAAACAAGGTGTGAGAGGTTGAGGGTTGTAACAGTTCCGTTGAATATGTTGGATAGCTTTTTTTTTATGTTCCAAGCTTTCATCTTAATATCTTGCTCTTTGATTTTTGCATATTGTATCTATTTACATAAAAAAAAAAACCTACTGCTTCAGAAGAAGACTGTTGCCATTTGTAAATTTCAGCATCCAAGAAGAATGACTTGAAGCCCTTTAAAGAATGACTGGTGCCATTAGCAATCCTATATCCTATACAAAGCTCATACAAAAGAATAGATAATTATAATTTTGTAATTTATATACTATGCAATTGATATTTCTTATTGTATTGTGTATACATTAATTGGACCTAAAAAAATAGCTATAAATTTTTAGAAAAAAGTAAGAAAGAAAGATAGGTCGCGCAATGCACGCTTTTGTGGCAGCTTTTATATAACATTTGGATAGTATTTTCAATTTTTATGGCATTTTTTATATGATGTTCTGGATTTCGTCAAAAAATTATATGAATAAATCGCACAACGCACGAGATTCACTCTATGGTTATCAATCTTGACCATAAGGTTGTCCATTTCATTTTATGGTAATAATGATTCCTAATATTGCATGCCTGTTTTGCAAAAAGTTTCATAACATATTCACACTCATTAAGAAATCATTTAATAACAAATTTGAATAAGAACGAATCGCGCAACGCGCGAGATTAAAACTAGTTATAATTGATATGCATCCAGCCAAAAAAATTTTGGCCAAAGAAAAATGAAGCGCTTCAAGCAGAAGAAATACTATTGCTTATAATTCTTTTATTAATTATAAAATCTCATCCTTTTTATATTTTAAATGAAAATTCAGGGTTAAATTCAAATTTTTAATCTTATCCATTGTCAAATAGATTTGTTCACTTTTGATTTATGGAAATTTTAAAGCCATAGTATTATTGTGATAATTTGCTGCTTTGATGTCTAAAATAGACTAAATTATTATAGAAATGAAGTGGATTTTTTTTTTTACATTACTTACAATCATCATGTTGTTAATAATGGATACTATATAACATGTTAATCAATAAAAAGTTTCGTGCATTTAATTAAAAAATATATCATGATATGAATTCTAATAAAATTATTTGATTCCAAACAACTTAAAATCAGTACAACATTGAAAATTTTATAGATTAAAATAAAATTTGAAAATTTTTGAAACCAATATTGCATAAAGGACCATTTGTTTAACTTATTACTTTGATTTTTTTTTTTTTTTTTTACTTTTTAAGATTTGTAGGTAAATTCTACAAATTTTTTAACACACGGTTTAACTGATTTTTTTGTTATAAAATTAGTGGACGAGAGCTAGACACATGGTTTAATTGTTAAGAAATCACACTCCCAGAGATAATCATAATATCTTTATCAAAAGAAATCACACTCCAAAAGATAATTATGATATCTTTATGAAAAGAAATCACACTCCGAAAGATTATTATGATATCTTTATGAAAAGCTAATCATGAATAAAAGGTAACACGTAACACGTATTAGGATAATCAGTAATCGGATTAATACAAAAGAAATTGAAATTATGTTTTGACCTATAACATTAATTGGGATTAGCAAACACAGTCTTTGTAATTTAATGAAAATTTCACTGAGAAAAAGAAAAGAAGTAATTCAGTGCTACAAAGTGATATAGCCTTGCTACTTTCTTTGAGGATCTTCAGTTGCTTGCAACAAAAATCCACATCAAGTCCTTCGACAATATTTTTTGTAAGAAAAGATAGGAGTGCTTAATCGGAGAAATTATATTTGCTCAAATTGCTTCTGATTTACAAAAACTGCCATCCTTCTAATTTACAAGGCTTTCATCCTCAGCATCGCAAATTTGAGTTCAAAAAGCAAATAGAAATTGAAGAAACAAAAAAAACAAAAAAAACAATCTCCTAGAAACTCGTCACTAAGTACTTCCGATTCATTTAAAAATGCTATAATATTTGTGGTGATCATAAGCTCCCTCATGGTACACTAATGGATAGTGATAAGAGTACTGGTATGGATGGGCCATTGGCTGCAAATTCTTGGTTTCCTTCTTCTTCTCTTCTTTTTTCTCATCCCCTGAGCTTACACTGATCAGATCAGCATAGCCCAATATTTTCCTTAATTGAGTTGTCAGATTGACCACATCTGTACCATCGCCTATAACAGTCAGCTTTTTACTGTCCAATGCCACAGAAATAACACCTACAAAAAAAATAAAACAATGTGCACGAACAATAGGACAGTCTATCAAAATTACAGTTAGTCGATTCACTTATCATTATAAAATTGCTTTTTTTAATTTAGAGTTCTCTTGTTCTCGTTTCTTTGGAAGAGCATCATATTTATGCGTTTCAAGGCTTCAAGTAAAATTAAGAAAGATTAATTAAAATGGCTTAGAACAGAGAAGATGAAAATTTCTCATTTCCATATCCAATTTGTTTCGTCCAATTAGCTACCCGCAGACTTAATCTATCTTAAATTCGAAAAAAAAAAGACAGAGAAAATACCGTTCATGGTAACAGGAGTTGTTCTTTTTTTTTTTTTTTTTTTTTTTTTTTCGAAAGCTTGACAGCAGCTGTCAAGAATAAAAAATGGTAACAGCAGTTTTGAGTGCTTTTGTGCGCTTCTTTGCATCATCAACTGACAGCTTCACTACAACCTTTTGCTGCAATAAATTAAAAAAGACATTAATTAAACTTTCCTTATTAATAGTTTGCATTCTGAAGTTCAAAAGTCAAAGTTCAAACACAAAGAAATTGGGGATAACATTTAAGAGTCCCAATTGATCAAAAAAAAAAAAAAAAAAAAAAAAAACACTTGTTAAAAACACTTGATAATTGTTACAGGGTGGGGAGGCTCTATGTCCGCACAAAAAAATAATAATAATAAAAAAAAGAAAGAAAATCAGGATTCCTTATGAAACAGTTAGGGGTCACTGTCCGCTTATAATATGTCCTAATGATCTGTTTTCTAAACTAAAAATATCTGGATCTACTTTGTTGTGTTTTAGTATTCAACAATTATTCGGTCTTTTCTTGTAAGTATGGAGGCGGCTTGATTGGACTTTCAGCTTATACCCCGCACGTCGAGAAATTTAAGGGACCAACAACAAAAAATCATTATTATGCATCTTTGATTTCAAGACTGAAAACACAATAATATGACCAAATTATATGAAGAATGGATGTGGTACTATCATTGATAACAAGCGCATCACGCACTTCTCCAATTAATTCTAACTTCTGTACATGTCAATGTTTAAATCAGTAAAAAATATTTCCATTCATCTCGTTAAAAAGATTGTCAGGACATAAATTATAGTAAAATGATGATGATGATGATTATTATTATCATCATCGTCCTCATCATCATTAATTTATTTTGACCAGCAGCAACTTTAGACCCAACTTGATATAAAATGAAAAATTTTAAGAACAGTAAAATGTTTAAAACTATAGGTATAAAAGTTGAATTCCTAGTGATGCCATTATAAGTGACCGTTTTTGTTTTGACTATTTATTATTTTTCCATATTTTTTAAGGTCATTACGTAAATTCTATAAAATATTTGTAAGATTGAAACACACTTTCATTGTTAATTAAGATTCATCACACTACAAAAAAGTATGATGCCATTAAGAAAAGTTAATAATGACTAAAAAAAAGTAACAAGAATTGTGAAATACATCAAGTTTTTCCATACATCGATCGTGACTAATAAAGTGACACGTATTGGAAAGTTAATCATGATTCAAAATTGATACACGGATGGTTTTCTCATGATGTTGGAAAGTTTTGCAGAAATGCAGGTAAGGAAGACTCGGTGAGATAATTAATTAATAAATTAGTCCGCGAGACACATCCAAGTTTTGTAAGTGGAACTGTTATATACGTTTAGATGTATCATCCTTTTAGTACAAACAAATTTATGCATTTTGATGCTTACGGGCCGCTGGTGTTTCTAAATAAAATAAAATAAAAAAAGCAAGCATTTTGAATGTGAGCGAAAAGCAAGCATTTTGAATGTGAGCGACTCACTAGAGCTTGTACAGTCTGCACACGCCACAAAGGACCAATGCCTCTGGTAAAACCCATGGCCCAGCAACTTGAGTTTACTTTAGTTGTTGATTGTTGTGTTTCGCGAGATAACTAAACAAGAAAACGAATCAGATGGTCGGTTTTCACCGATTAGTGATTATAAAAGATGGATAAATTTTATTTCACGAAATGAGCTATGTCTTTCTAAATAAATAGTTTTAATTTTTTTTAAAAAAAATAAAAGATAAAAAACGAATCAGAGCTTCGACCAAATTAATTTCGTCGAGTGTATGAAGTTAAAACTTATGCTAAAGAATTAGAACTCATACCAAATTAATTGCATAAACAATGGTTGACCGGTGGATCCTAATAATGAAGCTATTTTGACAACTCTCGCCACATCACCCAAAAACAAATAAACAATTTTGTCACTGAGTCATTATAGCCAACATAAGTAAGCACAAGACATATTTTCCTGGGATAATTTGTAACCAGGTTAGTTTAAACCATTGTTTTAAAAATTTGTACTAGACCGGGCAATTCAACCGAGCTAATCAGGAACCTGCTACCAGTTCGATTTTTCTTCCTAAAACCTGCCACCAGTTTGATTACATAGCACCTATAATTGAGTTGACCGTCCAGTTCAGGCGTCCGGTACAATCAACTGGTTGAACCACGAACCAGTAGCTCTGTCAGAAAAAAGCTAAATGCTCGAGCTTAGTATGTCCTTGCTATTTTCTTTGAGGGGCTTCAATTGATACCAAAATCCACCGAAAGTACTTAAAAAAATATATTGTTTTTTTTTTTTTAAAAAAAAAAAGATGCTTGTGCGTAATCGGAGAAATTGTATTTCCTCAAATTACTTCCGGTTTACGGGCTTTCAGTTTCATCCTTGGCATCTCAAATTTGAGTTCAATAAAACAAAAAAATAAAAAGAACAAATCAACAATCTTCTAGAAACTCATATCTTGCAGTATCTACTAGAATCTCTAATGTAAAAATTGCAGCAGTCTAACTAATTCATTTAAAATATGCTATAGTGATCATAAGCTCCCTCATTGTACACAAATGGATATTGGTAAGAATACTGGTATGGATAAACCAAAGGTTGCAGATTCTTGGTTTCACCCAGCGGTTTGTTTTCCTTCTTCTCTTCTTTTTTATCATCACCTGAGCTTACACTGATCAGATCAGCATAACCCAATTTTTTCCTTAATTGAGTTGTCAGATTGACCACATCTGTACCATCACCAATAACAGTCAGCTTGTCGCCGTCCAATGCCACAGAAATAACACCTACAAAAACAGAATGTGTATGTACTTTAGAACAGTGGGAAACTAAAAGTCCAAAATTCATACTACAATCAATTTGCTTATCATAATAATAGCAGCTATATATTTATTTTATAAAGTCTCTTGTTTTTGTTTCATGAGAAGGGCAACACATATTTATGCTTCATGTAAGAATGAAGAAATATAAATTCGATAAATTTGAATTGACATGTATTTCCCATTTTACTTGTGCATATTAAGATGTAGATTGGCTTAGAAGAGGATTAAAAAAATTTCCATTTTGATATTTGAACGTTTGGTCCTACTAGCTACCAAAAACTTAAAATTTTAAGGACTATTATAAATTAAGAAATAGATTGATGAAGAAAAATACCATTCAAGGCAACAGCAGTTTTGAGAGCTTTTGTGCGCTTCTTGCCATCATCAAGTGATAGCTTCACTACAACCTTTTGCTGTAATAAATTAAACAAAATATTAATTACATACATATTCAAACTACAACTTTGTTAAGAGTTAACATTCTGAACTCGACCCAAAAAAATTGGGAGTAAAAGCAGGGCAGCCCTATTGTACTTATGTTTTTTATGGAAAATAATAGTGCGAAAAAAGTATTGAATGTGATGACAAACCTTAGCCATCTTCTTCTCTTATCTTTTCTTTTCTTTTCCTCTGCCTTTTTTTTTTCCCCCTTTTGTCTTTCAGTTCTGAGAACTTCTTTTGGGCTCAAGATCGGACGGGGAGACTTGTTAGGAGTGAGTGTTGAATGAAGGCTGTGTATTTGGTAAGTGGATTTGTTAAGTGAAGACTGAAGAGAACAGACAAATGTCTCAAATTTATAGAGAGATCAGGGAATTTAATTGTTGGTAAGGAAGTAAGCTGGAAGCAGACCTCGTCTCCCTGATCATATTGCCTTTTGAAACTTGTGGATGTTGGAAGTCACAGTCAAGCAACAAGGACAAAAGGACCACGCGTTATTGGGGAACCCAGATATCAAAATAAGTACGATGTTTCTAGTACAGCTCTCACTGTGGCGAGTGGGCGAATAAGTTTTTTTCCTTCTTGTGCCCCACTTGCCAGATAATACCTACAGCGTGTGGAGAGGCTCTAGGTCTTTAAAAAAACAGAATTCCTAATAAAGCACTTTGTTTTGGTAAATAACTGGTTTTCTAAACATATTTGCATGTATTGCTTTGTTTTGGTAGAAAGAGGGGGAGATGGAAGAGAAAAAAAGTTTCTTATTTTCTCCACCACCTCTATTTGGAAGAGAGAATAAGGCCCTGATCACAATGATTTTTACTCGGGATTTCATTTCATTTGAATTGATTTCGTAAGATTTCATAAGATTTCGTTAGACCTAATTACATAGGAATCTCAACCAAATGACACCAAATCCGCTCATTGTGATCAAAAATTTTCCAATGAATTGAAATCCAACGTTAAAAAAAAGGAATTGTGATCAGGTTCTCACTTAATTCTTTATTTAGTAGTGATTCTTCCCTCTTTAGTCTTTCCTCTCCCTTCTCCCCTCTTTTTTCTTTTTTGGACAACTAAAGGCACCCTAATTATTATACCCAGCCCTTGACGAAAAACTGAAAATCCAAAGTTTTCTCCCACTTGATACGCAATGTTGCACGATATATAAACATTGATGTATAAATATTTTGCATAAATCAAAACACATTAGGAGAATAAACAACACAACAAAAAATTATTACGACATTTTACTTCAAAACTGAAAAGGCGACAACATGACCAAATTATGGAAATTATAATGACTATATAAATTTGGAGGGTCGTGACTTCCGCGTGAGAGGCCATTTTACTGTGGTAAGAACAGTAACGCATCTGAGCCGTTCGTTCCGCGTCTATCGATCATGTCCGTTGGTCAGTCCTCTCTCTCACCTGTTCACTTTTCCGAAGAGCATCTTCTCTCTCGCCTCTCCTAATCTCCGATCGATTCACTCTCCCTCTTTTCTTTTTCCTTGCTGATCGCCTCCCTTACCGATACCTTGCTCTCTCCGTTGCCTCCCCTCTTCCACTGACCTCGCCACTTCTCCTTCCACTCTCAGCCAGAGCCCCACCAAACCCTCGCCCCATCTCCGATCGCCTCTGTCCCGACCTCACCTCCTTCCGCTCGAGCACCACCTCAATACCTTCACTCCTCTTCACTGCCTCACTCACAGCCGCTCACACACCTCTCCCCCTCCTCTCAAAACCGAACCTCTCTCCTTTTACACCTCACACTCAGTCTCTCTCTCTCTTTCTCTCTTATTGAGCTCGATTGACACTGTAGAAGGCAGACAACGACGACCGTGGATGAAGCTCTTCAAACCGACTCTTTATTTTGTTTTGTTCTTCTCCTCTCAGGTTCTTATCTCTCTTTACTTGATTTCCTTCTATTTTACAGTCTCATTCCCGTAGACGTTTTTTGTTTTCATATTCCTCCTAATTTTGTTGTTATCTCAACCTATTCTGGTGATGTTTTTTAACGCAATATTTTTAAGGTTTGATTCTACTCAAACCATGTAAGGTCCAACTTTAATTTTGCAAAATAATGAGTACCACATACGGAGCTGTAGAAGTTATTTTGCAAATAAAATAGTTATTAAGCTTGCAAATACTATATCTGATGCTATTAAGGAGCAGGAAATTGGGTTTCTAGAGAAATAACATTAAAATTGAGCATTTTGCCTTAATTTTACTGTTCCAACATACTTATGTCACAACTAATGATATATGTTTTTTTTTTCTGAAATTGATGTCTGCCTTTCTAAACAAAAAGTATTTTCTTCTTATACTTTTGCTATCCCTTTTCTTTCCATATGATTAAGCTTCAATTTGACAAATTTGTAAGCAGTTGAGGTGGAAATGGCAAATAGGTAAGTTGAAGTGACAACAAGACTAGCATCTAGGAGATTAAAGAGGCTCGCTTGATGTTCTGAAAAAAAAAAAAATCCTTGCTTTTGGTCTGTTCAGTCCCCCTCTTTGAGGTAAATAATTAACCTAACTAAATATTTGAGTTTAGTCCTCCATTTATTGATTTTATTACTATTGTTCTATTAAGATATCTATTGAGATATGCTTTAGAATTTTCACCTAATTAATTAACTATAACTGAAATTAATATGTTACAATTCATGTTTTTATGTTGTGCTGGTCAAGTCAAAACTATGTACAACAACATATTGAACAATTTATGAGCGAGGAGGGTATTCTTGTAAACTGTTTAAAAAATATGCTTGGCATGCCATAGGTTCACAATTAATGTTATTCTTATTGAATCTCAATATTTCCTTGAGCTATTATATATTTTTCAGAAGCAGATAAATTTAAATATAATGATGTTTTTACTTGAAGTTGTGCCATCGAAACTTTGTTTACCCCCTTAGGATCTGCTGCTGGACTTTAATCAGATAAAGACTATTATTCTGGTACTATATTAATATGCGAAGTGCACAACAAACAGATTATGCACAGTAAGCGAATTGACCAATAACAATACTTTTCAGTTTTGGTAATTATGGAAGAAAAGAATTCTTTAACTGTTTAATTTGTTCTATTTATTATTTCTTCATTGCTTAGGTTATGATTGACTTTCTTCTCTCTTAACTCATTACATTTTTGTGCGTAAAGTAATTTCTAAAATGTCTTCATTTTCTGATTTAGGAACAGAAAGAAGGGCTTTCAAAATAAGTCTTGAGGATTGTGCGTTTCAATTCAAGGGTATTTTTTTTATTAAAGACTTTGTACATTTCTTTTGGCACTGCCTCTTATGTCATTTCTCTTCCTCTTTTTTGATTAATGCAAATTATATATATTTTATATGACAGACCTGCCATGTTTGCAACTCGTTTTCTCCTTGAGTCGATAGTAGTTGAGTGCATTGCTCTTCTTCTTATTGTAATGTTACTTCTGCCGAATATGTTTGATTTACTGGAGTGTAATGTTTATTCGTTAATGCACTACTTCTTTTGGCTATTAATAGTTAATATGGTTCTTCTAACTTTTTTTCTTGAAAAAAAGTTTGGTAGTAGTTTCATTGAAGATATACTGCGCATTATGACTTAGGCCAAAAGAAGTTTTGCCAATTGTGTTACCAAATCTGGTAGCAATGTCCTCATCTTTTCAATTATATAAAAGTTTGGTAGTAGTTTCATTGAAAATATACTGCACACCATTACTTAGGTTACAAATTTCTCAATTAATTTGTTTTATTGTCCATCATTAGGCAAGTCTGGTTTTGCAAAGAAGCAAACTGATCTCTTCTTCCCACCAGATTTCCAAAATGACTTCACTGTAGCTATGCAGGTTTAGCACTTCTGCGGTTCTGCCCTTATCATGGAAATTTACTAAAAAATTTTTTTGTTTGTTAGTCTATTGTCCATGAGCCGAGTAATTATTAGGCAGGGTCATAGGGACGATATTACCAAATAGGCTTTCTTTGGAAAGAAGACCTTACCAAACATAATTGCTGGTCTAATATGGTTAACCAATGTAATAAATTTTTTATATTTGAAAGGGTTGTCAGGACAGATGATATTAATTTACTTTTGATATTCTTTATTTGTTAGGCCAAATTGTCAGCTGCAATGATTTAAGTAGTAGAGATAGATGAATACCTAAATTCAAAGCTTTGAGTAGTATAAATTGATTGCTTATTATGTGGCCAGAATTATTAGATGATTATGTCTATTTAAATGGAATAACTCAAAGACATATATAATAAAGGGTAACATAGGAAATTTTAAGAAAAATATCTATTTCTCATAGACAGGAACAATATCCTTCACAGAAAGAGCTTTTCTTTCCTTTGAAGAAGGTTTTTTTTTTTTGTTTTTTATCACTGTTGGTCTTTTTGTTCCACATTAAAAAGGCAAATTACAAATTGATCCTTATTAAGTTTCTTGCAAGAAGGAAACACTGACGTACTTGATGCTGTTATATTTCTGAGGTTTTTAATACTGGTATGTAATATCAAAATACAGCTTTTGTCAAATACTGGTGTATTTTTTAGGTTTGTGTTTTCATGTAAGTCACAGATTGAGTAGTACTTTATGTAGTCATGAATTTATACTATGGATAAACCCATATGTATGCTTGATTTCAGTGCTATTTAATTTTTTATTTCTGAAATTTATTTCTAAATTTCATGTTTTCACTGCTATCATCACCTGACCTTTTTTTATTTCAATACAGAATATTTTCAGCCCAAGGTTATAGCATTATACTTAACACACGTGCTTTGACTGAGATGCTTAAAGCTAGGAAAGTCATAAAATAGATATATTAATTTGCTTCTCCAGGTAAAATTTTGTTGTACGTTTATGAAACTTCTTTTCTGGTATTTTGACGCCTATATTTTTGTGGTACCAATAAGAACATGATGGCATAAGGGTTGCATCGTTTAATATTACAATAAATATCAAAAATTTACAATGCTCATATGATGTGCATTCTTACCTGATGTGGGTTGCACAACATTCAAATTGACAATTTTTATTGAACAGCATAATTAATGTGCTTTTATTCGTGTCCAATATGCTTCGTAGATTGCCACTTATATTAGTACCTCTTTATAAATTTACCCAGCTTTAAAATTTTTCTTTTTTTGAAATTTGCCCTATGTTCTCTAACATTGGATTTCTTTATTTTATTATTTTTTTGGGTTATTATGACTGTCTACAAGTCATACTTCATTATGAATGCAAGTATAGTACAGGCTTTTAGTTCATCAATTTTGATTTTCAGGTGGTGAAAATAATTCTTTTGGTCTACTTTATTTGTTGTACTTTTATGTCTTAAAGAATTTAGAATGCATGTGTAAAATTATATCTCGACTTTTTCAGATTTTACTGTTACTCACAAGGGAATGAAGCAATGGATGAACATTTGGGCCTTTTCACGCTCTCTGCTGATGAAAGATGTTTGGTTCTTTGAAAAGTAAAGAAAGTTCTTCCCATCTTTGCTAAATAGAATTCTCATGTTTTATATTGTATAGAATTATTATTATATATCCCTAATAGTTTTTCTTTCAGCTCCATAACTTAATTTCGAAAGAAAAAATCATGCTACAGAAATAAGTATTTGCCACAATATCATTTTCTACAGTATTAGAAAGGTAATAAAGTTATGTTTGGAAAAAAATGGATTTGGCGCATTTTAGGCATTTAAGCATATAATTAGTATTGACAATTTGGTAATCTAAATGGTCGATCTTAAAAGTTATGGCATTGACAAATTTCATACAATTTGTGTCTTATCTATACTATAATTTTCTCATTTTGTTTGCACCTTTTTTGATGAGTAGAACAAAGCATTTGTTTCATTTGAGGGATTAAAGTATGTTGTTTCACATTGAAAAGGTAAAATGCAATGAAAATCATAGGAAAAAGAATTGATTGCTCAATGCATTTGACATGTTTATGATAGTGAGCAAGCTATATTTATCTCCCTCAATCTATTCGTTATCTCTAAAACATTCAAATATTGATGAGATCGCGCAACGCGCGAAAATAACACTAGTGGTACTAATGTTGGTACAAGGGTCATTGTATACTTTTTAATTAAATACTAGCGTTTGTCCGTGTCTTTGTAAATTAATAAAAAAAAATTATTTACATACATCTCATTATAAATAATATTAAGACACAACATTTTGTTAAGATTATTATTCGTTATTTGTTTATTTATGGGCGACAACAACTCTGAACCAACTTGATACAAACTGAAAACTTAAAAAATAAATAGAAATTTTGAAACTTATAGAAACATTAAATTTCTAGCGAGACGAATAGACGATGAGGACCATTCTCTAATGGACTCTGTTTTTTTTTTCTTTAAGAAATATTATGTAAGTTTTAGAAATATTTAATAGATTGAAACACGCTCCCACCATTGATAAATCACATTGCAAAATATTACGATATCTTTACTTTTTCAAAAGCTAATCATGACTAAAAAGTTAATGTGTATTGGAATGAAACATTAAGTGGAGGTTGTTTTCTCATGGAGACTCAAGGACATAATTAGTCAGCGTGACACGGCCAAGGTATAGAAGTAGAATTGTAGAACTAATGTTAAATGTCACACCCAATAATCCGACCTTACAATACTAATATTAAAGTAAAAGCACACTTCTCCGAAAACTTCACATCCTGCAAGATAACACGCTCTTATCCATTTGTTTTGCATAAAGAGTATATATATTAAAGGTGTCCAGCTGAAGGAAAAAAAAGAAAGGTATATGTACATTCTGTTGCAAGCAACTCTTTTAGTTGCTTATTCATATAAAATTTCCAAATCTATGAGCTCTGTTCTGCTCATGTCTTCATAAAATTTCCAAAACCTCTCAACTTTCCTGTTCTGTTAATGAATTTAATTCTCAGAAAAAATTCTCTGATCTTGCAGGCAATTGTAGAACTAATTAACGTCCATTATTGGCAATGAGAGTAAGAACAGCTCCGGTGTTTGAATTTCCTGGCCTGAACACGCACGGCTGCGCACCTAGCTACTCCACACACTGCTAATTACAATTGTTCCCATTCCAATTGCAATGCAACAACGCTTGGTGCACTAAGGTGACTGCGCAGGTGATGCCTATAGAATGTAGACGGTTCATTGACCCCTCTATTTTTTAACAAAGGCGTTGCCTGGTTCTGAGGATTTTACCCAAAATATTTCAAATGTAAGAGCATATATAGCTTTGAATCTTTGAGAAGAACCATGATATATGAATCTTTGAATATTTCAAACACCAACAATTGTCATCGCATCACCAAGAAACTGTTTGTGTGTCAATGCCTGTTTAATTCAAAAATAAAAGCACCAGGCATATTTTCTCTGGGATGTCCGGGATCAGATTAATTTTAACAGAAATTTGCGTTGAGCTTTAATGTATACAAGAAAGATTTTGGGAACATAATATTTGCCTGTAAAGAAAAATTAACTGAGAATTAATGAAATGGGGGGGAAGTTAGTGCTAGAAAAGTAATATATGTTTGTTATTTCCTTTGAGGGGTGTTATTACTTGGAACAAATGAAAATCTATACCAAGTCCTTCGAACACTATTTTTATTTCCCAAAAAGTTATCAGTGCTTAATCACAGAAATGTATCTATTCAAAATACTTTTGATTTACAAAACTGTCATCCTTCCGATTTACAAGGCTTTCATCCTCAGCATCTCAAATTTGAATTGAAAAAACAAATAGAAATTGAAGAATTGAAAGAATCAACAATCATCTAGAAACTCATTGATTCCTAAGTACTCCAAAAGTCTAACCAATATATTTAAAAGATGTTATAGAATTTTGGGTAATCATAAACTTTCTCATGGTATATAAACGGATATGGGTAAGAATACTGGTATGGATAAACCAGTGGCTGTACATTCTTGGTTTCACCTTGTGGTTTAGTTTCCTTCTTCTCTTCCTTTTTCTCATCCCCTGGGCTTACACTGACCAGATCAGCATAACCCATTTTTTTCCTTAATTTAGTTGTCAGATTGACCACATCTGTACCATCACCGACAATGACTAGCTTATCACCATCCAATGCCACAGATATAACACCTATAAAAAACCAATATTCATGAACATTAGCACAGTAGCTAAAAATCACAGTTTATTCAAATCACTTATCATAATAATAACAGCTATCTATGATTATTCTGTAGTTGTCCTGTTCTTGTTTCAAGAGAAAAACAACATATGTATTTCCGTCATGTAACTAAGAAATATAATTTCTATAAATGAATAATTAAATGTAAATTAGAACAGAGAAGATTTTCATTTTCATACCCAAACTGTTTGGTCCTATTGGTTATCAAAAAGTTAAATCTATTGTAGGTATTATAAAGCTCATTGTATAAGTATATTTCAAATGAGCATAAACAATCACAAGTTTATTTCACGATTAATCTAATTTTAAAGGTAGGTTGTAAATTACAAGTGAAACTACTGAAGAATCATACCATCCATGGTAGCAGCAGTTTTGAGTGCTTTTGCACGCTTCTTTGCATCATCAAGTGACAGCTACACTACAACCTTTTGCTGCAACAAATAAAACTATATTAATTATAAATTCAATATTATAACTTATAAGAGTCAACACTCCAAACTCCATAAATTGACCCCAAAAAATTTGGGAGTAACAGCTGGACAATTTCTTTTGCACTTTCTTTTTTTTTGAAAAAAAGGGAAGCTAAAAATAAAAGTTATGAATTGGATGACAAACCTTAACCATCTTCTTTTGTTATTTTCTTTTCTTCTCTCTGTTTTTTGTTTTATTCTGAGAAATTCTCCTGGACTTATGATAGGGACAGGAAAATTTGTGAGTGAGTTGTTAGATTGATACTGTATGTTGTTGAGTGATGAGAAGAGGGAAGAATTGTCTCAAATTTATAGTGAGATCAATGAATTTAGTTGTTTGGGAAGGAAGGAAGCTGGAAGGCGACCAAGTCTCACTTGATTGGCCTTTGGAAGTCATAGCGACCAACGACGTGTCAATGGACCCCCATAAATGAAGAGATTACGGTTCATTTCGTGTACCAATATGTGTGGCCGCAACTGGGCGTTCTCTTGATTCTCAATTAATTTGTTGGGGTCTGGTTGTCAGGTAGTTGCTTCACGGTGTGCCTAATCCCTACACCTGACAAAATCATTAGATTACTTATAAAATGCTTTGAGGTCATATTTTTATCATAATAATGCGTTCATATGTACTTTGTTTGCTTTATAATATTTATTATTGTCCTTCGTTGTCATAATTTAGAAGGCTTGATGGAGTTCCATCTGCTCTCCAGTGTGCAGGAAAATTTGGGTGCTCTTAAGTTCTCTGGCAAGATCTGTAATTATCTATGATAAAATTATGTAGACATTAAATCTGAAATTCTCTAGCACATAAAATATGATTAAAAAAATCACGTTGTAAGTAATTCGCTTCAAATAAGTTCTTATTTCTCTTCAAAGTTCTTTTCAGTCAAAATATTGTGCATTTAAGCTAGTTCGGACGATTTATAATATAATAAAGCTTCATAATAATGGCTGAATAAAAATGAACACTAAAGAATAAATAGAAAAAGTTGACTTATACATATTTTTAGCAATTAACAAATTATTTGCGCTAGAAATAATGGACAACTCTTGTCTGAATCTAGCCTTGGAGGATTTAAATTGAAAGTTTTTTTCTTGGGTCTTTGACGAGTGATCTAAGCCAACGATCAGGTCAAGTCAACGAGTATGACCTAATCAATTCCTCATTCTAACTACCCAGACTCTAAAAATTATCAGTTTCATTATTTTTGTTGCTTTGAATTCTTCATGTACACTGTTGCCTGCAATCGTAAGTATTTGAACTTAGAAGATCATTTACTATATTAATTCCTTAATTTTTTTTTTTTTTTTGAGGATAAAGCCCATGGGCCAAGATTAATAAAATAGCATTTTGTTTTACATAGGCTGTGCTCCAGAACCCATCCATTAAAGGAAGGGAAGGGGACGGAGAGGCCAGGAGAGGAAGGTGAAGAGACGGAAAGGAAAGTGTCACTCTGTCTACACTCCGATTTGGGAGTAACAAAAATCCCAATTTTAATGGAACTGGCTACCCTACGTTCTCCTTCCGTTCCTCTCTCATTTCGTACTGGAGCGAATAAACACTGCAGGTTCACCTTACTCTCCTCTCCCTTCCTTTAAAATTCTCCGCCTGGAGCAGACTCATAGTGTTACACACCAGCCCAATCCAAACAGAAGGGCTAAAATAAAACAAAATAAAGAGAGAAGAGAAAATAAAAAGTGGAGGGTTATCTCCGCATTTTTCGCTGTCAATAAAAGTAGTCATGCAGATCGATGAAGCAAACCCTATTCAGCCTTTCCTCATTTCATTGCGGCGCATCTGAGAGAGTGTCTTAAGGTGATCGCCGAGAGAGAATCTTGAGCATAGGGCCGCCAATGCGAGTGGAAGTTTTACCTTGATATACCGGCGATGTCTGCGATTTAAGTGTCTCTTCAGCTAATTTTTCCAAGCTAAGTGTCTCTTCAGCTCTATCTGATAGCTTTGTTTTCGATCTAATTCCTTAATTTTTAACAAGAAACTACTGTTTTTGATCCCTTACGGAGAAAATAAATTTTGACCATTGCGCCAGGAGATGATACTCAGTTACATACCATGTCAACAGAAAAAATTATTCAATCAAAGTTACAAAACTTAAATCGAGATTCCTTGATCATCTTCATTGATATATGCATCGGAAAACCAAAAAGGAGAAAAGTCGGATAGTCGAAAAACATTTTATCATTGCAGTGGTTTTCTGTAATTTTATATGATCCGTTAATTATAAATAAAGCATTTTAGTAAATACTAAATACAAAAGTAGTCTAATAAAAAAACAATGAAAAAATTAATTTAATCCGTCCTTAATCCTTACCTTCTTTATTTAATAGTATAGATATCTATTCCATTTCGCCCTTTTCAAAATATCACAAATACAAAATGGGGTGGATTCCACTTTAATTTGACTGTCCACGGTTGTTTGGGCTTAGATCATAGGCCGGCCCAATAGTTTCAAATTATATAATACTTGTTGCTTGCCTACTCAATGAAATTTCAGAATGATTTTGTTACATTGTTAATCAGACCAGCCCAGTAGATAAATGTGCGTCGGTGTGTCGGTGCGTGTTAAATCCAAAACTATGATGCGTGCTTCTTATTTTTATATTATATAAAAAGATTTATAACTCAATACTTACCTTTTTGGCATTTAAAAGAGATGACGGGTGAATAAAGTTTATAACGATCACGAAATTATGACATAAAATAAAAATTTATTTTCGTTAATTGTTTCGTTTCAAAAGAAGATCGAAATGATCAATTAATGGTTAATTAATTTTAAATTTTTTATGTATGTTTTTCTATTTCGAAATTATCAAAATGTGTAACTGTGTTTGATTTGTTGCTTTGACAATTAATTTTTATACATATTTTTCTATTTCGCATGCATAATTGGCCGCTGACATACTGCAATATTCCTTGTTCATCACAATTTGTTCATAAATACTTAAAAAATACATAATAATGACATAAAACGGTTAAACGAAAATAAACAAAACGAAAGAGGTCAATTTCATTAATCGTTTCGTTTAACAAACGAAACAAAAAAAAATTGTTTTGTTAATTGTTCCAAAGGGATTGAACGAAATGATCAAGAGTTGAAACGTAGTTGTGTTTGCACCCTATTATGTGCCGCATGTGTTTTACCATCCGACGGTCATTTGAAAGGGTAAACTGGATGCGGTCTAATACGGATGTTATCAGTCCCGGCCGTTAGATCTTTCTCCGAGAAAAGAAAGATGAGGGGATTATGCAAATTGCAAAATGGGGTTCACATTTTATGCATTTGTTTTTTTTTGAATAAAAAGCCCAGGTCAAGCCCGCAGTCTTTTCATTATAAGGAAAAGTTTATTTACAAACAAAAGCGGGTTTCTCTAATTGAAACCCTGAATAAAGAAAAAAAAAACAAAGTTTAAGTAGTAGCAAAGAGAAGAAAGACAAGCTTTAAAAGAGAGCAAAGAAAAATCTCTAATCTGGATTGAGCAAGCGCCATTCTTCCAGGATGAGTGCAGCAACAATGTTTGGTTGGCTGGCACGTTCAGAGAAGGTTCTTGAGCACCTTTCACGCCAAGTGAAATAACAAGAGAAGCCAAGTACTTCTTTCTGTCTCTTGGTTAATTTAATAGGGATTATGTCATCAGTATGAGCGCCAACAAGCTGCCAAGGAGTAGTGCCTGTGAGATTTAAGATGATACTGGTAATTTGCACAAAAAAAGGGCACAATCTAAATATGTGTCCTATCGATTCAGCAGCCGACAAGCAAAGGCAACATCTGTTGACGAAAATCATGCCTTTGTTTTGCAAGTTATCAATGGTTGGGATTTTGTTTTGCAGCAGCAACCAAAGGAAAGTTTTGATTCTGGGAGGTAAGTTAAGCTTCCAAATGAGATTGAATTGCGGGGGTATTTTCGGTAGAAGTTTGATGAATTTGTAGAAAGAGGAGGATGTGAGGCCATTTGGTGAAAGCTTGTAGCAGAGCTGATCTTGGAGCTGGTTGCTAAATAAGAGAATTGTGTTTTGAAGTTGCAGTGAGAATAAGGCAGAAGAAAGATGTTGGAGTGTTGCAATTGAATCATCCATCTAGAGAAGAAATCCATAGCTAAAATGAAGATGTATGGTGAGAGAGGGTCACCTTGTCTGACCCCCTTTTGAGCATGATGGATCTACCCGCAAGACCATTGACCACCACTTGAGATGATCCTTGTAGCACACAACAGATTATCCAACGGACAAAAAGTGGAGGAAGTTTCATGGCCAAGAGAACCTTTGAAATGAAATCCCAACCGACAGTGTCAAAAGCTTTGTGTATGTCCGCTTTGAAGATTGCAAGTGGGATGTGTTGTGAGCTAGAATGATGTATGATGTGCTGAGCACATAAGAAACTTTCAGAGATGAACCTCCCCTTGATGAACCCGGTCTGTGAGTGGTGAACTAGGTCTGGGAGGTGTGGGAGCAATCTGTTTGCCAAAATCTTGGAGAGAATCTTTTGTGCCGAGTGCACAATGCTGATGGGCCTAAAATCCTTTGTTTCCGAAGGATTTGGTAGCTTGCCGCTATTAAAACGTACTCTCTTGCTTGCTATCGCCCCTGAATGCCAAAATCGATGAAAATCTGTTGGTGCAAATGAGAGCGTATCGGTCAATCTTGGTTAGAGGCCAGTAATATATGTTCCTTTAGGGATAAGAATGTGTTAGGAACTCAAGTCCTTGTGCAATTTTAATTTTTATTAACATTTAATAAGCAAATAATATGCACGATTAACGGATCTAGTTATTCAAGCAGTTAATATATAAAAGAGAACGTGTAGGAGATTATACCTCTTCTAGTATCGTAACTAGAAGGCTCGACCTTTGCTTAGGAGTAGATGGATGCGCACATTCGCTGCCTCTAGTCCACCTAGAAGATTAACCAAAGTCTATAAACAAGTGCTAGCTTGTTTTGAGACGATAGCTAATTCCCTTTTGATTTTTCTTCGCGCGATTAACTATTTTTCATGGAAGAAAAATTAACGCTCAACGCATGAGCTATTGAGAGAGAGATGGAGGCGCCTAGGGCAGAAAAAATTCTGCTCATTTATTTCTTGCGCAAGGGAATAAGAAGAGAGAGGCCAAAGATCTAGGGCTCGGTGTTTCCATAAACAACGTTGCCATATTTTGTTATTTCTAAACCTTGCTCTCTTTCCATAATTTTGTCTTGACAAAAATATCCCTTCATTGCTGAAATTTTTTGTATGATTATAGGCTATATAACATATTATATTAGCCTATTAATCAACTTCATTAATTAATCTCAAATCAGACTTTTAATTAACTGATTAAATAAAAGACCGACTAGCTCGGTATAATAAATATATGTTGAACGAATTTAATTATTAACATATTAATAATTAATTTGGAATTATCATATGCATTATATTGTTTCTATATGATCCATTTGAGTTAATTAATTATAACGGTTCACAACGGTATACAATTAATTAATCAACTTATCATATTTTCGCAGTACTCGCTACTACAAATAAACAAATAATGCACGTATGGTTAAAATCCTATTTGTGTGACCCTTTGAGGATTTATGCTATGTTGGCTATGAAAATAAATCGCTATTTATTTCCAATAATCATAAGCGGTATCTAGCAACACGTTATGATTCCCAATTCGCATAAATGAATAATGTACTAATACAATCATTTAATCATGCATAAGAAATGAGTTTCTTATTGTTTTGATTCCTATGTCACATGATATCCTTGTATAATCCAAGATAGGAATGTGTCATTCTTGCAGATTATACGTTTCTTGATCTAGAGATGATTGCACAAGTTGCTAGCAAGCAATCCATCTCCATCAAGGGGCCCAGTAGATATCATCGCTCATCAGCTGAACTAATGAGGGACATACGGTTGTCTTGATGAACAGTTTTTCCCCGCACAATTCAAGTGAACATAAATAAAGTCCGTATAGCAGCCTTATCAGGAATCAGCGGTAGACGATATTTATAGAACCTATCCTCATGTGGAAAAACTGAACCATCTCAAACTTGGAATCAAACACTGATAAAATAAATAATGACACTTAACACAATCCATATATTTATTTCATCGGGGTCATATCCTGTACTATGTTCTAGTAACATATACATATGCAATTAAGTTAGTAACTCCTTACTTATGATTTGTAGAACTTAATCATCGCTTAACTTGCATACTAGTCTTACATGATAATTAATGTTCCTTGTTAATTATCAAGACTATGGACAGTTTCGATTTATTATTGTCATTTACTATTAAATGAAATACAGTGATCTACAATTCAGATCCTCAACCTGAATGAACTGTCAATAATAAAATCTAGGAACAAATGATCAAATATCATCAATAACATAAACTAAATAATTAAGTCATTAAATATTGACTTCTAGGACATAACTCCAACAATCTCCCACTTGGCCTAGAGTCAATCAATAGTGACTTCTAGCCAACGAGAATTGAGAACGATGTCATATATCTACATATATACATGTCTTGAACCTCATAAAATAATACACTTAAAACCAGCCACTCATACGTCCATTACGTATGGATGAACAATTTCATCTCGTGTACTGCTTAAGGTAGAGGTTATGTTAGAGTCTCCGCTGTGTTCGCGAAACTATCCATGTTGTTTGACCTAATACATATATATTCTTGCGTATATGTTCTTGATCATCATCATATGCGATCAAGTGATATTGTCATAGATCATATTTGGACCTTCAATAAGATATTGGGTTCTTTGAGACTAAGCTATGGTTCGAGATGCATAGAACCACATTAGCTTAACTGAGAACTTTCGATCTAAACTATCATCTTTCGTTGCTTCACAAGTTGCTATGCATTTCGCTTTGGTGACGGAAACAGTTGAATATCCTATTTAGAACACCTTCTAAACTTACAATACCACCTTTAAGCAAAATATGTAGCTCAATTGTGATTTATCAATCTTTTGAAATAAGAATCAGTGTAACAACTTACACGAGCTTTTTTTTTTTTTCTCCTAACTGATGAAAAAATATCTCTCTTTCTCATAAGATACTCGAGGATATTTCCGATTATTGTCAAAATGTGTTTTTCCTTGTATCCAGTTGACAACTGCTTGTCATACTCCTTGGGTACAACACATCGGGGCATGTGCATAAATATGGCTTACATAATGAAACTCATAATAGAAGGATGCTCGAACTGTTTCGTGCACTCTTCTCAAATTGAGTTGCAACACACCGAGTCGAACTCAAGTGAACATAAATAAAGTGTATGCCATATAACGTGGTTAGACATCCTTTCTTGGAGTCCACCATTTATGTTTCTACAACACTATATCATTTTATGCACATTAGCTCAAACCTAACATCCATCATAATCTATCTCCATAGATTTTGTTTCCTAGGATTTAGATGATCTTGCCCAATTCTCATTAAGAAAATATTCTTCAATGAGATCTTGACAATATTCATTTCTTTAATGTTATTCCCAATTTTGTTACCTTATACAATATTAATAACACAATTATGCTCCCACTGAATCTATTGTCTATACAAGATGCTTTTGACAAAATTCAACTCCTTGGATTTCTTGTCAAAATGTTTATTCCACAATACTAGCTTCAATCCATTAATGGATCCTTGAAGCATACATATGTTTCTAACAGTACATCAACATAAAACTTTCGGTTTGTATCATATACACAACCTATTCCTTCATTTGATCGAAGAAGGCGGTTTTTGGATGTGCATTTCCATATATCAATATATATAAAACATAATAATTGCTAGAATGATCTTTATTGACTTTAGACATAGCTACAAGCCAAGAGCTGTGCTTTGTATATAGTCAACTAGCTACCGACTTAGACATAGCTACAAGCCAAGAGCTGTACTTTGTATACAGTCAATTAGCTACCGACTTAGACATAGCTACAAGCAAGAAGCTGTGCTTTGTATATAGTCGACCTATCATCCATGTCAATCTTTCATTAAAGATCTAAATGTTCTTAATGGATTACTCCATAAACATCAACCAAGGTCTGTATCTTGTTGGTATATATGGATTACATTTAAAGATCATATGGACTTAAACCACACTTGTGGAATCGGGTCCTTCCATCGTTTCATTATTTGTCAACGTATCCTCATATGTCAAGTATGAGGGTATTGTGAAGCCTATGCACCTTTCGGTTAGGCAGTTACTCTCGTTGACTTTTGTAGGATTAGTGCTTGAGATTCATGAACTATTTCTACAACGGTTTGTAGAATAAGTTCTTGATCCTCATTTATATCTTGAGATTCTCGAATATCATCAACTCGTGAGACATTTGAGTCCTCATTGGAAGGAGCGCACTTGCTTTCACAACAGTTTGTGAATAAAGCTTTGCTATACTTCCACTAAGCACCATATATGGAGTGACAAGTTTTCCATAAGGTATTTCTTGTAGTGATGCATAAACTCCTTTAATGCTCACCTTACTCCCACTACTTCTTCTTGAGAAAGTTATTCTCCAAGACTACGTCATGATGAGCAACAACTACCTTGTTCTTATCATGTTTGTATAAGTAGTACCTTTCGGTCTGTTCAAGGTATCCTACAAAACATTAAGTGTCCTATTTGGATCTAAGCTTATCAATCAACAAACTTGAAATAAGCTCCTTAACACCAAATCTTGAGAAACAATATACTTAGAGATCAAATCTCGTAAGATATCTTTCTTAATGGACTTCGATGGAACATTATTCAGTGTAAATAATATTGTCCTAAAACACAAATCCCTAATATGAGTCGATTAAGTCAATTCGATTTATTACTGATCGAACTATATCAAATGATGTTCGATACCTCCATTATTGGACACACTATTCTAAAATAATGTTTCTCATGGAGTGAATTGTGAAACAATTTCACACTCTTTAGATAATACATCAAATCATATGACTCAGATATTTACCATGATCCATTGTAAGACTTTATACCTTTTGTAAAAAGATTTCTTCAACTTTACTATTGAACACCTTTGAACTTGTCAAAAGGTTTCATACTTATACCTTATCAAATAGATACGTCAATATCTATTATGATCGTTGGTTAAGTAGTAAAGTATCAATAACCTTTCATTACACAAGTACTTATAGTTCTATATAGATCGACATGTATAAGTTCTAATCAAGTTACTCGTCCTTCCACCTTTATAGGTCAAAGGCGCTTTTGTTATTTGACAAACATGATCCGCATATCTCAATTGATTCGCAATCGAATTGATCCACGAGCTCTACGCTATGTAGACTCTCATAATGCGATTCTTGTTTATCTATGTAACTAAGCGGCTATTTCACATGAAAGTCAAACACTTTATGTGAAGTCTTACGTATTCTATTTGTCATTCAAAATTCGTTTATCTATTTCAAGCATATTCAAGCAATAGGTATGAAATCATATAAACAAATCCACAATAAAAGAACATCGCTTGTCTTTTACAAAACATAATCATTCATCATCTATATAAATAGAGATAAAGTTTTTAGGATATAAGGAACGAGGTACTCGACCTACAATTCCTTTTAGTAAAGACAAGTCTACGTATCTAACGGTAGTGGCTTAAACGAATAAGCCATTTTCTTATACGGAGTATACTTTATATTCTCGAACTTTTTCTCATTCTTCATTGCCTACACATTTCATTAAATGCAAGTACATGAACTAGTACAAAGTTACTAGTATGAATTAGAGATAGTGAGACAAATTGAACGACAAATACTCATTAAAAGATTAGAACACGATAATCATGGTACTTCGGACAACCTTTCAAATACCTTCAATAAACGGTAAATGAAACATCTTATGTGACACACGGTCACATAAGGGTCTCGAAGTTTCAACTCATACCTTAGTCAAGTATTCCTTTAATACTTAACTAATCACCTTTTTGCACCAACAAGTGTGCGAAAGGTAACATTATATCCTTCATCAATTAGGGAGAGATTACATGACAATAACAACAATCCTTAATATTGGAGATCTCAATATCTCTAGTTGCCAATTAGCTACTCAAACCTTTCGGTTCGAAAGCGAATGGAACATTCATGTACCTTCTTGAAAGAAGTCTCTCTTGCTCAATTCATGCTCTATTACTTGATCATAAATGATTGAGTCAACATCTACTTTCTCTAAGAACTCCTTCTTGAGTAAGTGGACGAGAGCATATGAGCCAATCTAGTCCGTGTGAATTCTCTAATTCAAAGGTCTAAAGATCTTAAAATGTGGATATCGGCATCCGCTTTATTATTGAAGAACTTTTCGCAAAAGTCTATCAATCATCACGCGATGCTTTATTTGGGAGGTCGAGGAAGAATTTGGAAATTAACATGCTCAAGTTTCTCTTCTCTAAGAATATGTCTTAAGAATCGGTACTACTTCTCCAAGTAAGTACTTTTAGAAACGAGTTTGTTCTTTTCAAAGATTGATCGTAACGAAATTAACACATTTAACATCTATAACAATTTTAATTTAAGGTCTTTTAGTTTATGCAATGTTTTGTTTATAATGATAAACAAAACTCCCACTACATTTATTTAATGTCCCAAATGTAGTTGGTTTTCCAAGATCCCCATTTTCATCAAGTAGAGCCTGCTATGGCACGTCACCCTACTTAACTAGACAAGGTAGGTTCTCCAACCAATCATACAACTTTATGATTCTTGGTTCGCAACGCGAACTTCGCCCCGATGTCCAAGAAACTTGTTGGGTCCATCGATAAGCAACTTCTCTCTATTTGCTCCTAACAAATCTTATTTGTACCCCGACTTCCGAGTGGCAACCATGACGTCCGCTATGGCGGACCGCGCCATGAGAAGACAAACGACGTGAAGGGGATAGAGAGAAGGAGAGCGTTTGGCTTAATCAAATTATTAATGAGACTATTCAATTACGTGACTCTTGTTTGGTGGTCGTGTTAGCATACACCCATACCTATCCTATGACATTTCATAGCATACAAACATTCACATAATTAGCATCTCAAACACAAGCATTGTTGTGGGTTTGTATGGCTCCAGCTTGCATATCAGTCTTCGCTGCATCTCCATGTAGCAAGACTAATCTAAATCAAGCCCTCCCACTAATTATATTGATCATATCCTATAATTAATGGAAATAAATACATGTAGAAAAATCATAATTCCCTCCTAGGCCTTAGGGGCATGCAAGCCTCACAAGTTACATTAAAATTAATCAAAATTAATTAATGGCACCAAAGGCCGCATTACGCACATTCACACATGCATACAATTACAAACCACAAGGCATTGAAATCTTGAGCCATACGAAACCCACGATCCTCCTACAAAAACGAGTTAGCACATATACAATATACATGTAGCACATATACAATATACATGGTTCACTTGTTCTTAATTAATTTCATTAATTAGAATCTTTGTGTATGCTTGTCGCTCGTTTTTCCAAATGCAAAGAAGTTTAACATTACAACTATTTGTTTAAACCTTTGAAATTTAATTCAACAATCCAAAACAGAATCCGAGGTTATATAAGGAGTATTCTAATTAACATTTCAACCAATTGATTAATTAGAAATAATATTTTAACTAATTAAAATATTAAACGGGATTCGAGAAAAATTAAAATTTTTCGGTCTCCAAAAATTATGAAATAAATCATGCAAACTCCTCATCATGATTCTAACTACCAGTAAAAATTTCAGGAAGAGATAACTTACCATCAGGGAGAATCAAAAAAGACAAATTCAGATTTCATGCGTGAAGCACCGATATCGGATTTTCTGTTTTCCATCTCAATCTTTTGGTCTGTACGATCATCTTACATGCAATTTTCATGCAAACAATTTACACAGAAAAACTAGCATATGCAGTTGTCTATCTAACCATGGAAAGAAAAATATCAAGGTCTATTCAAGATCATCAAGTTAAAAGGCAAATAAACAAGAAGCCCTGTTCTGAAACATACTGATGACCGAAACTATTTGACCAAGTTGAAGCATCAAACTTTATTAAACAATTATGAAACTAATTTCACAGAATCCTAATTCGAAATAGAACAACTCTATTTAAATACTTTTCTAAAAAATTCCTTCAATAAATTCAGTTTGCCCAAAAACAACTAACTTGTTCAGCAAGACAGATCTGACGACTTCGATTCTTTCCACATTTGAACGTCCCAAAAATCCGAAATATGCAACAAATTACACATATCCAGAAAGAGTATCAAATTTAGAATAACTCTAGCAAAAAAGATACAGGTAGTTATTTTGTAAAATACGTCCTTTTTTCCATACAAACAGAACCGTGCAGCAGAATTCCAGATCTGCACACCGTCACCGTTTAAATCACTAAAAATCCACAACTGCTTAGAAAATAGTGAAACCAGCGCCAAAAGAACTATGACTCAACGATCTACAACCTCCATTAAAAATAAAATTTTTTCAGAAAGCTTTACAATATGAAAAACAAGCAACAAGACAGAAAAACAGTTTTTTCCAGTACAGCAAGCATGCACATCACTAATTAACTTAATTAATTACTAATTCTCGATTTTAAAATATTAAAAACTCGAATAACGACCAGCGCTCTGATACCACTGTTAGAAACTCAAGTCCTTGTGCAATTTTAATTTTTATTAACATTTAATAAGCAATTAATATGCACGATTAACGAATCTAGTTATTCAAGCAGTTAATATATAAAAGAGAACGTGTAGGAGATTATACCTCTTCTAGTATCGTAACTAGAAGGCTCGACCTTTGCTTAGGAGTAGATGGATGCGCACCTTCGCTGCCTCTAGTCTACCTAGAAGATTAACCAAAGTCTATAAACAAGTGCTAGCTTGTTTTGAGACGATAGCTAATTTCCTTTTGATTTTTCTTCGCGCGATTAACTATTTTTCATGGAAGAAAAATTAACGCTCAACGCATGAGCTATTGAGAGAGAGATGGAGGCGCCTAGGGCAGAAAAAATTCTGCTCATTTATTTCTTGCGCAAGGGAATAAGAAGAGAGAGGCCAAAGATCTAGGGCTCGGTGTTTCCATAAACAACGTTGCCATATTTTGTTATTTCTAAACCTTGCTCTCTTTCCATAATTTTGTCTTGACAAAAATATCCCTTCATTGCTGAAATTTTGTGTATGATAGGCTATGTAACATATTATATTAGCCTATTAATCAACTCCATTAATTAATCTCAAATCAGACTTTTAATTAACTGATTAAATAAAAGACCGACTAGCTCGGTATAATAAATATATGTTGAACGAATTTAATTATTAACATATTAATAATTAATTTGGAATTAGCATATGCATTATATTGTTTCTATATGATCCATTTGAGTTAATTAATTATAACGGTTCACAACGGTATACAATTAATTAATCAACTTACCATATTTTCGGAGTACTCGCTACTACAAATAAACAAATAATGCACGTATGGTTAAAGTCCTATTTGTGTGACCCTTTGAGGATTTATGCTATGTTGGCTATGAAAATAAATCGCTATTTATTTCCAATAATCATAAGCGGTATCTAGCAACACGTTATGATTCCCAATTCGCATAAATGAATAATGTACTAATACAATCATTTAATCATGCATAAGAAATGAGTTTCTTATTGTTTTGATTCCTATGTCACATGATATCCTTGTATAATCCAAGATAGGAATGTGTCATTCTTGCAGATTATACGTTTCTTGATCTAGAGATGATTGCACAAGTTGCTAGCAAGCAATCCATCTCCATCAAGGGGCCCAATAGATATCATCGCTCATCAGTTGAACTAATGAGGGACATACGGTTGTCTTGATGAACAGTTTTTCCCCGCACAATTCAAATGAACATAAATAAAGTCCGTATAGCAGCCCTATCAGGAATCAGCGGTAGACGATATTTATAGAACCTATCCTCATGTGGAAAAACTGAACCATCTCAAACTTGGAATCAAACACTGATAAAATAAATAATGACACTTAACACAATCCATATATTTATTTCATCGGGGTCATATCCTGTACTATGTTCTAGTAACATATACATATGCAATTAAGTTAGTAACTCCTTACTTCTGATTTGTAGAACTTAATCATCGCTTAACTTGCATACTAGTCTTACATGATAATTAATGTTCCTTGTTAATTATCAAGACTATGGACAGTTTCGATTTATTATTGTCATTTACTATTAAATGAAATACAGTGATCTACAATTCAGATCCTCAACCTGAATGAACTGTCAATAATAAAATCTAGGAACAAATGATAAAATATCATCAATAACATAAACTAAATAATTAAGTCATTAAATATTGACTTCTAGGACATAACTCCAACAGAATGATATGTGAATTGTTGATGGGAGAAAGCGAGTCATTGAGCAGTGCAAAATTTAAGGTCAGTAGAAGGTCAAGGAGCAGTTCAGCAGAAAAAAACTTGAAGAACTCCCCCGTGAAACCGTCGGGTCCTGGAGATATGTTAGAGGGCCAAGATGCGATGACTTGTTTGACCTCTTCTTCAGTAATTGGAGATGCTAAGCCCTCAGAAAGAGCGGGTTTGTAATCATAACAGCCGACAATTTATTGCGTTTGGTTTTGTGATATACAAATAGCAATTAGTATAACTAGCGTTGTATACGCGCTTCGCGCGTGAGGTGTTATTGATGTCTGGCCAGTTAAGTTTAAAGGTGGGAAAGTGAAAAATAATACACGAAGGATGAACTTGATTAACATGATACATCTATCAATGAATATCATTTAAATTATGTAAATATTGATAGATAAATTAATATATTAAAACTCTAAAAAATATTAATTTATTTACGTAATTTTTGAAGACAATCCACAAAATTTAATATAAACAAATCTAGAAAAAATTTATAAACAACTAAACAAAAGTGAAAAGAAATGTATAAAAGAAAAACCTATATCACTTTGATTTCATATAATTTTTGTTGATTCATATAATATCATAAGAATATATTATTATAAGATAATTATAATTACAAATAGTCATATTTAAATATTTCAAGAAAAATGTTGTGTTAAAAATAATTTGTGTCTCGAAATAGAAAAAAATAAAATATTTACAATTTAGATGAAAAAAATTAGCATTTTGTTACGAGCTTCGCGCGTGATGTTTTGTTATGTTAATTAAGGAGGAGTAAAAAAATTAGATTGGTTTTCTTACTTATATAAAATTTTATAAATCAACAAATTTTGGAAAGGTTTAGAAACAATGAAAAATAAAATTATATTTATGAAACAATAGAATTGAGTAATCAGATTTAGAAATTTGACAAAAATATGTTAGAACTCTTTAACTATGAAATTTTATATTGCAGGGTATTTCATTTTTTTTATGAAGGATATAAAATTTTATGGTCAATTGAATTAATAAATGTTCTCAAATAATTTTAAAATCACCAACTATATTCCATATTTCATATAATTATATGATTAAATTAAAAATAGCTCAATGGCACGATTGAATTTGTTATAATCTTCACATTATTTATATAAAATTTCATACACTAATAAAGTTGTAAATATCTTAGAATAATTAAAAACCTAATGACATTTATGAAATTACGGAAATTCAATTTTTAATTATTTAAAATATTTATAGGTTTGTAACTTTAAAATTTTACATCAATTAATTTTTCATATATTTTTTAGCAAGTACATAAATTTTCATAGCCAAATGATTTATTCAAGGCCTCCAAACAAATTTAGAAACTTTTATGCATATTAAATTTTATGAGATTCATAAAATTATTTAAAATATTTTCTAAGTCTATAATTAAAAAAATTTCCATCTTTAAATCCTTTACATTTTTATGAGCACACACATAATTTTTCATAGTCAAATGAATTTTTAAATGTAGCTAAACAATTTAAAAACTAAACTATATTTAATCTGAAATTTCTGAAATGGAGGTGTCAATTGTTTTTTCAAAATGGAGATATGACTTCATCCAAAGTTACTGTAGATAATATACCCAACATTGTAGTATTGTTTGATATTTTGCTAAGCATAACAGCCGTATTGTAATCAGTAAGCGATGCATATCTGACCTGTCAAGTAATGCAGTTTTTGAAATAATATAGTTGTATCGTGTTTCTCTACACAATTTATTGCGTTATTAATCATGTTATTTGTAATTTTATATGTTATTTTTTTAAGATATGCATTTATTTTTATTCAAAATTCACAGCAGTAAAATATTTATAGAAATTACCTCGTTTAATAAATATATTTAGAATAAGGCTAATGCATTGGACGGAGGGGTCTCATCCAATGCACTCATCTAGAAACTTGAACCTCAAATGACCAATCTAAAGCGTTCAATGTGGTCTTCATATTGAAATCTCATAAAAATATATATATAATTTCATATTATTTTGAATCTATTTACTATTTTTTCAGATTTTAAAATAATCAACTATCTAAAATTATTAACCATTTAAGATATGATTTTAAAAAAATCTGAAAAAATAGTAAAAAATTCAAAATGAAGATTTTTTTTAAAAAAAAAATTGATTTTGAATGAGATTTCATTATGAAGATCATATTTAATGGTTTGGATTGATTGCTTGAGAGTTAAAATCTGAAAACAAGTGTATTAGACACGGGACACCTCCGTCCAAATGCATTAGACATTAGCTTTTTTTTTTATTTAGTAAAAATTTGGGGGTCATGCCCTCATATTTTTATTAGAAAGGTAAAATTTACAAGAGTTTAGCCAGAGGCTAAAAGAACCAAGCTGAAATGTCTCAAAAAATAAATAAAGAAGCCTCGCAGCCTTGGAAAGATATTCATGGGAAAGTCTGAGGTGCTATTAGACATTAGCCTTGCTCATATTTTTATGCTAGTATGAAGGTCAAACAATAATTCTAATTATTTAGTTGATTTTTACACAAAGCATGCAGTTCAACCTTACATATTCCATCGTGAGGTGAATCACAGAGAATAACAAAAAAGGTGTCCATATCATGGAGACTTTTCTTTTAGTCCGATCGTTTTGAATTAACGCTCTGTAGTGAAAGGTTTGAACTTTTAAAATTTAGAATGTTATCGGTAAAAATTTGTATTTCCACAAATAATCACTTCCCGAGCAAATGTCTATAGTGAATAACAAGTTTTGATGCTGCAATTTTTTTTGTCTTTTGTTCAAGTTGATCAACTTGAAGGACTCTGGACAAAATTAAACCAATTAATATGATAACTAGGGAATCAACAACTGGGATACAAATTTCATATCACGGTCAGCTAGCTACTTGCGTACGTTCGTTCAACCATAGTTGCAGATTATTCGAGAAAAAAAAGGTTGGAATATTCAAATTGTTCGGAACTTCTGAGACGGGTTCCATGTGGCATAAAAGGTCACAAGTCATCGCAATGGGTCCCTTGCCTTCTATCACTTCAAAGAGGTATAGCTGTGTGTTCGTTAGCTTTGTTCGTCAGTAGAGAATTCGTGTCATAAAAATCAGAATACATAATATTTGTAATCATTTATTTTGTGTAGCCTCGTCTAACACGGATGAAAGTGCTTACATCAATTTTCAGAATATATTGAATTTGGTATGAAATTTGGTATGAAAAATACTACAAGGATGAAATTGCTTACATCAATTGCTTACATCATAATATTTTGTAATCATTTAGAAATAAAATTTGGTATGAAAAATACTACAAGGATGAAATTGCTTACATCAATTTTCAGAATATATTGAATTTCGAACCTCTGATCTCTCTCTCTCGCTCTGTGTGTACTCTCTCTCTCTCCAGGGGCGGATCCAAGAGGGCAGCCATAGGCCCGGCCTATGCCGAAAATTTTTTGTAACGTGAAATATTAGAAAAATACAGTATTAATATAGTTATAGGATGTGTTTGGCCTACTATAATATTGAAAATCTAAATTACTAGAATCCAATTGAAGTCGGGTCTCGACGATTCAGCCTATCCTATGCTCTAATTCTGGTTCCGTCCCTATGTCTCTCTCTATATATAATATGTGTAGATGTATTCAACTGTATTACGTTTATTTCTCATCTTAATTTTGATAATCTTAACAATGTTAAATATATATATGAAAAAAAATCTATGAAGACGTACTATATACTGTCCAGTATGTAATTGCTGTATAAACCACGATCTTGCAATAATAAAAATATATTTGCAAAATATCCGAGAAATCAGGTCAATTAATGAAGCTTCCAGTCAGCACGTTACGAAATGTATAAGTTTACTGGTTTGGACTGTTTAGTTGACTACTTTACTTCATATATATTACATGTATAAGTTTACTGGTTTGGACTGTTTAGTTGACTACGTACAATCCACTCGAGCGGTCTAATGATGAAGAAAAATCTCCTGTGAAGTGTGAACTGGATCCGCGGTACAAATAACTGAGATAAGTTAGTATTATAAATAGGTTTGTGGAGGCTTCGAGGGCTAGAATAAATATATATTACTCCCCATCCAGCCATCCTTGCACAAATGGGAAAGGTATCGTTGAGCTCTCTCTCTCGCACACAAATTCACGTATTATAATATTGTAACAATTCAGTATATAACTATATATTGTGATAACCTCTTGAAATTAAGTTTATGGTCTATGTTGTTTGCTCATGCATAGTTATCTAATACACACACACGCGTCCATGCATGCTGGAATTAATTAAGTCGTCGTGGTCCTGATAGAGAGATATATAACATGTATACGAACTAAAGTAATTACAATTTTTTTTCTGAGGGTCAAAATAATTACAAATGTTATAGTAGCTAGTTTGCTTTGTTATGTATATACGTACTTGATTCAAAGGCATATAAATTAAGATGTTTAGTAGAGGATTTCGTTTCTTTTTTTTTTTGGTGAAAGTGTTTAATATTTTATTTACTTCTTTCTTTTTCATGGATGAAGCAAAAGTTTGTGATACAAATGAACATGGGCGATTTGAAGATGCGTTCCAAAGTGCAACAAACGGTGGTAAAGCACAGAGGTAGGTCCACACTGTCATCTTATATCAACATTAATTTATTTAGGAAACAAGAACTCGTTGCGTCGTGCATACTGCAAAAGCCAAAAGGTTGGAGAAAAATTAGTGCACAAAAAAAAAAAAAGAGAGCAAGGAAATCATCGCATATACTTAAGAAAATAATAGCAGAGACAACTAAAAGCTGAATAAGATGTATTTATATATAGTTCAAATTTAATATTCTCCATATATAATTATATATATATAGTATTTGTCGCTTGCATCACTACGTACACAATTTCATGGTACAAGTATCCATTTGATATTTTTGACAATATTTATCCTTATATATATATATAATAGTTATCAATAATATTGAAATAAATGAAATCAATTGCAGATGTGTCCTTTACTGTTTCCTCATGTATGGTGAATATTAATGTTTGGTTAATATTTGACGATAGTCCTTAATTTTTAAATTGGTTGTTATATATTGTGCTATATGGTATATCGATTAATAGCTTATTTGTCATCTAAGCTAAATAATAAATAAATTGTAATCGTGTCCTAATATTTATAAGACATTTGATGAAATGTACTATATGTAGTTAAACATCTTTCTTGGTATCAATTATTTGAACTCGTCATGTTGACATATGGTATCGTTTTCTTCTTTTGTGTTTGTGCATGTGAACTAATGTTGCAGGGGTAACATTGGTGAAAATAGAAGGGGATGACCATGATAAAGTGGTAATTGAAGGAGAGGAACTCGACGTTGTCGCAATAACACGGTCATTGAGAAGGAAGATATGTCATGCGGAAGTACGAGTGCTTAGCGTTGAAGAGAAGAAGAAAGAAGAAAAGAAGGACGAAGAAAAGAAGAAAGAAGAAAAGCTGAGCCAATGTGTTTGCGCTGTACCTTACAATCCGTGCATGTATCCCCGGTACTATGATATTCCACAAGACCAGCCTTCATGCTGCGTCATGTAAATTTTTATCCAGTGTGTAGAGAGTGAGTATATATACATTTCAATAGATGGTACTACAATAAAGTTTGTATTTATATATTTTTACGAAATCTTATAGCTAGTTAGATATATTGCAAGATTGTCCTGCTAGACAATTGGTGTAGTTATATTTTGAAAAAATATTAGAGATATGACTAGACAAATTACTAATTTGCTAGACTTTTTTCAAGTTGTACCAATACATGAGAAAAATCTATGAATAACACATTGCTAAATTAGATATTAATAAATTAGAGTACGTCCATTAAAAGAACATTGCTAGACTAGCTTCTAAAGACATGCATATTGAAAGAAAATTAGGTCTTACTAATGATTATCTTTATCCTTTCTTGTAGTATACTAATGCATAGTATACTCTTTAAACAAAATATCTAATTAGTATATATCTTTAACGCGATCTTACTCATTAGTATACTCTTCGTTCATTTCCCTCATTAATCATAGATCAGCTATATATGACAAAAAAATGGCAATATATAATATGCGTGCACGTGCTTTGTTGTTATTTTATCAGACAATTTAAATTGATAATAAGATTTATTTGAATTTTAACGGATTAGATTACCAAATAATGCTCATCTTGCACAAAAATTAATAGCTTATGTTCTTTAATTAGTTGCCTAATAATATATTTCTAAACTAAATTTCTATTCTTATTTTTAATTTTCATTGAAAAATATTATTAAAAAATTAACCAAACTAACTTTCAAATGTTATGTTGTATGCTTATCACGTAATTATTATTTTTTTGTTGCTAATTTAACTTTTTCTAAAAATACTAGTACTACTATTATCTCCTCTTTAAACATGATATATGTTAGAAGAAGTGCTGTACTCGTAATTTTCTAAGAACTTTTGTTTGTGAATACTATACACTAAGAGGATCGATAAAAAAAAAATGAAGTCGTTAAATAATCAAGATTATTATTTTCCTAAATTGAGAACCAGTTCTTGATCAATTGACAAAGAACAACGCACTTTCACTAAAGGTTGCGAGTTCAAAACCCGACTGAGGAGAGCTCATTGTGATATTTATAATTTCGAAATAAGTTTGAAAGATTGACTCTGGTCTTATCTTAAAAAAATAAAAAAAATAAATAACGTTTTCATGTTCATAGAGGAAGAATGAGACGGCCCCTCGCGCAAACTACACGAGGGAAACATCAAACATGCGACAATATATAGAGGATATGAATTCGTCTCACTTCAATCCCCTCTAGAATTGTCTAAGCTACAAAATGCTTCAACTTCCGAATAAGAAAAAAAAAAAAAAAAAAAACTATTCTCGTGTTTCTCATTCTAACGAAATGAAATTTGGGTTTTCCCAATTTTGCTCGTTTGACTCTTCGCCAACAGCCTTAAAATATAAAGAAATTAAAGTAACAAAAAAAAAATTCTAACGGAACAAAGCACGCTCCAGTTATAATGAAAACAATATATATGAACAGTTGAATACACCAGTTTACCCGACACATACACGCACATTATAGTTCTCGGCGTATAGCTTATTTCCTCCGTAAAATACTCAACCTATTTTGATAGGCTTTAAACTCTTGATCTACAAGTAAAGCAATTACTTGTTTACACTGAAATAACATCGACAAGCTGAAATTCTAATTCATTGGGTGGTGGATTTGATGTGCTTTGATTTATTGAATATCTATAATTCAGGATTATTAATAGAAGACCATGTACCCAATTAAGAGGCGGAAAAGTAACTATACATGGTCTCAGCTACCTCTCGATTGAAAATTAGTTGGAATACTCCATGAACGTACTGAGCCAGATTCTTTCATTTTACTTTTTTTAATAAGTTTCATGTAAAATGTGGCATTGAATTAGCTTGAATAATTGTATTCTAAAAAAAGAATTAGCTTGAATAATACTGAAGCCACATTTTATGTTCTCCATATTATTTTCCCTTTTGATAGCCCGCTCTTTTTTCAAACACAACTGTATACAGTATACACTAGCTCACGTTTGAAGCCCATTGTTATATGGGCTCATAAATGGGCCCAAACGTAGCCCGGAGATAGTTCGTTGATAGGTTCATTTAAGGCATCTGCCATCTGGGGATGCGTAAATTTTGGAAAGAGCTGCTACAAAAACTGAAAAGCCGTTCTATAATAAATGCGAGAATAAATATCTCGTACAATTTCCATAAATGTTGTTCTGCACAGAAACGAGAAAATGAAGGGTGCAATTATTTGAGTCAGTATCTGATCTGAGCATAAAAACAGTAAACAACTTTGAAGGAATGTAGTTATGTAAAGATATCAATCTGACGGGGCAAAAGAAGGGAGGAACAAGCATGCCAGAGAGAGAAAGCACCAGATCAGCTGATACCATACCAGCATCAAAAAAGTTCCAGCAACCTCTGAATGAAAACTTTTAGTGGTACCATGCACTGGAAACACTAACAAGGGTTTAGAGAATGAGATACTGCTACCAAATTCACGTAATTCACGTATTATAATATTGTAACAATTCAGTATATAACTATATATTGTGATAACCTCTTGAAATTAAGTTTATGGTCTATGTTGTTTGCTCATGCATAGTTATCTAATACACACACACGCGTCCATGCATGCTGGAATTAATTAAGTCGTCGTGGTCCTGATAGAGAGATATATAACATGTATACGAACTAAAGTAATTACAATTTTTTTTCTGAGGGTCAAAATAATTACAAATGTTATAGTAGCTAGTTTGCTTTGTTATGTATATACGTACTTGATTCAAAGGCATATAAATTAAGATGTTTAGTAGAGGATTTCGTTTCTTTTTTTTTTTGGTGAAAGTGTTTAATATTTTATTTACTTCTTTCTTTTTCATGGATGAAGCAAAAGTTTGTGATACAAATGAACATGGGCGATTTGAAGATGCGTTCCAAAGTGCAACAAACGGTGGTAAAGCACAGAGGTAGGTCCACACTGTCATCTTATATCAACATTAATTTATTTAGGAAACAAGAACTCGTTGCGTCGTGCATACTGCAAAAGCCAAAAGGTTGGAGAAAAATTAGTGCACAAAAAAAAAAAAAAGAGAGCAAGGAAATCATCGCATATACTTAAGAAAATAATAGCAGAGACAACTAAAAGCTGAATAAGATGTATTTATATATAGTTCAAATTTAATATTCTCCATATATAATTATATATATATAGTATTTGTCGCTTGCATCACTACGTACACAATTTCATGGTACAAGTATCCATTTGATATTTTTGACAATATTTATCCTTATATATATATATATAATAGTTATCAATAATATTGAAATAAATGAAATCAATTGCAGATGTGTCCTTTACTGTTTCCTCATGTATGGTGAATATTAATGTTTGGTTAACATTTGACGATAGTCCTTAATTTTTAAATTGGTTGTTATATATTGTGCTATATGGTATATCGATTAATAGCTTATTTGTCATCTAAGCTAAATAATAAATAAATTGTAATCGTGTCCTAATATTTATAAGACATTTGATGAAATGTACTATATGTAGTTAAACATCTTTCTTGGTATCAATTATTTGAACTCGTCATGTTGACATATGGTATCGTTTTCTTCTTTTGTGTTTGTGCATGTGAACTAATGTTGCAGGGGTAACATTGGTGAAAATAGAAGGGGATGACCATGATAAAGTGGTAATTGAAGGAGAGGAACTCGACGTTGTCGCAATAACACGGTCATTGAGAAGGAAGATATGTCATGCGGAAGTACGAGTGCTTAGCGTTGAAGAGAAGAAGAAAGAAGAAAAGAAGGACGAAGAAAAGAAGAAAGAAGAAAAGCTGAGCCAATGTGTTTGCGCTGTACCTTACAATCCGTGCATGTATCCCCGGTACTATGATATTCCACAAGACCAGCCTTCATGCTGCGTCATGTAAATTTTTATCCAGTGTGTAGAGAGTGAGTATATATACATTTCAATAGATGGTACTACAATAAAGTTTGTATTTATATATTTTTACGAAATCTTATAGCTAGTTAGATATATTGCAAGATTGTCCTGCTAGACAATTGGTGTAGTTATATTTTGAAAAAATATTAGAGATATGACTAGACAAATTACTAATTTGCTAGACTTTTTTCAAGTTGTACCAATACATGAGAAAAATCTATGAATAACACATTGCTAAATTAGATATTAATAAATTAGAGTACGTCCATTAAAAGAACATTGCTAGACTAGCTTCTAAAGACATGCATATTGAAAGAAAATTAGGTCTTACTAATGATTATCTTTATCCTTTCTTGTAGTATACTAATGCATAGTATACTCTTTAAACAAAATATCTAATTAGTATATATCTTTAACGCGATCTTACTCATTAGTATACTCTTCGTTCATTTCCCTCATTAATCATAGATCAGCTATATATGACAAAAAAATGGCAATATATAATATGCGTGCACGTGCTTTGTTGTTATTTTATCAGACAATTTAAATTGATAATAAGATTTATTTGAATTTTAACGGATTAGATTACCAAATAATGCTCATCTTGCACAAAAATTAATAGCTTATGTTCTTTAATTAGTTGCCTAATAATATATTTCTAAACTAAATTTCTATTCTTATTTTTAATTTTCATTGAAAAATATTATTAAAAAATTAACCAAACTAACTTTCAAATGTTATGTTGTATGCTTATCACGTAATTATTATTTTTTTGTTGCTAATTTAACTTTTTCTAAAAATACTAGTACTACTATTATCTCCTCTTTAAACATGATATATGTTAGAAGAAGTGCTGTACTCGTAATTTTCTAAGAACTTTTGTTTGTGAATACTATACACTAAGAGGATCGATAAAAAAAAAAATGAAGTCGTTAAATAATCAAGATTATTATTTTCCTAAATTGAGAACCAGTTCTTGATCAATTGACAAAGAACAACGCACTTTCACTAAAGGTTGCGAGTTCAAAACCCGACTGAGGAGAGCTCATTGTGATATTTATAATTTCGAAATAAGTTTGAAAGATTGACTCTGGTCTTATCTTAAAAAAATAAAAAAAATAAATAACGTTTTCATGTTCATAGAGGAAGAATGAGACGGCCCCTCGCGCAAACTACACGAGGGAAACATCAAACATGCGACAATATATAGAGGATATGAATTCGTCTCACTTCAATCCCCTCTAGAATTGTCTAAGCTACAAAATGCTTCAACTTCCGAATAAGAAAAAAAAAAAAAAAAAAAAACTATTCTCGTGTTTCTCATTCTAACGAAATGAAATTTGGGTTTTCCCAATTTTGCTCGTTTGACTCTTCGCCAACAGCCTTAAAATATAAAGAAATTAAAGTAACAAAAAAAAAATTCTAACGGAACAAAGCACGCTCCAGTTATAATGAAAACAATATATATGAACAGTTGAATACACCAGTTTACCCGACACATACACGCACATTATAGTTCTCGGCGTATAGCTTATTTCCTCCGTAAAATACTCAACCTATTTTGATAGGCTTTAAACTCTTGATCTACAAGTAAAGCAATTACTTGTTTACACTGAAATAACATCGACAAGCTGAAATTCTAATTCATTGGGTGGTGGATTTGATGTGCTTTGATTTATTGAATATCTATAATTCAGGATTATTAATAGAAGACCATGTACCCAATTAAGAGGCGGAAAAGTAACTATACATGGTCTCAGCTACCTCTCGATTGAAAATTAGTTGGAATACTCCATGAACGTACTGAGCCAGATTCTTTCATTTTACTTTTTTTAATAAGTTTCATGTAAAATGTGGCATTGAATTAGCTTGAATAATTGTATTCTAAAAAAAGAATTAGCTTGAATAATACTGAAGCCACATTTTATGTTCTCCATATTATTTTCCCTTTTGATAGCCCGCTCTTTTTTCAAACACAACTGTATACAGTATACACTAGCTCACGTTTGAAGCCCATTGTTATATGGGCTCATAAATGGGCCCAAACGTAGCCCGGAGATAGTTCGTTGATAGGTTCATTTAAGGCATCTGCCATCTGGGGATGCGTAAATTTTGGAAAGAGCTGCTACAAAAACTGAAAAGCCGTTCTATAATAAATGCGAGAATAAATATCTCGTACAATTTCCATAAATGTTGTTCTGCACAGAAACGAGAAAATGAAGGGTGCAATTATTTGAGTCAGTATCTGATCTGAGCATAAAAACAGTAAACAACTTTGAAGGAATGTAGTTATGTAAAGATATCAATCTGACGGGGCAAAAGAAGGGAGGAACAAGCATGCCAGAGAGAGAAAGCACCAGATCAGCTGATACCATACCAGCATCAAAAAAGTTCCAGCAACCTCTGAATGAAAACTTTTAGTGGTACCATGCACTGGAAACACTAACAAGGGTTTAGAGAATGAGATACTGCTACCAAATAATGAAGCCAAATTTCACCAGAGGTGGAAGTAAAAAACTTGATGTCAGACACACAATTGGAGAAGGGGCGATGTTCAAGAGATAGTTGTGACTTGTGACTGTGAGCAAGAGAATCAGGAAACTAGGATGAGATACACGTACATGCGCAGAAACTAGGATCGAACTGAGATGCCTTCTATTTTGCTTTTGCTTATTTTTGATGTACTTATATTCAGTGTAGATGAGAAGTATAGGATGAGATACTAGTGAAACATTAGGGCTGGGTAGATTCTTTAGCAGAACACATTACTGGTATATTTGTATTTTGGGTGACTGTTTCATTAAAAGTGGGCGTGGTGGAGCCATGTAGGTGACCTTATTTCAACAAAAATGAAAGTATCCGGAGAGACAGTACTGGTGCACTGCACCGATCAATGGCAACACTGATCTTGACTCCTTCTGCAACAGTCGAAGCATATTTGATTGTTCTTCCCGACACAGTGCAGTTATGCTCATTTCTGCTCTCCAGATTGTCCAAATTGAGGTGTTTATCTGCCTAAAATTGCCCCTGAAATCACCTCATCTCATCTGGTGGTTCAATAATGTTTCATTCCTGGGTAGTTGCGTGCTTCAGGAGTATTGTGGTCAATCCTTAATACTCAAGGGAGCAAATCTGCATTTTCTTATGCTCTACCAATTCACATGCATCGCTAAATCTTATTATTTTTTTTCTTTCCATGAACTTGAATAATTGTCCATAGCACTCTTTATTTCCACCAACATCCATCTTCTTCCCGCAGGAGTTTTCCATGTTCCTCAATTACAATTTGGAGTAAGAACTAGCTCTTGGTCTCGTGGTTAAGAGCAACGCATCTCTAGCAGAGGTTGTGGATTCGAAATCTGGTCGGAGGTCCTTTGTGACATCTAATTTGGAAAAAAGTTGGAGGGCTTGACTCCCATCTTATCTTCAAAAAAAAAAAAAAAAAATTGGAGTGCCACTAAGTATGCTTGTTCATTCCTCTAATCCTTAAAATAGTTCCTGAATTGCTAAGTTGTGCATAGGATTAGCTCGACAACATTCGGAATTGTCATTGAAGGATGAAAGCATGTTCTGAAGCACTGATTAGGTTGTGCAGAAGACCTGTACCGAATAAGTTTCTTGATAATGTTTAATTTGTTGAAGCAACCATGTCAACTTTCCGATGAGACAATCCAGTATGGAAGATACAGTCGTATCAGTCAATTTGTTTGCACCAAGACCATTTTGGCGTCTCCTCCTGATATATTCTTCCAAGTAAAAGGAGAACAAGAGTCAATTCTCAAACTGATTAATTCTTCAAATATTTATCTCAGTTTCCGTTTTGGTCCAAAGTGTTCTAATTATAAAACTTCTCATCAAAAGGATCCTTTTACTGTACAAAAGGCATATGAAACATAGCTCGAAGCTTGGAAAATAGTCATTTTAGGCATATCCTTTTGCAAAGGAAAAAGTCGGACTTGATTTAAATAGATTTCCGTCCATGATTATTGTATTGAAAATAACATGCAAAACCAAATATGGGCAAGTTGGAATTTGTAGGAACGAAAATAAGAACATGAAAATTTTAGAAGAAACCACAACAAGCTAGGATTTGCACGCATCTTTCACCAGTAATTATTCTTATTACAACCATAAGTATTTAATTAATGCTCTCAAATGCACTCTGCCTTGAATCGTATATTACAAAGAGGAAAGGGTCTTCATACCATCTCACCATTCAATTTTTGGTAGACAGTTCTGAGCTGATATTGTTGCTCTTTACACCAGAACGATCAAATGCAGCACCAGATCTGAACTCTGAAATCATATTTCCAGGATAGTTTGTGCAATTTGCTCAAAAGATGTTAACTTTGAGGGCACTTAAATCAAGCATATACCCAACATAAAAGAATCAATTATTACTTGCATTAACTTTAACTGAAACAAACTACAATACTTTTACATGATACTAGAGGATTTATAGCCGTAGCCACTGTCCTGGTATGCGTATGGATATGGGTACGAATATGCAGATGGATAACCATACTGATATGAGGGAGTGCTACTACTCTTGCTTCCGCTTGATATCTTGCCTTCCTTCTCTTCTCTGATCTTGTCATCGCCAGAGGTAACACTGACCAGCTCAGCATAACCCAACTTTTTCCTTAGCATATTTGTCAGAGAGACTACATCGGTTCCATCACCAACTACGACAAGCCGGTCCCGATCTATTGATACTGACACGATACCTGGACAGTGGACACCACAGAAGAACAAGTTAGGTCTTGAGAGTTGAGAAAACTTAACTGCTTCTAACAACTCACGTATAATTCGAATAAAACTAATATTAAGACACAAGATAGTTAAAATGATCAAATTGAATTGTATACTAGAGAAAATAACTGTACACAACACAGCATAAATAAATCGGACCTTGACGCATATATGTTCCGAGGATCGAATAAGAAATTATTAATACCTTCCATGGAGACTGCAGTCTTGAGGGCCTTTGTGCGCTTCTTAGAATCATCCAATGAAGCCAGCTTCACGACCACCTTTTGCTACAGTAGTAGTAGAAATTTAAGATTAATTACATTATATAAACAACAAAACTAAGACCATAATCTTTGTTTTCCTGATGAGAAATAGAAAGAGATGGAGATGAAATATGATTACTAACCTTAACCATGTTGGTAGAAATTTCCTTTAGTTATGAGGGTACAGACAAATAACCAGCCTTTGGATATAATAGAGGTGGAACCGTGGAATGTCGTTACTGTATGTACAGTAACAGGGAATAATTAAGCTGTGGTATAATGGGTTCCGAAATGGAAATCGATGGAGAGGGTCTATTTATAAAGCAATTAATGCTCGATTGCTAAGAAGAGAAGTTGGCTTACGCTATTAAAAGGACGTTGCTACAATTGTGGCCTTAATTTACAGCCGCTACCATCAAATTTTTCCACTATTTAAAAAAATCAATTTCGCTATTTTTGAACCCAGCATTGAACAGTACTACTGAAGTTGCCTGTCATTCGTCAACATCAATTTTGCCATAGGTGATAAACTGATAATACATTGATACGTGATTTCTCACATTACATCCACCACCATTGATTGGTGGACCCACCGTGACAGCGCATACTGTCCATCATAAAAGAAATATCCGGAAGTGTATAAAATAATAAACACCATATATTTTCTTATGGATACTATTACTCATTAAAAATTAAATATGGAATTTGGTTTAGTACATTATGTTTTATGAAATTACTTTAAAGTTGCTTTTGTTAGTTTATGAAATTACGCTTTTCAATAATAAATATAAATATTTCGAATATAACAAAATAAGAAAAGATTTCTCATTTAGTTGTTATTTATTGTTATTAAATACTACTCTAAACGTGTAAGCATAATAATTCACTTCTAGAAGATTTTCTTATCAAATAATAGTGACCTCATGAAATCAATAATAACACTTTGGCGCAAGGGAGATTCAATTATTCAAAATATAATTGCGTAATTCTTACAGAAAGTCAAACTAGCCCGGAGCGATTTTAAATGAAAAGGTCATTAGCTGTATTTCAGTTTTATTTTTTAACCACCTGTTTGCATTTATTTATAAATTAAAGATAACCAAAATGCAATATAATAAGGCAGGTTATTTTTCTATTTTCATGCACGTCATGTCCTGGATAGCTGTATATTTTTTATTGGTACGAGAGAGAATTGGATTGTGATTGGCCGGTTGGAAGGCGAAAAGTAAATTCTGCGTATCTTTTAAGCTTTACAAGTTTGAAATGTAGCTTGGAATTTTGACTAGAATGTGTATGATTCACCAAAAATAATAATTAAAAATGATTATCGAAATCTAAGCTTGACTAGTATTTGTATGACTCATTGAGTGAAAAAAGAAAACTAAAAAAACTTAACACATAAGCATGGATTTCATAGTATATAAGAGAGCTCTCAATTATAGGATACGGATGATACAGTTGTTTTTCAACAAAATAATATAGTAGTATTACACGCGTGGCAGCATTATGGCATGCCATCTTATAGTTTGCCACAAAAATGATTTTCCCAAGTTGACCTTTGAGGCAACCACAGCCCACGGGTCCAGTTTCACAATTTTGAATTACGAATTTCTTTGTGATATTTTTTCCTTCTTGTCATGTCATTCGTGATATATGTAAAGTAGGTCCTTTTTTTTTTTGGAATTCTCGTCACAGAAAATAAATTATTTTATTTTATTTTTTAAAATTCTTGTTCTTAGGCCAAACAGACAGTATAATTTTTTTAATTTAATTTTCCATTTTCTGAATTTCTTTCCTGTAGGCTGACAGATGTATAAAAACAGTTGAACAAGCATTGAAAAATGACCAAGAAATTGGTGCGGCGTAGCCCACAAGAGCATTTATAGGAGAAGCGAAAGCAATCAAAAACTTGGCAATCATGTGCGCCAGGTGTTAAACCATTTACGACAAAGTACACAGTTTCTACTTGGTAGTTGGCCTCCTAGAATGTGACAACTCATTGAAAGAAAAAGCGATCATAAACTCAAAAATATAATATCATTTTCAGAAAAAAAAAAATACATTTGTACACATGCATAATAACCTCATTACATTGTCTGGTTGTATATGACGAGCTTTCAACAATTTTTTTATACAAAATTTTAAAATGAATACCAGTACACGTATATATTCTATATTTTCTTTTTTTATGAAAAATGTGTTGAGCTGAATACCATAGGAGTCTAAATTAGTTTCCAGATATTTCTTTATTACACATCTTTTCAAAGACGGGGACAATGCACCTTTGGTAGCCCCACATCATTCAAATAGCTTGTCGTATTATACTTGGTCGGTCGATATGTGCCCCGGTTCGGCACAGCGTCAATCAATCAACAAAGTTTCACTGTCTAAAATTGAATTTGTCAAATAGTAGTGCCTATACTTGAGGCTTCTTTTCAAACCGACCAATTTTGCCTTGTGGAAGAAACGAATTACCTCAGCCACATCTTGGACAAGAAATCCTATTTGCGCACTGTTATACCCTATTAATCACACAAATTTGTTGAAGGCGGCTTTTTTCATATATTGTTCGTTTGACACGTGGTAATCTTCTGATGGAAGAAAATTAAATCACTCTTAGTTACCTCTCCCTTGAAATTTTTGAGACATTATTTCACAAGCATTAAATAAGAAAAAAACAAGCTAGGAAATAATAGTAGGCATGCTGGATTTATGCACTAAAAGGCATTTTTTTTTTTATGTATAACAATCCAAATGTTTGATTACCCCATTATACATGAAAAGAATTCTAGATTAAATTGTACTATTCCGGTGTTTTTTGTATCATGATAAATGTCTGAATCATCTTTATATTAAAAGCTCGTAAATTTGAAAGTTGTGGCTCTACAAAAATGTTATACAATCTCTTCGGCCAACTTATCATGTAATTTCATACTAGTCGAATATATAATACCTACCCGTCCGCCTGCCCTCTTTAATATACCGTCTCCTATTATAATGTGAAAAGAATTCTTTATGGTACTAATAATTAATTTAAACAAGGAAAACTCTACCATAAAAAGCGATTTTGTATGGAGTAAAATATAAATCATATATTTAGAATGATGAAAGACTATGATTGATTAAGCGTTAAGTTGGATTATAGCCACTAAGATCTCGCCGCTAGGAATCTCTAACAATTTTTTTACATCACAGCATCAACAAATCAACGAAAACCAACAAATTAAGCTCAAACCTCACACTCACGCAAATTGGTGGTCTGTTTTTCTGGTTATAAACTGGGGTGAAAAGATCTCCACAAAAAATTTAAATCCAACAGCCCTAATTTTTTTCATTTGCACTCTTAAAAATGCTATAGCTAGGTGTCCAGACAGGTGGCAAGAAACTTACAATTAATTGGACAGGGCTCGTCATAGGGCACACTTATCCAATTTCTCATATACAAAGGACTAACTAATTGACTATACATCCCCATATTCTGATTCCACTAAGAAATTCTAATACATTCATAACATAATCCTAACAAGCTTTTGGCCAACAAAAGCCGAATAACTTAAATATTTAAGTGATGCTATGCAAAATGGCTTCTGGTGGATACACGTAACACAGGCAAAAGGGTCAAAAGGTTGCTCTATATATCAAGGTCCAACCAACTACACCGTGAAAAGATATCTCAAATACTCCATGGTTAGCCTAGTTGCACGCCCCCCTCCCTTATCATCACCAAAAGCTGAAGATACTATTGTTATCTTCACCTCCTGCAAAACAAACAATTGTGAACTAATTAAGAAAACTTTCATGTTCAATGTGAATCTCATTTTTCCCTTTCATCAATGACCAACCCTTCTGTTCGTAACCTTGTTTTAGTTCTTGTATTAGCTTTCTGTAAAAGCAAACAATATCAAGAAAGAGGATTCTCCACATCAATAATGGGGAGTTAATTTAGGCTGGAAAATTAGACATGCAATAAATTCAAGAAAATAAACAGAAGGGTAAACTAATAAACTTAATTATTATTTATAGAAAAGCAATGGAAATTATAAAGCAGTAATTTTCCATAAATAAGTTCTACTAAAGTATTCTAAGGTCATCTCTTGAAACAATGCAGTTAAAAAACACCATTCCAATGTCATACTACAACATAAACAAAGATCTCATGTAAATTTTTTTTTCCCTTCTTTTTATTCCGAAAATGCCAATGTCCGCCCCTATAGAAAAAAGTAACTTACAGATTTTATTTAAACCCATGTAGAGCTGTGGACCTGTGGTACTTATCGCCTATAACTGGAATTAATAGAATAGGGATTGTGGTGTGCAGAGAGGGGAGGAAGGGGATGTCCATACCTGAAGATCTAAAATACGATCTTCTACAGCATCCTGAACAGTAAGCCGAGAAACAGTGACTGGTCGGGTCTGACAAATACGGTGAGCTAGATCAATAGCTTGGTCCTCAGCATATGGATTCCACTACAGATCAAGCAATATAACATGGCATGCTTCCACCATGTTCAGCCCAAGATTACCTGCCTTTAAGGACATCAGCATTACTCTCACCTAAATTATGACCATAAATACCACAATACCATTCTGAATGGAAATATATCTTAACCACTCAATTGTTTTAGAACAGTCTAAGGCATTGCAGTAAATGTATGGGTATCTTGTAGCTGAGATGTATCAGTGGTTTGATCTATAGTAGGCAGTTAATAATAACTAATAGATCCGACCTCCAATAAAACTATAGCCAAGCAATCAGGTATCATTCTGACCAGAATAGACCATAACCTAAACCCAACACCTACTACTAAAACTAGAGCCAAGAAAAATTTTCAAACTTGCCCGACTTCAAACTGTAGCATTATGGCACAGCTATAAAACTGAACCCCAAATAAAGTTTGTAGGAACTAGGTATCATCATTATACATGACTACATGAATCTAAAACCAGAGCTCAACCTAAATTTGAAGGGCTCGAGACAAAGTTGACCCTGCTAACCTAAACTAACCTATCTCTATGGGTATGTTTGGATACCACACGAACAGTCTTGTTCAGGAACTGCTCGTGGATGAAAATTACCAAACAACGAACAACAGTTCCTCGTTCACGAACAGTAGCTTGTTCCCAGTTCCTTCATTTTGGGCGAACTGCCAACAAGAACAAGAACTGGGGTGGGGCCCACTTCTAGTACCCAGTTCCTTGTTCACGCGTTTTTGTCCAAACATACCCTATATAATTAAGAGACATATAAACAAGCCACCTTAAAGACACCGACCAGAACATGGCCTGACCTTAGATAGGTTAGACCAAATTTATTTGAGCAAGCCAAAACCATCAGAATATTTGTTTGAGTCCTTTCTAATCAGAATATACAAAACTTGAAGCATACCACTGACAGCATGATTCTATGCAGTCAGAACCAGAATAAAATGAAACAAGCACGAACAAAGATTGGGTAAAAGACCACAGGATCAGTGTTGAAGTCCTTCAGAGCCCGGTCTCTAGCCACAAGCGTCATGGTACCATCAAGCCTCCTATATATTGGATCATGTACTGGTTCAAGCTCAGCTCCAGGAAGTCAAGCATACTAGTCCATTGCAAAAAGACAATTTTCTTAAACGGCCCTGCATTCTCAGACTCTCTGATGCTTGTATTAGAACATCAATAGCTTCCTTTATTTTAGATGAGATGTAACCACTGTTGCTGATAGAGGCTTGCTGCTCATCAGAAAAGGGGTCAGGGCTGGTGCTGCTACCAGAAGGGCCCCCTTTACCTGAGACACAGACCTTGAGCGTGGATTTAGAGAAGATTGAGTTAGTGCTCAGAGAGTCTCTGCAGACAGTCAAGGGGCAGGTGGTCTCATCTGAAGAGATACGCTAATGCACACACTGGTAGCAGAACACATGGCCGCACATAGCCACTACTGCATCCTCCGGTGGATCCTGAACAAAAAAGTAACTTTCAGTTTCATGTAGTCGTAAGAAGGGTTTTTACTTTTTATGAGTAATTTCGATGGATAGGGTTATCAGAAATCATATTGCCACACTACGTATTCAAGTCACTGTACACCTGCACTACTAAACTAACCCTTAAGCTGTGGAAGTGCAAAAAATGGTCCTGAGTCAACCTGAATTAGCCAAAACTTGCCCGAAGCAAGCACCCACAAAGTAAATAAAAGAACAAACAAAATAGACGTTCTTGGACAAATGCCAATATGTTAATCATTGCAATGCTTTATCCATTATGCAGTTGGACGTCAAGGCAACCTAAGTTTAACATACCTTCTTAGTGTGTTTAGATAGAAATATTTCATACAATTCAAGAATAAAAGAAGGGAAACAGCAGAATGTGGATTTCTTACGCTGCAAATATCAAAAATTGCGGAGGAACCTTCAAGGCGATGGTACAAAAGGTCCCAAAGAAGCTGTCTTGCGACGTCAAAAGAATCACGGCCTGCTGTGTCAGACTGATAGCCCTGCACCAGAAGCAGGTGGTTGCATGCTTGTCGGAGTCTCAGGAGTAACGGAAGGATATAGGCATAGTTTTGTTTCAAAGTACCAGCCACAGCACATTCCTAAGTGACAATAAATTGATAAAAAAGAATACTTCTTATTGCATGACTGACCTATTGAAACCTCAATTTACAACATAAACAACAGCGAGATAAGACATCAGCTAAATTCTTCTACTAAATTTACTTAGAAATACTGAAATCGCCTTAACTATCATGTCCAGAAAGAGAGAGGAACAAGGGGAAGCTTAAGTTTTATAATAGAGGTAGAATATGAATAACAGTTTCTTTTTTTTCCCTTTTCTTTTGATATGCACGAGTACTTTTGAGAAAATACTGAATGTTTTACATTGAGATTCTAAAACAGAAACAGAGTAAATTTTCACCTTAAACTGTTGACGAGACCTCTCCTCTAGCATGACATAGAAAGCCCACTCCTCGCCTGACATAGAAAGCCCGCACCTCAGGTGAGAACTGCACCTTGTTTAGACGAATTGATTTGGTTGTAAATTAATGATTGGTTGTCCATTGATCAGGGTGTCTACATCAAACAGACCATACAAGTAGTCAGATGAAGTATAAGTTCCCGTATTTCTACCAAGACCACCTCCATTCAAAAATTTGAGGCACATCTCACTATATCCTTGCCAATTCCATGTAAGTCGTTCCAAAAAAAAAAAAATGAAACTCTAGAATAGGAAGAAACAAAAACCAACCAGAGTAACAGGCTAGCCAGTTCAACCCTTAACAAAAAAACTGACACAGTTTTTAAAAAGATTATGAAAAAAAACTCACCAGCCATACACATCTCACTCTCAAGTAGATGTGACCTAAATCTAACCAAACTCCCAAACTCCTAACAGAGCCAAACCAAACCAAACCAACCCAACTAGAATCTATCTATAATTCATTCTTACTTCAAAGGAACTACAACTCCAAGCCAGCTGGCATGGAAACTTAAAGCTAAAACCACAATTAACCAAGAATATCAAACTTGAGGATAGCTGGTCTATAACCAGCACAAGTCTCATGTCTATAAATTTTGCTTTCATACTAGTGTACAACAAGATTAAAAATTATATTCTTTTGCAGGGTTTTTTCTTTCTTTATCTACTTCTGCTTATTTAGGGTTCTCACCTCACTCATAATCAAATAAGAAAGAGTTGCATACCTTTTGTACAGCGAAGTAGTAAAGTTTTCAACACAGCCTGGAGCTTTTTATACCCATTACTTGAGTCACCGGAAATCAGGTGCTTTATACCAGAGCAAAAGCTAGAGTAATTTGAATAAGGCTTGTACTTTAAGAACTGAAAGTAACTATAGAGATCATCTATGGAATTCTGTATAGGTGTGAAAATGTGATATCTGCATCAAATTTAATCTACATCACACCTAACAATTGCACTAAATGGAGCAAATTTTGCCCATAAACATAAAGTAAAGCATTTAAGTATTACTCATCCTCAAATTCAATCAGATAACCCTTACTCTGTCATCCCATTTTTCAACTAAAACCAAACATGCTTGGAAATAAAAATGACAAAAGCAGGCTTTCCAATCAAAACTATGCCTGATTCATTCAGTATGTATGCCTTCATACCACTGACATGACCAACAAAATAAATGGAAATTACTCAGGTTTGTCTTTCTTTTATTATGATCGTTTTTAACTTCATCCTATGTTGAAACACATGTTTTCACAAATGATCTCGCCAAGCATAAATTTTTCATTCTTACACACATAATGCAATGATTACTATCAACTCAAACTAAAAACATGACAAAAATACGAAGAATAAACTAAAAAGTAAAAAAATAAGAACTAATACCAAATAACAAGCATTAAATTTACAAGACAGCAACCAAAACTGAGAAATCCAAAAAAGACTTGCACCTCTAAATTAGTCAACCGAGGCATGATTGAAACAAATCATCAATACCCCAGACCCACAAATATTAGTTTTGTTTTGGCAATGGCCTCATTTTGTCTTACGGGTTCAGTACTTCAGTCAGTCACTCGAACAACCCATGACATGCAGTGGCTCACTGCCTGCAATGGTATCCAAACTGAAATCCCCTTCACAACACACAGTGTTATAGAATTCATGTACATCTGCAATTCAAAAAAAGGGAAAGAGAAGAATGTCAATTCCAGCACGTGATAGTGGATGAAGCTACATGAAGAGGAATAATTATGCTGGGACCATATATTCTCCCCTTCTATTTGACCAAAACTGATACGTTCTGCAAGAGCAAGAGCGACTAGCAATGTCACCAAATCTTAAACCTAAACAGACCTGCTTTGATTTTCTTTATTCGAAAGTTAAAACTTAGTATGAACAGCCCACTAGCCAAATCAACCCAATGCAACTGGCCAAAGTCGTGTCTGATCCCGACGAGTTTCATTTCAAATCAAGCAACCTTTGAAACCAAACTGAGCAAACACCTTTTTGTTGAAAACAGCAACTGCAACTAGAATTCTACTTTTAATGTAGTAAAGCCGATCAACCAAAATCAGCAGATTGACCCAAGACCAAAAGTATGACTGTATGATATGCCTCTATTGGCCAAACCTGACAATTACACAGGTCAAAACAACCAAGGATCAGAATTAACCTACCCTAGTTCAACAAGATCTGTCATTTGCCATCTCTAACTTTGTAGCAATTAATCTTTTTTGGGGAGGGACAACTTAGTTTTTTTCTGTTCAGAAATCACTTTGCAAAAGATAAAGAATAAAGAATACAATGGATACCTTGTCTAAATACAATAAATAAATGCACAAATTGCACTCCGCCAATACCTATATTTTTCTTCAACTTTTCATTTGCGACAACTATAATACTCTGTGAAATCCAACCGAAAGAAGAGGAACTTTAAGTCCACATGCTGTTGCAGAGGTAGCTGTTTTATAAAGATGTCAAGAGAATTTGAGTAGTCTTTTGCAATTTGGTCCAGATCTTCTCCCATTTTATGGAAAAGCTCTCCAGCCAGCTGGGTCATAGCCTTCCCAGCACCTTCAAGCCGTTGACCTATCTCCTTTGATTTTGGCTTAGATTCTGCCTTCCCTCTGTATAGAAATACAACTTACACTATCAAACCTTCTGCTGATCATTATATAATAGTACAAACAACATAAATAACAGCAAGATAGAAGATTAAACATCACAGGTGATTAGATCACGTTTCATCAAATTCATGGTTCATTCATACAAGTTCCAACTTCCAAGTCAATTAAATAAATAATAACGCTCTTAAACTCAAGTATAATTATGACAACATAGTAGGCCCCACAACTACGCGTAAAACAATCGAGAACAGCTGAAAAGCCATATGTCAATAAGTTGGTGTATTGGATCAAACTAATAACACCCAAACAAATTGGCTTCTACCAGTATGTAAAGTGTGCTTTGATCATCAAATTAGAAAATTACCTCGATTGCAGCTCATAAATACGCTCAAACCACCTATCTGCATGGCTCCTGAACCTCAAAATCACCTCAAAAAGCCCAAAAAGAGAAGCACGCAAGGTGCTTGATCTTTCCCCAAGCAGAGACTTCTCCACAATCGACTCTAAATACCTCTCGTGTGCTGACAGCAGGTCATCCAAGTCCTTTGATGACTCCATTTCATCATAAAACTGGGCCCATGAAACCTCCAGCACCTCAAACATAATGTAGTCCTGAAAGTTCGTCACAAAATGGTTCATCTCATTCCATATGACCTGGCATTTCCTTAGTATAGATACAAAGCCTTCCTTGGCAATAATGCTCTTAACAATACAGTTCGGCTTCATGGTCTTCCAGATGGTTGTCAAAGCATGCTCAACCCGTTTTAGCTTCCACAAATAGTTAAAGATTTTTAGATACCGTTTCATTACCAAGGCTGTGAATACAGTATCCAGGGGCATGCCTGCATCATATTCCAAAGAAAAGACATCCCAGCCCCTATCTCCATCACTATAATCCATCATTTTAACCTTTAGCCGGTCAAGAATGTCACGGTCGTCGTATTGTGCATTGGAGGCCCTTATGGATGCCTCCAGTAGACCCGCCAACTGAAAGGCACTTATAGTATTGGCTGGCTCTGACAGCTCAGGCCCAACTATATCCATTAAATATTGGACAAAGTCCCCTTGACCTAGGAGTAAGTACCTCTTTATGGCAAGGCAATGATCCTTAAATCTATACCTCTTATGAATCACATCCATTAAATGGGAGTCTATTCTCTTGGCAGCTTCTATGACAAGTGCCTCTAATGCGTCGATCTGGCCATACCCTAGTCCCCACCGACTTGTGCTGGTCCCCACATGTGCAGCTGCATCAGCCGCAGCAGCAGCCCATCCACTATCATCACAACAAACCCTTAAAAAATTAATTGATTTACCAGTCCGAAAAATCCTCTGGGCCAATGTAGGAGAGATAAATGAAGGAAGCATGGCAGGTTCGATACGATAACCTTCTTGCCACAAAGACTCAACCTTTACCGGTTGACCAACAATAAAAAACTCTGAGAAAATATCCTCCAATTCTCCTTCCAACACCCAACTCCTCACCATTTCAAACAGCGGTGAACAGACCCGTTTAAGGAGACGACCCATGAAATCTTGCACAAGGGGGTCGCCATGCTTGGCATGTCTGTGTATAGCCCCAACCATGGCTCCACCTTTCAGAACACGACAACCATCAACCAAAACTGCCATCAGACGCATCCTGACTGTTGGCTCTGCCAACCACACATCTAAGCGCCTAAGGGAGAGGTAGTTCCCGTGCAAACCCGAGTCAGATCCGGGAGTAGGGATTGGGTTCATTGAATGTGATTCCAGCACAGCTAGTAGCTTGTAATAGTCAGTCAGTTCATCATTCAAAGCTGAGCAAAAAGCCTGACCGACAGTTCCCACCTCCTCTGAGGGGATTTTACTTGTGCTTTCATCAATAAAGCCCTTAACTTTTTTGTACAGCCAACCAATTTCGCACAATTTTCTAACCATGGTCCGTGTCGATCTGGGTAGCGTTAGAGAATCTGGCAAATCATAGCCATCCACTCCATTCACAGACCGATAATTCACATACCGGCCATCAATTCCCTGACATGCATACAGTACATCTCTAACAAGTGCCGATTCTTCCACTTCATTGTCATCCATAACCAGAACTGAATATTCCCTCAAGGCATTTTGCCGAACGTTTTCAGGATCCTTGGAAATATGCAACACTCCACTTCCCAGTCCCAGGTTCTTCTTCCTCGTGGAGTTCTGACTGGCGGAATCAAGATTAGGAATGTAGTTCTCAAGCGGAAGAGAAGGCAACCCACCTGAAGAATAGCTCCGACGGCCTGAGAGAGATTTGAGGAGGTAGAGAAGGGCCCAGCGATTTTGAACGCCGCCAGGGAGGGACGATCTGGCAACGAGCTTGGAATGGAGATCGGCGAATGTAAGCGCGTCGGAGGAACGGCCGGAGACGGCGAGGTCGCGCTTGATGGACTCGGCCATGGCGTGCTCATCTTGGGAGAGAGAAGGGGAGAGGCGACTGGAAAGGAGGCGCGTGGCGAAGCTGAGAGAACGGGAGAGGTCGGATTGGGAGGGATTGGTTGGCGAGAGGAGGCGGGAGACAAGCTCAGTGAGTAGATCTATGGTTTTGAGGTCGTCCATGGCTAAGGGAAGTGAAGTGAAGGGAAGGGAAAGGCGGGCTAGGGTTTGGTTTGGTGGGAGGGAAAAGAGTTTAGTTTAGTTTAGTTGTCATTTGTCAATCAATCAACAAAGTTTCACTGTAGTGAAACTGTCAAAGGGATTTTGTTAAGGAGTATACCAACACAAATGTTTGGTTACTCATGTGTGTTTGGAAGTGGTAAGGAATTTGAGTTATTCGGGTCCTTATTCGTATTCTAACAAAATCTTAGTATTTGAATATGGAATAAAGAATAAGAATGTCTCTATTCAAATTTTCTATTCTCACTCTATCCAAACATATCAGAATTCTAAGTTAAATTGTACTACTCCGGCATTTTTAAGTCTCCATATTTTGCATCAAGATTAATCTGTCTGCATCATCTTATATTAAAAGGTCGTAAAATTTGAAAGATGTTTTTACAAAATGTTATACAATTTTTGTTGACTAATTTATTACTAGATGGCAGTCGCAGTTTCGTTGCGCTATGTAAAATATAAAAAATTTTAATGTAAAAAATAAAAAATATGCCGTAAAAAACTTGTCAAAATTTATAGACGAAAATTTGTAAGTTCAAAATTAGAAAGTCGCTAAATAAACTTGACATACATTTTCTTTCCAAAAAAATCTTGCTATTTTTAATGATTGGTACGACTTTTTTTAATTGGTACAACTATTTTTAATTGGTACTACTATTTTAAAAAGTCTTGCTATTATTGATGATTGGTACAACTATTTTTAATTCAAAATTAAAAAGTCGCTAAATAAACTGAATGGACCAGATTGATCGTGAAAAATGGATGGCTCAGATACCGCAAAAAAAAAGCGGCATCAGCTTTTATTAATATACTTTAGATTAGATGTAATTTCATACTAGTCAAATATAATTTCTATCCGCCCGCCACCCCTCTTTTGATATACCGTCTCCTATTATAATATGCGATTTCTTTATGGTACTAATTAAACATATATTAAAGCTTGCCATAACTTAGGAAACCAAGGTTGCGTGTAAAAATGTTGTTAAAAAAAAAAAAATTAAGCCATTAGATCTTTGAAATCTGGACCTTGTAAAATTATGTAATTATTGAATAGGCATGATCTTTAGATTTTTTTTTTTTTCCCATATGTATTATATTGCATGGTTTATTATTATGTAATGGTCTATGGCATTTATTTTATGTCAATCTTTATTAGATAATCAGTGTGAATTTGTTAATAATGCTTCTATTTTTCCATGTGCGTGGTTCAACTCACCTTTAAACTACAAACGTTTTAATAAAACCATCGGCCAAAGAGTTGAAAATGTAATTTGTTGTTTTTAATGATCTTGGCCGACCATTTCTAGATAAACCACCAGCCAAATTTTTTTTCCTTTACTAATTGAACCGACGTACTATCTATAAAATAGGTTAGTTATGTTTCCGATTATTTCCACATTCCACGCACATTTTCTATTGGAAAAAGATTAATGCATAAGCACGATTAAATAAACAACTGCACGTAAATAATTCATCACACAAATTCTTCATATATACGATATCATCCGCAGGTATATATATTTTTCACAACAAATCATGGTAATTTTTTTTTAATCCACGTTTCCTGTGTTTTTTTCCACGCATCTTGTCATTTGTTTTTCCCTTTTGATTTTGTATTATGACTCATATATGTTTGAAAATGTAGGAGAGTACATGTTAATTTTCAATAGTTAAACGCCTACATGTAATTAGAAATTAATTTACTATACCACCTATATTAAAGTTTACTTGGATTCCACCTTTGATGACAAAAGAATCGTGGTTAAGTGCTCTTCTTAGATTTTTTTTGAACCGTTGGATTAAGATGAGACCATCTAATATTTCAGTAGAAATAAATAGACATGGCGTACAATTATTTGTAGACATATGCGTGGTAGACAAGCATGCAACATCTAAATTCATTTCAATGGTCTATGATAATTGCCATGGACTAATTCTTCCTAAATGTTAAGTGTGAAATTATCTCAAGCAACAAATCTTTCAGATAGGATTGGCCTATGATATTTATTGCAGTTTTATATTGTTGTTTGATATTTAATTGAACGGTTTACAATAAATACTATTGAAATGGGTTTATATAAGAATTAAGTAAGCCCAAATTACATTCACATTGCCGTCCAACCAATTTTCAAGAGAGAAGAAAACCGAAACATAAATTGTCATCTAATATATGTTTATTATTTGTTGATCTTAACTTTTTTTTTACATTTAATTATTGTAGTAAATGTAATATAAATAAAATGTGGATTTTGAAAATTTAATTTTTTCTAGAAAATATAATAGGAGAATGGCTAACGTGCTATCCGTGGCACGTGCCATGCATTTTCTATCTACTTATTTTTCGAGATCCAAAATTCAAACAGTCAATACAAACCATTCAAGTTGATCATCATATTGAAATATCCTTGGAGACAAAATTTTACATTTTTTTTTTATTTTTTTACTATTTATTTTGATACGTGTCAAAGTGGACACCCTGAAATATAATGTTTTTTTTTAAAATATCAAAATAAATAACAAAAAAAATCTAAAATATATAAAATTTGGTCTTCAATGATATTTCAATATGATGATCAACTTGAAACGTTTGAATTGACCGTTTGAATTTTGAAAACGAGTAGATAGAAAATGGGTTACACATGCCACGGATAGCACGTTAGCCATTCTCATATACACATATACGTACATATATAAATCAATAATTTCTCTCTTCTTGATTCTAACCGACCAATGTGTGAATCCTCGGATTATACCTATATTAAAGTTGAATTGTTGATTGTTTTTGGTAACCAAAGTTGAGTGTTTCATTTTTTTTTTTTTTTTCCCTCCTGATTTGTTTTGGCCATTGGATGAAGTTGTTCTCATCGGTACAAATTTCCAAAAAAAATCATTTGGACGTGGTGTACATTTAGTTTCTCAAACAACTAATTTAACACAAATGATTTATAATGATTATGAGCCGGTTCTTTACAAAAATTAATGAATTCATTTTAATGAATAAATTGTTTATGCACAAATGGTTCGTGAGGTTTAAATATCTCTACTACTTATAAATGCACCCAGCGTAAATGCACCCAGCGAAAGGTTTTAAACATTCATATAAAAGGAGTTAAACATTCATATAAAAGGTCAGGCTGGAAGATTGTAATTTTTTTTCCTCTACCGTTCGATCGGTTTGATCTCTGGTTGGATGTGAATTGCCAGACGAATAAACACTATGGATTGGTTTCTCATCTAATATAGAAACAAATTGAATAACACATCTATTTGTAATGCTGATAAATTAAGAAACATATCTTTATTATCTCACATTATTTTATTCTTTATTTGCCCACATATGAGGGCATCTTATGCTAGTACACCAGAATGTGTAAATCGAATATTAAGTTTGATTTTCCATATAGAACTGATTTTTTTTACTTTTAATGTAGTTTTTTGTTTTTTTTAGTCTTCCCTTGCGATATTTATTGATAGTCTCATATAGTCTTCTATTTCAATTGATAATTTCAATCTTTTCAGATAACAAGTATGAACCTTCAAATTGCTATAGCCATTTCAATTTATTTACAATTTTTTTTTAGCAAATTTGTAATTGCTTCTTTAATTATTAATACAATTACTGTTGTCCTTTATTCTAATATTAAACATATATTAAAGTTGTCCTTTATTCAATAGGTATGATTTAAATATTTCATGTTCACTGAAATTTAAGTTAAATATTGGGATTAATGGATCCAGTTTAATGGAATTGTTGCTTTATTTGTTGTCAACAAAATTAATCCTCAAAAATAAGTAAGAAAATAATGGACATTCTGATTGTTAAACTGCTAAGGATAGAATTATCATTATTGGTTCTTTTTCCTTGAATTTTTCCTAGGTTAAATATATATTTTTTGCTGCATGATAATAGTCGACTAAATCATTTTTTTTTTTGTTCACGACATCATTTTTTATAGTTGTTTCAATTTATTTTTAATATTCGGTGTTATTGTTCTCTTGATTGCTATTATTACGTTTATTATAGTCTTTTATTCCAACATTTGTTGATAAGTTAAGAAAAAAAAAAAACTTCTTATACATGTTTCATTCTTATAAGGTTGCAATGTTAATTTATATAAAATTCTATTTTGTGTCCTATAATACTTTCTTTAATTATAGTAGCTAAATTTTGTTTACCCAAACTATTAAAAATACCATCACCAACATCAAAACTAACTTCTGTTAATATTTTTTTTATGAAATTATGAATATCTAGATCATGATTGCGGCGGAACCACAACTATGCATCTAGTAAATAATTTAAACATAGAAAATTCTACCATGAACAGCGATTTTGTATGGAGTAAAATATAAACTATTCATTTAGAATGATGAACGACTATGATTGATTAAGGCTTAAACGAACCTTCAAAAACTCTTAAGACAATTTTTCTTTAAACTATATCAAATGTTTAATTTTTATTTCAACTCTTTAAACTATATTAAAAGTTTAATTTTTATGCCAACTCTCTGCATAACATAAAGTCGATTATAGCCACTAAGACCTCGCCGCTAGGAATCTCTAACACTTTTAAAACATCACGACATCTACAAATCAACGAAAAACAACAAATTAAGCTCAAACCTCACACTAACTCAAATTGGAGTTCTTCTTTTTGGGTCACCACATGGGGTGATATGATCTGATCCCACAAAAAAAAAAAATTAAATCTCAACAAACCTAATTTTTCATTTGCACTGATATAGCTCGGTGTCCAGATCTTTATATGGGTGGCAAGAAACTTACAATTAATTGGACAGGGCTCGTCATAGGGCACACTTATCCAATTTCTCATATACAAAGGACTAACTAATTGACTATACATCCCCATATCCTGATTCCACTAAGAAATTCTAAAACATTCATAACATAATCCTAACAAGCTTTTGCCATACAAAAGCCGAATAACTTAAATATTTAAGTGATGCTCAGCAAAATGGCTTCTGGTGGCTACACGTAACAATGGCAAAAGGGTCAAAAGGTTTCTCTATATATCACGGGTCCAACTACACCGCGAAAAGATATCTCAGATCCTCCATGGTTAGCCTAGTTGCACGCCCACCTCCATTATCGTCACCAAAAGCTGAAGATACCATTGTTCTCTTCTCCTCCTGCAAAGCATACAATTGTGAACTAATTAAGAAAACTTTCATGTTCAATGTGAATCTCATTTTTCCCTTTCATCAATAACCAACCCTTCTGTTCCTAATCTTGTTTTCGTTCTTGTATGAGCTTCTGTAAAAGCAAACAACATCAAGAACGAGGATGCTCCACATCAATAAATAATAGGGAGTTAATTTAGGCCGGAAAACTAGACAAGCAATAACTACAACAAAATAAACAGAATGGTAAACTAGTAAACTTAATTATAGAAAAGCAATGGAACTTATAAAGCAGTAATTTTCCATCAAAACGTTCAAGTTCTCTAAGGTCATCTCTTGAAACAATGCAGTTAAAAATACCATACCAATGTCGTACTACAACATAAACAAAGACCTTATGTAAAACTTTTTTTTTTCTTGTTCTTCAGAAAATGCAAGTGTCTGCCCCAATAGAAAAAAGTAGACTTACAGATTTTAGCTATACCCATGTAGAGCTGCAGACCTGTGGTATCGCCTATAACTGGAATTAATAGAATAGAGATTGTGGTGCGTAGAGAGTGGAGGGAGGGGATGTGCTTACCTGAAGAGCTAAAATACGATCTTCTACCGTATCCTGAACAGTAAGCCGAGAAACAGTGACTGGTCGGGTCTGACCAATACGGTGAGCTCGATCAATAGCTTGGTCCTCAGCATATGGATTCCACCACAGATCAAGCAATATTACATGGCATGCTGCCACCATGTTCAGCCCAAGATTACCGGCCTTCAAGGACATCAGCATTACTCTCACCTAAATTATGACCATAAATACCATAATACCATTATGAATGAAAATATATCTTAACCACTGAATTGTTTTAGAACAGTGTAATGCATTGCAGTAAATGTACATAAATAGGTATAGGTATCTTGTAGCTGAGATGTATCAATGGTTTGATCTATAGTAGGCAAATATTAATAACTAATAGATCTGACCTCCCATAAAACTATAGCCAAGCAATCAGGTACCTTTCCAATCAGAACAGACCAAAACCTAAACCCAACACCTCGTACTTAAACTAGAGCCAAGTAAAAAATTTTCAAACTCGCCAGACTTCAAACTGTAGAATTATGGCACTGATATAAAACTGAACCCCAAATAAAGTTTGTAGGAACTAGGTATCTTCATTATACATGACTACATGGATCTAAAACCAGAGCTCAACCTAAATTTGAAGGGCTCTAGACATAAAGTTTACCCCACTAACCTAAACTAACCTATCTCTATATAACCAAGAGACAAATTGTATATAAACAAGCCGCCTTAAAGACCCATACCTGAACACGGCCTGACCTTAGATAGGCTAGACCAAATTTATTTGAGCAAGCCAGAACCATCAGAATATTTGTCTGAGTCCTTTCTAATCAGAATATACAGAACTTGAAACATACCACTGACAGCACGATTCTTTCTGTGCAGTCAAAACCAGAATAAAATGAAACAAGCATGAACAAAGATTGGGTAAAAAACCTCAGGATCAGTGTTGAAATCCTTGACAGCCCGGTCTCTAGCCACAAGCGTCATGGTACCATCAAGCCTCCTATATTGGATCATGTACTGGTTCAAGCTCAGCTCCAGCAAGTCAAGCATACTAGTCCATTGCGAAAAGACAATTGCCTTAAACGGCCCTGCATTGTCAGACTCCCCGCATACTTGTATTAGAACATCAACAGCTGCCTTTATTTTAGATGAGATGTAGCCACTGTTGCTGATAGAGGCTTGCTGCTCATCAGAAAAGGGGTCAGGGCTGGTGCTGCTACCAGAAGGGCCTGCTTTTCCTGAGACACAGGCCTTGAGTGTGGATTTGGAGAAGATTGAGTTAGTGCTCAGAGAGTCTCTACAGCCAGTGGAGGGGCAGGTGGTCTCATCTGAAGAGATACGCTCATGCACACATTGGTAGCAGAACACATGGCCGCACATAGTCACTACTGCATCCTCCGGTGGATCCTGAACAAAAAAGTAGCTTTCAGTTTCGTGTAGTCATAAGAAGGGTTTTTACTTTTTAATGAGTAATTTCAATGGATAGGGACATCACAAATCATATTGCCAAACTACATATTCAAGTCAGTGTACACATGCACTATTAAACTGACCCTTAAGCTGTGGAAGCACAAAAAATGGCCCCTAAATCAACCTGAATTAGCCAAAACTTGCCCCAAACCACCACCAACAAAGCAAAGAAAAGAACATCAAACAATATAGACAGGCTGGACAAAAGCCAATATATTAACCATTGCAGTGCTATATCCATTATGCAGCTGCATGTCAAGGCAACCTAAGTCTAATATACCTTCTTCGTGTGCAATGAGCTTGAAATATTTCATACAATCCAAGAAAAAAAGAGCGGAAACAGCAGAATGTGGATTTCTTACGCTGCAAATACCGCAAATTGCAGAGGAACCTTCCAGGCGATGGTACAAATTTACAATAAGGTCCCAAGGAAGCTGTCTTGCGATGTCAAAAGAATCACGGCCTGCTGTGTCAGACTGATAGCCCTGTGCCAGAAGCGGGTGGTCGCATGCTTGTCGGAGTCTCAGGAGTAACAGAAGGATATTGGCATAGTTTTGTTTCAAAGTACCAGCCGCAGCATATTCCTAAGTGACAATAAATTGATAAAAAAAGAATACTTCTTATTGCATGACTGACCTATTAAAGCCTAAATTTACAACATAAACACCAGTGAGATAAGACATCAGCTAAATTCTTCTACTAGGTTTACTTAGAAATACTGAAATCACCTTAACTATCATGTCCAGAAACAGTGAGGAACAAGGGAAAGCTTAAGTTTTATAACAGAGGTAGAATATGAATAACAGATTTCTCCTTTTCTTTTGATATGAAACATTCAGTTTATAAAAAAGAAATAGAGTAAATTTTCACCTTAAACTGTTGACGAGACCTCTCCTCTAGCCTGACATAGAAAGCCCGCTCCTCAGGTGAGAACTCCACCTTGTTTAGACCAATTGTTTTCGGTGGTAAATTAATGATTGGTTGTCCATTGATCAGGGTGTCTACATCAAACAGACAATACAACTAGTCAGGTGAAGCATAGGTGCCAGTATTTCTACCAAGACAGCCTCCATTCAAAAATTTGAGGCACATCTCACTAAGTCCTTGCCAATTCCATGTAAATTGTTCCTAATAAAAATGAAACCCTAGAATAAGAAGAAACAAAAACCAACCAGAGTAACAGGCTAGCCAGTTCAAACCTGAACAAAAAACTGACACAGTTTTTAAAAAGATGATGAAAAAAACCCACCAGCCATACACATCTCACTCTCAAGTAGATGTGACCTAAAACTAACCAAACTTCCTAACTCCTAACAGAGCCGGACCAAACCAACCCAACTAGAATCTATCTATAATTCATTCTTACTTCAAAGGAACTAAAACTCCAAGCCAGCTGGTTTGGAAAATTAAAGCTAAAACCACAAATAACCAAAAATATCAAGCTTGAGGATAGCTGATCTAGAACCAGTACAAGTCTCATATCTGCAAATTTTGCTTTTGTACTAGTGTACAACAAGATTAAAAATAATATTCTTTTGCAGGGTTTTTTATTTCTTATCTACTTCTGCTTATTTAGGGTTCTCACCTCACTCATAATAAAAGAAGAAAGAGTTGCTTACCTTTTGTACGACGAAGTAGCAAAGTTTTCAACACAGCCTGGAGCTTTTTATACCCATTACTTGAGTCACGGGAAATCAGGTGCTTTATACTAGAGCAAAACTTAGAGTAATTCGAATAAGGCTCGTACTTCAAGAACCGAAAGTAACTATAGAGATCATCTATGGAATTCTGTATAGGCGTGCCAGACAAACACCAACGTCGCTTGGCCCGCAAACCAGAGCAGGCACGAGCAACAAGAGTCCTATGATTTTTTATACTCTGTGCCTCATCAAGCACCACTCTGAACCACCTCACCCTAGCAAGTGGGCCTGCATCAAGAGAATCCAAATCACTATCCTTTACCTTCTTCCCCTTCTTTTTCTTGTTGGCTGCTGGCAATTTTCGCTTTTTACTGTTTCCAGCAAACTCAGGGGAAACCCCATGTCTCTCCAGATTTTTCTGCTCTGCATCCTCATCATTGGTGGCATCTTTTGGGTTTTGTTTGGGCACCTCATTGGTCACAATGGTGTATGTCGTGACCACCACATCATACCTTGTGAGCTCTTCAGGGTTCCGGGTTCGGGTCCCACCATGGTATACAAGGACCGAGAGTTTTCCAGCTTCAGTGACCTTGTCTGTGAGTTCATTAGCCCACTGCTTGAGCACACTAGCTGGGCAGACGACCAGGGTGCCAGCTGGGGGGCGCACATTGCTGGACCCACCTTGTGAGGTGGATGCCTGGCGAGAAGGTGGACCATCAGGCTCAAGGGGATCTACAGGTCCATTGTTATCGGATTTAGTGCCTGGTTCAGTGAATTCATCTTCATCAAGGTTAAAGGCTTCAGAAATCGGCTCAGATTTCTTCTGGTTGGAGGAGGTGTACCTGACTTGTTCTTCCATTTGTTTTTCTATAAGGGCAATTGTAGAAACTGTCTTTCCAAGGCCCTGGTATGAAGATCAAGCAAATGTTAATCAGATTTAAGCTTACGTTGAGCATTTTTTTCATTTACCTTTTCTTGTAAATCAGTATCCATTTTTCCTAGTAATGTGTTAATGTATACTCAATTGGATACCTCAACGCTGGGAAGAGATACTATTACAAGAGAGAGGTTCTGTACTAGCCTTAATTGCAGGAAAAGAGGGAAGAAGTGGAATGCAATATATCTCAAAAGGATACCAATATTTTTTGTTTGTATTTGTGTCTGTTACCAGTATAGTTCTCGTGTTAAAGATTCTATTGGGGACAATATGTTAGGGATGGTTATCTTTTTCTTCTCTTATTACTGGGTTTTGTGTTTTGTAGTAATTGTAGGGATTCTATTAGAAAGACATTCAGATAGTAGTTGATTTTGGCATAGGCGATTCTGTTAGTAAAGACAGAGAGAGTAGTTAATTAGGCTGAAAAGTAAGAGATCTGTAATTTTGTTTCTATAATAGACCATCCTGCTGGCTTTTTTCAAATAAAATTTTCCATTTTCCCCTTCTGAAATATGGGGTGCAAAATTAATGTTTCAGCCTAAGAAAAAATACGAACTTGATCATCTGCAAGTATTCCTCCAGCACAATGCGTGCTCTGCTCCTTTTGAACCATCCAGGCTAGTGCTATTTTCTAAAATTTAAAACAAAATACAAAATATAATTATCAATTCTACTGTTACTGTTACAGTTAAAAATAAAAGTTGTGTCTGAGGAGTACCTGGTGTTTGAGAAGAGGAACCGAGAGGATACCCTCCACCAAATCCTCTTCTAATTTTGGTTGGCTCAGATTCTGCAAGGAAATTCAAAAAACAAGACAATAAAAAATGAAGGTGTTTTGTTTATTACTTATTTATTTATTTATTTTGCAACATCTGGTTTGAGTTAAATGTACCTGCAACGCTTCCTGGTATATGACGCTCTCATCCAAATCAGCACCACGCCTCTCATCAAAGGTCGATACACTCGGCAGATCTACCCCATCAGGAATGCCTCTGAAGCCCATTGAAGGAGGGAGAACCCTAACTGAATTAGGGGTTGTGGTTCTGTTCCCAATTATCTGTACATCATCTGTAATAAAATTTGAAAAATCAATACTATTTACTGTTAAATATATGCTGACAACAGAAAGGAAAGATTTCAAGTACTCATAACTGTATGCAGACTGGTACTTCACTAGGCAATTAAAATAACACTCCGCCACACACCATTTACACCACAATCAGACTTTAACTGTTGTCACCACTATCAAACTTTAACCAACTTGCGATCAAAATTACAATAGCACCCCTGCAGTAGAACCATACTGGTATGTACCCAACTATACTAGCCATGAAAAGTACCCAGTTATAACAATCCCACGCAATATTTTATCACTACTAAACAAGGCATCACAATATAACAGACCAATGAATAATCGCACCTTCATAATAGCTGGCAGCGGGCTTAGAATGACTAGTAATGAATGGCCTCGGCAGAATCGGCCGACCAGTAGGAAGTCTCGCAATGCTGTCAGCCATGGTGGTGCCAACACCATTACTGAACCTTACATTGCCAATTCCTACAGGACTGACGTGCTTCCCCTTATTAATACCAATTAGAGAAGATGGGAGAACCCTAGTACCAGGCCCACCATGTCCATGGTACAAGGGACTAGGGTTAGCATCTGGCTTTCTTGCAGAAGAATAAGTTGAAGAGGAAGAAGACAAAGCACCATTTCCATGGCCATTTGTAAAGCTTGAGGGGAGAATTCTGTGCTTATTAGAAGGTTGTCCTACGTGAGAGGCCTGACTGGCTGCCCACAATGCATCACTCTGAGGTGCTGATTCTACGAACCCAATTTGAAGATCATCATCACTGTCCTCTGACGAGGAATCAATATCTATGTAGTTGCTCATCCCACAATTTGAAAGCAATTGTGTGGAGTTACAACAGGTTTACCATTCACACAGCTTAGGTTTGACTTGATTGTATGCTTAGTGATGAGGTATGATTGTCAACTGTCAAGTAACGAAACCTACAATGAGCTATACAAGCGATGCCCTAGTTTGCATGAAAAAATCAACAACACAAGTCATTCTAAGGGTGTTACAACAAACACAGTCTTTTGAAGGGCTAATGGAAAAGTAAAAAGAAAAGTTTAAATTCTAATTTCAAGAAATCAGAGCATGAAACCAATATAGTTTGCATGAAAAAAAAAAAAATAGTTAAGTTTACTAACTCAATAGCATTGCACATATTCCAAGAGATAATAAAACCAACATAGAATCTTACCTACATTTTTTTTTGGAGTCCCATTAATCAAAATCCTAAACAGAACAACTATGCACATCCGCAAACCAAACTCAATTCATAGTTAGGGTTTTTCAGTTCCCTCTTCCAAATCATGAGGAAATCACTAAAAGAATATAACATAGAAATTTTAATATTAATACTAAAACGAATAAAAGAGTATAACAAAATCAACTCCAAAATACCACACAGATTAAGAAATTACTACTGAACACAGAGGCAATCAGTCCCAACTCCCGAATATAAACACGTGTACTTGAATACTGCAACTGAGTTCAGCTTAAACCAACTATATTATATACAAAATTAATCCTCACAAAATGAGAGCTTCAAATTTAATTTCGCTTTCTCCAGAAAAAAAAAAAAAATTCGGAAATCTACTCTAGATCGAGAAGAAGACTTGCCTCATTGCCTCATGAGATCGTAAGGGTTTCGGTGGGAGATGAGTTGAGAGGGTTAGACCGCACGGCGAAGAGGTGAGATCGCCAGAGAGGATTTAAGGGAGAGCGGGGTTAGGGTTCCGAATGTACGAGGAGTCCAGGAGTCGGGGTCGGAAGTTTTGCGTCGGAATTAATCGAATAAACCCAAAAAACCGCTGGAAAATCGCCGGTTTCGTTGGCCGGTTTGGTGGTTTAATTATAGCCGGTCTTAAATAGGAACACCGGTATGGTATAATTGTAGGGAAGGGAATCATATCCTCTGCAGTGCAGACGTACTGTCCGATCAATGTCCGATCAATGCTCTGTGATTAATACCAGATTGATAGGTCTGAAAAAACTTAACTGTCAAGATTAGATCAGACGGTTTGTGAGAAACCACTGCACTGGAGTGTACTGCAAAGGATACAGATCCGGTATGGTAGGGAATCACATCCTTTGCAAGGTCAGTGGAGTGTCAACTTTTGATCTGAACTGTCTGATTAATGATAAATGTCCCGTAAATAATACCAGATTGATAGGCCTGAAAAAATAACCATCGAAATTAGATCGTACGGTTCAGATCGAAGTTCAGCACTCTGCAAAAGGACAGAGGATACGTTGCCCGGGGTCATTGGTCGTCTTCATTCGGAGATAATTCTGTTGAAATTTTTGAAAAAAAAAATTAACATCTTATAATCTTATAACTAGTTTAATGTCACACCCTGACTTCTGGGGTGCTGCCACGAGAGCAATAGATTGATCTCGTAAGGCGTCAGAAATACAGAGAAATTTTTTTCTTAATTACATTATTTCATTTTCTTGATTTTGGCCAAGAAACCACACAACATAACAGATAACAATCCCGAATTTTACATATAACACAAAAGCTTACAGAGTTTATTACAAACCAGCAAACATACAAACCACTTAGGCTTATTCCAATATCTACATTACCTAAGTTTGGCCTATTTACAAACTATCATACATATGTTACAGGGTGGAACCAACCACTACCCATCTGACACCTCCCGACCTACCAGAATACTACTACAACTAACTCTATGCAAACAACAACACACACAAACTCAAAACACCAGACATCACCACACAGTACTCCCCACTCCGACTCCACACAGGCTAGCGTTTAGACCGCTTCCGCTTCCGCGGAGTCAGATGCTGGTTCTGGTTTGACCTCCATGCCATTTGGTGGACTCGGCGGAGGTATCTCAAGATACAAATATGCCAGAATTTCGGGAAGTTCATCTAGTAACAGTACCAAAGTAGCATTGCAGTTTAAGCTAGGAATATGAACCGCTAACTGTATGTACGAACACTCAATAGTAGCTATAGACTGTCTCCTAACACCGTTTCTAGGCTCCTGGAACCCCCAACCATCGAGGAAATACATGCAAAACAGAAAATACGGATGAGAATAAATCTCAGTGCGGGTTTTAGTTCCAGTACGCGGGTTCTTTACATGAACCAGGTAACGGAATTTAACCCATAAACCATTTCAATTATTGTAACAGAGTTTAATTAATACCGTCGGCACCAGCCGCAGAGGTCCTATGACAGGCATACTACAACATGATACATGCACAGAATTCAATTAAGCATAACTCTTCAGAATACAGAATTATTTATTTCATTTGTACACACTCAAGTTCTTAAAGGCCTTGACAGAACATAATCAGAAAGAACTCTTCCCATTACTGATGGTTCAACCATACAGTTACAGAACAGAGGGAATGTCCAGTAATTAAAGCGCTAATAATTCTGGCCGGGTAGGTGGCCAAACCTGACTCCGGAGAGTGATACAGTTCAGAGTATTGTTATGCTTATACAGACTGGATATGAATGGTCCGATTTAATTCAGAGTCTGATTCTTCTATCGCAAAAGAAGATTATGCAGATCAGTCAGTTTACGGAAACCATTCCAGTCACTTTATTAAGTCTGATCATTTGCAAGTATCAGTCAAAACGATATGTCAGACTTATCTTATCTGAGTAGTCAAACGGACAGTTTGGTTCAACATGCAGTTGTGTTTATTTAGGGTTTCTATATTCTAATATGCATTTATTGGATGCATTCACCAACATGAGATGCACTAATTTAAAAATACTGATAACCGTGCTCTAATAAAGATTCCGCGTATCCGCACCTTCACTTGATCAGTAGGTTGGCCCAGCCTCAGTGTCCGCTCCTGTTCACATAATATAGATCAAGTACCGTTAACATTTGTTTAACGGGCCTCTTAAATCTGGTTTGGGTGAACCGTCACTAAGTCCGTTTAATTATCTAAAGTAACTAGATTGTCTTGGTTCCAAGTCCCTTATTTACAGTTGTAAATTAATTAATTCCTAATTTAATTACTTGACCAAACGTCAGAATTTATGTTTAACTGTATGTTTTAATATCGAGAATCATTTTCAGACATTCAGAAATCATCAGAATTTATCAGACAGAATTAGAAAACAGTTAAACTCAGATAAACTCATAAAATATAAATAAAAAATCAGAAGGTTTGTTTTCATTTTGCGGGATCAGAAAGTCTGGTTTGATTGCCAACGTATATGTTCTAGTATATTTTTCAGACTCATTATCATCATCTCCCAAAGCCAACCATCGAAAGTCAGACTAAGTACATTGTTAAACAAGTTGTTTAGCCTAACTAATTATCAAGCTCAACAGAATTTACTAAGCTCTATCTAAATCCGAAAGCTTAGGTATTTAATTAGCCAACTCGAATATTAAGCATTAATTAATCCGAAAGCTTAATTAAAATCTCAATTAGTTTAATTAATCAAAAGATTAATTAATTCAGAAAGCCCAAAATTTAATCTCAACCCAACAGAATTAAAGCCCAGCTTGCGTCGGCCCAACAGAGCCTAATAGAAAATCGAGCACAGCCCAACATAAATTAAAGCACAGCCCAAAATTACAAGCACATATCAGGCCCAGCAGAGAACAACCCAACAGAGAGCAAGCCCAACAGGGAACAAGCCCAACAGAGAACAAGCCCAAGCACAACCAGCGATCAGCCAAAACCCAACGGGTCAAACCCAGTCAACCTGACCCAGTTGACTGGGTCGAATCCATAACGGGTCCGACAAAAATCCAATCGGATCCCAAATCCACAACCAATAATCAAAACCAACCCGATCCAATAATCCATCCGTCATTTTTCAATAAAACCCACAAAAATTATCAAACACTTGCCATGTTACAATTAAGTCCTCCAAATTTTACAAAAAGGTCCTCAGAACTTATTTTTCTTCACAAATCAGTCCAAAAATCGCAACAGAACCCAAAACAGAGCCAGAATCCATACCAGTAACTGGTACACTCAACCAAAATCAATCATATCTCTCCAAAATCACATCATATGCATCCTATACATGATTTCAAATCACAAAACATGATTTCCTCAACAAACATGCCTAAAATACCCTTCATTTCATCAAGTAAAACCATTTTTCATGCATCAAAATGCAATATGCCCCAAATTCAGTTTTTTTCAACATCTCAAACAACTTGTACCACTGTTTTCAAGTACCAAAATCCATTTTTATGCAATTTCCAAAGCCAACAGCTACCAGCAATGCAACCAGAAAGCCCAAACAGCCAACAACAATGCACTCATGCATTTAAATCATGCTTTCAAACATTTCTTTCAACACTAATAACAATTTCCAAGCATCAATCTTTCCAATCCACAAGTATACACCTAATTATGCAAAAATCTGAGTTATGCATAACTTTGAAAATTATGTCATATGCATAAAATTAATGGTAATATGCATTTTAATTATTTATCAATGCAATTGCACAAATAACTCCTCTAAAATCCAGATCAACACCCATAGCATCTCAGACTCAACAATAACCACAAGCACAAGCACAAAATCATCTCAGACCCAACAGTAACCACAAGCACAAGCACAAAATCATCTCAGACCCAACAGTAAGCACAACCACAGGCTCAAAATCAGACACCAACATCATCTCAGACCCAACAGCAAGCACAGGCATAAGCACAAGAGTGCTTTACCAAAATTACCCTTCTAAAAGTTATACTAATCTACAATTAGCATCAAACACAGATAATCTACTCATTACGACAGTTATTACACTACAATTAGCCAGCATAACCACATAATCATATAATCGAAAGAATCAAGAGGGTCAATATACCTATCTCGTGGGATTTGACAAATCGCCTCAAGAATTCCAGCACAACCAAAGCTAGAATCAGTGTCAAACTGATCAACAACAAACTCAAGTCCATTCACCTAGCCTCACAGCAATAATCATAGATTAGCACTAAATACTCAACAATCAACCAAAAAGATATACGAATTAGGAAGAAAGAACCATACCACCTTCAATGCCGCCTCACTTCCCTCTTCTTCTTCTTCCCCAAATTTTAATCCGAAACCCTAACTCAGCCCTTTAAAGAATCACTTACCTTGACAGATGGACAGAAGAAGACAGGGAAGGAGATGCATGGAGGTGTGCATGGAACCCACGTAACCCCTTCCTCTTTACTCCTCTGACAGTCGCCATCGGAGAACGAGAGAGGGAAACAACTACTCGTGCCATCAGAGAAGGTAAGGAGGAGGTGGCCACTGCTTAGAGGTCGACTCGAAGGTCGCCTCCCTCTCAGCCAATCATCGAGCGACACAGAGAGAAGAGGGGCCTGGCGCTCTGATCGAGCGGAGAAAACAAGAAGAAGAGAAGAGGCCAAGTCGGAAAAGAGAAGAGAAGAGAGGGGAGAGAGAGACATGTGTCTCTCTCTCTCTTCTTTTTTTTTTCATTTGTTTTTATTAAAACCGATCCAGATTTTCTGTGGCAGAGATTATGTGGCCAATTGTGTAGCAATCAACTGATTATTAATTTAATAAATCAATTAATATATCAATTAGTCAAAATTGGACCGTTCCAGAAGTCAGATAGCTATGGCAATCAGTCAGAAAAATCATACAGATTTAATTGAACATTTTAATGTTCTCAGAACAGAGTTTCCCTCAAAATTTACTATTTAATTTATTTTATTTCTTGATCATACGATATAAATAATTCCTAGAATTATTAATTAAACAGATTGGGACTTGGTTTACCAACTAACAATCGCTATTGTTACATTTAACGTCGGGATAGAAAATTCTTTTATTAATTTCAATGATATTTCAAAATAAGAAGCTCGTATTTTCACATTTTTGTGAAAAATTTGGTGTTAATATGATACTAGAGCAAGAGGAGCAAAATGAATGGATTTTATTAACTATAGCATATTAATTCTAATACATTCATATTTATAGGCTTTTGATCGACAAAACATTAAATTTTACAAAAATTATATAAAAAAATATCGCTTGTTAAATTGAATAAGATAAACGGTTCGAATTTAAAATTTGAATTTCTAATTTTAAAATTATTTATGAAATAGTGAACTTATGATTTTGTGTATCGGAACTCTACTCATTTTTTTTTCCTTTTATTTATATCGGGTGGGCTCACTCTTGCCAATTCTCCGAGAGAGTCCAACGGGGCCGAATTTAAAATAGGATGAAATTAAATTAATGTCTGATCCACGGATTTTTGTTAACATTAAATATAAATATATGAACCCTTTTAATTTTAAAGATAAATTATATTGATTATAAGATTTAAAACTAAAGATCCGACTACGGGGTTCAAAAGTCGGAAGTAAGAAATTGCGAACTTCGGGGTTTAAGGGCGAGGACAATATTTTTAAATTGAGCACAATATTTTTAATAAGAGACACTATTATAGCGCTCTTATTAAAGAAAATAAAAATGCTGTGCTCAATTTAAAATTCATGAGATAAATATTTCTCTTATTAAAAAAAATCTACACGAAATGCTGAGCTAGCAATTTCTTTTTAACAATTAAAAAAAAAGCAATTTCTTTTTAAATTTTTTCCCCTTAACCCACTCCAATCTCGAGTTTATCCAGAAAAGTATTTTTTTTTAATTTTGCAATTTAGTTCTTAAAAAGAAGTCCAGAGGAACTCGGTTCCAACTAAGTGAGTTGCCTCGGTTGAATTAGAATTTGCTCCCATTCAAAGCAATTTGCTCTTTTAATAAAGAGCCTTAAAATATTCTTTTTCCCCTGCATAATGCCACACAAACAATCAATGTTAAAAGAACATACTTATTATTTGAGAGCAAATCGGAAGATTATCTTTTCTGATTAAAAGGCAGCTAACAGTATATAGCCTTAAATCAGGATACTAAACAGGTCTCATTGGTTGTGAACTTCCTATCATTTTAGAATAAATTTCTAACGTCGCGTCATTACATATCTGGTTCTTGTCAATTTTCACATGATACTGTCAAATATCAAATTAGTCAGGTATCTTAACCCAGAAAGATTGGGTTGCCATCCTGAACAATTTTTTTTTAATCAGGGATGAGCACATCAGGTCATCTATCCATTCAAGTTTAGTTTTAAGTTTGAATTTGATTATAAGTTTGTAGCTTTTAGGACTTGTCAAGTTATGGTTGCTCTGGACCAGGCTTGAGCTGGTAACAAATTGATTTGGGTTTAAACGAGGATTGTTTTGAAATAATCAGGTTGGCTTTAAATTAGGGAAGAATAGGATTTTGCAAGGTCAAAACTCAAACCAAGTAATTACCCTTAAGTTTGGAGTCGCTGCACAAGGTGTACAAAATCACCCTTGGGTGCAGCTGTATACAGCATATATTAACTAATAGAACGAAAGAAGAAATCACATTTGTTGAAAACATATATACATATAGCTCGATGGATCCAGCGCGAAAAAAACAATATCTCTACTACTTATAAATGCATCTAGAGAAAGATCTATCTAAACTATTTATAAATGCACGATTAAAACAAAGGTCTATCCCAATTTTGAAACGAAGGTATATTAAACTTGTTAACAATATGCCATATGGACCATAGATTTTGTATGATCTGATCTAATTAGTGGTCTGGATTTGCTAACGATTTAAAAGGTTTAAACTTTTGGCATAGAGTTTTGTTAACAATTAGCTATTTATTTAAAAGAAAAACTAAATTAATGATTTTGCCATATATTTATTGCATAACAAATAAAATTTTATATGAAACAAATATATTATCAATATTTTATTTTATATGAAACAATAGGTCAAGTTAATGACCATCGACGACAAATCTTAACTTTTGAGACCAATCTATTTTATGATTGATGAGCATACATATATTCAAAACATGTAGGACTTTTACATCCTAATCCTAAGAATAATAAAGCTCGATTATTATTTAATGGCTTGTAAACTTTCTTTTTATTTAATGAAATCTTGTAGGTGTGGCAGACGCCACCCTACCTCCACAAAAAAAAAAGCTCGATTATTACAATTTTATGTCATCAACTAATTAAAATCATAAAAAGCATTTTTAAACAATTCCATAGTCTCTTCATCAAGCTCAATAGCAACTGATATACCTTTATCCTTTCCTGGATTGTTTATCAAGACAGCAATACCATAATGACCCTCTGCCCTGCTCACAAATGCTGGTTTTCCATACCTAAAATCTGCATCATAACACGGCATGCCAAGCCAACTTGTTACCAAAATGTCTGATTCCGTCATTGTCATCGAATTCATAACACTATCTCTGTCTGTCACTTCCAAATAATCAATATATGCTCTGATAAATGCATCATCGACTTGACCTATTGCTTCCCTGATCCTTTCGGGTATGAATCCAATAACCTCTGAAACCCTAGCAGTGGCCTCTCCGCTGGTGCAACCAGGGACGGAGCCAGAAAAAAATTAAGCATGGGCACAAAACTGGATTAGGAAGAAATAGAAGGAAATTAAAGGTCCAAACCAGGCACAATAAAAAAATTAGCCCAGGCACAACACTAAAAATACATAACAGGGCTTTAAATTTAGGGAACAAGCCCCAGGCAAGTGCCTAGGCTTGCCCATACTTGGCTCCGTCACTGGGTGCAACCATTGCCGAAAAAGTACTCAGGTAATGGAGGTGATATTCGAGAACGAATTCCAATTGAGAATATGAGACGGGACTCCTTGTCATGTGCGAGGCCTCTAGCCACACAAAAGACTTTCCAGATGTGAGCAGAAACTGCTTGGAAAGTGGAGATGGCAACAGAATCTGTACTTTTATTGGAGGAGCGTTGGCTTTTTAAGCAATTAATTTGGCACTGTGAGAGCATCATAATTGTGGAGACGAAGGGAGGGGAGATTTTTTTACTAGTGTGACCCAAACTTTCACTCTTGGTATGTGCAGCACATGCTTGGCTCTTTGAAGTACTAAGAGGTGGGGATCGGGCTCTGAGAAGGGTATGATCGATGGAAGGAGCAGGAACAATAGATGAATTGCCTCTAGCAATGTTTGCCAGAGCTTGCATGAAGTAGAAGTCGCTATGTGCATCAACAACCATGTGGTTGAAGGCAAGTCCAAGGACCACGCTGCCGCATGAGAGATATGTCATCTGCATTAAAAATTGACTTCACAAATTAGTTATTAGTTAACATCAAAACAGATAATGCTTCAAAGTAAAATACCTTGATTACAGAGTTTATTCAATAAAATTTTCAACATTTCTTCCCAAATATTTTTATTTTGAGAATAAACTCATCAATTACAAGAAAGGAGAATAATTGTATCAATCAAAATGAGAACTGACCTTGAGCATTAGTAGTGGCAGCATAGGAACTGCACAGTCTGAGTCTACAACTGGCACAAACAATTTTTTGTTCTCACTCGATGGTTTAAAATCATTAAAGTGATGACGAGTAAGCTTTGACTGAGCCACAACAAAAAGAGCGCCTTCTCCATTGCAGTTTATCTCAAGTCGGCCATCTCCACCAGTCCCAAAGCGACCAGCTAGGGGATAGAAAGGTACCAACGTTGTGGCTAGAGCCTTCTCAATAGTTGTCACTGAGAAAAATTCTTCAGCATCAGCATTGCACTTCCCTTCAGGGGGTATGTATAGATATATGATTGGAGTGTAATAATCTGGCGGCATAACTATATCTAAATTGGAGAGCCATAGACGCTGCTTTGGGGTCTCCTCGCTTGGAGCAACAAAGCTAGAATGTATAGTTTCCACCATTTTCTTGTCTCCGCTACTCTCCATTTCTCCTCCAAAATATATGATTACTCTTCCTACGAAATAGATAGAAATTGTTAAAAAAAAAAAGGAATTGCTTGCTTGCTTCATTGAAAAGTTGTAACTGATGGCCATTAGTATGGTTGTATTGAGTAAAATGACAGTAGGATTATAAAACCAATACTGGTCCATTGAATTAATTATTAATTAATTAATTAATGCACCTTTTGAATATTGGAATAGACTAGGCATATCTTTGTCACCATGACTTAGTAGATTTGTTAATAATCAGAAATCGATAAAAAATTATTTACCTTAATACTGCATCACTATTGGTTCTGAATAATATATATATATATATATATAAAAGTTTTGCTATGGTGAGTTGCAACTCACGAAAGCGTCCGTGAGTCGCGATCAAAATTCATAAATCTCGTTTAAAATGTCCGATCCAAACCGTCCAATATGATGTCCTTGTTGAAATCTCCATGGAGACCAAATTTTATATTTTTTCGAAATTTTTAAGTATTTTATTGAAATTTTTGAAAATCGTTAATCTAATTAGTGCTGAACTGTTCAAAAACGACAGTTTTTAAAAATCTGAAAAAAATACTTAAGAATTTCGAAAAAATATAAAATTTGATATTCATGGAAATTTCAACAAGGAGATCATATTGGACAGTTTGGATCGAACATTTTGAACTAGATTTACGAGTTTTGATCGCGACTCACGAACGCTTTGGTGAGTTGCAACTCACCATAGCAAAACTCTCTCTCTCTCTCTCTCTCTCTCTCTCTCTCTATATATATATATATATATATATATATATATATATATATATATATATGACTGATCCAAACCATCCAATATGATCTCACTATTGAAATCTCCATGCAGACCAAATTTTATATTTTTTCAAAATTCTTAAGTATTTTTTTTGGATTTTTAAAACTGTTATTTTTTAATGGTTCAGAACTAATTATATTAACGATTTTCTAAAATTTCAAAAAAATACTTACATTGGTATGCATGAAGATTTTAACAAGGATATTATATTGGATGGTTTAGATCGATCATTTTAAACTAGATTTATGAGTTTTGATCACAACTCACGAACACTTTGGTGAGTTGCAACTAACCATAACAAAACTCTCTCTATATACATATATATATATATATGCATATAATTGCTTCATAAAGAGTGTAAGAAACATAAAAGCTGCCGTTCCATTTTTAATAACGTTGTGTAATTTTTGTCTTAATATTCCAATCAGGGTAAGAAATGCCAAATTGCCAACTGATATTTTGGAAATAAACATTTTGTTATGGTGGTTTCATTGCATTAATCATACAAATGCAAAAGGCAATTTCCTCTCAGTTTCAATCACATATCACAATTTCAATTTCAATCACAGTTTACAATTTTTGGGGCCGTTTGGATGGTTAGGAATAAGGAAGAAAATAGATCTTTCGGAAAGAAAAAATGAAGAGTGTTATTCTGGAAAGAAGGTGGTAAGAGTGTTATGCCGGAAAGAAGAAATGTTGTTTGGATAGATGGTTAGTAATAATGAAGAAAATTTGTTTGGATGGTGGGAAGAGTGTTATTTCGGAAAGAAAAAAATATTGTTTGGATGAATTTTTATTCCGAAAGAGAACTTATTCCTCTCTATCCAAACGGCTCTAGTAATAATTCATCCTCATTACCAAGCCACATATCATGACCATTAATCTTTTAGCCCTACCCCGTTACGAACGAACTCATTAGGGTGTATCATTGATGCACATGAACATTCTCAAGGTGATGATTTCTTGATACTATTAATTATTACTTATCTTTAACAAATTCATTTTCATGCTCAATTCGAATTTAAATCAATTTCATGCTTCAAATAATCATGAAAGTTTGTTGTCTTTTGAGGGCACAAGACAAAATAATTTCCAATATAAATATGAAAAATATACAATAAAATAAAGAAAGTACAAACGACTAGAATATCATTTAATTAACAAAGCCTAAAAAATCCACACCTTAATTGAATTCAAGATAAAAAACTTGACAGAAATTTGATAGTTCTTCTAGTCACTTTGTTGTCTGTCTCGTTCCTACTAGCTATTCTTTACAACAGGGGATAAATAAAGCTACCTAGAGAGGTTGTGCCTTCATGGCCAACTAAGAGGATGGGATGAGGTGGGTAGCTGGCTGCCTTTGGTGGCCAACGGCTTTAGTTGGGAATTGGGATAGAGAGAGAGAGCGCTAATGCTCTTACGTCTCTGGTTATGTGAAAATGATGCAGCGGTGCCTACTTTTTATAGTACCAAAGTGCATATTTTTCATAAATACAAAATATCATGTCATAAATGAGAGATATCAATTAGCATTTAAATGCTGGCTTGGACGGTAAGCAACTCGGCAAAGAAGGAAGGCGCAAGTGATCGATGGGTGCATGTCACATGCCAGGGGTTACAGATATTTGATTGGCTGGACCAAAATTGATATAGATTCATTTGTCAATGGATAGTTTTAATTGCAAATATTGTGTCCAGGTGTCGCTGATTTTAGTACGTATCAGTAATCACTAATTACCAAAAGATATCAATCATGATATAATCACGTTTCACTTTCCTTGTCATTCACATCTAATAACGACAAGAGTAAAAGAAAGTATTCATGACACAAGAAATTATTTGGTGGGGAAATTAATTAATTTGGAAATTCTTTGGAACCAAGAAAAAAGGATTATGGAGAATCCCATGCGCAATGACAGTCGGGGGTTCGACCATGAGATGCACTTCTTTGCGGGTCACGTGTACATGTGCACATAGGTCTACACATGCAACTATATATGCAAGAAAATGCATTATTCTATCCACAGGATCCCACGTTAACTATCAAATTAATCTTTCATTTATCAAACAAATTAAATACTGAATCTTTTATGAGATCTGAAATTCTTGGAGGAAAAGTAACAAGCCAAAAGAGGAAGGTCATAAACTTTTGTAGCCAAGATATGGAACTCTTATATGGAAACATAATTTAAAAGAAATCAAGAGTACACGTCATATGTGGATCCAATATAGGTGCAACCAATATAAATTCAAGCACCAAAACATGGAATAAAAATAATTATAATAAGACTAATATGGTTTAATTTGTTTTGGACGCATAAAGATTAATCAAAAAGTTGAGCGGTTCAAGAAAATATTGATAAATAACAAGGTGACCATGTATAACATTAAAAGTTAAAGTTAATTGGCCTCGTTTGGATGGAAGGAATAGGGATGGGAATAGGATGGGCATAAGAGTTAAGCATAACGGTAGGAAGAGTGGAAAGAATTATGTCGGGCATAAGAAATGTTGTTTGAATGGTAAGTTAGGAATAAGGTTATTGGGAAATGTGAAAAGTAAAAGATGTGTTATTGGGAAGAGTGTTATGTAGGAAGAGTGGGAATTGTTATGCGGGGCATAAGAAATGTTGTTTGGATCGATTTTTTGTTAGGAATAAGGATTTATGCCGGAAAAAAGCTATTCTCACCCTATGCCAACCCATCCAAACGAGCCCAATAGGAACAATTATATGCGCATGTAAGAAAATATAATATTTACATACTAATTTTCGTATTATACAAGTATAATATTTCTAATATATGTATTAAAGTAACAAAATGTTACAAGACTAGACATATCTTTGTCACCATGACTTGGTAGATTTGTTAAGCAGGAGACATATGATAGACGTTAAAATATTTAAATCATTATAATATTTCAGAAATTGACTAAAGGATCATGTATTTCCATATAAATCAGAAATCATAAATAAAAACTCACAACTTTGAAGGGCAGACATGGGGTTATGCGGAAATTCTGACCTTCTTCAATTTTCCTTAGTCGAAATTGATGGCAAAAATTATGGCGTTTTCACTCTTTTCTGCCTATTTTAATTTTTTGGGCGAAAATTAAGCAAAAGGTGATTCTTAATGGCCGGAAAATAAGATATTAAATAGACTAAGGCAATTGAAGGGATCTTAATTTCAATGAATCTGGTCCATTAGATTTTCCATCAAAATCCAATGCACCCTTTAATTAAATATGCTAAATGAACTTGGTTTATATTTAATAGTATAAGCCACATTAAATTAAATACAATTAATAATAATATTAATTATAACATTCTCCCACTTGGCCTATAAAGTATCATAATAAAACACAAATTCAGAATTGCCAATAAAAACTTAAACCTTGTTCAGTTAGAAATACCAAACTAAACTAATATAATCAAAATAACTATTATTGTTATTTGATCCCTATTAATTATAGAAGTGATATTCTTTCCAACAAATGGTTAATTAAATTCATTCAATCCACATAAATATATTTGCTTATATTAATAACAATAATGCGCAACATAAAAATAAGCAAACATTATAACATTGAAAGTCAATACATAAATGAAGTTTCAATACAATTACATAACTTAATTAATACATTATTATATTGTTCATTACAACATCACAAGTCACTAACCAAACCCATGCCGGTTACATGCTCTTTGAAAAGAGTTGGTGGTAGTGCCTTTGTTAAAGAATCAGCTAACATAGCTCTTGTATTGATGTGTTGTATGACAATAATATTATCCTTGACTTTCTTTCTAATAACAAGATATTTGATGTCGATCCACTTAGTAGCACCGCTGGACTTGTTGTTTTTCGAAAAGAAAACAACAACCTCATTATCACAAAATATCGTGATTGGTCTTGCAATACTCTCAATCACTTGAAGTTCAGATATGAAATTCTTCAACCAAATTGCCTGACCAGTAGCTTCAAAACACGCTATAAATTCTGCATGCATAGTGGAAGATCATCTTGTCATTCATGGCTTCTAGCCACTGAGATGATTTATCACTCTTCATGACATCCTTGAAGGAAATATGATAATCTCTATGACCTATATCGCCACCTTCTTCTGTAAGGTATACAACATAATCATCAGGTATTGTAGATTTTCGCTCCCTTTGCGACTTGCTCAAAAGCTCTTTGTGGCAGCAAAGGTACTTCTTCATTGTTAAAAGAACCTGATATTAATGTTAAAAGAACATACTTATTATTTGAGAGAAAATTGGATGATTATATGTTCTGATTAAAGGGCAACTAATAGTATATAGCCTTAAATTAAGTTACTAAAAAGGTCTGGGTTGTGAACTTACTGTCATTTCAAAATAAATTCCTAATGTCACGTCATTACATATCAGGTTCTTGTCAATTTTAATATGATACTGTCAGATATCAAATTAGTCAGGTATCTTAACCCAGAAAGAATCAGATGCCATCCTATATAATTTTTTTTTAATCAGCGATGAGCACATCAAGTCATCTATCCATAAATCCATTCAGGTTGGGTTTCAGTTTGAATTTGATTATAAGTCTGCAGCTTTCAGGACTTGTCAAGTTATGGTTGCTCTGGACCAGGCTTGAGATGGTAACAAATTGATTTGGGTTTAAGCGGTGATTGTTATGAAATAATCAGGGTGGCTTTAAGTTAGGGAAGAATAGGATTTTTTGCCCAGTCAAAACTCAAACTAAGTAATTACTTAAGTTTGGAGTCGCTGAACCAGGCGTACAAAACCAACCATGAGTGCAGCTATATCCAACATATATTAACTAATAGAAGGAAAGAAGAAATCAAGTTTGGTGAAAAACATATATACATATAGCTGGATAGATCCAGCACGAGAAAGACAATATAAGGATAAATTGTCTTATACAATAAAAAACATAGCAGTATCTATTACTAACAAGACACAAAAGATACGACTCAAAATAGAAAATTTGAAGAACTCCCTTGTCTAATTTTAGCAAACATTTATATGTTTATAAATTTTCTAATATACAATAATTATTTTATTAGTAAGTAAGCATGAACTTAAATCAAGAACTTACAAGTCTTGTCAATGAACATCGACGACAAATCTCAACTTTTGAGACCAATCAATATTCAAAACATGTAGGACTTTTACATCCTAAGAATATAATAGAGCTCGATTATTACAATGGTATGTCATCAACTAATTAAAATCATAAAAAGCATTTTTAAACAATTCCATAGTCTCTTCGTCAAGCTCAATAGCAACTGATATACCTTCATCCTTTCCTAGATTGTTTATCAAGACAGCAACACCATGATAACCCGTCTCTGCCCTGCTCACAAATGCTGGTTTTCCATACCCGAAATCTGCATCATAACACGGCATGCCAAGCCAACTTGCTATTAAAATGTCGGATTCCGTCATTATCATCGAATTCATAACACTATCTTTGTCTGTGACTTCCAAATAATCAATATATGCTCTGATAAATGCATCATCAACTTGACCTATTGCTTCCCTGATCCTTTCGGGTATGAATCCGATAACCTCTGAAACCCTAGCAGTGGCCTCTCCGCTGGTGCAACCATTGCCGAAAAAGTACTCAGGTAATGGAGGTGACATTCGAGAACGAATTCCAATTGAGAATATGAGACGGGACTCCTTGTCATGTGCGAGGCCTCTAGCCACACAAAAGACTTTCCAGATGTGAGCAGAAACTGCTTGGAAAGTGGAGATGGCAGCAGAATCTGTACTTTTATTGGAGGAGCGTTGGCTTTTTAGGCAATTAATTTGGCACTGTGAGAGCTTCAGAATTGTGGAGACGAAGGGAGGGGATATTGTTTTACTAGTGTGCCCCAAACTTTCACTCTTGGTATGTGCAGCACATGCTTGGCTCTTTGAGGGACTAAGAGGTGGGGATCGAGCTCTGAGAAGGGTACGGTTGATGGAAGGAGCAGGAACAATAGATGAATTTCCTTTAGCAATGTTTGCAAGAGCTTGCATGAAGTGGAAGTCGCTATGTGCATCAACAACGCAGTGGTTGAAGGCAAGTCCAAGGACCACGCTGCCGCATGAGAGATATGTCATCTGCATTAAAAATTGACTTCACAAATTAGTTAGCATCAAAACAGATAATGCTTCAAAGTAAAATATCTTGATTACAGAGTTTATTCGATAAAATTTTCAATATTTCTTCAAAAATTTTTATTTTGAGAATAAACTCATCAATTACAAGAAAGAAGAATAATTGTATCAATCAAAAGTAGAACTGATAGATTATCGTGAAGTACAGACCTGGATCATTAGTAGTGGCAGCAAAGGTACTGCACGGTCTGAGTCTACAACTGGCACAAACAAATTCTTGTTCTCAGTCGATGGCTTAAAATCATTAAAGTGATGTCGAGTAAGCTTTGACCGAGCCACAACAAAAAGAGCGCCTTCTCCATTGCAGTTTATCTCAAGTCGGCCATCTCCATCAGTCCCAAAGCGACCAGCTAGGGGATAGAAAGGCACCAATGTTGTTGCTAGAGCCTTCTCAATAGTTGTCACTGAGAAAAATTCTTCAGCATCAGCATTGCACTTCCCTTCAGGGGGTATGTATAGATATATGATAGGAGTGTAATAATCTGGCCGCATAACTGTATCTAAATTGGAGAGCCATAGACGCTGCTTTGGGGTCTCCTCGTTTGGAGCAACAAAGCTGCAATGTATAGTTTCCACCATTTTCTTGTCTTCGCTACTCTCCATTTCTCCTCCAAAATATATGATTACTCTTCCTACGAAATAGATAGAAATTGTTAAAAAAAAAAAAAGAATTGCTTGCTTGCTTTATTGAAAAGTTGTAACTGATGGCCATTAGTATGGTTGTATTGAGTAAAATGACAGTAGGATTATAAAACCAATACTGGTCCATTGAATTAATTATTAATTAATTATTTAATTAATGCACCTTTTTAATATTGGAATAGACTAGGCATATCTTTGTCACCATGACTTGGTAGATTTGTTAATCAAGAGATATAATCATAAATCGATAAAAAAATTATTTACCTTAATACTGCATCACTATTGGTGCTGAAATTTATTCTAGGGTTTACAAAACCTTTTTTTTCTATAAATGATAAATCGTATGGAGAAGGACATCGGGAGAGAGAAAGTTCTAGCGCTTACTGTACCTTGCTTGGCGTGGTCTCAAATCGCATGGAGAATGAAGGCCAGATTTCGTTGTCTGCTACGCGTGAGAGAGAGACAGAGGGAGAGGGTGACTTCGTTTCTTGTCCAAATTTCCGATTTAATAGACAAGTCGAGAAGAGGTGGATGGCTTGATCGGAAAGAAGGAGAGAAGCGGCTTCGCTTTCTCTTTTTCTCGCGTGAGAGAGAGGCGAAGCAGGAGAGACTCTTCGTTTCTTTTTTTTTTTTTATTCCTTTCCGATCTAATAAGCAAACGGAAGAGAGATGTAACGGAAATTGAATAGAGACGGAAATTCATCCGTTGTCCAGCGCCTAAATCTGGATCCTCCCATTCAAGATCGGACGGTTAAAAAACTCGAGCACCCAGACCCTCTATGTGCTGGAGTCTAATTTAGACTATCTCATATAGGCTAGTGCTAAATGATCGATCTAAACTGCCCAATATGATTTTTCTATTGAAATTTCTATGCAGACCAAATTTTATATTTTTTTCGAAATTCTTAATTATTTTTTTTGAATTTTTAAAAACTGTTATTTTTTAATGGTTCAGAACTAATTAGATTAATGATTTTCTAAAATTTCAAAAAAATACTTAAAAATTTCGAAAAAAATATAAAATTTGGTATGCATGAAGATTTTAACAAGGATATCATATTGGACGGTTTGGATCGGTCATTTTGAATTAGATTTATGAATTTTGATCACAACTCACGGACGCTTTGGTGAGTTGCAACTCACCATAGCAAAACTCTCTCTATATATATGCATTTAATGCTTGCTAAAGAGTGCAAGAAAAATAAAAGCTGCAGTTCCATTTTTAGTAAAGTTGTGTAATTTTTGTCTTTATATTACAATCAGTGTAAGGAATGCCAAATTACCAACTGATATTGTGCAAATAAACATTTTGTTATGGTGGTTTCATTACATTAATCATGCAAATGCAAAAGGCAATTTCCTATCAGTTTCAATCACATATCACAATTTCAATTTCAATCACAGTTCACAATTTCTTGGACCGTTTGGATGGTTAGGAATAAGGAAGAAATAGCTCTTCCGGAAAGAAAAAAATGAAGAGTGTTATTCCAGGAAGAAGGTGGGAAAAGTGTTATTCCGGAAAGAAAAAATGTTGTTTGGATGGATGGTTAGGAATAAGGAAGAAATTTGTTTGGATGGTGGGAAGAGTGTTATTCCGGAAAGAAGAAAATGTTGTTTGGATGAATTTTTATTCCGGAAGAGGGCTTATTCCTCTCTATCCAAACGGCTCTAGTAATAATTCATCCTCATTACCAACATATCATGACCATTAATCTTTTAGCCCTACTCAGTCGCGAACAACCTCATTAGGGTGTATCATTGATGTACATGAACATACTCAAGGTGATGATTTCTTGGTACTATTAATTATTACTTATCTTTAACAAATTCATTTTCATGCTCAATTCGAATGCAAATCAATTTCAGGCTTTAAATAATCATGAAAGTTTGTTGTCTTTTGAGGGCACAAGACAAAATAATTTCCAATATAAATATGAAAAATATACAATAAAATAAAAAAAGTACAAACGACTAGAATATCATTTAATTAACAAATCCTAAAAAATCCACACCTTAATTGAATTCAAGATGAAAAACTTGACAGAAATTTGATAGTTCTTCTAGTCACTTTGTTGTATGTCTCGTTCCTACTAGCTATTCTTTACAACAGGGGATAAATAAAGCTACCTAGAGAGGTTGTGCCTTCATGGCCAACTAAGAGGATGGGATGAGGTGGGTAGCTGGCTGCCTTCGGTGGCCAACAGCTTTAGGTGGGGAATTGGGATAGAGAGAGAGAGCTAATGCTCTTACGTTTCTGGTTATGTGAAAATGATGCAGCGGTGCCTACATTTTATAGTACCAATGTGCATCTTTTTCATAAATACAAAATATCACGTCATAAATGAGAGATATCAATTAGCATTTTTATCTTAATATTCCAATCAGTGTAAGGGATGCCAACTGATATTGTGCAAATAAACATTTTGTTATGGTAGTTTCATTACATTACATAAGATAAGAGGTAAAAATTTAGAGTAAACAGCTGTGGCGAAATTAAGCATTTTCTTTTGTTAGTATTTGGTCCCGAATTGGCTTAATTATATCTTAATCTCTTCCATGTCTATAGATTTTTTTTTTTCTTTCTTGAGGTAAACCACCACCGCCATTCTTTCCCTTTCTCCCTCTCCTTTCTCTGTTCTTTCCCTCTGTTAATTACTGTTATACCATTAGCATGTACATTGTCAAATCAAATTTCGAATTTAAACCATGATCCATGAGGTAATTCATATGCAACTCCCGACTCCTAACGTACATGACAAATAAATTAAAATGACAATATGATGAAATTATTGAATCAAAATAACTGAACAAAATCGACCTTAATGGTAATTAATAAATACAAATAAAAGGATAAAAAATTATGCACCTTAGTCGAAATTAAGCACCAATTGAAGATCGAGAGAGAGAGAGAATACGGGGCTGTACGCAGAGGTTTAAGCGGAAGAGAAATCAAGGGGGGAGAGAGAAAGGGATATACGCAGAGCGACAGGCAAAAGTGCGAAAAAAGCAACGTATATATAGATGGTCGAAAGTAGTTTAAGAAGGACAATTGGCCTCCCTCAAATTAGATTTTTGTTTTTTATTTTCCTGGAACACTCCCGTCAAAGTAATGAGACAGCGTAGTAAGTCATGTTCCCTTTCTCAAGTTGTTTCCCACCTGGCACCTATCCTTCAGAGGAAGATAATAAACATTTTCCTAAAAAAACATTGAAAGTAAAACGACTACTATAATTTGAGGTGCGCAAAAGGTAAAATGATTGCATTATTCTTTTTTTTTTAAAAAAAATCCCATGATTTGAACATTCTAAACAAAAAGAATGATGGATAATTGACTGAAATTTAGGAAAAACGAAATTATTTGAATTTTTTTTAATCGCAACTAGCTGTTGGTTGTCAAACCTATCGCAGCAAAATTCAAAGGTTTGAGAGATCATAAAAGGAAAGGAAAGAAACAATATTAATTCCCAAATTTTCTCTAGGAAAAATTGGATATATAACCCCTCAAATCTTCAAAATTGGGTATAACCCCCTCAAATCATTTTCTTTGAGGGTATAAACCCTTTTAACTAAAATTTAATCATACTTTAACTTGTAAAAATTTATTTTTAGAACTTCTGACCAAATTACCCTCAACCCACCATTAAATTTCGTCTCCCCTTCATCAGAAAAGCAAAATGTTCTTTTATTTGAGTCCGTGGAAAGCATCTCTTAGCAGTAACAAAATTTCTTTTCTGATTATAATACCGTATATCTCTCTTTATTTGTAGATCTCTTCGATTTTGTTTTGTTATTGATATTGAGTAGTACTGGGTATATATAGAAAGAAGTGCATAGTCCAAGCAAAAAAAATCCTACGACAAATCAATTAGCTAAACAAGACTAATAGGATTAGTTATACGGGTTACATCTTAACTCTTTTTTCCACTCTTCCCACTTTTCCCATTTTTTCACTTTTCCCACTCTTATTTCTCTTCCCTATTCCTAACATACCATCCAAACGAATTGTGAATAGCCTCTTCTCTTCCCACTCTTCCCACTATTTCCACTATTCCCAACCCATCCAAACAAGGCCCAATTGTGTAAGATTTTTTTTTTATTTTCTTTTCGCATTTTAGGGATTGTAAGTTTTCACTTATTTTCATTAATGATTTTATGCTTAGTGATGAGGTTCGACTTGATTGTATGCTTATTTTAGGGATTTCTTTTCTTTTCACACAACTTAGGTTTTGACTTGATTGTATGCTTAGTGATGAGGTGTGATTGTCAACTGTCAAGTAACGAAACCTACAATCAGCTATACAAGCAAAGCCATAGAAAAACAAGTGCATAAAAATCACTCAAGTGATTCTAAGGGTGTTACAGCAAAGGCAGTCTTTTAAAGGGCTAATGGAAAAAGTTTAGCATCCAATTCCAAGAAATCAAGCAATATAGTTGCATTGAAAAAGCATAGTGAAGTTTAATTAGTAACTCAATAGCATTGCATATTCCAAGAGATAAAACCAACATAGATTCTTACCTACATTTTTTTAGCGTCCCATTAATCAAAAAACCTAAACAGAACAACTATGCAGTTTCGCAAATCAAACTCAATTTATAGTTAGGGTTTTTTGGTTCCCTCTTCGGCTCTTCCAAATCATGAGAAAATCATTAAAGAATATAAAATAGAAATTTTTATATTAATACAAAAAAAGGGTATAACAAATCAACACAATTCTGACAATCAACTCCAAATACCCACACAGATTAAGAAATTACTACTGAACACAGAGGCAATCAGTCCCAACTCCCAAATATAAACACGTGTACTTGAATACTGTAAATGAGAGCTTAAAATTTAATTTCTCGCTTTCTCCAGAAAATATAATAACAAATTCGGAAATCTACTCTAGATCGGAAGAAAGACTTGCCTTATTGCCTCGTGAGATCAGAAGAGTCTCGATCGGAGATGAGTTGAGAGGGTTAGACGGTTAGACCGCACGGAGTAGAGGTGAGATCGCCTAAGAGGATTTGAGAGAGAAAGTGGGGTACAAGGGTTATAGGGTTCAAAATATACGAGAAGTTGGGTTCGGTAGTTTTACGTCGGAATTAGTTTCGATTAGACCAAAAAAAGAAACGCAAGGAAACTGCGGTTCCGTTGGCCGGTTTGGTGGTTCAATTATAGCCAGCCTTCAATTATAGCCTTAAATGATAGATTGATAGTATTTTATGGTGTTCTCCATTCGGAGATGATTCCATTGAAATTTTTGCAAAATCAAAATCAGCATCTTATAACTAGTTTAACTCAGGATATAAATCTTTAATTAATTCCAATGATATTTCAAAATAAGAAGCTCGACATTTCAATCTGATGATGAGTTACTGGACTAATAACGATCTTAAGAAAGAGAGATACTGACATAAGATTGAAATATAATTGCAAAAAAAAATATTAATTTTCTATTTAAAATATGGTCAAAATTAATAAAAATTATATCTTAAATTAAAGGATTACATAGAAATATTTTTAATTTTACAAACTTTGAAAAAAAATATTTTTGGATGAAGAATATTTGAGATAATATCCGATTTTTCCAACAATGAAAAACCCCACTTATCATATATATTCAGTTCATTTTGTCATCTACATAAATGAATTTTTAGAGTCATTTCAGTTTACGCCACCGGAAAGTTTGAAATTCGAGTATGTCATCCCTAGATTACTAATTATTTTTATTTCGCTCAAAATAATGTAAATTATTTTTGTCATCCACAAAATTGGAATGACCACCTTGTCTTTTTGAATATGCCATTGTGAAATAATAAAAATTAAGATATGCCATTGAAAAATTAAATTAGTTTTCTGATATTACAAATCAATTTGAAAAAGCATTTAAACTGCTAAAAATAGTAATAATGATACAAAATTAATTTTAAATATTTTTGTAGTGATATTAATCTAATTATTTATCAAATATGACACCACTGTAAATCTTTTTTTTTTTTATATATATATTGGGTGTGCTCACTCTTGCCAATTCTCCGAGAGAGTCCAGCGGGCCGAAGTTAACATAGGACGAAATTAAATTAATCTCCGACCCTCCTCTATCAATAGTGCCATTCCTATAAACAGGCCAAAATTAGAATAGGCCTCCAAAACCTATATGCCCATACCGAAAAAATTATAACTAACTTTAATTAATTTAGAAATTATAAAATAATCCGTTTTTAATTAATTTTTTAAAAATGACTGCGCAGTTTCGGAATCTGAGATTCCGAAACTAATTCTGCTTAGTTTCGGAATCTGAGATTCCGAAACTAGCTAGTTTCGGAATCTCAGTTTCCGAAACTAGCTAGTTTCGGAATCTCAGATTCCGAAACTAAGTTTTACCGATTTTTAATAAATATTCTTGTCCGTACTCGTTTGTATACTTCTAATTAGAACCAAAGTTTGTCTTTACTTCTTGTTGGTACCCAATTGTTTTCGTTACACCCGATGTTTTTGCAAAATTGAATGGAACAAACTCATAAACACAGACTCGCTTTAATATTTGTACATTTTACATGATGGCACATAAGCACATAATATATTACCTAGTTTCGGATGTTATATTTTTTATTGCTAGTTTCGGAAATTTATTATATTATAAGAGTTAATTAATTCTGTATATGTTAATTATATTACATTTTGATCCTTTCAATTGCACTAAAATCTAACATTTTGAGTATAATACTAACTATTCAAATTATGATTTTTATGTCCGAACGGTTAATCCGACATCGTGTGTCCTTCAAATTAGAGTTTTGTAGGTAATAAAATTTATTTTTCTTAAGTACTTTTTTTTTCTATTTTTTTACCTTTAAAAAACGGACCATTTTTGGCATTGATAACATGCTTATGTTTTTGACATTTTTAAAGCTATCTTTCATAGTTCGAAAAAAAATGGTAAAGAATTCTAAAATAGTAAAGAGTTGATCAACTACAAAATTTTAATATCGAAAAAGTTGGGCAATAACTTTTTTACTATGGGCAACTTAATTTTTTTCTAAATGACCAAATTATCATTCTAAATTTAGACATTTGCTGGTATTTCTTTGACTAAACCTCGTACTAATAATTGATTTTGATGATATATTGCGTTCAATTTTTTTGGAAAACTTTTAAGGCTCTAGAGCAAGCAAAGAAAAAAAGTGCAAAAGATTTATGCAAAGGAAAATGATCTATGTTGTCATTTGGTTTCTTCATTAATTATTAATTTATCACATGTCATAAAACTTTACCGTGCATGATCAACATATCATTGATTCTCCTTTAGAGGAAAATCTAAAAGAGAAAGAAAATATATATGATTAAGGAAATAAATTAAGGTAATAAATCTTAATTGGTGCCATCATACCAAGGACAATTTAGACATTTCAAAATAAAAAATATTGCTCCAAGTAAATGGCCGGTTGTCCAAAGCACTTCCTCTCTACGGTCTGTGCGTTTATAAGCAGTAGAGATAGAGATGGATCGATCAATTATGTCATATAATATTCTAATAAAAATACCAAAATATTGGAAGCATTACCAATTTAAAAAATAATAATGATCAATTCAGCGATCGGATGAAAAATAAAAATATTGACGTTCATATTGGGATGAAAAAAGAAAAATTATAACTACAAATAATACTTCTTTTAATCGTTTGAAACGATTAGTGCTGCTTTGCTACTGGAGTACTGGGGGTATGCTACGGTAGTCGCGAAGCATTCCAACGTCTTCCCATCATTCATTTTATCTTCTGGTATCCGAATACTTTACAACCAATATATACTTTACAACCCATCATTCATTTTATTTTCGTTTAGTCAAATACATTTTCGATATTAAAATTTTGTTGTTGATCAACTCTTTACTATTTTAGAATTCTTTACCATTTTTTTTCGAACTATGAAAGATAGCTTTAAAAATGTCAAAAACATAAGCATGTTATCAATGCCAAAAATGGTCCGTTTTTTAAAGGTAAAAAAATAGAAAAAAAAAGTACTTAAGAAAAATAAATTTTATTACCTACAAAACTCTAATTTGAAGGACACATGATGTCGGATTAACCGTTCGGACATAAAATCATAATTTGAATAGTTAGTATTATACTCAAAATGTTAGATTTAATTTAGTGCAATTGAAAGGATCAAAATGTAATATAATTAACATATACAGAATTAATTAACTCTTATAATATAATAAATTTCCGAAACTAGCAATAAAAAATATAACATCCGAAACTAGGTAATATATTATGTGCTTATGTGCCATCATGTAAAATGTACAAATATTAAAGCGAGTCTGTGTTTATGAGTTTGTTCCATTCAATTTTGCAAAAACATCGGGTGTAACGAAAACAATTGGGTACCAACAAGAAGTAAAGACAAACTTTGGTTCTAATTAGAAGTATACAAACGAGTACGGACAAGAATATTTATTAAAAATCGGTAAAACTTAGTTTCGGAATCTGAGATTCCGAAACTAGCTAGTTTCTGAAACTGAGCTAGTTTCGGAATCTCAGATTCCGAAACTAAGCAGAATTAGTTTCGGAATCTCAGATTCCGAAACTGCGCAGTCATTTTTAAAAAATTAATTAAAAACGAATTATTTTATAATTTCTAAATTAATTAAAATTAGTTATAATTTTTTCGGTATGCCCATATATATTTAATTCAATTACGAATTTTCTTCCTGGAACAACTGCCGTCTGCCAACGGAACGAGATTTTTGGATGGCATCCACTGGATATTTTTTAATCTGAGCCGTTTGATTTAATCTCAATGGTTAAGGAAGCCCCGTGAATTATACCAGATTGATAGGTCCGAAAAAAATCAACCGTTCAGATTAAATCGGACGGCTCCGATCAAGAAACATCCACTGAACGTTTTTAAAAAACGTCCAGAGGATCCTGGTAACGGAACGTCTGCCAACCACCTCAAATGAAAAAAAATCCAAAAAAGAGTAAATTATAAACTGTCCAGGAGGTTAACATGTCTCATCCATAAAGTACGTGCTATAAAAATATCACCATTTTTCTATCTAGTCTCAACCCTAAACAGCATACAGCAATTTTAGTGGCAAATTTTGCTACACGTGTCGTTTCAGTTTTTAAGTAAACTTCAGGGTTTTACGTGTTCTCTTCTTAACGTTATTGCACAAAAATGTTTGAAAAGACAGATAAGAATAAATAATCCCACAATCCCACTTTCTTTGCTTTTCGGCTCGGCTGCCCAACCTTTTATCTTCTTGTTTACACTTTAACATGGTGCCTTTTGGGAACAAATTTTCCGAAACGCCGAGCTAGTAAATAAAATTTTGTATCACTCCACCAAGTTTACTTTTTTTATTTATATTTATATTTATAATATTTTTGGAGATCAACTTCGCTAAAGGTATATGTGGACCATAATCTTATAATACGGTTATTTTATTTGTCAATTTAAAAAAGTGAAAGGACGTAAATCAAACAAGATTTTAATACGAAACAATAACAACAAATTAATATTTTGAATGAAAATGATGCTAATTTTTTTTATATATTTGTTGAAAGGCAAAATAGATAATTTCTTTATATATTTGTGTTAAGCATAAACCGACAGGTTAGTACCATTTAATACAAAAATTATCGGCATTTATTTTCTTGTAGATATAAAAGGATGATTATTAACATGTCATATTCATTGTACAAATATATATTAAAATTTTTTGGCATATATTTGTCATAATGGAGAAAATATTTTCCACATAATTTATGGATTGGTATTTTTTTTCTTCTTTCTCATACAAAAACTCTTTTGCTCAAGAAAACTGCCTTATACTCATATAGAAAAAAAATAGAATTAACTGTATACATCTTTCTAAAAAGTAAAAACCTCATTTTATGTTATTTCGTTCCAAAAAATTTCCATAGAACTAGTATAAAGATTAAAAAAATAACCGATTAAAATCCTGGATAGAATTTGAATTATGACAAAGCGGTGTGTACAATAATAATAATAAAAAAGCTTCCCACTTTCCATGCTCAGCTCCCATGTTCTTGTATCCCACTTTCTCTTCTCAGTTACACCAGAGCTCCTACCACACTCTCTTTACCTCTCTAGTCTCAACAAACCCATCTCCCAAATCACAACTTCCCAATGCCATGTCTCCTTAAAATCATCCACAAATCGCAAAAATTTTCCAATATTCTTCGAAAATGCCACGAACCCACCACCTCCTCCTTCCTTTTGTACTCTTCTTTCTTCTTCTGAGATCCTGTCTCTTTGTCGAATCCGCCATTGGAGTGAACTGGGGCACTATGGCTTCGCACAAAGTCTCGCCTCCAGTCGTGGTAGATCTACTGAGACAAAATAAAATCCCTAAAGTAAAAATGTTCGACACGGATCCGGAGATTTTGAGGGCATTGATGGGAAGTGGGATTGAGGTCATGGTGGGAATACCAAACGAGCTTTTGGGATCCTTGGCCTCCTCTGTCTCTGCTTCTGATGCTTTTGTTGTGCAAAATATCTCTAGATTTATGGTTAAAGGTGGAGCTGATATAAGGTACTATGATTTTCTTTTTGTTTGGTTATGATTCTGACCGTTTTATCAACGTGTTTGGAATTAAAGCGAGATTCATACTTATTTGTGCGGAAGTAGTAATGAATCGTAGGTAAAGCAGATTGATAAGAGTTTTATTTAATTACTTTTTAGGGTGTTTATTGCAATTATGTCTACTTCAGTAACACTTACTATACATACTCAAAAAGTTGGTTTAGTCATTTGTACACTTCCGGTTGGTTGTTTGACATTCAGTTTAAGTTAAGCAAAGCAAAATTTCCAGTTTAAGCTACCTATAAAAATACCTTTGATTTATATTGAGTAGTTAAATTTTTTAAACATTTTTTTTTTCTGAGTCCACAGGCAACCTTTGGGGGTTATGGGCGAAATTACTAGAACACTAGGACTAAACAAGTACATTTGTTGTAACAATTAGGAAAAAAAATATTGTGCTGCAAGTATAATTGTTTTTTTATTTAATTAGTGTGTTGAATTAAAATATATTCCAGCTTTTGATTATGCCCCTTATAAGTATTGGCATTTTCTGAAATAATATATACCACAAAACTGTGTGCTTGATTGATTTTTACTGTATTGTGTTAGTCGGTAGTGGAAAATTGACACAGGTATGTCATGGTAGGGATACCCCAAGGTATGTATGAATCGAGATATATACTGACCATGTTGCTGAGGCTCTGCAATGATCATTGTTTTTTTAGATATTTCAAATTAATATTGAATTTACAATCATTGTGCAGATACATAGCAGTGGGAAATGAGCCATTTCTGACAAGCTATCAGGGCCAATTTCAGCAGTATGTGCTCCCTGCCATGTCAAACATCCAGCAATCGCTAACCAAAGCAAACCTCGCTGGGTATGTAAAACTTGTGGTACCATGCAATGCAGATGCATACCAGTCCCCTTCACTCCCTTCTCAGGGTGCCTTCCGAGCAGACCTCACCCAGCTCATGACCCAACTCCTCACCTTCCTCAATTCAAATGGGTCACCATTTTTGGTTAATATATACCCATTTTTATCTCTGTACCAGAGCTCTGATTTCCCCCAGGATTATGCTTTCTTCGAGGGGTCTACTCACCCTGTGGTTGATGGGTCCAATGTGTACTACAATGCATTTGATGGGAATTATGATACATTGGTGGCAGCTTTAAATAAATTAGGGTTTGGCCAGATGCCTATTGCCATTGGAGAGGTCGGTTGGCCTACAGAAGGAGCACCTAGTGCTAATTTAAGTGCGGCAAGGGCATTCAATCAGGGTTTAATTAGCCATGTTTTGAGCAACAAAGGGACACCTCTACGACCTGGAGTACCGCCTGTAGATATTTATCTTTTTAGTTTGTTAGATGAGGGGCAGAAGAGTGTCTTACCTGGTAATTTTGAAAGGCACTGGGGAATTTTCTCATTTGATGGTCAAGCCAAGTATCCATTGAATTTAGGGCTGGGGAATGGAGTGTTGAAAAATGCAAAGGACGTTAATTATTTACCTGCTAGATGGTGTGTTGCAAACCCATATAAGGACCTTGACACGGCTGGCAATCATATCAAGCTTGCGTGTGATATGGCCGACTGCACTACTTTATACTATGGTGGTTCATGCAATGCAATTGGCGACAAGGGGAATATTTCGTATGCCTTCAATAGCTACTACCAATTACAAAAGCAGGATGCAAAGAGTTGTGATTTTGATGGATTGGGGATGATAACTTATCTCGACCCATCTGTTGGTGATTGTCATTTCCTGGTAGGGGTTGATGATAATGTCAATGCAGGTTCTACTTCTAGGGCTCATCGTATGAATATCGGGTTCTGGGTTTTTGGTCTCTTATCCATGTTTGTCTACATTTGTATTTGTGGCTTTTTGTAATTTGATGATTCACTTGATAGGTTTTAGTTATATTGTTTGCACTTTGTAATGACAGTAGCATGTACTCTTACTCTGCAGTGCTATAGAAGTAGGCATAGGAAATGAGATCATTCTAATTATATTAACTAGTTTGGTTGGGTGACAAGATGCTTTCCGAGTAAATTATAAATTTACATAAAGATTTTAATTTTATGTGTTTGGTTGCTGTAAGCCCCTCAGAAGAGTAAATTTGAAGTTTTAATGTTGCAGAATGTATTGGCTACATATGTTTTGAGGGTTTGGAATGAACCGAAGGAAGTCCTTAAATAATTAAGTAGATCTTGTGCCTACTAAAAATTTAGGAAAATATGCAATCGTAGACAACTAACCTGAGTCATGAATCTTACTTAAATGTCGTGTGCGTGCCCATAGAAAATCGGAATTTCTAAGTGTTGTACGTGATATATGAAGTATATTTTATGAACATTATCTCTACTGTGATGGTTATTTATGTCTCTCTGTCTATCGAAGTCCAAGTAAGTGGAGGATGAAATTAATGTGTTGTAATACTTATAATTACTGAAGAAAATAATATCATAAAATTCATGTGATTTTATGCAATCTCATTGGTCTATTAGTTTTCAAGTTGCTTATTATTCTTTTTACAGTGTTTCTACTCTCCAGTCATGTATATGATGCCAACAAAATTCATCATAAATTCCAAAAATAGTTTGTGTTTTGCCAAAGATGTTCGTATCACATGCTGCAATAATATAGTACACTTGAAAAATGAGTAGTTAAAGATCAAAATATTCTTCAATAAAAATAAAAAGGAAAGAATTTTCTTTAAAAAAACAATGCCTTCTTAGGTTCTGCCCACCGAATTTCTTCTTCTAAACTGTTAATTTCTACCCTCAAGCAGGGGCGGATCCAGGAATATTTTAAGGGTGGGCACAATTATCATATATATAATTTAGATTAGATTAAAAAAATAAAAATATACTAATTTTTTAAAAACAATCATTTTAACCATATATAATTGTACAATTATAAAATACATCATTTTTTTCAAAAATCTAGTTATTATTATTATTATTATTATTATTTTTGCATAATTGTCTCTTTGGAAATCTCTATGAATATCTCTTTTTTTATGTAGGTAATCAAATTAGCATTTAAAAAGTCATCTCCCATTTGATTTCTTAAATGAGTTTTAATATAAGGTTGTGATTTCATAATCCACAACAGATGATACATTTCTATAAGAAGCCAGTCAATATCTATAAAAGATTTAAACAAATACTACATTAAAGTGGTTGTGATTTCCTAATATTAATAGGAATTTAATCAATTGTCATGGTTTCCTAAGTGACACGGAGCTAGTTCCTTTGAGTTTTTTTTTTCCTCTCTTTATGATGTTTCTGTGAAATGTGAATTTCAAATTCAAGATGAAATTAAAGGTACATGGTGGTGTTTAATAAATTTTTGCAAGAGAAGAATTTTAATTTATAAAACCACATGAAAAGAAATAAATTAAAAGAAAGTAACATAATCCTTTTTTTCATAACAAGGTGATAGTAAACACTTCATGATTTCAAATATAAAAAACTTAATCAAAGACAAATATAAAGGCCTGGTACTTTGATCAGGGGAAGGAGATACAAATTAACGAATCAATGAGTTGGGAATTGGGTCGAATTTGCAGAGCGCAGTAGATTGAGTGTGTGAATCGGCAATGGAAAAAAAAAAATACCTAAAAGCATCAAATTGGACGCCAGGATATGTATCAATGAGTTTGGATCCATTTCTTCAATAAAACAAAAACACGAAGCAAAGTGACTTTGTTTTGTTTACGCGTCTCGTGTCCGAGCGGAGCGAAGGAAATAAAAATTATTTACATGTCAAGCTTAGGCCTGAGGCACAAGTTGATTTAAAAAGAAGCCCAGGCACCACCAGATTTTAAGCCTAGGCACAGTCCGATTATTCTATCACTGAACCTTAATTTTCAAAAACCAAACCCAGGCACGTGCCTGGGATAGTTACCATCTGGATCCGCCCCTGCCCTCAAGCATGTATTTCTTTTTCATAATTTTAACCAACGAAATAAATTTAAAAAATATAAAAAATCATTATTAGATTTCGCTCGCTATATTTGTTAATAGGCTGTGCTCTGAACGACGAAGAGAAGTAAGGAGTGAGGTGCCCGGATTTGTGAATCCCCAGAATCGGAGTGTGCGGTTGGGCCGGGATTATTCATAAAATCTGCCCCTCTCACACCTTGTCACTAGCTTGCTAAGGTGTTTAAAACTGTTTAAAATTTAAAATTCAATAAATTGATTAAAGTTAAGGTGAATTAAATTGGCAACAACTTAAAAATTTAATGGCCCGTGAAGTTAGGAAACAAAATTTAACTTCAAAAAAACAATATTTAATGCCTAAACTAATTAAAATTGTTGTAAAATAAATATTGCTCTCAATTTAACAGAGAAATTCTCAAAAATTATAACTCAAAATTAAATTGTACAGATTTCTGGCCGTTTGATCGGAATTTAAATCTCTAGTTATTCTCATCCCTCTAGACTTTTCCTTGTTGGCCCCACCAAATCCAGGACACCAAATAAGTTGACTTCAATTTTACTCTTCAGGATTTCGCGTCCAGATTCTACTACAAATGCAAAACCCTTCCTTCTGCCGCATTCCCTTCCTCTCCATTTTTCTCACCACCGTTCTCTCTGTTTCTCCCTTTTTCTTTAAAACTCTACTCCTCTCCTTCTCTCTTGTGCACACAGAACCCCACCCCTCTCCCTCGCTGGCTCCACCTTTTCCCCCTCCACTCCAACCCACAATGGAACCCCTCTCTTCCTTCCCACTCCGATCGCCTCTATCCCTCTCATTCACCTCTCCTCTACCATGAGCAGACGCAGCCCCCACTCCTCTCCCTCTTGTCCCTTCCTCTCTGACCCGAGCTCAAGCCAAGGCCCTCACCTCTCACTTCTTCCCCATTGTCTCTCACCGCCTCACCCTTCCTTCTCGGCCAGAACTCCACCTCCTCTTCTCCTCCTAACCCGAGGAAAAACCCCAAGTCACACACACTCACACTCAATCTCTCTCTCTATTTCGCGTGCTGGTCAATAATGGTGAAGGCTGACCAATGGTGGCTGGTGGCGACTTGATCGTGGTGGTGACGACGGCAGACAGCAAACCTTTCCTCTCTTCCCTCTTTTGGAGCTATATCTCGGTTTGAGTACTCTCTCTCTTTTGCTTGTGCTGTGATTGAATGAAATCAGAGGCATGCACTCGAATTGAAATTGCTATATGTGGAATTGCTTGTGCAGTTAATCGATTGAATGTGTGTTGATATCGTGCATTGCCTCTATCTGAATTGTTTTGCTAGTAACAACGATTGGAAGCAACTCTCTCCTTTTTTTCCCTCTTTGGAGCTTAATCTTGGTTTGTTATCTCTTTTTCTTCGTTGATTTGTGTTTTGTTATTGATTTGCGAGGTGCTCGGCTCAGCGAGAGAGAAAGAGAAGAAGGAGGCGGGGTTGCTCAGGTCCGAGAGAGAGCGGGCGGCGGGAAAGAAGAGAGCGGAGAAAGAGGAAAGGGAAGAGAGAAGAAGAAAGACGCGGACGCGGACGGCTTGGATGAAATCCATCCCACGCGCCGCGATCGGACGGTCCTACGCCATAATTCAGATGGAAAATCGGAAAAAAAAGGAAAAGTATACTGTAGATAGGAGCGTCCCAAGGCAACCCTCCGCTAGTATGTTATAGTATCTCCATTCATCTGGTCTCCGATCTTGAACGAGTAACAGCTCACGGACAGATTAGGAGTTTACTCTTCTTCGTCGTCTCATCCCCACTCCCTCCCAGATTTGGTTCTGAACACACCCTTAGTATTTAGAACGGGTGAAATAAAACCCCATCAGCATTGTTGTACTAAGCAATCTTATCTCGCAACAAAAACACAGACATAACCCATCAAATGGCATCATTTCAATTAAAATCCAAAAAATGGAACCCAACCGCACATGAATAGAAATGAAAAAAAAAACAAGAAAAAAATTCTACAAAAACAATACGATCGAAATTAAGGAAATAAAAATAATCCAAGCTGACAAAATTCAGCCTGCATGACATCCAATCCCGTTCCAAAGTTGGCTTTTTTACATAAGAATAACTAATCTTTCTGTGAACATATACAGTAATTAGTGCTAGAGAGAGTTACAGCAAAAGAATCGTGGTCATGTAAGGTTACCATTGTCCCACCATATTTCATAACTTGATATTTTTTTATATCTAATATCAGCAGAGGATTACTATCTGCTCCAGTTTCACCTAACAATTATAACCATCGCTTTACTCTCATCTTACTAGAATGTAACAAATCAAGAACTAAAATTAAACTAGCCAAATATGTACCCGATAAGCATTCATAGATAGAACTAAACGACCAAAATTTTAACAAGCAGCACATGCTCACTTATTAAGTCTAACAACATGCGCTTATTTAGTCATATATCTAATATTAATAACATTTATATTACAATACAAAATCTAACATCAACAAAATTATATCACCCAGCCATTTGGTATCACTGCATCCTTTATGACAGTGACAATGCCGCTCTTAATGAAGTACCCGTCAGTCTCTCTGGCAGCTTCTTGTACGCCTTCTTTGTTAATAATCTGCATTTGCCACCCAAAAGACAAATTATTTAAGGAATGCTTCAAGTCGTGTCTTCTAATTGACATTTCAAAGAAACAATTTTAATTTGTTAAGAAAATATATATAAGAACGAAAAGATAAGAATTTGGTATATATTTCTATGCATAGGGCACCAGACTGGAAAAATTAAACTTTCCACACAATGCCCCAGTAAGCAGAAGTATCATGCCTATCCTACAACAACAAGACATGGAATGACCATGAATAACTGCTACATAACTCCAAGTCCCCATACATTTTCAAACAAAAACAATAAAGCAAAATTAAATTAAATTATGAAAAACGAAAAGAAAATTCACCTTGACATCATCCCCAATACGGGCATTTTTGTCAATGATCGCTCTCTTAATGTGAGCGTTCCTCCCGATTCCAATGGGGATGCCACCAACACTAGCAAGGTACTTCTTGTCGTTCTCAGTCTAGCCAAATTAAAGATGTCAATTAGCACATTGAAAGAAAAAGTAAAAGGCACATAAATATAATAATCTTCCACCATCAGAACATCACATGCAGGAGGTCCAGAAAGTTCTTTTCTTAAACCAATCCAAAAGTTTTTTCTTTAAAGTTCTATTAAATTCATGGGGTAGCTTTAGTATTGCACCAGTAATTACTCAGCCTCGAAAAAGTCTGCCACCGTAAAATTTCCTTCAATTAAAAAAAAATAAACTTAATCACAACTATGCAGTTTCTTTTGATACCTCGTAGTAATCAGCTCCCATAAGGAGTGAGTCTTCGATGACTGCACCTTCAGAAATGCAGGAGCGCAGACCAACAACCGAGTGGTGTATCCGGCAATTCTAAACGACAAAAAGTATTCACATGTTACGTTGTTACTTGAGTAAATAGAAACACATATGAAGAAAATGCTTCAGTGTGGCTCTCAAGTGTTTCGGGATATTATTACATCAATATTCTGGCCTTAATCAAATCAGCCAGTAGTCAGTACTGCTTTCATACTGACATCTAGTCACATGAAGAAAATGCTTCAGTGTGGCTCTCAAGTGTTTCGGGATATTATTACATCAATCTTCTGGCCTTAATCAAATCAGCCAGTAGTCAGTACTGCTTTCATACTGACATCTAGTCATGACACATTCTAGTGAACTATTGAACTGAAGTCAAAACCAAGAAATTTTGGTGCTCATATAATCTATCTATATATTATGTTCACTATACACATGAAAAGAAAGAATAACAAGATGGAGGAAAGGAAACTTACTTTGATGATGCAACCCTCGCCAATGACGCTCTCAGTAATATCAGCATTTTTTATCTTGGAGGGGGGTAAATACCTTGGCTGGGTATATATGGGCGCTGATCGGTCATAGAAGCTTTAGAGAGTAAACGAAAAGGGGCACATTGTTAGGATGAGCACATAAATTGCTAATAGCTCGAGATCTTGACAAGGATGTTACAACTTGTACCTGAAATCAGGCACGGGCTTTTTGGTGATGCCCAGATTGGCGTTGTAGAATGCCTCTATAGTACCAATATCCTCCCAATAACCATCAAAGAGGTACGCCTGAACCTGAAATTTAAAAAAAAAAAAAATTTGTGGCAATACTATAAAAACATAACTAAAATTCAAATGTACATGCGGTGCCTGAATCAAAGGACACTACAGACAACTAACCATAGACAGGACTTGATAATAAACACAGTTGCTTAGGTTAAAGTCAATAAAGAGAAAAATATGTTGAGAAGAATAAATGATGTAAATACCCTCATGCCAATTTTTGTTGCCCCAGGGATGACTTCACTACCAAAATCATTGGCGTCAGGAAACTTATCACGGAGGAGTTGAAGCATTGCATCCTTGCTGAACACATAGATGCCCATACTTGCGATGAACGGCATCTCCTTCGCCCTCTCCTCACTAAGGCCCAGAATAGTAGTGTCCACCTAATTTGGGGAACGCAGATTAATAACATGTTTTTATGATGGTTATTAAGTAATTCCTAACTGGTCTATATGGTGTTAAATTGAAGAAACACTTTCAATAAATAAATAAATAAATTAGGCCAATAAATTAATTAATTAAATTAAAACAGTACCTTTGAGAACATTCAGTTCTAGAAAGGATTGGTACTATCTGTATGTGTATCATCTTAATATTTAACAATTACAATACCAACCTATGTTTAGAATCACACTGGAAGCACAAACCAATAGTCCAAAACTGAACTGTGGCCTTAATTATAATTAATTTTGTTCCTGTCGTTTCATACTAAGTTCTAACACTAGAATATCAAAGACCAGCTAAATGCATGGACTCACTTTCCATCAATGAAGAGAAGACCTGTGCAATTTTTTTTGAAAAAGTAATGTATACCTTCATGGCTTTAAGGGCATCGCCCTTGGGCTTCTCGGCGAACTCAATAATCCTGCCCTCGTCATCAATTTTCATCAAGCCAAAAGCAGTGGCTCGCTTCTCGTCCATAGGGAGGGCTGCAACAGTTATGTCCGCGTGTGATTCTCTGTGAGCCTGTATGAACTTTTCGTAGTCCATACGGTAAAGATGGTCTCCAGCGAGAACCAGGAACTCCATTATGTTGTGCTCTTCGAAAAGCCAGAGGTACTGCCTGACAGCATCGGCTGTACCCTGCATAATTAATTCACAAAAGAATAAGTTAAAAAAAAATATTTGGAAGTTTCAACACCATAAGATGCCATGATCAAACATGTTGGTCTGATGTCAGCATTAAGGATAGTAGCAAACCCACAAAGATATATATAGAACCCAGATTTGTCATTATTAATACCCTGAGAAGGCAAAGTAGCAGGCAAAATACCAATTCCTGGAGTGAAGTGTGCCACAGATTTTCAGAAAATGATTATGGTCTATATTGTCCACTGATTAACTGATAGTGTCATAGTTCCAATTAATGTAATATATTAATAAAAGTAAGCTTTGCTGAGTACATGGGTTGAAGATGGGAAATCAGTCATCTACTTAGACCAAAAGGAACTGCCTACTTTGAAAGGTACGAACTGCTTTTCCACCTCGATGCATGCAATTGTCCCATTAAAATCATCTTATAAGGAATTAACTGTGATTAAACCTGCTTCACAAACATTTTTTCCGACTATATTAAATAAAAAAAATTAAAGTTTTTACCTGAAACCAGTTAGGATTTTCAGGGCTTTGTTGTGCAGCCAGTACCTCAACGAAACCCTCGTCCTTGTAGCCGCCCATGTTGCTCGAATAAGCACATGAAAGGTGACGGTTGAGGGACGCAGAGTTGAACTGGGTCAATACATAAATCTTCGAAACATTACTGTTCAGACAGTTACTGACTGGTATGTCGATCAGCCGGTAGTTAGCTCCAAGTGGCACTGCTGGCTTTGCACGCTTCTTCGTGAGTGGGTACAGACGGGTGCCTGCCCCACCACCTAGAATTATACCCAAAACACTCTGTTGTAGAGCAAAATTGAAAATATTAGTATACTTCTTATAAGCTAGTCAGAACATTGATGCAAGGATTCTAACAACAGAAATTTCTACAGTTTTCACAATCAGGAAAAATAAAATAGAACGTCTATTCTTGTATGACCAATACTATTATCATATCATCTAAAGGGCGATGTAAATAAACCTACTTAGAATCTAAGAATAAAGCCACATTACACAATTTCGTTGATACCTGCTGCCTTGGTTACCAAAAAAAAGGAGGAAATAATTCAACTTATTCCACCTTAATCAATTAGATAAATTTCTATACTCTGTTTAAAACAGAATAAACCTCATAGGAAAGGTCACAGTTGCATTCACCGAACAGGGAGTTTAAAGCTCAAATCTCTAATGAACCTACATTAGCTCAAATTAGAAAAATAAAACCCTCTCTCTCTCCCAAATCTCTCACAACTTCCCACTTCCCTCCTCCCAAATCAGAACAGGAACTTACACGACTAGCATCAGGATCGAGGCAAGTCTGAGACTTTTGGGAGTCAGAAACAGCCTGAACTACAAGTGGGTCCCACCGTCTACTCCGTTGATCGATGGAGATCGGCGCTGGAAGCGAAATCGAAATCGGACTTACTCCTGTTACAAACGACGGCGCCATGGCCGGAGAACGGGTCCGATTAGTGTTGCAAGGGACAGAGGTGCACGATGCCATGGTCATCGCCATTGCCATTGAAAAGAGAGCTTGAAGAGAGTGTGCTTCGAGAGAGAAGAGAGAGAGAGAGAGAGAGAGAAACTGGGGACGAATTCGACAAACTGACTAAGCGAGCGAAATAAATAGAAAAATGAGATCTAATTTTAGACTTGGACCACGGTGATTTATTGAATGGGCCCACCGATTGTGTTTCCAGGAGTTTCCTAAACAGTCAGTCAGGAGAGAATGGCCCTGATCACAATGACTTTTAGTCGGAATTTCATTTCATTTCATTTGAATTGATTTTGTAAGATTTTATAGAATTTCGTTAGACCTAATTACATAGGAATCTCAACTAAATGACACCAAATTCACTCGTTGTGATCAAGAATTTTCTAATGAAATGAAATGAATTGAAATTATACGTTAAAAAAATGGAAATGTGATCAGGGCCTATACTATACAAAAATAGACCGGGTTCAGGGAAAGGATTACCTTTCGCACGGGATCTGCGTGTGTGGCAGAGAAAGGGTCTGAGAATAGTAAATTGGTAAGGTATGCTCTGCGCTAATCCATGTAATGGATCGGTCAAGTTGCATTATTCGGATTTCGGAGCGTCCGATATAATATTTGAAGAAGCTCTTTTGACTGGACGATTTTAAAATATATTGAACGGTCTGTGGATCCACCACATGTCAATTCGTCGGAACTCGACGATTTGGACTGGAGTAGCATCGGAAATGCCTGTGGCAGATGAAAACCTGCATCGTGTGGTGTTTTACTGACAGAAATATTGCACTTGTTAATTGGTTGTAAGGAAAGGAGTCAGGGGACCCTGATGCCAGATGAGTACTGCGCTTTGGCATTTCCTGTCTGCCACAGATTAGGAACTAGTACTTGAGTCTCACTTTTATATTTTTTTGGGAATTTTTTTTAATATCTATTTTGGAACCCTGCCGAAACCGGTAAGAATATGCTTTCTATTATTTTTGGAATTTTAGAAATGAGATACAATATACACTATTTATATTATCTAAAAATAAAAAAGTGTAAATCAAATTAAAAATAAAATTTTTTTTTGGCAACAAATTAAAAATTATATTTGGTGATATCATGAGAGGCATTCAAATTTTTAGTTTACGACAATTTACCTCTCAAGTTTTATTTTTAACAATACCCAAAATGATCGAATTTGTGACAAATACCCTAACAATTAATTGGCGATAAATGCTTGATTTTACGTATATCTTATGAAGTTACGACCCAAATGCTCTTGAATTCTTTCACTGGAGCATTAATGCATGAAATGTTCGCATCTTCATTTCTATTTTCGCTGTAAGCTTTATATTAGTTTTATAGGGAAGATAAATTCCATAAACAATCAAAATTGATATAACTACTTTTATTTACGCCTGAAAATCATAAACAATATGAAGTCAAAAAAATTATTATTTTAAAATTAATATAAAAAATTGTGAACCACTAGAGATTCATGTATTTTAGAATAGAATAAATTTACCATGCTACTTTGGCCATTTTCACATTGAAAATATTAATTTACTTAAGATAAGATTAATTACACGAGGCTCGTTGCGAAATGAAGAATCAAAATTTGAGTTGTCCACTAATTATTCAATATTTTTTTGTATTATACATGATCTATTTATCCCATTTCTCATGTATAGTATCCCGTTTCAATATATTATCTATACGGGAGTGTTTGATACGAGAATAAGACATTTTTTTTAAAAAAAAATGGAGAATAAGAGTTATCTTGCTTTCGTATGCAACTTATATTAGAGTGTTTGGTACGAGGATAAGATAAATGATCTTTTAATCTCGCTTCCGTATGCAACTTAATTATTCAAGTTTGCTATGAGGATGAGATTATCTCACTTCTTTGTGTGGTTCATATGGGAGTGCTTGGTACGAGGATAAGAGATGTGATCCTTTTAACTTGTTTTTGTATGAAATTTATACAAGAATGTTTGGTACAAGGATGGAAGCGATAATATTTTAGTATAACAGTAAACGTGAAGTAAAGTTAAAAAAAAATGAGTAATTAAGTTATTGGAACTATACGGGAGTGTTTGGTATGAGGATAAGAGATGTGATCCTTTTAATTTGGTTCCGTATGGAACTTATACGAGAATGTTTGGTACAATGATGGAAATGACAATTTTTTGATATAAGAGTAAACGTGGAGTAAAGAAAAAGTAAGTAGTTAAGTAATCAGAACTATACAGTGTTTGGTTCGAGGATAAGAGATGTGATCCTTTTAAGTTGCTTCCATATGAAACTTATACGAGAATGTTTGGTATAAGGGATGGAAACAACAATACATTGGTATGAGAGTAAACGTGAAGTAAAGTTAAGAAAAAGCAAGTAACTAAGTCATCGGAACTATACGGGAGTGTTTGGTACGAGGATAAGAGATGTGATCCTTTTAATTTGCTTCCGTATGGAAATTATATGAGATTGTTTGGTACAATGATGGAAACGATAATTTTTTGGTATAAGAATAAACGTGAAGTAAAGAAAAAGTAAGTAATTAAGTAATCGGAACTATACGGGATTGTTTGATTCAAGGATAAGAGATGTGATCCTTTTAAGTTGTTTCCGTATGGAATTTATACGAGAATGTTTGGTACAAGGATGGAAACGACAATATTTTGGTATGAGAGTAAATGCGAAGTAAAGTTAAAGAAAAATAAGTAATTAAGTCGCTTTGTTTCATGATATATTTTTTTTTTGAAGGTAGGTAGACGATAGTCTTTCTACAATTTCATTGAACCAAATAAATATGGTACAAGCAAGTGGAATAAGAAAAGGCGAAGAGTAAATTTACAGGGGAGAACTCAATTTACAGACCTAATCTCTTTTACACGACCTGACTAAATATATCTATCACTACTAGCACTAACAGTATGAAATCCAAACTTTACTGTTTTGAATCGTTCTCTTGATCACCTCTTCTGTATCTGGCTGGATTCCTTCGAAGATCACAGCGCAACTCATCTTCCACATGTTCCAAACGTCCGCCATCTAGATGGTGTCCCAATTGTCCTTATAACTCAATTTCAGACTCTGTTCCATGATATTTAACTTAGATTTTATATGAAAGGTGGGATAAGAAAGAAATAATACAATTTTTATTAAATATATAATTTTATAACAATTAGTTAACTATCGTGCATCAAATTATTATGATAATTAATAATAACAATGATGCCTCTTTTTGTTTGAAAAAAAAGGAAAAATGGAGGTGAGACTGATCACCTATTAGGCTATTTCTGGCTTAAAAATAGAACAAAAATAAAAAAGAATTCTAAAACCCTACACGGGCCGTTAGTCTCTAGTTAAAATTCTCACTGGGCCTATCAGTGTTATATCGAAAAAGTCTTTCAATGAAGTTTTGAAAGCATTTGAACTGACTATACTGGAAGAAAATATGAGAGATTCATGTTGAGTACGAAGCCAAATGGGCCGAGCCCAAGAGGCCCATACGGAAATAAAGGAAGAAAAGGGGCAGCGTGAGTCTCCTTGATAATTCACAAATCCCATCTCCACAAATCCCATCTCCAGAACCTTGAAGCTCTCTGTCTCCTTTGCTAAGCTATCTAGGGTTTATATTTCTCTTGTATTTCTTATTAATTCCACCTCAAATTGTGAGAGAGAGTGTGAGTGAGAGAGAGAGGAAGGTAGATAGCTTGATGATCTCCATGTACTTGTAAGAAAACTTTTGATTTAGTGGATTTGCACCGATCGCTCCCGTGGCTTTTGGGTTTTCCACGTAAAATCTTGTGTCACCTCTTTATTTTCTTGTGCTATTGCTTGATTGTGCTGTGGTTTGTTAATTCTCAAGTATTAGCTTCATTCTTGTGGGTATTTGGTTTATGCCCATCAACGTGTTTGCCGAAATTACCCCTCCTTATTTTTAATTGGCTTTCTCTGCCGGTACCACCCACGGTGTGTCCAACAACTGGTATCAGAGAGTGTTGGCTCGTTGGTGTTGAGAATAGGAGTTTGAGACTTGGTTCGGTTTAGACCTAAGTACTTGTGTATTTCGGTGGTTGCACGTGTAGTAGTAGAATGGAGAAAGCTATGGAATTTGAGAAATTGAATGATAGCAATTGGGCAATTTGGAAAATGCTAATACAAGATTACTTGGTGGTTAGAGATTTAGATTTACCATTGATGGGACCGAGTGCACAACCTATCCATATGGAGGATCATGAATGGGAGTTGTTAGATCGAAAGTGTTTGGCGGCTATAAGGCCGTGTATTTCACCATCTATCTTATTTGATGTCTATCAATGTAAGACCGCTCATGAGCTTTGGACCACATTGGAGCGATCATATGAGCAACCTTCGGAGATGCATGCTATGAAGCGGTTATTTCTCTTGAAAATGAAGGATGGCATATCAATGAGAACACATGTAAGTGAGTTCAACTCTATTGCGGCTCAATTGAAGTCCTTGAAGGTAAACCTTGATGAGGAGGTTTTGTGCTTGTTACTTTTGAGTTCTTTACCTACAAGTTGTGATACTTTTGTGACTACCGTTGCTAATACAATGGGTAATCAATTCAAGTTGAGTGATGTTGTTGCTTCATTGATGAATGAGGAAACTAGGAAGGCTACTAACCAATTGGAAACCGGGCCTAGTGAGGCATTAATGGTTGATAGGGGGCGGCCGGTGACTAGAGGCAATTCCTCGGGTAGAAAAGGTGGATCTCAAGAAAAGGGAAGATCAAAGTCTAAAGGCCGAAAACTTTCTTGTTGGCATTGCAAGAATGAGGGTCATATGAAAAGAGATTGTCCTATCTTGAAAGACAAGCAAAAAGAGAAGGAACAAGATGGTGAAGCGAGTATAGTTTCCGATGAGATTGGAGATGCGGTGACTTTAAGTGTGACAAGTTCCGAGAAAGAAAACATGGATGTTTGGGTATTGGATTCGGGTGCATCATTCCACATATGCTCTGATCGTTCTTATTTTGTCAACTACAAGGATGTAGATGGTGGGAATGTCTATCTTGGTGATAGTCGGCCATGCAAGATTCTTGAAGTTGGTGATGTTGAGCATGAGCAAGCAAATGGAAGGCGATGTAGATTGAGCAATGTGAGGTATGTCCCGAAGATAACCAAGAATCTTATCTCGGTGGGTCAACTTGATGATGGATGATTTGCTATATATTTTGATGAGGGATCATGGAAGGTATCAAAGAGTTGCATGACATTAATGAAAGGACACAAAGATGGGAGTTTGTACACTCTTCATGGAGCGCCTCGAAAAGGTGTTGCGGCCATGGCAAGTGAACATGGAGATATGCACATGTGGCTCAACCGACTTGGTCATCTAAGTGAAAGAGGTATGAAAGTGTTACAAGGTGAAAATTATATTCCTTCTTTTGATTGTTCATCTCTTGAATTTTGTGTTCATTGTGTAATGGGAAAACAAAAGAGAGTGAATTTTAAGAGGAATGAGTCTCATAGAAAGGTGAAACCATTGGAATTGGTTTATTCCGATGTGTGTGGTCCATTTAATGTCAAATCCCTTGACGGTGCTAGTTATTTTGTTACTTTCTTAGATGATTTTTCTAGAAAGTGTTGGATATATCCCTTAACCTCAAAATATCAAGTTCTTGAAATCTTTTAGAACTTTAAATCTCGTGTTGAAAAAGAGAGTGAAAAATCCATTAAGTGTTTACAAACCGATAATGGTGGTGAATTTTGCTCTAATGATTTTGACAATTTTTGTGCGAGAAATGGCATTCGGAGAGTGAAGACGGTTCCATACACTCCACAAGAAAATGAGATCATTGAGAGGATGAACCGGACCATTGTGGAGAGGGTTCGAAGTATGTTGTCCCACTCGAGTCTTCCAAAATCATTTTGGGCCGAAGCGGCTAACACGGCGGTTTACCTCATAAATCGATCACCTAGCGTGGCATTAGATGGTGGCATACCGGAAGTCATATGGAGTGGCAAGAAGATTTCTTATGGCCATTTACGAATTTTTGGATGCGAAGCTTATGTGAAAATTTCAAATGTGAAGAGGAATAAGCTTGATGTCAAGTCACGGAGGTGTGCATTTGTTGGCTATGGCGGTGATGATTTGGGCTATAGGGTTTGGGATCCTATTGAGAAGAAGACAATTAGAAGCCGAGATGTCATATTCCACGAAAATGTGATGTTCATGGAAAATCATGAGAAAGAGCAAAGTGATGAAAGACATGTGGATGCTAGTATTGCACCTAGAATGCTAGCGGATCCTCAATCAAGTGGTCATGATCAAGAGGATGAGAGTGAACCGGTGGAAGAGCATGATGTTCAAGGCATCATTGAAGAAGAGCACACTAATACCCCAATACAAGAATTGAGGAGATCAACTCGGATTTCTAGAGCTACACAAAGGTATTCACCTTCTCTATTTTATGCTTTGTTCACGGATGCGGGTGAACCCGAGTCATTTCAAGAAGCTATGAATTGCTTGGAGAAAGCCAAGTGGTTTTGAGCAATGGAAGATGAAATGAACTCGTTGCATTTGAATGAAACTTGAGAGTTGGTTGAGCTTCCAAAAGGAAAGAAAGCATTGAGAAATAGGTGGGTATTTGTGTTGAAGAATGAAGCCGATGGTTCAAAACGGCATAAAGCTAGGTTAGTAGTCAAGGGCTATGGACAAAAACATGGTGTTGACTTTAATGAGATATTCTCTCCCGTTGTGAAGCATAATTCAATAAGGATTGTTTTGTCATTGGTGGCAAATTTAGACTTGGAGCTTGTACAACTTGATATTAAGACGGCTTTCTTGCATGGTGACTTGGATGAGAAAATCTATATGTCACAACCGGAAGGTTTTGTTGATCAATCAAACCCTAATCTTATGTGTAGATTGAAGAAGATGTTGTATGGTTTGAAACAAGCCTCTCGGCAATGGTACAAGAAGTTTGATACTTTTATGCAAGAAAAGAAGGTTTTAAAAGAAGTGGCTATGATCATTGTGTCTACATGAAAAGAAAGGTGAATGGTTCTTTTACCTTGTTGTTACTTTATGTGGATGATATGTTGATTGTAAGCAATGATCATGATGAGATTAAGTCACTTAAGCTTGATATGTCTAAGAGGTTTGCAACCAAGGATCTTGGCGAAGCAAAGAAAATATTGGGCATGCAAATTCATAGGGATCGGGAGAGAGGCAAATTTTGGTTGAGTCAAACGGAATATGTTGATAAAGTCCTTGAGAGGTTTGACATGGTGAATTGCAAACCGGTGACTACACCTTTGGCCGGTCATTTTAAATTGTCTAAAGAGAAATCTCCAAAGAATGATGAAGAGAGATTGAAGATGAAAAAGTTTCCATACTTGTCGGCCGTTGGTAGCTTGATGTATGCTATGATGTGCACACGGCCAGACATTACACATGCAGTGGGAGTTGTCTCTCGGTTTATGTCTAACCCGGGATGGGAGCATTGGCAAGCGGTGAAGTGGATACTTCGGTACTTGAAAGGCACTCGTGGCTTGCAATTATGCTATGGTGGAGAAAATTCAAAATTGACAATTGAAGGGTATGTTGATGCCGATCATGCGGGTTGTAGTGAGACAAGAAAGTCCACGACGGGCTATGGCTTTACTATCGGTGGTGGAGCCGTTAGTTGGATGTCTCGACTACAAGACATTGTTGCTTTGTCTTCCACAGAATTGGAGTATGTCGCATTGACCGAGGCGGTGAAGGAAATGCTTTGGTTGAAAAGGTTGCTTGCACAACTTGGGTTGAAGCAAAAGGAGTATGTGGTACATTGTGACAATCAAGGTGCCATACATCTTTCAAAGAATGCGGCATATCACTCAAGAACTAAGCACATTGATGTGTGATACCACTTCATTCGTGATGTTCTAGACCATGGGCAACTAGTCGTGAGAAAGGTTCACACGAAGGAGAACGTTGCTGACATGTTCACGAAGGTGGTGCCTCCTGACAAGGTAATGTTTTGTAGGGGGTAATCTGGGTTGGTTGAATAACTCAGATGTGTTTGGAGCGAGGTGCAGGATGTATGCTTGTATAATCAAGGGTGTATGCTTATGTGACCAGAGGTGTACGTGTATGCTTGTGTGATCAAGCGTGTATGCTTTGTGTGATCAAGGTGTATGTTTGTGAGATCTAATGTGTATGCTTCTGTGATCCAGTGGGAGCTTTGTCTTCAAGTGGGAGGTTGTTGAGTACGAAACCAAATGGGCCGAGCCCAAGAGGCCCATACGGAAATAAAGGAAGAAAAGGGGTAGCGTGAGTCTCCTTGATAATTCACGAATCCCATCTCCAGAACCTTGAAGCTCTCTGTCTCCTTTGCTAAGCTATCTAGGGTTTATAGTATTAGCTTCATTTTTGTGGGTATTTGGTTTATGCCCATAACGTGTTTGCCGAAATTACCCCTCCTTATTTTTAATTGGCTTCCGCTGCCTGTACCACCCACGGTGTGTCCAACAATTCCATCAAAGTAAAATTAAAAGCAATGATTACTAATATATCATCCAAGTCTGAAAAAATAAATAAAGCAAAACTAATACCTAATAAAGAAATAACAAGGAAAGCTATCTAATATTTGATAGTTAGATTGAATCTCCAGTGTAGATTTCTGTCTCTAATTCTCTCATGCAACCACATTGACTGCTATTGCGCTTCTAACATAATGCTTGCCATCAGACCACACCATCCTACCAAAGGTATATCCTTTTCTGATTCTTCCTTGTTTTGAAGTCATTGCAACACTAAAAGACTTCTCCTCTCCTACTCGAGAAAAACTGAGTTCGGCAGGTGTCACCACAACATCAACACCAGAAGGGGCCACCACATGAACCTTGTACATACCGGGTAACCCCACATTCTTAAGGGTCCGAGTAACAGTGAATTTTTTATCAAGAGCTGGTATGGAAATTGCTGGATAATTTAAATTCTCAAGCCTCATGGGCTCTGACGGGCATGTAAAATAGGGTGTTTTGGTGAGCAGGGGCGGAGGGAATAGGGTGGCGGGGCTGGGCAATGTCCCCCCCGTCATTTGAAAATTTTGCAATTTATTAGTTGTAATGTTAGTCTAATTCAACAATATGGAAGTGGCAGCCCCCCCAATCATTTAAACGGGTCTCAAAGTATAAAAGCCCAAGTGTTCAATTTAGTGTAAATATAACAGCCCAAGTTCAATTCTATATCTGTTCTCTTTGGATGATAGCATATCGTGAGACCTCAGAAAAATAATTCGTAAAGAAAATATAATTGCCGCCTCCTTGGCGAACCATCTCAAATTTCCTTTCCCCTCCTTCGCTAATCCTAAGAAATTGCCGCCTCTCCTTCACTCTCTCGTGTGCAGTTTCGTTCCTTCTTAGCGAGGTCTCTCTCTTCCGCTCTTTGCTGCCTTATCTCAACGATGTCCAGCCTCACATCACATCTCAAGTACCACTGTACCAAGATGTTGAATTAGTTTTAAGTTGTTTTTTTAGGCTTATATGAGCTACTTTCACATCTCAAGTACAACTCCTATGAATTTTTATGTTAGTTATGCTGTACGGGCCGCCAATTAGATAGGCTGTACCAGTCCATGTTAGAGCTTGAGGGCGCACTGTCAAAAAAAAAAAATTATGCCCCCCCAATCCTGAGATCCTGGCTCCGCCCCTGTTGGTGAGGTTGCTAAGGTAGGTTGCATTGAAACCTAATGCACAAAGAAAATTAAGATAGTCATCTGTGGTAATGTCATAGACTAGGCCGGGATCAGCTGCGCGGTTCGGTCTTATATGGCCATTGCCATATATAAATGGAGTGGCTTCTTCATGTGTGTAATCTCTAATTGTTTGTTTCTTGTTGTCCCTTGTTTTTGCTGCAGAAGATGCACAGTTTATAATCAAATTTTAATAAAGAATAGAGGAAAAAATGTAATAAATTATTTTGTGGTTTGCCAGGAGATAGTCAAGAAATGATACAACTTCAAAAATCTGTGCAATTCATCTGGTAACTTCTATAATATAGCACGAATTGCATTTGCCACTAATAAGAAAATGTGTAGCCATCCAGGCATCCACAAAATGATTTAGAATTTTGACAGCTTAAATTTTGTAGTTAAAAAAAGGGCTTAATTTGGGTTAATTGTAGGTAGATGACCTTTTAAACCCAAATTGATAAGCACTATATTAGAATGAAGCAAATATAGTTATAACCATTTTAATTTCTTTTTACCAAAATTCACTGCGCGTCAGTCTTAAAATAGTTTAGATTCTCAAGCCTCATGGGCTTTTAAACTATATTAGACTGAAGAAAATATACTGGTGTTTTGAAAATTATTATTATAATTTAAACTATAGGAACAAATTTAGGAGGGCCGGTTGCATGGATTCTAGATTAATAATAAATACTTGAGCCTTTTCTTTAACTGAAGACTGAAGTAAACCAAGGAAATGGATCAACCACTTAACAAAAACCTTAGATTACAGGTACCAGTAGAAATGCAACATGTGGTTAGTCTTAATTGTTAATCATACCAGTAGTCATGATGGCTGATTTGATAGCTGCAGGACTCCAATCCCTATGTACCATCTTCAAGAGTGCCGCCACTCCAGAGACGTGGGGGCACGCCATGGACGTGCCAGACAACAATGCATATGGAGTACTGCGTGTATCACCCATCATATCTGTGGAGCTACCATCTGGAGAAAATGCTGCCAGTATGTTCACTCCCGGCGCAATCACGTCTGGCTGCACAATGCATATAGATGACATCAACAGAAAGAATACATATGCAATGATTTAAGAAATGTAATATACATAAGTTTCCATACTATGAAATATTGAACCTTGTGACCTTTAATATTTCTGGCGTGGAGTTGCTTGGTCCCCGAGATGAAAAATCAGCCACAACTGGTGCCCTATTTACACCTATTCTTGACTCTGGCGGTGAAATATTACCCAAAGGTTTACTATATCGAAAAGAAAAAATGAAACATAAAATTAAAGCCCTACATTGAATTTAATTTATCACTGAAAAATTTACAACAACGAAGGATTCATAATTATAATTTTTTCCCACCAGAAAATTCATTGCTGTAACTTGCCATAGACAACATTTTAGTCACCGGGATCTGATGGAATTTTTAGCTGTAACAAAGCTTTTTAATGCTGGTTAAACAGCCAGGATCTGGTATATAATTGTTATTACTTATTAGTTATTTCTTTGCACTGTGATTTTAAGCGGAGTTGTTTTTTCTTTTCTGCCCAACACAGCCCAAGTTATAAAGTGATGTAAGTGGCTCAGCAAAGCTCTGTCTGATCGCCTCTCCCTCTCAGCCCTTTCCCTCATCTTGCCTCTCCTCTGATCAGGTTCTCTCTCTAGTACTCCTGTGACGGGAAGCAAATTATCTTTCTATGACTCAGTCTTCGTTTATGGTACTTGTCTTCTCGTGTTTCTTTTTTTTTTTTCCTTGAAATAGACTTTGTTGTCTGAATAAATCATAACTCGAGGCTAATGAAGTATTTACACTAGACATGACCAGTACTTGCCAAATTCCAAATTTCCATCTACCAATGATTCTAAATTTGGCTAATTAGATCTCAATTGAATAAGAAAAGCTACCCTTAATTTCACTCGACAAAGGGTCAGGAGAGAAGGTAGGCCAGTGTACTAGCCTTTTTTATACAAATGAAATTGGGGTGGTCCACAGTCAAAATAGGTGGTTTCTAGTATTTTTTCACTTATTATTGTTGGATACTATATATCAAATATTCTAAATGAAATATAAATAATAGTTAAACACGATTTTTTAAAAAAATAATTACTCGAAATTGACTTGAAATATTTCCAAGTATAGCATCTCTCATCTAATTGTCTTTATGAGCCCAAAAACTTGTTATATGCTGGTACTCGGTTTAATAGATTTAGTACCCGACTTAAATTTCTGTATGAAGTAGGAAAAATCATAAAGTGCTTACTTGGTAGATTCCATGTAGGAGAAAAGTATTAAGCCATCTTTGTAAGATATCATGGTGGAAGGGAGAAAGTTGGGACCCACAGTGAGATAATCTGCTTCCTCTGTCTGATTGACAATGACCACACCGACCCCACCGGCATCTTTAACATTTGATGTTTTGGTAGCTGTGTCTAACGCACCACCCATGCAAACCACTATCTTTCCCTTCACCTTTTCGGGGTCAAGTGAACTATCATCGCACAATGCTCTGCATAAGAAATTGGACCATGGTATGCATAAATTGTCTATATTCTTATGTTCATATAAAAATAACCTTATGTTAGAACATGACTGCACACATGAGTTCATTCATTTAGAAGCAAATGCACATTCTTGTTCAATTTGTGCTACTCTCATTTAATTTTTGATGTAATCATCAGTAAGTTCCTTTATTTATTTATTTATTTTGTTCATTTATCATCTATTGTTTAATTGTTTCTGATGGTCAGTGAAGCAAGAGGTCTACTTACGCATCACCTCGGGCGACTCCATGGGCTGCAGCATCTGAGCTATTGATCAGTGGATATAATCGGTTCTGTGGTAGAGTCTCTGACTCTTGGGTTGCTCCCTTATTGTAAATATAAAATAAATATTAAGAAGATCATCACATCACTGTAAATCAGTTTACATTAATTGGAAAACAGACAAAAAAAGCAATTAATTTATGTAATCTTTCTCAGTGAGCACAGGATACTTATACGTGAATTAGCCAACTGAGAAATATAACACCCACACGTGTTGTACCAAATTGGATTCTACTAAAACCAAAAGGAACTATATGTATCAACAGGTAAATACTAAATAAAACAAGGTGAATCTTCTTCCATGAGATAATTATATATTAAAATAATTAATCAATGTATAATTTATTTTGTAAAAAAGTTAACATGTATGATGCAACTATTTAAAGGGAAGATGACGGAACAGCACAAGTAAAAATAAATTACATATACCTTAATTACTTTCCCGTGACCAAGTCTGAGGGAACTTAGGTACTCCCGATCTATTGTGCTCGCCCCTACCGAAAGAAACCACGGTGCCACATTCACAATTGTGCCATCGGGACCATTATTTCCAGCAGCACAAACTACCATGATGCCTTTAGCAACTGCATGCAAGGACCCAATAGCTAATGCATCATCCAAGTAGTCCAAGCCTCTTGTGACTGGAGCAGATCCAATGGACAATGATAACACGTCGATGTTGTCGTGTATCGCAGCCTCGAAGCCGGCCAAGAGGTCAGCATCCATGCAGACTGTTGCAGAACATCGAAGGATTTAAGAGTTCTATTTATTAATCAATGTACCATACAATAAGTGAAGGAATTTATGCACACAATATGTAGCTTGTGAGAAAATAAAATATATCATTTGCCTACATTCAGCCCAACAGGTTTTGTATACAGCCACTCTTGCACCAGGGGCTCCACCCTTGATAGTGCCATTGGCATATCCAAAATAGCTAGAGCTCGGCACAAAGTTTCCACCGGCAGTCGAGAGTGTGTGTGTGCCATGCCCGTCAGTGTCACGTGCAGAGTTGGTGATGTTCAAGTCTGGATTGAAGGCACGTATTCCCTTGTTGAAGTATCTTGCACCAATTAACTTCCTGCCGTGAAAATTCATTAATTAGCTATATACATTCATTGCAAGTACTAACAGTAATGGCCTCCATGTTATGCAGACATTACAGAGAAAATGTTCTTATAATATCAGCGGACAAAATCACATGTTTTTGTATTGAGTTAACAAGAAATCACTACGATGTAAATTATATTTAATGAAAGACTCAAGTTTATATTTAATGCAGTTTATGTATTATGGCATATATAGCAGTTGCAAAAAGCAAATAAATAATATTAAAACACGTTGATAAAGAAGCACGATAAATAAGGGATGGCAAACCTGTTACAAGGGACTCCGTCTTTGGTATTGTTCTCGCAGTGTCCTCTCCATTTTGATGGGACTGGACCCATTCCTTCATCGCTGAAGCTCTTTGATTCCGGCCACACACCTTATAAAGCAGTCAAAGCTAACAGTCATAATTTAATTTCACCATGTACAAATAATTACCTCATAAGCCATAACTTCTAAAATATTTTTAAAAAATTTAAATCTTCTTGGGTCAAGAGCATGAAATTTTAATATGCAAGTGCTACAATTTCTCCATCAATAGTTCAATACTCACATTGGTATTTTCATGAATTTCTAGGGTCAAGATCATGATATTTGATTCAATTGTATTACCAGAATCTAGAGTTGCAATGATGATATCACGGCCGAATTTAGCTTTAGTCCAAAGTGCTCCTATACGGTCTCTCCCAGCATTGTCCATGTCGACAAAACTCCATGATCTACTCGTATGCAACTTGTGCATCGTGTTCTCAAATACCGACAGTACATCTGGATGCTCTACATCAATATAGAGAAACAAAATATAATACTAAATATACAATATTGTTTCTTTCGTTATAAGAAGCTTATACATTACAATTTGTCTTTCTGGTATAGTATTAAAGTATACTTTGTTCCAAAAATTATCTGTCAGTGGTAAAATTGTTTGTAGAAAATAATTTGAAGCTTACTTGCTATTTCGCCGGCTTCATTCTCTTCCATGGTGGCAGCGAAGCCATTTATATTTTTCGTGTAGGAGTAAATTATAGCATCACGTGCTTTTTCCTCGCTGATTAATGTTACATTTAGACATTAACTTAAAGGAAAACAAGAAAATTCAATCATGTTCTTTGGTATGGCACCTATTACTTCCTATTTCAGATGACATAATGACATTTTGTTAAAAGTGTATTCATTCTTATAATCTTATCTTCATTTTAATCTAGTAGAGGTGTATAACTAGTACTAATTTAGAATTATTTTTTCCTTATATATAATGTTTCTCTATACAAACTAGTTGGTTTTGCAATAATGTATTATTCCTTATATTGACATGATAAAACACCGAGGTTCAATCAAAACAGCAAATTTCAAAATAAGTGTTTCCTTCTCGAGTGATGCATCCAACCTATACTAGATAGTGACAGCCGGCTGTCCTTTTAGTAGCAATTTTGAAGATAAATTGATCAATCAAAAAGGGAAAAAGAAGTAGAAAATTTCTGAAAAATTTGTTACCTTCCGACATATGATCCTAGCAGCTTATAATGTGAATTTTTGACAAGTTCATAATCTTCTAAAGTTGCATCGAGGCCATGCGAATGTGATCCAAGATATACAATATATGACTATAATCACATCAATAAAGAATTACGTAAATCCAGATAAGTATAGCAGCAGTAAATAACAATAAATAAACATTTACAATGAATTAAGTAAAGCTCAGCTGTATATATGCTTGAATTTGAGAAAATGGAAAATATATGAAGAGAAAAAGGGGATCTGTATAGCCACTGCCAAAGTTACAGATATTTTTTTGAATGGCATCGATATATATTACAATTATCAATTTCTCATAAGAAAATTAGAATGTACTTTAGCCATTGTTTGAGGCAGTGAACTGTATAGTCCTGGTCCTGTAAAGTCCAGTTATCAGAGTGTAACAATTCATTGTCATACAAGTTGAATTGTACCGGTTATTACTGATGCTTCAAATTAAAAGGCTGGGAAGTTGAGCACCAGACAAGGCCACAAACATACAAGATAGCGAGGGATGACTTGAAAATGTAAATATTCAACATTTTCTTTCCTTAAAAATTAAGAAGGCTACCAGTACAGTGAAATCTGTATCTCTGTATAAAATTATATATTCAAGATACGTTATTAAAAAAAATATATAGACAATTTTTTTTAAAAAAAAAAAAATATGACCGAACATCTTTTGGAACTTATATTTGCTTTGAGGTTTGAACAGGAGGACAAAACTCTTTAAGATCTTAGAGACACCAATCTATTTTTTTTTAAAAAAAAAGGAGTAGATCCCTTGCCTTCTTGACAGCTGAAATTTGCGCAAATAAGGAAAATAAAATGCACCCAAGGAAAATTAGCTTCCCTTTCCTCATTCTCTTTCTCTCTAGCTGCCTCCCTGTCAATAAATCAATCTTTTTCCTTTCTGCTCTCCCTCAATCTTCCTTCGACTTTGTAGTCTAAATGTATCTACTAATTAATAGTCCTATTTGTTGAAAGATTTCTGGTGATATAAACAGACTTTGGGTATAAATATCAACTTTTGCATTTTTATTCCAATTGATTTTATATTTGCATGTCTGATAATGCCTGTGATTCTCAGCAATCTTATTTTATACCTAGATTCAACATTCTAAAACTACCTTTGTCGAGAAGCTGACGCATTTAGGTTATCAAATTCACAACGCAATTTGTTTTCTTATGTTTCTTTGAAATAGGAGCCTGTGGCTCAGTTTGCTGTTTTTCTTAGGGAAAAGAAAAAGGAGGGTGAAAGCTTAGCAAGAATTATTCTGGTATTGCTAAGATAGAGTAAGTAGAAAGAGACAGTAATCAGAATCGTAATAAAATGAATTGTATATTGAATATCTGTTACAGAGTAATGAGGCCTGTATATATAGGCAGTAATACATACTTTCTCAAGAGTCCTGATACAATTTGTCTAGTCTAACAGAGTGATAAAGCGTGTTTACAACATCCTTAATTAAATACACTAAATGTCCCCAGAATGTGTACCAGGGACATCATCTATTACTCTAACACCCCCCCGCAAGCCAAAGGCGATTTATCGACATTGAGCTTGGTCTTGAGATAAAGAAAACGTGGGAGAGGCAGTGCCTTAGTGAGAATATCGGCTAGTTGATCCTTTGAGGAAATAAACCGAACTTGTAGTTCCTTGTTGCAAATTCTTTCTCGAACAAAGTGGTAATCAATCTCGATGTGTTTTGTGCGGGCATGAAAGCTTGGATTTGAAGCCAAGAATGTCGCACCAATGTTGTCACACCATAAAGTAGGGGAGTAAGGTAGAGTGATGTGAAGTTCTTGCAAAAGATATTGCAACCAAAGTAGTTCGGCACATGTAAGAGCCAAACTTCGATATTCGGCCTCCGTACTAGATCTAGAAACCGTAGGTTGTTTCTTAGCACTCCAAGAAACTAGATTGCCATTGAGAAAAATACAAAAACCAGTTGTAGAGCGGCGGTCATCGGGACAACCGGCCCAATCGGCATCGCTATAGGCATGTAGTGAGAGTGGTGTATTGGATTTGAACACTAGACCGTGTGAAGCAGACCCACATAGATATCTAATGATTCTCTTAACTGCTGCCCAATGATTTTCAGTTGGGCTTTGCATGTATTGAGAGACACGGTTGACGGCAAAGGAGATGTCGGGTCTCGTGAGAGTAGCATATTGAAGGGCACCAACAAGGCTTCGATATTGTTGTGGGTTGTCAAACAAAGGGCTGTCATCTTTTGAAAGAGAGGAGGCCGATGTCATGGGAGATTCACAATGCTTGGCATTTGTCATATTGGCACGGGATATGATGTCAAGTATGTACTTGTTTTGTGACAAGTGAATGCCGTTTGGTAAAGAAGAAACTTCAATACCAAGAAAGTAGTGTAATTGACCAAGGTCCTTGAGTGCAAAATGAGTGTGAAGGTGTTCAAGAAGGGTTGAAACAATGGATGAAGAACTGCCCGTGATGAGAATATCATCAACATAGACCAAAATAATGGTGGTGTGGTTATCTTGATGTGAGATGAAGAGAGAAGGATCATATTGGGATTCACAAAAACCAAGAGTCAAAAGAGTGGAGCTAAGTTTGTGAAACCATGCACGGGGAGATTGTTTGAGACCATAAAGAGATTTAGAAAGGAGACAAACATGATTTGGGAAGGAAGGATCGACAAAACCGGGTGGTTGGCTCATATAAACTTCCTCTTGTAAATCACCGTGAAGAAAGGCATTTTGCACATCAAGTTGTCGTATTGGCCAATTGTTGGATGTAGCAATGGAAAGAACAACCCGAATAGAGGTAGGTCGAACAACGGGGCTATAAGTATCAAAATAGTCAATCCCTTCTTGTTGGTGAAATCCTTTGGCCACTAATCGTGCCTTGTAGCGGTCGATGGATCCATCGGAGCGGCGCTTGATTTTGTAGACCCATTTACATCCAATAACTTGATGAGATGTCGGTGGAGGAACCAAAGTCCATGTGTTGTTGACGGCAAGAGCATTGATCTCATTAGTCATTGCTTGACGCCATTCTTGATGTGAGTTTGCTTTAGAAAAAGAGGTGGGTTCGGTTTGTATTGAGGCAAGATGAGCTATATATTCGGGGAAGTGACGAGATTTTATTGTTTTGTCTCTTGTCCGTGTAGTCATTGGATGAATAGAAGTGGTAGCTTCAGTTGACAGAGGTTGTGTAGACAGAGAGGGAGCGGAAGTAGCAGCTGGGGCAGAGTGTGCTGTTGAAATTTGAGAACGGCGGGAATATGTTTTTAAAACTGGGGCAGGGTCAGGTGAGGTATGTAACTCTCGGTCAGTGGGCTCAGTTGAGGTTGTCTCGTGGACTTGAATAGCAACTGGACAGGAGTCGCTAGAGTTGTTGGAAATGGGCCGAATTGGTTGGGCCGAACTGGTAGGATTTGGAGCTAGATGAGGTGAAGGAATCGCTGGACTGAGCATTGGCGCATCAGCTGAGGATGAGTCAGTGATTGATATACTTCCAGAGTTAGCTGCTGATTGTGTTTGTGTAACCTGTAAATTTGGTAAACAAAAGAGAGGTATATTGGGATGGGACGAGGGTGCAGGGTTTGTTGGAGTTTGAGCAGAAGCAAGTTGGCTGAAGGGAAAAATGGTTTCATCAAATTGAACATGCCGAGTGACATAGATTTTATTTGTGGGAAGATGAAGACAACGATATCCTTTTTGATGTTTTGCATATCCAATGAATATACAAGGTAGGGAACGAGGTTCTAATTTATTGGAATTATATGGCCGAGTGTAGGGATAACAAAGACAACCAAGAACTCGTAGAAAATGAAAATCGGGTTGCTTAGAGAAGAGGGTAGTGTAAGGGATCAATTTATTTGTAGAAGGTAAACGATTGATAAGATAAACAACGCTTGAAAAAATCTCATCCCAATATGTGTTAGGTATTGAAGCATGTGACATAGTAGCTAAAGATAGTTCAATAATATGACGATGTTTTCTTTCGGAAACACCATTTTGTTGAGGAGTATAAGGGCAAGTTGTTTGGTGAACAATAGAAGGAAACAAATTAGCAATAGGTTTAAATTCGGTACCACCATCGGTTCTCAACACTTTAATGGTGCAATTGAATAAATTCTCAACTTGAGCCTTGAAAATTTGAAAAATCGAAACAACATCACTTTTGTTAGACATAAAATAAATCCAAGTAAATCTAGAATAATCATCCACAAATATCACATAGTAACGAAAGCCATTATTAGAAACAAATGGGGAAGGTCCCCAAACATCGGAATGTATGAGTTCAAGAGGAGAGGAAGAAGTAGAGATAGAATGCTCAAAGGGCAATTTATGAGCCTTGGCAATACAACAATCATGACAACTATGTAAACTAAAAGAAGTACAAGGCAAAGCATGATTTTTCAAAACAAAAAGAGTAGTTGAAGTAGAAGGGTGGCCAAGTCGATGATGCCAAGTATTAGCGGTGGTTCTCACTCCAAAGAAGGCTTGTGGAGAGGTGAAGTGAGAAGGGGAAGCATTTATGTGATATAGACCATTGGTACTAGGCACCTCAAGAAGAGTTGTCTTGGTGTGGGGGTCCTTGAAAATACAAGAAGAGGAACAAAATGTGATATCTAAAGAAGGATTATCTAGAAGTAATTTAGATAAACTAATAAGATTTCTAGAAAAACTAGGCACATGAAGAGTATTATTCAATTTAAGCAAACCATTAGATAATGTAAGAGATGTTGTACCAATGTTATGAATTGGAAGGGATGTGCCATCTCCGATTTGAATAGTGTCGGAACCGTTGAAGTTGTAGAAAGAAGATAGGTTGTTGATGTCGTTGGTGACGTGATGAGTCGCACCCGAGTCTAAGATCCAATCATTGGGGTTGACACCATTGGAGGGTTGTGCAACATATGCTTGAGGTTGACGTGGAGGATGTTGTTGAGAAGATTGTTGAGAGTGTTGCTGATAGGAAGGATCGGGGTGATATCTATATCGGCAATACTTGGCGGTGTGACCATATTTCTTGCAAATTTGACACTGACGGGGAGGTTGACTGGTGTTCACATTGTTGGAAGAAGAGGTGCTGGCGCCAGTGTTGTTATTAGAAGGAGGTGAAGGCAGTAAAGGGAAGTTGGTAGTGCTTTTGGACTGGGAAGCATTGTTATTGGTCCCTGAATTATTAGCGCGGCGAGGTTGAGAGTTATTGTTGCGTCCAGAGAAGAAGGCCGAGGAATTAGGAAGAGAGATTTGAAGCTGTCCTTTTAAGAGTGCCTCGTGTGACAACAGCATGCCATGTACAGTAGAAAAGGAGAGAGGCTCAGCTCGGCTGGTGGTGGTTATTGCCGCTACAAATGCATTGAACTCAGTTCCCAAGCCATTGAGTAAAGGAAGAATAAGATCGTCGTCAGTAGGTGGTGCACCAATGAAAGAAAGCTCATCAGCGATTGCTCGAATCTTCTGCAAGAATTCAGTACAAGAAGAGGAGCCGCGTTGTGCCGATTGAAGTTGACGCTTCAAATCGAGCAATCGAGCTCGAGAATTAGAGGAGAATTGTTGATGAAGAGTGGTCCATAAGGCAGCGGAAGAATTGCAAGAAACCACCTGTGCAGCTATGGATTCGGAAAGTGTAGCTCTGAGCCATCCAAGAAGGAGCATATCCTGACGATTCCAAACCAAATAGTCGGAATTAAACTCAACTTGACCACCAGGGCCTTGTCGAGTAGGGTTGGGAGGGGGAGAAGTGAGGTATTTTGCAAGATTATGGCCATGAAGAAGGGGCAAGATTTGAGCTTGCCATGGCAAGAAGTTGTTATGAGAGAGTTTTAGTGGAACAGGAAAGTTTATGGGGAAAGGTTGATCAATTTGTAATGGAGAAGAGACAGAAGAAGAAAGAAATGGTGGTTGATGTTGAGGAGGCTGAGAAGACGGATGAGGCGGAGGTTGATAAAATTGAGGAATGAATGGCGGAGGTGGTGGTGGCGGATAAAAGTTGGTGGCCGGCGGTGGTGGTGGTGGTGAGAGAGGATCGTTGGTAGTCGCCATTGGTTGTGGCTGTGATACCATGAAAGCTTAGCAAGAATTATTCTGGTATTGCTAAGATAGAGTAAGTAGAAAGAGACAGTAATCAGAATCGTAATAAAATGAATTGTATATTGAATATCTGTTACAGAGTAATGAGGCCTGTATATATAGGCAGTAATACATACTTTCTCAAGAGTCCTGATACAATTTGTCTAGTCTAACAGAGTGATAAAGCGTGTTTACAACATCCTTAATTAAATACACTAAATGTCCCCAGAATGTGTACCAGGGACATCATCTATTACTCTAACAGAGGGGAAAAAGAGAGCAGCATATTAAATTGAAGAAACCAGGAGTAGCGAAATGCTCACAGTTCTCATTTACAAGTTTCACCTAAACATTTGAAATCCTTTCGTTTTTCATTTTTATTTTTTTGGTATGGAAAGCCCAAAGCTCTATAATATTTCTATTTTTTGGTGTGATTTGAATCTGCACTAACCATTATAAAGGTTCATTGAATTATTAAACAATAAAGCGTTCCATAATTATCTCGTGCACATACACGTTATCACGTTATCACAAGTTCAGTACGGAACGAAGGTAAAAGCCACATATAAGTTACTAAAATATTTATGACTTTTAATACGCTGTAAGCCTGTAACTAAAAATAAATCCTTAACAAGGCAGGCGTAAAATACGGATCGTAGTTGACTTGAGAAATGCCCAAGAAAAACTAAATATTTGGCACTCAACTTGGCAACAATTGTCAAGTCTATCAGGGAAAGGAAACTATATATGTGGCACTCTCCTACGTATATATCTTTACTAATATTATAAGAAATTGAAAGAAAGAATCCCAGAATATAATGGAAGCCGTGTTTAACATTCTAAATTGCATTTCCAATATATCCGTGTCAAGTTATATTTTTAGGGAAGATTTCACATGCACAAAGAACACTTTATTTAAAAAAAAAAAATCAATAATAGTTTTTATTCTTTTCACTAAAAGCACACAAGTGAACAATATATGTGCAATTACAAAGTAAAACTACCCGTTTTATAGTAAAAACAAAGTAAAGTTTTACCCAAAAAAAAAAAAAAAAAAAAAAAAAAAAAAACTATCTATGCAACAGCTACTACTCCCCTACCAGTCTACCACCAGCTCATTCCCCTTAAACCTTCTATACGCGCCAATAACCTGTTCTGCACAGCCATTGTGATGTTATCCTTTATAACCTCAGCCAGAATCCTAGTCAATCATACTTACAATAGATACAAATAATTTCTTGTATGTCATGAATGTGACATTGGAAAATCACCATGCGCCAGAAACTCGTGTACCATGCCGTTCACTTCTATCATACTGCCTCCTCTTTCTTTTCTCTCACCTTTCTTTCTCATCTTCAATTGATCACTGATAATATCGGCTAAAATATTCGATGAAGTCGCATGCTCACCACTATCCCGTGCTTCCAATTCCATGACCTTTTTTGCTGCATGATCACCTAAATCTCTGTTCCCATGCGTCCTACAAGCAGAGACCAAAGCACCCCATATCGCCACGTCAGGCTCCATCGGCATTTTTGAGATTAAATCCTCAGCCTCCACTAGGAGCCCTGCTCGACCTAATGTATCCACCATGCAACCATAGTGTTGGATCCCCGGTTCAATGTCATAGTGCTGAGACATCAGAGAGAAGTAATGTTTTGCCTCATCCACCATGCCTGAATGGCAGCAAGACATTAAGATGCCCAGAAATGTGACATTATCTGGTTTCAACCCTGAATCTTGCAGCATAGAGAACAAGTCAGTTGCCTCATGGTAACGGCCATGGCTAGCCAATCCCAAAATCATCGAATTCCACGTCGATAAAGCTTTGTCAGGAATTTTATCAAACACCTTAAGTGCTTTGTCTAATTCTCCACATTTACAATACATGTTGATAATTGCTGTGGCAGTGAATGGGTTGAGCCGAATGTCATTATTCTCCAAGTATGAATGAATCCAAATTCCTTGGTCGAGTGCACCTGAGTTAGCACAAGCTGCCAACAAGCTGGTCAATATATTGTCATTAGGCTGCATTCCTGTATCTTGCATCAGTGCAAACAAATCCAAAACTTCTTTGTCACAGCCATTCCTCACATACCCACTAATCATAGAACTCCAAGTCGCCACACTCCTCTCAGGCATTTCATCAAACAGTGCTCTTGCCTCGACAACACGACCCTTTCTTGCCAAACCCATAATCATTGAATTGTAGGAAACAACATCAAACTCTCCACATTCATCAAACAACAGAGCAGCTTCATCCACACACCCGCATGTAGCATACATAGCCAGCACGGCATTGCGTATGTAGCCATCATCAGCCAGCCCAAGCTTCAAGACCATTCCATGAAGCTCTCTGCCTCCATCCACCCAGCCCAACCGAGAGTAACTCGAAAATACAGAAGGGAAGGTGAGCCTATCCGGCCTCGGAGTCTCTCTGCAGAGCATTTCAACGAATAGTTCAAGTGCAAGGTCAGGTTTAGAAGACCTGGAGAGCGCTCTTATAACGGTGTTGTACATGAAGGTGTTGGGATGGGGGAAGTGGGAGAGAAGGCGGAGACCATAGGACAAATCGCCGGACGGGGAGGTGGCAGCAAAGGAGAGCAGCCGGCTGGTGGCAATGAGGTCTCGGGCGAGGCCGGTGCGGATGAGGTGGGAGTGGAGCTGGCGGAGGTGGGCCATGGAGGAGCATCGGGTTTCTAAGAGGGAGAGCGATGGGTGGCTGGAGATGAATTCGGATATGGATATCGACATTATGGACATGGATGGACTCTATTTTCCTTCCTACTCCAGTCTTTATAATATAATATGTGCATATCTACATTTATATTTATTTTCATAAAATGCTTACAAAAAATGAAAAATTATAGTATTAATTAAAACAATCGGTAACTTAACGTGTCCACAATTATGCATCGAATGCCATATACCAAAAAAAAAAAAAAAAAAAAAAAAAAAAAAAAAAAAAAAAAAAAAAAAAAAACTAAAGTAAGACGATAATGACCTCAATGTACAAAATACAATGCCGCAATGTACTAAAATCAAGCTTCATTCACTTTGCTCCTTTTCATTTCCTTTTGAAGTCAGTCACGGCCAGGCTTCTCTTTAAAAAAAAAAATGGTTCCTTTTGAAGTAGCGAAAAAGTAAGACGTAATGACAGTACGCATTGATCTAACAAGATAATTACCCCCGTAAACAAAATGAATAAAGCAATATACAAGACTAAATGTGTTGGCACTTGCTACAACCATTTGTTACATTTTGATTCGTGGAGGAACAAATATAAAGAAAAAAAAAGGTGATCTACATACCACAAAAAAAAAAAAAAAAAAAAATCCTATTCGTTCTTGCTTACCAAAAGAAGCAAAGAATTGATTACTATGCTTACGACCCCAACAAACAAAAGAATGAAGAGTTCTCATCAATTTTATGGATTAATGTTGCATTCCCGAAGAAACATTTGGTCGTAATCTACATACTTCGACCAATAGCCACGGTATCTCGGCAGCCCAATCTCCAACCAAGGTTTCAAGTTACCATTGTAATGGATAACAGCAGCTCTCTCAATATCTCTGGTATTTACATGGGGATTGTAGCCCAGACCAAGCACGTGCCACCATCGATCAATTGCTATTGTTTGATTGTAAAATGTTATCAGTCCAGGCGGCAACGTCCCAAGCTTCCATAGCAGCCTATTTTCGTTCTGTATTTAATAATAATAGAGTCATAAAAAATACACATAAATGATTGAGCAAGTGAACATCTAAGGATCTGAATCAAACAATACTATTGTTATGATCATGCTGATGTCAAAATGCATCATGTTAGCTGTAAACTACCATAGTTTTCAAAAATAATGAAAGCATAACAGTACGTCCATTAATGTAACCACACCAGTCAGGAAAATCAAAACAACAAGTCATTGTACCAACAAAAGATCTCACTTTCTAATAAGTATAATAATTGTCTATTATAGTTGTGGGTAAATTTTCTGAAACTGTGTATATTTCTGCTACCTACTCTCTCAATCTTTTGAATGCTTCCAATACAAACCAAATCACTTTCAACATATCAACCACTGCTTCTCATTTTAAGAAGAGCACAAGACAACTTGTTCTATATCAAGCTTCAACATACCCAAAGTTTAACAAAAAAAAAATAAAATAAAATTAACATACCAGATTTTGCCATGAGTGATAGATCTCAGTTATATTCTGCTGCCTCCACACATCCAAATCAAACAAGTTCATGCCAAAAGCCCACCCACATGCCCTCGGCTCAAATTTCTTCGCTATTATTGGATTTGAGAAATTCAAATACCGGTCAAACCGGTGAAAGCTCTCCCCACATGTTTCAACCACACCAATCACCTTTCCCTTCATGTCAATTTTCCAAAGGCCTGTCAGATCCTTCTGCACCACAATGTCATCATCCAAAAACACCACCTTCTTCAATTTGGGAAACATTTGGGGTAAGTAGAATCTCAGATGGTTGAGAATTGAAAGGTACTTTGGGTTGCGGTACTTCAGGTTGGAGTCCGTATTAGATGCAGACTTGTGGGCTCGGAAGTAGTAGTCAATCATGGACTGGGAGGAGAGTTGCTTCAGCACAGGGGAGTATGATGAGTTCAGCCAAGTGAAGTCGTCAATATTTTGGACTTCGATTGTGGCATGGCGGGGTGGATTTGCAAGAAACCACATCCTCATGGCTGGGTAATTCAATCGGTCAGTTACTATATGGAATACATGATCTCCCGGATGCTGAAAAAAAAAAGATGGGAAAAGTTCAGCATAAAAGTGAGAAATGGCAAGGTATCTATCAAGGCAGAAAATAACCCCTTAACTGGTAGCAAGACCTACTCAAGCAGGCACTACTACAATGGTTGCTAACTTTCTTTTTTTTTTCACATTATTTTTATTTATTTATTTTTTTTTTTTTTTTGTAACTCTGATCGAGTTGGCTTCATTTCTAGCCTAAACTGACTTGTTTGGAACTGAAGGCTTGTTGTTGTTGTTGTAGTTGTATTACTTTAAATCATGCTTATGTTATGATTCTTTTCTTTGTGTGGGTGTAGGTGTGCGCACGCATGCATAGCTGTGTGGAATTTAATTTGCTATTTAATTAAGTGAGTTGATAATGCGCATTTTTGTTACTTGGTTGGCACTGGTGTAAATACAAATGGTTTCAAGCCACAAAGAAAATGCACCTTGGCGTTAGTCACAGTCGAGTTCACAACCACCGCACTAGCGAGCACATTATCAGAGAAGAGAGCATAGTGGTACAAACTGGGGTCCTCCAACTTCTCCTTGTTCCTAAACTCCCTTTTAGCTGACTCAAGGTTGTAGTACTCACTGGAAAGTCTCAAAGGGAGACAGTGTAGCCCCTTGGGGAGGGTTTTGGCAGCTAGTTGCGTGAGAAACAAGGTTTGCTTTTTGTGGACATGTAAAAGTTCCTCTGCTGAATGGAGCATGGCACGTAACTTTTTCACTGTGGCAGCACAATCCTCTTGGATTTGTTTGCCTCTTGCTAGAGTTTGCTCCATTGCTTTCAGTTTATCATTTGCACTGGATAAAAGAAATTGAATTAATAATAAAGAATCACAAACAAACAAGGCATTTAATTTTTGCACACAATGATAATAATTATTCAATGACGGAATTATACAAAGGTAACATTGGACGAATTCTCTGAAGTACGAAAGCTGGAATATAATAGGCAGAATGAAATGCCATATTGGTGGACGGTTATTTAGGGATCCGTTGATGGCCCCATTCAAATCATTACACTTTCAGATCCTCTATAGTACAAGTTACTTTATCTCACCATTGTACCAAATGAAATTTTTTGATGCAAAGATTTGTAGACAAGTCCAAATCCTTGAGGTGTATATGACATTTCAGTGTCTCTAAAAAGGCAAACAAGATTTTTCGATCTCTTGTAATGTAGAGAAACAAAGAGAAATTGCTTCAGCAGGTGCTTATTCAACCTATTGTGTTTCAAACTATCAACAGGTAGAATAATTATATAAATTATATAATATAAGGCCTGCTGAGATTCATGCTCAGAATTTTGGCCCCCGTGTAATGTCAACTCCAGCAAAAATGTTTTATGCATCAATACTATAAGGTATATAGATGGTACATTACCAAACTGAGCAAAACAAATAAAAAAGATGTATGATATACAATAATAAGGGATCTGATACATACTTCCTAGGTAGGTCAGAATCCTTGGTAGCTTCACCAAGAGCTCTCTGCACATCCCTAATACGAAGCCGTAGCTCCTTTACATAATGTGCATTCGTACGAGTACCACTCAGACCAAGATATACTCTTGCCCTAATTAGCTGATCCTTCATCTGGCGTACCCGTAAATCAGGCAAGGGAACCTTGTTAGCTTGTACCAGTGCAGGCCGCTTCTCCTATATTAGATACACACACACACACACACACACACACACACAAAGGAGCCTTTAAAAACTGACAGAAGTAATTGCAAATGATTGCTCTAAATAAGGAAAAGGATTGCTCTAAATAAGACAAAGGTATAGAAGTTTGGAATCTCCTAATCTTTCAAGAGCATACTGGAAAGAATGATAAATTCCTCCCCAATCCCAGAATTTTGTTAGAATGTTGTAGCATTATAAAGAGAAACACTAATTATAATTTTATTCTTGCAACTCCTAGAGATTGTCAATGAACAACCCAACATCACTTTCAGTTCACATAATGACAAATAAAACAATAATAGTTAGCGAAATCAGAGCAACATAAATAATAAGTTACATAATTAACACCTAGCACCAAAATCAGAAATAAAATGCTTTTATTCATGTCAATCTCAGAAAACAGCTGATGTACCCATCAAAAGGCTAATAAAGAAGCATTTGTACTAAATTCTCACCAAACCTTCTATATAGAGTAATGACAACAACCTACCTCAATCAATTCAGACACTGTACACTACAAATAAGACATTCATATGAAGTATGAAACCCTACTTCCAACTACCCTCCATTCTCCCCACCCTCCAACCTCCTGCCAATATCTCCAAAATATTACACTGCCAAACTCCCCCTTAGGTAAATGTAACAAGTAATATCTCACTTACCAGTTTAAAGTAATTTGTTTCTATAAGAGGATCATTTTGATTAGACCACTCTATATGGGGTGCCATTCACAACTCTTCCATAAGCAAAATATTGAACATTCAAAATTGAACCCAGCAATTTCCCGGATGACAGAAATCAGTAACTGTCAATGTTTGAAACTAAATTATGAACCTAAGAATTAAGCATCATTTGAAAGGGGCAATTTCCTATGACAAATACCATAGTAGGTGTACTGCTTATTTGACAACATGCCCCCACAAAAGTGCAAAATATGTACAAACATGATAATGCCACTTACTTGCCCATCATAAATGCGAACAAATAACAAAAATTGAGTTTCCAGAATACACATTATTCGTGACTTCCCACGTATACTTAAGCTAGGCTTCATAGGATTTTGCATAATTTAATAAAAAAAATGCAAGTAACTTTAAAAGGACAACAATATACCTCTTTAGCCTCGCCTAAGGATAAAGCATCTTTCGATGCTGCATTTTGGGTCACTTGCTCAATGAAAGCTTCTTCCTTGAGTCCATTTTCCCTATCTGGCACTTCTGACAAAACCCTATTTTTGTGCTCAAGCTCCACAGGTTTAGTCAATATCAGTCCTATACACAATACAATAAAAAACATTTAGGTGTAAATATTCTCCTTGGAAAACATTCCATGTTATTATTAAGATAACAGGACGAAGTACATGATTGAATTTAAAGTTCTTCATGAAAGCCAAAATCATAAAGGTGGTGGAAAGGTCAAATCACCATGCTTAAGAACAGGTGAATGAATAATTTAAAAGTTTTGCATTGGATACAAGCATTTGACTTATTAAAGCAACCATCCTTTTTAGTAAGTGCATATCTCATTTCCAGAGTGCATTTTCACAAAATGATATAATGAAAACATGCAATACCCTTTTTCATTGTTTTTCCAGCAAAAGGGGGTATGCTTAGGTATTTTTTGGAGAAAAGGACATAGTAATAATAACTAAGGTACTGGAGGCAATTTTTTTACCAAGCTGTGCAAGGGCAATTCTTGGTGAAATTAAAACTTTCCAAACAGAAAAGAGGAAGTAAAAAAAAAAAAAAAAAAATCCCCACACCTCTCTCATTGAACTCAGTTGCTTCGTTGTTCTTTTGGACAGAATCTTGAGAAAGGTTGCTCAAATTGTCAGCCAAGACAACCCCGATCGGTTCCTTAACTGGATTTGTTACTTCCTGAAACGAGATTTACAAAAATGAACAATTATTTTCAAAAAATACACAAAATTAATCGATAGCAAGATGAACTAATTATTACCTGATTAACCACATTCAATTTTGTAATTTCCATTCCAGCACCCTGTTCGAAAAATTCAAAGAAATTATTCATCAGTCGCAAACAAAATAAGCAATTCGTGGAAAAATAGCACACGATCCTTTGTCATTACTTACTAGATTCGAGACCTGATTCCCAAATCCATTGTTCACTAGCAAAAACAAAACCAAAAAAGAAAAGATTAGTAAAGATGGCACAAATTCCCCAAAATCTCTCAAATCTGTACCAAATCGACCACTATCTTAAAACCAATAACCCACCAATTGAATTAGATCCAATGGAGAGTCGATCCGTGTAGAAAACAATCGGCGCGAGGACGGAGGCGCAGAGCAAGAAAATCACCACCTTTCTCCGAATCATTATCGCTATTTTCATTGTGTTTCTCACGACTCACGAGAAACTTCACATTTATCCGTTGCGTCGTTGCGAGGTTGTGCGGAATGGAATCAAATTTAAAATGAAATTTTGTTGTGTTTCTTTTTATTTTTTTTCCCTTTTTGTGAACAGCCGTTGCAGGAGGAAAGAGATGGGATAAGAGGAAATGTACAGAAATAGGGTTTTCTTTGTCGCTTGCTCAGTGCTCAAGTTTAGTGTCTTAATCAAGTCATTCTAGTGTGATCCAGTTTTTCCTTTTGTTATTATTTGTACTATTATTTTATTTCAAGTGTCCTTTTTTAAAATACTAAAGGTGTATTGTTCCATTTCCATATGCACCCGGGAAAATCTCATAAATACTACTAAAGGTGGAGTTTATTATTAACTTGGCAATTTCATAATACCTTTCCAAATTAGGTCGAAATAAGATTTTAATATTCCATAAAAATTCATTAGATCTAGATTGTTACATATTTTTTTTTTTTTGGAAGGATAAAAATTACATCAGCCTTTATCATTTAGTAAATACATGAAAAAACAATAGAGCATAATTTGTGATCTAAATTTTGAATTTAAGAAGAAAAATATGTTTTATGATTATCAAATTTATATAGTGCATCGTTATTTCATCACAAGAATTTTATTCGTGCTTATCCAACAATTTTATTGTGTCACATACTCACATTAGCTGCAGCCTGCAGACGTCAACATTACTTCGGTCAATTGTCAACCTTTTTCAATTTTCAAGCAAAGATTTGTCATTCGCTAATCACTAAAGAGAGCGCGCACTTAGTAAGAAATCTTTTCTGATCGCAGAAGCATTTTTCAATCATAAAAGCCCTTTAAATGATTATTAAAATATAAACATGTGATATATAGTTCCTTTGAATTTTCTTTTTCTTTTTTTTTTTTTTGAAGAAGATAGTCTACATGTTATTTTGTGTTTTATATTTTTTTTAAGAGTAATTCTATGATGGACATAAATTTTAATCCGGGCTTAAATCTTGATTATTCATCTCTGTTCATAAATTTAAATGAATGATCAAGATTTAAGCCCGGATTAAAATTTATGTCCACAATAGAATTTGCCTTTTTTTTAATAAGAGGCTATTTATTTATAGAGGCTTTTAGCCCACTCTGTAGATTAGAGTTTATCCCTCTTCTATCATTTATAAATACTTATTTCCCGTCCAGCGAGAATTGAACCCGTTGCCTCTAGGAGAACGGTGGAGCCACTGACCATCTGTGCTGGGCTCCAGGTTCTTTTGTGTTTTATATTAACAAAGATTTATTATTCTACAATATTTTTAGAAAATATCGAGTATTAACAGTCCTAAAGAAGTTTTCCATCATGTTTTTTTGAGATAAATTGGGGGTCAAGCCTCCCAACTTATTTTTAAATAAATTAAATGTCTATGAAAGACCCCTCCTGTCGGGTTTCGAACAAGTTTTCCATCACGTTGAGTAAACATGAAAATAGTTATGATGTATCATGATATATATGCTCTTTGTATGTATCATAAGAGTGCTCGGTTGCACAAAATAGAGAGAACTCATCTGTCAATTTATTTTAATACAATAAATCTAGTTTAAACAATTCATTTTACTTATAGAAATCTCAAAGTAAATCAAATTTACATTTTTGTTGAATTTTCTTTAACAATTGTTCTATATATATATATAGAGAATATCTATTGTGAATCATGGTTCATTTAGCCCTCCGTGAACCATGATCGTTTGATTGATAATTTTACAAATTGACAAATCTAAATTAACCAATCCAATCTATATATTGAAATCTCATAACAAATCAAATTTTACAATTTTTGAAATTATTTTACTATTTTTTTAAAATTTTTTAAAACTGCCATTTTTGGACGATAATTCACTAATTATCATCCAAAATTGGCAAGCTTTAAAAAATTCGAAAAAAATAGTAAAAAAAATTTAAAAATTGTAAAATTTGGTTTACTATGAGATTTCAATATATAGATTGAATTGGTTAATTTAGATTTGTCAATTTGCGAAATCACCGATCAAACGATCATGGTTCACGGAGGGCTAAATGAACCATGGTTCACAATAGACATTCTCTCTCTCTCTCTCTCTCTATATATATATATATATATATATATATATATACTTTTGAATTCAAACTCAAAGTAAAAATTATTCATGATAATATTTTAAATTTTGAAAAAATAGTAAAAAAAATATAAAATATGACTTGTAACGAGATTTCAATATTTAAATATAATTTTTTAAATTATATTAATCCTTTTAAAATGAAATTGACGGATAACGTTTTGATACCCATAAAATGGCATATGCCTCATGATGTACATGATTATTTTTTTATTAACATTAGGTTACATAAACAAAACAAATATATTCACTTGTTTGGATCCAAATCCAATGATTATTCAAGATGCATGTGCGAATTACAACTTCCATAAGAAAAGTTTTTTTTTTTTTTCTATATGATCTTTAGTCAAATTTGAGTTCTAATGGAACGTTATGTTAGAAATTTTCCTAAATATAGAGTTAGCCTAATCATAATAAATATATCATAAGTATCAGAAAAAATATAAATATGTAACTCTTAAGTGTTTGTACGTAATAATAGAAATTTTTTTGACATAATCATATAGAAGTTTCTGATCCGGATCTAGTTGAGTCAAGTCCAAAATTATAGTCTTAATGATATCGTATTTAAGATCCAATATACTAAAATTAATTTATAATTAATAATCTATAAAATAAACCAAGAACCATTTTAAATTAGGAAACCCCTAAGTTAACGTTATAAAAACTCACGTGGGGTCCAGCTTATCAGATTCCGATAAAACTGGATGGTTCTGTTGAGTGATAATCTCCGCTTATTCTAGATCGGACGGACAAGAATTAAGTCCCAATCAGGCACATATAATAACACAGATATCTCTAATAAAGTTTAAAAAAGGAAATAAAACCAGCCGACATTCCAGAATGAGTTTTAAATGACAGATTTAGGAATTAGGGTATCTATTTCGAAATCTCTCTTTCTAAAGACAACACTAATTGATAATTGCACCAGACTACCAGAGATAAGACAAGCAAAGTAATATTTTGTATTAATACTCTAACGACACCAATCTATATTCGTTGTATGATTAAGAATCAAAATTTTCGTTTACGAAATTAAAGATACCTTTGTTGAATTGTTAATTCTCTCATAAATTTGTTGACTTGGCATCTTTGATTTTGTTTCTTAGCAAAATAAAACCCTAAAGCAACGCATCGCTTTGTGATCAAAACGAATCTGAAATGGAATTCGCTTTTCTTGCCGATGAAAGGTACGAATTTACATAGCACAGCTGATTTTTTTTCTAAAATTTTACATTTTTTTTTTCTCTAGTATGTCTTGTGTTTAAATTATGATTGACGCTTTCCAATTTCCATTTCTAAAGCACTTCACATCATAAAAATACAAATTTTCTTTTACTTTTTTCCTCTAATGACATGCATTTTATAATCAGGACCAAGAAAAGAAAAGTTGCTGACGAGAGACGTGTGATGGAATTCAAATCTTTAAAGAAGAAACGCAAGAACCAAATTGGTAAAATTTTCTACCTTCCTCATTTTTATTTTTTATTTTTTTTTTGTCTTTCATCCCATTAATAAATCCAAGTGTCTATTTTTTCATTTTTCATTTTTTTTTGTCTGTTCCTTCCTTCTGGTCAATAATCTCCTCTCTGAATTTAGCCTATTGAGGCTTTATTAGTTCCAGCCTGTAGAGGGATAATACTTTGGGCTTTCTATCTTTTGATTTGAATGGTCCATTTCTGAGACGGCTAACTTTCCTGCTCGAGTATTTAGATCCTTTTTCAGAAAAAAAGTAATAAAACAATACTCCTATGAATCTGGATTTTAAAACAAAATCACAGAAATGAAACCAATCAGCTAAACTGTATTAATGTAAAAAGGGGGAAATTTATTTCTGTGGTGAAGGCGGCCACGTGTCTACTACATCTGAAGATTTTAAAGGCTTTGTTCTAGTTTCTTTTCTTTTTTTTTCATTTGCTTGTATTTGAGCCACGGGTAGAGACTCACTATTAATTGTTAATGATACTGGGTTCCCTGCTGCGAAAAAAATATTTACAGTTTCAAAAAATAAAAATGTGATACTGGCTAGAGACTCTAAACTATTAATTGTTAGGGCACTTTATTTCAAAAAAAAAAAAAGAAAAAAATTGTGGTCACTGTTTGAAATAACGCCTAAATAATCTGCTGCAAAACATGTAAGTTACAATTTCCATTCGGAAAAAATAATAGAGGTTAACAAAAAAAAAACTTTTTTATGAACTAAAAAAAAAAATGTATATAAATGTAATTTGTATGTACCGTCCCTCCCAAGATAAACATCTTTTTATCTATAATACATTTCTTAATGATCTGAACCTACAATTCAAATGAAAGGTGGAAGGTGTTTTTATTTGCATACTTAAGAAGCAGTGTATAGGATTTGGGTGGTTTGCAATTTATACAATTTCATGCTAATGGCCAAGCCATGAAGACTTTATCTATGGTTACCAACGAAATATGGATTTAAATAATTGAGATAATGTGGTAAATATGGTCGATTTTTTCAATTTGAGAGAAACTAAGCAAAAACATGTTTGTTTACTAAAGCAGGTACTTCACAAAGCAACAGAGAAGCATGTGTGCGTCCAAAAGTAATTCATGGAACGCGCATATCTTATGGACAAAATATTGAAGATACCGTTGCTGATGTCTCTTTTAAGAAATTTAATGAGGTAACTTTCGACCTACATCTTTTAAAAGTTTCAGCATTCAAAAATTAGACATAGAACAATACATGGCTAGCCAAGTGAAGCTAGGACGTTTTTTATGATGCAGTAGGAATAGGTTCAAAGTACGTTTTTCATTATGCACCTTCTAAGTGCATGAAGGAATTAACTTTGACAAAGTTAAAGATATGGATCATTTCTCCTCTCACTTGTTGTCGAATAAATTTGCATTAGCAACTTGTAATTAATTTGCTCCAGCACTACTATAATAAAAATGTTTAGAAACTAAGAAAACTTGCATCGATGTGACACAGCACGTGACATGGTTGTCACGCCTATATTTGGACCACTGGATGAAGACCAGAAAGCCGAAGCTTGTACTAGATTTGGATCACACCTTTATAAATTCAACTCGGCTCAAAGATATTTCGGGTGATGAAATGCATCTACTAAATGATGTTAGCACGACAGAAGGTAAATTCCATTTACCCCTGTTTTCTAGGATATTCGGTATGGATGTGTGTGTGGTTCAATATATAGGTGCATAATTCTTTTTTTTTTTTTTTTTTTTAGATTGATTGGCAGCGGCTACCAATACCATTATTACCATAGCTGGTGCATAGTTATTTGAACATATTAGGACTTTTACTTACTTTTATCTTGTTATTTTCTTCTCATGGGATGAACAAAAGATGCAGGCTTGTTACATAAAATTGATTTCGAGGATTGTTCTATTCTGGTGAAGCTAAGGCCTTTTGTGCGACAGTTTCTTAATGAAGCAAACAAAATATTTGATCTTTATGTATATACAATGGGGACCCGGGATTACGCCACGCAGATAGTAAAACTGCTCGATCCAGAGAACAAGTATTTCGTCTCCAAAGTCATATCACGTGAAGATTGCACACAGAGTGGTGTAAAGGCTCTTGATATTGTGCCTGGACCCAAGGCCTACACAATCATTCTAGATGACAAACTATCTGTATGTTTCTTGTTTCTAAATGTATCCCTATGTTTCCTTTGTTTGTTGACTGAAATTTACTTGCTAACTCCTAATTATTCACTATAATTAACTTCAGGTGTGGACAGAGGAGGATAGAATGAATATAATTCAAATTATGAAATACAACTTCTTTGCATCCAGCTTTCCAAGTTCCTATTCAAGTTTCAAATCTCCAGCACAAATGAGAATAGATGAAAGGGAGACTGATGGAACCCTTGCCTTGATTCTCTCTGTTCTGAAACATGCATACTGGAGGTTTCTTAACGTGGGTGGTCAAATTCAACTGTTAATTGCAATAATTAAGTACTTTGCACTATTGAACTACCCATTAATTCTCTAACTTTTTTGTGACATTTTCAGGATATAAAACAATCAGGGTTGCAGCCAGATTTTAGGAGAATATTGAAGGATATGAGAAGCGAGATATTAAAGGGGTGTGTTGTCGCGTTCACTGGGGTGCCATCTAGCCTTGGTCTCGGCAGGATGCCACTGTGGCAGGTGGCTGAGCAGCTGGGTGCAAAGTATAGTAAGCTTGGCGATGCTTCGGTGACACATGTTCTTGCCATGGAATGCAGTACACAGTTTGAGCAGTGGGCACTTCAAAATGGCAAGTTCTTGGTGCACACGAACTGGGTGGAGACTGCTTGGTACTTGTGGCGTCGACCTCGGGAGGAAGAATTTATGTTGCTGCCTTTAGATTGCAATCCAGCCGCCTTGCCAGCGCCAACAATGTCTCCAACTGCAGTACCAACCCTACCTGATGGGTTTCTGTGATGCTGGCACAAGATTGCCCCTGATGCTTTTTCAATAGTTGCCTTTTCTTTTCTTTTCTTTTATCTGATAGAATCATTAGTTGTGCATGGAAAACTGGTACATAATTCGAAAACCATGCATTTATTTATCTTCTCTTTCTTTCTTGATAGAATTTTATTGCTTCGACAAGGACTCAGTTTTGCAGTTTTGATAATAAATTACTTACCTGTGAACTTGTTATCAATTTTGTTATTGCTATGTTTACTTTTATTATCGTTTTAGTCACCTGTGAACCTGGGACCAATATTTCATTAACGTAAGGTATATATGATTCTTAGAAATTTCGCGCGGGATAATTATATTCAGGTGCTGCGTCTGTCATTTATTTGATGTTTCAGTTACAAATTTCACTTGCTTTGTATATTGCATAATTAAAAGTTTACAGTATTTACTAATAAACAAATTCTGGAATATCAATTTTATTGGAAAATGCGGCTTTTTTTTTTTTTTTTTCTCAGCCGAGCTACTGCTGTTTTATACAATCAAGAGAATCCACTACAATCTACAAGATATCTTTTAATAGATTACACAATCTAATTCCTAAATATTCAATAGATTATAATCTATTTGACATATTCACTCATCGGGGAAGTTATCCTTGCCAAATTAGTTGTTGTTATTTAATAATAATTTTTTTGTGACATTTAACAGATGCAATTTATTTAGAGGCGACACATAAAACTTTTTTGCCAACTGAAAACGGTAAACAAAATAAAAATATTATGTTTTCGTTGTAGATGTTGCATATTACATATATTAATAATTTAATAGTGATATTCTAGTCCATCTTAGTGGCTCTTCAAGCGGTTTAATAAAACCTTTTGGACTATTTGGAAAAAAGTCCTGGTAGACTGTCATTTGAAAATTTGATGGACGGTTAAGACTCGAGACAACTAATTAATGGTATGTTTTTCAAATCTAATCCGTGAGATGTTGATTAACCACTTCTAGAGTTTTGGAAACCATTCATTCTGGTTTACTAAGTAATTTGTTTCAGTGTCGATTAACTTCACACCAGTGAACAGGTATGAATATTAAGTGGGTAAAAACACATATTTCTGAAAACAACGGTAACAATGGTAAGCTCTCAAAAAAAAAAAAAAAAAAAAATGCTGCTCCAGACGGTATGATAATAAATTGTAACATGGAAGTTATGTAAAGAAAAAGCTATTAAATTATAATAAATATATTTTTCTTAATTAGGGCTGAGTATGAGTATTTGGTATCATTTACATTTGTAGTTTTTATGTAAAAAAAACATAAATCCTTTCAATAAAAATCATTTGACTAGGAGAACCCTTTTTTTTTTTGTTGGGCAGAGGTAAACAAAATTAAAAAAAACAAAATCATCATAACATTTTGTGTACTACGTATTCACAATACAATCAGCGAAGAAGATCTCTGTAATTAGCCACTGTTGCACCTAGTATAAATCCCAAATTGTAGTAAAACAACCCTTATCCATCACCTTCTGTCAAGCGAGACCTGTGGGGCATTGCTGGATCTACGTATTCTTGTTATATGCATCCTTTTGTGTTGAGCGCACCAAAATATGGTCCATTTGTTTCCTTTACACAATTCTTCTTACCAGTAATTTGACCATACAATATGACTATTATCAGAAAAACAGAATAAATTGTATGAATTGTTTATATAACTTTTTTTTTCGATTATTCGACATATATGCAAAAAAAAATAAAAATAAAAAATAGTGCTACTTCCTACTCACGTTATGCTTTGAGGGATCCAATGATTTTAATGATAAATTTTAGGATGAATTATATCTTATATAAGTAATTTTTAGTATTTGAAAGACCAAATTGATTGATTGAGTATATACCACATATACAGGCAAAAAAAAAAAAACCAAAAAAAAAAAATACATATCATTTCGATTTTATTTTGATATGCATCCAATGCTAGCAAAATTTGCTATTCCAATTTTTGCAATTATTGTCAAAATGAGGTCCAAGCTGTATACTTTTATTTATAAATGTAATTAAATTATTTACGTTGTGGTTAAACTGTGTATGCATAACTAATTCTAGAAATCATAATGATAATGAGTTATATACCGCAGCGGTGCTATAGCCTTTCAAGTCTTTTTTTCACTATAAACGTCAATACACTACAACCTTAAGTTAGAACTTTCACTATTCATGGTTCCAAGAATCTGATGACTTACACATGTACACATGTTTCTAGAGTCTAGACTACTCTAAGCAATCAGATGGAATCCACCCTCTAAAACCTAAATCTGATGATGATTTTTTTTTTTTTTTTTTTTTTTTTGGTTAGGTAGTTTCCTTGCAAAAGGTCAGTGAGGGCGGCCCCTAACAAATTAGATTAAACATATCTAATGTTTTCATGTTTGTAAAATTTAGATTTAAATATAAGAGTTGGTACCATTTGACTTTGAATCCCTCATTATTTTTAGATTTAAAAAATAAATGTAAACAAAGCAAATCACAAGAACACAGATATTTAACGTGGTTCAGTACAATATGTACCTACATCCACAACACACACACACCACCATCTTTTTATTTCTTTTTGAATAATTGTTATACAAGAGATGTTAGAGAGAAGAAGATAATTGAGGAAGAAAGAAAATATTTCTGCCTTTATTGATCATAGGCGAGATTTATTATTTCCAAAATACTAAATATAAAATAAAGGAAATATTGTTAATCACAATCACAAATGATCTGTCCAATTCGGACCAGATCCTTTCCTTATTCGGGCTGGATCTCATGTGCCCTCTCGTCCACACTCCCCCTCAAGTTGGCAGGTAGATGTTTCGCATGCCCAACTTGCTAATAGCTTCATGAAAAACAGTGCTGGACACTCCTTTAGTTAGTATATCTTCCAGCTGCTCTTCAGTTCTCACATAAGGAATGCCAACGATTTTCTCTTCAAGATTTTGTCGGATGAAATGTCGATCCACTTCAATGTGTTTGGTCCTATCATGTTGCACAGGATTCTGAGATATAGCAATAGCTACTTTATTGTCACAGAACAACTTCATCTCCTTGCCATCATAAACACCAAGATCTTTGAGTACCCTTTTTATCCACAGTAACTCTTGAACACCCTTAGCAATTCCTCTAAATTCAGCTTCAGCACTAGACAGAGCTACTACTTTTTGTTTTTTACTTCGCCATGTAACCAAGTTGCCACCAACAAAGGTGAAGTATCCAGATGTGGATTTCCTGTCAGTTACATCTCCTGCCCAGTCAGAGTCTGTGTAGCCTTTGACTTGAAGATGACCATTTTTCTTGAAGAAGATACCTCGTCCAGGGGATCCCTTGAGATACCTCAAAATCCACATAACCGCTTCCATATGATCTTCACTAGGAGCATGCATGAACTGACTCACCACAGACACGGCATAAGCAATATCAGGCCGAGTATGTGATAAGTAAATAAGTCTTCCTACCAATCTTTGGTACTGGTCTTTATTTGTTGGTACCTGACCAGAAAGCACTCCTAGTTTCGTGTTCTGCTTGGATGGGGTGTCCACAGGTTTGCAATCTAGCATCCCTGTCTCAGCTAGTAAGTCCAGTACATACTTCCTTTGAGATAAAGATATACCTTCCTTATTGCGTGCCACTTCTATTCCAAGAAAGTACCTCAAGCCTCCAAGGTTCTTCATCTCAAATTCCTTGGACAATTTCTCTTCTAGGTCTTGGATTCCTTCAGAGTCACCACCTGTGATTATCATGTCATCAACATAGATTATTAAAATAATAATTTTCTCTCTATTCTTCAAGAAGAACAAAGTGTGGTCTGCATCACTCTGAGTGTATCTATATCCTTTCATGGCACTGCAGAAACGTCCAAACCACGCTCTTGGCGACTGTTTCAGACCATACAGTGCTTTCTTCAATCTGCACACAAGAGGTTGTTCACTTGAGTAACCGTATCCTGGAGGAATGTCCATGTAAATTTCCTCTTCTATATCCCCATGTAGAAATGCATTTTTCACATCAAATTGGTGTAGAGGCCAATCTTGGTTTGCTGCAATGGATAACAAAATCCTGACAGTATTTAGCTTGGCTACTGGTGAAAAAGTCTCTTGGTAATCTACTCCATAAGTCTGAGAATACCCCTTTGCCACCAACCTCGCTTTGTACCTGTCAATTTCTCCAGTGGGCCCATATTTAATTGTAAATACCCATTTGCAACCTACCGTCTTTCTATCATTAGGCCTTCTTATCAATTCCCAAGTCTCATTTTTCTCCAATGCATCCATTGTTGGAATTGTGTTCTAAAAGTTATCTTATAGTGATTACTTTTATATGTTATATTTATGAATTGGATGTTATTACATTTTGTTCCATGAGTTTACATTCATATTTAGAAGTGTTCAAGAAGATGCTCTTGGTCTTGAACCGCAGAACTCTAAATAAAATGAATATATATCTCTAAAATGTTCACAGGTCTTGAATATTAGCAGGAACACTAATATGTCATATAAGACTGTCGTGTTGATTAAAAGTACGTTGTAGTTCTGTAAACGTTGATAAAGGATTATCATTTAATAACACGAGTATATGAAAAGTTTCATATATTGAACAGACCTAATTGATAAAAATATTATATGGATTGTGTTTGTGTCATTAATATTTTTATCGTGTCGTTAATTCTAAGATTGATATGATATATTTTTCACATAAGGAATATGCAACGTAATTATTATTAAAAGCCATTTGAAGCAAGTGGTGATAAAAGTAATAGTTCTTTGTATGTAACTTGTGTAGGAGGAAAATATATATGTCAATAGCTAATTGCCACTCATTAATTGAGGAATGATATTATAAAGGGCCCCTTGGTAAAGTGAGATTATAAATGGATCCAATATAACTGAAGTGCAGTTATAATTATATAATCCTACTTGTTAGAGATCAAGAAAAGATTATAATACAAAGATGACACAGCCCTACTTTGTATAATAGTCATAATATCATATGGCAAGGAATAGACACAAGTAATGTTAATAACATTACTAGAAGGATCGTGTTTCGTAAAAGGATTTGCTAAACATCTATATTATTTGGGTAGCTGTAATGTATGCTAGAGTACCGCTTACAGTTTATGGAATAAAATAATTATTCCATTGCCAACATAATATGGATCCTCAATATAGGTCACACCAACTGAATGGGAAACAAGAAATATATTTTCTATGTACAAGGTTTCATGTTGCATGAAATAAAGTACAAATAGAAAATTATATCACATGACGTGATTAACTAGCAAAGAATAAATTTATCAATATGTGTATATTATGAGGATAATATAAGTTTCACATATTATAATAATATATGAATATTATTATGAAATTTATAAATTTATTTGAAGCCCAAGCCCAATTATTTTAACAAATGAAGAAGAAAGAAGGCCTTAAATTCGGGTCAGAATTTGAGCCAACTTTAAACAGAAAAATAGTATAGCAAACGATAACCATTTTGGGCAAATGATATATGAAAATTGTAGCCCTTGAAGTGTAGAATCCAATGGTCCAAGTTTCAGGACGTTTGGAGTTTCCTACAGAGAGTTATCAAGGTTTTAGTGCTGCAACGTCAGAAATTAAAGTGCTGTTTTAATTTCTGGTTAGTGGCTTTAAATGCTATACGAATTTGAGAGGTTTTATTCAGATGTTTTTGTGTAAAAACTGATGAGAAAAATTGAGAAGACAAGTAAGTCTTCATGTGTTGAAGCTTTGTTCTCCTCTTCTTCTAAATACTTGTTAAAATATTCTATCGATTAAGCAATCGATTAAGATACGGGCGACGGAGCTAGGTGTTGACGGGGAATTCGCTAGCACGGATTCGACTGTCATTTTGTTTCGGATTCAAGGTGAACCGAAGAGGAACAGAGCTTCGTTAAAGACCATAGGTATGGTTCTACAATCCTTCTTATAGGAATATATTTGATTGCGATGCAAATAAATAAAGAAAGTTAGCAATAGTAAGAACGATCCTAGATGTTATCGGTTAATAAAATTTAAAAAATTACCCGATTCGCATCATGAAATCCTTCAATTGGTATCAGAGCATAGGTTCTTTATTATTGCTAATTAGACTATTTTATTATGTAATTTTAATTACATAAGTGCTTAGTTAATTGTTCTTTTGTTTTGCGGTTCTAAATTCGTGCTGAATTTTTGTTACACGTTTTGCAATATTGTAATATGATAACTGGTTAATTATTTTTGTATTTTCTAAAATTCTTACTATATTAGAAGAAGTTTAGAATAGGATAATTATATAGATCAAGGTTTTTGGACAGATCTATGAGATTAAACAAAATAAAGAAAATAGTGCGCTGCTGGAATTTTTCAGCAGCAGTAGCAGTTTTTGCTGAAATCAAAATAACGATTTCTCTCAAATGGATTAACATATTTTGATGAAACTAGTTTCTAAATTTAGATATCGAAGTCTAGTTTTGAAATAATAAAACTTTCCTATACAAAAGTTTTATGAAATTTCGTCACAAAGGCAAAACAGCAATAGTACGCAGTTTTTCTGTGACAAAACACAATAACGGTTTGTATTTTCTTTTAAATGATTAAAAGATTATTTTTCAAACTATGGTGCAAATTGTAACAGAGAATTATAAATCATGTTAGGGATTTAAATGATTTAGAGAACCGCAATTACTTAAGAAATGGAAATTAACTAAAAGGTACAAAATAGTGCATCGGTATGCAATTCCTATTATAATTTTGTTTTGCAGGGAACTGAGTTTGTATGTCTCATTCCAATGCCTTGTGTGATGTAAATTTTATGTGATGTGCATGTTTGATTGTAAGCAATTTTAATAAGCGTTTATTAATTAGGCACAAAAGGCAATTTATGTATAGGATGCCTTTATTTATTATTACATCATATGCATTGTGAGAATGAGATGGGTTCCTAATACTTGCACTTAGCAAATTTTATTTTTGAAAGGATTCATAATAAAGTTTGGGGCAACATATTTATTTTTATGCAATTTTTCATCCAATGGTGCAAGAAGACAAAGCAGTGGATGAAGAGAAGCGCAAGAGGCATACAAACTCGCAAATGTTTTGTGATTGTTTTATGTTATGTGCTTTATGATTATATGTGAATGATATGTTAGGATAGGTATGGGTGTATGAAAACAGGACCTACCAAACTATAGTCACATTTGAAATGTCCAATGAAAAATTAAGTATTTTTCCTTCTTATTTTATCCACTTTAAGCTAGAGATTATTAAGATGCATGAGTGTAATTTCTAATCTTTAGAAATCGTGGAATGTGTTAGGATATATTATCAGGCCATTGATAAATGGATTAAATGTGAGGCATTTGGTACATTTATTTTATGGAGATAATTAGCCGAACATATTGACCAATAAAATAAGTTTGCTTAAAGGGAAGTCAAGATCTAGGCTTGAAGTCCCGGGAAAATCGTTTAGTAAGAAAAGGTTCTTAATAAACAACAAGAGTCATAAAGTTTAGAAAATTGCAAACGATTGCAAAAGTTTTTTTCTAAAAGGTTATGACTAGTAAAAGATTACTTACCTTGATTTTATAATTCGGATGAGTTCGCTTTATTTATGATAGGATCTTGAATATGCTGCATAATGGACAAATTTAAATATGTAGTATGAAATGTTACATAAATATTAACATGAAATCCTTTAATTTTATTTCTATAGAATGACAAACAACGTACTTATCCAATCCATAACTCGAAAAGTGCTTGTTGGAAAATGTTAGTTCCAATTTTCTAGATTAGAAAGTAAAACTCCAACGTATCATCAGATAGGAGGATCTTGTAAATGTATTGGAGCACGATGCACCAATACTAAGTACGGAACCCTCTGATGAAGAATAATGTTTGGCGTGAAAGTATTGCAGAATGAACTGGATATTCAAGGTCTCATGTTGGCAAGTATAGTAATTGAATTTACTAGAAAGTTCATAAACCATACTCCAAAAGAGATAATGGAACTTCATTCAAAATGTTCTTGCAATAGCAAGAAAGTTCAAAAGAAAGGCAAAAAGAAGATGCCTAAAGGGAACAAGGGGAAAGGAGAAGCTCAAGCGAGCACCTCCAAAAGCAAGAGAAAAAAAACTTGCTAACTCCGCAAACTGAGATTGTCATGAGTAAGGACGTTTCAAGGTGAATTGTCCAAAGTACAAGGCTGACTTAGACTCGGGCATAATAGAGCGGAAGCGTCCCAAGGTTCCAAACGGTATCTATGTTATTGAAATTAATTTAACCACATCTATTCACGATTGAGTAACTGATACTAGATCGTGTGCTCATATTTGTGTAAATATGAAGGCACTAATGAATAGAAGACATCTCAAGTGAGGTGGAGTCACTTTGAAGGTGAGCGATGATGTTAGTATCTCGGCAATGGCCATTTACTCAATAAACCTTCATTTATCTAGTGGTTTATTAATTAATTAATTTGGATAATGTTTATTATGTTCCATCTATATGTAAGAACATTATATCTGTGTCGTGTTTGGACAAAGATGGTTATGTATTTACTATTGCAAACTCGTGTATGAGTATTGCAAAAGATGGAATTTTCTATGCAAATGCTACTGTTCATGATGGTTTATATTTGCTAGAAGTGAATGATAAACATGTTCTAAATGTCAATAACAAAAGACTCAAAATATCTCATGAAAATAACACTCTCTTATGGCACTATCGTCTTGGTCATATAAACGAGAAACGCATTAAGAAATTACAAGATAGTAATCTTCTTGGTCTCATGGATTGCGATCCAATAGAGACATGTGAATCTTGTTTAGTTGGTAAAATGACTAAGAAACCTTTCAAGAAGAAAGGTTCAAGGGCAAAAGACTTGTTGGAATTGATACATTCTGATGTATGTGGTCCAATGAGAACTAGTGCACGAGATGGTTTTAGGTACTTCATTACGTTCATAGATGACTATAGTCGTTTTGGCTATGTTTATCTAATGAAGAACAAGAGTGAATCTTTTGACAAGTTCAAAGAATTCAAGAATGAAGTCGAAAATCAACTTAATAAGAGAATTAAGATTTTGCGAACTGATCGTGGAGGAGAATACTTGAGTAATGAATTTGGTACATATCTGAAGGAGTGTGGTACCATACCACAATTGACTCCACCAGGAACACCTCAGTGGAATGGTGTATCTGAGAGGAGAAACAGAACATTGCTTGATATGGTTCGATCAATGATGTGCCAAACAGAATTGCATCTTTATTTTTGGGGACATGCATTGCTAACTGCGGCTTACACATTGAATATTGTTCCATCCAAATCTGTCGAGAAAACTCCATATGAGTTGTGGACAGGAAAAACTCCTGAATTATCTTTTCTCAAAATTTGGGGATGTGAGGCTTACATCAAACGATTGATGTCAACCAAACTAGAACCCCAAGCGGAAAAATGCTTCTTTATAGGTTATCCGAAAGAAACAAAAGGATACTACTTTTGGCACAAGTCAACAAATAGAATATTAGTTGAAAGGGGTGCAATTTTCTTAGAGAAAGAGTTTCTCGAAAGAATCAAAAGTAATGGGAGTAGTGTAACGCTTGAGGAAACTCAAGAAACATTACAAGACCTCGATCAGGTCATGGATGACACCCATGTAGATCGAAATAACCCAACCATAGTTCCGACGGCTAGTGGGAGCATTAGTGTACAAGTTCCTCAGCCTATTGAGGAAGAGGTTCACGCATCACCACATAGTGTTCAATCGAGTATTGAACTAATTCCACAAGAAATTGTGCAAGAGGTTCAAGATACTCATAATGAACATGAAGAGCCACAAGAACTAAGAAGGTCAACAAGATCTAGAAAGAAACCTGATATATATCTAGGGCTTCATGAGATCTTGGTAATGGATGTAGATGATCCAAAGACCTTTGAAGAAGCAATGAAAAGAGAAGACTCAAAATCATGGTATGAAGCCATGAAATCTGAAATGCAATCCATGTATGATAACCAAGTATGGAACTTGGTAGATCTTCCTCAAGGAAAGAAAGCTGTTCAAAACAAATGGGTTTTCAAGAGAAAGATGGACATGGATGGAAACATGACAACATACAAGGCAAGGCTTGTAGCGAAAGGGTTTAGTCAAGTTCAAGGAATTGATTATGACGAAACTTTCTCGCCTGTTGCAATGTTTAAGTCAATTCGGATATTACTAGCCATTGCCGCATTTTATGATTATGAAATATGGCAAATGGATGTCAAAACAGCATTCCTGAATGGGAATTTGAAAAAGGATGTGTACATGGTACAACCTCTAGGTTTTGAAGATCCAAATAATGGCAGTAAAGTATGCAAACTTCAAAGGTCTATTTATGGACTGAAGCAAGCATCCAGGAGTTGGAATAAGCGCTTTGATGAAGAGGTTAAACGCCTTGGATTTATTCAAAGTAAGAAAGATACTTGTGTATACAAGATGGTCAGTGGGAGCTATATACTTTTCTTGGTTTTGTATGTTGATGACATATTATTGATAGGCAACTTTATTCCCTTAATGGAGCAAACAAAAATTTCATTGAAAGAGATTTTCTCAATGAAAGACTTGGGTGAAGCCCAATATATCTTGGGAATCAAGATATGTAGAGACAGGTCACGTAGACTCATTGGCTAAAGTCAATGTACATACATTGGCAAAATGTTGAAACGATTCGACATGCAAAAATTTTAAGAAAGAAAATGTACCAATGAGTCAAGGTGTAACACTTAGCAAGTCTCAATGTGCTGTGACACGTAAAGACATTGAAATCATGAAGAATGTAGAATATGCTTCTGCAATTGGTTCTATCATGTATGCTATGGTGTGTACACGACCTGATGTCACGTATGCTCTAAGTATGACAAGTCGTCATCAAGCCCATGCAGGTCCTGCACATTGGAGTGCGGTCAAGAATATCCTTAAGTATCATAATAGAACTAAGGATAAATTTCTTGTGTATGGAGGGAAACGGGAACTCGTTGTAGAAGACTACACCGATGCGAGTTTTGCAACCTATTATGATAAAAGGTCGCAATTTGGATATGTATTTAGTCTGAATGGATGTGTTGTTAGTTTGAAAAGGTTCAAACAATTAGCAAACAACTGACTCAAGCATCCAATCAGAAGTGATGGTTGTTGCTAAAGCCAACAAAGTAAATGTTTGATCAAGGAGTTCATTGAAGAACTTGACGTGGTTTACACCACAAGATCAAACATATGGATAGAAAAATAATTTGTCATCAATACTTCATTAAAGAAGATAGATTAAAATTATTAAAGGTGAACACGGATAATAACACAACATATCCACCAACAAAGCCTTACTCTCAAGCCAATGGCAAAGTCCACTTTGATTCCACGTGTTTGAAGATGCATGGAAAATGGATAGAGATAACAAAATGAGTCAAAAGGCAACCCTAGTCTTAGAGTTAATACATAAGTATGTATAAGAAGTAACTTTAAGAACAAGTGGGAGATTGTTGGAATTGTGTTCTAAAAGTTATCTTATAGTGATTACTTTTATATGTTATATTTATGAATTGGATGTTATTACATTTTGTTCCATGAGTTTACATTCATATTTAGAAGTGTTCAAGAAGATGCTCTTGGTCTTGAACCGCAGAACTCTAAATAAAATGAATATATATCTCTAAAATGTTCACAGGTCTTGAATATTAGCAGGAACACTAATATGTCATATAAGACTGTCGTGTTGATTAAAAGTACGTTGTAGTTCTGTAAACGTTGATAAAGGATTATCATTTAATAACACGAGTATATGAAAAGTTTCATATATTGAACAGACCTAATTGATAAAAATATTATATGGATTGTGTTTGTGTCATTAATATTTTTATCGTGTCGTTAATTCTAAGATTGATATGATATATTTTTCACATAAGGAATATGCAACGTAATTATTATTAAAAGCCATTTGAAGCAAGTGGTGATAAAAGTAATAGTTCTTTGTATGTAACTTGTGTAGGAGGAAAATATATATGTCAATAGCTAATTGCCACTCATTAATTGAGGAATGATATTATAAAGGGCCCCTTGGTAAAGTGAGATTATAAATGGATCCAATATAACTGAAGTGCAGTTATAATTATATAATCCTACTTGTTAGAGATCAAGAAAAGATTATAATACAAAGATGACACAGCCCTACTTTGTATAATAGTCATAATATCATATGGCAAGGAATAGACACAAGTAATGTTAATAACATTACTAGAAGGATCGTGTTTCGTAAAAGGATTTGCTAAACATCTATATTATTTGGGTAGCTGTAATGTATGCTAGAGTACCGCTTACAGTTTATGGAATAAAATAATTATTCCATTGCCAACATAATATGGATCCTCAATATAGGTCACACCAACTGAATGGGAAACAAGAAATATATTTTCTATGTACAAGGTTTCATGTTGCATGAAATAAAGTACAAATAGAAAATTATATCACATGACGTGATTAACTAGCAAAGAATAAATTTATCAATATGTGTATATTATGAGGATAATATAAGTTTCACATATTATAATAATATATGAATATTATTATGAAATGTATAAATTTATTTGAAGCCCAAGCCCAATTATTTTAACAAATGAAGAAGAAAGAAGGCCTTAAATTCGGGTCAGAATTTGAGCCAACTTTAAACAGAAAAATAGTATAGCAAACGATAACCATTTTGGGCAAATGATATATGAAAATTGTAGCCCTTGAAGTGTAGAATCCAATGGTCCAAGTTTCAGGACGTTTGGAGTTTCCTACAGAGAGTTATCAAGGTTTTAGTGCTGCAACGTCAGAAATTAAAGTGCTATTTTAATTTCTGGTTAGTGGCTTTAAATGCTATACGAATTTGAGAGGTTTTATTCAGATGTTTTTGTGTAAAAACTGATGAGAAAAATTGAGAAGACAAGTAAGTCTTCATGTGTTGAAGCTTTGTTCTCCTCTTCTTCTAAATACTTGTTAAAATATTCTATCGATTAAGCAATCGATTAAGATACGGGCGACGGAGCTAGGTGTTGACGGAGAATTCGCTAGCACGGATTCGACTGTCATTTTGTTTCGGATTCAAGGTGAACCGAAGAGGAACAGAGCTTCGTTAAAGACCATAGGTATGGTTCTACAATCCTTCTTATAGGAATATATTTGATTGCGATGCAAATAAATAAAGAAAGTTAGCAATAGTAAGAACGATCCTAGATGTTATCGGTTAATAAAATTTAAAAAATTACCCGATTCGCATCATGAAATCCTTCATCCATCTCTGTTTTCATTGCTTCAACCCATTTCGGATCACTCAGGGCTTCATTCAGGTTTCTTGGAATATCAGCTGAGGCAAGAACCTTGTCAAACTCTTTCACTGGTTCAGGCATGTGAGACATAGTCATAAAGTTCGCCATTGCATATCTACCTTCGCCACTTTCATACGGCCTATATCTTTTCGGAGGTATGCCTCTGTTGGACCTGTAAGGCAACTGATAACCAGGATTAGCAGTAACAGGTTCAGGAATACTTACCTCTGACTTCGGAGTATTGTCGTGCAGTAATAGAGGAGACTGTATCATTTCTTCATCTTCATCTTCATCTGATGGACCCGAGTTATCAAGAGGGTCCATTTCTGGATCTGGATTAAAAGAATTTTCAATTACCAGCTCCGAATTCGGACCGAATTGAGGAGAATTCGGACCGAATTGAACCAAGTCACCTTCTGTTCCTCCTCTGTTGTCTGAATACGGACCGAATTGAGGAGAATGCGGACCGAATTGAACCAAGTCACCTTCTGTTCCTCCTCTGTTGTCTGAATACGGACCGAATTGAGGAGAATTCAGACCAAATTGAACCAAGCCATTTCCTCTGTTAGCTGAATGCGGACCGCATTGGAACGAATTCGGACCGCATTGAGGTATGTCATCTCCTCTGTTAGCTGAATGCGGACTGCATTGGACCGAATTCGGATCTCATTGAGGTATGTCATCTGCTATTGCATCAAAAAACCAAGGCTCATTCTCTCGTGTACTCTCCCCCTGAGAATGAGTCTGCTCTTTCAAAAAATAAGCCTCATTTTCAATGAAGGTTACATCCATTGTGGTATAAATTTTCCTGGTGAGGGGATTCATACACCTATAACCCTTTTGATGTTGACCATAACCTATGAACACACTTTTCAGCACATGGATCAAGCTTAGACCGTAGATGTTTTTGTATATGAACATAAGCTATGCAACCAAACACTTTTGGTGGAATATTAAGGACCGAAGGGATTGTGGTGTATGTTGAAAGTTTTTGCAATGGTGTTTGGAAATCAAGTACCGCAGATGGTAACCTATTCATCAAATAAACCGCAGAAGTGACAGCATGATCCCAATAAGAATGAGGGACACTATTTTCAAGCATCATTGCCCAGGTCATTTCTAGAATGTGCCTATTCTTGCGTTCTGCTACACCATTTTGTTGAGGTGTACCCACACAACTTGTTTCATGTATGATCCCTTGTGCGTTAAAGAACTCTCCTAGTGTTTTGTTGATAAATTCTCTTCCATTATCACTTCTGAAAATCTTAACATTCTTATCAAACTGATTCTTATCAAACTGATTCTTTATCATGGTAATAAAAGATTTAATGGCAAATGGCACTTCAGCTTTATGCTTTACCACATTTACCCATGTCATTCTCGTACAATCATCAACAAATAACACAAACCATCTATTACCCATAAGAGAGTTAACCGGGGATGGTCCCCACACATCAGAATGAATCAAATCAAAAAGAGTTCTATTATTATTGTCATTCATAATCTTAGCAAAATGAGCTCGATGGCTTTTTGACTTGATACACACATCACAATCAAAAGACTCATGTTCAAAACTAGAAAATAAACTTGGATAAAGTTTTCTTAGGTACCCAAAAGATGGATGACCTAAACGCCTGTGCCATATCCAAATAGAAGACCTTCTGCTCAAACTCGAACCAGTAGAAAGATGAGCCTGTCCAGCAGCAATGTCTTCTAAATGATACAGTCCTCCTCTTCTAGTACCACGACCAATAATCTCCTTTGTCAAGAGGTCCTGAAACAAACAGAAACTAGGATACATGAGTACTGCACAATTTAGCTCTTCGCATAGCTGTCCCACAGATAAAAGTCTTGTTGAGAGAGAGGGAACCAAGAGAGTATTTGAGAGAGTTAAAGAAGGAGAAAATTGAACTTCTCCAGCTCCTGTGACTGGATAGACATCTCCATTTGCATTGATAATCTCACTTTTTCTTGGGGCCGATTCTCTAAACAAGTCTTCCCTTCTAAAAGTCATGTGATCTGTAGCTCCTGAATCTATAATCCAAGAATCGTTAGTACCAGAAGACAGGATAGAAAAATATTTACCTTCTTGATTTTCAACCGGAGGCATGATGGACAAAGACGATTTCGGACCGAAACTTGGACCCGAGATAGCTACATTTGCAGCTGGTTGGGCCGTTCCACTGAAGTTCACTGCCTCTGCCACCCGCGCCTTGCCTTGTCTCTTTTTCTTATTTTCTTCCCACCAGTCTGGATACCCAATTAACTTGAAACACTGGTCCACTGAATGTTTTGGGTTGTGACAATGAGTACACCCGGAGGAACCGGTTTCTTGTTATTTTTTGATTTTGTGGCATAAGTTGGCTTTTGAAGGTTCAAGGTGTGACCTTTTGCTACCATTGCTGCAGAGTTATCCCCAACTTCCCCCCCCCCCCCCCCCGTTTAGCATCACAATTTGACGCCCTTCTTCTTTCCGGACCAGGGCAAAGGCCTCCTCTACTGGTGGTAGAGGTTTCATTTGAAGAACACTAGCCCTTATTTGGTCCAACTTGTCATCTAGGCCATCTAAGAAAACAAGAACTCTATCTTCTTGTATGAGTTTTTGGTATTTGTCAATGTCAATAGGGCATTCCATGGGATTTGGCCTACGAGTGTCTAACTCTTTCCATAAGCCAGTGAGAACAGTGTAATAATTTTGGACCGAGTCACCATTCTGTTTAACTTTACTAATTTTCCTTTTTAGGTCCAAAATTTGTGATAAGTCACTTCCATCAAAATACGAGGTATTAAGAGCATCCCATATCTCTTTTGCAGTAGAGTAAGATAAAAAATTACCTATCAAAGATGAATCCATGGAATTAATCATAAAGTCCTTAACTTGAGAATCCACCACAAACCATCTCTTATATGCCTCCTCCTCCGAGGGTTTAGGTTGAGACGAGCCATCAAGATGCCCCAGTTTGTCACGTCCAGCAATCTTCATCTTCAACATTTGTGACCAAAGATAAAAGTTTGATCCATCAAACTTGATCGTCATGGGTGAATTGAATCCTTCTGGACCTTGTGCATTCTGGGTAGGTCTCGGTTGTGAAAGGAGTTGAGATAAGGTCTGGTTTAGGTTTTGGATGAGAGTCATGGCATCTGGTGCAGGGGTCTTGGTTTCGGAATTGGGGTCCATGACTTAAAGTAGATCTGTTTTGAAATCGTGGTCTGGGTTTCAAGGAAAGGGTAGACCCGTGCAGTAACTCGCACAGGAAAGGAAGAACTTGTGCAGTAATTCACACAAAGATATCTCGGTCTTGCGCAGTAACTCGCACAAGACAATGTAAACTCACAGATTTACAGAACCTACCTCTCTGATACCATGTAAACAAAGCAAATCACAAGAACACAGATATTTAACGTGGTTCAGTACAATATGTACCTACATCCACAACACACGCACACCACCATCTTTTTATTTCTTTTTGAATAATTGTTGTACAGGAGAGGTTAGAGAGAAGAAGATAATTGAGGAAGAAAGAAAATATTTCTGCCTTTATTGATCATAGGTGAGATTTATTATTTCCAAAATACTAAATATAAAATAAAGAAAATATTGTTAATCACAATCACAAATGATCTGTCCAATTCGGACCAGATCCTTTCCTTATTCGGGCTGGATCTCATGTGCCCTCTCGTCCATAATAAATATAGTTCCTTCAATATTTTACATAAATGTTACATGTCATTTAATATTGAGCATAGCAAGAAGATTATCAAATGTTAATATTTTATCTTTGTTCGTTCTAGTTAAATATGTTGTTCGGATTCATACCATAATTAATTTATCATTAAAATCATATTATTCAAAATTTGATAAGCGGGAATTATGCATATAAATACCGCTTATATTAGGACTTAATATCATTAATTTTGTGTGTTTCTAACGTTTAATTGTTAATTTAGGTAGAAGCAAGGTACTGCTATGGCCACTTTTTTTTTGTACAGGATCTGTATGATTTTGCCACCTTTGAAGCGAGAAAACCATGTTCTGATCATGATTGGCGACCCACCAGAGACATTGGCGACCCACAGGAGAGCATAGCGAGTAGCAGGTGAGACTGGCGACATTGATGATTTTCAGCGGGCCGCAGGCTTTGACAGCGGGTCGCTGGAAAGTTGAAACCGACAACCTAATTTAGCTCAGCCAGTTCTGCACCCATCTCTACACCGACTTATCTATTTTCAGAACCTCAACCACACGTTCTCCGACATTTTTAGAGCCTTTCCTCGAGTATATAAGCACCAGACTTCAACAGAAAAAGGGTTCGTGAGTTTTTAGGGTTAATCAGCTATTAAGAAGGGCAACCAGAGTCTTTCAGCGGGTCGCCAGGAGCATCAGCGGACCGCTGAAAGGGTGGCAGAGAGAACAGAAGGAGAGATTTTTTGTTTCAATTGTTGTAATCTCGATTCTTTCTCTATGTTTTCTTATTATTCAGATACCTGTTGTTGTTTTATGATGAATACTTGTGAGTAGTCGTTTATTAGGGGCCATAGTAGTGAACCTTTTTAAGTTTATGTTTGATAATATGCTTTGAAGTTATTTTCTTTGTTTACATGTTGTGTTTTATGCTTTGATTTAATTGCTAGATTATTTTAACAGAATTGCCCAAGTCGAATTGCTTGCACCCGTTAAAAGAGACGTCTTTTGATTGCTAGGTGGTTAAGTCCAAACATTCTTGAGTAATTAGGTTAAAGTATGGTTAACAACGAGAGTTGATACCGGAAGGTTAGACTAGGGTCAAGAAACGGAAGTTGAAGCCTTTCCTGATTACGGAAGTATAGGGAGTCGTAGGTCGTAAAGCATAAACTAATATAACATAGACCAAGAAACGAAAGTTGAAATCTAGGTTGTATTAGAGGAAAATAAGATTAACTATAGGAAACCTGGCCTTAAATGGAAGTGGGATTAAGGAGCCTTAGTTAGAATTAGTTTCCTACACAAAGTAATAATTCAAATAACCTAAAAGTTGAGTCTGCGCCAAACCTAGCGGGTCGCAGGCAGATTCTGCGGGTTGTCTATGATTCCAGCCTTCTGCGACCCACTTAGGGGTCAGCGACCTGAGTTTCGGCGAGTCGCAGATAGTCTCTGCGGGCCGCTGATTCTGGAGTAAATTTAAAAGTATTAGCCACTAGTCAAACCCCTAATTCTTAATTAGTATTTTAATCCTTTTAACTCATTGAACTGTTTAATTTAGGACTTTTATTTAACTGCAATATTTACTTTTGACCTGTTCAATTTATTATTCATTTGTATCCCCAAATCTAGTTAGTCAAAGTTCATTAAACTTAATTATTTGAATATTCCGTCCCTGTGGTTCGACCCCGATAATACTTAGACGATTGTTGTACGCTTGCAACTGAATTTGGGTATAATTGGGTATAAGATTTAAGAGCCGATATTTCACATCAATCGACTTCACTTAATGACCCAGGGCGTTGCTTCCCCGCGGCTCTAGTTAACAATTCACGCTAATATTTTTAGAAATGACAAAAATACTGTCACGCCCCGCACCGATAGGTCGCGGACACATGAGGATGGGGTGGTATAATCTGCATCCATCCGTCGGCCCAACAGCCATGGTCTGAGTTGGAAGCCACTGTGGCGGTGGCATAGCAGCTGGGTGCCAAGTGTAGTATGGATTTCGATGCTTCGAAGACACATCTTCTTGGCATGCAGTGCGACACACCTATTTGGCAGTGGGCTTTTGAAAATGCTAAGTTTTTGGTGCACGCGAACTGGTTGGAGTCTGCTCGGTACTTGTGGCGTCGACCTCAAGAGGCAGAATATATGATGCCCCTTATTAACTGCAATACTGCCAGCTTGTCAGCATCGACCATGCCTCCCTCCAGCAGTAGCACTAACTGGACTACCACAAGGGAATCTCTGATGCTGGCACAAGATTGCCTGGTCTGTTGCTTTTCGGCAACAACTTTTTTTTTTCCAATTTTATTGTGATAGCATCGTTAGTTTTGCATGGTGAACTGGTAAATTTGATTGTCGTGCATTTATTTATCTTTCTTTATTTCTTAGTAGAATTTTTTTTTTTGTTTCGACTAGAAGTCAGTGTTGTAGTTTTGATATTTTTTTTAATAAATAATTTTGATATTAATGTATGGTTTTGCAGTACGTAGCTAATGATTCTTTTTATGTTTGTTGTCATTTTTGTCTCTTGTGAAGCTGTGATTAAAATTTTTTCATCAATAAAAGCTATACATAATTTTTATGAATGTCATGACAATGATATTTTCAGGTGCTCTGTATATAATTTGTGTGACCTTGCTGTTGGAAATTTCAGTTTGCATGTATATTGCAATTGCATAACTAAAATTTACAGTATTAGCTGTTGTGATTTATTAAAAAAAGATTGTGACATTTAATGGATGCAATTAATTTGGAGGTAAAACATAAGGCATTTTGCCAAATGAAAACAGTACGCTAAATAAAACAATTAAAATATAATATTTTCGCAGTTGTAGAGGTAGCATGACATATTAATAGTGACATCTTATTCCATCCTAGTGGTTCTTCATGGGTTAAAAGGTGATTAATGAAAACATTTGGACTACTTTGAAAGAAGCCCTTCTGGTATGTAATGCAATAATTAGCCGAGTATATTTTGAAAATTTGATCGACGTGTCGAGACAATCAACTTAATGATATGTTGTTTCAAATCTTATCAATGAGATATTCTAGTGTTTCGGAGTTGAATCTGTGTTGAAAGCCATTCATTCTGGTTTACTGAACAAAACATATCAATTTAGTAATTTGTCTCAGGTTTGATTAACTTCACTTCACAGTTCACACGAGTGAAATGGTATCAACAAAAGGATAAAACACTTGCATTCCAGAAAAAAAAAAGCTGCACAGGACCCCACTGGTAAGAGGTGCTTGCTTACCATCCCCGGTCACCAGTGGACGAGCATCCAGTGGACGCCTTTGATGCATGTCCGTCCGATCAAAAATGGATGCCTCGTGATTAATACTAGATTGCTAGGCCCGAAAAAAATTTAACCGTTGAGATTTAATCAGACGGCCAGTACTAAAAACGTCCACTGGACGGCCATCCAAATGATCCGGAACCCCTGATCACCTCTCAATCTCAGTTCTATGTTTGTTACTTAAATGTCAGTTTCTTCTAAAGCAATTTGCATATTTTTCCGGAACTGAATCAATGCCTGTATAATTTTTCTATATAAAAAATTATGAATTAAAACATGTATAATTTTTCTATATAAAAACTTATGTCAGTAACCTCCATCTTTCAATTTGGTGACTGGCTTTTGGGCTTGCGGAAATGCATCAAGTTCTTCTATTATTCTTTCTTTTTTCACCATTTGAATGTCTCTAGTAGTCTTGTTCCTTTCTTTCATGTTTAAAACTTCTTAATTTTTAGGCGACTTTGTTCCTGTGATTCTAATTTTGCAATCTCTTTTGTAAATTTTGTTTCTTTACATAAATAAAGTTTGTTTACTGGTCTTTACGTCAAACCTTAAAAAATAGTTCTGCTCGTATTTTAGAAATGGAAGTTCATTCGAAAAATAAAAACCCGTCCATATATAACCACAACCTGCTCTAGTACTTCATTAGCTGTACAAGAAAATAAAAACCCGTCCATTTTATATATGGACGGATTTAACTTTCCATAATTAAAACTACCTATTTCAACTTATTACTATATTCGAAATCCTTATATTAATTCATCTTCGAAATCCAATTTTATGAAAAAAGGAAGTTTTAATTATGGCAAGTTACCGTTGGCGGAGTACCAACAAACTCTTAATTTGGTTTAAAAAAAAAGGTTTTAATTATAGTAATAAGTTGGCGTCATTAGAACGCACCTGAGGACAATGCATTATTATCAGCTTCCAAATATATTCCGACCGACTTACTAATTAAGTTAAAAAAAGGGAAAGAAAACCACCCGACAGTTCTCTCTCAAAATTTCATTCATCGCTTTTGGCAAACCGAAAGAAAGAACGAAAAGAGGAAGAAAACACTAACGATTAAACGAACTGATTGCAAACAAAAAAAATAAAGAAGAAGAACTAAAAGATGGCACCATCGCTCGACGCTTTACTTGAACTGGCCCTTCTCGCCGATGAAATGGCAATTTTTTATGACAAGGAAAATCTGAAGAAATTAGAACGTTCAAAGAAGAGATGCGGGCGAGAATCTGGTAAAATTTCGTAACTTCTCTCTCCTCGCAATGGAACAGCATCATATGTACTCTTAGAGAGAGGAACAGGAAACTGCAATAACAAAAAAAAAAAAAAAAGAAAGGTCCTTAACATAACAATGAAATCAGCACTTCATAAATTTTAAAAAAAAAATGGTAAACATTTATTTGTCTATTTCAGGTTCTCCCAAGATAAAAATCTGTATATCTGTGTCAACAATTTGTATGCTCTGAACCTAAAACTCAAATGAAGGGTAAGGTGTTTGAGTCTGCACACTTAATAAGCAGACTTGGGTGGTTTGCAAGTTATATAGTAGCTCTTGAAAGCCATACATAAGTTTTTTGACTTTGGAAAGAAACTATTTATGGATTCAATTGAGTTGATGTGGTTTGGCAAAAATGTGTGTTATTTACTAAAGCAAAAAATGTGTGTTCTTTACTAAAGCAGGTACATCACTAAGCAGCAAAGTAGCAAGCCTGCACTCCAAAGTACTGAGTGATTTATGCACATTAGATTGTAAAACAGATACCGTCAGCGATATCTCTTTTGAGCAAATCCATGAGGTACTTCTGTTATATGCATTACTTATTTAAAATTCCAGTCTTCAACTTTTAGACAAATTCATAAAGAATGAAAGGATAGCTAATACAAACTAGGTTTCCATAGAATATGCTTTAGGATTATGTTCAAAGTATATCATGCACCCGATAAGTGAATAGACGAATTTACATTGACAAAATCCAGAGATATGAATAATTTCTCCTATCACATATTTTTTGTCAAATAAACTTTGCATTTGCAAATTGTTTGGATTGCTTCTGCACTGTTACAATAACTATATTGGATACTAATCAAATTTACATCTATGTGGCACAGCACATGAGATTTGGCGGTTCAGACCTGGAGCCCCTATATTCGAACCACTGGATGCAGCCCAAAAAGCTGAAGCTTGTGCTGGATTTGGACCACACCTTAATCAACTCGAGCTACATCGAAGATCTTACAGGTGATGAGATACGACTAGTAGATCAAGCCAGCAAGACAAAAGGTACAATCAATTTACTCATGTTTGATAGGTTATGCAGTACGGATGCGGGTGTGTTGCAATATGTATACCTGCTGCAGAGGTACGGTGTTATTTGTGTCATTCTCAGTTATTTGTTCAAAGTTGTGTTTGCATTCAGTAAAAAATATTCTACAATGTTTCTTTCATTGTTCATTTAATTTATTTTCTGTGGAATAAAGCATGAGATTATTTTTCTCGAAAATCCATCTAGTCCTTTCTTGTGGCCATACCATGAGTAAGGTCTCAATTTAGACAGTCATTTCTATGCATTCACTATTTCTGCTGAAAGCAAAGAAAAGATGGGCCTAAATATACAATTATACAGAGAAACTTCTTTTAGGGATGCCATGATATGCTTTGGTTTGGTATATCAGAATATCTCATTTACCAGTAATGCATGCAAAAATTTATGCTAGGATGAAGGAGCCAAGTTGTGGCCCTCTGCCGATGCATAATTACTTGCACTTTCTAGAAGGTTGGTTGACTTTTTCTTATTATTTTCATTTTCATGGGATGAACAAAAGATGCAGGCTCATTACATAGATTGGATTTCACCAATTGTTCTATGCTGGTGAAGCTGAGGCCTTTTGTGCGGCAGTTTCTTGAAGAAGTAAACACTATGTTTGATTTATATGTTTATACAATGGGGACCAGGGATTATGCCGAGGAGGTAGTAAAGATTCTCGATCCAGAGAACAAGTATTTTACCTCGAAAGTAATATCACGTGAAGATTGCAAGCAGCGTGGTGTAAAGGCTCTTGATATTGTGCCTGGATCCAAAGCCTGCACAATTATCCTCGATGATACACTTTCTGTATGTTTCTTTATCCCTTTGTTTCCTATGTTTGTTGACTCAAATTTGATTGATAAGTCCTAATTATTGACTATAACTTTAGGTATGGACGGAGGAGGACAGAGAAAACATTATCGAAATTTGGAAATACAACTTCTTTGCATCCAGCTCCTATTCAAGGTGCAAAACTCTAGCACAAAAGGGAACAGATGAAAGAGAGGCTGATGGCACCCTTGCCTCCATTCTCTCTGTACTAACAGATGCATATTGGGAGTTTCTTTTAATGGTTAGACAAATTCAACTACTTATTATAATAAATACTTTGCACTATTTAACTACTAGTTAATTCTCTTAATCCTTTTTTTTTTTTTTTTGATATTTTCAGGATGACAAACAATCAGGGTTGCAGCCAGATTTTAGGAGAATTCTAAAGGAAATGAGAAATGAGATACTAAGGGGATGTCTAGTAGCCTTCACTGGTGAGCCACCTAGGCACGGTTGGATACCACTGTGGCAGGTGGCGGAGCAGCTGGGTGCCAAGTGTAGTGCGGTTGTCGATTCTTCAGCGACACATGTTCTTGCCGTGGACTGCAGCCCGCCCGTTGCAGAGTGGGCACTCGAAAATGGCAAGTTCTTGGTGCACGCGAACTGGTTGGAGGCTGCTCGGTTCTTGTGGCGCCGACCTAGAGAGGAAGAATATCAGCTGCAAACTCATTCCTGTGAGCCAGCCACCTTACCAGCTCCAACCCTACCACAAGAGCATCTGTGATGCGGGCTCAAGTTCATCCGGCTCTGCTGCCAACTCATTCCTGTGATCCAGCCACCTTACCAGCTCCAACCCTACCACAAGAGCTTCTGTGATGCGGGGCTCAAGTTCATCCGGCTCTGCTGCCAACTCATTCCTGTGATCCAGCCACCTTACCAGCTCCAACCCTACCACAAGAGCTTCTGTGATGCGGGCTCAAGTTCATCCGGCTCTGCTGCCAACTCATTCCTGTGATCCAGCCACCTTACCAGCTCCAACCCTACCACAAGAGCTTCTGTGATGCAGGCTCAAGTTCATCCGGCTCTTGTCCTTTACAACACATCTCTCTGGTTTACTTGTGGTTTATGATAGCATAGATCTTTCATTTTTGGGGAAGTTGTATATATATAATTCAATTGTCAAGTATTGATCCTAATTTCTCTCACTTTCGTGGTACAATTTTGTTGCTTGGACAATGAGTCAGTTTTGTAATATTTACAAAACTTGATTTATTTATTATCAATTTATTATGGATGTCTTGTCATTTATTATTAATGTAAGATTTAGCAGTATTGATTGCTGATGATTTATTATTTTCATTGATGTTCTTGTTACCTATGAACCTGTGACCCATTTTTTCCCATTAATGTAATGATTCTTATGAATGTCACAGCAATTGTATTCAGGAGTTACTAATACTAATATTATACAAAATAAGAAGGCATCAATGATTGATTAATATAATTTAACTAAGATATCTCATAGAAACATGGAATCATCAACTATCTCTAATTTCTAACTTCTATCCTAAACCTAAGACTCCAATTATCAGAGAAATATAATTTAACGACCATGAATTTAGACTAATTAATAGAGGTTAGATAACAACCTGAAGTCCTGGACACATCAGTTTGGATCATAATAATAGAAGCATGCGGTGTCTACAGGAATCCTCTCCCTGAGACAACTGATGCTGGCATGCATGGCAGCACACACTGCATTCCACTGTATCTGAGCCATAGATTTCAAACAATTAACCCTAGTACATGATTAGTTTGTTATCAAATTTAAAGCAAAACTGCTCCTCTGTGTAAGATACGAAACACTCAAATAAAATTAAACCAGTAATAAAGCAATTTTCTATCTTCAAACAATCATTTAAATTGAATCCGGAGCATCAATTTCCAACAGTTAACTCCTTCCTAGATCAATTCAATTCTATAAATAAGAGGAATTCAAGAGAAGAACTCGCTCACCATTATGAGAAGGAATCTGGGAAAGAGGAGACGGGGAATCATAAGAAACGAGTTGGGGAAACGCGATCATCTGGTTGAAACTTGAATATTGCCAAATCAAAGAATAAATTGAGGCGGCTCTGCGGAGGAGCGAATAAGGAAAGGAAATAGGGAAAGTACAATTGGGATTTGGGAATGGCGACTTATTTGCTCCGGACACGCTCCAGTTTGCAAAACACTCCCATTTTTTAGCGTGAAAAGACCATAATATCCTTATACTAAATGATATTTCTATTTTTAAATAAAGGGTATTATGGTCTTTTTACGCAAAAAAATGGGAGTGTTTTGTGGATGGGGCGTGGCCTGAGTAATTCCCGCCTTTTTGCCCTCTGTGAACCTGTGCTCCGTTTTGTTGTCATTGTTAGGTTTTGCTGCATTAGCAGCTAATGATTTATTTAACGTTTATTCTCCTGTGAACCGGTGATTAGTTTTGATCATTGATGTGAGGTATAATATGCATCTTATGAATGTCATGTTAATTTTATTCATGAGTGGCACATGTAATTAGTGCAAATAATTTTGTAGATATATTTACTTCTTCCTAGTATATATATTATATTTAGCCCCTTTTGGGGAAACGCGATCATCTGCTTGAATATTGGCGAATCAAAGAATAAATTGAGGCGGCTCCGCGGAGGAGTGAATCAGGGAAGGAAATAGGGCAATTGGGATTTGGGAATGGCGACTTATTTGCCTATTGGACAAGTTCTTTCCTTTTCCTTTTTATTTTTCATTGGCCTTTTTGCCATCTGTGAAGTGGCCTTTAACGTTTTTATTCTCCTGTGAGCCAGTGAATTTTTTTTTTTTTTTTTTTTTTTGTCATTGATGTGAGGTATATGAATGTCGTGTTAATTTTATTCCTGAGTTGCACTTGCACATGTAATTAGTGCAAATTATTTTGTACATAAATTTACTTCTTCCTAGTATATATGTTATAATTAACTTTTCGCAGAATTAAATTTACAGTCCCAATAAACGAAGATGTGCCGAGTGTACTTTTTTTTTTTTTCTTGAAGTGGCTTGTGATACATTTTTTTAATTTTGTAGGATATTATATTATTATCACAATAAACAAGACAATTGCTCCGTCTAGTACTTAGCATTGCTGTTAGAGTCAAATAATTTTTAAATATAAAGTCTTTTCACTGTTGAAACGTTTTTACAGATCTCTTGAAACAATATAATAGATGATATATTCTTCTTAAATTATAGAAATTTAAAATTGAGTTTTGGCAGAAATAGACTACAAATTTTTTCTCTTGTTGCATACGCGTTTGAATAAATAAGGATGCAATTTATTGCTTCAAATTGTAACAGTACTGGTTGTATTCATGAGTTGCGTATGGAATTGGCACAATCTTTCAGTCGATAAATTTACTTCTGCTGCACAAATAATATTACAGTTCCAACAAATGAAGATGGATTTTTTTTATTTTTTTTGCTCTTAACACTTTCAATCCATGGAATCAGCTAGTTCTATTTTGTACACACCAATAATCCACATCTAATAACCTCCAAAAAACCAATCCACAGCTCAAAACAAAAAATAGAACCACAAACAAACATAGAAAGAAGCCCATTAATACTAAATAATCATTTAACTATTCATCAAACTGAAACTCCCGCGCATAGACCAAGCACCTCTCTTCTCTAGCTCTTGCTGCCCGGTACCCATCCAAGTGCTTAGCCCACCTACGCGCCATAAGTGGGTCGAGATATTCTCACCGGTCACCACAACTCCGTCTCGCAACAGTCATGCTCAAATGCCTTTCTCGCTCTTCACAATCACTGTCACTCCTCCCATCCTTCTCCTCAAAACCAACCACTGCTTCACCATTCCTAACTTCCTCCTCTATCCCTCTCCCCTCCACATAGCTATAACCCACAACAACATAGCCACAATCTCCTACTAGGTCGAGCGGTATTCTTCTCTCCTCTCCACCCCGCAGCTCTCCTATCCTAAACCAGTAATAAAGCAATTCTTTATCTCTGAACAATCATTTCAATTGAAAATCAAATTGAATCCGGAGCATCAATGTTCAACAGTTAATTTCTTCCTATATCAAATCAATTCTACTATTAAGAGGAATTTAAGATAAAAATTCACAAACCATTACGAGAATGAATCTCGAAAAGAGGCGAAGGCGAATAAAAAAAACGAACAGGGGAACGCGATTATCTTCTTGAATGTTTTCGAATCAGTAAAATAAAATTGGGGAGTGACAATGCGGAGGCGCGAATCAGGGAAGGAAATAAAAAAAAGGGAAATACAATTGGGATTTGGGAAGGGCGACTCTTTTGAAAGAGAAGTTATGTGATCAGCGTTGTCATATATCTGAAACGGACACGGAATGTATTCTTTTTTTTTCGTTCCGTTTCAGTCAACGTAACAGAACACTTGTTTCATTTTCGTTGCATTTCGGTAAATGAAACCGTTTTTTGTTCTGTTCTTTATTTTTCATTCATTTCAGCCCATTTTCGTATTTCGTTTCAGTAACGTTTGCAAATCTATGTTTCGTTTCGGTTTCGTTTTCGGAAATGAAACTCATTTTCTCCTTCTAATCGGACGGAACAGAACGAAGGTGTGTGAAACGGTACGTTATTGACAGCGCCATCTGTGATAGGTAGATAGTGTGATTTGATTTTTTTTTTTTCATTCATTGACATTTTTGACGTATGTGTACCTGTTCAATTTTGTTTTTAGTTTTAGGTTCTGCTATGCTGTATTAACTGGTAATGATTTTTTTACTCTCATACTCGTTTTAGTCACTAGTGAAGCTGTGAGGTATATTATGCTTCTTATGAATATATATAATGGAGGATTTATTCATAAGTTGCACATGGTACAAAATCTTTTTTTAGAAAGATTTGCTAATATATATTTTATAAGTAATTTTTTTTTATCAAAAACAAAATTCTGTTGTAATTAAATGTAATTTGCCCTTCACACATAAAAACTTGTAATTACTCCAAATTTATGTGAGTCAACTGAATAGAATCACATAAAAACATGATAATAAATTTACTAAAATAGTAGCATCAAAGTTAGATAAAGTACGAGCTCTTAAATCGCGTTTTCTACATCAATGACATATATTATTTCTATTTCCAAGAATAAAAATGTTCTAACTTTTAATTAAATTCTTGCTTTCAAAAAAAAAAAAAAGAAAAAACCATGCTTCAATTTCCAACCTCTTAGATGAAAGAGAATATTATATAAGGTCAATCAAGGACATATTCGTAGTGTTCTTCAAAATACATGATATGATACGAGTGTGTTAACATGTCGTGTCCAATTCTTGTCATGTTGAAAACCCTCGAATATTGACACATTTTAGCGTGACACGAGTTGATGTGTAACACAATTCGACACATGACACGATTAGAATTAATATTATTTATATTTTCAGCATATTTTTAATAATTTATTAAATTAAAATGAGCTTATATTATATATTTAATAATACTTATCAATACGACACATTTATAATACCCTTCCTACTTGTTGTAAAATGCACAAATGCTTATAATGCAACTCAAATTGATTTTTGAGTGCAAATATTTGCAAAAAAAAAACCTCAAGAACTAGTTCTACTAGTCAGGATGACAACTCACGGGCTTTCAGGAATCAGGCAAACTAAAAAATAAGTTTCGTATTGTAATCTTTTGAGGAAAAATTTTGTCACGCATTTAATTTATGAATAAGTTGGTTGTTCATTATATTTTAAACCATAGCTCATCCATTAGACATTTTTCTCGACCGGAAATGAGTTATAAATTATAATTTGTAATCCATCTTCAACTAAAGCTTGTTAGTTTAATGATAGATACTAAATTATTTAATTTTTCATTTACTTTTGACTGTGATGTTGGAGAAAACCAATAAAACATTCGATACATATAAAAAACCAATTAGAAGTTAAATACAAGTACAAAAGGTTCGTCACTATAAAGAGCAAATCAACCATGTATGAAGTAAAAAAAAAAAATATATAGGGTAAAATAATTATTCCGTTTAATTAATTAATTTGGGGGTGCAAAATGGGGGCCGAATCAAATTTTACCCCACTTCTTTCCCAACTCGCCGATCAAAACTCAAATTACCAGTAGCTATTTTGTTCTTCCTCTCGTTTCCACCTTCTCTTCTCTCTATCACGACGAAGACCATGCATGTCAAATTCAAGGTAGTCCCTTTGATATGATCATACAGAGGAGGTAAGGACTAAAAAAGAGAGACGCCAAGGGAAGAGGTGTAAAATTTGATTCGGACTCCCTTTTTGCACCGAATTAGTTGATTGAAAAGAATCATGATTAAGTGACTAAAATTAGAATATTTCAAAGCCATGCAGACTTTCTTCTTGCACATCGAATATGGATTTAGTTGAGTTAATGACTTAATGTAGTACGGTTTATTATTTCAAGTTGAGAAAGACTGAGCAAAAATATGTTTATTACTAATTAATGCAGGTACTTCACAAAGTAGCAGAGGAGCATGCGTGCACCTAAAAGTATTTCATGGAATGTGCATATTTTATGGTCAAAATGTTGAAGATATTATTGCTGGTGTCTCTTTTAAGCAATTCTATAAGGTAACTTTGACCTGTGCACTTCTTTTAGACATGGAGGAACACAAGACTAGCTAAATGAAGCTAGGTTTTCATAAAATATGCAGTAGGATTATGTTCAAATTAGGAAACAAGGAATACCATGCACCAGATAACAGATAAGCTTAATTACCTAAGAGCATAATTACCTAAGAATTAACTTTGACAAATTCCATAGATGGACAATTTCTCCTTTCACTTATTTGCTGTCAAATAAATTTTACTTTGGCAATTGTATTTCGTTTAATTTGTTTCCACAATGTTACAAAATAAATGTTCGAAACTAAGCAAACTTGCCTCTATTTGTCACAAAACATGACATATGATTTTTCAGACAAGTCATGATTGTTGCGCTTTTATTTGAACCACTGGATGAAGGCCAAAAGGCCGAAGCTTTTACTAGATTTGGATCACACTTTAATAAAATCAAGCGACCTCAAAGATCTTTTGGGTGATGAAATGCATCTACTAGATCATATTATCATGACAAAAGATAAATTCCATTTCTCATGTGTTATAGAGCATGTGGTATAGAATAATTGTGTCGTTCCATATATACGTGGTGTAAAGTTACTTGGACTCACTAGGAAATTTTATTTCATTTTAATTTATGATTTATTTTCATGTGATGAACAAAAGATGCAGGCTTGTTACATAGAATTGATTTTGAGGATTGTTCTCTGCTGGCTAAGCTAAGGCCTTTTGTGCGACAGTTTCTAAGTGAAGCATGCAGTATGTTCGTTCTTTAAATGGACATCCAAGATTATGCCACAGACATTGTAAAACTTCACAATCCAAAGAACAAGTATTTTGCCTCGAAGGTAATATTGCGTGAAGATTGCACGCCGACTGGTGTAATTTTGCCTTGAAGATAATATCCCTGCTTGTCTCCATACTCTCTGTTCTGAAACATGCATATTGGAGGTTCTCGATGTGGTTAGTCAAATTCAATGGTTAATTTTGTTAATTATATTTTCAGTTGGCAAATTTAACAGATGTATTAGTTGTTGTTATTAGTGACATTCAATAAGATATTGCCTAATTAAAATTTACAGTATTAGCTGTTGTTATGTATTAAAATATTTTTCTGACATTTAACAGATGTAATTTATTTTGAGGTGAAAAATAAAGCCCTTTTGCCAACTGAAAACTGTATATATAATAAATTTTTTTCAGTGTATATAATGAATTTATAATGTTATGTGGTTGTATATGTTGTATAACATATTAATAATGACTTTCTAGTCCATTTCAGTGGTTCTTCATGGGTTAAAGCAGTTGAATGAAAACTTTTAGGCTAGTTTGGAAAAAACTCTATTTTCAATAACCTACCGGATAACCAAAAATTCCTATAATAACGAGTACCAGAATAGTGACTGAAACGATGGTATCTTAAAGGAAATTTCTAAGAAATACCAGATTTCGTCCACTGACCAGTATGGGTGTCGATAGGGATTGAAAACAGTGTGAAAAAGGTCCCGGGACGTAATGCAGAGTGCAATTTGAAAAATTGACGTTCGGTTGAGAGTCGAGATACTTAATTAATTGTATGTTGTTTCAAATCTAATCAATTAACTAATTTGAAAAGAAATTGCTCTATTTAATAATTTTTGTCAGAAACTACGGCTCTGATCGGAACTAGAGAAGAACAAGAAAGGAAATGAAAAGAAAAGAATTCTCTCCATATTTTTTAGGTTGGAACTGGAATTCACGGGGCCAAAATTTTCTCGCCAATTCTCACGGAAGAGAATCCTGCACCTCCTTCGTCGATTCTGATCAGCAGATCTGGAGAAATGTGATTTTTGTTTCCATTTTTCATGCTAAATAATCGGTTCCGATAAGAGCCTACATATGTTGTGGTTTAAATATCATTAGCCCCACACATATATAAAACTTGTAGTTTTTCCTAATTTATAAGAGTCGCTTGACTAGAACACAACAAAACATCATCACATCATCATCATCATCGTCATTACCACTCATCACCATCACCATTATAATAATAATAATAATAATAATAATAATTGGACGGTATGATATTGAATTGATTAAAAAAATGTTAACAAGGAAGTTCGGTTAAACACGAGCTGTTAAATTAGAATAGATGTATCTTATTAGCTCTGTGTTTTTTTTTTTTTATATATCATTTACATTTATTAGTTTCTATGTGAAAAAAAAACATAAAAATCATTTTCAATACAAATCAAGGGAGAATCCTTTTTCCTTTTCACTTAAATAAAAAAATAATTAAAGCATCATAACGTTTATTTTCTTTCGTTGAGTCTGCATCAATAATCAATAATATAAATAAAGATGTGTGGGTGTCAGTCCCTGTTTTAGTTAGTATTAGTGCGATAATCCATTAAGACCTTTGATTTTTCTACTCCGACTTAATCTGGTTCGTTCCTTCAGATGTATGTTAATTTTTTATGTGTTACTTATTGTATTGTAATATGTGTTGCTTAGAATTATGTTCCCTTTATGTTGCATTACTAATATCCATTTTGATTATACTGTATCATTTTTATCACATAATTTATTTCAACCTCTCTCTTAGTTGCTTCTAGGAGAAATGATGGAACAATATTTTTTATTTGTGATAGTTTAGAAACTTAAGTCAAGAAAAGAAATTGAAATGCCTAAGCAGACTACTAATTGTTAATTTTTTCATAATGATATAGATCTTATTTTTTTTACTACTGTTTTTTGCAATTTTAGATATCTTCACAATTCTTTCCCATCAATTTTTTTTAGGTACCTAATTCCTCCATTCATCCATGATGACAGTATATATATACTGAATTTCATATTGATGGTGAAGGTTATTATCCTGATGATGAATACGATCATGTTGCCGACATGTTTGACGATTAATATTTTATGTAGAAATTTATATTTATATTTTAAATTTTTATGGTATCACCAATGTAAGTTTCAATAGTTCTTTCATTTTAGCTCGAATTTAATTTTTATGTTTCTAATATTTTTCCATCACATTCCTCTCTTATTGTCGAATTACTTCACAAAAATTATATCGTCAGTATAAAACATTTCAACATATGGAGATATAATTTATTATTTCAACCCTACCAGTTATTACACTTTAATTAATTATAAACATAACAACCTAATTACAATCAATATTTATTAAATGATAACATATTTTATTTAAATTACTATGTCAAATATCGAGCGTAGCTCGATAGCCCCTCTAAAATAGATTATAGTGATCAGATGAGTTAGAATGAGTGCAGAATCACTTAAAATGATCAAATATAGCAAAGAATATGCTTTATTTGCTCATTTTATGCACATTTTCTATGTATAATTAAATATTTTGTAATAAATTTGCTCCGAATTATATTATAGACAATATAAAGTGTTTAAATATAGATTATTGTGATCAGATGATTTAGAATGAGTGTAGAATCGCTTAAAATGCTGAAATATTAACTAAAATATGCTTTGTTTGCTTTTATGCATATTTTCCACGCATAAACAAATAATTTACAATAAATATGTTCTGAACTATATTGTAGACAATATAAAGTGCTCAAATATAGATTATAATGAACAGATGACTTAGAATGAGTGCAGAATCGCTTAAAATGCTCAAATATTGCCCAAAATATGCTTTATTTGCTCATTTTATACATATTTTCAATGTATAATTAAATATTTTATAATAAATATGCTCTAAATTATATTTTAGACGATATAAAATGTTTAAATAAAGATTATTGTGATCATTTGATTTAGAATGAGTGCAGAATCGCTTAAAATACTCAAATATTGCTCAGAATAGGCTTTATTTGCTTATTTTGTGTCTGTTTTATATGTATAACTAAATATTTTCTAATGAGTAAGCCCTGAAATATATTCTAGACAACATAAATATATGAAATATAGATTATTGTAATCAAATGACATATAATGAGTGCAGAATCGCTTAAACTACTCAAATATTGCTCAGAATATGCTTTATTTGTTAATTTTAGGAATATTTTCTATGTATAATTATATAATATACAATAAATATGCTCTGAATTATATTCTAGACAATATAAAGTGTTGAAATATAGATTATAGTCATCAGATGACTTAGAATGAGTGCAGAATCGCTCAAAATGCTCAAATATTGTCCAGAATATGCTTTATTTGCTCATTTTATGCATATTCTCAATGTATAATTAAATATTTTATAATAAATATGCTGTGAATTATGATGTAGACAATATAAATTGTTTAAATGTAGATTATTGTTTATGATGTAGACAATATAAATTGTTTAAATGTAGATTATTGTTATCATTTGATTGAGAATGAGTGCAGAATCGCTAAAAATGCCCAAAGAATGCCCAGAATAAGCTTTATCTTATTTTATGTCTCTTTTATATTTATAACTAAATATTTTCTAATGAGTAAGCTCCGAATTATGACAACATATATAGATGAAATATAGATTATTGTAATCAAATAACATATAATGAGTGCAGAATCGCTTAAACTACTAAATTACTGCTCAGAATATGTTTTATTTACTAATTTTATGCAAATTTTCTATGTATAATTAAATAATTTACAATAAATATGCTCTGAATTATATTGTAGACAATATAGAGTGTTCAAACATAGATTATAGTGATCAGATGACTTAGAATGATTGCAGAATCGCTTAAAATCCTCAAATATTCCCAGAATATGCTTTATTTGCTCATTTTATGCATATTTTCTATGTATAATTAAATATTTAATAATAAATATACCCTGAATTAAATTTTAGACAACATAAAGTGCTTAAATATAGATTATTTTCATCAGATGATTTAGAATGAGTGGAGAATGGCTTAAAATGCTCAAATATTGACCAGAATATAATTTATTTACTTTGATGCATATTTTCCACGCTTAAATAAATAATTTACAATAAATATGCTCTGAATTATATTGTAGACTATATAAAGTGTTCCAATATAGATTTAGTGATCAGATGACTTAGAATTAGTGGATAATCGCTTAAAATGCTCAAATTTTGCCCGGAATATGCATTATTTGCACATTTTATGCAAATTGTCTATGTATTAATAAATAATATATAAAAAATATTCACTGAATTTTATTTTAGACAATAGAAAGAGTTTAAATATAGATTATTGCGATCATTTGATTTAGAATGAGTGCGGAATATCTTAAAATGCTCAAATATTTCTCAGAACAAGCTTTATTTGCTTACTTTTTGTCTGTTTTATATGTATAACTAAATATTTTCTAATGAGTAAGCTCTAAATTATATTCTAGAGAACATAAATAGATGAAATATAGATTATTGTAATCAAATCACATATAATGATTGCAGAATCGCTTAAATTACTCAAATTCAGCTCAGAATATGTTTTATTTGCTAATTTATGCATATTTTCTATGTATAATTAAATAATTTACAATAAATATGCTCTGAATTATATTGTAGACAATATAAAGTGTTCAAATATAGATTATAGGGATCAGATGATTAAGAATTGAGTGCAGAATCGCTTAAAATGCACAAATATTGCCCAAAATATGCTTTATTTGATCTTTTTATGCATATTTTCAATGTATAATTAAATATTTTATAATAAATATCCTCTAAATTATAATGAATTAGAATGACTGTAGAATCGCATAAAATGATAAAATATTAGCCAGAATATGCTTTATTTGCATTGATGCATATTTTCCACGCATAAATAAATAATTTACAATAAATATGCTCTGAATTATATTGTAGACAATATAAAGTGTTCGAATATAGATTATAATGATCAGATGACATATTTCATGCATATTTTCAATGTATAATTAACTATTTTATAATGAATATACCAGAAATTATATTGTAGACAATATAAATTGTTTAAATATAGATAATTGTGATCATGTGATTTAGAATGAGTCCAGAATCTCTCAAAGTGCTCAAATATTGCAAAGAATATGCTTTATTTTCTCATTTTATGGAAATTTATTATGTATAATAAAAATATTTTATAATAAATATGCTCTGAATTATATCGTAGAAAATATACAGTGTTTAAATATAGATTATTTCTATCAGATGATTTGGAATGACTGTAGAATCGCTTAAATGATCTAATATTAACCAGAATATGCTTTATTTGCTTTGATGCATATTTTCCACGTATAAATAAATAATTTAAAATAAATATGCTCTGAATTATATTGTAGATAATATAAAGTGTTCGAATATAGATTTTAGTGATCAGATGACTTAGAATGAGTGCATAATCGCTTAAAATTCTCAAATATTTCCCAGAATAAGCTTTGTAATCATTTACCTCTGTAGGGCACTCAAGTGGGAGTCAACCCCGGATGAGCACTGTCAGGACACTCATCTCTCTTGCAGCGAATATGCATATTTTCTATGTATAATTAAATTTTTTATAATAAATATGCTCTGAATTTTATTGTAGTCAATAGAAAGTGTTTAAATATAGATTATTGTGATCAGATGATTTAGAATGAGCTACAATCGCTTAAAATGATCAAATATTAACCAGAATATGCTTTATTTGCTCATTTTATGCATATTTTTCATGTATAACTAAATAAATTACAATAAATATGCTCTCAATTATATTATAGACAATATAAAGTGTTTACATAAAGATTATAGTGATCAGATGAGTTAGAATGAGTACAGAATCGCTTAAAATGCTCAAATATTAACCAGAATATGCTTTATTTGCTCATTTTATGCATATTTTCAATGTATAAATCAATAATATACAATAAATATGCTCTGAATTATATTGTAGACAATAGAAAGTGTTCAAATATAGATTAGAGTGATGAGATGAGTTAGAATGAGTGCGTAATCGCTTAAAATGCTTAAATATTGCCCAGAATATGCTTTATTTCCTCATTTTATGCATAATTTCCACGCATAAATAAATAATTTACAATAAATATGCGCTGAATTATATTGTATACAATATAAAGTGTTCCAATATAGATTATAGTGATCAGATGAGTTAGAATGAATGCATAATCGCTTTAAATGCTCAAGTAATTCCCAGAATATGCTTTATTTGCACATTTTATGCATATTTTCTATGTACAATTAAGTATTTTTTAATAAACATGATTCTAATTATATTTTAGACAATAGAAAGTATTTAAATATAGATTATTGTGATCAGATGATTTAGAATGATTGTAGAATCGCTTAAAATGCTCAAATATTAACCAGAATATGCTTTATTTCCTCATTTGATGCATATTTTCTTTGTATAAATAAATAATTTACAATAAATATGCGATGAATTATATTGTTAGAGAAAATAAAGTGTTTACATATAGATTATTGTGATCAGATGAGCTAGAATGAGTGCAAAATAGCTTAAAATGCTCATTATATTGACCAGAATATGATTTATTTGCTCATTTTATGCATATTTTCTATGGAAAAATCAATAATATACAATAAATATGCCTGAATTATGTTGTAGACAATATATAGTGTTCAAATATTGATTATAGTGATCAGATGACTTACAATGAGTTAAGAATAGCTTAAAAAAGCTTAAATATTTCCCAGAAAAAGCTTTATTTGCTCATTTTATGCATATTTTGAATATATAATTAAATATTTTACAATAAATATGCTTAGAATTATAATTTAGACAATATGACTTGTTTAAATATAGATTATTGTGATCATTTGATTTGGAATGAGTGCAGAATCGCTTAAAATGCAAAAATACTGCTCAGAATAAGCTTTATTTGCTTATTTTATGACTCTATATGTATAAATAAATATTTTCTAATGAGTAAGCTCTGAATTATGACAACATAAACAGATGAAATATAGATTATTGTAATCAAATGACATATAATGAGTGCAGAATCGCTTAAACTACTAAAATTTTGCTCAGAATATGTTTTATTTTCTCATTTTATGAATATTTTCTATGTATAATTAAATAATTTAAAATAAATATGCTCTGGATTATATTGCAGACAATATATAAAGTGTTCAAATGTTGATTATAGTGATCAGATGACATAGAATGTGTGCAGAATCGCTTAAAATGCTCAAATATTGCCCAGAATATGCTTTATTTGATCATTTTATGAATATTTTCTATGTATAATTAAATATTAAATAAAAAATATGCTCTGAATTAAATTGTAGACCATATAAAGTGTTTAAATGTAGATTATTTTGTTCAGATGATTTAGAATGAGTGTAGAATCGCTTGAAAAGCTCAAATATTAACCAGAATATAATTTATTTGCTTTGATGCATATTTTCCACGCATAAATAAATAATTTACAACAAATATGCTCTGACTTATATTGTAGACAATATAAAGTGTTCAAATTTATATTTAGCGATCAGATGACTTCGAATGAGTTCATAATCGCTTAAAATGCTCAAATATTGCCCGGAATATGCATTATTTGCACATTTTATGCATATTGTTTATTTATTAATAAATAATATGTAAAAAATATGCTCTAAATTTTATTTTAGACTATTGAAAGTGTTTAAATATAGATTATTCTGATCATTCGATTTGGAATGAGTGCATAATCGCTTAAAATGATCAAATATTTCTCAGAATATGCTTTATTTGCTTATTTTATGTCTGTTTGATGTGTATAACTAAATATTTTCTAATGAGTGAGCTCCCAATTTTATTCTAGACAACATAAATAGATGAAATATAGATTATTGTAATCAAATGACATATAATGAGTGCAGAATCGCTTAAACTACTCAAATGCTGCTCAGAATATGTTTAATTTGCTCATTTTATGCATATTTTCTATGTATAATTAAATAATTTACGATAAATATGCTCTGAATTATATTGTAGACATTATACATTGTTCAAATATAGATTATGTGATCAAATGAAATAGAATAAGTGCAGAATCGTTTAAAATGCTCAAATATTGCCCAGAATATGATTTACTTGATCATTTTATGCATATTTTCAATGTATAATTAAATATTTTATAATAAATATGCTCCGAATTATAATGTAGACAATATAAATTGTTTAAATATAGATTATTGTGATAATTTGATTTAGAATGAGTGCAGAATCGCTTAAAATGTTCAAATATTGCGCAGAATAAGCTTTATTTGCTTATTTATGTCTCTTTTATGTGTGTAACTAAATATTTTCTAATGAGTATGCTCGGAATTATGACAACATAAATAGATGACATATAGATTATTGTAATCAAATGACTGTAAGTGCTACAACAATTCTAGAATGCGGAAATAACCCAGAATCGTAAAATACCTCGTGCCATCGCTAATCGAAATCGAGTGTTGAGTGGATGAACTTAAAACCAGCAAGCCATGTGTGTCTCCTTCTTATCTCCTGCAATCTGTAAAGACTCCTTAGCGAGAAGGCACTACAGAACCGTTCAGACTTCCCGTGACTCGATGGTGTACTCGGGGAATGACGGTCCTGACTTGTTTCCCTCTCTCTCCTTATATTCTCTCTCTCTTGCTCTCTAATCAATAGAGGAACTGAAAGAATGCCAAAGCCTTACTGTACTCCATCAAAACAGAGGCTTATATAGGGGTTCTAAACACTCAGAGGGCGCATACAGTGGATCTGAACAAAGGGTGCGATGATCAGACTGTTCTGTCTTGATTCAGTGTCCCAACGGTAGCGACCCGCTAGACGACGTTTTGGACAGAATACTACATTCTCCCACTTGAGCTTGCATCCTTTGTATGCACAATCCCCTCTGTTTTCCTTATGCCAAATGATCGAGACATAATACATGAACTAAGGCAGTAAGTCATCATTATCGTTATTAGTGCTAAAAGCAACTAATAAATGCGAATATTACTTTCCATAATCACAATGTACTATATAACTATCAATTCAGCCCTTTATGTGATTAGAATACAACCTTTATGAATGAACCCGACGTTTATTCCAAGTCAGTCTTTATGATGTAATTCTCAACTTTATGATCAAATATATATTCCATATATGCGCGCAATCAACCGAGAAAAAACATCTATACTTTTATGAAGAGTTTATACACAATCGTACGATTAATTTTAACCATAGGATCAATTCCTATATATGCCCCCGCTACGTGATCTTTGAATTCCTTTAGCTGCAGTTCAAAGAATCGGTCAGCTTCTATTCTGTATGAAAACCTTTAATAACCACTTAATTCTTCTTATTGCGCTCTTTCAAAGTCAAATACTTAATGTCGATACCTCGACCTTTACCTTTATTATTCTTGACTAGAAAGACTGCGACAGAATTATCATACAGAATCCTTAATGACTTAGATATAAAACCAATGACTCTAAGTCTCACAATAAAACTCTTCAAACACCATCGAGGGTACTCTCAAAACACACAACAAACTATACTTTATGTTGAACTAAAGAATAATGTCAGTTAGACAATTTTTTATAACACAATTCCACTAGTTAACATGTATCCTTAATTCGATTTATTAGAATCGACACAACCAGTTTGTGTACCAAAATAACTTCAACTTATCTGTCTGTTGAGACATAAGCACACTATCTTAAGTACCTTAAGATATATCATTACTTTCTTAGCAATTTAACTGCGGTCTATTCCCTAATTATTATGATATCAGTCCAAATATTCAAATGGCAAAAGCTATGTCAGTTCTTGTGCACAAACCTGATCATACTTTATGCTTTCAAATTTCCTAAATACTCATAAGTATTTACTTTTTGTTCCTTTTCTGAGTTATACTGAGGATATTGATTCAAACTGAATCTATCACCTATATTAATAGGTACTGAACGTGGTGAATATCATTCCTTCTAGAATCTTTCTAATATCTTATTGATATATGCTTGTTAAGATAGATCAAGAATATCTTGATTCCTATCTACATGGGCCGTGATGCCTATCACAAACAAAACTTCAGCCATATCCTTCATATCAATATTTTAGAAAGAAATTATTCACCTTATATATTCATCTTTTATCATTAGTTACAAGTAGAACATTATCTATATATAAAACAAGTAAACAAAATCAACTCCCACTAATCTCTTGATATATGCACTGGTTCATTTTATATTTCTTCAAACCGTATGAAGAAATAACCTTATGAAACTATTAATACCATTAGTGAAAACTTGTTTTAATTCTTATATAGAATACTTTAACTTGCTAACTAAATATTTATTACCTCTAAAGAAGAAACTTTTATGGTTATTTAATATAACCTTTTCTTCTAGATCACCATTAAGATTTGCAACCCTTATATCCATTTGATGTAACTCCAAACCAGAATGAGCTACAAATGCCATAATCATGTGAAGTGAATATTCTTTAATACATGTGAGAAAACTTTCATGTAATTCACTACTTCTCCTAAATGAATCAATTGGTAACAAGTCTAATTTTGTATTACTTTATGTTTACTTATGAATCCTTTTGGTTTTAAGAAATCTATTACAACCAATAGGTTTAAACCATAAGTAACTTAATAAATTCTAGACTTAATTACACACCATTGATTCAAACTGATTTTACTTGGCATTATTCTGTAATATGGACTCAATACAATTCATTATCATGAAAATATATCAGGATTATGCTCAAAACACTTATATCTTTATAAGAGTCTCGTAGGTAAACTACGTAACAATACTAGGAATAACCGACCTTTATTCTTTATTAGATCACCTTAATATTGAATCTTAATGTTCAACTTAATCTATTCTTGTATTATGCGGTTAACGAATGTCAATAATTGGATTATCAATATTTAGTGATCCTTAATGAATATCATCCAATTATGTATTAGAGAGAATTTCTGTATGATCTAAAATGGATCACTCCCACTAATCTGAACATTCTCTAGAACTTAATATTATTTCTAATTCAAATCCTAGTCATATTTCTAATCTCTATACCATTACCTGACTTCTCAATCTTTATTTGCTTACCGCATTGTTTCTCTACTTCCGCCTCAAAACTTTATAGGTATGTAGAAATACATATATTGTGAATAATCATCATTTAAAGAGATAAATGCAGGCTATACGCTTGATGCCAGCTAGTCATTTTCTTACTTGTTAATCATATCTCAACCATATGAACACTCTCAACTTTATCCATAATACGTCTATTCTCCTATTAAACACATATGGTCAAAAATACCAAACTGACCATTTATCTTTATATGTGTTATAAACTTATAGGAAATCTTGATAAGACTATATTAAACTGGACAAGTATTCAAAATAAAATATACAAGTAATGACTCAGAAATATTATATAGACTCTTTTGTTGAACAACTATATTCCTCATTTTCATTATGTGCTCTCGCACCTATAATGGTAATAAGCCTAAAAGATAAACTTTTATGATGAATATTATTACATTAGCCTTAACCTAAGAGGCTAACTACTCATCTAATGTCTTATGTAAGAATTTTACATTAATATGCACATCAACCAAATCACTTTACATTGAAAGAACTTATTCTTTATAAACATGAAATATAAGCTATTAAACTGCTCCCACTGTTCATTATAACTCATGTTCATAAAAGTTCAACCTCAAAAGTAGATTCCATTAGTTGATCTTTCTTGATGGCAAATTTAATATTCTTACAACTTTAATGAAGGAGAACAGTATCCTTCTAGACCTTATAACTATTATCCCCAACCCAGGAACTTTGACACTTATCATTTCTAAAGGGAATCTGCTATCCTTATGAAAGTAGAACCGATACATGCTTATCTTTATGTTGAGACTTAACTTTATACTTTAATTTACCAATGCAAACTAAGTGATGTATCTTTACGAGTCAATTCCTGCATAATATTACCTGTGGGCTAAATATCATGCTATAACTCTTTATGTAATTAAACATAACATCTTTATGAATCAATTTCTTGCACAACATTACTTGTGGACTAAATACTATGTTTTGATTCTCCATATGATATAACTAGTTAATTATATTCATATTCTTAATCCCTGTGGGCAAATTAAGTATTCATAATTAACTATTATATCCTAATATATTAAGTTAACTAAGTCAATAGTCCTGTGGGACGATACTAACTTCGTTAACTTAATCTATTACAATATTGTGTCCGTTTAATCCAAATGTGATTTTATAAACTTTATATATACATAACTTTAATCCAACTAAGGATGCTGTGGCTACTCCTTAATATATTAATATATATATTCATCACTAGACACAAGCTATGTCCTTTCTTCCTAATGTGATTTATAGATACACTATATAATATATATACCTTAATGTAATTGAAGCTGCTGTGGCTACACTTCAATCAATTATCATATATTAATCACAAGACATATAACTTTGTTATCTATCACCAGTTGTAGAGGTCCGCTAAAACCACAAGTGGTTCGCTTGATACTTCAGCGGCCCGTTAAACCTTTAAGCGGTTCGCCTAGACACACAACAATACATCATGAACATACTATGGGTTTCAACAAATGAATCCATATGTAACTATTCATTTCAATAGATAATCGTCTATTTCCTTCACTGTTACCGACATATACGTTTAAACACTAACCGAATGATCTAAACGAAACAAATCTTAAAGCAAACATATTACCTAGCGGCCCGTTAAAGACTCAAGCGGTCCGTTTAAAATATCTGCATTCAAAGACTTAACCAGAACATAGATTATCTTATTATAATTATCTATATTTGAATAATTACCATATGCATAATTACTTGTCGTATCTTTTACAAATACAATTTGCGTATTAGTATGCCACATCTATTGTTATTCAAGTTTGTTTAATCAATACAATACTTGTAGTGCTAATACTAATAGAGTACCCGATAGTATGATGGTCTGTGGACTGCATCAAACTTTACTACTATAGTATATTCAAGCATATCAGTATTGACTAACCAATCTCCAACAAAAAAAAATGCCAACCATCTTTATACAAATTCAGTATTTTGACAAATTGTGACTATCCTATAGATTTCCATGATAATTAAGTAATCTACAAGGCCTAACTAACAATAGAGAACCATAATATGTCTGATTATACCTTAATTTTCATCTTAAAATTCATTTCTGGACCAAACTCTATTGGAACGGGTCGTTCCAACTCCAAACGGATCGCCCCACACGAAAGGGTGCGTCCAAAGTACATCCAGAAACTTTCTGACAGCCTCAACACTTTCTGGTAAACTGACAATAACTTTCTCTATACTTAATCGTTTTCTGTGTTTTTGGTCATTATAGAAACTAGATTTAAATATCTTTCTAATGACGCAAGTTTCATAAAAAACAAGTATACAGATCAAAAGCTATGCCCCTCGAAAGACAGACTATCACAACAAAATCCGACAAACTGTCAGGATGACCTATCTTGCAGACAACATATCTCACTCATATTTTATCGGAATTTTACAAATTTACACTCTATGGAAAGATATCTGAAATATCTACATCCCAGTAAAATTTCATTCAAAACCGAATTACCAATTGAGAGAAATCTGGCCCGCAATACTGAAAGGTCAGAAAATTCAGAATCGCGACTGTCTGACCTCTACTAGTTGCAACTTGATTATCTCACTGTATACCCACTGGATTTTCAAGATGTTGGTCTCGTTGGAAAGTAGACTCAGAGATCTTTCCAATCCCAAAAACCTCACTCAAATTGGATAAGCAGATCTTGAGATAATGCTCTACGAATTCAGACAATCAAGAAAATCAGACAAAAACCCAATCCACTCAACACTTACAACAGAATTTCTGATAAATCGTTATGAAATCCTATTTGAATAAAGGCAATCCAGCGGCATAACCCGCTCTGATACCAACTGTAAGTGCTACAACAATTCTAGAATGCGGAAATAACCCAGAATCGTAAAATACCTCGTGCCATCGCTAATCGAAATCGAGTGTTGAGTGGATGAACTTAAAACCAGCAAGCCATGTGTGTCTCCTTCTTATCTCCTGCAATCTGTAAAGACTCCTTAGCGAGAAGGCACTACAGAACCGTTCAGACTTCCCGTGACTCGATGGTGTACTCGGGGAATGACGGTCCTGACTTGTTTCCCTCTCTCTCCTTATATTCTCTCTCTCTTGCTCTCTAATCAATAGAGGAACTGAAAGAATGCCAAAGCCTTACTGTACTCCATCAAAACAGAGGCTTATATAGGGGTTCTAAACACTCAGAGGGCGCATACAGTGGATCTGAACAAAGGGTGCGATGATCAGACTGTTCTGTCTTGATTCAGTGTCCCAACGGTAGCGACCCGCTAGACGACGTTTTGGACAGAATACTACAATGACAACATATAATGAGTGCAGAATCGCTTAAACTACTCAAATATTGCTCAGAATATGCTTTATTTGCTCATTTTTATGCATATTTTCTATGTATAATTAAATAATTAACAATAAATATGCTCTGAATTATATTTTAGACAATATAACGTGTTTACAAAGAGATTATACTGATCAGATGAGTTCGAAAGAGTGCAGAATCGCTTGAAAAGCTCAAATATTAACAAGAATATAATTTATTTGCTTTGATGCATATTTTCCATGCACAAATAAATAATTTACAATAAATATGCTCTGAATTATATCGTAGACAATATAGAGTGTTCCAATTTAGATTTTAGTGATCAGATGACATCGAATGAGTGCATAATCGCTTAAAATGCTCAAATATTGCCTGGAATATGCATTATTTGCACATTTTATGTATATTGTCTATGTATTAATAAATAATATATAAAAAATATGCTCCGAATTTTATTGTAGACAATTGAAAGTGTTTAAATATAGATTATTGTGATCATTTGATTTAGAATGAGTGCAGAATCGCTTAAAATGATCAAATATTTCTCAGAGTAAGCTTTATTTTCTTATTTTATGTCTGTTTTATAGCTATAACTAAATATTATCTACTGAGTGAGCTCTCAATTATATTCTAGACAACATAAATAGATGAAATATAGATTATTGTAATCAAATGACATATAATGAGTGCAGAATCGCTTAAACTACTCAAATACTGCTCAGAATATGTTTTATTTGCTCATTTTATGCATATTTTCTATGTATAATTAAATAATTTACTATAAATATGCTCTGAATTATATTGTAGACATTACACAGTGTTCAAATATAGATTAGAGTGATCAGATGAAATAGAATGAGTGCAGAATCGCTTAAAATGCTCAAATATTGCCCAGAATATGCTTTATTTGCTCACTTTATGCATATTTTCTTTGTTCAATTCAGTATTTTTTAATAAACATGCTATGAATTATATTGTAGACAATAGACAGTGTTTAAATATAGATTATTGTGATCAGCTGATTTAGAATGATCGTAGAATCGCTTAAAATGCTCAAATATTAACCAGAATATGCTTTATTTCCTCATTTGATGCATATTTTCTATGTATAAATAAATAATTTACAATAAATATCGCTGAATTATATTGTTAGACAATATAAAGTGTTTACATATAGATTATAGTGATCAGATGAGTTAGAATGAGTGCAAAATAGCTTAAAATGCTCATTATATTGCCCAGAGTGTGGTTTATTTGCTCATTTTATGCATATTTTCTATGTATAAATAAATAATATACAATAAATATCCCCTGAATTATATTGTAGACAATATATAGTGTTTAAATATTGATTATAGTGATCAGATGACTTAGAATGAGTTAAGAATAGCTTAAAAAGCTTAAATATTTCCCAGAATATGCTTTATTTGCTCATTTTATGCATATTTTCAATATATAATTAAATATTTTATAATAAATATGCTTTGAATTATAATGTAGACAATATGAGTTGTTTAAATATAGATTATTGTGATCATTTGATTTAGAATGAGTGCAGAATCGCTTAAAATGCTCAAATATTGCTCAGAATAAGCTTTATTTTCTTATTTTTCTGACTCTAAATGTATACCTAAATATTTTTTTTAATGAGTAAGCTCTGAATTATGACAACATAAATAGATGAAATATAGATTATTGTAATCAAACGACATATAATGAGTGCAGAATCGCTTAAACTACTCAAATATTGCTCAGAATATGCTTTATTTGCTATATTTATGAATATTTTCTATGTATAATTAAAGAATTTACAATAAAATATGCTCTGGATTATATTGCAGACAATATAAAGTGTTCAAATATAGATTATAGTGATCAGATGACATAGAATGTGTGCTGAATCGCTTAAAATGTTCAAATATTGCTTAGAATATGCTTTATTTGCTCATTTTTATGCATATTTTCTATGTATAATTAAATAATTAACAATAAATATGCTCTGAATTATATTTTAGACAATATAATGTGTTTACAAAGAGATTATAGTGATCAGATGAGTTAGAAAGAGTGCAGAATCGCTTGAAAAGCTCAAATATTAACAAGAATATAATTTATTTGCTTTGATGCATAGTTTCCACGCATAAATAAATAATTTACAATAAATATGCTCTGAATTATATTGTAGACAATATAGAGTGTTCCAATTTAGATTTTAGTGATCAGATGACATCGAATGAGTGCATAATCGCTTAAAATGCTCAAATATTGCCCGGAATATGCATTATTTGCACATTTTATGCATATTGTCTATGTATTAATAAATATTATATAAAAAATATGCTCTGAATTTTATTGTAGACAATTGAAAGTGTTTAAATATAGATTATTGTGATCATTTGATTTAGAATGAGTGCAGAATCTCTTAAAATGATCAAATATTTCTCAGAGTAAGCTTTATTTGCTTATTTTATGTCTCTTTTATAGCTATAACTAAATAATATCTAATGAGTGAGCTCTCAATTATAATCTATATTGAACACTTTATATTGTCTACATTATAATTCAGAGCATATTTAATATAAATATTAACTTATACATTGAAAATTTGCATAAAATGAGCAAATAAAGTATATTCTGGGCAATGTTTGAGCATTTTAGGCGATTCCGCACTCATTCTATTTCATCTTATCACTCTAATCTATATTTGAACACTGTATAATGTCTACAATATAATTCAGTGCATATTTATCGTAAATTATTTAATTATACATAGAAAATATGCATAAAATGATCAAATAAAACATATTCTGAGCAGTATTTGAGTAGTTTAAGCGATTCTGCACTCAATTACTTCACAAAAATTATATCGTCAGTATAAAACATTTCAACATATGGAGATATAATTTATTATTTCTACCCTACCAGTTATTACACTTTAAATTAATTATAAACATAACAACCTAATTATAATCAACATTTATTAAATGATAATATATTTAATTTTTATTACTATGTCAAATATCGAGCGAAGCTCGATTAACCCCTCTAGTATGGATAAAATTTTGTGGAGCGAGCTGAGTTTATGTAAACGGGTGGATAAAAACATGCACAGTACGTTGTTCACAATACAATCAGTCTTGAAGATCTCTGTAATTAGACATTGTTGTACCCACTGCGTTTCCCAAAAGCATAGAAACAGCCCTTACCCGTCGCCTTGTGTCATCCTGTGGCCTGTGGGGCTCCGCCGCTCCAATGGATCTACCAACTCTTGTTATGTGCTCCTTTTGTGTTGAGCCCACCAACAAGTCGTCCATTTGTTTCCTTTATGCAAAAATTTTCTTACCAGCAATTTGATCAAACAAATGAATTGTTTTATAATTTTTTTTCGATTATTCAACATATATTCATACAAGAAAAAAAAAATTAGTTCAGCTTCCTACTCATAATATATTGAGGATAATGCTTTTAGTGCTAAAATTAAGGATGAGATTTTGATATTAAATAACTAATTTAAGTACTTGAAAGACCAAATTTTTATTGATTGTATCACACAAATTAACAAATACACAGACACAATAAATTATATCATTTCGATAAAGCTAGAAAAATCTGCTGTTCCAATATTGGTAAATGCAATCTGTTGTCAAAATGAGCTCCGACTCATATACTTTTACATGCAATTAAAATAGAATAAACATACCTGATGGTTCATGTTTGGAAATTTGAATCCCTCGTCATTATTCTCATATTTTGAAAAAAGATAGTTCCTTCAATATTTTACAAAAACAAATGTAGCATGTTATTTAATATTGAATTTATAGCGAGAAACTTAACCAATGTTAATATTTTAGCGTTGTTCGCACTGTTTTAATATGTTATTCGGATTCTTTGAATGCATGTGTTGGGTACTTCTAATGTTTCGTAATATAGGCACTTAAATCAAAATATAATGAGTAATATTAGAATCAAATATGTTGGACACTTAAATCAAAATATAATGAGTAATATTAGAATCAAATATATTTGACACTTGTATGGATCTGGGAGGTATATATATATATGACTAATCTGATACATTGAAATCTAGTCGGAGACCATCAATTCTTTTTTACTATTTTTAAAAAAAATTAAAAAAATCGTTTGATAAAAAATATTATGAATCGTCCAACCAGAACGATTTTCTAAAAATCATAAAAAAAAAAACATAGCAAAAAAATTTAACAAAAATCAATTGACGGATAAGTTTATAATATGCAAAAAAAAAAAAAAAAAAGACATGCATCGTGATGTAATATAGCTATTCTCATTAAACATCGTGTAATATCAAGTTATCAACAATACAATTATACTTTATTTGGATCCAAATGCACTAATTATTCAATACGGAAGTGTGAATTAGAACTTCCATAAAAAAGGATAATTCAATCTGATCTTTAATCAGATTTAAGTTCAAGTGGAACTTTATGTCTGGGTTTTTTTTTTGTAAAATATAAAATTAGCCCTATCACAATAAATTATGTCATAACCAACAAGAAATGAAATATTTATAAATCTAAGTTTTTGTACTTTATTGCAATTTAAATTCTGTAAATCACCGAAGGATTTGAACAAAATGGCATTTAAAATATATTGAACATAATTATCCAAAATTATTAGACATATTCATATCGAAGTTTGTGGTCCGGATCTAGCTAGTAGAATCGAAGTCCGAATTTTATAATCAAATGAATTCATATTTAAGATCCGATAAAGACTCAAATTCACTTAATTTAATAAGCCAGGATCCATCTTTGGAAACCCAGTTAAGTTAACGTTGTTAAAATCCACGTTCGGGAAAATAAATTCGTTCCAGAATATCAGCTTCCAGTTCCATTTAGTGATCCTCTCCGTTAATTCTAGATCGGACGGACACATATTAGTTCGTGAACTGACACAGTAACACAGATATCTCAAATTAAGTGATAAGTTAAAGAGGGAAACAAAAACCAGCCGACATTCCAGTATGACTTAAATAAAAGACAGGTTTAGTGATTAGTAAATTCATTAATCCATTTCAAAATCCCTCGCTAATGTCTATTATTATTTTTTTTTTTTTTTTTGAAATGAGCGGGTTTTGACCCACCACTTTTCATTACGAAAAGTAAAAAGTTACACAATCAAATCAGACTCGTTACAATCTAAATCTCACCACCCTTACTCTCTACTACCTATATCTATTCCTCCGTACCAGTACCCAACTTCGGTACCCTAACCTATATCTAATTTTCACAAGCACAACCATTTACCTATGGATGGTGTCCATCCTTCCCTGCACTCTTTATTACATCACGAAAATACCAACATGACAAAATATTAAAAAGCAAGCTAATGTCTCTTTTAAGCAATTCTATAAGGTACTTTTGACCTGTGAACACAAGGCTTGCCAAGTGAAGCTAGGTTTTCACAAAATGTGCAGTAGGATTATGTTCAAAGTAGGAATATCAAGATAAGTGCATCGAGGAATTAACTTGGACACATTCCAGAGATATGGATAGCTTCTCCTCTCACATATTTGTGGCAGAATAAATTTTGAATTGGCAACTTATATTTGGTATTTTGCTTCTGCACTGTTACATAAAAATGTAGGGAACTAAGCAAAATTGCATCTATTTGCCACAGCACATCATGACATTTGGTACTTCAGACAAGACAGAGTTGTTGCGCCTTCATTTGAAGCAATAGATGAAGGCTAAAAGGCTGAAGCTCGTACTAGATTTGGATCACACTTTAATAAATTCCACTAACCTCACACACCTTTTGGGTGATGAAATGCATCTACTAGATCATGTTAGCATAAAAAAAAAAGGTAAATTCCATTTACTCAAGTTTTATAGCATATGTGGTACCGATAATTAATTGTGTGGTTCAGTATATATCTGATATGCAGCAGTACAGTGGTCGTTTTGTCATTCTCAGTTATTAAATTTTGTGGTTTCGTTCAGTAACAGAGGTTACCATAATGATTGTCAAGGATGTTTTTATTTTGTGGTATAATAATATGAGATTATTTTTCTTGATAATCTTTCCATTTCTTTCTTGTGGGCAAGCCATGAGCAAGGTCTAAATTTAGTGAGTCATATATATGCCTCCATCATTTTTGCTGAAAGCAGAGAAAAAGTAGGCCTAAATTGATATATATTATTTTGTGTTGCTGTGGTCACAGATATCTGGTTTTCGAGTAATGCGTCCATTAATTTTTGCAACTTGCAGTTTGGAGAATGAAGCAGCTGCGTAGTTAACTATGAAGTCTATGGTGTGGCCTTTTGTCAATGCATAGTTACTTGCACGTACTAGGGAGAGTTTTAGTTACTTTATCTTATTATTATTTTTTTCTTTTTATGGGATGAACTAAAGATACAGGCTTGTTACATCGAATTGATTTCAAGGATTATTCAATGCTGGTAAAGCTAAGGCCTTTTGTGCGACAGTTTCTAAATGAAGCAAACAAAATGTTTGATCTTTATGTGTATACAACGGGCACCCGGAATTATGCCACAGAGATAGTTAAACTTCTCGATCTAGAGAACAAATATTTCACCTCCAAGGTTATATCACGTGAAGATTGCTGGCAGTGGGGTGTAAAGGTTCTTGATATTGTGCCTGGATCCAGGGCCTGCACAATTATTCTCGACAATAAGCTAACTGTAGGTTTATTTATTCCTTTTGAATTCTTTGTTTTTGACTGAATTTCACTTGCTAAGTCATAATTCTTCCCTATAACTTTAGGTGTGGAAGGAGGAGGATCGAAAAAATGTAATTAAAATCTGGAAATATAACTTCTTTGCATCCAGCTGCACGGGCTATCTCTTGCACAAATGAGAAAAGATGAAAGGGAGGCTGATGGAACCCTTGCGTCCATTCTCTCTGTGCTGAAACATGGGCGTTGGAGGTTCCTTCATATGGTTAGTCTAATTTAGCTGTTACATGTAATAATTAAGTATTTTGCACCATTAAATTCCTAATTAATTCTCTTAACTGTTTTTTGTGATACATTCAGGATGAAATGCAATCAGAATTGCAGCCAGATTTTAGAAGAATTCTAACGGAAATAAGGGAGATATTAAGCGGATGTGTTGTAGCTTTCTCTGGGGAGCCACCTTGCCATGGTCTGGGTTGGAAGCCACTGTGGCAGGCGGCAGAGCAGCTGGGTGCCAAGTGTACTATGGATTTCCATGCTTCGACGACAAATCTTAGCACGCAGTGCGACACACCTATTTGGCAGTGGGCATTTCAAAATGCTATGTTTTTGGTGCACACTAATTGGTTGGAGTCTGCTCGGTACTTGTGGCGTCGACCTCAAGAGGAAGAATATATGCTGCCCCTTATTAACTGCAATACTGCCAGCTTGTCAGCACCGACCATGCCTCCAGCAGTAGCACTACCTGGACTACCACAAGGGAATCTCTAATGCTGGCACAAGATTGCCTGGTCTGTTGCTTTTCAGCAGATGTGTCTTTTTTTAAAAATTTATTGTGATAGCATCGTTAGTTTCGAATGGTGAACTGGTAAATTTGATTGCGGTGCATTTATTTAGCTTTTCTTTATTTCTTGGTAGAACTTTTTTGTTTCGACGAGAAGTCAGTTTTGTAGTTTTGATATTTTTTTTGAATAAATAATTTTGATATTAATGTATGGTTTTGCAGTATGTAGCTATTGATTTTTTTTACGTTCGTTGTCATTTTTGTCTCTTGTGAAGCTGTGATTAAATTTTTCATCAATAAAAGATATACATGATTTTTATGAATGTCGTGACAATGGTATCAATTCAGGTGTTCTGTATATAATTTGTGTGACCTTGCTGTTGGAAATTTCAGTTTCATGCATATTGCAATTGCATAATTAAAATTTACAATATTAGCTGTTGTGACATTTAATGGATGCAATTAATTTGGAGGTAAAACATAAGGCTTTTTGCCAACTGAAAACAATACGCTAAATAAAACAATAAAAATATAATATTTTCGCAGTTGTAGAGGTAGCATGACATATTAATATTGACATCTTATTACATCCTGGTAGCTCTTCATGGGTTAAAAGATGATTAATGAAAACTTTTGGACTACTTTGAAAGAAGTCCTTCTGGTATGTAATGCAATTAGCCGAGTATATTTTGAAAATTTGATCGATGTGTCGAGACAATCAAATTAATGATATGTTGTTTCAAATCTTATCAATGAGATCTTCTAGTGTTTCGGAGTCGAATCTGTGTTGAAAGCCATTCATTATGGTTTACTGAACAAAACATATCAATTTAGTAATTTGTCTCATGTTTGATTAACTTCACTTCACAGTTCACACAAGTGAAATGGTATCAACAAATGATAAAACACTTGCATTCCAGAAAGCACAGCTACACAGGACCCACTGGTAAGAGGTGCTTGCTTACCATCCCTGGTCACCGGTGGACGGGCATCCAATGGACGCCTTTGATGCGTGTTCGTCCGATAAAAAATGGATGCCTCGTGATTAATACTATATTGATAGGTCCGAAAAAAATTTAACCGTTGAGATTAAATCGAACAGCCATTACTAAAAACATCCACTGGACGGCCATCCAAAGGATCCGGAACCCCAGTCACCTCTCAATCTCAGTTCTATGTTTGTTACTTACTCAAATTTATGTCAGTTTCTTCTAAAGCAATTTGCATATTTTTCCGTAACGGAATCAATGCCTATATAATTATGAATTAAAGCCTGTATAATTTTTCTATATAAAAAGTTATGAATTAAAGCATGTATAATTTTTCTATATAAAAACTTATATCAGTAACCTCCATCTTTCAATTTGGTGACTGGCTTTTGGGCTTGCGGAAATGCATCAAGTTCTTCTATTTTTCTTTCTTTTTTCACCATTTGAATGTCTCTAGTAGTGTAGTTCCTTTCTTTCATGTTTAAAACTTCTTAATTTTTAGGCGACTTTGTTACTGTGATTCAGATTTTGCAATCTCTTTTGTAAATTTTGTTTCTTTTCTTAGAAATGGAAGTTTATTCGAAAAATAAAAACCCGTCCATATATAACAAACCTGCTCTAGTATTCATTAGCTGTACAAGAAAATAAAAACCCGTCCATTTTATATATGGACGGGTTTAACTTTCCATAATTAAAACTACCTTTTTCAAGTTATTACTACATTGGAAATTCGTATATTAATTCATCTTCGAAATCCAATTTTATGAAAAAAGGAGTTTATAATTATGGCACGTTACCGTTGGCGGAGTACCAACCAACTCTTAATTTGATTTTAAAAAAGATTGTTAATTATAGTAATAAGTTGGCGTCATTAGAACGCACCTGAGGACAATGCATTATTATCAGCTCCAAAAATATTCCGACCGACTTATTAATTAAGTTAAAAAAGGGACAGAAAACCATCCGACAGTTCTCTCTCAAAATTCTTTCATCGCTTTTGTCAAACCTCTCTCAAAATTTCTTTCATCGCTTTTGGCAAACCGAAAGAAAGAACGAAAAGAGGAAGAAAACACTAACGATTAACGAACTGATTGCAAACAAAAAAAAACAAAGAAGAAGAACTAAAGGATGGCACCATCTCTCGACGCTTTACTTGAACTGGCCCTTCTCGCCGATCAAATGGCAATTTTTGATGACAAGGAAAATCTGAAGAAATTCGAATATTCAAAGAAGAGATGCGGGCAAGAATCTGGTAAAATTTCATTACTTCTCTCTCCTCGCAAAGTTATCATATATGAAAATATTTCATATGATCTAGGAAGAAACCCTAAATTTAATTTCATGTAAGATGTTGCTGTATTTTCATAATTAATAACGGGTTCACATTAAGTGCTATAATATCTACCTTTTTCTCTGTTGCACGAATTAAAAGAAAGAAATTCAATTATGGATGTATTTAGGTTTCATATCAACGACAGAACCCAAATATGTACAAAAGTCTCAAGTCATATGCTAGCACAGCCTAGAAATACAAAAGTCTCAAGTCATATAACCTGATTCTTGGCCAATAGAACAGCATCATATGTACTCTTACAGAGAGGAACAGAAACTGCAATAACAATAAAAAGAAAGGTCCTTAACATAACAATGAAATCAGCACTTCATAAAGTAAAAAAAAAAAATGGTAAACATTTGTCTATTTCAGATTCTCCCGAGATAAAAAACTGTATATCTGTGCCAACAATTTGTATGCTCTGAACCTAAAACTCAAATTAAGGGTAAGCTAGGTGTTTGAGTCTGCACACTTAATAAGCAGACTTGGGTGGTTTGCAAGTTATATAATTTCATGCTCTTGAAAGCCATACAGAAGTTTTTCACTTTGATAGCAAACCGTTTATGGATTCAATTGAGTTGACGTGGTTTGGCTTCTTTTTTCAACTCGAGAAGAGACTGAGCAAAAATGTGTGTCCTTTACTAAAGCAGGTACATCACTAAGCAGCATAGTAGCAAGCCTGCATTCCAAAGTACTGAGTGATTTATGCACATTAGATTGCGAAACAGATACCGTCAGAGATATCTCTTTTGAGCAAATCCATGAGGTACTTCTGACCTATGCATTACTTATTTGAAGTTTTAGTCTCCAACTTTTAGACATACTCATAAAGAATGCAAGGATAGCCAAGACAAACTAGGTTTCCATAGAATATGCTTTAGGATTATGTTCAAAGTATACCATGCACCTGATAAGTGAATAGACCAATTTACATTGACAAAATCCAGAAATATAAATAATTTATCCTCTCACATATTTTTTGTCAAATAAATTTTGCATTTGCAAATTGTTTGGCTTGCTTCTGCACTGTTACAATAACTATATTGGATACTAATCAAATTTACATCTATGTGGCACAGCACATGAGATTTGGCGGTTCAGACAATACAGGGATGGAGCCCCTATATTCGAACCACTGGATGAAGCCCAAAAAACTGAAGCTTGTGCTGGATTTGGACCACACCTTAGTCAACTCGAGCTACATAAAAGATCTTACAGGTGATGAGATACAACTAGTAGATCAAGCCAGCACGACAAAAGGTACAATCCATTTACTCATATTTGCTAGGTTATGCAGTACGGATACGGGTGTGGTGCAATATGTATACCTGGTGCAGAGGTACGGTGGTATTTGTGTCATTCTCAGTTATTTATTCAAAGTTGTGTTTGCATTCAGTAAAAAACATTCTACAATGTTTCTTTTATTGTTCATTTAATTTATTTTCTGTGGAATAAAGCATGAGATTATTTTTCTCGAAAATCCATCTAGTCCTTTCTTGTGGCCATATTATGAGTAAGGTCTCAATTTAGACAGTCATTTCTATGCATTCACCATTTCTGCTGAGAGCACAGAAAAAGATGGGCCTAAATATACAAATATACAGATAAACTTCTTTTAGGGTTGCCATGATATGCTTTGGTTTGGTATCTCAGAATATCTCATTTACCAGTAATGCATGCAAAAATTTATGCTAGGATGAAGGAGCCAAGTTGTGGCCCTCTGCCAACGCATAATTACTTGCACTTTCTAGAAGTTTGGTTTACTTTTACTTATTATTTTCTTTTTCATGGGATGAACAAAAGATGCAGGCTCATTACATAGATTAGATTTTGACGATTGTTCTATGCTGGTGAAGCTGAGGCCTTTTGTGCGACAGTTTCTAGAAGAAGCAGACACTATGTTTGATTTGTATGTTTATACAATGGGGACCCGAGATTATGCCGAGGAGGTAGTGAAGATTCTCGATCCAGAGAACAAGTATTTCACCTCGAAAGTAATATCTCGTGAAAATTGCACGCAGAGAGGTGTAAAGGCTCTTGATATTGTGCCTGGATCCAAAGCCTGCACAATTATCCTCGATGATACACTTTCTGTATGTTTCTTTATCCCTTTGTTTCCTATGTTTGTTGACTCAAATTTGGTTGCTACATCCTAATTATTGACTATAACTTTAGGTATGGACAGAGGAGGACAGAGAAAACATTATCGAAATTTGGAAATACAACTTCTTTGCATCCAGCTCCCCAGGCTCCTATTCAAGGTGCAAAACTCTAGCACAAAAGGGAACAGATGAAAGAGAGGCTGATGGCACCCTTGCCTCCATTCTCTCTGTACTGAAAGATGCATGTTGGGAGTTTCTTCTAATGGTTAGACAAATTCAACTACTTATTATAATAAATCCTTTCAGTATTTAACTACTAGTTAATTCTCTTAATTCTTTTTTTTTTGGGTGATATATTCAGGATGACAAACAATCAGGGTTGCGGCCAGATTTTAGGAGAATTCTAAAGGAAATGAGAAATGATATACTAAGGGGATGTATAGTAGCCTTCACTGGGGTGCCACCTAGGCACGGCTGGATACCACTGTGGCAGGTGGCAGAGCAGCTGGGTGCCAAGTGTAGTACAGTTGTCGATTCTTCAGCGACACATGTTCTTTCTGAGGACTGCAGCCCCCCTGTTGCAGAGTGGGCACTAGAAAATGGCAAGTTCTTGGTGCACGCGAACTGGTTGGAGGCTGCTCGGTTCTTGTGGCGCCGACCTAGAGAGGAAGAATATCAGCTGCCAACTCATTCCTGTGAGCCAGCCACCTTACCAGCTCCAACCCTACCACAAGAGCATCTGTGATGCGGGCTCAAGTTCATCCGGCTCTGCTGCCAACTCATTCCTGTGATCCAGCCACCTTACCAGCTCCAACCCTACCACAAGAGCATCTGTGATGCGGGCTCAAATTCATCCGGCTCTGCTGCCAATTCATTCCTGTGATCCAGCCACCTTACCAGCTCCAACCCTACCACAAGAGTATCTGTGATGCGGGCTCAAGTTCATCCGGCTCTGCTGCCAACTCATTCCTGTGATCCAGCCACCTTACCAGCTCCAACCCTACCACAAGAGCTTCTGTGATGCGGGCTCAAGTTCATCCGGCTCTGCTGCCAACTCATTCCTGTGATCCAGCCACCTTACCAGCTCCAACCCTACCACAAGAGCTTCTGTGATGCCGGCTCAAGTTCATCCGGCTCTTGTCCTTTACAACACCTCTCTGGTTTACTTGTGGTTTATGATAGCATAGATCTTTCATTTTTGGGGAAGTTGTATATATATAATTCAATTGTCAAGTATTGATCCTAATTTCTCTCACTTTCGTGGTACAATTTTGTTGCTTGGACAATGAGTCAGTTTTGTAATATTTACAAAAATTGATTTATTTATTATCAATTTATTATGGATGTCTTGTCATTTATTATTAATGTAAGATTTAGCAGTATTGATTGCTGATGATTTATTATTTTCATTGATGTTCTTGTTACCTATGAACCTGTGACCCATTTTTTCCCATTAATGTAATGATTCTTATGAATGTCACAGCAATTGTATTCAGGAGTTACTAATACTAATATTATACAAAATAAGAAGGCATCAATGATTGATTAATATAATTTAACTAAGATATCTCATAGAAACATGGAATCATCAACTATCTCTAATTTCTAACTTCTATCCTAAACCTAAGATTCTAATTATCAGAGAAATATAATTTAACGACCATGAATTTAGACTAATTAATAGAGGTTAGATAACAACCTGAAGTCCTGGACACATCAGTTTGGATCACAATGGAAGAAGCATGCAGTATCTACAGGAATCTTCTCCTCGGAAGATTGCTGACTTTTGTTCCCAGAGACAACTGATGCTGGCATCCACGGCAGCCATAGAGTTGTAACAAATTAACCCTAGTACATGATTTGTTTGTTATCAAATTTTCAAATTTAAAGAAAAACTGCTCCTCTGTGTAAGATACAAAACACTCAAATAAAATTAAACCAGTAATAAAGCAATTTTCTATCATCAAAACAATCATTTAAATTGAATCCGGAGCATCAATTTCCAACAGTTAACTCCTTCCTAGATCAATTCAATTCTATACTTAAGACGAAATTTAAGATAAAATTTCACTAACCATTATGAGAAGGAATCTGAGAAAGAGGCGTCAGCGAATCAAATAAACGAATTGGGGAAACGCGATCATCTGCTTGAATATTGACGAATCAAAGAATAAATTGAGGCGGCTCTGCGGAAGAGCGAATCAGGGAAGGAAATAGGGAACTTTCCTTTTTCTTTTTCATTGACCTTTTTGCCATCTGTGAAGTGAACTTTTGTTATAAATGTTTGGTTTTTGCTGTATTAGCATCTAATGATTTATTTAACGTTTTTATTCTCCTGTGTGCCAGTGATTTTTTTTTTTTTTTTTTTTTTTTTTGTCATTGATGCATGTGAGTTATATGAATGTCATGTTAATTTTATTCATGAGTTGCACTTGCACATGTAATTGGTGCAAATTATTTTGTACATAAATTTACTTCTTCCTAGTATATATATTATAATTAACTTTTCGCATAATTAAATTTACAGTCCCAATAAACGAAGATGTGCCGAGTGTACTTTTTTTTTTTTCTTGAAGTGGCTTGTGATACATTTTTTTAATTTTGTAGGATATTATATTATTATTACAATAAACAAGACAATTGCTCCGTCTAGTACTTAGCATTGCTGTTAGGGTCAAATAATTTTTAAATATAAAGTCTTTTCACTGTTGAAACGTTTTTACAGATCTCTTGAAACAATATAATAGATGATATATTCTTCTTAAATTATAGAAATATAAAATTGAGTTTTGGCAGAAATAGACTACAAATTTTTTTCTCTTGTTGCATACGCATTTGAATAAATAAATAAGGATGCAATTTATTGTTTCAAATTGTAACAGTACTGGTTGTATTCATGAGTTGCGTATGGAATTGGTACAATCTTTCAGTCGATAAATTTACTTGTGCTGCACAAATAATATTACAGTTCCAACAAGTGAAGATGGATTCTTTTTTTTTTTTCTTTTTTTTTCTTTTTTTTTCTTTTTTTTTTTTTTTTGCTCTTAGTACTTTCAATCCATGGAATCAGCTAGTTCTATTTTGTACACACCAATAATCCACATCTAATAACCTCCAAAAAAACCAACCCACAGCTCAAAACAAAAAATAGAACCACAAACAAACATAAAATAAGGTGATCCAAAGAAGCCCATAAATACTAAATAATCATTTTAACTATTCATCAAACTGAAACTCCCGCGCTTAGACCAAGCACCTCTCTTCTCTAGCTCTTGCTGCCCGGTACCCATGCAAGTGCTTAGCCCACCTACGCACCATAAGTGGGTCGAGATATTCCCACCGGTCACCACAACTCCGTCTCGCAACAGTCATACTCAAATGCCTTTCTCGCTCTTCACAATCACTGTCACTCCTCCCATTCTTCTCCTCAAAACCAACCACTGCTTCACCATTCCTAACTTCCTCCTCTATCCCTCTCCCCTCCACATAGCTATAACCCACAACAACATAGCCACAATCTCCTACTAGGTCGAGCGGTATTCTTCTCTCCTCTCCACCCCGCAGCTCTCCTATCCTAAGCCATCCAATTTGATCACCAATCCTCAACCGGACTGCCCTGATGACCCCTCCAAGCAAACCAGAAACAAAATCCTCAAACTCCTGCATCAGAAGCTCACTTGGCATGCCAAACACTACCCCGATATCATAAAAGTCGATTGGAAATTGCACATGCCCTAGTTCCAGACTCATCTGAGAACGGTTGAGCCCATCCGACAAGTGCAGTATGCGTGCTATAGGATTTCGGTGAGTTCGATCTTCTAGTATTTTTGCACCTTTCTGTAACCCTTCTAGAGGGCTGCGCCCACCAGTGTAGGAGATGCGGTCAATAACTTGCAAAGCTGTGCGCTTCCCTTGTGCTGACATCCTTCTTAGAGGGAAAGCACGAGTGGCAGTGGTAGAGTAGGTTACAATTGCCAAGCGGTCCATCGCACGTAAGGAGAATATAACAACTGCCATGGATTGCTTCAAGAGCCTAATGTGGGGCCCGTTTGCACTCACCACCAAGACAATGTCCATGGCTGGTTGAGGGGTAAGCTGTAGAGAGAGGTAAGCCCTGGTTTGACACAATGCCACAATTTCAGTACGTTGGAAGTAATTAGGGTTATTGTTTGTCAAGGGCATGAGAGAGAATTGGAGGGATGGACAACTCGGTGCAGATGAGCCTGCGGTACTCGGGTCAATCGGATCATCATCATTGTAACGCACTGTGCGCCTCGATGATTGGCGGTTGACACGGGAAGTAGTGATTGAGTGGTCGAGAATACGAAGAATTGGGTCAGAGTTGTGGTGATCAGAGAGAAAAGGGGGTAACTTTAGATCTCTGGGTAGTTCGGTCCATTGGGCTCGGCAAATGGGGCATGTTAGGTTCCCGTGCCGTATGTTAGACACAATGCAGGTGAAGTGGAAGGAATGAGAGCACTCGGCAACAAAAATTTTTCCACTGTTTTCACCGTTGCCTTTGCTGGTTTTTGTAGACTTGGCAATGCTGCTGGTTGTGTTATTAATGCTGCACAGAGGATCCAAGCAAATTGCACAAATAGTCTGCAAATTGGATAGGGAAACAATTAGAGATAGGGAGGCAGATTCTTCTAATAGAACTAATCCCATATTACTATGTATTGGGGGTGCTGGACCAAGATTGAAGGTAAATGCAATTTCCCTCATCACAAGAAGAGTGGGATTCCCAGATTTATTTACCCCAAACCTTGCCACCAAATAGAACTCATGACTACTCCATTCCACTCAGGGGCTGAACCGGTACCATGTGATATTTACCCAATGTCAATTGTTTTTTTATCTTGAATTTAGGTACTTATCTATATTTTACCTAAGTTCATGTCTTAATCAAGTTCTGGGCCACTATCTGAATAATAGCATATAAGTGAAACTTGACTGATGTTTATCGTCTCTTCTAAGGTACAGATACACAAACAATAGCTGGTGTCGTTGTACGTTATTCTATAGTAACCTTCTGAATTGTCTTTGTACAAGTTAATCCATCTTGTTTACACTACTGTGAATTGTCTATATGTACTGCCGAGGCAAGCCGCTTTGCATTCAGGTCAGTGGGGTATGGATTTTAAGTTAATCAACCCAGATGACAGTATATTTGGAATATAAGCTTTGGCAAAAGCAACAAAAAATAATATATTGCTTTCCATTATATTTTATTTTTTAGTTAATAGACGACAGTATTGTCACTGTATCGTGCTAGTGTCCAACATCAATAATTTGAGCTGGGTCAGGGCAGGGTTTGGTTGTCAAAATGAGGTTTGATTTTAGTCAGAATTAGACCTGGGATCAATTATTTAAGGTCTGTTGATAACTTATATGAGGTTTGGTTGTCTTGAGATTAAGTCATCTTGGGTTCAGGTTGGCCTAGTTTAAATGTATGGTTAGGTTAAGTAAACAACAATAGTTACTGTAAATTTGTAGGGGCAGTTTATCGACAACAAACATATTTGATAACAGTGACAACCTGTTTGAAGTTATAAAAGTAATAGACTAAAATTATGGTTATGTGGTTAATGATTTAAAAGACCACGTGCCAAATTAGAAGCAATTGAGAACTGATTAGTATTCCATTGAGCACTTTGAACAATGTATCTGATTGTGTTACCAAAATATTCTCAAATTATGCCAAACAGTACATAGTCTATGAAAATGGTAATGACCGTATATTATAAATTTAATTTTCAATTTTGATGAATCTTGAATTCTGTTACCACAGTTATTAAAATATTTATTTCCAAACAACTTATACTATCATTACTATAATTACTATAACATGGATATGAGTTACCCCTCCAATTAATCCCACATCCATAATAGCTGAAGGACGAAAATAGGAAATGGTTAGAAAGAATAATTGATGGATTCAAGATTGCATGAGCTGCTCAATGCAGAACCTTCAACTTCTCTCGACTATACCAAATTCATACTCGTTCTAGAGACTCTCTACGAGCTTAGAACCAATTGCGCAACTGTAGTCATACATCTAAAAGTCTAATGTGGTCCTCAGTTGCGTAGCTCACTAGAACAAAGCTATAAACTTAGCACAAACAATTAGACACCAATCAAAGTCTATAGTTGAACAGGCACATAAATTAGCATCTGTTGGACAAGGACATTGTTAAGGCCCACCAAGTCACAGGCAGATCTAGACCAATGTGGATCAATACAAATACTGTATAATTAGATAAACACTAAAAGTTTGGATAGCACAGGCTCCTTTTCTAAACGAACCTTCATCTGAACCACCTTTTATCCGATTTTACATTGATGTGAAAATCAGTTCACAGAGGACTACTTAAATATTGGATTTTCCTAGTCTATCACAATGCAAGGATTTTAAAATTTCAAATTTAACACTTTTGCTTAGGTAGAAGCCAAAATTTTCAGATTTAAAATATCATACTGAGTGACTTGTACCTATCTCGAATAAAATCATTGGAAACTGTTTTCGTATTTGTGCATGTAATTATAAAGGATTTGTTTGGCAACTAGCCTTCTTCCTCCCATTTATGCATGTATGATGTAATGATAAGAGGTAATTTTTTATTTTTAATTGAGAGGTAGTAAGAGGTGATCAATATAGGGTAAGTAGTAAACAATCCCAACTCCAGTGATTAATTTTTTTTTTTTAAATATAAAACGCCCTTAGGCAAACTCCAGTGATTAATTTTACTGTCAGAAAAAGGAGGGTTCCCATTCTCCCAAGTACAAAATAAGAAAAAAGATAAAGGGAAAAGGGTTCACCTTGTCAGCGAGAATAGTGGCCTCTTGCTTTTCCTTGTTTCCATGAGTGCTGTCTGCTGTTGCGTTCACCGCGGAGCACGAGATCTGGTCCAAATTAACATTAAAAAAAATTCCAACTTAAATGGGGTCGATATATATACATTATTTATTTGGTTCTCTTTTCCTGAACAAAGTTAACAAAGTCAAGCGGGTCGTTCTAACAGGTGAGGACGACCCGCCACATGGATTACTACATTGTTAGTATTACAGAAGGCCCAGGTTTGACAGCCCGTTACAAATTAACGGCTCTCTTTTTCCCAGATAATTCCCAGAAAAACGACAATTAAGTTTCTGTTCCAAAATCATGCATATATTGTTGAAGAAAAGGCAATTATAGCACTAACAAAAACTTTTACATTAAAGATTTAAATTATCCTTCGTTGCGTTCGAAGTGGAGAGCTAATTATAACGGATAAAATGCAACTACTACTATAGAAACCGGAAATTCAAAATTTCACAAATAAGTACCTTAAAAAATTATGAGATATCAACTGACAAGTAATAATGGAGACTAGCGACAATCATTAATAAGACACCAAAGGAACTTAATGCGAGATGTATTGTCTATTTATTTATTGAGGAAGTCGTTTGTAACATTTTTTTTCCCCTTTTTTCGTGCCTTTTATGTTCTACAAAAAAAAATAATAATAATAAAAAAAATCAACCTATCAAAGAGATTAGAAACGCACAAAAGCTTGGAAGAATTCGGGGGAAAAGGGAAGAGAAAGAAGGTCGAAATGGAATGACGCCAGGAGAAATCAATTAGAAAGAGCCAAAAACTAATGGTTGATTGAATTAGTACCAAAATCAAAGTAAATTTTCTATTTTTTTCAACAGGGTATAATGAGAGAGAGGTTACATACAGTCTTTGAAGAAGAAGAGCCGTAGAATAAAGAGAAAATGGAAGCGCAGAAGGGAGGAAAACCCATCCGCTTGATTGATCTCTTCCATTTCGGCACACTACCTCCCATTGCAAAAAGTCTAATTCCAATGGCAAAATTTCAGCTTATGAGAGTAGTCTCATTTAGTCATTTGTTCCTCTCCTTTTGATCTATTTCTGAACTGGGAGTGTAGTGGGAGTTGGGTGGCTTTGTCAGGACTTTGCTTGGGTTGGGTACCTGGTGTTGGGGAAGTCATGCGGTACCATGCCACATGCTCTCTCTCTCTCTCTCTCTCTAATTTATGCTTCTGTTTCCAAGGAGAGACAGCAAACCCCACCAACTCTATTTTTAATTATTCATGCATACTTTTGTAACTTGTAAGTTGTAAGTCACAATTTACAGAATAGACCTTCTAAATATATGTGTGATTAATTTAATATTAATTAATGGTCATCATATAGTTGTGATTTTTGTAACCATGATGTAAACTTCAAATAATTATATGTAATATCAACTTACATATAATCAGTTACCTCAAAAAAATTATCATCATAATAATATTTTAAAAATTTTATTATATAAATAAATTATATTTATTGTAAGCATCAAGTAAAAATTTTGCTGATTTTACGGCATGTGGTTGAAAGTTAAATGAGTACTCAAGAGTTGGATAGATTTACATTTTTCTTATATTGTTTTGTTGTTTTCCGTCTTTTCCGAAAATAAAATTTGTTTGTTCTCAAATTAATGTGGATAACGATTTAGTCTTCAAAAGTACTAAAGTAGAACAGTAGCAATTTTAAAAATTCTGACTTTTTCTTCCATTTTTTTTTACTTGACGACATGTTGTACTTTTTAGGGTGTGCTTGGGAAACTGGAAGAATATGTATCCTGTATTTCCAGGGTTTTTTTTTCAAAGGGGTAACAATATATACCACCGAATGACATGCATTACAAGTTTACAACGGCGTGCCAGTGTGAATATGCCGTACCCCGAGATTCTCTATTTATTTTCTGGTGCTATCATTCCACATCATCATTTTCTTCTGTATTTGACCGAAATTTTGAATTCAGCTAATCTCCATTTGACCGGTATGCTTGATAATTTCTGCAAAATCTACATAGTTCATTTCACAGTAAAAAATAAAATCTAAATAATTCATTATAAATTAGAAATTTGAGATTAAGTTAAATTGTATATCACCAAATATAAATCATACTTGTTGGGGCATAATAATTTTAAATAGGCGAGCTAAATTTTATTTGATTTATCCAGAAAAAAGTCTCCCCTATTTAATTAAAAACATTATTTTGCTGCGTGTTTCTGACAATAATTCGACGCTGATTATAGCTTCCTTTTCTCGTTTGGTTTACAGACCTGATTATTATTCACGACACGCATTAAATACACCAACACCATGGAAGAAGCTTCTCTTATTTATTTTATTTTTTTTCTTCTTTACTCGTAAGTTGGCTTAAATGGCATCTTAATGTCCAAATGAAACGATCAGAACTAGGGCTTAGTAGTGGTTGGAGTAGTTGAAGGAGAATAAAGTGGGTTGTTTTTAGTGTTAAATTGTTTCTCCTTTTCTATGAAATGTTTAGTTTCCATGGTTAACTCTTTTTTTGGACACCATATTTGGTCTACTAAACTTTTGTCTTGTACAACTTACCGCTCTTCGGTCATTAAAATTTGTTTTTACTATCACTCCATTTAAAAAAAAAATTAATTGTGTAATAACATCCATGTTTTTTTATTGACATGATTACAATTATTACTGATGTAATAATTTCTCTATTAACGTGGAAGTACTTTTTGATGATGGGAATAGTAGTTTCAATTTTAGCTCTTGAGGGAAACTACAATAAATATTGGTTTGGTTACATAATAGCTCACTTACTAATAAGGAGATGAATTTTAATTATAATTTTAATTTAAAATTCAGTAGTTAATTTATTGGAAAAAGATAAACGTTGATGGCCCCAGCAGATTTTTTCTTTTTCTGATATCAACATGTAATTTTAAAAAATGGAACATTGTATTAGATAATCTTTGTAATTTTGTTTTCTGTTCTCTTATTTTGCACTTTGGTAATTAAAACGCCAGCTCGGGCTCACCATTTTATCATTAAATTTACTTGTACGATCACAATAGCATCATCGTTCTAATAAAGTGACCGAATCTGACACCAGATAATTTTTAGTATATACATGACGCATGCATTTAAAATTAAAAGTTTGATTAGCTCGGTGAAAGGTTGACAAATAGTCAAATATAATTTTAATCACGATAATGTTCGTTGTTGAAAATAGCCGCATGTCAAACCTCTCCCACCAATTAAGTTCGGATAAGTATTGGCTACGAGCGGTCATTTTACCCTATTTTTAAATTAATTAGTAGGTTTTAGTTGGTAAAAACTGATTTGAAACTTTACTCCAAACACAGGTTGCAAATTTAGTAATCACAAATTTTATCAGCACCCAAATTAGGAGAAGAAAGACATGAAAAGGTATGATCTTCAGAGAAGAAATAATTATAATAATCTACGGAAAGAATTTTAAGTATGCTGTATTCGATTTAATGACTGAGAATAATACTTCTCGATTAGAGATATAAGCTGAAAATTTGCTAATTCGGCTAGAAAATACCTAATGGATATATATATATAGAGTTTTGCTATGGTGAGTCGCGACTCACGGAGCCTTCCGTGAGTCGCGATCAAAACTGTTGGATGTAATTCAAAATGACCGATCCAAACCGTCCAATATTATCTCCATATTGAAATCTCCTTGCAGACCAAATTTTATATTTTTTCGAAATTTTTAAGTATTTTTTTGAAATTTTAGAAAATCGCTGATCTAATTAATTCTGTGCCATTCAAAAACAGCAGTTTTAAAAAATCCGAAAAAAATACTTAAAAATTTCGAAAAAATATAAAATTTGGTTTGCAAGGAGATTTCAATATGAAGATCATATTGGACGGTTTGGATCGGTCATTTTGAATCAGATCCAAGAATTTTGATCGCGACTCACGGAAGGATCCATGAGTCGCGACTCACCATAGCAAAACTCTATATATATATATATATATTAAATTTAACTTTATCTTCACCTGCCTTCCGGTTTTTTTTTAAAAAAAAAAAACTTTAATTTAGTATTAGTTTAAAACTTTAAATGCTATAGTTTATATACAATTTTTCTAAAACCTCCTCACTTGCTAAACGTAAAAGTCTTCTCATTTTTCTTCCTTTTCTTTTTATTCTGCTGTACTTTTTTTTTCAATTTTTAAGCAGCTTGCTAAAACGCCGTAACAGACTATTTATTTTCAACCCAATTAAAAGTTAAGGGCTAGACCCCTATTTTCTATCAAAAAAAAAAAAAAAACCCTCCTCACTTGTGGCTGATGAGGCAATCGAAGTTTGAAAATTATAAAACTCATTGAACTCCCTTGCTTACAGAATTCAATCATTCATTGAACTACCTTACTCTTCTTCGTTTTGCTCCTCTGCAGTTTTGTTTCTCCTTTGTTTTAATCTAGAGAACATATCTTCTTTCATTTTTTTTTATATTTTGACTTTTTAATTCTTTCTAGGTTTTTTCTCATAATCTGGAATTTGTAATTTGTAACTTCTTTAATTATTCAATTCAAAGTTATGGGACTTAACCACTAATTTTTTAAAAAAATAATAATAAAAAGAACTGATAATTTTTCTCTTGAAAAAATATTTATACTTTTACGCTGTTCCCTCATGTAACCTCAATGAAAACACTTTATTCGACATGGTTCATAGGATGCTAATAAAAAGCACAAAGTCCGTTCTCTACTTTGTTTCAATGTTGGCATATACCAACGGAAGGCAGAGGGGCGTAAGAGCAAATAAAAAAAAATTGCAAAGCCTCAAAGCAGGGATACTGTAAGAAAGCCAATCCCGGTGAATCCAGATCCTGTGTCGCGCGGCACGCGTACAGCGCGGGCTGTGGGCCGTCTGATCTGAATCTGATGGCTATGGGGGCCCCGTGAATGTAACAGATTGATAGGCCCGAAAAAAAATGCACCGCCCGATCAAAATCGAACGGCTCGTGGAGGTGCGCTACACGCGTGCCGCGCGACACAGGATCAGGGTCCAATCCCGGTGAATCCAGATCCTGTGGCTCCACTATGACAAATATTCAAGATCTTAGTGGTCCTGACTTGCCTTTTCTCTTTTTGCTTATTCTTCTTCCCTTGCTTTAGACCATTTGTTTTTCTCTGCTGCCTTTGTCAGTTCTACCATTTTCCAGAAATTTTCACGTGAATAATTAAAGATGGCTTACTTAAACATTGATTTGGTTTACAACAGTTTTGTTATTGGTTGCAAACCTTACCTGGCACGGTTAGCATAGATCGACTTGAAAAAAAAAATGGGTACTTTTTCAAGCTACATAGAGTATCTCCTAACACAACTTGGGAATGAGAATTTAAATTAGCAATATACCTCAGAATTATATGTGATATTTCATAAAAAATTACTATACTTTATCCCGAGTCCTTAAATATTACCCACGTCTTTTGACCAACTTTATATAAAAAAAAAAAAAAGTTGAATAAGTATGTGCGCATTAACTCAATAATACATTATGCAAGTCAAGGTACAATTTAAAATTTGAAATATTAAGATAACTAATCATTAAAAGACGATTTAACTTGGTTAAAATTCCATAATAATTATTAACAATTATACCTTAATTGCATCCATACAATGAATGTGCATTTTATGATACATGAACATTTTTGGGGGGGTATTTAAGGTGTAATTTTACGAAAGTAGTTATTAGGCCTAATTTGAAAAAAGCCTGGTAGAGGGGAGGGGGGAAGGGCCGAAGATGATATACCACTCGCCATGAAGATATTGCCGGCTTTTTATCAAATAAAAGAAAACATATTTTTCGAGCTTTAGTTTCTAAAGTAATTTTCAATGAATTTATTAATACAAGAAACATCTGTTACAATATATAATTCTAGAAACAGAAGTCATAAAGCATAAAATGAGAAAAAAAAAAAGTAAACACTACAAATCCAAGTTATGCACTTCGAATCTATGTAACAAAGTTAAATGAGCTAAAGTATGCACAAGCATTACAAATTACACAAGTAATCTGCCATTCTGCAACATTGTAGTGCCAAAACCAAAGCAACCCGTATCTGCAAAAGACATAAGAAAAATTAAGATCGCAGGATCAATTCAGAAATTTATTTCAATCTTCAAGCTAAAATCAATTCTTAATTGTGATTGAGACAGCAAATAGGCAACGCACATATACATATGAAACCGAGTACAGGCTTGCTTATAATTTAACAGTACCTTCTTTCTTCATAACTACTGCCTGTTAGTACTAGCACTTGCTTGTTGCTGCATCTGCTGTAGCAGAACTGCAGCTAGCTGCATAGTTGCTTCCAGCCGCTTTTGCTTATCAGGTTCAGCTGCATTATCGGTCTCTACTCCACCACCTCCACCACCCACTTGTTGCTGTTGTTGCACATGCACTGCTGAAGGTACACTTGTGATGCCCTGGCCAACTGGCGGGGCCCACATGCCAGCTGGTACAGTGGGAACTTGCGGAGTGTATGAAGGGAAAGGTATGCTATTCACAATTGGATTCACGTTCGGGTTCGGGTTTGGGTTTGGGTTCAAATTCGGGTTGGGGTTGGGGTTTTGATGTTGTTCTGTTGTAACCTGCTCGTAACTAGGGTAGTTTACACCATATTGATATGTCATAGGTACTGTCTGTGAGATCAAAGGAGGGGCCACAGCCCTAGGAGGAGGTGGCCCTTGAGGAAGGGGAGGAGGTGCTGTTACATAATTTGAGGTCAATTCTGGTCTAAGCTGAAATTGTCCTGACAAATTATTATTCTGGAAGGGATCATAACCTCCTACATTAAAAGATTGATGAGGTTGTTGCCAATTTGGGTTAGATGGAGGCTGAGGTAGAAAACCCGGAGCACCCATTTCTGAATTCTGTTGTTGGTTCAGGTTAGGAGGTGGTGGGTGTTGAAAACTAGCAGGACCTTGCTCTGAATTCTGTTGCTGGAGCAGATTAGGAGGTGAAGGGCGTGGAAAACCCATAGGACCTTGTTCAAAGTTCTGTTGCTGGAACAGGTTAGGAGTGAGCTGGTGTGCAAAGCCTGAATTACCTACTTCGTGAACCTGTTGCTGAACTAGCTTAGGAGGCAGAAACTGTTGCTGAACTGGATTAGGAGGCAGAACCTGTTGCTGAACTGGATTAGGAGGCAAGGGTGCTGACCCTGAAGCTGGTGTGTAAATGCTGGCCTGTTGACTCTCATGCTGGATTGGGTTAAGAGGTAGTGGAGGCGCAAAACCTACAGCACCAGGACCATGACTGAGCTGCTGAATTGGCTTTGGAGTCAAATGTTGGGGTGTAAAACCAGTACTGAAATCGCCCAAAGTTAAGTTACCAGAAGATGGCCCAACATGCCTACGAAAGTCAGGCGAATCACGTACTTTAAAAGCTGAGCTCTCTTCAATTCTTTGTCCTTGATTGGATATAGGCTGCTCAAATGTCAGACCAGGATCCGAATCTGCATTCATTTGTTGATTAAATCTGAGAATCAAACCAGAAATACTAAGTTTTCCAGGTACTTTAAGTACCTTCTCAGTGAATTCAGAGGGCGGTACAAGAAAAAGGGAAATTTTTTCTTCCAGTTTTGCCACTGCCACACGTTGTTTCTCACTTAGGTAATGCATGAAATCATTATAGGAGGCAATGTCAGAGTCAGATCCAGGCACGAAGAACACAACCCATGATGCAGCAGCCTGGTAGTAGTGCCTGGACAACATCTCCAGGTTTGTTCTTGCAGAGCAATTCAGGATCTCTGGCCTGGAGTAATTTGGAAATGGATAACAGTAAGCAAATCGATAAGCCACTTAAGGAGTCGGCACAGCTTCTTCTAACCATTCATTTATGTATGTCATTACAACCTTTTTTATGTCATTCTTTTGAAATCTTATTGTCAATTTTTGTGAGGCAAGTGCAATTGCCATTTTCTACCTTCCCTAATTTTTTCTTTACTCAACAGAACATAGCATGTGATCCCGGACAACAAGACTACAGGGACCTCTTCTTACAATTTTACTTCCCATGACCTTTCAAAATTTTTTGAGAAGATGAGCATGGACGTTACCTTATGCAGAAAATTTAAAGAGATCTCACAATTCCGTAAATAGGACATGATTTTCAAAAGAAAACAAAATCTCTAGAACCATAAGACCTAAAAATATATTGATCTACTCTTAAAACACACCAGCATATTTTTACATAAAATTATCAAGTCCCAACACTTCCTAAAACAGGATTAGAAAAATTGGGGTTTTCAACTTTCTGTGAAGGAGTACTGAGAGATAAAATGTAATTGCCAACTTTTATGGAGGCCTATGATAGAATTATCATTTTTCTTTTGCTCTGATAGTCTGCTTTGACAGATGAAACTTGAAGGATTCTGGAGCACAGATCTAAATCTCAATTTGAATTAAAATAAGTCAACATTTTACTTACAGCATAAAATCTAGTGCTTTGCCTACTGGGAAACACTGGGCTCGACAGACAGTTGTACCGCCCTTTGCTATTACCCCTTCCCACTTCCAAACTTCTTTCATCATAGGTCTCTGAGAATTTAAACCCACCAACTTCCCCATGTTTACATCAGATACCTCTGCTCGGCCAGGGCCTGGCCTGGCCCCACCAAGACCTCCATTAGATGGTGAGAATAGAGTTGATCTCCCCCGCGACAGCTCGTTAAATGGGTACTCAGGCAACTCATTTTCCATGTCTCTAATTGCGTTGGGCGAAACACGCATCCTCTTGTGTAAGGGGTAGTGGTCATCAGATTCTGGGCCCCACCTACGATCCACATGTGACGGCAAATTGTGGGGATCGTCAGGATATGGACCCTGCCTCCTATCATAAGGAGGTTGTAAAGGGTATGAATCATCAGAATATGGGACCCGCCTTTCGAAAGGAGGTGGCAAAGGGTATGGCTCATCATAAACTGGCCCCTGCCTCCTCTCAAATGCAGGTTTGTCGTAGCGCTCGTCAAAAGGGCTATATCTGCTACCTCTCCTTATAGGGTCAAGGTTTGGCCGGTCAGAGGTTGTCCCAAAGAGTGGTGACATGGGGCGTGAGGAGAAGTCTCTTCTATGTCCCTCAAAATCAGGGGTATGGTCGTGACGACGAGGTGGCGATCTCCTTCCAGCTCCACTCCCCGCAGCTTCATTTAATGCAGCATCGCTCCTTGCAAAGGAAATGTGAACCCTGGGATTGTTGAACAGCTTCCCATTTAGGGCTTCTCTGGCATGTGCAGCCGAAGCTACATCACCATAGTGTACAAAGGCATAGCTGCGCCCAGGAAAGGTGGCAATTCTAATGATCTCCCCAAAAGGTGAAAATACCGTCCTCAGGGCAGTTTCATCGACGTTCAGGGTTGCTGGAAAGCCGATCCATAGGATCTCACTTGGCTCCATGTCCTGTAATTTATATTAAATATAGCGAAAGATCAAAACATAAACTCCACCATAACACAACAGCAGCAGGAGATCAAAATCACTCCCATCACAATCATGAGGCGCAAGACAATAATGAATGATAAGTCGCATCCACGGAAATGCTTAATAGAAAAACAAAATAAATAAAATGAGCTTCACACATGTTCTGAGGCTTTTTTTTTGTGTACATTCATATTCAACCACAAAAACAGATAAATGAGTTGAATTATCCAACAAAAATGAACCACAGGCAAAGTGAAAGAAGTCAATATGTGTGTGTGTGTGTGAGTACTAAACAGGAAATCATAGCTACTATGTAAATAGTTTTAGCGCCTTGCCTTCATTCAAACATAAATAGCTTTAGCAATTGAAAATATAATGGCATTGTTTTATATTTTATAGACCAAGACAGCATCTGTACATACAGGCGTAAAATACTATCTTTCACCTCCATATTCATATTTAAGTACAATATACTTTAACCTTACATTTCGTAGCAAGTTATTTAAACTTGTTAGATACTTCTACAGAAGTTGACCCGATCATTTATCTATAATCTAAGTTCTAACATTCCTTCTAGGTGCCTTTCATACGCAATATATTTGATTTATATATTGCCATAGATACAATAAATGTAAATTTACTGTTGCTTCTGGAAAAATTTTAAGTGCGCTTAAGATGCTTCGAAATGTGAGGCTCGCCCCAACAAAACACGGGACCTACTACATGAATTCATTACTCTATTTTCTAAAAAGAAAAGCACATCCAAACAACGCCCTTCAGCAATAGTCATTTGTGTAGAGATAGACAGCAAAAAATGAGGGTTTTAACTTGGGCATTTTCATAAGCAATGGAAAAATGGACAGATGTAAATAAAATGTTGAATGCTTTAGGCACAGGAAATTATTTATTAAGTTTCTTTACATTAAGACACGAATTTGTCCATTTCAAAATTTGATTATGCCAGGTAATTAGAATGGCTTAGTACTGTACCAGTCTTGCTAAAGTTCCAAAATAATACATCCGCGCTTGCAGTTCCACTTGTCATATGTTTCTTCTTTTGCTTCTCATAAAATTTCTTGAACTTATATTCAAGAAAGGTTATTGGAGATCTAGACATGCTGAGATGGTTTGGGGCCAAAACAGCATCGATGGATAGCACTACTTCCCCTTCACGAGTATCATCTTATCTTTTGGAAGAAGATAAAAGTGATCCGGTGTTCACACCTTTTCTCACTTGTGCAGGACTAGTAAGCAAGAAAAGGTAAGGTTTGCAATTTCACATTGCTTCTTGTGCGTTTTATTTTTTTTATTTATTTGGATAAGATAGGAAAGATAGTATCGAGAATGTAATTAGAGATGTCCAGCTGTTGTTTAAGTTGCACTGGTATTATAGGGGTTCACTGCATGTATCAGTAATCACTTTTGCAGGGGCTTAGATGGTATTGTATGTTTCTTACCAGAAATCTGAGATTTTCAGCATTTAAGATTAGAGAAATTACTGATAATGGACAATAGCATAATGAATTTGATACAAATGTCTGCTATGATTATAATAGAGCTGCACCTCAGAGAAATGACTCACACCGTGGAGTATTTTTTTTTTTTCCCGTGTTACCTATTTTGCCTCTCTGACAGTTTTTGTTTTTCTGCTTAAGTTATCCTTCCACAGGGCTTTAACTCACACCCATTTTGGTTTCTCTGGATTTAATCTTCATCAGCATGATCTAAGTTCTGAGTCCTGACTCCTATATTGGAACTGATAAGAATTGGTGGGATGACCTTCTAATTGACTTGTTGCCTGAATAGTGAATACTTATAAACGAATCGAGTAAACCATAAATATCCACAATGACATGCCTCACAACTGTTTTCAGTCAACTACAGCAACAGGTGTAAAGCCTTATGTCACACCAGTAAAACTTGAATACTGGTTTGACCAGAAATTTTACCTTGGTAATGTTTAATTATTTCATTTGGGCTTCTCAAGAGCATATTTGCGAGATATGTTATATTAATATTAAACTTAGTATATTGGAAGAAATAGTTGGCCATTAAATGAGGCTGAATTCAGTTATTATTTTAAGTGCAGGATTGAAACAGTCAATTGCAGAATTGGTAAAACTTGAGCTGAACTGCAAATATAAGGATGTGTGCCAGGCACCAGATTAAATTTCATCATACCAGCCAAAATCGGAATCCTTGATCATATCTTACAGGCATGTCATAGATATCAAATCACTGAGCTTAATTGCACAATTCATAAGTAGATTCTCAAAGGAGAGATACCAAAGTGACAGCCGTTTAAGTTCACGGTCAGAAATGAGAATCTTTCAATACTTCCAAGAATATTCAGTTATATTATACAGCATAATACTTAGTTTTAGTTGTAAAGCCAAAGCAGAATTATACAATTTCAGATCAAGTTTCCTAAATATACTTAATTAGGGATTGCAATGGAACATGGCGTGTCAAGCAGCAGAAAGATGTAGAATCTAATTGAAACACTCAAAGGAGTACGGGTTGAACACATTTCAGCAAGGTCGCGAACTTTTGAGTTGATAATCACTGAGATTAGTACAGTTTAAACGCATTTTGACAAGAGGGTGGAAATTTTTGAGCTGATAGTCACAAAATAATGCATTGTTAACTTGGATTAAAATTGTTGCCGAGCCAGCAAGAAACACTGTAGAGATCTTGCATTCACCTTACATACCTTGAGGCTAAAAATGAAGCCAGTAAAACTGCTGAAGACCAAACTGAGAACCCTGTCAATATATGGGAGTAGTGCTGGCACGAAATGTTTTTACTTTAAGATAAATTATTAAAAATTAAAGCCTTGCCAAGGACTATATCAGGATCTTTCCGAAGTTCAATCGCCACGACTGAAATGATGATTTTGTGCAGTTAAATTATCATCAGCAGGCTGACATTGATAATAGATCTAAAGAAAAAGTATATTCTGCTATAATGGCAACCCTTTGCAGATTTTTGGATTAAGTCTAGTTAAATCATAATTGGCAATTTAGAACAGCACTTATTTTTATGAACTTCATTTTTAAGAATTTTTTACCACAAAAGCCAATAACTAAATGCATATCTTTCCATAGTAGATCTGCCGTGCACGAAGAAACCTAAATTTTACATTCTTTAAGCTTCCACATGGAATCTGTAAAAACCTGAAGTCTCCAATAGACCAAATCTAAAAAGGAAATCTTATTTTTGACCCATTATCTGAACATGTGAACATATGCATGATCTGGGATTCATAGAACGCGTGATTGCTATAAAATTTTTTGCTGCATTAACAAGGCTGATATGACATGCGCCCTAGTCCCGACAAACCCTAATAAAGAACATGACCTATGCTTAATCATCGTGCTTGAACTGCAGGCTATCATGTTAGCTATTTTTTAGTATGTAATTTTCAAGCTCAAATTTGATTCCCTTCCAACAATCAGCTTTCCTATTACTACACATTAAATTTTAGAAATGAGGTGTAGCACTTGGGGACAAAAAGATATCAATTTCAACAAGTTTGGGTAAACAATTTTCATAATTCCACTGTCCTCATCCTATCAATTGAATGAGTGGTCGGTATGTTCTATTTGCTGGTATCAAATGAAATTTGTAAAACCTGATTCTTTGGCATTCTCCTAATAATTTTGACCGTTCAAACTTCTTCATGTAAGTAAATGACAAAAATACTAGAAATCTGAACTCACTGAACAACACTACGACAGTACAAAAGATGGGCATTTTGAAACTAACCCCCTTGGAAAATTCAATTTTAACGGGGCACCCTTCGATGCGGATCCCCTGCAGGGCACGCAGTGCCTTAACAGCAGCATCCTCCTTCAAATAATTCACAAATGCATAGCTTCGACCTGGCAAGTGGTTTATGCTCTCCACGTCTCCAAACCTCAGGAACTCCTCGAAGAGGATTTTCTCACTGACAGTCGGAGCCAGGTTGCCAACCCAGAGGTGCCTTGAGGGACGAGGGGCCATGCTGCCACCTGAGAGATGGTGTGGGCCTGGTTCAGGCTTACGTAAGGGTGCAGGTTCTGGCCGCAAACGACTGCCCCCGCCTCTATCTCTGCTCCGGTCCCGTTCTCGTTCCCGATCATGGTACCGATCCCGATTCCGATCCCAATACCTATCCCGATCCCGATCTCGATCTCTATCCCGATCCCAGTCCCGACCGCGGTCCCTATCCCAGTCCTGACTGCGGTGGTCCCTATCCCGACCACGGTCTCTTCCCATCTGCAAGTTGAGTAAAGATAAATAGATATTTAGTCCATTAAACACAACCTGCAGTGTTTTTTCTCTCTTAATTTTAAAAATGGATCACTCAATCAGTCAAGTTTATACGATTCTGACAGCATTCAATACCCTAAGATTATGCATTGTTTAATTTGAAACACAACAAAATTATCAGGAAACGAACGTCACTTGCTTCAGCCTAATTAAGCGATGATTAAAAATCACACACTCTAACAAGACCCATTGAAATTTAATCAAATCACAGAAAGAAATAAGAGACATGCTACAAGCAATAAAGAGGAGGAGAGAGAGAGAGAGAGAGCTAACCATAGTATGGGGTTAGGGTTCCTTTAAGCGGCGGGAGGAGAGCAGGAACGGAGATAGGTTAGAGTTTTGCGACAGTCTGAGACAATGAGAGAAATGGAGAGGAGAGAGGGGGAGTGATATGCTCATATGCATTCGAGCTGCGATTACGATAAAGTGGCGCCGATAGTTTGCATTTTTCTTTTTTTCTTTTTCTCTCTCTTTAATTCGTCTAAAATGACAGTAAAGAAGATTATTGTTTGTTTCGCGCAAATGTTGTAATATCTCGTGGATAGAAACGAGAAGATGATTAGATTAGATGAGGTGTCTCAAGTCTTAGCGCAACTGCTTAGGCCGGCTCCTCAATTCCTCAATTCAAAGGGCTTGCTTTGGTTGATTGGGCATTTTTGGGCTTGGGGGGTGTACAGTGTACTTCAGTTTCAGTCTTAGCCTTTTGTCTTCAGTGCTGATAACTGCAATCAAGCCTTAAGGCAATCAAGCAATCAGCGGTTAAAAACGGAAATCGCGCGCTTTCGGAAATGAAAAAAGCGTTCATTAGGGCGCTGGGATCCCAATCCGCGTGAAAATGACGTCAGACGCGCTTTCCGCGCGCCTTCCGAGTCAAACCACGCGCTTTCAGCGCGCCTTCCGCATGAAGCTGACGTCACGTGCGCCTTCCGCTTAAGGTTTTCGTTGCGTTCCGATGGATTGATGTTAAGTTACTTTAGGGAGTAAATAGATAAGCAAAAAAGGATTAACAAATCAACTCAAGGGAGTAACTAAATTAACAAAAAGTATTGAATTTTTTTAAAATAATTACCTCTAGGGAGTAAATAGATAAGCAGAAAAGGATTAACAAATCCACTCAAGGGAGTAACTAAATTAACAAAAAGTATTGAATTTTTTAAAATAATTACCTCTAGGGAGTAAATAGATATGCAAAATAGCAATACTAATTGCACTTAAGGGAGTAACTAAGTTAACAAAACTTATTGAAATTTTTTACATAATTAACATGAGGGAGTAATTAAATTAAGGGAGTATGTAATTCTCAAGGGAGTAATAATTGCCTTCCGCGTGAGATGTTAATTGCCTTCAGAAGGATTGATGTTAAATCGACTCTAGGTAGTAAATAGATATGCAAAATAGCAACACTAATTAGCATTAGGGTGTACAATATTTCATAATTTTTGAGTAAACATATCAAGTAAAGAAACATACAACAACAACATAACAAAACAAAACTAAACACAGTAGCCAATCCAATTGTATAACAACAACCATAATACAGAGATTATTTAACCCATGTTACACTGCAGGTAATTCAACCAACACCTCATTAGTGCTGTCAAACATCAAGTTGTATGCAACCACAAACTTGTCACCATCAATCTGAATCTGAAAAAAAAAAAAAAAAACAAGCAATTAGAAACTTACTCCTCTGGTTAATATACTCCCTCTGTCAAGCTAATATTCCCCCTGTAACAAATAACTTACTACATTGGTTACTAGCACATCCATAAAAATATTCCCCTAAAGTTTATAATGATCTTCCTTGTTCAAACAAAGTTACTCCCTTGTTAGAAATTTAATACTCCATAATTGACTTACATTGTGTTCTGGCAAAGGAATTTTCTTCAACTTGCAAACAAGCATCCTCAGGATAATTAAGCCACTGTCTTCCGCTTTGACTTGATAGGGAAGGCCATAGATCAATTGTCACTTCATTTGTTTGAATTTTTTGTCCCCACAAGACCGCCACATCAAGAATTCCTTGACGACACTGAAGTCACCCTGCATCCTGCTCATGAACTCAGCTGAATTTGTGGCAGGAAAATATACGTCAAAAGTATTTGCTTTCTTATCCACAATATACATCCACCACTGAAAACCGTCGTTGGAGACAGTGAAAAGGAAGTTTGAGTCCACATATACTGAATTAAGGAGATCAGGATTCGACCTTTTCATCTCGCCAACCACACCAGAACACAATGCAAGCTGCAGCAAAAAATCAGTGATAATTAAAACACAAGTCAAAGATATGTCTACTGTGCCAGTTGTATACTCCCTTCAAGTATACAATTTACTCCCTTCAAGTATACAATTTACTCCCGTAAAGTATACAATTTACTCCCTTGACTCTAAATAAAATACTTCCTTCAAGTATACAATTTACTCCCTTGAAGTGTACAATTTACTCCCTTCAAGTATACAATTTACTCCCTTGTTCTGAATAAAAAAGCAAGTTAGAAACAACTCAGAAAATGGGGAAAAAAACTTTTAATACAGTAAATTACACTCCTTCTGATTATATATTTACTCCCTTGTTTAAAACAATAAATTCAACGCTACTTACCAAATCAAATGAGTGAACTGGCAACCACTTCAACTCTGTGCTGACTTCTCTCTTAATAAGATATATCAGAGCGGACATGACCTGAGGAAAACAAATATATGTAAGCATAATGCATTGATGTATTGAATTTCTAATGTGATACAAGAATAGTATAACTTACACTTGGTGGTACGCCCTTATCACTCAATAAAATCAGCATGTCAGATGAAGTTACAGAAAGATTGTCATGCCTATACACATCTATGGGTGCAGCTTCAGTTCCAATTGTCGATGTAAACATAGTCATTCGCAGAGTCAACTCTTCAGAGATCCTTGAATTCTCAGTTATATGAAAAGAATCCCAAAAATTAACCGACGTTCCCTTCATTTTCTTGTCCCCTCTAACTAATTTGTCACTGTAAATGAATGGGTCTGCATATGGACTACCATGAAAGGTTGTCTTTTTTAATGCACGACCCTTGGAACTTCTTTTGATAGTAGGGGATGACTTCTTCTAGTCTATAAAACTAGTATAATATCCTGGATCTGCTGGAAGATTTGTTTGCGCAACCGAATAAGCATAAACAATAGAAGAAATATCTTCATTCAATCCTGATACTGGGATAGAAAAAAATAAAACGAATAAAAATACAATTCTTTTGATATGCTATTATTGTAATAAAATGCATATAGTTTTATAGCCAAATTCCAAATAGTTACAAGAAATCTGCTACATTTAAAATGAAAACAAAAAATTACATTTACTATATGAACTCTAAACTACCTAACATAGTACTACTCCTAGTACATTTACTATATAAACTCTAAACTATGGAAAGAAGTCGCCGGAATCTCTAAAAGCTTGGATGATATCACACACATCACCAGCCAACTCAAAAAAATCAGGAGGGAAATCTAAACTAACAGTATCTTCTTCCTTAACAGGGTTTGTATTAATAGGAGGAACTTGTTCATTAACAGGATGTACATCAGCAGGGTGATATTCTTCCTTAACAGGGTGTATATTATTGACATTAGGTTCTTCCTCTTTCTCACTCTCAGAAGAAAACCCTAAACTAAAGGAAGGGAATGATTTTTGATCCCAGTCACAAATTGGAACAGGTTTTTGAATAGAATGGTTAGATGGTCCTGCAAAAAAAGGAGGTATAATATATTTGTATTACATCTACGGGGACAAAAAAATTTCTTGCAATTAATTATGGACATATGCAATATATCTACACACTGACTATTTAACACATACCAGCATTTGCTTCCTTCCCTCGAATGTAAGTCTTTTTGGGAGACTGAAACGCTACAATGTGCCTTGGCCTCTTGTGTGCTCCACCATCCTCTTCTGTTTCCTCTGAAGATTGTCCCTCTGACAAAAAATAAAGGAATACATATAAGGTACTCCCCTTATGATATGAATGTACAACCTTATTCAAATAAATTACTCCCTTATGACAAATAAGTATTGATGTTTATAAGACAATAATATACAGAATATAAACAACATAATAAGTTTTCCTGTTTTATCAAGTTACTCCCTACTTAACATTTATATAAATCGTACTTAACAATAATATACATCCTTGACAGAAAATATGGACAAGACAAAGCATGAACTTACCAATTTCATCCCAGTTCACTTTTCTATCTTCTCCACTGTGAGGGGGGACATCATTTGTCCTCTTTTTTTCCTTACTGCCCTCCTCTTCTGGTCCCTTTGAAGGTTCTCTCTCTGCCAAAAAACAAAAGAACAGATATAAGTTATACCCTACTTAACAATAATATACATCCTTGTTCAGATAATTTACTCCCTAATAAGCAATGACAGAAACTGTAGACAAGACAAAGCATAAACTTACCATTTCCATCCCGGTTCTCATCTTCATCTTCTCCAGTGTGAGGGAGGGCATCATTTATCCTCTATGTTTCTTTTTCTTTACTGCCCTCCTCTTCTGGTCCCTTTGAAGATTCCCTCTCTGCCAACAAATAAAAGAACAAAGTTAAGTTACTCCCTAATTAACAATAATATATATCCTTGTTCAGATATTTTACTCCCTAATAAGCAATGACAGAAACTGTGGACAAGACAAAGCATGAACTTACTATTTCCATCCCGGTTGTCATGTTCATCTTCTCCGGTGTGAGGGGAGACATCATTTCTCCTCTCTGTTTCTTTTTCTTTACTGCCCTCCTTTTCAGGTCCCTTTGAAGATTCCCTCTCTGCCAACAAATAAAAGAACAAACATAAGTTACTCTCTAATTAACAACAATATAAATCCTTGTGCACACAATTTACTCCCTAGCAAGAAATGACAGAAACTGTGAAGCAGACAATTAATGAACTTACCAGTTTCATCCTGGTTCTCATCTTGATCTTCTCCAGTGTGAGGGGGGACATCATCTCTGTCATGCTCATCCTCGTCGTCCTCATCATCTCGATCATCATTGTTGTTCCCTTCACCGTCATTATGGTTGTCTTCATCTTCCTCACTTACATTCTCATCAACTGTTTCAGCTACTCGGGCCCTTTTTGTTGGAGTTATGTCCTAGAAGTCAATATTTAATGACTTAATTATTTAGTTTATGTTATTGATGATATTTGATCATTTGTTCCTGAATTTTATTATTAACAGTTCATTCAGGTTGAGGATCTGAATTGTAGATCACTGTATTTCATTTAATAGTAAATGACAATAATAAATCGAAACTGTCCATAGTCTTGATAATTAACAAGGAACATTAATTATCATATAAGACTAGTATGCAAGTTAAGCGATGATTAAGTTCTACAAATCATAAGTAAGGAGTTACTAACTTAATTGCATATGTATATGTTACTAGAACATAGTACATGATATGACCCCGATGAAATAAATATATGGATTGTGTTAAGTGTCATTATTTATTTTATCAGTGTTTGATTCCAAGTTTGAGATGGTTCATTTTTTCCACATGAGGATAGGTTCTATAAATATCGTCTGCCGCTGATTCCTGATAAGGGCTGCTATACGAACTTTATTTATGTTCACTTGAATTGTGCGGGAAAAAACTGTTCATCAAGACAACCGTATGCCCCTCATTAGTTCAACTGATGAGCGATGATATCTACTGGGCCCCTTGATGGAGATGGATTGCTTGCTAGCAACTTGTGCAACCATCTCTAGATCAAGAAACGTATAATCTGCAAGAATAACACATTCCTATCTTGGATTATACAAGGATATCATGTGACATAAGAATCAAAACAATAAGAAACTCATTTCTTATGCAGGATTAAATGATTGTATTAGTACATTATTCATTTATGCGAATTGGGAATCATAACGTGTTGCTAGATACCGCTTGTGATTATTGAAAATAAATATTGATTTATTTCCATGGCCAACATAGCATAAATCCTCAAAGGGTCACACAAATAGAACTTTAACCATACGTGCATTATTTATTTATTTGCAATAGCGAGTATTGCGAAAATATGATAAGTTGATTAATTAATTATATACCGTTATGAACTGTTATAATTAATTAACTCAAATGGATCATATAGAAATAATATAATGCATATGCTAATTCCAAAATGATTATTAATGATTTAATAATCAAGTTTGTTCAACGCATATTAAAGATATTGAGCTAATTGGGCTTTTATTTAATTAGTTAATTAAAAGTCCAATTTAAGATTAATTAATGGTGTAGATTAATGGGCTAATAAAATATGTTTTATAGCCCGTAAACACCCATGAAATTTCAGCCCTAAAAGGATAATTTTGGCAAGTCCAAATTATGGGAATAGAGCTTTGTTTGGAAACAATCAATTATGGCAGCGTCGTTTATGGAAACGACCAAACCCTAGCCTCTCCTCCCTTCCCTTTTTCTTCTGGCGCAAGGCACAAGAAAGAGCAGAAAATTTCGTGCTCCTTCTCTCCCTAGGTGCCTCCCTCTCTATCTTATGTGTTGAGCAATTTTTCGTGTGAGTTTAAGAGTTAATCGCGCGAAGAAACTAATAGGGAATTAGCTATCGTCTTAGAACAAGCTAGCACTTGTTCATAGACCTTGGTTAATCTTCTAGGTGGACTAGAGGCAGCGAAGGTGCGCATCCATCGACTCCTAAGCAAAGGTCGAGCCTTCTAGTTACGATACTAGAAGAGGTAAAATCTCCTACACGTTCTCTTTTATATATTAACTGCTTGAATAACTAGATCCGTTAATCGTGCATCTTAATTGCTTATTAAATGTTAATAAAAATTAAAATTACACAAGGACTTGAGTTCCTAACACTTTTACGCCTAGGACGACGAGGAACAGGCGAAACATATTTCAACATCAAGGTATCTTTGCAACCATTTTGCAAAATGATTTCCTCAGGGCGACTCCAAGCCAGTGGCACCATTTCTTTCCCATCCTTTGTTAACTGCTCTATTTTCAACTCCACATTTTTCAAAAGTTTGTCCGCTGCAACTTCAGAGAATCTTTTGTTCAAATCCCAGTTATAGTAACGTGGGATACCACCCTTCAGTACCTTGTTAATTTCCACACAAGAATGCTCCAAAAAACAGATCTACATGAAAAAAGAATTGTGTCAAAGAAACAAGGTACTCCTTAAGTTACTCCTTTAGTTATACTAAGTTACTCCTTAACATGAAACAATAAACTCCCTTATAACTTCAATATGTAACCTGATTAAAAACAGAAAGAAGATGTACAACATTGGTATTTTAAGTTACTCCCTTACATTAAACTATAAACACCCTTATGACTTAAATATGTAACCTGGTAAACAAAAAAAGTACAACCTGAATTTAGAACATAAATCAAAATTAAATAAAAGCTAAAACAAAAAAAAACTTACTATTGCAGCATGAGCACACCCTCCGATGCAAATCTTACTATTGTCGCCATCCTTTCCTTACTCTTTATCACTTAGTTTGTCAAGTGCCTCCTTCATTTGCCTTACAATGAGAGCATGTACAACATGCGCCCAGTTGTACTCCCACAGTTTGTCAACATTTTCGATAAATTTTATCATCCCCACAGGAACTCGGCCATTTGATGGAGGAAGAAGAAAAATAGTCAAAAGGTGAAGAATCATCAGAGACACAAAATCTTCAACCTTCTCATTTCCTGCGATCTCAATAATCTCTTCCTCCAGATCCACGTAACTGACCTTCGATTCTCCTTTCAAATAATCTAGCTGAAGACGGCTCTTAGTAAAACCATGCTTCTTCTGCCTCCCATCTTCATCTTGAAACTTGATAAGAATACCATTGTCATGCAAACCTAACAATAAAAGACAGTTTCTGTTTAGAAATATGAATAAAAATATAAATATTTTTTACTTATCTAATTGCTCCCTTGGGCTGAACTATTTACTCCCTTGATTTGAACAATTTACTTCCTTCCTCCATCAAACTGCTATCATATAACTAGATATCTCGTAACTTGCACCCTAAAATAAGTTACACCCTTATCTGAAATTATAACCTCCCTTCTATTAAATATGTAAACCAATAAAAATTGAAACATAAAAAATCAAAATGCTCATATATAACAGAAAACAATATATCTAAACCAATTGTAAATTATAATCTCCCTTCAATCAAATATGTAGAAAATGGATGAAAGATTAAATACCAAGTGCAACGCCAACGTCTTCAGATCTGAATGGAAGAGAAACACCATGAATTTTGAAAGTTTCATCTTCTGGATCAAAAATTTCGACCACCTTTCTCAGTAGAGTTGGCGACAGCAATGCTTCAGGCATTTCAAACAGGTGCGCAAATGGAGTGTCCATAAGCCTATCCTTTTGCAAAGCTGACATCTTCGATAAAATTTCCCTCTCATAAAAAACCAAGACGTGACCTGGCTTGCAACGTGTGATAAACTTCTTAACACCTGTTGTTCACAAAAAAATTACAATATAAAAGAGATATCAAACAAAATACTCCCTTGACTCGAAATAAAATACTCCCTGACTCTAAATAGAATACTCCCTGACTCTAAATAAAATACTGCCTTGAAACAATGAAACAAAACTAACTGAAATTACTTCCTTGAAACTATTAATTACTCCCTGACTGAAAATAAAATACTCCCTTGAAACTATTAAGTACTCCCCGAGTGCAAATAAAATACTCCCTTGAAACTATTAAGTACTCCCAAAGTGTAAATAAAATACTCCCTTGAAACTATTAAGTACTCCCTGAGTGCAAATAAAATACTCCCTTGAAACTATTAAGTATATACTTCCATAACAAAACATGAATCACATTAAAACCAATTATATCCTTCCATAACATAACATGAATCACATCAACTGGTGCTTCACATATAACTAATTAAATAAAAAAATTATGGATTTAAAAACCTTACCAGATGGAGCACGTGCTGTACCAGTTGGTTTCCGACGTCCTTGAGACGTAGACGCCTTTTGAGAGGAGGAACCACCCCTTTTTTTCCAGCGCCTTTTGAAGAAGGCTTCACTGTAATGATAAAAGCCTGGTTTCAGTGGCGACAAGAGTGAAAAATTAAATAAAAAGACAAATAGAAAGGAAAAAGATGTAAACAAACCTGGTTTCAGTGGCAATTTGTAACGTCCTTTTTCTTTGGCCGAGGTTGTCGACCCCTTTTTCACCATTGTAGCCGATTAGAACAAACGGCGAGTCGAGGATCCGAGATCGAGGATGGAAAGAGTAATACTGGCCAGAGCGAGTGGAGAGGAGGTCAGTGGTAAACCTAGGCTAACCCTAGGAGAGAGAGTGAGAAACGAGGGAGAAATGACGGATCCTTCGGAGGGAGCGAGAGTCGAGGGAACTAGAGAGTGAGGGTGTCGTCACTCGTCAGTCCGTGAGTTTGATTTGAAATATTAAATAATTCCGAAAAGTTTATAAAGTGAATGAAAGGGTGCATTCCAGCGAAAAATCGCGATGATTCATACAATTTAAAAAAATAAATAAATTTATAACGATAAAATTAACGTCCCTGTGTCTAATAATTTGTATAAAATGTTTACATTACTTTAATAAAATTAACGTTCATCCATAATGATATATTTTAATATTACTATAATGCATAAAGGAGATACTCCCTCTTTAAAATTAATTTCTTCCCTAGTTTTCTACAATCTACTCCCTTGTGTTGTGTGTGCCAATAGGTGCTCCCTTGTGTTTGCCAATAGGTGCTCCCTTGTGTTAGTTTAATAAAATAGTACTGTGATGCATACAGAGTATACTTTCTTGTTACAAATTATTTACGCCCTTGTTTACTACTATCTACTCCCTGGTGGTATTAATTTCCTTCTTGTTTACAAATAGGTATTCCCTTGTGTTATTAATTTAATCCATAGTTTTGTATTATATACTCCCTTGTTTCATTAATTTCCTCCCATGTTTTGTACTATTTACTTTCTGACGTCGTTAATTTGACTAAATTTTACTTAAATTATTACAAGTGTATATAGTAGATAATCTCGTGTTACATTAATTTAGTCCCGTGTCATGTATTATATACTCCATTGGAACACAATAAGTGGAATGCTGTATTTTATAGAAAATATATCTCAACATATATATCATATCAATATGGTATCAACTATTACAAAACAATTATATGCTATAATTCAAAAAAAAAAAAATATATCAAATCCCACATACAACAAAGTATTGTTCTCTGTTTGAAAAAAATATAAATTTCTATTTTTTGCTCCTCTTGACTTTTGAACAACCTGCTCCACCATTAACATTTCCCTCCAACTGAGTCAACTTCTTAATCTTCTGTTTCTTCTTATCACGTATGATTTCTTCATGTGACCTCCATCTTTGGCTTGGATTCCGACCTCTCTTTCTCCTCTTGATTGGATCTTTCACTGCTTGGTTTGAGTCACCATCTGCACCAACCACACTACAACCAGTTTCACTCTCTCCTACATTACTTCCAACATTTCCAACACCATCTCCTCTACTCTCTTTATTGTTACACAATGACATCCTCAGATCATTCATACCATCCACCACAGTTTTGAGAGTGTGTTCATCAAGTAGTGCATAATTTATTAAGTCAAGGAAAACACCATGAAGCAAAGAGTAGAGGTTGTTGTAGGTCTCCCGCCTATCATTCACTCTCATAGCTATGGATTTGGCATCCAAATGATTCCTCTTACAGTGTGTGCTCCATCTATCCAAAACATAAATAGATGGAACAAATTCTTGATCTTCTTGTTTGTAGACCAAGAGAGCATGTCTACAAACAATACCAACTGTTTGAAATAGGGAACAGTCACAAGAATAGGTCTGATCTTCATCATTATAAACTACCTTATACTCCAGATTCTTACCCATCTTCTTTTCAACAATAGTGTACACCCTTCTTCCTCCAAGTCTCTCACATGGGTTGAATTTTAATCCAATAACAGCAAGCAATTCTTTCTGGAATTTGTAAAACATTTTGTGAGTATATGCTCCAGCAAACTGATCCTCGACAGCCTCTTCTGTAAATGTTTAAGGGAATCCATCAACACAATGAAAGTCCAGCTCTATCTCAGTCCTTCTCTGTTTCGCTAGTGCCTCTTCGAATTGCTTAACAAATTGACTGGTACAGCAATGAAATCAGAAAATTAATTAGTGTGACTATTTTATTGAAATCAATAACTGGTATAGCAAGGAACTCCCTTCTGTAAGTTAATACACTCCCTGTAACTATTTTACACAAAATTCTACTCAATTGAACAAATAAAATATTTAATTACTATGACAAGGTATTCCCTTCTGTAAGTTAATATACTCCCTTCTTAAATGATAAACACTCCCTGTAACTATTTTACAAAAAAAATTCTACTCAATTGCACAAATAAAATATTTAATTACTATGTCAAGGTACTCCCTTCTGTAAGTTATATATACTCCCTTCCTAACTAAGCAACACTCCCTGTAACTATTTTACACAAAAATATTCTACTCCATTGCATAAATACAATGTTGTGCTAGTACTGCATCAATGAATACTACTAAAGACATGATTTGAGAGGAAAAATTGTACCTGAGAGTAGTTTTGGAGTTCACAAACTTGTCTAAAAACGAGTTCATACTCTCACTCCTTTGAGTTGTTGACATCCCTGCCCAGAAATGATTCTTAAAGTAAGCTGGTATCCATGTTGACCTTTTCTCGTATATCTCACTGAGCCAAGGATGTTCTGATTTAAATGTTGAAAACAAATTAGACATGGCACTAATATAAGGACTACAAATTAGAAAACTGCTGCAACTTTTAACAGATTGACGATAGTACTACAGCCATACAATAACAAGATACTCTCTCTGTAATTGTAAGATAGCACCTACAACAAATAAATTACTCCCTTGTTTACAAGAAGGAAATACCTTGAAGAGAGGATTTCGTAATGACATTTTGCCAACTGGACTCGAATTGATCGATGGTTAAAGAGTCGTACACTGCACTCTTAATCTCTTTTATAACCGTCTCGTCATGCGGAAGTTTATTCGGCACCTTATTCATGATGTGCCAGAGGCAAAACCGGTGAACAGTGTTTGGCAAACATTTTTCAATGGCAAGCGTCATGGCTTTTGATTCATCAGTGATAATGGTCGCTGGAGCCTTGCCTCGCATGCATTGTAAAAATGTGCTAATGATCCACATGTAGGAATCTGCATCCTCACATGTCATCATGGAGCAGCCAAACACTGTGGTTTTCCCATGACGATTAACACCCACAAAGGGGGCAACAGGTAGATCAAATCTGAAATAAAGTACAACAATTTTTTAGAAAAACATATAAAATCCCAGAAGAACATAATATATACATCCTCTACCAATTTAGGAACACCCTTATTGTTGAATATATAAATCAGAAACTGGGTTGAATTAGTAGATTGCAGAAAGAAAATGCCAAAAGTACAGAATAGCTACACCATACACTCTCTGACACATTAAAAAGTATCCCTCTTTCATGTTAAAATACTCCCCACTTTAAAATAACTAACACTCTTAGTTACCTAAATCAGAACAACATCAACCTTACATTGAATTAAAATACTCCATCTGACAAATCAGAAATTAGTTTTTGTAACTCACTTGTTTACAAGATAGGTTGCATCAAATGACAAGGCATCCCCGAAGTACTGGTACGCAGCTCGCGACACCGAGTCAGACCAGAACACCAATTCCAGACAGTTCTCTTCGTCAAATCTGCACTGGTAAAAGAAATTTGGATCAACAGCTTGTTTTTCACGGAAATAGCTCATCATTGCAGCTGCATCCCCGTTTTTCAAGTTATACCTCCTAACTTTCCCCACGTAGTTCCTCGCATCCCTCTCTGAATATCCACACAACTCTGCACCTCCACCCATTTGCATTACTGCATTTATGTTCCCAATGAGAGGAAGGCCAGAATGCTCATTAATCTCCAGAAGTTTCTTGACATAATATGGCAGATTTCTGTGGCTTGTGAGCTTATAAGAGTATTATGGACACAGTTCATGGTTATGATCAAGCACGACCTTATGGATGAACCACACTTCTTTTGCTGGGTTGAAACGCAAAAGAATACGAGCTTGACAGCCCGTCTTCTTCACTGCACGCCTTCGCTCGCTCACTGGTTTGTCAGTTTTCCCCCTTGTTTCTCCTCCTTTGTGGCACCTGATGGTCTCCCGAACAGTCTTTCCATTCTTAGATGATCTTCCGTTTCTGTTCGCACCAAAACCAACTGAGTACGCATATCTACTGTAAAATTGCCAAGCTTCTTCTTTTGAAACAAACTCCATCCCAATTACTGGAGCAGGAATGCCAGGAATTGGATCAGGAATGATACTGATGCTTGAAGAGACAGGGTCAGTTTCATTACTTGTCTCAGTACTCTTCTGATCAACTACATCTTCAGTGTTGGTGGAGTGACTAAAGGAAGCCTCAGTAGAATCCCAAGTCTCGGCAGCAATGGCGGTTTGGGGAGACATATGCACATCGAAGCCAATATTCAAGTCAAAGCCTGCTCAAACAAAATTTAGAAAACAATCACTTATAACGAATAACCTAATTTAATAAGAACAACTAACCATATCAGTTATATCGAAAAAAAACTTTGATTACAACAGAGGTAACAATATAGCAGGTGTGCTTGGTTTTTTACTCCTTTCATACCTATAATGTACTCCCTGTAAGCATACAATTTACTCCCTTGTTGTAACATGTACATTTATTCTCTTATCTGGTGTGCATGTCAATTACTAGGTTCATACAAACAGTTTAATCCCTTCGTACATACAATTTACTCCCTATTTCTAATTAAAATGTAAATCAGTAAAAATGCAAACTAATTGGCTAACAAGCCAAACAAAATAAAGGTACCTGTTAGCGACATTGCTAAATGATATGCGAATTTCCTGAAAGAAAAAGGAACCAGTCTTAACATCAGAATATAAACAACTCAATTGAACATAGAAGGTGTAAACGAAACAACAAAACTATATTAGCAATGTTTAAAAACGGAACCTAATATATAGGACTAGTTACTCCCTTATGAGAAATAGTAAACACCCTACTGAATAAATAAGACTCCCTTATTTTATACTAGTTACTCCCTTATAAGAAATAGTAAACACCCATAATGAATTAATGATACTCCCTTATTCCATACAAAATCAATCGGTAAATAAATCAGTGCCCTGAAGCTGGTAATTCAGCAATAGTTAAAAGTTTTCATGAATAATAAATCTAATACTGTCAGATTTTCACAGAAATAAAACGTAAATATTAATAATTCAGTTATTCATTGATTTACACAAGCGGAATTCAAAGCATTAACAAGGAAGCTGTGATCAATCGATATGATGTGAAACAATACTTGATCCTAACAAATACAGATCTAAAGAAATAATTGATCAATTCATACACATGAAAGTACAAATCCAGATTAAAATCAGTTGTTCCAGCAAAGAAAATACATTAATAAGTAAAAATCAAAGGAAAAAGGAAGTGAAATTACCTAAACTTCCGACAAATGATGAATTAAGAGCACGCACTTCAATAGATCGCAGGAAATCGTCTTAGCAATTCTCGATCTGTTTAAAAGTCGCACAAAATCATCGATTAAAAAAAAGAAAAACGATGGAGAGATAGCATCTGGAGGAAGCAAGAGAGATCAGAGAGAGAGATCGATTGTTGAGAGGATCTGGAGCAAGCAAGAGAGATCGACTGTTGAGAGAGAAAGGTTACTTGGAGCAAGCAAGAGATCTGAAGCAAGCAAGCAAGAGAGATCTGGAGCAAGCAAGCAAGAGACGTCGATGAAGGTGTTTCGTAGAGAGAGAAACCGCGATGGAGGTTGAGAGAGAGGTTTTTCGGAGAGGGAGAGAGAAACAGGGATTTATACGGAGGTTTCCGATTCAATTTTGAAAATGCGCGTGATTGGCACGTGATCAACGGGGATGGAATTAAAAGAACGTGACAAAAAAGAAAGGCGTCAGCGCCTGATTGCTTGATTGTCTGAAAGATTGATTGTCTTAAGCATTTTCCTTTTGTCTTAGGTACAACCTAGTACGGTCAGGAGTTGCACAGTGCACTGCAAAATTGTTTTAATATTATTCTTTGTATGAAAATTGAAAAGTAAGAGAATTTTTGAAGAGGGGAGAGAGTTGATTCGCTAATTTTGACACGCATTCATTACATAAGTTAATACCTATAAATCTTTGTTTTTGGTTAAAATAAAGATGAGAGTCAAATTTTCTTTTCTTTTTTTTTTGAAATATTTATAGCCCGTAGGCTTTTGCATTAAACAAAACAAGTCTTACAAAGTCATCATAGTTTAAATGGCTGAAAGCCTAATAAAAGCAAGTCATCATAGCATACGCACACAAAATAAAGGCATTCCCTAAATTATAATATAACTGTATAAAGATGGGGCATCGTGAGCTGCGCGTGGAAGGGAATTGCTTTGCTCACTCCCCTGGTTTGAGATTCACTCCTATATTTTATTTAAATGACTAAAATGTCCTCAGCACTCTTTCATGCTTTTTGTTCTTGTGCTGAAAATGTGATGGCATTTTAGCTATGTTGCATGGATTCGGGTTCGAGAACTGAATCCGGTGCGGTGCGGGTGCGGCGATTCGAAAAATATTAAAAATCTCCGATACGGGTGCGGCGATATATATATATTTATTTATTTTAAATATGGCGAAAATTGGTGTATAATTAGAAAAATTTATAGCATTAAGTTCTCCATATTTATATGAGCACTCATATAAAATTTCATACCCAAATGAAAATTTAAAGTCCTTCAAACAATTAAAAAATAAAATGATATTTTTCTAAAAATTCAATAAATGGAATTGTCCAATTATAACAAAATGGAGAGCACATAATAGGAGGGATTGGAGATGCTTGACCGGTTTTGAAAAGGGATGTTAGTCCCACGTGTAGTAATTATGTGAAAATGGGTCGTATATATAGCAAGAGTTATTCAACATCTCGCCAAATGTGCACGGCTTGAGGCGCCTGCACTGGATTTTGTGCGCGTTTGAATTAGATCAAACCATTGGATCCAATACGGCACACTCTATATACCCGATACGCGCACCATTCCGTATCGGTGACCGAATCCATGAGTCAAACTTTTAATCACGTTAATAAATTAATAATCAAGTACGCCATGTGGCGCACCAGATTCGCACCGGTGCCGTATCGGAGCCGAACCCGCACCGAATTCGCACCCGGTGCTGGTGCTCCTGCATATCTGAAGAATCGGGGTAGTATAGCATTTTAGTCATTATGATCTCTTTTAGAGGAGTGAGCAAAGCAATTCCCGCGCGTGGAAGTTACTTTTTACTGTGGTTAGCACAGTAATCAATCCTAGCCGTCCGTTGCGTTCCATCTGATCCAAACCGTCCGATGCTGATCAATTCCTTCCTTCTCACTTTCTTAGCCATTTCCTTTCGCTCTCTCTCTCTTTCTTTTCCAGACAACTCGATGCGACTCCCGAGGGAGATGAGAAGGCAACTGTCACTCTTCACCGTTGATTTCTGGCCATCTCCGATCTCAGCTCGAAACTTTGATCTTCCGGATGAGTAGATCGATTTTTTCTCTTTTAGACGAGTACCGTATCGTTCTGGACTTCTCAAGACGGGGGGCGTCATTCAGCTTGGATAGGGAGGAAAAAGGCTGCATATGTGGCTATAAGGGTGGTTGACGATCTCTGACTGTCAGGGACCACTAACCGATGGAGCACTCCACTTCCGACCAAAACCTTCCTCGGCCGCTGCCGTGTAATCTGCCTCTGTACTCCTTCGAACGAGCCTCTCCTACACCGATCTCATTAAGTGCTCCACCTCTGGTTTCTTTCTTTCCCTTACACCTATCTCTACCTCGGATTGTGCTGTGTTTGCTCATTTCAGTCTAGGAATTTTCCTCAGATACTTTTTTTTTTATTTATTGTAACTCCAACTTTTGCTGTCTTCTATGCATCCAATTACAAGAACTCTGCTCCAATTGAAGGGTAGGTTTCTTCTTTATATAATGTATAGAAGTGAGTGAGGATTCTGTCTTGCTATTTCACCTCAATTTGATTAATTTCATTTTGTTTTTGTGTTTTTATGTTTTTATGTTTTTAGTTGGCTTCATAGAATTCAAAATGGCCTGGTAATTGGATGATACATTTTCGATGGACAAAGGACTTTAGGCCATGTATTACTTTAGGATTCGGGAAAATAAGGAGCTCGCCAGTGTCACTGAGGATGTTGAGACCACAGATAGAGGGGTACACCTCTTAGATTATTTGATATTCAGGTAAGCTTTTTATGTGCCTCATTTATTCCTTCCATTGTGTTCTTTGTTCCTTCCAGTTTAGATCAGGGCTCAAATTTATCAGCATCACCATTTAGGCTGCATATAACCAAATGAAATGTTTTTTGAGAAACTAAGGGTTCCATTTGGATCAAATAGATTTTGTGCAAATTGCCATGCATGATTATCAATTTTGTAATCTGGTACAATTACAGTCTTTAATTTTGGTTTGATGACTCTCGATCATGATGAAACTGCTTCCAGTATACAATATTTTATTATTGAACTTCGACAAACCCAATTTATGTATCTTTAATAAATAAATCATGAATAAATCATGGTTGTTTTGAACACCAAAATAGTAGAAGACCTCCATGAGCATCTCACGCCACTCCAACCAAAATAGTACTGTCAAAACTGTAAAAGAGTTGAGCTTATGTCTATTCTCCTTTCTCAAAATTTCTAATTTTTTTTGTTCCATAGAAGCATTATATTCCCCTTTCTCAAAATTTCTGATTTAATTTTTTTTGTTGGGTAGAGGCATTCTATTCCCCTCCCTCAATTCTAATTTTATTTTTTTTGCTATGTAGAGGTAAAATAATAGGAATTAGTTTATCATTAAACCTAGATAGCTGTCGAGCTATGTTAATTTTGGATTAGGAAGTACAGGATTTAGGTTAGCTATGCCAGAGCAGTAGAATAGCTCCATCAATCATGTTAAGCATGAGATGAATTAATGCAGATAATTTTTGTCAAGAATTTATATTAGAAATTTTTAATTTTTATGGACATGAGCTATGTATCCCCTTCGTTAATACAAGAAAATTTTTTGGGTTCATTTCCCATCTTTTTGCTCATAGCATAACTTAATATCAGGGGTTTGTTTCACAATTTAATTTTTATTTTTATTATGGCAACCACCAAAAGACTTGATGGATCCTCAAGTAAGGACTGGAGAGATTACCGTGCTGCAAGCTTCAACATCATCCCCAACAGCACTGGTGCTGCCAAGGTACTGACACACACAGAAAAGCAAAATCAAATAAACACCCTCAATGGCATTAAATTATAATTGGATATTCCTGATCTCTTCCTACTGTGTTCAAGTTCTACTGGAATAATCATCTTACAACTGAAAAACATACATGCTTTGGAAAAGGTGCTTCCAGCTTTGAATGGCAAGCTGATAGGCATGGCATTACGTATACCCGCCGTAGATGTGTCAGTAGTTGACCTCACTGTCTGGTGGACAGATGATCATAGGATTTAAGAATTGTTTGGGAGATCAATTCCGAAATAAAATAAAATCTCAAGAGCCTCTTATATGTGCTCAGGCAAACAAGGTACCATTACAATTTTAAATAAAGTAACTATATCTCTATGAAATCATGATAATTAGTTCACAAATGTAAATAGAAAGAATCTACTTTCAGTAATATTTGTCATGCTTGGTTCTCTAATCAATTAGTCCATCTAATCGCTTCGACAATGCTCTTGAGTGAATAAAAAATAATGCTAAAGCTTCTACGTACTCAAATTACAGTTTCCTGTGGACTTCTCATAGATTTATCTTTTTTTTTTTTTTTGTTCAATCTTTCCTTCAATTTAGGAGTGCCGAGCAATTAAAGTGAAAGTTTGGTTCAGTTGTGTTAGCTTAAAGTTTACTATGATCTGTCCTTCGATCTTCCCTTCAATTCAGAATATCATTTTTTTATGACATGTCCTCATTTATATATATAGCTTTGTATTTCTTCCAATTGAATTTTTTTCCATTTTATTTATCTGTTTAATTGGAAGTCGAGAAGGATGGGGAATCAGTTAGTCTTAGAGTAGCTTAGTAGTACAAATTGATATCTTATCAAAGGAGTGCATCTAGATTTATTTCACTGAGTAGCTTTGAGAGAAAAAGGGAAAAAAAAAATCACATATTTACTTTTTGTGCTTCTGTGGGTAGGCAACATTTAGTTTTATTGTTTTAAGCAGCTACAAAGAATTCTAAGAACTTTTAATTATAATTTTTTCATATTATTATTTATTAACCTTACTGTACTCCAACTAGACCTTATTTTTCTTTTGCTAATTTACCTCTTTTTTACATTCTAGATTTTTCTGCGTTGTGCATATGTTACTGGCGGTGAAAGCACCACTTGAGGACTGCAAAGGAGCACTGCAGCTCCATGTTCATGCTATGATGTACAGTAGTAATTTAGCCTAAAACCTAAATACAAAGGTATTGTCCAACAAAATGAATGATGCCTGTGTTTTATGTTTTCATGAATTTGCCTGAAATTAATTTTATCAAAGAAATCAATTTTTAAGTTGCTAAAAAGAGTTTTACAAAATTCTTAAATTGAACTTTGTTCATCTATATTATTATTTTTTTACTGTCCTCCAACTTCACTTGATTTTTCTTTTATCAAAATTTTCCTATTTTGCATTTTAGGTTTTACTACTCTGTGTGATTGTTATTTGTGAATGGTGTCAAGAGGGTACTAACATTTGATATATACGTTTTTAAAATTTTGCAAATATAAGCAAAATCATGAGAATGCATATATTGAGATAAGTAAATTAAAATCGTCAACGTGCGAGATTAGCACTCATTAGGAAACCGTTTGGAATAATTTATATTCGTAATATATTACGAGTCTGTTTACAAAAAAGTTCAAAAGATATCCACACTCATTAGGAAATTGTTTCATAACACTTATTAGGATGAATCGCGCAACGCGCGAGATTAAATCTAGTATACATCAAAATGGGGAAGCCAACACACATATATATAAGGGTAATTAAGCAGTATCATGGTCAGGACTCCAACTGAACGCATCGTGCGGCTGGTAGTAGTTTCTTCCCAAATCAACTAGCATCCTGGTTGTTCTTCTTGCTTCATTTGCCAGCTCATGAGCTTGAATAAGATGCTCCCTTCTCGCATAGCGCATTTGAAAATGTTGTATTGTTGTGATTATCTGGAAGCATTCTTGAATGAAGGGTATAGCATGCCAAGAAGGGATATCCTGCATATTGAAATTATTAATAATGTCCACCAAAATTTTGCAGTCAGAAAACAAATGAATATTAAACTGTATGAGGGAATAAGAAACAATATGTTTTAAAGTGTTGAGGAGGGCTATCACTTCAGCCGTGAAAGCATCATTTGCAAACCCACTGCACATTTTAGAAGAATGATAAGTCCCTCCTGGTTAGTTTGAACACAATTGCAGCTGTTCACATCCTAAGGTTGTTGTCCCAATATCCATCTATTACAATGAGCATTGCATCATTAGGGAGAGAATATCTTGTAATGAACTCCTTCTTGGTCCTCCTTTGTACCGTCAATTGCAGATTCATATATTCAGCAGCCTTTGCTTTTTTTAAGATCTGATTTATCTCAATTAGGTTACCTTTGAATATAAAGTCACATCTTGCCTTCCAAATTTGCCACATAATATTCAGACAACATATTAATTGATCAATTTGGTAATTTTGAAGGGCATATGAGATAACTTCATCAATGTGGCTTTGTAAATTATCAACTATGGGATCCAATGGCGAAGCAAACCAGACTGCCTTTGATGAGGGGCAAAAGAAAAGCAAATGCATATTATCTTCAAATTCTATGCCACAGCTGGGACAATGAGGGACAATGTGTGGAAAAATACTATGCATCCTATATGCTGTGGGAAGGCCATTATGTAACAGTCTCCAAAGAAATGTGATAATTCTTGGCTGGACCCCCTTTATCTTCCATATCTGATTCCACAAACCTTCATTTTGAACCATATGATTTTGGTTGGATTGCACCATTTTGTAAATAGGGAGTCAAATTTTCTAAGCTTTAATTAGTAACTAATAATAAAGTTCCTTCAGACAAGATCACATTTTCTATTCAAGAAATGTTATCGTTGGTCACTAGATTTACTAGTTACATGAACTATATATATATATTTTTTTTACTTATAAAAGGCATAGAGGCGAATAGCAAGTTCTCTTTTTACGGTGATTGCATAACATCATGTGACCGCACAAACTCAAAAGAGGCGCACAGAAAAATGGGCCTCTATTCATAATTCATAAGGCCGCTTCTCTTTTGGCAGTTATGGTTGTTAGTCCACTAGTACCTTTCTTATATTTAAAAAAAAAAATAATCCCAAACAAATTAATTATGTACCGAAATTGTGTATCTATATTAAAACAAATTTCATGCTTGATTGTTGAATAACTTTTAATAATATGGTTATGTTTGAGGTTAAAAAATATTCTGCAACTTCACTATTGGACAACTATGTTGCTACTAACTATATCAGTCAAATCATTATCTACTACTACGTTCAACGAATTTTAAATCCATAGTGACGGTGGATTCCTAATTTGGAATTTTCATTCTTAGCACTTTTAGGAGAAAGAAAGAACACAAATTATCATACAAAAACAATAAACCAAAATTTCAAAATATTTTATTTCAGTTTGTCTATCAAACATAAGACTATCTATCAAGCCACTAAATAGGCTTCTTCTGAATCTGGTACGATAATATCCAGCCGCATCATTGGCCGGTATCGATCTGGTATCTGAGCCCCAGCTTGCACACACACCTCCACCACTGCTGGTGCTTTACCATAGTACCTCTTCAAGCCAGCCCTGAGGGGTGGCCCGTTCAGATCTCTCATATGCCAGACATAGTTCGGAGGTAGCACCTGTCAAATCTCAGAATCTCAATATAATGCTGGAGAGTCTGGTACTTGTACGGTGCTATTGCTTATAGCCTTAAACAGCTTCATGTGAAGCAGCAACAAGCTTCAGTAAGATAGTAAGATACCATGATGTACCACTCAAGTTAATCATAAGCTAAAACTAATTGCCCACTAGCTAAAGATTACTATTCTAATGCACAGAATGCACATAAAAAAGTCACCTCATCGCTAGTAGCATCCTGCCAGCCATGCTTTCCGTCGCGCCACTGGTGTTTGAAGGCCCCACAATACTTCACATTATGGCCCCATGGGCCCACGTGCACCTCTGAGCAGTACCCACATGCCTTAACACTGTATCTGTTAAGAATACAATGGTTCTGTCAACATAAGCCTTTGGGGTAGTCGGTTAGCATGATTTTTTAGCAAGAAGACTTGAACAGAATCAACTCAATTCAGTACTTCCGAACTAACAATTTCATTGAAATTATAAAAATGCAAGCTTTCAGTTAGCACCATCCTTTTATTGGAAGTAATAAAATCAGACATGGCTCACATAAAAAATTCTTCGTCCCTAGAAGAACTGTTTAGAGTTAGACCATATCAGTTTAAAACAACTTTCTCAACAGCTGGGGTAGTATCAAGTGTGACATCACTTTATCTTTATTAAAAAAAAATGATTACCTGATTTGCCCTGTTGCAGCTACAGTAATAAAGTAAAATTTTATAAAAACAACTTATCAGAATTCTCTCTATGATTCTAAGCTCTTACGGCAATAGATTACTCTATATTACCTCCTCATGAGCCTTTGCACACCACTGCGTACTATCCTGTATGCCTTCAAGGTACTCTCTGCTAGTTCTCTTGAGTCAGCCGGTGGGCAAGGTGGGTTTTGTGCTAAGTAAGCCCCATATGTGTCGAGCTCTACAGAGTTAATTTGGATTGATAAATATATGAACTAAAGAAAGACACAGAGCAGCATAGGAGCTGTTCTCTCGTTTGTTTGGGCACAAGTTTCTATTACTTTGCAAACAACAGAGACACTCAAAAAATGCAAAGCCACACCTATTGAAAATCTTTAAATTAAATAATGGAATAAGATGACTTTTTCGCTGGGTTTTCTTTCTAGCCCCAACTTGTTTGGGACAAAAGGCTTAGTTGTTGTTGTTATTGTTGTAAATAATGGAATAAGATACATCATATAAAAAGGGTATTATATACATCAAAATGGTTAGTACATACGTACAATAACAATAATCTCTGCTGGCTGATAAAGGGTAACTAACTGTTTTAAGGATCAATGAAAGGTACTGTTAGGTTAAAATTTGTGGTATCTAATGGATATTAAGTGGACTCTGCAAGTCAAAAAACGTTTACCTCTTTGGTTATGTGATAGAAGAAGTACTAACAGGTCAATTCAAGTTGGAGATAATAAGAAATTAAAGAACATCAGAACATGGCTAATTCTAAGTATATGGATTGGAATCCATAAAAACGCAATTTAAAACTAAAGTTTCTCAGACCCCCTGATATGTAAGTTTGTCAGGTTTGAAGGAATACTAATCTAAATTTTCTTATACCACCTGAACTCGATGTGTTGGCTGAGAATTATCAGTGGATCTTTACAAAAAGAGTCGAGTTATTAAATTCTGAACCAAAGTAGCTGTTAATGTCAAAAAAAGAAAAAAGTTCAAAGCCAAATGCAAGAAAAAATCACTGAAACCTTTCTTCCTTCCCTTTTTTTAATTTTCTGAACATGTACATGAATCCCACAAATCCCATGGAATGTAAGTATGGGAATACTCAATGTGGTAAATATTATCCAGTCTTGTGAGATAAAATCATAGAAGCCATCCTTTAGCTTACAGCTTATACCATAAATAAAAGAAATGAAGTGTGTTTTTAAATTCGTTATTCTAATATTAAGTGAAAATAAAGCATTGATGCAATAATGTTAATTTATCATGCAATGAGAAAAAAGAGGAAAGACATAAGAAATAAAAATACAATATAATACGAGAAGTCGAAACACCTGTCACTCATCCCCCAGCCAATACTAGCCACAGAGGCAAATACTTTATCATAAAGGCCCAACTACCAATCATACCACAAACCAATAAGCGGGTATAATCATGTGTCAATGTTCACATAATCACAATAACTAAACCATGCATGACAGATCTACCATGTGAACCCTCATAACTGAACATAGGAAACTTCCAATTGTAGATAAGATATTGGTGTCAGTAAAGACAGTAAAAGAGAAGCACAAAAAATTTGCTGGCTCAATGCATGCCGAAGTGCATTAAGGTAAATGCTTCTGGAATACATATCAGGAAATGGATTCCCTGAACAATATTCATATTGGTTACACCCTCCATGTTTTCAGGTCTCATACCTTACTGGACCATTGAACAGTAATGCAAAGGCAACAAACCACAGAGATTACTTATGAACTGACCATATAGAAGAGAAGTGCGATCTTCATCCCTCTGAGGCTTGGGTTCTTCAACAAAACCACCATGGTAAATGACCTTTTTGCCCCTCATTCGTATTGGCTCTGTCCGCCGCCTTGACGGGTACTCTGGTAAATCCACACCAGCCTGGATGTTGTGTAAGAACAAATTAAGATGAAGTTGGGTGTTTTTTGTGAAAATGAATGGAGCAGAAGTTGGTAATATAGAATCCCCTTATTACAAATTTACTACTCAGACGTGTTCTTAGTCTTACATTCTGAAAAATACAATCCTGCTATAAAGGAGATTAGTTACTTACAAGTTGTCCTTGCTAACTATCGGCATTATCTTTATTCATAACAGTACTACTGTCATTCTGGAACCAAAAGGAACCTATACAGGTAGTAAAACTCTTTCTACACACCTGGATGCAGAGCTCGACAACAGCTGGAATGCGATCATAGGCGAACCGGGTTTCATGCTTCACTCTTCTGCCAAACGGGTCAAACTGGTGGTATGATTCAACTGGTATAATGACATCATTTACAGAGCCCTTCACCCATTCATGGAAGCTGTTCCGCTTCTCGCTACCTGTACCAGTACAGTCTTGCATCTCGTGTCCTCTAGGACCTATGTGGACTTCAGAGCATTTGCTACAGAGAGAAGAGGGATGGAAGTGGAAGCAAAGAAATTCAAGTACAATGAGTACAAAACATCGGTCACAATATAAATTGGTACATTACCATTTTTACAGTACTGAGTGCTGTGTTGAGGTGTCATTACAGACATTACTGTATGTGGGTGCTATTAGTGATCCCAATGTTTAGTGACCAGGGGGAACCATTTGTATTTTGCCAATATGTCAGTATATCCACGAGGGTGTCTTACTGACTGTGTGCATGTGATTATAATTAGTACATCATTTGAAGGTGCATACTGATGCCAAAAGCCATACCTACATCCATAAACGGATACAACAGTAAGCAGCTGAGAGAGACCTTTGATCAGAAATTTCCAGTTTTCCAAGACCGTATGCGCTACTGGTATAAGCTCGGGAACCAGTAATCCATTTTTTGGAGGTTCAAGGGGTTTGTCTATTCCCATTTCAGCCAATGCTCTGTCCTTTCTAGCTTCTGCAATCATCTTTTTCAGAGGTACTGCATATGGCTTCTTTTTGTTTTTGGGATGTGGAGCTGGAAGATCTACATTTTGTATATTCTCATAATTTTTCTTCTTTTTAACGGGCTTTGAAGAAAATTCACCACAAGCACAGATAGTTCTCGCTTTAGGTTCTGTATGTTGTTTGCACAAAAGAAGTTGGACCTGAAATGAAATTTGAGAGAGTGAGAGGTCACAATAACAGCACCAAAGAACCCAGGCACAGTACTACGGTAGCAACACAATTGACTACAAAGCAGGGTTTTTCTTCTTTCTTTTTTCTTTTTTAAAGCTTAGATCAGACATAACTTTACCTTAATTGGATGAAAGCTTTTCAGTCCATTTATCTCTGGGAAGCTGAAAGAATTAACTGCACAAATGAGAGAGAAGAAAAATAAATGAGTACAGGAGCGACATGAGGAGGGAATGATTTGAAAGTTATGGAAATACAACAATTACCTCTAGTAGGAAGCGTCTCCATGAAAAATGTCAAGGTAATTAATTGGTCAATCAGTTCCAATTACACACATTCGACTGCAACAAAAACAACCAATATCATTCATATTCTCACAATATTACCTCGAAATCACTTCAAAACATTAGCATAATCCGTACGCCTTATGCATTCACATGTTTCTTTCCAATATGTGTCTGACTGAGATATTTGTGTTTTCCGAAAAAAAGAAAGGCTGGAAAAGTACCGAACTGCTAAGAGATATCCGTGCAATTTGAAGATACTTCGGGGACTTCCTTGTAATTGCGCCGTGAACGTGGGAGGATACCGAAGGAAGAGCGCTTGCACTTATCGGAGCAGTCACAGTGAAGATAGCATGGCAGAGAAGATTTTATTTTATTTGTTCAATTCTCCATTGTAAGTAAAAAAAAAAGAAAAAATCTCTCTCGAGGTGATACAAATTCACACTAGCCCACTGGGCCGGGCCCCATTTTTTGGTACTAATTTGGAACTTTATACTGGCCCATTAGATTTTATTACAGAAAAATATTCTTTTATGATATAATATAATACTGTTCGTCCGATCCGAGCTAAGGATTTTCAGGGCTGTATAACTGACAAAATGTTGTATTTAAATTAATTAATTGCACTAATATGTATGGTTGGATAGAAGATAGAAAATCCCATTTTGGAATGAGACCAGAGCAATTTTTGAGCAAAACTAATAATTCGTAGTTGAAAGATCAGAAAAGTAGAAACATTTTCCACGCTCTACTCAAGTGTCTGAAAAGACCGTTTGTGGTCTTGGTAAACAAGTACCTCACATACCACAGACCAGTCAACAAATGAAAGACATAGACCTGATTTTATCTCCCCTTCTCTTGTGCAGTGATTTGTACAGCGAGTCTCAACGAAATAATTTGCCAGCCTGAAAAGATTTTTCTCTTCTTTGCAAGGTGGTAGATATAATTTTTAGGGCACCGGGCTACTGGTATTGCTCTCATGGCAGAATTACTGGTAAACTTATAACGATATTTTTTTATTTTATAATGTCATTATTTTATTAAAAAATTTAATAATTTTATTAATTAATTTTATAATGTAAACAGTTGGTTTGTTAGTTAGATCAAAATCCGATTGTTCGAAACAATAGTCTGAATTTTCTAATTCAATCATTTTTAAGTCAAACCATGAATTTCTTTTGGTGAGCTGAAGCTCGTCCTTTTTATTTTTATTTTTTTCATAAGTCATAAACTTTACAAAATAATATTAACAATCCTATAAAATGGGCAACGTAATTTTAAATTTAACTAAGTGACATGATCATACAATAAAATTCTAAATCTAGAGACATGATCTATAAAATTAGCAGCTTATTCGTGATCTTGTTCTAGCTATTTATTATTATTATTATTTTTTTTTTACTTGTTCTAGCTATTCGTTTTTCGAGAACAAAGGACGAACAAGCTTCTCATTCGAGCAGCCTTGTTCATCCTTGTTCACGCCCATGGGACAAACACACCCAATGTTATAGTTTAATCCTATACCGTTTCTTATTTTAACCACCATTTGTTTCTGTCTAGTCACCACTCGCTACACAATCCGCCGCATACCTAAATAAATTTAATCTTAAAAAATAGACTTCCCATTAAGATCCTGGATCTCCCTTTTTGTAATCCTAATCCATGTGCCTCTTTTGTACCTTCAGCTATGATGTCTTAATCAAAGCACTAAATAAATTGAAGTCGTTAGGGACTCTTTATCTCCTTTCAATCTTTCCTCCAATTCCCCTTGATGTGTCAACACGAGGAACACACCAAGCAATGAAGCAAGCGTCGATGTGATCTAACAAACTGGAATGCTAAAAATAAAAATAAAATTTTCCTTGACAGTTTCTGTCAAAGCTCTCTCGAAAATAAAAAAAATATAAATTCAAACATCTCTGGTCAATGTCATGCTTTGCAGGGGTACCTTTTAGATGTGTAAAAAATAATCGCTAATTTATATATTAATAAGGACTAATTTATAGTATGAATTTTCTTGTTGAACACATAATAACAGTTGGAATAATATTGTTATGTTAATTTATTTAAAGTCAAAATATGAAAATACTGTTATTTTTGGGTCAGTTTATAATCGCTACTTTTATTCTTCCTTTAATCGGAGAGGGGACAGGTGTGTACATCTCAAAAAAAAAAAAATTCGAATTGTTTGATGATCAAGGAAAAGAAAAATTCAACAAAGAATCGTTTTTTTAGGAGATAAAAAGAATCATACATCGATACGTTTAAAATACCACACTGCAGAATTACGTGGTAATAATATATTTTGTAGATGCAGTTGGTGCTCTTTATTTTTTGCAACTCATATATTTCGGCGCTTTAGACTTTAGAGGGGAAAAAAAAGGTTTCAGTGCGGTCTTTCCTGAGTGCAATTTTTGCTTTCAAACTTTCAAAAAATATCTTTAATTGCGGCATTGTAAATATTTCTTCACACATATCTATATCCATATTATATTAACCTCCGACATCGTATCATATCATACTTAGTCTATGATAAATGAACATTGCACCACCCAAAGAATGATTTGCATCGTCATATGTTTAGTTGATTACTAGAGAAAATAGCAATACATCATACCAACTGTACATGTCATTAAACAACGACAATAATAAATATTAAATAATAATCAAGTGCCTGCGCACTGGAAATTTCTTCACCTCTCAGTCTCTCACTCCCATTGGTCCGAAGACTCACCTCCAGGCTCCAGCTGACCCTATACTTCCTTGTCAATTATTTTGGGGGCGGTGAAAACGACCCAAACCGTGTAGCAAGTCACCGGAATAAAAAATTTCAATTATTTAAACGATAGTTAGGTTATGTAAATTTAGAATTAATGCCAGTCTTTAAAAATTTTAATATGCAACCAATATAAATTAATTTATAATATAATTATAAATTTTAATTTTCTAAACAATTCTTATGACATGATATAAAAATATCATAACAGTTATCAAGTTTATAGTCAATATCACAAATGGGTTTAAATCCTTCACGAAATAAATGTATGTTATTAATTCGTTTTGTTATAATACAAATGCACGACTGATTTATGAGTTTGCTTATTATTCGATGTAGATTTTTTTTTTTTTAATGAAGGATGTGATCATCAATATATAAGATAACGCAATAATTTACACAAGAATTTAATATGCAATAACAACATAACAGAAATAAAGCTAATTATCTCATATATAAATTTTGAATTTCGAGTTCTCTCTGATCATTTTAAATTATCTCGTTTTAGTAATCTTACACGACTAATTCATCTTATCGAAGGTCCTTGAATTTGAATAGCCTATTTTTTACGACTCGCTACACCGTGAAATGTTGTTGTAAGCGTACCAAGAAGTCTACGGACAAGTCCACCCCGGACTCCCCGCCCATTAAATTACCGGATTGTCTCCAACCATAGTTAAACAATCTTCCATTTCAGGTATAACATTCTACCACCCTTTCTAGATTGTACAGTCCACGTATAATTGAAGAAATCACAGTACGACGCTTCAAAAGCTTTTATGAACCATAGGATCTCATCTGGACGTCTAAAAATATTTTCCAATTACTTAAATAAAACCGGATAGGAGATGATCCCAAACATTTTCCCCGACCTCTCTTTCTCCCTTCTCTCTCTCTCTCTCACACACACTCTGATAAGAAAGAGTTTATGATTTCCATCTTATAATTTTTTAGTAATGAAAAGTGTTTCTCCTTTCCAACTGATCTGGCCTTTTTTGGCTTCACTTCCCCTTCCTCTCATTTCTCCCTTTTCTTCCCTTCCAAATCTCTCTCTCTCCAGTCTCCACTGACAAAAAGCTCTTCTCCTTTAACTCATCTATTGTCATTCTTCCAAACACCTCTCTCTCTCCTTTTTCTCTCTTCAACAAAAGAGAGCGATAAATGTTTCCAGGATTGATTCAAACAGGGGACGAGGGGCATAATGGTCATTCCGTCCACCATGGCCCGAGCCTTGTTCTCACGGCCGACCCCAAACCGCGTCTCCGGTGGACCGCAGACCTTCACGAGCGCTTCGTCGACGCCGTGGCTCAGCTCGGCGGGCCCGAAAGTCAGTCTTCTTTCTACACTTTATCTTCTTTTAGTTTGTGTAAAATTGATCATGTTTCTGTGTTGATTTTGGAAGTTTGCTTGTTGGTCTTCAAAGTAGTGTTGGTTAATTTGGTAGAAATCTGGTCTAGTGTACCATTGAATTGGGTCCGTTGAGGTGAAATTTGAAATTTCTGTTACTAGGAAAAGCAACCGCACTCTTTTTGCCTTTGTTCTGTGCGCAATTGAAATTAAGTAAATTGTACCTGAAAGTTAGTCCTTTATCTGCTTTTGTATTACTTTCTGGTTTTGCTAAATTTGGTTATTGTAAACTTTTTGGCTGCTTTTGGAGTGATAACGTCAAATTTTGACACTTTACAGGAGGATTTTTAACTTGTATTATTTGGATTTGTGGGAATCCGATGTGGAATTGGAACTGTGAACTGTTGAGCCTGATATACAACCTTTCCCTTCTCTCTCTTACATTCTCTTTTTAATTTTGGGTTTGAACCTGAAATGCATTGTGAATTCTGTGTTCTGATTTTAGAAAGTATGCTGCACGCAATGTGCATATTATGATTATAAACATGGAAACAGTTATCCTTCTTCTCACTGATTTTCAGTTTCCCTTTCCATACTTTTCACTATGTTATTGTGATAAATATCTAATTTGGGTCAACTTTGGTACATATCAAGTAATGTGTTGTATTTAACTTTGTTTTAAATTGATAAATACTAATGAATTTCAAACCTTAGACCAGTACCTTTTCTATTGCTAGTTGCTAATTAGTACTTGTGTTTGTTTCTCTTCAATTGGCTGATTTGTTGCTATGCAGTTTCATGCTGCATTGGTACTTTTTTTCTCAAACCCATCCCCCTCCCTCAACTAATACGTAACTGAAATTAAAGTACAACTCAGTTCTCCTTAAACCTTCCTCCATTCTTTATTTATACTGTTTTGCAAGGATGGAAATTGGTTTATTTTAGTTTATTCATTTATTTTTAGTCCTAGATTTAAGTCAAGTGCAAATGATATAAATGTAAGTGAACTGGGTGTTACTGTGTTAGTATAATTTCTCTCCTTGATCAGAACATATTGCTCAATCTGTCATCTGTCATGCCCCACTCGCCCTTCTGTTTTATTTCTTGTTTGTTAGAGTTTGTTCTGTTCTTGTTGTGTTCTCTTAAGTACTGGACTATTTTGGTAGTTTTGTCTTGTCACTGTACAGTGGTAAAAAGTGTGCTTTTCCATATGGCAATTGTATATGAAAAATGGTCCTCCCAGCCTCAATTATTCAATTAATTGAAAAACATGTGCTTAAAGTTGGTTAAGCCAGTAAAAAAATGGCATGTACCAATTGGCTTTTCCAAAAAGGATCCACTACACCATTTTATGCTTGAGAGTTGACTGAGAAATTTTAGTCCAGTAAACTAAAGATTTTGCTTACTGTTTAGTTGTGTAGTTTCATCTCTTCTTTATCTTTTTCTTCCCCTACTACAGAAGCAACTCCAAAAACCATAATGCGCACAATGGGTGTGAAGGGCTTGACCCTCTTTCACTTGAAGAGTCATTTACAGGTATTGAGATGATACATATTAAATTCATTTTCTTTTTATATTGCACTAATTAGCAACAGATATGTTAATGAGATCTGACATTGTTTTTCTCCTATCCATATCAGTGATTAGGTGTAGATAGTGCGATCACCATCTGTTTTATGCTCCTAAAATGAGCTTTTTTTTTTTTTTTTTTAGATTTGTACAAGGCTATAAGCCCAAATCAGGGATCTAGAATTCTCTATCATGAACTTAGTTTTGATGCCATCTTGTTCATTCAAGAAGAAATAGGATTCAGAGCAAAATTTTGTGGAAAAATAAGGTCCTGAAAATTTTTTGAATTAGTTGTGAATTTCAAATGTATATAGAATGCTGGGCTCTATTCAGCAAAAGATTTGATGATAAACAACGTTCAATATAAGATTTCCTGAGCTAGTGTAATAGGTGGGATATTCTATGTGTTATTTGGTTCTTGAAAGAATTAAAGAATTCAATGATTTAGTTCAATGGTCCGCAGCTTACAAAAGCAAACAACCCTTTATTAATGTCAATTCTAATGGAATCGTTATTCTCCCTTTCATGTATTATTATCTGACAAGTTATTTTTAAATTTGGCAGAAATACAGATTAGGCAAGCAGTCGGGCAAGGAGATGAGTGATCAGTCTAAAGATGGTATGTTTTGTCAAATCAATAGTTGAAATCAGTACTAAATAGGTACCAGAAAGCACCACGAACATACCTGTCGTGCTATGAAAGATGGATTCCATTAATTTAATCCAATGAAGCCTCAAAAAACCTCATTTCTCTACAATCTATCACTTTCAATAGTACAAAAGTTGAAGAAGAAAGGACACTGAATTTCATTAATTGTTGAAATACTAACGTAGAATAACAGTTAAAGGTAAGAAACATAACAAACAGTGAAATTTCCTTGATTGCATGGTCTAATTTCAGCTTCATACCATTTAGAGGCACAAGGCAACTCCAATTTGTCTCCGAGAGTTCCTGCTCAAGATATGAAAGAGTAAGATTTGAAGAATACTCTTCTATGTTGTTTATGTGCATACTAGTCCTATTTCTGTGGATGATTCATTGGCTATGCCAAGGTGAACATATCTATTGTGGGTACCATATTGCTCAGCTCTCATAGTGGTCCTGCGCTTAAATATATTGTTGGGTTACTAGTTGAATTCATGTTTTATACATGGCTAAGGGCATAACTATTGCCACCCAAGTTGGCATCTTACATTTTGCATACTGTCCTAAACTGGTTGAGTCTGTGTCATGGCATCAGCTTGTGTATAAATACAGCTTGGTCCAGTAATGGAATAGGATCCTTGCATGTTTTTAGATTTTACTTATGTGATCTTCTGATTAATTATTAAATATTTGACTCTAAATTTTACTTACTACAGGAGTCAAGAGGTGAAAGAGGCATTGAGAGCTCAAATGGAGGTGCAAAGGAGATTGCATGAACAAGTTGAGGTAAGTCACCCGCATGCATTTGGCTTTTTTTTGACAGTTTTTAATATCATTTAATGTTACATGCTGCCAGTACCCCATTAATGCTTTCTTGAACACACAGTAACAAGGTCAACCTGCCAAGTAAAGACTTTGAGTAACCGTAACTTGTTTTGTATGGCAAGAAATATTTTTCAGTTTTTCTTATTTAATCTGAAAACATAAAAGAACACTGATGATTTGGCATGGTAACAGACTAACAGCAATGGTGATACTGGTACTGACTTCAACTTTTATTAAACCTGTGGTAAATCTTTTTTTCCAGGTTCAGAAACATGTCCAAATCAGAATAGAAGCACACCAGAAGTACTTGGACACCCTTCTTGAAAAAGCATGCAAGGTAGCATCTGAGCAGATTGGATTCAACCCGACTGAACCTGAACTGCCCGACCTGACCGGACCTGCAACCGTCCAATATCCACCACCCGAGCCATTAAGCCCCTCCATTTACCATCAGCTGTCAGTTGGATCCATTAACCTACATAGTCCAACTGGCGGCACTGGCACAAAGGTCTCTTCTGGCATTGAAGGACAGTTCATTTATCAGAAACCCCCTGAATTAAAACGAAAAGCATGTTGAGGAGGTCAGGTGAAAGAATGGTATGCTTGGTATATTTGCACTTTGGTCCTCAATTGAATACTTGATTCCCCAAATTTAGCCCGAAACTTTTTCTCCTTGGTATATATGCAAAAAGGTTTGCGTAGCTTTCAACACCTTTGCATAAATTTCTTTTTCTTTTGAGTTCTATCTCCAGTGATGTGATTTATTATGGTCGTATCCAAGCTCTTGAAATGCCAGCAATTAAAACTTTTTTTACAAGGGTTCTTTTGCCGCATTCGCTAAATATCCCAATTTATCATTCTGGGGCAAGGAATCTGAGGAATGGAGCCTTGTTGAGCTCAACTGATGAAAGAGGGCTTCTGTGAAATTCATACCTTTTAAGTTGTTGCACAGTTGTATTCTGGCAAATGGTTAAGCAAGAGACCTGAAAGAAAGTTTTGGGCTAAAAATACTAAAGATTTTGGGGATTGAAGTGCAAATATGCTAATGTACCATGCAAAAGTACTACGTTACAAGAGGTATTGGCACGGCTCAAGAGAAAAAAAGGAGAGTTAGTGCACTGGAGCAAAACATTTTAAATGTGGCGTTGCCCTTTCTCTCCATTTCTATATTTAGCATGTAATATATAAAAGAGAAAAAGATTCTTCTAACCTTTGTTTACTCTTTAGTTAATAACTCTTTTCTTATTAAACTTGGGACCTTTTAAACGGTCAATATAACTACTTCACCCCTTATATACCCCAACATTTTTTGATGAATCATAAAATGTATAATCAGTTATCTCAGAATGCATATTTATCTGTTTTATGATAGTGCAGAAAGGATCCAAACAATTCGGCGGGAAAAAAAAATGTCTAAATCCAAATGTTTAAAAACTAGCAATAAGTAAATAATTAATCTTGTCTGAAAGTCTCTAATATTTTTTCCCTTTCATGAACTATTCAGTCAATGAAAGATCACAGATGGCCCTTACTTTTGACAACGGTTTCTCAAATCTAGTCAGAAAATTAAAGAAATAAAAATAAATCAAACATTTTACTTTAGATTGGTTGTATTCAATTTTATGCATTCGAGTATCGTTTGATATTCCATCAAAGAGTGGACTATGTTCAAAAAAGTTCTCTGAACGATGAGTTATTATGGTCCTAAATCTTAGACAAAATTATGTTGATTTCATTGTAATATTTTATGCAGTGTTGACTGTAGTCTACAACCGCGAGGCATGATGATTAATGATTAACGACGACCAAACGCCATTTAATTCAAAAACAAATCTTCTTCTCTGGTTAATTATTTCAACGTTATGACCACGCAAAGATACATTGATTAAATTTAAAAATAATACTGACCAAAAGAAGTGCGCTTGCTCAAGTATAAGATTTAAAAAAGAAAGATATGCCCCAAAGAAAGTAGTGTCATGCGAACCTTTTTTCTATGTAAGAAATCATCGTTAAATTTTACAGTTAAAAACTCTTCTTAAACCAATAAAAGCTATTTCACTAGCGCAGTGTACGCATGACCTTTTAACTCTCCTGACAATCTTACTCGGCGGCTGTACAGTTGGCATGACCTTTCAATTACTTTCATGTTCCCATATATTTGGCAACCTTATTGGGCAGCACAGTTGGCATTATATAACTATACATTATATAATTATATAACTATATAAATTTGCGGAAGCGTGAGTTGCACGTGCGAGCCATTTTTACTGTGGTTAGCACAGTAAATCAATCTTGTTCGTTGGTTTTGTTTGGATCATCACAGCCGTTCAATGGTGCTGCTAGCTCTTCCCTTTTTCCACTGAGAAGCCTCTTTTTTTTCTCTTTTTGTATATCGCCTCTTGCAGCCGTACGCTCCCCCCATCAGTTACAGTGTTCGTTGCACCTCTCTGTCGCTCCCTTTTGTGTGTTGTCGATCATCCGATGGTTTGGTGTGGTCGATACGACGTGTGTGCCCACGCCCGTTCTAGCCCGATGGTTTGGGTGCTCCCCTCATTGTGCTCCTCACCCTCCCTTTTTCCTCTCGCATTCCTTTGGTGTTGTGCTCCGGGGTTATTTCGGGATTTGGTACTGTGTTGTGGCTGTTGCTTACTTGCTTCTCCGACTTTTGCTCGCCTACTGAAAATCAAGCTCTTCACCTTCGTTTGCACAGATCGGAAGAACAAGTACGGATGTTCTTCCACTAAAAGGTACTAATTTTTCTTTTTCACAGCTGCCTCTCAATTTTTCTGAAAATCAAGCTCTTCTCTCTCTCTTTCTCTCTCAATAGGCACCCATTTGCATCGACCAACAATGAGTCATGAGATGGAGAGAGAGTTGGAGCTTATCTGTTCACTTTCAAAGAGTCACACTCTGTCGCCAAAGAGAGAGAGTTGGAGCTTATCTGGTCACTTTCAGAGGTTTAGCGCATATCTTTTCTCTTTTAAATTCACTTATATTTTCCATCTTTTTTTTTCTTTTCCTAGAAAGGATCTGATAATATTCGTGCATTTCGACTTAAATCTCCTATTTTGCTTCGTATTAGATCTGAATTGAGCTTCTTTCTTCTTTCAAACGCATGGAGATTGAGGGATTATAGAAGCGGATCTAGCTATCAGTAATGTTCTCATTCAAATTCTGTAATGAATGATCAGGTCATTATAATTTGTTTTGAATAATGAGTTACCATGCTGAAATGCAGGACCCAAAGGATATGATTGAAGGGGAAGGGGAAAGAGAAGAGGGAAGAAGAGCACTGTGTAGAGGTTGTAGCTGCATTAGAGGAGACTGAGCTCCAGATCCAGCGCATCCTTGACAAAATCAATTCCTTCACTCAACAGGTCCTTTCAATTTACATCTCTATGCTATAAAATTATAGTTTTACAATGGTGCTAACCAGAAATGGGATTACTGGTCAGTAATTATATCGGTCATGGGATGTATTGGTGGGAATGTACAATTGTTTTTTGTATAAATGGCATGACGGCAATATAGTTTCATGTCTCCATTTTTTAATTGTTCATTTTAAAATTCTAATCATATATAGAGCATTTTCTGTATGCTTGATTATTAATTAATCATACATGATAAATCCCCTTCTCCATTATTTTATAGGCATTTCCTTCATCATGAGAATAATTGAAAAATCCAGTTGTGTTCGCTTCTTCCTTGATTGTGCCAAATTGAGCTCACTTGAAGTGGCTTTTAAAGAATGGTTGGGATGCATCATATAATCAATGGTTACTTTCCCATAATCAAGTATGTCTGTGAACCTAAATATTTGAGTAACTGGTAAGACTTAAGAAATGTCTTACCATAAGAGATGTTTACTGTTATCTATGCTTTGTACCTCATGGTAAGACTAAAGATATGTATACTGGTATTAGTTGATATGTTCAAAAAATCAAGTGACCGTAGATCTGAAATTACCTATATGAGTAATGAGAGATGTCAACTGGTAAGCCTAATGAGATTATATAATGGTCAGACTAAAAAAATATTTACAGGTATAAATGCTTTGTTTTATAAATAAAATTTTATATTAAAGTTTAACGTAAAGAATTAATTTTGGAAATTATCTGATCATGGATGTTAATACTTTTTGTAATTACTCTTATAAGAGTTAAAAGAAGACTTAATTAGAGACCTGAAAATGTCGAATTGCCTGCTTAATCTAAGATGGAAGGTGTCCTGAATTTTGTTGGTTGGAATGAAGAACTCTCTACCTTGGTACAGTTCACTACAAATGCTTGATTGAATTAGGGGATCAGAATTTTCTATTGAGCGATAAAACTAAAATAAAGGATAGAAATGCTAAAAGATTGAGAGACTTTATCTGTGTATTACTAGAACTCACAGTAATCATAGTTTTTTTTTTATTAAATGCAGACAATGTGGGAGCATTTGAGGGGCTACAGAAAATGTTGATCACAAGATGCAGTTATTTTCTGTGGGTACATAGCAATTGGCAAGCTTGCTAAGATGCAGTAATTACTGCAGGTAATTCTACCTTTTATTTTTCCTTATTTTATTCCAAGCTAGGATAATATTTACATTTCAAACTTCAGAGAGGATGATTCTTTCTTTTGCAGAGAATCGAGTTCATAGAGGTGAGGTGGCAAGCACTGAATGCGTTTATCAAACTGGTTCTCACCCTATTCAGAAAAAAAAATTGAGGCCCTTTTTGCTAGAGGAAAGATGTACTCTTTGCATTTATAATTTTTATCTTTTGACTAATTAGATCACATTTATGAATAATAGAATAAGGTTGGCAGTTCAAATATTAAATTTAATGTTGGTAGTTCAAATAATAGAATAAAGTTTGAAAGATGAGGGTCAAATAGGTCAGTGAAGAGATTTTAATTATGATTTACCAACCTTGCCCATCAGTTCGAATTATGCTGCGATTGAGATTGAAAATATATATGAAACTAATAATATGTGTAATAGGTTCTGCCATGTTTGATATCTTTCTGTTTTAGGGACATTGAAATTGTTTGATTGACCAGTATAGGAGAACCAACAATATTGTGGCTCATCACTACACCATTTTTAACTTTGCCGATCACAGTTTGATTTAAAATAAGTAAATAACTGAATGTATCTGATGATTCTTACTATTGTTCATATTTGCATTCAGGTTCATGGCTTTGTCAGAGCTGTATTGGTGGAGGGAAACATGCTGGTATCAACTTTGTTTTCCGGTATGCTGAGCTTATCCACTTTCATGTCAGCATCAAGGAGCTAACACTGTTGTCTGTGGATTACTTCTTGCACAGGTCAGGATATCTCTTTTATGTTTTCTCATAATCAAGCTGTTTATCATTTGTATAGGATTTAATTCAGCAGATTAGTTGTGAGATATTTCAGTATACCTTGCGGATCTGTTTGTTTACTCTTCATCCCTTAGTTCTATCAGTTAACCGTCGATCTCTTTGTTTTTGGGTATGGTGAGGTATCCACTTTCATGCCATCATTGTGTTAGGAAATGCTATTATTTTAATTTTAGACTAATTACAACTAATTAATCCCATCAAAAACAAGCAAATCACAAGATCTAGTGCAAGGCATTCACACACAAGAGAGAAAGAGTGTAGGAGGATTATACCTCTCCTTAAATCGTATTAAGGAGGTTTTCCAAGGCGTGGGAGTCGGTGGCGTGCTCTCCACTCCTCCTATGTCGCCGGCCGGCCGCCTCGAGTCCACCAAGAGATTAACCAAGCTCTAGAAGATTCGTGCTAGCGATTCAAAGAGAGCAAAGCTAATCCAAAGGTTTTCCCTCTTCCAAAGCAATTAACTAGTTAATTATTTGAGGGAAAATCGTTCAACACATGAACTTTGAGAGGTGGAGATGAGAGGAAGGGATGAAGAAATTCTGAAATTTCTTCTCCCTTGGTGGGATTTCGGCTAGGAGAGAGAGAAGGGAAGGGAGCAATGTGACGGCTAGGGTTTTCTCCCAAGAGACACCCCTATTTATAGTGCTCCAAACCTAGGTCTCTCATCCAAAATAAAATGGACAGATCTGCCCCTTTCCTTGCCGAAATTAGGTGGAGGAATTATGGGCTCCAAAGCCCATTAATCCATCTCTCATGTTGCTCCTTTCATACACCTCAAATCGGGCCTTTAAATAACCATTTAATTTAGAAGCCCAATTAGTTCAATTAATTAAATGTGTTGCACATGATTAAATATTAACATATTAATATTTAATCTAGGATTAGCAAATGCACTAATTTATTTCTATATGATCAATTTGATTTAATTAATTATAACGGTTCATAACGGTATATAATTAATTAATCAACACATCATATTTTCGCAATACTCACTGCTGCGAATAAATAAATAATGCACTGTTTGGTTAAAACTCTATTTTGTGTGACCCTTTGAGGATTTATGCTATGTTAGCCATGGAATTAAATCACTTATTTAATTCCAATAATCATAAGCGGTATCTAGCAACACGTTATGATTCCTAATTCGCATAAATAATGTACTGCTACAATATGTCAATCCTGCATGAGAAATATTAGTATTTCCTTGTCTGATTCTTATGTCACATGATATCCTTGTATAATCCAAGATAGGAATGTGTCACTCTTGCAGATTATACATTTCTTGATATAGAGATGATTGTACAAGTTGCTAGCAAACAATCCATCTCCATCAAGGGGCCCAAACAAATATCATCGCTCACTAGGTAAACTAATGAGGGACATACGATTTTCTTGATGAACAACTTTTCCCCGCACAATTCAAGAGAACATAAATAAAGTCCGTATAGCAGCCTTTATCAGGAATCAGCGTTAGACGATATTTATTGAACCTATCCTCATGTGGAAAAGCTGAGCATCTCAAACTTAGAATCAACAACATATGAAATAAACAATGACACATATAACACAATCCATATGTTTATTTCATTTGGGTCAAGTCCTGTAATATGTTCTACAACATATACATATGCAATTAAGTTGGTAACTCCTTACCCATGATTTGTAGAACTTAATCATCGCTTAACTTGCATACTAATCTTATCTGATAATTAATGCTCCTTGTTAATTATCAAGATTATGGACATCTTTAGATTTATTATTGTCATTTATGAACAAATGAATAATAGAGATCTACAATTCAGATCCTCAACCTGAATGATCTATCAAAAAATAAATCAAGGAACAAATGATAAAATATCATCAATAACATAAACCACAGAAGTAGCCATAGTGATTGGCTTCTAGGACATAACTCCAACAATCTCCCACTTGGCCTAGAGTCAATCAACAATGACTTCTAGCAAGTGCGTAGTACTCAATGTAATATCCAAAATATACATGTCTCATACTAAAGCCTCAAAGTAAAAGATACAACTCAAAGCCACTCAGGCATACGCCTAATCCCCATGGATGCAACATGCAACTCATGTGCGGCTCGAGACAAAGGCTTTGTCAGAGGGTCCGCTGTGTTCGCGGCACCGTCCACCTTCTTGACCTTGATCCACCCGTCATTCACAAACTGACGGATAAGATGGAATCGTCGTAGAATGTGCTTGGTCTTTTGGTGAGACCTAGGCTCTTTGGACTGAGCTATGGCTCCCGTGTTGTCGCAGTAGAGATCCACTGGACCTGAGATGCTTGGAACCACCTCCAGCTCGGTCAAGAACTCCTTAATCCAAACGCCTTCTTTCGCTGCTTCACCAGCCGCTAAGTATTCCGCTTCGGTGACGGAATCGGCCGTAGTTTCTTGCTTGGAACTTTTCCAACTTACGGCACCACCATTGAGCAGGAATACATAGCCGGACTGTGACTTAGCATCATCTCGATCGGTTTGGAAACTAGCATCGGTGTAACCACTTACAACGAGCTCTTGGTCTCCACCGTAAACGAGGATGCTATCTTGTGTTCTCTTCAAATACTTGAGGATATTCTTGACTGCGATCCAGTGTGGCATACCAGGGTTAGCTTGGTATCGACTAGTCACACTAATCGGATGTGCCACATCGGGGCGAGTGCATAGCATGGCATACATGATTGATCCGACCACAGATGGATATTGAAACTTGTTCATGAATTTCCTATCTGCATCTTCCGTCGGACATTGAGTCTTGCTCAAGAATATGCCATGTGACATAGGCAAGTAACCCTTTTTGGAACTAGCCATTTTGTGTTTTTCCAACACCTTGCCAATGTATGCATCTTGGCTCAAGCCTAACATCTTCCTAGATCTATCTCTATAGATTTTGATTCCTAGGATGTAGGCGGCTTCGCCCAAGTCTTTCATTGAGAACACTTTCTTCAATGAATCCTTGACATCATTCAATTCGGGAATATCATTCCCGATCAAGAGTATATCATCAACATATAGAACAAGAAATACGACCACGCTCCCACTAATCCTCTTGTAAACACAAGGTTCCTTTTCGCTTTGAATGAAGTTCAACTTCTTGACCTCTTCATCAAAGCGCTTGTTCCAACTCCGCGATGCTTGCTTCAATCCATAAATGGACCTTTGAAGCTTGCAAACCTTGTTAGCATTCTTAGGATCCACAAAACACTCGGGTTGTGTCATGTACACATCCTCTTCCAAATTTCCATTTAGGAAGGCGGTTTTGACATCCATTTGCCATATCTCATAGTCATAAAATGCGGCAATTGCTAACAAGATCCGAATTGACTTGAACATGACGACGGGCGAGAAGGTTTCTTCATAGTCAATACCATGAATTTGCTTGTAACCTTTCGCAACAAGTCGTGCCTTGTAAATGGTCAAGTTGCCATCCATGTCGACCTTTCTTTTAAAGATCCACTTGTTCTCAACGGGTTTTACTCCGTTGGGAAGGTCAACCAAGGTCCAAACCTTGTTGTCATACATGGATTGCATTTCGGATTCCATGGCTTTGAGCCATTCCTTGGAGTCGGATTTCTTCATCATGTCATCAATGGTCAAAGGTTCGTCATTCGCAATGACGAGGGCATCGTGTAAACCCAAGTATCTTTCGGGTGGATGACTTTCCCTTGTAGACCTTCGTAGAATTGGTGCTTGAGGTTCTTGAGGTTCTTGAACTTGTTCCACAACGGTTTGTGGAGTTGGTTCTTGATCCTCGAAACTTTGAGTTTCTTGAACATAATCGACTCGCGATATGTTCGAGTCCTCATTTGAGGGAGCATTCTCTTGAACCTCTTCCACAACGGCTTGTGGAACGGGTTCGGCTACAACCTCATTTGGAACCTCATTGGGAATAACTACATTACCTACTTGAGGCATGTCTTGTGGTGGTTCTTGAATTTCTTCAATAACCACATTACTCCCACTACTTCTTCTTGCGAGAAATTCCTTCTCCAAGAACTCGGCATGACGAGCAACAACTATCTTGTTCTCGACACGGTTATAGAAGTAGTATCCCTTTGTTTCCTTAGGGTATCCTACGAAATGACACTTGTCCGATTTGGGTCCAAGCTTATCGCTCACTAGCTTTTTCACATAAGCTTCACAACCCCAAATCTTGAGAAACATCATGCTTGGTTTCTTACCAAACCAAATCTCATAAGGTGTTTTCTCAACGGACTTAGACGGAACACGGTTTAGTGTAAAAGCTGCGGTCTCTAATGCATAACCCCAAAACGATTTAGGCAAATCGGTTTGGCTCATCATCGATCGAACCATGTCTAGCAAAGTTCGATTCCTCCTTTCGGATACACCATTCCATTGTGGTGTTCCCGGCGGAGTGAGTTGTGGAACTATTCCACACTCCTTTAGATAATCACCAAACTCATGACTCAAGTACTCTCCTCCACGATCGGAACGTAAAACTTTGATCTTACGACCAAGTTGGTTTTCAACTTCATTCTTGAACTCTTTGAACTTGTCAAAGGATTCGGACTTGTGCCGCATCAAGTAGATATACCCGTATCTACTATGATCATCGGTGAAAGTGATGAAGTATGAATAACCACCACGTGCGCAAATGCTCATAGGTCCACATACATCGGTATGTATAAGGTCCAATAAGCCACTTGCCCTTGTCCCTTTATTGGGAAAAGGCGCTTTGGTCATCTTTCCCATCAAACAAGACTCGCATGTGTCAATTGGCTCGAAAGCGAATTGATCCAAGAGACCAACGGTTTGTAATCTCTTGATGCGCTTCTCATTGATGTGACCTAAGCGGCAATGCCACATCAAAGTTGCATTCTCTTGAGAAATCTTACGTTTCCTATTGTCATTCTCAACACTCAAAACAAGTTCATTACAATCAAGCATATAAAGACCATTCGATAAATGCGCAACACAATAACGAACTTCATCACGAAACAAAGTCAAACACTTGTTCTTTATTACAACATCAAAACCATCCAAGTCTAAACATGAGATAGAGATAATGTTTCGAGTGATACATGGAACTACATAAACATCCTTGAGTTCCAACACAAAACCAGAAGGCAAAGATAATTCCACGTTCCCAACGGCCATAGCGGATATGCACGTGCCGTTACCGACGCGGAGTTGAACTTCGCCTCTCTCGAGCCGCCTCCTACTCTTTAGTGCCTGCACATTTCGACAAATGTGAGCGCATGAACCAGTATCAAATATCCAGTCATTGCTTGAGGTAGCGAGAAGGGTTTCAATGACAAATATACCTGAAGTAGAAGGACGGACGGTTCCAGCCTTCTTATCAGCAAGGTACTTGGGGCAGTTCCTCTTCCAATGGCCCTTGTCACTACAATAGTAGCACACGGTATCGGAAGTGGCCGGGTTCTTCTTCTTCCTTGAACCCACGGGAGCTCCCTTGGACGAGCCTTGGGGCGTCACCGGGCCTTTGCCTCTCTTGTTTCTTCGGGCTTTCTTCTTGATCTTCCTTCCCTTGTCATTCACAGCAAGAACATCCTTAGACCCTTTCTCTTTCTTGAGACTCTCCTCGGTTTCCATGAGCATGTTTTGGAGATCCTCCAAACTTTTATCCATGCCATTCATACGGTAGTTCACAACGAACCCCGAGTAACTCTGAGGAAGAGAGTTGAGAATAAAGTCCTGGACAGCCTCCGGTGGAAAGGGCGTGTCAAGGCTTTCAAGCTGCCGAAACAACCCCGCCATCCTCATGACGTGTGGGCCAACTTCATGACCTTCCGCCAAACGAGTGTTGGCGACGGCCTTGATGAGTTTGCCCCTTTCGGTGCGAGCTTTGGTCTTAAATGTCCTTGAGAGACGAGAGATGATTTCAAACACTCCAAGACCACTATCAATGTACTCCTTTTGGAGCTCATTGTCCATGACTGCAACAATCAAGACCGACATCTCTATGTCGTCTCCATGATGCTTTTCATAGTTCTCATGGTCCTCTTTGGGAGCCTTCTCTTCAGGAAGAGGAGGTAAGGGAGTGGTCAAGAGGTACTCCTTCTTCTCAAACCTAAGGGCAAGCCTAAGGTTGCGGTGCCAATCCAAAAAATTGGCACCATTGAAGGCAAGTTTCTCTTTTTCAAGAAGAGAACGTAGCGTAAAAGACGAGGAAGACATCTACAACAATATCAAAATTTAAGGTCATTTAGTTTATGCTTTTGTTTTAACTTCCATAAAGTAAAACTTCCACTACATTAAATTAATGTCCCTAAATGTAATGGATTTCCAAGTCCCCTACTTTCGTTGAAATGATGATGGCGTCGGCACAACATCAAGCCAACTAATATAGGGTAGGTTCTCTTTAACCGATCATACAACTTTATGATCCTTGGTTCGCATCGCGAACTTCGTCCCAATGTCCAATCTGATTAGGATCCATTGAAAAGTAACTTCTCTCTATTTGCTCCTTGCAAATCCGATTTACACCCCGACTACAATGATGGAGTACGATGTCCGCGTCGGCGGAATGCATCAATAAACAATCAATTGTCTTGAAGGGGATAGAGAGAAGGAGGACGAATTAACTTAATCGAAATTTGGGACAAAACAATTTATGTGACTCTTGTTTGGTGGTCATGTAAGCATACACCCATACCTACCTATGACAATTCAAGGCATTCTCAAACAATCACATAATCATATGCATCTCAAACATTGCCGTGGGTTTGTATGGCTCCCGCTTGCATTAATCTTCGTCGCATCTCCATGTAACGAGACTAATCTAATCAAGCCCTCCCACTAATTACTAAGATCCTATCTAATAATTAAGGGAAATAAATACATGTGATAAATTCCTAAAACCCCGCCTAGGCCTTAGGGGCATGCAAGCCTCACAAGTTACATCAAAAATTAACCAATTAATGATCAAGGCACCTTAGGCCACTTTACAAGCAATCACATGCATTCACAATATATTACAACACACAAGGCATTGACATCTTGAGCCATATCAAACCCACATCCTCCTACAAAACAAAGTTAGCACATATACAATATACATGATACACTTGTCCTTAATTAATTTCATTAATTAGAATCTTTGTGCATACTTGTTGCTCAAGTTTTTCGAATGCAAAGAAGGCTCAACCTTAACAACTAATTGTTTAAGCCCTTTTAAATTAAATCCAACCATCAAAACAGAAAGGAGGGTATTTAAGGAGTCTTCTAATTAACCTTTCAACAAAATGATTAATTAGAAACTATTTTAACTAATTAAAATACGAAATTCGGGGCCCGAAAAAATTCAAAATAATTCGGTCTCCAAAAAATCCGAAATAAATCCAGAGAACTCCTTACAAAAGATGTGGTTACCTGTAAAAATCTCAAGGAGAGATCAATTACCATCAGGGAGAACCAAAAAAGACAAATCCTCAGATTGTGCGCGAAGCACCGTTAGAGAAAATTCTGTTATGGGTCTCAACCTTTTGATCTGTATGATCATCCCCTTGATATTTTTCCAGCAAACAATTTACATAGAAAAATACTACATACAATAGGCTATCATTCCATGAAAAGAAAATCCACAAGTTATATTCAAGATCAATGAGATAACAAGCATTTAAGCAAGGTATCCTGTTCTGGAACTGACCGTCGACCAAAAAGGTTTCACTCGGTTGAGGTATCAAATCTCAATGAAAATCTATGAAATTAATTTTCACAGATTCCAGACTTAAAGGAGAACATTTCCATTTAAACACTTTTCCATAAAAGTTTCTCAATAAGTACAGTTTTTCAAAACAATCAGTTTGTTTGAAAAAACAGATCTGACAACTTCATCACTTTTCATCCTTGAACGCCCACATAAGATCCGAAATATGCAACAAAATTTACACATCCAGAAAGAGCATCAAGTTTAGATTAATCCTATCTAAAAGATACAGGTACTTTGTATACAAACTTATTTGTTACCAACCACAACAACAGAACTGTGCAGCAGAATAACAGATCTGCGCACCGTTACCGTTTAAATCACTAAAAATTCATTTTACATCGAATTTCAATGATTCAATTGGGAAAACAACCACACCTCAAAAGGCTACAACCTCCAATAAGAAGGAAAAAATTTCAGAGAGCTTTACACCACGAAAAACAAGCAACAAGACAGAAAACAGCCATTCCAGGGCCAGCAAGCATGCACATCACTAATTAACTTAATTAATTACGAATTTCTCAACTAATTAAGTGTGAAAAACCTTAAGCACGACCATAGCTCTGATACCACTGTTAGGAAATGCTATTATTTTAATTTTAGACTAATTACAACTAATTAATCCCATCAAAAACAAGCAAATCACAAGATCTAGTGCAAGGCATTCACACACAAGAGAGAAAGAGTGTAGGAGGATTATACCTCTCCTTAAATCGTATTAAGGAGGTTTTCCAAGGCGTGGGAGTCGGTGGCGTGCTCTCCACTCCTCCTATGTCGCCGGCCGGCCGCCTCGAGTCCACCAAGAGATTAACCAAGCTCTAGAAGATTCGTGCTAGCGATTCAAAGAGAGCAAAGCTAATCCAAAGGTTTTCCCTCTTCCAAAGCAATTAACTAGTTAATTATTTGAGGGAAAATCGTTCAACACATGAACTTTGAGAGGTGGAGATGAGAGGAAGGGATGAAGAAATTCTGAAATTTCTTCTCCCTTGGTGGGATTTCGGCTAGGAGAGAGAGAAGGGAAGGGAGCAATGTGACGGCTAGGGTTTTCTCCCAAGAGACACCCCTATTTATAGTGCTCCAAACCTAGGTCTCTCATCCAAAATAAAATGGACAGATCTGCCCCTTTCCTTGCCGAAATTAGGTGGAGGAATTATGGGCTCCAAAGCCCATTAATCCATCTCTCATGTTGCTCCTTTCATACACCTCAAATCGGGCCTTTAAATAACCATTTAATTTAGAAGCCCAATTAGTTCAATTAATTAAATGTGTTGCACATGATTAAATATTAACATATTAATATTTAATCTAGGATTAGCAAATGCACTAATTTATTTCTATATGATCAATTTGATTTAATTAATTATAACGGTTCATAACGGTATATAATTAATTAATCAACACATCATATTTTCGCAATACTCACTGCTGCGAATAAATAAATAATGCACTGTTTGGTTAAAACTCTATTTTGTGTGACCCTTTGAGGATTTATGCTATGTTAGCCATGGAATTAAATCACTTATTTAATTCCAATAATCATAAGCGGTATCTAGCAACACGTTATGATTCCTAATTCGCATAAATAATGTACTGCTACAATATGTCAATCCTGCATGAGAAATATTAGTATTTCCTTGTCTGATTCTTATGTCACATGATATCCTTGTATAATCCAAGATAGGAATGTGTCACTCTTGCAGATTATACATTTCTTGATATAGAGATGATTGTACAAGTTGCTAGCAAACAATCCATCTCCATCAAGGGGCCCAAACAGATATCATCGCTCACTAGGTAAACTAATGAGGGACATACGATTTTCTTGATGAACAACTTTTCCCCGCACAATTCAAGAGAACATAAATAAAGTCCGTATAGCAGCCTTTATCAGGAATCAGCGTTAGACGATATTTATTGAACCTATCCTCATGTGGAAAAGCTGAGCATCTCAAACTTAGAATCAACAACATATGAAATAAACAATGACACATATAACACAATCCATATGTTTATTTCATTTGGGTCAAGTCCTGTAATATGTTCTACAACATATACATATGCAATTAAGTTGGTAACTCCTTACCCATGATTTGTAGAACTTAATCATCGCTTAACTTGCATACTAATCTTATCTGATAATTAATGCTCCTTGTTAATTATCAAGATTATGGACATCTTTAGATTTATTATTGTCATTTATGAACAAATGAATAATAGAGATCTACAATTCAGATCCTCAACCTGAATGATCTATCAAAAAATAAATCAAGGAACAAATGATAAAATATCATCAATAACATAAACCACAGAAGTAGCCATAGTGATTGGCTTCTAGGACATAACTCCAACACATTGAGGAGGTAACACTGTTGTCTCTAGATTGCTACTTGCACAGGTCAGAATATTTCTTTTATGATTTCTTATGAATTGCCTGTTTTTCGCCAGGATAGTTTTTTTTTCTGTTGTAGTATGTTGTCTTTGGTTCGGTTGTTTTTTATGTGATTTTATTTCTTTCGGATATGTCATGAGTTTATTTTGTATGCTCCAATCTGTACATCCTGCTGTGGTAGCACATTTTCATTGGCAGTCCACAGTGCATTGTTCTAGATGCGGGAAGCCAGTCAACAACTGTTTGTGGATTTTCATAGCTATCGTTCAGCTTTTTTGGGTTTTCCCTTCACTAGACTGTGTTTCTGTGGGTTATGTCGTTTTGTTCGATCTAGGAAGGTGGGGACAAGGTCAATGGTGGAGCATGCGGTAAATTAGGATTATTATTCCTGACAAATAGGTATTCCTACTAGCTGTATTCATTTTAAATTTTGAGAGCGAACCAAACCTTCAACGGGAAATTTATACGTGGGATGGAAAGCTTTTTGTCAGAACCAGAATTATCATCATATTAGTCCTTTTAGAGATTCATGAACCTAACTACAATGAAAAAAATTGATTGTCTTAAGTCATAGTTTCAAATAACACAGACAAGAAATAGTGGGCTCATAAATTAAACGATTAAATTAACAAGATGTTATTCTGAAAATACTTTAGTCACCTAGCATAGTTTGTATTTCAAGATTCATTTGCATTGTATCATACCTATTTATTACTTTTAAGCACAGATTTGAAAATTTAAATGATATGTCAGATTTGGTGTCATCCAGAAGGTAAATTTATTCTCTAGGCAGTTTGGGTTGCTAAATCCATGGCATAATAGTATTGATGGTTATTGATTTCTTACATACTCATCTTATGAATAGCATTCTATCACCGTTACTTATTTCATAGCTATCTAATTCTGAACCTGTCAGGGTGCCCCTCATGTACAAAGTTTGAGGTTCAGATGTTCAATCATTACAATTACATCTCCTGCAGCGACATTCCATTTTTTTTTTTTTGGTGTACCAGTCTGATTGTTTTTCTGGCGCTCAGAAGATGTTACTCTTGACAGTAGTGCAAGCAACAATTCTTCCACCTTCATCGACCCAGGTTCATTGCTACATGGAGCCTCTTTTCCACAAATTAGTAAACCATTTCAATTTATTGTAATGGTGATCATAAATATTACATGTCTGTTTGCAAAAATATCCATAATGTATCGGCACTCATTAACAAACTGTTTCATAATATTTTCAGATAGAAATGAATCGCGCAACGCGCGAGATTAGAGCTAGTGATCTTTCAATTGCTCTCCTATTCCTATATATTGGCCTCTGATTTCTGAGATGATACAGAGCAATTAAAAATAAATACTTCATATAACACCTTTCTCTGTCGATAAGATAGTCGAATTTTCTCCATCAAAATCCACTCTTCCAAGCATGCACCTACTTATCAAAATATTATAATATTTTCTTAGAGATGGCCGTCGGAGTTTATATTGCTATTTGGTGTCTTCTTGTGAGTATATACTATATTATTATGTTCGTAAATTCCTCCTTACATTTGTATGAAAATAAGCTGGTCATTAATTGCCTTGTGAGTTTTATTACCATTTTCTGAAAAAATAGTAACAAATTGCATGGGGCCATTAAAAAAAAAATGAAATGGAGTAAAAGGCCAGACAGACTCGAGAGTTCAAACAAATTCAAAAAACTCGGTACTCATCAAATCAATTTTACACCACCCTAACTGCCCTCTTTCATTTTCTCACGATGTATTATTTTCTTTCTTTCTTTACCTTTATTTACTGTTGTATTTATGAAATGAATAGCAACTAATTTACTTTTTTTTTTCTTTTTTTTTTTGCTTATTCAAGTTGGTTTTTCTTTTTTCTTGCGTCTATTTTTTGCCATCTTATTATGAAACTTAAATCTTGTTTGGACTATGATCGTTTCATATAATAAGTAAATAAACTTTGTTTAATCTGTCCTTAATTAACCCATGTAAGGTAGTCGCTGCTTAAAAGTTCGAATGAATTCTAGCTAATTGCTTTTTTAATAGACAATCTATTATAGTTGACTATACCTAATTTGTCGATCTGTTTATGGTGGGCCTATAAAAAAGGACAATACTGTAGTTTGTCATTCATTGTTTTTTACAATTTGTAGCACACACACGATGTGTGTATGCAAGATCTCATTTAAATGAAATGTAAATTCATTCAACATTTGTTTTTCTTACAAGATAATCGCTACTGTGGAATCAAATCATGTTGTTTCGCTTGCTAAGGTTTATTGGTACGCCCACCTTCCTAATACCTTGATACCCTGTGCCATCTGTCTCGTTCTTGATCCAGGTCTCTTTCTCTCTCAATAAAGCAACAATTGGGTCAATATATTACCAGTACTAGATTCATGTTATTCAAATTTGCCACAAGAAAAAAAAAATTAAGCATGAGAAATGATATACCACAAGTGTGCCTAATTATTGTTGCATTTTAACAATCACACTATAGTAGATTCAAACAATTCAAACTTGCCATAATTATCCAAAATCAGTACGTATTAAGGGCATGACAAGACATATATGTTGACCCAATGCGCACTAATTTTGTCATGCCCTTAATATGCACTGATTTTGGATAATTATGGTAAGTTTGAATTGTTTGAATCTACTATAATGTGATTGTTAAAATACTAATAGTTAGGCATGCTTGTGGTATATCGTTTGTTATGCTTAATTTTTTTTGTGGCAAATTTGAATTGTATGAATCTAGTACGAGTAATATGTCGACTCAATTGTTGTTGTTATATATATATATATATATATATATATAGAGAGAGAGAGAGAGAGAGAGAGAGAGAGACTTGGATCAAGAACGAGGCAGATGGCACAGGATATCGAGGTATTAGGAAGGTGGGCGTTCCAATAAACCTTAGCATGCGAAACAACATGGTTTGCTTCCACAGTACCGATTATCTTGTAAGAAAAACAAATGTTGAATGTATTTGCATTTTATTCATATGAGATCTTGCATACACACACCGTGTGCTAATAATTGTAAAAAATAATAAATGACAAACTACAGTATTATCCTCTTTCTATAGGCCACCACAAACATATCGGCAAAGTTATAGTCAACTGTAATAGTTGTTTATTAAAAAAGCAATTAGCTAGAATTCATTCAAACTTTTTTAAGTAACGACTACTTACATGGGTTAAAAGCAGATTAAACAAAGTTTATTTACTTATTATATGAAACGGTCATACTCCAGGTTTAAGTTTTGTAATAAGATGGCAAAAAGGATACGCAAGAAAAAAGAAAAATCAAATAAATAAGCAAAAAAAAAAAAAATAGTTGCTATTCATTCCATAAATACAAAAGTAAATAAAAAAAAGAAAATAATACATCGTGAGAAAATGAAAGAGAGCAGTTAGGGTGGTGTAAGATTGATTTGATTAGTACTGAGTTTGTTGGATTTGTTTGAACCCTCGAGTGTGTCTGGCCTTTTACTCCATTTCATTTTTTTTAATGGCCCCATGCAATTTGTTACCAGTTTCTCAGAAAATGGTAATATAAACTCATAAGTCAACTAATGACCAGCTTATTCTAATACAAATATAGGAGGAATTTACGAACATAATATAGTATATACTCACACAAGTTGTGTAGACACCAAATAGCAATATAAACTTCGATGGCCATCTCTAAGAAAATATTATAATATTTTGATAAGTGGGTGCATGCTTGGAAGAGTGGATTTTGATGGAGAAAATTCGATTATCTTATCGATGGAGAAAGGTGTTATATTATACCCTTTTAATAGGGATACTTTATATGTTATTTGATTCTTGAAAGAATAAAGAATTCGATGATTTCGATGATTTATTTCAATGGTCTGCAAGTTACAAAAGCAAACAAGCCTTTATTAACGTCAATTCTAATGGAATTGTTATTATCCATTTCTTCTTGTATTATTATCTGACAAGCTATTTTTAAATTTGGCAGAAATACAAATTAGGCAAGTAGTCGGGCAAGGATATGACTGATCACTCCAAAGATGGTATGTTTTGTCAAATCAATAGTTGAAATTAGTACTAAATAGGTACCAGAAAGCACCACGAACATACCTGTCGTGCTATGAAAGATTGTTTCCATTAATTTAATCCAATGAAGCCTAAAAAAAACCTAATTTCTCTGCAATCTATCACTTTCAATAATAGAAAAGTTGGAGAAAAAAGGATGTTGAATTTCATTAATTGTTGAAATACTTATGTAGAATAATAGTTAAAGGTGAGAAGCATAATAAATAGTGAAATTTCCTTGTTTGCATGGTCTTATTTCAGCTTCATACCATTTAGAGGCACAGGGTAACTCCAATTTGTCTCCGATAGTTCCTGCTCAAGATATGAAAGAGTAAGATTTGAAGAATACTTTTCAATGTCGTTGTTTATGTGCATACTAGTCCTATTTCTGTGGATGATTCATTTGCCATGCCAAGGTGAACATATCTATTGTGGGTACCTATTGCTCAGCTCTGATAGTGGTACTGTGCCTAAATATATTGTTGGGTTACTAGTTGAATTCATGTTTTATGCATTGCCGAGGGCATAACTGCGCATGCACTGTACCAGTGGATTATATAGGAGGCAACACTTTTCAGGAGATTTTGTTAATCTTAGCCATTTTGTACTTCGTTAGTTTTTTCTTTATTGTTAATCTAGGTAGTCTCTATCTAGGATATCTAAAAAAAACTGTTGAAATATATGAGGTCTACATGTGTGTGTTTGGACCGAACGGTATAACGTGAAGTTAGTGTGAAGAAGGCGGATCAACACAAGCTCTGTTCGAACCGAACAAGGATGGATTCGGACCGAACAGAGAAGACAATATCACTGCAGAGATGTAATTCGGACCGAATTGGTATCAATTCGGACCGAATTGAGAAGTCAGAGAATGAGGTGCCATCCAATTCGGACCGAATTGGGTCTAATTCGGACCGAATTCCTGAGCCGACCTAGCATATTTGGCAGGAACAATTGCAATATTGTGTCAAATCTTTCCATAGAAGATGGATTAGAATTATGGGATGTTTTCCTAATGAAGAGGATCTGATTGGTGTCAGAAGAGAAGGAAATTATGGAGAATAAAGACGAGATTGTGTGAATTAATTTTATTACCAAAAAGGCTAGTTGCCTTATGTAATTTTATGTCTATTTATTCTTCCCTTCTCCCTCAAACAATGTATCTCAGAAAATTACAGAAAATAAATAAAAAGAGTGTGCGTGTGTGTGGAGGACGTAGGCACCAAGTTGGTGCTGAACATCGTTAAATCTCGTGTTCTCCTTGTATTTTAATTGTTATTGTTTATTCTGAGATCCTCGTGCTGAGCAACCCTAAGGGGCACGGTTCTTGTGCAGTTGCACTTGGATCGTGCCTTCTCGAACTTGATGAGGAATTATTTCCGCTGCGACGACCGACGATATTTTAACAAAAACTATTGCCACCCCAAGTTGGCATCTTACATTTTTCATACTGTCCTTGAACTGATTGAGTCTGTGTCATGGCGCCAGCTTGTGTATAATTGCAGCTTGTTCCAGTAATGGCATAGGATCCTTGCATGTTTTAAGATTTTACTTATGTGATCTTCTGATTAATTATTAAATATTGACTCTAATTTTACTTACTAAAGGAGTCAAGAGGTGAAGGAGGCATTGAGAGCTCAAATGGAGGTGCAAAGGAGATTACATGAACAACTTGAGGTAAGTAACCAGCATGCATTTGGCTTTCTTAACAGTTTTTAATACAATTTAATGTTACATGCTGCCAAAAACCCAGTTTTTCTTATTTAATCTGAAAACATAAAAGAACACTGATGATTTGGCATGGTAACAGACTAGCAGCAATGGTGATACTGGTACTGACTTCAACTTTTGTTAAACCTATGGTAAATCTTTGTTTCCAGGTTCAGAAACATGTCCAAATCATAATAGAAGCACACCAGAAGCACTTGGATACGCTTCTTGAAAAAGCATGCAAGGTAGCATCTGAGCAGATTGGATTCAACCCGACTGAACCTGAACTTCCCGACCTGACCGAACCTGCAACCGTGCAATACTGCAATATCCACCACCCGAGCCATTAAGCCCATCCATTTACCATCAGCTGTCAGTTGGATCCATTAACCTACTTAGTCCAACTGGCGGCACTGGCACAAAGGTCTCTTTTGGCATTGAAGGACAGTTCAATTATCAGAAACCCCCTGAATTAAAACGAAAAGCATGTGTTGAGGAGGTCAGGTGAAAGAATGGTATGCTTGGTATATTTGCACTTTGGTCCTTAACTGAATATTCGATTCCCCAAATTTGGCCCGAAACTTTTACTCCTTGGTATACATGCAAAAAGGTTTGCGTAGCTTTCAACACCTTTGCATAAATTTCTTTTTCTTTTGCGTTCTATCTCCAGTGATGTGATTTATTATGGTCGGATCCAAGCTCTTTAAATGCCAGCAATTAATACTTTTTTCATAAGGGTTCTTTTGCCGCATGCACTAAATTATCCCAATTTATCATTATGGGGCAAGGAATCTGAGGAATGGAGCCTTGTTGAGCTCAAGTGATGAAAGATGGCTTCCGTGAAATTCTCATCTTTTAAGTTGTCCCGCAGTTGTATTCTGGCAAATGGTTAAGCAAGAGGCCTGAAAAGAAAGTTTTGGGCTAAAAATACTAAAGATGTTGGGGATTGAAGTGCAAATATGCTAATGTACCGTGCAAAAGTACTACGTTACAAGAGGTATTGGGCTATTGGCACGGCTCAAGAGGAAAAAAAAAAAAGGAGAGTTAACCTTTGTTTACTTTGGTTAGTTAATAATTGTTTCTTATTAAACTTGGGAACCTTTTAATCGGTCAATAATAACTACTTCACCCTTTATTACCCCAACATTTTTTTATGAATAAAAAAATGTATAATCAGTTATCGCAGAATGCATATTTGTCTATTTTATGACAGTGCAACAATTGACGCTTATCATGTGTTTTAACATAGCTGTCAACAATTTGAAACCAAAATAAGAACAATTTAGATTATGATGGTCTTAATCCAAATCCAAAAATTTAATAACTAGCAATAAGTAAATAATTAATCTGGTCTGAAAGTCTCTAATTTTTTTCCCCTTTCATTAACTATTCAATTAATGAAAGATATGGATGCTGATGAGATATTTTCGCTCTTAAATTTATACCCAATTATACCTAAAATGTTGCAAGCGTACAACAATCGTCTAAGTATTATCGGGGTCGAACCACAGGGACGGATTATTCAATTAATTAAGTTAATTAAACTTTGATTAACTAGATTGGAGATACAAAAGAATAATATTTGTAACAGATTGAAAGTAAAAGTTTGCAGATAAGTAAATGTCCTAAATTAACAGTTCAATGAGTTAAAAAGCTTAAAACACTAATTAAAGATTAGGGGTTTACTAGTAGCTAATATTTTTCAGTTTACTCCAGAATCAGCGGACCGCTGAGTTGTTACTAGTAGCTAATATTTTTCAGTTTACTCCAGAATCAGCGGCCCGCAGATCAACTCAGCGGTCCGCTGAAACTCAGGTCGCTGACCCCTAAGTGGGTCGCTGAAGTCTGGGATCATAGACAACCCGCAGAAACCACCAGCGACCCGCTAGGTTTGGCGCAGACTCAACTTTTTGGTTATTTTAATTGTTGCTTTGTGTAGGGAACTAATCTTAACTAAGGCTTCTCAATCCCACTTCCGTTTAAGACCAGGTTTCCTATAGTTAACCTTATTTCCCTCGAATACAACCTAGATTTCAACTTCCGTTTCTTGGTCTAAGTTATACAAGTTTATGCTTTACGACCTACGACTCTCTATACTTCCGTAATCGGGAAGGGCTTCAACTTCTGTTTCTTGACCCTAGCATAACCTTCCGGCACCAACTCTCGTGTTAACCATACTTTAACCTATAATACTTGAAAACGTTTGGATTTAACCACCTAACAATCAAAAGACGTCTCTCTTAACGGGTGCAAGCAATTCAATCCAAGCAAATCAGTTAAAGTAATCTAAGCAATTCAATCAAAGTATAAAACACAACATGCAAACAAAGAAAATAATCTAAAGCATATTATCAATCATAAACTAAAAATGTTCACTACTATGGCCCCTAATATACGACTACTCGCAAGTATTCATAGCAAAACAATCAAAGGTATCTAAATAATAAGAAAACATAGAGAAAAAAACAAGATTACAACAATAGAAACCCAGATTTCTCTCTTTCTGCCTTCTATGCCACTCTTTCAGCGGGTTGCTGATGCTCCTGGCGGCCCGCTGAAAGCTTCGGCTGTGCTCTCCAAAGGCTGAATCAGCTCTAAACTCACGAACTTGGCTTTCCTGTCGACTCTTGGTGTTTATATAATCGTGAGAAACTCCAGAAATATCGAAAACGTGTGAGTTGAGGCGCCGGAAATAGGTAAGGCGGCGTAGAGGTGGATGCAGAACTTGACAATGCTATTTTCGGATGTCGGTTCCTTCTTCAGCGGCCCGCTCTCGAGTCCTGCGTGTCGCTGAAAATCTTCTATGCTGTCAAGTCTCACCTGCTACTCGCTGCATTCTTCTGTGGGTCGCCGAAACCTTCGGTGGGCCGCCAATCATGATCAGATATTGATTTTTCTCGCTTCCAAAGTGACAAAATCAAACAGATCCTGTACAAAATAAAAGTAGCCATAGCAGTACCTTGCTTCTAACCTAAATTAACAATTAAAACGTTAGAAATGCACACAATCAATGAAATTAAGTTCTAATATAAGCGGTATTTATATGCATAATTTCCGCTTATCAGATGCCCCTGGCTTTAGCCAACGGTTTCTCAAATCAAGTCAGAAAATGTAAAAACTAATAAAAAAAAAAGAAAATCAAACATGTTGCTTTAGATTGGTTGTAGTAAATTTTATGCATTCGAGTATCATTTGATATTCCATCAAAGAGTGGACTGTTCAAAAAAGTTATCTGAACGATAAGTTATTATGGGCCTAATTCTTAGACAAAATTATATTGATTTCGATGTAACAATTAATGCTGTGTTGAATATTAGCTGGATTTGAAGTCTACAACCGCAGGGCATAATGATTAACAACGACCAAACGCCATTTAATTCAAAAACAAATCTTCTGGTTAATTATTCAACGTTATGACCACGCAAAGGTACATTAAATTAAAAAATAATACTGACCAAAAGAAGTGCGCTTGTTCAACTATAAGATTTAAAAAGATATGCCCCAAATAGAGTAGTGTCATGCAAATCTCTTTTCTATGTAAGAAATCATCGTTAAATTTTACAGTTAAAAATTGTTCGTAAACCAATGAAAGCTAGTTCACTATCAGACGAAATTGTAGTTTCCGTCTTCTAGGAAAGCGTCATAATCGCACGAATCGAATATACCCAGATGATGCCGCTAGAAATACCTTTAATTAGCCACTATTATATTCGTATCCGAAAAATAAAAAAAATCAACCAATCGATGGGATATTGTTGTATGAGTCCGTTCGAGTTGTTTCATTCTCAAAGATAAATACTTTTTTCGACATTAATTGTTGTGAAGAAATTAAAAAAAATCTAGGGACATGGAAAATATTATCGGGAAATTTTTTTTCCAAGCAACCTTTTTGTTTTCCACTTGAATGGTGTTTTTTTTTAAGAATTAATGAAAAATTATATGCAAATAATATAGAAAAGCCGTATGCGGAACAGTGAGTGAAATTTTTTCTCAAATGACTTAAAAGTAGTCTGTTAAACGTTGTTCCAAAAATATTATCTATACATGAAATATTCTTTTTTTTTTTTTTAGATACGCTTCACAGTGGCTGTCAAGGGAAAAAAAGGAAAAATAAAAATAAAGGCCGTTGGATCCTCATATATTCATTTTAATAGAAGTTTTTATGTTACTTCCATACGAAATACAAGAAGTTCGACCGTGGCAGTATGCTTACTAGGCCCGTCGACGGTATATCGTTTACCGTTTACCATGCACGCAGGGGCGGAGCCATAATTTTATTATAGGAGGGGCTATGTAGTAAATAGTACTTCTTGTGACGATGTATCTTTACTTGTCCAAGGGCTTAATTGAAAAAAAAAGATGAAATTTTACTGTCGTTACAGCTTTTGTTAAAAACATAATACAAAAATAAAGCTCGCTAGTTAATAGTTATAAAACAATAGCATACGTGCACAGTCATATAAATTTTAGAGGGTATTATTGTAATACTTGAGAACATGTAGGGTATTTAATATTTGATTTAAGAGAAGCACAAGCAGCCAATAATGAACGGGTGAAAAGTGAAAATGAGATATTGTGTTCCGTATACAATCTTCAAAAACTATATGAATATACGTACTTTAGAATAGCGAAAGGACACACGATGTTACACAAAAATTAACCAGTAATACAATTAATTTGCGTCAAGATTAGGGGAACAAGACATACATATACCTTCAATCGAACCAAATTATCTAATATCACTTTTTAAAATACCCAAATGTTGGGGGGGGGGGGGCAAGCCCCCCTTCGCCCCCTACTGCCTCCGCCCCTGCATGCACGTTCCATTCTAACGGAACGTATAGCGAAATGGTTTCACATTTCGTCACATGTAACGGAATGGATTACCGAATACAATCAGGTAACGTTGGAAAGAGCGGAACGTGAAACAGAATGGTATGTTCCATCCGCATTTCAATTCGTTTCGTCCAGAATCCTATAGATCTAGAATAAGTTATAATAGAGGTTGAGAAAAATAAAGAGACAAATATGCAGCCTTTTCCCAGTCCTCCCTTCTTCCTTCTTCTCGCGCCGACTTGAAAGCTTTTTTCCATTAAAAAAACTGATGAAACCTTTTCTCCAACTCCAAACTCTTCACGCGTCTCTCTCATTTCTTGCTCTACCAGCCACCTCTCAAGCTCAGAAATTTTTCCATGGTCATGTAATTGTTGACTAAACTGCTCCTCTTCTTCCCTGAACTACAGCGAGTCAAACTGCTCGTCTTCTTCCCAAACTCCGATCAACGTTATGTAAACGTTATCAACATTTATGAGAACGAAACGACAACGACTCAAAATATTAAAGTCGTCCATTAAACAAAATGTTTAACGGAAAAGAATTTTCAAATCGTTTACTAAACGAAACGAATAACGAATGTGTATAATTTCGTTGCCGTTGTAAACGTTAAACAGGTCATTGCTCACCTAGTGAGCTGACCTCCGAGTTTGGTAATGGCCAGTTGTTACTAAGAAATTTGAAGTGCATTAATCATTTCTTAAAAGAAAAAGTTCTCAAAGGCAAAGCTAAAAAGGCCATTGGATCCTCAGATACTCAACTTATGAAAAAGTGCCACGTGGAGAGTAAATACTTGCAGTACAGAAAAGACAGGGCCTCAATCCCTCACCTCCGTGGACAGCAACAGCAAGCGTTCAAGCGGTCTGCGTCTGGTCAGAACATGACCGTTAAATTGGGGTCGGGCAGCATCGGACCTGACCGTGGGCAACGGTCAGATTCCACCTTTCAGCCCAATTACTCAATCGTCTTCAGTAGACTCGGTCTATATTAGCCTATACACCAAGAAAGTAAACAATTTGTACAGTCAAATGCATCAATTTACTGCACGTTTCACTTTACGTAGGCGCGTGGCAGGCAGCCGTAGAAGAGGATTCGTTTCCACAGAAAAAAGCGAGAATATAAAAAGAAAAAGAAAGAGGATTCGTGAAGAGAGAGAGAGAGACGAAAGGGACGAGTTTTGACTCTGGCCAAGCGAGAGAGAGATGCAATCTCAGCCCTCCGATTGGTACTAGATCAACGGCTGAAACCAAACCATTCCAAAATGTTGCTATCAAATCAAAATAAATGAGTGAGAACGAAGAGCAAGGTGCGAAATTGGGGGAACTCCGTAACAACAACTACTGTCGTCTCCAGTTCGTTTTCCCAACGGATCCTGTTGTTTGCGCGAGTATCGCCTCCTCTCTCGACTTCTCTTCTCTTTGTCCGAGCTGAGAGCCATCTCAATTCCTCTTTGCGTGGTAAGAGCCTCAGTCTCTAGTCTTCTCCCTTGTTCTCTCCACCTACCAATATGGTTTTTTTTTTTTTTTAAGTTGATGTGGTCTAGATTTCTTGTGGAATTCCACTGTGGTGCGCCAGATCGCCGGAGGTTTGTTCTCCTTAGTCCAGGGAATGGTCGTGTGCTGGTCCTTGGGCCGTGCGGTGATCTGTCGTGGCCTCTTATTGGAATAGAAACCCAAATTTTGATTGCAATTTTCGTGTTCCTTGTTTTGATTGTTTGTTAGTAAGATTGAGTTGACCTGCTACAGTTGTTGCTCTGCCAGTTAATTAATTTGACATCAATTTCATGAAATTTGCTGAAATTTTATGAATTTGATGAAAAGTAGAATGCTTTGTTCTGAGGTACCTGTGAATTGCGGCTTGAGTTCTGTAAACACTTGTGGTTTGTTGAGCTCAAATTAAGTTTCAGTGGTCGCTATTGTGCAGTGAATCACTGCAGGGCCCAGCTCATATAGTTAAGCAGAAAAGAGGAAATTCAATTGATAAAATTCAGCACTGAATTTACCTCCTTTAGCTCAAAATAGCATCAATTGTTGAGTTGCACTCATTGCAGTAGTTATCTCCTAAGGATATTTTACTCTTTTATTGGTAGCAGCTTGATTTCATGGTTTGAAACTACATACCTCAGCTACCTTTTCAAAAAGGAAAGAAACAAAAGGTCAACTTTTTGCCATCAAAACAGCTCCTTGCAAAAATCCTTTACACACTTTGCTTTGGAGAAACAGGTTTATCAATTGACTATGTATGGAATTTGACCTTCGGGAAAAAGTGAAACTAGTGAGATATTGTACTTCTATTTGGCATGCTTTGAACTACTTTTCTCATTTGTAATTGATTTTGTCAAAAGCCTCCACTTACCAGTGCTGGTGTTTACCTTCCAGGTCTTGGTCCAAACCACTCAAGCTAAATTGAGCTTGCTTTGTTGTATATTTGTAAACTTCAGCCTAATTTACTGCTTAACTTAGCTAATAATTTAGGTACCAAATACATTATCATGTACTGTGCTGTGCTGCTAGTTGTATGTATTAGCTGATAATTCAGTTACAGCAATTGGTTTTAGATAAAAAATAGTCTACTTTTTGGGTGATGGCATGAAGCCTGGTTTCATTTTGATGCAGACATTTTGCAACCAGCTCTATCAAACTCATGCTTAAATTTCCTTTGCTTTTTGTTTCTTCTTATAATCTCTTGTTACTTTACCACATTTAATCAATTATCATTTGTTTATTAGATGAGGAGAGATGTATCAGCCAAATCAAAACCTGCTTTCTAGTATTGGTTTTGAACAACAACTTGATATCATACCCGGCAACAATATGGGACCCAACAATGCCATGAGCGACAATAATAGTAGCATGAACAACAATAATAGCGCCACCAACAATAGTAACCCTAACTTGGCAGCACGACAGCGTCTGAGATGGACCAATGAATTGCATGAGCGGTTTGTTGATGCCGTGACTCAGCTTGGTGGTCCTGATCGTATGTTCTTGATTTTTTAATTCTAGTTTTCCTGCATGTGTCTCAAAATGTTAACTCTGTGGATAATTTTGTGAAAATTTTTACTCATTATAGCCTTTTTTGAAACTGCTTTGAGATTTGAGAACCAAAATGGAAAGAACACAAGATACTCTTTTTCATTTTCCAGAGATGCCATTTAATGTCTCAAACATGTATCTGGAAGCTTTGGTTCTATCATATTATTATCATATTTAAATTTGGTTACTGGCATTCTATTATTTGAAAACACCAAGTAATGAGAACTAAAAATTATAGTTTCTTAAGGTGAACTTAATTTTTGTAAGATGATGAGATGTTCATTTTTTTTTTTATCAATGGTGACAGGTGCTACTCCTAAGGGAGTTTTGAGAATTATGGGTGTACCAGGTTTAACCATATACCATGTGAAAAGCCACTTACAGGTAACTCAGACATCCATATGCTGTAATTTCTGGTTGTTAAGTTTGGTTATATATTTCCTAATATTTGCTGACAAGTTATATTCCTTTTTGTTTGTTCAGAAGTACAGGCTTGCAAAATACATTCCGGAGGCATCAGCTGACGGTAAGTACCATATATGAAATTTTTATTTCCAGCATCTGGTACTTTCTAGGCAGTCTGGTAGCCATTCAGTACTGGTATGTACCAGTTATTTAATCGTCTTTTTTTCTGGCCTTATTTTTTGATAGTTTATTTTTTCTGTTGAAATTTGGGCATCATTACTTGAGAAAAAAGAACTGAGAAAGCAGTATAAGGTTTATATGGTAAAGGCAGGTCAAATTTATAGATTCCTGGCCCATTTCTTATGTTGCACCAAATATGCATCATTTGATGAATCAGAAACTATTTTCTTGAATTATTTATTTGTTTACATGAACATCAGGTGCTAAAGTTGAAAAGAAAGATCCAGGGGATCTCCTCACAGGACTGGAGAGTTCTTCGTAAGTACAAATGGAATTTTGGGAATGTTTGCTCATTACGAGTTTCACACATTTTTTTGTTTTGTTTTCTAATGTAAGGGGGTTATTTTATTTACTTATTTTCTTTGTGTTCTGTAGAGGAATGCAGATTAGCGAGGCACTAAAACTGCAAATGGAGGTTCAAAAACGGCTACATGAACAACTGGAGGTAATTGCATACTTTATATTTTCAGATGGACACTGTATTTTTTTATATGAAAGTAACTTCGGTTGTTTGTATCTATTGGAGAAGAGAGAAAAATGGAAAGCAAAAAAAAAAAAGGATCAATGGAAAGAAGAACTTTGCTTTGAAGAAACGTATTGCTTTAGTTATACTGTAGAATGAAGATGTTTAAATTAAAGATAAAATGAAATTTTAACCCCAAAATATTAGAATATATATATTTTTTTCTTTTCAATTCTGCCTCCTTTCCTCTTCACACATCTCTAATAACAAGCAAAGCCAATTGGAAGGCCATATACAAGCAGCACCGGAAATTGTTCCAAAGTCTTCAAAAATTTTCTTCCATTTGTGATTATAAGCTGCACAACAGTTGCATAAATAAAAGTAAACCATGTAACTGTTCTATTTTCTTCCCTCATCAAGTTTTGACTTACATCCTCCAATATTATGGTCTCATATATACACTAAATTGCAGATGGCAAACGTAGATGATCTCTTCAATATATTTTTGTTATTTGGAAGTACCAAATTTGTAAACAGTTCTAAATCTTGACGTTATATTTTCCAAAACTGTATTGTTCAAAATGCCAGTAGTCTTTATAGATTTCTGGTGTATTTAAAATTTGTATACCATCAGATTCATACATAACTGTTGAAATTGTCAACTTAAAATGTCAATGGTCCTTTGCTCTAAAGTCAAATTTTAAGAATTAGGTCACAAATAAAGTTTATCCATTACGTTGCAGAAGAAAATAATATTTAATGCTTCTTTTTTTCTTATCATGCTGAAATCCTTATTTCAGTTTAGTTTTCTTTTATAAGATTGTTTGTTCTTAGGGAAAATTTTCACAGTTCCTGGACTACTATAATCTCCTTTAGAGATTTTTCTTTGTAATAGTATGCTAGTGGTTTGAAGCTGAAAAAGAAAAATGAGAATTCTGTGATCTCTAACAGCAATGATTTCTTTCATGATCTCATCTTCTGCTGGTGGGAATAAGTAATGGTGCAAGGTTTATGAGAATGGATATTTACTTGGAACCTGTAGATGCTTAGTTTATGCTGTAAATGCAATTGAGTTGTTCTGATGTCAAGTGCGAATGATTGCTTTGGTTGTCTTACTGTCTAGTATGCAATGTATTCTAATTTTTCTATCTTAAAATAAAAGGTACAAAGGCAATTGCAGCTTAGAATTGAAGCTCAGGGAAAGTACTTGAAGAAGATAATAGAAGAACAGCAGCGCCTGAGTGGGACTATAACTGAAAACCCTAACCCTAGCTCAGATTCTGAGAAACCTGGACCATCCACTCCGGGACCTACGTCTGAGTCGCCTACTACTCGAGCCCCACTCCCTGAAAATCCAGGGCCCACATCAGATTCACTCTCCTCATGCCGTGAGCCGCCAACCCCAGATTCCAGCTTCCAGGCTAGTAATGTTGCTGTTACTGGTACCAGCTCTCCAGCAAGGAGTCCAAGACATAAAAGGCCACGGACCAGTGATTTGATGATGCCTAGCCATATCTTGGAATCGAGCTCAGGTTCTGATATCCAACATCAATGGTGATCATTACTCTCTTGTGATTGTTGTTAGGAGGGCTTGTTAGTCAAATCACTAATTAGGACTCAACAAGCTGGTATAATTTCTATTGTAGGGAAGTTCTCTAGCCGGCGATTTAAACTTATTTGTGATAACATGTAACTTTATGTCTAGTGTTTAGGTCCACGCCATGATTGTACCTTTGTATATGTTATTGACATAGACTTCAGATTTGCTTTTTGGGTGTCTGATGATTGATTGCTTGGGTAAATGGGGAGCGTAACGTAGCGACAGATGCTGCTGTTTATGCTTGATCCGTTGGTGTTATGTTGTGCTAACTAGTGTTATCTCAATATATGCACTCATTCCTAGTTGTCTGGATTATATCTAACCTGGGACGTTGAGTTCTTGAGTGTATGGAGATGATGAAAAGTAACGAAGAGGAGAGTACAAACTACAACAGCGTGGAAGAGATTGGGGGCTTTTTTCTTGTCGATTGCAGCAACATTTTTACACCCATTTAATGAGGTTTCAATCAATTTTAAATATCCATACATATATGCAAAGTGCATTACACTTCAAATATATTCCAAAGTCTTGTCTTCGAAAAACTAAACATATATTTCAACTTTGATGATGCATATATTAGGTTATATCCAAAATATAATTGTCAGTTTTGAAATTTTTTTAATTTTAAATGTGATAAAAATTTCTCACAAAAAGAACGCAGATTATAAAAATATATCAGATCGCATCTGATTTTTAAGCGGACGACCAAACCCGATTACCCGAACAATAGATCAAACGTGGGCAATTGGGCATCCTTCAAAGTCCATACCCGTTATCTCCTGTCTACACTATACTATACCAATCCCCGGCTGTGTCGCGACTCGCGAACGACGGACCTCATCTCAAAGCATCCTTCAAAGTCCATACCCGTTATCTCCTGTCTATACTATACTATACCAATCCCCGGCTGTGTCGCGACTCGCGAACGACGGACCTCATCTCAAAGAAGGAGCACATCCAGCCGTCGCACGCAACCTGACAACCCTTCTCTGACCGTCCGATCCTATCTCTTTTCCCTCATCCCGCCACCTGTTCCTACATTCCTACTTCCCTTTCTCCCAAATAATAACCAATTAACCATCATCAATCCTCTATTCCTCTCCCTACTTTCCATTTCTCAATAAACAATCTTTCCCTACTCACCTCAGTTCCTATCTCTATTCATCTTCTTCCAATTCCCAATTCTAACTTATTCTCTCTCTCTCTTATTTATTTAATCAATGGGAGGACACCATAGGGATCGCTCCAGTCGTTCGGGCCGCAAGCTACGCGCCGCCACGCGACACTCCTCTTCCTCCGCCGCCGCAACTACCTCCGATCACTCCAACCACCCGACGCCGCCGTCCGTGCCCGATCCTTCGTACGCTAATCCGGACTTGGATCAGTCCAGAGCCGACCAGGACCCGATCTACCACGACTCCGACTGCGGATACTGCACCGAGGAGCAACTCGAAGACCTTCTATTGAAGAACCTCGATTTCGCGTACAACGAGGCGTTGTCACGGTTGACATCGCTCGGATACAGCGCTGACGTGGCGCTTCATGGGGTTCTCTGTGGCGGCCACTGCTGTGGTCCTGCAGATGTCATCAGCAATATTGTTACGAATACTGTGGATTACTTGAACAATCCCACGGCTGTGACTGGGTCTGGTTCGGCCTCTTCTAGTGCGACGGGCGGCAGTGGGTTCGCGGGGTTCTCTGATCTTCGTGCGCTGGAGGAGTACTCACTGGCCGGGATGGTGTGCTTGGTGAAGCAACATCGGCCCGGAATTTCGCGAGGGGATGCGATGTGGTGCTTGCTCATGGGGGATTTGCTTGTGGGCCGTGCTTGTCAGATTGAGCTCCCTCCTCCCAATTGTTGTACCTCAGCTGCATTGGCATACCAACCTGCTGCCGAGGCTGCAGCAGCAGCAGTGGCAGCTGGGGGTCTGAGATATGACCCGGCTACCTCTGGTTTTCGTCCATTTACAAGAATGAAAACAGTAGGGCCTAATGGAGGTGCAAAGAGTGGGTCTTACGGGTCAGATGATTTCATTGATGGATTGATGAAGGAGCTAGAGATGCTCCAGCTAGAGGATAAATCAACTGATTCGGATGACCAGACTACTGATAGAGTATTAGAAATGTTTTGTCAGGTGATAGATTTTGAAATGCTATGTATAACTGTCGTCTTTTTAACTTACTTTCACGGTTTGGTTTTTGTTCTGGCTGATCATAACTTAATTTCAAATTTAATTTTTGTATCCTTCAGGAAAAGATCTTAGTGTTAAGCCACAAATTAATCAATTAGGAAACAAATTACAGATATTCGAATGGTAAAATTGTGATTGACACGTTATGTGGGTTATGTACTGCATTTTCTGGTACACAGGATGGTTACCTTGCTCTGTTACAGTAAACATACTGGCTAAAAACAAATGTTTAAGACTTGGTTTATATTTATTAAGGAGGCCTAAAGAAAAAGGCAAAAAGCATCAGACAGGAAGTAATTTTTACCTACTACATTGATAACTTGATATAACCAATAAAGCCTGAGTCCATTTATTTCAACCTAAATATTGAACAAAAGGAGACTAAGATGAGATGGGATGGTATGCTTCCTGAACAGGCACGAGAGTTGGAGGAGCAGGTTAAGGAGCGGAAGGAGTGGGCACATCAGAAGGCACTACAGGCTGCCCAGAGGCTGAGCAGAGATATGGCAGAGCTGAGAGCACTACGTATGGAGAAAGAGCGGCGGGAGCGGATGAAGAAGGCCGGCACTCCTGCCGTCTCCCTTGATGAAGGCACAGTCAAACGCCTTGTTGAGATGGAGGAGGGGCTGAAGAAGGCAAGCCTCCAGGCAAGAACTTGTGGTTTTGCATTTTCATCCTAGGCCAACTTAGATTAGAACCAAAATAGACCCTGTAAAAATATTTCTGACATAACCTTCATGATCCACTGTAGTTTTTTTTTTTTTTTTTTTTTTTTTATGGGATTCTGATCTGATTATTGGAAGTGAATTTTGCTATTTTAATACATGAATCTTAGTTAAGTTTTCATCCTGATATGGAAAAAAGCATAAAAATTGACAAGCTAGATTGGTTTAGGTCTTGATACTTCTACTGGAACTTAATTCTGGTTATATAAAGAAAACTTATGCTGGTGGTTAAATGGATGCTGTTTTGTCAAGGGTTGGACTGCTGGCTGTTTTAGCTTTAAAATTACCCCAGACCGCTGTGTTCAAAATTTGCTTATTTCCTAACTGTTTAGGCTGATAACAGATTGAATGCCTATATGGGTTCAACTGTGCTGAGGTGCAACATCATGTGGAGGAAATGCAGAGCTAAATAAATAACCAAAACTGTAAAAAACCAGCATCTTCACTTTTGGAAATTTCCATATTTGTACTCGTGAAACTGATATCCTACTATAACAGGTGGACAAAGCAAATGCAGAGGTGCAGAGGCTGGAGGCAGAGAATGCAGAGATACGGGCTGAGATGGAGGCGGCAAAGCTGAGCGCAGCAGAGTCCACAAGAACACAGCAGGAGGCTGCCAAGCGGGAGAAGCGTGTGCGAAAGAAATCCCAGACACGGGACCGGCAGAGGCAGCAGCTCCAGGATGAGATTAATGAGGCCAAGCACATGCAGTCTCAGCTCCAGAAGGAGATTGATGACACTTGCAAGTCCACCAAGGAGGCCGAGGTCAGCTCCAAGTTTCTTTGTTTTGGTTATTTTTGTTTTGTGTATTGTCTACGGCATCCTTTTTTTTTTTGAAATTAATTATTCAGGCAAAGCCTCAAATTTATCATGATGACCATCAAGCAGAAGCAGCAGCTATCTTATATTATCATTATCGTTTAGGACTTTGCATTAATCCTGAAAAGATAATCTGTACTCGGTTAGTATCCCAATTGTGCTATTGAGCAAAAATTTTAAACACAAGGCAAAATCAAATAAATCTGAAGAACAAAAGAAAACCCAGAAATATAAAAAGGAAACTAAGTACCGTATCACTTTCACCAAAGTTGGGCCAATATTTTAGCTTACTGTTTTCACCAAATTATATACTTGATGTTCAATGGAAAAACCCAGTTTCTCCTAAAAGAAGAGAAGAAGACAAAGGAGGAAGCAACTTTACAACTCGAAGAGCTTACCAAGTCAACTGAGGCCACTAAGGCAACTTTCCGTCGGCGCATTGACTCCCTTAGGCAGAAAATTGAGCTTGACACACAACGTTACCGGGATGATATTCGGCGCCTCCAAGAAGAACATGCTCGCCTCCTTTCCCAGACCACTCGCACCGCCGTCTCAAGTGCTATAACCAATTCTTCACCCCCATCTTTAGAAGTGGGCAATAAAAATGGAAGGGTTGAGCAACCGGAGAGGAAGACAATAGGCCGGCGGTGGCAGTGCATTGCTTGTGTGAAAGATGAGGTGTCAGTGCTTCTACTCCCTTGTGCGCACCAAGTGTTGTGTGTAGCATGTAATGAGTCTCATTTCAGCATGGGGAAGGCAAGGTGCCCCTGTTGCAATGCTGCAATTGAAGAGCGTATCCGTGTTTATGGGGTTAGCACCTAATATTTAAGTTTATTTTTAATGGGTGTGTGGTTAAATATGAATTTTGGGTTTTGAGGCCTGATGGGCGTTAATATTTATACAAACCTGTAAACTTAACCATTTGGAAATAATTTATAATTAAATGTTAGCCATGGTGGCATGTTTATTAATTAGCACTAGAAATCAGAAATTTAGGAGACAGGAATCCAGATTGAGAAAACTTGAGAAAAAGGAGGTGTGCGATCCAAAAAAAAAAAAAAGATTTTGGTTTGCAGACTTTGTATGGGAACTCTATTCTCATTGGCGAGTCCACATTCAACTAATGTTTGTCAATGTCACCATTTTTTGGAAAACAAAATATTATTAGAGATATATATTTTTTTGAGCCTAAGAGCCCCAAGAAGGGGTTCCAAAATTAGAGATATATATTTATAGTTATAAAATGTAATTGTCATAATAGGTCCTTCCTATTTGAACCCCATACATATCTATGTAAATTTTCATTATTGAACTCTATACATAATATTTTTTTTCTTTTCTTTGGCTAAAAAATGAAAATGCGACTACTATTTTTTTATAGTTGAATTGCAGTCTCCATCATTCAACTTGGCATATCACGTAACTCGATTCATCTTGGATGTCTCTTGTGCATTTTGAACTAAAACATAATCCTGAATCCTGAATCCTGATATTGCTAATTTTTTGTTTTTAATTTGTTCATCTCAAATGTTAGTACAAGTATTATTGCACCGGATTCTAAGATACTAAAAATATAATATATTTTATGCCTTTTGCATACATCTTCTGAAACATACCACTACATTTTTAAGAACCTGTTATTTGAGTAAAATGCCCGGAAATTTTATTTTTAATTAATATTTTCCAAAAATTTTGTTATGACGTTAATATTTATAATTGAAATTTCTATTCGTTTCAATCAAACATTAGTATTATTCCATCAGCCCTTATTTTTGTGATGATTATTTGCCAATTTTAATTTTTTCTATGGATTTTGTTCAAAATAAAGTAAACAAATATATAATCAGAATTCTAATACTTCTAATTTCTTAGAGAGGAAAAAAAAAAAGGAATGATTTTGGTTTTTGACGGGCGATAATTGCCTTAAACATAAGTAGGTAAAATGAGGGTTAAAAGTCTCAGAGCCCTCATTCGAATCGGATCATGACCAATTACTTAGCTACACGACGAAAATTATAGAGGATGATGCAATGAGTCGACAATGACGATACACCAATCAAATTTGAGATAAGAAACCAGCTGTTAGCATTGCACAAAAATAATGAGCAATTAACAGGCAATTCAAAACCGCACAATAATGACCAAAGACTAGTGGCTTAGTGGTAAGGTTGGTTTATTGCGGTAAATCTGTCAATGGAATGAATACTTTCAGCAATTCGGTCGTAATTTTTTAAGGAACAAACTACAAACCATTAAAATATAATTCCCAAAATAAGAGCGCAATCAATCAAGGTGGAGCCTGTCACTGCTACTATGTCCAGTAGACACACCAGAGGGTTTTGTTTTTCAATTTTCAAAATGTGCTCGGAGTAAAAGAACAAGATGAACAAAAAATGGACAATTTTACCAGCAAGATCAAGATATAACATGGGTAAGCCTGATACACCTCCATTGAAATTAAGATACCAAAGCAACGGTACTAAGTACTCTCACACAAAAATTACAAGAACTTTTTACCCCCAAAGGGGGTAGAGTACAGCATCACAATACACGAGCACGAGCAAGTACACGTACATACGTAGAGACACACCTCCACACAACACAAATAACCACAGCAGCAACAATTTAAAAGGCCATTCGGCTATTCAAATTAGGGTTCTTAGCACAATAAGTTTGCCATAACAACAAAGGAAAGCTGGCAGGACCAATGAGACCTGGAAACTAACCCATGGCATACTTCTGGGTCCAGGCACGAGCAGTTTCCTCATAACGGGACCGCTGTGTCTTGTAGAGATGCGCAATTTCTGGTACAAGCGGGTCGTCGGGGTTCGGGTCGGTAAGGAGGGAGCAGATCGACAGGAGAACTTTTGAGATAGTCAGAGCAGGACTCCACTGCTCCTTCAGAATGTCCAGACATATGCTTCCATTTGAGTTTATGTTGGGGTGGTACACCTACATTTCTCATGTTAACCATGTATGATTAGAGATGCCTGAAAGTGGGGAATTTGCAACAGACTATTAAAATGACCAAGATTTATGCGCTAACTTGCAACCCGACAATAAGCTCAACAAACCAGAGAAGGAAATTAAGATTTATGTGCTAACTTGCACCCTAACATTAAGCTCAACAAACCAGAGAAGGAAAGAAGAATTAAATCTAAATAAAACAAGAGAAACTAACAACTTTTGATGTCTTTAGTTAGTACACCTAAAAGTCTACGTAAACTGGGAAAGAACGCCAGAAAATGCTCATTACATGGAATAAAAAATGTCTGGTATAATCCTGGCTGTTATAATGGTTTATAATCTTTTAAAGAGCACATTGATGACATACTAACCTTTGTTTGAAAGTTGACCTTGGGTGGCTTGAAAGGGTAGTCCGGAGGGAAATGGATTTTGACAAAAAAGACACCACCAGCATAGGGGCTGTCACCTGGACCCATGATTGTTGCTTGCCAGTGGAACAAATCCTCACCAACTGGCCCTGCACTGCATGATGTAGGTGGATCTTTTTGCAAATCCATCAATTCTTTTTGAATCCTTTTGCTCGCCATCCAAAACCCCTATGCAATTTTACAGAAGATGTATTACATGAGCTACCCTTTTGTTGAATGGTACATGTACACATAAAGGATCACCATACTTCAAACCAGCGATTTGTGATGACTGCTAATGTTATAGCTTCATAAATACTCTTTTATGGTACATTTACCCTTTTTTTTTTCAAGTTCCTGTTTGGGCTTCCCAATATGGTTATAGCTTCATAAATACTCTAATGTGATGGTTCTTTTCAAATTTATTTTATACAATGAACCAAGGCAATAGGTAATTATTCAGAGCTACCATCGATTGTGCTTGTTGTTATATAATTAGATTAAAGGAAGCATCAAGGAACTAAGTAACCACGAAAAATCCAACTTCTGAGTGTGTCAACTTAAAGGAGTTATATTGATTTGAAAAGAGATGCTTTAATTAAAGATCCCAATGATCAAGCACACCAGCTGCTAACATAACACCAATTCTAGTAGCAACTCCATTGGGATTTGCAGACTGCATTTTTATTACCGATAAGATAGTTTTTTTTTATTGTTTTCTAAAGAAATGAATTTCATGCATCTAGTTTTCTTTCTTTTATGATGCGTACTTTACTACTGCAGTTTTCATATGAAAGGGAATCAGTTATTGATCTATAATTTAAAAGCAGGACATAAAGGGGTGACATTTTGTTGCTCCAGGAAAAGGGTGGAAAGAGAGGGAATGGAATGGAAAAGAAAGGATTGAAGAGAGAAGCCAGAATTGTTACACTCCAAATGTGTTGAGGGTGTGTGGCAATGTTTCGAAGTACCACCTTCTCTCCTCTTCCCTCCTTTCCTTCATTTTTTTAAGCTTTAAAACAGGTTGCTTATATGGGGATCCGGTCTACCCCTTTTGGAGCAAGGTGGGTTTTATAAAACAACGAATAGGACAACTTGCCTGACTGCTTTGCTATTATTCCTTTTTCCTGTGGGGGTGTCTTTCCTTCCTTTGACAACTTTTGCTTTGGTGTGTCGAAGTAAAATTACAAAAATATACAAGATGGAACACTTAGTTTGAAGATAATAAGTAAAGGTGCAGCAGTTATAAAGGTTTGGGAAGCCTATGAATTTTTTGCAATGCAAAAGCTTCATTGGTACAAAATAATTTGTCCATCCATCTTTACTGAATTTAAAATAACAATAAATGAATGTATTATGCAAAGTATGAATCTCTTACAAGATATGAGCTTCAACCAATTATTTCCCATGTTGCAAAATTATCACTCTATGCAAGTTTTCTAAGTTTGAAAGAATAATAAATGAATGTCCTGTAGCTGGTAAGTTTTTGCGCAAACTTGGCATGAGCTTACTTTTAGTGGTACAAAAGTAGCCAATGCGTATTTCACAATTGTGACAGTAATGTAGCAACAAAGTTTTACTAAATCAAACTCCTCTAGCCGTGCATAAAACACTTCAAAAAGTTACCAACCCAACTGCTTCATAGCCTCCTTAAAGAGTAGAAACTTTATTTTCCTTTTAAAGATTCTAATTTGCATTCATAACTTTAACTCTTTGAGTCTTCTTTGACTTTTTTTCCTTTTTGAAAAAGAACAAATGTATACTCCCCCACAGATCTAACTTTTCCAAACAAGTATTGTCAAAGAACAATTTCATTAAGCAGTGATAGATAGATCAATCACATCCCTACCCAAAATAAAATGCAAACTACAAGTTGATTTGCTTGTGGTCACTTTACGAATCAAACATTTAATATCTTAACCTAACCTCAAAAACAAATCCAACAACAAAATTTCACAACACCTATTGGACACGCTGGATCTAGCCCCAATTCCACTAAACAATCCATCCAAAAGGAGAACTTAGACCAATTATTTCGTGAAAATCACAAGTTACAAAACCAAAAGAGAACAGATTGATCTGAGCTAATAGAAACAATTGCATTCAAAAAGAGGGTTTAATTGCTTACAGATCAAAAAAGCCAATAGCGATTGCGTCGTCTCTGTCTCTATTCTCCCTTCCTCTCTCTCGCTTCTCGCTTCCAGAGAGAATCGGTAATAGCCTCAATAATCTGCGAATCGTGCTATACCTACGCTCGTTTCTACGACTTTTTACTTATTCCCTTTCGATTCCCCTATGATAGAAGATTCTAGAATTCGAGTCAGCAAGTAGGAATGAGACACGTCATAAATGTAAAACTGTACTGGAAAAATGTGACGTCAGGAAAGACGCTCAGGGAGAAAAACTATAAAGAAATGGGTTCGGATTGAGTTGTTGACGATGAACCTGGTACATTCGAGAAATGATGTTCTGGTTATTTTGCGTGGAGCAATTTTACGTGGGACCCGCATTGACTTTAGGATATACCGTTTCGGTGTATTATTTACTTAGTGGACCTGGTATAGGAAGAATCGTTGGAGGAGTATGTGAGAAGTGATGGCTCGTCCGGAGCCCGCCTTATTTCTTTTAGTGGAAAGTTGCGTTTAAGTCCCTCTCAAACTTCGTCATTTTATTCGCTAAATAAATCCCCGGATAAACACTCCTGACTTTTTTTTTTTCTTTCGAGAAACACACTCACGTCTGAACTTTCAACTTGCGATATCGAAGCTTCCATTTTATCTTCAATCAATTTCATTTTCCTTTTGAAGCTGTTTGTATTGACTCAATGACGCAACGCAAGTGAGCTAGCTTACTTGGCGGTGGATATAGTTATCGAACTTTAGTCTTTAATTTTCACTGTTAAAAACTTTGATAATTTATTGTCATAAGCAGATCTAAGTAGAGTAAATGAAGGTCATTTTTTCAATCAAATTTTTTATAATATTCCTATTTACATGTACTTTTTTAAAAAAAATTATTATATTTTTAAATATATGAGGATTGTAGCTGAAATTGCATCTGCTAATTTCTTTTGATCTCTCTCAACAATTGCTTTATCCTTTGTAATTTTTACATTGAAGAAGGAGAAGATAAGAGGGGGCCACCGTAGCATTAATTAAACTTATTTATTAGAGTTGCTACAATTACTTTTTTTTTTTTAGTATCCGAAGCGAGAAATGTAAACGTTTTCTAAAGTGTGGTGCTTTGTCACGTAGTGGCTCCCCATGGCCAAAAAATCAATTTTCAAAATTTAGACAGATGCATACCATGTAACTTTGCGTTAGATGTAAAAATATGCTTAAATATTTGGGTTTTATTTCTCACTGTAATTAATTTCTTCCTATCAAACGATATGATAAATAAAATTTAAATGACGTAAACTCGACTAAAACGTGCCTTGTTATCTACATTAAATTGGATAAATATGGTCTTTCCTTAAATCTCAAAAATTAAGATATGAAGTCGAACCACAAAAGAATTAATCTATACTTTACATAGTGATACGTCTAGCTTAGTAGAGAGATCAACAATAGGTAGAGATTGAGATTTGAGAGATGAAAAATAGATCTTTATTGATGATAATCTTTCATTACAGTGTAGAATGTGTGTGTGAGTACATCAGAAATTGTGGAACCCCCTCTACAGTGTTCTACCCCTGCTATATATAGGCCTCGAGTAGAGATCCCTTTGCTGACGTCACCAGACAACGGTTATATCCACTGGTGCCACTTGCTTGACCCGAGATGTTGAGGACCTTCGAATACCCCTTGAAGGGAAGCTTTTCCTTCAACCCGAGAAGTTATTCAAGCATTCTTGTCGACATCTCGGATCCAGATACTCTAGTGGGCCCCGCCTGGGTTGTTCAGCTCTAACGGTCTGGTCCCCTCCAGGATCTCTATTCATTTCGTATTTTTCGCTTGTTTTTGGTTTCCCGCCTAATTTCTCTATGTTTCTTCGAACGACTTCTGGACCTTTCTCAGGCCGGGCCTTGTGCTTAGCCTCATTATTAACTTATTCAGGATTGGGCCTTTTGGGCCATATCCTATCATAAGCCCTTGAACTTGTGAAGAGTTTGGTCTTCGGAAGTTGTTAATTGTATTACCGAGCTCTCAAATCTTAACATAATATCGTACCCGAGATGAATTCTCGAGTCCTTGAGTCTGAGCCTAAGAATCTCTTCCACAGGCGTTGTTAAGCTTGTGAAATTTTCCTCACTGTTATGCTCGAGATGTATCGTCGAGCCCTTAAGCCTTAGCTTGAGATATTAAGATATCTCGTCGAGCCCTTGAGACCTAGCTCAAGATATTAAGATATCTCGTCGAGCCCTTGAGTGTTGACTCAAGATATTAAGATATCTCGTCGAGCCCTTGAGCCCTAGCTCAAGATATTAAGATATCTCGTCGAGCCCTTGAGCCTTAGCTCAAAATATTAAGATATCTCGTCGAGCCCTTGAGCCTTAGCTCAAAAAATAACTCATGAGATGTGTCGTTAAATTTTTTAACTGCTTCAGTCCTCTCTGTAGACCCGAAATGTTTCGCCTCACTGAAGACTTAATCTTTAAGTCTTCTTGATCATCTGACATGCTGTCGTTTCGCCTGCTAGCATTTAAGGGGGTGGGACGCGTGTCACTTGCTCATTCCCTTAGAGACTGCACACTTCTTTTTGTCTCTCTTGGGATTATCGCGTTCCCGCCTTTTCCCTCGCGTTCTTCGCTTTCTACACCCTTCCAACTTCTCTTTCTCTCTCTTTCTTTTACTCATTTTAACGTTTCTCTCTCTTTCTGTCGCTTCTTCTTCTTCGTCCTTTGCTTTCTTTGCTTGTAGTGTTGGTGGTTGATTAACTGTGTGTTTAAGGTTCCTCACTTCCTTCGTCTTCTTCAATTCGGCTCAGGTGATCGCCGGCGCCACCATTAGCAGGTAACACCCATCTCCTTTTCCTTATTTCGTTTAAGTTTTTTCTTCTATAATCTTCTTGTCGCTTTGACACCATTAATCCACTGTATAACCAGGTCATGACCCATTAAACCAGACCTTCGGTTATTAGTACCTCGCCTTGTAACTATTTATGTTTATTTCTCAACTTTGGTCGGTTGGGAACACCATTGTTTTCTTGGCCAACAGCGTTCACAAGGAACATTTGTTTTGATTTGCTTGTTAACCTACGGCTTGTTTCCTGGTATTGATCTTTGTTCTTGTACCTGCCTTTAGGTTTGTACCTACCTTGTTTCTGCAACTGTTTTTTTTTTATGGTATTAAAAGGTATTGTGGAGAAACCCTTCTTCTTTCTTCTTAATTAGTATAGGATTGATTTCCTATACCTGTTAGGTTTCCCTTGGTACCAGCATACTGCTACGTCTGTACCAGTGGCGATATCAGTATACTATGTAGCTGATATTAATACTGATATTGGTATTCTTGGTTTTCTTTGCTTGATGTACCAAGTATTGTATCTTCAGATTAACATCATGATATTAATTTTTTGTCTTACTTTGTTGACATTTCATGATTTTGTTTGGTTATCAGATATGTCTTCTAAGGATCTGAATTCTGACCAAACTGCTGGAAGTAATCATGATGATTCCTCCGAGAAGCAGAAAACTTCTCGTGAGGGTAAAGAAATTGCTCAAGTCGCTGGAAGTAGTTCGGATGCTGCTGCAGAGAAGCAGAAATCTAGTCGGGTTGCTCCGAAGAAAGAAGCATTTCGCCGGAAAAGTCATCCCTTAGATTCTGTTTTTACCAAAGCAGCTACCTTCCAATCTATTCCCTGGGATGATGAAGAGGATGTTCTTGCATTCTCGGAATCACTTGGATTAGGAGAACCTGAAGCTCTGGTTATCGCTAATCCCGAAGATCGCCCTTATGACGATACTCGGGGTGCGGTACTTTTTTGGAAGATAGCCAAATGTGGCTCTCGCCTGCCTCTCTCCGACTTTGTGCGGAGCATTTTGACTCTTCTCGACATTCCTCCTGGGCAATTGCACCCTAGCGCTTGGTGTAATGTGTATTCCTTTGAAAAATTTATCACTGTCTATGCTCCGGCCTTGGGTCTTCCTCAACTGACTCCTTCTCTTAGTCTCTTTGGGCATTATTTTACTTTTAATAAAGCTAATGACCTGTGCTCCATCCGAGCTCGCCCGAATACTCCCCTTTTCGCCAACAAGATACTCAAGATAGATAATTGGGAGGATAGGTTTTGTTTCTTGCAAGAACCTTTTTTGAATATCTTCCAGATAGCCCCTAAATGGAACAAAGACCGTGACAGTTTCAACAAGGTAGTTTTTGACAAGCTTTCTGTTCCCGAGTATGCCTTCACCACTGCTCTCCAAACCATATTAGAAACTCGAGGGCTTGTTCGTATGGCTTATACTGGGGTATCCGAGAAAGATGAGATTATGTCTTTGATAGACCCTCGTGTTGGAATTCCTCCTGCTGCACCGGTACGTGCCCCAAAAAGGAAAGCTAAAACCACTGTTGCCCCCACAAGTCGTAAGAAGAAAGCCATTGCCAAAACTCAGGCCCTTATTCTCCCCGAGATAAATGAGGAATCTACTGGTAATGATTCCGAGAAATCCATTGAAGACCCGCCCCTTATTCGCAAGAAAAGGGGGATTACCCAGTCTCAAACTCCTGCCATTCCTGAGTCGCATGAGGAAATTACTGGTCAGGATTCCGAGAAGACTATAGAGGACTTTCCTCTTCTTAAGTCCAATCAGGAGGATAGTTCTACTGGGAAAGCGTCGGGTTCCCAAACGGGTTTTCTGGATCAAGCTCCCGAGACTTCTGTCAATAAGGAGGGGCCTTTGTTGATAGAATTGACCGACGATGATGATGATGTTTTGTTTGAGATTAAAACCCGGAAGAAAGCCCGACAAGCCATTCCCAGTACGTCAGTATCCGAGTCGGTCCCACTTATTATTCCGACTTCTGAACCCGAGATCCCTATTTCTTCTTCTTTGGAATTGATTCCCACGGAAATACAGGGAAGTTTTGAGCGGGAATGTCCTGCCACCCCTTGCAGGGATCAGTTCTTAGGCAGCGACGACGACATGATGCCTAAGAGCCACCCCTCTACTTCTTATGCAGCTCTCTCTCCTGAGGCTGTCCGAGTTCATGCTGTGACTTCTTCCCTTCGAGCTAGTTCTCCTACCTCTGCTCGCTTACCTTCTCTATTAAAGGAGTTGGTGGATGCCTTTGAAGGTAAGGATGCGAAGATTGTTCGCTTAGAGAGGGAGTTAGCTGACGAGAAGCGAAAGGCGCATGATCTACAATCCCAGCTTGACTCTAAGCACAATGAATGGGAAGGTTTGTTGTCGAGTATGTTGGACACTGCTAAAGAACTCGACTCCAAGAATAAGGATTTATCACTGGTAAATGCTGAACAAGCTTTGAAGTTGGATAACTTTGAGAGTTTTCGGCATGTCATCTTGCTAAAGTTTGATTCTGCTCTTCGGCAACGAGATCTGGCTATTTCTCAGTTGCATGACCTCCGCTCCGAACTGACTGATGAGAAGGCTAAGAAGGTTGTTCTTGAGAGCAATGTGAGCAGCTTACAAGATCAGGTCAGCAATTTATCATCTCTGGTTGCTTCTCTTACCATTGAGAAGGAAATCGCAAGTTCTTTTAAGGAAGAGGAGAAAGAACAATTGTGTAGAGAATATTTAAGCGATTTCCTTAAATCTCGTGCTTTCAATCGTGCTTCGGCTATTAAGCAAGCTCCCACTCTCCGACAAGCTTTGATTGATGCAGCACGGGACTTGCAACCATACTTCCCTTTTACTGACGTGGAATTTGGTATTCCCGATATCTCCAAGATGGATGAGCTGCCAGACGTTTCTAAATGTTCTTGGTATCGTCCTAAAGATCGACTGATTGACGAACATGGGAATGTTCTCGGAGGTAGAATTTTCATGAAAGAAGAGGGGTATGTTCCCGCACATCCTTGGCCTGAGGATAAGGTTCCTTGGCCTGTAGATGTGCCCAAACCTCCAGTTCCGGAAGAGGATAGTTAGGTGTATTCGGGTTTAGTTGTTTGGTGAGGTAAACTTATGGGATTTTTGGTTGATGTATGTTGTTGTAAGACTTGTTTTACTTTGCTTGTGTGATAACTATTTTTATTATCTTGTGAAAATTATATATCCTTCTTCTTTTATGTTTTGAGTCTTTAGTCATCTTGCTGCTTTATAAATTGCACATTTACTGCGTGTATTATGCAAAAATGAATTACATCATTTCCCCGAAATATCATGCGCAGCATGACGACTTACCATTCACGAATTTTATAATTCGACTTCTACTATTCTCGAGAATTTTTATCATTTTCTCAGAATTATTTTAACATGAAATGAGGTCATGAAGTCATCATGCTGAAATTTAATGAAAGGTTGCATTTTTCCGAGAACTCTCTTATTCCCGAAAACTATCATTCCCTAAGTAAAATCATCATACTGAAATTTAATGAAAGGTTACATTATTCCGAGAACTTTCTCATTCCCGAAAACTATCATAACCTAAGTAAAGTCATCATAATAAAAGGTTACACTTTTCCGAGAACTCTTTCATTCCCGAAAACTCGTTGTAACATAAAAGTTTACAACGACATCTTTAAATTATGAAAGTTTAACAATTACATCTTCTCGGCATCTTTAAATTATTGACCTAGCTTTTTCGGGTCTTCTTTGTCGAAGATACTGTTAGACGAAGGCCACACTGAAAGGTGTGCATTGTCTTCGTGAAGTAGTTTCTACCCTCGGACTCTTTGAAGCTGACGAAACAACCAGAAACCCATTGGCAGGTGAGAAAACCCTTTGATAGGTGTCTTCTGGTGTTCGTTTGCTTGTGAGGGCAGTCCTCCATCACTTGAAAGACGTGCTAAGTTGGATCATGTGAAGAATAGCTAACTTTATTTTGTCAGCTATTCTACTAGATTGTCAACTTAGCTTCAGCTATTCTACTAGATTATCCATGCTAACTTCCCCTTTTCTTCCTCTCTCTCTTTTTTTTTCCCTTTTTTTATTTTCTTTTTCTTTTTCATTGTTTTACTACTTGGGAGACGAGAAAATGGTAAGGAAGAAAGGTAAGGAGGAATGGTGTGCTAAGACTGGGTTTGTGTCCCTATTTATAGCGATGGGTTCTGATACTTCACGTGATCTGTGTTCAGTTTTCAGTAGCTTTTCTTCTTTTTTCTGACATTGTGTAAAAGTTTGTTTGTCTTTTACCAATATCTCACTAAAATCTTAAATGATGTATGAAGTGTGTCAGACATCTTTTATTATGTCTTTTGAATGAAACGGTTGCCCCCTTTAAGCTTAACTCTTGAGGCGCACCAATTTCGGGAACTCCATAAGATGCGCTTACTCCAAGATATGATCTCCAAGAAGTTCACGACTGATTCTTATGGTGGCGATTCATCCGAGAATTCCATAAGATGCGCTTACTCCGAGACATAATCTCAGGAGGTTCACGACTGATTCTTATGGTGACGACTCATCCGAGAACTCCATAAGATGCGCTTACTCCGAGACATAATCTCAGGAGGTTCACGACTGATTCTTATGGTGACGACTCATCCGAGAACTCCATAAGATGCGCTTACTCCGAGACATAATCTCAGGAGGTTCACGACTGATTCTTATGGTGACGACTTATCCGAGAACTCCATAAGATGCGCTTACTCCGAGACATAATCTCAGGAGGTTCACGACTGATTCTTATGGTGACGATTCATCCGAGAACTCCATAAGATGCGCTTACTCCGAGACAATCTCAGGAGGTTCACGGCTGATTCTTATGGTGAAGACAATAATTTGATACTTTTCAACTTTTTTATTTCCATCATCACAAATTACAGAACTAAGAATGCGAAATCAAACAGAACAAGAAAGTTTTGAGAAAACTCTAAACTACGGTACATTTTCTCAAACTTTTCAACATAAGAAAAATGAACTGATATTTACACATAAAATTTCCTGAGATGTGCGGCATTCCAAGCATTTGGTATCTTCTTTCCTTGCATGTCTTGTAAATGATATGCCCTTCCTTCAATCGACTTGGTCACTTCAAATGGTCCTTCCCAAACAGGATCTAACTTTCCCACAGGTTTTCCAGTTGCCTCCACTTTCCTTAGTACCCAATCTCCGGGTTGAAAATGCTTTGGGGCCACTCGCTTATCAAAATTCTTCCTCATCTTCCTTTGATAATCTTCTGCCTTGACTTTGGCCTCCTCTCTCAACTCGTGTATCATTGTCAATTCTTGCTCACGCTTAACGCCATTTGAAGACCATTCATAGGAAATAGTGCGCAAAGATGGATGCACAACTTCCATTGGTGTAACTGCTTCCATTCCATATACCATTGCAAAGGGAGAACGACCAGTAGCTGTGCGAGGAGTTGTTCTATAGGCCCACAGTATTTCATCAAGGTATTCGGGCCAAGTGTTCTTACTTCCTTCGATCTTCTTCTTCAACCCTTCAAGAATAGTTCTATTGGAAACCTCTGCTAAACCGTTGGACTGAGGGTGACAGACAGAGGATGTACATGATCTGATCCCGAGACCTTTGCAAAAATCTTGAAAAGGTGCTCCCGAGAACTGTGTTCCATTGTCCGAGATGATTGTATGAGGAAGACCATACCTGTACACTATCTGATGTCGGACGAAATCGACCACCTTCTGTGAAGAAATGGTTGCTAGAGGTTTTGCTTCAATCCATTTTGTGAAATATTCTACTGCCACTACCAGAAACTTCACATTTCCTTGACCTTGTGGGAACGGTCCCAATAAATCTATCCCCCACACATCAAACGGCCATGGACTGGCTATAGATTGCATGGCATGGGGTGGTTGTCGAGGAATGCGGGAATGAAACTGGCACTTTTCGCATCTTCTGATAAATTCTTCTACATCTCTCCTTAGGGTAGGCCAATAAAACCCAGCTCTTATTATTCTGTTGCTGAGCGACCTCATCCCTTGGTGACTTCCACATATTCCTTCATGTATCTCGCTCATGAGTTCATCTGCCTTGGTTCGTCCCACACATGTCAACCAAGGGATTCCATACCCTTTCTTGAACAGGTTTCCGTCCATGATGGTGAATTCCAAGGCCCATCTTTTCACCTTTCTTGCGACTTTTTCATCCTCTGGCAATTTGTTGTGGTTGAGGAAATCCCACAACAAAGTGTACCATTCATCTCTGACTTCCGCCATGTATATTCCCAACTCCAGCACGTCAATACTCGGGGAAGGTATCTCTAGCATGACTATCGGCTTGCCTCTGTCCAAATCGCTTTCCTTAGCCAATTTGGATAATGCATCCGCTGTTTCATTCTGTGTTCTCGGAACATACTCAACCGAAGCCATCTCAAAGGTTGCAATGATTGCCTTCACCTTCTCTAAGTATAACATCAGTTTCTCATTGGTTGTTGCATATTCCCCACTGATTTGGTTGACCACTAACTGTGAATCTGTGTGTACTTTTACTTTTTTGGCTCCTGTCGCCTCGGTGAGTCGCAAACCTGCCAGCAATGCTTCATATTCTGCCACATTGTTGGATACATTGAAGGTTAAATGTATCGCATAATGAAACTTCTCTCCTTTAGGGCCAATGATCTCGACCCCCACTCCAGAACCTCTCTCTGATGCAGCTCCATCAACATACACATGCCATACTTCATCTTCAGAAGAGAGCTCGGAAGATCTTGCTGTGCATTCTACCACGAAATCAGCCAGAATTTGACTCTTATATGCAGTTCTCGGGATGAATGTGACATCATACTCCGACAACTCCACTGCCCATTTCAATAGTCTTCCTGCCACATCGAGTTGTCCTAAAGCTCTTCTTAAAGGTAGCTCTGTGAGTACTTTGATTGGGTGAGCTTGAAAGTATGGTTTGAGTTTTCGTGAGGCTATCATGACTGCAAAGGCTGCTTTTTCTACAGGTGGGTATCTGGTTTCTGCATCTCGGAGAACCCGAGATATGAAATACACTGGTTTCTGAACACCTTTTTCTTCCCTCACCAAGGCCGCGCTTACTGCAGTGTCTGATGCTGCTATGTACAAATATAGAGTCTCTCCTTTCAATGGCCGGCTGATGACTGGTGGCGTTGCCAAATACTCCTTTATTTTGGTGAAAGCTTGCTGACACTCTTCAGACCATTGGAACTTCTTATTTTTCTTGAATGTTTGGAAGAAAGGTTGACATATTTCGGCTGACTTGGAGATAAATCTTCCCAAAGCTGCAATGCGACCTGTGAGCTCTTGGACAGCTTTGATAGAATTCGGTGGTTGCATATCCATGATCGCTTGACACTTACTCGGATGCACTTCAATTCCACTTTCAGACACTATGAAGCCTAAGAACTTGCCGCTTGCTAAGCAGAAAAAACTTTTCTTCGGATTGAGGCGCATTCCCACAACCTTCATCTTCGCGAACACCTTGTCCAGATGCTCTACGTGTGTCTGACCCGAGCAGCTTTTGATCACCATGTCATCGATGTAAGCCTCCATAATGTCGCCCAACTCTTCTTTGAAGAGCTTATTCACCATTCTTTGGTATTCTGCACCTGCATTTTTCAAGCCAAAAGGCATTACTTGATAACAATACAAACCTTTCTCGGTGAGGAAACTTGTTTTCTCTTCATCTTCTGGATGCATTTTTATCTGGTGATAACCAGCATTAGCATCAACAATGCTGAGGTGTGTGAATCCGGCTGTCGAGTCAACCATTGCATCAATACTCGGGAGAGGGAAAGGATCTTTTGGGCATGCTTTGTTGAGGTCTGTGAAGTCGATGCACATGCGCCACTTGTTATTGGATTTTGGCACAACCACCGGATTCGCGAGCCATTCAGGACAGGTCACTTCTCGTATAAACCCTGCCTCCAACAACTTCTTTACCTCATCTTCAATAATCTTTTTTCTGTCATTCCCAAATTTCCTTTTCCTCTGATGAACAGGTTTATAGTTTGGGAAAAGTTTGATGCGGTGTTCTGCTACATTTCGGCGTATGCCAGGCATCTTGCCCCCTTCTTCCACGAACACATCAGCATTTCTCTTAAGGCATGTTTTCACCAACTCTCGGTCTTCAAGATTTAGAGTGGTCCCAATTTTGGTTACTATTCCCGGTCCTAATTCAACCTCTTCTACTTCTTCCACAGGTCCGCCTGAACCCGGTGGCTTTGTTCTCTTTATCACCGCTTCCTTTTCTATTTGTGCCACATGATTTCCCAAAGCAACTTGGTAACACTCCCTAGAAAGTTGTTGTTCTCCCCGAGAAATTCCCACTCCTCCTTTTGTAGGGAACTTGATCATCAAATGTTTGGTGGACGCGATTGCTCCAATGCTGTTGAGAGATTTTCTGCCCAATATTGCATTGTATGCCGAAGGAGCATTGACCACTATAAACTTTATTTTTGTTGAGACATCTCGGGAGGACTCCCCGAATACAACATCTAATTCAATGGTTCCCAAAGGCACTACTCGGTCTCCTGCAAAGCCGACAAGTGGTGTGTGCATTGGGGTTAACGGGAATGTGGCCAGATTTAACTGTTTTAATGCATCAAAATATAAGACATCTGCTGAACTTCCCGTATCCACCAAAATTCTTTTTACTCTAGTACCATGGATTCTCAACATTAATACAATGGCATCATCATGAGGGTACCTCACTCCTACACAATCTTCTGGACCGAAGGAAATTTGTGACTCAACAAGAGATCCAGCGGCATGTAAATGGAACACTTCATACCGAGAAGGGGTATTCGTGTTTCTTGAGTTTGCATAGTATGCTCTCCCTTTAACTGTGTCACCACCAGATGCATCACCTCCTGCTATGTAAGCGATGACAGGTGAAGCGTCTCGTTCTTCTTCTCGGCTATTGACCGGGTTGTTGTTCCGAGATGTTTGAATATGTGCTCTATTGGGACGTGACTCGTTCTTTTTCCAGTTGTTCGGCTTGTAAGGTTTTCTTATAAATGATTCCCCTTCTTTGTTTTTCTCTAGGTATCTTTCTAGCAAATGAGTTTGCCTTATTAACCTTTCAATCTCATCTTTCAGTTTCAAACAATCCCGGGTATGATGTCCTGCACTTCTATGATAGTGACAAAAGACACTCTTGTCTATCTGTTCATCATCTTTCAAAGGTTGAGGTTTCTCCAGCTCTTTACTATCCCTGATTGCAAAAAACATTTCTTCCCTTGATGCATTTGTTATGTGATAGTTTGTGTAAAAAGGAGTGTAATCTTCGCCAGTTCTTTTATAAGAAGAAAGTTTGTAAGTTGGCCCTTTGATTTGTCTGTTCTTTTTCTTATTTTTCGGAGATGGGCTTCTCCTTCGACGAGGAGAATAGCTTCGGTGACGGGTTTGCTGGACATATCTCGGGCTGTTTTGATCTTGATATCTTCCCATATTTGCTGCATCTTCTTCTGCCCGAATAACCTGGTCAGCGCATTCTCTGAATTCCTCAAGAGTTCGGCAACCTTTTTTTACCAGCTCGTATCTCAGATTTCCACTTCTCAGTCCTTGCATTGCTGCTGCCAACACCAACTTTTCATCAAAATCTGTTGTTACTTTATTTACTTCTGCGGAAAATCTGGCAAGGAATTCCCGAGAAGTCTCATATTGTTCCTGTTTCAATGTCAGGAGACTGGCACATCTGACAGCTGGGGGCCTGAGACCTCCAAATCTTTTCAAAAACTTCCGCATCAAGTCATTGTAATCTATGATGGAACCTCTCGGAAGCTGTGCATACCAATCCCAAGCTGGTCCAACTAGTCGGGTAGGAAAAACGAGGCACATCACTCTCTCTGAAGCTCCATTCAACGCCATAGTCTCCCGAAAACTATAAGCGAAGGAATGTGCATCTCCGGCCTTGTTGCTGGGATATTTGTCTAGATAGGGGAAATCCTTCATATCAATTTTCCTCTTCCCTCTATACAAGTGTGCAGCCAATGCTCCTGGAGGAGGGGGTGATTGGGAATTATATGAATCCGGGCTACTATCTTCATTATTACTGCGATCTTTCCTTGAAAGAGGTCGGCCCCGAGAAGGATTTTCTCGAGTATTTTGCTGTGGTGTAAGTTTAACTGGGGGATCTGGTGCATCTCTGGTTTGTGGAGGTGGCTGAGGTTGTGGAGCTGGGGGGTAGCGCGGGAACTCCTGGTACATGTGTGGTGCAATGTATTGGTATGGGTGTGTTTGGAAACTTGTTGGATGGTGCTGATAGTACTGGTATTGCTGGTGAAGATTGTAGTTCTCGCGGGTCCATTGGTATGGGTTGTTATATGATCCCTGCACCATGTGCGGATTCCATGTATTTGTCGGATAATATCCCCACGAGTTGTAAGGATATTGACCTGCCTGAGTGTGGGTTGACGGTGTGGTTTGAGGTATTGGTATCTGAGAAGTAGCATTCGTTGTTGATGCATTGGGTTGTTGAACAGGATGAGGAGAGGGTTGGGCTACGGACTCAACGACTGGAGGTGCTGGAGTCGACGACGCTACGCCGCTTAGTGGGACAGTACTGGTGTTTGCTACCAGATCTGCTAGAGACACTTGTGTAGGATTGGATCTGATTGTAGATGTCCCAGATGATCCTCCTACCTGTGTACTTGGAGGTGGATTTGATCCAGATGGATCAGGTATGCCCGAAAGTCTGGGTTGTTGAATTGGTACTCCTCTTGCGAGCTTTGGATCTGGAATTGCTTGATCTCTGCTCAGAGGACTTGGAAATGCCTCAACTGCTGGCATTCCAAGTGTGTGTGAAGGAACCTGTGCAGATCGTGAATCTGACATCATCTGATCTGCACTGATAGAACTTGACAATGCTTCAATCATCGGCATACCAAGCTGTGCCTGCTGAGTTGCATGAACTTTTGATGTTGAAGCTGTGATTTGCGTGTTGCATGTTGAATCTGCCATTGCAAATTCAAAATCGAGATTTCGTGGATTGACCACGCCTCGAATCTCACTCATCAAGATTTGATGCTGAGAGTGATGAACACTGAAGCTCTTGGATTTATCACTCTAGCCACGATTTTCAGGTGGGCGCCAGTTGATACGTCTAGCTTAGTAGAGAGATCAACAATAGGTAGAGATTGAGATTTGAGAGATGAAAAATAGATCTTTATTGATGATAATCTTTCATTACAGTGTAGAATGTGTGTGTGAGTACATCAGAAATTGTGGAACCCCCTCTACAGTGTTCTACCCCTGCTATATATAGGCCTCGAGTAGAGATCCCTTTGCTGACGTCACCAGACAACGGTTATATCCACTGGTGCCACTTGCTTGACCCGAGATGTTGAGGACCTTCGAATACCCCTTGAAGGGAAGCTTTTCCTTCAACCCGAGAAGTTATTCAAGCATTCTTGTCGACATCTCGGATCCAGATACTCTAGTGGGCCCCGCCTGGGTTGTTCAGCTCTAACGGTCTGGTCCCCTCCAGGATCTCTATTCATTTCGTATTTTTCGCTTGTTTTTGGTTTCCCGCCTAATTTCTCTATGTTTCTTCGAACGACTTCTGGACCTTTCTCAGGCCGGGCCTTGTGCTTAGCCTCATTATTAACTTATTCAGGATTGGGCCTTTTGGGCCATATCCTATCACATAGTAATGCATATGACCACATATCAAATAAATTTATTTTGTTTTCGTTCTTAATAATTGAATAAATTTGCAAACTTTAGAATCTATTCGTCGCAATTAGAATTTACAAAGTACAATCTAGCAATTATAAATATGCAAGTTAATTGTCACATATCTTTTTAGCTTCGCATTCAATACATTTTTGTTCAGTGGTGATTTTATCTCAGAAACCAAATATTAAAAACATTAAAAAAAATGTAAAAAATAAATACTTGCTTGTAACTTTTTTACAGGATCTTTGTAGTTAATATATTTCTTTGAATTTTTATATACTAATGCAAAATTTTCTCAAGTTGTCCTGCAACATAACAATTTTCTCTTCTTTTTTATAAGATATGTTGAAAATGATAACTTGGTAATGTCGAATCGAAGAAAATGAAGACACGCACGGCGAAGATTACTGTTTCCACGGATGGTATCTCATATTTGAAGAATTTTGAGGGACACAAGATTGACATTTTCAGCAAAAAAAAAAAAAAGTGAACTTAATGAAGGATTTCGTTCTATCACCTTTTTTTTGATAAACGTTCTATCACTATCGGTAACGAGAAACTTTAGGAACCAACATGTAAGATAAATTTTAAAATTGTGTTCATTCTTCCAGTTAAACAACTTGCGTGTTGCGAACAATTTTATGATCGATATAGATCCACACTTTACAGAATATCTCCAAAATTTGACTTGATGCATGTACTAGTTACATATTCGTAGCTTGGTATCGACTATTTGGCCAGTGGGAACTTAGGCTGTAATTAATTTGTTTCCGAATCATGCTAACAGCGAAGCACGCGAATTTTTAAAATTCGAAAAATTATAAAATTTGATCTCTGACAAGATTTCATTATGGAGAATAAATTGAACGGCTCGAATTTGTCATTGTAATATTGAAAAACTAAAATTTGATCGTGTTTGACGGTAGGGCTGTCAATGGATACGGTACGGTACGGTAGAAGGTATTTTCATACCCGCACCCATTAAAATTTTCTTTACCCATACCCTACCCATATCTGTTAAAAAATGACTTTATCCGTATCCGTTAAGAATTAACGGTAAGGGTACGGTAACGGTATATAACAGATAATAATAATATTATTAATTTAATAAAAAAATATATAATGTGTAAATAAATAATATCAAATAAATATATGGATAAAGCACAACATTTAGATAATACTTTAGATATAAAAAAAACATCATGAAATTTATTCTCATATCAATGGAATTCAAAGAAATCTATACAACTAATTATAAATTATAACATAATAGAATACAAATTAATTTTTTCATCACCATAAATTAAGTTGGATGAAGATCGAAACTAATAACATATCTTATAAAATATGCTAATGACATGATTATATATACATATATTTTTTTGTAAAATTTTACCCTTTAGATAATGAGTACGAAAGAGCCCTTACCCATACCCGTACCCGATAAATTAACGAAAATTTTCTTTACCCGTACCCATACCCTTTAGTCTAACGAAAATAAAACCTTACCATACCCTCCTTATCGAATGCGGTACAAATAGAGTAAATGAGTAAACGGGTTTCATTGATAGTCCTATTTGACGGGATCAAATGTCAAACGTATTTGACTCTAGCATTACTCAAGTTAAAATACTTAAATAATTTACAAATAATACATTAAAAACAGTCGGTAAGTTTTGGGCAAGCTATAAATTTTTGCCAAGCAAAAGCAGTTACTTTCTGTGATTCTATTCATGTTAAAAAATGATTGGTCCGTATTTACTGTGTTTGAAAGAGCAATAACTGAATGCACTATGTGAGTATGTCAAGTATGTGAGATTCAAGCATTTTATTTTTCCATGTTGCAAAATTAATTATGACTCTATGCTTAGTTCACTAAGTTTGAAAGAATAATATGAATGTTCTGTAGCATGTAAGTTTTTGTGCAAATTATTGATTATAATACAAAGGTAACCAATGCATGTCTCACAACTGTAACAGTAATGTAGAAGCATATATAGTTTTATTTGTTTTACTAAATCACACTCCTCTAGATGTGGACAAAAGGCAACTTCTTAAACATTCAACTTTATTTTCTTTGAAGAACTAGACATCTTTGACTTTTTTTTTTTCTTTCTTTCTTGAAAAAGAACAAATATTATGCTCCCAGAGATGTATCTTTTCCAAGAAAGACAGAAAGTGTCGTGAAAGTACAATTTTATTAATTAGGCACTGATAGATCAATCACATGATTCCCACCCAAAACAGCAAACTATAATATAATTAAGTTGATTTAGTTGCGTGGTTACTTTAAGAATTAAACAGTTGGCTTTAAGTTGGAAAATTAGACCGAAACAAAGCTGTTGAACCTGCTGAGATAGTAGAAATCATGCACTATATCAGAACATATATTAAAACCCGTTCCAATAACTCACTGTTCATCAACAGTGGGGGAATAGTGTTGCTGACAAGTGGGGCTTGCGTAACAAAAAAATATAAAAAATAAAGGCTGCCCATGTGCAATAAGTTTTGATTGTTTGTGGCAAACTTCATGTTATTAAATGTAAATATGCCACTTATAACTATTTGTATTATTCCCAATACAAAAATCTGTCCATAGATATACATAGAATTAAATGAAATAGAATATGAGGCATTTTTTGTTGTTTGCCCCCCTCTATTTTTTTTTTATTTCATACAGTTCCTATGTATTGTTTTATTAAAGAAATAGAAAATTATTGTTTCAAATATAGAAAGAATTTTCTTATAAATAATTTAAACAAAATATAAAATATGAAATTTTGCACAAATATATAAAAAAAACTGGTCATACAAGATTTCGTATATTTACATTTTCGAAATATTTTTAAATTTCTCGAAACTTTATTATATTTTATTTCTACAACTTGAAAAAATATATTTCCTTTTTTAAAAGTTCGAGGACATTTTCTATGCACGCTACAAAAATTATAACAAATCTAATAATATCAAAATTTTCTATTATTTTGTGAGTTTTTTTTTTCCTTTTTACAAAATTTTATAATGTTATACTTTTTATGTTTTGTTGTTTGAATGTCTTTCTAATTTTTCATCAAATTTTATGTCCATGCTCACAAAAATATGCATAATTTTGTGGCATAAATCTTTTCAATTATAGACTTCTCAAATAATTTAAGTAATTTTTCAAACCTCATAATATTTTATGTTTGCAATTTAAAAAATTATATTATATTTTAAAATATTTTTAGGCCTTTCCAATTATATTTCTACGATCGTTTTTCTGTGCATGCTCCCAAAATTACAGAAAAGTTAATGATTTTTCAATTTTTTTTTACTTTGGACTTCCAAAATAGTTTTCAATTTTTTAACAATTTAATTTTCTTTTCTTGGAGACTTTTCTAGGTGATATTTTTTTTTTCATCAAATTAAATTTAGTGGTACCAATTTTTTTTCTTTTTGATTTCAAAATGATTATGATATTTTTTTTATTCATATTAATTTTATTTACATAAAAATATCTTTTGGCATTTCAATTATTTTGATCGTTTCCCATATTTTGTTTTTGCCTGAAAAAAATAATATTTATTTGCAGAAAACTAAAACAAAAAAATCTAATGAAAGGCCAAATTTTTTATTTGCTAAAAAAGAAATTTATTTTTACCACAGTACCTTTTAGCCTTTCGTTAGTTTTTTTACCCCAATATTATTATTTTGTAATGATTATATGTTGTAACAAATATTTTGCACAAACAAATAGTCGATAAAAACAATATAGATCGCGCAACGCGCGAAAGCCCGCTAGTACTATATATAATAAAACGTTTAAAATGATTAAATTGCTTGCAGCCAAGAAGTCAACAGCGTTTGCGTCTCTATTCTCCCTTACTGGCTCCCTCCCTCATAGCCTCAATAGTCAGTGAATCGTGCTATAGCTACTGTCATTCCCACGATTTTATACTCATCTCATTTCAAGCACCCCAAGCTAAAAGGTTGTAGAATTCCAGACAGCAAGTAGAAACGAGCCACGTCATAAACGTAAAACTGTAGCCGAAGAATATGAAGTAGGGAAAGACACCCAATCACCCATAAACTCGGAGAAAACTATAAAGAAATGGTAAGGACTTAGGAATTAGGATAGAGGTGCCAACGATGAAATGCACGCGGTAGTTTGGTACAGAAAGATATGTGGAGTTTTCTCCTTTAATTATTTTTAATATTTTGGGTGCCGATATGTTTTTTTGCAAACTTGTGGCCGCAAATGTTTGGCGCTATATAATCAGGGCTGTCAATGGATAGGATACGATACGGTAGAGACTTTTTTCATACCCATACCCATTAAAATTTGCTTTACCCATACCCTACCCTTACCCGTTAAAAATTGACTTTATCCATACCTTACCCTTACCCGTTAAGCAGTAACGGTAAGGGTAGGGTAACGGTAGAAAATAGATAATAATGTTAATAACTCAATAAAAAAATGAATAATATGAATAAATAAATAATAAAAAATAAATATATTAATAAAATGCAACATTGAATAATGCTTTAAATATAATAAAATCCTACAATATATTTTCGATGTCAGTTGTCACAAATAAAAATACATAACTAATTATACTATATTAAATGAAACAGAGTGCAAATTAATTTCTTCGTATGACATAAGTACTCCATCTTCACTCCATCTTCAGTAGCGATTTATTCACATGCTAAATTTTGAAAAAAAAAAAATATATACGTACCCATTGCAAAAGCTCTCGACCAATCTTGAGTACAGATCAATGCTTCTAATGCATCATCGTTTAGAGAAGTTCTATAAAATTAGAAAAAAAATATAATATTTTAATGTTGTATTATCTTACACAAATTTACCAATTTTATTTTCTAATTAGTTATTAACAAATTAATTAAAATCTTACAATCATATCTTTCTAATCATGATAAAGATTATAAATTACATATCTAACGGTACGGGTAATTAACGAATACGAAATAGCCTTACCCATACCCATACCCAATAAATTAACGAAATTTTTTTTTTTTACCCATACCCATACCCGATAACTTAACGAAAATAAATTCTTATTCATACCCGTCTTATCGAATACGATACGGATTGGGTAATGGGTAATAGGGTACCATTGACAACCCTATATATAATAGTCGCAAGAGGACGAAAACATATTGCCAATTGCCATGTTCATCTTACCGGCCGTATCCGTTTTTGTTGTAGTGTGAACCCATAAATTTGATATTAAGCTTGTTCTAATTTTTTTTATTGTTTAATTTATTCAGCTAAAATCACGGCAAGATCGAATCATTTCATTTCCAATTGTAGACTAAAGTGAGTATAGTGTATAAAGAGGCGGTCTCTATTCATCTATACGGACACAAAGTACACAACGAAATTAAAGGGAGTAAAGAGTACATCATCAGAGAGGCGTTGATGGCAACATTAGAAATAGTAGAGTCGAGCTTGCTGGTTCCAGCTGAGGACACCCCGAGAGAGATGCTCTCATTGTCGAACATTGACTTACTTAATGGCGGCAAATCCAACAACACCATATGTCTGTACAAGAACAATGAAGGTGCAAAGGACTTCTTCTCTGTAGAGGTCCTCAAGTCTGCCCTGGCCAAAGCACTAGTGCTGTTCTATCCTCTTGCAGGCCGGCATGTGGTTGGGGATGATGGCCGTGACCAGATCGACTGCAATGCCGAGGGAGTACTGTTTCAGGTGGCCCGGTTGGAGCGCACAGCAGATAGCATCCAATTTGAGCCTATGTCACCAGAGATAATAGAGCTTTTTATTCCCAGAGGGACACATTCGTCGACGTCCCTCCTAATGCTGCAGGTTAAAACTTAAAAGTCATAAATAAGCCTTTCTTACAATCATAAAGAGACAAATATTTACTTTTCTCTCCTTTTTTCCGCTTTGGGTTTGGGTAGAACAAACACTATCATGCCGAAAAAAAAAATAAAAGTATAGCTGAATCAATAATTGAACCATTAATTGTTGGATCGGTCTCAGTAATTATATATACAAGCATCATTCACAATAGGTCGCCATCATCAGAATAACGCATATTGCCTCATAAAGACCGTTGAAACTCAGAACGTGATCTTTTTTTTTTTCCTTGAATAGCAATTTAGAACTTGATTATTCAATGTCAGTCTTTCTACTTTTAATGTTTATTTCTTGCAAAAATAATTACGCTTTCTTCGAAGGATAGCTACTTCCTGGTTGTCATAGCTCGATCACTTCCTTTTCCACTAAGTGATTGCTTAGGGGGAGACCTGTTATCCTCCTTAACGGATATTTATTATACAGTGCCTACATTTTGAAGCCAAAGCACAATACACATCATACATTAACGCAGAAATAAATACTAAAAAATCTTTTACCCCAAAACCCCAAGAAAATCAGAGTCTTTATCTCAACACATAATAGAAAACAAAATTAAACACAAGCATTATAAATAGGCCCTTAGCCTTATTCCCGAGAATCAAACATCTGCTGAGTATATATATTGTGAGTTAACCCCCGTGCAACAAACGCAAAAGATCTGCATTCAATCATGCATATGAATATGATTCCAGGAACTGCAGATTTCACTTGTAAGTAATTAACAAAAACAAATGCACAAGTGACCATCTTTTGAAGTTTTTGCACCTGCAATGACAAGTGCACGAATTTCATAATTAAGTTTAAGTACATTTTTAAAACTCGTTTCTTTAGGCAAGAAGGCAAAGGCAAAGGCCAAGACCGTATAATTAATAAAAAGCAAGCTTTTATCCACTAGCTAGACGTATTTCAGACACAAAATTAACTTGATTTTTATGGGGTCTAAAGATCGCAAAGAAAAGAAATACCTCCATATATAATGTGAAAAAATTAACGGTTCATGATATATTTGATCAGATTTTATGTTGAAAAGTGAATACTTATCGATATAACAAGACTCTTCTTGTTGTGCAGGTAACCTATCTCAAGTGTGGTAGTGTCGTGCTAGGCACTTCAAATAATCACATTTTAATAGATGGTCGAGGAGCTGCTCATATTTTTCAAACTTGGAGTAGGATTGCTCGAGGAGACCTAAAATGCATTGTTCCACCATCCTTTGATAATACGCCTCTTTGCGCTCGATCCCCGTCAAAAATCAGCTTTGAATTTCCTATTTACACGACTGACCCTTCAAAAAAAGAAGATAACCCAAAGTCTTGTGTTTTAAGTTTGTTTAAACTCTCAAAAGAACAAATTAGAAACCTCAAAATTCGATGCAGCAATGGTAGCAATACAACCAGTGTTTCAACCTTCTGTGCAGTTTCGGCATTTATCTGGAAGTGTTACTGCATTGTGCAAGAACTTGATCCTGACACCAAGTCGATTCTCTCTTTTGGTGCTGACATACGTAATCGCATATGTCCCCCAATCCCAGCTTATTTTGGTAATGGAGGGATTCGAATGGCTGCGACATCCAAAGTCTTAAAGATTACATCAAGTCCAATTGGTGATGTGGCGCACACTATCAAAGCTGAAATTGATAGACTCACGGATGAGTACATCAGATCTTTAATTGATTACTGTCAGGTAATGTTGGACAAGAAATTGTCTGTCATGAACGAAGATGTATCAGAATCTGATCTACGGATTCGAACCATTCTTGGAATGCCATGTGATGCAGATTTCGGATGGGGTGCTCCACAACTGTTTTCATGGGAACGACCTACGGAAAATAGAGTTGCCTACATAATGGATGAACCAGGAAATGATGCTGGCATTAAAATTGTACTTTCGCTGGATCCTTCAACAATGAAACAGTTTGAGAAGGTGTTTTATGAGGAGTTGTTGTTTTTCAATGGGCAAATTAATTAATCATTAGGAGTCCTTTACGTGAAATTTGAAAAATTGTAGTAATCTGTAACTCTAAAAAGTTTCGCTCGACGATATTGGATTATGTTGTTGATAATATTTGAGAAAAATTATAATGTTGGTTTATTTAAGTCGATAGATGTTGGTTTATGTTTTTTTTTGTGTGTAAATAGACAAATCAAACCGGTTTACTTATAATTTTGTCATTCCATGTCTCTTCTTTCAGCTGGGCCCACCACTTTTTCCGTGCATGGATGAATTTGAAAAATTGATTAATTGGGCCGGTCGCACTTAATGAGATCACGTACACCCTTATCGGAATGAATTATTTCAATCGGAATCGGATTCAGAATTTATATTTCCGTACATCTTTTTTATTGGAAACAAAAGTGACGAGACAATTTGATTTCGTTCGAGGGACGATTGGAAAATTTGGTGCCCTAGAAATTTTGAAAGTTTTGTAGAAATTTGAAGAGATTTTATTTTGGCGGAGGCGCTCATTTTCTATCAGACTAGCTATTTTGCCCCTTCTTCTATCCCCTCCTACGACTACGAATAGTGATATACTGATATGTCAAAAAGTCCTTGGTCCTGGCCCAGTTTTCGGAAGACCGTGTTGTTGACTAACGATAATACACAAACACAATAATCGAAAGTCGGTGCTGAGGGGAGTGTCGGTGATGAATGCTAAAATTTATGCTTTTATATGTGCTACCTTAGATGTTAATAGCTATTAACCACAACTGAGTTTTCTAAATCTTATATAACTTAGTGTTGAGTCTTTGTGGTCTTGTGTGCTGGGCTAAAATTGAGTTGTTTAATTTATTTAACTAAGATGGTTCAACTCGTTTCCATTTGTGATGTAGTATTTGATCATTAAAATATATATGTTAGCTATCTCTGCAACTTTTTGCACTATTGTATTCTGACATTCTCATTACATCAGATTGTGATTGTGAGTTTGTGACAACATGAATGCTTATATATCATGTCATATTAGTACCATTGTGGCTTTCTCTAATTTCCATCTTACCGAGCTTCTTTTTAGTAACGAGGGTTTGATCTGAGTGCAGTTCTTTTGCTTGCATTCTCGTTCCCACGACTACTGAGATATTTAATTTATGAACTTGCATTGTATGAATCACTGGAACTTCTAGTTTCCAAACAGGCCAGTTAGGATGATACATTATCCTTTGTATTGACACAGTCTGATGGCCATTGTAAGTGTTATGGCCTTGAGAAAATCTTACTAGGAGTAGTTGATGGCGAAGGAAATTTGTGGGCAATTCAGGGTAAATCCTATTTATAATAGTAAGGGTTCTTAGGCAATTCTAGCACCTAAGCGAAGCAATGTCTGCCTGTGTAAACTGGAAATGGAAAACTCTTTGGGTAAACCCTTTTGATAATAATTAGGGTTCTTAGACAATTCTAGTTTATGTCCAATATGATGCGACTAAAACATCATTCACCTACAGAAACAAGAGTACTTAGAGTTTTTCTGAAACTCATTCAAGTCAACTGAACAAAACGTGTTCTATGCTTCCATTATATTAGTTTCCCAAAGAAAACTTATAGCTCTAACATCTATTGATATTTATCCTTTCTATATCTGCTCAAGTTACTCTTTTGCTTTCACTGAGCACTGGCTCAATTCAATTCGGGTATACAGAGTTAGTTCCAAACATTTATTGAACCAGCTGTTATAGAAGCTTTCTCAATTCTTTTTTTTTTTTTTTTTTTTTTTTTGGTGTTTAAATCCCTTGGGCAAAATGTACAAGATTAGTGGGAGACAACAAGAATGCTATTGAAGTTGTGCGCAAACATCATTAATAAACAATGAAAAAAGGGGCCCAATTGAGTCGACAACTTACATTCTCCCCTTACAACAATCAAAACCCCATAAGCAGGTTAAAAGAAGCGATAAAAAAAATAAAAGGGAATATAAATGAAAGAAAATGCACACAAAGAGGGAAAAAAAAAAGGCACTGCACATGAGATAAGACTCCCTAAGCAGATATTTATATATAAACTTGTAGCTGTTGTATATTTCTGTACCACGTGTAGTGTCATCAGGTTACAAGTTGGTGCTTAAGGGTTTAGTGATCAAAATTGAGCCAACTTCAGGAACAAAATCCTCGTCTCTGGAAGACAAAAAAATGAAAAATATTTAAGTGAAAAATAAACTCTAAACCTATAATGTTTATTGATTTATAGGTTCCATACATATTTACGTATTTAGACATAAGCTAACATTGAATACCTATGGAACCCAAAATAATAGCACTAGTTTTTGTACCAAAGATAATATTATCGGAAATATTACATCAGTATCATACTAGTCAGGTTGAACACCTTATGAGCGTTGCCACAACAAATATATTATAATTTGAGGCTTCATTGAGACTGAGAGTATATCAAAATGAGCTTTAGTTGCTCAACTGGGAAGAAGGAACCTACTGACATTCCTATTACCAAAATGTACCAAAGAACATTTGGTATATAAATCAAACGGCAATGCGCAGTTCACTACTGCTATTAAGCCCTACTTATAAAAAGACAAGAAGATTAGAATAACATTTACCCTGCGATTGGAACTATGTACTTCCTCTACGGATTGGGCTATTTCCATTTGTTGCATAACTGTGGCCTGTAAAACCTACAGATACAAATCGCAATATACTTAATCATCAATAACAGAATGTCTCAGAACAGGTATATCACATTGCTCTCTGTAAAAAGTATTCTTTTACCAATCCACCAACATATCTCAATTAACCAGGTTGTGTCAAAATTAACTAATCAGCTCAGTTGCATATTACTTATCAGTTGTCTAAAAGCAATAAAATTAAAACGTCGGAGGAACCTAAGCAGTTCATTGATCTTTACTGCTGTAAACCTTTGAAGAGAAACAGTACTGGTAAATACCATCTTCTGCATACTCTATACGAGTCCATACCATTTAGTTATAGTTACAATCGACCAAACAGTACCACAAAAACAAAGGTCAAAGATGGTACCTTTTTGGTTTTCTCAAGGTCAACCTCCATACATTTAATCCTCTCCCAAGAATCCAACAACAACCTCTCCTTGTCAGCGGGAATCTGAGGCGCTCTGTTCGCCAGCTGATCCATTCTCATCTCGAGTCGGTGGAGTTTCTCAATTACGGGCGCAAGGCGATCGGCCTCGCTTAAAATCTCCGCCGTCGGGTGCCCCTCGGGATTCGCGCTTGAGGAGGGATCTGACGGTGAAGGTTCCGTCGTGGTGTGGCTTGAGCTGCTGGCCTCTGTGGACATGGCGCGGGAGGTGAGTCTCTGCACCGGGAAGCGGAGGAGGGAAAGGAGTTTTATCAGAGCGAAAAGAATTAGCTGTAGGAAATGACGCAAATGCCCCTCGTTTGCCGAGTTGTTTTTCGGCCGCCTGGCGTCTGCTCTCCCTGAAATTTCAGAGAAAAAGGATTTGGTCTTAAATGAACGGAAGAATAACTTTTGGTATTATGCCCCTCTGAAAGAACTTGATAAGACAACAATGCCCTTGTGAAAGGGAAATAATGGCGTTCGCTCTGGGGAGATTATAGTAAAGTGTGTTGCAATTACATTACATGGCATAAATTCCTGGATTAGATTCAACAAGGAGATTTCATCTAAAAGGGATGCATTATTTTTTCTATTATGCTAGCGTAATCGAGAATTCCGGATAGACTTTTTCAAAATAATTGTAGAAACTACCGACGACATAGTCGTATTAGAAAGATATATTTTATCTTTAGTTTTCGCAACGTCTAGAGTATATATAAAATTGTTCTACTCCTTTTACCAGATCTAACACGTCATTGATGCAAATAATCTATAATCTATTTGCGTTTAGGTCATTTTCTTTTCTTTTCTTTTTTTTTTAAATGCCAACTTGAGTTATAGAAGTGATACTCGTGATGTTGATAATGATTTGAGAAGCATTAATTGCTGTATTAGTAGTAACATCAGGGGAACATTTTTGGAAAAAAAAAAAAAAATAAACAAACTAACTATCAATACAATCTATAAACTGTGCCAAAAAAAAAAAAAAAAAAAATCGTGCAATTGACCTACCGAATGCTTTAATTTATTGAAGCAACGCTCACCTAATAGAATACAGGAATTCTGTAATAATTTAATATAATTGGAAGCAGATAATATCATTTTGCGGGATTATAACAGACAATAGTAACTATCGTCAAAACTATCTTAAAAGAAAAAACACATTGAAATGCTAGTTCAGAAATAAATCATAAGAGATGGTTGATTCTAAAATAAATCATGATTTTGACTACAAACCGCATTTAGATAGCACTTATCAACATCTGAAATGCTCGTTCAGAATTAATACTATTTGCTAAAATCATTTAAGGATGTACTCGCGTTACTTTTCTGAAATCGACTCAACACCAACTTCATCTAACTACTTGAACAAAAAGCAAATATTGTGATTGATAAACTTAAGACAACTTTAATGATTTTTAATAAAATTAGAAGTTTAACTACCTTCAAGTAAACAAATTAAATAGTGACAGTGAAAAAAAAATGAAGAGTACCTGACAAAAGGGAAGGTGAATTTCCAAGAGGAGAGCGGGCATTATTTCTCAAATCCAAGTTGGTAAATTTGTAATTTTTAGTAGAGGCGGAGCCACCAATGCCATAGTCAACATTCTTGTCAACCACCACAAAATGGTCGTCACAACTATAATATGCTGTTGAATCCCTTCCTCTTATCTTCATTTTAAAAATGTAACAAGCCATAATTAATAAATGCTCTAACATAATTCTTGCTGGTACGGATGCTTACTTTCTAAATAACACAAGCCATAAATAAATAATAAAATTGATGCGTTACTGTTGAATCCCTTGCTCTGACCATAATTTTTTTTAAAAAAAAAAAAAAAAAAAAAACAAGCTACAGATAATGACTCGATTGATAAATTAATGGAACTACATAAGGAACACACATGATAAGATAGTATAACGCAACAATTATCAGCGAAAACATATTTAGAGAATGGAAGTGCTACAATGAATCCGGAAGTACATAATATGATTTTTTTTATTTAATATCGTTGTGGTTTTCTTTTGTGCAGCGAGAACTGTTTCTCTAATCAAGTAGTTTATGAATTTATAGAAAATGAAGAAAAGGAAACAAAGAGTACCTCCTCGCGGACAGGAGCTAGACGGGATTGCTCAAGAGGCCGCCTTACAATAGGAGAACCTAAATCATCTACATCTGATCCTGATTCTACTGCTGATGTATCACTACCTCCCTGCCACATAAAAAGTACCGTAAGTTCAATAAAACCTCAATATGCAGTTGTGTAAATAAACATAAGACAATACAAAAACAAAAGAAGATGAGAACAAAATTGAGATCAACTGGTACTGATTTTGTAATTTGTAATATGCATGTATTTCAAATGATTGGCTCTAAAATGTAGTCTCTGTATTTTTTTGTATATAAATAGTGTTTTAGAGTTAAAAGAGGAGGAGTAAGGTGCATTATATAACTTGCCTTGACGAGATGGAGCCTACTAATGGAACCCCTTCTCTGTTCTATCTCTGACAACCGTCTGGTGTGCTTTATTAGCCTTGTACCACCATTTTGCACAAGCTAAAGTTTTAAATAGAAAATGGAACAAGAACAATGTTAGCTTTTGCATTGCTTAAAATAAAGATCACAACACAAGCTTATGTGGGACAAATCTAAGAGGAGAATCAATTATTATGCACAACTTCACCACTGAATAGCCAGACAATTTTATGGCTGGTTCAGTGCGTGTTTGGACAACCAAGGCACCTGTTGATTTCAAAACTAAATTAAAAAAAATGCTAAGAAGTGGTGGGGTATAATTGGTTTTATTTACCTTGATAACATTAGGATCATTCCAAGGGCCTTTGTTCGACCTGAGACAGCCCCCCTCACATGTGCATGTACCGCCTAAAAATGCTGGTAATTGGCTGAAAATGTCACAAACATATAATTAATAATTTTCTAAATTTTGAAAGTGTTTAGAGATGGACAAACACACAGAGACAGATGGAGAGAGAGAGAGAGAGAGAGAGAGAGAGAGAGAGAGACCTTGAGTCTATCACTTCCAGAAGTCTTGAATGGAACTTTGTTCCCAGTACCTGATCACCAAAATTAAGTCACTTGTTTGTACTTACTGGAAATTTCTGTGTGTGTGATTGTGAGTCATTGGAGCATGAATGTGTGTGAGAGAGAGAGAGACAGAGAGAGAGGAGGGGAGGGGGAGGAGAAGAGGAATACATGAATCTTAGACACTGTTTTTGGGTCAAGAAAGCCCTTCACAGTATTCCAAAGGAGCCTAAAACCACTGCCAGCATTCACCACAAACATTTGATGTAGCGTCTGCAAAATGAAATATTTGTACAAAATTAGAATAAACCAAATTACATTTTTTCCATATGAATAAATAATCAATAATTGTCTCACCTCAGGGTAGTAATCACTATCTATCTTTTGCATCTTTAGCAACATATCTCTGGCTGTTTTGCTGAAATTCTTAAAACCCTATATTTACAGTAAAAAAAAAAATGATGAACAGAAGTGTCACATTTAAGTTATTTTTCTACATGACACTATGACTATAATAATCGATGTACTTAATTTTTTTCATGAAAAGTAATTTTATCAAGAAAAAAATGATCTTAAATTACATACCACACCATCAACATCAAGGATGGTAGTTGTCGAGTCAATGTGCCGTTTTGCAGCAACTGAACAGGCGGGAAAACGATCCCTAAATGCCCTTTCGAACTCTTGCACATGGTATTTTATGTACCGCTCAACAGAGGTTATCTGCATGAGTTTGCTTGGTTCAACCTTCCCAAGCCTCTCTATGTATACAGGCCTCCCTTCTCTATCTACCCCATGGTATCCCTGGGGATAATATTGCAATACCTCCTCCAACTCTTCAAAAGTAAAATCCTGTAAGTTTAGAATTTCAAATAGATTTATCAAACCAAGATTGGTATACTGGTTCTGACTGGTATAGAGGCAATTATAAATATCCCCAATGAATTCATTTTAGTTTGATTCTTTGCTGTACCGACTTCTTTTTTGTAATTTTATCCATGTGTGTGTTATCTTTTTCTTGTGCTTTCTTGATAACACAGGTTTTAAAGTACAAAACAAATATGTTTCTTGCATCGGTTTGATTAGTAGAAACCCCATGTTAATTTAATCTATCAAAGAAGTGTACATGGATCGGACTCCCTAAATGGGAGTTCTTGTACGACAGAAATAAAAAAATAATAATTAACAGGAAAGGTCACCTCCAAAATTGTGTCAGCACCAAATTCTTTTCTCCATTGGAGCATATCAGACCACATGTGAGTTGCCTTTTCAATGTCAAATTTCCTGGCTTTGAGAAACCTATCAATAGAAACAAGTTAATTAAGGACTCCATGCCTTAAAAATGAAACTTATAGGTCAAATGGAAACAATCTCTCTGTGCTTTATATTGAATTAAGTTAAACACCTGAGGTTAACATTTGGAAGCAGAACTATGAAAATTTTTTATACCAACAAAATCATAAAGACTAGGAAATAACATAAAGAATACAAGTTACCTGAGAAGCATATGATAATCATTATGCCTATCTGGCAGCAAATTCCTACTCAATAACTCTTGTTGAAACATGAAAACCGCCTTCTCCTCTTCTTCATCTCTCACATCTTCTATCGACACATTTGACGCTCTATGGTCGAGCTTCCTCTTCCCTTTCCTCTTGAGAGAGTGTGTAAATCGGCTCGATGCATTTAATGCTTTCTTTTTGAGGGACCCAATCGATAGTCTCCTCCTTTCATCCTCCGAGTTGTCCACATCTGACTTTCTATCTCTTCTCTCCTCAAATGGAAAGAGTATTTCTATACTGTCACTCCTTTTGGCTGGAATATAAGATGTACACGTGGAGAAAGAAAAGAATCAACAGAGATTTTATTTTATCTTAGTAGTAATAACCAGTAACAATACTGACAAGACAGGTACCAGCTTGTAACAATTGGTATTTCATCGGTGAGCTTTTATTGCTCAGTTTGCCTATGTTCAAAGACTATAAGTACCATTTTGGTACCTCTCAGCCATTTTGGTTATGACAGGCATCATATCAGTATTTATCACATCGGAACTCTCAGTATTTCACTTGTAAAAATGTAATTTTATTCCTTTTGCTTTCTGATTTCCATAAAACAGCTTAAAATTAAATGACAACAAAATCAGCTAAAAGGCTAGTCTCCTAATCCCCAGCTGCCACAGTATTAAGAGCCATACCCGTGCTGCATCAGCTGAGTAAAATAAGAAACACAATCTTTTGAAGTAGAATTTAAAGGATCAAATGGCTAGTGTCAACTACCCCAGCTGATATTGATGTTATAGGATAATTCTGTTGATAGGCTGATACCATTTATAAAATCAGTACAATAGTTGAAAAGGACTTACTTGACATATTGTCTTTAATTATGTAGCATTCAACAAGCTCTAAGGTTTCTCTATTTGAAGGAGGATAATGTTTTCTGCAAATCTTCCAATATCTGTTTAACCAGAGATAAAGGAGGCCGATTAATTAACAAGAATGAAAGTAACTCACCTGTCCCTGTTTGTTAAAATTCTCACAACTGGCTGCTATTTTGCACACTCTATATGAGATCAGAAGGGTAATTTTGGCATTCTTTGAAGAAAATTGGGGGAGGAATTGGACAGGTTGATACCAACAATGTTTTGCTGCATATAATTTTGAGGTTTTTCAAGGAGTACATTGAAATATGACCTATTTTAGGTTCATCCTTATTCAAGAGCTAATTCAAATATATAAGCAAGTTGGAACCAAATCAGAAGAATTCCAGAGTAGTTAGATCTGGTAATCTTCATAAGTTGGTAAAAGCTAACATTTTTTATTCAATGGGAGAATAAATTATGCCCAGGTTATCTCAGTATGCATTTTTGCTGAGAGCTGAATTATCGAAAAGAATTCTCAAATAATAACAGTATGAGCTTCACAAGTGCAATAAAAACAAAAATCAAGAATTTCATGTATTGCAGCTCTGCAAAGCATAAGGACTAGATAACTAAACAAAAAAAAGGGGTAAAATCAAGTGTTTGAAGTCGAATTTTCTCGGGCAAAAATCAAATCATTAGCAATTTAAAGAGGCCTAGAAATTAACAAATGATTCAAAAAAAAAGATTATTTGCTGACAAACTAAGATTCTTTTTTTTATTAGCAGAACAATCAAATTCTCGCATAACACAAACTAATGCTGTAATTAGCAAATAATGGCCTTTGACTTGAAGGGAAAAAAATTATTAACAACATCAAAACTTCGAAGGTAAAGATAAGAGTTCATCAAATTCCAAATGAACGAAAATTTGAGCAATAGCAGAGCTTGAGTTTACTTCAGTTATTCTTTTCTTTCCGTACGAAAAAACTTTTCATTCGATACCAAAACATCTAGTAAGTTTAAGCGGATAAATAGTCTTTGATTTCCCATACGTTATGATTTACTCCAAAACAAATACAAAAGGAGCATATCAAATTGTCAGATATTCAAACTAAAGCAACTGTGCATTGATTAAACTCGGAGAATCACTAGACAAGGTGAAGAGTTCAAAAGTAAACTTGAAATTTCATTTCTCTATTATGAATCAATCAATCAGTCAACAAACTTGCTTCCTCATTTGAGCTGTTATCGAACCAGGAAAGCCACTAAAACCTCATAAAACCTCAAATAAATTAAAAACAGAGAGAGAACATACTCGGTCAGATCTCTACGAGAGAGAGAGAGAGAGATTTACCTCTTCTTTGACTGTGTTGGAGAAATGAAATCCAATCCAATCCAATTGGTCGAAGTCTCGAAGAGAGAGAGAGAGAAGGAGAGTTTCGTCGCGTTGTGCTTTCGCTGTAAAAAAGCCAAACAAGCAGATGACAAACAGAAGCTTCGACCAGATCCCAGCTCTACTTATATTTCACGTTTCGAATTTATTTATGTATTGTTTGTGTTTCGGTTTTTCTTTTATTACATTCTTTCCGTTTTTCACTCAGGATTCTCTTTCCCTCTTTATTTATTTATTTTTTATTTTCTGACGTCGCCATCGTCGCGCAATATTCTGAGATGATATCAGTACGGGAAAATATGTTGCCAGTCAAGAGTGGGCCCCGCAATTATACTTTTTCTATTTGAAATTTGGTCGCCTCGCCTTTTAGGTTTTTCTTCTGTCCTAGTTAATTTTTACCCGTACTGTTTGTAAGATGTTCTTATTGTTTTTTTCCCCAAAAATTTATTCCGGGAAGAAGGCTGACAGCAAGGTTTTGAGGACGGAGTGGAGTGAAAATCATTTTTATAAAGTTAATATCAATATACTTAATTTATTTTATTATTTAATATTATTAAATATTTAATATTATTAAATTACTTTATTTTTAATTGATTTTAAATGGAATATTTAAGAATAATAAATGAAGGAATCAAACAATACGTGCACACATTTATATCTGCCTATAAAATTTTTTAATAAATCTAACAAATAGTTAGTTGAAAATGAAAAAAAAAATGTACATTAATTGATTTCCATTACCAAAAAAAAATTCGTTTTAACTATAAGTTTATAACTCAACTTACAACAAGTGCACTTAAAGGCTCCCGTAGGCTTTAAAGGTCTTCACTTCTGCTATGATTATTCATGTTATTAAATAAATTTTAAAGTGATTATTATTGTTACTATTTAGAAATAAAATGTTTGAAAAAAATAAGACTTTGAAAAATAAACCTTTAATTACATTAAATTTTAAAAAAAATTATTGCATTTATGTGTTTTACACAGTTATTACATTCTTACATATAGATAAATTACACGGAAGCATATTAGTCAGCCGTGATTTCAATAATCAATCAATTCAATTCGCAACATATTGTACGCTCTTTTCATAAAATTTGTGAAGTCGCAGAAAATCGGCAGCTCACATAATTCCGCTTTTACAAAATATTTACCTATTTTTTCCCTAAATTTTTTGCTTTTGTGAAGCCGGGGACAAAGGCGCAGTAAGTTTGGAGGGAAAAGAACACAACTCGTGGCGCGAATTTTGAGGAAGCTGTGTCTGTTCAGGTAAGTAGCAGTACTTCCCGGCTTTCTATGCAACCTGTCGGAATCTTTGACCCGCAAATCGACAGACCAACAATTCTTTTTTATTTTCTCCGAGAGAAAATGGGATCTAGATTTCCTGTGTCAATAACCTGTAATTATCTATGTGGTAACTGTTATGTTTGACTTGTGTTGTGTAATATAAATGTTACCATGATAGTAATTTATATGTTTGACATGTGTTGTGTACTTTAGTTTAAAATATAACATATATACATGTATTAATAATTGTGACTTACTTAAATCTAGTAAAGTGATTAGGTTCGTTTAATCATAAAAAAGATTGGATATAGTAATAATTGCATTACAGTCTTGCTAAAGTGAAAAGAGATGCGTCACATTATGAGGCCCTCATAGAAGGTACGTGTAAGTTTCCATTCATGCAATCAGCATCACATTCTTAGTCATAATTTGAAATCAAACACTGTCATCATTTTATTTGTAATTTTTTTCATTCTTAGTTAAAATCGGCGGTCTATACGCCAAATCCATTTGCTAATTTATCGCCGTGCCAGCTGGTCGGCCACCTCAGAGGCTTTGGAGAGGAAGAATCCATTGTAATTTCGTTGAAAAGTGAAAAAAGAGTAAACTAGTAAAGTAACTGCTGGAAAGTACGACAGCACCAAAAAAAAAATGTACTAACGTGAACCGGTTCTTCCGACCTATGTCTAGCTGGAGACGACGCTTTAGATGGGTCCGTGTTAAAATTCGTAAACAACGCATGAGTTGGATAATATTGAGGTTGTTTATCAATAATTGTTAATTTTGTGTGGGCGCAGTGTACGAGAGGGCGTGCCCTTTATTCTCCACTTTGGACAAAAGAGAAGATTAAAGGAAACTCCTGATTTAAAAGGAGAATTAATTGTCTAGTTTTTCCGTGGCTCTTTCCGTGTGGCGCTTCATGTGTTTTGTTGGAGCATAGCAAGTTCTTTGCGCCAAGGTAAATTCCAAAAAATTGTTTCGTAATTTCTATGAATATACTTTAATTTCAATTAATTTGAAAACCTCTGTAGAAGAATTTATGAGAGTTTTAAACCCCTCTTTTTTTTATGAGAACAATTTAAATGAGAGTTCTTAAATAACCATAATTTAATGAAATTAATTAAATTGAACCGGTTTTCTTATACCATGCACGACATTGTTTGCTATTTTCCTGCAATTTATACAAGTGGGAACACCTGTGGAATTAACAACACTGATCACAATTTAAAGTAAAGGTAAGGAACCGAGGTTGCTCCAACATCACACTCGCCAGCTGTCGGTTTGTTTGAAGAATGTAAGGATTACTATTGCTTTAAGCATGCACACGCTCCTTTTGTATCAAACAAGGGTTGTTTATTATTGCAAACATCTCCAAAAGTATATTTGTGCCAAAAGCACAAAATTATATTAAATTTAGAAAACGTACTAATAAAGTGCAATTGAAACATTTACTCAAAAAAGTACAATTGAAGAAAGATTTAAATGATTTTGGTTTAAGTTTTTTTTTTTCTCCTTTCATAAACATTTAATGTAAATGAATTTAGGACTCGTTAAATACTAGTTATGATACAGGTAATTTTCTTATATGCACCAACAGAGTTATAGCATTTTTTATTGAATAATTTGCTTGTTTTAAAGTCTGCATTATAGATCGTTTTGTGGACAGCTGTTTTTCTACACTCATCGTGTATTCGTGTCTATGTAAATAATTTGGAACCGATGACATGTCCATATACAGAAAATAATAACAAAAAAAATTATAGCTAATATAAACATTTAAATTTAAGCTTTATATTTTTATTATCAATGTATATAAAGAGAAAGGCAAGATCTAATGCATTAGACTTCAAGCGACTAATCTAAACGATCTAAGATGACCTTTGCATTTGATGAAAATCAAATTTTTCGACTAATTTTATAGATTTTAGAAAATGATTATTACTGAAATAATTTTTTAAGAAATCATAATTTAGTTTTCTATTAGATTTCAATATGAATCTTACTTATATTTGTTCAACTCTAAAAAAAAATTATAAAATTAAATCCCCATCTAAGATTCTGATAAATTTTGTTATCGAATTTATTGCATCTTAATATGAACAAAAAAACATAGAATGTTACAGTAATATTAAACAGAATTAAATGCACGCACTATTCTGCATGGTTCAGGAAGAGACAAAGGCTCTCATAAATACAGACCGGTTACGGACCACAGGAAACATCTTTTAGCATTAAATTTCATTTTTCTAGGTTGATCTAAATGTGTGCTCCACTTTTTTTTCCTCAATGCTTTCGTCCAAAATATCTTTTGTCCCTTGTACATCAAACACTCCCAAAGAGGAGTCATTAAGTCTGATGTTTCTAGTTTGACAAAATTGAAGCAGCCATAATTAATAAGAACATTTCGGTGTACTTATCAATGTCCGTGCTACTGCATCGGAAAAAAAAAAAAAAAAGGGAAAATTTTTTTTGGATATAGTATGTACCGAAGAATTAGAGCGTAAAAAAAACAGGAACAAATCCGTCATCTTTCAAAGTTCTCATCCTCTAAGTCTCTAACCCATCACATTATTTTTTAAATCAATTTTCTACCAAAATGAGTAATTACGTGGGTAATTAATTAAAGCAATAGTCAAGTGTGCTCTTATCAAAAGATAGGGGCTTCACCCCTATTTTTCTTCAAAAAAAAAAAAAAAATTGTGCTCCGAGTCGATGCGCATATTCACATTATGCAGTTGTCAAATGTGAAATTTGAGATTTCGAAAAATAAACTTGGAAGATCAAGATAGTTGTTTAACATTTAGATTCGGTTAAATATGCAAGAACTATTTTTTTTTGTGTTTAAATTGGAAAAGAAGTGTGCATGGATGCAATATGGAACATTCTATCACGCATGAAAAATTTTGAAAGTGCTTAGAGAATAAGTTCATACTTCATAAAGGTAATTATCGATCATATATATCCAAAACTATTTACATTTTTGGCATTGTAAATTTCATTCTCGCAAGGATCAAATCCAGCTTTTGATATATGTATAAATGTTTAGTACAATAACTAAAAATCTTGAATTATTTTCAGTACGTTTTGAGAAACAAAAGGATTCTCTTCGGATTAAATGATTGAACCTTGATTGATTTTACGTCCTTTAAATTATGAGATTCATGATCAAAAGTTTAAACGAGACTAATCGATCATTACTTAAGAAGCGGAAAGGTTCATGTTAATAATTTATATTATTTCTTTCCAGTGTTTAAAGAGTATGAGATCGTCCTTCTCTCCATAACTAAAATTTTATTCTGTTGAATTGCATATGTTAAGAAAACACAATATTATATAAATCATCTACTAAAGGACGTACCATTTTATCTTTATTTGTTATTAAAGTTAGATTAGCAACTGCTATACAAATTTCTGACTGCGGGTCAAACACGACCCAGATCATCATTGGTCTATAAGCTAATTAATGTAGTAGCTAGAGACAGAGATGGCACTTTCTATCATCCGTTTTTTGAATTAATTTAAAGACTTTTAGAAGTCCGTTTACTATACCACATTTATCTCCATTGCTATTTGTTATTTATAAGCACGCCCAAGAGACGAGAAAACCATTATCCAAGCAGTATACCTTCATTTTTTTTAAGCGGACATTATCACCAAGGGCAGGGGCCGGTTTAATTTGAGCATATCGTGTTCAGTGTTTTCCTATAGTATTCCTGTTAACATTGTTGTATAATAATTTTTTTACATGAACAATTTTATAAAAATATTTTATATTAAATATATACAAAAAATGATTATAGTTTTGTTGTTGATTTCTATAGTAAAAGCTATATTTGTTATACAATAATTCTATTCTATCGTAATGATATAGACTTAATTTTATAATTGTTAGTTATTTCGTTGATCATTAATAAGACCAAGGGCGTACCATTCAAATTTTATTTATATAATTTTTTCTCTTTGTCCTTTTCCTACCTGAATTCTAGTTTTGTCGTTTTTAGTTGGATTTTGCGGACGTTTCAACTACACTTTATCTAATACTACTCAACCGAAGAAAGATTTATGCATTTGGGATTTAATATTTGTTGCAGATAGAGAAAAATATATTACTTTTGTTCAATCAGGACCCATAAACTTCACAGTTTGGCCGTTGCGATGTAATAATTGAGCCGCTCAATCTTTAATAACTCACAAGTTAATCACTGGCCTATTACATTAGTTGTATTTTTTTCCCCTCCCCAAAGTGAGTTAGTTGTACTGGTGTTGTTACGCAGTTATGGCCTTTTCATTTATTTGCCAGAAATTTAATATTCTCATTTGCTAAAAGTTTTCCCACTTACCTTTATTTGCCTTAATTTGTTCTTTATTCTTCATGCCAATATCTAATTAGAATAATTAAATTGCTGAGAAGACGAGAACTTCGTCTAAACTTTCGATTAAAATAACGTCCGACTAGATAATTTTGATCGAATATACAAACTAAGCTGAATTATTTCCATCAAATATTAAAAACAGATATAATGTTTTAATTAACCGACTAGATAATTTTGATCGAATATACAAACTAAGCTGAATTATTTCCATCAAATATTAAAAACAGATATAATGTTTTAATTAACTCAGAAGCAATAACAACTTAGCTAGCGTCTTATTCGTTGTTGTTTGATTTGCCTTGATGGAATAAAGTTGTTGCGGCTACGTTTTGCTCATTGGTCGGGCCGTTTTGCTAAGATTCTTTCAGTTGGTTTTAGTCTAATTGATAAATTTTGAATTTTTTTTTTTTTCAGTCGAAACTGAAAAGAATGACTATCTTTTGAATCTTAACTTTTCATTTATGGAGTGGAATATGCTCGAGGAGAGCAAAGATGTAAAGTTCAATAAAAGTGCTCGTATATGTTTTGAAGACAAGAAGTGCTCATAAACTTACACTTAAAAAATCACCGAATCAATCCCCACTAATAAACTCCAAGGATTGAGTTTTAACTTAATAAACAATCGAAGTTTTTCTATTTTCGAACTCATTTTATATGAGATTAAAAGGTATAGTATTATTACAAAAATAACGACACTTAGATAATTTTTTTTTTGAAAAGATCTCGTCTGAAGTTAGCTCAATAAGCTGATTGCTTTATATTGCACGGGGAAAGACGTGATGCGGTCTCAATATTCGCTGCAAGTTATCAGCACCGTATCAACTTCCATCAGCTTTGCTTTGAAAAATTTCTCGACGAAACAATAAGAAAGAACAAAACAAAACGAAAGGAAGTAGACAAATGATCCATATCGGCTAGCCTTGTTTACATACTATGATTGAGCCACAGTGAGACGAAAAAAAAGTTTTAGTCAAGCAAAGATTTCCCCAAGCAACCCCTGAAAGAACGAATATATGAAATTATTCTAGATGTTAAGCACGTAAGTTCGTTAAACATGCAGGAAGCTTCTTACAGGGATTGCTTCATCATGGACGAGTAATACATATATTATACAAAAGGACATGCCACTACAAAACTGCTCACTTACCATCCAGCGGTTTCAAAATCAAGAACAAAAACCCAAACCTACCCAATTAACCTCCGTTGTGATAATTTCATTTCATAAAATTGTGGGACAGGTTCTAAACCGTCCATTGCACATCTTATGAAAACATCATATTATTATTTGCACACATATTTTGACAGCCTCTGGCCTCTTAAAGCATTGGTATTAGACTGCAACGGTGAATATTTAGAATAAGTTTACTCTCAAACTTTGCAAATATCATATGATTTTTTGCCTACTTTACAAACAATGCCACTGAATTTGCATTTAAAGTTATGTCCTTGTGATGAGCCCGCACCATTGCGAGGTCTATCAATCTGCAAAACTGCTTGCTTCAGATTGTATCTGATGTCGTCCGGTCCCCATAACAACGAAATGTGCGGCCTTGGATCCTTTACATAAACAGTAAAACAATTAAGTTGGCAAATTTAGTTCAATTTAATAATAAGAAAATCATCATTTAAGTAAAGGACTTCTGTTATATGCACTACTCTTATATCATCATTTCAAGTTTTTACAAAGAATCCCGTAAACTAAACTGATATTTTATTTTAAGCCTACAAACACTAGCTTCCATTTATACAAGCCACTCTTGATGTGTCCAAGACTTCACAACATTTGCACCTCCATAAAGAAAAAAGGAAAAGAAATAGAAGACATTATGGTTTTAAAGCAGACTATATTTCTAATGGGGATGTTTTTTTTTCAACGTGCAGTCTAAATTTTAAAATTCTTAGTAAATTCGCTCAGACATGAAATTCAGATTATTCCTGAGCTTAAATAAAAGAACACTCTGGCAAAAAAAAACCCTTTTGGGCTTATTAGTAGTTTTGCATTTGACGCCTGGATGGTAACAACAAGGTATTATACTATTATCAAATGAAAAATATAAATAAATATATCTTTTTAATGTAAAGTGAAGTAGGTTATATGCAGTTATAGCAATATCAATGTGGATTTAGTCCCTAGATCGAGATAGTCCACTCAGAGTAGGGACTCGTATTTATGCATGCTATGCAAGTTACAAGCCGACAAAATAAATATAAGGGTTTACCTTATAAAATTCAGGAAGGCCGTGCAGTCTATAAACCTCATTTACAACATTGATCTGCTGTGTGATCTGAAGGCGAAAAAAGGGAGGAAAAATTAATTGAGATAATCCAGGTGGTCCAGCTTATGTAAATTATACAAGTTATGACCAAGACTAGATGTTCTGCAATGTTTACTGTATGTACCTCTTGTAGGCCAGTGCCAGTGATCTCCAATGAAAGGAATGATCGTGTGCAATCATCATTGGCAAAAGTTTCCCACTTGTCAAATTCTATCCAGTACCTATTCTCCATTAAATCATGTACGAGAATTTATTAAGCCACCACAATATTGCTTATAAACAACATTCGTTTTTTTTTTTTTTTTTTTTTTTTTTTTTTTTCCAGTTTGGATCCATTGACAATGGATTAACTGGATAATCTTAAAAATCATTAATACTAACTCCTGATTTTAAAAAGTCACATTTTAAAAAGTTTGTTAAAGGAATGTGAAGGTGACAGATGGGACAGTGACAAATACTGGTAGGAAGGAGATATCACATTGGCACAAATATAAACTCCTATTTGCAGGACAAGTATGCATTTGGGATGTGATAGTGAATTAAAGAATTTAAGCATCTAAAAGTATTCCAATTGCATTAAATGTTAGTATTTTTCTTACTGTCTCTGTGAATGGAGCTTGGTACGAAGCATGGCCACAATCGAGTCAATCTGGTCTACTTTGATCCCAACAGTTCTTCCCAGACTAATATGGAACTCTCTAGAAAGAAGCACCTTCTCGAGTTTAGAATCATCTTTACACAGTTCAATTAGTTCGAAGTCAGCATCAACAGCATATAGGCTTGGTACTAAAGAAGAAATTTTTTTCATGGCCTCCACCATCTGCTTCCTGGTCGTAGCCGGTATATGAACTGAACCAAGAAAATTCAAAAAGAAAAAAATAGCATGTAATGCTGACTTTGACATGCTTTCGAATTTTTTACATGTCATGTAATTATAATAGGTTGGTCTATACCACCTGATATTGCCTAAAATTTACCTGAGTTTCTGAAGTAAAGCTTTTAATAACTCAAAGAAGCTTAAGATGTGAAATGAAAATTCCATTAGACTAACTAAATCCAACACATACCATTGTTTTAAGTAATTCAGCCACAACAAGTAATAGCTTAAGTTATATAACTGTGACTAAAATAATGCCCAAAAACAAAATAAAAGGGAAAGAAGGGAACAAGTAACCCAAAATTCCAAATTAGTTAGTCCAGTTTGTAAACTATGACTGAGCCTCAATTTGACCAAGTACTTCTTCAATTGACCCTCATCTTTGCAAATTGTGTGAGCAATAGCATATACTCAAAAGAGTCTAAATTGTTAACAAAATCCTGATTAAGCCAACATTTCCTCAATCAAGCCCGCCTCAAGCTAAGTACCTGGAATGTAGACGTGAAGTGCATAAATCCCTTCTACATGTGGGAAGTTTCTCACCCTGCTCCCTTGAGTCAGCGACGAGTAATCTGAAATAAATAACACCAACCAACAACTACTTAGATACCACTTACCACTACAGTTCAAAATGAAGCATGAGAAACACAAACTTGCCTATGTGATTCGGGGGCTGGAGGAGATCCAGTGGAGGAGGAGGCAAGGGGTCTGACACCTCGGCCTTCAGAGCTCTGTTAGAATCTCCGCCGTTGAAGCCGATAGTAGATGGCGAAGGAGCGCCGTCGGATTCATCCGAGTCAGAGTCGGAGCCATACGTCGCTCTGAGAGCCTCCATGTCTTCAAACCAGTTGAGTTGAGAACGTTTCCTCTGATACAATCATACAAGGATGTGAAGATGGGCTTTTATCAAACAGCCCAAAATTAAAGATCTCGAAGATCACTGTATTTTGGGCCATTAGGACGAAATTTTTTCTTTTAAAATCTTAAAGCCCATAGGCATGTTGTCAGGATGAAAATTAAACCCGGCCAGGATTATTTAAAATTTTAGTTTTGTAAGAGGGCTACATTGCAAAAATATCTTTTAAGATGACCTCACCAGTCCAGTCTCCACCGTGAGCCTTCTGGAGTTGTAACGATCGTCAACTGTTCGACGAAATGAGAGCCGCTCCAAATCCCACACTCAGCTGTTGCTGCTGCAGATTCGCATCACCAAAATGCGTCCCCAGCGCCATCCCAAACCCTAGGTTCCGATTGGGTGCCTCTTCTGCACCGCTCCGCTCCGTCTCGGTCTCCACCCCCGTCGCCTCCTCCTCCACCGCCGAGGAGCCTTCCTCCCCCATTACTGCGACTAGCCGCCGGAGATTGATTCTACTTCGCCATGCTGAAAGCGTCTGGGGAGGTCGCTTCACTAGAGGTGCTCTGTTGTACTTTAACATCCTTAATTTGCTTCTCACACATTCAATTTTGCCCAAATAGAGAGGTAAATAAGAGTCTCATGCCGTCATTTGTATATTATTTGTAGCGAGAGAGACATGATAGATGGGTGATTTGGATGAAATGAGTAAAAAATAAGAATGTTGGTTGTATTACAGTGTGTAAATAACTTAACTTCACTAGAGGAATGAGTCTTTTTTATGTCCATATAGAAGGAATGCTTGATGTACTAATTCTCATGAAATTTGATGTTATAGATCATGATCGACCATTGAGTGAAGTAGGGCGGAATAATGCAATTAGCATAGCTCATAAGCTCGAGCAGATGGGTTGGATTCCAGAGTTGATTCTTTCAAGGTCATATAGCTTTATCATTTCTATCTTTCATGAAGTGCCTTTCAGTTTCTGAACCTAGTTCATAAAAGGTGAAGTTTAAGTTGTTGGTACTTAATAACATGGAATCATGCTGATTCTGTATTTGCCAAAATTTCTGTTCTAAGAGTCCACACAAGCTGAGCCATGGAAAATTAATTTCATGTAGGGAAGAACAGGCCGAGAGACCATATAAAATTAGAAAGGTGATAATGCCATGCTTTAAAATTTATCGACTTTTCAGTAACCACCCAACTTTCAGAAGTTAAGAACTCACAATTATTTAATTTTGAGTTTTAACAATCAACTCCTTTGTACTCCTTAAGAGCGATTAAAAGCAATCAGTATAGGTTCTGTTTTTGACATAAAGCTTGTGTCTGCTCTCAATCTCTGCATTTCACCGTCCAAAACCAGAGTTGAATGATGCTTTTGGCTATTTTACTAGAGAGAATTTTTTACCAATTCTCCATTTTAAAATATCAACTAAACTCTGAAATGACTTGTTAGGTTGTTTTCAGGTAACATGTGTATTTAGATCTCACAAATATTTTAACAAAATAGATGCTGTCAAGAAAAACACTATATGAGTTCAACTAAACTCTTTACTCCTACTGGATCATTGGAAGTTTTTATATGGGTTCCTGAGGTGATTACCCAAAACTAACAGTAAACCAAAATGAAATATGAGACTAGTTAGGTCAGAAACTGTTCATACCAGCCTAATTTTGGAATTTTATCGGATATGAAGATATCTCCTGTTGTTACCTTGTAAATTGCTACAAGTCCAGAAGAGTTGCCAAATGTTAATTCGCATTTCTCATATTTTTTCAATAATTACAGTGATGCCACTAGAACAAAGGAGACTCTTGAAATACTGCGAGAAAACATAATGGGGCTGAATCAAGCAAAGGTGCACTTCATTCCAAGTTTTTATTCTATTGCAGCCATGGATGGCCAAACTGCTGAGCACTTGCAAAAAGCCATTTGTGAATTTTCTACTGATGAGATCTTGACTGTGATGTACTCTCTCTCTCTCTCTCTCTCTCCCCAATCCCTTATATTGTTGGACTAGGATACTGTACATTTAATTACTTGATGATTGAAAAGAGTTAGTATAATAAGTGACTAGCATGCTACCGTTCGAATCATAGTTTAAGCTTGACTAGTCACTTGGCAATTTTAGTTTCTATGTGTCACCCTCACCCATAAAAGCTAGACGAAAGAAACAAACCATTCTGTATCCTGTTCCCTGGTCAATTTGAATGCATTCTGCACTTGCTAGTGTATGTCTTTGATGCATCAACACAATGCTATCGAAATCAGCCCCTTTACAATGCAAAATTATTAAATTATCCCAATTTTATATGCAGATCATAAACATAAAGTTTCTTATAGTTATAGAACTTCTGCTATCACTATTAGTATGTCTGCGTCGCCACTGTTGTAATCATGACTATCACAATGTTTTTTTCTCCACTGTTATAGTTAACATTCTTATTGTTACTTTCTCCATCTGTGAAATTAAAAATGTATTATTTTCTTTGTCATATTTCCTGCAAACGATGCCCTAGTACTTTTCTTACCATATGAGACATGAAAAGGGGCTATTTTGACTTACTTTATTTTCTATGAAATTAAAAAAAAAGGGTTTTGGGTGTTGGAGAGGCTGGTATGGGTTACTGTTTTGAAGGGATAATGGGATATACATGGCATTTTTTTTTTTAATTTTTTTACAACAGCTGTGCAACTTGATAGAAGCTTTTGAGACCTTTAAAGCACACATATAATTGTTTCTTTGTTATTAGGTGCATGGGGCATAATAGAGGATGGGAAGAAGCAGCCTCTATGTTATCTGGTGACACTGTTGAACTAAAAACATGCAATGCTGCATTGCTTGAAGCTTCTGGTAGATCATGGATCGAGGTATGTTGTTTTTGAACCTCACTTCATGAAACCTCTAATTTTCATCCCCCTGCAGGCTTCTTGGTTATCTGTGCATTTTTGGCCATAGCCTAATTAGAAATAAACATAAGCTTTACATATTGTTATTTTGTTGATACTCTTTACATTTTCTCTACTTGTTTGTTTAATTATAATTCTGTTCTTGCATATTCCAGGCCTTCTCTGTTGCGGGACTTGGAGGATGGAAACTACATGGGATTTTGAAACCTTGATTTGTAAAAAAGCCTTAGATAAGGTTCAATTTTGTATAGCATAGTTTTTTCTTATTTCTTTTGTCTCTTTAAGGGCCTTTTCTGAGCCTTTTGTGTACTTGACTTGCGGTACTACTGTAAAATTATGGGTACTTCTGAGGCTGTTCCTTTTGATTATTAATTTATTATTCATCAAAATAGAGAATATCTGGTTGATTTTGATGCTCGTGTATGAATTATGAACTCTAGTTCATACCTACCACTACCAGTACCACTGTGTCATCCAGGGTACATGCGACATGGCTTGTTGCCTTGTTGGTATCAGTAATTTACTTCATCACATTCTCTTTGAGTTGCTTAGATTAGAACCATTGTGATTAGGACCAGATGCTGCTCTTGTCCCTTTCTCAATAGTTCTTACTGTTTTAAAATCTTAATCAAGTATTTGTTTCTTTAAACAGAAATTTATGGCATGCAACCGAAATATTGAACTGAGAAACAATTCATGGACAGCTCTTGAAATTTTTAGATAATGATAAATATATTAGCTTCCCTAGAGTATCGGATGGCCCAAATAACCTGACCAAAATTCTCCTCTTAGAATCTCTTTCTGTATTTATTTCTTTTAATTAGCAGATTATCTTTTTTCCCACAAGATGTAATTAATTACCTGATGAAGTGGGCACTAATTCATTTGACAAACTTTTCATGTCATTCTCCTTTTGCTGGACATAAATCGCTATCATTATACACTGAACACTTACCATCAATCGTTCAGTAATGATCTCATAAGTTACTGGGTACCTATCACCTTTGTTTGGGAAAAAAAAAATTCATATATATTATACTACTTCAATATAGATAATAATAACGAGCCTAACAGCTTTGTTTATATTTTTCACGAGGGTATTAGGGTATATGCACAAGGGAAGCCCAATATGCTAGTGGATCGAAAATGGACAAAGATATATTAAGTTGTAAACACGGCCTCGTAAAGTGAAAAAAGTTTATTAGGGGGCATTTCGCTTCCCGTTTCGAAATTAATGTCGACCCTTTGTATTTTGATAGTCTGACTTTATTAAAAGGAATAAGCATTGATACTTTAGTGGGAGACTATTACTACCAAATCCAATTTTCCTAATGCTTTAGTTAGATTAGGTGCCATCGGAATTTTAATGCTTATATTTCAAGGTAGTAGGTACGGTAAATATATCTTTCTGTAGATCTTTTTTTTTAGAAAACTTGGTAGTGGCTACCAAGGTGTATCTTTCTGTAGATCTTGCTTTGAAATATTTGACAAATCTATTTGGACATCTGCTTACATACGGTCACGCCCACAATTGTATGTGATTTTATGCGACCATATCCACATAAATTAATGCATGGAAAAAGAATAATTGTTGTAGCTACATGTTATAGTCGGAGAGAATTAGTTTTAGCAAGTTTTAAATTGTCGCTAGATGATAAAGCTCACAATTGTAGAAGTTTTCAATATTCTATAAATAGGTACATCGAACATATATGTTGTTATTATATTAGTTTTCCATTCATTTTTTTTTTTCTAAATATGTACCCCAAAGTCGCGGTAGTATATAAGCAATTTATCATTTGGTCACTTTTAGTACTTCGGCAATCCAGTTCTAATCTGATGAATTTGTATATAAGTAGGATTTTATTCAAATTTAGAGAACAAGTTCTGGAACTGCTATGAAGACTAAATATGAGAGATACTGATAAAGAATTGGATATGTCCATAGCTGCATTATCATCTCTTCACAGACAAATTTTGCTAATGACTATTAAGGAGAAGATTTTTACATGCACTATTGTATTGTAATCACGGACAAGAAAAAAGAATTAAGAAAAAATATTTCCATTAGTAACTAAATAAAGCATGGAATAAATAAGAAATGGTTTTCCTAAAATTGAGTACATTCTGATCTCTTTCCGGCTTTGATTGCAGTCTATGTCGTTTCAGCTTGACTGTATGTAGTTTTACTTGCATATCAATACAACAAAAAAGGGTTCAAAATCTGAACCAACATCTGGCCTCTGTTGCTTTTGACTTTTCAACTGTCTCGCGCACACGATCAACTGCACTCTTATATCCTTCATAAGGATGAGGCATCAATGCAACTGGCTTGATACAATGGCTTAACTGATGAAAGAATTTAATCACGTAATCATCTGATGTGTCGGTATCTTTGGGTATAATTCCACATTTTTGCAATAATTTAGCATCGTTTTCAGACCCTAAAAGACTTGCCATGCATTCTACAAATGCCGTGAAGCAAACTCCCCGCTTCTCGTATCGCTCCTCAAACGTAACAAGGCTCTCAAAAATCGAGAACTGGTAGTTCTTGATATCTATGGCTGGAACCTTTATAACACAATCTTTTTTACTTGATGAATTTTTTATCACAACATCAAGATAGCTGCCTGACTTCTTTCTTTTCAATCTCACACCGGAATGGTGAAATTCTGTTGCACGAAGCATGCTAACACCGGGCATTGTTTGATTATTGATCTGATTGTCTATCAGCTTGTATTTATCTTCTGGCACTCGTGACCAGTGAAAAACATCTAGAAGGTGAAGAAACTCCTCTGGTTGTTCTGAGAGTTCTTTGTTCATCTTTGGACGCACACACTTGAAGCTGGACAGTGCGAGGTCTTTGATCGAGCTCCCGACAAAATCCCTAAAATCGGGACAAAGACACAGCAGCTCTTGCAGAACAGAAAACGGGATCTGATTCTCCATCAGTAGAAGATCACATATGACAGATTCCCGATGCATTTCTAATTGCGACACGAGGTTCTTTACGTTAGTAATCAACTGGTATATGACAATAGCATTTCCTAGTCCTTGAAATTTACTCAAGAACAATTCTACCGTATCGAATGAAGACTGGTTTTTCCCATCAAGGCATTTGAGAGCGAAAAGTATGAAGCACCCATCGAGCAACATTATCTGCAAGAAATCCTTGGTGGCCATCTGGTATAAATCTTCAACTTCTTCCTCATAGCAGTTGCGTAATTCCAATTCCTTCTTCGCCATATTTCCCAGGAATTTTCCGGTGTCGAGTTGGAAACCTTGAGTCATCAGTTTGAGAATTTGCCACTTGTAATCAAGTCCAAAATATAGCATTTCCTCCTTGTGGTTGTATGGTCCAATTGCAACGACCTTTGCTCTTTGTTGTCGGATCTCCATTATAGCCGGAAACATGAAGATGGTCTTATGACCGAGACTTTTGTCAGACATGAAAGCCTCTGATATGTCCTCTTCGGTGTCAGCGTCATCCATCATCATGAGTCGAGATAAAGTTCTAATTCCTTCCTCAGACGTGACTATTTCATCGTCAGTGCTGCTGCTGCTGCCATCCCTTCGTCTACTCATATCTTGAAGATTTGGGAAATATTAGCAAGATGTATAACAAATGTATGAAGCAATTTTCTTTGAGGAATTATGGAAGAAAGGCTGTTGGAAAGGTAACCTATGCTTTTTGTTGTAAAAGACAAAAAGATTCGATTGACGAAGAAGAAACTTTTGTCTTCTATTTTTGAAGAACAAGTAACGAAGGAGAGAAGAGACCATATATACCTTCATTAGATAAACTAAGAATCCTGGAGGTCGACATAATTAGCGGTCTAAGTAAGAATATCAGGTTGCTTGGAAGAAAATTTTCGGAATGCAACAACTATTTTTTAGCAAGAAGTAAATAGGTTTAAGTTATATTTAGTACACTAGGTTAATTCAATTGAGCATGTCGATGTAATTAGTTGCGGTTTTGCCTTGTCAGCAACAGAATCTTAACGTTTTCCTTATGTTAGGTTTTACAATCTTAATTTATCTTCTTTTTTTACTTACAGGAATAAGCTAAAATTTTTGTATATATGTTTATCACAATGTACAATAATATACCTAGTGTACTTAACTTCATACTATAAGAGGGTTACATAATTATAGAAAATAAACAATTTTTTGTTTCTTTTAGTCTCTCGTTATATACTTCCTCTTAATTATCTACTCGCTGCAAGTCCTAATTTCTGTCCTAAAATCTTGTCGAAATATTGAGAAAAAATTGTATAATTTTTTTTTAGAAAGATGAAAAAAATTGTATAATTAAACTATAAATTTTACGAGAATGATTGTGACAAAGTACATGAACGATTAAGCCGAGAAGACGCATGTAAAGATTCATCATAAAAACTTGTTAATTTGGGATATATCGTTGTTAGATTACTAATTAAAGATATGTCAATATAAAATTATCAAAATTAGTTTTATATCATTATTTTTTCAAAAACGTAGTAAATTGTAATTTTGCCACTCTCAAATCAGTCATTAATTTTGAAAATCTCCAAAATGTCCTCATTAAATTAGATCGCTAAAAAAAACCGAAAGAAAAGAAAATCCCGAACACTGTTGGAGCATGCAACTACATTGTTTTGGTGGTTATATTATTATAATGTTGTTTGGTTCAATAAAAAAGGATCCAACAAAAATAATTTCATGAACCAGATTGAAGTGCGATCGAGATATTATGAATCATCCATGTAGTCCTATTTCTGTACAGAAGTGCAATATTGGAAAAAAAAAAAGTATTGAATTTTGCTAAATGCAATTATAAGATGATTAATTGGAGATATGCTATTATAAAATTGTAAAATTTAGTTTTATGTTATTTTTTTATGCACTAAGTTTAATTTTTATTGTAAAAACAGTAGTATAAAACTAATTTCAATTTCTATTGATTTGCAAAGGTATAAAAAATATATTTATTTTTTTTATGATGACATATCTCGAAATTGTTATAGTGACGTATTCAAAAGAACATAATTATTTTATCAACTACCAACTAATATAAAACTATATTTGTATTTGGTAATGAAAAAAAATATCGTATATAATAATATTTTTTAAAATTTTAAATTTTTGCAGTTGCATAAATCTAAATCATTTTCTTTTCGGATAATCAATGATACAGCAGATCGAACAGAAAATTATTCGTACCCGAGTGGCCGAGTCACAGAGAGCATGTTTCCACCGTTGGATCAATTAATAGAAGATTTGTACTGTAGTGTTGTATGTAGTACCAAGGGAATCTAAGAAAGATCCGATCGACGATCTCTAAAACCCGGGACCCACATTCCAGTATTTGGGGTTTTGAGGTTTTGGGGCTTTTTCCGGCCTGATTCTCTCTTTGCGTAGAGAGTAGAGTAGGAAGGCGATGTCGGCGGCCGGAAGAGGCGGCGCCGCCTCATGGAGGATTCTGGCACGGCCATTGATGGAAACGGTGCTCAAAAACCATGCCCAACACCATCGCGTGCCCCAGCCTCTCCTTCTTCACGGTCCACGTGGCGTTGGCAAGACCTCTCTTCTTCTCCATCGTTAGTCTCTCTCTCTCTTTCTCTGACGCACTCAACTGAAGTGGCGCACACCCACAGATACAATATTATGCTAAGTTGTTACTGGTTAGATGATTTGGTTGCATTTCTAAAATGCAGTAGATGCCTTGTTTGCTGTAATGTGTTTTGTTTTTTTAATTATTTTGGCATGGTTTTAATCCGGCACCTTGATAACTTGAGTGAGACTGTGATGTGCGGAAGTAATCAGTGAGGCTTTTTATCGAACAGTTGGTGGGTATGCTTGTGTGAGCTATTGTGATGTCAGGAAAGGGTTATAGTACCAGCCAATTAATGCCTATATCTGCCAGTATAGTATAGACATAGTTTGTACCTGATAGTCTTGCTTCTATATTACTGAATTTGAGAGCCTCTTAAGCCCCGATAGGCCGATATAGAACAAAAGTTCTCTTTTCTCAAATGTTAATATATGCTGGTAGTAATCTCTCTCTCTCTCTCAGGTCTTCTTCCTGAATGGAACAAAGGGCCCCACATAACTGCCTATGTGGACTTCTCTCCTGACCCTGCAACTCCTCTTCCCTGGGCAGCCGCTACCTCAGGAACCAGTGGAGCCCCCATTCCGACACCTTCTCTTTCTGTCCTTTCTGACCGCCTGGACCAGTCCCTTGAAACCCTAGTAAATCACGCCATCCTTCTTGGCAAGGTTGGATCCCGTGACATTTTCACTGCTCTAAACAAGTGGTATGGCCTCTCCAAAACCCTACACATGATTGCAGGCCCCAGTACCCGCTCCTCTACCAATACTAGTGTTAGTCAACTGTCTTTGCTTTGGTCAAAGGCTGTCCTCTCCCGTATGCACAAAATAGGATCTAAGGAAATAGACTCTCTTCTGACCAGTTCTTCTAAGAAATATTCAATGGATGAGGTTGCATATATGAAGGAGACTGTTGCAGCATTAGCACTTGCAAAGGAGATAATTGAGATGCAGAAACACTGGAGACATAAATCCGTGCGACACTTGAATCATACAGGCAATTTTTCTAGGTCACTGGCAAATGTTGCAACCTCTTGGCCTTGTTTGCTGATAGAAATTTTGTCAGAGGCTTCTGAGGTGGACTTCTTTCAGGTACAGGGTTTAGAATAATAATGTGACATTGTTTTGGTGTGGCTTTTCTCGGATGTATTCTTGTATTTCTATACAAGTGCTGGAATATTTGACTGTATACATGGTGGATCTTACTTCTTTTTTTTTTTAATTTTTTTTTTGTATTAGTTCCTATGGTATGAGATATCAACTCAAGTAAAAACATAAAAAAATTGCGAAAAGAGAAGAAAAGAAAACAAAATAAAAACAAGTCAGGAGACTGGTACCATAAGATCCCCACTGTTTCCAGGTATGGTGTATAGGTACGACCAGGTGAACAATTGATTTATCTTATGCTGTTATGTCGTGTTTCTATTATGAACCCTAAATTTCCCATTGTTATCACCAAAATGAATTAATTTTGAAGGAAGTGGAGTTTGAAACTTATTTCACACCTCCTATGTTTCAGCCAAAGTTGGTTTTGAACAACATAGATATATTGCGCAAGGCGATTTCTGTAGATGACTCAACCATACCAGCCTCAGTGTATCATGATAGTCTAATCTGGAGAATTATTGCACTTGGTGCGAATGAAAGATGCCTCCCTGTGCTTCTGGTGTCTTCAGACAGGTATGTTTGTGTCATTACCAAGGTTGCTAATATGTTAACATTTTTAAAAGTTCAAATCCTAAACTCTAAAGGCACGATTCAGACAGTTTTGCTTTAGATTACTTTTTGGCTCCAAGTCTTAAACAAATTTTTACAAACATGTTTCATGAATTTATTGCCTCTTTGTAGCTATTATTCCTATCAAGCATTTTGGGACTTTGGATTTCCTGATATATTTATATCTCGTGAGGTACTTTCTCATACTAAATTGAAATAATTATAACTAAATCATGGTATAAAGACCATTACATAATTACTGTTATTTTTTGTAATTTTTCATAAAATTGATGGATAAAGACCTTTGGATGGACAGTACAAGAGGCTAGGTTGCACATGGTCTCTGAGTATTTCAGTCAAACAGAGGTACTAACAGATTATAGGTTATTGTTTTAATTTTGTAGTGGATCTTTTGCATTATTATAACCTGGTTCATTCTTATATACTACCAGCATTACATTGCACCCTCTTTGGTGCATAAAGTATTGCAAACCAGATGAATAAGAGATGAGATCAGATCAGTATATCAATATAATTGAGCAGAAATGCAAACTTTTTCTTTTACTTTCCCATTCATTGTCTTGGCATCTGATTTGATTAATTATTATTTGACTGGTCAGGAGTTGAGCTAAAATGCACAATTAATCTTTTTTTTTTCATTATTTTGTAATAATAAGTCTACATTTTAATTGAAGTTGTAGTGGAAAGTTATAGATGAAGTTCTTGGCCCAAACCCTAGACAACTCTCTGAGGTTTATGCACTCAAGCAAAGAGCCAGCAAAGAGATGTAAATATCCTTTTCATTGCTATTTTAAAACAACATCTGTTTAGCCATAGTTGTCAAAATGTGAACATATTAGCAACCTTGGTAATTTGAACTTATACATGTCTTGATCCCTTTCCTAACTTGATCCCTTTCCTAACTATAACCTTGGTAATTTGAACTTATACAGCATAAGGCAGAAGTTCAAATTAAATACAGCATAACATTTTTAAATTGAAACTTGATTGTGAAAACAAATTATACATATCTTGATCCCTTAAGAATCAGATTTTTGTCGAATCCTCATTGAAGTTCTTTTTTATTATTTTCTGTTCCAACTGACATTGGTCCCTTTTTTTCTTGGACTCTTTTGTAATATAAATTTACACAGTAGTAGTCTCTTTACTTATTCCTCCGTTGTTTTTCTCATTGTAACAGTAACTGTGAAGACATAGTTGATGCCTACCTTGCATATTTGCAAGTAAGCAATATTTTTCCGTTATTAATTTTTATACTATAATGTAGTTGTCTCATGGTAACCTGCTGGCTGTTATTAGCAGTTTGGCTGACTGGAATGTTCCATCTTACTGCTAATTTTTGTTATTGTAACTGGCTGTTACAGCACTATTGATGACTGGAATGTGCCACTACACAAAATAACTAAAACCTACCAATGCAGTAACTTATCATTGCTGCATGCAGCAGTTTATTTTGTAGATTACCAGATAAAAATGGTACCATAATCCTAAATTGTAATAGTATGATAATCCATATTTATACTTTATATCAGGCAACTGTGGTCAATCCTGCCATGGAGTCGGTGATTGACATCTTGCGCAAGTTTTCCTCTGATGCTCATCAGGGAAAAATCCCAGAAAACCGCATGTTCTTCGGTGCTCCATGGAGAAAGCCTCCTCATGCTGAAAACCGTCAATCATCTTGGGCAAAAATTCAATTAATGGATTTTGTTCAATCCTTCACAAATACCGAGTTTGGGGTAATTTTTATACATTTCGCAGATAATGACTACTTTACTTTCAAGCTTCATAGTATCAAAATAGCCTATAGAAGTGTGCAAAGTTTTTGGAATGTAAATGTTATAATCATAATAATGATCGCTACTTTCCTTACAGAATGCTATATAGGAGTTCTGTTGATAATATTTGAGTTCTCAAATTGGACGTCTTGTCTCTGTGTTCCTCATTTGTATTACTATATTGAATTCTTGCCTATTTTATGTTGTAGGTTAATTATTTAGCTGATGACAGCCTAGAAATACTAGATGATCCAGCTGCTGTTGCCATGTTAGAGGTAAACTATTTTGTTTTCTTATTTTAAAATGTTTAAGTGTTCTAGACAAGAGCAAACAAATTCTGAATGTTTGTATTGTTGGTCCACTCTTTGATAGAGATACCAATATGCAAATATTCACAAGTGTCCTGTTCTTGTGATAATGATAGTATGAAACAATTAGACACATGACTGAAATATGGAACTCCTGTACCAAAAAACTGGAAATTCACTCATGCTTCAATTTTGTTTCTTAGCCTCATTTGAACTTTTGCATTTTTTTTTCTTTGATAAATTGGCCATTATGGTTCTTAACTGCACATCTAAGTACAGTACAGTCCAAGGAATAATTAATTAGTTACTAAATGAAGTGAAGTGAAGGTTGGACTAAAATTAGTAAATCATAGCTGGACAGGTGTATTATCAATTGAATTTTTGCCACAGGTCAAAATGTGTTGATCTTCTGCCTTATGCTGTATTTACATCATAGGTTGGTTTGCTGTATGCACAGCGGGACCCATCCTTTATCCGACCAGTTACTCGTGGTATCCAGAGGTGTCTTGTTAGATGGTCAGTATGTAACTAATTTATTTATTGCTGCTTAATTAATTGAGGCTATTGAAGGCTGTAATGAGTCATTTTTTTTTTCTTGTATGACTTTATATGTTATGGTTTCCCTATGGATTTAATGATCTAATTGCTGCACTTGTTCAAATCGCTGATAGAAGAAAGTGATGATTAAAAAATCTAAATACTATTTTCTTTATTCAGTTTTAACTTTTATTTTTATTTTGCAAATTTTATTTATAGGCTAGTTCAGGAAAAGATGCAATTAAGCTTGGAGGAATCAATTGCATTTATGTGGCAAAGAATATTCCGGGGTAGAAGTTATCGCCATTTAATGAAAGAAGTTGGCTACAAGTACTAATTTTAAGGCAAGCACACAACTTATTTATTAAGTACACAATTTGTTATGCATCCAGATGTGTAATTGAGGCATTGTTAGTCCAGTGTATTATCAATTTAACCTGTGGCTATGTGGGACATTAATTAAAACTCTTTTACTTCCTGGCCTAATTTCTGCATCTATCCCACAGGTGGGCAAATTAGCAAATTTAACTAACAAGCAAAAAGGCGAAGTTGGGTTGTCTAAGTATGGTTCTTTTCTATTGGTGTCATATGGTTCTGGCCTTGTGCTTTGATTTAGTTATTATTGGTCTTATGTATTTGTTTACTACTTATTTTTATGTATTTATTTATTATTTAATTTTATTAATATTTTCCTTTTCCAGATGAAGTATCCATTGAACTATGGTACTTGACGAGTTGCCCAATGAAAGGTTTGAGCTGGCCTCTGCTTTATATTAGTTTATTGATTTTGTTCTTTTGCTTTGGCAAGAGAATACCTTGAATTTTTGAAATTTCAAGAGTTCTTAAATTGTTTCTTTCTTGCATACATACAAGAAAATTACGCCCTCCTGTATTGAAATTTGTATTGTTCACCTGTTCGATACAGGATTGACACTGTAATTTGTATATCAGTGAGAACTTTTATTAAGGTCTTATTTTAAAATCGTTTAATTTGTTATGTTTTAAATTTTATAAACTAACCAGCGAAGTTTGTCAAATCTGGGCCAACTACATGGCATTACGCTGCCTAATTTTGTTTATTTTTTAGATATATTACCACACTTGCATAAAAGTTGCATATAAATGATGGATAACTTCGTCATTTAAAAAAAAATGGTGGGTAATTTCGTACCTCAGATTCGAAACGAAAAATTAATTCCTGAAATTGGATTCGAAAAGCTAGAACAATGATACGATGGGACTATCAGAGAACTGGTGGAGCAAAAGAAGAATCCAAATAATACAAATTTCAAATATCACTGGGATCCGGAATTTCCAAAGTCAATTAATTTTAAACTTTCAAATATCTATTTGTGTTTCTAGGGGTGAAATGAACAATGGTTAACTCTCTTTTCCCAAACAACGCTAATTTACCGTATCATCATTTTCAAACAACGCTGATTGCACAAGTTTAATATACTTCTTTTGAAAAAAAAAAATTTAAGTTGTATTGAAATTTCAAGGCAGTGAGGCCAAGCTTGTTGCACTAAAAGTTCAGCACTGTATTGTATTTGTAGAATGGTAACATTGCAGTAATTTGCGCAGACAGCCATGGTGTCAGTTTGCTGCCAGGCCCGCCCGCCGGTAGACTAAACCTTAGGATATACATCAGACTGAAGTTTACACTCCACTTGACGCCAAAGATATTAAATTCATAGTGGATAGCGCCTATTTAGCGGTCTTGTGGGCTTATAGTGGATATTCAAAATTATACTTGTTCCTTACATCAAAATTGTGCTTAATTCATGTCAAAAGTTTTATCTTTGTACGTCTATTTGACCACAAGATTTTGTAGTATTTAGAAAAAGTCTAAGTACAAAAGTTGTAGCCTATGTTTAGGCTTTTTATAGAACTTTGAGTTATTATTATTATTATTATTATTATTATAATAATTATTGTTAATTAATCAATTAATTATATAAAAAGTTTGTTTCGTTATGAACAGTGTTAAACAGGAATGTTATTTTGATCTTCTGCTAACAAGTCAGTACAATTTATGTGTGATACGTTCTATACATGATGCACAGCCTATTAGATGCGTGGGAAACATATTTAAATACACAGCTTCCTTTGCAATGCACCAGAATGTTCTAATGATAAATTATGAGATTTCCTGTGTGTATGTACAGATGAAACGAGTTAATATATGTTTTTGTTGCCTGTCGCCACATATTGTTACCCTCGTGATAGTCACAAAATTTTGGATAGAAGATATGACAGAGCATTCTTTGTATCTCCAGTATGTATTTGGTATATGTAATTATTTTTGGAACATTTTGGTGATTTGCTAGCTTAATCACTTCAACTGTATTGGTTCACAGATTGTTCGATGAGCTAGGTGTATGGGACAAAAAGGAAACTGTAATTTATTGTTTCTCTCTTCATTTTTTCGTTCTCTTCGTGTCTTCCTCTTTCCTCTTTTTATTGGAGCAATACAATAGGGTGGTGTTTGGTAAAAGAAAAACTTAAGAGGAAGAAATTAAGAGGGAGAACTTATGACAACTTATGTCATGTTAAGGAGGAAGAATTTATTTGTGTTTGGTTATGCATATTGAGGAATAAGAAAAGAAACAAAAAAATTATTTAAAGCTAAAATGTGAAAAGACAATAATAGTCTTCTCCTTATGACAAATAATTGTGTTGAACTATATAGTTGTAGAGCCAATTAACAATTAACTAGTATCATACTATAAGCATAAGAACTAGTCATACTCAAAGTATATGACAAAGCATACAAGATAATATCCTAATCCAACAAATATAGTGCTAATATGACAAAGCACTCAAATCGCTCAAATCAAACAAACTTAGTACAACATTGTATTGTGATAATATAAAAACATATTATATTTATTTTAATTACCTTGAACACATACACAATACCACAAAGCATGATATCCTACACATATCACAAAACACTTTTGTCATTTTTAGAATAATCTTTCAGAAGTGTAACTCAGGTCCAAGTAAGTGTGATATTGTAAAAACATATTATATTTATTTTAATTACCTTGAACCCATAAGTGCGCAATAAAAAAAAGAGATATTGTTAGCTTAGATAGTAATAACAATGCGCACAAAAAAAAGCAACTGGTAGAGGGGTAGTAATGAGAAGAGTTGGAATGAAAAATATTTTTTAATTACTATTCCTCATGTGGGTCCCGTAGCCAAATTTTATTGCACCCATTTAGATGTCATAGGTTAAAGAAGCTTTTTCCTTATTTAAACTACATAACTTATTTCTTGTTTGGTAGGAAATATGAGGAATAACTCCTTATTCCCCACTAAATAAAAGAAGCTAACCAAACCTTAAAAATCTTTTTGTTGTTTCTTTCTCCTCGTCTCTGAATCCGAAGAGAGCACCATATCCTTGATTTTTTTTTTATCTTGTCATTGTACTCTCCTCATTACGACCATTCGAAAGAGATCCCAGTTGATGGTATTTTATGCCGCTGCACCTCCCATGGTTATGTAGCCTCTTGCTCCGTCAAGAGCTCTGTTCCGAGAAGAGATCGGAGAGTACTTTATTTTTTCTGTAATTGTCTCCATAATACAATCTTAATTGCAATGTCAACATGTTCGCATAAACAGAGGCATGCTTCGTGGGGTATTGCACAGGTACATTAATTAATTTATGTTTATTGTTTAAAATGAAAATGTCGTGTATAATATAGTTTTTTTACTCTTGATGAAACAAAAGCCTAAAGTCTAATGCAACACGGTTGTCAAATAGCACATGTGCATTAATTAATTTATGTTTATTGTTTTGTTTTGTTTTGTTTTGTTTTGGATAACAGCGAGCCGACAATTTTTTTCCTAGATTACTTATAGAGTAATGCTATAGTAAAAGACCAATTGTTTGCTTTCCGATCTCTGTTTATAGAGGATTTCATATTTATGAGTGATGCCGTGATGGTATTCATTATCTCTGTCTGGGCTGTGTAAACTGGGCGGAACTAAGTGTATGGCAAAGTGTGCTTGGCACACTCTAACTTTTCAAAATAGCCCCTTATATGTTTAAAATTTCCATGTTAATCCTTTTAAAATATAACAACAATCTTATTTGGCACACTTTAAAAATTCAAAAAAAAAATTTGGCCCCTTCTATTGGAGAATCCTGGTTCCGCCCTTAAACAAATATTTATTCATTCATGGTTGACGATGAATATAGAATCTTAGTGATTTGATAGGATCATTAATGACACACATGTTTAGTGTTTGATATTTGCATATAGATACTTTTGTGCCGTGAATACCGGCTCTTGGTTTGTTGCATTTCGGATGGCTCTTTGGCACAATTCTTTTAACAGAAGTGGCTTTGTCCTGTTGTGAATGAAAGCAATCTTTTGGGAAATGTTATATGGAGCATGCGAGCCTGGACATTGAAAGTCAAACAAGTGAACAACATACACGGATACTCTCTGTTAAAATAAGAAGTAATGAATATTTGATATGCAGCACGTAACTAACAGACAGATGAAATCATTCCTATTTCATAAAATGATTAAAATAATGAGTAATGCTAGAGTCAAACACGTTTGACACTTGAACCCGTCAAATACGATTGAATCTCAATTTTCGCTATTATAATGGTAAATCCGAACCTCTCAATTTATTCTCCATGATGAAATCTCCTTAGACATCAAATTTTCGTACTATTTATTTTGAATTTTAGAAAATTTTCTATCTAATTAATTCTGGACCCTCCAATTTTAAAAAATCCCGAAAACATATTAAAAAAATTTGAAAAATTGTAAAATTTTGTCTTCAAGATAATTTTAATATGGATCATACTGAGTGGTTCGAATCAATTATATAAAATCTTAATAGGTAAGACTAGAATCGTATTTGACTCTAGCATTATTCTTATTTATAAGTATAATTTTTACCTTAAAAAAACTTTTTGCTAGATGAGAAGTGTGCAAACAACGGGTCTTTCACGGAGCTTACACTACATTTAGGTTTAAATCGATAGTAAAAAATTTTTATCAGACAATAAAAATAATAAATTCAATGAACAATACTAATTATTAAACTTAGATAATAGTTGCGCCGGAGGCGCCACTAAAAAATATATAGTAATAACTAAAATAATAGGTTTTTTCTATTGACTCTTCTTTTTTCCTCTGATTAAGTCCACAATTACATTTTTTTTTACGAATTTTGCTTATGAAAACTTACCTTTACGCCGAAGAAGCACGACAATCGGTTGTCTCATCTAAACTAAACCTACTGAAGAAGAACAAAGAAAAAAACCACATCTGCGGCGTAATTTTAGGTTACTAGTAACATGCATTAGAAAAATCGCCCAAATTACATACAAAATTTTGTACTATATATATCATTCACATAAAGTACCATTTTCCATTGCATGAAAAAATATGAATTATCCATACAAAAAAAAATTGCCCACTGTAAACTCATATTTTTCTAAACCACACTGACGTAGACATCATATCGCAGTAAAATACGACACCTCACACCATATTACACAAAACGCTCTTAAACTGGCTAATCAAAACTTAATTCAACTACTTGCAACCATGACTTAATTAAGGAGGACTTGGGCAACTAACCCGAGGGTTATTACTGCAATCGGAATGCATGGATCCTCGTCCCCCTCCTTTTGGTAGCTTCTGTAACCACGATGCAGCAGGCATATAATTATGCGGCCTCAAGGGACGCGCAAAGGCAGTTGTTGATTGGCAGCCCAAGAGAAGAAGAAAGCAAACCAACACGGTCGTCGTAAAGAGGGCACTGTTTGCATTGAAGTTTCTCATCATTTAATTGTGATTCAATAATGTGGTCTTCCACCCTTATTTTATGCTTCTGTTTGTCTATTTTATTTTCTGTATATTTATCCATCTGGTGAGCTTACATATATATAATATATTGAAGCAATGTGAGTCTGCGGTTGATAGCTAGTGTCAATGTTCCAAGTCAAAAGTCCTTAAAGCGACTCAGACTGAGACTAGTCCAACCGTAGAAAACCTTCACAAGGGGTGTCAAACGTGGTCAAAAGCCACGGAAACCCCATGTGCTGTTGTCGTTTTCGTTTGGGAAACGATAAGAAAAAGTATACCGTGAACCGTTCCGTTTATTAAACGAAACACATTTCTGTTCCATCAACCGTTCCACTTACCATTTTCTATTGAAATAACCAATTTCAATGTTCCATTTATTGGTAACGGTATAACCAACTGTGCCACATACCGTTTCGTTTAGAAAATGATACCACTTTGGTGCCACTTACCGTTCCACTTAGGTTAGACGAAACGGCATAACGGTAAGTGACGTACCGTTGACAGCTTATGATACTGCCATCATGCCAAAACTGCAAATAGCCCTTTCGGTTAGGCAACCTAGGAGAATTCCACAAGTAAATAGCCCTTTCGGTTAGCCCTTTCGGTTAGGCAACCTAGGAGAATCACAACCTTTAGCTGAGTACGTCAAGGAAATAAATACTTATTTATTTTGTTGACTAGACACAAAGGGACGGACCCAAAAGGGACAACCCAGTAGACATGTGTCAAACACACATGTCAAACGTGGACGACGTCCATGTAAATCACCTCTTACGTTTAATGTTCCGTTTAGTTAACGAAAATATTTTTTTTAATGTTTAACGTTCTGTTTATTAAACGTAAGTATTTTTTTTGTTCCGCTTAATGTTACGTTTGTTTAAACGTCACAAACGTTAAATACGTTATATATGTTGCTCCCATTTTTTTTCCTCCAAATAACCTAACTTATATCCAAATAACAGTTTACAGATTGTAACATAGCAATTTTGTAAGCAGAAAATTGTAACAAAACAAAGAACAAATTGTAAATTTGTAATCCAACATGCAACAAGCCAACAAGTCAACAACCATATAAGTTTACAAATTATAAGTTTACAATACAAAATCATACAAATATGAAAGATTTAAATTACCTAAACTAGAGCATATTAACTACTTTGAACTTAACTCAGATCTCAAACTACTTTCTCAGATTTTACCAATCTCAGCCAATGGGCTAAATAGAAAAGTATAAAACACAATAAACGCATATATTATAATTGGAAGTCATTGCTTGAGATCCAAAGAGCCAAAGAGTTAACACAACCCGATATAGCTAGTATAATAAAAAATAATCAATATTATAATAAAAACAGCTGATATAGCTAGTATCGAATTCTCAGAATCCGATATTGCGATGTTACTTAAAAAATTATTATTTAATATTATTTTAAGGTTATTTATAATTTTTTCGGTATATTTTTAATTGTGCCTGGAATTCTGAAAGTTTTTGATCAAATCGTGCCTAGGCTTCTACCTTCTCTCTCGTGTCAATTAGAATTTGTATGTGAAAGAGATGTCCAAAATATTAATATTGCATCAACAAATTATATGTTACTTCGCTATATTTTCACTAAATTATGCTACAACAGCTGCTAGCTATTTAAATCTTTGCTTGACACCGTGTTTGATAATTTAATGCTTACGTCATTCGAAATTTGAACAAAGATCACCAAAGTTAACACCCCCGCTACTCGAAATTTGAACAGAATTTATTTTCATTTATGTGAGATTGATTAAGAGAAATGAACAGTAAGCTTAAACAATAAACGGAAGTAATCCATATTTACTATAAAAAGAATTAATCGCAATGAACAACCTCCACCCTCCCCAGCAACACAAACACACACAGCTTTCCCGGCCCCTTCTGGCCCAATGCACAAAAGAAGAACGCAATCAGCTTATTTCTTGCTTTGCCTTGATTACATTTAAGACTAACAGAAGATTGTGGGCAGACAGAAATCTCTTCTTATTTAACTATAATCTTCCACGTTATTTAGCTGGTAAACTCTGCCGTTTCAATTGAATCAATGTACCTCTGAGACTGCTTTCCTTAACCTGTACATGAAAATAGTTTTAGCATAAGTGGCATCACGTATGCCATTCTGATGAGGCATTTCAGGTACAGATTAACAGTTTTATGATGTTGGTACAATTGGTTTGAGTCTGCTACATCTAAGTATCTCTTTTGTTTACATAGAAATAACATCTTAGCTCCAACAAAAGCATAAACATTCCCCTCATATTTATAAACAAATTTGTGGATAAGAAATGACAGTTTGGAAATATTACACCAAACTTAAAAAGCAATTCCATCAAAGAGAATGTGATTTTTTTCTTTTTCGATTATGGCTAATATCATCATATATAAAACATTTTTGCTGATAAACAAAATTTAACTTTTGAAATGTAACTCTAGTTTGGCTAAAGCAATATTTGCCGTGCAAAAACATTACAGGTGAAAGCTCAATGGACGAGAACTATAGTCTTATTTTACTGGAATATTAAGGACTGGAATGGCAAAGATAACACCACCAAAACAATACAGATTTTGGAGAAATATACATCACGGTTTGATATCTAAAAAGACGAATTATGATATTTCTCAAACTTCTGGGGAGTGTGTTGAAAGTGTGCCTTGTTATTGACTGACAAACTGTCAAAGGTGCTTTAACCATGGAAGGTGCAAAGAAGGTAGAGCATAGAAAAAAAAAAAAAAAAAAAAAAAAGAAAGAAAGTCTCATTACAAGTCCATACCAAGGAAGGTGATTGTCAGTAACTCTTGAAACACAGAAACAAGGAATATAGTATGACAATTCTTCTGTTTAAAGGTGGCCTCTAGACAAAGTTTGAAAGTGGAATCAATGAGATCATTTAACAAAAGAACTGAGAAATGAGAATAAAAAATTACCTGTAAATTGTGAGCCAATGCCAGTAGATTACCACATTCCTCAACAAGTTCTTTCTCATTAGCCATTACCTTCGCTAGATCCAAGGCTGTTTTATCCATTTCTTCAGCCTTTTATATAAGTGCCATAAATGAAATTAGATAGTTGTGATAATCTGCAAATATTAACTTTGAAATTGCAAAATAACCCTATACTATCTCGAAATTTCAGAAGACTTGCTTTATTCACCTTTTGCATCAGTTAATTATAAATAAGGCTAATGTCCTTATCCACTCTTTTGCATCACTGAATATATATTTTACCTCATTCCCTTAAATTATCACAAAATGAAAAATTACCCCTATAACATACCCTATTTCACTATATATAAAGCATATTCAAATACTTTTACCATATAGAAATTGTAATAAACAAGTATAATACTGGTTTTAGACAAGTAAATTACACATTGTTAGAATTTAGTGAGGCATGTGGAAATAACAAAAACAGAATGGACAACAATTTTGTTGTTACCAGTAAATTACTCAATGAATTTCTTTATCTTTCACTACTATGATGTCTCTCATACTGAGAAAAAAACTGTCTACCAAAACTCATCAATTAGCAAGTCTTACTCACCATTGGTACAAATTTTTGTATACAACCTGATAAAGGCTCCAGAGCCTTTATAGCATGACTCAGAGCCTCCTTCATCTCTAGAGCATCAGCCTGAAATAAAAGAACAAAAAAAAAATATAAGATGTGTGTGCACTGCAGGTATCAGAAAGTAAGCATTTAGTAGCAACAACGGTACTAAAATCCTTTATACATAGTTACTAAAATCATCCTCAATGCACCCAGTAACCAACCAGTATAATAGCAGAGATCAGCTTTTGACATAGGCAATCGCAAATTGTTGTTTAAATGTACAGCAAACCTTAACAAAGTCTGAGTCCATATTGGTATCATTTTCAGTTGGCCAGTTATGCCAGAATAAAAGGTATTGATATGTGATGGCATCGCATTGCGATCCTTGCTATATTAGTGCTTTAAAATGAATCTCACCTTTACACCACCACCAACAGGTACCCTAACAGATGCATTCTGTAGAGCTGTGATTATGCCAGACAGAGATTCATCTTGGTCTCTTTCAACTGTATCCCAATCATCCAAATAATCCATCTGAAAAACCATAATCAAATCAAGACATATGAGTTCAGTTCTTTGTTAAAATATTGGTATAATACAAGGCGTCAAACTAAGAAAGCTAGAACCCCATAAGAGATTTAAAAAACATACCCTCCCCCCTCCATATTTTTACCTATTAAATACTCAAAAGAAAATTTGACCATATTTTTACCTGAGACCTGAGGATTGAATTTAACCTCATCTCTCTTTTCAAGCAATCCAATTGAATTCTCTTCTCATTTACTCGGTCGCGTAGCTCTGAGATTCCAACAGAAGCTCCACAAAGCTCTTTCTATACAAACCGCAAAAAGCATACATTTTAAATATTTGAGGTTTCTGTGCATAATAACTTGGTGTTCACGTTCCTCTTGAATGGTCATATGCAACTAAAAGATCAGTGTGTCAACTTATACCAAATCACCAGTATATGTTGGATGGTTTAGTCTAGCATTCAGGGGACATGCATATTGTTTCAACAGACAGCCAGACATGATAAGAAACTCTAATTGGCATAGATCGCAAGATATAAAGGGCACCACCTATAACCGTGTAATGACGACAATACCGAAAATGGAACCAATTGACAAAAAATATACCTCCATCACATGCATCCTAGCTTTTGTTGCCATCTCAGCCTTTGCATTCATAAACTGCAGTTGCATTAATCTGTTATTCAACAATTTCAGAGAGTGTGCGTCTTCTTCAATTCTTTTCCCTTTTTTTAATTTTTGCACTTCCAAGGCTCCTCTTATTCCTGGTGGCTGTGGTGGTTTCCCTGAGATTACCCTCCTTGCTTCCATTCCCATGGCCTTGTGATTCTCAAATCCTGTTGTTTGAGATCCAGAAAGACTCGAATTCAATGATCGACATACTAATGGGTTTGAAACCCGACAAGAAGACTCCACACCGGACAACGATGACCTCAGATCTGTAGCTGCTCCCGCACGGGTTCTCGCATTGGTAGCAGCTCTAGGAGGGCTGTAGCAAAAACTACTGCTTTGTGTACCACTGCTACAGCTATCCACACTGCAAGTTTCGGCATCTGACCCACAATCATCTTCAGATCTCACTGGGCGAGGGGAGGCAGGTGCCCGTTTTGGTCTTACCGGATTCCGCAAATTAGGTGAGGTCATTGGCGTGCCTGGTCTTGGCCGCCTTCTAGTATCCTCAGGAGCACGCGATTCAGCATCAGACTTTTCATCAAACAGCTTGTGTACAACCCGTTTGTTAGGCGGTTTAGGCTGAGAGGTGAAGTAGAATGTACCATTAACAGATCTCGAATGAGGTGCAGGCGTCGGACGGCGGTTTTCATCCGTGGATTCAGCCTCCGATTCAGATCCATACCCCGAGGTAGATCGGGTAGGAGTTCTTCTAGGAGAGGCATTTTGCACTGGTCGAGGGCTGGAGCTAGGGTTACGAGGCGTGGAGAGGTACCTCGAGCTCACCTCACGGAAACCACGGCGAGCCCTTCGGGCGACAGTGGACGGAGGAGCAGGAGGAGGAGGTTGTGGTGCAAGTGGTAGAGGAGGGTTGGATGGGGTCGCCATGGGTTTTCTTTCTCAAGAGTTTTTTTTTTACACTCCAGAATTTAATTTAGCCTTTTCTCTGATCAAGAAAAGAACATATAATTTCGGAATTATGAGGAAATTGTGAATCCGGTAGAGGGATTGCTGTACCGGGTTCCGATTAGGGTTTGGATCGAGAGGAGTGTTTCGATCTCCTTCGATTTGTTTCTTTTGAGAAAGAAGGGTTTAAACTTTAAAGTGGATAGTTTGAGTAGTTTAGGGATAAACTGGACTTGAGGCATCATTTGTGTACGGAATTATATCGCTGACATGTGGGGTCAGATTGATTATACCGGTTTGAAACACCGTGGACCGCTTCGTTTCTTTGTATTGTTTAGAACTTTCAAATGCACACGGCTTTGAAACGGTCTACAGAACTTCTGTGTAACATATGGGCCACCTTTAAATGTTGATGCATCTTTAAATTGAACCGTGTATATTCCGAGTCCAGGCAAGAACGTAGATTCAAAGAGCAACGGTCGAATTCAAATTTGCAACGGACGAGGACGACGAATTAAATTTCGCTATTGGACCCACGGCAGTTGAGATCTCGTGTTGTCCTCTTTTAGCTTCATTTTTGCAGCCAACTCAGATGGACCCGGATCCTGTGTCGCGCAGCACGCGTGTAGCGCACCCCACACGCCGTTCGATTTTGATCGGGCGGTCCATTTTTTTCGGGCCTATCAATCTGGTATTATTCACGGGGCTCCCTTATCCATCAGATTCAGATCAGACGGCCCACAGCCTGCGCTACACGCTGTGCCACGCGACACAGGATCTGAATTCAACTCAGATGCATTCCTCGTTGTTCTTTTGATGAAATTTTGCTTTTAGTCTGGAAATATTATCTTGCTTCAAATTTGTCTCGAATCTTTTTCTTTATAAATTAACTTGTTAAGTTATTTAGTTTGATTTGGTTCCACCCTAATTTGCCGTCAAAAATTTCAGCCTATTACTTAACAATTATTATTTGCAACATTTTTTTAATATATAATGCCATCATATTTCAGGAACTTTCGAATTGTGACAATCACCTCCTAATTATTTTTAATTAATTTTTGTTTTTTGGAGCAGCCAGAAGCAAGAGACCTAAAATGAACTAGAAATAACTAAGGCCCAGATCAAAATGGCATTTTTTTTTAACATGAAATCTATTAGAATTTTCTTTTCTTTTTATCAAAATGGATAGATTTCATATCATTTGGTCAGAAATTTTTATATTATTAGACCCAACGAAATCAATTCCAACAAAATAAAATCCCGCATAAAAATCATTTTGACCATGGCAAGTTCAAGCAGGGTGGACTCAAAACTTTTTAACTTTTGACGATTATCCATTCCAATATTTAGTTGGCGACATATAATCGCCAACTATTAATTAAATTCGATTAACGCCATTAGCATATACTGACAAAATACTCTTGTAATTTTACCATTTATTAAATTTTATTTTTTAAAATAAGCAATTTTCATTTTTTAAATCTGCCATAATGATGACGCAACTACAATTATAAGTAGGAAAAAAAAATGGAAATCTTTTCTTTTATGAAAAAGGAAAAAAAAATACATTTTCAATATGGAGCTAGTTCTAAGATTTCGTGAGGTATCTAAGTACATATATACAATCAATACTGCCTATATCTCTTGCCCTTTTGGCTTTGTAAGTCAATGGACTTAACCAGTTTCATAATCTTTGCACTATAGATCGTAGAATCCCCCTCTCCTGGATTGATGAGAAGTAGAGCCACCTGAGTTTTAATCAAAAAGGGGCGTAAGCAAAGAATAAAGAAATTGTGCTCTAGTGTTCGGAAAGAATAAGCAAAATCAGCAATGCAAAATTATTCCAAGGATCATTGCAATTAGTGAAGTACCAAAGCTGCATAACAAAGCAAAGTTTCCCCTGAACCCATCTGCAACTTATGATAATGGGGTTTGCTTAATTTAACTTCTGCTGTTAGCATATAGACTACTCCCAATATAGTCTTACGAAAAAGTTATAATTATAAAGCAGATATTATAACCACATAGAACAAATTCAAAAAGGATAATTAATTCATATTATAGTCTCATTGGTTGTAAAATGATTAAACGCAAAAGAAACATCCAGAGAAATAGTGATACCAAAGTCTAAATCATCATCATCCGTTTGACTTGTGAAAAAAGGAGTGAGGTAGTTCTTGTCCAGCTCAGAAAATGATGTCGCACTACAAGCACAACAAAAAACAGGTTAGCATTGTGTTAGTTAGGGAGGGAGAGGAAGAGGGAGATGGAAAGAAGGAGAGGGAGGGTGGGAGAGAGAGAGAGACGTCTTATGGAACTCCTTGAGTTTCGTCTTCAAATTGCTTTCAGATGAAGCACCTTCTTCAAAAGTCGGGGCCACATACCCATCATGATGTTCCTCATAACTCTGCACAAAAAATAAAAAAGATGAGTAAAATACATATAGAAACATAAACTCAAAAAACAATTATGATCTCAACCTAGATTTATAGCTCAGAAAAAGAAAATCTCACTTTTCCGTCGAACTTTTCACTAAATTTAAATTGGCCCTTAACATCTTATTTAGTTAAGCAAGCCCTCTAAATGTTTGGTATTTGGTAAATGAAACATTTTATTTGATTTGGCCTCTGAACATTTTATTTAGTTGGGCAAGTGACCTCCTGAGGTGGCATTTACTCTTAAAGTCTCATGTAATCAATTAGAAATATATGAATGTCACCTCCTGAACTGTTGTTGCATTGAAAGGCAAATTTTCCATGTCAACAAAAGACAGCAAGCACAAAACATTATTTCTAAACTTACTGATTTTAGTTTTCGTGTATGACATATTAAAGGGTATTTTTTTATCAACTCACCAATAATTCATTGCTGTGACCATCACCCACAACCTCAAGTCTTTCAAGCATGGTCCCGGTTGATCCTCCAATTAACAACACCTATTGAGGAAAAACAAACAAAAAAAGAAAAAAGTGTATTTAAGTAGATAATGGAATTTCCTGTATTCTTTATCAAATTTTTTAGTATCAGAGAGATATACAATCTTAAAGGGATATTACATACAGTTAAAACAACAATGGCAGTAGTTGTGCTAAATATGGTCTTTCCATGTCCTTCAGGCAGTTCATGCACGGACTGTAGTGCAAGTGCAAATGCCATGGCCCCTCTAAGTCCTATATACCATCAAAAAGAAAAATATAAGCTGATTTATGGAAGTCACAGAAAATAACCCCATTGTTAATCTACATCCACATCTGGTTTTGTTAAAGTCTGAAATACTTAACCTGATCTACTGCTTATTGTGCTTTAACATTTTTAATGACAAACTCCAGTATCCACTTTTAATGAACACTGAACAAATCACAAAAAGTTGGGGGAACTAATTCCGACTGAGAAAAACACAAAAAGTCATATTTCAAGGTAGAAGTTCACTAACGTGTAAGTTAGATCCATAGGGTGCCAAAATCATTTTCTAACTTCTAATTGTTCATTTTTTTTTCCTATTATTAATTTATAGAATAATATCTTTATTATTTAACCACCAAGTCATATGATTAATAGGCTCGAACTTAAATAATCAGTAAAAACAAAAAATATATAAAATCCAGTAATGTTGTCTTTGATCCTTACCACTATACCAAAGTGCTTTTTGATGTTTCATAGGGATTTTGCGGTGAACTGGCCGTACCAAATTGACTAAATAAGCACAAGAGAAAACATTTGCAGCCCTAAAATTTTAGAAAAGGATAAAATAAATATCACACAACTACTACTAAGCCTTTTGTCCCAAACAAGTTGGGGAAAATAAATATCACACAAGTTTACAAATAAAAAGATTTCACAAATTAGAATTGATAGCATCACTGAAGTAGATATATAATGCAAAACATACCGTGCAATCACTATGAATATCTGTTTGGTGACAAGTCAAGGAAGAAACAAGAGCACAACTTTAACAGAACCCCAGAAGAGTTCCATGCTTGAATATCTTAATTTTACCCCCACCCCCCCGCGCCCAACAACAAACACACACACACACACAAAACATAAGCAAAAGCAAAAGGAGAGAGAAAAGGACAAGGTGAAGTCAGCATTGTTTTGGAACAGTGGGCAAATACGCCATTTAGATCCTAACATGCTGAGCGTTTTAAATATTTTTTATTTAATAAAGGACAGGAAGAACTCTTTTCGTGAGAAAAAATTGAAAGGATACGATAGAGAAAAAGATGAAGCCGATGTGGGACCAGCTATGTTCTTCCATTGCAATATCAAATCCCATATATATAAACCTTAGGTAAACAACAAAAAGGAAAATAGGAAGGTTAGAAGGATTCAAGTAGAGAAAAATAAAAAGTACTATTGCAGAACAATATTTAACATCAGTTACTGCAGGTTTGACAGCTTGCTTATTTGTGTTCACTTTTGTGGCTTGTTTAGTGTGTAAATGCAGTTATAAAATAAGGCCAGAGTAGCTCAAGTTTAACTTGACTCAACTATATTCTGGCCTCAGGCAAAATTATAAAATAATATTCGGGGGATGCAAATTAAAATTAAAGATATGAGATGCCTAATTGGGTAAAAATTGATAATTTGGTCTAAAAGCAAAGCCAACATTTAGAACAACATAGCTAAACCAAGCTCCAATTTACAGAATGGAACTCCAGATAAATCAATTAAAGAAAAATACGGTTAGCTACACAACTATGAACAAAAAAAGAAGCACTAATTAGGCCTAATATGGAAAAGCTGCACTTTGGTAGGTATAAGTAATGCATGGGTACCAATTAATACCTGCCAATACTGACATGTTTGTTAGAAAGAAACTTACACAAATGTTTCCGCTAGAGATGAAATTAGGTGGAAAAAGGATGAAGCGAACCGCTGAGAATTTTCTGACAAATTTGAGTATGTGTAATGCTTCATCACCTGTAATAAAACAGACAAAAACAGTTAACAAATAACATACTGTAGGGACTACAACGTGAGTTTATATTCAGTGAAAGGGAAAAGTAACACTAACATGGAAAATAGCTAGGGAGATGTACTTACAATACCAGTGAACAGAATCGAGACAATGCCAGACAGGCCAAGCCCTTCAGCTAACATATACCTTCAATTAAGCAAAAGGAAAATGATGATTGAAGTATTGGAAACTAATGTTCCAAACCCACACAAAAAAAAATAATAATTTTACACAAAATTCTGGTCAACACTAGTTCTTTTCAATAAACATTTGTTGGGGAGATAGACGAACAATAGGCACCTAAAATAATTGTTTCTGAAGTAACCAAGTTGGTTATTGTTTTTTCTAATCTTATTTGTTAGTCTTTCTCTCTCTCACTCACTCACTCATTCTCAACCAAATCAAAAGAGAGGACAATTTGATTTTGTTCCAAAATACTCTACTTCCAAAATAAACCAGTTATGTATTTAGACAATCTCACTAACATCTGACCTTATTTTTCAGATAATCATGCTTAACCAGAGACCAATTTTATTTAATTACATTATTTTAATCGTGCAGGATATCAGACTTAATCACATTATCATCTATCCTAATTCTCAGGTAACCCAGGTTAATCCACTTCTAGAATAATATTAACATCTATCCTAATTCACAGGTAACCCAGGTTAATTCACTTTTAGAATAATATTAAACTGGTTCTAGGACAAATTGAAAAATTTACAGTAACTTACGAGAAGTAAGGGAAGAGAACAAATAGGCAGCTTTCCAAATTATGAAGACTGCAACCGAAAAAAAAAAAAAAAGTAGTATATTCTCAAACACTGCATCAATTATTAGAACGATTAAATAATAAGATGGAAATATATTTCAACACTTACTTCTCGATATCTAATCCAGCATACTTGAAAAGGTATCTATCAGTTAAGGGTTCACAACAGTAACAACAACAACAACAACAACAACAACAAAACAATCAGTCCCAAACAGGTTGACTTAGGCTAGAAATGAAATCCAACCAGTCCAGAGTCACAAAACCAAGGTAGGTAGTACTAGATAATAACAATAGAAGCCTACATTATATATCATAAGATCCTAAAACCCAAGTCCCACATGCTTAACTCCTACCCAAAGACCTTAGGACCTGTACCACTACTCATAAACCCTGATTCCTAGGTCATGGATCCGGAACATGGATCACTAACTTCCACTGAACCTGTAATTGAAACTCAAAAAGGATGCATGAAAAAAAATGGCAAAAGAGATTTCTGAAAGGATATCAAAGCCGAGATAAATCCAACTCCAACACCTGCAGAGAAAATTAAGACCTTAATAATGACACTATCTTTGAATTTATTCAACAGGAACTTTTTCTTTTCTTCTTTCAATTGATGGGCAGGGTGTAACTGTGGTAGAGAGTGTTATACCAGTAACAGAAAAGACAAGTCTGGAAGAAAGGTACAAACACAATCAAAATCACACAGGTCATGCTACCATGATATACTAACAAGTACAAAAAACATGATTTAAACCTTCATTAAAAAATGAATTGGAAAGAGCGAGTGTGAATAAGATATTATAAAGAATGCCAACCTGCAGACATTGACCCCACAAAAGTTTCAAGAAATTGCACAATAATTAAAAAGAAGTTTTGCCCAGATGAGGTATTGCTTCTAACTGATGACATAGTCCTGGAATAAGATAAATGAATAAGTCTAAAAGTAGGATCAACTTCAAAATTAAAACTAGAATTAGATTAAAAGGTACAGAACCTATTCAAAGTCTATTTCTAATGATTTATAATTTAGTACCAGGTTTCAGAACAATAAAAATGAAATATAAATAACATCTAACTTTTGGGTCCTCACTCGATAATATCACTGGACAGGCAGGCTTTTCTTTTATTCAAATTTTCACCCTAATTAGTAAATTATGCAAATATAGTGTGTTTACTTGGATTATTTCTCATGTGCCTTCCGTGTACTATTATTTATTTTTCCTTTTTTCTTTATTTTTGAATGGAATGGTGGTGTAGTCTGAAGGCAAGTGACCAAGAGTGTTTGACCCAAGCCTAACCAGCCAACTATGATACAATTAAGCAAAAATGTACCTATATAATGAAATGGCCATCTGCGTTTTTGCACCAAGAAGATATATAAGAGGAAATTGTTAGCATCTAGTATCACCACAACAAACAAAGATAAAAAAAAAATAACAAACAAAAAAGGATAGCACATACAGCATCATTTAAGACAGATTCACCAAAAACTAGCGCATATAGATTCACATCTGTACCAAGCTCCTGCATTGAATATTCAGCATTACTTAAATAGTGAGCTTAGCATTAAAATTGTCAGATCAGTCTGCATAACAGCACTGTTATGTCAGAAGTTTAATATCGAGTATTCCTGATCGATTAGGAATCCAAAAACCTAAACCATTGGAGAAACATTACTGCACCAGGATGTAAAATGAATTCTTATAAAAGGGAGGAAAAGCATACTTGGAAGATGGATAAGACAGTCACAGGGTCAGTTGCAGATATAAGTGCACCAAACATTAGGCATTCCACAAAAGGAAGCTTGTACATTAGAAATGTTAATCCACCTAAGTAACTGCAAAAAACAATAAAAATAACCATAATATAAAAACATGTTTTCATTACATTTTGATGCTTTAGTTAAAAAACACTGAATGTCACTATAAAACAAATTATCTTCATATCAGGTGTGATTGTGCACCACTTTCAGACTCAGAAGGACGCAAACCAATTTTCTACTGTTTGGATAATTATTGACTGTCCAAGGTTGTTAAGTGTCTATAATCAATGTCTCATGCATATAAAAAGCTAAGTTGAATCATTAACAAAAAAATTATTACCAGTAGTTTCCTTAACATCTATCTAATACACAGGTACTGAGCAAAAATAATTAATTCAAGTACAATATCAATATGGCAGAAAAAATGGCACATGAACCTAGTTGAAATTCTCATGATGCTAGTAAGGATTATCAAGTTTTACAGAAGAAGAAAAGGAATCTCAATACAATAAAGGGGCGAAAATTATGCTTACACAAGAATCCCCGTAACAATAGCTGCAATAAATGTGCCAAAAATAGCAAAAGTGACAATGGCACCGAAATTTGAGAAGAAAGGTTTCTGCAAGATGAAAAACAGAATGCTGATAAATTAGAAAGAAACAACAAATACAGGGACCAATTTCTACCCTAACACTTGAAAACATCGAATGTCATGGATGGCAAATGCACAAATGCTATGCACACCAAAGCAAAAATAAAAAAATAAAAATCATTCATAAACCCTATCTCCACCCCTACGTAAAAAATGACTGATACACCTCCCTTCCCCTCAATGTGTAACAGGAAGGAGAGGTAATTAGTGCATATTTTGAAAAATATATATATATAAAAAGCAAACCCATAGAGGATACTTTTAAAAGCTTTATAGGGGTGTGCATGATACTTAAATTTTTATAATGTTATGTGGGTATTCTTATTTTACAGGTGCATATGATATTAAAACATTTTGTAGGCTTGAACGTAGAATAGTCTGTAACAAAAAATAGTACAAAACTTGGAAGAGCAGTAGTTTTAAGTACTTACAGGAGATAAGCTGAATCCAGATTGGGTAAGCTAAGAGTTAAGGGAAATGAACATTAAAAACATTGAAGAAATAATATTCCTTCAATCAATAAGAAGTTTTAAGTTATAATATAACTAACAAAAAAAGTAAAGATGGCAGATAAGGATATAATATAATTGGAGGCAACAAGAAAAGGAAGAAGAACTCTTCATGAAAGTTGAACCATGCCCTGATCAAATGCACCAAAAAAGTGTTCAAAATTAGCCTAAATAAAAGATGTCGCGAAACCAGGTACCAACGTCGTAGCAGTTGCAATAGTTATAGGTACAGTACCAGTATCACATACATTCAAATTGTTTTTAGATTCCTGTGTTATTAATTTATGGCGCTCATTAAGGCTTTGACCCAGTACCATACAGGAAGGTGCCCCATGGATACAAAATCATACAGGCAGCAAACACTCCATTGTATAAGTAAATAAGAAATAATCCTTCCCTTCCTGTACATCTTATGCTTGTACTACATTTTTCTTAAAAGAAAATAACATATAACCATCCTTATTATGTTACCAAATACCAATTACCAGAGATACATTAACGTTTCTATTGGCAAATGGTAAAAAGGGTAACCACCAAAGTTGTAGTCTAATTTCACTAGGCAACAAGTTTGATCAATCAATACAGCTGGACCTAATTACATTTTGCAGCACAGCTGCAGTCCAGTACAACCTTTGAAAAATACAACACATCCATACCTAATGTTTGCTTCAGTATCTGAAATATTAGCAAGACCACCAACGAGAAGACCTGTAACAATGGGAACAATTGCACTAATATTAGCCCTTCTGCTAATCTTAATTTGATCTCTTCTTGTGATAATTTTTTGATACGAATCTTGAGTCAGCCTCTGACAGGTTAAACCTTGACCAAAACCTCTAATAGGCAATTAGTTATTATCTTAATGTGTTCCAGTTGAAATCCCCATTGACATAATTTCATCAAAACAAACATTGGCTGATGGATTTCTAGCGATCCCAGTAAAAGAGCAAATACATAAGTAAAAAAAACTAAGTGATGATCTACAAGCAATCTACACAAAATTCATCCAAAAGGAGAACTACTAAATTAATAAACATGCATCAAGAGAAAGAGAGAGACACTAACCAATGAGGAGAGAAGCACTGGCTTCAGGGAGGTAGTAAAACCGATGGCGACGCAACACGTGTCCCAAGACGAAGGAGAGGACGAGCATGGATATCTGCAAGAGAATACCCACCCCCGCCGCTTGTTGCTCCTTTCCCGGCGGCGCATCGGCGGCGGGGGACACTACCGCGGCCGTGGAGTTCATCTCCGACGGAATTAGTTTCGGTTTCCCTTTTTACCCTTTTGCCTCTTTCTGAGTTTCTCTCTTTCTTTCTTGTTACTTTCAATTATTACTTTCCTTAAAAATTGGCTTGATTCGGTCGTCTCTCTGACTCATCTAATCGTCTTCCCTCTTTTATTACTTCTAGATGAATCGAATTATTCTATTCTTTTTTTATTTTTTTAGGACGGAGCTCGAGGTCGGAAAAATTAAATTAAAAGTAAAATATTGTCGATCCAATCCAAAGACTGACAGTAGCTTGTGCCTGAAGGTCAGTTTTGACTTTGAATATATTAATATTAATATTTTATTGTTATAGATTATAAATATTATCAAATTACTACTATTTATTAAATCAGTTAATTTTGGTGAAAGTTTTATAGGATATACAAATTAGGGGAATTTTTCTATAGATATATTTTCTTAATCGCAATTGTTCATAATTTATTATGAATTAATTTTCTTAAAAGTGAACGGTTGCAATTAAAATTCGATTCAAATTTGTATCCATGAAAGAATTTTCTATAAAGTATATTTTAACTGTCTACTTTTTAAATTATAACTCAATTTTCGTAGCTATTGAATTGTCGAATTAATTCATTATTGACGTATTCTAATTGTAAATTCTGAGCAACTGTATGTGCACATTTACACACATATATTTATAATGTAGGTTTAGAATAGACTGAGATAATTTAGATTTGTTCCCCCAATAGGAGTTTTTTTATGCTGGTATGCACCTGAGGTGACCGGTCTGCCAACTGAGGTAGAACTAACAGTGATTAGTCATTACAAGGTTTTTTTTTTTTTTTGACAGTACAAGGGAATACACAAACTAGTCATTACAAGTACAAGGGTAATGCACACCATATGTATGTTATGTAGCGTATTCCGTTGCGACTTCCAAGTACATTTGAAATACAAAATTCAATGTTATTTTACTTTATTTTTTTATTTTGGGTTTTAAATTCCGTCACTTGAATCACTTGATTAGACAAAATATAGCAGCTAGGCCGTTAGCTAAAATTGAGCCCAGTAACAAAGGCAATTTTATAGCGGTGGACCGGCAGGCAGAGCGACCCACACGGGCCACACCGAGTAGTAATTCAGATCGAGTTTAATACCTGCATTCAACACAGAGTGACAAAAGTTACTAATGTTAGATGTCGTAACTTTTATGTGAGGAACATCGCATGTGAATTCCATTATTACTACAACTTTTTGTAGCTTTGATGTCATTTTTTTTTACAGTTAAAAGCTGTGAAGCCCATAGGATTTCAAAAAATTAAATTTAGGAATATGAGAGTGAAGGAATTGGAAGAGAAGGGGATGCACTTCAAATTTAGGATAAATAATATTTACATTCTTCTTCGTGTTTTTATAGAAGGATTCAACTTCATCATCCTCTATTTTTCTTCATTTCTCTTCAAATTTGTAATTTCAGGGCAGAATAAAAAATTTGGATAGACTTTGATCAGTTGTCTTTTCCATTTTTTCCCTCCATTCACCTCTTCTAGAGCAATACCTTAGTCACTATAACACTGGACTAAGTAATTGAATTTCACATAGTCGGTAAAATGGCGAGCTAACTCGAGTGATACGAGTGCATGATTGGAGACGCATCTCGTAGTACTCTTTTATTTCAACAAATATAATTCACGAACCAATTTTCCTTCACAACGATAGCAGAGATATCAATCTCACAAAAAATAAACAATAATGACAAACGACAACAATAAACGTGAGAATTAAATCTCTTACGGCCATTGCTAGGGCTTCACAATAAAACGACTCTCACTTCTCTGCTAAAGTGCTTATATTCTCTACTAATAAAGGATGTTCAAGGTTATCATGTTTCTTACGTTGTGTGTGTGTGTGTGTGTGTGTTTTTAACGAGTAGAGCTTTTCAATGCTCTATCACTTTCATTGATGAAAGCTAACAAAAATATATAGTTTTATTATAAAATAATATAATATACAATAATTTAAGAAAAATAATCTCATTCTCACTTACTCCTTATGCCTGAAATTTAACAAGACTAACTAATTAAAAGGCAAAGATTTGATTGAGGAAAGAGTTATCTATAAGAGTTTATCTATAAGCACGGTACTTATCTAACTTAAAAGTTAAAATATATCTCATTTTTATTATTTCACAAAACACAAAATATAGCTCTTACAACAAATATCAAATACACCTAATAGAAATCTATCTAATAAAATTACCATGCTGTAGGTAATCTTAGAATAAGGTTCAACGTTACAGTCAAGTTGGTTTAGAAACCATAAATAGTTTAATCTATTTTTAGCATATCTAAAAAAATGATTTATCGTCTCTAAACTATCTTACATATAATTGTTCTAGGTATTTTTTTTTTAAGGATTTGAATGCGAAAAAAGCTAATAGATACATGACATTTTTTATGGACATGGCTGGATAATAATAATTATCAAGAGATTATTATATTTATTTCATGTTATGTTATTTGGATTATTAATAAGAAAAAGATTTATGCATCTCTATAAGAAAGGATTTTGTGTTTTCTTCATTGACAAAATTTCTAATAATATCCGTTTACTCCAATTAAACTTCAATTTAAGAAAAAAAAATTAGTAGTGCATTAAACCATGTTTGTTTCTTTCTTTCAAACCCGTTTGAGTCTTATTTTTCTGTACCCCGTTCTCTCCCTCTCGTTTAATTAAACTGAACAACACCAACAAAAGACTAAACCAAAAACCCAAGGGCATATGCGTCTTTTCATCACACTCTTCCTCCCGGATTCTCTTCCGTTATCAACCTAGCGTCAGCCCAGCTGATTCACTTTTTCAAGCTTTTCTCGCTCTCTTTTCGAATTCACATTCCCTAAACACATTCAATCAGGCTGCTGAGATGATTCATCGAATTTTGTTCCGTGCATCTTCAATCACGACCGTGCCGAGCAGGGTAGCAAATGGCCTCCATCCCCTGGCTGAATTCAATTTCTATTCTCCTGCCAAGGTTAAAATTCTACTTTCAGTTTGATGGTAAATTGGTTCTTACTAATTTCTTAAATATTTGGGCATTATTTGAATGTGATTATCAACCAAGATGGTTTCATCAGGTGTGTCAATTAGCTCTGATGGTTTATTTTAAAGAAAATTATTGATAATATCAGTATTCTTATTAAAGGAAAATAATTGATGCAATGTTCAGTGAACCCAAAATGTGAAGCTAGTTTTCCTTTTTTAATGGTTGAACTTGAATGTAACATTTTATAGGCATAAACGACAGGTAACAGGTTCGACAAACGCTTACTAATGATTAACATAATTTTTTATTTTAGCTCCTTCCCCTCATACTTTTTGTTTCTGACAACTCTGAAGCAGGACCACCTTTCCAAATACTCAGCCGGCTTGTTTCAAAGGTTTCTATGCTCATCTGAGCCTCCTCCTCCTCCGGGAACTGAGACTGCTAAACCTGAAGACAAGTCCAAACCTCAAACTGAAAAAGAAACAGACAACCAGACCAAAACTGCTGCTACCACTGATGCTGGGCCCAATAAAGAGGTAAAACAGAGGCGAAGGAGTAATGCGCCTAAGAGAACCAGCTTCTCTGATTCTGATGAGGACGATGAGCTGTCGAGGGATGATTTGGTGAAATTAGTGGCTAGGAAAGAGGAGATGCTAAAGAATAAGGATAAGGAGATAGAGATTATGAAAGAGAAGGTTTTGAGAAGTTACGCTGAGGTTGAAAATATCATTGACCGTTCTAAACGGGAGGCTGAGAGTTCAAAGAAATATGCAATTCAGGTACAGTCTCGGTATACATGCTAAGAGGGATGCTGCTACCATTATTAAAATACTGGTATATACCAGTAGACCAGTACACCAGGAAAAGAAAAGATGTCGCCGTTACCAGTTGTTGGATATTGTTTTACGTACCTTATTAGGTACTGGAAGTGATGTCCAGCCATTGAACACTGCATTGTCATTGACTGGTACACTCCTGCTGCTCCAAGTGATAGAGTTTGACCAGATGTACTGTACAACCCAAATCATTCAAAAGTACCTTTTTTCCACTAATACCATCGGAAACTCTTTAAATGGGAGTGAAATTTACTTTCCTTGAGACCCCTTACAACACAATTAAAAAAGATTGTATTATGTATTATGGTTCTTAAAGTTTCCATGTCACCATATGAGGTCTCAATTATGCTTTTCAGTTGGTATTTGGATGCCAGTTGATTGTTCGTTCCATAATTTGAATTATTTTTCCTATATCTGCATATAACTGCAGAAAAATAACTAAGTTACTTGAAAGTTTGATTCTGTTTATGTAACAAAAGACTCCATTTCCAACCTGTTTGTTTTTCTAGAAAGAAACTGGAAAATAAGACCTGTGAATCTGTGACATTTAAAGATTAACATATTTACTATCTTTTCGGTGTAGAATTTTGCAAAGAGCTTGTTAGATGTGGCTGATAATCTTTCCAGAGCCTCAGCTGCTGTGAATGAAAATATTTCAGAAATTGATTCTTCTAAAGATTTGTCAGGTGCAGCGCCGCTTCTTAAAACCCTTCTTGATGGTATCAAGATGACAGAGAAACAACTCTCTGATGTAAACCTCTTATTACAGACCTACTGCAGAATGCAGTATTAGGATTCAGTACCATAGTTAATTTAACCTTTTTTTTTGGCTGCTCCTGTACATTGTTACTTGATGGTGAAAGGAATAGTTTGGTAATATAAGTCACTATTTCTCAGCTGCAAATAATCAATGCAAATTGATAGGATAATACTCTGCACTAAACGAGTCAGAATTACCTGAGAGTCCAGTGAAATCATTTTATAATTTGAGCATGAGTGAAACCTTATAAAATCTGTACCTTGCCCATTGAAAGTTTGGATCGAGATCTCACTAAATTGTCCCTGAAAAATATATTGTTAAGCTTTTTAATTCATTTCTGCATACAACTAAGTGATTGTTTCATGTCCCAGGCACTTAAAAAGCACGGGGTAGAAAAATTCAACCCACTAAATGAGCAATTTGATCCGCAGAGGCATCATGCATTGTTCAGAATTCCAGATGTCTCCAAACCTTCTGGCACTGTGGCGGCTGTTGTTAAGGTACTTTTACGTCTTTTAGTGTTGGTTTGTTGCTGCTATTTTATCGCTCTTCTATTTATATTTTACTGTTTTTAGGGAAAGAAATCTCAACAAGAATACAATTAATACAACTACTTTTGAAGTCTTCAGCTTCTTTTTCTTCTTAATTTTTAGTGCGTTTTACTTTTTTATTTTCGTAACTTTTTTCAATGAGTTTTTCTATCTGATTCTTACCGTTAGTTCTAATGTCTCACCTCACTACAACCATTTTGAAGTCCTTTATTTTCTTTTATTTATTTCAAGTGTTTGTGTTATTTTTATGTTGTTATTATTTAAAGTTCTGTATATTTAATTAGTTTATTCTACCTACTCTCTTATATATCGTATCACTTCATTCACTCTTGCCATTTCTTATGAATGCCGATAAAGAACTGTTATTTATTACTTGTATTGAATATATTGAATTAGCTGGTTAATAGCAACATTGTGTGCTGCAGTGAGGCTATGATTGGCAATTTGGTACTAGTTAGTGATGGAGAATTGAAGAACATTAAAAAGTAATAAGAATAAAAAAAAACCAAAGAAGAACTTGTGATGTTAAATTAATGTTCTAAGTTATTTTAAGTTCTTTAGAGCACACAAAAAGGTATAAAATGCATTTAGGCAAGAAGCATGAATTTAGTGCTAAATTATCAATTAAATTAATTAATCCAACATGCAAAAGAGTCAGCTTACAGTGTTATGATGTAGCACACTAATTTACCTTACCTTTTGTTAATGTTGTATTGTTATTGTACATCTAATTGGCACCTCAATTTAAAGACAAAACAACTTATTAATTGATAATTCCTTATAAAACCATAAAGGAAACAAAAAATGAATATCAGGTCTTGACCCGACTGGTTAATATTGTACCATTTGCTGCCAATTAGTTTATTAGCTCTGAATCACAGCATAATACACTTTCTAATAAAAAAATATTTTTAGTTATTCACATAGACGAGCATAAAAAAGTTGAAAACCTTTCTGACAATTAGGGTTTAGTCTTTTTACTTATTTGTCGGCACTTGTAGGTGGGTTATATGCTTCATGACCGGGTACTTCGTCCTGCTGAAGTCGGTGTGACTGAGGGCCAAGATGGAGACATGAATAAGAAACCCACAGATTAATCAACCTTTTGATCTAAGAGTTCATGTAGCCTATCCAATTTAGAAGAAGAGCCTTTACTGACGTTACTGACGTTACTTTTGTGTTGCTAGAAAATAATCTGAGATGATAAGGTCTTATGGCAGATTCATAATAATGGGAATTTTTGTTTGTAGCAATATTTTTTGTTAGAATGGACTGATTGATAAAGAGAAGGAGAGCAGCATAGGATCACTTGCATTTTGCCATGGGTCCTTTTTATACAGGACCTTTTCTCAAGGATAGGATGTGCATGTAGCTGTTATTTTTGTAGCAAGTAGCAAGGATAGATGACCAAGAACGACTATTGAGCTGCAGTAACATCCTTTCTTTATGATCGCATAGTCTCTCTCTCTCTCTCTCTCTTCGTAGTTTTTTCTCAGTGTGTCCGGCTGCAGTAACATCCTTTTCATTTTATGGTCGCATAGTCCTTTTTTTTTTTTTTTTTTTTTCTATCTTCATAGTTTTTTCCCAATGTGTCCGGCTAATAGTAACATCTTTTATCCCAGTAAATTACAGGTTCTGTTTCTTAGTGGGAGTCCTGATATCTCACACGTAGCTTGGAGAAAGGAATAGCAATTTTTAAAAATTTGTGTATCGCGTAGTCTGGAACGTTAACACTTTTTCACATTTTAAACTACAAATTCCTGCTGATTCCGATATCAATTCGTTAAACAGGAACGGTTTAAGGTTGAGACGTGGGTTGGTGATACTGACTACTGAGATAAAAAGAAAGAGCAAGAGACAAGAGAGCGAGACAAGGGGGAAACAGAAGTGCTTTTGTGAAGCTTATTATTTAAAGAGCTTCTGCCTTAACGATTCATTACTTGTTCTTCCATTGTGTTAAACTACTGAATCTTAAAACCTGTCTGTAAAAAATTAAAGAAAATTTAATTACTAGCTTTAAAGATGTTCTAATTGAATCATAGGCCTCCCATCAACCCATCTGTGCGTACCAGTTTAAAGACGGCACAAACCAAATAATGGAAATGGATAACAGATATATCACATATTTTTTGAAATAAATGTAGAACTAGCAGTACAATCTCGAGGAGCTAAGAATAGTTACCGTATGAATACTTGAAAAAGTCACTAAACAGATTTCTAGAATTAACACTCACATCCTCATAAGGAACCACTAACCTGTTCGCAACAAGATAATTACTACGAAGTGAATGGAGTTACACCAATAAACAGCTAAGAATATGTCTACAAATCACCTAGAAGAGTTAAAAAAAAGGAAGAAGAAAAGAATAGAAAATATTGCATTGTCATCTCCAATGAAATGAAAATAATAGATCCCGCGATTTGAAGCTAGTTCATGTTTAAATCACCATCATTCTCACCATCATTGAGACCCAAGTTCAAATTTAAATCAGTTCCATTGCCACCTTTCTCACTGGTCCTTGTCTTGTCTGGAGCCTGAAATAGGACAACAGTAAATTCTTACAGTTTCAATGTTCCTATCCAACTTCATATCATTTATGAAACATGGTAGTATCAGCGTCAGCAAATAGGACAGACACTAAAGGATAGCTCATATTTCTAACTGACTGAATTGGGATCAACTGGCTTTGACCAAATTCATGCTGTTCACGGTACCAGTAACACCTAATTATGGCACAGAGTACTGACAACAGTTCACAATTATGAGATACGAAAAAATATTCAATCCATATATCTATCAACGTGAAGTTAAGTTTCTGAAATAATAATTCTAATTTTGTAATTCAAAATATCGAAAACGTCTTTTATAGAACTTAAAACCTCACCAGTCACCACACCCTTTACAAACAACAATGCCTCTTAAAAGAAATATTTGATTGTTGCTCGAACTTTGAAGAACTACCATTCAGCAAGGTTGGCTTGAACAAAATGTTTCAAATAATTTTGAAAACACAAGAAATAGATCCTAACAACATTGGAAAAGAGGCATACCTGAGCGTCCTCCATTGAAACATCATTAGAGTTAGCATTATCATCTCCATCAGTTGTGTTATTATTATTTTCATCTTCTGATTTCGCATCATTGTCTTGCTTCAGGTCTTCTAACTCATAAACCTGTGCAAATTTATAATTTAACACGAACTAATATTTCAGTCTTTATGCACCAGTAGTGGCCCTGGCCAAAACCATACCAGTATTGTACATGCCCCCACGGTATTGCAAGCCCAATATTAACCCCAATTAGTACTCATTATGTAAACTCTAAACTTTGTCTGTGTAATTTCATCAATACTGGCACGAGTAGCTTGTCAAGGCTACTATTTGTAAAACAAAACAAAAGTCATTTAAATCCCAAATCTGTAAGCAAGGCTCAGGGTTAATCAAAATTTGACCTACAATCTTAATTGTGCAAGCATTCTTAAATTATTTCTCAATTTTCTAAAGGGCTTACAAGTAAACTTAGAAACCAAATTTAATGAATTGCACAGCATGCACATCAATATAAACATTACAAATTTACAATGCAAGAAATAATGAAGCTTGTTCTACTGAATGCGTAAAAACCCCAGAAGAATCAGCAAGGTTCTGAACGCAAAAATACACCAAACAATAAAAAAAAAATGAGACAGAAATAACAAACTTACAGGGACGTATCTGTACTTCCTCTTCTTGGGCGGAGGCGTCTGAGCGTCTCCATTGGCGGCGGCAGAGCCATTGAGTGGGGCCCACTTGTAAAGGAGGAGACTAGATCGGGAGTTATTGTTATTGGTGGTGGCGGTGCCAGTGGAGGAGGCGTTAGCGGAGGAGGAGTTATTGCTGGATGGGTTGGAGAGAGGGACCCACGTCTTCTTCCACTTGCGAACCGGGCCGGAGAAGGTGGCTGTCGGGCCGTACCGGGTCGAAGATCGGCCCAGCCGAGCACCTACTCCCTCCATCTCTCTCTCTCTCTCTCTCTCAAGCTTTTAACAAAATTGAGTGAGGCAAGAGCCAAGAGGCCGAGAGAGGAGAGGAAACTCGGGCAGGGGCTGTGACTACTGACTAGGCGACCGAATAGAGAGCGATTTGGTTTGATTTTTGGTACTGTGCTGGGTTTCCTCGATTCTCACGGTAAACGGGTAAAAAAGTCCATTATCTAGGTGTAATTTACTTTTGTGCCCCTAGCCAACACCACCACATAGATTGGCACAGCCGCGCAGTGGGGACCCTAATCCTGTGTCGCGCGGCACCTGCGCTACACGCATCCTGAGTCGTTCGATTTTGATCGGGCGGTTCATTTTTTTCGGGCCTATTAGATTCACGGGACTCCCTTATCCATCAGATTCAGATCAGACGGCCCACAGCCTGCGCTACACGCTGTGCCGCGCGACAGCAGATCTGAATTCGCGCAGTGGCACTGCCAATAAGCCTAGTTATCCCTTTATATTTCTTTTTATTTTTTGTTTTTGTTTTTGTGAAGTTCCATAATTATTTTTGTTTTTGCACTGCTTTCTTCAAATGAACAAGAGAATTTTAGAAGATGGTACTCTGCCGATAAGATGGAACTTGCTTCCCGACTCAAAATGATTTCAAACTATATTTATTTATGCTAATTCTTTTGAAACAAATTATAAAAACATTTTTTTTATTTAAGTAAACATGATAATTTTGTTCTGCAGGAGCTTGCTATCTTATACAAAGACTCATTGATTGCCCCTCTTTAGCAAATCAGCACAGGATCGCAGAGGGAAACTACGTGTTTAATGAAGTGTCGGATACTGCTTTTACTGGGCAAGTTTACGGGCTAGAAGCTACTAGTTACTTTTGTCATGCCGAGTAACTGAATTAATTGAAGTTCGCGCTTTCAGCACCTGAGCTGAAAACACAAACTTCTTTTTTGTCAAAAACACGAGGCATAAGTGTTCCTTTTTTTTTTCATTTTTAATCGAATCCTGTTAAAAGGCATAAATGTGTTGATACTGAAGTGATTAGATTTCCAACCAGTATTAACTATAGTGGAAACGCTCTTGGGCATATGACAGATGGTGTTCACTGGTAATATGAACAATTGAAACTACAAATTTACGAAGTAGAAACACCAAATACCCGGATAAGCCATTTTTCTCCTTCCAATATCACAGAAGCTTCCTAAACACATCTGTACGCCACACAGAAAATTTTGCTTCCCTTACCCCTTGCGTGCACAAACACCTTTGAAGGGAGAAGCAGAATAAGCCAAAATCATACAACAAGACCAATTTCTCACAATCTAATAGAAATCCCCGAACCCCCCACCCACCCAAAACCAGAAGTAGAATGTCTTCTGTCTCTTTGCTCCGTGTCACATCCCTCTCTCTCCAATTTAAAGGAAGTAATCGGGTGCTGGCTTCTTTGCAGGGACACCTCTTGACTCCTACATAATTTGATAAAAAAACATAACAACTTTGGAGGAAGGGAAGGGAAACAGGTTTTAATAATAAAGAAAAAAGAGAGAGAAAGAGTCAACTAACATGTGGTGCCGCTTCAAAGACTCGGAACTGCTTCTCGAGGTTCTCATTCAGCTCGAGAATAGCAGCCACATTACCACATCTACAAATATTAAAAAAAATAAGAATAAGGTCCGAAAAAAGGAACTAGCAGTCTAATATTTATAAAATGGTGTTAAAATGGCATTACAAAATGATACTCCTGTAATATAACAGGGCATTACAAAATGGTATTAAAAAAAAAAAAAAACTAGCAAACTACCTCCTATATAGATCTCCTAGACTCCTACCCCGGGAAACTCTCAAGATTAAAAAACTTTGAATGTTTCTATATCTCAAGTACTATTAACCTCACCATCCTAAGCATCAGTCAAAACCTGAGATCCACTGAAGAGCAAAATGATACCCAAAAAAAAATTTTGTAAGAACTTATAACATTTCTCTCATCTTTCGACAGAACAATGCCAACAGGGCATTTATAATCTATCAGTATCTCATTTGGAATTCATGATATCTGTAGTCCTGTAGAGATTATCTTCCCCTCGAGCAAAGCAAACAAGAAAATGGATAGTATATTAGTACCGATAGCAGTAGTTCGGAGCAGACCAGACAGTGACAATCTGGTTGTTGAACATCCACTTGTAGCCCTCCATAACAAGCTGGTGGGCACGGCAAATGTAGTCAATGTTGTTAGTGTGATTAAAAGAGGAGACAACATTACCCCCAAAGAGGTATCCAGCCCCACGAGGGCTCAATCCCCACCCCTCAACGGCATCCTCTGGGTCCGACCACAGCAGGTCACACATCCCCCCATCATGTGGTACCTCCTGCTTCCTGTCTATCGTCCTTATCTGTCCACAGGAAAACAATTAACATCATCAAGTTTAATAATTTCTTTCTTTATTTCAGGATCAAAAGTGAGAAATTATGTGAATTTAATACCCAAAAACAGTGCAATTTTGGATTACCTGGTCTAATGTTGTGATGGCAGGAGAGAGACCGCCATGCACACTAAAAATCTTGTTTTCTATAAGTGCTGACAGACTACAAAACAAACAACTCTAAATGTAAGAAAACATTTTGGGGGTATAAAAAGAAAGAAAGACATAGCGACCAAATAAAAGCACCTTAGGTAGTCAAAAATGTCAGTACAATATCTCCAGACATTAACTGAGCCATACTTACGCAGGCACTCATCGTAGAAGCCATACACCTGTTTGACATGCAATTTGAATTATGCTTTGTTACCATCTCAGTCAGAGGTTGAACTAGCCCCTATATGGGCATATTGACAAATTAAGCTTTTGTCATGGTCACACTTCATTACAAAAGGTTGAGAAACTAAAAGTGAATACAAAGAGAAAAAGAAAAGAGGTTTTGTTTATGACCTGTGTGATTTGCCGGCTCTCATGGTTCCCCCTAATTAGTGTTATTCGATCAGGATAACGCACCTATAATAAATGTTCAAGTTCAACCATGTCTTTGGTGAATTTGCTAGCATAAATGAACTTCATGTTTATGTTTGTAAGTTTAAGAATATGCAGACCAGAACTTATTAACACTTCAATGGCCTTTTCCCACCGCAAAAAGAACAAAGAAAAAAAAATTCCTGACCCCCCAAAAACAACCAAATCCATCAGCACACCCCAACTCAGCTTACAAAACTTAAAATAATAAAAAAAAATTGACGCTTTAAAGCCAACCATTTCAAAAGAACATGGAAATTCCATGCATGAGTGCGTGCTGAGTGGGGTGAGGGGTTGCAACTGAACTGCAAGCTTAAAGCTGGCCCAAAGTAAAAATGTCCGCACCAATCACAACCCAATTGCCATTTAAATATCAGTGCCAACATCAATAGCTACTTCTCCTTCCTTATTACCACAGTAAACATATATAAGTTTAACTGCAGTTCTTAACGAACAATTTTAAGGGCAGGATGGCTACTTGCATCTAATAGCAACAAAGGACTAAAAAGTAGGGGTCATGATGAAAATTGAGTCATCGTAGGTTCAGACATAAAAAGCTATAAACAGAGAAGAGAAGCAAGTGTACCTTCAAGGCCAAAAGAAGCAAAAAAGTTTCAACAGAATAAAATCCTCGGTCAACAAAATCTCCTAGAAACAAATAATTGGTCTTGGGACAGTCGCCTCCGACTTTGAACAACTCCTTCATGTCATAAAACTGGCCATGTATATCCCCACATATCTGACACCAGATACAATTTAGATCAACTACACTTAATATTTTCATTTAAATGCCTGAAAAGTAATTTTTGGCATAAGTATGTCTCGGCTTATCAGTTTATTAAGAAACAGAGAAGTTCTGAACAAACTATTGGAACTTCCATCAGTGAACCCAATTTCAGCTAGTAAATGGTAGTATGAAATTTACTGATACAGCACTGTACTGTTCTCAGTTTTTAAGGAGTTAACACGATGTATCTGAATTGAAAGCAACTGAATCGTCAAGTTCAAGCTCACAAGATTATCTTAGTCAAGCAGTTAAGAAAGGCAAAGGAAACAAAGCCAACAAAATTAAGAACAAACTCTACAGGCCAAAATTTTGGCTGGAATATGCCAGTACCAATAGCTATGAAAACTTGCAAGTATCAGTGTTTCTTGGTTAAATGTGCCTAGTTTTGTCATAATTCCCCTAAACAAAATATTAGTTCAACGGATACTGTAATCTAATCTTTCCACGAATTCATGTATAAGATATTCGGGGAGTAAACAGTTCTACTGAATGAGAGGTATAGCAGAGTTAACTGACTGCAAGGCATGTTTATACCATGCCAGTATGAACAAACTAATTTGCAAACTAGAAAATATAACTCCTTGACTTTTAGATACTTAACTGATCTTAAATCAGCCAATATACCCGATGGAAAAGATCAAGTCATGCAGTTACAGGTCCGACCAGTACTTCACCATCAATTGCATTGCTATTAAACAATTTCAGAGTAAGGTCTCTGATTTCAGTGGTAGAGCCGCTGACAGGCCACACTGGGAGATGTCATTGTCAACCAATTGTCACTTATCATATATGATTCCAATTTAGCTTTCTTATTTATCTGTCGTTACAATTTGTCTTTTAAGTTCAGATACACGTTTATATTTAGTTCAATTGTGGAAACAATTTCACGAGGATCGCGGCAAAAATTATAGCAAACCCCGAAATAACATAACTTCATATGACATAAAAACATATCATGTTCTGATTGTCATTTCATCAAACAGGTCATGGGGACGGTTTGGACTTGTGTAAAATAAAGGCTTAACAATCCGTGCACAGTTTCCATGACCATGTAGGCTTCTATGACAGTGAAACCCCTAAACCTAGGTCTTAATTATTAAATAACGATGCAAAATCAAAATGTTACCTATCTAAAATTGGTCAAGGTCTCAAGGATAAAACTAATCACTTATGTTACCGTAACAGTTAACTAAAAACCTCCAATTTGGTTCGAGTTCTACCATCTGATTCGTACGAAGGCACAAAGCAATTCGCAAAAAATTCAACCCAAACAAAACAAAGAAACGATACAAATACCAATAACCATGGAGCCAAGGTAAGAGAAATTACAGTTACTGGTGCATCGACTCGCTGAACGTTGCTCTCTTCGACAAGGATCTCCATGGCCTTCATACAGAGAGCCTTCACCTCGGATTCCTTCAATGGCTCGCATCTCTTTAGCTGCTCTATCTGTCTATCCAGATCCGACATCCCCTCCACCTCTGCTTCTCTGTGTGTCGCTCTCCTTCGAGCTTTCTCTCTGAACTAGCACCAGTACAGAGGAAGAGAGGTCTTTTTCGAATTTGTCGGGCGGATGGGGAGAACTTCGGAACACGAGAGGAGATGGAAAATTAGGTTTCTGGATTTAATGTGGATAGGATTTGTGGGTGAGTGTATGTATGCTTCGTACGACCCGCTAAAATTTTAAATGGGTATTGGAAGTGGAGATCCTCTACAGATCAAAGGACAAAAGTCGAATCCCTTAGCCGTCGGATTTAGCCCTGATTTGAGGGCCACAGGAGATCGAACGAATAAAGGAAGATGTGCACCGCCACACGCCGCTAACGTGTCTTGTGACTCTTGTCAAATTTTTCTTTTTTTTGACGTATGGGCATGGTGTTTATTTTCTTTGGCAATTGGCAATAAGGAACAATATTTTTGCTCAATCAACTGTGAAAGGAAAGGATAAGAAAACTGTTTGCTTTTAAGTGAGGTACTTCTCCGAAGAGGAGAGGACGGCTGTAAAAATAACATCTAACGCCGCACTAATCTCAGCATACCAAAAATTTTAATCATATACGTCATACTGCGCGTAATTGACATTTCTAACACATCAAAGTTCGTGGTAAACACCAAAAAAAAAAAAGTTCGTGGTAGCACATCCCGCATAATTTAAATAATTTGTACTCAGTCTGTATTCTGTAACTGATTCGTATTTACGACATATCAAAATTTATACTCGCATAAGTTAACTCTCAATCTACAGTATTAATTGAAAGTCGCGACTGCATTTTTTATAGTTAAAATACTTTTTTGTATTTTTTATAATTAAAAATAATTATCTTTTTATTTTTAAATATATTAAAATAGTTGTATCAGTCGTTATTTAATTTAAGAATCAAATGTATTTGAAATAATATCGTATAATCTAACTTGCAATATATTACAAATGATAATCAATATTAAAATTTTAAGAAAATTTCATATAATGAAATTTGATTTGTTGCAAATAAGTCAATATTTATATATCAATAAGAATTTTCGTATTGAGCGAAACTCGATATATCCCTAGTACACATAACAATTTGATTTTTATATTATTTACCTTCCTAATGTATTAATTCATTCCAATACATCAACAAAGTTGGAGTATTTTTGTCCTTCTAATTTTTTTGTCCTTAATTTTCAGTTTTCTTATAAGATAATCATTGTTAATTTTATATGGTTAAGTTGAAGGGTAATAAATAAATTATTTAAAAAAATTTAGTGGCATATAAAAAATACACAAGAATATAGAGGAAAATAAACAAATAGGAAAAAGTTTGAGGCATACAAAAAAAATTAAGCCTTTTATTTATATTTATATGTGACCGTTATTCAGTTTAGTGAAAAACAAAAAACAAAATTTCTACCCTATCCGACCGATGGAGGAAGGTCCAATCGGATCGAATCTGATATAAATTGGTCAAAAAAAAAGGGGGAATTGCTTCGGACAGGACAAATTACTCATTCACTTCCAATTTTTAAAAAATAAAAAATGACCAAAATGCATTCTCCTTTCCCATCTTGTTTTTTATCATACTTTAGCACTGGAGGAGAATATTTCGATCATTTAAAAAAAAAAAAAAATCAGGAGTGAATGAGTAAGTGGGACGTGTCCTGAACAATTCCAAAAAAAAATTGCGCCTACCTGCAAAAATTATAGAGGAAAAGTCTTATGAGCAACAAGAGGCCGAACAACATTTTATGACCAAAATATTCTAATTAATTTGTTATTAATTCACCTAATAATGTACTCTTTTATATTCAGTACGAGGATAATATTGTCTAAATAAAATTGAAGTTGATCGGAGTATCGGACCATTTGGGGATTCTTTGGTGTTGTCCGGAGCAACTCCCGTCTATTTTATTTCGTTTAAAAAAAAAAAAAATCCCGTCTATTCACAAAAAAAAAAAACAAAAGGAGAATATCAGATCAGACAGCAGCACGAAAGTGCAGAGACGCGGTTCGCTCTGATCTCTTCTCAGTTCCCACTTCCCAGTCTAGGTTAGGATTTTAACTGGCAATGATCAAACTACGCGCGCATATCAGAATTCAGAGGTAGGGTTTCTACTGAGTACTTAATTAGGGTTCAGCTCAACTCAAAAGAGCGAGAGATTCGGGAGAAAGATGAGTATAGTTCCGAAAGAGACGATAGAGGTGATCGCTCAGAGCATCGGCATCTCCAATTTGTCCCCAGATGTCTCCCTTGCTCTTGCGCCTGACGTGGAGTACCGTCTTCGCGAAATAACCCAGGTTTTCTGCTTTTTCTGTCAGTTCTTACTTCGATGTGTATTGAATTGTGGTTTATTTTCGGAATCAAGGGATACGAATGAAAATAACGTGTAGAATACTGAGGAATTAACAATATCTATACTCTGTGGCTATTCTCTGTCTCCTCCTTCCTTTCTGCCTTTTTTTCTTTTTTTTTTTTTTTTTTTTTTTTGGGGGGGGGGGGGATTAAGGTTTAAATTAGTTTTAGTTGAGCCATTATTGCATAATCAAGGCCAAATATGAAAATTTGGATGATTTTATGGCTTAATGCCTTAATTTTCAGTCCCTATGTTGCCCGTACTATGGCTCCATTTTTGAAAGTGTTAAGAATTTAAATTCTAAGACTTGTATGAAAATAAAGCCGTTAAATGTGATTTACAACTTTGTGGACAGACAATATTAGGACTTGTGTTGATCAACACCAAGAGATAACAGAAATCCAGTGATGTGGACAATCCTTGAGCTTTAATCTTTTAAGTTTTAAGTAGTTAATTTCAATCAATTAAACTTGGAATGCCTTAGCAAAAGATTAATGTCCATTAATGAAATTGCACACAAAGGATTGTTAATTAAAATTCAAATATTGGAGGCATGGTGGAAGCATGAAAAATGGATGCATTTAGCCATCCTCTAATTAGTTTTGTCTGGAGGTTTACGATACAACTATACTTAAATTGGCCAATATTTAAATTGTAAACTGATGTTAGGTTAAGCCCCGTTCCTTCTTTTAATTATATTATTGTAACCTGGTACCAAAATCAGAGAGTTAGTTCTTCCTTTATGCTCTAGTTACCTCCATAAAAATCTATTGTATTTTGTAATCTATTTGATACTGTTAAGACTTTTATTTTGTAGTGTTTGTAATATAACATTTACAATTTGACTTGGCCAGGAGGCGATTAAGTGCATGCGGCACTCAAAGCGAACTGTTTTAACTGCCGATGATGTTGATAGCGCTCTTAACTTGAGGAACATTGAGGTTTGTATGAGGACAATATGAATTTTTATGTGTAAAACAAAATGGGCTTCTTATGCTAAGTGGACTAACTAAATGTGTATTGTATGATTCAACTATATTAGTTAAAGTTGCCCCATTGACCTAAATTTTTTTTGGAGGCAATTATTGGAGAAATCGTGTGGATAAATGAATCCTAGAAAGCTCAATTTGAACTTGTATCGGTTCTTTTCATGCAAAACATACACTTCTAAAAATTATCTTGTTTCTTACAATCGTCTGATTTTTTGGGCACCAGCCTATATATGGTTTTGCTTCTGGTGATCCACTAAAGTTCAAACGGGCTATCGGGCACAAGGACCTCTTCTACCTGGATGATAGGGAAGTTGACTTTAAGGAGGTGAGTATTTTACTGCTATTATTATAACTTCCCTTATGTGGACTTGGCCTGGTTTAACTTGTCTAGTTGTCTGCAGTAATATTGTGTTGGTGTTTCGTCCAAAATCAAGTCAATCAGATTTTTTATTAACCAGTGTCAAATCCATTTCCCAAAATATTAAGTTGAGGGTGTTAGTTTTTCTTTTATGTAAATTTCTTATTTTAACTTCTAAATAATTATATAAGCTGGTGGTGGAACTGCGTGCAGGTAATTGACACACCTCTGCCTAAGGCTCCACTTGATACGGCAGTTGTGACCCATTGGCTAGCAATAGAAGGAGTGCAACCTGCTATTCCTGAAAATCCTCCTATCGAAGGTTGGTCTTTTAGTTGTTATTTTCTAAATTATTCTATTCCCTGCTGTAGGGTGGTCCATCACAGATACACAGAAATTCTGTTTTTTTTTATGTAAACATGTTTCCATTAATGAAACAAATGTGTGATAAGTTTTGGTTATTTGTAAGCTATACACAACCCTTAAAGCTTAAATTAATTTTACATGAGTAACATTACTAAACCCTTGTTTTTTTTTTTTTATGTCGTATTGCTTATATGCGTGTAAAATGAACACATGTTTTTTAGGGGAAAATGCCCTTTAGAGATTATGATTACAGTATCCCAATTTGTATAAATAGACTCCTTGTCCACTGTTGAAACATTGGTTGTTGCCTTTGAAGGAATTAGTGGGATATTTGGAAAATATGGTAATGTAACTAGGTTGTGGAAAGCCATAGAACTATCTAAACATTATAATTTTCCCTCCTAGAGATTTATAAGTGAGATATGGGTGGCATATGCTATTGCTCCAAGTTCGCAGTTTGAGAAATTAAAGTGCGATACGTGGTGTTTATATTGACCTTTCATGACAATATGCCATGAATGCACTGATCGGATTGGCCAAAAATAAGCTGTTACAAGGAGACTGCACCTAACTAGATGATAAATTCATTTGAATACTTCGAAATTGCAGTACCTCCTAACTTTTCATTTTATTTAGAGCACAAAATCTGCACTGAATGACTTGGACTATTAATTTGAATTTTTAAAGAGAATGGAAAAACTGTATAACACCTGTAGTGTCCTAGATATACATATTTTTTTTTATGATGTTTTCTCTTTTGGTAGAGGAAGGGGGAGAGCAGTATGCTGGTATCCATGATGCAACTTTATGATAATTAGTTTATAGTATTTCGGAACTACCACAAGTTCCCATATAATTTTATTGATGATTGCACAACCTCAGACTTTTGTGATTTCTCTTGCTTTGAATTTGATATTTGTATTAGTTGGCTGGATTACGGTTAGTCAAGGCTTTAGTTCCAACTTGTGTGCATGGTTTAGTTTTACTTCCAGTTCCATCTACCTACTTTGATATTTTTGATCTGAGATATTCTATTATTCACCCTATCTTCAGCAATTGTGGCTCCAGCAGATGGCAAAAAGACAGATCATGGAAAAGATGATTCTCTTCCTATTGATTTAAAGCTCCCTATCAAGCATGTTTTATCCAGAGAACTACAGGTACAATTTTTTTATCTAGTTCACTAGAGGATGTTTAGTAGTGTTTTGTTTTTGTTTCATTTTTGTTTCCTTTTTACTAGATAGTAAGGATTGTAGCGATTTTAAATATTTATGCCTCTTTTGGGTTAAAGGGTTTGTAAAAGTATTATTTGAGTTGTGCAGTTGGATCGATGTGATAATTTTGTAAGGTCAAAATCTGCCATCTGAAGGGGTTAATAGGAGTTGTTTTCAAAATGAACTGAGATTGTGTAATCTATTTATAACAAGTGCTTAAGTTAGTTCTGGGTTCATTTTTCAAGTGTCCGAAATGAAGTGTTTTCTTCAAAGAGGTGCAGGAGTGGTTTGTTGTCTTAACAAACTGATGTGTTGCTGAGTAATGTTTGCCTTCTTTTACAGATGTACTTTGATAAGATTGGTGAGCTTATCCTAGGGAGGGCGGAAACACCACTATTTAAGGATGCCCTACTGAGCCTTGCCAAAGACTCAGGCCTTCACCCTCTGGTTCCTTACTTCTCCTATTTCATTGCAGATGAGGTTTGAATAGTTCTATTTTTCATTTGTTTCTGCTATTTATATATATATACATATATATTTTTTTTTTGTTAAAGAAAGAACAAGACCTTTCATGGTGTCATCCTCTTCATTCCTAGTTTTTCAATAATAAACTTTTTGAACTAATATATAATTTCTAGGGTCAAATTCCATCCATAGGACTAGTTGGTTTGTAGTGGTAACTGATCCATTTTGAATGCTTACTGAGATTCTAGCAAGTTGACTCTTTTGAATGCACTTTTGGATAAAAGAAATGTTTAATGGTTAATTCCAACTAAAGAAAAATGAATTTGGTTGCTATGTATTTCCAGTTGGTGCTATCCTGTGCTATCCTGTCTTAAGCAATTGACAGAAGTTGCAGGAACCTGATATGATTTTATTTACTACAATTCCTACTGGATGGTGATCAAGCTGCTAATAGTAGAATTACCAATTAAAGTTCTACAAAATTCTTTGTAGGTAAGTCGGAACTTGAACAATTTACCAATTTTGTTTGCGCTTATGCGAGTTGTCAAGAGCCTTCTAAGCAATCCTCATATTCACATTGAGCCATATGTAAGTTCACAACTTCTTTTCTTATTTCCCCTTTTTAGAAGTTGTTTCTTTGTCTTTTTTTTTTTTTTTTTGATGAATTGCCTGTAGGAAAATGGTTTCTTGAACCACTGTTGTTGCACAATTAACTGGCAATGATCTGGAATGGTTACATTTTCCCCATATGACATCAGATTTTATTTTTATTTTTTCAATTTTTTCTTTGATATTACCTCATGAAAACCATCTGGCATCAGATTTATGCCACATTTATTTGTTCATCGAAACAACACACCACATGTAAGACGTTTTTGACAAACAGGAGCATCTATTGGATCTTTGCTGAAAATTTAACCTTGAAACTACTCAGATGATCTTCTCTACCAGTTATGCATATCTTTAAAATTTTCACCCTCCCTCCCTGCCTCCAAAATAAAGAAAAGAAAAAGTGGGATTGCCTGGATATCTTCTGTTGAGTATAAACCAGGCCACTCAAATTGATATGAAACCAAGTGCCTCTAATATTTATAGTTATGCAACTTGATAAAGTTGAGGTGTAGTCAAGTGAGCTGTGGTGAATTTGCTGATATAAGTGCAGTGGTATGCAGATGCTATGGTTGTTAGGTCACACGGTAAATAATACACTTGAACGCTCTGTCTTCTAGATTTCAATGTGTTAGGCTGTTCGCATATAGAAACTGCTGCATCCTGCATTAGACAATATAAGGGCTGACTGGGTAGTCTTTGTTTATTACTTTAGGTGGAGCTTTCAAAATTGAGTGGATTTTCTATAATTTAATTGAAGAAACATGTAAGGTTCAATATGAGCGGAGTACGTCTCTTTCTGGGCTCGAGCACCTGGAGAACAGCTATTGTTTTTTCTTTGAATAATTGAGTCTACATCTTTAAAACTAACATAGTAATTGTATTAAGGTATTTACAAACATATAGGGCATAGAATGCTGCTATTCAGGAACTTCTGGAAGTATTTATTTTTATAATAGCTTAAACAAACATGAGTAGCATTGAGCAGAACTTTGGAACAATATTGAAATTGAGTAACCATTATCATTTGAATTGCTACATTTTTTTGAGATCATCACGTGATGTAAAGTGTTTGCACTTGAGTTTTTAAGTTTTTGTCTAGTTGCATCAGATGCAATTAAGTTGATAAGAAATCTTTTTGACATAATCAGCTCCATCAAATGATGCCATCCATTATCACATGCCTTGTCGCTAAACGAGTGGGGCATCAGATATCTGATAACCACTGGGCCATTCGGGACTTCGCCGCGAAAATTGTAGCATCGATTTGTAGAAGGTATTTTATTGCCTCTGATTTGCTATATTGGTTTTGCATTATGCATTACTCAGTGTTAACTGCTTTTTAGTTGTTTGTTTTCTCTCCACCCTTCATACAAATCAAACTTTCCCTTGATTATAATATGATATTTATGGGTTTTTTAGTTTTGTACTGAATAGGAACATGGCCCATAAGTTGTGTTCAAACCCCAGAGCAAACATTTAAAAATCTTTTAATAAGGGCGTACTTGTCGCAGATGTGGAGAATTTGAACTTAAAAGTTCACATATTGATACACAAGAAGTGGTCTAATAAGTTTCCATTGAGTGTCGCATTTTTTTTATGTGATCGAAGCAAATATGATGCAGATATGGGCATGTGTACCACAACCTCCAGTCGAGGCTGACAAAGACACTTATTCATGCTTTTCTTGACCCTTCCAAGGCACTGACCCAGCATTATGGTGCCATTCAGGGCCTTTCTGCTCTTGGGCCTAGTGTGGTATATTCTTACTCTGATTTACCCTTTCCATCTTTCACAAGTTTGGTTTGCTTCTATCACATCTTTTTTCTTTTCCCTTAGAATTGGATGAGAAGTTAAGTCAACGTTGACATGTGAGATAATAATCATTCTGGTGAGATATCGTAACTAAATAAATGGGCTTGTTTCATGATACCGTTGATAATGTTTTTGGTCCCTATGGAATGGGAGGAAATGTTTGTGGGGGCAAATGTGATTTTGATCTTAGGGACCAAAGTGGGAGCTGTTTGATACTTGAGGTCATATGTGTAATATACAAACACAAGGGGAACAGGAAATAAAATTGAGTCTTAACAAATTAAGTAACGCAAAATAGGAGCAGTGGAGTTTTTTCTTCTCTTCTCATTTCTTCTAGTTGATTTTTACTTTAAAGTTTATTTTGTCTTATCTTTTGTTAGGTGAGGCTTCTAATTCTACCAAACCTGGAGACATACATGCAACTACTGGATCCTGAGATGCAACTTGATAAACAGAAGAATGAGTTGAAGCGAAAGGAGGCTTGGCGTGTCTATGGTTCCCTGCTGGTCTGCATCTTTTTCTTGATTTGATTTTTTTAATTCTTTCCATTATTTTGCATTCAGTAATGAACATTATCTGGGCATTGCAAACTAAGATTAGTACTGCAATAATTCACATAAAAAGAATACTAAAATTCCTATGTTTTTCATATCAGCTGAACTAGTTGAATGTCATGATGAGTGCATTTAAATTAGCGAGCTGTTTGTCTTGATAATCTTGGTTTGTTGTGTTCTACATTTTTAAGAAAGCCGACTTACCAGTAATTTCTATTGAGCATGTTTCTTCCACCATGTTGTCCTAAATGTGGGCAACCCTTTACAAATTCACCATCCATGTTTGGTTAAGTTTTCAAAACCCTTTAAGAATTGTTAGCCATTATGGATGGACAAACCTTAGTTGCGAGAGTATAGCATATTAAGTTGACAAGCTGTGTTTTAATTTGGGATGGTATTACATCCTCAGTGTTATCTGCAAGGTTCCTTTGGCATACAAAAATGTTTGGGGGCAACTTTATTTGAACTTTGGTTGTGAGCAATAGAATTAGTATTATACTACTTATGAGGCTCATTTTATGGCTTTTTGCAATTTTCTTGGGTTATACTTAGTTTTCTTTGCTGTTTATTACCCCCATTAGTTATTAGTTTTGGAGCTGAACAGCATGCTTTATAGTGACATGAAGTGTATATAGCTAGCAAGTTGTGATTATTTCTTATTAGCATTCTAATCTTGTGAAGATATTTGCCGTGAGTGGTATATAAGTTGCTTTGTGTGTCTATCTGTGTCTGTGTGATTCCAGCTTGCTGCCGGTAGTTGCTTGTATGATTGTTTAAGGCTGTTTCCTGGATTGCTCTCTCCACCTGATATCCTACCTTGGAAAACTAACAAAAAGCTTGCTCTTACCAACCTACCAAGTAAGCTCTTCACTTTCCACAGATGTTAAATTACTATGAAAATTGAATTTGATTTTAGCAGTAGCTTGCAGTATTAAGTGGGCGTCAGATTTGTACTGTCCGGACTCCTAGTTGGTGGGATATAAAGTTAAACAACTGCACAATTATATTCTTTTTGGGTTTTCTTGTTTTCTCATTTTGTTTTTTAAAACAAGATAACTATGTCTGACTATTACACCTTGCCTTTTAGCACAGCCGGAAAACTGCAATTGAGTACAAAAGGTTCAGCTGTTACAAGCCAGTGTGTTATACTTTTATTAGCTTTTTACATGATTAATTTATTTTGATATTTATCATCCAGTTTTGATTTAATCTCTTTTCAGATAACAAAAGAAAAGCAAGTTCAAGATTGACCGCGCATCAACCTCCTTCTAAGAAGCTCGCTGTCGACCCTGCAGGAACGAACTCACAATTCCCTTCAACTGATGGACCTGCGACGTCATCAAGTTCTGGCTCCAATCCAAATCATCATCATAGCCATAACAGCAGCAATAACAATAGCAGCAGCACCGGCAATATTACCAATACAAATGTCAATATTAACAATGTCACTGGAGGCGGGGCCCATGGACAGAGAGTCGCCGTTTCAAACGTGCTAAGGCAAGCATGGAAGGAGGACATGGATGCAGCCCATCTCCTGTCTTCGCTTCATGGCCTCTTTGGCGAGGGAATCTTTTCTTTTATTCAACCTGCAGAAATGCACTGCTTTATCTAATTATAATGAATTAATTTTGTTTAGTATTTCTTGCATGAGGTGGGAATGGTGCTACAATTTTTTGGTTAACCAAATGCATTTAATATTTATTTGCATTAATGCCTTTAAATGTTGAAATTATTAATATAAATGAAAGGTGGTGCATTTGGTGGCATAAAAAAATTGGAGTACTTGAAATCCATCTCTTGTTGTAAATGTAACTAGGTCTTTTGAACTAGCCTGTCGAAAATCAATGTATGTTATGAATTATTAAGAACATTTAGCTAGTTTAACTTAGCAGCTTTTGTCAATGTTTCAGAAAAGAAAAAAGAACATTTAGTTAGCTTGTTGTTGCAAATATTTCTTTCCTTTTTATGACTTCCATGTCTTAGAACTGCATCTTAGCCTGCATATTGAACTGTAAAATAGTTTATTTTGTTCAATGCAGGAAGCAAATTAGATATATAGTTTTTAAAAATTATAATTTATTTTTTTATAAAAAAATGAACTAATGCATTTTATACTTTATGGACGCGAAAATATATTTTCCAAATAAGTCTTTTTCATCCTTCTATACCTTTGTTTCGCTATGAAACCTTTCGTAGTCTGGTACTCTATACAAATTTCGCCTTTAATTTGCAAATGTTAGATCAGTATTGTTAGTTTGCTACGATCTGAAATTCATTCGTTAAGAAGTAAGAACTGAATTAGAAATCTATCATGAATTGTTTCACGACTCAATTTATCTCCAAAAATCAACTTCATACCACGTTTATATCATAACTAGAAGAATGCTTTATATTCACCTTTTCTTTTTGTTCTCAACGGTAATACATCGCTGTTCATCGACCGAGACCTAATATACGGATTGTTCTTCCACACTCTGTTTTTTTTTTTCCCTTTTGTAATATGTTGCAGATTTTGACCAAGCATTCAAGCAAACTTGTTGGTTTTATCTTTTCTTTTTTTTTTTTTCTTGTGTTGAAGAAAATGTAAAGTGCCCCTCGTTTTGCTCCAGTTTCTGCTTTTTCTTGGTTCAGAATTTTTAAACTCAGAAAGATAACGACGTACAACATTTAATTTGTCGTTCAAACTTGAGCACTGAGCAGTTATTAATTTTTGTTATTCTATATCCCATACCGGGGCTTTACATTCCCACAGATTCCCGCACGAGCGCACAGATTTGTAAAAATTTCTATGCCTTTAATTTTACATGTGACCCTTGAAAATGAGAAAAAGAAAAATAGATCCCAGCTCTCTCTTTTGCCTTGATCTCTCTAAAACTTGTGCTTTGTTAAATTAATTTTATCGACGACTCAAATTCTATAAATTAAAAACACGTTTTCAATACTGTTTAGTATGTCCAAACAAAAAAACACGTTTTCAATGTTTTAAGATGTTCTATCTATATATTTATTGTAGTAAATGAGTTAATTAAACTTAATGATTTTTCATAAAATATGAATAGCACTCAACCAACGTGAGATTCAATCAACTAGTTACTAGTATAATATGTGTACGACCAACTGTACAGTTATGAACTTACTATTCTTTCACTTTCAACTTCATTGGGTTGACTAGAAAAATTGATTAAGGTTGTCAAAAAAATCTATAATTCATTGGTTTACTTATATATTATTTATTTATAATTCTGGATTAAAATGATTTTGGATATACTTTTCAATATTTTTTTGTCATTTAGTAATGTTTTTTTTTTTAACATAAATGGAGGTCAAACTCATGTTTTCTTTTGGTACGGATTTTAACGTCTTACATTTTTTAAAAGCTGGCTTGATACTTTACACATTCAACTTTGAAGCAAACGTATTTTGCATAATACCAAGTGTTGACAACTGACAACTACTAAAATAAAAATTTTAAAAAAAGTGACAAAATACTGAACACTAACTGCCAAATATCCGGAGTTTGATTTGCTTAAAATTAGGAAAAGAAAAAATGATTAACAAAAGTGATTATCTGGTAGAAAACAAAATGCTGGGTACAAACGTCCTCGCAAAATTAATACGAATTAGTAAATTTAAAGGGGCTTTATTGCATAATCACCAAAGGAAAAGTAGAATTGAGTATCCATCTTATCCTACGAACTGCTCCAGTCTCTTTCTCTCTCATGGCGCTCTCTCTCTATTGCAGTACAGCGCCTCCGCTGGTCAGACGAAGCTCAGGCAACCTTGTGCCACAATTTCAATGCGGGGTCCATACGTCAGTCGGTGTGTTTTTCATTTCTCCCATGGGTTTACTGTGGTTCCTTTTTTTTTAATCTTGTTAATAGTTCAAGCTTTTAACCGTTCACTATGCCATGGCTTTAGGTAGTGCTGGTCCCGAGTTAAAAAAAAAAAAATCAAATAGAAAATTGGGAACAGACATGTAATGAAAATATTGTAGAAAATATAAAGTTGGTAGACTGTGGTACATATCATTTACACCCAACATGAAAACTTATATTGAGCAGTGAAGAATTGTTTATAATTATTAGATTTCACTTGTTATCTTTGATGGAACGTTTATTTCTTCCTTTTCAGGGAATAAGGTGTCGAATTTCTCAAATGATAGAAGGTTGCAGATCTTTTCTCAAGGAAGCATGAAATGCTCAAAGAATGATGAACTTGACGCAATAAAATTAGACATAAGTCCTGGCCAAATAGTTAATAAATTTATTTCAAATCTTCAGGTATGATGGTGAGTTCCAATTTCAGGCCTTCTAAACTTTTTGTTTTCAGTATTTTAATAACGACGGAAAGTAATTCTGCCAATAGGACAATTGCAGTTTTGTAGATAATAGTTCCAGTACTTTTCAAATTGTGTCCTGAGCCACTGTTTAGTAGACACCACAGTGCTGATAAAACTGAATCAGTTAACAGGTAAAACAAAAGATTGGTGAGAACTGAGAACACAAGGCATCATAGCATGTTGCATGAGTTACTGGTTATGCTTACTCACTGTTAAATTTGTTGTGGATTATTTCATAGAAATCACTTTGTTGACAATTTCATAGGAGATGACATTGTCAGAGTTTGGAAAAGCTTGCATCTTGGCAATTTCAGTCCCACTTTCCATACCAAATGTTGCTTTGGCAGAGGCATGTGAGCCTGATAACTCACTTTTCAACATGCCTCTTCTCTTTGGAATAGCCATGATTGGTGCTACTGTTGGTGGTATGGTTCATTTAACTTCTTTAATTGCAAGAAAATATATTATTAGCTTAAATAATACTTGGTCGCCAGATGTTAACGAACGTGATGATAAACTTTCATGCTAGATTGTATATAACAAAAGAAAGCATTCAATTATGGTAGTAAATGGGTACGTACTGGTTAATCCTAAACCACAAAAGCCTCTAGTTTTTCAGGATAATTTGTGCAATGCTACCTCTACTTTTAGTATTAACATCTTTTTGGAATCTGATCTTCATAGGACGTAAAATTCTGATGCAGATCAAACAGCATCGTTGAAAAAGCACAGTGGAATACTTGAAAAGACAACTGGGATATATAAAAAAAAGAAAAATAAGAAGAAATACTGTGCTAGTAATAGTAAAATAAAGGGCATTATTTTTCTGTGAATTTGGTTGCACATGCTCATGAGTTTGTTTACCAGGACTTTTGGCAAGGCAGAGAAGGGGTGAGCTGAAGAAGCTGAATGACCAGCTGAGGCAAATTAATGCAGCCTTGAGGCGCCAAGCAAAGATTGAATCCTATGCTCCCGCTCTAAGCTATGCTCCTGTAGGTGCCAAGATGCCAGAGTCAGATGTCATCGTTGACCCAAGCAAGGAACAACTATTGAAGTTTCTTAGAACTGGGAAAAATTACTTGAGGCACCAAAATCATGAACTGGCATTTCAGGAGTTCAAGTTGGCACTGGATCTTGCAAGGGACCTAGGGGACCATGTTGAAGAGAAAAAAGCTGCTCGAGGGCTAGGTTAGTTGATTTTTCTTTGTAGAGTTATGTTCTGTTAGTTATGGTGAAGTTTGATGATCTGGGAACCAACTTAGATGAACTGGACCCAGTACCTTAGATACAAGAAAATAATGATATCATGGTTTTGGGGAGCAGAAGGTTGGATTAAAGTCCAAGGACTTCACAGGTAAGTTGATTCTTGGTAGAAATTCTCATGCTCAGCTCATGCTTTACTCTAGTTTGGGCATTATTGTTGTGAAATTTGGTAGCAATGTATGGAGTTATATCTTGAAGTTGTGAGGAATGTGTTATAGTTTTGAGGTTTTAATAAGGTTTGTATATATATCTGTACTAAGAAGTAACTATGTAAATTTCTTTTTGTACCACTGCTTGTATAAGTTCTGAAGAGGATAAAGCTGCTTCTCACTGACCAGTTGCTACCAATACACGATGGCTTATATACTGGGTATTAGATTAATATATGGACACAACTGAATAGGAGGAGTTAATAATGTCTGGTAGAAGCATTCCTTCTCATATAAGCCCACTACTTTTTGCTTGATAAAAAATTATCGAGTAACTGCTTTTGCTGCGCAGAACTTCTGGTTTTGCATTAATAACAGTGTAATGACAAGCTAAATTCATATAAAGAAAAGACAAGTTAAATGATTGTACACAAGAAAACTGGCATTTTACCTTTTTTTATTTTGATTCTGGATATGTATCTACTTTCATTTGTGGTCACTTTTTGTAAAATTCGGTAATTTTTGTCAGCGACCCTATACATAATACCATTGCAGTTCGAATTTTTCACATTGTTGTTGGAGAAACCAAATTGGCACCAAATTTGCATATTGTCCTTTTGTTACTTCATTACCACAATATCAGATTTTTGTATGTCTCTGATAAATATTTAATGCATCAGTCACTGTGGAAAAATGATAAACTTTTGTTTGATTATTTTTCCATCCATACAACCATGTTCAATTACCAACCTCACGTTTCTTTTCTTTTAACAAAATATCAAATATAGGGGCATCATTACAGAGGCAAGGCAAATACAAGGAGGCCATAAAATACCATTCTTTGGTTTTAGATATTTCAAAACGAACAGGAGAAGATGCAGGTGTGACTGAGGCATACGGTGCAATAGCTGATTGTTACACTGAGCTAGGTGAGCTCGAACAAGCCGGTAAGTTCTATGACAAGTACATTGCCAGACTACAGAACGATTGACCAGTTTAGAAGCATCTGGATTATATGTATTTCCCCTTTTTTTTCTCTTTGCTTAGATTTCTTTTGTAGTACTTGTTGATATTGCATGGATGTAATTTTTGTTTTTTTTTTTAAAAAAACACAGAATGCATTCAGGCTTGTGTCCACTAGATAATAAATATGTACCGTTTTGTTGTGTTTTATCCCCTTTTTAATCATTAGAATGATTTTAGCTTGGTTGAATATATTTGAAAGGCATGTGACAAATACATTGCTTATTATCATGGTTCCAGTGGTGACAAAACACTGTAAATATTGTACTTGGTTATTATCATGGTACCAACAGTACCCTGACTTTCAGTACCACGAAAAATTATGCAAGTACATCAGCAGGGACATAGGTCTATATACTGCTCTGCAATAATTGAAAAAAAAATGTGGACTTATCTGTCAGGTTAACAGCAACCAAACGAGAACAAATTCTCGTCAAATGTAACAATCCTATATATAGATCAGTGCACTGGAAAACATAAATCCAGTATACAAGTGAGTGTACTGGAAAACAACAAAAATTTCATTGTGGACTGAAAAACATAACTCCATTATAGAGGCGAGTGTACTGGAAAACAACAGAAAAAATCATTTTCACCATTGTCAGCATAGTTACTGTTGGATAACATTCTATATCTACTTGCACTTGTGCAAATCTTCTGCTAGATGCTGTGATTATGTTTTGAGCTTTGGCTAACCATTACAACAATCTTGGCTTGCACGTGCTTGTCCTGAATTTCCCATGGCAATTACTTTTCCAATTTTTACACTACTTTTAGTGTCACACTATAATATGCTAATCACATACATACATCCTGACTGGTGAGCCAAAATTTGACCATGATTGTTAATGAGATGGTTAATACTAAAGTTTAGTTGACATTTGTTAATACAAATGCTTTAGAATTTACCAAATAAGTTAATGCTTGATACTTAAAAAATTAAAAGGTCCGCAGTTCAACAAGTTATGACTTGATACTTAAAATAAAGATAACATTTTACTAGCGAATATTTATAAAATAATTCTTTACCAGAAAAATCAGGAAATCTTTTGGGGGAACGCACCATGACTCCATGAGTCCATGAGTCCATGACGAGACCATTTGCTGACAAATAAACAAGGAATAAGGGCCATGTCTGCCGAGCCCAGGCCCAATCTCATTTGCTTTTGGTGCATTTATCAGCATCTATTTATTTTTAGAGCGACATGTTTTGTTTTGTTCTGTTTTTTGATGATGACATGTTGTTGTATAAAGGGATTTGGTCACCGTATGTTCAATCGCACGAGTGAAGTTGGAAATGAAGTTGGTGACAGTTAGGTGCAGAGTTGGTCAATAACAAAAGAGGAAGTCCTTCAAACGTGCTCATTTTACTTGTTCAGATTTCAAGGAGAGGAAGTGAGGAACCCCTTAAATATCTAAAGAGAGTATCGCTGACTACTGCTTTATTAATATTTTAGATGGTCAAAAAGCGTGAGCACACGATCTTAATTCAAATACTAAATGAGGGAGCCATTAGTATGAAGATAGAAAATTTTGATTGAGTCTTTATACTCATCTTATATTTACTAATCGAAAGAGATAGGAGGTGTAAATTAATTAATAGATAGAGAACATAATTTATTTTGATTTAGTCGTCGCACTTATCTTATTTCAAATAGAATGATATAGAGAGAGAGGATTAATGTTCAGACTGTAAAATTAGGAATGCTTTCGCTCGTCTATGATTTGACTTGTCAAGTTTCGTCATAGAGAATAAAAGCAAAAGATAATTAAAACAATATTAGTACCTGATGCTTGCTCGTTCAAGTTTTAGCAATTAGTAAACAAACATTAACTGTTATATTGCTTAGAATCATTTTTTTATATTGTCTTGAGTATAGAACTATATATAGATCCATAAATGAATTTGTTAGAAACAAAGATTAATCTCAACTTGTAAATTGTAAACTACATATCAGCTTCAGACTGGACAGAATTCTGAAAATTTGGACTTATCTAATTTGAAGTGAGTTATGCAAAAACTAATGAAATCGAGTTACAATTACTTTTCTATAACAAAACAATTATAAAATATATTTTCGAAACAGACTATTAGTTGATCTCGTTATCTAATAAAATACTAATTACTAACTCTTTAATCTGCATTTATTAAAAAAAAAAATCATTTTCAAACCTGCAGTTTCAAAAAAAGTATATATTATTTGGTCAGTTGGTCTTGTTAATAAGATATTAAGTACTAACAAATCATATATGATTTTTGTATTTATTAATTATGATTCTATAAAATAATAACAAATATGAAAGGGTTCTAATCCTTGCTCTTATCTGAAAAGCTGATAAACTTTTATTTATCGATACTCTTATCTAATAAACTAACAAAAGAATTTCTAATTCATACCACATTAATACATCATCGAACGATACGAATTGAATAGTTACTTAGTTAGATAACCATATTTGGTCGACACCCATACTCTTAAGTCAATCATCTATGTGTTATTGTGTTAATGAAACTCAACTCACGTGGGACTTGATATCATAAATTTATGCTATCTCACATTTAATTTCGGGGACCATTTTTTAGGGGACTTCCTTCTTTAAAGTAATTTGTGAGTATCTGAATCAAATAATAATGTATCGGAATAGACCTATGAGTAACTACTATTAGTATTAGGTCCTTCAGAGTTGAGACTTCCCGTATCCTGATCAACTACCCTAAACTATAGTTCATGCCATTTTTTATAGCTAACACGAGTTTGTTGCATCTGGAAAAGAACTTTTAAAGAATTGTCAAAAATAATTTTATTGGTTGTGTGTGTGTGTGTGTGTGTGGGAATTTATTAGCGTGCTTATTTTCATTTAGGAGGTTGCTTTTGCAACAACAGAATATTCTTAAATTTTCTTCTTCTTATTATTATTTATTTTATTTATTATTTATTTTTTAAAAACATTGGTCAATTGAACTCCTCCACACAAGTTATCTAAGTTGCGTCCATATATAGTATTTGGACTTATAACATCGACAGTAAGTTTTAGTTCAAACATTTTTATTTTTTATTTCCTGAATTTATAAGGATTTTGAATTATATATGGTCATGCACATGGATATAAACCGACACCATACTGAAAGTACCAAGATAAACACAAGACTTCATCTTAGGCACACAAGTCTTACACCCGTTGCTTGCCTTTCACGGGAAACGGTCAGCTTTGAATCTTTGACATGATCTTTTTTATCCCTCACACGTGACTCTCTACATAGAAATTCACCTAGACCGCCCTTTTAAGTTCATGTAATCATGTTTCTAAGTTTCTTTAATTTGAACCATACATTCATGATTCATCGTGACATGCAAAATTGAAATGTCACAACTTTACACTTCGATTAAAGACTTCATTACTTCATTATAGCGGTAAAATATGAAAGAGGATTATTATAAATTTTAACACTATTACTACTATTTGTGTTCTAAAATTTTATTTTCGTGCGAGATCAAATTATTTATGTTCTAAAATTTTATTTTCATGTGAATTTAAATGATCTGGAATATTGTGCCAGCGCACTCTATTCTTTTTTGTCAATCAAGACTGAGAAAAGCAGAGGAAAAAAAAAAAAAAAAACCTGAGAGGTAGAGAAGGAGCAGGAAGGAGATAAAATAAATATTTGACCCGGCTAGAGAGATCTGGTATCAATATATCAATATATAAAATGAATAATAGTTTCATTTGTTCACGTTCTATGTCTCACATCTCCGGACAAAGCAAGCTCTTAAAATTGGCCTTAAGGGAAACAGAGACTTCTCATTTATGAAGATACACTTTTATTCTACTTCCAATTTTTTTTTAAAAAAAAAGACAAAATAAAAAAGAAAAAAGAAAAAAAAGAAAAGAAGGTCCACATTTTTATAAATTAAATATTAAATACGCTCAACGGCAAGATGAAATCACCGCGCCTAATTTTTTTTTTTTTTTTTTTTTTTTTTTTTTTGAAGCTAAAAACAGAATAAGTTGGACTCTTCAAGAAAAAAAATTAAATGATGGCTGGTCCCAACATTTAACCTTTAACGGCTTCTTTTCCATTTTATTAATCAGACAGTAAAAATTATGAAGGGCCCAAAAATTTTCGGGGTCAGTTGGAGACTTGCAGTCAAGGGCAATCTGTTTACATATATAGTAAAGGTACCGGGTGTCATGTCATTAGCAAAATCCTAAAAAATAGAGAAAACAAAACAGAAGTTGTTAACAAAGGCGAAAGCATGAAAGTATTATTTGCTGTGTAATTTATCAGAAGGGTCTAATGTTCGAAAATTGAAATTATGCGAAAGTTAAGTGTTTATAATATAAATATGATAAAGGAAGTCTTTCTTTTTTTTGCTAAAAGAAAATACAGTTAATATTATATAGAATCACAACAGTTAAAGGTATAAATTATTACAGGAAAAAATTATTTTAATTGTCATGATAATTTACAAAACGGCCGCCAAAATAAAATAAATAGATATATTATCTATAATTAAATAAACTGTGTATCAAAGCAAGTATAATATGAAAACTACAAAACAAAAAGCATAAAACTTATTAAAAAATGATTTATATTATTTTTCTGCGCATTTTCAAAAAGCTGCGAGAATTTAGTTATATTTTGATAAGCATCAAAAGCTTGTAAAATTATTGATGCGGTCAATTTCTAAATATTTATTTTTCAAGCCACTGGATCATATTAAAAAAAGTCAGCATTTGATGTCCTTTTATGCGTAATTAAAAAGTACTATTTTATTTTATTATTTTAGCTTTAATTTTTTTAAAAAAAATTTGGAGGTTCGGTAGATGCATGAAAAATCACCACTCGTTGAATACAATCTATAGAAATAGAATTCTCAAATTGCACTGCGTATATATGCATTTTTAACTTATTATAAGTCGACCAATTTTTGACCGATGACAGCAAAGGTATAGATTACCATAAAGTATATGGGATTTAATCATCCAACTTAAGTATCACAATTTCTGTCAAAATTCTCAAAAGTGCGTTTAAAAATTGGTAAGTCAGTCTAATCCGTATAGTATGTCGATTGCTCAACTGTTTAAACGTAAAAAAAAAATTAAATGAAACTTTGTTAAGGGAATTTGAGTCTTTTATCATATTTAAAAGTTATATCTGTCATGACTTTAAGAGTTTATTTAATATCATTTCTGAAGATGATTCCCAGTTCCAACTTGTAGATGATCCTACACATATTGCCGCACCGCAACTACCACATTGTTTCTAAGTCTATTGTTTCTATTTACCCCCTCGGGAAATAAATAAATTGTAACCTAAACATACTCAAGTGCCAAAATGGGGGTTTTTCAGTAATTACAGAAAAGTCAAGTGCAGAACAGGTGATGTCTTGACCAATTTCCATCTCATGCCTCCAACCAACCACAACACCACCACGCCTGTTATCATGACATCCATTTAATTAGCTCCATCATAATCATAGCAAGGCAAGCACCATTGCTTATTCTTCCTTTCCTACACCCAACAATAACTTTTTGCATCTAAACCCAATATTTTAAAAAAATTATCTCTAAACAAGGAATTTTAATGTAATTAATGGAATAACTAAGGTCATTTGAAGTGATTTTTTTAAATAGTTTCAAATTAAAGCTAGATTAATTTATACTATTTTAAGGATATACATTGAAAGAAGGTGGTCTATTAAATATTTTTAGAGCTCTTAAAAATTTTCCATTTTCACAAAGACCAATAAATGTTGAAAGATGACACGAATAAATAAAGAAATAGACAAACGACAAAAAGGAGAATAGGTCCTTTTCGTCTCTCTCTATTTGGGTCATTCATTCATGGAGGATCCAATAAAGAGGTAATTCCTCCCACATGAAAACACAAACAGAAGACCAGCCAAATTTCCTCTTTTTAGTTTTGCATGTTTTTGAATCAAAAGGTTCCAACTTTCTGTTTCCTTCAAAATTTCCTATTAAAACTGGATTCCCATTTCATAACCCAACACCTCTCTCTTCATTTCCTCATTTCACTCAAATAAGGCACCATTTCGGTGCCAACTTCTGTTCTTCCTTTTTCCTCCTTCTTCTATTATCTGCTCTAGCTAACATTTCCTTATCAATTCTCCTTCTTTTCTTTGCGGATTTCTTACTGGTTTCTGAGGATTGTCGCATTTCTCGTACGATGTTAGTTGGAGCTGTCAATTCGAATTGAAAGCAAATATCTGGAATTAATGCTCATTGTCCTTCTCATTATTTGAACGTTTTAAAGGTCAATCTCTGTACATACGATTGGAATCTCATTTCATGAACTCTAATTCTCTTTATATTTTCCTCATACCTTTCTTTTTGTACTAATTTTCATTTTCAAGGCTTGAATAGAGAACCCATTTTAGCGTCTTGAACCAATTAACGACTTTTTTTTTTCCCTCCAAAAGCTTACAAAGTTTCTCTGTCTATTCCCTGCCCGCAGGCTGTTTGCTTAAATTCCCAAGAGAACAAAACTGTAGGCATTCAGAATTTTCAAATTTCAGATTGTCATAATGTTTGGCATCCAAACAGATAGAGATATCAGCACAGGTTTCAGTTCTACGCCTCAAAGGCGTATTCGAACGCTCTGGAACACCCCCAACTCGTCCAATACAACTAATTTGACAGCCAAAAATCCGAAAAAGTCAACCAATTATTCAAATTCCAATGCCATTTCGGTGAAATTTGAAGACTTGTATGGTTTCACAGTTGAGGGAAATGTAGACGATGTTAATGTCCTCAATGAGGTTAGAGAGAGAATCAGGCAACAGAGCAAGGTATGGTTTGACCTTGAGGCGAGCAAAGGGGCAGATTGGTATCTGCACACACAAATCTCCTCAAATGGGGTTGCATCCCTGAAATTCTCAGTTCTGACAAATACCATGACATTAAAGAAGTTGGTGCGAAAAGGTCTTCCACCAACTGTCCGGCCAAAAGTGTGGCTGTCATTGTCTGGTGCGGCCAAGAAACGGTCAACTGTGCCAGAGACATACTATGATGAATTAATTAGGGCTACAGAAGGGAAAACCACACCTGCTACCAGACAAATAGACCATGTACGTAATTTGATAGTACTTCTGTTATGTTTATTATTTGTAATGTTTGATTTGCATGCAGTTTCAAATGTTGTCGCAATGTGTATGGAGAGGTTAAATTTTACCATTTATGCCAAATTAATCATCATTTGGGGTTTAAATTAAATACTAAGTTGAGCTCTTGGATTATTCAATAAATACTTGTGACTTGAGAGACTAATAGTTCTCATTAGCATGATGTTTCCATAAAACAAATTATGGAAATTCCTTCAATATTTTCATCTGTGATGAAATTTTATTTCATGGCTTTGATGGGTAATTTTTCTTTGGGGCAGGATCTCCCACGCACATTCCCATGCCATCCCTGGCTAAATAGCGAAGAAGGTCAAGCAACTCTTCGTCGAGTACTTGTTGGCTACTCATTTCGTGACTCTGAAGTTGGTTATTGCCAGGTGAACTTTCACGTGAATCTACAATCCCCCTTCCAAAAAAGAAGTTTCTTAGTTTGACTTATCTTAATTCTTCTGTCTGGCTCTTCGCTTATGCTTAGCTTGCATTTTTATATGCATCTGCATTCTACCCTCAATTTTTGTTTTTCTTATGTATCATACAATTTGGTATCAAAACTGGTACTGGTATGGTCCATTGATGGTCAATTGTTAAGTTTCAACCTTATTATGTGCTTACGAAAGTTGCCTAACATTACTTGGATTTGATGTAATTTTGTGGGCTTTCAGGGACTAAATTATGTGGCAGCACTACTATTACTTGTGATGAATGAAGAAGAAGATGCATTTTGGCTGCTATCTGTATTATTGGAAAATGTTTTGGTTAGTGATTGCTACACTGACAACCTCTCAGGCTGCCATGTTGAACAAAGGGTTTTCAAGGATCTTCTTACAAAAAAATGCCCCAGGTCCTTTCGTACTTTTGATAAACAGTATTATCTAATGTCATTTTATTGAGACTCTTGGTCATGCAATTTCTTCAGCTTCTTGTACTTCTTATTCATTATGTTACCTTATTGGGAAATGCAGAATAGCAGCACATTTAGATTCGATGGGATTTGATGCTTCTCTTGTGGCCACAGAATGGTTTCTTTGCCTCTTTTCTAAGAGCCTCCCTTCTGAGGTCTGAATCGTAATTATATCGATCCTTTTTTTTTTGGCTGTCCTTTTTCTTCGAAAATTTATGCTTCCAGTTCTTGTTAGAATTGATATGTTCCCGAAGTAAATAAGTTGCTGTCCAATATATTATTATTCATGTTATTTAATTAACTGATTTCAGACAACATTGAGGGTGTGGGATGTACTATTTTATGAAGGAGCCAAAGTTTTGTTCCATGTGGCACTTGCAATTTTTAAGGTACCATTTCATTTGTTACTTATTGCATGCCATCTTTTTTCAGAAGATGGAAACTATTCTTGTTTATCCTGAGGCAATACGAAAGGTTTTAGTTCCTATTTTTCTAATTGCCTGGGGTAATATGAGGCATGCTAATAAATTAGAGTATGCATTATGCTTTAAATGTACATTCTGAGGCTGGTAGATTATTAGAATACCGGTATATAAACAAAATAAATGTACCCAACTTGAGTTTTTCTAAATTTTCAATATCGAGATTAATCTTCTTCATTCTTTTTCTTAAAAGATGAAAGAAGAGGATCTGCTAAGAGCACATCATATTGGAGATGTAATAGACATTTTACAGACTACTTCCCGCCATCTATATGATCCTGATGAGCTGCTCACGGTATGCTTTTGTTTTTCCCAGAAAAATAAGAAAAGTAAGAAAAAAAAAACAGAAATTTAATAATAAGATCATGATCCTTCATATCTGCTAGCAACTTGGCAGTACAATAACAGCTCAAAAGTCTTGCACTCATTCTAAAGGTTGTTTCTTGTAATCTCATCCAAAGAGCAGTATTATGATGCGACAATAATTCCTGTGAATTTTCATCCAGGTGGCATTTGATAAAATAGGAGGTATGACAGCCAATTCAATTACAAAGGAGAGAAAGAAGCAAGAGACTGTGGTTTTGGCTGAGATTGATCAGAGATTGAAGCGAATCAATTCTCTCAAATTGGATGGATAATAAATCACTGATTGAGATCTGCGTGTAACTGCTTCCTCATACCCAAAGACCTTTGTTTCTTCTCTTTTCAAAATTTAACAAAGGAAAAGGAACCACGCTAGGAGATGAATCCTGAATTAGTTTTGTCTTACAAAAAAACATGAACAAAATATCTATATGGGTATGGCTAGTCATGACCCAAATTTTCCATCTTGTTTCCTTTTCTTTTCTTTCCTTTTGGTCATAAATACTTCCATATGCTTCCCTTTGTATAAATTGTATAGGTTCAAGCAAAGAAAATTTTTAATATACATTATCCATTGCTCATTGTTAAGTAGTCTCCTTGGTGGAAAGTAGGTTTTGTCAATTTAGGAAAGTTAATGAACAAATTGATTTAGGAAAGTTAATAAAGAACTATAAATTAGACAAAGATGCAGAATATTGAAATAGTACAGGTAGCTTTTGTCAATTTTTTTCTGAGATAAAAGAGAGATCAGATTTTTCAACTTTAAATATTAAAAAACTATCTTCAAAGTTTCAAACCCAAATTACCGTTTCAGATGTGTCATCCACAAGTACTAGACTAAAGCCTGGTTTTCAGGTTTTTTTTTACTATTTTTCTTAACAAGCACGAGGATTCAGCCGAACGAAAAAAAATATTTATATCAATATTATAAATAAAGATGTGTGGGTGTCGGAATTCTTTAGTTAAATATCATCCGACACTCCAAGTATTGTGAAATAGTTGTGCAATAGTATTTTTCTGATTTCTATAATGTGATGCTTTGTAACTAATTGTGTGTCGGGTCTTATTGCTCATTAAACCGACTCAGTTCAACATAAGATAATAATTGGACAACACATTGTTTTGTTTCTGATTTTTGTGATCCCTTCATATTTTCATTTTCATCATGTCTCCATCTCTTTTGTGTTGCTTAGAGTCCCTCTCCACCTTAATTTCTCTTCATCATCATTCTTAATTTCGGTTTACAAGATCTAAATTAAATTCATTCAATTGAAAATAGAAAAAAAAATTAGATCTTTTACGATATATATTTTATTTAAGTCATTTATAAACATATTAATTTTCATGAATAATATCAACATAATATAAATCATATTACTCATATTATTTCAGATAACTATAACTATATTTACACACATACAATTTTTTTCTTTAAATTGATCAAACTCTTTAACTTTAATCAAATCAAATTACCTACAATAACTAAACTATATTTCTAAAGATAAATATATCTTAACCATATATCCAAAAATGAACATAATTAAACTATAGAAACATAATAAAAATATTCTTATTATAGATATCTACATCGAGCGAAGCTCGATATTCCCCTCTAGTATTAGTAGATTTGAGTTGCCTAAACAAACAAATGAGAAGATGTGAACCAAAAAGTATATTCTTATATGGCACTTAAAAAAAAATCTCAGTTTTTATCCAAACTGAAAGCCAAGTCTCCTTTGGGTACTCGCCATGTCTCAAAAGAAAATTCTAATAAATCTTAACTAAAAAGAATAATCCTGGCGACTACAAAGTCGATTAATTTATTTTCTCAGCAATTTCTTATTGTTCGTATGATGAATGGTGTAGCAGTAAGCCTAGTCCATTCCCTCCAACCAAAAAATAAAAGCAAATACAGGTTGGATTTACTTTTTTTTTTTATCAATTCTCAAAAAGTTGGATGCTTATCAGCATTGTAATACTGTTATATCTACAGCACTTTAGCTTGATATGCCAATTAATAATACAAATTGCAACATGTTATACTTAGCCCATAGCCCGGTAGCTTGATGACATCATGACAATAAATAATGGGAATAGCTGAGATTTTGCACTGACAACCTCTGATGTTTGAATTATAAAACGCTTCAGCTGCTACGGTGGTCGATTTATTTATTTTAACCCTGCACTCTGACATTATGTAACCTACTAAATAAATTACATAGGCATATAGGAGCCGGAAAGTGAGTCCCATAAAGGACTGACCTCGAACTCTTTCGATTTGTTAATTACGGTACTTCCATTTTTCTGTTCAAAAACGACATTTTTATGTTTGCATTAGCTAATATTGACGCGATTTATGGCATGATGGAATAAACAAGTCAAATTATACGCTCGCCTCAAAAATGGACGGAAGCACCAACGGCATCTCTATCCCTTTCTAGTCTCCAACGCAGTCTTTCATTTGTTGACACAAGCCATCACCAACATCTATATTTATCATTAGAAGGGGTCAACCCGAAAAATCCAATTGGTAAAAGAAGAGAACGAAAAACAAAGGTAATGTGTTCGTCAGTCCTCATATCGTCATGTAATCAAATAGTCTGAGTCTCATGTTTTGGCATGTGTAAAACAATCCCTCTGAAAGATGATGAGCATGTATCCAGTTATCTCCAGCTGGTGTGGTGTGTATTCACCGCAAATGGTGGTGAAGATAAAACAGAAAATAAAAGAAAAGAACGCCAAAACAACAATTTAACAGGCAGAAATCTAGAAGCCACTAAGAACTACTTGTTAGTCCATCATAAAACCGTAATGCGCGACACTATAATACAAGCAAGGGAAGTATAAACTAAACAACACAAAGCAGGATCCACAGTCACACGAATCTTTCATGTTGGTATCTACATGTACCCTCTAACAAAATACCACCACTGGGTTAACACGACAAACAACAAAGAGTATTTTTTTTCTTTTTTCATGTATGAGGTTAGTCATAAAGCCAACCACCTGATGAACCAGGCGGTCGTTGAAATGGATGCGGAGGTTGAAATGGATGCGGTTGCCTTGCCCCAAACCCAGCTAGGTTGGGGTGGCGGGGTGCAGGCATGTCTCTTCTATCCAACCCATGCATGTTATAGGGATGAGATGGGGGCCCACTGAGGCCACCATACCCACCTAAGCTTTGGTGAACTTGGTGGGACCCACCAGAAAAGCCTATAGAATTGTCAGGTGGCAAAAAGTTTGTCTCATCCAACCTGGGCGTATACCTGTCCAAAGCAGATGTGCTCATGCTGCCACCGTGGCCTGATAAGCCGTAAGAAGGTAAAGATGTACTATTATGAAAGGTACTGCTAGGATGACCAATGGCCCCTGCCCCAAAATTATTGGGTCTGTTCTCATCATGGGACCCATAAAAGGGAGCAAATGGTTCATAATCGTCCAAGCCCTTGGGATCCCCGTAGTCTTGCACCCGAGCACGATTATCCACAAATGATCCGGATCCTGTCCCCAAAACTGATCCAGTTTCCCAGTTGTAAGGGGGTAATGCTGAATATTGTCTTGCCATATCACTGAGATCATTTCCATTGTACAAAATGGGGGCCAGGTCAGAAAAGTCATCCTCCAATTGGCGCATTTCTATTGGCTGTTCCACTAAGGAAGCATTATTTATATACTGATACCCCGCCAAGGGTAACACATCTTCACTAACAATGTTATTGTCATCCCTCTGAAGAGTATTATTCCCTCTGTTTGATCTGCTATCATATCTGCTCGGATTGTCATTATTTCCCAAAGTAGCAGTGTTGTCGCCTCTTATTGCAGAGGTATACTGTCTATTATCATCTGAAAAAGAGATATCCATATCAGAAGCATCTGCATTATTGGGGTTCCTGGCTAACCTATCTTCAGATTGCCTCATTTTGTGGAACCTGGTATCTGTGATACCAGGGGGTGATCTTGTCCTGGGGTGGTCCGCAGCACTTCTCATATTGGGCGACCTACTTTTGATATCCCTAACGTCAGATGACCTTATGTTATTATAGGAGTCCCCATCTTGCACATCAGGAACTTTCCCAATTCGGTGGGGCCCAGTCTCTCTGAAGTCATTGTGTGTCCCAAGTACTGCTCCCTGATGGTTTCGGGTAGCTCCACCTTCATTGTGGTGTCCATTATCTGTATGTTCATTGCGAAGTTCCTGGACTGTACCATCATAGCGGGGTTGATTCACTCTAGCCTCTTTAAGGGAGCTTCTTGTACCAAAATATTGGTCAGCTCTATATCCATCCCCTTCATTCTGGTGGCTGATACCTCTAACTTCTCTACGGGAAACTGTCCCCTCCAGTGATCCCTTATTTTCTTTTTCTCGATTTCTATCATTAATCTTCTTGACTTCATTACTTGCAGTAGTACCGGCACCCACTTCTTTTCTTTCCTTCTGTATCAGGACAGTGGGTCCTGTCTTCATGCCAGTTTCCACCTCATGAGGTGGGCCAGGGTCCATTTTCTCCTTCCCCTTCTTGGATGTATCATTCTCCTGCCTAATTTCAATCACCTCATTGTTTATCCCAGAGATGTCACCTACGACCTGGGAGATGATGTTTTCAGCCTCCTGCTGCCCTATCGAAGGTGGTGGTGGAAGCGGGGGTGATGCCAGCATATCTTGAGAGAGGTTGGAGAAGTGGCCATGCTCCTCAGCAATGGCCTTGTGGCGTGCAGTCCAGTCAGAGCGGCTCCATAGGTATAACACTGGTGGGTTCACGTTCCACTGCTCCATCTTCTTGTCATTCACATCCACTGATCCCGGCAAGTAGAATGACTGGATGTAAATTTAATTCATGTTCTGTCAGGACATTTATAATTGCACTACCCATGTTTTGGAAGATTTGATGGCTTGATGCAAAGGTGGCATAATATGCATAAATATGTAGCACAGTTACCATAGTGATCCCAACTTTGTTAGCATGTTTAATTACAATACAGAAGAATGGCAAATGCATAGAAAAATTTGACAATCTTTCAAATGCATTAATTTGAAATGACATGTTGCAAATATAATATTTAGTGGGCATTATAGACACATGGTATGATGTACACAAATGCTACCACAAGTTTGTCTAATTGGACATACAAGGATGGTATTAAGGGGTACTTCTCTATATATACAGTGAACAAAACCATCAAACCATGTGATAATAGTAGGAACAGACCTACACAAACAAATGATTCAAATGTGGAAAGCAATCACTGAAAAATCTCGTGCACCATAGAAAATTTAGAAAAAGAAAAAATAGCATTACCATGCCAGAGAGCGTTACATTGTCAGCCCAGACCAAGTCATAGTCACAAGGTGTTTGCTTCTGGTCTAGCCTGGTTTGAGGGAGCGAGGGAGGGAGGGAGAGAGGGAGAGAGCAATAATACAAAAAATTTGGAATAGTAAGCTCCACAATGCATTTAATGGTTTAAATGAAGATCATATTGTTGCTTGTACTAATTTGTCAAAGTCAAATATATCATTGGTCCTGTAATTAGAGTTTTCTATCACTATCCGTCTCTACCAATACTAGCTACCATAATTATCATTACCAAAAATAGTACTTAATCTGGTACTATTTATTATCAGGATCATAACCATGTTCTTAAACTTAATTAACTCATTAATTTCCTCTCTGTGATTTTGTTGGTCCAGTTCTTCACAAAAGACAGTTGCACCAGACAGTCAAAATTATAGTCAGAAACTTACCCATACAAACAAACCAAATATGCTAGATTGTTTCTACACCAAAGATGTTAAGAAAGAGTAATCATACTCACAGAACTTTATAGACTAACCAACACAGCAATCCTTAATTTGAAATTGGAAGAAGAGACAGGCATACCTTTCAGTCTCCTTAGGTACAATGAGAATGATAAGCTTAGGTTCAAATGTGAGCGCCTTGTCAATGAACTTGTTTGCTAAGCCTGCTTTTGTCCCAAATGGAGGGTTTAACCCCATTATCTATAACCAATAGAAGATAATTATGTAAATAAATAATTAATAACTACATACTGGAAATAAAAAAGAATAATAATTTTGGCATTAAAAGAATGGATGGTCTATCTGAAATAGGATTAGTGGCTGGAGCCAGCAAGTGTACGGTGTACCCAATAATTCTGGACCATACCAATAACATTTAATAATTTTCTTTTTCGCATGAAAATATAGACTGACCAAGTAAAAAATTAAGTATCAATTGGTCAGTATGGTATATGGTATTACATTCCTCACTCCTCAGCTTTAACTATATGAACTACCAGCTGAATGCTAAGCCAAGATTTGTACCAGTGATGCACCATCAGGGAGTTCCTTCTGCTTTACCGTCATCCAGTCTCTTTTCTCAAAACAAAAATCATCCTACAAATGATAGAAAGCCAAAATACCATCTGAACATGTTACAAAACAAAGGATCAATATACACACAGAAGGATTTTTTTTTTTTTTAAATTGACTATACTTCAGCCATTAGGATTCAAAATTGAAAAGGAAATGCCAGAAACTGTATCAGCATGTGCTGTTACATTGTATGGTTCTTTGTTTTCCATCGGATTTACTAGTCATATTTTCTTTGTAAGCATCAATTGAACTCTACATACATTAAAAATTAACAACTAGGAAAAAAAAACTTTTTACCTTTGGCGGAACAATGTCAAAATTTTTAAAATTACATCTTTTCCCCATAGTATCCATCTTTTCTTTCATTATTCGGCTGAAATCATTTGAACCACAACAGAAGTCCACTATCTGAAGGTAGATAAATCAACCAACACATCAGACTAAGTGTACTAGATAACAGATTTTTTATACACAAATACCTCCAGTTACTTAAGACTGGTTTGGAATTTAAGTTGTCAACAAACAAATTAGAGAGAGAGAGAGAGAGAGAGAGAGAGAGAGAGAGAGTACTGTGTCATCAGTCTGGACATACCACTGGAGCCTACCGCAAATCTGCATGTCACGAAACTCTCGTAAAATAATACATTAAAAAACGTTACAGAGAAACCTGTTTATCATCTGTATCTTTTTAACTTAAGGGGAAATACCTCCTGTAACTTATCTTCCTTCGTGAAATGGCGGCCAAAGGAGGTATAACGCATTCCATGCAGAAACGGCGAAAGATATACTCCTAACTTCCTCTGTAAATTGCAAAAATACAAATTAAATGAATATTGATAACACCAAAAAGAAACACAAAATAAATAAACAAAGTAAATGAACAATTAGTAATGCAGTATACTTAAAATTGTAAACTGAAAGTATATATAAACATAAAACACTGACATGCCACTTTGCGACCTGTTTAACAACTTCAGGTTCACATACAGCCTTAGCATCATCCACACTTCCCCCATTATTTATTCTCTGATAAGCAGTCTTTATGGCCTATCATTGTTTTAAGTTTATATTTTCATCAGCATAATATGTTTAATCATTCCTCTTAATGTTATAGATCAATTAAATCATACAAAATTTAAATGTTTTTAATCTTGGTTTTCAACTCAGTTATTTATATCTATTATGGCCATCATCAAGTATTCTAAAAGAAACAATTTCAATTTGAAGTTGGTTTTTGAACTCAGCTACTAGAACAAATCATTCTCAAAAAGGTATATTATGCACAATTACCCAAAAGAAGAACAGAATAAAATCAAGAATATTCAGTTAAGTATAAACTTTTTGAAGTTCAGAATGCTGTGCACCGCATATAACAGTCAATGACTGAATCAACTATAATATTTTCTTTTCTGTTCAATGTTTGTTCATCTCGGGTTCTTTTATGTAGATTATTTTCAATTCTTTTTTTTATGCATGAGCCAGAAATAGTATTCATACTTTGAGAAAATTTCTATAGGTTTTAGAGTACCTCCACAGATCTCTCAATTTTACCGGGTGTAACTTTATCAATTCCACCACCAGACTGATGGGTTAATGGTATAGTTTGCCTCTTTCGCACATCCTTTATTATCACAGAAGATGATTCTTTCTCCAAAAATTCCTTCATTCTGCAATACACATGAAAGAGAGCAAATAAGATCACACCTACATCTACTTCATCAATTTCAGTGCGAACTCCAACTACAATTCCAAATCGAACAGAATCCACGAAGATGATATAAGTTCTATGTTGTGCTCAGTAAATTTCAAGTTCACTTCAGATGCATTCAGAAAAGTATTTTCACTAAAATATTCATAATTAGAAAATTCATATAAAAATATTCATATGTATATAACATGTACATGTATCAAAAATCCTCTGATCTGAATAAGATAAAGTGAACAGCCATCTGATATTATTAATGTAATAAATAAATGATATGCTAATTCTCAAAACATTCTTTGGTCTCATATGGTCAATCAGATTACCGTAATAATAAAGAGAGACACTAAAGATTATTTGAATGACTAAACAGTAGATAAATAAAATTATATAGGATTCTGAATTCAATTACTAATTAACTAACAAGATGCAATAAGATAAAAACGACAACTTTTTAGAGTACAATCCAACAACTTACTTATTTTCCAAACTAGCAGTTGTGGCCGGAAAGGAACTATGTGTTATGTTCCCAGCATAGCTTGACGGATCACCTGTTGCCACCTCCCTTGCACTTAGGCTCTTGCTGCAGGCAACTGCAGTCCTGCTCACTTCCTCTCTGGTTAACTCAGTTTTCCGCAATTTCTTTACCTTCCTCGAATCAAGGTCTTTCCCTTTGCCCAGCTGACTGGGGCCTCCCATATCCCTTCCTTTGCTTGGAGGGGCTTCCTCAGACAGAAAGGCCCTCTTCTTCAGAGGTTGCCTGTCAGCAGGTGAGGTTTCTCTGCTCGTTGTCATTGGTGATTTACGACGCTTAGGTAGGGGTGGTTTCTGTTTGTGGGCCGGTACTTCTGATGACCTAACCTTTGCATTCTCTTGTGCTGTGCCAGTTCTGGGAAACACGATGTGGTCTCGGATGGGTGTCAAAAGCTCTGGGTCTATCTTGTGTTTCCTAGAAATAAAAGATTTCATGCTGAGAAAAGTTACCAAGTTTCAAATGTACAACTGCTATAAGTGGATTCCGTCTATACTGTTGTTAACTGAGGTGTCAACCCCTGACCCAACCCAATTATTTGGAAATGTCAAACTGACTGAAAACTGCCAGAACCGATCAATGATGACCTCAAACCTTTTTACTGAAACCCAAACAACCAGCAACCGGTGTCAATCTAAAGCTGCATAAAACAAAACCTGACCCAACCTGACACAAGTATAAATGATCCGAAACAGGAAAACAGTTCTGAACTTTAAGAATTAAGATCAGTATATGAAAAGTTAGGAATAGTCTGCATCTTCTACTGTACTATGTACTGGCTCTCCACTGCAGGGTAATTATGTATTGAAATTTCATCACCACAGGATCACAAGATTCAAAATGTTGACAACATAAAACTCGCACCTGGTTGACCTAAAGATTCATTTTGACCAGACCCACATGACCATGTTTTGAAAATCCCAACTGACCAGAACACAACGAGATCAGACCAGTACTCAAGAACCCTCAATACACAACCCATCCCACTAGATAACCACTTCCAGTTGTTATTTAAGCTGGCAAATACCAATGGAAAAAAATATGGGAGTTCCCAATTTCTGGGCTGAAATTTGATACCCCTCAATAACTGACAGCATTGATACTGCACTGCCAGAGTAGCAGATGCAGTACCATTTAAATGCCACAGGTGATGAAATTTCAAATTTGTACTAGTCAATCCTATCCCCTACCAGAACATTCAAGCAAGTCTAAATAAGAATGTAATTCGATTTGATCACCACAGTGGCACAAAAAAAAAAAAAAAAGAAAAAAGAAAAAAAGAAAAAAGAAAAAAAAAAGAAGAAAAAAAAAAAGAAAGCTATACAGAATTTTTGTTTCAGGAGCAACTGAAGGTAACAACAAGCAGTAATGATGATAAAAAAAAAATCAAGTGAGGCATTACAAGCAGTATATGAGGATGCGGTTAGGCAGAAGATCCTCCCAAGCTCTTGCTCTTATCCCATTTTCACGATCTTCAGTGAATAATATTTTCCTACAAGTTTCCACCAAAAAGGATATTAATACGAGTTTATGAGAGGCAATTTACTAAATAACCAGAATAATGACAGTACTAACAACAAACAACAAAAAAATTAAGTAGAGAATCACAAAAAATCATATTCAAATATGGATAACTTTTCACCATCAACTTATCATGAAACACTATTAATACATAAATTCAAATGAAAATAAAGAGACAAAAAGGTAATCTACAAAGAAGTACACACAGTTATGTACAATAATTAAGGCACTTTATTTTTTTGAGGCTGAAAAAAGCTCTACTAAGAATGGATCCATGGTATTCATTCAGTGAGGACACGCTAATCTTTCTGTTTGTCAGTCTCAGTTTACATGCTCGCATAATTCAGGCTCATGTTTCAGGTTTTCTAAGCAGCTACCCCTGAGCATTGCAGCCTTAAAACTGGTCCACTATTGGCTAATAAAAGTAATGAAAAATATCCTCTCCTAATTAGCTTGAATAATCACCTCTTTGCTTTCACATTGGCAAAGATAAAAGTGTGTGACATAATTACTCAATAAAAGGGCAGACAGAGCCTTTATAAGATAGTCTCATGTTTTTTTTAGACATATGCACAACATTTCTTGACATGCAGCATAATTTGACATGGAATCGCTCAAATAAAAAATTAGAAGGTTGAGAACCTAGGCAAGCACATCCTATGGTATGATTTGGGGCAGCGTCTGCAAATTGCGAACTGCAGGTCCGGGTTGGACTTGTCCTCTAGTTTCTTGCATACAGTACACCTATGGTAAGGACACACAAATCTGCCATCTAACACAGTCTTCTCACACTCTGATGCTGCTGCCTCATCCTCAGGATATAGCAACTTCGCCACACATTTTGGGTGGTAGAAGTACCCACATGTAGCATTTGAGCATTGAAATACCTAACATGAGATATGATATTTCAGTGTAATCTTCAAAAATAACATGTAAATTCAACCAATGGCACCATAACTTTTTTTTTTTTAAGTATGTAACCATCCCTAACCTAACTGCTGAATCACCATCCACATTTTCTCTCAACTTTATCAGGATATAAATATAATCTAAGAATTTTGATCCAGGAGAAAGTTACGATGAACCAACTCATCAAATTTATCAGAGTAACACATTAGAATCTCTTGTGCTTCTTAACTTATTTAAAAGAGAAGTATGGTAATTTATGCACAGAGAGATGGCGAGCCATGAGGTTAAATACCTCAGCACCCTTGCCTCTATCAGAATTCCCTAATTTGCCACAGGCAAAGCATTGATGCTGCTTCATCTTGCAGTTTTTACAAAGGAAGTTTTGAATTGCCTGGAGACAATAGCCATAAAACATTATATTCACAATAAAGAAAAAAATAAAAAAAATTAAGTGATAAAAGTAGTATACCTTAACTTGTGCACCAGTTAAACCAAGGCTTTCACAAGTTGAATCCTCACCGGCTTTTATTGTTGCATGAAAAGATCTCATGCATTCACCTTCACAACTGAAAGAAAACCACTATAGTAAATAGTCTTGTGAACAAAGTACATACAATGACACGTGTAAGATATATAAGAAAAATAAAATGTCTGCGAATAATTCCACCAATTTGATTTTTTTAAGAAAATAGTGACTATGCATCATTTTCTATTGCCACAAAAACAAGAAATAGCAGTTAAAGAGTCTTAACCCCAGTTAGTTAAGTGTAAATCAATGATTGTACCCATTGGCATGTTGAAAGCTCTATTATAATGTTGAACTCGAACTCATGCTCAAATAGAGCATGTCTAAGTGTCTTTCTGTCTACATATGCATGGGAAACTGTGGCATTATAATGATCATTTACTGAATTCATGATTCAACAAATATGATATTTCTTGGTACCAATGAAACAACCCAAAGAACCGCAATATCCTCAAGCACCCTGTAAATGTCCACAGCTTGAAACATGATATCATCGATTCCAGGCGAATCTCTTTCATGTCAAGCAGCAAAACTGGTAGCAACAATGTTACTAATAAATGTTTGTATTACCTTAGATCCCATTATAATGATTGAAACTAATGAAGTAATATAGAACTAGTATAAATATGAGGTACATAAGAGGATGAAAAAATTATTACAAAAATTCAGAGGCCAAATGCCACAATTCAAAGCTCTTACAAGTTGATGAAATAGAATGTCACTAAGGATGCAAGTGTTTAGCCAGACATGTCAATTTTGAAATTCAGGACATAAAGTATCAACACTAAAGTTTAAAGCATGCAGGAGTAAAACAAAATAACAGCAGACTTACATACTAAATGCACAAGCATGTGGTTAATGAAGTACAATGCTAGCATATCATGACTCAAGACCCACAAAGTCAGGATTTTATTTAAGCTTTAATATTAGATATTTAGACACGAGATATGCATTGGAACCAACATTAGGAAAATCAGAACCTAAAGTATGACAAAAATCACCAAACCTCAGCGACCCAAATAACAAAAAGCAGAAGTTAACATAAATTAATCAAATGTAAGCAAAAATCCAGAGCCCAGGAGGAAAGAATTATGTACCACAACAGCTCACCACCATTATCACAAATCGAGCAGACAGAGTCAAACAAGTCAGCATCCTCATCAGATTCAACCCCTTCAGCATCTCTCATATCCTCTGCCTCATCGTCCTTGGCTATAAATGGTTGCTTCACTTCTGGTGCACCTGAAATTCCCTGTACCAAAAAAAAAAATCAGACTTGAACACATCGAAATCATTTGGCTGTTCTTGAGGCTTGAAAATTTAAATAGCCTTTCAGAAAAGAGTGATTTTTAATACATAAATCCTGGACCAACTAATGCCAGCTGATATCAGTATTTTTTTATTTTTACAGGATCATCAGTACAGTTCCTACCAGATAACTTCTGCAATTACAGTACTTAAAACTGAGCTCTCAATTGACTTGGCTAATCAAACACAATAACAGACTGCCAGGTAAATCGAACTATTGCAAACTAAATTATTAGCTACTGAAAAACACTTACATCTGTTCCTCTGCTCCAGTATTATTTATGATAAAGTTCAAAGCTGTACACAATGCAGTCAGTAGCACGAATGCAATGCTGTGACCACAAATCTAATCGGCTATCTTACATGAGAATCTATAATTATTTAGATATCTTGAACCATCGGTTTAGTAAAAGCGAAAATCGAAACATCTTGAATAATTACAGAAGTTAAGGAACCAGTAACATATTTTTTCACAAGCAGAAAAATAATATTCTAAGTGCATTAATTGACAAAACTATTATTAGTTCTTTTAACTTTGTAATCATTGCAATCAGAAATACATAATTTGGAGCTGTTAACAGAATCTTATTGTTCACAGTTAAAATGACAATATAACCAAAGAATTTCCAGACCTCTTCAGTTCTTCTTCTGCCTTTTCCCTCGAGAAAAGCCTTCAGAATCTGAAAACAAATTAGTCAACAAAATATTAGATAGTTACATTAAGTCAATGCATTAATATTAATAAATATTTAAATAATTGAAACCCCAAGAAAACAATATGTAGTCCATATATAGGGTGATGAAACTACCAACCATTCCTTCACTTTTTGTTCTTATCTTTCTTAGTTTGTTTGATGTTTACTCATTACAGTAAAATGTAAGCCTAACTTGTTAGTTTCTCTGCTTGAAAAAGTGACCAGGCTCTGAATAATATGAAAATGAAACATAAAATATTACCTGAGAGTTTGCAAGAGTTTCTTCTTTTTGAGAAAACTGCTTCATGAAAGCAGTATGAGGCCTCAGGTCATCCTCTGAGGGCCTCACTTCAAATTTGCTGTTTTTTCATCGAAACATGTTAAAAACATATGAGTTTTTTTTTTAATTTATGGCCGATCATGTTAATGTTCAGACCCAAAGATTGGTGGTTGTGCTACTATTTCAACCCGTACTAGGAAAAAAAAAAAGGTCCAGCTCAGAAGAAAATTGGAATTAAGCAAAAATTATGGGTACCCTATGAACAAAAACACCTCATTCTTCGCCTTGGAACTTATAAACAGAAAATCACAGAGCACTAAGTCCAAGAATTCACAGTTCAGACCACAATTGTGTCAAATTCCCAACATTCTCCTACTTCCACCAGACCATTCAATCAGTTCAAAGCAAATTCAAATACAGGACAAGCAAAAGGAACGAAGAACTCACTCAAAGGCCCGTCTGAGATTATCCCACAAATTTTTCTCTGTCGAATCCGGGTTCCACCTCAGAAAATGCAACGCCTGGATAGTGATCAAGATACTTCTGATCACTTCCTCATAAGATTTCCTCGGATTCAATATCTTAACCCACTTTCCATTCAACAGTACAAACACTTCAGGCCCAATCTTTCGAGAAAGCTCAAGCTTCCAAGCTTTCGCTGGCTGGTACACCTTCTGCAACTTATCTTCCGAGGACCCATGCAAGTACACTTGCGGAGAGTTCGGGTCGGGAGACTCGTACGGCAGGTCGACGAAGGAGATCGGCGCGTCGTCTTTGTCAACGAAGTGGTAGAATGCAACGGGGTCGGGGATTAGGGTTAGCTCCGAGTCGTCGTCGGAGAAGTCAGCCATGGTTTCTCTGGCCATAGAGTTGGTTCTATTCTGTGAATTTTTAGGTTAAAAGAAACTCTTTTGGGGGGAAACGGCGAATTCCATTAACTTATTTATTTGTTTATGATCGTTTTGGGAACGAAATTATCGTCAGAAGAGAAGTCGAGAACAACACGCTGCGGCTCCAACCGGTGTTTCGTAGACCGTGTCTATTTAGATAGACGTTCCAGGGGATTCCAAAGATCCAGGCTTTCCTACATTTCAGTTTTGACCAGGAGTACTGTACTGTACAGTGTTCTATTTTTTTCATGAGGGGAAAAGGGAACATGCTCATTGCAATGCAAAAAGAAATGCTGCAATAAAACATTAATTAATGATCTGTGTAGTGTCATTTTACAATATTTTCTATTTATTTTCGAAAAACAATTTTAAGTATATTTAGAATAATGATGTAATTTCTTTTTTGCTTTTTTAAAGTGAAAAATACATAATTTAAAAAGGCACGCCGAAATGCTTATATATCCCTATTTCCAATGTAGCCTTTCTGTGTAAGGAAAATATTCTACCAAACAAATAGGTCTCACAATGATATTTCTTTACTTTTCTATCTCTTCATCAAATTAGTAACAAATTCTTCCTACCAAATTGTTCCGAATATTCTGAAAAAAAGGTTACAAAATATATGAATTGTGATTCGGACGATACGGCTTTATTGGAATCAGATTCATTAATTACTCTTAAATCCCTTGGTGAATCAGATTCATTAATTACCCAAAAGTTTTTTTATCTTACAAAAATGGACCAGCTATGTCATTACAATGTTACCTTGATACGCAAGTTTCTCTTGTACATGATAAATTGATAGTACATACATAGACGATTGCAATTATTTTTACACTTCCAATTATATTGTACTGCAGCGGATGGTTTGGTGTTAATTTTCAAGAAATCATGTTGTAGGGAGAATGGTACCTTTCAACGATATCATACAAATAGGCTACTTATATAGCTCTTTTTGACAATCTTCTAAACTCTTCTTCTTCTTCTTTTAATTTTTATTTTTTATTTTAATACGTAGAGATATGAACGCGAAGAAGAGTCAATCCTGATTCCTGAATCATCCAAAACGGCAAGAATGTTCTCACACAGCTGCAGTTTTAAATCATAACGAGTTGGCTCGGCGATGAAAGCAGATTTGGCCCAACATTTTTGGTCAAAGCCTCAAAGGCAGGCCGAAATTCATAGATCTCAAAACTCTGTGTTTTTTGGGCTTATTGGGTTACTTGGGTCAACACTGGGAAAAGGAGATGAAGAAGTCCTCAAGACATAACAACTGTTTATCTTGAATTTTATAAATGGAACACGAGACATCATCAAATTATGGCATGAAAGATACATTGATAAAAAACAGGGCGACAGACATATTGATGAATTACTGTGATAACGACGACGAGAAGTAATTACCGGCAATATGGAGATGAGGTGAGATCAATCGATCCATTAATATTACAAAGTTATTTATATCTATACATTTGTTTGAAATTTCGGAAATATTCACACAATGGATATTCGAACGAATAGAAGAAACGGAGAAACTTATACTTCAATCCCGGAAAATAGACCAATTAAATACCATTCATCATAACCCAAATCAATGGCTCCAGTGTGATTTCTTTGTATACTGAACATAAAACTCTTTTGTACAAAAATTATTAGGTTTATGCTTAGTTTTATTACCGGATGATTTTTCAGTTGAATCATTAGGTCTGAGCTCGCAGTCGTAATATTTTTTTTTAAATTTATTTTGATAACGTTGCAATTGTCATAATTTTTCAAAGAGTTACTCGTATCGTTAACAACTATAAAGATGCATCGGAATTTTAGTGAAATATATACATTATATATATATATTCTGAGTCAAAGCTAGGGGCCATGCCCTATTTTCATAGCTCCAAATTGATAAAATCTCAGTCTAAAACTAATACGAAAAATGATCAAAACAGAGTGCAACTAAATGACTAATCCAATCAACAATCATTCCTATGTTAAATTGTGCAACTCCTTGAGAATTAAGTCTTAGATCTAAGTGAATGGCAACGACTCTTGAGTGGAGGCTTCGAGTTTGAGAATTCTTTATATGGATGTGTTTAATTTTTTTAAAAAATGGAAAGTTTTGAACTCCAAACTGTGCAAGTGCAACACGTTACATTTTTGTAAAATATTAATAATTTGTACCCGACTCATTCACTTACATGATGGAATATATACCATTCATATTCGGATCCCGAGACGAATAAAAGCATTTCTTTTAAAGTATTTTGTACACAAGTAAGGAATGTCATACCAACTGCAAATTTGCAACCAATAGTTGTATACATTGTGACATTGTCTTTTAAATTTTCGGAAGTTATTATAAATTTCCAAAAGATGCACTTGAACCTATTGATATTGATGCAATTAATGATATTCAAGAAAAGAAAATTAAAAACAGATTTGGAAAGATAAGAAATCAAAGAATTACTCCAATATTGAAAACATATGACAATCTTATTACTGATACTTACTTACATCGCTTTGACTAGTCAGAAGAAAGAGGTGAGGACCATCTAGGGAATATGTTTCAGAATAAATTGCCTCCACATTCCACCAATAATTGTACTTATTTGTTGATACAATGAGACTAGAAATTGCAATGCTTACTATTTTCCTTTTTATTAGCATTATGATCCCTCGCAATTAGTGAACGTCCAAAAATTTCTGGCCTGGACCTACGTTTGTCAACGAAACTCGTTTATCCGTTTATCCTACTCGTACCGTATTCGATAAAACGGATTTGGATAAGATTTTATTTTTGTTAGGCTAAAGGGTATGAATACGGATAAAGAAAATTTTTTATTATTTCTTATCCATTATCTAGCGGGTAAAATTGTACAAACATATATTTATATATAATCATATTATTAGTATATTTTTGTAAGATATGTTATTAGTTACAATATTCATTCAAATTTATTTATGTGATGAAAATATTAATTTGAACTCTATTATGTTATAATTTATAATTAATTATATATATTTTTTGAAGAGAAATGCTAGTGTCCAATATATTGGATGGATGAGCCCGTCCAATACGATCGTTTTCACATTTTAAAATATCAGACGTCCGATCCCAACCGTTCAATATGTTTTTCATATTGAAAACTTTTTTACATTTTTTCAAATTTTTCTACTTATTTTTGGTATTTTATAAAATTCATGATATAAAAGTTCTGGATTGTCCAATAACAATGATTTTCTAAAATATAAAAAAATAGTAAAAAAATTCGATAAATTATAAAAATTGGTTTCTTATAAGTTTTCAGTATGAACAACATATTGAACTGTTTGGATTAGTCGTTTGAAATTTAAAAATGTGAAAACGATCATATTGGATGGACCCCATCCGTCCAATATATTGGACTCTAGCATTTCTCTTTTTTGAATTCTAGAAGTATGAGAATAAATTTAATGATTTTTATTGTATCTAAAATATTATCTAAATATTGTACTTTATGTATATATTTATTTGGTATTATTTATTTAACACATTATATATTTTTATTAAATTAATAATATTATTATTATCCATTACGTATCGTTACCCTACTCTCACCGTTAATTCTTAACGGGTATGGGTAAAGTCATTTTTTAACGAGTAAGGGTAGGGTACGGGTAAAGAAAATTTTAATGGGTGCGGGTATAAAAATATCTTATACCGTACCGTACTATACCCATTGACAGCCTTACCTGGACCAGGTCCTAGTCAAGCCTTTCTAACACAAAGGGCCGCCCGGCCTCTCTAAAAGCTTAAGAAGGGTCATGGCCTAAAAAGGCTAGGCTTAGGAAGGTCAGGTCACAATCTCAACTGAAGAGAAGCCTAAAGAGGCCAGACCTAGAGAAGTCAGACTTAGGAAGGGCCATGGTCTAGAAAGGCCGAACTTTATGAAGAATTATGCACGATCTCAACTGAAGGTAGATCCTATCCGATCCACCAATACAATCTAAACTGATCATTTCAAATAATATTAAAAGTCATCATAAGTTGATGTTAGGACAAGTTAAAAAAATATATTTCTCACCTTTTATTTATGTTACATTATTTCATACAGTCATAATTTTTAATTAATTTTAATTCATTAATATATTAACAAATGCTGATTTTTATAATTTTTTTCTATGTTGTTATAATATAACCGGTCCTAAACCCAAATTAAAGATGAAAAAATAAAAATATTTTATTTAATGAAAAATAAATTGTACAATTATTTTCAATAGTATTTATATTATCTTTTATAAATAAAAATTATTTATATTTTAAATATAGTTTAAACGAATTTTTTAAGAAAAATATTGTCTGTTAGTCGGCCCTTCAAGTCCAGCATCTCGATATCATGTGGGCCTAAAAGGACCAGGCAATTTTCATATTTAAGTCCTTCTAAGTCTAGTTCTTCCAAAAGCCTCACTAAGTCCGTTGAGTAGGCTCTTTTGGACCCGGCCTCTCGAGAGCCCAATCTGGTCCTGGAAAGGCGTTAACTACTTGCAATTTATGCCGAGCAAATATTGTTAAAGCATGCAAAATGTATTAGTGTGTGTCAATTTTATGTTTTTAATTTGTGGAGTCATTAGGTATTAGTGTGTCAATTTTATGTTGTTTCGAATTTTTTGAATTTCTGATCAAAATTGCATGCTTGATTGTATGGTTTATTGCTAGTACATTAGTATAATATGAACATTATGTTGTATACTAAAGCTGTGGTAAAAGTATTATAAGTTATTGTTAGAATTCTGGGTTTTATAAGGCTCAAATCTGAAATTTGGTGGTACCTCTAGTTTGACAAAAGTTAAGGGGTAATTTTGCAAAAACTTACCCCACACTTTTACTCCAAAACCCATCAACAAGACCATCTCTCACTTCTTCTTCCCACTTTCTTCTCTACTGAAATTTTTCCCATTCTCTTCTCTCCAAACTCAAGCTCTATAACCTCCACTCAAATAAATTCAGAAAAATTCTCAAAAATCTGGCAAAAATCAAAATTGAAAGGGTGAGGACAAGGAGAGTACATGCAGCCCATCTATTTTCAGATTTGAGTACTTTGGGGTTAGTATTTCATTGAACCTTGTATCAGTTTGGTTTTAAATAAATACTGAAATTTGGAGCTTGATTCAGGTCTTCATTAAAATTTTCTATTGGGATGAGTTACATGTGAGACACTACTAGTTATATCTAGCCTTGTGCTTTAATTTTCTAAAATGTTGGTTCCTTGCAAAAAGGGAATTTTGTTCTAAAATGAATTTCTGAAAATGTAGTTTAAAATCAAGTATATGACTGAAATTTATGGTTGATTTAAGTTAGTAGTACACTATGGTAGCTGCATTTTTAGTTTGAATCGATTTGGTGAAGTTTTGAGCATTTTAGCTCTATAGTTTGTTTGAAAAACGAATTTCAGCTTTAACTCCTTAATTGATGGTCTTTAGTTTGTTGAAGTAAATTTAGGATAGTTTCAAGGGTATAAATGGTTGATTATGGTGGCTAAGCAATGTTGGAGTTGATACAGTGATTATGTATATTGGTGTTAAGGAATTATGCAAATAATCTTCAAGTTTGGCAACAAACCCTGTCTATTTTTAGTATATTTGCTAGTTACTTGAATTCAGTCCGAATTCATTCTAATTCGGTCTGAATTGAACTCTCTGTAAATTTCAGCTTCTAAAATTCGGTCCGAATTCATTCTAATTCGGTCCGAATTGTTCCCTGAAAACAAATTTTCTTATGACCATAACTTTGTCATCCGGAGTCTATTTTAGGTGATTCAAAGACCATTGGAATGCTCTTGAAGAGCTATACAACCTCATAAAATCCTTTGATACATTGGAAATCAGGAAAGTATGGTTTAGACTCTAAATTTACTTGTACATTTGTCGTTTGTATCTAACTCGTGGTAATCCCTAACCCGACCACATAATGAGTTTTAATTGGAGTTTGTATTTAGTTTTTCTTGCTTGTTTTTACTTGCTTCTTGTGTTCTCTTCTTGAGTAAGTACTTAGAATAATTTTATTGTGTAAATTTGGATAAAGATGTATCGAAACTCGGGGAGGCCGATACCACTGGTGATAACTAGGATTACTTGTTGTTTGCTTGTGTCTACTTTTGTTGCAGGTGCGAAGGTTACACTTACTCTGAATTTTCATCTTAGGACTCTAATTTTGACATTGCATCATGTTGAATTATTCATTCTTGCATGCATATTTGTAATTATACCTTATGTTAATATAAGTATTATACATGATGAATAGTTACCGATTGTATGACTTCAAAAGGTCTGTGCTACTTGTGTGATTGAATAGACATTGGTTGACTTGAGGACGGAGTCATGATCCGTTCCTTGAGCCCCGAGTGATAAGCGTTTTGATCTGGTATTCTGACGATGTTCTCAACTTGTGGTACTATTTGTAATTATAAATTGTCTGAATTGTGGTAATATGAGTCTACGGACTATAAAATCCGAGTCTAAGGACTATAAAATATATGAAGGAAGTCGTAATGATTTATAATCAGACTTGCATGTTATGTCCAACTCGAGCCGGTTTCTGAAATGTCGTGTTGTATTTGTGATTCTTATTGAAGGGATATAATTACCGTTCTCATGATGCATTGCATGTTTTATACTGAGTGGTTGATTGAACTGGTTGATATGTATATTATTATGTTATTTGCTTGTATAATGAAATGTTATTTTTAACTCAGTTAGTAGTTAGTTCCTGAAGATGTACCTTCGGGGTTTGTGTGACCGAAACTAAATACCGCACTGGAATAATTTTTATAATTATCTCACTCTCCACTTTGTGGGTTCCAAGTTGTAGACCGAGCGGGATCGAGTTGCAGAGTAAGCCCTACACCTTTTGAGTAGAAGCATGAAGTGTGAGACTTCTAAATGTTCATTTTGTATTGTTAACTTGTACTTTTGTTATTGTATAGCTAACCAAAGCTACATGTACAAGTCTAACTAGTTGAAACTTGCCACATACTATGATGTAATAGATACTCGTAAACTTTTAAGTATTTGTTTGCATTTAGATTTTTGATACTTCATGCAACTGTCTTGAAATGCTTTGTTATGTGTAAGCCTTGCGGGTGCGTGAAGGTAAGCACGCAGTCGCGGCGGGCCGTGGTACTCCCTGGCTACGGTTACGGGGTGTCACACAAAAGGACTCAAATATGATTTGAGCAGATATTTCATTATTTTCTATAAGATAATCGTGGTATGGAAAAAGGAATTTAATTTGTTCAGACATAATTTTGTCCTATATTTTTTCTTTTTTCAGAGTATATATGAATATTCCAATAATAATACTCACTATAAAAGTAAAGTCATCCAAACAAACAAGCTCTCGTAATTAGGGATGAGCAAAAAAACTCATATCTCTTGAGCTAATTCGAACTCGACTCAGAAAAAGCTCGATTGTAACTCGAGCCAACGAAACTCGAGTATGCAGAACTCGAGCTGAACTGACTCGATTGGCTGACAAGTTGAGTTTCGGTTGAGGTCAACTCAGCTAGCAACTCATGAGCCAACTCGTCAGATAATAAATTTATATTTTAGATATGTATTATCAACATAATTTATGAGTATTAAAAATTTATAAATTAATTATAAGAATTTTCTACTTACATATGTTGATTTTAAATAATATTACATATGAATTATGATAGATTGAGTTTTAAGATATATTTTGTTTTAAATCAAAAGAAAGAATACAAAAGACAATAATTTTATTGTTTACAATATTGTGTATGCGTTTGACCCCATTTTATGATGCCAAATAAACAAGCCAAATTAGATAATTTCATGACAAAATTGTAAGAAATTTGAAAAATACATGAAAAATACCAACCAAGCTCCAAAAATTCCAAAAAAATATCCAATAATCCTATAGGAATTATAATGAATTATCATAATTTCAAAATTCAAAAAATATCAACAAAAACCCCAAATTTTGCAAAAAAACCCCCAAAATCCATAAAATTATCAAAAATAAATCCGTGAGTAATTTCACAAGACCCTTTGGACCAGTAAATTCCTCATATTTTTCTGATTCTACCTATAAAATTTCATCTTAGAATACCCTGGGGAAGGCCCTCAAATAATTTATTTTCATTTGACCGCAAATAATTAATGGAAATTGAAATAGAAAATCAAGAAAATTCCATAAAATTTCGGAATCCTTGGCGCATCCAACCCATTGCAGCGGATCCAGGGGGAGAAAGATGTCGTTGCTTCTTTGAAATTTACTCGCCCTTGGTAAATTTTTGGCACCTGTTTCGTACGCCGATAGCTTTAAGGTCTCATTGGCTCACAGAGAACCAACCTCACCTATATTTCTCTGTCTCATTAAACTTGACAGATGGGCCCCCACTTGTCAGTTTTATCCCTTTCCCTGGTAAAAAGAAAAGTCGAGTTTTTACCGCGCTGAAGCCGGTGAAATGGGTGAAACCTGGCGCTCTCGTCGACGTGGCCACCTCCAGCCCCACATATGCCAAAACCACGTTACTTCGCCCGTGGTTTTTCAAAACCAAGCCGTAGAAATCGTTGCATCTCCACCATTAATGGGATTGGACGATGATGATTAGCTCTCGGGCCATGGATTGAAACCTTAGAGTTCTGCTTATATAAACCTCAAATTCGAGCTACAAAAAAATAGGAGACCAGCCGCAAGCTAGGGTTAGGATTAGACACTTGTAGTGTTTACCAAACGGTCCGGTCCGGTCCAACCCGTCATGGTCCACGGGTTATGACGGTCCGGTCCTCCACGGGTCGACGGGTTATCGTGGGACGGGTTATCACGGTCCATTCTAGAAATCTTGACCCAAACCCTTGCTAAACCTGTCCGGTCCTAACCCCCACGGGTAAGGACGGTCCGGTCCGGTCCGGTCCGGTTTTATTATTATTTTTTTGCTTTTTTTTAGTTCATTTTTTTGGCCCTGCCGATTATTATTAAGCTAATTATGAGATGAATATTAAACTTGAGGGACGATTAAGATAGAGTTGCAATCTAAAATTCCAAAAATATTTAAAATTTTGTTTTAAATTCAACGGCAAAAATAAGAACAAAAAGAAAAAAAATGCGAGTCTAAAATAACCCGTGGGTTTTGTCCGAATTTCGTGGGTTTTGTCTGAATTCTAGCGGGTTTGGGCGGGTTTTTCACGGGTTTAAGGTCCGGTTTGGTCCATGGGTTTGGGCAGGACGGGTTTTGTCAAGATGACCCGCCCAAACCCTTGATAAACCCTTCCCGGTCTAACCCCCTCGGTCCATCACGGTCCAAGCACATGTCGGGCCGGTCCGGTCCAAGGTCCTGGTCTGACCCGCCGGGTTTGTGGTAAACACTAGACACTTGTAACTAGGCTTAGGGAGTGCTGAGAGAGGAGAGGCAATTGATCAAATAGTTGTGTAAAAAGAGAAGAGGTAAAATAAAGCATTTTTAGTTCTGTATTCTTCCATGGTAAGATCAAGAAGGTCAAGTTGAATGGTTAATTGTAGTGTGTCTCCTTTTCTTCACCTTGATTTTAGCCACCAAGAAATGGTGTGGTTGAACATATGTAGGGAGACGTAATGGAGGTGACTCTGTCCACTCCATAAAATCCCTCTTCCCAGAGCGAGTCAACATATTAGCGCCATGATACTGTAAATATCATCAATTGCATTGCATTAATTTAATTATATACTTAGAGAGAGGTGACACTATACACTCCCTCACTTTTCTTATTAAAGAGGGATCAACAGAGGTGACACTGTCCACTCTATTGATTTTCTCTTCTCTCAAAGGAAATCAAAGAGAGTTAAAAACATGCATGTTTATGGATATTCAAATCTAGCCAGAAATAAAATAAATAAAAAGTAGGATTTTATTTGCATAAAAAATATAAACTGTGCATGAACAGTAGGTACAAGACCCCTTGGACAACTGAGAACAAGTTTTTTCCATTTTTGGAATTTTCAGTGATTTTATATGATTTAATATAGGCAGCAAGGGTATTTCATGAAATGAAATTGTTATTCACAAAATCTTGGACTTTTATGCAAAAGTACCTATACAAAAAAATCATAGGTACATTAATGGACATTCTTGCAAATTCTCAGAATTTTAGAATAAGTATAAAGGTGCTTTCTCATTTATCTTAAATATGGGCAGAAATTACATTAAATAAATATAAATATTTTACAAAAGAAATAAAAAAATTGCTTTCTACTGTTACCCTAGCATTACTAATACATGTTTTGATACCTGCAAGTAACTTTCCTGCATTACAGCAACTCAAATACAAAATCATCAAAAACAGAAATGTAATTGCATAAAATCGAAATTTGAAAATTGTGAAAAGTGCAAAATACTTGTTCTTATTGTCTATGCCAATTTGAATCCCTAAAACAGACTTAACTCGACCTAAATTGAGCATAAAATCAGGCTCAGTTGCTGCAAACGGACTTACATGCAAAATCAGAAGTTGAATGAAAATACATTGTTCTGCCCTCATGTCTCTCTCACTAAATTATTGTGCCTCAAACCAAATTAAGTGCTTAGATCAACTAAATTTGACCCCCTGAAGCTATGACATCCATTTCTGGCACCCTAAAGTATCCCTGAGGTCCCCACCATTCAAGTCAGATTAGACTAAATCGGAGCCGATGTATCTCAGTTGAGATCTCCTCTTTCCAAGCCTCTCCAAGTTCAATTGACACCACCACTGTCTTCTATGCATCCTCACGAGCATTAAGAACCCACTTCTGGCAGAGGGAGATGGTCAGAGAACTCAGAACTCCATTAATGGAGGCTCGAGCGTCCTAAGGTACTACAGGGTAGTACAAGCCTCCACAGAGAAATTAGAGCACACCAACGTTGTCTCGTCTCTCCTACGATTCCAATGCACCTAGGCTCGATAGGAATGGTGGCCGGAATCGCCGTAATTCCGCCGGAGAAGATACATATGGGCCTTTCTACAAAAAAAAAACCACCCCTGTCAGAGAAGATGGGTTTAAATCAGCGAATTTGCTTGATCTTTTGTGGCCGGATTGGTGTGGTGGATATTTGACATGGTAGGGATTCGTCACACAGAGTTTCAGCGACCTATGGCGTCAGCTAGCCCAGTAGCGCCGAATCAGCGCTTACTCAACGCCAAATCAGTCTTCTCTGCACACGTGGCCCAATAAAAAATTTCCAAATCATCTGAAACTTTAAAAATTTATTAAAAATAGTAAAAAATTCAGAAAAATTCAAATAAAATATCCATTTATTAAAACTAGATTTACTGATATTTTGATGTAAAATTATGTCAATTTGTGCTTCTTTTGTATTTTCAAAGTATTTCCCTTTAAAATTGAATTTTATAAATTGGTAAAAACTTTGTAAATTCACCAAAAATAGTAGGAAGTTCAGAAAAATCCAAATAAAATATCCAAAAATTTCTAAAAATCTAAATAAACTGAATCAAATGATATTTTTATATAAAATGTTAACAAAATCAGGAGTTTCTTATTTTTGAAGTGTTTTGTGATGAATAATAAATTCTAGAAAAATAGTAAAATCTCTTAAAAAATCTCTAAACCAAATTTATAGATAATTTCTTAAATAAAAGTGATTTTCTTACCAATTATTTTCTATAAAAAGTGTTAGATTCCAAATTTCAAAAAAAAAATCAAATCAAAATTGAAAACAAGTCTAAAGTCAAATTAAAATCCAAATCCTAAAATCAAATTGAAATTCAATAATCAAATTTAAATAAAAAGTTTAAAATCTAATTAAAATCATAAGTTCAACAATTAAATTCAAATTAAAGTTCAAAGAGAAATGCAAGTTTAAAATTTAAGAAAATAAAAATAAACTCAAATCAAGAATAAATCCAAATTCAATAAAAGACAATATAAATCCAAATTAAATCCATGTAAATTAAAAATTCAAAACTCCCTAATAAAAGAAATTAAAAATATTTCAAATAAGTAGTTCTAGATATTCTTAGATATTTCAAATAAATAGCTTTAGTTTTAGATTTTTTTTTTTAGTGTTAGATATTCTTAGTTATTTCAAATAGATAGTTTTAGATATACTTAGATATTCTTATCTGTGTCTCGTCAATTAAGTCTGGTACCATCAATTGAGTTCGGTTTAAGCCAAAAGAAGCAAATCATTTATATTCTCAATTGTGCCTCGTCAGTTAAGTCTGGTACCATCAATTGAGCCCGGTCTAAGCCAAAAAGAAATAAATCATTTATATACTCAATTGTGTCCCGTCCATTAAGTCTGGTACCATCAATTGAGTCCGGTTCAAGCCAAAAGAAACAAATCATTTACATTCTTAATTGTGCTCCATCAATTAAGTCTGATTTAAGCCAAAAGAAATAAACCACTTGTCAAATACCAAAATTATTTAAATGACAATTCTTCTAGCCTATTACATATAGTTCCTCGAACCCCTTATCAGAGGTTTTCGTGGGAAACTACGAGGTAATTAACAATAGGGGCTTGTGCCTATTGGAAAGAAAGGACCCACAAATTAATAAATCCTCATGAGAATAGATTCTCGTCGATGTTCTCTAGTTGTTAAGAGGCATTAGCACTTGAATCTAAGCTCGTGAGGGTTAATCTAAGGCTTATTCCCATTCTTGAGGAAACTCAATCGTTCTTCGAGAAATGACGAAAAAGTCCATACAGTATGTCAATAATTTTTAATACTAGAATAACATATGAATTAAATAAATAAATATTTAAATGATATATGTTTATTTCAAGCAAGCTTGTGAGCCCACGAGCTAGCTTGAGTTGGGGACGAGTCGAGTTTGAGCCAGTTTTAAAAACTCAAAAGTATTTCTAACTCGGCTCAACTCAACTCGAGTTACAACCAAACTGAGTTTGAATTGTCCCAACTCGTTCAAACTCGACTTGTATACGGCCATACTCGTAATACAGCTAAAGGGGAAATAAAAAAAAAAGATGTTACATTATCCATTTTAACAATTGGAATATTAAACAGTCATACTTTTTTTTTTGAGGGTAGGGTTAACCCTACAAGATTTTCATTAATATAAAAAAATATGTAAAAAGAACGGTAAAAAATAAAAATAAGTAGTTACAAGATTTTCATTAATATAAAAAATATGTACAAAGAACGGTCAAAAATAAAAATAAGTAGTTACAAGGCCAAACAGTTCAAACCTACATACAAACTATTATCATCTGTCGTAACTCGTGAGTCTTCCAAAGGCCATGCAGGCTACATACAAACTATTAAACAGTCATATCATTAGATTCCTCGGTGATAGAGCTCAAGGAAACAAAATTCCATGCAGGCTATTAAAAAAAGGCCATAACTCCTACTTAGACAATTCTCCAGTTACATATTTTTACGGTTATGGTACCATTATCTATGTCTAGTTTCTCTTACACAAAAGGAAAAAAAATGCTGTTACGGTTATTTGAAATAGTGTCTAAACAAAAGACAACTATACAGTGCGCATGTCTAAATCTGAAATGTAGATCACATGTTTCCAATTTCATTTTTGTCGTCTGAGTGTTCAAAACTAGAACTTTGCTACGAAATCAATATTATAAATAAAGATGTGGGAGTGTCGGTTCTTGTTTTAGTTAGTATTAGTGCGACACGCCATCAAGACCATTGATTTTTCTGCTCCGACTTAATCTGATCCGTTTCTTTAGATGTATGTTATTTTTTTATGTGCTACTTATTGTGTTGTCATATGTGTTGCTTAGAGTTGTGTTTTCTTTATGTTACATTATTGAGATCCATTTTGATTATAATTGCGTCATTTTTGTCACATAATTTATTTCAACATCTCTTAGTTGCTTCTATGAGAAATTATGGAAAAATATTTTTTATCTGTGATAGTTAATTAAAAAATATTTCAACATATGAAGATATAATTATTATTTCTATCCTACCAGTTATTACACTTTAAATTAATTATGAAAACATAACAACCTAATTAAAATCAATATTTATTAAATGATAACATATTTAATTTTTATTACTATGTCAAATATCGAGCGAAGCTCGATTTAACCCTCTAGTTATGATAATTGTGTAGCACAACTTAGATAATCTATAGTATTAATTAAAATCTGTGACCGCTGTTTTATAATTGACCGCTATTTTTATAATTAAAAATATTTTTTATTTTCTATAATTAAAATAGTTTTCTATAATTAAAAATAATTTTCTTTTTTTTTGATTTAAATATATTAAAAATAATCATAATAATCATTTTTAATTTAAAAATAAAATATATTTGAAAATATGAGATAATTCTTATTGAATTATTTTAATTAAAAAAATTTGCTTCCAGTACCATGTCTAATTATATTTATAATCGATACTGTTCCCCGTCAGATCAACCAAAAATATTACAATGGTTTGATGCCTTGAAGGGAAAAAAGATTCTTCACCTGTCGAGGAAGGATGCATAAAGACAAGGTGAGAGGATAAATAATTGTTTCCTCCGTGGTGCATGCTTGTACCTTGGCAGACACGTGGAAGAGAAGTGTCCGATTAAACAATTTATTCCCAAATTATCAAAATCAATTTAAAAAAACTTCCCTCCATGAAGTATTTATTTTTATTATTGATTTCATGTGGGCTTGATACTAAAAACAAATAGTAGGCAGAAGAGAATATATTAAAAATAAAAATATAAATAAAGATGCGTGGGTGCAGAGATCGTTTATTTAAATGTAGTCCGACATTTTAAGTATTGTGGAACAACAACTTTTCCATTTTTTTGTAACGTGATATACTATAACTATTTGTATGCCGAGTGTTATTGCTCATAAAACTGACTCAATTCACCAATAGACAATAATTTGGCATCGCATTGTTTTGTTTTTTATTTTTGTGGCCCCTTCTTATTTTCATTTTCATACTATCTCTATCTCTCTTTTTTGTCGTTCGGAATATCTCCATACCTTTCTCTTCCACTCCTTCGGTAGCACTGTCTCATTCTCATGCCTTTCTGTTTTCGTCAATATGTCCCTACCATACTAAATTTAATTATCTTCGTTTTATACATAACTTAATTATTAAAATAAACTAAGAATTAATACAATAAAAAATTCATGTATTCCTATTTTCATTTTCATCCTATTTCCATCCCTCTTTTGTGTTGTTTGACGTCTCTCTACATTTCTCTTCCACTCATCCGGTAGCACTACCTCATTCTCATGCCCTTCTTTTTTTCGTCAATATGGCCCTACCATACTTAATTTAATTATCTTTATTTTATATATAACTTAATTATAAAGAAACTAAGAATTAATACAATAAAAAATTCATGTAGTGAGCGAAACTTGATGAGAGCCTCTAGTATATATATATAGAGTAAAAAAATTGTTTGAGGCTCCTATATGCTTTTTAAAATATGAATAAAAAATTTTCAAAATATAAAATTTGGTTCTATATAAGTTCTCATATGATCTAACGGTTTATCTATATATAGAAATGGTAATGTCCACCATATAAGACAGAGGTGGTCCGTCCAAAATGATCGTATCACGTATCAAATTTTAAATGACCGATCCAAACCGTTAGATTGAATCTTCATATTGAGAACTCACATGGAATTATATTTTATATTTTTTTTCTAATTTTTTTTACTATTTGTTTTGTATTTTTTTTTAATAAAGTGCTCTTCTCTCTGCCCCTCCTCTCTCTCTATAATAGATTCAATCAAATCAATTTAACCGGACTCCTGGTTAAACTCCTTCAGACCTCAAATTTGAAAGTTCAAATGACCGATCCAAACCGTCCAATATGATCTCTCTATTGAAATTTCATTGCCGACCAAATTTTATATATTTTAATTTTTTTTACAATTTTTTTAAAATTTTACAAAATCATTAATCTAATTTGTTACTAACCCTTCAAAAATAGAAGTTTTTAAAAATATGAAAAAAACTTGGAAATTTTGAAAAAATGCAATGGTAAGCAAAATTAAGATATGATGGGATTTAACCGGGAGTCCAGTCAAACTGATTTGATTGAATTCATTCTCTTAGATCCAAACCGTCCAATATGATTTCTCCATTGAAATTTTCCTGTCGACCAAATTTTATATTTTTAAAATTTGACAAAATCGTTAATCTAATTTGTTTCAAAACTTTCAAAAATATCATTTTTTTAAAAAAAAATTTATAATAAAATTTTTTGAAAGAAATGTAAAATTTGGTGGGCGAGGATATTTCAATAGGGAGATCATAATGGACGATTTGGATCAAACATTTGAACTTTCAAAATTGAGATATGACGAGGTTTAATGAGGAGTCTGGTCAAATCAATTTGATTGCATCATTCTAAAGCTCTTGAGGAGATTATATCTAATATTTTTTTAGTCATTTGAATTTATGATTTCTTTAATTTCTTTTGTGATTGTTTACGTTTTTTTTTTTAATTTCACAATGTTAAATAAAATAAACACAAAAATAAAGGTTCTATGAAATTGAATTATTTTTTAAATTAAAACGTTCTCTTTAAATTGAGTGCGATTATTTTTTAATACAGTTCAACATAATTAAACTGGACTAAACAACTTTTTAAATAATGTTTACGGAAAATCTATTTATAAAATTTTCTCATCTATCAATATTTTATCTCACTTTCACATTTACTATACTAGCAAAAGATGCCCTCAATACGTGGACAAATAATAAAATAAAATATTGATATTATTTTTGTTTCATATAGAACTTTACATGTCAGGTAATAAAGATATGGTAAAATCAATAATTTAGTCTTTCATTTTAAATAAATAGCTAATTTAATTGTAACTTAATATTTTCTAATAAAAAATTCGACTTTTATTATGAAATTAAGATCTAGATCACTTATCAGATCAAATTACACAAATCAATGGTCCATAATTGATATAACAATTATTTATATCTTTTTGCCTGACATATTTACACCTTTAATATTTGCTTTTATAAGTAGTAGAGATATCAAATAAAAATCACAGCACACATATACTGTTGTACCGGTTCCATACCTAATTATTGTACTTGCTGCTAGGAGAGCAATTCTACACAAACTTGTCCCAAAAGAAAGCCACAGCATGTTCGGCCCCAAGCAGCTGAATTTTAAGACATGTCATTTTTAAGTTCTAACTCATGAAAAGGACTTGACAAGGAACTCTCACTTAATCTACCAATTGGACAAAAATATTGGGTATCTTACAAACTATTTATTTCAATACTCATGCAAAGAAACAAGATCATATGAATAGTTGAATACATCATATGCCTTGCTATTTATCTGTTTTGATGGCCCATACAACTACAAAGCAACCAGCTAATAAATACCTCCTGTCGCCTTTCTTCTCCTCCTTTTCATAGGGTAATTGGAGATGATCATCTACTTATTCCAGGCTGTTGAAACTTGTATACATTTCTGATAAGAATATTTTCGATGTAATTTTTTTTTTTGTGTAAGGCGTTTGAATCAATTGAGAGTAAAATTAGAATTAGTGATAAGAATTTTTTTTTTTGTACTGTCAAGGATATTTTTTTTTTGATAAAAATATTCTCGATCTAATAAGAATTTTATTCTTGGATTTAAGAAGATAATTCAAACACATTAGGAATAGAAAATTATTTCAATTTTGGAATCACTTAAAAATAGTACTCTTAATCCAAAAAGTTTATAATTGACCGTCTAATATTTTTTTTTTCTAAATAACTAATTCTAATTTTATTCTCAACCAATCCAAACACATCAATAAGTCGAGTCTTCTTAACTTTAAATAATTATAAATGTACGTGGTTGGATGAGGAGTCAGAATAACAAGAACAACACTAATATAGAAACAATGCTAATATTTATTTTTGTGAATTGATTAGGGCGAACATTATATTAGGACCGTTATTTTGCATCTGACTGCTAGAATCGTAGTAATAATTATTCTCTAACCTGAATTATCGATTATTCCTCATCCATCCTAACGTATCCTCAATTAAAGATCTTCAAACTGAATTTCGTACCTGCATGACACTTGAAAATCATTATTTGTCTTGATGAGATTTAATCTAACTGAACAAAAGTGGCTACTGTATGTCACTTACAAAAAGTCATGATGAAAACTACGCATTTATGCAATATTCAATTATCAGTAAGGAAGAGAGCACGATTTACAACCTTTCAGTAGTTCAATAGAAATACTAATACTAGAAATAAAAGGACATATTTCTATGTGTTATACGCCTTTGTTTCATTAAGTTTTACATGCCATTTTGGGTGGTGGAAAGAAATTTTAAAACATAAATATAGCCATAGCAGAAATAAAGCTAGATGGTCCCTTTTTGGAAAAGTTATATGAAATGTGAACCAATTATCAATATTTTTAGGGGGGTTAAGTTAGGGAATGGTCAAGACACTTATTTCTGGCATGACAAGTGGTTTGGTAGTTCTGCTTTAAAAATTTCCTTCCCTAATTTTTTTGAGATATGTGCCAATCCAGATATCACAGTGGCTAAAGCTATGGAGCTTAATTTTAGAAATGTTCAATTTAGAAGGCAACTATCCTTTACTCAACATAGAGATTTTATATTTTTAATTCAGGATGTTTCCCATCAGATACATTTACCTCTCAATAATATGTCAGATGAGGTTGTTTGGCTAGGCAACAGTAAAGGGATTTTTAAAACTAAGGATGTATATATGCTGATTGAGGATAGAGGCATAGCCAGCCCATTTTATGACCAAATTTGGAAGCTCCAAATACCCCTGAAAATTAAGGTTTTTCTTTGGTTGTTGTGTAGAAATAGGCTACTTACTAGAATCAATTTGAAAAAGAAAGGTTGGGATGGATCTATAGACTGTGTGTATTGTTCTGCTGAGGAAGATGTTGACCACTTGTTCTTTAGTTGCTCTCATGTCCAAGCAGTGTGGGAGTGGTTTTTATTGAAATTGCATATACATCAATTACCAACTTCCTTAGATGACTTCTTTATTCTAAGTAGTTTGATTCATACTCAGGAGCAACAAGCTTTTAAGCTTTGCAGTGCAGCTATTTTGTGGTCTTGTTGGCTTCTTCGCAATGAAGTCTGTTTCCAACAAAAATCAGGGGTCACTTTTAGTGTATATTGTTCTAAAATCAAATCACTTGCTTCATACTGGTCAGGTCTTTGGCCTAGTGCAATTAAGGAGCAGGTGCTTGCTCTTCTGGCAACTGACTCTCCAATGGGGAAGGTATCAAGCACAAATTTTCAACTGTGGGGGGATACTGGTACAGGGCCAGCAGCCGACTCAGCAGGAAACCAGCGTGCTTCAGCTGATAGGATGTGGCAGATGGCACCACTCCTGCTAAGGGGGATGCAATCGGGAGGTGCAGAGGAGATTGAAGAAGGAGACCATCTGACTGGTGTACCGCTTGCAGGGGAAAATTACTGATGGGAGATGAAAACAGTTTCAATATAAGCTGCATGTGTCCAGCTATCATTTTACGTTTACTTGTTGTTTGTTGGTTTTTGCTTCGAGTAAGATACATTATGTATGAAAAATGTCTAGCCGTGTGGGGTTTGTGACGCAGTTTATAATGTGTGCTTGTAAGGTGTTTTTGTGTTTGTTTCATTAGGAGTTTATTCTGTTGCTGGGGCTTAGTTTCTTAGTAAGCTGAGGTTAGATAGTAGCTATTCGGGTGGACATTTTATCCTTATGTTTTGTACACATTTTTGCTTTTCTGATAAAAAGGAAAAGTGGTAGAGCGCTCCTCTACTTATTTCCAAAAAAAAGTTTTACATGCCATTCCATGTAACTACATATTTTCAATCCCGCTGCTCTCTACACTCTGCTTTTCAAGTTAGTTCTGACAAACAACAGGGAATGGATGATTCAACATTTTATTTTGTACTGAAATTAAGAGACTGTCAACAAGGACTCCTGACAATGCTTATACACTCAAAGAAATTAATGGTAATGGAGATGAATGACATAACATCACAATCCAACTTTCTGTCCCAACCACGGAGCAGTGTGTCATCTTGTTATTATTTATATAATAGACAAATGCTGAGGGGTCTACTCACTAGTTATGAAAAATAATGTTGAGTACTTGGTGAATAAATAATATCCACTTGGTGGTGTTATAACTCAACCAAGATCAATGAATATGAAACATTATATTCCGGTTTGTACGCACAGATATTAGATCAATACCACCATTTTGTTGTTGTTGAGTATGTGGTATGACTTCGTGTCTACCCATGTAATTAGAAACTCAAAAAAAATATAATATACAACCCAGAAGTCATGGATGTCCCCATAAAATAGTTTAAATTTAATTTCATTTGTATTTTTAATGGTCGATGGTAAAAAACATGATCACGCTCATCAATGTCATCATTAAGCGTTGTGAAATTAATTTAAAAAAATTTGATATGTTGTAGTGCCTGTGGGTTGTAATAAAAAAAAAAAAAGGGGGGGGGGGGGGGGGGGGGGGAGGAAAGAAAAGGAAAAAAAAAAAGTTGAAGTTTTAGTCGTATTTTCTAGAAAATGAATGAAACAGAGCGATAGACTAGGTACGCCTACAAGTCCATTGAAATACAGATTGATGCTATTATCATTTGTCAGACAATCATGTCATCTGTCATCCTAATACTTTTAATTAGCATTTCGTAACTTTTTGGGTTAGCTGCAGAATGAGAAGTACGGGCATGCAAATGATCATAAGTTATAAAAGAATGATGTGAAATCAATAAATCCATGATCGATGCATGCATGACCAATTCATTAATTGAAGGGACCACTCGGCTACATTCCTTTTGCTTTTTAGTGCAGTTTCAGGTTGGCTGTAGCTAGCGTATAAATAGCTCCAAGCTTTTGTAAATTACCATAGTAAAGCGACTGTGACTGTTTTGTCATGTACCGCTGTCAAAGGTGAGAAACGGGCACGGAACATGGCTGCTCTGTTTTCGTTCCATTTCGGTAACCAAACAGAACACGTGTTTCGTTTCCGTTCCGTTTTGCTAAACGAAATAATTTTCTGTTCCATTCTTCATTTTCCATTGATTTTAGTCCATTTCCGTATTATGTTTCAGTAATATTTAAAAATATTCATTTTGTTTCCGTTCCGTTTTCAGAAACGAAACTGATTTCCTCTTTCGTTATCTGTTCCGTTAGAACGAAACGGAACATAAACATCCGAAACAACGGAATATTAACGGCGCTACATGTACCCATTGGCTGAGTGAATTGTTCTTATGTGTAATGTACTTTAGTACATTTTCCAAAGTGGCGCTAGTGACGGTTTGCTACTCGTGATCAAGAGCTAGATCCATAACACCGGTACAGAGGTGAAATGGAATGGAAAGCTTCTTTCCAATTTTTGAGGAGTGCAGAGAATCGCATTCTATAATTTTCATAAAATTTAGTGGAAATAAAAAATAAATGAAAGAAATAACTCGAGACAGCAAGTTGATTCTATAAATTAAGTTTCAATGCTTGGTGAAGTCCTTTGAGGTGGAAATAAAGGAATTATATGATAAACCTAAACAAAGAAATCAAATAAACAAAATGAGACTGCAGAATTATAAGTTGAATTACAAAAGACAAATATTAGAGATAAGGGCTTTGAAGTCCGTCTCTAGTTTATTCAATAACTATAAATTGGATAATCAAAATTTATTCTTTTCGACATACATATATATATATATATATATATATATATATATTATGTCTAATATATGTTGTCATTGCAAAAATATTAGAACTAAGCACATATAGTTATATCGAAAATATCACATATAATTATGTCTAATTTTTATCATAGACAACACTTATCCTATGTTCAATGAAGATGAGCACTTTTTAAAGGGAGTTTTTTTTAATAAGAAAAAAAACCCTCAGAATTTTAATACAGGCACAGGTAATACGAAAATTTTAATAGAAGCACAGCTATTGCGCCCTTTACAGAGGCGTAAATGGAAATTCCTTATTGCACCCTTCTAATAGGCGCTCAAAGACTTACTGCGTCGTTCATAACGGCGCAATTGGAAAAACGACAAAAACTGGGGCCCGTGGCCTGCGTTGGATTCGTTTTTTACGCGTTTTGCGTTGGATTCGTTTTTTACGCGTTTTCTCAATTTCAGCGCAGAGAGAAGTGAGGAGTGAGGACGCCAGAGGAGAGAAAAAAAAAGAAAAAAGAAAAAAGTATAAATTCTGTTATTTTTTATATTATTAAGTTATTGAGTTTGACAATGTATAAATATGATAATTTGTGTTGTATAATTATTAGTTTTTTGTTTTCATATTTTTATATGTATTCTTTAAAATTAATGAATTATGATTTTGTTGTCCATGTATTTTGTTGTGCATTTACTTATGGAAAATTTATTTAAGAATTTTATATTTAAAATTAAGACAAAAAAAGTACAACTTCAACAAAATTAAAAGAACTAACTAAACCATAATAATAAAACATAACTAAGTTACTAAACCATAGTAATAATAACCAAAAATCATTACAATGATACATAACTAAGTTGTTAAACCATAATAATAAAACACACCAAAATAAAAAAAAATGCTTAGAGATCTTGGCTCTTTACATATTGCAGAATTTCATCCCACCATGGTTCATCCTCTTCATCTTTTTTTTTTTTCCGGTTGATTACTGGCACCGGCGTTGTTAGCGAACTGAGCGGCTTCGTTCCAGAAAGCTTCCTCAGCCTCTTGCTTTTCTATCTCTGCCATACACCTCGCTGCATTTGCTCTTTGTCTTGCTCTTTCTTCCTCATAGTTCCTACGCCTTCTCTCCAATTCTTCAAGCTCTTGTTTCTTTTTCCTGGTCGCCTTTTCTTCCTTTAGCTTTTTTTTACGATACTCTTCTGCATATCTTATCTCCCACTGACGATACTCTTCTATTTTTTTATCCCACTTAATTCTCTTTTCCTCTTCCTCCCGAGATTCTCTTTTTTCCTTGTCACGGCGCTGGTGGTCATCGTAGTGGTCACCCAAGATGGTCTCTTTGTAGTTGAAAACTTGACCACACCTTGTACAGTTTACTGTGTGGTCTCCACGATAATTAAATATTGATTCAACAAGAGTAAATGGTGTTGGTATTCGTGTCCATGTCTGTTGTCCGGTGATCGGTTTAGGTGGCAAATATTCTGACTAATCAGTTCGCTTTGGACGGTTGCGCCTTTCTCTTTCCTTCCGTTCTCTTTCTTCCGCGCCACTTACATGCCAGTGGTAGTGCGCCCTTAACTCCAGGTCATACCACTCTTCAAACACATTGTATTGAAAAATCTTTGAATATTTTTGACAGGTTACGCACCATTCTCCTCTTTCTTTTGTTGGTCGGTAAGAGTATAATGGAGAAATGAATTCCAACAGTCAGTAATGGAAAAATTTGTTTGAGGAACCGAGTTATTATTGTTGGAGTTGGAACTATTTCCTTTCTCCATTGTAGAGAAAAAATAGAGGTTTGATTGTGTGCCTGAACCTTGGTGGTTTTATATAGATGAATTGGAAGATAATTTACGCTCATTCACGTGACACTTTTTCAGAACTCATCAGAGCATGTTTAACTTTTCAGAGGTCATCAGAGCACGCTTAACTTTTCAGAACTCATCAGAGCACGCTTAACTTTTCAGAACTCATCAGAGCACGCGTGTCCTTTTACATGGGGCAACAGACCATCAAAATACTTTTTCAGACATTATCATAGCACACATGTCGTTTTCTATTTGGAATCAGACATCAGAATAGAAATTAACTTTCTTGGTCTTTTGTGAATTTTATTGTGATCAAATGATTTGTCGAAAAATTTTGAAATTTGAGTATAAGAAAATAGATATGCTAGTTAGCATTGTATAATTTTTTGGAATTTTTTCGAACTTTTGTTATCGGTTTTCTAGCGGCCAACATAAGGTACCCCGTGCAGTTAATATTGAGATGAAATTAGCAATCCATACAAATACTACATAATAATATTTCAATCCAAACAACTATTACAATCCATACAAATATTACAATCCAAACTTCAAATATTACAATCCAAACTTGAAATATTACAATCCAAACTTCAAATATTACAATCCATACAAATATTACATTCCAAATTCGAAATCAATACAAAACTCACACAATCAAAACCATAAAGAAAATAATAAAACTTCAATCCATACAACATACATGAATAAATTTTTATTTTCTTCCAAAAATGTTTCGGATTTTCGACGTTAGTCCGGTTCCTTTTTTTTTCCAGAAGTACTAGCTCCGCTTGTTTGGCGGGTTGGGAACCTTGCTGACTCAGATCGCAAAGTGCCTGACGGAGCATTCACGCTACGTGGATCAGTGCTTATTGAATTCCGACGTGGTTGGATATTATTGTTTGGCCTGTCAACATGAAGTGACATACGGGCAGGTTGAATAGTCGGTTGGAGTGTCGCTTGAACGTTTGGTTCGGCTTCGGCTTGGCTTCTTTGACTGTTTGTCCTTGTTGGTGGTCGGCTACTGTAACGGCCAAATTGCATTGCATCCATTGGATATGGTTGTTCTCGTTGTCTCACGTGACTTGTGGACGCTTCATTTGTTGAAGGCTGACCTTTCTTCTTGGATGGCTTTCTCGGTTTAGGATCCTGAGACTGACCTTTATTCTTGCCTTCCATTTTGTCCATTGCCATCTCCTTACGAATAGTCTTACGCCTACCACGATTAATTAAACTCTTGTCAGGTATGATTGTAGGACCATCGTAAACTGGCCACTGATCCTCATCCCTATAACAATGAAATTGACCCGCAGACCAAATCGCATCTTGGTGGTACAAGCTGTAGCGAACATCCACGAATTGTTCAACACCGTAATTTGATTGCTTGCAAACAGCAATTACATGTGCACAAGGTATACCGGTTAGTTGAGGCTTCTGGCAACTGCATTTGGTACGAGTAAAAGGTAGCTGAGGGTCTGTCTGCTCCATTTCAGGTGGAATTTCGACCTGATACTTTGAGACTTCAAAGCCATGACCATCCCTGTATTCCCCTCGAGCCTTAACAATAAATGTTCCAAGGTCGAGCCTCAACGTGGTTGTGCTCATCGAATCTGCCATTTGAAATAAATGAAACCAATTAAATTTTTATTGAAATAAATATATTTGAAGTATTTACCTGCTTTATCTGCGTGCTTGTTCAATTTATCTTCGATCCTTTTTGGCCATATTTCACCCAAACGGCACCTCTCCAGTACTAATTGTGTTTTGTTGTTCATCCAGTTTGCGCATTTATAAAATGTGCCTTCCACTATTGCTGTCACCGGCAATCTCCTTTCCACCCTAAAAACACTATTGAGACTCTCAGATCCGTTACTTGTCATTATCCCCCACCGATGGCCTTTGTCAAATGCTTGAGCCCACATGTACAATTTTGGTCTCTCCTTCGGATCATCTTCATTGTGTTTCCCACAATTTCTGAGATATTCATAGGCCTTGCGATTTGCATCTTTCAATTGCTCCCACCTTTCTCTAAAACGATCTTCGTTTTTCTTATTTGCAAGCCTAAGCTTGAAAAAATCTTTCAAACCCTTGTTTTGTTGCCCGCCCCCTGCCATTTTATATAAGTTTTCAGCGACGTGTTGCATGCAGTAGCGATGAATTGCTACTTTATGCGGACCTTGTGCCTTCCAACCATATTCTGTCAAAGCAAAGACAGCTTTAATCGCATTATGACTGTCAGATACGACACAATATTTGCGGGTCATGTCGCCTATGACCTCAAATCTAACCCAAAACATGAACCAACCCCAAGATATTTTGTCCTCCTTCTCCGCCAACCCAAATGCAACAGGAATTAAACGGTTTTCCGGATCATAAGCGCATACAATAAATAACTTACCCTTATATCGGCCCGATAAAAAACTAGCATCAATAGAAATAACGGGTCGTGCGTGTTTCAGTGCTTCTATGCACGGACCGAAAGCCCAGGCCACCATCTTGAAAACTCGAACGTTCGGGTCATTCGTCTCCCAGGAGATGATATCGTACTTCGTCCCGGGGTTCGTCCGCTTGATTGCCTCCAAGAGTCGTGGAAGTTTATTGTACGCCCCTTCCTAAGACCCGAACAACTGCTCCAAGGCTCGCTCTCTCCCACGCCACGCTTTATTATAAGTTGGTTCAATACGAGTATATCTTGCCCTTATGAGACCTCCTACCTGGCTAATTTTGTGACCGAGATCCTTTCTCAAATCTTCTCGGACATGCTCAGTAATAAGTTCGGCTGTAAGGTTATCGTGCCCTCTCGCATTATACGGCCTCCTACAAATATGGTCGTTTGGATTGGTGGAAATCTTCCAATTGGCATTAAAACCTTCCCATGTGGCATACAAACGCTAAGGACATTTCGGTTTTTGGACACAAACCATTATAATTCTAGATTTGTTACTTGATTGGGTTCTCATTTCAACGTTTTTTTTGCAAGAATAATCACAGACTTCTATTCAATATTAACCAAAATTTCACCATGCATTTCCAATCAATAATTTCATCAACAATTTTCTTTAAATATTACAAATATTTAAAAAAACATACATTGACGACGGAATAGATCGGATCGAATCGGAACTTTCCGCTACGGCTTCTCGCCTCCTCTCCTTCCCCACCTCCTTCTCCTGCCGAATATCACCTCTCCTCGTCGAATGGCCGACCTCCTCCTACTCTGGCCGAAGTTCACCTCTCCTCCTTCTCTTCTTCTTTTTTTCCTTTCCTCCCTTTCTTTCTTTCTCTTCTTTCTTTCTCTCTTTTTTTCTTTCTCTCCTTCTCTGGCCGAAGACAACCAAGAGGGATTCCCTCTCTATCTTTTCCTCTCTTTAATTCTCTCTCTCTCTTTTCTTTAACTCGGTGCAGAATCTCAGAAAAAGCGGAAAAAGACGAACCCAACGGGCAGAAACCCAGGCCACGCGCTCCTGTTTTGTCGTTTTCCCAATTGCGCCGTTTTGAAGGGCGCAGTAAGCCTTTGAGCGCCTATTAGAAGGGCGCAATAAGTAATTTCCATTTACGCCTCTGTAAAGGGCGCAATAGCTGTGCTTCTATTAAAATTTCCGTATTAGCTGTGCATGTATTAAAATTTTGAGGGTTTTTTTTCTTATTAAAAAAACTCATTTGAAGGAGATGTAATTTCAAGAAACTCTTTTTCAATGACATGGATATATATTTTTCCTCATTGTAATAATAGTTATTTTTTAGAAAACTTGTCAGTAGTTGTCAAGTATATATAAAAGATAAGAAAAGAAAAAGAGAAAAACAAACCAACAGATAAGAAAATAAAGCTATTTCTAGCAGAGTTTTAGATATTTATTAGTCGACTCCAAGCTATTCCATTCAGCCACTCTCACAACAGGCCTCCTTTCTTCTTTGAAAATTTTGTCCTTCCTCTCTAGCCAAATTGCATACATTATTATTGCGACGACAATACTTGTATTGGTAGGTTTTCATATCTAATGAACGTCTCAAACACCATTCTTTGAATGTCTCTCTGCGCACGAGATGAACCATCATGTGCCGGAGTACCTGCAGTACAAAGGTCTCAATCGCTGTTCTAATAGTTATACTTACAGTAACACATGTTGTTTAAAAGCTTTGAACATGTTGAATTAAACACGTTTTATAATAATTTAATAACAATTAGAAAAGAATGTTTTTCTTGATACATTTAGTTCATATTTTGTGTCTAATTTTAAATAAGTACTGATAAGGTCCTAAATAACCCTCATGGTAAGCCCAAGTACTAGCCTGCTGATATCATTATTATTTGTAGGTATTTGGACCATACTTGGCACTTAAAAGATACTCAAACCATTAAAATGCTTGACAATTTATCATGTTTTTCCAGGATTTGGCTATGCCGTCGTGTCTTCTCCTATTTTGCAGGGTTTTAGGTGATATCTGAGCTTTTAGATGGATTCTCAACACTTCAGCACGCTAGACGACTCATTCCTAGCATGGGGCATGGCTAGACGACTCATTCCTAGCGGATGGCACTTCTGTCCAGCCTCCACTCGGACTGATCGACCTGCTGTTCGACCCGAGTGGACCTCTGCCTGGACTTGGCGTGATACAGGGCCACAGCCACCACTTTTCTCTGAGCGCTCGGTCCGAATGGACCCTTACTCGACCCGAGTACTCCACATGATCGACCCAACACAGCGCTCAAGTTGGCAAGTCTCTCCTAGTTAGCGCTCGGACCGAGTGAACCATTTGCTCAGGTCTAGCAGTGCGCCGACTGACGATGTTTTGGTAATTTTTCAAGTATGGAAAGTGATCTTTTGGCAAGATTTGGCCGACCTGGTGCCCTAACTTGCTCCCTAAGTGTCTGAGATGAGTATATAAGGCAGCTTCTTCTACAGAAAAGGGGCTAGTTCCTTTAGAGGCGTTTTTGACCATTGTTTCACCACCAGACCGTTGCTTTACCCTTGTTTTGATGCGACGGCAGCAACACGGCGTTGGAGTCCACACATCTGTCATCTTCCACGGCTTTTAGGATCTATTGCTGAAGTATAGAAGGAGTATTTGGTTATCTCTTCCTATATTTTTATTGATTTTTCCTATGGCTTGTATCTTTATGATTATGCACTTTATTATTGTTGTTTGTGATACTATGTTAGGCTAGTTTTTATGTAGTCTTAGGAGTAGGAAAGTAATGGATGTTTGGATGTTATGACCTGATATGTTTTGTTATGATATGACTTGTTATTGATCTGTTTTGTATTATTGATTATTACTTGATTGAATTGCTTGGCTTGATTTGATTATGCTTCTAGAGATATGGCCACATCTAGTTAAGTCTAAAGTTGAATAGGTTAAGTTAGTTTAATCGAGAACTTGGAGTAAATCTGTGATCCGAAAGGGGAGATTAGTTAGCATCAAAAGTGCAACGTTTAGATAGGTTCAAAAGATCATGTAAATATTCCTAAGAACACAAACAGATCAGTTAGGTTAATTAATTTTTATACCAAAAGTTGTGGGTTAGTTAATCCTATTAGGGTGAGTTGAGATTGACCAGGCCCTTGCCCAACAAGCGAAAGCTGAGGATTAGAAGTTTAGGATCATCCAACAACCCCTAGATCGAGTTATAGAGTAACAAAGTGTACAAGTTTGAGCACCTATGCCTACTGCTCGGACCGAGTGAGGTCTTTGCTCGGGTCGAGCAGGAGGTATTTGCTTGGTTTATTTGTTAGGTTATGAAAGTAACTTGATCGATAATTTCGAGTCCAAACTAAAGTGAAATCCGAGTCCTAAGACGCCCTTTTATCCTATTATAAAACCCCAAAATTCAATATTACTTTTTAGACAAATTCTTATAGCAAAAAGAACCAAAAATATCCTTTAGTTAGTCGTTATTTGCAATTATTTTTATCTTGTCATTTATTTACTGTTATTTAATCCAAAAATTCACTAAAAATCATCCGTCTAGATTTTGAGAACAAATAAGTCTCGTATTCATAGTCCGTCCCTTGGGTTCGACCCTAGAACTTTACCAACATCGACTAGTGAGGTTAAGTCTTAGGTACAATTTTATTTGATATCTAGGTTTTAAGCCTTCATCAAATTGGCGCCGTTGCCGGGGGCGGTGTTGATATTAGATACTTATTTTACTAACAAGAGGCTAGACTTTTCTTTTTTAATCTTTTCCCTTTTTCATTGCTCTCTTTGCAGAACTGGCAGATAGGAGGCGCATACGATCCAAATCTCAGCCCCCTATTGTCAGAAGATACTTTTTCAGAAACCTGCAAGAGGATCCAGAGACAGCTCCAGATCTCTGCCAGACCCTCTGCTCGATCCGAAGGCACGTCACTCGGACCGAGCGCCCCTTTGTTCGACTCGAGCAGCAGCCAGAATCTCCTCTGTCAGGCTCTGCTCGACCCGAGCAATCTCCTAGTCGACCCGAGCGCCAGTCAGAACTTCCTCAGTCCAGCGCCCCTGTACTCGACCCGAGCAGACACTAGCAGCAATGGCAGAGAACAACAACAATGTGGACCTTGCTGCCGAAACAGAGCGCCTCAATGCGCTAAGGCTCCAGCTTGAGCAGCGAGAGGCTCAGATCAGGATGCAGAGGGCACAACTGGACGATGACCTCCGCCGGTGGACCATGGAAGGCGAGAGCGTTGGTGGCAACTCCGACGACGAAGATGTGGTCAACAACCCGGGCCGTACTCTCAATGACTATGGCGCTCCAAAGGCCAAGTATGTTGGAGGCCCGGTGGTCATCCGTTGCATAGAGGTGAACAACATGCAGATCTTGCCCGCCCATGTCACGGCCGTCCAATAAAACCCTTTTCACGGAGAAGACCATGAGGATCCTCATGCCCATTTAAATAATTTTGTTGATTACACTAGATTGATTAAAATGAATGGGGTTCCTCAATCTGCTGTTAGGCTCTTATTGATTAAGTTTACCCTAAAGGACAAAGCCCAAAAATGGTACAAAACACTTAAAAAGGGGTCAATTGATTCATGGGACCTAATGGCACAAACTTTTCTTGACAAGTATTTTCCCGATGATAGGGTTGACCGCATTAGATCGGAATTGCACAACTTTCGTCAAAAGGACAATGAGTCCATGGCTGCGGCTTGGGAACGGTTCCGGGACTTAGAAAACTCTTGCCCAAATCACGGGATCCAAGAATGGATGTTATTGTAAATTTTTTATAAGGGATTATATGATAATATCAAAATTAACTTGGATTCTATTTCAGGTGGGTGCTTCAAGAGCCTTCATCCCACCGAAGGAAGAGACAAGCTCGACCAATGCGCGAGGCAATACCACTAGATGCCGGTCATCACCAATCCTCGCGGGGCCTATAAGCAAGTCAATGTCATCTTCGCGCCATCCTCCGTAGACGATCGGATCGCCGAACTTGAAGCGGAGTTGGCCGCATGTCAAACGGCCCTCGGCACCCACCTCAACCGCAAGGATTGCGGGTGCTGCGGCGAAGAAGGGCACACTTCTCTTGAGTGCCCACTTGCTAAGCCCGAGAGCAACACGGCTCAAGTAAATTCTCTCAACGGCGAGCCTTCTTACTACCCTCGCCACATCTTTAGCCAAAGCTACTCCCTTGACCCGGTTGAGCAAGAATAATGGGAACACAACAACGATCCGGTGTTCAAGGACACCGCCATGGGCTCCACCCGAGATAGGCCCTATGTTCCCAAGTACAACTACCGGAACCGGCCTCCGCCGAACTTCGCTAGAAACGGGCCGGCCCCGAACAACCCCAATGCTCCTATGAAATCAGTCTACAACAAGGAAGGGGTGTCCAAGGTGGTTCAAGAATTCATGGACCAGCAGGGCCGGTTCAACCAAATGTTTGCCGCTGGCTTGGATGAGATGAAAGAAAACCAAAATGCGTTGCAAAGGATTGAGCGCATGATGGTACAACAGTTTGGGCAAACCGGTGAAGGCAAGGGGAAGCTACCGAGCCAGACAGAAGTGAATCCAAGGGCAGAGTGCAAAGCCCTACACACTTTACGGAGCGGGACGAGATACGAGGATCCACCGATGCCTCAACAAGTGACACAACAGGTCACTGCTCGACCCGAGCAGCCCCTTGCTCGTTCCGAGCAAAGCTCATTGCAGGACGACGAACCAGTGCTAGAGCAGATCCTGCCATTTCCTGTACTCCAGCAACCAGGACGACAAACCAGGCAACCAGCTGAGCAGCAGTTCTTGCCTGAAGCAGCAGAATCAGGTAGCACTCGACTCGAGCAGTCCAACGCTCGACCCGAGCAGCTGTCTGATCAGCCCGAAGGGAGCGCCCCTCGGCTCGACCCGAGCAACCTAGCAAAGGAGCAGCCCAAGGTAAGGTGAAGGCACCGGCAGCACAACCAAGCAGCTATCAACCGCCAGTGCCCTTCCCACAGAGGCTTGCCAAGTCTAAAGAGGATGCACGTTTTCTAGCTTTTTGGGAAATCCTTAAGCAATTGAGGATAACAATTCCTTTTACTGATGTCGTAGCTCAAGTTCCAATTTATGCTAAATTTCTTAAAGAGTTATGTACAGGAAAAAGGCCCTTGGAGGACTTGAAGACAGTTGCACTTTCTCGAGAGAGCAGCGACGCTTTGAAGAGCATAATGCCTCCCAAGCTAGAAGACTCGGGCCGATTCGCTCTTCCATGCATCATCGGCAAGGCGGTGATTAAGCAAGCCCTATGCGACATGGGGGCGAGCGTTAGTCTCATGCCAAAGTCGGTGTACGATCGGGTCGGGTATGAAGGCCTTCTTCCCACACCCATTACCTTGAAGCTTGCCGACTCATCCGTCCGGCTGCCATTGGGTATTTTGAAAGACGTTCCCGTCCAGGTTGGTCATTTCTTTGTACCGGGGGACTTTGTGGTGATGGATATGGAAGAGGATCTTGAGGTGCCCATCATTCTAGGGCGACCTTTCTTGAGAACCGCGGGTGTCCTCATGGATGCCCGAGACGGGACAATTTTGGTCAGAGTAGGGGGGAGCAGCTCTTATTTTCAATAGATCATGCTATGAGATGCCCAGATCCCCACCCCACTTTTTCATGGTTTATGGTCCAAGGGATTGAGCCCGAGATGGAAGAAACACTTGATGACCAATATCTGAATGCTCTGATCAACTACCAAAGCTTCCTTTATGACATTCAAGAGGTTATTGGGATAGAGGAATCCATACAGGAGCTGACTGGAGGTCAGGATGAGGAAACAGGCCACTGCTCGGATTGGGCAGACGACTGCTCGGACCGAGCGCCAGTCCAGACAGCAGGACAGGAGGACTTTCAGCCACTGTTCGACCCAAGTGACCCACGCTCGACCCAAATGGTCATCTACTCGGCCCGAGCAGGGTCCACTGACGACAATCCTGGGCCACTCGACTGCCCAATCAACCAAGCAGAGGAGCACTCGACCCGAGCAGAGCCCCAAAAGGTCGAACTAAAACCCCTTCCGGCGTCGCTCAGGTATGAATTTCTAGGCCCTGATCAAACATACCCTGTTATTATTAACTCAGAACTAGATGCAGGGCAGACAGAGAAGCTGTTGGTGGAGTTAAGGAAGCACAAGGGGGCTATTGGCTACTCGATCGAGGATCTCAAAGGCATAGACCCCTCATTTTGCACACACAAGATCTTGCTAGAAGATGACCACAAGCCATCAAGGGAAGCACAAAGGAGACTCAACCCCAACTTGAAGGAAGTGGTCAGAAAAGAGGTGCAAAAGCTTCACGATGCGGGCATCATCTACGCAATCTCCGATAGCAAGTGGGTGAGCCCGGTGCATGTGGTGCCTAAAAAGGGAGGCACAACGGTGGTCAAAAACGACAAAGACGAGCTGATCCAAACAAGAATGGTGACGGGATGGAGGATGTGCATAGATTACCGCAAGCTCAATGCGGCAACTCGCAAAGATCACTTTCTCTTACCTTTTGTTGATCAATTATTAGAAAGACTTGCAAATCACTCGTACTTTTATTATTTAGATGGTTATTCCGATTTCTTCCAAATACCAATCCATCCAAATGACCAAGAAAAGACCACTTTTACTTGTCCATACGGTACTTTTGCCTATAGAAGGATGCCCTTTGGTCTTTGCAATGCACCCGCAACTTTTCAACGTGCCATGATGTCCATTTTCTCGGACTTTATTGAAAAAGAAATTGAAGTTTTTATGGACGATTTTTCGGTTTATGGTACTTGTTTTGATTCTTGTCTTGCTAACCTTTCTAAAATCTTGCAGCGATGCGAAGAGGTTAACTTGGTGTTGAATTGGGAGAAGTGCCATTTTATGGTGCAAAAGGGCGTTGTGCTAGGCCATGTGATCACGTCCAATGGGATAGAAGTGGACAAGGCCAAGATTGAGGTGATAGAGAAGCTTGGTGTTCCCAAAAGCGTCAAGGATGTTCGAAGCTTCCTAGGACATGCCGTATTTTACCGCCGATTCATTAAAGACTTCTCTAAAATTGCAAAACCTTTGAGCAATCTTTTAATTAAAGATAATGATTTCGTTATTGACGAAGATTGTTTGAATGCATTTAACAGGTTAAAGGAAGCATTGATCTCTGCACCAATCTTGCAACCACCGGATTGGTCTCAACCCTTCGAGCTTATGTGTGATACGAGCGACTTTGCCGTTGGAGCGGTGCTTGGGCAGCGCAAAGACAAGAAGCCGGTTGCCATCTACTACGCTAGCAAGGTGTTGGACCCTGCCCAAGTCAACTACACAACCATCGAGAAAGAGCTTTTGGCCATTGTGTTTGCACTTGACAAGTTCAGATCCTACTTAGTGGGGTCTAAAGTGATCGTGTATACGGACCATGCGGCAATCCGGTATCTCCTAAGCAAGACGGACGCAAGCCACGCTTGATCAGATGGGTCCTTCTCCTCCAAGAATTTGACTTAGAGATTAAGGACAAGAAGGGTACAGAGAATTCAATGGCCGATCACCTGTCTAGGCTGCACTGGGAAGAAGAAGAGAGCCCAAAAATCCCTATAGATGACTCCTTCCCAGACGAACACCTGATGAGTCTGAGTTACTGCTCGACCCGAGCAGACTCTCCCTCGGACCGAGCGCTAGACCCTGCTGAGCAGTCGACCGTCCACTCGGACCCCTCGGCGTCCACTCGGACCTCTCTTCGGCCCTGTCAACCATTCACTCGGGTCGAACGCTCACCCACTCGGACCGAGCAGACCTGACAGACGACGACTGGGCCCAACTGGCGATGCATATTCTCTCAGTCGAGGGGCACTCGGACCGAGCAGGCCCTCACTCGACCCGAGCAGAGACTCAGCAGCTCAAAAATAAGCAGCCATGGTATGCCGATCTGGCTAATTACCTGGCCAGTGGGGTGCTTCCTCCTGAAATGACTTGGCAAGAGAGGAAGAAGTTGAAGACAGATGCCAAGTATTACTTTGACATTCTATAGGCGTTGCGTGCCTTATGAAGAGGTTAGGCCGATTCTCTCTAGCTGCCACTCCTCCGCTTATGGCGGGCATGCTTCATTCTCCAAGACGGCAGCTAAAGTTCTCCAATCAGGTTTCTTTTGGCCCTCTCTCTTTAAAGACGCTCGTTCTTTTGTTCTTTCATGTGATCAATGTCAAAGGACGGGTAACATCACCAAAAGAAATGAAATGGCTCTCAACCCAATTCTTGAAGTTGAAATATTTGATGTTTGGGGAGTAGATTACATGGGCCCGTTCCCGAGCTCTCATGGTTACCAATATATCTTGGTTGCGGTGGACTATGTATCTAAATGGGTTGAAGCCATCCCATGCAAGGCCGCAGACTCAAGTTCGGTTATCAAGTTGTTCTCCAAGATAATTTTCCCTCGCTTTGGTGTTCCAAGAGCGGTGATTAGTGATGGGGGCAAACACTTCATCAACCGGTATTTTGAGGGGCTATTGAAGAAGCATGGGGTCACACATAAGGTTGCCACGCCTTATCACCCGCAAACAAGCGGGCAAGTGGAGGTGTCTAATCGGGAAATCAAGAGCATTCTAGAGAAGACGGTGGCTAGGACCCGCAAGGATTGGGCCAACAAGCTTGATGATGCACTATGGGCCTACCGCACCGCCTTCAAGACTCCCATTGGCATGAGCCCTTTCAAGCTTGTGTATGGAAAGCCATGTCACCTCCCAGTCGAAATTGAGCACAAGGCGTATTGGGCAACCCGCGTGATCAACATGGACTTGCAAAAAGCCGGTGAAAAGCGCATTCTTGACTTACATGAGTTGGATGAGGTACGCTTAAACTCTTATGAAAATGCTAAAATTTACAAAGAGAAAACAAAATTTGTGCATGATAGGCATATTTCAAGAAGAGAATTTAAGGAGGGTGATCTAGTGCTTCTCTTCAACTCAAGACTCAAGTTTTTTCCAGGCAAGTTGAAGTCTAGGTGGTCGGGCCCATTCCGCGTAGTGAAGGTCTATCCTTTTGGCGCCGTTGATATTTGTGACAAGAACTCGGAGCCATTCAAGGTAAATGGGCAGCGTCTCAAGCACTACATCGCTGGAGAGAATCAAGAGCAACTTCTCGCCGTCTCGCTCTCCGATCCCGACCAAGCCGAATAGAGAAATACGGTCAAGCTAAAGACCATATAAACAAGCGCTTCTTGGGAGGCAACCCAAGGATTTCTCTTTCTTTACTATATTTAATTCTTAGTTTATTTTTCAGTCAAAAAATGAAAATTACATAAAAATTAGAAAATGGAAAATATATATATAAAAAAATGTTTGGTTTCATGAGATTTGACAAATGTCTTTGTTTGTCTTCTTGTATGCCTTGTAGGACCAAAAGTCGACTAATGTTACTCGTGCAAGAGCACCAAGGGTTTGAGAACCCATGCAAGACCTCATACGAGCAGCAAAACTGGGTCAAGGCAGCAAGAGGAGCCAATCCTGAGAGACGATTGTAGAGATCAAGCAGAAATTGCATGCATTGAGGCAAGGAAGGTGCTCACTGGTCGATCGAGCAGCGTACCACTCGACCCGAGTGGTCAGGGCAAGTTTGGGGGGATTGGCATTATAGCATTCGATCCGAGCGGTGTATCACTCGACCCGAGTGGGAAGTCACTCGATCCAAGCAGTCCACCTGGCGACCTGGGACCCACCTGCAAGTCGCTCGACCCGAGCGGTGCGTAGGGGTGAGCAAAAAACTCGTAACTCGTGAGTTACTCGAACTCGACTCGGAAAAAACTCGATGAAAACTCGAGTCTACAAAACTCGAGTTCTAACGACTCGAGTTGCGTCAACTCGTGAGTTTTACCAGCTGAGTTCGAGTTAGGCCCAACTCAACTCGGCCCAACTCGAGTCAGCAATAATATACAGGCCACAAAAAAAATTGATATTAATTAATTGGTGTTCGGCCCAACTTCAAAGGCCGTAAAAAAAAAGGAATGCTGTGATATTTATTAAATTGTATACAACCCAACCCAAGTACCCCACCTCTGCTAACCTAGTCCCAGAGACCTTTCCCCTCCCATTCTCACATGATGCGCCTCCTTGTTCATTTTTTATTAACCACAGCTTCTCCCTTTCTCTCTCCAGTCCGTCCTCCCCACTCCCTACCGACGAGATCATGGATTACTACCACCTCTTGCTTCTTTTTTCCTCACTGAAAACAAGGTTTCTGAGCAGTAACATCTCTCTTTCGAGTTCGACGACGGAAGCTGCAATTATATTCTTCTCTCGGCAGAAGGATTTGAACAAAATCTCCTCAACCCCATTTTTCACGAGTTGCATACCGAGTTGCGAGTTGACTCGAGCTAAATCAAGGTGAGTTCGAGTCAGCTTGAATAGCTCGGAACTGCCTCACTATCGAGTTACGAGTTGACTCGAGTTGTGACGAGTTCGAGTTCGAGTTGAGGCCAACTCGCTCGAACTCGGCTCGTATACAGCCCTAGCGGTGCGTCGCTCGACCCGAGTAGGATACTGCTCGACCCGAGTACCTGTTTTGCTCGGTCCGAGTGGCCTCCAGTACTTAGCGAAAAACTAGCCAAATTTCCTTGTTCGGTCCGAGCACTCACTACTGCTCGACCCGGACAGTCCCTGTACACTGCCAAGACCCTGTCTTTTTGACCCTGCTCGACCCGACTGCTACCTTTGCTCAACCCGAGTAGTCACCACACCTAGTGCAGATCAGTCATCAGACCACCACTCGACCCGAGCAAAGCCTCCACTCGACCTGGGCAGAAGCAATGTCAGGCAGACAGACAAGGTCCAGTAAGGGTAAAGATGTGGCTGGCAGTTCCTCTCAGCCCCAACAGCAGGGGGCCAGGACCATGGACCCTGCCTTGAGTCCTGAGTGGCAGAGAAACCCAGAGGCTGCCCAGTATGAGAAGGACGCTTATTTTCTCATGCTGTACGACTACATGTACAAGAATTACATCAAGATACGGCGCCGGCCCCTTGAACACACAAGGTTCATGGATATGCCCACTCTGGAGAAATTTGGGGTCGCCGAGCAGTTCTTGGAGATTAGTGCAGCAGCCGGTATCACCCCCGCCTTTTGGTCTCTCCACGACATCACCTTCCGGGTGTATACCCAAGAGTTTCTCTCCTCCCTCAAGCTCCTTGAGAGGGACGGTAGAGAATATATCTTCTTCCGGATGCAGAATAAGGAACTCCGGATTCCGCTTGATGAGTTGGCCCCCGTCTTTGGTCTTGCGGCTGGGGGCATCACTGAATTTTTTTGGAAGAGGAACCCAAATGAAGAGGTCACTAGAGATATGGTCTGGACAGCGCTTTGCGGAGGCCATTGCAAGTATCAATCTCGCCTTGTGCAACACCCGGTCCTTAGGATTCTTCTCCGGGGCATAGCAAGCACGATCTTTGCTAGAGGTGAGACGATCAACCTCACTAATGCCAAGGAGACGGCATTTCTTTGGCACTTGCTACAGCCGCAGCCCGAGAAGATAGATGTGGTGAAGGTGATGATTGAGCACTGGATTGCTCAACGAGATATGGTGGGGGCCACTGGGAGCATCACAATGGGGGCCTTCGTCACCATCCTTGCCAAGCACTTGAAGATCCCCGTCCCTGCCAAGAGCAATGCCACCGGGTTCTCAAGGTACGATGATGAGCGCTTTCGCGGTGCCCACTTCATCAAGATAGTGCATAGCGGGGCCGACATTGAAGGCAAGTACCTATGGTTGCGGGAGCAAGGCAGCGACTTCTTCTTGCCCTACCCACATAAGGTAGACGTTACTAACTCTGCTACTTGGGTCATACCTCACGATTATGTGACTCCAGGTCGCGACACTGCGGTCCAGCAGCCGCTGCCCATTCCGGCACCGATGCCGGTTCAGATGGAGGTAGACCCCCCTCAGCCACCGCCGCACTATGAGGCCCCATAACACGAGGCAGCCCCTCAAATGGGGGGAGATGACATGGATGGAGCGCCATCTTGGGCCCGCACGCTTTGGGACATAATGACAGGCCTCACCACCCTCACCACCGAGACGAGGGATGAAGTTCGGCGCAACACCGAGACACAAGTTGACCACGGCCGGCAGCTGGGTCAACTTACAACCGAAGTCCAGCAGTATGGGCAGCGCTTGAAGTGGGTGGAGCGCTTTGTGGATGACTATGAGCTCGCCCAACAGCTCGACTACTGGCCCGGTGGGTATGAGGATCCAAATCTGTCCTATGACGAGAATGAGGAGCAGGGAGAGTCATATGGTGCTTACCGGTGGCAAGAGAACCCGCTGCCCACGCCGGTTGGCCCTCACCCATGGCAAGAAGCCCCTCCACCAGCCCAACCAGCGCTCTCGGACCCCTCCTTCTACCTACATCTTGCCATCCAGCCGGTGGTGCCCACCCAGCATGGAGAGGATCTCTATCTCGGCCTCTTCCCCAACTATGATGTGGACATGCACTACCACACGCCTAGCAGCTCCTCCGGGGGCTCAACTTCCCACCAATGAGCTTGTAAGTTCTCTATTTTCTCCTATTTTAATTTTTCTGTGAATTACATGCTCTGGGACATAGCGTAATTCAAGTTTGGGAGGGGGGGTACATAGGAGAAAATCAAAATTTTGGATGAAATGAGATGCAACAATAAGGGTTATATCAATTTTCTGAGTCTCTGTTCGACCCGAGCGGACCCTTTGCTCGGGTCGAGCGCCTTCTCTTACACTGAAATGATCATGGCAGTTGAATTTTCACAACCACTCGGATCGAGTATCACTCCCACTCGACCCGAGCGCACAACCAATCGACTCGAGCAATGCCTTAGATAAGTCCTCTCTCTTTCCTCTTCGTTCGGGTCGAGTGACTCGCTGCTTGGTCCGAGCAGATAGTCTGTTTTTTAGAAATTTGTTAAGTATTGACAAGAAATTAGTTGAATATGTCTAGGGACTTGATTTTTCACTTAGCTCACATGATTTCACATTGTTTTGAAGGATTTTCAGCTGTTAAATTTTTTCCTTAAGTTTTTAGACTTCTTAGCCTTCTCTTAATTGACACTTGCACCAATGACCGAAGTTGAATCTCTTTGAAAGGATAGAACTCAAATCTTGGATGCCTAAATTTGTTAAATCACTTTTAGTCAACTCTCACAAGTTTTCATCGAGTGAATTGATTTGTAACTTAAAATTTTTTGTTAAAAGATCTTGTATCAATCTTGGAACGTGTAAAATGAATCTAGACTTGGTCTTAATCGCTTGAATCACCAACAAGCAAGCTTAATCGGACAAATTAAATAGTTGTGAACATGAGGGTGCGAAGAGACTTAAAAATTCCAAATACAAATCCACAAATATTGGAGGAGTGGTTGCGGTAAGGCGTAATTAATCCACAGGTGGACTGTAGCGGTAAGGCGTAAAAACCGGTCCGACCTCCCTAGCATGGCATGTGTTGGTAGCATTTAAACTAAGTCTCATTAGCATAAAATCCTAAGTGATGAAATTCACCACAACTCGACTTGAACAAATCAATTGGTGAATTAATTTTGTTGAGTTAGATTCATTATAAATTTTCCAACTTGATAAAATTTCTTTTGCAAAAATTTTTAAGTTATGAAAAAGAACGGATGATTGAAATTGAGATTGCATGTGAATTAGTGAAGTGAGGCTAGAGTTCTTGGAGTTTAAAGGGGTTTAATTAGGGCTAAGAGAGGCAATTCTCGATTAAGGGGACGCTAGAGTTTATGCTTATTGGAAATTCGATAATAGCAATTTGATTGAAGTGTGGAACTAGACATAGACATTTAATTTCTTGACTTTCATTGATTGAGTGTTTATTCTTTGTTGTAAGTCTAAGTATTGTCCAAATTTCTAAGCTTAGAGTGTTGCTTGAGGACAAGCAAAGTTTAAGTTTGGGGGGATTTGATATCATTATTATTTGTAGGTATTTGGACCATACTTGGCACTTAAAAGATACTCAAACCATTAAAATGCTTGACAATTTATCATGTTTTTCCAGGATTTGGCTATGCCGTCGTGTCTTCTCCTATTTTGCAGGGTTTTAGGTGATATCTGAGCTTTTAGATGGATTCTCAGCACTTCAGCACGCTAGACGACTCATTCCTAGCATGGGGCATGGCTAGACGACTCATTCCTAGCGCATGGCACTTCTGTCCAGCCTCCACTCGGACTGATCGACCTGCTGTTCGACCCGAGTGGACTTCTGCCTGGACTTGGCGTGATACAGGGCCACAGCCACCACTTTTCTCTGAGCGCTCGGTCCGAATGGACCCTTACTCGACCCGAGTACTCCACATGATCGACCCAACACAGCGCTCAAGTTGGCAAGTCTCTCCTAGTTAGCGCTCGGACCGAGTGAACTATTTGCTCGGGTCGAGCAGTGCGCCGACTGACGATATTTTGGTAATTTTTCAAGTATGGAAAGTGATCTTTTGGCAAGATTTGGCCGACCTGGTGCCCTAACTTGCTCCCCAAGTGCTTGAGATGAGTATATAAGGCAGCTTCTTCTACAGAAAAGGGGCTAGTTCCTTTAGAGGCGTTTTTGACCATTGTTTCACCACCAGACCCTTGCTTTACCCTTGTTTTGATGCGACGGCAGCAACACGGAGTTGGAGTCCACACATCTGTCATCTTCCACGGCTTTTAGGATCTATTGCTGAAGTATAGAAGGAGTATTTGGTTATCTCTTCCTATATTTTTATTGATTTTTCCTATGGCTTGTATCTTTATGATTATGCACTTTATTATTGTTGTTTGTGATACTATGTTAGGCTAGTTTTTATGTAGTCTTAGGAGTAGGAAAGTAATGGATGTTTGGATGTTATGACCTGATATGTTTTGTTATGATATGACTTGTTATTGATCTGTTTTGTATTATTGATTATTACTTGATTGAATTGCTTGGCTTGATTTGATAATGCTTCTAGATATGGCCATATCTAGTTAAGTCTAAAGTTGAATAGGTTAAGTTAGTTTAATCGAGAACTTGGAGTAAATCTGTGATCCGAAAGGGGAGATTAGTTAGCATCAAAAGTGCAACGTTTAGATAGGTTCAAAAGATCATCTAAATATTCCTAAGAACACAAACAGATCAGTTAGGTTAATTAATTTTTATACCAAAAGTTGTAGGTTAGTTAATCCTATTAGGGTGAGTTGAGATTGACCAGGCCCTTGCCCAACAAGCGAAAGCTGAGGATTAGAAGTTTAGGATCATCCAACAACCCCTAGATCGAGTTATAGAGTAACAAAGTGTACAAGTTTGAGCACCTATGCCTACTGCTCGGACCGAGTGAGGTCTTTGCTCGGGTCGAGCAGGAGGTATTTGCTTGGTTTATTTGTTAGGTTATGAAAGTAACTTGATCGATAATTCCGAGTCCAAACTAAAGTGAAATCCGAGTCCTAAGACGCCCTTTTATCTTATTATAAAACCCCAAAATTCAATATTACTTGTTAGACAAATTCTTATAGCAAAAAGAACCAAAAATATCCTTTAGTTAGTCGTTATTTGCAATTATTTTTATCTTGTCATTTATTTACTGTTATTTAATCCAAAAATTCACTAAAAATCATCCGTCTAGATTTTGAGAACAAATAAGTCTCGTATTCATAGTCCGTCCCTTGGGTTCGACCCTAGAACTTTACCAACATCGACTAGTGAGGTTAAGTCTTAGGTACAATTTTATTTGATATCTAGGTTTTAAGCCTTCATCACCTGCCCCCTCAGGCCCAGTAGGTAGAAGTGTACAACAAGGCCCAAGAGCCTAGTACACGGGCCCAACATGCCAGTCCGCCTTCAATGGCTCAAAGGGCGACAATGAGGGGTATCATGGTCATTTCACCCTGCTCCTAACAGTCAGGAGAGGCCATTGAGAGGGGACAGCGGTTATCTCTGTACAGACAAGGAGGACACCTCAGCAGATAGTAGTACCGGCTTCTGACAGGGCTGACGTCATTAGAAGGTTCCTACAGATTAGTATAAATAGGCCCTCCGTAGGATATGAGAGGGTCGGCTCTTAGGTCATTTCTCTAGAGTTATTGTGATTTTAGCTTTAGGATTTGATGTAAGACCGAATTTGAATGATGAATAAAGAGATTTAAGCTTTATGTTTTGAGATCTTTGTTGTTACGTTTTAACATTAAACTGTTACCAAACTGGGTAGTAACAACCACCGTGGGGCCTAATCCCTTGGACAAGAGATCCAGCTGATGTTAGATCGTGGTAAGAGCATAGAACCAAGAAGGTTATCTTTCGATTTCCTAATGGCAGGAGATCCTTCTAGCTACCAAGCATAAACTCCTGTGCAAGGTGAACGCACTCCCCTTGTGATGCCACCAGAGTTCTCAGTGGGAGTTGCCACTCGTGAGGCCGCCCAGGTGATACATAGGACGCCAGCCACTCCGACACCTCAAGTGGGGATTCAGTCCGCACCGCCTGGATATCCCAGGCTAATCTATGCCGCCCAAGCCGTAGGGCCGTCTGAAGTAAATGGTGCGAACTCAACTGCCCCCTGCGGTTTCGCTCCAACAGGAACTCAGTCACTCCCGATCTGCCCTCCTAATCCCTACATTCAGTCAGGACTCAACCAGCCTAGCCCCTCAGCCATGCCACCCCGCCCAAGCGGGTCAGGAGTCGCTCCAATCTGGTCAGGCCATCCCGCCCCGACTGACTCATTTCGACAGATCTGGGACCAGCACATGCTGCAAACTGGGGACAGTTCTTATCATTATCCTCTCCTATGTTGGGGGCCAACCCCACTTCGATATTGACACACATTGCTCAGCAGCCTCAGGAGCGGAGACAGATGCCAGAAGCACATGCGGCTCCTTACATGTCCGGGCTGCGAGTACCTCCATATGAGAGAAACATGGGGGAATCAGGGGGGAGCATTATCAGGGCACTCCTTCACTCCATCCCTATCAGTTTGGTCGAGCCGTCCCGTATCAAGAGTACTTCCCGCCCAATGGAGGGGAAGGGATCCCGCCTAGAACCCCCCTCCACCGAACTCAAGATCCTTCTCATTCACCCAGCCGTCACAGCACAGGAAGCGTCACACATTCCCCACGAAGGCGGAGACGTGAAGATACCCCTGGCCCAGGGCGACGCAGGCACCATTCCCCAGCGAGAGGGGTCTTCCCAAATCACTTTTACCACAACCCTATCAATGTCAACAGTTTCAGCAATCTTCCCAAATTTGTCACCAAGACGCTACAGTGTCCAGGAGAGTTTCTATCCAGCTTTTCAAAGCTAGGATTTCTCTCTCCACCCTGGATAAGAGTGTATGGTGCAGAGTCTTCCCTACATGTTTGGAGACAGGAGCCTGGAAATGGTTCTCAGAATTGCCGCTCAACTCCATTAGGGATTTTGCTGACCTGGAAGATCAGTTTCTGTAGAGGTTCCCAAGCATTCAAGCGCCAGCTAAGAAGTTGATAGACTTGATGAGGCTCAAGCAGGACGAGCGAGAACCAACGAGGAAGTTCCTAAATAAGTTCGCTGAAGAGGCTAACCAAACCGCTGATTATAATGACGAGATCATCTTGGCGGCGATAAGGCAAGGTGTTTGCCTCTAAAATTTGGCAAATTTAAATAAGCCGACGGAAGACGTCAAGATGAATGAAAGAACGCTCGTATAGAGCTATTCGAATGTACTTGACGATATTTATTTGATAAGTTCAAATTGAATCAATTTCAAGCAATTTTGGACTTAACCAAATATATCAAAAGGGTTAATACCATGACGCTACAACATATGCTATTTGGTCGGGCCCACAAATCATACAAATTCATACAAAAATATGTGTGCAATACATGTGAAATACGTGCCAAATACGTATGGAATACGTGTATAAAATCATACGTAAATCAGTGAATACATAAATGTATATAGGCCGGGTTTTGATTTACAAAAACATATATACAAATACAAGGCCCACGACGGCCCACTCAACCCAGCCACGTTATACATTCGAATTCAACTCAGACCCAGTCGGATCCAGTCGGGACTCACGCGCAACCCGAGTCCAACAGCGGCTTGGCTCAGTTGCGTCCCAATTTGATTCGATGGCGTCCAGACGCAACGAAGCGCCCAACTCACCTCAGCGACGAGTGCTGACAAGCGGGCCCCGCCAAGAATTTTTATTTTTCTTTTAACTGAAAAGACAGGTGGCGGTCTCTGATTAGCCCAGGAAGTTTCCGTTAAAAGAAATAAAAAAAAGGAAAATAAGGAAATAAAACCTGAAAGGGGTCGTTTTCTCCGTCGCTAGGTCCGAGTCTCGCCGGAGCTACAGGCCACCATTGCCTCGACTAATTGCATCGCCGTGTAGGTGACACCACCATGAGCTCAGCGACACCAGTCTCGAGAGTTCTCTCAACCTATAGAGAGAGAATTTCGAGAAAGAAACTGTTAGAGGACAGATTTGGGGATGAGCAATATCTCAAAATTAGTGACAAAGAAGTGGTCGGAGATGCTTACGATGGTGAAACGGGAGGTTTGCTGTGCTTCTCTTACTCAATTGCTACCCAATTTTGCCGGAGCAAGGGTATCACCATTGACAGTCGCGAGTGTTGAGCTCAAAGCATGAAAGAAAAAGAGATGCATGAGTTCAAGGGAATTATGGGTCTCTATAGAGCGAAGGAGTGCTCTTAAAGAGACACACAGAGAGGAATTGAGCATCGTACCTGTAAAGTGGTGCCGATGTCAGCAACTGGAGGCGTCCAATATCATTCCGCAAACTAAATAGCCAAATGGAGGGGAATTGAGTCGTCCCAGCCTACAAACTGAAAAGGGATAGCCTAGCCCTGCTAAACTCAGTGTACCATCGACTGGCCAAAGTAATTAGAGAGAGAGGGGTTCATCACATCGTTTGAATCCCAGTAATCCATATTCAGATGGTCCCTCTTCTCTACATAGAGAATTAAATAGCGCACATAACCAAAACATGGTACAAAAGCATGCTACAATGCTATGAGGGATTATGCCTTCATTATTTTACAAATATGGAGAGCATCCTGCCAATCAAAGGCATACCAAATACAATGGATGGCCAGATACCAGCTAAGCTATGCATCTGTGCACACAAGGGATCCAGCATAGAAAGAAAAGCATCAAACTATACCTGAAAAAGACTTCATGCGTGTCATTCCTGACCCATGGGCAAATCAGGCATTCCCACATACAAACAAAGGAATGTGGCTCACAGATTACAACAAATGGCACAGCTAATGCCCATTGTACCCCTCTCTGCCCTTCTCTACTTGTTGCACAGAAATTGCACAAGGAGTTTGCAACCAAAAATCAAGCAATTTATATGCTTGCCATAGATTGAAGGTGCACAAAATACATATTGCCTTCATATCAGGAAGCTACACAAGGCCTCAGATTAAATGACAAGGCAGCAAATTGCCTAGTTTGACTCATTACTGGCCATATGGGGGTGGCACCAAGATTGAGACTGCCCACAACCAAATATAACCAAATTATCATACCTAGCAAATCAGAATGTGAGCACAACTTGTCAAAAATGACAAGTGTTGACCCAAAACACCTGATTGCAAGTAAATCAACAAAATTGCCCACAAAAATCCAATATTTGCTTCACACAAAAAATTGAATTGAGCCTCATATCAAATCATTGACTCAATTCACCACAGTAAATCAACAACTGAAGCTAAACCAGCCAACAGCAATACATATGAGTACCAAGTGACACACTACATGTCAATGACAGCTCAAATATGATTAGCTGCAAGACTAGTTAGCCACAGAAAATCTATGAAAAGCACAAAAGCTTTCATACCTCATCAATTCCTCTCCAGAGAGAATGTACCCAACACATGCAACATACAATGCATGTTCAGACGCCTAAGCCAACACAGCCAACACACAATGGCATCCATAGAGGCATGGCACCTGTACAAAGCTAGGAAATAACTCAAAACCAAATGGACACATCCAATGGTTTCTATGAAAAGTAAAAAGAGAAGGAAATCAAACCTGCCTCTTCATACTTCAATTGGATGCAGTAAAGCCACCATACTGACCCAGTGGGTTCCATAGGCAGCTACAACATCCAGGAGCCACACCAACAAGCTACCAGAATGGAATCATAGTCAATCCAAGGCCAAAGCACCATTGGAGAGTCTCATACACCCCCTGAGTGCACTGCCCAGCCTAGGATATAGCTTCAACAGCTATGCACAAGTGAAGATGCCATCACAAATGCATCTGCACCATCAAAATCCAATGAACCATGGATCAATGCCATCTGTCCAAGCATGAAAATGCACTTAGAGCGGATAACGCTACTCAATCACAAGCAACCGGACTTCTTCCTCCATTTGTAGGTATATCCTCCCTCATACCTACCTAGTTCCGTAGGAGGAAGTCAGAAAGACTGATAAATCATGTTTTGGCGCCAATACAATCCCCTTCTCCAAGCCAAAGGAAAGGGAACATCTCCCCACAGATAAGCATGACAAGTGGCACCATGGCCCACCTGTCATGAAAATACCAAACAGCAAGTAAATTGAAGTAAATTTGTGCCAAATGGCCACTGCTACACACTAAATCCAGATGTCAAATGACTATTGGAGGATGTACAAGACAGTAGAGAAGCCCAAGGCGTGAAGACTTACAAATTGAGGCGGCAAGGAGCAAAATACATCTCAGCCCCTATCAACAACCAAAAATTCTGAGAAATTGCCACATGGCAGCCTCAAACCAAACCCTAGAAGACAACTCCTTCTATAAAAGAAGCTCTCCATCGACAGAAGAGGAGGAGGCAAAGTGCTATATTGAAACTCTGCCCAATTTTCAACTTAATTTGATTTTATGTAAAACAAAAGAAATCTTGTTAGCTTTTATTTAAGGTAATTAGCCAAAATGTATCTTTACAGTTTGAAATAAAGCTTTTTATTATGTATATACTTATCTTATTTTTATGATTATGCATCTTCACATCTCTTCATTTCTGTTTATGTCCAAATAGTATGATTACAAGCATGTTTATCTTGAACAGTCAGCTTTATTGCATAAATTAAAGCATACATAATCACACCATCAAGTTTATAGCTGTCTTTTCTTGCATAAAAAACACAAAAGCATGTTAGTTTAACTTCTGTTAATCAAATAAAGTGCAATTAAAAATAAAAAAAAAGAAAAGAAAAAAAAAACATAAAAGTAAAGAATAATTACCTACAAAACACCCCTCTTCCTTCTTCTGTGCAGCAACCAGGTGGCAAGTCTGAGGCAACCAGAGAGAGCATGAAGTGAAGAAGGGTACAAGCCCCTAAAGCTTGTTGTATAAAGGTTCTAGGGGGAGCCATGTCAATGGGTGTTCTAGCTCTCAATGGAGCATGGATCAGTTCTGATAGGTGTGCTTGCCTTTGAGCAGCCACTTAGGGACTGGTTTATGTTTCATGGTTTAGTGAATTACACAAGCCCTATGATAATCATTCCCAGTTACCATTCTGTCCAAGTTCCACCAAGCAAACCCATGCTCCAATAAAAAATATCCCCACAGCTCCATCACAGCCTCATATAAACCCAATATGTCATGCAACTATAGCCAAGCTCCTGTCAAGAAAAACCCCATTTGCCTGGTTATAATGCCAAAATTACACCAGAAATGGCCATGTAGTAGAACACAATGACAAATACAAACACCAAGTCCCCAGTATAGCCTAATACCCCTTCCAGAACTAAATTAAAATCATACAACCACTTATACACCCTTCTTGTCATCAAATACACCCAGTCATAATGTCAAATTTTCATTAGAAATTACTTAGTGGCCAAATAATAGCTAAACAGACCCCAGATACCTAAACCAGTCAGATGACTACCCCAAACGTCCAAACTAAAGTCCATACGGCCCTAATAGGTAGTGCTAGGGTCTTCCATTGCAAAGCCCACTCACCAATTACCCTTGACATGACCAATTCAGATCCGATTATCATAGGGTATCGGGTAAGTCACAGCTCAAATCATATACAGCAAGATTTAGGGTTTTACCTCAAATTGATGCTCAAATTGACTCGAGGCACCTCTCTGGTTGCTCAGGCATGCCGCCGATTAGCCTCTCTTGGGTCAATGTTGGTTGCACAAACATTGTCGGAATATCCAAAATCCAGAACAGCTAAGTCGCCATGACTTCAATTAGCGAGAATCAATCTAATCGACTAGCTGAAAGGAGAAGAGGAGAGCAAAATGACCTCCCCGGTACCCACAGCCAGCGAAACGACTCCCTCACGGCGGAGATCGAGTCGACTTCGAAAGTTTGACTCGAGTCAATCTCTCGTCGGAAGAGACGAAGAAGAAAAGAAGAAAGGAGTAAGAAAAGAGATAGGGTGCGTTGAATCGTTGACCAGCACGAATCTTGGTACAGTGACGCCCCACGATCATCTCCAACGGATCCTTGGAACAGGACGGATGGACGCGGCGTACCCTACATAGAGACGCTGACAGTAGGTCCCACGATGTCAGGATACAGATCCGTTCGGTGCACAGATGCGTGCGTGAACCAATCGACTCGACCAACTCCCTCAGCGACGCGTCAGGATCTGCTGTGGCGCGAAGCGTGTAGCGAGTTTCTGACATACAGAACACGAAACACCAATTTCCCAGCCAATCAGAATTTTCTGAAATTGCTGAAACTTCAAAAATGCTTTAAAAATAGCTAGAAGGGTCAGAAAATTACCAAAAAATACCAAAATGTTCAGAAAATTACAAGGAACATTTTTGTAAACACTCCAACACCAACTTCCAAAAAGAAAAGAGAATTTTAATTAAACATCATTAATTTCCCTTAAAATGTCATTAAAAGATGTCTTAAAGACCTAATTGACATTAAAAGCACAAAATCCTTAAAAGTTTAAGTGTTTTAACCACTTGGACAACAGGTATACTTGGACAACAGGTACATTTGGACAACAGGTACTTTGAACTACTTAGGACTGACATTCTTGGTGTTGAAATTAATCAAGAACCCCTGGCCAGACAGCTCGAGCCAAGACTCAAACCCTAAAACACCAAAACACACACAACCAAACTCAAAGACAGAGAGGATCCGAATACAATCCAGACACATCAAAACAAATATGCATACAGACTCAACACAGCTCTCAAGCTTAGAGACCTTCAAACAAAATTCAGATTCCAAGATAACAAATTCAAGGAACCTAAAACCTCAACAAAGACAAAACCAAACACATATTCAGACACCTAGACTCAAAAGACAAGCCTAGAAGTCAAATCTAAATCCAGAAAGCATATATCCTCCAGAAATCCAGAAATCCAGAATGTCTGAAAGCCCGGGCTTTTAAACTCAAAAGTGTTTAAAGTCTTAGAAACGCAAACAAGACTCAAGTGACCTGAACCTTTAACACATCTTAATGCCAGGGTTTAAAACGTTTAAACCAGACCCTAAAATGCTAAAAGATTAAAAGTTCAAATACGTCAATAGCCAACTGAAGCCGACACACGTTCAAGGACCGGAGTTTCTACATGCTAGAATGCTTGGAGCTCTCAACACGTCTGATAACCTCAGCTTTAACACATCAACAGCAAACCTAAGTCTCAAACACGCCGTAAAACCGAAGATCCAGCACGTTCAGTACACCAGATCTTCAAAACGTCAAGAGGCCGGGACTTTATATGTTTATGTCCATTTTCTCCAGGCACGCAATGCGTCTTGGATATGGAGAAAGCAAATCTTAAAAAGGATCTAACACTTTAACAGTCAATGATCTACCAGACCAAATTTTAAATGCAGAAAGACTGTTCGTACAGCCTTTTAGAACAGAAACTCTTCTTTCTACCTTCTTCTTGCATCACCGCTGCATATCATGTGCATTCATGTCATCATAGGCATTTAACCTGCATTCACACTCAATGTCAGTTCACTTCGTTTACAGAAATGATTGTCTAAGGCAATCATTAAACAAGCTTGAATACACTTAATATGCCCAATCTATTAATATTCCCGATCTAGAGGTTCTCTCGACTTGGTTCAGAGGTAATTAACAGTAGGGGCTTGCGCCTACTGGAAGAAAAAGACCTGCAACAAACAATCAAACTCTCGAAACTCCTGAGGCCACGTCGGTATCCTCATCCTTTGTCAGGCGGGTATTGATGTTTGCGTCCTAGGAAGTTCGAGGGGTATCTGATCTGTATTTTTTCACCCCCACGGAGGTATCCCTAAATCCTAACCGAGATGCGGACCCGAAAAAGTGCGAGACACAAGGCCTGAGACTAGGGGGAGCACTGCATTGGAGAGCAGTCGAAGAGAACTTCAAAATATTTGCTGAGTTTAGAGCTGCAGTAGAGAAAACCTTGCAAGCAGAAGAGGATGCAATAGTGGTAGGGCACCCCGCTGGGCGTGGGGCAGTTTGTAAAAGCCCAGATCTACCCCGACGCAACCCACCCCGACCTACTTCACCTCAGAGAAAACGAGGTTCTCCCCCACCTATCCGGCGGGACATATCTCCCTGACCTTATGGTCGAAATCGACCGACTCGGAAGTATAAGGGTCTGGTGACACAACCTCGATTCCCTCCCACTGGGGAAAATTATAGACAGGAATATACCAATTATCATGTCTTTTCAGTCTCTGCTGACACACTCTTGCAGGCTGCCCAAGCCGACCCAGAGTTTAAACGGCCGGAGCCCCTTTCCAGGGAAGAGACAAATCGGGGAGATAGGAATAAATATTGCCGTCACCACAACGGGTATGGCCATGCCACTTCTGAGTGTATCAAGTTGAAAGACGAAATTGAAAGAATGGTCAGAAATACAAGGGTGCTGGAGTGATACTTGGAGGCACCCTAGTGGCCCAACGGAGGAAGAGGGAATAGAGGCGGTCGCCAGGGAAACTACAATGTTGGAAGGAGGCAACAAGAACGCGATAGACAGGCAGGCCGACCACGACAGAGGACTCCGCCAGATACCAATCGTGATAAGCCCAGAGCCTCTCCCACACCAGTGCTGTATATAGCGGGCAGACCTGCAGCCGGGGGAGATTCTGAGCGCGCCAGAAGAAGATATGCTTGTCCCAGAAATCTCGACAACCCGTCCAGAAGAGAAGTCTTCCAAACATGCGCATAACCTTCGGACCAGAAGACTATGAGGGAGTCCATCTGCCTCATGACGACGCTATCGTCTTAATGCTGCGGATTGATGGCAGTAGAGTGGGCAGGATCTTAATTGACACTGGTAGTTACGCAGATGTCATATACTATGACACGTTGAAGAAACTGCATTTGCATGATCAGCCTCTCAAGCCCATGGCCACGCCGCTCACCGGCTTCATGGGTGACCAGCTCATGCCCATGAGGATCATCGATCTGCCTGTTACCTTCAGGGAGGCGCCAAGGGATGTGGTATCCCGGGTCAGTTTCGTAGTGGTCAACTCCCCTTCACCTTACAATATCATTCTAGGTAGAAGGGCCTTGAACGACATCGGGGCCATAGCTTCTACACCCCATCTTAAAGTCAAGTTTCCCACACGGAATGGGGTAGCCACCCTGTGAGGTGAGCAGCAGGTGGCTAGAGTATGTTATCAAGCATCGATCCCAAAGCAAGTGGCCCAGATCGAGCATCTTGGAGAACCTCAGTCTCCCAAGCCTTATGACCAAGCTGAAGATATACTGCTCCATAATCCGACCCACCCTTCTGGTGGACCGATGGAAGATACAGAGGAGGTCGACCTGGGAGATGGGAAGGTAATTAAAATAGGGACCATGCTGCCAAAGGAAGATCGAGACTTGGTGAGAGCATGTCTCCTCCGCAATCGTGATATCTTCGCTTGCGAGGGCGAGGTCATGCCAGGCATTGACAGGGACATAGCAGAACACCAAATCACCACCATGCCTGGCATCAAGCCGATTGCCCAAAAGAAAAGAAAACAGAGCTGGGAGAAGAGGAAGGCTATTAAGACTGAAGTGGAGAAGCTGTTAAAGATAGGCGCCATAAGAGAAGTCAAATACCCACAATGGCTGGCCAATCCAGTCTTGGTCTTGAAGTCCAGCGGACAGTGGAGGATGTGCATAGATTACACTGACTTGAACAAGGCCTGCCCAAAGACTCCATTCCCTTTACCCAGCATTGACGCGATGATCGATTCCACCACTGGGTTTAAATATTTAGGTTTCATGGATACGTATTCTGGCTACAACCAGATAAGGATGAACCCAGCTGACGAGGAGAAGACTTCCTTCATCACTGAGGAGGGTTTATACTGCTACAAGGTCATGCCGTTAGGCCTAAAAAACGCAGGTGTAGAGTATCAGAGGATGGTCTCAAAAGTTTTCAAGAAAGAATTGGGTGAAATAATGGAGGCTTACATAGATGATATGGTAGTAAAAAGTTGTACTGGCCCAGACCACGTCTCCCACCTGGAAAAGGTCTTTACCAAAATGAGGCAAGTCGGGATGCGACTTAACCCTAAGAAGAGCTTCTTCTGCCTTTCCAGTGGGAAGTTCTTGGGATTTATCATCTCTGAGCGCGGCATCGAAGCTCACCCAGACAAGTGCCAAGCTGTGGTGAACCTCAAGTCGCCCAAGTCGATCAAGGAAGTACAAGGCCTCACGGGAAAGATAGCTGCTCTTAGCAGGTTCATCTCGAAATCTGCTATGCTTTGCAAGCCTTTCTTCGATGTCATCAAGAAGAAAACATAGGAATTTGTTTGGGGTTCGGAATGTCAAGAAGCCTTTGAAAAAATCAAGGAATACCTCTCCACCCCGCCCATCATCAGTCGACCCATTAAAGGCGAGCCGCTCTTTTTATACATTTCCACTACTGATGACGCCATCAGTGCGGCTTTGGTGAGAGAGGAAGAGGGCGTTCAGAAGCCTGTATATTTCATATCAAGGATATTGAGGGATGCAGAGTCCAGGTATCCGATGATAGAGAAGAGCGCCTTTGCAGTCGTGACGGCGGCTCGAAAGTTGCGGCCCTACTTCCAAGCTCACTCAATCCGCGTTGTGACCAACTTGCCCCTCCGCAAGGTATTAGGACAGTTCAATGTTGCAGGAAGGTTGCTAAAGTGGGCCATTGAGCTATCAGAGTTCGACATCACATACCTCTCCAGGACAGCATACAAGAGCTAAGCCCTGGCGGATTTCATATTCCAGGAAACCAGCGGGAGCTTTACCCCCATAGAGGCAGTTTGGGAAGTATATGTAGATGGGGCCTCGTCTGGCAAGGGTACAGGCTTAGGAGTCGAAATAATCAGCCCGCAGGGAGATAGATTCAGATATGCTCTACAAGTAAACTTCAACCATTCTCACAATGTGGCTGAATATGAGGCTCTCATCCTGGGATTGCAGCTGGTGGCGGCTGCAGGCGCCAAAAGCATCAGAATTCGCTCCGACTCCCAGCTGGTGGTAAATCAGGTGCTAAAGGAATAAAAGACCCAGGATGAAACACTGATCCAGTACCTGAAAAAGGTAGAACAACTCATGAGCGGCTTTGACAGTGCTCTCATCGAGCACGTCCCCAGGGGACAGAATGAGACCGCAGACGCCTTGTCCAAGTTGGCCAAGAGCGGACTTGATAAAGACCGCCCCATAACAGTTTTGGAGATACCTTCACCAAGCATAGAGCTCCCTGAGCTGGCAGTCTTCCAACTACACCATGAGAAAGAATGGTACTCCCCAGTATGACTGTACTTGACCGAGGGAATTCTACCACAAGAGAAAAATTTAACAAGAAAGATCAAAAGGTGGTCTTTGGAATTCACCATAATAGAAGGCGAGTTGTGCAAAAAGGGGTATCACCACCCTTGGCAAAGGCCAAGGCCGCAGAGCTTCTCAATGAGACGCATCAAGGCATCTGTGGAAGCCACCAGGGACCCCGCACATTGGGGAAAAGGATTATGCTCCAAGGTTATTATTGGCCCACTTTGAGGAAGGATGTAGAAGACGTGGTGAGAAGATGTGCCCAGTGACAGTTCCATGCGCGCATTGACCACAAGCCCCCTAACAAGTTGAAGCCGATCATAAGCCCGTGGTCTTTTGATATTTGGAGAATGGACATACTTGGACCTTTCCCACAGGCAAGAGGAAATCTCGAGTTCATCGTAGTCTTTGTGGAATACTTCACCAAATGGATCGAGGCCAAAGCACTGTTATTGATCACCTCTCAAAAGATCACAGACTTTCTGGAGCACCACATAGTGTACATATATGGAATTCCGCATACCATCATTACTGACAATGGTCGTCAGTTCACTGGAGCACCCTTCAAGGACTATTGCCGGGGGCTGGGGATTGAGATAAACTTTGCATCCGTTTGTCACCCCCAATCCAACGGGTTGGCAGAGGTGTCAAACAGAACCATCCTCGAAGGATTGAAGAAGAAGATTGAAGGAATAAAAAATACTTAGCCTGAGTATCTGAGCGAGGTGGTGTGGGCCTATAACACCACCCCGCGGTCTGCCACCAAAAGATCCCCCTATGCCCTGGTCTATGGCATGGAAGCAGTCATTCCCATGGAAATCGTCCATCCGACCATGCGCACCATCAGCTACTCAACTCAGCGCAATGCAGAACGAAGAATGGAGGAGATCGAGACGATCCAGGAACTCTGAGAGGAGGCCTCAACACGACAAGCGGAATACCAGAGAAAGATGAGAAGGGCCTTTGATAAAAAAGTAGCTGATGTCTCTTTTATTTACTGTTATTTTGACCGTACTTAGCACCTAATCATGACCCGAAACACCTTATTATCTGACATTTTGCTGTGTTTTTCTAGGATTCGGCTTTGCCGTCTCTCATTTTTGCCTCACACAGGTTTAGATGAAGAATGAAGGGAAACAAACACAAGGGGACCTCTCTACGCTAGTTTGCACGCCAGACGACTCATTCCTGGCAGTGGGGGCACATCTCAGACCAACATACCGGCCGCATACCATAATCCGCGCTGAGTCTTGACCTCACTTCAGCTCATCCATGCTTAGTTCGGACCGAACCACTATCAGTTCGGGTCGAACTCAGCATCGAGGCTCTCATTCCACTCCAGCCCGAAGTGAGACTCTCTCCAGGTCGAACTGGGTCTCCTCCAGGTCGAACTGACCCGTCCCAAGCTCAGCAGCGCGTCTCCCTCCCTCCAGCCTGGCTCCAGCCCGAACTGGCCTGTCTCCAGGGTCGAAGCAGCTCTTTTGGCAAGAATCCCTGCATTGAAGAGCCATGGGCTGGCCCTCTGATTGCGCCTGGATGTCCCCAGCTTGCTCCCCAAGCCTGAAAAGGCTACAGAAGGCTTCTCCCTGCCTGGCAGTTCTCTTCTTCTTGATTCCCACGTTTTCCCCAGATCCATTCTCTCATTGTTCCTGAGAATTTCTTCATCGAGCTTGAGACTCTCTCTCTGTTGAAGCGACGGCTGCAGCAGCCCTGATCTCGTACTCATCTACTCCTCCACTGCTTTGAAGATGAAGGGTTAGGTTCCAAAGAAGTTCTTCGGTTCTTTCTATTGATGCTTTACCCTTTACATTTCATGGCTTGTATCTTTACGGCTTTACTTAGTATTTCTGTTATTTTCTGTTTAGAGAACAAGTCTGAGTAATTTGCTATGTCTTAGGGTAGGATTATGGCTTATGTTTAGTATGACGTTGTTATGATTGATTGGCTTGATATTTGACTTTGTTGTTAATCTGCTTAGTTTGATTTTATTGCTTGTCTGTTCCTGCTGTTTGATTTATCTTACTTCTGGATCTAAGGCCTGATTTGGTTAAATTACAAATTTAACTCGAACATTTAGTTTTGGACAAGTACTTGGGGTAAATTTGTGACTCGAAAGAGTAGGTTAATTAAACTAAGAAGTTGATTTCTGAATTGTTCGAAATAATTTTCAGATACCCTTTAGAACACAAGTAGACTTAACTTAAGAACACTAATTACCGACACAAAGTTAGGTTAGTGAACTTTTGAGGGTTAGGTAGAGTCCTGTGCCGTTCTCTAATCCAAAAGGCGAAAGTTGAGGTTTAGAACTCGTGCCGGCCGATCCAAACCCTAAACATCGTCCAAGTCAAGCCTTGATTTCATCTCCACGAGTTCAGTTCGACCCGAACTAGTCTAGTTCGGGTTGGACTGAAGTCTGGAAGACAACTCATTTCCAAGGCTCCCGTCCGGGCCGAACTGGTGCAGTTCGGGTTGGACTGAGGCCTAGAATCCGAGATTTTGGGGTTTATTGCGAAAGTAATCGATTCCGGGATTTTTGGTGCTAAACCTAAGTTGTTTCCGATCCCTAGGACACCTTTGTTTGTCAGAAAAACAACCAAAAAAAACTTGTGTTTACTACCTTAGTACATTTTCATTACTTAGAATCGACTTAAGTCTTGTTTATTGTCCAAAACACCCAAAAACATTTACTTATTGCTTGATTACTTTAGTTTGTTTGAAATCGTCCTGTTTTTACCCGTCTAGCTTTTGAAAACCAGTGAGTCCAGTATTCATTAATCCGTCCCTTGGGTTCGACCCTGAAACCTTAACTAAAACGACTAGTGAAGTTAGGTTCTAGGTACAAATTTCATTTGATACTTAGGGCTTAAAAACCCTTCATCAAATTAGAAGGCAGTACGAAGACCCGCCGATGCCCACTGCATCGACTCAGCTGCCCTCAGTTCGACCTGGAGCACCTACAGTCCAGGCCGAACCAGAAGAATGTGAGCCTGTCTTGCAGCAGATAGCTCCGTTTCTGACATTCCAAGGGCCAGTTCCACCCGAACTACCTTCTGTTCGGCCCGGACTGGACGCAGAACCACGCGAAGGGAACACCGTTCGGTCCGAACCCATGCCTGTTCGGTCCAAAGCCGTGGACACCACAGGCCAGACTGCGCCAATTCGACCCGAAACCACACCAGTTCGGTCCGAATTGACCCCAGTTCGACCTGGACCTAGGGCAGAAACTGGCCGAGGCAAAGACAAAGCGGCTCAGCCCCAGTCCACTTACCAGCCTCCTGTCCTGTTTCCTCAAAGGTTGGCAAAAAGCAAGGAAGAAGCCCGATTCAGGACCTTCTGGGAGATCCTGAAACAGATGAAGATCACAATTCCTTTCACAGATGCAATTTCACAAGTGCCCATCTATGCAAGATTTTTGAAGGAATTGTGCACGGGTAAGAGGTCGATAGAAGAGCTCAAGACTGTTGCATTGACAAATGAAAGCAACAGCGCATTGACAAGCAAAATGCCCTCTAAAATGGGAGATCCCGGTAGATTCGCCCTTCACTGCGTCATCGGGAATGCCATCATTAAGCATGCTTTATGTGATATGGGGGCAAGTGTCAGCCTCATGCCCCGAAGGGTTTACCAAAGGATTGGATTTGGGGAGTTATTGCCGACGCCCATGACTATCCGGCTTGCAGATTCCTCAGAGCGTCTGCCATTGGGTATGCTCAAGGATGTGCCGGTACAAGTTGGTAAGTTTCTTGTTCCAGGAGATTTTGTTGTGATGGACATGATAGAGAATGAGGAGGTGCCAATCATCATTGGGCGCCCCTTCCTCTGCACAGCCGGAGTTATGATGGATGTCAGGGACGGCACGATTCTGGTCAGAGTTGGGGGGGAGGAACTTCATTTTACGATTTCTCATGCCATGAGATGTCCAAGCCCCACCAACTCCTGCTACTTGGTTGAAGTAATCGATCCGACGCCGGAAGAAACTCTTGAGGAACAGTATCAAACTGTCATTTCTGACTACCAACAATTTTTATTTAATGTGCAGGAAGCAGTTGGAGTTGAAGAATCATTGGAAGACTTGGATCCAGCACTGGACCTAGATTCGGACTTCCTGTCCAGGTTGGAGCCTGGCTGTTCGGGTTGGACTGATGACCAGGCAGATCAAATCGGAGGATTTCTGCCCCTGTTCGACCCGGAGGCCCCTAGTCCAGGCCGAACTGAAGTCCCAGCAGTGGAAGCAAAGGAAGTTTTGGCTCTCTCCAACCCGAACCAGTCCTGTTCGGGTCGAACTGAGCCTCCGAAAGTCGAGCTCAAACCACTTCCTCTCTCTCTCAAATATGAATTTCTTGGCACTAACGATATTTACCCTGTTATTGTCAATTCTGAATTAAATGCAGAACAGACAGAGAAGCTGCTGGCAGTCTTAAGGGAGCATCGAGAAGCTATAGGGTACTCGATCGATGACTTGAAGGGCATAGACCCCGTCATCTGCACTCACAGGATTCTCCTAGAAGACGACCATAAGCCGTCTAGGGAAGGGCAGTGCAGGCTCAACCCTAACCTTGCCGAAGTGGTCCGTAAAGAGATGCAGAAGCTCCACGATGCGAAGATCGTTTACGCCATCTCGGACAGCAAGTGGGTGAGCCCCGTGCACGTGGTACCAAAGAAGGGGGGTACGACGATGGTCAAGAATGACAAAGATGAGCTGATTCAAACGCGAGTCGTGACCGATTGGAAAATGTGTATTGATTACCGCAAGCTCAATGCGGCAACTAGAAATGACTATTTTCCTCTCCCTTTTGTTGACCAAATGTTGGAAAGACTTGCAAATCACTCTTATTATTGTTACTTAGATGGGTATTCTGGTTTCTTTCAAATACCAATTCATCCTAGTGACCAAGATAAGACCACTTTTACCTGCCCCTATGGTACATTTGCTTATAGTCGCATGCCTTTTGGTCTTTGTAATGCACCAGCCACTTTCCAACGTGCCATGATGGCCATTTTTTCTGATTTCATTGAAAAGGAAATGGAAGTGTTTATGGATGACTTTTCTGTTTATGGTGCTTGTTTTGATTCATGTCTAGCTAACCTCTTAAAATTTTGCAGTGATGCAAGGATGTGAACTTGGTGCTAAATTGGGAGAAGTGCCGTTTTATGGTGCAAAAGGGCGTTGTCTTGGGCCATGTGGTGACGTCTCAAGGAATTGAAGTCGATCAGACCAAGATTGAAGTCATTGAGAAGCTCGAGATCCCCAAAAATGTCAAGAATGTCAGAAGTTTCCCTGGACATGCGGGATTCTACCGCCGCTTTATCAAAGATTTTTCAAAAATTGCAAAGCCATTGAGCAATCTATTGGTTAAGGACTGTGAGTTTATTATTAACGGTGATTGTATTAATGCCTTTAACAGGTTAAAAGCGGCCCTTGTTTCGGCACCGATTTTCCAACCGCCGGATTGGTCGCTACCGTTCGAGCTCATGTGCGACGCTAGTGACTACGCGGTTGGAGCTGTACTTGGCCAAAGAAAAGACAAGAAGCCAGTGGCCATTTACTACGCAAGCAAGGTGCTCGATCCGGCTTAAGCCAACTACACGACCACCGAGAAGGAACTTCTCGCCATTGTGTTTGCCTTGGACAAGTTTAGGTCCTATCTAGTGCCAAGATGATCGTGTACACGGACCACGCTGCATCGAGATATCTCTTAAGCAAAAAAGACGCCAAACCGTGGCTCATAAGATGGGTCCTCTTGCTTCAGGAGTTCGACCTTGAGATCCGAGACAAGAAGGGCACATAAAATTCAGTCGCAGACCATCTGTCTTGATTACAGTGTGAAGAATCGGAAGGCGACAACCTCCCCATAAATAATGCCTTCCCGCATGAGAAACTAATGATGCTTGAAAGCATTTCGGGCTCTGCCAGCCCCAGTTCGACCCAGGCAAAGGATAACTCGACCTGGACAGACCCTGGTTCGAGGTCGTCTCAGCCAAGTTCAGACCTCCTGGCCCTCATTTCGGGTCGAACGGAAGGCTCTCCAGGCCGAACTGAGCTCGAAGACATTGATTGGACTGCTCTGGCCATGGAAATCCTAGCCATTGAGCACAGTCCAGGCCGAATTGATGGCCCTCCAGGCCAAACTGAGACCAACCAAAGCCGCCCTCAGCAGCCGTGGTACGCCGATTTGGCCAATTATTTGGCAAGCGGGGTTCTTCCTCCTGAAATGCCTTGGCAAGAGAGGAAAAAGCTCAAATCTGATGCTAAATTCTACTTCTGGGAGGAGCCCTATCTTTTTAAGATCGGGATAGACGATGTGTATAGGAGATGTGTGCCTTATGAGGAGGTGCGATCAATCCTAGCAGGCTGCCACTCCTCAGCCTACGGAGGTCACGCCTCATTCTCAAAGACAGCGGCTAAGGTGCTGCAATCTGGCTTCTTTTGGCCCAGCATTTTCAAGGATGCGCGCTCTTTTTTGCTCTCATGCGACCTATGCCAAAGGACGGGCAGCATCTCCAAGAGGAATGAAATGCCACAAAATCCCATCCTTGAGGTCGAGATTTTTGATGTTTGGGGTGTGGATTTCATAGGCCCATTTCCGAGCTCTCAAGGGAATGAATACATTCAAGTGGCCATTGATTACATCTCAAAATGGGTCGAGGCAATTCCGTGCAAGGCAGCAGATTCAAATGCAGCCATCAGGCTCTTCTCTAAGGTTATTTTCCCCCGCTTTGGTGTTCCTAGAGCGGTGATAAGCGACGGGGGAAAGCACTTTATCAACCGCTCATTTGACAGCCTCTTGAAGAAGCATGGGGTCACACACAAGGTGACCACCGCTTACCACCCGCAAACCAGCGGGCAAGTTGAGGTCTCCAACAGGGAGATTAAGAGCATTTTGGAAAAGACGGTGGCCCAGTCCCGCAAGGATTGGACAGCCAAGCTAGATGATGCTCTTTGGGCCTACCGCACCGTATTCAAGACTCCCATAGGGATGAGCCCATTCAAGCTTGTCTATGGAAAGCCGTGCCACTTGCCAGTCGAGATTGAGCACAAGGCGTATTGGGCTACACGCGCCATCAACATGGACATGCTCAAGGCCGGTGAGAAACGAATTCTTGACCTACATGAGTTGGATGAGGTACGTCTTAACTCCTATGAAAATGCTAAACTTTACAAAGAAAAGACCAAGTTTTTGCATGATAGGCGCATTTCGAGGAGGAAATTCAGAGAAGGCGACCTCGTGCTCTTGTTCAACTCCCGTCTCAAGCTTTTTCTGGGCAAGTTGCGTTCAAGGTGGTCCGGCCCATTCCGTGTGGTCAAGGTTTATCCATTCGGTGCTGTTGACATCTGTGACAAGGACTCGGAGCCTTTCAAGGTCAACGGACAGAGGTTAAAGCACTACATAGCCGATGAGAAGATCGAGGATGTGTTTGTTCTTTCTCTCTCTGAACCCAGCCAAGAATAATCTTGAAAAGGTCGTCAAGCTAAGTGACGTTAAACAAACCGCTGCTTGGGAGGCAACCCAAGGGTTTTTATTTCCAATTTATTTACTCTTTGTAATATTAATAGTAAATAAAATATAAAAAAAGAAAAAAAAAGAGAGAGAGAAGGGGGAAATTATTACATAAACATTTGATCGGCTCGAAAACCAAGTCAAAACAAATACCTCAAACTACCGATCTAATCGTTTGTAGTAGTAGCTTAAGGGTCGAATCCACAGGGACGGACTATTCAAGTTCTAGGACTTAACTAAATCTAATTGGTCTAATTTGGCGAATAAAAGTCGGTGGTAAAAATGTTGGTAGAAGTTATCTTTTTGGGGTTTTTCCGATAACAATTGAAATTAAAACAATTAAACTAAGCAATCAATAAAAAGTAACAATTCTAAACAGTAGCAAACAGGGTTTGAAATACGAAATTCAACAATTTGGGGAAGTTAGGGTCAATTGCTACGGGTTCCTACTCCTGGCCGTGTCTGGTCGGGTCGACTGAATTCAGTCGGGTCCGACAGAACACGCCGCTAGTGCAAATTACTTTGTTAAACGTTCTATTTGATATGCAGGTTCTTGAATTGGTCCAGGGCTTACAGCGCTAACTCTCGTTCTTGGTTTAAACAACTGGATTCAACTCTTCAAACCTCCTAAAAACCCTAAGTTTCAACTCTCGTTCCATGGCTTAGGTTTTCTAGGTTTGACTTTCTTACCGGTAGGACAACCTTCTTCTCTCGATCTCAGGTAGAGACACGTCTCTCGACTAAGTCCCGGGTTCACCTCTCGGCTACTACCAATCCTATGGCAAGTGGTTGTAAAAAGACTTAGAGTTCCGGTTTTTCCTACCTAGCAAACTAGACTCGGCCGCGTCTATTGGGTATAAACCTTCAATCCAAGCAATTCACAAACAACAAGATAAAACAAGACAATCAAGAAAGCCAAAGCAAATCGAATAAAACGTCATCAAGAGTAAAGATCACATAGCTACCAAGTATCGGTTCCCTACAATTGCCCCTAAACTAAAAACTACTCACACATAGTCATAAAACAAGCATAAATCATCAAGTATACTGTATCAAACAACATCTTAGACCAAAATATAGAGTTTACAACAATAAATGAAGCAGATCCGTGGCTGAACAATTCCTGTCGGGTCGACAGAATCCTGTCGGGTCTACAGAAACGCCCGGCGGCTGCTGCTCCCCAAAGTTGCTCCAAATCTTGACCTAAAAGTGAAAAGTTACTTTCTCTCTCTTCCCCAGCGCCTAATCAAGCCAGGGACGCGTCCTGGGCGCCAGCTAGCAAGTTTCCAAAGTTGTTCTGGCTTCCTGGGCAAGAATCTGGCTTCCAAATCTGCTCTCTGTCCCGTTTCTGTCGGGTCGACCAAATCCTGTCGGGTCGACCAAATCCTGGCAAAAGCGGATTTTCTTCGTTTTCGAGCCCAAATCGGCGCCAAATGCTCCAAAAACCTGCAAAACACAAAGGGCAACAGCAGTACCTCTATTCTAACATAGAAATAACATAAAACAAACTAAAAACACAACTTTTTAATTGGATTTGGGGCCTAAATGGGGTTGAAATGTGTGCATGAAACCCCCCGATCAAATCCCCCCAAACTTAAAATTTGCTTGTCCCTAAGCAACAGTTAGAACCAAAGAGAAGGATCTAGGACCAAATTACAATTGAAAAGTTGTTTCACTACAAGTTAAGAGAAATCTTTAGGGAAGTCAAATTCGTGCTTTTGAGAGTTTTTGGAATCGGAAATGACAAAGCGATTTCAAAACAAGACAATTCAATTTCGAGTTGAGCTAATCCATTTGTGAACAATCCTAGAGTCAAACTTGAGCTGTCGATCAGGAATCGTTTGCCTAACTAATAGGTCGGTTAATCTTTCAAAGAGTTTAAATCGATTTCAAGTCAGGTAGAAACGGGATCGAACCCCCTCAACTCAAATGATCTGAACTAACCCTAAGTCGTGAACCACATGTTTAGATATTCCGAACCACTTTAAACAAAAATAAATTAAAATTTAGATTTTAAGTTGCGGCGATTCATCGCTTAGGGTTTTATGCTATTGGGACTTGGATAAAGCTACCGGCACATGACGCACCGGGGAGATCGGACGGGTGTTGCACGACTAAGGCCACGGTACACTTGGGCCAGAGCTCCTAGCAACTCCGTTGCCAACGCTTTCGCGCCAGGTCGTCATTTCTCCAATATCGCACGACCAAGGCCACGGTACACTTGGGCCAGGGCTCCTAGCAATATTTGTTTGATTTCAAGTCCCTTCGCACCCTCATGTTCGCAACATGAATTATTAGGTGTTTTTGTATTTTTGTGATTTTTGTGTTTTTTTTTTTAATTTTTTTTTTTTTTTAATTTTTGTGACGCTTTGTATTTGTTTAATTTTTGGGCCAAATTAGACCAAATCCCGTTTCTTCGTTTTCGAGCCCAAATCGGCGCCAAATGCTCCAAAAACCTGCAAAACACAAAGGGCAACAGCAGTACCTCTATTCTAACATAGAAATAACATAAAACAAACTAAAAACACAACTTTTTAATTGGATTTGGGGCCTAAATGGGGTTGAAATGTGTGCATGAAACCCCCCGATCAACATTCTGTTAAGTTTTTGGAGTTACATCGTTTTTAGGAGTTTAGGGGAGATTCAAGAATATGATGCAGCTTGTGCTAGAGCACCAAGGATTATAAAATCCCCGCACGACCTCATACAAGCTGCACAATTGACGACCTTGGCGATTTAATTGGCCTGGCTCGACCCTCAGTTCGACCTGGACCAAGCTAATTCGACCCGAAGTTGATGGCAGGATGACGAGTATTGGGGAAGGTCGAACCCATCATCCAATTCGACCCGGAGCCTCCTGCTTCGACCTGGACTAAGATATTCGACGTGCAGATCCTAATTCGGTCCGGATTGTGGCAGTTCGACCCGAACTGGGATTATTGGGCTGAATTATAAAGGGACCCAGGCCCATTTTTCATTTATTTTCTCATTTAATATAGTCTGGGCCTGTTTTTTAATGCAAACCCGACCCGTCACTGTTCAGACCCGAACCCAAGCTCCTCTCTCTCCCAACCGTCGCCTCTCTCTCTCCCCACTCGCACCCTTCCGTAAGCCAACCTTTAAACTCCTCCAAACCGAAGCCAACTCCCCAAAATCGCAACCCCTCATCTCCTCATCATTTCCACAGATCTTTAGTGCGATTTACTCCTCTCTCTTCCCTCTCTCACTATATAGTCTCTGTTTTCAGTGTGGTGCTCTCTCTCGGAAGGATAATTCAAGGAACGCTTCACGAGGAATCGGCCAAACTCGACGGATTTCGACTTTCATCGACTCTAGGCGCTCTCGGGAGGCTCTACTCGACTTCTCTAGGGTCTTCCAACAACCCTAAGGTCTCCCCGCGCCCCCTCGGCTCTCGCCACATCGACTTGCACCGAGGAAGACCCCCTTGGCCTTCTCTCTCTCTGGTGCCTCTGCTAAGCATCTTCTCGCTCGTTGTGGTGAATATCTCCCTCGAATCTCTTGGTCTGCCGCTGCCTCGTAACATCCCGACAACGACAAGGCAAAATCGACATCTTTAGAGGTCATATCACTGCTTTCTCTCTGTCAATTGCTCTCTTGTTGTTTTGATTTGGTTTGTTAGTGTTTTTAAGGGCTAGTACCAGTGATTTTGAATCTGTACCAGCCATTTACCAGTACGGGTCAGATCAGTGCACAAATACTAGTAAATCGGCAGGAATTTTGGCTAAGTACCCATCCCAGTTCGACCCGAACCGAGGTGCCTGATTGGTTGGCTTGATATTTGACTTTGTTGTTAATCTACTTAGTTTGATTTTATTGCTTGTCTGTTCCTGCTGTTTGATTTATCTTACTTCTGGATCTAAGGCCTGATTTGGTTAAGTTACAAATTTAACTCGAACATTTAGTTTTGGACAAGTACTTGGGGTAAATCTGTGACTCGAAAGAGTAGATTAATTAAACTGAGAAGTTGATTTCTGAATTGTTTGAAAGAATTTTCAGATACCCTTTAGAACAGAAGTAGACTTAACTTAAGAACACTAATTACCGACACAAAGTTAGGTTAGTGAACTTTTGAGGGTTAGGTAGAGTCCTGTGCCGTTCTCTAATCCAAAAGGAGAAAGTTGAGGTTTCGAACTCGTGCCCGGCCGATCCAAACCCTAAACATCGTCCAAGTCAAGCCTTGATTTCATCTCCACGAGTTCAGTTCGACCCGAACTGGTCTAGTTCGGGTTGGACTGAAGTCTGAAAGACAACTCATTTCCAGGGCTCCCGTCCGGGCCGGTGCAGTTCAGGTTGGACTGAGGCCTAGAATCCGAGATTTTGGGGTTTATTCCGAAAGTAATCGATTCCGGGATTTTTTGTGCTAAACCTAAGTTGTTTCCGATCCCTAGGACACTTTTGTTTGTCAGAAAAACAACCAAAAAAACTTGTGTTTACTACCTTAGTACGTTTTCATTACTTAGAATCGACTTAAGTCTTGTTTATTGTCCAAAACACCCAAAAATATTTACTTATTGCATGATTACTTTAGATGGTTTGAAATCGTCCTGTTTTTACCCGTCTAGCTTTTGAAAACTAGTGAGTCCAGTATTCATTAATCTGTCCCTTGGGTTCGACCCTGAAACCTTAACTAAAACGACTAGTGAAGTTAGGTTCTAGGTACAAATTTCATTTGATACTTAGGGCTTAAAAACCCTTCATCAGTAGCCCCGAAACACTATCAGCCAGGGGACTGGGTTCTAAGGAGGGCTGCTGCAGCAGGAAAGCACATCGGCAAGTTAGACCCCGTCTGGGAAGGCCCTTTTGAAGTCGTGAAGTCAGCAGGAGAGAGAGCATTTCACCTCAAGGATGCACAGGGCAAGCTGCTAGCTAATTCATGGAACGCAGCGGATCTACGCAAGTTCTACCCCTGAGTCTTCAAGGGAAGCCAACTCCTTTGTGTTTACCGTTGTATCTTTTTATTCAGTACCATTTTTACTTTCAATTAAGGTTGCAAATTTGCTTTGCAACCAACAGTTTCATGAACTCGCTGGCCTAGTTTGTGAGAACATATTAATGATGATGCTTGTTGACTTATTAACTTGTGTCATGTGATGCTTGAACAACGAATTCGGATTCATTTTCCATAAATCCCAGTACCTACACCAAGGGAACGGTCGGATTCATTTACCATAAATCCCAGAACCTACACCAAGGGAACGGTCGGATTCATTTTCCATTAATCCCAGTACCTACACCAAGGGAACGGTCGGATTCATTTTCCATAAATCCCAGTACCTACACCAAGGGAACGGTCGGATTCATTTTCCATAAATCTCAGTACCTACACCAAGGGAATGGTCGGATTCATCCTCCGTAAATCCTAGTACCCACACCAAGGGAATGGTCAGATTCATCTTCAACAAATTCTAGTACCTACACCAAGGGAATGGTCGGATTCATCTTCAACAAATCCTAGTACCTATTTCAAGGGAACGGTCGAGTCCATCTCAAACAACGTCCACCCCGCCGGCCTAAAAAAAAAAGAAAGGGATATATATAAAGAAGGGGGCGGGAAAGAGACGTATGTGCATAACGCCCCTTGAGAAACGCATGACATCCTCCTAAGTGCGTGGTAGGAGTGCACGGTCGAAGCTATAAAAATAAAAGGCCCGGCCATGACGGACGCAACTTCCAACGCCCTCCGCTCCCAGTCAGTAGGACCCCAAACTTGAAATCTGGACGCATGTATCTTCTTCACCTTCCACCTAAAGCCTGGACGCACTAGGAGAAGTGCGGCCTCAACATCTACCACCGTCAGAGCTTCAGGGTGGTGGAGGAGAATACCGCGATAGGAGCGTTGTTCTACGTCAGTACCTCCGACCGGGAGAAGCAAGTAATGAGGAATATGTGCCATGGAATAGTTAAGAGAACAGAAACGCAAGCAAACAAGAGTGAAATGAAATGGAGAGGTAGATCAATTCTAGCACTATTTATAAAGTTCAAAGGACGCGACCAAACGGTGGGTACAGAACCCAAGACGTCTCTTCATAATGGCAGAATCGAAGCGATGGATACAGAACTCAGGGCGTCTTTTCATAATGGCAGAAACGAAGCGATGGGAACAGAACACAAGGCGTCTTTTCATAATGAAGCGATGGGAACAGAATACAAGGCGTCCCTTCGTGACGATAGAAAGAGAGCCTAAGGCACCTTTTCAAAAGAGAGTGCATTTAAAGCCCGACACAGGAAGCGCATGGAAACTACAAATCGCTCCAGCCAAGGGGATGGGGCCCCTTGTCAGGGACGAACTATCCGCGACCTCGCCCTTTGAGAGAGATCCCAGCATAAGAGTCATCTCTTGCGAGCTCGCTAGCTCCTTCATAAGAATGACCCCGCCATTGTCACGGGATGAGACAGTGGCAAGACCCTTTGGTACAGCTGCGAGCTCAGGCATTCCTTGATAAGAGTGCCTATACGACAAGAGGGATAATGCCAAAAGACCACGCCCACGGGAGAAACCGGTCAAAAGACTGCAAAGGCTCTGACAACCGTGCGCTGTGCATAACACGAAAAATTAATGCACTTTATTGACGTTGGGTTTTCCAATATTAGTCGCGGAAAATCCGGGCGTCCAGAGTACGAAAAGATTTGGCATAAAGGCTAAATTAACTACACGCCAAAATTAGGCGACGCTTCATATCTATAAATACCCCCTCACCCACACCATAGAGGGGCATCCTCTCAGAACACGAAGGAAACCTAAAAAACCTTCAAGATTAAAGAGAGAAAAGAGAAAATGAGAAAAAAGAAAAGAAAGAAGAAAGGAGGAAGAGAGACAAAAACAAGGTAACTTCGTAGGCTAGCTGATTGGGGAAAGGTAACTTCGTAGGATAGCTGAGGTCCGGAAGTCAGCTGTACTCGAAGATCACATCCCATGAATGATCCGGTGCATTATCGTTGGCACCACAACCACACAATTCTATCCATCCCGCCTCCCATAGTCATCAGCATCAGATGAGGCTGAAGATAAGGGAAGTGGGATAGCAGGAACTAAGTGGTGTGCAGCGGTAAGAAGTTCTTCTGTCAAACAAGCTCCGAGATCATTCAAAACCCGTCCCCGCTATGCCAGGAGAAGGTGTATTGTCCGAGCAAATCACCATAGCATAGCGGGATGGGTCAGAGGCAGGGCGACTTCAAGATCAAGCCCGCTCCAACAGAAGGGAGCTACCAGTGTAAGTTGAGTATGTCTCTGACAAACGGTGGCTGTTTGCAGTCACTGTTCCAAAAACAGGGCGACTTCAAGATCAGCTTGCTCTAACAACAGGACGACTTCAAGATCACTCCGCTTCGATAGAGGGACAACTGCGAGACCAATTCATCTCACCTCACCTGACACCTTCCCCGCTTCACTTTCACAAAAAAAAAAAAAAAAAAAATGTGTGAAGGGGAAGAGGTATTGCATCCAGGCTGCTCTGAAGCGCCTGTAACTTCGACTGAAGATAATATTTGAAGACTTGTAACTTTCAATATAATGTACAATGAAAAGTTTATTAATGAATAAGATGCGCTTTGAGTAAAGTATGTTTCCAATAAAAGCATGATTTAAGTTTACTATATCTTCACATTGACACCGAGCGAATGCGCCTGCACTTACAACAAAAACGGATTCAAGGCAGTGGCGGGATGGTCAAGCGACGCTTGACTCAGAATGAAATGCAAGCAACGCTTGAGTTAAGAATGCAATCACAACTACAACAAAACTCGAGCAACGCTTGAGTTAGGAATGCGACTACAAGCTATAACAAAGACTCAAGCACCGCTTGAGTTAGGCAAATCTAACTAAGAGACACTTCGTCTTCGCAGCGAACCTACAATAACAGCGGATTCAAAACAGTGGCGAGGTGGTCAAGCGACGCTTGACTAAGAATGGAACATAAGTCTTGCCTAAGTTTCCAGGCGAAGAAACTTTACTAACATAAAAGCAAGATAAGCAAGATAAACATTGTTAACACAGCCATAAAAAATAATATCTTTTAAACAAACGAAGGAAGATAAGAAGCACTAGCATAAAACGACTTTGTCCCATAAACATTGTTAACATACCAGCAGCACAGTTTCAACTTACACACAGTTGAGCCAAGCAAATGTTCAAGAACAAAACAACAAAAGATGAAATCCCATTCAGCAAGGGTCACTCCTCTTCATCAGGCCTCTTCACCTCGGCAGGCCACATTTCTGGTGGAAAGACAAACTGGGGCCTAATGTAACTTTTTCGAAGGGCCGGTAGCTCCTTGAACACGTTACCAGCCGGATCACGCAGGATTCGGGCGTTGTGGTCCCAAGAGAATTCGCCCCAATTTGAAATCCTTAAATGAGGGGGCGTATCACCATCCAACCCCACTTCTTCCAGAGTGAAAGGATAAAACTGCCTCAGGTAATTGGCCTGCTCTTTCAGAGTGTTACGGAACCGGGCTGCCACGCGGTAAGCAGCCGCGACACCAAAGGTCTTGGATTTCAAAAAGGTTAGAACCGCTTCATTGTTGATCCGAGCAATCTCAGAAGATGAGATAGGACGCGTAGTCTCCAAGATAGGAGTGTGCTCAATCAGATTGTCCACCTGTTGTGCAAGTTGAGAAGACCGTTCCTTCTCCTTTGCCAACTCCGCCTCAAGTTCCACCACCCTGCGGTTCTCCGCCTCAATGACCAACAAACATTGGTCTCGGGCCTTTCGCAGAGCTTCCATCTCAGCGGACTGGGTAGCAGATTTCTCTTTCAGCTCCGCCAACTGGTCAATTTTCCCTTTCACCTCGCCAGACAATCTATCCACTCAGAGCATCAGCTCGTCCACCTGAGCTCGTAGCCTAGAGCGCTCCAACAATGTATCACCCATCTCGTTCTTCATCTTGTCATAAGCGGTCTTAGTGGCAAATAGCTCCCCCCTAGAACCGCTGGAAAGATTGGGAAGCACTCTCCTGAATCATAACGTCGCTCTTAGCCTTCTCACAACGTGAGTTGAGGGTGGCTATATGCGCGGTCAGCTCCTCGATGCTCCCCCGGGCCGATTCAGGGAAAAGTGAGAGGTCAACTGTTGACAGGAACCGCCTGACTCCCTCATCGGGATCACCTTCCTCAATAAGCCTAGGCGACTTCTCCTTGTCCAGCTGATCCCGCAAAAAGGTATTCTAAGCAGCGACCGCCATGCTGGCCTGATTCGTCGCATGACGAAACTCTAGAAATTTGCCCAAGGTAAGAGAGGCCAAATTACTAACACGCTGAGCGTGTTCACACATCAGGTGAAGACCGTCCTCAATATTCATCCCAGCGTATTCATTAGCTGCAACTGTCGGGATAGAAATCTTGTTCAGACCAGCAGCATACCGCTGGTAATCGAGGCGATCATCAGACCCCGACATGACCGAGTCGTAGCCTGGCACATAGGCTACGAAGGTGTCCTTGTGACCCTTCATCGGGGCGATAGTGGCGGTCTGCCAGTCATTGGAGGCGGTCGCCCCTAGCGGATAAAAGGCAAAAGAAGATCCAGCGCGGGATTGATGAGGAAGAGGCAAAGGAGGACAACCACTCGCCGGTATCTGGTCGGGAGGAGTTTGCCTATCCACTTCCTTGGCCCTCATCTCCAGGCGAAGCCGATCCACTTCTCCCACTCGTCCAGGATCATTTTCAAGATCCTTAAACTCGCACTCAGACTCGGGTGAGTCGACCCGCTTGTGGGGCGCAGCCCGAACCGACTGCGGGGAAGGGAAAGCGGATTCGTCTGAATCCGAATCCCTAGTCTTCTTGGGTGGCGGGGCCCCATCGAACTCGGTTCCCTCGTCGCTATCATCACCTAAAAACATTTGAGAGTGAGAAATTTCCTTGAGCACTTCGGAAATAGGAGGCTTCCCCATGCCAGGGACATAGGGGCCAGACCTAAAGAGCTCTTGAGAGGTCTCACCTGCAGCAGCTTTGCCTTTAGAAGCTGCCGGCTGCTTCCGCTTGCGACGGGAAGAGCCCGCCTCATCGGGGTCACCCTCCTTCTCCTTTAGGACCTCAACCTTCTTGAACATCAAAGGTTGCGCCTCTAATAATTTTCCATTGAAAGCGATTGTCAGAGGACCCTCAGTGGCGAGCTTAGCATTCAAGGCCTCCACAAAGGCTTGGTCAGCCGGGTCAGTTAACCTGGGGAACTGAACCCGCGTCCACTTTCCGACACGTTCCTCATTCCACTCCAGAGGGAGATCATGCTGGCCGTACAACTCTTTAGAGGCGAAGACAAATTGCCTCGTCCAATCAGAGATCTTACTAGGGCGGTGGAAAATATTGCCTCTGGTCCGGAAATTGCAGTAGTCGGAAGTCCCAAAGAAATCATAGTAGTAGCCATGTAGTTCCAAGCTGGCGGGACGAATTGGAAGGCCTAGAGACTTCAATTGATCTGGGCGCATAAGAAGGTCAAAAGTGTTTATGTAACACCAGGTCGAGGGGTGAAGTTGGCCTGGCGGAATCTGGGCGAGCTTGAGAAAGGACGCCTGGAAGTCGCTAAACGGCGCAAGAAGACCAGAACGCACCGTCCGACCAAACAAACTTATTCCCAACCGAGTCGAGGTGGGGTCGTCCTCTTTCCCGGGTTCATAGAATTTTGTGCCCGGGGGCGAGACCATCACGTCTTTGAAATCGCTAGAGGCACACCCATCCCCCCAACCTTTACTCTGCAGTAGTTTGACCTTTTGAAGAGGGGGAGTTGTCACCTTTTTTGGCTTGTTTGCCAACACCTTGCGATAAATCTTCTTAACTGGATCCGCCGATTAGGGTAACTCCGCGCCTCTTGGTGGAGCCGGCGGAGGAGTGGGTGCCTCAGTCACAGTTGGACCAGTGGTTGGCGAGATGAGGTTTTGAATAGGCTAGTCGTCGCCCATATTAGCACGGGTAGAAGAAGACGCCATAACTTCAGAATCCATGAATAAAAGTTAGAGGACAGTTGAAAATAGCTAAATAGAAGAATTGAAGAGGAGAAGAAGGAGAAAGCACTCACCAGAAGATGCGCAGAAGATCGGAGGATGAACGGAGAACACAGAGCTTGCAAGAGAAGATAGAGAAAGCACAACGTTCGTAGAAAGAGAAGTAAGACAAGAAACAGCCTGGAGACACAGAGGAGTAAGAGAGATGCCAACTGACGTGTATATATAGCAATCTGAATTATAAAAGAGGGGAGAATTCGAGGCGACGCCATCATGAGGAGATCTTCAAAAGCGTCCCTTCGGTTTTCCCGCCAAAAAGATAATACCAGATGTCTTTTCAGAGGGGTCGCTTGGTCCCTAGGTCTACAGGACGAAGCCCACGTGTCGTTTACAGCAAAGACACCCGTACGGGAGGGGTCAAACCGCTGGCTCAATTCCCAATGAGCAAAGTACTGTAGAGTCCTTTAACGGGCGAAGTCATCTTAAGCTTTCACCTAGCCTCGCTTGCTAAAAGCTTGGGGGCAGGTGATAAGGCCCCAGACCGCCCATAAGTAAACCTCGACATTACTAAAAGCTTTCACCTCGCCTCGCTTGCTAAAAGCTTGGGGGCAGTTGATAAGGCCCCAGACCGCCCATAAGTAAACCTCGACATTACTAAAAGCTTTCACCTCGCCTCGCTCGCTAAAAGCTTGGGGGCAGGTGATAAGGTCATAAATTACCCTCATGGTAAGCCCAAGTACCAGCCTGCCCCCTCAGGCCCAATAGGCAGAAGTGTACAACAAGGCTCAAGAGCCTAGTACACAGGCCCAACATGCCAGTCCACCTTCAATGGCTCAAAGGGCGACAATGAGGGGTATTATGGTCATTTCACCCCGCTCCTAACAGCCAGGAGAGGCCATTGAGAGGGGACAGCGGTTATCTCCGTACAGACAAGGAGGACACCTCAGCAGACAGTAGTACCGGCTTCTGACAGGGCTGACGTCATTAGAAAGTTCCTACAGATTAGTATAAATAGGCCCTCCGTAGGATAGGAGAGGGTCGGCTCTTAGGTCATTTCTCTAGAGTTATTATGATTTTAGCTTTAGGATTTGATGTAAGACCGAATTTGAATGATGAATAAAGAAATTTAAGCTTTATGTTTTGAGATCTTTGTTGTTACATTTTAACATTAAACTGTTACCAAACTGGTTTTAACATTAAACTGTTACCAAACTGGGTAGTAACAAGTACAAGAGTCGCCCTGTTTTGCAACACAATAAAGCTCAATTGCTGTTGACGTACGGACAAATCAAATATTGAGCACGGCCTACAAAAACATGTAATCTAGTCAGTGATCTTGGTATTTGTCTCAAACAGTATATATCCAAAGGAAATTGCAATATATCAAGAGTCCGGTGCCCATCTGTTTCCTACCGACTAACTGCTCAAGGGGACAAAGAATAACGGATAATGTAGATGTTATATATGAATTTTCAGACAATTATTATAAAAAAAAAATTAATGTACATTATATTTGGATTATGAGATGGATTAGCAAGATTAGCGTGCGAATTAACTTGAGTTTTTGAGATTAATTACTAAGCTAGATTTGGTTGAAATAGTTGAAACAACGGGGTAAGTGATTAATCTGAACAGCTATGTATCCATCCAAACACCGAATAATATTTTGGGATAACATCTGAATCAACAATATTATTCCCTGTCAATCCAAATATTGTTACAAACAAGCCAGAATAATTAGATGTGTGGCATGATAACAATTAATCGCAAAGTTTTATTATATATAGTATAGAAAATTAACGTGACTGTAACGGTTAGTATCTAATTTCGTACAACGATGATCTTATCAACACGTATATACAAGTTATGTAAATATTCTCTACAACAGCCTGCAGGTATTCCCAGCTGGTAACGGTTTCTGAGCCGATCAGCTAAATACTAGCCGGCCTATCACCAAGGTCCAAGGACAGTGCAATTTGATATAGTGAATGCCATGTATGATTGTGACGTGGAACCTATATATGACATGTTGTTTGGAATATTAAATATTTGGTGTGAACAGCATCCACGTCTTTTTGGTAGAATGTTAGGCATTTGAAACCAAGCATGTCAATATCTTTCCTTTCTTGTAAGCAACTCTCCGGTCCAATTAATATCGTCCCCAACAACTAAATTACAAGATCCAAATTGTAGATGGAATCTCGAAGAAAGAAGCCAAATTAATTATAGACTGTCCATGCTATCAATGGCCATGAAATGTCTCCCCATCATGCATGAAATGATGCTTTTGCCTGCATGTGCATGATCGCACCCATGCATGCAGATAGAACTGCAGGCAGATGGACATCTCATCAAATTCAAGTATCATGATCATATTGCTCTCAAGTTCAACACAACAGGACTTTTGATAGTGATGATGTGTTCGTGGACTTATAAAATTTATACTTGGAATAGTTTTATTTTTAATTGAAAGCGTACGTACGTACAATCTACATTCAGTATATTCATGAACAGCGATCCACAAGGATGTGATAAAAATTGATTCTCAATTAATCTAAATATTTTATCAAGACAAATTTTTATATAAGAATTTGTTCTTTGGTTCTAGAATTAATTAATATTTCTGCCTTTATTCGTGTATTTTCTGCTCGTGTTTAACTTGGTAGTTCATAATGCGTGGAATATTGTTTACCCATGCCATGCATTGTTCTCACTTAATTAGCCGAATATTGCTTGTACCACCTCTGTTTACTACTCATTTGATTGGTGAAAAACTGTTCGATCGAACTATTTATCTGTCAAAAGAAAAAAAAATATTTTGTCCACTACAAATTTCCCATTGCTACATGATATGCAATGACTAAACCTTTTTTCATTATTGTCCGAGAGGATAGAGTGTTTTGGTAATTAACGTTGGTTTTGTGACAATGCATGCTTAATGTAGTTAAGAAGTTTTGTGACGATGCATACTTAATGTAATTAAGTATATATGTTCAAATAATTTATGATTTGAATCATTGAATATATATCATATATATGTATGTAAAAAATCCTAAGGTAATTTTATTAATTTCAATTTTTACTATTTTATCAGCTAAAATATGCAATATCAACTATGTAGGTACAATTTATGAATATTCTATGAAAATTTCAGAATCCAATCATAGATATATAATGTAGGTCATGATGATAATGACCATGCATAGCTAATTAGATCGCTCATCCAAGTATTTTATTTTCCAAAATAAAAGAGAAAGATTTTAAAATTTTATTTACTTTGATTCCTTGCAAAAAAGTTTAATAAAGAGATAATTTACTCGCATTATCCAAATTTCACATCATTTATTGTTGTGTACCCACACCCACACGCGTACACATGCATTCAATACACACACATGGAACTCGTAATTGATAAATTAATTGAGTAATGCTAGAATCAAACGTTATTGAAGTCAAACATGATTCTAGACTCAATTATTGAAATTTCAAATGGCTAGTCCGAACCGCTCAATATGATCTTCATATTAAAATATTTTTAAAGACCAAATTTATATTTTTTTTTTTTTTACTATTTTTGCAGATTTTTTTTTTAAATTGGAGGGTCCAAAATTAGTTAGATTGAAATTTTTCTAAAATTCAAAGTAAATAATAAAAAAATTCGAAAAAATATAAAATTCAATCTCCAAGGAGATTTCATTATGGAGAACAAATTGAGCGATTCAGATCATCCGTTGTAAACTCAAGAATTGAGATCCGATCGCGTTTGTCTGGCTAGCTCAAGTGTCAAACGTGTTTGACTCTAACATTACTTAAATTAATTAGTTGTAGGTTCAGTTTCTATTGGATACACATTAATGAAAATTTATAATAAGTCCATTGGAATTTTCTATAATTCAAGATGAATTTTCTATAAAAAAAAAAAATTTGGGGCAACTATTTTATCCTAGCTAGCTAGGAAACTCAACTCCTTTCTCAAATTATTGTTTCTTTTTGTATTCCAGTGTGCTTAGTTAGTTTAAAAGCTGAATCATTCTTTTTGGTTATCTTATTTTCACCAGTAAAACATTTTTTTCAAAATGAAAGAAAATATACATACAGTGCATATGCGCGCATCGAGTAATGTTTTCATCAACCTTAATCCTTTTCTAGTAACAGAAATGCGAAGTTTATCTGATACGGATAAAAAATTTTAAGAAAAATTGTGCGCTTATAAAAAAATAATAAATTTAAGTAATAATATATTGTAACTTTACTCATTAATTCAAAACAATGAAATTTAAATTTTGAGCTATTAGTGATTACTTTTTTTTTTACATTTTTTTTTTGACAAAATTGTCCTTTTCTTACATCCAGTGACATGCATGCGAGCTTGTAGGGATATATGCCTCCAGAAATTTACATGCTCTTGTGATGTATGTTTCCAATAAAGCCCAGTCGTTCTTGTCTCAAAGTTTTGGAAGATCTGTTTCTCTATGATGAACTAATCAGTTTTGCCATCATTTCATAACACTAGCATAAGATGCCCTCATATGTGGGCAAATAAAAAAACAAAATAATATTAGACAATAAAAATATGTTTCTTAATTTACCATCGATACAAATAGATATGTTATTCAATTTGTTTCTATATTAGATGGAAAACCAATCAAATCCAAAAAAATTTTTTTCCTTCTGTGCAGCAATTCAAAACCGAGATAATTCTTTCCTTGTGTGCGCATAGAGATGTGTTGAGACAGATCTAACCACACATTTACAGATCAACGGTATAAAAATTGTTAACAAAAAGTTTCTATCCCTTTTTAGATGCATTTATAAGTAGTAGAGATAGAGACTATATAAAATAATTTCAAGATTCCTGATATGACTATTCTCCTGTTTTCGTGAAACAATCGACTCAAATTATGATTCATCATAAATCACATATGTGTACACCAGTTCCTTACTGATCTAAAAAAATTATGAGTTCACTATATTTAGTTTGCCGTAGAATAATTCCAAATAGGTCAGAAACTCTCTCTATATATATAGATATATAGAATGCATGTTTGTAGAAACGTTTTGTATTTTTTTGTATATAAACCATGTGTCCATGTCCCATGTCTAACATATATATGTATTTTCAGTCTGTGCATATATGTTTGACACAGAATGCACAGACACAACGTTTATGCATTGATCTCAGCTGCAGTTACCTATAAATGCATCATCTTTTACAACAAAGCGAAAAAGAAAAAAAAAAAAAAGACTAGACTTAATCATCCTCCGGACATGACAGGCTAACAAAAAACGTTTATGCAAAGAGCTCACAAAATTTGTGCATTGACAATAAATTAAAATTTAAATTCAAACAGAAAATTCAGCCGTCTATATATCTTTTTATGACATAAATAATACTTGCATAATTGCAAATACAAATATCAAAATTTGAATTTTGTTTTGTATAAAAAGTTAAGTGTTCAAAATTCACAAAAGTTATATAAATCTGGTAGTGATATAGTATTAATAGCTTGAAAAAAGTCCCACATATCAGAATTAATATTATACAAACCTTTGTCATTTCGATACTTGATGTAGCATGAATTCATCATTTTGTCAATAAATTTTAACGCGCGCAGCATCATTGTGATGTTAAATGAAGTACTATGTTTAAGAAATTTAAATTGATAAAACAATTGCACTGATCCGTCAAAATTTTTGGCCTTGGTGTGTCGGTGGCCACAACCTCCAGAGAAAGCACATAAAAACCGATCAATTTGATCAAACGTCCTCATGACTGATTTGTCAGGGAAATTACACCTTAATTTCAAGGAATTTGAAACATAACCAGCTGGCAAAACATAAGTTTGTTCTGCTCATCAGCTGCTTTGAATCTCGCCATCTTGAAATTTAAACTCGTGATTAAAAATTCTACAAAAAAATAGATATTTTTGGTTGATCCAAAAATGAAATTGGCAACGCATCAAAAAGGGATGGTGCAAAACTTCGTGTCCCTACTCCTAACACTTGTTGTCAGAGTCCACATAGTGTGTCTAAGTGTCTATGCCAGCCTACAGGGCCTCTGCTTCTGTTTACACTTAGTGAGCACGTCACACCTTTTCGTTGCACAGTTATACTATCTCTCTCGCTCTTATCTCATCATGCAGTGTTAATGACAGTTGATCTAGGTCTAGCCATCTTTTACTCCTCCATTTTCACATCTCTCCCGTCTTTCTCTCTCTCTCTTTATAATAGAACCTAACATGCACTGCTCCTCCACATTCGCAATCAACACCTAACCCTAATCACACTATGGGCGATCAGGGGCGGATCCAGCACCGGGGCGGCCGGGGCTAGAGCCCCAGCTACCGCCGTCGAACCCTTGGAGCCCCTCCTTAGCCCCTGCTAATTTCTTTCTGCCATTAGAGCACAGAAGGTGGGGCTGAAGAATGAAGATGTTGAAGTGATGAACGGAGGAGACAGGAGTCTGGAGAGGACGGAAGTTGAACTGGGCCAGCGCACAGCAATCTGCCCATGAGCCCATCTCTTTGAATTCTTCAGTTGCCAGCCCACTCAAGTAGCCCACAGGCCACAGCCCACAGCTGTTGTTTGTACTCCTACAAAGTAGAATTCTTCAAGTACTGAAGCCAATCGCGAGTAGAATTCTTCAAGTACTGAAGCCCACATCTCCCTCCGGAGTCCGGACCCTCCCGTAGTCTCGTTCAGCAGAACGCCTGAAGCCAATCGCGAGTTCCCCTTTCGCGAGTTCGCCTGAGTAGCCTTCGTTCTTCTCCCGTTCAGCCGGTCGCCGCTGCCCACTGAGTCGCCCAGGCCAGACGCACACGGCGCCGCTGCCCACTGAGTCGCCCAGGCCAGACGCCCAGGCCAGCCGGTCGCGAGTTCGCCTGAGTCGCCGTCGCCCAGGTCGCCGCTGCCCCTTTTTCCCAAGTAATTTCTGTCTGCAAGTCCAAGATGTTGTGGATATTTTCAGATTTTATTGTTTGAATGTCAAATTGTCAATTATTATAGAAATTAATGTATTATTTGTAAATTAGAGTGAAACTATGAAAGGGTGAATTTGTATAATTGTTACCCTTGCAATCTTTTGGGGATACAAATGCTATTGTTAATTGTTATAAGGGAATTAAGGAGAGAAAAAAAAATCGAATAATATGTTGACATGTTGTTATTTCTGTTGACTTTTGTTTACTTGTTTAATCCACTTGGTTTGAACTTTGAACAATATATTTGTTTGCTGACAGTAGTAATGGGCTAGTGGCGCCTCCAAATCCAATAAATGAAAAATTTAGGATATACCGATATACTGATATACAATGAAAAATCAATGTGCTCATTACTTATTAGTTTTTGATATCTAATTGTATATTGACATATTGTTATTATTTATTAATCAGAAAATTAAAATGTCAAAAAGAACATTGCTCACATATTTTTCAAGTTCAAGCAATACTAGTGGAACTCCAACACCAGGGACGGATGGGGGCATAAATCAACCAAAGAGACCTAGGTTAGAGTTTCGGCAATCAGATATCATTGGTGATCCAGGAAACCGTAAACCAATTGAAGATTATCCATATGAAATTAGAGATGAAGTGAAGAGGGCATATGCTTTGAGTGGTCCAACTCAACCTGTTAATCATACATTTCCACGTAAATGGCAAAGTGGTGAATGGAGATCATTTCAGCAAACTTGGTTTCAAGAATTTGATTGGCTAGAGTATAGTGTTTCAAAGGACGCAGCCTATTGCTTATATTGCTTCCTTTTCTTTGAACCGGGAAAGAGTGAAAAGTTTGGCAGTTCTGTCTTTGCAAAACAAGGTTATGTTAATTGGAAAAAAGCTAAGGAATCTTTTGCTCGTCATAGTAGTTGCAAGACTCATGCAAATGCTAGGCTAAGTTGTGATGACTTTATGAACCAAAGAACAAGTGTGGCTACAAAGGTTAATAAATATAGCAAAGAGGAAGAGAAAAGATATGAGATTCGCTTGACATCTTCTTTGGATGTTGCAAGATTTTTGATAATGCAAGGTGATGCTTTCCGTGGACATGACGAGTCTTCTACTTCTCTCAACAAGGGCACTTTTAGAGAGTTTGTTGACTGGTACAAGGACAAGGTTGAGGTAGTGAAAGATGCATATGATAACGGTTCTAAAAATTGTCAGATGTTGTCTCATCATATACAGAAGGACCTTACAAAAGCATGTGCAGAGGAAGTGATGGCAGTTGTTATGGATGAGATTCATGATAGGAAATTCTCTGTGCTTATTGATGAATCTCGAGATGTATCTATAAAAGAGCAAATGGCAATGATTTTGAGGTAGTAGTTCATACTTTGCACTTTCTACTTTTTATTTGTATAATTTTTTATTATTTAGTAACATAATGTGGACTTTGTTTTGTAGGTTTGTGAATGATGAAGGAAAGGTGTTAGAGAGGTTTGTTGGAATTCAACATATTGAGAGATGTACAGCCGTTGCTTTGAAAGAAGCTTTGGTCGGAATGCTTTGTAGCCACAAGTTAAGCATCTCTATACTTCGTGGGCAAGGTTATGATGGAGCTTCCAACATGAGAGGTGAATTTAATGGCGTGCAGAAATTGATTCGTGATGAAAACCCCTATGCTTTCTATGTTCATTGTTTTGCCCATCAATTGCAACTAGTGGTCGTCACTGTTTCAACTTCTACTCCAGCCATTGCAGATTTCTTTAACTATGTTCCTCTAATAATCAACACTGTGGGTGCATCTTGTATGAGAAAGGATGCCTTACTTGCAAGGCAACATGATCTGTTGTTAGAAAAGGTTGAGAATGGAGAGATTCTTACTGGAAGAGGTTTAAATCAGGAAAGTAGCCTAGCAAGGCCTGGAGACACTAGATGGGGTTCACATCTTAAAACTTTGCTTCGGATTCTAGTTATGTGGGAGGCTATCATAGATGTTCTTGAGATAGTAAAGAAAGATTCTATCAAACCAACATGTAATGGTGGAGCTTTTGGTCTAATTGGCAAAATGGAGAGCTTTGATTTTGTGTTCATCATGCATTTAATGATAGAGCTATTGAGCATCACAGATATTTTGTCACGTGCTTTGCAAAGGAAGGATCAAGACATTGTTGAAGCAATGCATTTGATCATAGGTGTTAAAGAAAGCTTGCAAGATATGAGAGACAATGGATGGGAGTCATTATTCAAGAGAGTAAAAATATTCTGTGATAAAAATGAGATTGAAGTGCCAGATATGGAGAAAGAAGTAAATGCTAGAGGGACATCTGCACGTAGAAGGCAAAAGGTAACAAACATGCATTTCTACCAAGTTGAGATTTTTCTTGCTGCTATTGATTCCATTATGTCAGAGATGAACCATCGGTTTGGTGAAGTTAGTTCGGAGTTATTAGTATGCATGGCTTCTCTTAACCCAAGGAACTCCTTCTCTAATTTTGATGTGGATAAGTTAGTAAGACTTGCTGAAATTTATGCTGAAGATTTCGATATTGGTGAAATTGCTTTGTTGCCAAGTCAACTTAGAAGCTTTGTTGGACGTGTTAGAAGAAGTCAAGAATTTTTTGGATGCACAGAGCTTCCACAAGTTGCTGAAATTATGGTCAAGGTTGGAATGGATAAATCTTATCCATTGGTTTATCGACTTATTGAGATGACATTGATACTTCCAGTGGCAACAGCTTCAGTTGAGAGGGTCTTTTCAGCTATGTCTATTATAAAGACAGATTTGCGTAACAAAATGGGTGATGAATGGTTAAATGACTTGATGATTTGCTATGTCGAGAAGGAGATATTTAGGAGCATTAGTAATGAGAAAATCATAAAACGGTTTGAAGAGATGGGAAAACGTCGTATGTTAGTGCCTAAAAAGAATATAGTGGTATGCTTCATTCTCTTTTACTTTTAAGTTTTTTTAAGTTAATATTTATGTTGACAACTAATTTATTGTGTGCAGATTTCTCATAATGAAGGGTAATTGTATGGCATATACTCATAAGAAGGTAATATTTCATTGTCATCTACTTCATTTGGTATGAACAAATTCAAATTGCAATTTTTCTTTTGATGTATTTTGAGTGGTTCATCTATTTTTCTTTTTTTTATAACATGACTTATAAACTCAGCCCCACCTACAAAAATTTCCTAGATCCGCCACTGTGGGCGATCTAACCCACACTTCCTCTGACTCATCTTCTTCCCATCTCAAAGAAACTCTCCCACTGTTAGCACTATTTTCCCAAAAACACAACACTTCCAGCTATGAAAAGAATAAAGATTATATAAATGAACATCCAAAAGTACTGAATATGAACTCTGGTGTTACTATTGCACTGGAGTTAGGTCTACCATGTGATAATAGTGAAAGCAAATTTTCCAGTGGAAGTGAAACAATAGAGATAGAACGAGATCATGGAAATGAAACAATAGGCAATGGAGATGCTATTGGGAGGTTGACTAAGGGAAACACGTACTGGATTCCGACTCCTACGCAGATATTGCTTGGCCCGACACAATTTTCCTGCCCAGTATGTCAGAGGACTTTCCATAGATACAACAACTTACAGGTACTTTCCATAGATTTATGTTTTCCCTTCCCCCCTTCTCTTTAAATATGTAAACATTTACTTAATTTCCAGGTATTATATATATATATTTCGTATAAATATAGAATAAATTATTTCACAAAATAGGGCCATTCTCCATTAATAAAAATAATGGACTGCGAACTCGAGCATTTACTATCATCTTGAATCAAAACCGGTCCCATAAAATTTTAAATTTTAATTCATGATCCTTCTCTGATCTTGTGACACTTAAATGATCATTTGTCCAAATTAAGCAATGTTCTCTAGCCTAGCTAGGTAATGTCATGTCGGAATTAATTTGAATGTCGTAGATCCATGTCCACATACTGAAAAAATATGTGCAACCAGTGGCGGATCCACCACTGGGTCGGGTGGGGCTAGAGTCCCACCTAGCGCCGTCGAGCCCATGGAGCCCCACCTTAGCCCCAACTAATTTTTTCTGCCATTGGAGTACTCGAAGGTCCATTGTATGAGATGGATATATGATTAACTTATATATATTGGTCCAATATTTTTATAAACTCAGCTCCACCTAAATATTTTTCCTAGATCCGCCACTGTGTGCAACAACATTACATCCTTCTCAAATCTCAAACTATACTTCTATTTAACTATCTTTCTGTAGCAAAGAGCTTTACTATAAGCTACGTACTATATATCATCAGCATTTCTGACTTTCTGTTGATTAGTATTAAAACTTAAAAAGTGTATCCTAGCAATGCTAATTACTCAGTACTCACACAAGCGCACTAGCGATTCTAAATTTTTCAAACTTGAAGCTGCAGACATTAAGATCAAATATTTTTTCATTGTTCTATATACAATCTCCATATTATTGTATGTAATATACACATATGAATTGAGTCAAGCCCTGTGTGAACACGTCAATTCATGGCAATGTGGCAAACTATATATGTAATTATATATGGATACTTTTTCTTTAAGAGGACTGTATATGTGATAATTATATATCATCTTATGATCTTGTTTAAGACCATGTCTTCCAATTTAGTGACCTAACTAGGGAAAACAATGGCGAGTCAGATCGATCAAGCATTCTACTTTTATGTAATATACTATCAAGCATACAAAAAAGTAAAAAACAATAACAAAAGAAGAAAAAAAATGGCAGCAAATTAAGTAAAAATTTCAGAGAGAATTAACTATGACTGCGCATTTGGAACAGAGAGGATATAGAAGACTGTCTCAAAACTATGAGGACATCGTACGTCAACAATTGAACAGTTTTATTGGGGTCATGATTCACAGTTTCTGTTAAATTGAAAAAGAATGTAACATCCACTGAAACTCTTAATTTACTATACAGCATTCAAATCATAAATAACTTGAAAGCTTGATCTTAAAAAAGAAAATAAATAAATAAAAGTTCAGGTACCATAAACATTTGATCCATTTAAATTATCTGCCTTTATGTCTTTAGGTACGCAATTAACTTGAAGTTAATACGATGAAAAACTAATTAATACTCATCTAGAATAGACAAAATGTATACTAGGAGGAATGTGATATTTTGCGGAACACATCACGCCTTCATAAGACCCAGTAAAATTAAGTACTTTTGTAAAAGTGAAAAAACTGATCGCCATAATAGAATACTGCATGCAGTTTGGGTGTGAGTTGAATAACATCTGCATTTTTGGAAATATTGGAGAATGGAATGATCACCATGCGCCAGTGTTCTCATCTCTGTACATGTATACTTGGTGCATGCTTTGAGAGTTAAATTTTGTTCTCATTCGTGCACCTGATCATGATCAGTGAAATACTGAACAGATAGAGTATCTTTCTGAACACTATTCTCTCTCTCTCTGAAGGTACAAATATTCCTACACACTGCCTAGAGCATGTGATCGGTTCACTTGCATCCAAAACATTTTAACTTATAGATTTTAGGAATTCTGAATATTATAAGAATTAAGAAATAATATTTTCTTTTAGTAATAATTTTATAGAAAGTTGTCTTTTTTTTTATTCAAAAATCAAAACAATTGTCCTATGCTCATTTATAATTTATTCAAAACTTAAATTTTTGTAATAAAAGTTTGGCCTAAAACATTTTCCACGATAGAAATTGGAAATTTTTATAAATCAGAAATTACACAATGAAGATTCAAACACTGAAAATTCATGCAAAATATTCAGTTCCCAAATATAGCCGCTTAATAATGATGGCGAATATATATAAGAGTATGCATGATTGATATCATCTTCCGAAATAGTACTCAGTTCTTGGGAATTGCTTTTGGCAACATTTACTTCTGCAACATATATATTTTTGACAAAATTATCCTTCACATCAATTAAGAAAATCTACTGTTTAATCCAGCATACATACAAGGATAATTTAGTCATTTGGACATAAAATATGTTGCAGTAAGTAAAATTGCTTTGTCAATAGCAATTTCCCAGTTTTTGCTGTGTTAAGCCTTCTAATTTGCAAATCTCTTTGAAGATTAATAAAGCATATATCTAGACGCGCGAACACACAACTTCTACTGATTAAAAAACTGTCAAGAATTGCCTACGGGTTTCTCTCAAAAAAAAAAAAAAAAAAAAAACTGTCAAGAATGAAAATTTAGTATTAACTACAACGAATAACAATCCGACAATGCATTAACTGCCGGTCTTTACTAATTGTTACATACATATTATTTGCTACATTAATTGGCCCTCTTAGTTAACAAATTAATGAATGGCATCAGCATATTGCATGCACTTCCGAGTGTTTAATCTCAATTTATGTATCATATATAGATGCACATGTGGGGTCATGGGTCACAATACCGTAGGGGACTGGAATCATTGAGAGGTATCCAGCCAAGCGCCATGCTACGTCTCCAATGCTATTGTTGTGCCCCGGGATGCCGTAACAACATAGACCATCCTAGATCAAGGCCTCTCAAGGACTTTAGAACACTTCAAACCCACTACAAACGGCGACATGGTTCTCGCCCCTTCTCCTGCCGAAAGTGTGGCAAAAACTTAGCTGTCAGAGGTGACTGGCGGACCCATGAAAAGAATTGCGGTAGATTGTGGTTCTGCGTGTGTGGTACCGACTTTAAGCACAAGAGGTCTTTGAAGGACCATGTTAAGGCATTTGGGCATGGTCATGGAGCCTATGGACAGAGTAATAATACCATGCCATTTCCGTTTTCAAAGGAGGAAGAAGCGCCTTCTTCCGAGATCATTTGAAGAAGGTTCTTGAATTGCAATTTAATGCATTTTGTTGAATTCGGTAATGAAACCTTGTTTAAGAAAAAAAATTATTAAATTTCATGGAAGGCATGTTTATTAGCTAGGTTCAATTGTTTCAAGACTTAATTAATAAACTTTGTATGGTTCTAATCAAGATTAATTTAATGCGTGCGTGCATGCGCGCGCGCGCGCGCGCGTGTATGCCTTCTCTGATGATTCTATCAAATAGTTGACATTCAGTACTTACAATGTGAAGAGAACTCTTTTTAAGAAGGGAATTTAAGACGATTTAATTGATAAATATTAAAATATGCATTGCAGGCGCACAAGTGTACAATATTATTCCGTAATTAATAAGTGTTCATTATGTACACATTAACTAATTAAGTCTACTATATTTTAGAAGTGGTTAGAACATTGAGTGCGAAAATTCAAGACGGTAAATATATTTCTCTGTTGATACTAGCTAGTTATGTTTTAGTTCGTAGCCATAAAATTATTAATAAGAATAACCAACCCTAATACCCAATAAACCTTACCTTTCTTGCAAAAATTTATCAATTTATAAAATTTAAAAGTGTAGAAAATTTATTAAATTAACCGCATACAGTAGTTAATGAGACAGATTGACTTCTATCTCGAATTAATTACTCTATACACTTTTTTATTTGAACTAAATATAAGTACTAACAGAAGGTCTCTGTATTTGCTGAACTTTGTTATATAGTTTTTCGAGAGACCATATTTAATCAAATTATCAACATTTTATATTTTATGAGTTGTTGCTAGGGACAATTGTTATGACTTTTCTATTAATAATTTTGTTATATATTTAAGTTCCCACCTTCTTATTGTTGGGAAAGATTATATATAGTGACAATAATCTTACATTCTACTGTGACAACCGATTAAAACGATTATTTGAATTTTAAAAAGTTAATTAATGGCCACTTTTTTATAGTTTAAAAATTTAAATGGATTATTTTTTGAATTTCGTGTAATTTAAAATTAATTGGTCATTCATCAATTTAACTGTTCAGCTTTTGCATGCAGAACTCATTCAATATTGGGTAAAAGAAAATCCAAAATATTGTATCAAAGTTTATACACAACATATCGAGCTAATTAATTATAAATAATATATCAACAGTATTTTTTTTCATTAATTTTGATAATCATTTTATTTTATTAATTACGGCAGTTGTCAAATAAAAATGATTTTCCATATTCTTGTTTCTTTATTGTTGCACTAAAAAAAAAATAGATACGATAGAGTGCGCATAAGCATTTGAATTTACAGGATGATGATGTTGCTGGTCCGGTTGCATCCACTTAATTCTTCTGCTGAAGAAAGATGTGACTTGTCCTTTATATTTACTGACAACTATCTCTGGTCATTTCTGGGCGGAGAAGAGAATAACATATCGAAAAACTTCACTACACTTTATGTTTAGTCTCTAATAAGCACAACACTTATCGTTTAAGAATGAATTCTAACGAATTGCGAGAATTCGATTCAAGTGCAGTTAATCGGGCATTTGGAATGTGCTATGGTGAATAAAGAGAACACGAGCAAAGGTCGGGCAATTAATCTGCTATGGTGCGATATCTATGTGAAAGAAGGTCAAACTAAGAACTTTTCGTTGTTGTACGAACTCTCATTCTTTTCTATTAAATTTCTGAACTCAATAAATTTCTTATATAATAATTCTCATATATCATATTACTTATACAAGTACGTATCCAAGAGCCAAAATAATTACGCGAAGGATATAAATAATTATTTATTCTATACAACCTTAGCCATTGATCATTTTAAATTTTAAACCAATAGTTGGATGTTAGCGATGGATATAAAGTTTATAAGATCTTCACTTTTAATAGCTAGTAAAATTTTTTTTCGTTGGATTAGTTGTGCACTCAATAAAATAGAAACAAATTTATTACTGGATTGCTTGCGCATTGTGTTTGGAAAGAAAGCACGATATATATATATGAAAAATTCATTAAGATAATAATTTTTATTTTGGAAATAGAACGCACGTAAAAATTTCTCATTAATTTACCTACCTATTTGGGTGATTCATATGCTAGTATATAAATAAAGTATCATATTCATATCGCTCTTGCAAGGCAATGGAACAAAATAGGAAGTACCGCCTTTCTTCCTTCGGAATCCTGTGCCGTGCGGGAGAGGGTAGCTCAGGTCTCCCGACCGTCCGATCTATGATGGGTGCCTCGTGAATAATACCAGATTAATAGACCTGAAAAAATTAAACCATCGAGATCAGATCAAACGGTTTGAATGGGTGCGCTACATGACCCCGCACGACACGGGATCCGGGTCCCCTTCCCTCGTGCATAAATATCCTATACAAAATTACCCAATTATTTTCTTCAAAAAAAATTACCCAATTATCATTCGTACGTGCTGCTTGTCAGTGAAACGACACACCCGTGACGTGATGCAAAACACATTGGACTCTTTGACGGCTGAGTTTGAGACGTACGTGTTAATTAACTGGGAGTTTAAAATCATGAAAATATCTGTAAAGGAACGTCTCGCTTAAAATCAGAAATGGACAAATTTTTGCGAATCATTTATTCTTCATTTTGTTGAGAGAAGCCCGTATGACTTTTTGCGAACCATTTTATTTATTTCTTCATTTTGTTGAGAGAAATTCGTACGGCTTTTTGCAAATCATCATAAAACTATACACGTTGCTATACGCTGAAGCATAAAAACAAAGTCATATGAATACATGTCTGTTTAGTCCTTGGCATTCATCTCCGTTGCGGGCCCCATACTAGACTTTTTTTTTTCGATAAAATTAAAAAGTCAGTACAGAGCATTAATTAATACAGGCCACCTACCCCTACGCCTCCTACCCAAAATTAAAAAGTCAAACCATAAAATTAAAAAGTCAGTACAGAGCATTAATTAATACAGGCCGATAAATCTTTCCACCTTGCACTAACCTCATCTCCCCCTTTCATACTTTCTAGGAACAAAAAGAAAAAAGCAGGGAGCACCTAAAAGCAAAGTAAAATAAAACAAAAAACACTAAAAAAGAAAAGAAAAAAAACCACAAGTGAAAGCATAACCATCCCATTGGCATCTAATGTTGTGCACCATTATCTCTGACATATGGCGGCCTGAAATTCAATAGCTTCATCTTGGCCAAATCTTGGGCGGAAGGAAAGCCATGAAATAGAAGTTCCCCTTTTCGCGCAGCAACAGCTAACTGATTGACCTCCTGTAAATTCTCTCTCTGCATATAATCAATTTGTATTTTCCTTTTATTTTGATCCATCCAATTTCTGAAATTTTCCATATCTGTTGACAATTGCATGCCATCTGGAGGGGAACAATCAACCGAGTAAACAAAATTTACCAAATTATTGCAATCCGTGAGAATCAACCACTTCGTACGTGAACTCTGGGGAATATTTTCCATACGAGACTTTTGCTCCATTACATGTACTAACCTTCTGAGACATTAATTCCAGCCAATATTGTCTCAGAGATCTACATAAACGTAGATGGATGCGTGACAATATCAATTAATTTTATTTTGCAACTGATCATGCAGAGGATCGTGAACAAATTATTTAATTATGATTGTGATACATGGTATAAGTTTTTCTCGGGATGGGTTTCAATGCTATAATTTTTTTTTTTTTTTGTGTCATCAAATACCATAATCTCATCTTTTTATCCATATTTCAAAATTCAATATTTAAATATTAAATCTAAACCTACTGATTTTGTTCAATCTCAAGAGAAGTGCGTCACCATTAAAATTTGTAGTTCTTTTATTTCATTTGATATACTCGATTAAAAGAACTAAAAACGAACAAATTTTGTTAACTACGATAGATTAATTGCGCGTATGGATCAAGCAAGCACGCAAAAGATAAAATTAGCATGAAGGGTTTATTACAGGTGTCATTAGGCAGACGTAATATAATTAGCACACAGAGAAGTCTCGGACAATAAGATGCTAAATTTTTTTGCAAACCCACACAGAATAATCAAACATATGAAGGATTTGTTATTTTATTAGCCCACACAGAAACCTAATTAAACACACGCTTATCTCTATTACTTATAAATGTACATAGAGACGGGCTAAAAAGATGAAATCCAGTTCTTTTTTTTAAAGAAATAGTGATGATATATGTCCATTATATTAAAACCCGGTTCTTTTTTGTGTTTACCTTATCTGTTTCCTTTTATCAGTTCTGCTACCTTTCCATGACTATTAAGTTTCCTAATCCTAGTATAAGATTCTTCTGTTTTTTCTTTTTTCCTCGGGTAGTCATGCATTAAACATATAATAATTCTTTATATGAATTGGAGACAACATATTCATTGTTTAAAAAGAAAACCCATTAATCACCCTTATATCAGTGAGCATTCGGAGTTATGAGTCAGCTAGCATTTTTTTTTTTTAAAGCAAAGTCAGCTAGCATTTGTATAGGAGTTTTGGAGTACAGATGAAAATGTGACAATTATTTCTAAAATAAATGGAAAAACAAATAATGATGATGATAATTATGCAAACTAATAATTTTGATAAATCAACAAGTAAACCTATTTATTCTCTCTCTCTCTTTTTTTTTTTTTTTTCCTTTTCTCGAACACATGCATGATATAAGAAATAAGATTCCCCCCCTCCCCCCTTTTTTTTCCTTCATCTTCTTTCTTATTCTAATGCAACCAAATATACTCCATTGTATTAACACAATATTGTTTCATATATATATAAAAATAATATGGACATGCTAAAGAAAAAAAACAGAATCTAGCTACATTGGAAATGTGTCATCCTCGAAAGATGGTATGGGTGCAGAAGAAAGGACTTTCAACTTCATGTAATAACTAGTTTCAACTGCATATATATATATATATATCTAGTTATTACATGAAGTTTTTCTTTGTCTAGTTTATCCAAAAAAAACTTCATGTAATAACTAGAGATATATATATATATATATAGAGATTGGCTAAAATGCTTTTTAAAGCATTGAGCCCTTGTGCTTTAGTATTTTAAACCGTCGGATCGGCGAATTGGATGGCTGAGATGAAGATCGCTGATGTGCTAACAGGCTCCGTTTCTCCGTTAGTTTTTAAAATTTCCGACTGTTTCCTTCTGTTAATTCGTGCGCGGAGCATCGATCCCTCACAAAACCCTCGTGCGCTGAGCACTCGATCACTCGAGTCCTGATCCGCATCATGTTCTCCATCTAAAACTTCTCTGTTAAGCTTCCTCTCGTCTCGGCAGCAAGATAAACCCTAGTCGCACGATCTCCTCTCTTCTCGGCTGTCTCCTTTTCTCGCACCAAAAAACAATAGTCGCACTTTCATTCGTTAAGCTTCCTCTCATCTCGGTGAGTATCGTTTTTTCTTTGTGAGTCAGTCGCTTAAATTTTTGAGTCAATCGCTTTTCAACGTGAGTGTGGTCAGTCAATTTTTGAGTGAATTTTCCGTGAATTTATGAGTCAAGTTGAAGTGATTTTTGAACCTAGTAACTTCATGTTTGAACCAGCAGTGATTTTCTCGCACCAACAAACAATAAAGTGATTTCCTCAACCATACTTCATGGTTGAACCTAGTAACCTCTTTCTCGCACCAACAAACAATAAAGTGATTTTCTTTTGGCTAGTAACTTCATGTTTGAACTTATCTTAAATTTGTGTGATTTTTGACTTTGCAATGTCAAAATTAGGTGGAAATTATGGTAATTGAAGATCTCGACCCACATGAAACTCAGACCAGTAGTGAACAAGAGGATGATTTTGAAGATTTGGCACTGTGTCCTTTTGTGGGGAAAGAGTTCATGACAAAGGAAGATGCAAAACACTTCTACAATGATTATGCATACAGAATGGGGTTCAGTATTCGTAGAGCAACTTTTTACAAATCTGTCAAGTCGGAAGAAGTGACATCGCTAAGGTTTGTATGTTCAATGGCTGGTCTATCGAAGAAGTATAAAGAAGCACAAAAAGAGAATACACCCACTAAGTCACCCACTAAGTCACCTCAGAAGGATAGACCAGCTAATCGGACTAATTGTAAGGCTAGCCTTAGAATTCGATTTGTAGGTGGAATTTGGAAAGTAACTGTTTTCAATGATGTGCATAACCATCCTTTGGTCACTTCTCCTGCTAAAAAGCGAAGTCTACGATCCCATAAGTCCTTGGATTTTGATGATAAAGAGCTTATAAAAGACTTGACTGCCCAAAATATAGAAGCTGCAAAAATACATGAGTGCTTGGCGGTTAAGCACGGGGGTAAGAAATTCCTCAGGTTCAAGAGGAAGGACATCAGTAATGAAATAGCATACCAAAAACAGAAAATTCATGGTGTGGATGTGGATTCAACCTTGGTGTATTTTCAAAAGAAACAAGAAGATGATCCTGAATTTTTTTATGCAGTAGATGTGGATGAGAGTGGTCGGTTGAAAAATTTATTTTGGGTTGATGGTAGAGCAAGAAGAGCCTTTCAAGAATTTGGAGATGTTGTGACCTTCGACACGACCTACCAAACTAATAGGTATATCAACAGATTTTTCTTGCAAGTATATAGTTTTTCGTTTAACTAATCCAAGCATCTGATATTCTTATATATTGTTCATAATTTCAATAATTTGATTTATTTTATTTATTACTATCCAGAAAATGTATGCATGGCCAACAGGTTTTAGTTTTATTTAACTAACCTAAAAGGTTTTGTCTCGTAGCCTATCCAGAGATACGGGATTTTTTTAATAAGAAAAAAAAAAGCCTAGAAATTTTAATAGAAACAAAGCTAATATGAAAATTTTAATACAAGCACAGCTATTGCGCCCTTCTGAATGGCGTAATTAGGAAATACCAATTGCGCCTTTCAAATGGGCGCTAAAGCCCTTATTGCGCCGTTCTAAAGGGCAGCTGTCTTTTTCTGCCTTTTTCTGTTTTTTCTGCGCTGCCTGAGAGAGAGAGAGAGAGAGAGAGAGAGAGAGGGGATAGAGGGTTGCTTTGGGCACGGAAATTAACGCTGGATGGGTTTATTAAAATGCTTCCCTATCTCTGCTACTATCTACCTAGTCTCTCACCCTCAATTTAGACCCTGCTCCTAGCGGAACAGAGTGAGTGATAGAAAGACAATATTGAATGTGACTTGGAATTGCTATGGCTCTCCAGCTTGTCCCTAATTCTTTCAATAAAATTTAGAAGAATTTGCAGTAAATGTATTTACTTATGAGTTATGAGTAAAACCAAAGTCCAATGTGCTAGATAATAAAAGTATTAATTATCTGATTTATAACTCTAAATTGAATGTATGGATGTTAAAAATATCACGCAAGATCAAATTACCAGTGAGGTAGAACTTGAATAATAAGTGATAACAAGCATTGGGTGACGTATAATTAATAATTAAGCACCATAATTTTGTTGACTATGGGCATTTCTGTAAAGAATTAAAAAGCTTCACATTTTGTACTTTTTTTTCGTTTTCGAAGGCTGTTGACAATTAGCCAACGGCAGAAAAAATAACAAATAAAAAGATTAAAATTACAATTTACAATTTTACCACTGATTTCGAGGCCACCACAACATATTGAGTCGAAATTATTTCTTCAATTACAACGCAAATGCATAAGTTTCAAGTATTTTTCATTCGCAATACAACTTACATTAAGTTCCATCATTTTATTTGTACGATTTATATAGTATAAATCAATTTTCAAATGCCTAATTTTTAAGCTTGAATTTTAGATGGTAAAATTATCAAACAATTTCCACCTTAATTTTAATAATTTCTGACTTTAAAATACACCATCAGTTTTAAGAAAAAAGGAAAAGTAATCCAATATTGAATGCTAATATACCATGGAAGTATTATATGTCATTGTGCTTGATATGACTGATTTATTGTTTAAAATAAAAAAAATTCGGCTGATTTCAAACTTAAATGATCAGGTTTTGTAGATATGCAAGGTTAGAATTTTTTTTTTTACATATATATCAATTATAACCCATCAAATATATTAATAATCAAATGAACAAATTAAAATAGAATTTATCCAAATTATACTAAAACTTGCCACAGAGAATCAAATATCTTGGTAAAAGAAGCCTAGACTCCTAGGTAGGACATGTAGCTAATAACTATCTCCTTGGTTTTCACCCGGCCAAAAACGAAAAGAAATGAGAAAATTATAAAATAGATGCAAAAGCCCATCATAAATGCCTTTAATGCCTTTAGAACGGCGCAATAAGGGCTTTAGCGCCCATTTGAAAGGCGCAATTGGTATTTTCGAATTACGCCATTCAGAAGGACGCAATAGCTGTGCTTGTATTAAAATTTTCGTATTAGCTTTGTTTCTATTAAAATTTTTAGGCTTTTTTTTTCTTATTAAAAAAAACCCAGAGATACTTGCAGCCCAAAAATTTTAAATGCGGCCCAGAAACAAGTTTTTTATTTTATTTAACCTAACCCATCTGTTGATAGACTTGCAAGTATATAGTTATCAATTAAATTTTAAATGTTGGTCTCAATAAAAATTATGAACCTACTCATATAAATGTTTCATTTTAATAGGTATAAGATGCCTCTTGCACCATTCGTTGGTGTAAATCATCATCGAATGAATATTTATTTTGGTTTTGCAATGCTAAGATCAGAGGACACATCTGGTTTTGTATGGTTGTTCCAAAATTGGGTAAAAGCAATGTATGGTAAAACTCCAAAAGCCATTATAACGGATCAAGATCCAGCCATGAGAATTGCTATCAAGGAGGTCTTTCCTAATGCTGTTCATCGATGTTGTCAATGGCATGTTATGAGAAAGGCAAGAGAGCATTTGGGGGCTCTTTATAGCACAAAGGATGGTTTTGAACAAGAGTTGAAGAGGGTTATAAATCGCAGCATGACAATATCTGAATTTGAAGAGGGTTGGGCAGCCATGCTTCGGAAGCACGGTTTGAGGAAGAATCGACACCTGAAGTACATGTATTCACAGCGGTCCGAGTGGGTTCCGACATATTTTAGAGATTTCTTTTTTGCAAATATGTCATCATCCCAAAGAAGTGAAAGTGCCAACAATACCATTAAATCATGGACCAGACATCATAATTCCATGTACCAACTTGTCTTACACATGGAGAAAATTGTGGATGGTAGATGGCAGATGGAGAGTGACTTGGATATTGCGAGCATGAATGCAGTGCCAAGGTTGTCAACCCTCTTTCGAATTGAGAGTGATGCATCTGGATATTACACATGTAGGGTCATGTCAGCATTCAAAGAAATCTTGAAAAAGACGCAACTTGGCTTTGTTAAAGAGATTGAGAAGGATTCCTCATATGAAGTAACCATCAAGTACAATCCAATGGTTAAGAATATGGTTCCAGAAACCTATATGGTCAGTATCAATATATTGGAGGAAGTAGTTTCTTGTAGTTGTAGAGGATACGAGTTTGAGGGTTTACTATGTTCACATGCCATCAAGGTTATGCACCATGTGGGTATTGATCATCTCCCTGATCGATATATCATGAAACGGTGGTGTAAAGACGCTAATGCAAGTGTAAAGAGGTCAACACTTGAAAGGAGCATGGAGGTTGGAGCTACTCAAGAACAAGAGGCACTTAGGTTTGCTACACTGAAGCCGCGAATGGTAAAAATCCTGAAGATGGCATCAAAGTCTTGTGATGCTTTTATGCATCTCAAAGGATTGCTGGATATAGCAGAGACACAATTGGGAGCAATGGTTGGTGAAGACAATAACCTCTCATCTGATATTGGCACAACAAGGATTGACTCTCATGTGATAGATCCTCCAGTATCACAATGCAAGGGGAAGAGAAAGCAACCAAAGAGATTTAAACCGCCATCAGAGCCAAAGAGATTTAAACCACGAAAATGTTCTATTTGTGGCAATACTAAAGGAGGCCATAATAGTAGAACTTGTCCGGTACTATTTAAATTACAAGTTTAGTAATTTAACATTGTAGTTTGATTATAGTTGCTATTGACAATTATTTTTATTTGTTCCAGTTGAAGAAAGATTCAGGCAAGAAGAAAAACAAAAGGAAAAATGATGATGTAGACAGTTCACATGAAGATGATGATTACTTAGAAGATGCACAACAAGAGGAAGACTCTGAAGATGCACAAGAAGAGGACGACTTTGAAGATGCACAAGAATATGATGACTAGCACTGAATTACTGGTGCCATATGTGCTGGATTTAAGAAGTTATCTTATGTTTTTTAACCTCTCTGTACATTTTGAAGTGATGGTCCATTAATGCTTTAGAAGCATGCTTTTAACTTTTTATTTTGAAGCATGTTTTGTTGACTAGAAAGATGACATATTTTGATTAGAATGATGACATGCTTGTTTCTGTTGTGAATTTACAAGTAATATCTTTTCGTGAATTTACAAGCATGATATGTGAATGCTGCTTGTTTCTGTTGTGAATTTACAAGCTATATTTTGTCCCAGTATTTCCTCCAGTCTCTTGCGATTGTCAATCTAAATGAATTTATATTTCACGTGTTTGTAAATGGATGGTGCTTAATTCTAAATGATATTATATTTCGCATGTTTCAAAAGTATTTCATATGTTGGAATTAGAAACGTAAAAGGGAGAGCACAATTACCATGTACCAGACCTGGTACCAACTACATAAAAACAGCACAAATGGGCATATTACAGTACAGTCAAAGTAATATGGCATCACAAATTAATAAAATTAATAAAAACAGCACAAACAACACAAATGAATAAAATTATAGCCAATTAGATAAAATTAATCCATCACAGTACAATCATCATCCATTAGATAACACAATTAATAACTTTAAATAGCACAATGATATCACTAGCTTAGCACTACATTACAACTACTAACCCATACATAAATTACTGATTTTTAAACAGCATCATCAACATCATTAATATAATAATACATCCAAATACTGTTAACTTCCTTTTAATCTCCTTCAATAGCAAGAGGCTTTCGCAGGAATTGCACCATCCGGTAAATTCTTGGCATGAAGTGCATTTGAAATATTCACGATCAGGGTTTTTTTTCAGATTTTGAGAGCCTAACCACTGTGTACGCACCACATTTCTCGCAACACGGGTTTGTTCGTTGATTCCTTGAGCTTTGACTACTCATTCTACATAACATGAGAAATCAGTATGATTAAAATCAGATAGATATCTAGAGGCAACTTTAGGAACCTGAGAGCAGTACAGAAGATATGATTAATAAGGTGTTCACTATTGTTCATTTAAGCACAAATTAAGCATGATTTGTCCCCAAATTCAAACCAAACCCAAATTCTCCTTAATTAATATCTAACTATAAAATCAAACAACAAGAATATCCCAATGTAACGTCATTTCCACTATTAGCACAGTGCGATTACTGAGATAAATTAAGAACCTAATTAGGTCAAATAACTTCTCGTCTGTATCTCTCTTTGTACAGTTTCGAGAGAGAGAGAGAGAGAGATTGTGGTGCACAGGAAGACACAAGCGCACAATAAATCAGCACAAATTAGTAGTTTCTTAGTCAAGTATTGTTCATTTGAGTACTGCTTAACCAGATTAAAGAGATGAAAACACATAAGAAATAAGAAATTTCGATTGAAAGAAAATTAAAGAGAAACAACTTAAATTCAAGAAAGTTACCTCAAAGAACAGTGAAAATCGTTAATTGAATGCGTGGAGGTGAGCGGAGACGGGTGAGGCGAAGACGACGCAGCAAATCGAGTCAACTGAGGTGGAGAGGAGACAGCAAATCGAGGAGGCGGAGACGACGCAGCAAATCGAGTCAGCTGAGGTGGAGAGGAGACAGCAAATCGAGGAGGCGGAGAGAGTGTGGAGGCGAGCCTAGGTGCTGATCAAGCGGAAGGGAGAGAACTCTCGCCTAGATTTTATTTCCTTCGAAGCTCTCCGCCTAGGTTTTCTTTGGCTCTCGCCTAGAGAGTGATCGAGTGCTCAGCGCACGAGGGTTTTGTGAGGGATCGATGCTCCGCGCACGAATTAACAGAAGGAAACAGTCGGAAATTTTAAAAACTAACGGAGAAACGGAGCCTGTTAGCACATCAGCGATCTTCATCTCAGCCATCCAATTCGCCGATCCGACGGTTTAAAACACTAAAGCACAAGGGCTTAATGCTTTAAAAAGCATTTTAGCCAATCTCTATATATATATATATATATATATATATATATATGCATATATAATTCATAATAGTTTGTCTGGCATGTCGCTTTCTTCCTTAATTTGCATCATTTATATTGTAATTTTCTTTTCATTTTTAGGTAATTGTAATTTTCAAATGTTTCCAAGTACAATACTTAGTATATAATATTATATATATATATATATATATATATATATATAGAGAGAGAGAGAGAGAGAATGGATATAGAACACTGATGTGTACGGATCGTCCCCGTACACATGAGTCGTTTTTCGAGATCCAAAATTCAAATGGCCGATCCGAACCGTTCAATTTGTTCTCCATATTGAAAAATCCTTGGAGACCAAATTTTACATTTTTTCGAATTTTTTTACTATATATTATGATATTTTCAAAAAACACTACAATTGGAGTATTTCAGGCCCTCCAATTTGAAAATATCATAATATATAGTAAAAAAAATTCGAAAAAATATAAAATTTGGTCTCCGAGGGTTTTTCAATATGGAGAACAACTTGAACAGTTCGAATTGGCTGTTTGAATTTTGGATCTCGAAAAACGACTGATGTGTACAGGGACGATCTGTACACATCAGTGTATTTTATCCATTCACTATTTATATATATATATATATTCTTTTAATAGAACACAAACACATATAGAATCCAATAAAATGAACTATATAAATAAAATTGTAAGGGATGTCACGGCTGATTTTTCAAGATATATCCTAGAATTATAATGTAAATAGATCTTGATCCGTTTCAAACTTATTGGATATACGAATGTGGTCCAAACAATATTATAGAACTAACAGTACCTGAGGGTGGCAGGTTTCTTTTATCTATAATACATGTATATTTATATATACTTTAAGGATGATGGCCCGATTTTGTACTTATTATTGTAAGGGAATACTGATCAACAGTTTCACCGTACATTCTCCTTCAGAAACCTACTCTCCATTCTTTTTTCCTCAAGGTGCAGGGATATTATTCCTGTGCCCTCCCTCCCAAGAGCATGCGAGCAGCTCTATATGTTTCCAAAACAATTTAGAACAATAATAAATTGACAAATATGAATCTTGACTTGTTATAAATGTTGAACTAATTATAATCTGTTTCTTCTTCAGAAACGAAACAATAAAAATTAAAAAGTTAATTAAGTAGTTAACTTAAATCAGGCGAAAACAAAATGAAATAGTTTACTTATTCATACAATTTTGAGAAATTTACCTTTTGTACACTGTATTCCTTTGAAAAAGAAACAATGAACTTCCAAATAAGAAAATTTTGATCAAGTTAAGATAATCTAAAGCAACATTGTTAATTAATGCCTAATGGTGTCGTTTGGAATGCATGAGAATTGACCAATTTTCGGAATTGGCAATTCCATTCTCCAATTTTTCATCCAAACGGTTTTGAAATAGATAATTTCATTCCTAACACAATTTTCAATAACACTCTTCCCAATAACACTTTTCTCTCTACTTTTCACACTTCCCAACGCTATTCTTAAACTCACCATCCAAACAACATTTCCAATTCCCGGAATTGCCAATTCCCACAATTCCTGTGAATAGTATTTTTCCTTAAATTTATGTTATTCCTACCCTATTCCTAACACATCCAAACGACACCAATATATATATAGGTATATAAATATTGAAAGAAGGCTTAAATGGTTCTTATTTCAAATCATGTCGTTCAATGCGTTCCATGACAATAAAAGTCTATTATTGCCTAATTGTTGCTGCAATTCACAACATAAATTTGGATAATATCAAAATTAATAAACTAAATAATTAGAATAGAGATATCATGATCGTAGTAGGCATTATCCTTAACCATATTCTATCCCAACATGCAACACAGGAACCATAAGATGATTTGAGAATTGTCACTCCGCACCACACAACTTTGAAAATGATTGTTGAAATCTTATTTGCAACTGAATTTATATTTAGGAAATTGATATTTGACAAAGAATTGGATTATTACAAAAAAAAAAAAAAAAATTGACATGTGAATTAAAAGGCTCAATGAATTGTATTGGAGTGACCATTTGTAATCTAAAAGGAGACAACGTTTATACTAAAGTGTATAAAATTGAACAAGTTTTAGGTTTATATTTATAAATCGAACGAAAGTTTTGAGTTTTCTGGATATATGCTTCAGCACAAATTCATCCATGGAAATCTTTCGAATATTAACTTTTGGAACTTCAAATGACTAATTCAGACTGCTCAATAATTTTAGGGAAAAAAATTTTCTGTGCCCCAAAAGTCAAAACCGTGGCAATTGAGCATTAGGATGGCAGTATCATATATTTTGCTATCTTTTAGGGTTCTCATTTTGGAGTGAAAGAAAAAAAGATGCTTCTTTTGTGCTGGTAATATATAAATGGTTCAGATCATGCCGTTTGTTGCGTTCTATGATATACTAAAGTCTTCTGCGTCCATCCTGGGCTCTATTTCCTCTAGCGGTCTGCATTTTGTTTCCTTCGTACACACATACTAAATATTGGAAATTAATTTTGTAAACCTCTTTTGCACTCCGATTATCTTTTGCTAGTGAAACACACACTTTTCTGTCAATATTAGTATGTGGCTGAAATAAAACGAGGACAATGCAGGCATTGCAGTGCCTGTACGCGTTACCATTTTTTTTTTTTTTTTTGCTTTTTCCTGATTTTGGTCATTCATGACAGCTAGCCAGGTATGTTTGTGAGCTGTGACTACATGGTTAAGTATGACAGCGAACCTCTCGAAAATATTCGACCAAGTGCAAACAAAACAACTCGTACAAAGTTACAAATATACTCTTGTTTTTTTTTGTCCGACGTTAATTAACGGAGTTGATAATTGCAATCAAACAATAGAGCAATCAAGCAATCATATGCTAAAAATGGAAAAAAAAACACTAATCTTCCCCATCCAAAAATAGAATCGCTCCTCTTCCCTTCCCTTCCCTTCCTTCCTGCGCGGAACTCTCCCCTCCCCTGCGCGCGTCTTTTTTCGCCCATTCTTTCCACTCCTGCGCGCCCCTCCTTCCCTCACCTTCTCTTCTCTTCACTCCTCCCCGCGCCCCTCCATGCCTCCTGAGCCCCTTCGTGTGATTTGTTTCTTCTAATGTGGATTTGTGCCTTTCTGCATGGATTCGTGCCATCCTGCACCGATCTCTCCTTAGATACTCCTCTACGAGGAATAAATACTCCCAGTAACGATTAGTCACTACTTTAGAAATTAGATACTCTCTAACTTAATATAAGATACTCCCTTAAACAAGCATTAGTTACTCTCTTACTGCAAATTATATACTTTTATAACTGAACATAAATGTTCTTTCTTAAGACATAAATATTAGAAACTCCCTCACTTACTATAAGATACTTCCTTAAACAAGCATTAGTTACTCCCTTACTGTAAATTATATGCTTTTATAACTGAACATAAATGTTCTTTCTTAAGACATACATATTAGAAACTCCCTCACTTAATATAAGATACTTCATTAAATGCATTAATTACTTCCTTACTGCACATTATATACTTTTATAACTGAACATAAATGTTCTTTCTTAAGACATAAATATTAAATACTCCCTCACTTAATGTAAGATACTCCCTTAAACAATCATTAGTTACTCCCTTACTGCAATTTATATACTTTTATAACTGAACATAAATATTCTTTCTTAAGATATAAATATTAGATACTCCAAGACATAAATATTAGATAGTCCCTTAAATATCATTAGTTACTCCCTTATTGTAAATTATATACTTCCCTAAAACAGGTATTATATTGCTCACTTACATAAATAACTACTATCTTTACTGTTTACTTACTCCCTTATTAGATACTTCCTTAAAAATTATTTGTTACTTCCTTGTCTGATTATTTTTTATTATGTATATTAGATACTCCTTCGAATATACTTAGTTACTCCGTTACAAAGAAGAATAATATAAGAACAATGATGTTTGAATAGTTTGATTATCTATAGTTAGTTTGATTATGCCTTTTCGCTTTCAAATTGGTCAGAATTAAGGGAGAAATAATTTGACGCGAGCAAAGAAGGAGACAAAATGATAGCCCACAGGGGTAGAGGAAACGCGTGAGAATGAAGGAGGAAATCGTGTGAGTATGAGAAGATCAGGGAGGCGCGTGAGGGGAGGGGAGCAACGCACAGGGGTGAGGAGAGCATCGCAAGGGGAGCAACGCACGAAGATGAGGGAATCGTGCGTGAGAAAAAATCAGAGGAGATAGATCACGTGAGGGAAATCAGAGTCGCGTGGGGAAGGGGAATTGGCCTCGCGTGAGAGGTGAGGGTGAGAGCGCTTTGATTGCTTGATTGCAATCAGCGCTGATTGCTTGAAGTAATTCCCTTAATTAACATGCCTCACTCTTTGTTACTCTCAAGCAAAACAGGCCATCAAAACAGGCCATCAAGTTGCTTCAGTAAGATTTTAATGAAACAAATATTTAAGGTTTTGAACTGCCATCATTGCCTATGTGTGCAGTAATCAGTATTGCCACTTACCCATTACAAAACAACAATTTGCACGCTACGTGGTGTACAATTTTAGTAATACGTCATTAATCAGATTTCAATTTATTAAAACTGTTTCCAACACACAGATTTGAATATAATTTATTAATTATTGGAGCTCGCTATTTACTTAAAGAAGTAGGTGCCAACACACGGATTGGAATGTTAGATCAGTACTATAAAATTTTGTCAAGTAAATCTATAAGAAAACCGAATAAAAAAATTTTAATAAATAATTTAATGAAAGATAAACTGTTCCGCAATCTAAACCGACGAAACTAAAATTCGCTTTGAACAATTTTACGAGGAACAAGAACAAGTGAACAACCGAACAAGCTACAAGCTAGGACATACAGGCCGTATAAACTATCATAGGCCCAAACCAAATCCCAATGCACAGGCCCAAAGCCCAATCAAATTACTCCAACAACTGTCGAATTTTCTCCATTATCGATCGAAATGAAATCCTCTGCGTGTTTCGTCTCTGCGTGTTTGGTGCACGTCTGGAGATCTGGACCGTCTGATTTAATCTCAACGGCTATAAGGGAGCCCCGTGCATTCCACCACACCCGAAAAAAATATTGGCTCGAAAAAAATGAACCGTCTGATTTAAATCGGACGGATCCGCACCGTGCGTGTTTTTCTTAAAACACGCAGAGGATAAAGGTCCCGATATTATCGATCTCTCTCTCTATTATGTTGACCGGAAGAAAAAATGAACCGACACTGACCTCAGTTTTTCTCTCACACAATTGGGATCGCATCGCATCTCTCCATAGGTAATCCGATTCTCCTTCTAGGTTTTCTCAATTTTCCTCCTCCTACCAAAACTTTTATCCGATTTCTCTCAGGCGAATCTAAGGTTTGGTTTCTATTGCTCTAACTTTGCTTTAACTCTGAATTGTTCTCTCGTACTGCACCTCGTTTCATCGATTCCTCAGCCTTGTTAAATCTATTATGAACTCTCCAAGAGTTGTATCGAAAGTTCTATAGTTCGGATTCTTACTTACTATCCCTTCAAAAAGTTTTCTCTTTTACTTTTGTATATGGAAGAATGCTTAAAAACTTCCCAAATGAGCTCGAAGAACAATTTAATGTATCAATTTGGAATTTTTGTGTTCAATTTATTAAGTTGTGAGAAAGAAGTTCCATTCTGCGTAGTTGTTAATTTGATAGGCGGGAAAGCCAAGGCTTTTTTTCTTTGACGTTGTTTAGTTGCGTTAATGAAAGTAACAGGTAGATAGGATCGATTCAGTCTCCTTGGCTCCTTCAAAACAATTAACTGAGTCTAGTCGTTTCTGCTAGATTATGTGTTCCTTTTCTTAGAATGTAATCATATTATAATTTGATTTGATAATTTTCTGTGATGGTAGGCTTAAAATATAGGTCATTTGGTGCTTATGCACTATCCTTTCTTAATTGTTTCATCTTGTTAGCTTTATTGGTAGTTTTAAACAGACTTCAATGACATATTATTTTATTGGTGAATATTATGTCTACTGTCTCAAAAACTATTATACCCACTATAATTGTCGTGTTTTAATTCTGAAACTGCCCATCTCATGTTCTCTTTCTCTTTGTAAAAGTGCTTCAGAATAAGGTAGTTAGCATCTTTGATGTGGTATAGGACTATATTAGATTTCTTGGTTTTTTTTTCTCAGTATCCATCTTTGATGTCGTATAGGCCTAGTGGGTGGCACTTGAATTAGTTATTTTGCTAGACACCTGGACTGGACTTTGCTTCTTTCAGTAGATTTTTTCTGATTTTCAACTTATTTCATACGTTAACTCTAAGCTAAGCTTAAAGAGTGCAGTATTGGATATACAAAAGAAGTTGAACAAATCGGCAATGGCAAAGGACCTCTTTGCAAATGATGGTTCCTTCATGGAAAGATTCAAACAAATGCAAAAGGAGATGGAAGAGAAATCAAATTCAGTAAGTTCCAAGCCAGCTGTTTCCATGACGCCAGCACCCGTTTCTGCAAAGACATCTTTTGTACTGAACAAGAGGCCCTTGGATCAGAAAGGGAGCATTACAAAGAAAACAGATCAATCAGCTGGTAGCAGTACTGGTGCAACCGGAAAACTTGCTTTCAGTTTAAAATCCAAATCAAAGGTTGTATCAACACCGGTTGCATTTGGTGTGGATGAAGAGGAGGATGAGGGAGGAAATGAAGAGTCCACTCTGGAGCCAGGCAAGCGTCAGAAACTGGGCGTTGGGCTCAGTTCTGATCATGGGCCTGTTGGTAATGTCTTCTTCATTGTTATATTTTATATAATGTCTCAACTGGAATTGTCAGTTCAAAGTAGTGCCAATATAGCCTATAAGGTCCTGCTAAATGTGCGCTAAAAAATCATTACACAAATCGTGTCATATACATATAGTACAATTTAGAATTCTCTTCTCTGTCCAATTATTACATTTGTTTGTAAATTCAGCATTTAAAAGTTATTTTAGTAGTCTAATAAGTAATGTTTACGCAAATATAACACCATGTACTTCTCCATTGAGTTGGCTTCAACCTTGCCTGTAATTAAGTAGGCTTTTCTACTTATTATTATTATTATTATTATTATTATTTTGTCATCATTGTTCTTTTGGATCCATTACTTCATATGAATTGTTGATGTATTGAACTTGTGAATATGTCAATAATCTTGACAGCAAAATAACTGGATTTGAACTCACCACTCTACTTCGGCTGTGTGCCTTTTGGCTAGAGATGTCTTATATTTTGTTGACTTATTCTAGTTTATTTTCACTGATTAATTGCAGTTGACAGTATTAGGCTACCAAATTGAGAACTGGTCATTTATGGGTGTATTTTGAAATGCTGGATTTGTATGGTAGATGATATTTGTTTAACAGAGTTATGTAAGTGGTAATGCAGCAGAAACAGGTGTGCCATCGCCTCCTAGTGATTATACTGTGCGGAAGGTCATTGACAGACTAGCCAACTTGGTTGCCAAAAATGGAAGGCAGCATGAGCACATCACTCGGCAGAGAAATCCTGGCGATACTCCTTTCAAGTTTGTCTTTTCTTTTCTATTTTGTTTAGTAAAAATCTTTTTTCTTTTTTCTTACAATATTGCGAGGCAAGGGAAACAATATTATTTTGATGGGTGGATTTCTGGATAAAGCTGTCAAGTGGATTCCAGTTGCTTAGTATTATTGCTCACTAAGAATTCTCTTTCTCATACTCTATTTATACAATTAAATATTTTTCTACAATTATATCCTTTTGGAAAATGTATAAGTAGTAAATTCTCACAGAATGAAATACAATGTCATTAAAGTACATGGTAGAGGCATGATACGGTTTGTGGATACGGTATATTGTATATATGAATGGGGACCCATGCATAATGGTTCTTTGTAGCTGTGGTATCGAGAAAGGTATTAGACCTTGAAAGGTATTAGACCTTTTGGGCATAAAGAATTGTATCAAACAAGTGCCTATGTGTTATGACATGAAAATCAACACTTGAGATGTAAAAATCCTTCGGTGCTGAGAGAGCTGAGGCATTCTTTTATCATAATGTATATGTTTATTATGACTCAGCATTTGGTTATTTACTAATAGTTGGCTTTTATACTCTTTTTTTGGTTGTCAAGGTTCTTGTTTGATAAGAATTGCTCAGAGTACAAGTATTATGAGTATAGGCTCCATGAGGAAGAAAACGCTCTTGCACAATTGAAGGACTCTCATGCTGCATCCTCACATCATGGTAAAGGCCAAACTTTCAATGCTAAATCAAAATTGAAGCCCAATCGCACAATTAGTGATAATTGGATTATTTATGCAACTGAATGTTGATTGAACAAGGCAGAGGGTTATTTGCTTGATTGAAAATTGTGTGAGGTTATATTTGCTCAATTGCAAAATTTAGGGTTAATGAAATTAATTGAGGCATAACTGGATTTTCTATTGGAGGCTTAACCATGGAGGTGTAAGAACTGGTATCTCTGGTCATAATTGCAAAATTAGCTGTTGGCTGCGATACAATATTGCGCAATTGAGAACTAATAAAGTATTAGCTGCATTGTTTTCTGAGCTATGTTTGAGTTTCAATAGAGAACTATTAACTGAGGTTATTTGTCTAGATGTCTGTAAATGGAGGCCTAGCTTTATAGTTGAAGTTAATTTGTCATGTATAACTTATGGGATTTTAAGTCTTTGTTGCGGGGACAGGTTGTAGGGTAGCATCTTTTGTTTACTTCTGTCGGTCATTGTTTGCTAGTATACCAGCATGCATATTCTGATATATAATCGATCCTTGGTCAATTTACTAGCCATTTTTATACTTGTGCTAGTATACTGTAATTGATCTTTTTGACACCTATTATTTTTTATTATCATTCTCATGTAGGTAATAATACTCCTGCTGGTTGGTCTGGCGGGTCGCAAAAAGGCATGCCTCAACAGAAGTCATACCAGACCCCAGCAGCTGCTTTGTATGGTGTAAACCAAGAAGCTGGCTCTTCAGGTAGTTACGAACATTTTATTTTTCAAAGCAAATAATATGTAGGTTTCTAAATTTTGAAATACATGAACATAGTTCCTGAGTGTTGGAAATTGGATGTAGTTGTTTACCTTGCTTTTAAATCTATGTTACCCTGGTACGCTGTATTAACAGCCGTACGCGTACCGGGTACGTATACTGGTACGCTATCGGTACGGCACTGGTACGTACCGGGTTCGCCAGGTGGCGTACCGATTATTTTAATCAGGTCAAACCGACCGGTACAGTCAGCGGTACGTTTTGGTACGCGTACCGGTCCAGTTTCGCAACGTGATTTGCTTTGAAAATCGGATTGTCCACAACCTTCGGCCACAGAAAATCGTGCACACGAAAACCAAACTCACATGCACTGTCAGCGACAAGAAAATTAATGCCTTCTAAAGTGTGCGATATCTTTGTATATATAAAGGGTCTTAGTAAAACATTGAAAAACAATGTGGGACTAAAGAAGCCGAGCAAACCGGACAGGAATCACACATCCACCGTAACAGTGCTCTCCATGAACGTCTCCATTTCAATAATTTCAGAAAAACAATATATCACGTTTTTAATTGTTTGGTGACCTTTAAATAATCATTTGGTTTGAAAATATATAAACTTGCTCAAAGATATATGACGAATTGAGTGATATAAATTTTCTAATTATAGACTTAAAAAAAATTTTATATTTTTTTTGAATCTCATAAAATTTAATCTGCAAAATAGTTTAGTTTTGTAATTGTTTGGAAACCTTTAAAAATTTATTTGGCAATAAAAATTTATGCACTTACTAACAAATATGTGAAAATTTTATAATCATACACTTATAAAACATTATAAATAATTTTCTAGATAATTTCCCAACTCTCATAAGAAATTTCATATAGACTAACTCTTATCATATTAAAAAAAAATAAATATAATATATATATTGACGTACCCGTACCGGAGATTTTTGAAAATTTTCGTACTGCCGTACCCGTACCGTACCGGGTACGGTACTCGTACCCGAACCCATGCAACATAGTTTTAAATGCATATATTTTACATTTTTCTAAAGTTAAATTCTGGACTTAGTGAGATCTTTATCATGCTGATGGGTTAAACTTATGTCGTATACCAGTTGAATTGCTATTTTTTTCCCTTTATTTTGCTTTTACATAATTGATATATAGATATATATTAAAGCTGATACGAGTACTTTAGTTATCAGTTTTGGTACTAAGTGACATTTATTAGAACCAGGATCAGCAAGTGGGCCCCCATCAGACCCAGTTGCTATGATGGAGTTCTACATGAAAAAAGCGGCAGAAGAGGAGAAAAAGAGGCCACCTCGTCTATCTAAAGATGAAATGCCGCCACCTCCTTCCCTTCAAGGTATCTATCTTATATCCCAAATTCCTTTCAAGATGTCTGACAAATTTTATTGGGATATGTAGTTCTGATTATATTCAGATTGGCTTGGTTTAGTTGCTACTCTTTTCTAGATATGGTAACCGGTCAATCCAGAAACAGCTTAATGAGTAGTTTATTCTTTGAAAAACTTTGGGATGGTAAAGTTTTGAATAATAGAGCTGGTTTTCTGGGCTGGATTTAAATTTTGTGCTTAGTTTCTTTATTCCATCTAATTTCTTTACTTTCTTGTGGGTGCAACCTGCAATGGTTAAGCATTAAGTAACATCTATCCTTCTTTTCTTAAAGCATCAGGATCAGGCAAAAAAGGTCACCACATGGGTGATTTTATCCCTCAAGAGGAGTTAGAGAAGTTCATGGCACGCTGTAATGATGCTGCTGCACAAAAGGCTGCACAAGAGGCTGCAGAGAAAGCTAAGATCCAGGCTGACAACATTGGTCACAAACTCCTTTCTAAGATGGGGTGGAGAGAAGGTACACCCAATTTCAAATACTAGTTATTCATATGTTTTTCTGTCAATCTTTATTTGCCCTGAGCATGTTATGATAGGACTGGCGGTTTAGCTTCTAGTTGCTTGTGTTCAGCTGGAAATTTTGCTTGATATCAGCTTTCTTGTTTCAATTATGTCTGAACTTTACCGAGATGACTAGTTCACAAGAAGGGTCAAACCTTAGTTGGCTTAGTTTTCTTGAGATGCTAAGTTTAGAGTCAAGTTACATGACCAACAGTTCTGTCAGTAGATATGAGTCATTCTCCTATTAAAAGAAGTCACAATTGCTGATTCTAGTCCCTACCGTGAGTCAAACAATATGAACTCCATTTTGTTGCTTTTGGCTGTTGACCTATTCCTTTGCCTCCATTTGCTCCCCTCTTGCAAGTGCGCTGTGTGCCTTCATCCTGGTCAGTGCATCTCCAAGTTTCACCTCATACATTCTGGGTTTATTATGAATCTCACTGCCTCCATTACTATGGCTTCTTCGTCAGGAAGCATCTCCACATTTTCTCTTATTACACATGAGCTAGCTCACAGTTAAAACTGGTGGAGCTTGAATTTAAAATGAGTTGATCATGAGTTTGATTTTCACCTTGTGGTTTTTACAACTCCAAGCTAGCTTTGCTTAACATTGAGCTCAAGTTGTGCCTAGATGTGTCTAACTGGGTCAAGCTCAACTGAAATTTTCTTATACATAGATGTGTGGACCTGGTAGCCATTGGTGATTTTATTTTTGTATATTGCAACTCTTGGTACATAATTGCATGATATACATTTTATCATTTCCCTTTACTTTCTTACATTTTGTTAATATGTAAGACATTATAGAATTGTAATTGTTTGGTTTTTAATTATAGGGGAAGGACTTGGGAGTGACAAGAGTGGACGATCAGTCCCAGTAATGGCTGGAGATGTGAAAAAAGACAACTTGGGGGTGGGTGCAGAAACACCAGGTGAGGTTACTGCTGAAGATGATATCTATGAGCAGTACAAGAAACGTATGATGCTTGGCTACAAATACAGGCCTAACCCTCTGGTACAAACTGTCCCCTTTTTTATGATCTTTTATTATGACGTCCTATTTACACTATGGCCTTGATCAAAATCTTTTAAATATTCTGTTGGATTAGGATTTTACTTTATTCTAATTTTTTAAGTATATCTAGTCGAGTTATTCATTGTCTTCTATTGGTGTTTCTTTTTCTTTTTTTTTTAACTTGTTCATGTGTTACCTATTAATGGGAAAACAATTATTCATAAATTGTAGGGTAACCCAAGAAAGGCGTACTATTGATAATTGTTGTGTGATATGTTCTCTCTGAAGCTGTAAGACATTTTTTTTATGCATTTCTCCCTCTTCTTCTTATCAATTTACTTTCTTTTTTACCTTTTTATCATCTCATTTGGAATTGCCATTTCATGCAATATTTATTTACCATAGCTTGCTTCACATGGATTTTATGCTACAATTTGGTGTTTGTGCCTATTATTTCCTTAATTACCTATTCTTAGTGTCTCAATGAAATGGATACAGGTGATAATCAATGTCATATTTTAACACTTAAGCAATTAAATAATTTATTAAGAAAGCAACTAGAAATGGCCAAAACGAAACAAACTGCACACCAGGATGCAATAGCAAATAGGTTGGTTAAGCATGGTGTTTACTATTGCTTTAGTTTCCACATTGCAACTGCAATTATTTAGGTTCTTTTTTAGGGTAAATAATCAGTAACTTGATTTTCAGGAAGATAAAATTGCGGGCATACTGTGTCTATGACCTTGGCAAGCTTAAAGCTTATGATACTTTTGTTGGATTCCAGATATTTAATATTTGTAATGTTCAAGCTTAAAGCTTATGATACTTTGATCCTAGAAGGTTTAGCCTACTCAAGTTGTTTGAATGTTCCTTGTATTCTTATATTGTTTTTGTATCTTTGAAATAGCCTTTTGTTATTTCCGTGCTTTCAATATAAGTGTCACCCTGAGGATTTGATTATTATTGAGACCTTTTCCTTTTGCCAATTCGTAATATAGTTATGAAATGGATATAGTCGCATAATGGAAGGAATGATCCCTGGTGTAGTTGGGACCTTGAGAAGTCCCCAAAAATTAAAAAGATTGTTTAGCATGCCATGTACTTGTGTTGTTATTAATTTGAGAGATGGAACTTGGCGCAAGGTGAACTTGAAAAGATAATTGGGCTTCATAAGGTTCATTAAGCTCGAGAAGCAGTCTTAGCACCATATTGAGGAGTTGTATTGAACAAATTGATGATTTTTACTAAGCTCGAAGACGGGACTAATTACTGGCATCTTACCATATTGCCATCCTGCCAATTTGTTATATTGTCTAGACTCTGGGGGTATATTTATTATGAATTTTGCCAGTCTAACAATATTGATCCTGGGCGCTGCGTCATTAATCAGCATATTTGGAAATTGCCGAGGGGTGTTGAAAATTGGCGCTGCACGCTGAGATTTAGGAGATATATAAGCTATTAAAACAATCAAATAGAGTATATATTTCCTCATAAGCTATTCAAATAGCAAATCAAATATACTAGAACATCAATATTATAAATAAAGATGTATGGGTGTCGGGATCCTTTAGTTAAATATCATCCGACACTTCAAGTATTGTGAAGTTGTGCAATAGCATTCTTTTTTATTTCTGTAATGTGATACTTCGTAACTAATTATGTGTTGGATGTTATTGCTCATAAAACTGACTTGATTCACCTCAGATAATAATTTGATAACAAATTGTTTTGTTTCTGATTTTTGTGACCCCTTCATATTTTCATTTTCATCATGTCTCCATCTCTTTTGTGTTTCTTAGAGTCCCTCTCCACCTTAATTTCTCTTCATCACCATTCTTAATTTCGGTTTACAAAATATAAATTAAATTCATTCAATTGAAAATAGAAAAAACATCAGATCTTTTACAATATATATTTTTTTATTTAAGTCATTTATAAACATATTACATTTCAGGAATAATATCAACATAATATAAATCATATTAATCATATTATTTCAGATAACTATAACTATATTTATACACATAATTTTTTCTTTAAATTGATCAAACTCTTTAAATTTAATCAAATCAAATTACTACAATAACTAAACTATATTTCTAAAGATAAATATATCTTAACCATATATCCAAAAATGAACATAAATAATTTAGAAACATAATAAAAATATTCTTATTATAGATATCTACATCGAACGAAGCTCGATATGCCCCTCTAGTATAAATAAAGTACTTATATGTGCTGCAATTAGTCTTCAAAAACTATTTAAATAAAACGTCACAAACAATAATTTATTTAGACTAAGGGGAGCATATATTTCAGCCAACAACATACATTTGAAACATAATTTTGATTTAAAGCTAACAATAATAACAACACATATAGTACTAGAAACAAGATACTATTGCACAAATATTTATTGAAAGCATCAAACGTAACAACAGCAATAAACCACAACATTCATCCAAGTTGAAATTAAACATTAGAGATATCAAGCATGCAAACATTTGCTCAAACACAACCATCACAAACAAATTCAATCAAATATCAAATGATAAGCATTCTTGTGATGGGCGAAATTTAGGCTTCAAAAAATTAGTAGAAAAAATTAGTAGGGTCTTTCTATAAAACATTAAGCATCCAGAATCTTGTCATCATTAGTATCAACCTGAAAAAAAAAAAAGGAGAGCAAATTGTTAGTCTGGAATAACACCATAGAATGCATACTCCCTTATTCAACATACTCGCTTGATTCATTCGAAAGATTGTGTTGTACACAAAGAAATATTCCTAGAATGTGCAAATAAAACTTATGTAAAACATCAGTTGGGTATTTTAAGCTATACATGATTACTTCAACATCAATTTATGACAATAATATATATTTAAGCTCTTTATATGGCCCATAGTATAATTCAGATCCTACTTATTTAAAATATTGCATTAAACATGAAGAAGTATGCATGTAATATATAAATAAAGTTTTTTCTGGAGCTTCTATTAAGCATTTTATATGATTCTTGATTCATTTGATGTAATTTGATTACAATAATCTATATTTAATATATTGATATGGGCCACATTAAACATGAAGAAATATCCATATAATGTGCAAATGAAGTTTTTTTGTAGTTTCACTTAAGCATTTTGAGAGATTCTTGATTCCTTAGATGTCAATTGATCACAATAATCTATTTTTAAGCATTTTATATGGTCTAGAATGCAATTGAGATTTAACTTATATGAATATGATGAAGACAAAAAAAACATATTTGGAGCTCTACTTAGAGGATTTCAAGCGAATTTTGATTCACTCACTTCAATTGATCACCATTATCTACAATTAAATAGTATATATGGTCTACGATATAATTAAAAACATTAGTATTCAAAATATTGTGTCACACAAGAAGAAATATGCATATAATGTGAAAGGGAAGTTTATTTTGAGCTTATGTTCAGCATTTAAAGCGATTCATGACTTACTAGATATCACTATAGTATTCTGTCAGTTAAAATAGAATAGATACAGTGCACTTAGACATAATACTGTGAAACATCGCACCCTTTAGTGAAACGTTGCAATTTGCATCTTCTGAGCGATTTGAACCCTTATATATACTCTTCTGTGATGGCAGAGAGCATGAGAGAGTGCTTTTTTCAGATCTAAACAGAATTTAGACAAGAGAGAAAAAGAGCATAAGGATTTTCTTGAGGGAACGAGTCAAGGCCGACTAACTCCTGTCAAACACCATCAGTTGGGGTTGCGACATCGGCTTTGTAGTGATTCTCTCACTGCAGGTTATGGAGAAGATCAGAGACGAAGAAGACACGCTAGGCTTGCGGGTTTCAAGTTCATCCACTCAACACTCGATTTCGATTAGCGATGGCACGAGGTATTTTACGATTCTGGGTTATTTTCGCATTCTAGAATTGTTGTAGCACTTACAATCACTTGATCACATAATCTATATTAGAGGTATTTATATGGTCTAGAATATAATTAAGATCTTCTTTATTCAAAATATTGTATTGTACACAAAGAAATATTCCTAGAATGTGCAAATAAAACTAAATTAAAACATCAGCTGGGTATTTTAAGCCACACATGATTAGTTTGACGCCAATTTATCACCATAATTAATATTTTAAATTCTTTATATGGCCTAAAATATAATTCATATCTTAGTTATCAATGAATATTGCGTTATACATAAAAAAAATAAGCATATAATATGCAAATGAAGCTTATATGGAGATTTCGTTGAGTAATTCAAGCGATTCTTGATTCATTTAACGCCAATTGATCACCGTAATTTATATTTCAGCAATTTATATAGTTTATAATATAATTCTGATCTGTCTTATTCAAAATATTATCTTATACATAAAGAAATATGCATATAATATGCAAATAAAACTTATTTGTTGCTTCAATTGAGCATTTTAGGTGATTCTTGATTCATTCCACATCAATTGATCACAATATTTTATATTTAAGTATTATATGCGGTCTAGAATATAATTTACAACTTACATATTTGAAATATTGTGTTACAATTGACCAGATATGCATATAATGTGCAGCTGAAACTTATTTGGAGCTTTAGTTCTTTATTTTAAGCGATTCATGATTCATTAGATTTTATTTAATCACAATAATCTATATTTGAGACCTTTATATGACCTATAATATAATTCAGATCGTACTTATTCAAAATTTTGGGTTTTACATAAAAAATATTCATGTAATATGCAAATAAATCTTGTTTAAAACATCAGTTGAGTATTTTAAGCTATACTTGATTACTCGGACATCAATTTATCACAATAATCTATATGATAGCTCCTTATGTTATCTAGAATAAAATTCATAACTTATTAAAACTACTGTGGTATAAATAATCAAATATGCTATAATGTGCTAATGAAGCTTATTTGAAGCATTAGTTGAGCATTTTAAACGATTCTTGATTCATTTGACGTAATTTGAACTCATCAATCTATATTTAAGCTCTTGATATGGCCCATTATATAATTAAGATCCTTCTTATTCAAAATATTACATTAAACATGAAGAAATATGCATATAATGTGCAAATGAAATTTTTCTGGAGCTTCACTTGCTGATTCCATAGATGTCAATTGATTAAAATAATCTATTTAAGCATTTTATATGGTCTATTGTATAATAAGAACCTACTTATTATTATATTGCGTTACACTTACAGAAATATGCATACAATATGCAAATAAAACTTATTTGAGCTCCATTTGAGCATTTTTGGTGAGATTCATTCGACATCAATTAATCACAATAATCTATATTTGTGCTTTTTATGTGGTCTATAATATAATTCAGATCTTACTTATTTAATATATTGTGCTTTACATAAAGAAATATTCATATAATGTGCAAATAAAACTTATTCAAAGCATCAGTTGAGTATTTTAAGTAGAATTAATTACTTCGACATCAATTTAAGACAAAAAAATATATAGTTACACTATTTATATGGCCCATAGTATAATTCCTATCCTACTTATTTAAAATATTGCATTACACAAGAAGATATATGCATATAATTTGTAAATGAAATTTTTCTGGAGCTTCAGTTGAGAATTTTATGTGATTCTTGATTTATCTGGAGTCATTTGATAATAATAATCTATATTTAAGCTTATTGCACGGTCTAAAATATAATTCATTTCCTACTTATTCGAAATGCTATGTCCTACATGAAGAAATATGCAAAAGGATATTATTTGGAGCATGCGTGGAGCATTTTATGTGATTTTTTGTTCGTCCGACATCGTTTGGTAATAATAATCTATATTTAGACACTTTTAATGGTTTAGAATATAATTCAGATCCAACTTATTCAAAATTTTGCATTAAACAGAAAAAAAAAACATGCATATAAATTTCAACTTAAGTTTATTTGGAGCTTCATTTAGGCATTTGAAGCAATTCTTGATTCTTTCGACGTTAATTGATCACAATAATGTATATTTAAGCACACTAATGGTCTAAAATATAATATAAATCAAACTTATTCAAAATATTGGGTTTAATATAATGAAATATGCATATTATTTGCGAATAAAGTTCATTTTGAGCTTCACTTGAGCATTTTGAGATATTCTTAATCCATTCGACGTCATTTGGTCACCATTATCAATATTTAAGCACTATATATGGTCTAAAATATAATTAAAATCTTAATTATTCAAAATATTGTGTTACACAAGAAGAAATATGCATATAATGTGAAAAGGAAGTTTATTTTTAGTTGATTTTCAGCATTTTAAAGCGATTCATGATTCATCAGATATCACTTGATCACAATAATCTATATTAGAGATCTTTATATTGTCTAGTATATAATTCAGATCTTCTTTATTCAAAATATTGTATTGTACAGAAAGAAATATTCCTGGAATGTGCAAATAAGACTTATTTAAAACATCACCTGGGGGTTTTAAGCTATACATGATTATTTCGACGGCAATTTATGATAAGTAATATTTAAGTTCTTTATATGGCCTAAAATATAATTCAGATTTTAATTATCAATGAATATTGCGTGATACATGAAAAAATAAGCATATAATATGCAAATGAAGCTTATATGGAGATTCAGTTGAACATTTTAAGCGATTCTTGATTCATTTAACATCAGTTGATCGCCATAATTTATGTTTTAGCAATTTTTATGATTTCCAATATAATTCAGATCTGAGTTATTCAAAATATTACCTTATACAGAAAGAAATATGCATATAATATGCAAAGAAAACTTATTTGTTGCTTCAATTGAGCATTTTAGGTGATTCTTGATTCATTCGACATCAGTTTATCACAATAATTTATATTTAAGCAATATATATGGTCTAGAATATAATTTAGAACTTACATATTTAAAATATTGCATTAAAATTAAATGGATATGCATATAATGTACAACCGAAGATTATTTTGAGATTTAGTTCTTTATTTAAAGCATTTCATGATTCATTAAATTTTATATAATCACAATAATCTATATTGCTCTTTATATGACCCATAATATAATTCAGATCGTACTTATTCAAAATTTTGGGTTATATATAAGGAAATATTCATATACTGTTTCAATAAAGCTTGTTTAAAACATTAGTTGAGTATTTTAAGCTATACTTAATTACTTGGACATGAATTTATCACAATAATCTATATGTGAGCTCCTTATATTTTAAGCTATACTTAATTCACAACTTAGTTATTAAAAATATTGTGCTAATGATGCTTATTTGATGCATTAGTTGAGCATTTCAAAGGATTCTTGATTCATTTGATGTAATTTTAACACAATAATTAATATTTAAGCTCTTGATATGGCCCATTGTATAATTAAGATCCTACTTATTTAAAATATTACATTAAACATGAAGAAATATGCATATAATATGGAAATGAAGTTTTTCTGGAGCTTCGCTTAAGCATTTTATGTGATTTTTTATTTATTCGACGTCATTTGATCACAATAATAAATATTTAAGCTCATTACGTTGTATAGATTATAAATTTATAATTCATATTTTACTTATTCAAAATATTCTGTCTACATGAAAAAATTAAGCATATAATTTGCAAATAAAGCTTATATGGAGCAGCAGTTGAGCATTTTAAGAAATTCTTGATTCATTTCACTTCAATTGATCACTATAATCTATATTTTATCATTTTATATGGTCTATAATATAACTCAGATCTAACTTATTCAAAATATTTTTTTATACATAAAGAAACATGCATATGTTGTGCAAATAAAGCTTATTTGGAGCTTCACTTGAGTATTTTAGGTGATTATTGATTCATTTGACATCACAATAATCTACATTTTATGTACTTTATATGGTCTAGAATATAATTCAGAACTTACTTATTTTAAATATTACAATACACATATGGAAATATGCATATAATGTGCAACTGAAGCGTATTTGGAGCTTTAGTTTTGCATTTAAAGTTATTCATTATTCATTAGTCATCATTAATCGCAATAATCTATATTTGAACTCGTTATATGATCTATCATATAATTTAGATATTATTCAAATATTGTGTTATACATAAAGAAATATTCATATAATGCAAAAATAAATCTTTATTTGAAACATCAATAGAGTATTCTTTTTCAGCTTTAATTTAACATCAATTTATCACACAAATCTATATTTAAGCTCCTTGTTTGGTCTAGAATAAAATTTAGATTTTACTAATTAGAAATATTGCGTTATACATAAATGTAATATGCATATAATGACGCTGTTCGGATCGGGAGACTTAGAGGAACCAGCAAGCGTACTGATACATCACTCGAAGAGTAGTAAGAACTCAACCCAGCAGTGGATAAATTGATGTAAGAACTCAACTCACTAGTAAAATTCGTAATAATTTAATAATCTTCATATTACATCATCATATTCAGCTTATATAGCAATCTAATACATTTAAAACCACTACCCATTAATACATCATCTCAACTACTTTTTCTAATACCAAAACACACTTAATAACTTCTTAGAAGACCACAAAAGACACAACAGATCGCTAACTCATTTTAACTAAATAAGACTAACTAATAAATAGCCTTGACTGTTCTTTGAATGCATGACACAACTCTTTTGCTGATTCTGCATCTGACATGACATCTTGATCGGTGTCATATAACATGCTAATGAAACTTATATGGAGCTCAAGTTGACCATTTTAAATGATTCTTGATTCATTTAACGTCAATTGATCATAATAATCAATATTTAAGCTCTTGACATGTCCCAGAATACAGTTTAGATCTTCTTATTAAAAGAAATATTGCATTAGACATGAAAAAATATGCATGTAATGTGCAAATGAAACTTTTCTAGAGCTTCAGTTGAGTATTTTATGTGATTCTTAATTCGTCCAATGTCATTTGATCACAATAATCAATATTTAAGCTCTTTATATGGTCTAGAATATAATTCACATCATACTTATTCAAAATATTATGTCATACATAAAGAAATATGCATATATTATGCAAATGAAGATTATTTGGAGCATGTGATGGGCATTGTATGCGATTCTTTATTCGTCTGACATTATTTGATAATAATAATCTATATTTAAACACTTCATATGATCTAGAATATAATTCATATGTAACTTATTCAACATATTGTATTACACAAAGAAAATGCACATAATATGCAAAATTAAGCTTATTTGGAGCTTCACTTCAGCATTTCAAACGATTCTTGATTCTTTTGACTTTATTGATCATAATCTATATTTAAGCACTTTATATGGTCTAGAATATAATTCATATCTAACTTATTCAAAATATTACGTTATGGATATGATGTGCAAATAAAGATTATTTGGAGCTTTACTTGAGCATTTTAAGTGATTCTTGATTAATTTGACATTGATTGATCAGCATTATCTATATTTAAGCACTTTCTATGGTCTAGTAAATAATTAAGAACTTACTTATTCAAAACATTACTTTACACAAAAAGAAATATGCATATTATGTGCAAAGAAAGATTATTTGGAGGTTCAGTCTGCATTTAAAGGGATTTTATTCAAAATATTGTGCTATACAGAAAGAAATATTAATATAATGTGCAAATAAAGCTTATTTAAAATATCAGTTGAGTATTTTAAGCTATACTTGATTCATTCGATGTCAATTTATCTCAATAATCTATATTTAAGCTTCTTATATGGTCTAGACTGTAAATCAGATCTTACTATGCATATGATGTGGTAACAAAGTTTATTTGGAGTTTCATTTGTACATTTTTAAGCTATTCTTGATTCATTTGACTTCATTTTATCACGATAATTAAAATTTAAGCTCTTGATATAGTCCGAAATATAATTCGGGTAATTGCTTTGAGTAATCAGAGATTCAAGCAATGAAGCAATCAGACGCTCTTTCTTTTTCTCCCCCTCACCCCCATCTTTGTCTTCTTCTTCCTCCCTTCCATTTCACTCATATTGTTTTCTCTCCGCTCTCATCCTTTCAACCTGTTCCCTCTCCAGCTCACCCCTTAGTCCGACTTTGCTCTCCTCTTCCTTCACTCCCTCTTCCGCATCTCATTTCCTTTCTTCCCCACCTCTTTCACCCTAACTTCTCTCTTCCCTCCTTCCGCTCTCGCACCCCGCATCTCAAATCCTTTCTCCTTCCCCTTCTATGAACCTTTATTTTCTTTATCCGCTCAATCCCCTTCTCTTCGTGTCTCACCTCAATTTGCTCTTACAATTCAAGCCTATCTCTTTTCTTATCTTATTATTCTTGTAAGGGAGTAATAAATATGTTCAAATGAGTACCTAATATACATAATCAAACTAATTATTTCAATTATTTACGTGAATAACTATTAACTATAAGGGAGTAACTAATAAGCATAACGAGTACTTATAAGTACAACGGAGTACCTAATAAATTTAAATACATAGTTCATTTAACTAAATCACTAATAAGTGAGTACGTAATAAACAATTGGGAGTATTTTATTACACTTTATGAAATTATATATCATAAAAGAGTGTCTACTTTCTTTAAAGGAACATTTTTTTTTTTTAAAGGGTACATCTACTCAATATTATAATAGAGTACATTATTTATCTTAAGGGAGATTTAATATTTCATGGGAGGATCTTATAGGGTATATAGTTATATATAAGAATGGAATAACTTACTATATTATATGAGATTATATATTATAAATGACTACAAGAGTATTTATTTTTTTTTAAGGTAGTATTTTTATTGCAAAAAGGAGTATTGATAAGTTTACGTTATTATATGCATAAAGAAATATTCATTTGTATACTAAGGGAGTATTTATATTTATCTTTACGTAGTTATATACCATAATGGGAGTATTCATTTGTATTAAGGGTATCTATTAATGTTAAAGGAGTATCTATTTGTAAACATATTAATAGGGCTGACAAACAGGAAAAAAAATATAAAACAGTATCTGAGAACGGAAGGATATGCAGAAAAAGAAAACTGTGTGCAATATAGGAGGGGAAGTGAGGATAGAGGCGCACTTGAGAAGAGCAGGGAGGAGGGGCACGAAGTGTAGAAGGGCGTTTTCTTTTGCATAATTGCTTGACTGCTTGATTGCATGTATCAAGTCCTTATTGAATCTACACGCGATCGATAACTCCTTTTAAATTCTACTAGCAAAAGATGCACTCGATATGTGGACAAATAAAGAAACATAATATTGTTAGAAAATAAAATTATCTGGTTGAATCTTCTAGATACAGGTGGATGAATATTTTTCCAAAAAATAAATTGTTAACATCACCTGACTCTTTTCTATCAAAAATTATGACCTTTTATTTGAAATCAACATCTAGACCACACGTCAGGTCAGATCACGTAAATCAATGGTCCATAATATGATAACAATTGTTTCAATTTTTTATAGTGAAATTGTCATGACCTATTTGTGAGTGTTTTTATAAATAGTATAGATTATATTTTCTCTATGTTCTCAAATTTATATTATTATTATTATTATTATTTTCACTTGGTCGTATTCATAAAATTATAACTTTTTTAAAAGCAAAAAAGCGACATATCTGCATAAAAAGACTTGATAAAAAGGTTACTTTTATAAAACAAATATATAAAATAAAAAAATTAAGCTTTAAAGATTGTGAGTTCTATTACCAGATTTCTTCCAATTATCTTGCAATCGACAAAAGCTTATAAAAAATGAGAAAAAAAAATTATTTTCTTAAATTAAACACTAAATATTTAATTTTCTCTAATTTTAAAATGAAAATAAAAAATGATAATTTCTTATGGAAAAAATTATTTTTGTAGCATTATATTTTATTCAATAATTGGGACGGCTTCTAACACCCGAAAAGTTGATTGGGAACCGCAGAATAATGGAGATCTGTTCCCTTTATACGGAATCACCTTCTCTTGCCTCTTCCTCTGACCCCAACTCCGAGAGAAGAGGAAACCGTTGAACCTCTCTCTCTCTCTCTCTCTCTTCAATTCGCACTAAACTACTACCTTGTGCAACAGAAACACAAAGAGGCGAAATTACATTATTGAGAGAAATGTCGAATTTAGACACCCAACATGGACTCGACTACGTATTCAAGGTGGTTTTAATCGGAGATTCAGCTGTGGGGAAGTCGCAGCTCTTGTCGAGATTCGCTCGGAACGAGTTCAGCCTCGTTGCGAAAGCAACGATCGGTGTCGAGTTTCAAACGAAAACTATAATGATTGATCACAAGACGGTCAAAGCTCAGGTTTGGGATACTGCTGGTCAGGAAAGGTACCTTTTTTTGCCCATTTTTGAACAATTAGTTGTTGGTGAATTTTTATATTACTGGTTAGTATTTAATTGCATGAGAAATACCAAGCCCTCTACTGAAAAAGTGATGTCTATTGTTATAATTATATGATTGCGGATTAATTATGAGTCTCAAAATTAGAGTTGTTGAAGCTGATTATAATTGATATATTGTTGGGTTTGTGAGCTGTTTACATGGGATTACTATTGGATGGTTTTAGTTCTATTCACCGGCATGTATGACATACTGAAGGTGGTACTGGCACGCAGTATATCTAGCATTTTACATATGGATTCAGGTTATGATAAATTATTTCTACTTCCTTTCTCTCATTTTAAAATTTTTCTAGCACCATTACTCTCTAAAGCATAGCAAGCCGCTGTATATTGCCTTTTTTTATTGCGCACGTATGGTTAATCTTACCCATTTTAGTTCTTGCTTAAGATTCACTGGGACTAAATAGAACTGTGCCCAGATGAGTTTTTAATGCTGAAACCAGATATCATTGTGTACCACAAAACTTGCAAAATGTTTTTATTTTTTTTATTTTTTTTTTTTTGTTTCTCTCAACTCCATCAAGATTGCAATCCTTATGAGTGAAGGTGGATAAAATCATGATTCCACTGGAAGTCTTTAAACAATACCCATACTAAGGACAATTGACGATCATAGTGGTAACGTGCACTGCAAGTTCAGCACCGACTGGAGAGCACCACAACCATGTCTCAGTGACCATTTTTAACAATTGGTCCTATATATCTCTGATCAGGTACCGTGCTGTCACCAGTGCGTACTACCGTGGGGCTCTAGGTGCAATGCTGGTGTATGACATAACTAAACAACAATCTTTCGAACACGCATCTCGATGGCTCGAAGAAATTCGGTCACATGCTGACAGGAACATAGTCATCATGCTGGTTGGTAACAAGTGTGACCTGGGAACACTACGTGCTGTCTCAACTGAAGATGCAAAGCAATTTGCTCAGGACGAGAACTTATTTTTCATGGAGACATCAGCCTTGGAATCTACCAATGTGGAGACAGCTTTTTTGATGGTTTTGTCAGAGATTTATCGGATTGTAAGTAAGAAATCACTAATGGCAAATGAGGAGTTGGAGGCGAGTAATGATGCCCGGCTTCTTAAAGGGACTGACATTGCTGTCCCAATTGATCAGGAGACCCCCCCAGCCAAGACTTCATGTTGTCTTTACTAGCAATTTTTGTCGCTAATGTGGAATGTGGGTTGATGAACCAAATGTATTTTCTCTTCTTATGATTTTTTTTAATACATTTCCAAAATAAGTAGATGATAGATTACCACATTTCTCCTTAGAGTGGTATTTATTATGTATTTAATTTAATCTTGTCTATGCGTATAAGGACTTTTAGGAGTAGGATATATATAAGTTAGGATTTGCAAGGATGGTAACTCTTGGAGTGTACCTTCTTATTTTCCTTATTTTGCTGTATAAGTAAGGGGCATAAATAAATAAGTGTACACAGAAACTTAAGAGAAGGCTGGTTGGTCATATACTTTTTTAGAGGAATTGACAGTGGCTGTCAATTATGGTTGGTCATATACTTACTGGTACCTAACCAGTCAAGTAGTAAGTGACCTTTAACTGTTGACGTGGATTTGTTCCAGATTTCAGCTGCCAAATTTGATAATCTCCTTCTCATTTTATTAAGATCCATTAGCAATTTAGCATAACAACTTTTTTTTTTTTGGGAGAAAGAGATGATATATGATAATAGAAAGATGGTTTTAGTAGTGATAGTAATAGAAGGTAGTACGTACTAGTAGACAAGAGGAGATGAGAGGGTTTATTTATGAGAAAACGTAGAACCAGTAAAAGAAGACAACAGAGAAGGATTGAACGAGGTGAGTATAACAACCATATTGTATTTCATTCGTCGTGTTTATTCATTTTATCCCTTCTCCTTTTGTTATAATTGGGTTATGTAACAGAAGCTGATTTTTAGAGCAACCAAAAATGTTTGCATATTTTTATCTCAGTGCTTTTCTGATGAATTATGGGAGTTGAATTTGCGGAAAGAATTCTAAATTAATACTATGCCAAGCTGACAAGAAACTGGTAAAGCAGAGCTGGAAATATCCATTTCATACAGCCTTTTCTGGAAGTTTGTCGAGTAATTTGCTAAAAGAACTTATTTAAGGATTTGTTAATGGATGCACTAACGGATAGCATTCTTACTTAGAAAGGACAAAACAAAATTTTAGTTCAAAGGCCCAATAGAAACTCCGAAAAGAAAGATATCTTAGTCAGAACAAAACAAATGCGACATGGCATTAAACTGGAAGGTACTCCAGAAAGCACGACTCAACCACAGATGACCTGGTCACAACTCGCTTGATTAAAAATCATGATTCAGATGACTCAACAACAGATAACTTGGTTTTATGTCAGATCTTGCAGGTCAGGTTTTGGCGAAGTCTTGAACTTCAAAAAGAAATGAGAAGGAGTCAACTTTCTGTACCCCGCTTGTCAGATTTGTATCATTTGCTTTGTTCTAAATTATCTAAGATAATCATTTTCTACATTCTCAATTTTTTTTTGTACACTCTACCATGGTGAAATGTAGATCGATATCTACGTTACTTGCCTTACAAATTACTAAAAACAATGTTATATATATTTTAGAACTCATCCTGTAAATGGTTAAAGAAATCATCATAGCTATTAAGTTGGGAAACAAAAGGGTGACTCCCAATGTGGTATTTCATTATATACTGTCAACTGTTTCATTATAAAACCTATGATGAGTATATTCTCATACCAAGTGGATAGCTGGTATGTAAACTATAACAAGAAAACAGAGAGTCGTTGACTCTTCATCCAGAGGAAATTTGTATTATATTGTTACTTTATTATATAATAGAGTAAAACCTAAGTCATACCATCAGATCACACCTCCCCGCAAAATACTTTCAGCTAAGTGCAATGGCACTACTACATCGTGTGGCACTAGTTATTTCTTTAGAAAAAACATTTCATGCCAACAAAGTACCACTTATCTAGAAAAGTGCTTTATTTGGTTGGTAATTAGCAAGCAAGCATTATATTCCCAAAGCTTAACGAATATGAAATGGAAAAATATACTACGTAGCCATTTTATAGCAACAAAAATACAAGTTGTGTACAAGTACACTTATCAGCTATCACTGACTTAATATTGTTTTATTGTTTTATTTTAATTAGCAAGATGAAGTGTTCAACTTCAGACAGAATTATAGTATAGAAAACTCAATTCAACTGGTAATATATAATCAGAAATGATATACACCATCCAACTATTTACCATCCATCACCATCCAATAGGCTTCAACAGGCCAAATTGGACTTCAGCCATCTTTTTTCGCCTGATGACGTCATCAAAACCGCGTGATGACGTCATCAATTTTTTTTTTTCGAAAAACTTTTTTTCATTTTTTTTTCGCGCTGACGTCATCAAATTGACTGATTTTTGTGTTCAAGGGATGAGTTAAACTTATTATGTGTTCAGTTAGTTGCATCTTAAAATCGAATTTTCGTATTTTTTTGTTCAGTTAAACGCGTTAAGGGATGAACTTAAAGTGTTTATGTGTTCAGTTAGTTTCATCTTAAAAATAAATTTTTGTATTTTTTTGTTCAGCTAAACACGTTAAGGGATAAACTTAAAGTTTTATGTGTTCAGTTAGTTGCATCTAAAAATTGAATTTTCACATTTTTTTGGTTCAGTTTAATACGTTAAGGGATAATTTAAATTGTATATGTGTTCGGTTAGTTGCAGTAGAAATATAATTTTGTAAATTTTTTTGTTCAGTTAAACACGTTAAGGGATGAATTTAAAGTATTTATGTGTTCAGTTAGTTACAGCAGAAATTTGATTTCGTAGATAACATTTACAATATACAAAGTGAACACATATAACAATATAGTAAACATTTACAATAAGCAAAGTGAACACAATAAATTACATTCAACTATTACAAATCGATTGTACACTCGAAATTTATCTTCAATCGATTGTAAATAACTTTCAAATTCAGAAAAAGATATCTATTCAAAGAAATTATGTAGACATAGTTTCTTCAAAACGGCCGATTTCTCTGCGCCCTGTAAAAGAATCAAAGTGAAGAACATACATAAAAGATAAGAAAAAAACATGATAAAAAAGGCCTAATTATACACCTACTGCCATTGCAACAGTTCCTATGACAATATGTATAGAAATCGCGATCTCCATTTGCTAAAGCTCTTAGATATCATAAATCACCAGGATCTTTTCTTCTTGTCTTTTAGATCGGATTAGCAATCTGCAAAGCATAAAGTACTAATCAGAGATACTAATTTAACATTTACTGTGTCTAGTTAATCCAAGTGAAGATAGTCTCAAGTAAAATTATAATAATAAATTTCTCATCTCAAATAATAAAACGAAGCATCGAAAGATGTCTGTCTTCGTAGGCAAAAAAATAGGAGAGAGGCAACAGATGTGTCTCGATATTTATTAGAGAGATAGAGAGGGTAACAGATACCTTGATCCATGGCAAAGGAGAGAACCTGTGCAAAGAGCAGCAGAGTCACTGTTGTTGGAGTTATGTCCTAGAAGTCAATATTTCATGACTTATTTTCTTAGTTTATGTTAATGATGATATTTGATCATTTGTTCCTAGAGTTTATTATTGACAGATCATTCAGGTTGAGGATCTGAATTGTAGATCTCTGTGGATCATTCATTAGAATGACAATAATAAATCTAAATCGTCCATAATCTTGATAATTAACAAGGAACATTAATTATCATAAAAGATTAGTATGCAAGTTAAGTGATGATTAAGTTCTACAAATCATAGGTAAGGAGTTACCGACTTAATTGCATATGTGTATGTTATTGGAACATAGTACAGGACTTGACCCAATGAAATAAACATATGGATTGTGTTAAGTGTCATTGTTTATTTCATATAAGTTTGATTCTAAGTTTGAGATGTTCACCTTTTCCACATGAGGATAGGTTCAATAAATATCGTCTAACGTTGATTCCTGATAAAGGCTGCTATAAGGACTTTATTTATGTTCTCTTGAATTGTGCGGGGAAAAGTTGTTCATCAAGAAAACCGTATGTCCCTCATTAGTATACCTAGTGAGTGATGATATCTGTTTGGGCCCCTTGATGGAGTTGGATCGTATGCATGCAAACTAGACGATCAACTCTAGATCAAGAAATGTATAATCTGCAAGAATGACACATTCCTATCTTGGATTATACAATGATATCATGTGACATAAGAATCAGACAAGGAAATACTATTATTTCTTATGCAGGATTGAGATATTGTAACGGTACATTATTTATACGAATTGGGAATCATAACGTGTTGCTAGATACCGCTTATGATTATTGGAAATAAATAACGATTTATTTCCATGGCCAACATAGTATAAATCCTCAAATAGGGTCGCACAAATAGGATTCTAACCACTTGGTGCATTTATTGTTTATTCACAATAATGTGTATTGTGAAATGTGATAAGTTAATTAATTAATTATATACCGTTATGAACCGTTATAATTAATTAAATTAAAAGGATCATATGGAAACAATATAATGCATTAGCTAATCATAGATTAATTATTAATGAGTTAATAATTAATTATGTTCAACTTACTTTAATTAGTTTGAGCTAATTGGGCTTCTATTTAATTGGTTAATTAAAGGCCCGATTTAAGGAAGAATGAAGAGACAATTAAAAGAGATTCATTAATTGGTGAATTAATGAATAAAGGCCTTTTATTAAGATGGCCCAAGAGAGCCCATTAGGTGGCCTCTTAGGGTGGATGGCATACTTGTAAATAGTATGAAAATTGGATGAGAGTGGTTGGCTATATAAAGGGGTCTCTTTGGGAGAAAACCCTAGCCGTCATCTCTCTTCCTCTCCCCTCCCTTGCGCCTCCACCTAGAAGAGAGATTTTTCTCTCTTCTCCATGGCTCTTCCCTTCCTCTCTTAGCTCATGTGTTGAGCATCCCACCTCTCTTCCTCTCCATTAAATAGTTAATTAAGAGAAGCAAGGTGATTAGCAAGAGGTTCAAGAGAACTAGCATTCTCTTTGAGCTTGGTGGTGGGTCCTTGGTGGGCTAGAGGCGGCCATAGATGGTGGAGATGGTGGAGCACGCACCCCATCGACTCCCATGCCATGGATTCGAGCCTCATGAATACAATTTCATGAGAGGTACAATTTCTCCTACCTTCTCTCTTGATTGGATGTGTGATTGCTTTAGCACTAGATCTATTGATTTGCTTGTTGTTAATGGTGATTAATTAGTTGTAATTAATCTAAAATTAAAATATGAGCATTTCCTAACAGTGGTATCAGAGCTATGGTCGTACTTAAGGTTTTTCACACTTAATTAAGTGAGAATTCGTAATTAATTAAGTTAATTAGTGATGTGCATGCTTGCTGGCCCTGGAAAGGCTGTTTTCTGTCTTGTTGCTTGTTTTTCGTGGTGTAAAGCTCTCTGAAATTTTTTTCTTCTTATTGGAGGTTGTAGCCCTTTGAGTTGTGATTGTTTTCCCACTGGAATCATTGAAATTCGATGTAAAATGAATTTTTAGTGATTTAAACGGTAACGGTGCGCAGATCTGTTATTCTGCTGCACAGTTCTGTTGTTGTGGTTGGTAACAAATAAGTTTGTATACAAAGTACCTATAACTTTTAGATAGGATTATTCTAAACTTGATGCTCTTTCTGGATATGTAAATTTTGTTGCATATTTCGGATATTATGTGGGCGTTCAAGGATGAAAAGTGATGAAGTTATCAGATCTGTTTTTTCAAACAAACTGATTGTTTTGAAAAACTGTACTTATTGAGAAACTTTTATGGAAAAGTGTTGAAATGGAAATGTTCTCCTTTAAGTCTGGAATCTGTGAAAATTAATTTCATAGATTTTCATTGAGATTTGATACCTCAACCAAGTGAAACCTTTTTGGTCGACGGTCTGTTCCAGAACAGGATACCTTGCTTAAATGCTTGTTATCTCGTTGATCTTGAATATAACTTGTGGATTTTCTTTTCATGGAATGATAGCCTATTGTATTTAGTATTTTTCTATGTAAATTTTTTGCTGGAAAAATATCAAGGGGATGATCATACAGATCAAAAGGTTGAGACCCATAACAGAATTTTCTCTAACGGTGCTTCGCGCACAATCTGAGGATTTGTCTTTTTTGGTTCTCCCTGATGGTAATTGATCTCTCCTTGAGATTTTTACAGGTAATCACAATCTTTGTAAGGAGTTCTCTGGATTTATTTCAGATTTTTTGGAGACCGAATTATTTTGAATTTTTTCGGGTCCCGAATTTCGTATTTTAATTAGTTAAAATAGTTTCTAATTAATCAATTTATTGAAATGTTAATTAGAAGACTCCTTAAATACCCTCTTTTCTGTTTTGATAGTTGGATTTAATTTAAAAGGGCTTAAACAATTAGTTGTTAAGGTTAAGCCTTCTTTGCATTCGAAAAACTTGAGCAACAAGTATGCACAAAGATTCTAATTAATGAAATTAATTAAGAGCAAGTGAATCATGTATATTGTATATGTGCTAACTTTGTTTTGTAGGAGGATGTGGGTTTGATATGGCTCAAGGTGTCAATGCCTTGTGTGTTGTAAAATGTTGTGAATGCATGTGATTGCTTGTAAAGTGGCCTAAGGTGCCTTGATAATTAAGTGGTTAATTTTTGATGTAACTTGTGAGGCTTGCATGCCCCTAAGGCCTAGGCGGGGTTTTAGGAATTTTATCACATGTATTTATTTCCCTTAATTATTAGATAGGATCTTAGTAATTAGTGGGAGGGCTTGATTAGATTAGTCTCGTTACATGGAGATGCGACGAAGATTAATGCAAGCGGGAGCCATACAAACCCACGGCAATGCTTGAGATGCTTATGTTATGTGATTGTTTGTGAATGCCTTGAATTGTCATAGGTAGGTATGGGTGTATGCTTACACGACCACCAAACAAGAGTCACTTATTTTGTCCCAAACTAAATTGATTAAGTCGACCGCCTTCCTTCTCTCTATCCCCTTCACGTCAATAGCCAATCATGACGCGGTCCGCCATAGCGGACGTCATGGTTGTCAACCTTGATAGTCGGGGTACAAATGAAAAGATTTGTTAGGAGCAAATAGAGAGAGGTTGCTTATCGATGGACCCAACAAGTTTTCTTGGACATCGGGGCGAAGTTTGTAAATATACTTAGATATTTACAAACCAAGAGTCGTATGGTTGATATGATTGGTTGGAGAACCTACCTTGTCTAGTTAAGTAGGGTGTCGTGCCATAGCAGGCTCTACTTGATGAAAACGGGGATCTTGGAAAACCAACTACATTGGGACATTAAATAAATGTAGTGGGAGTTTTTGTTTATCATTCCATAAACAAAACATTGCATAAACTAAATGACCTTAAATTGAATTTGTTATAGATATTAAATATGTTAATTTCGTTGCGGTCAATCTTTGGAAAACGACAAGCTCGTTTATAAGGTATTTACTTGGAGAAGAAATACCGATTTCTAAGACATGTTCTTGGAAATGAGAAACTTGAGCAAGTTTAATCCCAAAAACGTTCCTCGACTTCCCGAACAATAGCTTCGCAATGATTGATTAGTTTCGACGAAAATTATTCAATAAAGCAAATTCTTATATCCTTTTAGAAGTTCTAGACCTTTGAATTGGAGAATTCATAAGGACTATACTAAGACTTCTACACTCTCATCCATTTACTCAAGAAGACGTTCTTAGAGAAAGTAAAGATAGACTCAATCATTTATGATCGAGTAATGGAATGTGAGTTAACCAAGAGACTCTTCTTATAAGAAGATAAATGTTTCATTAGCTTGCGAACCGAAAGATTTGAGTAGCTAATTGACAACTAGAGATATTAAGATCTCCAATATCAAGGATTGTTGATATTGTCATACAATCTCTTTCTATGGATAAAGGATATATTGTTCGCACACTTGTTAGTGCTAAAAGTAATTGGTTAAGTATTAAAGGAATACTTCACCAAGATATGAGTTGAATATTTGAGACCCTCACTAGTGACCGTGTGTCACATGAGATGTTTCATTTGCCATTTATGGGAGGCATTTGAAAGGTTGTCCGAAATACCATGATGTTCTAAACCTTAAGATATTTGTCGTTCAAATTATCTCACTATCTCTAATTCACACTAGTAATTAGATGCTAGTTCATGTGTTCGCATTTAACGAAATGTGTAGACAATGATGAATAAGAGAAAGTTCGAGATAAGTAAAGTAAACTCCGTTTTGGAAATGGCTTATACGTCTAAGCCGCTACCATTGAATACGTAGAGTTATCTTTATTAAGTGAAGAGTTTGTTTAGGAATTTGAGGTTGTATACCTTATTCCAAACATCTCATAAAACCTTATCTCCATATTTGATGATGGATGATCATGTTTTGTAATAGAGAAATGTTGTTCTCTTATTGTTATAAATTTGTGTATAAGATTTCATGCATCTTAATTGAATTTGCTTGAAATAGATAAACAAATTTTGAATGACAAATATGTAAGACTTCACATAAAGTATTTGACTTTTATGTAAAATAGTCGCTTAGTCGAATATAAACAAGAATCGCATTATGAGAGTCTACGTAACGTGGAGCTCGTAAATCAATTTGATTGCAAAGAATCGCATTATGAGAGTCTACGTAACGAGGAGCTCGTAAATCAATTCGATTGCAAATCAATTGAAATTCATGCGAATCGTGTTTGTAAAAAGACAAAAGCGCCTTTGACCTACGAAGGTTTAAAGGACAAGTAACCTTATTAAGACTTATACATATTGATGTATATAGACTTATAGGACTTGTGCAATTGAAAGGTTGTTGACACTTTACCACTTGACCAACGATCATTGTAGATATTAACGTATCTATTTGATATGGTATAAGTATGAATCTTTTGACAAGATCAAAAGGATCTCAAGAGTAAAGTTGAAAAACTATTCAATAAAAGCAAAAGTCTTAAGATGGATCATGGTAAATAGTTAAGTCATGTAGTTTGATATATTGCCTAAAGAGTATGAAAGACGTTTCATTACTCGCTTCATGAGGAACATTGAAAAAATGTATCCAAGGATGAAGGTGTCGAACATAGTTTGATATAGTTCGATCGGTAATAAATCAAATTGACTTGTTTGACTCATGTAAGGGATTGTGTTTGAGGACAATATTGTTTACACTGAATAAAAATTCCATCGAAGTCTATTGAGAAAGATATCTTACGAGATTTGATCTCTAGGTATATTGTTTCTCAAGATTTGGTATTGAGAAGCTTATTTCAAAGTTAGATTGATTGATAAGCTTGGACCCAAATAAGACGCTTAATATGATGTAGGATATCTTGAACTAACCGAAAGGTACTACTTCAACGAACATGATAAGAACAAAGTAGTTGTTGCTCATCATAACGTATTCTTGAAGAATGATATTCTCAAGAAGAAGTAGTGGGAGTAAAGTGAGCATTGAAGGAGTTTATGCGTCACTACAAGAAGTACATTTATAGGAAACTTGTCACTCCATACATGGTGCTTAGTGGGAGTTGAGCGGAACTTTATTCACAAGTAGTTGTGAAAGGAAGAAGTTTATAAACACGCTCACTTCTAAAGAGTGCTCAAACATCTCACGAATGGATGATGTTCGAGAAACTCATGCAATATATTAGGATCAAGAACTTACTCTACAAGATGTTGTAGAAGTAGTGTACTGACCTCAAGCACCAATCCTACAAAGATCAACGAGAATGAATTGCCTAAACTGAAAGGTACATAGGTTTCACAACATCCTCGTACTTGACATATGAGGATCCGTTGATAAATAAAGAAGCGATGGAAAGACCCGATTCCACAAGTATGGTTTGAATCTATATGATCTTTAAGTACAATCCATATATATAACAACAAGGTATAGACCTTGATTGATGTTCAAGAAGGAGCGATCCATCTAGAACATTTAGATGTTTAATAAGAAAGATAGATATGGATAGCAAGTCGACTCTGTACAAAGCACAATTTCATGATTGATGCTATGTCTAAGTCGATAACAAGTTGACCATGTACAAAGCACGGCTTCTCGCTTGTAGCTATGTATAAATCAATAAAGATCATTCTAGCAATAGTTATATTTCGTATATATAGATATATGGAAAGATACATCAAAACCGCCTTCTTCGATTGAATGAAGGAAGTTGTTGTGTATTTGACACAAACCAAGGATTTGTTGTATTGTTGGAAACACATATATGCTTCAATGATCCATTAATGGATTGAAGCAAGTACTGTGGAAATTGGAATAAATATTTTGACAAGGAAGTCAAGGAGTTGCACTTCGTCAAAAGTATCTTATATAGACAAGATATTCAGTGGGAGCATGATTGTGTTACATGTATTGTACAAGATACAAGACATTAATTGGGAATAACATTAAGAAAATGAATATTGTCAAGATCTCATTGGAGAATGTTTTTCTCAATTGAGAACTTGGGTAAGTCACCGAAATCCAAGGAAACAAAATCTATGGAGATAGATTATGATGGATGTCAGGTTTGAGCAAAATGTGCATATAATGACAAGGTGTTATAGTTACACGAAAAGATAGACTCCTAGAAAGGATGTCTAACCACATTGTATGGCATACACTTCAGTGCTACTCGGTGTGTTGCAACTCAATTCGAGAAGAGTGCACGATACAATTCGAGCATCCTTCTGTTATGAGTTTCATTATGTACGCCATACTTATGCACATGCCCCTATGTGTTGTACCCAAGGAGTATGACAAGCAGTTGTCAACTGGATACAAAGAAAAAACACGTTTGGACAATAATCGAGAATACCTTCGAGTATCTTATGAGAAAGAATGATATATTTCATCTGATAAGATAAAAGGAAGCTCATATAAATTGATATATTGATGCTAGTTTTCGAAAGATTGATATAAATACAATTGAGCTACATATTTTGTTTAAATGTGGTGTTGTAAGTTTAGAAGGTGTTCTAAATGGGATATTACAACCGTTTCCGTCACCAAAACAAATATATATAGCAACTTGTTAAGCAATGAAAGAATGTAGTAAGGATCGTGAAGTTCTCAGTCAAGCTAATATGGTTCTATGCATCTCGAACCATAGCTTAAACTTGAAGAACCCAATATTAAATTGGTGATCCAACTAAGATCTATGACGATGTCACTTGATCTCACATGATGATGATCAAGAACACATATATAGGAGTATATATGTATATAGGGTCAAATAAAATTTGATAGGTTCGCGGACACAGCGAACACTCTAACTTAACCTCTACCTTAAGCGGTATACGAGATGCAATTGTGCATCCATGCGTGATGGACGTATGAGTAACTTGCTTTAAGTGTATTACATCTTTTGAGGTTCGAGACATGTATATATATAGATATATGACATTGTTCTAAATTCTTCACTGGCTAGAAGTCACTATTGATTGACTCTAGGCCAAGTGGGAGATTGTTGGAGTTATGTCCTAGAAGTCAATATTTCATGACTTATTTTCTTAGTTTATGTTAATGATGATATTTGATCATTTGTTCCTAGAGTTTATTATTGACAGATCATTCAGGTTGAGGATCTGAATTGTAGATCTCTGTGGATCATTCATTAGAATGACAATAATAAATCTAAATCGTCCATAATCTTGATAATTAACAAGGAACATTAATTATCATAAAAGATTAGTATGCAAGTTAAGTGATGATTAAGTTCTACAAATCATAGGTAAGGAGTTACCGACTTAATTGCATATGTGTATGTTATTGGAACATAGTACAGGACTTGACCCAATGAAATAAACATATGGATTGTGTTAAGTGTCATTGTTTATTTCATATAAGTTTGATTCTAAGTTTGAGATGTTCACCTTTTCCACATGAGGATAGGTTCAATAAATATCGTCTAACGTTGATTCCTGATAAAGGCTGCTATAAGGACTTTATTTATGTTCTCTTGAATTGTGCGGGGAAAAGTTGTTCATCAAGAAAACCGTATGTCCCTCATTAGTATACCTAGTGAGTGATGATATCTGTTTGGGCCCCTTGATGGAGTTGGATCGTATGCATGCAAACTAGACGATCAACTCTAGATCAAGAAATGTATAATCTGCAAGAATGACACATTCCTATCTTGGATTATACAATGATATCATGTGACATAAGAATCAGACAAGGAAATACTATTATTTCTTATGCAGGATTGAGATATTGTAACGGTACATTATTTATACGAATTGGAAATCATAACGTGTTGCTAGATACCGCTTATGATTATTGGAAATAAATAACGATTTATTTCCATGGCCAACATAGTATAAATCCTCAAATAGGGTCGCACAAATAGGATTCTAACCACTTGGTGCATTTATTGTTTATTCACAATAATGTGTATTGTGAAATGTGATAAGTTAATTAATTAATTATATACCGTTATGAACCGTTATAATTAATTAAATTAAAAGGATCATATGGAAACAATATAATGCATTAGCTAATCATAGATTAATTATTAATGAGTTAATAATTAATTATGTTCAACTTACTTTAATTAGTTTGAGCTAATTGGGCTTCTATTTAATTGGTTAATTAAAGGCCCGATTTAAGGAAGAATGAAGAGACAATTAAAAGAGATTCATTAATTGGTGAATTAATGAATAAAGGCCTTTTATTAAGATGGCCCAAGAGAGCCCATTAGGTGGCCTCTTAGGGTGGATGGCATACTTGTAAATAGTATGAAAATTGGATGAGAGTGGTTGGCTATATAAAGGGGTCTCTTTGGGAGAAAACCCTAGCCGTCATCTCTCTTCCTCTCCCCTCCCTTGCGCCTCCACCTAGAAGAGAGATTTTTCTCTCTTCTCCATGGCTCTTCCCTTCCTCTCTTAGCTCATGTGTTGAGCATCCCACCTCTCTTCCTCTCCATTAAATAGTTAATTAAGAGAAGCAAGGTGATTAGCAAGAGGTTCAAGAGAACTAGCATTCTTTTTGAGCTTGGTGGTGGGTCCTTGGTGGGCTAGAGGCGGCCATAGATGGTGGAGATGGTGGAGCACGCACCCCATCGACTCCCATGCCATGGATTCGAGCCTCATGAATACAATTTCATGAGAGGTACAATTTCTCCTACCTTCTCTCTTGATTGGATGTGTGATTGCTTTAGCACTAGATCTATTGATTTGCTTGTTGTTAATGGTGATTAATTAGTTGTAATTAATCTAAAATTAAAATATGAGCATTTCCTAACAACTGTTGATCGAATTCGCACAACGGAGTCATTGCCGATCGAAGAGGGAAAGGTCGGAAAGGCTAAAATTTAGAAGAGGAAGCGACGGGAAGAGAGGCAACGGAGGTGGCGCCTCTCTCTAGTGCGGCTAGGGTTTTAGAGACAGAAGGGTATTAATAAACAGTGAATAAGGCTGACCCAATCGCTGGCCCAGTAGAGGTCCGTGGATGATGTGGATGGTAATCAGTTGGATGGAGAGTAGTAATTACCAAATAAAATATGTATTATTGTGTACAAGTACACTTATCAGCTATCACTGACTTAATATTGTTTTATTGTTTTATTTTAATTAGCAAGATGAAGTGTTCAACTTCAGACAGAATTATAGTATAGAAAACTCAATTCAACTGGTAATATATAATAAGCAAACATAAAACTAAATAACAGGTCAGCTGCCTCAATTTTGGGATATGTTATTGGATAACCAAATAAAATATGTATTATTTTCTGTGGGCTGTGGCCCTTGGGATTTGAAAGGAGCGCTACATAAAACATGCCACCCATTAAATTCAAGGCCCAGATATATACTTTTATCTCAGTGAAAGGGCTTTATTTTACAACACCTGGATAGTGAAGATTTTAGACTAGACAGCTATCTCTCGTCAGATACTCAGATCAGAGCCAACGTAGACGTTTGTGTTTTACGCCCTTTTGAGTTGTGACCACCATCTCCTCATTGGGTTGAAGAGCACCTCGAATTAGCTCTTTTATGCTTATATTAGTGCATGCCTGAAGACAGAGACATGACATGTCAACTGAAAAAGATATATAGATGCGGTTAATTATGAGCGTTATTGATTGCTTTTTGATGCGGATGAGTACTCTAGATCTCCACTCGTTAATTAAGCATTAAGAGCTGATATTTTAATATCACTATTGTTATTTTTATTGTTACGAATTTATTTAATCAGTGCATAATTTGAACAACTGCCTTGTGCATGGGCAGAAGCTCTAAAAGAGTTTTTAATCACTCAGTCTCTAAGAAAGCTTAAATGAACTGCCTCTTGAGCTTCAATGAATTCTGTCAAATTTTACTTTTGGCGTCTTAAAAATTCATTTTCACCTTCTATGACTTGAATTCATTATATGTACTGCTTAACACTTTTCTGTGTGACTTAATATACAATTGTTGGACCTAATAAAAATTGAACACTAATTTGGTAGCTTAAAGCTCTCATAATTTGTATGTCGATGAGATTTAATTTAAGTGCTTTACAGATATAACCAGCTGATCACTAAATTAAAACATTAACTCGTGGTTTAAAATTCACTTTGTATGATTAAACATATACTTCATATAGTCTAGGATTTAATTTGGCATATCTCCTTAAACTGAGTACACTAACCAATGACTTAGATTTTATAAGTCAACTTATGTAATTTCATGTCTTAATTAAAACTTTAATTCACGTATTTCACTGTGTGTGACATATTATTCAACTTGACATATTATTCTAAAAATTTCATTGGAGCTCCATCCAAACTTTGACGGTGTGTTAGTTGAATTTTGCAAAATATAAATGATGAAGTAGCTAAGCACAACTCTTGATCTTACTAATTTGCTCTAACTAACTAATATTTGTTGCTCATGAGTTGTCCTGATTGTCCTGTTAAACATCACTGTAATTGTCTAATAATGGTGCGTTTCTGATGCTTTCTACAATATGCATATTTATTTATCGTGTGCCACAAGCAATAATTTGATTTAGTGCCACCCGACCTGTTACTCCCCACATCGCACCAAGTACTTTTATTTTTTTCTAAATTTTTTCCAACAGGTGTGGAAAGAGACGATATCGCTAAAGAAATATTCCTACCTCCCCGGTGGATTTTGCCGCCACCACAAGTGATTATGTTCTCATGGGTTGACACTTGAGTACTTGACACGTATGATGAGGTCCGCGTGGTGTCAAAAAATCCAAATACAAATATCAGAAATGTTTTTGCATCCGGACATATATATCTGAGAAATGCTAGTGTCCAATATATTGGACGGATGAGTCCGTCCAATATGATCGTTTTCACATTTTTAAATTTCAAATGACCGATCCGAGCCATTCAATATGTTCTTCATATTAGAAACTTGTAAGAAACAAATTTTTACATTTTTTTGAATTTTTTTTACTTATTTTTTGGTATCATAGAAAATTCATGATATAAAAGTTCTGGACCGTCTAATAACAACGATTTTCTAAAATACCAAAAAAATAGTAAAAAAATTCGAAAAAATGTAAAAACTGATTTCTTCTAAGTTTTTAATATGAAAAACATATTAAACGGTTCGGATCGGTCGTTTAAAATTTTAAAATGTGAAAACGATCGTATTGGACGGACCCCATCCGTCCAATATATTGGACTTTAGCATTTCTCTATATATCTTGATCCTTTTTGTTTCTTTGAAAACCAGGTATTGGCAAAGTATCAGGAATCTAGCTCTAGTTCAAATTAGCAGCTTATTTAAACTTCAATTTCCGTATTCTTTCATAAAGAATTTTGTGATCAATATTATTTTCTAATTTATACCTAGCTATCTAGCTAATTTCCTCGCGCCTGGTGGGTCCACTTTGATTATTGCGGCTTGCTCACAGGACAGTCTGAACCCAATCCTGTTAAATCAACTTGAGGCCAATAAATGGATCCACCAATCACTACTCACATCCTACCTCGGCTAACATTTTATAAACAACTGGCTTTGTTTACTGTTTTATCTTAATTATTGCTACTTGTACGTACTAGAACATTCAGTAGAGCTTGAACACTCTTTTTTTTTTTTTTTTTTTTTCCCCGAAACTATGTTTGGCTGATGAATTGTAGAGATATTAAATAGGTTTTATCTTTATATATTTGAACTGTTTGGATGTAATAATTAATCTCCTTTTTTTAATCTTAGTTCCTAAGAAAACACTTTAAAAGCTTAGAAATTTTCTCTCTGAATGAAGGTGTTAAGAAAATAATTAATTGAACAATCAAATAACAACAGGAAAGGAAATGCTTATTTACTTCCTTCCCATATTACTCTTCTCATAACAGATTTGAAAAATTGAAGCAAATATTTTAATTAGATACATCTTATAGATGGATAAAACATGAAACAATCAATATTGAATCCTTGGGAGAAGAATAATAGCTTGATAAGAACTCGTTTTTAATTATCTCAATTTTATTGTATATATGCTAGAGTCAACCCTATGTATGCTAGAGTCAACCAAGAATTTTTATATATATTTTTTGAGAGAGAAGATAACTGTTGCCGGTTGATAACTACGTTCTAATTAAAATTTTCATACAACATTGCAATATGCGAAGTTGCGAACAGTCAAGCACCATTTGGGTTCATTGTATAGGTGTTGAAATCATTAATCCAAAAATATTCCCTGGTAATTATACTCAATAATCATCCATACCATCGTAACCTCCCTCCTCAAAACCCCTTTCCATCCCTGGTCTCTTATATGGCACTCCATTCTCTCTATCCTCTCTCCATACCACTTCAACTCATCATCACAGCCATAAACAAAACCGCAAACTAACACAACACAGCAACTCTTAGATAAACTATCCCGAAAAAAGGAAAAAATAATAAAAAAGCCCCTGAAAATCCCCCTAAATATGCCGACGGGTCCTGAGCCACCGTCAGAAGGAGTCACCGCTCTCTACCAGACACCACCACCTATGAACCATGGTGAGGAAATTGTCTTGAAAAAGAGCAGCAAAAAAGGAGGCATGCAGAAATTGATCAAATCTGCATTCAAACGTGGTGAGACCTCGAGTAAAGATGTACCATTTGGTGACTCATACGGAAAACCTCCGACCGGGCAGACTAGAGGCCGTAGGTATAAGTCGACAGGGAGTGAAGATTCAGCATCATGGGATTCGGACAGCACTGAATCGTTTGAAGGTACATGTTATGCGCTTAATTATTTGGCATTCTTGTTTTAGATAGTTTATATTGATGAAAAGTCTTGCCAATTATATTAGCAGTATATGTTAGCTTCTGACATTAATTAGGTTTTGCTTGAGACCCTGTTTATGTTCATTAATTCCCGTTTTTCCTTTTTTCTCAGATATATAATCCTTTACATCAATTCAATAACTAATGCCAGTTACGCGTTGAAATTTGGAGAATAAACACATGCATTTCTTTCTTCATTTGAACAAAATCATTATGAAATTCTAGTTGTTGTGTATTTTTTCTATCTTTCTGTAAAATTAGGTTGAACTATATATAATGGAAAAAAAATATACATTTGATTTTTCTACGTATTTCGTCAAACAATTTCTTCTAGAAATTCTGAATAGAAAAACTAAAATTACTTTATATTCGGCTGCTTGCTGTCGTTGTTTTCAATGTTTGAACGAATAGTGAGAATATGTGTTCGTACAAAAAATAATATTCTCTGTTAGCTACACCATTAATTCGCGGTTTCTCAAATAAACAATTTGCAAAATTCTTCATGGAAAAGACAATTATGGATGAAAATTGCAAAATTAGTCTAACGCTAGAATTATGGACCAACGCCAATAATTGGGAAAAGAAAGAAATGTGCGGTTTTCTTATACTCGTGAAATAGTATAAATGTTTAGTCGCATCGGGCGTCTCCCCCATTTTTCAAAATGTGATCTACAAAATTTAAAATTTCAATTCGTTTTTATTGGATGTAATTACACATTATAATAAAGTTATTTTCTGAAATGAACACCTGTAATTGCGAGTTACTTTTAACGGCTACGTACATATAAAAGGTTAAGTCATGTTTTTACATGTATACCTATATATAGTTAATATATATCATTTGTTTTCTACAATAACGATGCAATTATAGTCGGTTGCATGTTATGTACTTACTATCAGAAGCAAGCGAAAATCTAGTGCTTAAACCAAGTTCTGTGCACTGTAAGTTTGTCGCGCCCCAAGCGACCGTGCCCCCTTTTGAGGGAATTTATTGTTCCTAGCTAATCGTGTCCCCGTATAGTATAGTGTGTCATTGCATGAAATACTCCCCAAAAAGTATTTCCGTAAAAATGCAATGCTGGAATGAAAGGCCATATCCTTTTTATTACGGAAATACTTTCTTGTCATTGGGAAATTTTCACATCCAATCATGCACCCATTGCACCTCATATCTCAATTATAACTTTAACACCTATCATATCCACATTTGTAATTACCAAAAATAAAAATATATCCATAGTTGTAAGCCCTCATCTTTTACAAAAGTAAAGAGGGGCACCAAACAACATATATAGTTTCTCTATTGCTCTTCACAAAAAACAACACCAATCAATTGGGAAAAGTTACTAATTATTCTTTTTAGGTCCTCAACTTGTAAGGTTATTAATTACTAGCAAGTAGCAACTCATATTATTTATCCCTAAGTAGTCATAAGCAATCCACTTGTAAGATCTTTATGAATTAATCCTTTTTAATTAATTTATATTTATAGTCAAAGTTTACATATTCTCCCATATAATTAAGTATGGGTTTGTCAATCATGCACCCGAAGTATATACTAAACCTTTCTATTTAGAAACATACAATGCTACACATTTTGTTTACCAATTACCTCAATGTCGTAAGGCTCAAATTAAACTTGTCATTATTAGATTAGGTTATGATCTCATGAATAAGTGTTAACTGTTGAGAGATACTGAAAGAATTTTTTAAATTATGAAAAAAAAAAACGATAACATTCTGAACAGTGCGAAGCTTTTGGTGTAGTTGGTGAAATGTTAATTTGATTAAAATGTTCTTTATATATATATATATATATATTTAAATCAAGAAACTTAATCTCATCATATTTATCGCAAGAAAATAAAATCATGAGTGATGCATCTAGAAGGTTAGCTTAGTAAAATTTTTATATTTGGGTGTTTAGTTTTTTTTTTTTTTTAATTGTCCCGTCGAATGGTTCACGATCCACAGCGCGCCAGACTGTTAGATATCATTTTTAATATAAATTTATGACAATTCTGTTTGATTGGGGTAACTTTTGTGCATGGTTTGTTCACATCAATATAATTTATTGCTTAGTTGGAGAATATCTCCAAACCTCAGAGAATAAATATCACTATATAAAAACAATTGACATATAAAATATATAGTTCATGTTAATTATTTTGATAATTGAAGTGTAAACAAAATTAAATTTTTAGTACGTTGATATAAATAAAAAAAATAACGAAAGATAAGACTATTCGCATGCTACCTCAATATAAAAAGAAAATAAAAAAAAAATGCTTGAAAGCTCTTCACCACTTAAAGAGAAAAAACGGTCGAAATTAGGGCAACCGATGTGATCGCCACTAATCCACATGCGGGCTTTAAATGTTTCTCTAATGGAGTGACATTTGCAGTTTCGTCCTTTGAATAGCTATTAATGTTTTGCAATAAAATAAAATCATTTTTAACATATAAACCCAGGGTTTACATTGTAAAGTACAGCTAGAGGATTGAATATCAGTCTAATTTTCATAGGGGCAAAAGAAATGCATGAGGTAGCTTTATTTAAGATTGCACGGGTGGCATTCCCCACCACCGCCTCTCTTAAAAAAAAGATATATGTATATATATAATAATGATCACAGCAAAAATTGTTAGCTTAGTATTATTAAATGTTGACATGAGATCCTTTAGAAAAAGCACAACTCAAGATTTCTTTCTAGAATTGTTGAAACTTGTTTGTAGAAAAACAGAATATACTGTTACTCTAATCGGTAAAATTAACTCTATAGTAATATATAATATGTAGAATATGTTTGTGTATAATCGAACCAAAGACTGTAGAACTAGTAACAATAATAAGGTTTAAAAGGTAATTAATATTGATTTAATTAATCATAAATAGATGATCGAACTTCCAATTTATATAGTCATAGAAATAAGAGAATTCGACGTGCACGTAGATTTTAAAAAACAAAATATGATGACCATCATTAATTTATTTGCTCCATTTATTATTGGGCAATAAGGCCCAAGTGCGACCCCACAAATGGTGTATCTTTCAATGCGGTGCCTTAATCTAACTAAAGATTTCCACCAGAAGGGTTGCGCATAAACTCTAATCATTTCATTACAGCTCATCCAATTATATTATATAATTAAATATTCAATTACAAATCTCATATAGTTATTTTCAATCTTCTATATGTTGGCACCAACTTGGATCCAAGGATACTATAAATATACCTAGGTATCTACAATTGAAAGGTGCTGACCTAAAGATCTGTGCTTAAAATATTAATTATTTCCTCAATTACTGTACTCAAATCTCTCTCTCTCTCTCTCTCTCTCTCTCAAGACTTGAGCTGCTCTTTCTCAGTCTCTCCCCTTTTTTTTTTTTCTTAAAAATAATCTTGGCTGCAGCTGCCAAGTGGAATACAAGTTCCTCTCTCTTACAACATGCAGATCACTCTTACCTTAGCCAACTATTTTATAACACAAGCATCTAAACACTGATCTCTTTTTTGCAAGCGTTGACAAACAAAAACAGAAAAGGAATCTTACAAAGATTCCTGCTCTCAATTTCTTGACATTCATTAATTTCTAATCCCCTCTTTTTTTAGAGTCGAAAAACAATGCTAAGGTGTTAGCTGCATTGCGTAATGCAAAGATCGGTTCCTCGTATGAGTCATTCCCTTGGGAGAAAAAGATGAGAGAACTCCTACCTCCATCTGGCTCCACTTCATTTCTATCGATACTGCTCTTGCCAAGGGCATCTGATGCATCTGCATCGAAGTATAATTCATTGGAGGATACACTTGCCCGTGCCGATACTTGGCTTGTTTCGTCCCAGGCATCTGGTGTGCCAATAACTTTCATGAGTATACAGACAGAGGCACTTCTCACTAAAGTACGTTTATTTGATTTCATTTTCATTTCTGTTTCTTTAATTGTGTCCTTCTGCCAATTTGACTTTTAGTGCTACATATATTGTTCACTTATCTTCTCCTGTTTCCTTCCATTTTTATATATTATTACAATGTTTTATGAATTTTTGAATGCTATTTTACATCGTATTTGCTTATTTAGCTTAGTTGCAGTGTGACATGCATCCTAGACTCTTGATTTAATGTGCTTCATACCTTTTTATATCTGGACTTCACAAGCACAGCCCAAGTTGGGATTAAAATGTGTTCCTTTTAACATTACTATGTTCGTGATTCATTTTGAGAACTTGTAACTCTGAAAACATATGTAGTCTGACTAGAAGATATAACAAAGCTAATTAACTATTTAATCGGAGCATGTTCCAGAGCATGATTTATTGTACATTAACATAAAATGAAAATTGAATTTGTATGTAATCGAAGGATCAATATAACTAATTTTACAGAAGTAAAATTTTCAAAATGCACAGATATCGGGTGACACCGCTTCTGCTACAGTGACAATGGGTTCACTGGCTGACCTAGCTAATATGGCAAATGTTAGTCTCTATGGGTTTGAAGATTACCATGGTGTTGACATAGGGGTGGTAAGAGCAGTACGCCTCTGGTACACTTCTATTGCTGGTGAGATGGCAATTGAGATCAAATTGTTACAAGGCGATACCAGGCTAGGTTTCGCAATAAGTCGCACTGAAGAGGTAAAATAAATGCCATCATTAGTTTATGATTTTCTCATTAAATTCAATCAACATATAAATGTATAAATGTTATAGCCATACTCTGGACGTCTGTCATATTATTAAGTCAAAGACTGCATGTTACAAAGTGATTCATGCAACGAAAATTATAAAATGTTGTTACTGGTAAAGGAAATCACAGATAAATAGAAACAACTAAAGAGGAATGAAATTTTCAAAAGTTAGTTTCCCAAGTACCGCATCCTTTACACAGTTGCCCTGTTTCAAACTTTCAAGTTTCAATTGTACCATGCTAGCTATTACAGCTTAAGTTTCAAAGTTTAAAGTATGATTTAAATACAATGCTTTCAAATATATTCATTTACTCTAGACAAATATTATGATGCATGGATAATAAAGACCCTGAGAATAAAATCATGCTCTTATATGCAGAGCACAGCTTGCATCACCCGAATCAATAGATACTAGTTTCATCAACACTTTTACCTCAACTGTTATTTCAGCATACTCAATGAAAGAGGATACTATTATTATTGCAGGGCTTTATCTACGTATCATCTGTCGCAGATGAAAACAGCCACAGTGTAGCCTCCACGCGCTCTGGTCTCCTGCAGCTCTACAAAGAGGCCAAGAAAGCATCAAAGCTCCTAATCGTCTCACGTGTGGGCAACGAGAAAGTTCTCCCGTGGATGGTCTCCACCTCTGGTGACATCAAGTGCTACGACACAGTGTCTCTCAGCCAGAAACTATCCTTGCATCGCCATGCCTTGAAACCCATCTTGCTGCATTTCCTCATGTGGGATGAAATCAAAATCAATGTTATGAAGGATGAAGCAAATCAGCATGGAGCCGCAAAACCGCCGCTTCCTCAGTCAGTGATCCCACTACCAACTGGAGCTGAGCAAGAGGAGGTCCCAAGGGGTACGAGTTTTGAAGGCAGTGTAAGGAGCAGTGTAAGCAGTGAAGATGATGGGCCAGAAATTGGGAAAAGTAGTGGACCTGGTGAAAATTCGTTTAGGTTTCAGAACATCAAGCTTCCTGATAGTTGGGTTTGAGGTTAAATAATGTCTTCCCCTTTTGAGTTCACCTTTCAAGGTTTAAAAATGCTTTAATCGTTAGATTAATTGGTAAAATGTGGCTTTTGTTCTGGTACAAATTGCACTTTGCTATCTGAACTTTAATGTTCTCGAAATTGTTATCTGAAAGAGCTTTGTATGTCTGCATGCCAAAACACTTAATGGTCATAAGTTCACTTCTAAATGTGTTGATTTACAAAGTTCAGGCAGTAAAGTGTAAAATAAGAGTTAGCAATACGGATTGCCACTAAAGTCTTAAATATATATGCTGTATGTTGTATATTTCTGTGTAACTTTTGAGGTGAAGTTGAACTAATGTAAAGTGAAGGGGATTGTTGATAAATGCTAGCTTCGGGTTATTATGCTAGCTATAACAAAATATATATTGAATAAAACGTTTCTTGTGTGCTCTTCATTGTAAATTTAAGCTTTCCATGTGCGTTAATAAAAAGGAATTATTATACAAAAACGCAAATGAGAAATTTGAGAACTTACTAACACGCAATTCTTTTAGTCGGGTACTCGGGTGTAATGTTTTGGGCCGACAATATTTCTCTGTGACATCTTTGGGAGCACTTCGATTTTGCAGCATAGTGCAGAACTCATGCACTATGGGCCTCAATTGGGCCAACTTTAAAATGAAAAACATGAATGAACCTTTTCAATTAAAACCAACAGATTTAGGGATGATAGGTAGGGCTGCATAACGTGTAAAACAGTCACGAAAATGACTCCTTGCGCCAACCGTTTCGTTATGGGACGCAAATTTTTTTGTTCTTGCGTCTTGCGTTCCGTACTTTGAACGAAAGTAAAAATCCTGGCGTTAACCGTTTCGTTGAATTGAACGGTCAAAAACAGTTTCAACGTTTAAAATTTGTTACCGTGCAAACATGATGATCAGTAAGCTTAGTTTCACAAATTCTATGCTCGTCAATTTAGTAAAATGGAAATTAAAACTTCTATAAAAAATCAAAACAACTGAACAATAAGAAATAATAAAAAAGTACAGCAAAGTCTCAGATTTTCTTAGTTTGACAATGAATATGAAGGCCAATCTCTGATTTTCTTTTTCAAGTGCAGTGAAGTTGGAAGGGCAATTTATCAACCGTGGTACCTTCTCCATGACTTTCATCTCCAGAATCAATAAACCAGATAGCCAATATTGAAGACAAATACCATCTAGACCTGTATCCAGAAAAACAAAATGTTCTTGTAAATAGGATCAGTATGAAAAAAGAATTTCTTGACATTGACATTTGCCTAATACCAGTCAGTGCTGGTAAATAGGATTGGTATAAAAAAGGTTCACTTCCTTGTACTAAACTGATCTCATTTTAAACCCGATCCAATAACATTTTTCTTTTACATTTCAGACCTTGTATTTTTATTAATTATCATAAACGGAAAGGGAGCTATCAGAACTTAATTAAAAGAGAAACACATAATGATAAGTGAAGCAATTCAGTGAGACAAACTTGAGTTATTCATGTGTCTACAGTTACATGCCACGTCTGAGGTCCAAATAGGCAAATACCAACCAAATTGATATAAGAAAAGTAAAAAAATAAAAAAGCAAACTTAAGAAAAAGGAGATAGCCAAATGATTATCGCACCTCACAATTATAGAAAAGAATAATACAATCATTAAAACTAGCAGACAACAGGTCTCTAAGAACCAAAGAAAACAAACTAGTTATCAAATAGCAAAGAAAGAAACGGTAAATTATTTACAATTACAAACGGTAATGTTGTATTGACATATATAGTATCATGTCAATATCTTCGACTCTTTTTTCTATGCGAAAAATTTTGAAGTAAAGAAAATTCTGTAAGAAAAGCTTGGATAATTTGTCCGCCTACATATTCATTCGTTGAAAAATTAATTTGATTGTATTGGTGATGGAAACATGCTGATCGAATAAAAAATATAAAAAAACTCATCTTGACTGACTACAAGTTCAGTAGTCTTATTCGGAAAATGTATTTTCCTCTATTGCTTGGAGTGTTATTACTTCACTGATTAGTATATTCAATATCAGTTAACCTTATTTGTATGTATTTAATTTTGGTTATATTATTCGATAATTTAATGTGACTTTTTCTGTTAGAGAACTTCAAAGATTCATCTTTTTTTTTTTTTTTTTTTTGTTTACATGAGGCAGCCAAATCCATTAAAAATTGCTCTATCATCGATAAGAGGTGGCAATCTTTAAATTTTAAAAAGAATGTCATTTCAAATTCTAGAAGCTAGCTCTTAGAATTTATTTTAATATATGGTTGATAAGTTGATTTTTTTCACAGGTTACATACAATTTTTCTATTTAAGTAATTCATATTTATACCCGTAAATATGCGTAAGAATTTAATTATCCTGTTGTAACCCGTTTGTAACTCATATATAGAAGTTCTAGAAGAAGTTACCGATATGATCGTTACATTAATTAGTATCAAAATCAATGATACTAGTTGGAATAATAAGTGTGAAGACATATGGTGGGCCGTTTTAGGACAAATTCGGATTGTTTTAACTTTTAAGAGATAATTAGGATATTTCCTTAGAGGAAAACAAGTAAGAATCTGGCCAAAATAGATACATTTAGCTAGGTCTTGATTAGAATCACATTTTTTTCACGTAGAATTTCATTTGATTTCATATGATTAGGAATTCTTTGATCATAATATTTAAACAATATCATTTCATTTCATCAGAAGTATTCATGTTATTAGACCCAACGAAATTTTACCAAATCGATTCTAATCAAATGAAATCCCGTATAATAACAAGTTTGATCAAAGCCTTAGGTACTTAGAATGATGAATAGAATCATATGCTGTCTTCAAATAACTATTTTGATCTTTATAAAATAATATAATATTCTATTATCAAACATCAAAGTTTCAGAATATATTTATTATGTATTTTACTAAATGTAATGCATGATGACAGCTAATTAATTTAATCATTATTTTATAATATTATTATACTTTTGTATTACTACCAAACACAACATTAATAATGTCCATATAATTTATTTAAGATTTTTCATTTATTTTTATATTAGTTCTCAAATACAAAATTAGCACCTTAGAAAAAAAATATATATCCTTCAATTGAGATAAGATAAAACTAATATGTGGACCTAGGTTCTAACGAAGATCGAGTCACGTGATAATGGCAAAAGTTACAGACAATTTGTACGGAGAGTACGTAATTTCTACGTTATACATCAATTGTTGGTGTATGTACTTCCGCTCATGACCTGACTGAACTTGAAACGCATTTTCTTCAAATTATTATTATTAATATTATTATTATTATTATTATTATTTGAAGATTAACTGTGTTTTCTTTACAACATTAGTATACATCTATTTGTAGACAAAATTGGACTGATGATTTGAGTACGTATACTCTAAATATGACCGTTAAAGTAACACAAAAGACAAAACTAGTCTAAACATTTTATTTTTGGCGTGTTAAAAAATTTCTATATATTAAACATGCATGCATTTTTATTACCAAATTAAACATGTGAACCGGCCTATTAGGACGGAGAAATCAAAACATATACATTTCTATTTTTTTTTTTTTGTATAATCATCAAATTAGTTTGACATCATGTGCATTGTCGAATTAAGCAAGTAGATATCCACATTAAGTACACGTAAATATAGGAGTATTAAATTAGAATTGCAAAAGCCATGAGAGCTGTCACTATATTTGCAATATCTATATGCTCTTAAGAGACCTTTCAATTAGTTTAGTCATTTCATTTGACACCTAATTATTTAAACTCCTCCAAATTAACGGTTTTCCTACTCTGTTTAAGCATCTATACATATGTACAGAGACAGAGAGAGAGAGAAGACGCTTCTAATTAGTTTCTAAAGTCTCCCTCTTGTCTAGGTCTGGATATCCATAGAGAGCTGAGTGCACGAAGGCGATGAAAGTATTCAGTGATTGCAAGGAAACATCGCGCTGCCTGACGGACGGTTAGGATCTGATGGAGCCTATGAAGAGTCTGAATTCTCAGACTGTCTGCCTGTATAAGAGAAACATTATTTTCAAATAGAATAAATAATTCAAAATGTACGATTAAATACCAATAATAATTAAACCCAATGAGAGCTATTAATTGCTGTAAGAAAAATCTCTAAAAATATTCATATATCAAATAATTTATAGAGCATTTTCTTGTGGAAGAACAGACAGTTTGAAGTTCGTGCCGAATAATGGTTTAGATTTTAAGAACTCTCGTGCATTTTTCTTTTTGAAACATTGACAGGACTTGTCAAAGGAAAAGGAAAGAAAAAAGACAACAGACGAAGAAGAAAGTAAAACTAGCGTCAGAATTAGCAGAACCGCAAGAAGAGCTTTGCCTCACTTAAAACAACTCTCGTGCATTACTCGACCAAATGTGGTTTGAGTTCAGCATTTAACTTACATATTGGCATGTGTTTGTTGACTTAAATCATCTAATTCTGATATCTTTTTGTTCTTCTCCAGCATATTCCCGTGTACTTTTCAGCAATATATATACCCGATAATCCGATATTTCTCATGAAAACGATGCACAAGATTTGATGGTTGACATTTTCTAAATTATCGTTGTCTCCATAAGTATCTACAGGTTCTATACTTATATATATATTGTAAGTTGTTAACCTAAATTAACAAGGTAGCAATCAGGTAGTTATGTTATATGTGCTGGACCAGATAAGTACTTGACACGTACGTAGTGGAGATACAATTCTTTTACTATCGAGAGGATAGAATATGCATAAAATTATAAATTGATCAAGTTGACAATTTTGAAATATTAATGCTAAAAGTCTAACCGTGCTTTTCTTATTATTTAACTACCCAACTACGAACCTCAAAAAAAAAACTACCCAACTGCACCATTTGACTCTCTCTCTCTCTCGCTAATATCTCTCTATAATTAAAGAAATCCATCTATCAAGTGCGCTTTTCTTGTTTTTGATCCGAATAAAATTGTATTTGATAAACATTAGCTAGCAATATGCTACGTACGCAACCTGAAATATACATGTTACATTTATTTTCTCATGTGTTGCCAGAAGATACTCATGTTAGAAATCCCTACAAGCTACATGAGTTGCATTATTTTATTGGTAAAGCTTAAAGGATGCTTAGTCATGTCATTGGTCCCACTTGTAGTATTTATTAGGCAAATTAGAGGATAGAGTCATAGAGACAATTTGAAAACTTCTTTTGTTTTTTTTATTATATATATATTTTTTCCAAAAGGCAAGCTTTTAGTTTTTCTTTTAAATGGGCTTCTTGGCTTTATTCGTGCTTCAATATTCCCTTCTCAACCACTACATGTTCATGATGATCCATGCATGACATCACAATACTGTTATCACCATGAACTCCCTTATAATAATCTTAATTAACTCTTTAATTGCCCATCTGATCGATTCGCTTCAAATGAATTGTATATGACTGACATATAGATTCAATTAAATCTCAATGAGGGTATTTAGCGACTTAAACATTTACCTACGTAAATACAGTATGCAGTAATTCTGCATAAAATAATGAACATATATGCATGTGTACTAGATATGTCTGTACGTACTCTGTATGAATGCATTATATCAAGTCAGACCTCTAAACTTTAAAAATATATCTAACTCTTACCTGCCTAACAAAGGCTTCAAGAGAGGAGAGCTTAGACATGGCGACAGACAAGCTGCCCATGAAGCTGGCCATGTCGATAGTCGAGCCTGTTAGCACGTCAGAAGTGACAGTTTCAGAGAGGGACCGGTAGACGGCATCGAGGCCATGATTGAGAGCATCCTCAGACTCTTGTACGGACTGTTGCAGGTTGCAGATTGCCACCATTTGCTGCTCCGTCAATGGCTGGACGTGCCTCGACACAACCTAATTTGTCAGGCATTAATAGAAAGTTAGAAAGATAGCATTATTTAGTTAGCATTGAGGAATATCGCATGCCTTTTATTTAATTATTTGCTAATAACCATCTAAATGATTTAGTAGAAAAATGAAACTCCAAACAAGTATATGCGTTTGTTGATAAAAAATGTAAACCTAATACATGACAACATCGACTTAATTATATATACATCGGTCAAAATGACCAGGTGCTTGTCATCTTTAAAGGACAATAATACTTAAACTCCGACCGACCTACCTGTACAAATTGACACATCTTAATCATTTCAATTATTTTATCTAAGTTGACTACTTATCCTATATAAAAAGCCAGTGGCTGCCATCAATTTAAATGGTTGGAAGATATGAAGTAACTTTGAGTTAATTATCTCTTATTTATTGATCAACGACAATCTAATAAAAATATATCAAGGGAAAAAACAAAGCCAAAGAATAATTTTTCGAGATAAAGAAGGCAAAATTGAACTGGCTATCTAACCACGCAAGAGGTTTAGGTGATATGGCGACCAAGTATACTTGTGAAGGACTGAGCAATAAAAGTACACTTTGCAAAGTTTGATTTACTATGAAGACTCTAAAATGGTTTTCCTTTCTTTTTCTTGCATTTGATGAGAATTGAAAATTATAACTAAAGATGAACTAAAGGGAAAGCGACATATCCAACCCAAGGCTCTTATTAATAAAGGTGCCAATATAATATGTTATGTTTTCCTCGCCAACTAACCTTTAAAAAATATATACGTTATGTTTCCAAATATCTCTAGAAAACTAAATTACTGTAAATAATATATAAACATTTAAAAAAGTAACAAATCCATCTATAAATTTGGAAGCTATCTTTATCACATTTCTAACCTCTCCATACCACATCACCTACTTTCCCTTACCTCTTCTCCATCACAAGTCACAACAGGTATCCCAATCCCTCAAGTTATTAACTATTCACTAGTGTAGACATTTCACCAGATTAGTTAATCCATCTTCTTTTCAACAAGGGTTACTTTCAAGTAGATTATATAAGTTTTTAACCCTTGGAGTTTCAGAAAATCAATTTTTGATCCTAGAATTGAATGCATCTTGGACTTGTGATGCTATTTGTTTGTGCAGGTATTTTTCCTTCGATTTGTTAGCTTTCCTCGAAATCAGATATGCAAGAAATCACCTTATTCATCAACAGTTTCTAATTGTTGCATAAATTCGAATAAGTTCAATATAATATGTTTATATGCTCGTTTACAGAGAGGAGATATCGAACAATACTTTTTTTTTTTTTTTTTTTGACATGTCACACAATTCGTTAAATTAATAAATATTTTATGTGACAGCGTCAGATTTGACCTTATTTTGATATCATGAACGATGTGTGAGCATCGAACTGATAATTTCAACAATTTCATTAGTAAATTCTCAAGAAGCTGGAAAATCGATATATGGGTACATAAAATTAAGTTTGTCCTAATTTAATTTTTACCTTTTGATTTTATACAGAATTAACTCTCAGTTTCATATAATTTTAGTTGTGAAAACAGTTGTGCTAAGGTACTTTATAAAGTATTTAATTCTTAGTGTAATTTATATATTGAGATTTTGTTTAAAACTAAATTTTATTAATTTATATTTTTGTACTATTAATTTAGGTTAGGAAAAAATCATTCCTTCATGGTCAAATTTATCCCTATCCAAGAAATAGTAAAGAATGTAAAATATATAATATTAATTTCCAAAAAAACGTTTAAACATATTAGTTGCATATTCGCATTTGACAGTTTAGAGCGGCTGTTTAAAGCTTAAAGTTGGGATTATTAATGTAAGGTAACCGGAGTTTTTTGTTCATTGTTTTTCATTAGTAAATGTGGTGTTTTAGGGCCAGTCATTTAGATTATTGTCTTAAAAGTTTAGTATTATCCAACTATACGCCACATAGAAAGCTTATAGTTGGGATTATTAATGTAAAGTAACCGGAGTTTTTTGTTCCTTGTTTTTCATTACTACATGTGGTGTTTTTGGGCCAGTCATTTAGATTATTGTCTTAAAAGTTTAGTATTATCAAACTACGCAACATAGAAAACTTGTAATTTGATCCTTTTTCCATTTGCATATATGAAAATTAAAAATAATCCTCGCACGATGTTTTGCCAAATGTTAAATACACGAAAATCGCCAAATATTAAATACACGATGAAATTTTTGAGAAAGGACTACATATATATAGGTGCAGCGTTTTTCTTAGACAGTTGATTGAATTTGCACCTTAGAATGTATTAATCTCCAAAACAATAATGCCGAAGCCTTCAAATAACTTTGATGCTTCTTGAGCATCATTTTACCTAGGCAAAATATTTTATATCGATATGTTTAGATTAAAATATGATATTTTCTGAAATGAAAATCAGGGTTTTATTATATTTTCAATAATTAAATTGAGCTTCATGTTTGCAAGGCTAAGGTTTCGACCAAAATAAATTTCATGTTCTTCAAAATACTTATTTTATGATCCAAAAGAGTGATTTTATGAGATTGTTTAATTACTTAAACGACCAATTATATGTTACAGTAGTGGTAAGAAGAGAGTGGATACAGCCACTCTTCTCAGTAATTAAGAGCAAATGCTTTTAATGAGAAAGTATATAAACCAGTACTTGTTGGCCACAAATTTTATATTTTCAAATATGGTGGTTAAAAAGTGCTTAGTTTTTTTTTTAATAATTTATATAAATTGGCCATGTAATTTCTGAGGTTATGCTACTTTTTTATTAGTCTTTATAAAGGAAAAAAAAAAAAAAAAAAGAAGGGCCACGCGACATGTTACTGAAATATTTTTTTTCAAAATTGTTAATGTAACTTCAAAACTTTAGTCTGTTGTTTAAAAACTAACCTTTATAAGCTCTCCTGGACGGCAACCACCAATCCACAAGAAACACCGTTCAGCCGGGCTCATCCATGTTCCTGTTGTTAGGTGAAACACATCTGACCTGGCAAGAGCACCTTTTATATTGATCAACATCTCATGGTGCGAGAGTGCACTTTCTACTAGTAACTGCAACTGATTTTCTGGCAAGTGTTCATCCAATGCTGCACGCAGTTGGCACATCAACTTGTGGTGCTCGTCCATCCATCTCGCATAGTCCATATCAAACATTGTAGCTTCTGGTTTTATATATACAAAGAACATGATCAGTTAAAAATATTTGATGGTAAAAGTTTGCTCATTAACAACATGTTACTACATTTCAAGTATTCTGGGCAAAAGGTAGCAATCTGATCGATCAAATAAGGTGTACTTAATGTGTCAAAAGTACAAGATATGCCAATGGCACATGATAACTATCGCCTCCTTTTATATCATTTGTTCTTCTTTTGCAATTGCAATATAAATTAAGGTACTTCGTAAGAAAGAAATCACCTGGGGTGAGAGCCCCACTGACAGTGGGAAGCCCCTGGTCATTAAGCACACCAGCACCAAAGATAGCACCCTATCATGCATATAGAAGAAGAGGGATGGTAATAAGAAAAAAAATACTTAAAACAAGTTTTACACATTAATAACGATCTTATACTTATTACTTTTCAAGGAATAAAAGAGGAAAATCATTGCAAAGACATTATTCAACTGAGTCTTCTTTTTTTCAATTCACAATCTAACGGTTATTTTGTTTAATCAATTAGGAATAATAGTTTAATTACTTTAATTGCTAAATCATGAAGAAATATATTATTAATGCATATCATTTAAGCAGTATTTTAGATATTTTTGTTATGATTAAAAGTTGTCATATATTATTTTCATATTATGAGTTATTGCAAATTTAAATATTTGTGTGACTAACTCCAGCCTTATCATAGATAGACTTCTATTTCAAACCTAATTATTGAAGCTAGAATTTAATTGGCATGTACCTGAGCTCTAGCTATTTGAAGTTCTTGCTCCATCTGACTTAACCTTAGTCTACTTGTTTCCAGTTGTTGGATATAAGCCTGTTAGGAGATGAAAAGCAGGATCGATTTACATATATATAACAAATGATATCCTTCAAGTTCACCAAAATAGTCTTTGGTTCTAATTTCTATGATTCTATTTATAGAAATGCACAACGGAGTTTCATGTATATTAGCGCATTTGATTTTAAATAATGCCATTCTTTCATGAAAATGAAAAAGAAAATGTCTTTGTACCATGCACGCAAATAGGATTTAGAGTTTTAGACCTTTAGGTTAATCATCAGTGGCACAATAGATAATTCATGGTAATATATTTTACTCAAACAAGATTTAGTCACATTTTCTCGACTGACACCCATTTCATACCTTCTTTCGAAGCCTACTTTTCCTAGCAGCTTCTCTATTCTGCGCAAGCCTTCTCAAGGTCTGTAAAGACAAACAAAACTTAACTAGATTATATGATAGTTGGTTTTGTGATTTTTGACGTCAGTTCTCACATAAAGTAATACAACCATTACTATGATGCTATTCGAAAGGTACTATGGCTGCATGATTAACTACCAAATTAAAGTAAAAAAACTGGCAGGAGAGTGGACCCAGATTAAATATTGTAAAGGAGGTACAGTATACCAAAATGATATATTGTCAAAAGCAAAATGTAGCAGTTAGTTGCTTATTTTTTAGTTCCAAGACATTATTCTATGTCTTAATTTAAAGAAGTAGGGTTGGTGCAACTGTACCTTTGGGTCTGGAGTTTTTGGTGCGTCTTGTTCAGAGCTTGATGTTGTGGCTTTTCGATTTCCTTCCCTCTGATATTATCAACACATCAAATATTCAGGTTTTAGCTGCATTTCGTCAGATAATAGGAGATAGATATAGAGGGGGAGAGAGAGAGAGAGAGAGTATTAATTAACCTTAACAATAGGCCTGCAGTCATTGCCTTGATCAGCTGAGACAGGAGGTGCAAGGTCGCTGCTCTTGCGTAAGGCTGGGGATACTCCCATGGATTGGGTTATTGGGTTTCTTGATGTGCTTCCATTTGCTAATGCTTCACCAACCTAAAAAGACTCAACAATTGACGTTATTTGCCGAGGGAAAAATAAAAATCACAATTCCTAGCTATCTCATACATTGATCTCTGTACGGCGGTGCCTCCTACATTTGTATGATACAGCACATATTTTCCCCTATTTCGTGGGGTTTAGCTCATTTTTTATGTGAATAGTGAATAATTAGCAAGATTACAAACTTTTTTCTTCCCTTTTAAATTTGCACACTTTTTTCCTCTTTAGAGCTAGCAGGTGAAAAATGACATTTTCAATGTATAGAACTAATTAATATATAATTAGAAATAGAGGGAAAATAGAAAGACATATATACCTGGGCTGAGGGGACCACGGAATGCATGGGCTGAGATGGGAACATGTTGAGGGTCTGATCTGCACACATAAACACCTGCATGCATTTAGCGATCTCTAATGGTGCAATTGAAGCTTGCAGCCTAAAGCACCCAATTCCTCAATTTTTTTTTGTCTGTATGATAAGTATGTAAGCAATATGCAAGAGATGTTCCTCCCTCCATTAGTTTGACTGTGCTTATTCTTTTCTAAATTAATAAATTTTGAAAAATTAATATTCTAGATGAAGAGTGTTCAAAGAATTTAACACTAAATATCAGTAACATTATATCCTGTTCATTATTCCACACGGAATAGAAGTTGAGACTTGAGAATACTAACAGAGGGGAATATAGCATATATAGAATGTGCCAGTAAGGAATAGGAAGAGAAAAATGAAGATTAGATAGAGAACTGATGATAGCGAAAGGATAGACCTTTTTCAGTTTTCACAGAAAGAAAGAAAAATCAAAAGGATAGAAAAGGCAGGGATGTCTTTTTTTTTTTCCTAATTTCTTTATTTCTTTTCTATTATGTTGATAATACTATCTTGCAAGGAAATCTAATTAGAATGTTGATCAAAAATTGTCTCCAATCTGAGAAACAAACAAAGGAGAAAAAATTGAATTGACTTAGAAAATGAAGAGCGTAAGGAACAAACCTCATTTTAAAAGTTAATAAGTTATAACTACCTCTTGTTATCCCAATGTGAAACAAAGAATCAGAGAATATTAAAAAATTAGGTAGGCAATAGACGGATAGCTAGTGAGTGAGAGAGGTACGTCTGTTTTCTTGAAACGCCGATTGATCATGACCATCCAGATACTTAAAAATGTCTTGATCTAATTCGGGCATATCATAATCTTTACCCCTATATTATACACCAAAAAAACAATAACAAACAAGTATTAAGGAAAAGAATGAGAAATACTTATTTTAAATGTTATTTTAGTTTTTAGCCGGGTTAACACATTAATTATAAATGCCTAAATAAAGTGATAGCAGAAAATTAAATTGAACGCCCTTGGTTAGTACTTTTATTTTCTTTATTCCTCTACCTATTTCAAAAATGGTATCTGCTTCTTCTTACTACCTAATGAAAAAACAAAAACTACCGAAATTAGGGGGGGTGGGGGGGGGGGGAGGAAAGGAAAAATGCTCTTTGATGAATAAGCATACCGTCCAAAAGCTATTTCAAATCCATTTGAAAAAAGAAAAAGAAAACATTGTGGAAATTAGAAAAACAGAAATCTGGAACCTCTATTCAATTAATCGTCAAAATATTTTGTACGCCCATTTTTTATCCTTTCATCCAAAATTATCAAATTGAAAGCCTTCCAGAAAAAGTAAATGATGTCTAGGATATGCTAACTTACAGTGATGATGATGGTTGACTCATAGCCTTGAATTAATCAGTAATCCTTGTTCTTCTTTTCTATCGATGATCTTTTTACCTCACAAACATGGATCTTCTCACAAGCTAAATCTATTTCACTTCTTGGAATTCCCCTTCCACCCAGAGATAGTCTTTATCAGAAAAGCACACAATATATGTTAAATTTCACCAATTGAAGTAATCAAACAACTTTTTTGCATCTCCAATCAGAGGCGTCTCCAACAGGTTGAAATCTTCAAGAAATAAAAAGTACGACAAAAAAAAATAAAAAAGAGGTGGCTTTCTCCTCTGAGTTTCGCTTGAATCTCTTTCTCCCAATTCTTTTTGACCAAGAGATATAAACGCAGACTTAAAGAGATGTGGTGCAAAACTGGTTTTAGTGTCTAATAGTCTAAGAGGAATTAGCAAAAGAGTTGGTAAGCTTGCCTTATTTATATATTTCTTAATACATGGTGAAGTAGCTATCAAATTATAGTCATTTTCTACTTTGATTTAGTATTTAAAGAGCAAGGGGCGACGGGTCTGTTCACCGTACGGTGACTTAAACAGTATGTTTCGATAACAGCGTGCGATGACGAAAATATCCTTAGCTACGTGCCATCATGCATGAGCGCGCAACCAAACCCGAATTGATGACTATCAGACTTAGTAATGGTTCGTGATTCCCGACTCAGGATCGTGAAATGGCAAAAGTGCCCCTTTGTATGAGGAGGTAAGCAAAGAAAAGATATAGTGAAAAGTGGCATCTGCGGTGTATGCGTATGTCTGCGTGACTAGCTGTATCAAAAATAATTTGATGACACTATGAGAGAAACAGAGATGCATGAGTGCAGAATATCTCAAAAATATATTACAAAGAATAAAAAAATGTGAGCTGTGAATATCTTTGGTCGAGCAAGGATGTGTGGTTCTAATTAATTTGTAACATTGACGGGCTTTATTGTGTACCTCAAGAGACCTTTTTTTTTTTTTTTGACGATTAGTCTTGCCTATATATTTTTGACGCTGTATGATACATGCTGCTTAAATCGTATGTAGAACAGATTGCACATTCCAAACATCTTTGTCAAATTGACTAATTAAGGATAATGTCACATAGGAAACATCCATAATTAAATGGTCATTATCAAAAATATCATTTTCCGCACCCTTTCTTGTTTGGAAAAAAATCTCATGTCAAACACTTTGAATTCCACAGCAGAAGAGACCAAGAAAGCAAAATGTGTGCTATGACATTAACAACCATGCACTGCGCTTGGCCAGATATATACCGATTTAGTACTACATTAATATTAGGTAAGAGGCATAGAGTGCTTTTATTAATTAGCCTTTAGGAGATGCAAAAATCACCTACAATATGCAAAATATGCTACTTCATTATTGAAGCAAGCGATAATTCTTCTTGCGTTGAAGCCCCAGAAATAAATTAACCACTTTCTGGTAAAAGTGCCTGTGCTACCATTTCAAACTAGAAAATAGTACCTTTTACATATACATAATGCTGATTGCTGATCTTTAGATATAGATCAGAAATCCGTCAGATGCAATTCAGAACCGTCGATCTCAATAGAAGTAAGAACCACAGCCGTTTGTAGAGACCAACGGCTCAGATTAGTTGCATCCACTACAGAAAAACCTCCCATCAATTGCTTAGAATAATATAGAAGTTAGAACCAACACTATAAAGAGCCGTCCAGATCAGTTGGGCAGAATAAATGAACATGAACTGTTGAACCAGATCTTATGTGGCATTCCTTCCTATGTATATTTGTAATACAGCACCCCTTTCTGGAACCATGAATATAACACCTCTATAATTCGTACAAAGCTACCATCGGTCCACCGCATAATGTTCTAACTTATATATGCAATTAATGAGAACTTAACACATTTATTTCACTCTCAGTGCTATACTTCAATTTTCCAACAGAATGGTGACGTCATCGCGACATGTATGAACTCTCTTGTGTATACTTGCCGTGTGGCATGTGTGCGGCATGGGTCCTGCTTTCTCTTTTTGGGGCGTGGGCCTAGGGGTGTAGTTAGGTGGTGGGCCCAATAAGAGCCCCCATTACAATTATAAATATACAAAAACATTAAGTTTCTAAGCTCTTTAGATATGCTACATATTTTTTGTTTTGCCACCTAATTCCGATCAAACAATCTCGTGCTTCATGTTTCTTTTATTTACAAGATATGTGTAATAATGTGTTTGCAAAAACGACAAAATTTTTAAAATAATAAAATTTCTTGTTATTTTTTTATAGTATCTAGTGCATTTTTTTCAACAATTGTATTAAGTGATCTTAATTAAAGTCAGGGGATATCCAAAGAAAAAGATTTTGTAGGAATACATCGATTTTCAAGTTCCGGACTTGGATTGGTTGAAGCAAACTCGATTGTGAACTGGTCGCACATCAAGATTTTTTAAAAAAAAAAAAAAATGGTAACATCGGTTGCCTTACTTTCTCCAATTTTTTTATTGGTGATGAACAACCCCTTTAATTATTCATTTTGACAAATACCCTCCTCTTCCCCCACCTAAAATCTCAGTTTTGTCTAATCATCTTCTCGACCATTCCACAATTAGGTTTTTATATTAATTTAGACCGACAAATATTTCAAGAAGAAAAATATAAACCGTTAAATATTCTTAAGTTTGCGATTTATTTTCAAATTTGAAGATAAATTATTATATATATCACTTCACGGATAGCTATTCTTTCAAGAACAACAGCATCATTAGTTTCTTGTCTTATTCTTTGTATAATGTTTTAATTTCGTTCACATGAATTTTAAAGGAACCTATGAATATCACAAAATATTAATTAATATGATGGCATTTAATTTCACTGACTTATATTCAAGTAATTAAGAAACTTTATATATAACATATATTTTACTAATGACTCATGACGTTTGTGTTGATGGGGAGAGAACTACAAAGTACTGATAGGTATATAAGACAAATATTATTCGCACCATTCAAAAGTTCTTCGTGTATACATATTGGTAGTGAACATAAAAGTGGACAGGCAGTGCGATCTGTCTCCTTCAGCTCGAAATAGATTATTTCAAAATAATAATAATAATAATAATAATAATAATAATAATAATAATAATAATAATAATAATAATAATAATAATAATAATAATAATGATAATAATAATAATAACTGTATACAATAGTCATTTGTAGCACAAAATTAAGGGAAAATTAGCCATATATCCTTCAAATCTTAGCTAATTGGAAATATCTCCCTCTAATCTTTGAAATTCGAAATATCCCCTCTAATCATCATTACTTTAGATATTTACCCTTTTGGTTACTTTTAATGGTTTGTTTATTCTGAAACTTCAAATTTTAAAACACTGGACAAAAATGCCCTCAATCCCAAACTATTAAACTTCTGCTAATTTTTGTCTGCAAAATTGGAAATAAATAAGCGATACCTTTTTCAATCATTTTTCTTCTTACCCCGATAATTCCTTCTTAAAAATTCCTTCTAAAGATTTTTTAATTCTAGCATTCTTAAGAGAAAATTTTAAACAAAGTGGTAATACAAGTTCTTAGCAAGAAGCTAAAGAAATATTTACCAGAAAGGGAAAAAAAAAAGAAGAAAGTTAATTTGAAAAGAAAAAAAAATGTTAAAATTAGCTACACGGGGAAATGTGAACTGGAATTCTGAACTTCCCACTATGAGAAAGCTTGGAAAACCGTATCTTGGAAGAAATATATATCGGAAGGATTGGTATTTGTCATTATCTATGAGAAGTAGAATCTTGAAATAATAAAATGTGTAATGTTTTTTTATTAAATGGACAAGTATGTCTAGAGATAAATAACACCCAAATACATGATCTCAGGATTGAATAAAACCCACATGATGAACATACAGTGTCACTTGATTAAGTTTTTTTTTAATATACTAACGTTTGAGATATATCTATACAATTGGTTCAAAAACTTTCGAGCGATAGAGTTAGAATTCAGAAGCGTTCTTAGCGATTTTAAGAGGGGAAAAAGATTTTACTACTGCAACGAGGTAAGAAGGAAAATATTTGAATGAATTTTTGGGAAGACTAGGTATTGTTTATTTCTTTCTAATATTTCATCGCATAGACAGTGAGAAGATGAATCGTTAGTTGAGGGCATTTTTGTCTAATTATCTTTAAATTTGAATTTTTCGAATTATATAAGGGAATATCATTAGAAATATCAAAAGGGTAAATATCTAAAGTTACAATGATTAGAGGGGATATTTCCAATTTCAAAGATAGAGGGAGATATTTCCAATTGGCTAAGATTTGAACGGTATAGAACTAATTTTTCCCAAAATTAAAGGATGTACTGCCTACGGGCAATTCTCCAAAAAAGTAAAAAAGGCCGTACTCGCAGTTAAAAAATTAAAGACCTTAATTGTCAGAAATTGATAATTTTCCTTGGGAAAAAATAGAAAAGTACGCGTCTAGGAGTTTATTTGAAGCGTTTTCTAAATAAATTATATGCATTCATTGCCTTGCGGGAAAGTTCAGTTTTATCAAAGGGAGAAAGTCTAGATTTTTAGTTAGGAATAAAAAAAAAATTGGATTATACTCCATTTAATTGCATTTGCTTCTAAGTTTTTTTTTCCCTTTTCTTTAATATCTAACCTAATAAAATTTTGCGCTGGCGTTAGCGTGTACATCACTCTGAAGAGCTACTATATTATACTGGGTCAACTTAGAAAAAAAAATATTTATTAGTAAAATCTTCTTGCAGTAGCAATTGTGGCTGACATATTTGGACACCCAGAAGGAATGTTAACATTTGGCGAAATACATATGAAAAATTTTAAAATGAATAACCATCGGTTTAAAAAAAAAATGAAATGTCTAATTATGCCAGTGAAACAAAATATTCATCACACGTCCAGAGATAATTGTCAAAAATGTCGGAAATTGGTCCTGAATACTGTAGCGAAAATAAGTGGGAAATAAAAAAAAAAAAATACTAGTTAGTAGTATATACTGCAAAATTCTGAGTGCATCTACTTCGGAAGATTAATGAGGGTCAAGCTCTTGTTTTACTTAATTAAACAAAAAAGAATAATGTAAATTTTCTCTAGTTTCCAATGCATGTTGCAACCTGGCGGGTAGAATTGTACGAGTTATCGGTTGCTTATTATCCTAATTTCTCTTCGATCATAAATGTAAAAAAAAAAAAAACTCTAGTACTTAAAATATAATAAAATCACGGCCAAGCAATTGTCATCGACTCCACATATGTTTGCATGTGATTATTTATATTTTTTTTTTTAACAATAGAACAATTAGAAGAGAAGGAAATTGATGTCATCAAAATGAGTTAAGAAAAGTATACTATCCTGTTTTATGTTATTTAGTTCCTTTATTGGCACGAGTGATTCAGGGTTTCATTTGTGCAGCAAATACACCGTGTCTTTCTCATAATTTAGTAGGCAAAATAGAACTATAAAAGGACATAATCCGTTCGCCTAGTATTAGTATACCAGAAAATTCATTTACTTAACAAATGGAAGAAATAGCTAGAAGTCACGTGGGATATGTCTTAATTTATCAAATACGTACGTGTTCTTCCAACATTAACATTTAGTTAAACTATATGAGAAATGAATTTAAAGTCAATGTCATTTTTCAACCCTCCCTTATCGTAACAACATTTTTTTAGAATAAATCAGTGTATCAATATCGCTGTTTTGCATATTCCTTGCCTTTAGGGAATTGATTTAAGTGTAAAATATTGTTGCTGTCCTTTTTGCTTCTCCTTCAAAGAAATTCCCTTTCGTTGGTTCTTATTTTCATTTTTTAATTAACCTAAGACTTGACACAAGAAGCGACTATTTCCTTGGATAAAAAAAAAAATTTAGCGGACAATTTCTTCGTTGGCGGCAGAAGAAATAAAGCCCGATAATTTATATCGTGTTGAATTGAATTATATAATAATATGAACTTTTGAATGATTGTATTTGCACAAATGAAATTATTAATTTTTTTCCAAGGCCTCTATAATATTCATAACTTTGCACTTCTTGTTCGGTTTAATTTTAATATGATATAATATATCATATCGAGGAATGTTAAGGTCCTACACGTAAGACGGATGTGGTCCGTCTAACATGATCGTATTCGCGTAATTAAATTTCAAATCACCGATTCAAACCTTAGGTTGAATCTTCATATTGAAAACTTGTATGAAACAAAATTTTACATTTTTCTAAATTTTTGCTTTACTATTTATTTCGTATATTTAAAAACCGTTGTTATTGGACATTCTATATAAGTTCTAGGAGCGGGTTTTTAAAAATACGAAATAAATAGTAAAAAATTTTAGAAAAATGTAAATTTGGTTTTATACAAGTTTTCAATATGAAGATTCAATCTAATAATTTGGATCGGTGATTTGAAATTTTATTACGCAAATACAATTATGTTGTACATACCACATCCGTTCTACATGTAAACCTTAGCATTCCTCACATGCCTAAACTTCCAATCCCAGAAAACAAAATAAAAGAAAGGAAATTGATTCATACCATCCAACCCAGAGTCATCCATGCCATCCAACTCAAGCGCTCTCTTCATTTTTCCGAATTCAACCAGATCTGATCCGATCCGATCCGAGTACCTCCCTCCGACCCGAGCTCGCCCTCCCTTCAGCGTCTTCCCCTCTCTCCCCTCCCTTATCTCTCTTCCTTCGTGAGTTTTTCCTCTCTCCCTCCGCTGTCTTCTTTTTTCTCCCTTCTCTTTTTCTTCTTGCTCCCTTCTATTCCCTCTCTATTTGTTTTTCTTTCCTTTCTTACTGGCTCTTTCTTTCTTTTTCTCTCTCCCTTCGATCTTATGTTATATACGTTCATTTTATTTATTAAATCTGTTCAATTTATTTGTTATATATTTTCAATTTATTTGTATATATGTTTTATATATGTTCACTTTTATTTTTTTGCATCTAGTTCAAATTGTTTGCAATATCTGTTCAATTTATTTGTTAAATGTGTTCAATTTATTTATGCTCACTATTTGTTATGAGTTTCACGGTGTTTGTTATATATGTTCTATGTATTATTATATCTGTTCATTTTATTTGTTAAATATGTTCAATTTATTTGTATATTTGTTTTATATATGTTCATTTTTATTTATTTTTCATGTAGTTCAAATTATTTGCGATATATGTTCAATTTATTTATTAAATATGTTCAATTTATTTATGTTCACTTTTTGTTATGAGTTTCACGACGTTTGTTACATATGTTCGATGTATTGTTATATCTGTTCATTTTATTGGTATGTCTGTTCATTCTATTTGTTATATGTTCAATTTTTTTATGTGTTTTATATATGTTTACTTTTATTTTTTTGCTAAAGTATACGTTGTTTGTTATATCTGTTCAATTTATTTCTTATATATGTTTAATTTATTTGTGTTATATTTTCACTTTGTTTATGTATTTATGTTCACTTTTATCTTTTGTCTGAATTCACATTGTTTATTATATCTATTCAATTAGTTGTTATATATGTTCAATTTATTTGTTGTATCCGTTCATTTTGTTTCTATATTTAACCAATATTTGTCTTTTCGTTTTTGTTGTTGTAAGTGTTCATTTTGATAGTAAGTGGTTGGTAGAACTTTTTGTCAGAAAGAGAGGGGAGCATAAAAATTCATTGGAGAGGGGAGAAGGGAAGGAGAGGGGAGGGGAACAGAAAGGGAGAGAGGGAAGGCACGAGTGAGCGGAAAGGGAGAGAGGGAACGTGCCAGAGAGCGCACGCACGGAAAAAAAGGAGTGCAGAAAAAATGCTTGGATGGCGTCGATGACTTTTTATTAGATGACGGTTATCATTTCCGTAAAAGAAATTATTAAATTTATTATTGGGCCTACCTCTGGCCTTCAAAGCCCATTAATGATCTATCATTTTCTCTCCCTTTTGATTGGACGCATCCATAGTCCGCATTCCAGTGTAGAATTATTAAAACAAGCCATGCTTTCGCGATTGTTTGGGCTCTAAGAATGATATAATACTTGATAGTATATTTGTTAGAGATGTTTATATAGTGGCTGGTTACCAACCACGAAAGAAGTGACATTCTGTTCAGCTTTTGGTTCCTCCGAATCTCCGATACTCTTTTTGTCCAAAGTTAATTCAGCACAAGTGCTGATTAGTTAGGTAAATCTCCTTTTTGGATAGGCCGGGAATAAGGAATAAGCCCCTTATTCCTTATTCCGGTGAAAACCAAACACCATAAGAATAAAAAATTTGGGCTTATTCGGCCCTTATTCCTATACCAACAAAATTTTGGTATTAGAATAAGGAATAAGGATTGGGCCAATCCCTATTCCAATTTTCTATTCCTCTATCATCCAAACACACCATTGGGGGAGGCTGTTGGATTGGGCACCTTTGACAAAGTCAAACAAATGAACAATCGAATGGAGGAGATTAGTTGGGCCTGATTGTGAATCTGAATAAACTGATCCATTTTATCAGAATCATCGCCACTTTTATCCTCCCTCTCCTAATTTTCCAAAATTATGCAAATTCATTATGTCTTGGTTTAAGAATAGTTGCCAATGTAACTTTTCCGAATTCCTATTTAGTACAGGGGGAAACAATATGAAAACACTCCTTTCCCACGGCCACGCGGATGTAAAATGGCAACTGTTTTAAAGTTACCCTCCAACAGTAACACAGAATGGAAAGGGTGGGGAAGTAAGGTGTGACCGGAACATGTACCCCCCAAATCGGAGGGTAGAGTTCAGAGATTAATGCTTCACAATATTTATAAGGTTTTACTCTATGAACCCTTCCTTTCCCCTCAATTTAATTGGCTCTGGAGCGAGTAAACTTTCTAAAGTTTCCTTTCCGTTACTGTCCATCCCCTCTAAAACTTATTCCTGGAGCAGACCCTTAGGCTGTGCTCCAGAACTTCCTTATTAAAGGAAGGGAATGGAAAGTAAACATATGGAGAGGAAAAGTAAGTTATGGAAGGAAAAAAAATTTCTTATTTACTTGCTCCAGGGCACTACACGAGGGAAGAGAAAGGAAACAACTATTCCGACATATTAATTAATATCAGATGAACTTTGACCATTTTACCCTTGCTCTTTATATTTTGTGCCACCTTTTGAAGGATATTTATGTAAATTACTCAAACTTACTCTCTCTACCCACCAAATCGGGAGGTAACAAAATTTAAATTCCAATGGAACTGACACACCCTGTCTCTCCTTCCTTTCCCACTGGCTTGTGGTGCTGGAGCAAGTAACTATCTTTTCTAACCCTTACTCTCCCTTCCTTTCCATCTAAAATCGCTCCCTGGAGCAGACCCTTAGGCTTTTCATTTGAAAATCCACTTCTTATAGTAACGCATTTCCCAGCTTAATCATCATAAACAATAGCTTCGCTTAAGACAGCAGCTGTGTTTTACCCCTTCTACTGGTTGCCCTGATATGAACATTAATATACTTTACAATTCATTTCAGAATTAAACCCAAAAATTGACCCTGGATGTAGCAAGTTCTAAAACCATACTAGGGAGTCGAGATTCTGACGTCCTAAAGACCCTCCTTTTGGTTCCAAAGAGGAAGAACTTCATACAGAATTAAGGCATCGCACAAATTTGACAGACCAATCCACGTATATTACAAAACAAGAAAATAAACATTAGGCCTAAAATAAATGTTCACATTCATCCGAAATTCAACTACAAATAACTAAAAAGCCCTAAATAACATTAACTAAACAGCTCATTTGAGAAACAGTTCCTAACCCAAAGCACCAACAACAGACCACCATCCATCCATCCCTCCCAACCACCACCAACCACAATAGAATCCACCTAAAATAAGGAAAAAGAAGCAGAAGGAAATTAAGGAATTAAGAAAACAACCCCCTCACAACATACTATCAGTACGAGCAGGCAACCTCCTGAAGAAGTTGAGTGGCACTGACGGGAGCTTGCGCCGGAACCGTGGATGCCTCAAGACATAGAACCCAGCCAATAGCATCACTGCTTTAAACGGAGTAACATAAAGCACAACAGCTGCTACCAAACAAAACGTCACAAAAATTGCAGTTGCACGTGGGTCACGCCAGCTCAGGAGGGACTGCAACCTCTCACCTTGCGTAGCAATATCACCAACCACAGTCTGCACCCGACCTGCCACGCTCCTCAACCTGTCATACCTCATTCTGACAATGTCAGGTGGGCGGCTTGTCGGAAAAGTATCGAACTCTTCATCCAACTCATCAGGATGTGCTGTTTCCGCATGTGACAAACGGGTATCCATGTGTGGTGGCTGTCTAGGTCGCCACCTGTAGTACCATACCCCGATCAGAAACAGGTACAGGAAGACAGTTGGAAGGATAAGCTCTGGGTATAAAACTAGAATGATGAACAGAAGATGGATCAGGATAGTCGTCAACGGGTTGCGCCATTGACAGATCTGGTCAAACCACTTGCCAACAGCAAGTAAAGGGCTCAAGACACCCATTATGCGAAAGAAATTCGCTTTCGACTTGCGCATGCTCCACATGTGAGAGTCAACATCTAACATATACTCTACCACCTCCTTTCGCAAAGGTGGTTCAGCCCTGCCAAGCCTCATTGAGACAATTTGAATGGCCTGGTGCCTCAGATTATCAAGCTGCATTACCGACAAGGGATACAGGTAATGCATTTTCGGTAAAAGAGGCTGAGAATATAGATGCATCATGTTTAAGAGAGAAGAGCACGTGAATCTAACAGCCAGTTGCACCTCCCCCATTTTTTTGACACCTGATGGAAGGAGAACAATCAGTGGGTAGGAGTGTGTATAGACCCGATCTGCCTCAAGTGTGGATAAACGGATTCGAACTTTCCCAATCCTGTTGTCCCGGGCATTGTTACCACTGCTGTGAAGGTGGCAGTTGTCAAAGACCCCAATTGTCACCACTGTACAAGGATCGTATACCTCCCAGGTGTACTGTTCATTCCACTTGGGGCTAAAACTATCAATAATAGTGCGAGTACGAACCCATTTCTGCCCGTATTTTGCCACACAATAAGCATCCGTCGTATTTCTCCCGTCTTTAGATTTCATTGGAAGCAATCCCTGTGCATTCAAAATGCCAAGTTCAAGTACACCGATGCTCTGTTTCCACAACTGACGAGCTGTTGGCCTAAGGTCACTACTATAATGGGTCGACTCATCTAACACATGATACCCGCCTTCAAGACATATCCTGATGTGAATTCGGCTTGAAAACTTAATCTCCTTCTTCTTCTGCTCACCATCGAGCATTACATGCTTCTCCAAGTTGTACCAACGTGTGCCTACTGGTTTATGATCCAACCTCTTCTCAACCATAGTTAAAGGTATAATTGCCTTGCCTAACACCTCGTCCTTGTTGGGAGCCACCCTGTCTTCTACACTTAAGATCAAATGCTCCTCAAATGGCTCGGCTGCCACAAACATTAAATCCTCATTCCATTGAGGGTTTATTCCGCGGGATGGGGATACCCGGGTCCGCAAACCCTGGTTTCCAAGCATGGCCTTGACATACACCTCGGGAAAGCGGCTCTTGTCAGTTGGAATTAAATCTTGTGCTTCTATTATATTCACACGCAAATACCAGAGTTTGGGGGTGAGGTAAACTTTAGAGCGAATGCTGGCGAGGCCATCACTTGGTACAGTGGCTGCATCGGAGTGCCATGCCTCAGGAAATGCCTCATCAGCTTGTGTACCCCACCATACTGCAAGCATTAACTCACCTTTGACTTTGTCCCCCTTGCGGTCTTCAAGGCGATACCTGTTGTATAGAATGATGCAATTAGTTGTGCATTGCAGGTGAAATTGCTTTTTACAGCCTTTCTAAAAAAATGCTTTTTACCAGTACTACTTCTAACTATGCCTCTCATAATGCACACATGTTGGAAAGTGGAAACCAAGCAAAGTTGAAACCATTTTGGCGATACACAATACTGTGCCCAATAACCATCCAGAATTTTTGGTATATGAAATATGCATTCTCAAACAAGCACTCTATGCAACTATATCTAAGGTGATGACTGCATATCTTCTGCACAAACCAAAGTACAGTCCAGATACCAAGTGCATACCATTGGGGGGCTAAAGGGCTGTCAGGTGGGACTCGCTTTGGAATCTCAGATAGGTCAAAGAGAACACGACCAATGAAGTCATCCTTCACAAAGTCCTTGTCTTTAACGGTGACCTCCACTGCTGAGGCTTGGATTCTATCTTTTGAAAAGGCAAAGACCTGGTTCCACTCAGGATTTGACTTTTTCTCAAAATGCCGTGTCGTGCCCTTGTAGTTTCCCAGCTTAACCTATTAATTATTAAAAAACGAATTCATGGAAACAATTTCTAATAGAATAGCCACCAGTAAGATGTGTAAGCAAAAGGACAGAAGTACCACCCCAATGGCAACAATAAAAATATTGTTGGTGGGTACTGCTTACACCTATTCCTGATACTAAGGTCGTAAATCTTTTTCTCCTTGATTTCCAAGACACTGGATAACTGCTGACATATTTTTACAATCAAACTTTCACATGAGTACAGCAAAATGGAAAGATATTCTGTTTTCATGCACATAATATGAACTGAATCCAGACTAGGAACTTTATGAAACAAGGATTCCATCAAGTGCTTGCTTAAATAAACCCTGGTTTTCCATTTTAAACAGTTAAAACTACAAACATAGCCATTCACAGTAACTAAGCAAAATGAGAAGTACAATGAGCTGCCTAGACCAAACTAACATGTCAAGGAAAACAGGAACTAAGGTAATACAAACTAATAATAATAAAAAAAAAAAAAAAGTTGAGGATATCACTAGCAAAACAAAACTTGGGCAAATCAGAAGTAAAAACTGATAAATAAAAGCAGTAAAAAGAAAAAAAGAGCACCTCAACATAGGGATCGCAGCTGCCAGTGACATCTTTGGCAGGCAAGTCCTTGGCCTTAACAACTCGAACATAGAGATACTGCATCTGTTCGACGAGGTCATAGGTGGTGGTGAGTTTGTCACCGGCAGAGCCTACACCACCCAGAGCAGGGTTCGTCTCCTTCAGTGTAAACTCCTCCTGCCTCGGCATACCTGGCATCCCTGGCGGCCTCTGCATCTTTCCCTTTCTTTCTCTTCCTAACTGTTCCAATAGTCACAATTTATGCATCAAGTAGCAACAATATAATGAGTTCCTTTATAAATGCTGCTTTCCAAGCATGCTGTGATTTTCACTAGAATGGACTCTTCTATTTTTCATATGCATGTTATACCGTTACTCATGTTGATACTTTTTATTTGCACCATTGAAACAAATTCAGCCTGTAATATTGTAGAAAAAAAAACAATACAAAATAATTGACTTTTGCACTCAAGCCCAATTTCTCTCTAGAGTATTATGCAATTGCTTGACAATAACACAATTACGCTATGTTACTAATGATCAGATATCACAGACACTAGAAGAATCTCAAACGAGGGACTATATAATAGTCCTTAAAAATTTTTAAAGCTAAAATTATATTATATGAACAACAACCCCCACATGAACCTACATAAATAATAAAAAAGACATTACAACAACCACATTAAAAACTATAAAGAATACTTATTGGAAGCCCTGATTACAAAATCTAAGCAAACAATATTTGATAAATAGGATTCACGCTGGTAACAGTCTGACACCAACACTCTAAATCAAACCTATGAAATCTTTCAGCAGAAATAATAAATTAAAAATGAGGACCATAGAAGCAGAAAATGTAAACATGTAGACAATTAAGACGGAATCAGCACTGCTGGGGTGCTCTGAGTGGTATCTACCATACAACATGTCAGGGAGTAACATGGATTGCACCTCACCAGTGACCCATTAAATAGTTTCGCCCACTATTCTCACCAAACAAAAGCTTAACTCCTAGCTCAGAGTTAAACAAACAAACATTCCTTCTCTTAGGTTCTATAGAAACCACCATTAAGAAATATTGTTTCCAATTATAATGATGTAAAGCTAGGTTGGAAGATCATTTTTCATGTACTTTACTGAGAGCAATAAAAGAAGAAGGGTCCAATGAAAAGTAGTCAATATAGGCCCCTTCAAAATACCTATTGCCCACATGCCAACACGAAGTTGTTATTTGATTTATAAAGACACCCTATTTTCCCAATATAAATAGTTAATAGTTTAAAAGAAAAAAAAAATACAAAAACTATAAATGGCTGAACAGTATATGTTAATGGTTTTAAGTGAATATGTGATTACATTGTAATTATAAATTTCCCTTATTGTATAGGTAAATCTACAAATTTGGAGACCAATGTTGCTTCTTCTTTCTATTTTTCCTTCTTCAATAAACAAAATTTAATTTGCTTTTGACCTTTAAACTTCAAAATATACAGACAAGGTTAGCTCATGATCTCTAGAATAAAAATCAATGGAAGCACATTTATTTAACTTGAAACTTTACAGTATTAGGAAAAAAGCACAAGTAAAACTCAGAAAGGCACGAAACAGTTTAGCTTTGAAACCTTGTTCTAGACTAAACAGAATATTAACAAAATAGAAGCCCGTGCAATAACGAAAAGAGCCTTTGCAACATAACTACCACAAAATATTCAAGGATATGAAAACGAACATTACTAAAAAATAATTCTAAGTATCAGCATTGCACAAATTTCGAAAATCAAACTTCAAGTCCAAAAGAGAAGCACTCCTCTCACTTAACTAAGCACTAAATGCAGAGATTATCATACAATATTTAACATATAACACCCAAGAACACAATCCCTCGACAAACTTGGATCTGGCTCAGAATAACCCGAAAAAGTTCAAAAATAAAACAACCCACAAAAGTAATTTCACACGATTTACAAAAAACAATAAACTTGGTATACCTTGTTTAATCGATCTCTTCCTGAATTTCTTCTTTGTTGTTATCTCTAGTGAATCGCCGCTCACAAGGAAGAACCCATGAGTACTCAGCAGATGGAGAGAGGAGAGCAAAAGTGGGAGTAAGAACAGTGTGCGCACCCAACCCCAGAAAGTAATAAAATAATAAATCCAACCGAGTTCCTCTTTCAATATTTCCGACTTTTTAAAACTTTCGCCTTTTCTTTTCTTTTCTTTCGTTTCCTTTTTCTTTCAAGTTTTAAATGTAGCGCTTCTAAGACATTGATTGCTGGACCACACCCGTTTTCTACGCCTTTTTACTAGCACTCTTCCGATAGGTAGGTTTAACCAATGAGTGAATCTCATACTTTTACGTATATATGTTCGTAGTATTTTTTTTTTAAGCTTTTATTACTTATTAATTAGTACTTATAAAAAATTGCTGAATCAGATCCCACAATCTTTGTAAATAATTTAGTAAATGAATGATTGTATGAATGTATGCGTACATGATATATTAGAAAAAAAAAAATGAGAGATATAAGCTAGTGATGTCTAAAAATAGAAGGCGCTAGGTCAATGTCTTGTCAACGAAATGAACTAATTTGTGTGTGAAGGGTCTGGTGTAAATATATTAATAAAGAATTAATTTGAGAAGGTTAGTGAAAGGGTGGTAACCGAGAAGGTCGTAGAAGACCGTGGTCCGGTCTTCTCGCACGTGCGTGGGACCCATAGCAGACGGACCATCCTAAACTAGGTTCAAACCGTACGAAATACACAAGTATCCATGAAGTTTAGGATACATCATACACAAGTATCCTAAACTAGGTTCAAACTGTCTATTGGAGCGTTCTGTGCATCGTCGTGTCTGCGTAAGTACGTACTAAACTAATCTTTACATAGGTTACTAAAAAAAATAATAATAATCTTTACATATTTGATATTTCTAACTTTTTTATTATTTTTTAAAATTTTATGAAATTCTCAATACATTACTTCATTAATAACGATTTTTAAAAAGCTAACAAACTAGTAAAAAATTGAAAAATATAAAAATTAGTTTCGAATGATATTTCTATACGGAGAACCTATTGTATATTTTGAATGAGCCGTTTAAATTTCAAATTTTAGAAATAACTCTAAAGTACCGTATTTGATGATCTGGCCTTGAGACATTTCTATATTACGTGTGAAAAATAATAAACTACTGCTCGCTTCCTTGAATTTCAACTTTTTTCCTATTTTTTTGTAAACAAGAAGTAATTTAATTACAATAGTTACGATAAAATTTATTTTGATTAAAAAAAAAAAAGTAGTACTATAGCAGACTGAACATTAAACAAATTTGTTTTATGAACAATATAATTTGAACGACTCAAAATAATTTCAAAATATTTCGCAAAAGTAATGTATTGAAGCGTAGTGTTTACTTAAAATACGAGTTATATAAAAATTAATTAAAAAAGTATTCAATTTCTAATATATATTATTATTTTATAATTTAAAGAGTGGCTGACTTAAAGGGAGTAATGTCAAATTAAAAATTCGAAAGCTATTGTCATGAATCAAAAATTCAGATAATGTTGTTGTGTTGTCATTATTAAAAATTAGTAGAGACTTGATTATTACATTTCTATTTAGGATCTGCTCGAAGATCGCAAACTGAAGGGAATGAAATAAAAAGGTAGAGGAAAGTTGCTCCTAACCGCCCTTATCCAAAGTCTTCACCTTGCTCCAAAACCGAAGTTTCAAGAGACGAGAAGAAGCTTCGTAAGTAAGAAAATGACACAAAATTTTCAATTTGCACCCCAAAATCGAAGGGTACGAAACCATAACTCTCTTTTCTTTCATTTAATGATTGTATCTTGGAGCAGACCCTTATTAAAGTATCCTATAATATATCAAATTAGTCATTATGTTTGTCACTGATTAAAATAATTCAATAGAAATTTAATCATCTTTACATATTTTTTGTCAATAATTAAGACGATGCAAAGCATTAGTATTTATTTAAATGATAGATGCCACTATGAATAATTATTTTGAGGCCATCTGGCCACTATTGCTTTTTAATTGTATTCATGCTGGCTTCAAAATTAAATCAATATCGAAAATTCGAAATAGATAAAACATATTATTTTAAATAATTTTTTATACATGATTTCTTTATTTTAAAATTTTTAAGAACGACGGTAGTAATTTTTAAACTTTAAACATCAAAACAATAATTAGGTGATAGATACAGGGATTCTTTGCGGTTTGAAATTGTATTTTACATTAAATAATTCTTTTTCAGCCTGATCATATCATATCGTATCGGAGTTGAAATCAGGTGTCGTGCGGCAAGGGTGCCGCACACGATCTCCACCGTTAGATGGATGATGGGTGGTCCGTGAAAATATCAGATTGATAGGCCTGAAAAAAATGAACCACTGAGATCAAATTGAACGGCTCGGATGGTGCGCGGCACCAGAATCGGATTCATTGTATCGTTGCTCCCAATCTTCTCCTTCGAACCGCATTACCACGTGCCGTTCGATCAACCGCTTAACAATTGATGGCTGTGATCCACTGTGTCAGGTGGCCTCTGTGTGACCAATATCTCACACGCTATTCGAGACTTGTCTCCATTCCTCAAAATGGTCCGCGACTGTTCTCGATAATTTTGATTTTTGGAAGTGGTAAACAAAGAAAGTTTCGTTTTCGTCCATTATAATTGGTTATATATTTGTCATTTGTGCTTGATGTATCCAGTAAAACAAAAGCCTCATCTTCTATTCAATAAATATATTCTTTTTTCCAACTTAATTTTTTAGAAGAATAATAGATAAGTTTAATTATAATTATTAAATTATTAAATCTCGATTTTGATCTTGTTTAATTATCCGGTTCTATTTCATATTTCGACCTAAGAGAATGATAAAAATTTAAAATTCCAATTTATCAAAGGTAGATTTTCAAATCGCCGTATTTTTTTACTTTGTTTTCCTCAGCTGAAAATGGATGTCAGTTGGAATTTCATAATCTGGCCTTCTGAATTTTCAAATTTGATTTATTATTGTTATAGAATTTAATTTTTAATTCACATTTATTGACTGAAATTTGGGAATAAGATAAGGAAATAGCTATCATAATTATTGAATTTTAATTTCCTCAGATATAATATTTAGAGTAATGAGATATTACAATAATCTAGAAAGTTCGAAGTAGTAATCATGTCAATCATGTCAAACCCAATCTACCTTTTTACCTTAACTAAAAAAAAATTACTTGTCCCTTACGATTTAAAAAACGAAATTGTCCGTTTGTCTTCCATAAATTATGAAAAACTCCTTCTGTGACTCCGTCCTACCTTTTTGGTTAAATTAGACAGGAAATATCACTTGATCACTTCACTGATTTCTTCTGATGATTTTACCATAATTTTATTTATTTATTATTATTTTTTTTATCAGCCTACTTCTCTTTACGCTCGCTGTCGCATTCGGCATCTTACTCAGTTATTATTCGTTGCGCAACCTTTATTGAGGTAATCTGCATTTATATTGAAGAGAGATAAATGAAATAATTTAATATTGTTATTCAAGTTATATAGAATTTAGGTTTGTTTTTAAATGGCGCTTCATAACTATAAATATATACAAAACGATTTAAAGATATTTATAAGGAGATGGAAGTAAGAAATAAAATACGATAACAAAATATGCACAGTATTTTGATAATTTCCGGAAGCAAACAAAACTCTTCCTAATAAAATCCCTGTTGGTTTCTATAGAAAATAGAATGCATCGTTATAGAGCAAAAATAATAATAATAATAATACCAAAACAAACTATTTGTAAATTCAGAGGCAAAGAAAAGTGTTTAAAAAAATGAAGGTTCTAAAGTCACCATTTTTTTTATTATGTCAAATGTCGTAGTTTTATTTTTCATCAATATTTTAAAATTTAAAATTAATATATTAAATTCAACCATTGATCTTGTTTAAATTAACTAGCAATGTGTTTTCAATATTATTTTTTATAAACTTTGATGTCTATTTTAAAATGATTAAAAGAACAAAAATTAACATATTAGAATTAACCTATGGTAATGCTAGAGTCAAACGCGTTTGACGTCAAACACGATTCTAATCTCAACTATCAAAATTCTAAATCTAAATGACCGATCCGAACCGCTCAATATGATCTTCATATTGAAATTATCTTGAAGACCAAATTTTATAATTTTTCAAAAATTTTAACTATTTATTTTGGATTTTTTTTAAATTTTATGGTCCATAATTAATTAGATTAATAATTTTCTGAGATTCAAAATAAATAGTAAAAAAATTCGAAAAATTATAAAAATTGATTTCTATGGAGATTTCATTATAGAGAATAAATTGAGCGGTTCGGATTTCCCATTGTAATATCAAAAATCGAGATTCGATCCTGTTTGACGAGCTCAAGTGTGAAACGCGTTTGACTCTAGCATCACTCTTAACATATTATGGTAAACGTTCATTTTTTTTGGCACCTGGATCGAGTATCATGAACTCTATAATTTACAAGAATTATATGAAAACTCATCATGTGTTGAAAAAAAAAAGATCGTCATTTGAATTCAGTGTTTAAATTTTAAATTTCTAATGAAAACAAAATTTGTGATATTTGATGACATAAAAAATGATTATTTGAATAATCCTTCTAAAAACGAAGACCGAGAAACATTTCAAGCAAGTCTTCATCCAATCACTTGCGGTCTCTTTTAACTTTTATACTTTCTTTAATGCTTGGATCCCCTTCTTAGAAACATATCAAACACGAGTAAATGACACGAAACAGAAAAGATATTCGAATTGATTTCTTCCCAACTAATAACTCGACAGTAATCACAATAGACGTTCTCTACGGCACTCCCCATTTCTCAACTTCTTGTACCGTGCATATGTTTTTTTTTTTAAAAAAAAAAATCAAGGATTAATATTATGTCTTTGTTCTTCTAGTAACAAAACGTTAGATTCTTCATTATTTGATCTCCGATATATTATTTAAAAAAAGTACAGTATATGATTATTTAGTAAACACAAAAACATTTTATCGAAAGAGCTCGATCCGGCATTGCATATACTATCCATTTCTCCATTATTTGGAAAAACATATTAAAAACTAGAAAAATTTGAGCCGTTTGATCAGAAATTTTGGCAGTGGTAGATAAAAAATTTGTGGCCTCCTAAACACCATCTTAATCGATTACTTCTAGTAGTCTTTTAAAAAAATTAAAATATTTGCCAAATGCGCAGATGCTTGAAGTATAAAATTTTTTTCAGCTACTACACTGAGTGTTGATCTGTCAATCATGTAAGAACAAAATCATTTGCGGCTCGGCTGAAAGAGAAAAAAAAAAGAAAGAAAGGAAAACCTGGATTCTAATTAAAGAGACGAGCAATACAATACCTTGTGGGGTCCGGTGCTCTTTTGTTGGTTCATAAGAACCAATACCACGAAATGTTTGTGGCGAGGAAATACGCATATTATTTCACCCAAATACCTTAAACTTTTAAATGAGGGAAGGTGTGTCGGATTGTCGGTGCTTTAACTATACAATAATATGATGGTGAGAATAAAATTTCATTATGACTTGTGTTTCGTTTATTTATAATTTCGTATAGAAGTGTCTTAGTCAGGAGTCGAATAGAAAAATAGTTAGGGAGTTATTGTCGTGGAATTAAACAGGTATGGGTCCCTATCTAAAGTATCTATCAATTCAAGATTTTGCGTTTTTGTCCAGTGCCAAACACCTACTCATCCAAGGCTCCAGTAGCGAAAAACATCAAAAGATACGAAATCTTTTCCACAGAAATTGTACTCAATTCAATTAACACTGATTTAAATGTGGCATAATCAACATGTAGCGATAAAAGTTTTTTTTTTATTTATTTACTTTTTGCGGTTTATATGGGTCGATGTCTTCTTTCGTCCAAAATCAAAAGTTTCGGAGCAACAGTCATACGGTCCTTTTTTTTTAAGCATAAAGATATCAGGTGGGTTGGTCAGGATTTTATACGCTTGGCTCTTACTCTTAGTGCTACTCCAATAAGTTTTCACTTTTCAGGGTTTAGCACTACAGATGCATTTCCTTGCTTTGCGATTATTTGGCAATCATCCTTGTAAGTTGTAGCACTGTCGAGAATAATGGACATTTTTTTTTTCTGTAACGAGCTTAATTTTTTTTTTCAAATATCATAAAGAACTGCTCACTCCGATAAATTTGTAAAAAATTTTAGAAGCGTGTAAAATACTATGCTATCATGAGGAGTGAAAATTTTTATAACAGAAATGTGATTAATTTACATATAAAATTACAATGCTATCATTTGGAGTGCAAATTTACAGAAATTACTTTTTGATAAAAAAATTAAAAGAAATTATTTGAATTCAATTTTTGAACTTTTGTGTAAAAAACTTTGTTTAATAAATTTCTTCATAAACAAAAAATGAATACGATAAATATGCCGCAATCTCATATTAGGCTGCTTTGGATAATTCTAGGAGGAGGTAAGCCCTAATGGAAATTTCAAAGATAATTTGAGCCCTTTAGGAAAAAATCCATAATAATAATGCCATTAAGTACTAACATTTTTTTAATGAGTGCTTAAATAGCAGGAAAAAAAAAGATTCTTTCCAGTCTTATTTCATTTTTGTTGTCAAGTATACTATAAAGTATGTGTTATTTCAAATAACTCTCTTTCCATTGCCTTTTCAACGACAATTTTTTTATATATAAAAAATGTCATGTTAATATGTCATGAGAAGGCGCAAAATTAATCCCCACATCTCAGTATCTTGTAGAGTGAAAGACGTATTATGAGATACGAAAGACGTAGGGACATAAGCTTGTGCTTGTGCCACAACTATAAGTTTAAATTCAGGAATATTAACCACCCAAAATAAAATTTTCAGACTCGGGTAACAAAATTTGCATGTATCTTTCTTTCTGTTTTATTTCCAGTACATTTTTGATATTGAGATTTGAACACATTTAATATTTAGACTTAGTTGAGATTGGAAATCGTCTGAGAATATTTCAAAAAAAAGAAAAAAGAAAACCAACTTGATACAATGCATAACTTTATTCAATGCATCTATTCATCTTTTAGACCATGCATTGGACAGCAAAATTAATAATTAACGAATTTTACCAACACATTGTAGAAAACTTACTTGCCGAAGAAAACACCTTGAGAGTTGAGACAAAACATGGGAGAAGCAGGTATGCACCCAATAAAAAACCTATATCCTATGAATTGTGGTTTGTGGAGGCTAAGAAACGAAAAGGGCCAGCTGTGTACCATTTTGCTCTTTGTCGTGCAGTACCAGACGAAGGATGTGGGACCCACCGAAAAAGTTCTGTCATGTGGCCCCTTTTCTCTCTCAACTTTCGCGGCTGAAGCAGTATCCATTACATGATGATAGAGGAGAAATCAGAAAAAAGCAAAATGAAAAAAGAAGGGAAAGAAAGGGGAAAAATACAAAACCAAAAGCCTACCATTGCTGATTGCTAGGTTCCGTGCTGACCTTTTTCTATTTTGGCCCAAAGTGAGATATCTTTAATTTATTAGTAGTGGTAATTTTTGCTGACAAAATGATCTTCTGAAAATGCAGCTAAAATGTGTGCTAATATTTTTATGAAACGTTACTTTATCAATGCAATGGATGTCACACTTCCACTATGGTGCTAGACTTTTCTGATATTTGTCTGGCCCATTGACTTTGTAACACTGAAGGAATAAAACGTAAAAGAAAGCTTAAGTTAATCGTTGCTTTTTATCTCTACTTTAGCCCAGAAGGCTTAAAGTTCTTATATTACAGACTCCATTTTCTAATATTTGTTTCTCTTATTTGATAATTCTACTGTAAATTTTTTTTGGTCGTACACTAATGTGATATGTCCTATCACCTACGGGATATATTTTGCACGAATAACCAAGTAAAAAAATAAAATTATTGATGCTCTCCATCATTTATACAGTATGCCTTATATTGCTGTTAATAGTTGTTTGGTTTTTTTCGAATGACATGACATTCGCAGTGAACTTTAACAAATTTACGATCTACTAAACAAAATTTCAAATTGAAACTTCACATATATATACACAAACTCAAATGTTGAAACTATACAAAATTGATGGCTGCATCATCAAACAAATTCGGACAAAACTACACTTTAATTTTGTTATTTGACATCAGATAGTTAGATCTCCATTGTTACAGGTTACAGTGCATCGTGATAGAATGGCAGCATTCTCATATATATACACAAACTCAAATGTTGAAACTATACAAAATTGATGGCTGCATCATCAAACAAATTCGGACAAAACTGCACTTTTTGTTATTTGACATCAGATAGTTAGATCTCCATTGTTACAGGTTACAGTGCATCGTGATAGAATGGCAGCATTCTCATACAAAAATATTGAAATTTATCTATTAAGTTTTCCGTTATTAGAGATCTTAGCAATTTGAACTGCTCGAAGCTCAGAAAAAGCTTGCTCTGAAAAACCTATAGAAACAAGAGTGCAGGATTATATATAGAGAAACTTAAAATTCTTAAGATAATCTGGTTTGTCATATGCATGCCATGGGACTCGAGGGAAAAAACATGGAAAATTTTAATAAAACTTTGACCTACTATAAAATTCTTAAGATAATCTGGTTTGTCATATATTTTAATAAAATTTTGACCTACTATAACTAATGCAAATATTACAAAGTACGTCTCCATGCTGCACTTTCTATCCATCGACTGCTATCAAAATCTGCACCAAGGCTATAACAGCATGTACCTCAGGTTGCTTACTATTTTTCTGCTCCAGCAAAACTGTCAAAATTGCAAACTCCATGCAAAAGAATGTTCTCTAAATGGTTGTCATGGCTCACAAAATGAAACTTTTGGTATTGTAAAACTTACTAAAGTACTTTGATATTGTACAACTTACAAATTGCTTCCTATTGCATGACCCTAAAGTCAATTATACCAAAAGCAAATCAAGAAAAGAACTTTTTTATAGTGTAAATCAAGTTTCCAATACATTCCAATGGAAAAAGTAATCATAATGCAGTAGTACACCTCTCCAATATGGTATAGTAAAGTTGAAATCACTTCCCACACAAAATTTGGATTCAGAAATTCTTAACCAGGACAGTAGCACCTTGTTTGGAGCTGGATTCAAGCATGGCCTCTAAAACTGCCACATCACGCGCCCCTTCTATATACAGGTAGCGTGGTTCAGGTTTGTAGTCAGCTATTGCACCCTGCACAACACAGAGTAAAAGAGGGGGGAAACAAACAAGAAGAACAATGAATATCACTTTTCTCAAAACAGGCACATCTCCACAATAACAGCAAAAATGTAAAAATGTCCATTGCTGCTTCAAAAGGATAAATGCCATGCATATTAAATCCGTAATATACAGGGTTCATTGTCAATATGCCTAAAAAAACATGAAAAGAATCCCATGGCCTTCACTTCCTCAATTGATTAGTGACACGTCCAACTTATCTTCCTCAACCAATAGTAATTAGACAACATAGTAGGAAAAAGTGTCATCTGGGCAGCAATAGGTGAAAAAGGAAAGGAGTACACGAGACAATATTGCCCATTTCCAGAACAGTATATCAAAAACCCTGGTTTTACAGAACAGCACCAGTCAGGTAAGGAATTACTATTGATACATAAAATGTAATACCGTGCTAGCATGAGAGATATCACGAACAAATGCCTTGAGTTCTTCATTCACTCCACAAAATGGATGGAAGGTCTTTGTAGTTTCACCCTTCTCCGAGCAAAAGGATACCTGCAAAAATACAGTAAATCTTAATTTTCAGTGTACAAAACCACAAGTTTTTCAGTACTTAGAACTTGCTTTTTGCAATTAACCTTGCCAATTTCATCACAGATTAAATGTACCTTCTTATTTAAAAATTTCATCAGTACCAAAGACACCTAAAAGCAAAATACTGGAATCTAAATTTAAAAGTTTTTTTAAGGGTTTCAGTGTACAAGACTAATGGATACATTGAGGTCCTCTATATCATTTGAAGAATTGCTCAATTTCCGATCTAACCAAAATTGCATTTGCTATTTTTATTATTTGCTTCCTGTTGTAAAATCTTGCCCTCATCCAGGATCTAAATTGAATTTACTACGACCATCACCTTTTCTCTGCTTATTAGTTAAACTAGAAAAGGGCTGTAAGCTAGCAGGAGGCGGGTTTTACCATGTATCCATGCTTTCCTTGATCAACGCTGCGTTCCACTTGAACTGCCCCTTTTGTGCCGTCCACACGCCAAAGTATCTAACAGGTAAAACAGAAAGAGAGAGTAGGGACTTGAGAGTGACCATAAAGGTTTGATATGTAGAAAGAACAACAATTAAAAGAGTAGTGATTTCATTACACCTTTGGTGACCTTGAGTTGACCGCGAAGAGGAATACACCCGCACACCCATTTTCCAGCTGACTGCAATTGCATCAGCAAAGTAAACTAAAATGATATTTCAAGATATTTTTAGGAATAGCAAAATGACCATGCAAAGTGAGAAATATCTCACATATTCTCCTAAACAAGATTCAGATGCACTTCTGCTAAAGTATTTTCTTTTTATGGGGAGCAAACTTAGTCCTCTTTTCTTCCCTGCCATAAGGAAGGGGTAATAGTCTGGGACTTAAGTAACAGAGAAAGGGTACATTTGTACAAGGGACTTCATGTTTTTCAGGAGCATGCACTATATTTCATTTCCTGTATACTACACGTTTTGGTGGCAATTCTTTGAGATTAATTTGAGATATGGATCCCCACAGTTATAATTTTCCAGGGGTATATACATTAACAATTTCCAGTGGTAAAAATGAGATCATGTTATTGTTAATTGATAAACAAATGCTTTCCATCCCAGTAACATACTGTCAGGTCCAATACCAGTATGCGGAGGAATGTATAGGACCTGTAGTCTGCACTGGCTTTGTAAACAAAAACAACAACAACAACAACAACAACAACTAAGCCTTTTGTCCCAAACAAATTGGGGTAGGCTAGAAAAGAAACCCAATAAAAGTCACCAAGTCACCGAAAAAAGAAGTATATGTCAAAAATAGAGCTAATAATACTAAAAAATAATATAGAAAAACAAAATAAAGTAGTAGTAATAATACTAATAATAATAATAAATACTAGTAGTAGTAGTAGTAGTGAGGCCTACACCTAAGCCGTGAGCTAATACTCTAACCTACAAATCTAAGACAACACCAAACAACTCATTTAATTCTTTTTTTTCCCAGGATGTGTTCTTTTATTCTTGGATCCAGTTATCAAGGTTTTCAAGCAGGTCTTTACCGAGATGCACCAGTATATACAAATATTATGGGACCTAATAAACAAATAACTCGCTGGACCTAATATTAAAGAATGAATTGCTTGTAGGCTTACAAAAGAGAGCATAAATTATCAGGTGGTGGCAAAGCACTATCCACGTGGCGAGCAATAGATGATACACTAGCAATTTCACAGCCAACAAGCTAAAGAAAAAAAAAAAGAATAAGATAACAACTTTTACTAAATTAAAATAGAAAAGTTATGCATTCATTATATTGTCGGAATTACAAAATTATATATTGTTCTCTTATGGTTGGGTGGTCGATGAGCTACATTGGCTAACAAAGTGGAGACTGGAGAGCAATTTCATTTTATTTCAAAACATACCAGGATCCTCACGACCAACTTATAAATTCACAATACATATAACACATAAATCTTTTACCACTAAAGTTGCATATGATTTTAGAATGAGAGAGATAGAGAGAGTACCATCCTCAAGCCAGCAACAAAATGCACACCCATGTCAAGAACGAAACCTCCCTGAAATTGATGGTTACATTTTAATAATGATGCAGCATCTTAAAGTACAAGCTAGCTAGAGAAGTTGGAAAAACAGGCACTTTGAGCCTATCTTAAATTAGCTGCAAAGCAAATGTAATGGCAGCATTTTTTCCCCTGGGAGTCACACTGTCTCTTCTTACTGCGAATGCACATAAAAGAACACAGTTTCGCACCCAGTATCTTAGTAATATTTGCAAACATCATCAATTCTCTTGTATAGTAACAAAACCAACATTTCTCAATTTATTACCAATGACATCAACCACCAGAACTAAAGGCTAGGTTCAGCAGATAGTAATTGAATTGGCTGCATCCTTTTATATTAACCCAACTGATATCAGGACTTGTTTGTACTAAACCAGGACCCTGTTGTAAATTGGCAATTTTGTTTTTTTCATTGTCAATAAACCAAATATTCTCTATAACATTGGGTACTTTAAGCACATGGACCCAATAAAAGAACAAAGCATCACATTTAAATTTCATACAAAAAAATTACGGCGCCAAGTGCTACCGAAGTAAGGATTTGAGCTGTCCATAGAACCCTCCACTATAACTTGTATATTCATCATGTCTCCTATGTCTTTCACCATCTTGCTGGACTGTGTATAGACAAATAATGAGTTAATAAAAATAATCAAAATAATAAAAGGCATTATGTCGTCAACAAAAGTCAATATTAGTCGTGCAGATTTTTTTTCTTTGTTCTTATGACTGTTGCAAATCCTTGTTTATTTTTTCCCCTACTCTACTTGTCACTACTAGATTCAGTAGCACTTCAATGTCGTGCACATTATTACAGCTGGTTATTATACTTCTTGAAGATGTCAATTGCTGTTTTGATTCCTTCTGCTGCTTAGTAAGTTTTGAATATTTATGGGACTTCTCTAATTTAGCTAGCCAATTTTTAGAATAGATGCTTGCACTGTTTTAAAGACAGGGAGGGAAGAAGAGAGTAATGACCTCAAGAAAAGCAGGTTCAAAACGGTAGTTTTCAGCAAGAGCCCAAACTGGCTTTGTTGGAGAAATGCTATTCAAGGAACTGTAGCTTGAAAGTGCTGTTTCAGCCTCGGCAACAGCTATCAATTCACAACAAAGAATTTTCAAAAGAATATTAGTGGTAGTGGTTCGTATCATAGGTTTGTTTATCAGACAATACTTGATAGTGTAAAGAGCTCTATATTGTGTGTTTTCCTATGGAAATTTGAGAGGCCATTAAGAAATTTTGATGAACTAGGTGTAATTAAGGTTAGCTGCAAAGTGTGACTCACTTGAGGCTGATCACACATCAAGGCTAAGCTGGTCATCTTAAGAACCACATCACTATATCATGCAACTCAGGTTAATGTACCAGCTGCTAACAAAACCAAACAGCTTTCATCTATTTCTAAGGCTGTAGTGAAAACTTATTGTTCATAAAGTTGTGATGGTGATGATTAGAAAACTGAAAAAAGTAAAAATAATAAATGAAACCATGCATTTTGTAATTGTACTTACATCCAGCAGCAGGTTTCTCTTTGTGAATCCACAAGTTATGCATGAAAAGTAAAATAAGAGACAATTAGGTACTAAGATAATAGCAATATCATGCAGATCCAACAATTACTGTTAAAAACAACTGAAGAAAAATTACAAAATGACCCATTAAGTCTAGTTTTGAATCAGTGCGACAACTAAACTTCATTTTTGTTCTGTTTGGTCCTTTCAATCGAATTTATAAAGTTAAGACGGCAAAATTTGAAAATGTGCTGCCAACAAATAGGTCAAGAATTTCCAACTCAATTTTCAATAAATGTGTTTAAATTTCCAATTCCTTCCATTACATTATTATTTCCATTTTTATGTACTTTCAACCAGAATGCAAAGTTAACTACCTTGAATAACATGCTTTCCCGCCTTGAGCATCTTTAGGGAGATATCAACCTATAATCATTTAGCAGTTGTCAGCTCTTAGTCTCTACTCTCTACATTTAATAACTTCATGTTTCCTTTGAAATAGTATTCTGTTGTTGAAAATAAGTTTTTTTTTTTTTTTAAAAAAAAAAAACACTTTTAAGTATCTCACAGGAGTTGGGAAATAGAAAACTAGAACTGAGAAGTTAAGGATCAACGGCAACTAGACATTTGACTATACAGCAGATTTGGTTGCTTAACTTATATGTTGCTCTGTACAAAATATCAGAAGTCAAGGGAAATTTGGTAAGTTTCACTCAATTGACAATTGGATGTTATAAGCAAATAACAGCTTAGATTAACATCACATGTGGAAAAGATAAGCCATTTATTGGGTGCAATTTGAAAAGAAACCCACCTAGAATGGAACAAAACAAAACAGAAAGAAAAATCTTTCAAAAACTGATATGCTTGCATATAATATGTAGGCTAAGAATTCCTAGAAAGAAGAAGAAAATATGTGTACATCCGGGAAAAAAAGATACTGAAGAAAATGGAAGGAACAGAATTCCAAATTCAAACCTGAACTTGACCTGCGAGGACAACAGCCACTCCAACGATTGAACGGTCATTAATTATGTCATCAAGACCAGAGTCACCCCACTTACATTCTATCTCTGGTGCAAAGTCACGAGCAAGTTCACTAGCAGCTTTCGCTGATGCCTACACAGTTTTAAATAGAAGCACTATTCTCTTTTATTGTACCCAATAAGCAAATATAAACCATGAATTAGAAAGGCCAACTAGAAAGTCTATATTATGTTTTAAATTAAGATATGCAAAGCTGTGCACGTTTTATATAAAGAGGATGAAGGGTAAGCCACCATCAATAGACAAAAATGATTCGGCATTAATTGCAGAAATAAAAATTTTGGGTATTATCTGCAAATAACTTGCACATCAGGCGTAACACTAAAAAAGTGAACTAGTTTGTGCGTTAGTTGCAAATGTTGGATATGTTGGATGCTCTTTGCTAATACAGTAAAACTTAAACTAGTTTGAGAACCCTGATAGAAAAAACTTCTTGTACCTCAGAACGACTCCAAATTGCCTTTATCACCACAAGATCAGCAATTTCTCTTAATCTGGGGATATATTGGGTACGTGCAAATATTCCTGCCCCAATAACAGCTATTTGAGGGAGAACCAAGTTTGAATCAGCCATGCTTAAACCTAAATAGCCTGCAATTCAGATGCCGAAATTTATAGTAATTGTTGTTTAGTCAGCTACGGACTGCAGCTAACAAGTGATTGACACATGCCCTAGTCTGGTACAGGTTTACTGGCGTGGTTTAGAAACGGAAAGATTGGAATGATGCTGCACTGACTTAATAATTGTAGGAAGCTATTATGCTTTTGTGCTTTCGTTTAATTGGTATTATTCAAGAATTGAACTAAATTGCAGCTCAAGTATCAACATTTGTCTAAGATGGTGCTGTTACTTATGAATTTTTGTTGCTTTATGATGAACTTTAATTTAAATCGATTGGTTTACATGCATTTGTTTCGGAAGTTATGTGCCAATATCTTACTTCAATTTATAAAATGTTTCAAATCCTAATTGGTACTGATAATTACCTCATTAACTCATTTATGCAAAAATAATAATAATAGTCAAAATTATGAACAAAGATATATATCTGATAATAAGATTGCAAACAGTCAATGCATCTAAACAATGTCCTGACTAGAGATTAAATGCATAATACCTATATACGAATGATACTTAGAAACAAAGAACCACTATCAGATTCAAAACTAATTCAGCAGCAGCAATTCAGGTGTAAATTTCTATCGATGAGACACATCTTTATACATCTTTATAATAAATAAGGCGAATGATCTAGTTAGCTAGTTTATCCAAACCATCAGTCACTATGAGTGAAGTCCGATCAGTAAAACCGAATTGTCAGATCATGGGGGAAATGATCATTTATGGTTGCATTTGATTGTAAAAGGAGTAAATGAGATCTCAACTAAATGCAATCAATTAAAACAAAGAAGAAAATGCACGATGAATTAGTTCGAAGTAAAGAGATAGAGAAACGAGATCCAACCTTTTCGGAAAAGGAGCTTTAAAATTGTATCGTGCACAAGTAAGTGAGATGAGAGAAAGGTGGAGAGGGAGATCAGATCTTAAAACTGGTCAATTGGTCATTGTTTAGTAACTGCAGTCGCAAGTTTGCAATTGGAAAGGAGAACTTTTGGATAATCCGAATCCGACCCTGTTCGATCGCTGAGACTGGTTCGGGTCGAAGAGAATTTCAACCCGATAATCTTGATACGCATTGCTCGCCCCATGCTATATAATTAAATCCAACCCGATAATCATGGATCCAATCCGAGTAACAACTAGTTAAGACGGGTCTAAGAGGAATTCGAGTCAACGTTTCTTTTGGATGGCAGTTTTAGTATTTAGATCCTCTTATCAATGCATCCATAAAGTTGTGCAGTATTAAATTTTGAGATTCAAAATGGACTGTCTAAATACTATTCACTTGAGCATCCGTGAGATGTGAAGGAAGCAATTTTATTTTCGTAAATTCAACCGATGCCTGATCTTCTCAGGGCGAAGCCTAAGCCAACCTCCAATTTGAATATATTTTGAATTTACGAGAATAAAATTGCTCATTAGATAATTGAGGTCACATGATTCTGTAAGTAATTTTTTTTTCACACTTGACAACTAAACAAAATCAGCTGCCTAACAAACAACAAATATTGTTTCACTTGGAGATAGCTGTGAATGAACATATCCTTCTTTTGTGTAATATATATGTTAGGGAGAGCTAGATATTGGTCTAATTTTAATTTTTGGAAATTTCGAAGAGGTGCACTTGGACACCTCTTTATTTTGTTTCCATTGTTTTATTTTTCGCATTTTTATAATCTAATGCTGTATTGAACAACTTTGTTTACCGAATACCTGCTACGGGTTAATTTTCAAAAAAAAAAAAAAAAAAGAACAATAATACCTGGCATAACAATGAAAAAGGTCGTCAAATAATATCTATAGACGTCCTCGCATAGAATCCTAGCTATGAGATAACCAAATTGAAAAGAAAAAAATTGTTTATTTTATAGTAACACCCTATTTTACATTAAAATGAATGGAATTATCAGTACAAGTTTCCTATTTGCAATTTAGTGGAAGAACCTTATGAAATGAGTCTAAATACAAAGATAGGGCTATGAAAATCAGTGGACTTGAATGAACCCTCGAGAGAGTTCAAATAAATATCTTCCCTGGGCTCCTCGCTCACTCCACTTTGTGTTGCATACTCTAGGGCCATCTCGTAATCCACCTTTCATCATTACATTGAATGATTTAGAAAAGAAACAAGTGACATAAAAGACACATAGCTATTAGTATCAATAACCTATTAGTGATAATATCTCTTAAATTTGTGCACAATGGACTACATTGTATATAAATAAAAAATGTTTCTTTTTTCCAGCTTTTCGCATTGCATCCACCAACCGATGTTCTTTTTTGGGTTATTGATAATAGTAATAAGCAACAGATAAAAACAAGCCCAGTTCAAGCCAAAAGGACCAAATGGCCTACTTTTTTTCATTTTAATCTCACTGGACCTCATTGTCATGGTAAATACTAACTTCCACTGAACAGTTTAGCTGTCCGATATAACTTTCATTAATTTGGGGTAAGACAATAAACAATCAATGCGAAATCATGCATAACCTACAGGAACAAATCTTTTAACTGTTTTGAGTGACCTAATGCTATCAGAAATATACAGAATTTTGACTACTTTTCACGGCTTCGAGAAGAAATGGTTCAGGTACCTGTTCAACATGTTGAGTGAGGCAATCCCTAAGTGTAACTTCTGTCACTTGCTCAGATGCAACCTTTTCGATAAGGTCCTCATCGTCTTTCTCATAAATTTTATGCCTTTTTGAACCTGTACCTTCATTTGCTATTTGTTCAATCACCTCCATGACAGCTCCGCACGCATCAGGAATATATCTGTGAAAAATATTTTTTTCCGTCCCAATATCAGGAGAAGTTACCAAGAGAAAGTGCAAGAAATTGACTGAGGCAAAAATTTCATGCATAATTGCCCATAATGATAAGCATAATGTCACCTGTTTCCAGAAAATGACAAATATTTGCCTGTCAAAACTTGATAAACATGACATATTTTCCATTTCAAGAACTTGAATTAGACCTTTACTCCTCAAGTATATAAAGCTAGCAGCAGAAATAATAGTGCCCTTTGTTATGTAAAATGGATAAGAAGCATTAAAAGCTTTTTTTTTTGCCTTTCAAATTAGAATTTGGAAAATCAGTCAACTAGACTTGCCTATTCAAGTTCCTTTTTCTCTCCTGTCTTTCCCTCGCCTGGAGCTTCTTCACTATTTTTGACTTCAATTGACTGCAACACTGCTTAATAGCTGCCTGCACAATTTTTTTTTTTTAATAAAATTGAATTGTTGATTCCACTTGCAGAAATTCCCTTAAAGTATCACTAACAAGATATGTTTAGTGCTAATCATCCTTCTAACCTAGCATACTACAAAAGCATTTAAGCAGAAGTTAAAAAAAGAAAAAAAGGCACAAATCCTGAACATTGGCAGATAAGAGTTACCTTGACGGCAGAAGAAATTTCAGTTATGTCATCACCTATGTACTCTTTGCCTGTTCCTTTGAAGGGTATTTTTGTACTTACAATGCTAACAAAAACTCCAATTTTGTCTTGCGCCTGGTTTATCTTGTAGCTACTCCAACTGAACATAGGAGGAAAAGTAAGACGTAGAACATTAATTAGTTTCATATTTAGCCAGGTAAGTTTCCACATTGTCATTCAGACCAAATAAAATTCTTACTTGATCCTTTTAAGAGCTGTCCTGGTGATAACATCAGCACCTTGTTCAAACAAAAGTGGTATCCTGTTTGCAAACCTGAAAATATTTATACCCTACAAAATAAAAGTAATGTCACTAAACGACCACTAGTTTAATAAATTGAAGTTCAAAATTGAAAACAATTAAAAGATGTTATTTTACCCTACCCCAACTTGTTTGGGACAAAAGGCTTAGTTGTTGTAATTAAAAGATGTTATTTTACCTGCTTGACATCCTTCCCACCAAGACTAACTCCTGCTTCCACCATAAATGGATGGCCTTCAAACACCTGAGGGCTAAAGTGGAACAAAACATATAATTGTTGAAATCTAAATTAAAATATTAAAACAACTGCTGCTCTATATGTTCAAATGAAGCAATGCTGCATGGATACAAATATGAGAGTATAAATGAGGTAGATATAGGGATAAACAAATTTTCACAATCTTAGGATATGATATGCTTTTTCATACCATATATATTATTATGTTTACTTTATAGTACAATAATTTTACAGATATTTCAAACATGTAAATTTCTAAGTTTAGAAAAAAGAGACTGATCAACATACAAAACCATTATTCTACAAAAGTACAAAGCAATTACAATATGGGTAAAAATATCTGATGATCATGCAATAGTAGAAAATTAATGTTATTTCTGGACCACCACTCTGTTGATCGTGCAATAGTAGAAAAATTATCACAATCTCTGTATAACCAGAAGGGGGGAAATATCTGAACTGAATTGGTCGAGTCAAGCATATTAAAAAAAATGTGCTATATGCTAAATGGGTTATATGTTAAGCATTGGTATCATACAATGTTCCCCACATGTGCCAGGCGAAGCATCGGTCCAGTCAAATATGTCTGACACATATACAGTTGAAAATTTGGAGTACCACTGCAGACAAAGTTGTCGACAGTTGATTAGTAACTTTTTAAACAGATCACATTCTGCCATGCTCCTTTTGGTACCAGCCAATGCTAACACACTGAATGCATTAGCAAATTATCCTTCGTATGAAGGCATCCCTTGGTGCCACCGAGATTCCATGTCGCCCAATCAGGTCAACTGTCCCAGAAGCAAAGCCATTACTCTTTTCTCCCCACTTCTACATTACTGTGCATTCATTTCTCAAGTTTCCAAAGTAGGTTGGGATGAAATGGTGGAATAGAAGAAGAGGGGGACACAATAAGGAACTTGAAGAAGAGGGGGAGACAAAGGATGTGCTGAGTACAGGTTGAAAAGAAAAAAGTGTTCATTTCACTATTGCACCAGAGTGACCTCTTACTGAATGTAAAAGATAAAAGTTCAACAGTTTCTGGTAGATGAAGTAGAGTAACAATAACATCAAAATGCGGTATGCACTTGACTCAAAATTTTGTTAAGGACTCCAAGTCAGGAGTCAGGAACTTTTAAAAGTCTTGAAACAAAGAGATAAAAAAAAAAAATGCCTAATTTTAATTAAACAGGTAATGTTAGGCACACCCTAGGTCATACCTGCCAGCATAAGTTGCCACCAAGTCAGGTTGAAGCTCCTTTATAATTCCAAGTCTAAGATTGTATTCACCTGCTGGGCTGAGACACTGCATGCATATTTTGTAGTATTTATGATCAGAATATTGTACAAGAAAAAATTTAGCAAATTATCCCAGAAAATTTTGATAAAATTAGTTTGAAGAAGAAGTTTGAAAGCGCCCTTCTCCCAATACACACAAAAAAAGAAAGAAAAGAGCACAGCTTCCTTACCTATCACAAAGAGGGCACTTGTATCCAAGAGCTGTCTCAAATACATACCATAGCATAAAAAAAATTACAAAATTATCTTCAAAAAATATTAAAGAAAGACATACATCACCACTTGGGTCGTCAAATTTAGCCTGGCGAAATAGTTGTTGTATGCGAACTATCTGCTGAGCACTCAGGCTTTTCACAGTCATTTTTGGGCTGAAATCGGGCCCCATCTCCCCTTTTTATCAAATTAAATACGTATTAACCTCAGTATAAAAGTAAATATGAAGAAATAAAGCCATAAGGTCATCCGTTTCAAATTTTTAACACTGAATCAGACATGCCACATGTTTTGGTAAGAGTATTGCTTGAATAGGAAGATACATCGATATGGACCACATCTCACAAAACGGTCACTCTAGTGATTCCAAATCAAAAGCAGCCCATCCCCCATTTAGATGTAAAGTAACAATAGAAGATCCGAGTGACCGAAGCATGTATTGACCACACGAGAGATTGCTCATTTAACAGAACCCCCCCCCCCCCCCCCCCCCCCCCACCAAAAAAAAAAAAAAAAAAAAAAAAAAAAAAAACGATATAGAAAAACAACAATGATATGATGAAGGACGAATCTAGTTACCGATTAACCGCTCAGCAAGAGACTTGCTGATGTTAACAAACTCATGTTGGAGAAACTGCTGGAGGTTTTGTTTTGAAGTCTCTGAGATCAGCCTTTTTATCAGCAACAAATCAACAGCTGAAGGGTGATACTTTGTTTCAAGTGGGACAGGTGGCATCACAGTAGTTCTTCTTGCAAACCTTATTGTCATGTTCTTTCTGGAAGATTATGGAGAATTTTAGTCTGCTACTTAATTATTTTTAATCAAAATGCACATGGACTATGGTTGTTTAGTTTTTCTGCTCGTGCATCAATTTTCTTTGCCAAAAACAGGGACAGAACAACATGACAACGATTCTTGACAGCTGCTGTCAAGCTTTCGAAAAAAAAAACAACATGACAACGAACAAGTATGCAAAAGGCCAACTCTTAATACAGGCTGTTTTTACAGATTAGTCACTTCATGGTTTCTGGAAAATTAAGTCTAGCAAGCTTAAAAAAAGTATTAATCCCAAGATCAATCTCGACTTAACTAAAAGTAGAACTGGTATAAACTTTTTCAGAGACAGATTATTATTATTGAAAATAACAAAAGGAAGCTTACTCTGATGTGTCGGATGTAAATTTCAAGAGGAACTCAGCATATGGGGTAATAACAGCCATCTGCCTCATGTATTGTAGTATCTTCGACTGAAAGATGCTAATGAAACTAATTAATAAATCTCAGCATAGTTATCAATCATAATGGATCTCTTTTTCATTATTTTTTCAGTGCATTTTTTTCTTCAATAATTTTGTGATTGCTCTCTTCATAATGGTTTATCTTCTGCACCATCTTTTTTTTAAAAAAATTACCATTCCACCAAGCTGGTCTCAGCTCACGATAGCACAGAATAGTGTGCGGACTGATCAGTTTAGTATTGTTCTAGTTCCATAACAGATACTTTCTGCTACAACAGACGTAAGCCTGGTAATATCATCTAAATGCACACTCCAACACACACACACACAGAAAGCAAGAAAAAAAAACATCACTGTTGACTTGAGACTTGGTATTTGATCAGTATGCAACTATGCATCCATACCAAACTTGTCTAGAAGGGCAGATGACAACAATTATTCAGGAGTACAAGCAAAATAAGGTAATAGAAACTCAAACATCACCTATCTGAATAGGACATGTACGAAAGTATATGATAATGTACTCACCCGGTAAGTTGTCCAGTTTCCTTCTATTAAAACTTGAATCTCTGCTCCATGCCACCTATCTTTGTTTTCTCTTTTCTCGTGCAAATGCACATGTGGTATATTTCTAAAAGTTCAGATAAATCAAAAGAGAAATCAAACATTCATATTCTGCACCAATAATGAATTAGTTTTCATTCCTCAAAATTTTTTTTGGCTTGAAATTTACTAAGACTCATGTCAAAGGAAAAAAAGACACCAAAATTTTACACAAGGTACTTTACATAAGTAAATATCTATAGGTTGCATTGTCTTTCTAGCTGCATTTAAGATAATACCTGCTGTTTCTCATAATCACCCAGCAGTAATATCCAATCTAGGGATATGTCATATTGTTCCGTGACAACCAAAAAGATGATTATTATATCAAAATAAAATGAAAAAGGTAAAATTGCTGATATATTTTCTATAGTCTAATAAGGTTGTTTATAAAATTCAGTGTAATTTGAAAAATTAAAAATTCAATTTTATTATCATTTGATCACTGACCAAATGAACCTTGAATTGTACCAAGTTGCTATATTGAACATATCTACAATTTTATTTCTTTTATTTTCACAACCATTTTGTAAGTTGCTACTGTTGTTAAATTACTTTGGTGGTTAATATATCCCTTCTCTAAGATCGATGTGGTGACAATGTTTGTCCTTAAATTTTTGGTAATTTTTTCTCTTCTAGTTCTCATTGAACTAAGGCCAAATCAGACAAATCTAAATACTAGCTAAAACTTCATATAAATTGGATATAGAAGATTTATCTTGAATTCATAATGCTTTTTAGGGGCAATTAGTCAATTTTGACTTTGGTTTTCAATGACAAGGTGCCATTGCATATTACTGAGAAAATATCTGCAATAGACAAAAAAAAAAAAAAAAGAGAAAAAGAGAAAAGAAAAGAGATAGTATGCAACTTGCCAAAATTAATTAAAGCAATATCACTTAAATTAGTACTTGTGAATGTCGATATCTAGCCGACAGAAGGAAGTGAAGTTTTGACCCTTCATAGATGATATAATTTCAATTGGTAGCCCTGTACTCATCTTTGACCATATCAGCGCCTGTCAATTATATCACAAACTCAATTGATTTCTACATGTAGTAGAAAAATGAGGTCATAACAAGGAAAGATAAATTGGGCTTTAGTAAAAAGTCCTACAAACTACACTGGCAGATTTTTTGCATATGAAATTCTTGTTTCTCTATTTTTATCTGGGTCTTGTGTTGTTATGTAAAAGATACTGAAGAATGAATAAGAAGGGAAAAAAAAGGAAGAACTGAGTTGGCTTAGTTAACATAACATCTCTAGAAATCTTTGTGAACTTAATACAACATTTATTTTACTGCATTTATAAAAACCACAAATATATTACTCAAAATTTAAACATGATCTAATTTATATATTATTTTCTTAGTTTTTTCCTGTTCAGTTATTTTGCCATTAAATTTACATTGAGATGCAAAGAATATGCTCATTTAATTTTGACAAATTTTCCAAGTAAAACTGATAAATCCTTCTTATTCTGTTAGCAGTGGAAGTCTAAATTAAATCAAAACTAGCAAAGGTTTATTTTAAATTCTTCTTTTCTATTCCTAAATTTCATTTACAAAGCTATATAGAACTTCATCAGTCATTAGTACATTTCTGTTAATTTGATATTGAAAATTAGGGCAATTGAACGATTTTTCTTCAGACAACATTTATATTTGCTATTGAGTGCAGTTTGTAAGTGCCTCAAAGTTCAATAAATGCCAGTCTTGGTGGCAATTTTAAGCATCCTTCCCACTCTCTTTGATCAGAGTGGGAAATAGAAACTAATGATCACAATTTGGTAAACGTTTCAACTCAATTTGTTATATTCAAATTTTGAATATACATGTATGAATACATACCATCTTGGCACCAAGTCCAAATTTCCCACGTGTTTGTCTTAAGCCATACTTTGTGCCAGAAAGAACTGCAAAAACAAAATATGAATGCAATGATTATGTTTAGCCATACAAATTGACAATATATATATATACCTGCCACATAAAAGATTAGCATCGATTACCAAAATTGAGGCATACCATACACCCCAATAAAGCTCAAGAGATGTCCGAGGTAATTATCCCTTCCTCATTTAATTCAAAATATAACCAAACCTTTACTCAAAAAAAGATACCCAAACAATAGTCCTTCCACACTGTTATCCCCCATGAATGAGGAAGACAATTTGAAAACTAGAATGGGACTTGGTGAAATTTATAAATCTTCAGGGATAAACTATTTATTTCTACTTTAGGAATATGCATGTTAGGGATATCATGTTACACATACCTCTTCCCAACATGTTAGGGATATCATCATGTGGCATCCCTTTGCCATTATCCTGACAAATAAGAACAAACAAATTGGAATATATTTTGGTAGCGTTCTGATGAAATGTATTCACTGTGAAAGCTTGACAAGTGCGTTGATGCAGCCACATTGATACAAGAATTAAGGACTATCATCCTGTTTATAGGTTGCTTTCACTCTCTAGACTAGCTAATTACATTCTACAATACCAGTTTGAGGTGTTTTGCACAATCTAACTCTTTCTACTTAGCTTAAACAAGCAGATGAAATGTTCAAAGAGCTGTTAAGAACTACAGAAACCAAAGAGTACAATAATTCATACCTTACAAATTACTTTGAAATATGCAGTTTCACCCCTTCCTTTGGTTTTATTCACAGTCGCAGACTCCCTGACTTTCTTCCCAAGAGCTACATTTTTTACTTGGGTTTCTTGAACTTTTGCTTCTTTCGCCAGCCGTTTCTATGAATAATATTGGATTGGAATGGTCATATATATGTTTGTTATAAAGACTTGGTAGTAAACATCATAAAAAACTGTGAAATAGCCTTATGTGTAATATTAACTATAAGCATTATCATAACCACAAAAGATATTAGCTATTGATCCTTGAAGAAACAAGTGGCTGGGTAAGCCTCCTTATTTTATTGTCATTCCAAACCAGTAGCTGTACTGAAAAATTAGTGATCAGACCAAACAAGTGCAGGTAGCTATACTGAAACATTAGGGGAAGGGATGTGTAATGATTCCTAAATTTATATGGCTGAACGAGGAAAACTGATGAAAGTCAGTTCTCAAGGTTGTATGCAGTATTTGAGGTTTTGCAGGGTGCAACTAAAACTTCCTTTTATATTCTTTAGAGATGTTACTCGAAAAGAGATTACAGAAATAATGTCTTTAATTCATTTTCAAAATTGCTGCTATTAGAGAATTTTAACTTAAACAGTTAAGCATCTACATAGAGTGTTGTAGTTGAGTTGCACTTTAACAAAGACTCCAAGTATCCTGCACTAATGACCATGAACTGATACAATCAAATTTATAAAAAGTGGAAATCATATAAAATAATAAAAGGGACTATGCTTTCAGATGTAGTACTGATTGTTGAAGAAGACTTACTCCTCGAGCAAGGAGGTGCTAAGTTCACAAATATGTTTGACGAACACTACGGATAAACAGCTGTTGGGATTTTGCATTTACATGAAGACAACTTAATAAGATTCTTTTCCCTTTTGTTAAATAAGACCATAAAGGGAATAAAAATTTAACCTCACGAGCCTTCTCAGACTCAAAATCATCATAGAGTTCTCGATCTACACGCTCCCGATCCACTAGACCAATCATTGTATTAAACTTGCTCTTGTTTATCTCTTCTCTGTTCAGCAAATAAAAAATAACATAACTTAGTGCCACTACCATTATATGACGGCACAGCCATGTGTACTGGTGGATACCATATCATACCAGCATACAAATACTGACTAGCCTTTACATGTGGTTTTCCTTCAACATAGGTTCTACATAAGTAATAGATGTTAGAAATCCAATTTATCCCCAGATTGAAAAATGGAATTAATTCCAGTTCGGTGGCTTTCAAGCTGGTTCTGGTACAATAGTCTTTGCAACTATTCCTTGCATAATTAGCATTTACTGACAAGTTTAAGTTAAAATAGCTTAGCTGCATATTTGAGTTAACGAGCATAAGACCACCAACTCAACCACATGGTATCAAAAGTACAGAACACATGGATGCAAGAGCATAAACTATGCTTAAACTGAGACTTTGATTAGGTAAATTGGTGCTCAATTACACATTTAGGGGAACTCGAAGATAAAGCTAAATGGTGTTATAATCATTAAAGAGGCCGCACTAGTTTAGGGCTGGTTGGACCTTTATTGGGCTAAATAACAGATTTACAGGCACTGTCTCAAATAGCTTAGTAGGAAAATTTAAATTGCCAGATGCTATATTAAGCTTGCTAAAGTTCAGTTGGGTAATTGGGAAACCAGTACCATAGCAGTCATAAATAATGTAACATCACTCACATTGTAACCTCAACAGAAGGCAGCTCAGAAATAGACTCAGCTGAATCAAGGGAGTTCTCTACAAACTCTCTCACAGTTGTGTATAGTGATTTCCCCGGCTGGACATATAACCATTTTCTTAATATTATGAGCCTTATATACGTAATCATTAATGTAATCTAAAAAACAAGATATAGTTATTCTTATCTAATTAATTTAGAAAAATACAACAGGATCGCGAACTCAATTAAGATGCCTCAACATAACATGCATTTCATCCAATTCTTACGTTTCAAATTAACCATGCAAGTTGGCACAAATTTACAGTGAAAAATTAAAAAATAAAAAGCAGAATATACATTGTCAAAACCAGCAATGTTCTTGTTCTCTGCAAAGAACTCTGCAGGGGATTCTGAAATTGCCAGAAAGCCATTAACAGCACTTAGTCAACAAACTGACATAAGAAAAAAAGGAGACATAAAAAATTGTGAAATGAGAAGAGAAGGAAATGTACTTTGTTTGAGAAGTGAGGTATCCTTAGCCTTATTCTTATTCTTAGTAGCAGTAGAAGAAGCGGAATCTTTCTTCGATTTGCCCCGATTGGATTTCTTTTTCGGTTCGTCTGAGCTCGTAGCCGACTCCATTTTCGAGCCAAATCAAATTTGAAAACGAAATTTGAGGGTTCCGGGTGACGAGGCGACGAGGGTTTAAGAGTTGTGAAATTTCGTTCGAAGGTTACCGGCAGTCTCAGTGACTCAAGGGGAGTTCACAAATTTGCATTGGGCCCCCAGCGGCAGTCGGAGTAATTACGGAGGGAGTAAAAAATCTGATCCACCGTTCAGTACGAAATTGAAATCATCTGAGACGTCCCATAGATATCTGACGATCCGAATCGATAGAATAGGTAACTAGGTTACTATACGGACTGTAGGGAAACGGGGGGAAGGCCCCACAAAGTGAAGAAAATAAGATTTTTTTTTTCTTCTTATTTTTTCTTACTGATTAATGTCCGTTGACAAACTGTCAAACACCCATTCACACGAAATTCGATATTCTGTTCTCATGTAAGGAGTTTCGTATTTTAGCTGGGGAACAGTACAATTTTTAAACGAGTTACTTAATATAGTTAATGTCCCTAAATTATAATAACTTAAATCAACAATAAAATCATTTTCAAATTTTTATTTAATTTCAATATGATTTTTTTTTCTAAAAAATCTATAAACACTAAATAAATAATATATACATAAACTATCGAACGTTATAAATAATAAATTAGCAAAAAAAAAAAAAGGAATATTGTTCGCCATTCACCAAGAGTAAATTTGCCAACCATACCAGCTGTGCTACGCAATTTTAACAACTATAAGAGTAAATTCGCCACATTTTCTAGTTTCCAAACTCTTTAGTCAGTCTATATCATCCCTACTCTTCTTTGTTAAATTTTGTCTCTATTTTCTCTCTCCTATTTATCTTTATTGAACGATTTACATATCATAATACTCCTCTCCTTTTATTTTAAAAATATGAGTATAATGTGCTTAAGTTTTTAACGTGATCTCTTTTAATAAAACAACTCTCATGTACTCTTTTATATGAATCACTACATAGTTAATTTTATTGTTCACATTTGCATACAATTTTTTTTTTCTGTCATTAGCATTTGTTATGTATATATCTTCTTTTAAACAACTTAAATTTTTCTCTAATAGGTGTCAAATAAATCAAAATTAGCTACTGGAATACATCTTTTGAAACTATTTAACTAGAGGAAGGTTCCACTACCAACATTTTGGTTGCCCCCAAATGCCAACATTTTGCTATTTAGTTATTTTTTCAAATTTTAAAATTCAAACGTTAAAGGTAAACCGTTGATTTTATTTAGTTTAACGAGCGATGCGTTTTCGTATAAGTTTTGTAAATTTTGGAGTTTATTTGATGCTCGATCAAGAGATAGAAAAACAAACGAACCTTGTTAACTATGATAGATTCATTCTAATACGTTCATGTTGTAGCCTTTGATCGAGCATCAAATAAACTCCAAAATTTACAAAACTTATACGAAAACGCATCGCTCGTTAAACTAAATAAGATCAACGGTTTACATTTAACGTTTGAATTGTAAAATTTGAAAAAATAACTAAAAGCAAAATGTTGGCATTTGGGGGCAACCAAAATGTTGGTAGCGGAACCTTGCTCATTTAACTATCCTCCTTTCGAGATAGATAATATCTAAAGGGATATTTTCATGGTCTAAACTTTTCAATTCAACAGAGCTTGAGACCTGATCAACCGTAGCCGTTCATAATATTGAATGAACGATTTATATTTGGACCTATATAAAAAATTGATTTATATTTGGACCTATATAAAAAATTTAGTCCAGTGTAGAATTTATCATATTTAAAATGTTATTTTACATTGAAATTGCCTGCTCATTCAAACCTTTTTCATATTTTGGACCATTCAGTTTTTGTGATTGACTATTTCACGTTGGATCTTGCTTGCTAGGTGGATTTTGAGTTTTTGACTGTAAATTTTAAGAACCAGGGTGCATTGCTAATTCATTTTTTTTTTTACAAATATTGACAATATTTGTAAAATTTAAACAAAATATTATAGATATAGTATTAGCTTTATATATACAAATTTATGTAATGCAAGCATTGTTGATTTTGATATTATATTAAAGTCAAATAATATGAATCGTAATATTATTTGTATGATAAGGAATAAGGAAGTGTGAATTTAGACGCGCACAGCACCAATCTAGTGCAAATTTTGTCCAGAAAGCACTGCTTTGATACTTTGATAAATGATAAGTAACTCGGATATACACTCTTCCTGCGAAACGGATAACGCTTTCTTTCTCACTGCCTTCAGGCTTCAGCACCTAAACCCCTTCCCTCCGCTCCTCTCTCTCTCTAGCCAGTAGCCAGTGACTCAGTGACTATGGCATCTATCTCTTCTTCCCTCACCCCAAATTTACACAGGAACCACATTGGTTTCTTTTCAAACCCAACAAATCGCGCCATGTCAATCTCCATGGCTGGACCCAGAACAAGACGCCCTTCTAGAAGCTTCTTCACCATCGTCGCCTCAACGGAGATGAAGAGGCGCCTTTATGTGGGCAACATACCAAGAGATGTGACGAACGACCAGCTCGCTAAAATCTTCGGTGAACATGGTTCCGTTGAGAAAGCTGAGGTCTTTCATTGTTACCCATAATCAATTCTCTTTTATTGGTTTGGTAATTTGTTTTTTTTTTTTCGATGAAAAGGTTTGGTAATTTGTTGGAAATAATGCATGGTACTTTTTTTTTTCTGCAAATTGGGTTTAAAAATTCCAGTTTTGATTAAACCTTGCGTTGGAAATTGGGTAACTGTACCACAAAACTGAATAAATGTGTTATGACGCATGTTCTAGCCAAATTGTGCCCTGACGTTTCTAATTAGTGTCTTGCACTGACTTAATTTGTACAAACCTGGTTTCAAGCCCATTAATGGTAAATAATTCATCCCTGGGCAGTAATTTAGAGAAAAATAATTTCAAAATAGCATGTTCTGGACAATTATTAGAAAGATTTACCATTTGTAATGGTTGATTTAGAATAGAAACCTAAACTTCTCTTAATAGCAAAACGTGCAAAATTTTTACACCTAAAGCATAACCGGTGATTAACTCCATCTAAAGAGTAACATTGCTTTTTTTTCTTGATATTCTTCTTTTTGGGGATTAAGATATCTTTTGATATTTATTTCCTTTGTAATAGGTTATGTATGACAAATACTCTGGCAGGAGCAGGAGATTCGGTTTTGTGACTATGTCAACATTTGAAGCTGTCAATACAGCCATTGAGAAGCTCAATGACACTGTAAGTTCTTAACTAGCATTTTGTGACCTATATGTACCAGTTACGCTGGTATTAGACTGGGTTGTTGGTCCAGATTCTACCTAAAATTGGTCCACTTCTTTTTGGAACAAGAGAGGAGTGCTAATAAAAGCCAATGTTACCAAATAAGTGCTGCATTGAGCCAGCATTTCTATACTTCTTATTTGTTGTTTCACAATTGTCCAAACTGCCAGACCTTTCTTACTCAATATCAAGAGCAATAGTAATAAGGAGGAATTATGGCACATTCTATAGAGAAAATGGCAGCAATGAAGGTTATTATCTTAGGGTAATTTAGTCATTTTAAAGTAACACTGTAAGAGATTGGATATGCTAGTGGAAAACTTATCTGGAAGATCTCTATAACCTTATATCCACTCTTGTATCTTTTTTTTTTTTTTTCAAGAAAGATCCAAACATATAAAGTTAGTCAAAAACCAAACAGACACTGAGCTCAAGTCCAACCAGTGTCATCAGAAGAATTGTTAGTCATTTGGAATGGATGCTTCTAGGTCAATTGTTCTTTCCTTTGTTTTTTTGTTGAAATTTTCCATATTACTTTCCAAACAGGAGATAGGAGGTAGAAAAATAAAAGTGAATGTAACCGAAAAGCCATTGGAGCCAGTGAACCTCTCTCTTGCACAAGCAGAAGATTCAGGGTTTGTAGACAGCCCCTACAAGGTCTATGTTGGCAACCTGGCAAAAACTGTCACCTCTGAAGTGCTCAAGAAATTCTTCTCTGAGAAAGGGAAGGTCCTCGGAGCCAAGGTACTAATTTTCAGGAGCAGCACATTCATATGAATGCACATTACTAGCATGATTTTGATTTTTGAAATTATTACATCATGCAAAAATTCTATTTAGCATGTTGCTATTATTGTTCATGAGAAGGTTCACAGCAACTGAAGAATAAAAGGAATCTAAATGTTAAAAAAAAAACATAATATTAAAAAGAACTCAATAAAAAGAAAGAGAAATGAACCTGGAATCTTGGATTGTTGCTGTTATTGGGTGATGTTTCAATCCTGCAGACAACATAAGTTGCATTTGGTGTTATATTTAAGGATCTTCATTTCCATTGGTTTTTTGGTGCCACAAGTTGCCAACAGTGCCTTTTTGCATTAATATTTTAAAATTTAAAGTCCAAATGATGAAAACAAACCGTTGGTCTTATAATGGGTGATGCATCGTTGAATTTTAAAAATTTATACAAGATTAAAATGCCATACAATGGATGATTTAAGTTAATTGCAGAAAATAAATCATAGAGAAAACAAACTCAAAGAATTATAACAAATTACATGGATCCATCGCTCACGAGGAAGAATAGCATTATTTTTTGGCTTTGTTATTTGGATTTTGGATTTAAATGTCAATGTAAAAGAGAAATTGTGACAACTTTTGGTCCTAGAACCCTCCTCTATATCTTATCCGTTTCGTGTTATTCTTATTGTCATTTTCTAATAACTAGCATTTTCCTTCTATACATGAAGGTATCACGAGCTCCGGGCAGTTCAAAATCCAGTGGTTTTGCATTTGTCACCTTCTCATCCGAAGAGGAGGTTCAAGCAGCTATTTCTTCATTCAATAATGCTGTAAGCCTTCTCACTTTGATTTCCCTTTTTCTGGAATGTTTAGCTACAACCTCATTGTGGAAAAGTTCTATTGAGGAACTGGTACCTGGAAGACAACTATATAATACAAAGAAACTATCTGAACTGACTAATATGTTCTAAAAAAATAACACAAAAAGGATTAAGTGGAAACTATTCAATTAGAGTTAAGAAATGTTATTCTTGCGAGGGAACATGCAATATAATGGAAAATGACATGTCCTACATGGAACACATTGGTTTCCAATTTACCAAAACTACTTTACCAAACTTGAAACTGTGTCTGTGGAATCCCTCTTTGATCTTGGTAAGCAATTAACCTTCAAAAAATGATTTTGGTAAGCAGTTGCAGAACTAAGAGATCTCCAAACATTTGCTGTGTGCCTGTGACTATGCCTTCACAAATCCCTAGTTGTTTCTCAGATACTTTTTGAAGCCCCGTATGCAAAATTATTTTACTGGAGCCATCCTTATTAGTATAATTTAGCGAGCTCAAATAAAATGAAACAAGGAAACCAAAAATACCTAAAAAACATGATGTAAATGGCAACTTGCTGTATTTTGCATTTTCACTTATGAAAAACTAAATTAGTTGGAAATATATAAAAGAGAGGGAACAGGTGACAATGATTTTATCTTGACAATGATAATATTTTTCAAAAACAATTCAGATATGATTGAAAATAAAAGTAAAATATGCACCAATCTCATTATTGTCATGCAAGCGTTGTACACGCAGTTTTCAAAAAAAAAAAAAAGGGTGATATATATGCACTACATAGATCATGTCCACAATATTATGTTTCAAATTGAAACTTTTTGTCCCCAAACTCTGACGGTTTTGATTTTATGTTTGAGCTTGTTTCAGGAGCTGGAGGGACAAAAGATTCGGGTGAACAAAGCATGATTTTTTTTTTTTATTTATATTTTTGGGTGCAAATGGCTTTACAATTAAGATTAGAAGGCACTTGATCCTGGAGTTTGTTCAATTCATAAACATTTTTAGCAAGCCAAAGTCGTTTAGTTCTGAGTTGCGGACGATAAACAATTTTGTATCATAAAAATTAATTCGCTGTTGCTATGATCAATTAGAGGAATCAACATCACGAGCTATCTCCTATCTGTGCATAGCATTTTTTTTATTGAAGCTATCGGTACGTAAATAAATGCACTTCGGGAGTAATGGCAGCGAGTATCATAGTAGTTTACTGCGTTCACTTTGATGGGAACGGATCTCAAACCATCGTTGAACCATCTTCTACTTCTAACCTGATTTTTATTTTCTTTCGTATTCAGGTTATGTGATGTAAAGTTGAATAATAAGATTATTTTTTATTCGGGACTTAAACATATGTGAATTTTTAATGCTTATGTTTCGCAAACTAAGAATCCTCCTCAATTATAATAATAATATTTTAATTTTACGAATTTTTTAATAATAAATCTGGAAAACTTCAATTAAAATCCCAACAAAAATATCTAAATTCATCATTTTATACAATAAGCTCCAAGTCGAGTCGTCTTTTCTTGTATCTAGCGAAGTCCTTTGTGGGGTCTATAGTTGAATAAGTTCATACTAATCACCTATACAATTGGTGGATCTGGTAAAATCTTACATATAAAGTAAATATTTTGAACCTATTGATTACATCCCAGAGAAATGAACGCGTGCTTGGAAAGTTGGAAACCATTTGTAAAATGAGATGCAACAAAAATAACAAAATAATCATCCGCTGCTCTCCCGCACCAAAAACAAAGACCTACTGTGCCTCTCTCTCTCTCTAAACAAACCTGAACAAATAAACGCACAATCCTAATTCCGTGTACCTTGTTAGTACTCATGAAGCTACTTGCAGCTACAAGAAATTTTTCAATACATCAACTAGATGGAAACAATTGAAGAATCTTCTCAGCTTGGTCTGGGAAAAATGTAATGAAGAGATATGCACCTGGAAAATAAAACCTAGGATTAGAGAGCTGGATTTGATATTCATAACAATGCACATAACTAAACCATTGCACAGATTCAACATTTGTATATATTTGATTCAGTAGGAATTGTGCCATACACTAATGAGGAATAGTTGGGAGAGATCCGAAGTAAGACATTTGAAAATAGATTAGTTGCATCCTTGACTGAGAGATGATGCTAGGACTAAAAGGAGACGAATCGGAACTTCTAAAATACCAAGATCGGGTTTTGCGAACATCAGAGGTCAAATTAGGAAATAGAGAGATTCTAACGCACTAATTTGTGAAATATTAAATAAGGTTATAAGTTATGGCCCTACTTAGTTGACCAGAACTAACTGATGCTCAATTATCTATTTTCCCAAGATAACCCTAGCTGAATATAAATCATTTATGTGGGATCAAGTAACAAGCCAGTCAGGTTGATTATGCACAAAATTTGGTAAGCGTGCATAGCAAAAAATACCATACCGAAAAGAAATTAGAAGAGAACAAAAGATCCATTAAATTTCTTACATATCAGGACGGTCCCAAGTACAGCAGAGATTTTTCCTTGGACTGTAACCAGACCAGCCTTTCCCGCATTTTGAAGCTCACTTTTTCCAACAGAGTCAAATGTACCTGAACTCAGTAGTATTTCATTTACTTCAGTTATTTCATAAACAGAGACCAGATCAAAGCATTATCTATTGGAACAAGGGACATTTAATAACATACTAAAAAGTGAATAAAAAGTTTCTGTTTCGTTGATGTACTACAAATGATTTCAGAATTATATAAGATATTCTCCTTAATTGTAAGTTCTTTTAGGAGCAACGAAGTCTGAAATTATTTTACCTGGTTGGAGAGATTGAAGGCCAGAAATGATGCATGCCAAATTTTGATAACCTTCTCTCTCTAGCCGATTTGCGGCTGCAGTAGACCTACATAAAATGCATGCAAAAAGAATAATGCATTCTGAAATAGTAAGGAAGTTGTACTTAATGTTCATAATAAAAAAGCAAATTCTTTGGATGATCAGAAAAAGAAAAGGAAAGTAAAGGAACAAAAGACTATCCCTTTTGACAAAATATGCAGGTTTTTTTTTATTATTTCCTTGTTAATAGATTGATACAGGGTGGTTTAGAACTTTCTAAAAGACTAAAACCTAAGTTACTGACCAAGATTAGTGGTTACTTGCACCATACAGTATCTGCTTTTGGTTCCATTTATTTAATAATATATCTTGATATTTAAGCATTTTATCCAAGCTCCAAAATATTGCCTGAGCAATTAAAATAAATAAAAATATAGCAAGTTCATCAAATAAAATCAACTCAAGACTTAGCCAGTACATTCTGGTAAACTTAGGGACTAAAACACTAATAAAGTCTGGTGCTGGTGCTGAGAGGCCTTTCAAAAAATTATTTTGAGAGTCTTAAGGGAAAAAAATTATTAAATGAAAAGGAAAAGAAAGTAAAAGGGCAGGTCTAGATAATAACCTAAGACCTTCTTGACAAACGACCAATAATTTACTATCTGTAGGTAGCTGCTCCTTAATTGATTTAACAAAATCGGGGTTCTGTTTCGTGAAAGGGAGTCCAAAGAACAATCCGGCAAAGTTGTTGTGCACTGTTCTCTTTATAATTGTGCCTGGTAGAAGCATAAAAGTAAACTAAGTTCTTCACAACAAGTCAACAATAAATGAGATGATTTGCGTTTCTTAGCAGTAACGTGGTAACAAGATAAAGTGTCTCATACCAAGGTCACTATCTTCATTCTCAATAAAGAGGGGTACGTGGTAACAAGTATTAATGTGGGCCCGCTCAAATTGGGTCTTATCTCGAACATCCAATATCTTGTATCCTTCTTCATTCACAAGTTTCTTGGCTTCATCTCCATTTACAAATATCACCTCAGCTCGTATAGATATATATTTTCTCCTTGTTGATATACTACCGGTTACTTTAGAAACCCTAAAATCGATAAAAATGCCTATCAACATTGTAATTATTTTTATATTTTCATGGAAATAAGTGAGTGTGATTCACCACTGTTCAATTGAACAGAAAATCCCAAATAAACTTATACATCAACAACAAAGATCTAGGATTGAATTATAGCCATATGCAATAGCGAACCTCTACCGGTGCCAGTATGAGTATCTTATGGTACCAGTGCCGAGACACTACCTATGTTCATAGCCAAAAAATGCCACATACAAGCTCAAAACAGAAACAATTATCAATCCGACAGAAAGCAACACAGCTACAGCCATTATTACAACCCAATTGAATGCAAAATATATCAACAATCTAAAGCACCAACAAATCCGCCATGACAACAGAGTCCAAGGATTATTTTTATATTTAATATCACACTAGTTTGGTCTGTCCTGTCCCGGAACATGAAATAGACACTAGTTTTTGTTCTAAGAGGCTTGGAACATTTGAGGCACCTTAAAGCAATCATCCATCATTTTTACACAATTCAGACTTTGTTTTTACCATCAATTATAGCTTGCATTACTCCATTTCAATAAATTTTATATGAGACAGCCGTCAAGCTTAAAATTTCAGTCAAACCCATACAAGTGACCAATGACCAGACCAGACCTAAAACCAGTGTACAGCTGCTGGTTATCAGTATCTCCGTATGGACAGAATTAACGAGACATACTTTCCCTCTGCAGCAGTTTGTGTTATAAACATTTAAAGGAGACGATTTGATTCACATTTGCAATTTTTGGTGGACCAATTTAGAAATGCTTAAACTCATGCAAATTATATATAATGCAGGAAAAGGAAAACGGAACCTCTTGGTGCTTCGACTCTCGAGGACCAGTTATCCTGTAACTACAAAACCAGGTAAGTTGGGCCTGCCTGAAATACCATGGATTTGTAGGGACGAATTGAATTTCTTTCTACAAAGATTACTAGTTTAACATAATTTTACCTTGGGGGAGACAAGACGCCACCTAATCCCAGCACTGCCATATCTCTATTAAAATCAGGGTAGGCACTGAGAGTGAGAACTGAGAAGACAAAATTGGCGCCAGAGTAGTTTCTCCACAGAACAGAGACTGGGCTCCGTGAAATCGCGCTAACAAATAAGGTTGCACCACGTGTGCAAATGTTCCAGTCTGGATAGGCCGAGAATTATGTCGGGAAATCAAGGGCATTTTGGTCATAAGAAATTTATTACGATTTGGGATGCAGGATGCAGCTCTCCTCAGTTCCATTTCAGCGATAACATCGTAACAGACTCCTGCAATTTCAACCCCGTGCAATTTTTTGAAAACCGAACGGGACATCGAACCGGTCGGACCAGTTAGTTACTCGAACTGTGGGTAAAAAATGTCCAATAAATATGATGTTTTAAAAAATTTTAAATCTGCAACAACAATAATACTACAATTAAATCAAAATATATCGAGGTTCATATAGCACGTTTTTTTTTTTTTTTTTTTGTAATTTCTTTCTCTACTAACCATGCAAAACTTGTGTTTGGTATGTCTATATAGCCGCACCAGATGGAAGATAAACTTTAATTTATTTTTTCAAATACATGCAGCCCATACGTTTTGGATTTTCAAATAAAAAAATAATAAAATTCATGCCTTTGTTCATGTATACGGTAAGCATTAATGACCCTAGACAGCTGTGCTCCAAAACTGCCTCATTAAAGAAAAAGAAAGAGTCTGGAAAACAAAGGGTGTCCGAATTTGTTTACCCCAAAATCAGAGGGTAGGAATCAGATGTGAGTCCAAGTCTTTCTCTCACCTGCATGACCTCTTAGAAAATCGTTATAGTCGAGCAGGTAACACAATGGAAGCCAAATCCGGTCGTATATTTCTGTCACTTTTCTTATTCTCCCATCCGAGTTCGCATCCTGGAACACAGCCTAAAATTCTGACCAAATTTGCATACCTATTATATTGAATGATGCCGTCCTGATCAGCAAGTAGCAATATGTAGCTAACAATATAGAAAATAAAGTAATAAACAAATATGCAGCTAAAAATGGCCTAATAATTAAGTTGATTATATAGCAGATCGCCCTTAAAATACCCTTGGACGACAGGTTTTTGAAAAAAGGTAAAAACATGAAGGGTGGTATATGATTTACGTACTTAATGTATTTTTATAATATTATGTTAAATTAATATTTTAAAATTGTAATGTTAAGCTAAAATTCTTATTATTACTTATCGATCGAAATATATAAAATTTTAAATTATTTTGGAATTCTCAAGTTATTTTATCTAAACCACACTGTTGGGCTAAACAATTTAATCCGTTATTTGCCGATTTGTAAAACAACACCAAACCCTTTCTAACATCTCATTTTAAGTGATTTATAGATATTAATTTGAAGAAATGCTCAAGGATTATTTTACACAAGTTGTGGAGCATCTAGAGATGTTTATAGGACAGTTAGAGTCATTAGTTTAAGGTTATTTTTGTTTTAAATTAATCTCAATCAATTTGCTGTTTAAAATGCTCAAAATTCTGTCCTGCGTTACCTAACGCTAAGTAGCGTCACACAACGCAAGTGTTTCAGTTTGAAATTCGTTTGAAAATTGCAAAATCTCTGTCAAGCAGTGAAACAACGTTGCATAACGCTGTATAGCGTCAGGCAACGCTGAATCAATGCATTCCCTCTAGTCTAGCGTTATGAAACGCTATATGGCGTTGCACAACGGTCCAAAGACTAAAAGTTGTATAACGTTGTCTTCTGTTATACGACGTTTTAGCTCTGACTCCCTGACTGCTTTGGGGTGTTTCTGAGCTGAGATTTATTTAACGTTACAGAACGTTGTATAACGTTTTGGTTTTGAGTTGTTTCTTAACGCAAAACAAACGTTCTGCAACGCTTCTGTTCAGCGTTGTGTGATGGTGTCTGGCGTCGTGTAACGCCAGGCTTAGTTGATCAAACCAGACTTTCGTTTTTCAACTCAGTTTGACCAGCGTTGTGTAACTCTACCCAGCGTTGCACAACGCTCTGACATTGTCAGGTGTCAGAGAAACTAGCCGTTGGAATTTATAACGGTAACTTGGGCGTTGCACGACGCTGTCTGGCGTTAGGCAACGCCCTAGAGGAAATTAGTCTGTTTTGGAGCTGTTTGCGCCCTCTATTTATACCAGCCATTATTGAGCTGTTTCTCTCTGTTGAACACATAGCAAAACTCTTGTCTTTGAGCTCCAAACAGCTAGTTTCTAATACTTGACTTGTTTGAGCATTATTTTAGCAAATTCTTTGAGATTAGTTAGCCTCAATCAAACTCCAAGTTCATTAGTGCAAGAATCTTTGAGTGTTTTGGTTGTGAGCATCATTCTCAAGTTGAAGGAAGCTTGTGTGTGCTTTCCATCGAGTTAGGCCGATCCACCTCGAAGTCTATTGTGACGAGGCGATTCGGTTCGAATTTGTAGACACGTTCATATTGGAATTGAACGGAGCGCACCCTTTGAGTGGTAGCGAAACTCCCGGAGACGTACGACTAAGGCTAGCACTTCCTAGCGGGTCGGAACTCCGTAATCAAGTTTGCGTGTCTCTTCTCTATTGTTTATTTATCTCATTACTTGCTTGTGTGACCCTTGATTTGTTTTTAGTTAATTCCGCAAAAATTGTTAAAACCGATTTATTGTGCTTCTTGTGCCTATTCACCCCCCTCTAGGCCGTACTTAGGGACAACAAAGTGGTATCAGAGCAGGGGTTACTTAGATTAAGACCATCTTAATTGTGTAACCTTAGTTTCCAATGGCTTCGAGGGTTATAGAAAAACCGGACAAATTTGGTTCCAATTGCAAGAACTTCCGATATTGGAAGAGATGTATGGTTGTTTACCTCAATTTAATTGAACTTTGGGATATAGTTGACAAGGGGTACACACCAAAGTATGGTAGTGACGGCAAAGAGACCATAGAGTCCAAATTAGAGAAAACCAAAAATGACAATGCCGTCAATGTGCTTCTTAACTCGGTCCATGAGTCCATTTCTCCTATTCTTGGTAATTCTATGATTGCGCATGATATGTGGGTCTCTCTCATGAACCGTTATGAGGGAAACTCTCTAATTAAGAATTCTCGTCAATACGAATTGGAGTCTAAATTAGATAGTTTCCACATAAAGGAGGATGAACCCATCGAGGAGATGTATACACGATTTATACAATTGCTCGATGAGTTCACCAACATTGGAGAGACTCCTTCTAACAACCGTGTTATAGGAATTATGCTTAGGTCCTTGGAGGGAAGATCGGGATTCGACAACCTCATCTCCAATCTTGAGACACAACAAAGGTCGCACAACAATCTCACTCCCGAGATCATCTACACTCATTTCCGATGTGTGGAAGAAAAGCTCAAGCAACAAGGAAAATTGAAGTATGAGCCCAAGTCAATGGCCTTGGCGGCAAAAGAAAGTGGCTCATCATCCGACCACCGAAGGCAATCTCATCATGACAACCATCAAGGGAGAAAGCATCACTCAAGTGAAAAAGCCAAGGGCATTATCGACCTTGATGAGGAACAACAAGGAGCCGTGCTTTCAAAGATGTTTCGGGCTATTATGATCTTTGAAGGTAATTTCAATAAAGAAAGACTTGAGAATAATGACCGTGCTCTTTGTTTTGTGTGTCAAAAGGAAGGGCATACCATGTATTCTTGCTTCAAGCTATTCCCGCACTTGAGGAATGAAGATGAAAGCAAGAAGAAAAATGATGGCCGGTACAAGTCGAGAAAGAGCCATTTCAAGAGCAAGAGAAAGAAGGAAAAGGCCATGCAAGCCACATGGGATTGTGAGTCCGACACGAGCTCATCCGGCCAATCCGATTCGGAGCACGAAGTCGACTTCGACAACCTTGCATTGGTGGCCAAAGTAGTGATGCCGGTGGACGATGACCTTGATGACGTGGTAAAGGAAGCATTTGAAGAATTCAACAATGGCAAAATTTATGTGCATCCTTTGAGCAAGACTAGAGCGGATGATGTCCAAAGCTCAACCTCAACCTCTACCTCAACTTCCACTCTAGATGAGGCTCCTAAGGTTGACAATATGGTACATCTAAACTCTTATCTTGATAGCGATAGTGATGATGAGAACGAAAAAGAACTTTTCTTGAATGATGACACAAATTCTCAATTTGATAGGTTGAATGATTATCTTGATGAGTCCCTTAAGACTATTGCAAGTCAAAAGGGGCAAATTAGTCTTTTGACGACTAAGATCAATGATCTTGAAGCTTTGGTAAGTAAGTATAAGGGTATGATTGAGGAACTTGAAAAACCAAAGGATTGTGAAAAATGTCAAGCTCATTTGAGCAAGACAAAAGTTTTAGAAAATGTTGAAAGGGCTTCAAGCTCATCTAGTGCTTCATGTAGCACCAAGATGGATCTTGATAAGTTGTATGTGGGTCAAAAACCCAACGACAAATCGGGACTTGGTTACAAAAAGGGGAATCAATCCACTTTTGTGTCAAGAAACCCATCAAGCCCAACAAAGAATGGGAGGCATTTTCAAAAAGGCACCAATCATAGGAAACCACACGGGCAAGGGCAAAACTTTTTAAATGGTTCTAAAAGGAATTTCAATGGTGCCAAAAAGGATTTCAATAATGGTCAAAAGAATTTTTGGGGTCCACAAAAGAATTTCCAAAACAATCGGGATTCCAAAAATGTTCAAAATAAGTTGTATTTCAAGGGTCCCGATGGGTGTTTTCATGTTTTCAACAACAAAGGGCAAAATAGAAATAGTGACACTCACAATAGGAATTCTAGAGCCCAACATAGACCTCAAAGAAATTGGGGAAATGTCAATGCCTCTTAACACCAAAATCGGAATTTCGAAAATCGGAATTTCAAGAATCCTCAATCGAACACTTTTTCTAATGATCCAAAGCTTAGGGCCATAGAGCTTAGACGTCATTTTGAAGCTCATTTTGTTAGAGATAGCACACAAGTGAACAAGCCGACTAATGCTTGTTGCAACTATTGTGGAAAGAATGGCCATATCTCATTAGAATGTAAGTTTAAGAATTTGAACAACACCCCCGGTTCATCAAATGTTGTTTGGATTCCTAAAGTCGCTTCCACACCCGCTTCAACAAGTGGAAGCGGTTCTAGTGAGGCTTGATTAGCCATTCGATCTTCCCCGGTTCTTATAGTCAAATTTTAAGGGGGAGAGTTTGCAAGAATCAATTGTATGATTCTTGATTGATTGTTTGTGATTATGGTTCAAGAAAAGTGCTTTTTGCTCTTAATTTTATTTTCTTGCATATCATATCCTTGCATCCATTTATTCGTACTGATTTTGAGCTATATTTTGATGTTATTTGGGTACTTATTTGCAAAATCTATTGGTTTATTAGTTTTCTCAGGATTTTCCCTTCAAAATCGATTTTTCTGGTACTAGCGTTTCATAACGCCATTTAGCGTCGTGCAACGCTCCTTATGTTGTTTTGTCTCAAACTGAATTTCGAATCTTTTTCTTTATTTATTTTATTCTCTGCTTTAAAACGTTATATAACGTTATCTGCAGCGTTGCAAAACGCCTTCTAACGTTATACAACGCTGAGTTAAAATCATTTGCAAAATCCTTTTTGATTTTCCTTGCGTGTTTTAACGCCATACAGCGTCGTCTAACGCCACTGTATTGGTCTGAAGTTCCTTTGAAGCGTTTTTCAACGCCATATGGAGTTGTGTGACGTTGTCTTGTGGCGTTACATAACGTTGTGTGAGCGTCAGCTGACGTTGTTTGCAGTTTTTGAATTTTATTATTTCGGAGCTTGGCGTTGTACAACGCCCTGTGGCGTTAAGTAACGCTTTACGGAAATTTATTTGGTCGATTGCGTTTTTCTTTCTTCTTCTTTTCTTTTCTACTCGAGAGCAACCAGAGACAGATCTCTCTTTTCTCTCCTTCTCCTTCACACCCCTTCATCTCTCTCCTCTAAATACTCCCTCCTTACTCACTCTCTCTCCAAACCAAGACCTCCACTAAACTCTCCACTCTCTCCTCTCTCTCCTAACTCTAACCACAACCACCATCTCTCTCACTTTCACCCAAATCGCCCAAACCCTAGTTTTCGGCTTCTTCTTCGATTTCCGGCAATCCGACCGTTGGATCTTCAATTGGCTTTGGATTCTTCTTCTCCAAGGGCTTCTCCTTCACTTCCTCAAGTCACTTTTAAGGTTTGGTTTCGGTTCTCTCTATTTCAAATTGTCATGGCACCCCCCAAAACCAAACGGTCTAGAACCGGTACCAAAGGCCAAACCTCGGGTCCCTCCATGGAAATTGACCCCCCTGTGCAATCGGTACCTCAATCTTTGTCCGAAGTCCCTTTGGTTAATTGGGCCTTAACATCGGATAATCGTTATCTCTTTGATGACTCGGCCGGTTATAGAAATTGGCAATGTTTTCTAGAGGCCAAAAGGGAGTGTTCCGATTGTTTCTATTTTGAAAATCCTTGTGGCGATGAGAGGTTAGGAACAAGAGAGTTGAATTGGATAAATGAGAGGTTGAACTTTTGGCATATGCCGGGATTGCTTTCTTGTACCCAAAGGTACCATCCAACCATGATTAAATTTTTCTATGCCAACCTCAATGTCAAATGGGAAAATGGGGTACCAACGGCACACTCCTACGTTTTTGAAAAGCATATCAAGATAACCCGAGAGAGGTTAAGTGAGCTTTTGGGATTGAAAAATGAAGGAGAGGAGATATACATTCATGGAACTTGGCCCCGAGAGTTGCCATCTTATGAGGAGTTCCACCGTTTCTTCTATTGTTGGCGCAACCTCCATGCCAACCAATTCACCGCTACCGAGTTGCCGGCACTTCACCGTTTCCTCTTCTTGATCATCAACAACATCATTACCCCCAAGGCAACCATTAAAACCAATGTGGAAAGGTTTGCGGTTTATCTCCTACGGTCCATCTTGGAAAAGGACCCTCAAGTCAATATCCCTCATATCATCCTTGCTCATATGCACAAGACCGAGACCTCCTTCAAGTCTTGCTTTCCATATGCACACATCATCACGTGCATTCTTATGCAAGAAGGGATAGATTTGGACATGCCAATTTGGGGCGTTCCCACCAATGCCGATGAGTTTGCCGAGCCCGAAAACCTCTTCCATTATCTCAAGAGCACCGGATGGATCTCCTCCACCGATGACATCCTTGTGCCCGGGCCTTTCCATCGCAATGCATATCTCTTCCGACCCAATGCCAAGGTGAACCAATATGAGGAAATCGGCAATGAGCCGTTGCATGTGCCCGGAGGACGGGCGACATCCCATGAGATTGATGCCAATGTGGCCGCCTACATTGATGAGAAGTTTGCGGCGTTGAACACAAGGATTGATGCAAGATTTGACAAGTTGGAGCAAAGCGTTGCTCGCAACCAAGAGGACTTACACAAGTTTTGGGCTTTGGTGGATTTGAACTTCAAGAAGCTCATGTCAAGGGGCTCGGGGAGTGGAGGAAATGAAGAAGACGATGAGTGATTGCCATGCCGAGACCTTAGCCATGCCGAGACCTAGCCTCTTTTCTTTTCTTTTCTTTTATGGCTTGTTTTGTTGGATTTCTCGTGGTCTCGTTTTATCTTAGTTTTTGTGATGGCTATGTGGTTTATATTTTGATATGTGTTGTGATCTATGAGTCATATATGAACTCATGTGAATTTATGATATATGCTATTATTGTGTGCTATTATCTTTTGCTTTCTTTTATGCATGCATATCATGTCTAATTCATTATCTCTCTTATAGCATTTTTAGTTGGTTGCTTATTGACCAAACTCCCTCCAAAAATCCTTGTATTATTGTGCAAAATTAATTTAGATAGGGGGAGTAATCAATTTGTGTTAGGATTAACCTTAGCGGTTTATGGTTTGTCCGAATAACGCCCTTTTCCCTTATTGCAAAAAGGGGGAGAAATTTTTGAAGTAAAGGTCCTTGTTATTATTTGCTATATATTATGCTTTACTTCGGTGTTGTTTTGCAATTCGGCAAAAGGGGGAGATTGTTGGGCTAAACAATTTAATCCGTTATTTGCCGATTTGTAAAACAACACCAAACCCTTTCTAACATCTCATTTTAAGTGATTTATAGATATTAATTTGAAGAAATGCTCAAGGATTATTTTACACAAGTTGTGGAGCATCTAGAGATGTTTATAGGACAGTTAGAGTCATTAGTTTAAGGTTATTTTTGTTTTAAATTAATCTCAATCAATTTGCTGTTTAAAATGCTCAAAATTCTGTCCTGCGTTACCTAACGCTAAGTAGCGTCACACAACGCAAGTGTTTCAGTTTGAAATTCGTTTGAAAATTGTAAAATCTCTGTCAAGCAGTGAAACAACGTTGCATAACGCTGTATAGCGTCAGGCAACGCTGAATCAATGCATTCCCTCTAGTCTAGCGTTATGAAACGCTATATGGCGTTGCACAACGGTCCAAAGACTAAAAGTTGTATAACGTTGTCTTCTGTTATACGACGTTTTAGCTCTGACTCCCTGACTGCTTTGGGGTGTTTCTGAGCTGAGATTTATTTAACGTTACAGAACGTTGTATAACGTTTTGGTTTTGAGTTGTTTCTTAACGCAAAACAAACGTTCTGCAACGCTTCTGTTCAGCGTTGTGTGATGGTGTCTGGCGTCGTGTAACGCCAGGCTTAGTTGATCAAACCAGACTTTCGTTTTTCAACTCAGTTTGACCAGCGTTGTGTAACTCTACCCAGCGTTGCACAACGCTCTGACATTGTCAGGTGTCAGAGAAACTAGCCGTTGGAATTTATAACGGTAACTTGGGCGTTGCACGACGCTGTCTGGCGTTAGGCAACGCCCTAGAGGAAATTAGTCTGTTTTGGAGCTGTTTGCGCCCTCTATTTATACCAGCCATTATTGAGCTGTTTCTCTCTGTTGAACACATAGCAAAACTCTTGTCTTTGAGCTCCAAACAGCTAGTTTCTAATACTTGACTTGTTTGAGCATTATTTTAGCAAATTCTTTGAGATTAGTTAGCCTCAATCAAACTCCAAGTTCATTAGTGCAAGAATCTTTGAGTGTTTTGGTTGTGAGCATCATTCTCAAGTTGAAGGAAGCTTGTGTGTGCTTTCCATCGAGTTAGGCCGATCCACCTCGAAGTCTATTGTGACGAGGCGATTCGGTTCGAATTTGTAGACACGTTCATATTGGAATTGAACGGAGCGCACCCTTTGAGTGGTAGCGAAACTCCCGGAGACGTACGACTAAGGCTAGCACTTCCTAGCGGGTCGGAACTCCGTAATCAAGTTTGCGTGTCTCTTCTCTATTGTTTATTTATCTCATTACTTGCTTGTGTGACCCTTGATTTGTTTTTAGTTAATTCCGCAAAAATTGTTAAAACCGGTTTATTGTGCTTCTTGTGCCTATTCACCCCCCTCTAGGCCGTACTTAGGGACAACACACACGATTTATAAATTCCACATGATGAAATCTCATTGTCTATATATCTAAACAATAAAGTTTTTACCATTTTAATTTTTAATCTGAATAAATTATTTAAATAGATGAGTGATAGTAAACTATACACTACTTAGCCTACAATATTTAATTAGTTAATGTTTTAATGATTCCGAAGGAACTTTTGAGTTCAATCATTCTGAGACCAAAAACACGTACGGTATCAACAGATCGAATATTCAGGGTATCAATGAAACTGTTGGAAAAATATGAGGATAAAAAATATTGAATGTTAAGCACTATAGAGCAATAAATTGTTTTCTCTCCCCTTTCCGTCCGGAAAGACTACAACCATCTGACTGTACAATACCCGCACGTCTAATTTAAGTATTTAACCAATTTCACGTCGACACATCTTAGTTAAATTTATTTAACCAATCTAAGTTTTTACATATAAATATATAATTTATGCATGTTTGTAATTTTGCTTGAACTATCTAAACTACAAACTATGCATTTTAGTTTTGTATTTATCATAATACCAGGATTATAATTAAGAAAGTTGAAAAATAAGAAAACAAATAATTGTATTATAGATAGTACTATACAAAAAATTATAGATTTCATATTTCAGTGGCACAAACAGCAAACTTTTGCTAAAAAAAAATATAATGATACAAAAAAAAAGGAAAGATGTATAAAATGGAAGCTATACCATTTACTAGCCCTTAGCTCGCGCGTTGCGCGATTCGTCCTAATCCGAAAGTGGTACGAAACAGTTGCTTAATGAGGGAAAGTATGTTTCTTATTTTTTTCCTAGAGGGTTGTGTGATGTTTACGATAATAAGTGTCAGAATGTAGTAAAAATGTATTTATCGTAAGTGTGCATTTGTAAAGAGTTCATCGTACGTAGTTAACGGGAAAGAATTAACGCCTGTGTAAACATTTGCTTTTGCGTTCTGAATTTGAAATCGAATTGAACTAATCAGCTCAATATATAAAAGAGCCTTTTCTATCACTATCTGTTTTTTTTTTTAAAAAAAAAAAAGTAACTTTGGTTACCGGTTTCATTAGAGAAACAATGTTTTACAAAGCCCAAAAAAAAAAAAAAAAAAAAACAGTCCAACTGAAATGTCTAGACATCACTGTCCACCCCAATCTACTTGCACCCCTCAGTAGACTATGATCAATATCTATCCAAATTTAAATCTAACTCCCGGAACAGATTAACACACCACTCGTTAACCACATACAGATGCATCTCAGTTCAGACAACAATATTTAAAAACAACACAAAATTATTCTCCATATGTAAAGTTCATTTGTTCTAGACTAATTTGTTGGTGAATCAGTCCTGCCGTGCCATCAGTATGCCTCCAGTGTTATTCTCCTATCACTGCCTGTATTGTAATGTGTGTTTGCTATTTCTGAATGATTCTGAGCTTGTCTGGAGCATCACGGATGTTGGTGCTTTGGATGCTCTTGTGGAGTGTGTCTGCAAACAGAAAAAGGGGAGGCACTGGAGGCCAGAGTTAAAAATCAAATATAAGAATAAATAAATACTATAAATATTATGAGAGGGAGTGGTAGGCATTTTCTGCTGAAATATCAAATTATTTTTGTAAGTAATGAAATTAAAGAATGGATATGCTTACTGGGAGATGGCTTGGAGGTGAAAAACAAAAATGAAAGGTGGAATTTATGGTGTTGGTAATGTCCTGAACCAAAGGAAAATTAACATATCAGTATTGTTTGATTGAAAATATCAGATATAATTGAAGAGAATTGTTAATGGCAGGAATAATAATTCAATGAAAGGAATAAATAAAGTAGAAATTAGTTGTATCTTTGTCAGATTGATGTAGAACGAAGGAGCGGTATCGTGAGGTATAGTTTGCAGAATCTGTGTTGAAAGAGAATGGCTGTAGAAAAGAAATAACATTAGAACTATATCGCTTTTGTTCGGTTAGACACAAATGAATTTTAAGACCTGAAACCGAGTGATTATCAAAAACTTGGATGGTCTCATCATTGAAAAAGAATAATATAACTATTGTACACTAAGATCATCTTGATTTATTATCATGGGTAAAAATTTTTTAAACAGAAAGAGATTGTTTCTTATGGTCTAATCCTAAGCATTTAGTTTTAAAAAAATATATACACACAATAGAAAGCAGGAAAATTAATTACCACCAAATTTGGTTTCTCTCTAGGTAAACCACAACGTTAAGATAGGTGTAAGCTCCTGCCTGAAAAGAGATCAAGTCAGAGTTTAAAGAGGGATTTGGTTTATCCAGCGTATTGACAATACTGCCCCTGAAATCGTTTGAGGTTAATATTGGTCTTACTGTTTATCACCTTCATCTAATAGATTAAAGAGATATGATGTAGTTAAACTTTAATTACAGAACTTGGTCTAAACAAAACGCTGGAAATTGAAGGATCAAGATCCAAAGAAGCCACATAAGCCTCTTCAGCAGAATTTCATTTTTGCATTCTAAATTGGCAGAAGAATATGGGCCCGGTGATATTGTTTCCTTGCTCGTCCACAGATTGTGATTAAGGATTACCTGAGTAAACTTAATTAGGCGCTATATTACATGCCTCCTTAGGATCTAAAAGAGCAACAACACTATCTCTAATTTTCAAATTTGCAGCAGACCTCAAATTAACTTAGAAATTAGAAAATTATAATATTTTAACTAAATAATAAAATACCACACGAGAGTAACAAAATTGAGTTTAAGTAGTGTACCTTGTTTATTGTACAATACATGTCAACTCCGATCATAAATAAAGTTGAGAAGCATTTCATTAATAAAATGATATTGAGCTTATATAGGATTTGGTGAAACTCCGGATATAAATTCAGAAATAAATTAAATAAAATTAATGTGGAATGGAGAAAACTTACTTCCATTCATGGTGCCTCCACCAATATATTTCGAGATATTATATTGCATATCAGCAAGGAAAAAAGGAATTATTAAAAGAGATTAACTGTAATACCGTATCAGCTTCAATCTTGACAACTTCAATTGGGACATGAACTTGCATCTCAGCTGATACAGTGGCCAATGATATCGACAAATTTTAAAAAATAATAAGCTGGTACTTAACAAATTTGTCCAAAAAACAAACATTTTGTGAAGCTTTTCTCGAATAAATTGCAATATAAATGTACTTTAAAAACCTGAAACAAAGATTAAGTGTAATACCGTATCAGTATCAGTCTCGACAGCTTCAATTGGGACATGAACTTCGCATCTCAGCTGATACATCTGCCAATGATATCGACAAATAAAAAAAAAAATATAAGCTGCTACTTAACAAATTTGTCCAAGAAACCCATTAAACAAACCATTTATGAAGCTTCGAACAAATTGCAATATAAATGTACTTTAAAAATCTTAAACAGAAAAGTAATGTCACACCGCTATATCATGTCAGGTAAATTCAACAACTTAAAGCACTAATAAGATTCTTGCTGTAAGAGTAGTAACTGCATTCACATCTAAACACTATACAGTGTAAGTCGAAACTAAAATCGGTCTTTAATCATGTCAGATATAGAGAAATAAAAGGAAAAACTAAAAACCACAAAAAAGGAACAATTGGTTTCTTATTAATTAGCATATTCAAATTACCAGTGAAATATTATAGTTCTCGTTTCTACGAATAGAGCTCCTAACCTGCATACTGTACTAAAAAACCATAAAAGCTGTACGCGTTACATGAAACAATTTGAAGGCAAGAAAAAAAACATGGATACAAAAAAAAAAACACATACCTTAGACAATTGAAGATGGTGGAAGCATAATGAGGATATCAGTGCAGAGAACCAGAGAATACCAAAAAGAGAGCACCCTCTGAAATTGCAAAACCCCCAAAACCAAGCGCATTAAAGGTGACAATAGTATCTCCAAATTAGTTTATAGATAAATGGCTGAGGTTGTGACAATTAAGGCAAAGATACAATGCCAAAAAAAAAAATTAAGAAAGTTTTATAAATAAGAGCAACATTTTTCCTCAAATCACGTGGTGATTAATGAACCATACCTTGGCATTTACAACCTGAAGAGAGGATTGCATGGCCAGCCACTGGTAAAAGCGTGATATTTCTGTAAAAGAGATGGGAAAAGATCAATAAATTAATTTAATACATCAGGTACATCGGAAGAGAAAAAGCTCTCAAATATCCTTCTATATGTTGATAGGCTGACATTCTAACTATACGCAGTCGAGGAAAACTATAAATATCCTTTCATTGAAAAGTTAATCAGTCCTTAATTGTGAAGCTGAAATTGAGAAGAGCATGTTTTGTGCCAACTCATTATCATTTTAATTGACATAACATTTTCCAAAAAAAAAAAAGAAGTGAAAATAGCTACTAAAAATAAGTTGAAAGATAAAGCCTACTAAAATTTATTATGGAATTGTAGAACACGCATATGATTGAACTTAAATGAACCCTAATATATATGCATAATGATTCTTGCATGTCTAATCCCAAAAATTATCCATGTATTGGAAAGGAGAAAACGGTACTGACCTCTTGCTTTTGATGATTAAGCTTGGATTATTCATCACAGTTGGCATCGATCTCATGCAACAACAAAACAAACTTGGTGGTTACCTTAAGATAAGATGGCAATAAATCATCATTGAGATGTAAAAAGAAAAATGAAAACTGCAATGAGTTTTGTTCGATCCCTTAAAATAGCTGAACTTATGTAAGCAATAAGCTACTCAAACGACTTAAGCCAAACTCAATGAACAATTATACTTAATTGGAAGTAACAATGGATCTAATTAACTCTTTCTGGTTATGAAACCTAATTTCAGCTGAGGCAGTAAATACGAAACAGAACCAGAAAGAAATAATAGAGGATTTATGCAAGAAATGGAAGAAGAAAAACTATACCAAAATCAAAACCAGTAAGAAAAAAGAGGGGAAAAGAAGGGGTTACACAGTGGGTTGAAGAGAGATATATGTGCTGCAAGAAATGCGCACAATCAGGGAAACTCCAGGCCGGTCAAAAGCAATTGGTTGGGCTGCGTAAATCATGACCAATAGACCATACACAGAGAGGATAGGGAAACAAACCTGAGGAGCAGAACGTGGAGACCAGGGGCATCATCGATCAGGAACAACCATGTGGAGCCACGTTGTGTCGACCGAACCCAACCAGTCATGGATTGACAGCGCTAAACAGCAGAAGTGGAAGAATAGTCGAAAAAGTGTGAGGGTTGTCCTTCGGCATGGCGACAGTGGAAAAAGCACAAACCAGGCGGCACCTTAGTCAATTGAATTCCGGAAAATTCGGTGAGTCGTGCGATGCAGCGATCGACCCCAGCCAACGAGAGATGGGGACAAAAAGAGGGAGCCATCCTCGCGGATCGGACGGCTACGGTGAAGAGGCGCGAAGGAACGGCTGAGATCAAGGCGGTGTTCTATCTGCAGTTGCCTCTACAGGCGCACGTGCTTCTCACGACGGTCGGAATATATGTTTTTCTAATGATCATTGGTAGACTCCGTTATGCATGCTCATATTTTCTGTCATTTTAATTGGCTATTTAGAGATGCAAATATTTTAGAAGTACGTGGTCCAAGATTTAATACGAACGGATGAGATTAAAATTGGACTTGAATGGCAAATTTACAACAAACTAATCCAAATACCTAATTCAATAATATTAAAATTAATCTGTAAAAGATAATTGCATTGAATGATCATTTAGGTGCGTATGTTTGGATTATTTGAAAATAAATCTAGAAAAACGGTTTAGAACTTATTTTTTCAACTAAAGGTCAAAAAGTAAATTTTGGAATAAATCATTCTTTCGACCTCTTTTAGTCTTTTTGTTACGTTTGGATTGTTTGATTCCGAAAAGCGCTTTTTCTAAATATAAATTCTTATTTAATATTTTTGCTGGCATTGTGTTTGTTTTTCATTGATAGATCGATGATTGTAGCTTAATTTGGTTACTCTTTCAACAACAAATTGGTGGGTTGAACACTTGAACCCACTTGTTACAAAAATAACAATAAATTTTGTATTGAATGGGTGGATGGGGTTGGGTTTGGACTGTTGGAGTTGGGTTTGTAAGTTTTTTACAATCCTAAGAACATGTGCTCGTATAGCAAGAAATAGAATATATAGAACCCATTATATTTATACATATTATAAACGAATTCAATATTATGCTGTCTCTCTCTGTCTTCCCCCACCCACCCGCCCACTTTCTTCCACGTAGAACATTTACTAACATTTGATATTTCCCCTATATTCTCTAATTCTTTTTACTAACAATAATCCTCGCTGTTTAGAGGGATTCCTCTCCGGTCTACTGTCCCATATTATTTGCCATCCCCTATCACTGCATCGCGTACATCGCTTGATTTATAATTAAGACGATGATTGTAATACTTTTTTCAGTTTTTGTAAAGCTGTTTATGAACAGTGTTTGATGAAACCACTCTGAACGCGCAAAATCCTAACCTAACATCACATTTTCTTTTGTTGCCTCGACCGCTGGGTATGCAAAAGTTGGTACTTGCAAATGTTGCTTTTATGAACAACCTAACAGTCTAACACAGGACATTTTTTGCTGCCGGCCGGGTGCCGGCCTCAATTAGTACTGGTATGCAAAAGTTGACCGGTACTTGCAAGTTGCTACTGTTGATTTCATCAGTTAACAGCCAAACACCAAATTATTAGACGCCGATTGATGGCATCTTACTTCAACTTACAACATTACTACTCATTATCTCACAAAAAGTTTTTATTTTTTTTTCGAGATCTTGATCAGCTGTCAAGTTAAACAAAAAACGAACAAGAAAACTAAACAAACACCTACACAAGCTAAGAAAACTTTTTTTTTTAGGTTGGTTTGAAACCAATGATTTTGTATAAGAAATTCGAAAATAAATGCTCTCTATGTGAATTGAACCAAGAACCATTTGATTTTTTTTTTTTTGAAATATAGAACCATTTGGTTGGCGAAATAGAGACAACTAAGAAAACTTAGGAATCACAAAAATTACAAAGTAGTTAAAGAGATGCAATCGCACTATCGTTCTACATTATGCTGCGATTGTGCACGACCAAAACAAACTCGAACTGGCTCTCTTTAGTTTGAGTTTGATTTAATATTTTATCGAATTAATCTAAATGGAATCAAACTATAATTTAAATTTATTTACTTGGTTTGAACTAACTTCTTTGATCTAATGTTTACATGATCTTATTCTCTTAAGCAACTTTTTGTAACAGCTAATAAATATTTAGTTTATGTGTTATCTAAATGTAGTTGATGTTGCTCCTTTCCTTTTCCTTATTTTTCATTTTACCAATTTTTTTTCTTTTGTAAAATTATCATGTTATATATTTTGTTTTATTTAATAATTAAAACTGTTAGATGACAAATATGACTCATAAAATATAACATTCTGACATAATAATCGATCTATCATGCAATTCACCATTTTTCTAATAATTTACAACCAGACAATGAAAGCCCATTGCGACAATAGAACTTGTTGTCATGTTCAGCAGGAAACACATACTCAGCTTTTGAAGCATTCATAGTAATTACTTGACTCAAAGATTCGTATTTCCCTTTGTCTACCGATGGACAGAATATTGAACATTTGAGTGTTAGAGTCGTCTTGCTTTGCCTCTTAGGTTTTGAAAATTATAATATACCTGTAGTATTTTCAAGGACTTGCGCAAGCCAAGATCCTAGCTAGGTAATAGAATAAGCCTTTCCAAACCATCTCTAAAACGCAGCAAGCTTTACAGATATCCAATCCTACATACTTAAAATTTTTTTTTTCCTGAGGAATGTACTGCGATTAGTTTGATTGCAACTTGCTCCGGTGTTGGAGTTGCATTACCATGTCAGAACCTCAAATCGTTTTGGTAATCGCGCGAGTTAAGAAAAATAAATGGATGAAAACATGAATAAATGCAGTGGATTTTGACTCAATAGTCAGTTGAGTCATAGCATCACTTCGAAACTGGTGCTTTCAGAAAAGAAAGAATATTAATTTCTTCAAAGAGCATATAATTTGGATTGAGTTGTGGCTCAAAATGCTCTAAAAGAACACAAAAGGAAAGAGGGATTAAAAAAACAAAGAACTAATTAAAAGACATATGCACATCCTAAAGAGACCAATGGATCAAATCATGACTATTACCATCATCGCCATGCTCATAATTCCTTGTATTACCATCACTCATGCCTTCCCTGTTCCCATGCAATGCCGATCCAAGCTGACCTGAATACCGAACAGTCCCAGGGTCAGGTGTCTCCATCATATCCAGCCCAACATTCTGTTGCACATGAACCGAACTTGCACTTGCGTAGCCATGGTTGAAACTACTTGAATTTCCTTCACTGATACCTCTGAAGCTGAAGGAGCTCCGAAAGCTGTCATCTGTGGGCCTGCTCCATTGTACTGAAGATGACAGAAGAGAGAGAGCACAGTTCGTGTTCGGTGCACCAGTAAGGCTTAGGGTTTCATTTGGGTCAGGAAGAAATTGCTGGTGCGATGGAGTTTGCACAAAAGGCTGTGTACTAATCTGGGGTCGAGTAGTGTTAACCTGAGGTGCTTGGCTGGACCCAAATGCGACTGTCGTTCTAGGTCTGGTAAAATCCATAACGAAGCCACTTGATCTGGTCCCATCTACTTCTGTGTAATTTGATACATGTAATGATGTGTCACATTATGTTCAGAAAATAAACAAAATCATAATGTAGTTCTGTTATAATTAAAAATATTCAACCTAGAAATTTTTTTTGATGGGAATAGAATTAAGAAATTTTTTTGCGAAGGCTTGTCGGCAAGAGATAGAAGCATTTATTACTAATAAGGTACCAGTACAGTATATATGTATGGCGCCACTTATTTTGATGAAGTTCCATACATGAAATTTGGCTATATATATATATATTAGAGTAATGATATTGCAATTTTGTAATCTATAATTAAGCCTCACATAGCCGCAACTAATGTAACAATTAAGAAACAATAAGAGAAAAAAGCATAAATTTGAAAGAAAACAAATGCCAAACCTAATATTAGGCACTATGTCATTATGCCCTGTATTATTGCTATCAGTTAAGAATTCAATACCAAATAATGGTATCCTTGAAATATGTGATCTTGAACAAAAGGACTGTTCAATCCAGTCATCTTTATTTTAATCAGTTCCTTATAATTAACCCCAAAACCTTTTTTTCAAACAACACCGAAATATACACTTTTAAAAAAATTACTCGCAATGGTAACTGTATAAGCATATGTACACAAACTTTGTATGAATCTTTGCTTATTGCAAACAAGTATATTTCTAGAAAATTCGAAGAGTTAAATTACTTAATTATGGAAAAAAAAAAATCAAATATTCATGATATGGAAGAGATATGTCAAAATATTGTTAAAGAAAAAAAGAAAACATTTTAATAGGAGTTCTAACCATGGAAAAATGGCGACAGTTGTCTGGCATGTGATAATGGCCCAGAAGGAGGCTTTCGTCGTCGCTCATTGTGCCCTGCCAAGCGACGACGGCAACTGCGCTTGCCTTGGTCAAACTCTGACAACAAGTGGAATCTAACAAAAAAAAAAAAGCTCAGTTACACTTATGTCTTGTAATAGATAGTTGGCATGAATTTTCAGACTAGCAGTGCCCTAACATGACACTATCTCATCTGTTGATACCGTTAATTCTCTGGTTTGACAAAAAACTGTAAGTTGTAAATGATCAATATTGTTACGGAGTAAGTTGTTAAGTGGTTATTTTGGCTATAGGTGGTGGTATTGCATGTTGTATGATAACAATTGACATTTTGGAAACCAATCTATCAATTAAAATTAAACTGTAATTCCTAGTTATTTACAAACATAAATAAGTTGTCAATTTTAGAAGGAAAAAAAATAGAAAGAATTTTTTGCATTTTTTTTCTTTTCACAAGTTTTGAGATTAATTTCTTAATATATCGTTATTGGTTCCTTATTGTATTCAATCCTGAATGAGCCTCCACCAAATACTATTCATTTATATTACATGCATGTTTTATCAACATGTGTTTATGCATGTCGACAAAACAAATGCTGATAGATGAACTGATATATAATGTTCATGGAATGATACAGTGTTACAGAAGAGTTCAACAATATAAAATATTCGCCAAATACAGTATAACTTCTTAAAAGAGGTTCTTGGATTCCTCTACCCATGTCCATATATATCAAGAGTCAAAACTCGCAAGTTGGCAGCCACCAATAGACCATTACTACCAAGTGAGCAACGTGCTAATTAATCAATACACATTGACCAATATAATAACCTAAAATCCACCATGCACAAATATATGGTGTTCAAACATTTTTGGAAAAATATCTCTAACAACGGCGCTGCACCTCCCCCAGAAACAAACCCAACCTTCTATAAATTCAAGTACATGTACAGCATTTTTTTATTATCAAAATGCATGCCTTAACCAAAGATACCTCATAATTACTTATCAGGACTCAGGAGCTTTCAACAAATGCTTCTTAATTACATATTACTATATATTTTACCCCAGAATAATAGTACCATTGATCATATTAGCCTTAACTAAATAGTACAATAAAGTTAAAATTGTTCAAGTATATATGGTATAATAATCTATATAGCTTCAAGATTGAGATTTTAAATACTCTGAATAATTTATTCATAAATTTATGCATCATTTTCGCCTACAATTATGCTATTGTGTGGTAAGAGAATTCCAGAAGTTTCACCTTACACATTAGTAGTTGCTTATATATATGACAACGTTTCCAACAAATGAGAAGACAAGAATTGCATAAACTAATACAGGAACATATATATGAATTCTAGTTGATGAGCAATTTATGATTCACAATTTCACATCGATGCAATGCACAAAAGATCATCAGATCCTTCAATTAGTCTGGCACAATGCATACAGAAATCAAGAATATATTTGCACTAAAAAAGGAAAATAACTTCAATTTGATATGCTTAGTTGCTTTAGGAAAGGACTAATTCGATGCTCGTCCATGAAAATTATTGAACAAAATTATACTAGCAATCGAAACCTTAACTTATGGAAATCAAATACGGAAATATTTTATATTGACTTCAGACCCATTCACAAGAATTAGCCTCAAGTAATTATATTGCCACAACAAGGCAGAATTAATTATATCAATAGGATCTATAACTTGTGGCCAGTCTGTCACAAGAACATATTATATACAGGGATGTGCCAATCACTAACTCTAGCTACTAGACTAATTAATTATGAATCTTTTATTTTATACGCACTATAGGAAAGTGAATTGATATTGAATGCCATTGGAGCATTGGATCCGGATAGAAGAAAAAACCAATCATTATATGTTTGGTTTATATCGAACAAGTTCCTCCGCATGATTTCCAATAAGACATTACAATATCCATGTAAGAAGAAGTCCTGATAACGAAAACCACAGGACTTGCTGCCGACATGTCACAAGGGTTGATGGCAAACAAAAGGGGAGAAAAATTAAAGAAAGAATATGTTGTAACAGTCCAAAAAAGTATATGCAATCAATGTGTAATTGGTCAAAAGGAATCTAAACTCTCAGAACAAGGTATAATTACAGCAAAGAATGTGTATAGGGACGCGTTAATGAATAATGAGTAACAAAATTAGAAAATCACAACCATTAAATAACAAAAAAAAAAAACAGCAAAAAAACAGTTCCCAAAACAATTCTTCGATATAGACACAAAATTCAACAAGTAATATTGTGAAAATATATAAAAGAAGAATCACCTGCTGCACTGTTGGCAAAATCGCTGCTCAATTCCTCCTACGACCACCCGAGGAGCCTTGGAGTGGGGCCCACAAACCCTATGCTTGCAATAGTACGCTTTGGCCCCAGTTAGGTCCACCCCACAGCCCTCCACCTGGCACCTTCCAATTGGCTGTTGCGCTGGCCCTTGTGAAGCACTGCTCGGGCCCGGTCTCTTCGACGATGATGGTGACGACGATGACGATGATGTCGAGGCTCGAGGCCCCGCCACGCGTCCTGCATAAGCAGCACTTGTGCTGGTACTACTTCCCAAAGCCATTGTTTCGTCAAAACAGATCTTCTGATCTTCACCAAAGTTGAAAGAGCTCGATGTGTTTGTGTTTGATGTCGAACCCATCCGTCTCTGTGTCGTCTCTGTGTCGTCTCTGTCTCTCTCTCTCTCTCTCCCGTCGGAATTAATTAACAAAAGAGGAGAAGAATTTGTACTGGTTTCAAATCTGATATCGCCCTTTCTGGCTTCAAAGCCTCTCAATTCCAGTACAGTTTCTCTCGATCCCTCTCTCTCTCGAGACCTTTTCTTCCTAGGGTTTGTTTGGTTTGTTTGGGAGAGAATTAAGAAAGAAGTAGATGACCGACAAATGGTGGATTGACAAGGGAAGGAGAGAGACAGATACAGCTTTTTGATTTCGAGCTACAGTTCCATTGTTGATGGGATTGATATGAAAGGAAATGTTTTTTTAAAAAGGAACCCTAAAGAAAGAGTAAAAGGATGAGTGGTGGTTTATATATTTGTATGAACAGTAACGTTGGGAAGACGACATGTTGAGTGTGGACATGGTAAGAGGCTGAGATCTTCTGTGGTCTCTGTCTGTATTACTCAATTCGATTTGTAATCTCTGCCAACTTCGAATCAATGTTCAAAATGTTATTTTGTGCCCACATGAAACTTCACATGCATATTATTACATGTAAAGTTTTGGTAAATAAGTGATGTCATGTATGATCTTGCAAGGGACTTGGTACGTGTTGTTAATTAAGCTCGTGTTAGTGCTATTTGTTTGTTTTACCCTTTTCATTGCATCGGTCACACTTCCTTCCTTCGTTTTGCTTTGTATTTGTTATTATAAAACGTCAGAAAACGGATATAGAAATTTTTATATCTAGGAAGTTTGTAGTTTGTAGTTTTATATTATTTAAAATCTACAATTTCGAATTAATATTTGTTGTTTCTATTTATGAGCTACGAAATCGGAGAATTTCTATTTTATTCTTATTTTTTTATTAACGTTGTGCGAAATGCATCATGCTAGCTATTATTGTTAAATAAACATCTTAAATGAATATTGAATGTACCTGTGGGCCTATACAAGCGAGCAAAGTGTGTGTATGTGAATCATACATACAATCATGCTGAACTAAGTAGTTAAGTTTTCTAATAATTAAGATTAAAGTAGAAAATCTATAATTTTATTTTAGAAAAACTAAATAGATTACAATGACTTATTTTTGTTACATTTATAAATTTATAAACTACATATATGTTTATATTGAACTGATTTAGTTTGCGAACTATTTTCGAACAAGTCAAGTCTTTGGTTTGATAAGTATTTCGAACTCAATTGCTTAGTGTATGTTAATGGCCTGAAATTAAACCGAGCGAAAAAATTACAAACAATTATTGAATCGAACACGAGTCAGATGAACCATGAACTATTTTGCCATCCTGAAATTGAACAAGATATTAACCGTTTAAATTTGAAGTTTAAATTTTGAAATTTGAAATGTTTCAAAAGTGAAGTCGTTGCATTTTAAAAGTTGAACGAGTCATGGCACCAAAACCTTCCTCTTTTATTACCCATTTTACAATGATCATGGATCACGATAATAAGTTAATTTTACATATAAAGCCTAATAAAGCCGAAAGCACGGTGATTCCTATCATTGTAAGTTTTTTCTATAAACTTTAATTATGTTGCTCTAGTTAGAATTAATTTCGTCTCAAATATTTTATTTTAGATAATTGAATTATTTAACACTAGATAACCCCCCTCCCCCCGGCCCCTATCTAGTTTATCGCAAAAAAAATAAAAGATAATTGAATTATTTAAAGATTGATACGTAGTATTCTCGTTCTTGTGATCGACACTTGATAGTATATATACTCAATGGCTCAATGCAGGTCGCGTATCTTCGGCCCGAACTGATATTATTTTAGGAATTGACAATTGAATTATTTAAACATCAATTTATGTGTGTATTAAACATAAAACAATCTATATTAATTAATTGATCAGGATTAAAACAATTTTGTCTGTTTTGCATATTCTACGTCGATTCTAAGTACGGAAGGGATACGCCGCATCTCCACTCATTTTACGTTATTAAAAAAATGGAAGGAAAATGGGATCAATAGGAAGAGAAGTATACAAGCTTAGAATTTCTGTGCGAGAAATAATGTGGGTCACAATTTAATGCCGTTGGTGTGCGATTATTTGATTGGGCACATCCCGTGACCACAGGGTCATGGTCCGTGCGCCACATGGAGTGAAAACAATGTATTGTCAGTTAGCACTGTACGAAGTTGTCGGGCCATGGTCTGGGGATGTGATTCATGTTGTTTGATCCGTTTTGGCGGAATTCAGATCTGCTGTCGCGCGGCACAGCGTGTAGCACAGGCTGTGGGCCGTCTGATCTGAATCTGATGGATAAGGGAGCCCCGTGAATCTAATAGGCCCGAAAAAAATGAACTGTCCAATCAAAATCGAACGGCTCAGAGTGCGTGTAGCGCAGGTGACGCGCGACACAGGATCAGGATCCGTTTTGGCGATGACTTACCTCGTCTCTGAGTCAATTCCTCAATTCCTTATCTCTGCTCTAAGCAGAATTGCAGACCAAATGTAGCGCCTAAAATGCACATAGACCGCTAGCTAAAGATAAGCAGTCAATAGAGTTTCTTCAGAGAGAAAGCAACTAGTAGTTTGCTGATTGATAATCGACGCATACTTCTTGAATCGTGGAGTCTGAGATTCTGATTAAATATAGTGATCAGAATTTACTAGTTATTATTGTCTTCAAAGTTTTAAAAGGTATTGTTTAAAATATTTTGGATTTCTAATTTATTTTTTTCATCTGCTGGTTGCAGAGAACACTTTTATTGATAATTAATTTTTTATTTATAGTCTTTTTATGTAACAAACAGTTCATTAGCATCGAAGATTAAAATTAACAAAGTCGCACATATATTTATTGGGATGAATTATGGTGCTTTGTAAAGTAAAAGATCATATTTATTTCGTCTTCAAAATTGAAAAAAATAAAAGTTTGGCTAATGAAGTTACTCGATATGATCTACATATTGAAATCATATAATAAACCAATTATATTAATTGAGTTTTTTTTTGTACTATCTCTTCCAGATTTTTGAGAGGCCTATTTTAGATACAAACATACTTTGAAAGATTATAATAAAAATATCCATTTCATAAAATTCGAAAAAATAGTAAAAAAAATCTAAAAATTTGATTTTTTTTTTTTATTTATTTCAAGAGTAATGCTAGAGTCAAATGTGATATGATGCTCACTTATTGAAATTTCATGAAGGTTGATCCGAACTGCTCAATGCGATCTTCATATTGAAATTTTAATGGAGACCCAATTTTTATATTTTCTCTTTTAAAATTAAAAGGTACATAACAAATTTTGTATTTTTTCCCCGAAACACTACAAATGATGAAACAACACGCCCTACGGTGAAGAAGCTAGAGAAGAACGAACTTCGGACGAGCAAGACGTCTTTATAATAAGTATCCAAATTGGAGCATATTTTTAATTTAGTGTTTAGGCTACTTGATTCGAAGCAATTTGACTTATCCAACTGCAATAATGGTTGCTGATTTTGCGTAGATAGCTGTCCATATATGGAACAGATTGGCAGATTGGGAATTCTCCATGAATTTGACAAAATCATTGAATCATTTGCACGTCTAAAAAGGTTTTTGATTTGGAGAGACTTGAAAAAAAAAAAAAGTTTGAAATATATGTAGAATCAATTGGCCCGATTATATTCTCGAAGACCTGATTGAACTTGTGTAACCTAGTCTGCTTATTGTAAAATTGCGAGAACCACGCTTAGATTTCCTTGAGTATACTATATTTTGCTTAAACACGTGGCATAAAAATAGCTCATAAATTTTTTTTTTAAAAAAATACAAAAGAAAACAAAACCTAGCATTGTTGGCGAGCACGTACCCGATTCTTTACAGATATTCACTCCTCATTTTCCTTGCCACAAAAATAATAACCGCGGATCTATCCATATTATCATAAGTCAGATGTCAGATCATTAAAGAGTACGTAATATTTCAAATATATAAACACCAAAAGATTTAATTCTTCTTATTTGATAATGTATTGAAATGTTGTGTGCAAAGCAGAGTATTAATTTATTCGAGGTGTATTTGAGCTAGATTATATAAAGAGCGAGATCTATTGACAATTGTTAACTTGACATTTTGATAAATTAAAAATATATAAATAAGTCCATAGATACATTAAAAAAAACAAGGAATTTGTTAGATGGCAATGATCTTCTCTGTTTTACAAAAAAATTAAATTAGTGAATTTTAATAGAACAGTTTTCGTAATTCGCAGGCAATGATACTGATAAGTCAATAACCTCATAGATTTACCTCAAAATTATCGGTGGCAGTTGCCAACCGCGTGGTGTGCGGTGTGCTTAAGTCGTTAACTTCCACTTATTAAGAGCACTACCTACCTATATTTTTAATTATTAAGTCTACTTTTGCAAATTCTTTTTTGTTTCGTACAGATCCACTTGCTAATGATGCACCACACGATATGCCACGCTGGCCGCAAGAGTTTGGATTCCACATGTCAATTCTCTGAGGCTCGAAATTAAAAGGATTATTATTATTATTGCTACTGTTGTAGATACTAACTACTCCCAACTTGTCATTTGCACGTTCTTGGCAAAACGTGTCCCTGCTATTACAACAAATCAACATATTAAAAATTGTCAAGTGCATCTTCTTATAAAAGCTGTCTATTCTTAAAAATTTTCTTTTCTTTAATTGTTTATCGGTATATCAAATATAAATGAGCAGAAGCAAAAAAATTTTTTAATAGGGCTCACAAACTATATTAAATACGGATGTCAATATAATGGTCCAACCAAAATCATTATATTAGATTAAATAATAGATTTATTTTATATTTTAATATTTTATAATAACTGAATATCATTTTTTTTCAAAAAATGTAAATATGTAGGCTCTAATATGTCAATAATATACGAAACACATTATCAACAAAATAATGGGAACAATTCCCCGTTCTTTCTGTCTAGTTTTCGTATATGTATATATACTAGAGGGAAATATCGAACTTCGCTCGATGTAGATATCTATAATAAGAATATTTTTTATTATGTTTCTATAGTTTAATTATGTTCATTTTTGGATATATTGTTAAGATATATTTATCTTTAGAACTATAGTTTAGTTATTGTAGAAAATTTTATTTGATTAAAGTTAAAGAGTTTGATCCATTTAAAGAAAAAATTATATGTGTGTAAATATAGTTATAGTTATATGAAATAATATGATTTATATGATTTATATTATGTTGATATTATTCATGAAATGTAATATGTTTATAAATAACTTAAATAAAAAAATATATATCGTAAAAGATCTAATGTTTTTTTTTTCTATTTTCAATTGAATGAATTTAATTTATATTTTGTGAACCGAAATTAAGAATGATGATGAAGAGAAATTAAGGTGGAGAGGGACTCTAAGCAACACAAAAGAGATCGAGACATGATGAAAATGAAAATAGAAAGGGGTCACAAAAATCAGAAACAAAATAATATGTTGCCAAATTATTATCTGATGTTGAACCGAGTTAGTTTTATGAGCAATAATACCCGACACACAATTAGTTACAAAGTATCAGATTACATAAATCAAAAAAGTACTATTGCACAACTATTTCACAATGCTTGGAGTGTCGGATGATATTTAACTAAACGATCCCGACACCCACATATCTTTATTTATAATATTGATGTTGTCAAAGACTGAGAACCACTATCATAATGTGTTATCGCCATTAAATATAAACATTTTTTAAAATGTTGATGAGTGATTATATATAACGAATAAGTGCACATTTGATTTTAGATTAATCATACTTGCCTATTTTCGCCAAAAGCAGTGTCTTATAGTCTTGACAAATATGTACATTAACCAAATATATGTGCATTGTCGAAATCAATATTTTGAATTATTTGTCAAACTGCATAATAATTGTTTAAAAATGCGCTTTAAGATAATTTCGGGCTTTTGCCGTCTGTTTATGCACATACATGTATTTATTTAAACTTAGAGTAGTGTAACTAGTCCTTCGAATTTAAAAATGCATTGAACAATTAGGCGTTAGAACCGTTAGAAGACAGTTCTCATGATTGAATCTGGTAACCAATTTGGTACCGCCAGAAATATTTAAATCTTTTAACTCTGTTTTACACCAAAAAGGTCGCACCAAAGGTGGAAGTTCAATTTTACTATATGAGGAGGCGTTTGTATAATCTAAGAATAAAATTAGAATTAATTATTCAGAGTAAAAATATTATTTATATAGAATTAGAATAATGTTTTTTTAGATCTAGAATGTTTTATTTAAGTAATCCAACATCTGAATTAAATTTTTTTTATTATAGGGTGTTTGGATCATTTTTTTAATGTGGATTAATAAATTGTTGGGACCATATTTTAATCTAAATTAAAAAGATGATCAAAACATTCTAGGAATAAAAATTTAATCCGGATATTGGACCACTTAAAAATAACACTCTAGATCCCAAAAGACTTATTCTTGATCGTTTAGGAATAAATTTTTTTAGTCCGAATAACTAATTCTAATTTTATTCTTAGATGATCCAAACGCCCCTGAGTAATCAATACTTCAATATTCGCTATAGGTGCATTTGGATCATTTTAGAATAAATTAGGATTAATTATTCCAAGGGGGCGTTTGGATCATCTAAGAATAAAATTAGGATTAGTTATTCAGAGTAAAAAAATATATTTCTAAATGATCAAGAATAAGCTTTTTGTTCTAAAGTGTTATTTTTAAGTGGTCCAACATCTGGATTAATTTTTTATTCCTAAGGTGTTTGGATCATCTTTTTAATTCGGATAAAAAAGTGGTCCCAACTTCTTAATCCACATTAAGAAGATTGATATCTCATATTTATATATGGTTTTAGGCCGGACTTTTACCCAAACTTTAACTCAAAACCCTTGATTCTATTTAGTTTTACTTGTTTTCTGTTTATTTTTGTAGAAATTTGGTACTGCTTGGGTTTTATTTTGATTTGTAGGGACTTGGAGCGAATTTGCAGCGAAAACGACTCAATGCGGCGCGAACCAACGCACCAATCGGGCCTTAAATGACCCTGTGCGACCGCACAGGAATGCCGTGCGACCGCACAGGCCCATATTGGGCTTGGATGGTGCGCATGTGACTTAATCTTGGGCCGATGACTTGGGTGCGACCGCACGGGCCTTCGGTGCGACCGCACAGAGCTCCAAACCCTACCCCGACCCCTATTTAAGGCACCCCAAGTGCCGAAATTAGGGCATCCATTATTCCATCCCATTCTAAGGCGGCGCCGCAATCCGAAACCAACCCAGATCCAGATCCAGTCACCCGTGCGACCGCACCACCTCTCTGTGCGACCGCACCGCCTCTCCGCCGCCTTGGATACCACCGTTTTGACTCCCATTTCCTCACCTTTTCACCCCAAGCCGTCTCCTCGTGGATCCAGAAGCTAGAAGAGGCTCGAGAAGGGGCTTTCGCCTTCCTCTTTCCTTTTGGTTTTTCATGGAGATTGTATCTTTTGTTTCTCTTGATTTAGTTGTTTGTTTTAGCATTATGTTAGGCTAAATTTAGTTATGTTCTAGGGTTAGATGAAACCGAGGTTAGGTTTGTTGAATTGACTTGATATTTGGTTTCTATTGTGTATTACTTGCTTGGTTTCTTAATGTTTATGCTTGTTTGTGTTTGATTACTTGATTGAACCTCCTATTAGGTGAACGGCCGCATCTAATTTAGGCAAAGGGTGTAGATTGTTTAATTGGACCAATTAAGTGCTCAAGGTAGGTTAGGAGCCGAGAGGTGACCAACTTAAGCCCGAGAGGGACAAGTTTCTGCTTAGGCGAGAGTCTAGTAGATGCCTTAGAGAACCAACAAGTAGACTTAGGTATTTAAGCCAACATAACGAGAGTTGAGGGTTAATTACCTAATGGGGGCTTTAGACTAGGTTCCATACCAGGTTCTGTGACCAAAATTACGAGAGTTGAGGTTCAGGAGATTAGGTATGGCTAGATCTGTCCCACACAAGTCAGAAACCGAGTTTTCGTGTCATTTTAGCATTAACCTAGGGCCGTGCGGTCGCACGGGATCCCTGTGCGGTCGCACAGGATCTCCGGGCACGCACGAGTCAATGGTGCGGCGTGAGAGCGACGCCCGTTGACAGCCCGAAGCCTAACCAAGGTGGAACCGAACCCCTAGGACATTTTTATACCAAATTTGCAACCAGACTACTCCCAAAAACAATTTATTTCCCTGTTATTTGTTATTTGTCTCAGTTTTTAGTAATCGTTAAGCCAAGTTTGTTTGATTCCCTCTTGAATTGCTAGATTTAGACTTTGTGAACTTGTGAGTCCGGTACTTGATAGTCCGTCCCTGTGGATTCGACCCCAACTGTACCAACGAACTACCGTACGCTTGCGGTTATTTTTAGGTCACTTTTGGGTATTACTAGCTTTGCATCAAGCTTTTTGGCGCCGTTGCCGGGGACGGTGACATTATCGGATCCTTACTTTAGTAACAAGGGCCTAGATTATTTCTTTTTATACTTACTTTTTGTTTTTGCTTGCGTTTTCTTGTGATTGCAGTGACAAGAGCTGGCCGGAAGAAGACTCAAGACCAAGTGGGCCCCAAGCCGAGAGTATCTCTTGAGGAGTAGGTCCACCGAAACCTTGAGCTCCCTATCAACCGACCAACCAGCCCCAATCAAGAAGGTGCAATCAGCACACACTATTCTCTGCGATCCCAATCCACTGTCAGAAAACACCCCAGGGTCATCAAGCCCAGTTCCACCCGCTCAGGCCACCTCCGGCAAGCCCGATTCACCCCTGAATCCCCTGTGCGACCGCACCACTCCCTTGTGCGACCGTACAGAGGGTTCCAGAGAGCCACCCGAGAGGAGACAACCCCCAGAACACCTGTCAAACCCCCTGTGCGACCGCACAGGACCTCTGTGCGACCGCACCGACCCTTCTAGTGGTGATACAATGGCCACGATTGAAGAATTGCGTCGCCAATTGGAGGAACAACGGCTGCAGATGGAAGCTGAGCGTGCAGCGTTCGAGTTGGAGAGGCGGGGAAGAGCAAATGGAGGGCCCCGCGCTGCAGAGGAGGCAGCAAGCACACATGGCGAATCGGATGAGGACGACCCGCCGCAACCACCCCGAACCTTGAGGCAACTCGCCGCACCAAAGTCAAGCAACATTGGAGCAGCCATTCGAGTGCCCGGTGTCGCAGCAAACAACCTCAACATCACTCCAAATCACATTGGGCTTGTGCAACAAAACACCTTCCATGGTGGCGAAAATGAAGACCCGCATGAGCACCTTCTATTGTTTGAGGAAGTTTGTTTGACAATCAAAATGAATGGGGTTACACCATCTGCCATTAGATTGTTGCTCTTTCCTTTTTCTCTCAAAGATAGGGCTAGAAAATGGTATGGTACCTTGAAAAAGGGGTCCATAAGGACATGGGAAGAAATGGCCCAAACTTTCTTGACCAAGTACTTTCCTCACAAGAGGACGGCCAAAATAAGAACCCAAATCTCTAGTTTCAAGCAAAGGTCGGACGAAACCCTTAGTGAAGCTTGGGAAAGGTTTAGGGACTTGGAATTTTCGTGTCCACACCATGGGTTGCCTATTTGGGTTGTTATTCAATCTTTCTATGATGGGTTAACCGATAGTACTCGCATGAATCTTGATGCCGTTTCAGGTGGAAGCCTCATGGATCGTGATGCGCAAGCCGCTTTCGACTTGATCGATGAATTGGCGCGCAACCAACAATGGTCGGTGCGAGACAATGAGAGACGCGGGGGAAAGTATGAAGTTAGTGAAGTCACCGCTCTCTATGCAAGGATTGCTCAATTAGAAGCCGATGCGGCCAAGAAAAACACCGACAAGGCAATCCCCCACCAACAACCCAACCCATGTGGTGCATGCGGCGAAGAAGGGCACACTTCTCTCAATTGCCCGGGACCTCAAATAGATGGCGAGTTCGAGCACGTCAACTCCATCAACAACGAGCCATCCTATTTTCCCAATCCGCCCTTCACCTCCTCTTATTCCAAGGATGAGAAAGAAAGACAAGAGTGGCACCATATGAACAACCCCATCTTCAAGGACAACATTCAAAATGGGAAAATGTTGGTACCTTTCTATCCCAAGAGGCCCCAACAATCCGCTCAAGGCCGGCCGCCCAACAACGCCACAAACTTCCGCAATGCCACATTTGACAACAATCGGGGCCCAAACTTTCAAAGGAAGCCATTTGTGCCCTATGTTGCTCCCGTTGTTGAGAATTTCATGCATGAACAAGGCAAGTGGAATCAATCGGTGGCCGAGAAATTGGATAAGATTGATGATAGGTTGAGCTCTATGACAAGGCTAGAGCAAATGATTGAAGCTCACTTCGCTCCGGCCGGACCAAGTCAAAGGCCCCCCGGGCAGCTCCCTAGTCAGCCAGAAGTGAACCCCAGGGGAGAGGTGAAGGCAATAACACTCAGGAGCGGAAGCAGCTACGAAGGACCGCAAGTGCCGGCCGATCCGGCTGAGACCGACCCCCTGTGCGACCGCACAGACCCCCTGTGCGACCGTACCAAGGTTGTTGGCCCTCAAATTGAGCCTCCTGTGACTCCAGGCCCTGCAACAGAGGAAGTTGGACCTCTGTGCGACCGCACCAAGCCTTGTGCGACCGCACAGGGGCAGAAAAGGCCTGAAAAGCGTGGTCCAGTGGAGCCCGATCCTCGGTTTATGCACCCTTTACCATTTCCTCAGAGGTTGGCCAAGAATAAGGCAGATCAAGGCTTTAAAAGCTTCCTTCAGATGCTGAAACAACTACAAATCACCATTCCATTCACCGATGCCATTACCCAAATTCCTACTTATGCCAAGTACCTCAAGGACATCATTTCCAACAAAAGGCCATTGGAGGACCTTAAAACCGTGCGATTAACGGAGCAATGCAGTGCTGTCCTAAGAAGTGAGATGCCGGCAAAAATGGATGACCCGGGCAAATACACCATTCCTTGCACCATTGGGAAAGCCACAATCAAGAAGGCTCTTTGTGACATGGGGGCTAGTGTGAGTCTTATGCCAAGGACCGTCTTTGAGAAAATTGGAGTTGGAGAGTTGAAGAATACTCGTATGACCTTGCAACTAGCCGACTCATCGGTGAGACTTCCAATTGGTGTGATTGAAGATGTGCCGGTTCAGGTAGGCAAGTTCTATGTGCCCGGTGATTTTGTGGTGATGGAGATGGAGGAAGATAAGGAAGTGCCGATTATCTTGGGGAGGCCTTTCCTTAGAACGGCCGGTGCCTTGATGGATGCGAGAGATGGAAAGCTAATTCTCAGGATTGGGGGAGAGACAATTGAATTCCCCATTGATAAGGCAATGAAATACCCAAACCAACTCGACACATGTTGCAAGATTGAGGGGTTAGAACAACAAGATGATGGAATGTTGGGAAACCAGTATGATGAAGTTCTCAGGTATCTCCAGACCTTTCTTTCTGAAGTGCAAGAGCCACATGAAGTGAATGACTTGATGAGTGATGCAATGGGTGGCCAAATCATGGTCATGCAACCCTGTGCGGTCGCACCAGACCTCTGTGCGGTCGCACAGGACCCTAATTTGAGCAAAATGCATGAACCCGAGAGCATTTTTGAAAAGTTGGAGGGCCGTGCGGTCGCACCACTACCCTGTGCGGTCGCACAGGAGCCCCAGGGTACAGTTTTCGCTGCCGAAACAGCGCGAGACACGGCCGATTCGGCCCCGAAAGCGGTGGAGCTCAAGCCGCTCCCTGACAACTTGAGGTATGAGTTCCTGGGTCCTGCTGAGACATGTCCTGTGATTGTGAATGCTGAATTGGGGCCTGAACAAACTGAGAAGTTGCTTGTTGAGTTGAGGGCCCGCCGCAAGGCTATTGGGTATTCGATTGGGGACTTGAAGGGGATTCACCCGTCCATTTGCACACACCGCATTCTCCTAGAAGATGACCACAAACCTAGTGTTGAGGGGCAGCGAAGGCTCAACCCCAACTTGAAGGAGGTAGTCAAGAAGGAGATACTCAAGTTGCTTGATGCGGGCATAATCTATCCAATCTCGGACAGCAAATGGGTGAGCCCGATTCATGTTGTTCCCAAGAAAGGAGGAACCACAGTTGTGAAGAATGACAAGGAGGAGGAGATCCAAACCCGAGTGGCGACCGGGTGGCGAATGTGCATTGACTATCGGAAGCTCAACGCGGCCACGCGCAAGGACCATTTCCCGCTGCCGTTTGTTGATCAACTACTTGAGAGGCTTGCAAATCACTCCTTTTTCTGTTATTTAGATGGTTTTTCCGGTTTTTTCCAAATACCCATACACCCACTTGACCAAGAAAAGACCACATTTACATGTCCCTACGGTACGTACGCGTACCGTAGGATGCCGTTTGGTTTATGCAATGCCCCTGCCACGTTTCAAAGGGCCATGATGGCCATTTTTTCCGATTTTCTTGAGAAAGAGATGGAAGTTTTTATGGATGACTTTTCAGTTTATGGTACTTCCTTTGATGCTTGTCTAACTAATCTTTCTCGAGTTTTGAAGCGCTGCGAAGAAGTCAATTTGGTGTTGAATTGGGAAAAGTGCCACTTCATGGTGCAACGGGGCGTGGTGCTTGGTCATGTGATCACCGCCAATGGGATTGAAGTTGACAAGGCCAAGGTGGAAGTAATAGAGAAACTCGGGCTGCCCTCAAGCGTGAAGGATGTGCGAAGTTTCTTGGGGCATGCCGGGTTCTACCGCCGCTTCATCAAGGATTTCTCAAAAATTGCCAAGCCACTTACCAACCTCTTGATCAAGGACAGCGAGTTCCACATCAATGAAGAGTGCATTCAATCCTTCCAAAGGCTCAAAGAGGCTCTAGTGTCGGCACCGATCTTGCAACCGCCCGATTGGACCCAACCTTTTGAGCTCATGTGCGACGCAAGTGATTATGCGGTCGGGGCCGTTCTTGGGCAGAAAAAGGACAAGAAACCGGTCGCTATCTATTATGCAAGCAAAGTCCTCGACCCGGCACAAGTCAACTACACCACCACCGAGAAAGAGCTCCTTGCCGTGGTGTTTGCACTCGACAAGTTCAGATCTTACCTTGTCGGGTCCAAAGTGATAGTTTACACCGACCATGCCGCGGTCCGTTATCTCATGAGTAAGAAAGATGCCAAGCCAAGATTGCTTAGATGGGTCCTTCTTTTGCAAGAGTTTGATTTGGAAATTAGAGACAAGAAAGGCACAGAAAACTCAGTGGCCGATCACCTGTCAAGGCTGCGGCAGCAAGACCAGTCAGACCGGCCGATTGATGACTCATTTCCCGACGAGCAGCTCATGTCAATACTAGTCAAGGTACTCTGTGCGGTCGCACACAACCCCTGTGCGGTCGCACAGCCCCCAGAGATAGCCTCAGCGACACTCCAGAGAGCACCAGAGAACACCACAGGCACCTGTGCGACCGCACCAACCTTCTGTGCGACCGCACAGGGCCCCCAGGCCATGCAAAATGCAATTCCAGAGAGCTCCAAACTTGCCTATGCGACCGCACCATGGTCCCATGCGACCGTACCGAGGTCCCAGGCTCCCACTCATGCGCTGCCTTGGTATGCCGACTTGGCAAATTTTTTGGCCATCGGGTACTTACCATCTGACATGACACCCCAGCAGAGGAAGAAGCTCAGAACTGATGCCAAGCACTATTATTGGGACGAACCTTTCTTGTTCAAGTTGGGGATTGATAACATATACCGCCGATGTGTGCCCTATGAAGAGGTGCGGTCTATACTCTCCCATTGCCATTCCTCCGCATATGGCGGCCATGCATCCTTCTCAAAAACAGTGGCTAAGGTACTTCAATCCGGTCTCTTTTGGCCTTCTCTTTTCAAGGATGCAAGATCATTTGTGATGTCTTGTGATCAATGTCAAAGGACCGGCAACATATCAAAGAGAAATGAAATGCCATTAAACCCAATTTTGGAGGTTGAGATCTTTGATGTGTGGGGAGTTGATTTCATGGGGCCATTCCCTAATTCCAATGGGTTTGAATACATATTAGTGGCTGTGGACTATGTCTCAAAGTGGGTTGAGGCGGTCGCATGCAAAGCGGCCGATGCCAAAGCGGTGATTGGATTGTTTTCTAAGGTGATATTCCCCAGATTTGGAGTGCCAAGGGCTGTGATTAGTGATGGGGGAAAACACTTTATTAATCGCCAATTTGATGGGCTCTTGAAGAAGCATGGCGTGACCCACAAGGTCGCCACCGCCTATCACCCACAAACAAGTGGGCAAGTTGAGGTCTCCAATAGAGAAATTAAATCAATTCTAGAGAAGACCGTGGCTCGCTCAAGAAAGGATTGGTCTCAAAAATTGGATGATGCACTTTGGGCGTACCGCACCGCATACAAGACGCCGATTGGCATGAGCCCGTTTAAGCTTGTGTATGGAAAGCCTTGCCATCTGCCCGTGGAGATAGAACACAAGGCTTATTGGGCAACAAGAGTCCTCAACATGGACATGAAAGAGGCGGGTGAAAAACGCATCTTGGACTTGCATGAGTTGGAGGAGTTGAGGCTTGACTCCTATGAAAACGCAAGGCTTTACAAGGAGAAAACCAAGAGGTTGCATGATAAGAACATCACTAGGAGAGAGTTCAAGGAGGGAGACTTGGTTCTTTTGTTCAACTCACGGTTTCGGCTTTTCCCGGGCAAGTTGCGCTCAAGATGGTCGGGGCCGTTCCGTGTAGTTAAGGTGTACCCATTTGGAGCCGTCGACATTTGCAGCAAGGATGAGGAGCCATTCAAGGTGAATGGGCAGCGGCTCAAGCACTACATCGCCAACTATGACGAGGGACACATCATGGCATACACCCTTGTCGACCCATCTCCACCCGAAAACTAGCGCCATACGGTCTAGCTAAGGACCTTAAACAAGCGCTTCTTGGGAGGCAACCCAAGGATCTCTTACCCTTCTCCTTTTATTTTCTTATTTTTCGAAAATTTCAAAAAGCACATAAAAATCTGAAAATTGGAAAAAGAAAATAAAAATATAAGGTAATTTAGGATTTTTAGGATTTATTTTCTGTTTTTAGAAAATTGAAAATCACATAAAAAGTTGAAAAATTGAAAATGACATAAGAAAGGTATGTTGGGAAATTTTAATGACTATTTGGTTATGGTTTGTTGTGGTATTTCAGATTTAATGGTTGCGGATGTCCCACGGACGGCTTGCGCAAGAGCACCATGAGTTAAGAAAAAGGGACACTCGACTCGGCACGACCTCATGCAAGCCGCTCGACCGCACCACGAACCATGGTTCGCACACGCTGCTCTGCCACGACTAATCCAGCCGAATCATTGTTGAAACAAGCTCGGGAATGGTAAAACAAAGTTGAAAATCACTGTCCCAGGGCCGCAAGATACGGTGCGGGCGCACCAAAACATTTTCCCAGTCCTAGCCCCACTCTGACAAGCCGATCGGCCACACTCCCATCACCTATGCGACCGTACAGTCGGTCCGTGCGACCGCACCATGGGCTGTCGGCCACGCTTGACCCCACGCATTGGACGCACGCTGCACACCTGTCGGCCAACCCTCCGACCGCACAGAAACTGGTGCGACCGCACCTGCCCTGTCTTCCACTCCGAAGCAGCACGCGCACGCCTGTCCCCTGGGCGGACCCCAGCTGTTCCCCACGCCACCTGTGCGCCCGTACACGGGCTCTGTGCGACCGCACGCCCTGCTTCCCACGCTGTCGGCAGGCCCCTCTACCTCCCTTGCGGTCTCCCACGCGCTGTCTCCCACGCCACGCCATCTGGTGCGCCCGTACGAGGAAGCTATGCGCCCGCACCCACTTTTGGACCCCACCGCTGCAGGCCTGGTCGGCCACGCTTCCTCCTCAGCTGCCTGGTCCCACCTGTCTCCCACTCACCCCGTGCGACCGCACGCGTTTTGATGCGACCGCACCGACCCGACAGCAGCCCAAATTGACCCCCTTTGTCCCCCACGCTGTGCCCCACTTGTCCCCCACTACACAGCCCCTCCCATGCCTCATTTTCCCTATAAATACGCCCCTCCACTGCCTCATTTCACTCACCCCACCTCACAACTCTCCCTCACCATCTCTTTCACTACTTAGCCATTTCCCCCACCCCATCCACACCCACACAGCTGCTGTCCCGCCGCATTCCAAAAATTTACCGGCCAAATCCAAAACTGTTTCGGCACAATTGTCAAGCATCTCTCCTTGCACCTTCTGTCCAAATTTGGAGTTGATCGGACAATCGTAGCCCCTGCCGAAGGCCGCCGCAAGTTCAGCCGACCGTCGCCGCACCGCTCCACCGCCGCCGCTCGTCACCCGCCGCACCAATGAATCTGCACCGACTCAGCGCCGCATAGCACCGCTTCTCAACAAAACAAGGTTGTAACGCTCTATCTCTCTTATTTACATCTTTGGAATAGGTTAGGGGTTTTGATTTGTGATCTGTCTTGACCATTTGGCTATATTACCTGCCCATCCGACCGGACCGTAGCCAAAATCCACCAAATTCACCCCTGTGCGGTCGCACCACTCCCCTGTGCGGTCGCACCAACCTTCCAGACAACCATGGACAACATTTTCCGCCGCATAACACGTAGTATTTCCGGCCAAACCCAGAAAAAGAAATCTGAATCGTCCCGTAGAGACCGTAACCAGAACCAGAACCCCGAACCATTACGCCGTTCCACTTCCCACAGGGCCCGAAACCTAGACCCACCACACCATTCCACTTCTCACCACCCCGAAACTTCCCATAGGCGTAGGTCCACCTCCCATGATGACCGCCACCATATCCCACCACCACCCCCAACCCAACGACCACAATATCGCTTTCCCATCGACCCCGATTCCGACCCCGAGGACCCAAACAACCAATATGACCCACGGTCTCGTGAATTGGAAGAGCTTTATGGTATTGAAATCCCAACCCGCCTCATGTACTTGCGTATGGTTCGGTTGTCCAAACGGGAAATTAACCACACTAGACTTGTTGATTGGCCTACCTTAGAACATCTTGAAATTGACCAAGACATCTATGATCTTACACGAAAAGTTGGTTTTCACAAGAAATTTTGGGATATTGACCGGCCCTCTTTCAAAACTCGCACCATGCAATTCTTGTCCTCTTATAAGTTGAGAATTTGTGCTATAACCCTTAAGCCTTGCATTACTTTCCGTATGGGAACCACGTTGCACAAAATGCTTGTTGAAGAGTTGCGGCCAATTTTTGGTTTTCATACCTCACCCCATATTGAGTTCCCCTTCCATCGTGAAGGGTGGACAAAACAAGATTTTTGGCATGCAATTACAGGTCTTGACGGGCCCTACGGCAACAAGGTGCGTTTCATTCAAGTCCCACAACTCCGCATCTTGCACCGCCTCCTTGCAAGCACAATCTTTGCCAAGGGCGAGACCGCGACTCACGCCACCGATCTCGAGTTGCAGCTCATGGACATGATGCTCCAACGCCACCCAATGAAACCCGACCTTGCTCTTCTCATGGCGATCCATTGGGAAGATGTGCGTGACCAAGCCAAATCGGGTGGCGAGGTCACAATTGGATCATATGTCACCCATCTTTGCGAGTCCTTGGGGTATGAGTTTGATAGCTCCATGGACGAGATTTGCGCGGGCACACGAAAAATCGACCTTGACTACCTCAAGCGCGCCAACTTCATCAAGCTCAAGCGCCCCAATAGAGTCATATGGCGCATGGAGGGTCGTTTAGAGTTCGAATTCCCCTACTTGGCACCTTTGATCAAGGAAGATGTCAACACATGGACCGTTCCCCTCGACTATGCACCGGCCATTGCCGCGCCCCCACAACCGCACGCTGCCCCCTTTCAACCCGCAGCCGATCCTTACCAAGCGGGCCCTAGCAATGCCGCCATGCCATACTACCCGCCGCAACAATGGTACACGGACGTCACTCAATCTTTGGGCCACCTCACCGACTTGACCTTGGAGAATCAAGAAGAAATTCGAGCACATCGCCAAGATACCAACACGAGGTTTGATAATGTTGAGTACGTGGTGGACGAGCTCGTGCGCCCTCACCGCCGCCGTCGTCAATAGATGGCCGGTGGCGGTTTATCCGCTGCCGGCCGATCCGGTATGTTTCCAAATTCCTTCTCTTTTTCCTTTTCTGTGATGTATTTGCATTGGGGACACTGCAATACTTAGCTTGGGGGGGAGATTTGAAGAAATTTCGTGGAAACTTGTATCTAGGACTGCATCATGGCATATTTTCGCTTGTCAGAGGGCCTGTACGGTCGCACCAAGTCCCTGTGCGGTCGCACAGCACCTCTGACAGCCCACTGCCACTTGACTTTGTACCCAAACACCCCTGTGCGACCGCACAGCTTGCCTGTGCGACCGCACAGCCCTCCTGGCACGTGGTTGCATCATTTTAGTTGCATTTAACTTCATATAATTTGCATGTAAATAAGTTGAAAGGTAATTTGTTGATTTGGTCTGAGTTTTGATACATGATTTAAACTGAATTTGGTTGTGAGATTTATTGCAAGAATTTAAACTTGAGGTGTTCTCCTAATTGATTTTTGAAACAAACGGTCCAAAAGAGGTTTGAATTCAAATGGATAAAACCCAAAAATTGGTTGCTTTTATAGTGGTAAATGCTATTAGACGAGACCATAAAATTTTGCCGAGTGAACGGATTTGTGCTCTACATGGATTTGTTCAAAAGGGTATCTTTAGCGTGTATTTTGAGTCTTCTTGCTATCTTCTTCTTTTTCTTTTCTTTTATGTAAATTCTTGGCTGCCACAATGGCAAATTGTATCTTGTAAATTCAAAAAAAAAAAAAAAAAAAAAAAAACAAAAACAAAAACAAAAAAAAAAAAAAAAAAAAACAACAAAAACAAAAACAAAAACAAAACAAAAAAAAACAAAACGAAAAACAAAAAGAAAAATCTCAAGGCAATGTATTCTTCTATCTTTTCTCTCTCTTTTATTTCTTTTCTCTTCTATTTCTTAAAGACTCCCCACGCTTTGACACGCTAGAGATATTTCTTACAAAATTGTGTAGTGTATGGAAAAGAACGGGCAAACAACCTTGGTCTTGCATGTTGTTTATCATAGAGGAGCTAGGGTCATTGAGATTGAAAATTCGGCCTTTGAGGACCAAGTGTGGCATAAACCAATTGTTAGAAAATTTTGAGTATAAATTCTTGAGCTAAATTTCACAACCACTCTCCTTGTAACTCATGTATGAAACTTGAGCCAAATTGGTTAAATCAACCTTGCAACTTGTAGGCCTTCAAGGAGATTAAGTTAAGGTTTAGGTATTGTCTAACCTCTCGATTTAGAATTGTTGCTTGAGGACAAGCAAGGTTTTAGCTTGGGGGGATTTGATATCTCATATTTATATATGGTTTTAGGCCGGACTTTTACCCAAACTTTAACTCAAAACCCTTGATTCTATTTAGTTTTACTTGTTTTCTGTTTATTTTTGTAGAAATTTGGTACTGCTTGGGTTTTATTTTGATTTGTAGGGACTTGGAGCGAATTTGCAGCGAAAACGACTCAATGCGGCGCGAACCAACGCACCAATCGGGCCTTAAATGACCCTGTGCGACCGCACAGGAATGCCGTGCGACCGCACAGGCCCATATTGGGCTTGGATGGTGCGCATGTGACTTAATCTTGGGCCGATGACTTGGGTGCGACCGCACGGGCCTTCGGTGCGACCGCACAGAGCTCCAAACCCTACCCCGACCCCTATTTAAGGCACCCCAAGTGCCGAAATTAGGGCATCCATTATTCCATCCCATTCTAAGGCGGCGCCGCAATCCGAAACCAACCCAGATCCAGATCCAGTCACCCGTGCGACCGCACCACCTCTCTGTGCGACCGCACCGCCTCTCCGCCGCCTTGGATACCACCGTTTTGACTCCCATTTCCTCACCTTTTCACCCCAAGCCGTCTCCTCGTGGATCCAGAAGCTAGAAGAGGCTCGAGAAGGGGCTTTCGCCTTCCTCTTTCCTTTTGGTTTTTCATGGAGATTGTATCTTTTGTTTCTCTTGATTTAGTTGTTTGTTTTAGCATTATGTTAGGCTAAATTTAGTTATGTTCTAGGGTTAGATGAAACCGAGGTTAGGTTTGTTGAATTGACTTGATATTTGGTTTCTATTGTGTATTACTTGCTTGGTTTCTTAATGTTTATGCTTGTTTGTGTTTGATTACTTGATTGAACCTCCTATTAGGTGAACGGCCGCATCTAATTTAGGCAAAGGGTGTAGATTGTTTAATTGGACCAATTAAGTGCTCAAGGTAGGTTAGGAGCCGAGAGGTGACCAACTTAAGCCCGAGAGGGACAAGTTTCTGCTTAGGCGAGAGTCTAGTAGATGCCTTAGAGAACCAACAAGTAGACTTAGGTATTTAAGCCAACATAACGAGAGTTGAGGGTTAATTACCTAATGGGGGCTTTAGACTAGGTTCCATACCAGGTTCTGTGACCAAAATTACGAGAGTTGAGGTTCAGGAGATTAGGTATGGCTAGATCTGTCCCACACAAGTCAGAAACCGAGTTTTCGTGTCATTTTAGCATTAACCTAGGGCCGTGCGGTCGCACGGGATCCCTGTGCGGTCGCACAGGATCTCCGGGCACGCACGAGTCAATGGTGCGGCGTGAGAGCGACGCCCGTTGACAGCCCGAAGCCTAACCAAGGTGGAACCGAACCCCTAGGACATTTTTATACCAAATTTGCAACCAGACTACTCCCAAAAACAATTTATTTCCCTGTTATTTGTTATTTGTCTCAGTTTTTAGTAATCGTTAAGCCAAGTTTGTTTGATTCCCTCTTGAATTGCTAGATTTAGACTTTGTGAACTTGTGAGTCCGGTACTTGATAGTCCGTCCCTGTGGATTCGACCCCAACTGTACCAACGAACTACCGTACGCTTGCGGTTATTTTTAGGTCACTTTTGGGTATTACTAGCTTTGCATCAAAGATGATCCAAACATCCTAGAAATAAAAATTTAAACTAAATATTGAACTGTTTAAAAATAACACTCTAGATCCCAAAAAACTTATTCTTGATCATTTAGGAATAATATTTTATACTCCGAATAACTAATCTTAATTTTATTCTTAAACAATCCAAATGCACCCTTTATTCATAAACGATCAAGAATAAGATTTTTGGAATCTAGAGTGCTATATTTAAGTGGTCCAACATTCAAATTAAAATTTTATTTCTAGGGTGTTTGGATCATCTTCTTAATGTGGATTAAGAAGTTGTTGGGACCACTTTTTTTATCCGAATTAAAACGATGATCCAAACATCCTAATAATAAAAATTTAATCCGGATATTGAACCACTTAAAAATAACACTCTAGATCCCAAAAAAATATTCTTGATCGTTTAGGAATAAAATTTTTTACTCCGAATAACTAATTATAATTTTATTCTTAGATATCCAAACACCCCCTGTTTTGCTAAGCATCCTCAAAACCTTCATTTTGCATGGGAATTTTTCGCGGTGCACTTTCCGTTTTGTTATTTGTCTTAAAAAATAATCAAATTCTCAGGCAAGTAAAGAAGAAGTAGAATATTTTTAGCAAATCTATAGGAACTATTTATAAGATATATATAAAGATAGGATATATAACAAAAATAATGGATGGTATGATTTTCCATTTATCTCTTATGCTTGTGAGTTTGTTTTGGGCCCAATTTGCCATTTAACCTTTGTTTTTTTTCTAGCCTAGTCTGGCCCAAATACCGGTCAAAAGAAGAGTATAACACATTAACACGTTACATAATGGTGCCTGTGGCCTTTTATTGATTTCAGCATAGGATCATATCAAGTAGAACAACCACATGAATCGGAAAAGCCATCAAAGACATCCATCATCACATATCTCAAACAAATTCCTGCAAGTTTATTAGTCGTCAATACAAAAAATAGACCAGCAAAACTGATTTTCAAGCTGTCAAGTTGTAGTAATTTTCACCTGAAACCCTCTTTTACTACGATGCAACAAGGCCATTATATCACAGCAAGGACTTATGGAGCATTAAACCAAATAACCATTATGGACTTATGGAGCAACTAGCGTTTTCATCCAATGGAAATTAAACAATAACGAAAAGCCAATTTGATTGTGGCTTGCACTACCATTGCATTGTTGGGTTTGCTTTAAATCTAAAGGAATAAACAATTCTAACAGATCAAATAAGCAAACCAGAAAAACATAATAACTCGCAGAACCAGCAGTTAAACATGTCGTTCCAAAACACCGGAAAAATATAAACATGAGCGGAAGCGTACCTATACTGGCCATCGGAGCAGTCTATGTTGGTTGCTCGCATCTCTTGTACACCTGAGCACCTTGGTTGTCGACTTGCATGTGCTAAAGGTGGGATATAGCCCTTCCAAAGGATCAGATCGTGCCTTGGTACCCTAATGCCTAAACTAGGGCACCTACCCTTACTATTTGATGGAATAATAGAGAGAGAGAGAGGCTAGAGATGCTGCTATCAACGCATGTATGCAACACGACTTGTGAATGATATGTCCCTTGGGACCAACCCTATATTTATAGTGCCAAAGGCTTCTTGGCCACCAAACAATTCCATATTGGTCCATCATCAATATAGATTTATTTCCAAACATAACCACATACAAAGGCAACACATCTATGCACAAAATTTTGCTTTTATTTACAGCCACGTTTAGCATATTACCATATCTTAATTGACTTGGAAACCAAGCAGATTTTGCCCACATAAAAATAGATTATTTCCAAATAATCTTACAATCTCCCACTTGGGCTATTATGCTCAGTGCTATCCAAAGTCCTTAACTTAATGAGCTCATATTTTCATGGTAATAAATTTTGTGTCACAAATTTCGTCCATCATTCACAACGATAAAAGACCATTGAAGCTTTCGTTACATTATAGCCATTACAGGCTTCTAATCCTGTAAAGTCGTCGCAACTAAACCCACAATGATCACAATACCATCATAAATGAATGACATTGAATTTAAATGTGTAAGTGGTGTGGAAAATACACGCAAGTGTGACTATCACGTATCTATTTTCAACTTTTATTGGTCACCCAAAAACTAAAGTGGGGTCAACATAATTAGAATTAGGATAGAAAACTGAAAACTGAATCTTTATTCATTTCTGCATAAATTCATTACATATCATACAGAATAAACTGAAAACATTGTCCAATCTAGCACTCCCACTGAACAAAATTCCCACTAAAGCCTAACATCCTCAACAAAAATTACACTCATACTAGTTACATGTTTCATAAACTGATTGGGTATAAGCGCCTTAGTGAGTGGATCCGCTATCATTGAGTTCGTTCCAATGTGCTCGATTGACAATAATTTATCCTCAATTCCTTGCTTAACAAACAGAAACTTGACATCGATGTGCTTTGAGTTGGCTGAGCTTCTGTTGTTGTTAGCATACATGACTGCTGAGTTATTGTCACAATACATCTTTAGTGGCGCCTGAATGGTGTCCACTACACGCAGCCCAGTGACGAAATTTCGCAACCATATCCTAAATAATGATGCCTCATAGCAAGCCACGCATTCTGCTGCCATAGTGGAAGATGCCACCAGGGATTATTTGACACTTTTCCACGAAACAGCTCCACCTGCCATCATGAAGATGAACCCTGTGGTTGTCTTCAAGCTATTTCGACATCCTGCAAAGTCTGAATCAAAATATCATATGACCTCCAGCCTATCTGATCTCCGATATACTAGTGCATAGTCTTTGGTTCTTTGAAGGTATCTCAAAACTCGTTTGGCCGCCTGAATGTGTTGCATACCTGGATTGTGCAAATATCTGCCTAGCATTCCTGTAATAAAAGCAATGTCTGGACGTGTACACATTTGAGCATACATTATACTTCCAACCATAGAAGAATACTTATTGTCCTTTATTTGCTCCTTTTCCAATTTTGTTTTAGGACACTGTTCAAGACTGAACTTGTCTCCCTTAGCCACAGGGGTCTCTGTTGGTTTGCATTTTCCTAAGTCGTACCGCTTGAGTACTTGATCGATATAGGTTCTTTGTGATAGACCCAAGATACTTCGAGAGCGATCTCTAATTATCTTAAGGCCTAACACATATTATGCATCACCAAGATCTTTCATTTCAAAATGCCTGAACAAAAATTTCTTAGTTTCATGCAACATATCCTTATCATTTGTGGCAAGCAGTATATCATCCTCGTACAAAACCAAGAAAGAGTATTTACTTTTACTGAACTTGTGATATATATGATGTACGGTTTTCATACTCGATGTCCAACCAGATGAGCCTGGAAAATGGTATACCCGGTACATTTCTGACATCACGACTATTGTTAGTTTGTTACCTTTAATATTACTGCACAAGCTAGCAGAATTGATACATTATGAATATGATTCCCTTGTTAGAATTACGTGTGGAAGCAATTCAAGGAGAAACACTAAGGCAAAACATTAGAAAAAACCATTCAATGAATGTTTGGGTGTAGGGACATTAATGGAAGTTAAAATTAGCATAATCGAAGGTTCAAATTGAAAAAAAAATATTTTTGAGATTGGAAGACTGAAAGTTTACTGACACTGTGACACATTGTCTTTCTGTCAGTAATGTCACTGGATATATGTGGACCCTTACAAGTTACAACTAGTAAAGGAAATAGTTAGGAAGAGAGGAGAGACCTGTAAGACTAAGTCAAACAGTTGTGTTATGATTACATATCTCTACAAGTGGTGTGTATACCGCTTTATGGAGACTGGAGAGATTTCTCTCGCCTGTGCTATTTACACTAAAGATCCTAATTATTACATTGATTATAGTTCACGCCTATTTGTCAGATTACCAGTTCTAGATTTCATTTAAGAAAGAACCGGCATTCAACTTTTGTGGGTACAAAAGCAAAACATTGGAAACTGTTCTTGGTTTCTTTTATTTCCTTTGAAAAATCATAAAGCTGGGAGACGGGAATCAGATTCTCTCGCTTGATCAATCACAGTCATATTTTTTTCTAGGGTCTGCTCCAGGAAACGATTTTAGATGGAAGAGAACGGAAGGTAAGGTAAAAGGCGGCTGTTTACTCGCTCCAGTTTCAAAACAAGAGAGGAAGGGAAGGAGAGAGAAGGTGCGACTGTTACTCTAAAATCGTGATTTTTGTTCCTCCCGATTTGGGGTGTAGATAGAGTAAGACTGGTTAAATTACATATATATCCTTAAAAATATCAGAGCTCAAAGGGCAAAATCGTCACTTATACTATTATTCAATTTCATAGGTCAAACTCATCTTCTTACTCTCTCTCTCGTTATATTAGTCTCTGGAGCAAGTAAAATAGTTAACTTTAGTTCTTTCCACAGCCTACTCTTCTTCTACTTACCTCACCCTCCCCTCCCCTTCCATTAATGAGCTCTCTCTGGAGCACAGCCCTAGTGTTTCACAAGAACTGAGAGTGTTTTCCCTCCAGACAAAAAGCGCGGCACAGATTATGATATCCAAAAATTATCAGTTATGCACTACTCCCTAAATAATTTAATTAAGTTTATGGGACATCACTAAAAATGGTAATTCCATTCTTACCCTTAATGAGAAAATCAACTCCAAATTGCTCAGCCTGAGGCCCTGAGCCAATTTTTAAAGTTACGTGACTACCGGCAATACCGTTGATTCAATGTTGGCAGTACACGGTGGTATCAATACCATCAAGGCTTCCCTAAAGCAGAGTTTAATTTCATGTATCTCAATATGACATTATACTAGTCTGCGTTCGAAAATAGTATTGTCCAATAAAAGAATTTGTCTCTTAATTTCACAATTTGACCATAATAGGTTCATAACTTCTACGATTTGTTCTGAAAAGAAAAAAAATAAAAGCACAAGAACTTAGTGTGATGTTAAAACAAAAAAAGTAATAATCTTTGCTTTTTCTAATATCTGAAAAAAAAAGAAGATTCAGAAGTTCTCTGACTTTGTGGGTCGATAAGTAACATATATAGATTAGACTTGCCAAAATTCACTTTGTTCAACATTTATGGAGGAATGCTGAATAAATCGGTAGAGTTGTGACCACATGCAAAATAAAATTTATAGCTGTATTAAATATCCACTTACTTTAACATATATCCATTCGTGTGAGTTCTTACCAAAATATATAATTATATATGTCCATCTAGATTACCCATTATCTACTACACAAACTGCCACATGTTTCGGGCCACATAAGAACCACTAGCCATAAAGAACTAGAAAATTGAACCTCTTGGTCCCCTGGAGGCCTGGACCACATCACTTGGACTACATTTTGACTAAAGTTGAAGGTCTCTTACATAATGCAAAAACTTAGTTTTATTTTATAAGGGATCACAGATCTGGTATCCTTTGCTTGATTGGTTGCTGTGCCCTTGGGTCCGAGCTAAAGTTAGGTTTGAACTGTGTTTTACCGCTCCTTGAATTTGCCTGTTAATCAAGACAGCTAAATAAATTCCGAGTTGACACACCAACTTTTTCCTTTTTCCAAACCAACCTTGTAAAACCTTATCTTTATCTAATGATAAAACAAAAGACTACAAAAGAATGAGAAAGAAAGTGATGAAAAAAAAAAAAATCTTGCTTCCAAACATCTCTCTTCAAGTATGTAATTTATTTGACTTTGTCTCAGGACTTTAATTACAGTGACTGTGCTTTAGTTAGGGTGTTTCTTAAGTTCTTCACAAGAAGTCACAAAAAGAAGGTACATTAAGTACTTCAAGTACTCCAAACCAAAGAGATAAGAAGTAAGAAATTGCGTCTAGCATCACATCAATTCATAACTTCTTTATGAACTCATGCATGCTCCCTTTCTTTTCAGTCCTTTCGGATGAATAATTGGAAGTTCTAATTCTAACTTCAAATACAAATTTAAAAAATTAATCTTTTTTTTTTCATGTGACTAACTCATGAGAGATGCATGCTAGTATCACTATTTAGTATTTACTAAAGGTTTGTAATAGAAATATCGTGTATTAGATTCACTACTGCCAAATTTAGAACAAAATCTACAGGTTGGACATGACAATATATTGAAATATAAAATTTTAATGAATTGTTTATTCTGAAATAATATAAAATTATACAATGTTTGTAAAGTTCTACAAGCAAACTGATCTGTCCAAGTGTTGAGGACACTTTTGTAATTTCTATGCAATCCCCGGCGCACATGAATGGAGGCTGGATGCATACATATAAAAGACCATAAAAGCTAACTACAATGAGACCCATCAACTCTCCCTAAGTTCTCAGCAAAATGGATTACCAACACTACCAAAAATCAACAATCAATTCTTACTATCGTTTCAGATTGACATCCCCATTTCCAACCCCATCACCCTTGTTTCTCAAAATCAAGTATCTTCTCCATGCCTACATCTTTCGACATACAAATTGCGGCATTCGAGCCCTACAAAATCTCAAATCAACGGTCAATACCATCCTCTACCAGAAGACTCGAGGCGTTATCAAGTATATGATCAAGCTAAGAGGAGCAAATAACAAGAAAATGAAGAACAAGAAGGCCGTCAATTCCATCACCGTGCACGTGAATTATTCTTCGTTGCAAATTATACCAGTTGCTGATCAAGCTTACTATGATGCAGATTGGAATTCTATTATTCCCACTGATGAGATGACACCACTCTCTGGATACCTGGAATGGCTTGAAGATAGAAGTTCAGATGAAACAACAAATGATGATGGTGACGACGATGACGATGACAATGACAATGGATGTGATGATGGACGCGACATAAACCGGCGTGCTGAGAGCTTCATTGCAAGGTGCTACGAGAAATTTAGGCTTGAGAAACAAGAATCCTACAGGAGATATCACGAGATGATGGCCAGAAGTTTATGATAGGTTGAGTTTATGTAGCATACTCTTTTTTATTTTTTTAGATTTTTCCTTTAAAGTTTTATTTTTGTCTCTATTTTTTTTTTACTTTTTTTTTTTTTTTTTTTTTTTTGGGGGGGGGGGGGGGGGGGGGGGGGATCTCCCGCCATTGGCTGAAAGTTTGGTGGTCTAACTAATGTCAGTTTGTTTGAAGATGCAGATGTATTATTAACCTTTTTAACTTTGCTTTTCGGTCCTAAGTGTGACTACCACAAAATGGATTGAAATTCTGCAGGAAATGGATTTGGAGGTAACAGTAACTTTTTTGATTTAAAAACCGTTAATGCCATTTGTCATTGATTTTCGTTGGAAATTGCTCTCTAGATGGACTTCTTATCTTATGTTGATTTCTCATGATCTTTTTTTTTTTTTTTTTTTTCTTTTTTGTTCGTTTTGTTAAACTTACATAAGAGTATTTCTCTCTTTTTAAATATATATCCCTTGAATATTTAGCTTTTATGTTAACTATTAACAGAGTTGGGTTGGAAAAAAAACACATTTCACTTAGAATTACAATATCTCTGGATAATTGCAGCATTTTCTCAGATATTTGTGCATTATACAGAACACTTTTATACGTATGTCACTCACATCATACACAGAGGTGACAATGAAAAAGTTTCTGAGTTGGATTTGGTTAATTTTTAGATCCGGATCAGCTTGAAAGTTTGGATCTCTTCGGGTTAGAATTATTTTAGGTTCCGGTCGATTGGATTCAGATCATTTTGGATCACGAATGAACCTGGTCTGGTACCAACTCAATTTTGGTCGACCAGGTCTATACCAACGCCCTCCATTATTTCTCTTTTAATGCATTAATAGGAAATTAAAGGTAATTTAGAAAACTTTGAAAAAAAAAAAGGAACATTTGAAGAGGACAGGTGTGGGATATGTAGCCCTTCTGTAGTAATTTTCATACGGTAGACCAAGCTTAATTAGGGATTTCAATCTTCCATTTAATATTTAATTTATCGTAGAACTCTTTTTGAGGTGTGTGAGTTGTTGTTCCATAAAATCGTGTGTCCCCTGTGCCCTGTTTTCAAAGCACAACACTGCAATATTTATTTTGTAAAGGTCAAATGGTTCTCGTAATTAAGATAACGGAGTTTGTTTGAATATTAGCGGGTTCTAACACTGTCCTCCAAGGGGCGTTGGCAACCAGAAAGTAGTGTTGGATCAAGGATTAAAATTAGTATTTTTGAATAATTATAAGTTAATAAATTAATTTGCTAATTTAGAAGTTAGAATAATAGCAAGGCATGACAATCATCCCTCAAGTAGTCAAGTGAATTGCACACTTTGGCATGAGATTTTTCTATTTAGTTTAATTTTAACATTTAATACTCATCTTCAAGATTCGTCTTTTGACATCATCATTAAATCATGATTCATATAATGGAAAATTCATTCAAAAAAAGGTTCATCACAGTGAGTACACTCATGCATCTTTTATTATTGTCAATTTCTTAAGAAGGTACCGCGGTGAGTACACTCATACTTCTTAAAATTAATTTATGTAACTATCTTCAAATTTAAAAAATAATTGAAACATAAAATAGAGAAAAGACGTAACAAATATAAAAATATTAAAACTAGATAAATATATGTAACCTTTTTTATTTACTCCTAAAACATATGCAGTCAGCTTCTTTTTTAAAAAAAAAAAATCAAACTGATACCATTAATCCACAGTTTAGTTAAAAATACAAAACAAGAAGTAATAGCTAGCCCAACTGAACCTTTTAAACGGCCCAACGAAATCCTTTTTTCCTCAGCTTTGACCAGTGGGTCCCACCCGACAGAACCCATCTTCTTTCTCCTTTTTAATTAAAAGGAAGGAACCACCCCCCACAGATCTCTCTTCCGAGTTCCGATCCTCAAATCACATCCACCTTTTATTGAATCGGTAAAAAATCAAAATCCAAAGAATCAGTCAGTCACATCCACCTCTGAAACATCATCAGCGTAACTCTCACGGTGAGTTCCTTCCGATTCACGCATTTCTGTCGCTCAACGCGGCCAGTGGAGAAAAAAAAAAATAAAAAACCCCAATAATCGGATCCTGAGCTACCGATAGATTTCCCATATCATGGCCATTGTACTAATTTTTATGGTAGATGGTCGTAATTTTAAGTAAGAAACTTCACAGAGATTAGAAAAGTGGGTTGGTCTGTCTCTGTTTGAGCTTGTGTGCACTATTTGTGCACATCTAGAGCAGATCCAAATTAGGAAATTTTGGATCTTTCTGTTGGAGATCACACAACCATGTGGAGACTGAAGCAATTCATGCCCAAAGAACAAGCGGGGCTCGAAAACCGTACAATTGACGTATCCAATGTAAAGATCCATGTGAAGGAGCTTTTAGCTGAAGGTGGGTTTTCGTCGGTGTACCTGGCGTATGATTTAGTGAATCCATCCAAGCAGTATGCTCTGAAACATGTGATGATACAAGATAAGGAGTCGTACGATCTGGTCATGAAGGAGGTGTCGGTCATGAAGTCCCTCAAGGGGCATCCAAATGTGGTGTCTCTGGTTGGTCACACTGTTTTGGACATGGGGAGAAGTAGGGAAGCGATGCTTTTGATGGAATTTTGCGAGAAGTCTTTGGTCTCAGTTTTGGAGACTAGAGGAATGAATGCGTACTTTGAGGAGAAAAAGGTTGTGTTGATTTTTCGGGATGTTTGTAATGCGGTGTTTGCGATGCATTGTCAGTCGCCACCTATGGCTCATAGGTATGCTTGTGCTTTTTATGTGGTTTTCCATTGATTTTTATTGCTTTCACTTCATAATAGTGCTTGATGCCTAATTTAGATATATATATGTGGTCAGTATTAGGCAAAAAAAATTATAAATAAGCAATGGTTATTTTGATGAATAGTGGCTTTGGAGCATAAAATTACTGGTTTTATGCACAATTTTGGGAGATTGTAGACAGTACAATCTAAATAGGATGCTAATATGTCACATTACTAGTTTGGTTTTTCTTTTGGCCAAAACTAGTCCTCATTTTGTAAACATTATCATACAGGATTAATTTAGCTTTTGTTTCATGTGTGCAACTCCCTTGACAATGCATGATTCAACTTTTAGCCCCAATAGCAAGGAAAATCCCAAAAGAAAAACAATCAATATAACACTGACTCATTGAGGATTTTTGTCAAAAAAAAAAAAAAAAAAATCAGGTGCTGAGGCTTAATTCAGATTTTCCGCCATTATGGTTGAATAGGTTTACATTTGGGGAACAACATATTAAGACTGAGTCTAGTTTCAAGTGCTAAGAGCATACTGATGAATTAGTAGCATGAGGCTGTTCTCAAGTTTAAGTTGAATTGTATAATGTCACCTAATCCTTTTATTACTAGATTCCTTGTTGCTCAAATTTTCACTTCAAGTGCTCTGGATGGTGAACTTCAATACTATAGTACATATAAAGCCTATTGCTTGGACTGACTTCTATCTGTTTGTAGGGATTTGAAGGTTGAGAACATTCTTCTAGGGGCTGATGGTGCTTGGAAACTGTGTGATTTTGGTAGCGTTTCAACAAATCATAAAGTATTTGATAGGCCTGAGGAGATGGGAATTGAAGAGGACAATATAAGGAAGCATACAACCCCCGCCTATAGAGCCCCTGAGGTTGGTTTCCTTTTTTACACTTTCTAGACAAAATTGCAAAGGTCAAGTCAAGTTGCTTTCTTTTTTGGTATCTTCAGTTTATGATGTATCAATTGGTCCTTAAGATGTACTTTGATTCCCAGAGATACTGAACAAAGTCATGTAAACGCTTTATCACTGGTCAAAAAAAAATGTAAACGCTTTATCAATTTTTTCTTCTTGTCCTTCATAAGTACATATTTTGTAAATTTGTCACTCTCTAATGTCTTGAATAAATTTGAACTCTTGCAGATGTGGGATCTCTACCGAAAGGAGGTTATCAGTGAGAAAGTAGATATTTGGGTAAGTTAGAAATTTTCTAATGATGCTGCTATTATGCTCAACTACCCCTGTTTTTCCACATGGCCTAGTTTCCTTTCATATTCACAGTGATTTGTATGATGCTGTGTTTATTTTCAGTGGAAGTCTCACTTCAACTTGAATTTAATAAAAATAAAAAGGGAAAGCAAATGCAAAATTTGGAGAGGTAAATTAACTTTTGCTGTTTTGCCTGGCAGGCTTTAGGTTGTCTCTTGTACAGAATATGCTATCTGAAGTCAGCATTTGATGGCGAATCAAAGTTACAAGTTTTAAATGGGAACTACCGCATTCCAGATGTACCCAAGTACGGCCCTTCTATTATTAATCTCATTAAAGACATGCTAGCTTCGAGTCCTGATGCACGGCCTGACATTACTCAGGCAAGTCTACATACATGCTACTTCCATGTTGCATCTTTCTGCAAAGGAATACCTGATTACTTCCTGATTTATCATTGGCTATATTTTTCTTACTGTTTCTTTGAATATTTTAATACACTGAATTGCATTTTTTAAGGCTAGTTTGAGGCCTAATCAAACTATTAACAGATGGTTTGAGGTGGTAACTCCAACATGGAACTTGATTACCAAATCCTAGGCCCATTGAGACTAAATTGGGTGTAGTTGTTCAATGTGCTTTAACTTTACCATGCAACATAGAAGTTCAATGCTCCTGAAATATTACGAAATTTTGATCATTCGACTCAATCATATTAAGCTTATCTTGCTTGTTGCAAGAGAAATACCAGATGCTTGATGGACTAACATCGGAGTACTGCTTGGCCTTGAAGATGCAATAACTACCTTTTTATTTTGTTTATTATTTGAAAAACTATTTGTCTTGAGAGATGTCCTTCCTGATAGAATTGTTGTAATTAAGTTGAGACATAATTTGGAATAGAGCTCAATTAGGTCTTGTCTGACATCACTCATAGCATACCTGAAAGAAACACCTAATTGGCTGAGTTTTTACTTAGGCCCTGATCTTTTTTAACAAGAAATTTCATTAGGAATTTTTTATCAAAATGGACGGATTTGGTGCCATTTGGTTGAAATTTTCATGTAATTAGATCCAACGAAATCCTGAAAAATCAATTCAAATGATATGACAATGAAATGAAATTCCACGTAAAAAAACATTTTGATCAAAGCCTTAGTTCCTTTCTCTGGAGAAACTAAAGATTTGTGGCTCTCTGTTCCATGTCTGCTAGGAAAGAAAAAGGTTGAGGAAGTTTTTCATCTTCTTATTCAATATTAAATGTTGATTATAGGTTTGGTTCAGAGTGAATGGGATGTTGCCGATGGAACTACAAAAGGAAATGCCTGATGCATCTCCAAATGCTTCTTCTATTGATTTGCATCAGTCTCAACCTAATTTTTTCCGAGATGAAGGTATGGTTTTATTTTCTTTACTTGAGTTTGATTTTTGCTTACGTTCCATCCAACTGCTCATTTTGTTGTCAGTGAGACCTCACCTATTTGGTGGAGAGTCATGGTTTCCATTAAAGGTTAGGTTCATAGGAAGAGCAAAAAATAATTAAATAATAGGCACCACTCTCCTGTTTGTAGCAATCATTCCATTTTTTATTATTTACATAAACATATTCAAATATTATTTGCTCAAAATCAGTTGGCTCTGATATTTGTACTAAAAGGTGAAAAGTACTATATGTGTTAGTGTTTGCAATTATCCTCTATTCCAAATGGTGCCCCCCTCTTACCTTGCCATTGTGTGCACGAATGTGTTTATCTGCCTCCACCCTCCTTGCTTCAATCTATAAGAATGTCTTGTCTTGAGCTAAAAGCCAAATCAAACCAAATAGTACTGGGATGTTGGTAGTTTGATTTTTTTTTTTTATTTATTTATTGTAGTTTGCCAACCTTGCACACTGATTAAAGGCAGCCAAGGCCTCTTTTGTTGCCTGTATTCTGTTTGATCTTCTGTTTACCAAGCTTTTTATAGATAAACCAGGGTATTTACTGAGGCCCCATGGTTAATTTAGATAAAATCCTATATGAAAAAAATATTTTGCTTGGTCCTTGCCCTGATGCATATGTTAACTTGTTCCTTATCCCTAGATTCTGACTTCATTTTTTTTCAGTCCCAAAAAAGGTGCAATCCGTACCACCACCTCGTAGGAGTCCTCCACCTCCCCCTGTATCTAAAGAAAGTGAAAATTCAAATTCAGGCTCCCTAGGGGCATTTTGGTCAACACAACATGCAAAAGATTCCTTCTTTGTAGATGACAAGGGGCCCACTTTTGACAAGGAAAGAGAAAAACCACAACTTCCCAATAAGAGAGAGAGTTCCAGCTCATCAGGTGGGGACTTTGAGATAACCTTCTCACCTAATGGTTCAGAGTATGGTTTTGACAAGTCCAAACCTGTCAAGAGGCAAGAAGACGAGTTGCAGAGGGAGGTGAACCGGCTTAGAGATGAGCTGCGTGTAACTAATAGGGAAAAGGAGGAGATCAAAATGAAATATGAGAAATTATGTGCCATTTGTGCTTCTCAGAGGAAGGAAATTGAGGAGCTGAAGCGGCAAGCAGCCGTGAGCAGCAGCGCTCCCAGTACAGGGCCTGGTCCTGCGCTGGTACAGTCTAGCAGAGATGCTTCTCCTGCCAGCTCTACAAAATTGAATACTCCGGTATGTCCATATGCAACTAGTTTAACCAGTATTAATATGTATGTTGAGTTGTTGAGCACTTGAGCTCAAGGTTGGTATTTATGGGTCTGTTTGATTAAACTGTAAAATCATCATGGAGAAGAAATGCAACTCTTTAACTGCTGTCTATAATTGTAAAATTGTAGCCCAGATTAGTATATCAGTACTTCTCTAGCATGCAGACCTGTTGTTAGCACTCATATTGCTTTCCGTGTCTATTTTATAGTATCAAACCAGTGTAATAGCTGCAAGCTGCTTAGTACATAAAATAACTGTAACTTGACCTAGTCTTTTTTTTTTATGGCAATCTGATCTGTCCTGTGGTGCTTGAGTATTTGGCCTGATTGGTACCCATTCTGCACCTGACACTGAAAGGTCATTTTCTCTACCTGTATCATATTGGTGACAGTCATAGGCAGGAGTTCAGGATTTAACAGTGTAGATACTTAAGCAGTGTCTTCTAAACCCACCACACAAATACTTTGAGACCAATATTTTTTTTGACATTTGTGTAATTGGATTTCGTTTTCCTAACAGCCAAGAGAAAAGATAGAAGGCACCTTAAAAGAGCTCCAACAAGGACTATTGAGCTCCCCAAGCCCCGATCCAAAGCCATGGGATGCATTTGCTGATGATTCAAAGCCGCAACAACCAGCTTCAAAGGCTACTAACCCTCGTTCAATGCGTACTGTCCGTTCTGCCAGTGGCAATAGAATTGTTGCAACTAGTACCACCAGTGCTTCTTCACAGAGTTCTGACTCCCCTGCTGGGTGGTCCTTTGACCAGGCTGGGTTCAATGCTTTCCCTTCAACTGGTAGGGATAAACCAAATTCATCCTTTAACAATTTTGCGGTTGGTGACGTAAAGAAAGATGAGCCGTACCAGCCAGCTGGCTGGACTGGTTTCTGAATTCAATGCTAGATACTCAAATTCAAGGATTTGATGCCAGTATGGAAACTCCAGGAATATCCACGTTCATTTTTTGGTTCTTGGGTGCAGGGGAGGGGTGCGGGAGGTGTATTGTTGGTTTCTGTTTGGATTTGGGATTTGTATAGCTATTGTACTCCACACTACATTTCTAGTTACAACATACTGGCCATAGCAAATAGGCTTGCTGCAATTGCTGGAGAGAATAACCTATTTGGTCCTTGTCTATGTAATACATGTGGAATATCTCTCATCCAGTTTATGTAAAACAGAAGTTACAAAAGAATCTTTTGACAGTGACATGCATCATGTCACTGGTAAATTTTGCATTTTAAAATTTACATGTGGAATATCTCCCGGTTTCGTCTACGAGTACTTTCCTTAATTGGTCCGCACATTTCATTTTACAACAAAAAGGGATTATTTTTGTGGTGACCAATGAAACATTTAATAATATTTGCTCTTAAATAATTTAACTAGGTACCATCATTATTATGATAGACGGCATGGACTTGAAAGCTAGATTTTTTTTTTTTAAAGTTCAGAAAAGATAATTTAGCTTTTTTACAAAAAATATTTTGAAAGCTTAGGATTTAAGGACCAACTCAATATTTTCTAATTGTCTGATATCTGTTTTTTTGTTTTAATTCAAAAATTAATTCGATATAAATTAAATTGCAGAGACCAAATGATCTTTTCAGACATTAAAAGCGATCACCCGACAGTTTCAAAAATGATGTATTAGTTGTTCGGTAAGTACTTTTTTTCCGTAAGCATATCAGACGAGAGTGTGTATATAATAAAATCATATATGATAACTCTTTTAGTTATTTACTTAATTAAAAAAAACATTCATAATTATGGAAAAATAAATCTATCACATTGCATATAATTTAGTTTAATTAATAATATATTTATTCCTTAACAATGAGAATACGAGCCGATAAAATATATATTACATTTTATGATATTATGTCCATGTAATGTTTAAATTATTATTTGTATTTAATTGCATTCAATATGAATTTTATTAAATTAATTTATTATTTATTTAATAATCATCTTTTAATTTCTGTTGACTTTCAAGGATAAATAAAAATACAAACGAGTAAAACTAAATTTTAATGTATAAAAATACAGAAACAAAAATGTATCCATCCAATCGGTATCCGACCAGTTGAAGCTTAGATCATCTAAGTTAGATGTCGTCTTGCGACTCGGGAATCTCGATTATTGTTTCATTACTACAGTACATCGGTGCAGCGAATGCTGCTTGCTGCGCCTTGATATGAAACATACAGAATCTTTTCGGTTCACAAACACCGGGTGTAAGGAGAAGCCGCCGGACGGACCTGAAACCATACCCCTAACAGCCACAAAATTTCGCCTATAAAACTTGTTTCAAGTCCGCCTTTTACCTCTTTTCTTTCCCTTTCTTGTTTTTCCCCCTTTTTTTTTACAAAATCTCTCCCGATCTCTCACTCTCGGTTCCTAATCCGACAATTTTTCCGCTCAGCTTCTTCGTTTCAGTACTCGTTTCCTTGATTCTGGTCGATTATGCGAGTATATCGACTGAATTGAGGTGGATTTCGTCTTTGGAGGCGAGGAGCTCCCAATTTGGGAGAAATCGCACTTCTTCTTGCCTTGTGAAGTGGCTTTTTCGTGAAATTCTGTGAAGATCTTCGGAGAGCCGGAGTTTTGAGAGAGGTTTTTGGTGCATGGAGTACGATCCCTCAGATAGCAGTGGTAAATTTCTTGGACATTATTTCTTTTAAATTTTTATTACTTGTGATCGATTTTGGGACCTTTTTAGTAGGTTTAGCAATGTTTTTAGGTTATGAGCTTTTCTGAGGCGATTTTGTTCGTAGATTTGATAAGTTAAATTTCGATTGGTATGTAGACAAGCTTGAAAGTCGGGTTACCAGGTCAATGAACTTAATTGGCAAAAATATCTTTGGTTTATGGTCTTCTGTTCTAGCTGGACACTGTAACTAGCAATATGTTGATCAATTTATTGCATAATTTGGTAAAGTCAAGTAGAGTTAAAGCATGTATTTCTTTTGTTTAAGGTTGATAGCATTACCTTTTAGATTATGTGTGCTTATATATCTTTGGAAGACGTCTTTGGTTTGGTATTTAGGTGTGTTTGATTGGGAGCAATTTTGAACCCTTTCTCCATCTGGTAAAACCAAGTAAAACATTTCTCTTACCATTTTATTGAATGATTGAAGTTTGAATACTTCCGACTATCCGAGTAATAACTTTGCAGCTGCAGATAACCTCCACATGAGAAAAATATTCTAGTTTTAGCACTGTAATTAGTAAATTGCATTTCATTTACATGAGAGCAATATTCAATTAATATATCATTTTCAAGGCAAGTGATTTATCATACAATAGAATTGCTTTTCATTTAGGCTATTATAAAGAATCCAGCATGAATTGTTGACTTAGCCACAAAATATCTACTGCAAACTCTACACAATTTACATCAATTATGCGGCCGTAACCTCACAATATCCCTTGCTAAGCTTGCAGTTTTCATTCAATGAGTTGCAATTTAGATCCAGTTGATCATTAGCTTTCAGTCTTAATTTTCAGTTGTGCAACTAACACTGAAAAGATTAAAAAAAAAAAAAATTAAATAATGAAGATGCAGATATCGAAGCTTAATGCTTGTTTAGTTCTGACTGATGCTAAAACGGCATGCAGGGACTGATGATGACCTGCCGCCATCATATCAGAACCGAAATGCCAGGGGAGGCCCACGTGTCAGTGGGAATGGCCGGTCAACGGACGTGGTAGCTGGTGGTGGGCCTGGGTCATATTCACGTGGTGGTGGGGCCCACAGTGACATGGAGTCTCAGATACATATGCTTGAGCAAGAGGCCTATTGCTCTGTTTTAAGGGCTTTCAAAGCCCAGGCTGATGCCATCACTTGGGTGGGTATCTCATACCCATGCCCATTCTTTTGTGAATTCTTTTTGTTTTCCTAAGATACTAGAAATGCCTTCAAGTCCATCTGCTGCTGATTTCTTAATTATTGCTGAAGATTTTTTTCATGCATACTTAACCTTACTACTGAAAGCTACTAGTGATAAACTGATAACAACTAACCTTCATGAGATTGTTCTATTTTTCAGGAGAAGGAGAGTTTAATAACCGAACTGAGGAAGGAGTTAAGAGTCTCTGACAAGGAACATCGTGAACTCTTGGCTCGTGTCAATGCTGATGATATCATCAGACAAATTAGGTTTCTCCCCCTCTAAATTACCCTACTTCAATTCTGATTTTTGTACTGCAACAACAGTAAGCAGTAAAAAATAAGTCACCTGACTGCATAAAAATAACAACGATGGAAAAAATAAGTGCGGTGTGCTATGGTAAAGTTCTACTAGTCCGTTTGGAGATACTGCCGGCTAACTAATTCCAGACCAGTTTGAATGGATCCATAAAGGGGAATGGTTTGCAAACTGGGCTGGTTTCCATGCCAGTGGTGCCATTGTTATGCTATTATTGTATTCTGTACTCTACTTGAGTGGTACAGAAACTGGTACCACCTGCGTGAAGTGTTACACTTGCAAAGGAATCATTCTGATGTCGTTCAATTTTTGAAATATAATATCATTTTATGCCCAAATTATAATAACAGTGACGATTATCAATAGGGAGTGGAGAAAAGGAGGCAGGCCACAAACAAGTTTGGTTGGTGGGGTGCAGCCTGGTTTGGATCCAATACCCAGCCCGACTGTGTCTGCTTCTAGAAAGAGGCAAAAGACAGGTTCTCAGGCCATGACTTCTCTCTCTTCCATGCCAACAGCTGTGGCTACACCGCCTGCTGCATTGCATGCCCAGCAGCCTCCCCCTCAACCTCCAGCTGTAGTGCCCATGCAACCTTCAACCTCTTCTGCTGCTAAAAAGGGGGTTCCACCACCTTTCTCTAAGGGAAAGAAGCCTAAACCGGTATGTTGCAGGAACTGTTGTAACTTAAGCCGAGTCTGGTTATGAATTAGTGTGGTAATATACAGAGTTTCTTTGTTGACTGAATTTGTTGAAGTATATGAAAATGTCTGTCATTAACGTGTTAGTATTGCTTGATAAAATAAACAGCTGTAATCATAAAACTATAAAGTAGGAAAACTCTCATAATACGATGAAGCGAAACAGTTACTGGTGTGCAATCATACATCCATGTTTTTAGTTGATCATTTTCTGAGCATAATGTATTACATATCAAAATGAATATTAAGTTTTGGTCCAGTGACAATGAACATAACTGAACGTGGCATTGTGACTGTTTCATTCAGCTGATTGACAAGTAAAGATAAACTTAATTAGACTCTCTTTAAATATCTTGCTATGTTACAGTACTTTCCAAGATAACTTATGATCATGTATCCAATGTAGAGAATATTAGAGTTCTCGGTACTTATGGAAGGGAATCAATTGTATAACAACAATAAGTAAGAATTGGATTAATCGTACTACCAACAAAGTTCATAAGTGCTATTAAAAAAAGGTCATAAGGTTAAAACCATGGCATAGAGATGTTATCAAATGTCTTACTGTCAATAGAATTTATACCATGATGTTTTATTTTTTGCTGATGCAAAAGTACGACTTTGCGTATTTGTAGGGGCAGAAGCTGCCATCTGGGGCCAAGACGATGCCACACTCTTTGGCAGGGCCTAGCACCAGGGGCCCGCCAGGAGGCAGCAAGAGTGCAACGGGTGCACTTGCCACAAATGACCGTGCAGAAGCAGCTGGTCCTTATGACCCTCTAATAGGGCGCAAAGTCCTGACCAGATGGCCAGAGGACAATAACTTCTATGAGGCTGTCATAACTGATTACAATCCTGTTGAGGTGTATTTTATTGGTCTTTTTTGTTATTTATTTATTTTTTTATTGTGGTTTAATAAATCCAAAGAACATCAACAAGGATTGCAAGAACACTTGTCAAGTCCAGAAAGGTCTTATGGACAATGTCTAAGAAAACCAAGGGAAAACAAAAATTAGATGCTGCATCAGCAGGGGGTTGCTGTAGCAGGAAAAATTGTGGGCATGTTGGATCAGAAAAGCTGCCCATCCGTGCTACAAATTTGCAATAGATATTAAATACACTACGCTGTTTTGACAGCCTTGTTGTAGATGTGTTTGGATGCACTGCTTATATTTTATATCTTATAGAAGTAGGGATTTTGTTAACAAAAGGCATATTGAAGCAGTCTTTTAAGTGTGTATAATATACCTTGTTTGGTAGGATAATCATCTTTTATATTTTAGATTATGTTATGTATATATGGATTTATTGAAAGTGCTAGACCAAGGGCATCTTACTTGGTTGTATTGTTTTAAGTGGAGGGCTCGTGATACAACCAAAAAGTCATCTGATCCAAATACCCTGACTGAACATAGCAGAGGTTTGATACTTCAAACGGGCATGACTTGATGCTAAATTCAACTTTACTTGAAAATTACATTATCAAATCTGACCTGGGGCTGACCCAATATTGATCTGGAACCCAGAAAACCTAAACTGTCATTTTTCCCTATTTCTAATATAATTTTTACTTAGCCTATTATGAAATTAATGAAACAGGGACGCCATGCACTGGTGTACGATATGAATACTCCAGATGAAACATGGGAATGGGTTAACCTTAAAGAGGTTAGTGCAATTATTACCTGAAAACCTTTTACCTATTATCTATACTTTTTGAGGTTTTGTTAGGTATCTTTCCTAAAGATATGGATCGTCATTAATTGAATATCAACCGGAATTTAGATCTCACCAGAGGATATTAGATGGGAGGGGGAGGACCCAGGCATCAACCAACAAAGGTCAGGCCGGGGTGGAGGTGGACCTGCACATGGTGGCAGCAAGAAGTCAATGGGGCGTGGTGGTGGGGCTATGCCAAGTGGTGGAAGAGGAAGGGGCTCCCTTAAAAACATGCCCAAAAAGGATGCAGTTATACCCCCATCTCAAAATGGAATTGGCAGGAAAAACCCAGACGATATTGAAATCCTCCACACTGAAACCCTAATTAAGGAGGTACTTTTTTTTTACTCTATGAATTTGCAAAACTAGAACGTTATAATTATCCCTAAGTCTACCCACCCAAATAGCCTCCCAACTTTTCTTTTTTCTGGGGAACTTAAAAATAAAAAAGAAGAATGTGTAGTCAACTGCCAAGAGTGCATATTAGGGAAACTCAAACGAGGGTTACCAGGCAATGGGGACATTACGTTATGAGGAATAAATAACTGGAGCACGGTACGCTACCTCTTGTGAAACAAGGAACAACTTGGGCAGTGGGAGTCGGAAGTCGGAACCAGTGTTGGAATGAAATACGACTTGGAAAATAATAAGATTTATTGCATTAATAGTTCACATATGATAATTTTATTGAAATAGTAGTGGAGTACAGTCAAATTATGTCATTTAGGGGGTGTTTGGCAACACCATGAGTTAGTGGGGTTAAGGATTAAGTTAATACTTTTGGGATTACCGTTTGAGATGAAGTTAGTAAATATTAGTTCTAACGCGAGTACTAACTCCATTGACCTCGAAACTCATTTGGCGGTTGTAGGTTAACAAGTTAGGTTACTAACATAAAAGTTAGGCTAATCTCCTGCATGCCAAACGCCCCTTTAATTTACAAATGATTTGCACATTTTATATGGAACTTACTGTCATTAATTGTTGAAAAGGTTTAGAAGATTTTTTCATTATTTCTTTGCACGACTATTAGCATGACAAGTAAATAAAATTAATTACATGTTGTACGCCACAATTGAAAAAATATTATTTCAATAGCGAAACCATGAAGGGAATAATTTATTTGGGCCTTTAAATTCTCTGTACCAGATATCAAATAATCAGGGTTTACCATTAACCAATAGAAATTTAAATATTTACTTGTGCACTCTGTCTATCCAGGCTAATACTTGATTATCCCTTCTTTCCAACCCAACCAGTAAATCTTCGCCCTTTCTATTTTCGTTGAACCATTATAATCTTTTTTTTTTTTCAAAATAAAAGCTTAAAAATGCAACACTAAGATCTCGAATCAAGCAATGTGATTATTTTCTTTGTCCAACCTCGAAGATTTATTCAGAATAATTGTTCTGACTCCAAAATCAGTTAAAATATCTCTTATCTGCCGAATCACCATTTCCACCATATCAGGATGTTGATGGCTGGCAACTGGGGAATATTCGTACTGAATTGTTGTCTGTGGGCAATTTTTGGTAATCCTGGTTTGAATGAGTATGGGAGCTAAACATAGCTGTTTGTAGCTGTCAAAATGTGTTATTGACCAAGCAATAGGAAGCGTGCTTTCTGAATTAGCCAAGTATGCATTTTAAGGTGTGGGTAACCAAAATGAGTGGGTAACCAAAATCTGGTCTGTTTAAATATCAGCATCTTTTGAGGTTGTCAACATTATTTTGGTATTTGTTGGTTTGGGTATACGGGGCTTTTAAGCATGATTGATCTTCGCTAAAGAGCTCTAGCAATAATAAAGATGATTAGCCTTTGCAGTTCTCATGTGGATTTTGGTGTCTTGGTCAGGTTGAGAGAGTTTTTAGTGCAAGCCACCCAGATCCTGTTGAGATAGAGAAGGCTAAGAAAGTTTTAAAGGTAACTTTTCGATGTGCTTAAAATTTTTTTATTATTAAGTTATGTTAGTTTCATTACAGTTGTGTAAAGCAAATTGGAAATGCAGATTTTACTCTTTAACTAAATTTAAGTAAATGGCTAAGCACTCAAAACAAAGCACAGCCCTCAAAACTTTCTGAAAGGCATATCTTGAAATGCTTTATTGATAGCATAAAATCTCATAATCAATTTTAAGCGTAAACCACTGTGCACTGTACAAATACTAACTATTAAATTTACAATAGAGTTGCATCTCCAAAACTATTTTACATCAACCTTTGTATATATTTACTTGACAGCCGCTGTCAAGGTTTTCGAAAAAAAAAAATCTGTGTATTTATTGTGTTGTGTGTACCTGCAAAATTGGAGACAAACAGATTAATATGCTTTTTACGACTGTTATTTGTTAAGCTAAAATTCAAATTTGGTGAACTTGCAGGAGCATGAGCAATCATTGATTGAAGCAATAGCAAGACTAGCTGAAGCATCTGATGGTGAGAGTGGTAAATATTAATTATTTTAAGTAGTTTTGTTTTCATCTTTTTAGACTGTTTGGGTAGCTTCCGCCTTCATTGCATCACACAATTACTAGTTATCTGTCTCAGTGTAGCAAGTGTAGTTGCAATTATGTAAATTATGTTACTTTCTATTTGTACCCTTTTGTGTAGTGGTGAGGGAAGAGTAATAAAGCGCATGTAATATTATCAAACAGCTACTTAGCTTCTAGAGAGTTATTTCCTTTCAAACCCACTCAGTTGTGATATTTAATTTTCTTTTTTCTATTTTTATTATTCTTTCTGTCAAAATACATTGACCTCACAATTAAACTTCTCATACCCACTAGTTTTATCTACTAGCAATATCAAATCAATTAACAACTTGTCATCATGAACATAACGTAAATCTTTATTTTGCTGAAGGGGGTGGTAATGGGCAACCCATGGCCATTGATGCAATTGGAGCTAGTGATGCTCACCTGTAATTCCAAAGGACAAATTCAGATATCATCCATTCTATGACTCTCTTTTCTTTAGTATGTAATATCTGGTTAGAAGCATATGAATTAATGTTATCTAATGATTGTTTCTAAATTGTGGCACTTTTAGGTTTATTTACGTTTCTGTAGAGATGATATTGTGATATAGGGCTAGGCCCTGTGGAACTTTATTGTAACATTTTGGTAGCTGTGCCGATCCTGTATATTTATTTCGATCTTTTGTAACTTAGTTTCGCTACAAAGAAGTTAACAGGCGTGTTTATTGTAGTTTATTATACTTTGAATAACAGAAAAGAAAAGAAAAATAATATGTCATTGGGATGATGAGTCAGGATTTAACAAAGCATAGTAAAACCTGGAATTATCAGTGGTAATGGAAAATGAGGAAAAGTCGGGATGCACCGAATCACATTACAACCTGAAATTGGACCTAGCATCAAAACGATAAGATTTCAGTCAATAAACATATATTCAAGATCCGATGAAGAATTCCATTTTGAACTACATAGAATAATCAACAGGATGATGCGTCATTGATTTTATAACAACAACAACAATCAATCAATCTAGGTTTTAATTAAAAATATAAAAATATCCAGTTGAAAAGTCGTAGGTCACTAAATCCCTCTTCATTCAACCAATCTGCCCTTTTCTACCCCTCTTTGTGTCCTTTAACGCTACTAGGATAAGTTTAAGTTTTTGACAACTAGACTAGAAGAAACAGACGTCACAATTTTCTGTTTATCTATCGAACAGAAGAACCACAAGATGTAGATTTCCCACAACATGACAAAAGAATATCATGTTATAAGGAAAATATCTGGTTTTAGCCTGCCAAAACTATACTTTGATTATCAGCAAACTTGGCACGATTGACAAGAAATTAGAGAACAACTGACTAAAATATTATGTAAATGGATATCACACTTAAACTCATGCTATGGGAATCAGCATGGAACTTAAGAAATTACAACTCAGGTACATTATACTAAGAAAAACCATCAACTATATTTGAGGTTTATCCCAATAAAGACCCATGGGACATGGCCTAAATTCCCAAGTAGAGATATATGACCTGACCTTCTAAGTGGAAACATCAATTTGTTATTGAAGGTACTAATTACAGACCAGAGAACTACATAGAAACACCCCCTTCAAATACCCACAACACAATTTTCCCATGTACCTACAATGCACACTTGCTTATTTAGATGCAAACAGTTATTGATATGTATAATATATGTACTGGTAGATGTTGTAAATTTCCAACTCATTTCCCATGCCCTCCAAAATGCACACTTATCTGAACAAAACAGAATGCTTGTCCAAGCTGAAATGAACATTTATCGTCTCGAACTTTCCAAACACACTGTTTGCACCACTCTATAATGTGCATTCTTTTTTTTTAGTTGGCCAAATTAGGAGGTTTTTAAGGAGTGGGGCTTTGGGATTGTATAATGTTCCTCAAAACATTACTTTATCTTGCATAAGCATTCTGTTTCATTCCTTCATGTATGTGAGACTGCGATGTCTACTATTTTAAGGTACTCTATCATACCCAATCACACTATACAGCTAATGTATCAAAACCTGTGTAATTTTAATTCGTAGATATAGTTCTATGCCAAAAGCGATGCATTCTGAAAATTGCAAATTTGAGTTTCAAATTAGCACACTTTTTAGTCCCAAAAATCAACATTTTTGTCACCGACTTAATTTTCCACCTTAAAGTTTGTAGATAAAATTTCATTGCTAAAGTGGCTGCGATATTTTTTTTAAAAAAAATATGAGCAGTTGATCCCTAAATTATAGTATGTATAGAAAGAAAGAATGCAAGCAAATGTTGTTGAACCACGACAATTTACATAAATTTTATATTTTGCTTTTTAACATACCTATCAGAAGACAGAAAGAGATAAACATCAACTCTCTGAAAAAGAAGATGTACTCTATTGAAGAGAAAAATAAGTATGTTCACTATATACCAGAAAAAAAAAAAGACAGGTAAAAATTGTATAAATACATGAGAACGTGTGACTCTAATTATTTTGCCAGATTGAAGAACGATAAAGTAATCATACACATATGATAGTGCCAAGCGACAGCTAACCATATGCAACTATCATGTCCTATACTCCTATTGAAACCAAAGTTATGTTATGCGAGAATCCTCTTCACTATTAAAAATAAGTACAATACCTAAGAAACAATATAGTAAACATATATGTTGTAACTTTCTTGAGATAGATCTAAGGTTATTAGAAAAGATCAAGGATCCTTTGATGAAAAACCTTTATTTCTTATTGTTTTCAAATATATCTAATTTTTTTTTTCAAAAGAATCAATACTAGGAAAATCAAATTGAGAATCAGAACTAACAAGAGCGGATATACCTCACTACATAAAAATTTGGCTCCTTCAAATTTTCAAATACAAAAGTAAGATATTCTTCTCACAATAAAGTTTCGCTGCTACTAAAATTTGACCAACAGCTAGCAAGGCATATTTATTATAATTATTAAATAAATTAGTAAAACAAACGATATTTTCTAAGATTCCGATCAGGATGCACCCGGAAGAAATCAATTGAACAATACAAACTGAAATCACTTCAAAATAACAACGATGAACAATAAAAAGCTACAAATAAAGAGGAAAGCACCTGAAAACAAGCCTCGCTATCGCGAAACAATCTCAAAGTTCAGATCTCCTTTGTTTAACCTCGTTTCCATCGGAACCATCAGCGACATAAGAAAAAAAAAAAAAGCAAATTTATTCAGACAGAAATACGCTGAAAGTAAAGAGAACAAATCGCGGAAACAGTAAATCGTACCCGTGAGAGAGCGAACAATCGAACAACTTCGCGAGGAATCGTGCATCAATTTTCTCCTATTTGGAAAAATTGGTGAATCCCAATCGGGAAAAAGAAACAACAAATGCTTGTTACGAGAGAGAAAGAGGGAGAGAGAATTTCTTTTTCTTTGGGTTATTTTAAGATGATTATTATTTATTTGGGTGCATGTACTGAAAGAAACTATGAGATACCCTCTGATAAGTGGGCTCCACATTCTGAAATCCCTTTTTTTTATTCAGGGTTACCGTGGTGGCTTCTTTGTGTACAGTTTTACTCCGAGTGCAGGGACCAATATATCTTAGTTGGTGAGTAGATTAGATAGGATAGGATATTAGGATGAGAGAGAGTTTTGCAATTTCCCCTCCAGTTCTTTTTGAAATGGAATATCCAGTCTATCAATTTATTCGGCAGTGGACAGCGTCATGTTACTTTTCGGCTTTTCGCTCGGTCGGATCTCAATCAAAGTAGATCCGACGGTTGAGATGGAAAGACGCATTCTGTTATTGTCCGCCGATAAACCGGGTCGATCCCTAAATTAATTATGCAGAGATCTAAATGTTCAGCAGGTTCCGTATAATTATTTAATAAAAGGAAATCTATTGGTATGAATTTAAGATGAATGCTTTCTGATGGGACATGTCAAGTTGGTTAAAGGTAGGATTGTAAGGATGTAAGGTTTCCTATAATTTTAAACAACCACGACTAAGTTCCTATTTTGTAAACCAAAAAAAATAATAATAATTAAAGCTCATCTCTCCTGGATCGTGAACGAGAAAGACCTTTTTTTTTTTTACAATTTGACTTTGAAGTGTGGGAGGAGATTTTATGAAGCCAGTCTATTGAATTAAAAAACGTTTATGAATTTGAGTGGGATTTAGTTTTATTAATGCATTTAATCCAATTAAATGCGAATCAAATTTAGATTCATCAAGGAAATAGCCGGAACTTCAGTTGGCTTTGGGTTAAAATGGTGTTGTGTCACGGTCATTGTAAAATTGGAAGGGAGCTGGTGTATTTTTGCCGTTTTGGACATGTCGTTGCAATTGATTTATGATTTTGAGTTATTTGATAATTGATACTCATTATTATTTTCCTGTTACATATTTTAATTATCTTAAATTTTAAATTATTGATTATATCAGAATTTCAACATATGGTCGCATCATTTTCATCGGTGCGATTGGATGCACGAGAATTGAAATTACGAGATTTGAAAACAATGAGAATTGAATTTGACGAAAAATAATGTTTATTCGTGATATAAAGTTTTTTAGACGATGGGTTCAGAATATAGCTAGACCTAGAAGATAGTGCTTTTGTTGTTATTGGTTGTTATTGTTGTTATTAATGGTATATGAACGTATCAAAACGGTAAGCAACTTCGCAAGTGAACATATTAATCCAACCTTGCAGGTAAGTAAATTCTCTCCTTCAAGAAAAAGACTCTGATTTGAATCGTTCCTCTTTTTTCCACCCTTACTGGAAAAAAAAAAAAAAAAGACAATCGAATATTTGACAGATTTTTTTTTTTTTAAAAAAAAAGCAAGAGGAGCGTTTACTGTACTCAAGTATAAAGTGATAGAACCAATAACAACACTTTAGATCGAAAAGAAACATATATTTATGAAAGTGATTAATGTATTCTGCAAATTGACTGATTGAGACGCCTTAATAAGAAGAAAGGCAAGCAATGTTGGACAACTAATTATGGCTTCTTGACCTGGGAAAAAAGAAACGTTCAGGGACGGCATTTTATATTTCTTTGAATAGTTCAGAATTTGCAATGAAGCTTAATTTCAAAATAGATTAACTTTGAGGACCAAAATTACAAAGGACCAAAACGATAAAGAAATTGACACTTTTAGGGACCTGTTGTGTTATACAGAGACATAAATTTTATCGATAGGATGAACTTGTTAGTTTTCTCGTACCTTATCTGCATCATCTTTTTTCCTCTCAAGAGTACTGCAACAACCATGTAACTTAGTTTCCTCCAACTTGAGCTATTCATAAATACTGGATCTTTTGAATCATCCCTTTACTCAATATCTTTTGACACATTTTACCCATGGGATATACCTTCTCATAATTCCAGAGGCAGTTATAATCAACTCAACTTGATATACTTTTGTACAACATTCGTGAAGAATATCTCGAATTTTGCTTACCTATTTATTTTTTACTACTACCTGAGGGTACTGCCGAGCCCATTAGAGCTTTTCTCAACTCCTCAGCAGCCTCATTATTTATTGAATTTGCGGCATCAACCTTTTCTGGTGGTGAGAAAGTCTGCTTTTCAGCGGTTGGCCTTTGCTTTATTCTCCTTTCGCTCTTTGTTTGCCGAACCTCGGCAGCAGCTTTTCTTCTTGCCACAATCTCTGACCATAGATCTGCCACTTCTTTCCTCAACATCTGGTTCTCTGTTCTAACCTGTAAATGTAAAGAAATTGGTAAGAACAAATCTGCTTCTTATATCTGACCTGAATAACATATATTGTGAGTTTGATAAAATAACTGGCTTTTGATGGCATGATGCACTACCCATCAATTCCACATTAAAAAATTGCACATCAACAATATCACTAATTTAACAATCCTAACCTCATATTTTATCATTAGATTCAAAGCGGTCCATTTATAGTCTCCGTTAACTATTGAACCTGAATTTATTTACTAGCTTTCACAAGCAAAGATTGAATGGATTTTAATTACCACCAATGATTCTCAAAAAAGGAAAACAAGCAAGAACTAGGGAAAAAAATATAGAAAATATGCAGACTAATAAACACTAACCACCATTAGAAAATATGAAGCAATATTGCGCATTTCAAACTCATTCACAAAACCTTAACAGCTTTTAGCAAATCATGCCAACTTTTTTATTGCACAAAACCTTAACAGCTTTTAGCAAATCTAGAAGGATAATAAATTATAGAGAAGGAAAAAATCTTTAAGTGTACAGAATATTTGAATCAAAACCTTTTCCATCATATCTGAGTTGTATGCCGAACTTGGAGTTTCGTGGTTGAGGACTTTTGGATCATTTGCATCTTTTCGAACACGTTCAACTGATATCTTGCTCATCACAAGGTAAGGGAGTCGACTAGGAGGGATAGAGCCCCCAGCTGTCATATAGTTAGGTACAGTCGCTGACGATGGTAACCGCACCCCCCAACGAAATTTGACTTCAGCTGCACCATTGCGCACTGGAAGTGTGCTAATTGTTGTGGCCTCTGCACCAGAAATCATATCATAGACGCTTCCATTGTCTGCATTATCACCTCCACTACCTTGAAAACCATTCTCCCTCACTCCATTTTCAGAAATATTCGATGTTTCCTGAGCGCGTGGATTTGATTGGAAGAACTTCCTAAATCAGTGCACTAAATTTTAGTTGATGAGTTTAATCTTTCTCTGGAATATCAATTTCTAAGAAAACTTAATTTAAACTAATAAGACTAGTGATGGTTGATGTTGGTACCCCAATTGGGACAGGCCCATTACAGTCATACTAACCCTCTTTTTTCATACAGTTAGAAATTTTTTTATTTAGTAGGCTAGGATTAATAAGTTCCAACCGGATTGCAGTCTAAAAGGCCCATTTTTACAAGCATTGACCATTCTGAGGTGGTATATCCCATAAAAATATTGATACATTCACCGAGCTCCAGGCATATGCAGAGATTATCTTAAATGCTACTGACAATAAAGGTCTAAAATTTAAATCATGTTTACTAAGATAGCACCTCAACTGCGTCATACAACTTAGTACTGGCAAAAAAATAACTCATTTATTACTGTACAAGGCCACATGCTGATTGCTTAACAAACAACCAATATCTTGTTTTATTTTTTTTAACCATATTTATAGCTCAATTAAGCTACTGAGCAAATTATAACGGATAATTGGACTAAAATCTCAAATGAACTATGGTAAAGCAGTTAAACTCCTGGAATCATACCATGAACCAATCTATGAGGGTTAATATTATCATTTTATAATCATGAAATAATTACCTGATACGAAAATCACCGAAACGAGGCTTGAAGACAATCGAAAATCTGGGTGTACCAGATCCAACCTCTGCTTTCATTATAATAGCAGAGCCGACTGGCGAGCCCATCTCCCCGGCTCCAACCCGAACCGACACAGCAAATGGGGTCTTGCCATTATTGGGACGGTAGTTCACTTGAATGGTGGGCCCGCTATCGAATGCAGTAGCAATACCAAGCTGGAGGTCTGTTGGGTCGCCGGCGGTGATGGATGAAGTCACAGGAAGGTTTAGGAGAGAAAACGGCACCTTTGCCTTGACAATTGGTGCTTGATGATCTTCCCTGATCTGGAGAGATGCTTTCATTTGGTTCAATTAAGGTTTTTACCTTCTCTGCTTATTATGTTGGGACAGTAGAAAGGTAATTGTCATGGATTGACAGGGGTGTTGTGGGGAGGAGAGTTCGGTCGAGGAGGAGGGAGAGCGGCTATTGGACACGTGGATAGCATACAGCCCCTGAAGTTTAAAGGAACATGGTAGATTACGAACTCTGTAACACTTTCTCTGTAGCGTATCCAGAAACAGATTCAAGTTGCGATCGATTTCAAGCGCGAAACAACTTTAATTGATATTAGTCGACTCGCTACACATTATTTAGAGAATTGAAAGAAGATAAGTTTGGATTTTGCTTTTGTGGTGCCTCACCAGCTCAGAATTAACCAGTGGTTGAAGAACGTCTATGGCTCATTTTCCCGGCCTATTAACAAACACAGTCAAATGAGGCCCAATACGAACGAAACATGGGAAAATAACACAAACACTAACCCAACCCCCCTTTTTCACTTCTTATGCATTTATTAAAAGAACAACAACTTTGGTGATGAAAGTTATGGTCAGTCAAAAATTTTTACCTCCGACTAATTTCCTCTCAAGCATAAAAAATATAAAAAATATAAAAAATCAAAAGGCCGTACCGGTTGAGACTCGCATGTCCATACAACTTATCTGGATTTTGCTAGAGAACATGATAATACTCACATTCGTCATTTGTCGGAGGTAAACATGGAATTGCTCCTTCAGGCACCAAAAGCCCAAAGGAATTGAAAAAAAAAAGGAATATAACAAGACAATCGCTCTCCAAGAATTATCCAAAATAAATATACATCGCATCCTTCAGAGTACACAATTTAAGCTCCACCAAAACATCTAAAAGAGGGGAATAGGGCGCTATTTATTAAATGAAGCCGCTACTAAACTACTGAAGTCCAAGCTCTACGCCAACGAAACAAAAAAAATGGATCATCTTATAGAGCAAGAGTAGGGCTATCAATAGCGAGGCCCATGGTATGGAGGCCGTTATCCACATAGACCACTGAGCCAGTAACAGCTGAAGCTAATGGAGATACCAAGAATGCTGCTGCATTCCCAACTTCATCTGAGCAGTTCACAAAAAATACAAAGATGATTTAGTGGGACAAAAACCAGAGGTAAATAACGTAGAAGAATGAGATATTACTGGACCACTTTAGCAAGGAGAAACTGCACATTTTCATAGCAAATTTTGATGTCCATACCAGCAAAAAATTGTAACAGGATAGTTATAATGTTGAAGTAAAATATTGAATGAAAGTGAGAGAAAAGAAGAATGTTATATCTTCAGGATTTTGCAAAGGTCCTGTACCAATAGGTCTACGTTTATTGCTCCGGTATATGCAGCTAACATACTATAAAGGATGAATTTTCAATAGTGTTGGCATAATATTATGCATGACATTGATAATTTAAGGGCACATTTATTAGAGAGAGAGAGAGAGAGAGAGAGAGAGAGAGACCAGCAGAGAGCTCCTTCTTTATGGGTGCATTGGCATAAGAGTAATCGATCATCTTTTCAATGAACCCAATAGCCTTTGCTGCTCTGCTTCCAAGGGGACCTAAGTTTCACAAATGCCCATTATCAGTTATATGCAAATAGAAAAAGAATACGGTGCATACTTATAATTAAACCACATGAAAACACTAGTTTAAGGCTCTACATGGCATTTCTCAATGAATTACTCATTAGTTACACGAATCCACAGAGCAGTAAAACCAAAGAAAATTATGCAAAATTACTTTAAATAGAGCTATAACTCAAAATCAAATCGTCACTTGTATACAATTCAATTAATCACTTCATACAATAAATTTGGTAAAAACCTGCAAATAAGGCTGGTCAATCACCTGATGGCATGGTACAATACTAATTCTATCAAATGGTCATGAAATAAACCCAACTCAGAAGCCTCAATTAGATCTCTATCAGAATTAGGACCAAAGTTAATTTAATCTCCCTTGATTAACCTTTCACTTTGCAACTAAATCTCATAAACCCAATTAAGTCTTCAAAACCCAAAGAAACAAAGGAGAAGAAACTAAAATTAGAATAGAGATAGCACAAAGAATATACCTGCAGATATGGTGTTGACTCTAATATTTCCTTTTCTACCAGCCTCAAATGCTAGAACCTACTTCCATGAGCAAAATTAACAGAAATCAAGCTACATTTGTATACTTGTTCATTGTTCAGAAGGTGAAGACATTTCAGTCTGAGGATGAACTATTGGCCACAAAAGGTGAACCAAGTTTAGCAGCATCTTGGCTTCACCTTTGAAAATAGTTCACTTCTTAATAGATTTGAGTTCCCCTCTAGCAGTTGAATAGCTCAAATTTCAAATGCAGATTGTGTGATTGCATAAAAGTACTGATTGGAGTTATGACTGCCAAACTGGTAAAAAAAAATGGGGGGAGAACAAAAGCTGCCTAAAATCTTCAATTTGTTACACTTAGCCCCCCTAAACTTTCCATTTTACCAAATCCAGAACACTAGCATTTTCCTTCCATATAGATCTAAAAGGTTCAAGAAACCATGCATATTTTAGGATTTTGTTTAATACCCAGTAGCTTTATTTAGTTGAAAAGTAAAAAATGAAACAAATTTCAGGTGGCCCCTTCCAATATTTGAAGTTTCAAAGGTGCAAGTGCAAAGTCTGCAAACTCAGGCAACTTGTAGCTGAATCAATAAAAGAGTTCATATGTGAAAAGAACTAACTCGAGTGTCGCTCTCAAGGGCTGCTTTGGCTGAGCTCATGCCACCCCCATATCTATGGAAATTAGTTAACAAAATGTTATTACAATAATAAGCGAACAAAAGGAAATGTCATTCTCTAATGATTTACTTACCCTGGAATTGTCCTTTCAGAAGCAATATAGGTTAGAGACAGAGTTGCACCTCCTGCATAAGCACAAATGGAATATTATTTTTGGCTTCGCTGAGGTTAATAATCTCCATCAACAACGATTACCAATATCTAAGGGTTATGACACCCGCAATCCCACTCCAATCCTTAAAATTACTCCACAAATGGCACCACTTTTCAAACAAGCGCATGCTTACCAATCTTCAGAGGGTAAGATCGCAAATTATTAATGTACATTTATATAAATAGGTCTGTGTCAATCTAATTCTCTTCTGTGCACATCATTGACTTGAGTCCGAGAGGGTCCCAAATTTCAGTGAAAGAAGAAAGGAAACAAAGCACTATACCAGGATTCATGATTGGAAGGAAGTGCTGGAGCAGAGACACAAAAGAATAACTGGAAGCTGAGATTGCTGCAAGATACCCCTTCCTTGAAGTCTCCAACAAAGGTTTAGATACCTTTCATCCAAAAATGTACAGTCAATAATGGCAGAGAGAAAGGGCCTTGAATCAAAAAAAGAAAAAAATAACTCTGGATAATTTTAACATTTTCCTAAAAATATGTTTTTATATTTGGGGGTGGGGATGGCAAATTGTACAAACTGTACCTCAGGACCATTGGCAAGAGAATGCACAAGGATGTCGATTGTGCCAAAGTCATTCTTTACTAGCTCAGCTACTTCCTATTTTCAAAGAGAAAATAAAAGAAAATTATAACAAAAATAACAAAGTGATGAGAATAAACAACTTATGCTATAGTACATGCTAACAATTTCGTACCAATGGATGGGGGTCAAGCTGTCAAGCACCATATCAAGTACTTGATCACAATGTAATTATCACGGAAAAAACTTTAAATTGCAACCATGGTGGTCAATAATGAAGCAATTTTCACATTCTTACAGGTGTCCGATGTCATATAAATTTTCTTCAAAAATAACACAAATGCAACACCAAAGAAATTGCATGTACATGGTATTATTTAACAAGAAATGGGGGGTTCTTGTCCCCCATTCTCTCTACTTGGATCCGCTAGAACGTACCAATCTCACTATCCTTTCAATGGTTTATTTTTATTGTAATCACACAACAAAAGGTAAAAGTGGACAGAATAAGAGTCGAACAAATCCTTCAGCCTGATTTGGTCTAATTATATGGCCAGTAAAAATGGTCATTTTTTTTACTCTTCCATTGCATGACACAGTACCTTAACAGTCCAGTTTGATGATCCTGCGTAGCGTTTGTTTGTCTTGATCTACAAATCAAAGAGTTGATTATAAGTTCTTTTTAAGTAAAATACCAAGGAACCTTTGTAAAACCCAAAAAAAAAAAGAGAAAAAAAAAGCAGCAACTACAGCAAGTGTAATGATACTGGGGGCTTCTTTCTAAAAAAGGGACAATTGCATATTCCATAGGCTGTAAATTACATTTCCATTATTTTCAGGTGATACGCGTAATATTCTGACTTCAGGAGCATGTGTATGTTTGTTATACACATTCTGGTTTCACCAAGGAATAAGGATGAGTAAGTACAATTCTAAAATAAGTAAAAGAAACTAGCATTGGGTACTAAAAGTTAATGTTCTATGAGGTCATTAGATTATTTACTACAATAACAGATATAAAAGAAATAAACATACATCTTCAGGGACATCCTCAGGAGAGTCGAAAACAGCATCTAGTGGATAGACTTTAGTAATTTCCATAAGGGATCCATTCGGCAGCCTACATGGTCAGTAATTTGCAAACCAGGTACATTAGATATCCTGTCATGTCATTTCCATTTTTATTCTGTTGGTTTAAACTACAATAAGCTAGTGAAAAGCATAAGAGCATCGAAAATAAGATAAGGAATAAACCAAAAAAGAGACCCAAAACCCTACTTTCTTGATTCATCAAACTTGCCACGTCTCAAGCTTGTCTCAAATATATTCAGAGCCTGGCAAAAAGAAAAGGAGAAGAAGCATCTATTAGTAATTTAAAACATAGAAAAAAATCTCAAATATTAATTGACCTTAATTTCAGGAAACTTGCTAATACTGACCGTTGCTAGGACATGGAAAACAAGTACATATATAACCAGTTTAAAGTTAAACAAAACAGAAGGGGAGGAGAAATTTCCAGAGACCAAGACTGTTTTGCATATTGTAGGTCGTCTCATAACCTCTCCATACAAGTAAATTACAGAAGATTAAATGAACACAAAAAAATAAATTAGGGATAGAATGGACTTACAGGAACCCATGTTCCAACAAGAATTTCCGCACCAGCTGCTGCAAGTGCCTTCGCAATAGCCCATCCATACCCATTGTCATCTGCTATTCCAGCTATGAATGCCCTTTTTCCTATTATATTAAAAAGAATATTTGGGTTTTACATACAAAGTACAAAGTAAACTTACATCTATACCTAAATTTCTAATGCATACAATAATTAAGTATGTCAGTGCCCACCCCATCAATACTGTTGTAATTCCTTATAACACCAGCATGCATGCACCAGCAAAATCTTTTAAACATACAAGATGGTATAACTATTATTAAGATTTGCTATCATTTTCATTGCCAGTTGGGACTCGGGCCATTCACCATATAATTATTTTTAGCTTTGGTCAGATACATTGGAGTACCTATCAATATCAGTTTCTAGTCGTAGATACAGTAATACCTCTTAAGTCAATGGGCAATCCATTTGAGCCAGTGCTAGCAGTATCTTGTGACATTGCCCTTGTGATGAACTTTCCAGTGCTGACTGTCACAGGACTCCTCGAAGAGACAAGTTTTGGGGAGGCAATGGCATGGTATGAACCCCAAAAGCTGGCTCTGGCAAGTGGCGCTATTTTTGAGGTAGAAACCCGAGTTGAATTAGAGATACAAGGTCGTGCAGCCGCAATTTGCATGCTAAATGTTGCTGATGCCCCCATTTCTATGAGAGAGAGAGAGAGAGAGAGAGAGAGAGAGAGTTAAGAAGAATTTAAGATGCATAGCCAGCACGGACTTATACGACAAGAAAAGTAAAGCAAAGCAGTAAGCACTCTTTTTCCCCTATTTTTTTGCAACATGTACACACTAGTAGACTACTTTATACATACTAATTACACTTTCAGTTTAAATATATTGCGAAACCTCCAAAATTGACAACTACCAAGCATTTCAGCTTTCCAATCTAATTATACCAACAATATTTCCAGCTGCTTTTTTCTGGGAAGCTAGTGGGGTTAATCCCACCGTTCTTCATTATGAAAAGCAGAATCAAAGAAGTCATACAGTAATTATTTATGAAAGTATCCCCAAATTCTACAACCAACTAACTACCCTCAAAACGGTACTGGTACCACCAATTCCAATAATTCCAGCTTCACTTCTAACAATAATGAAAATTAGAATCTTTCACTGAAGTGAACTGATCTTAGGAATTTAATCATTCCACTAGTTAAAAGCTCCAGTTCTGCTTTCCTAATTATTGACACTTGCACCAGCAGATTGTAAAAATCCAAAGGGCACTTTCGAAAAAAATTTAGTTCTAAGAAATAACAAATTTTAACAGTTAACCAAATGGTCTCTGGTCATCCAAAAGTACTCTTATCTCTAATCACAGTAAGGTGCATTTCGTTAACACTATTCACCAAATCAAATTCGCAAGAAAAATAGCAAACTCAAAAGCTCAAAACACTCAGATCAGCAATGACCAAACCGATTCACCAGAACAGGAAGGTAAAAATAAAAGGTCAAAATAAACCAGATCGTGAACTCATTCACACCAATTTGTGCTACAACCTACAGTCTACCAACTAAAACACCAATGGAACTTAACTAGACCCACATTTCAATCTGGAGTAAGAAGAAGTAAACACTGGGGGAGAGCAAGACTAGATAAATAAACCTTAATAATTCTTACCTCCAATAAGATGATCTCTTTCTCCGTCTCTCTCTCTCTCTTTGACTCGCTCTCTCACTCTCTCTCGCTGTCGCTGCTTAGATATCTATATTAGAAAGAAGAATAAAAAGGTATCAGCGATGATACCGAGGCGGGACGGGGTGAGGGTTTTCGTTATGTTCGAGGCGGCTTGTAGAGTTGTAGTTGTATTTTTTTCGCTATTTCATTAATTTTATTACTTATTACTACTAGGGTTTTATTTAGGTTTTGTGTGGGTTTAGAGTTTAGACTTCAGACTCGGAACAAATAGTCCAATAAAATCAGCTGTGGCTTTCGAATATATGATACGCTGTAGCGAGTCGTCGACCAGAAAAATATAGACATGATCAAAATGTCCTTTTACATAATGAGTATATCGGTTATCGAAACGAAGAAGGTAAAAATATTTTAATAGAATAGAAAAGAAATTGTTGTAAATGAATTTTTTTTCCTTCTCATCAATTTCATAAAACTGTTTTATTAGCTTTTCAAAGAATTTAAAAATTTGCCTTTGTAAATCTAATGAACTAAAATCACAAATCGACAATTTTTTTTCTTCTAACTATGTAATGGTAATTCCATTCCTTTTCTTTCTTTTTTTTTTCTTTTTTTTGCTAGTTTTGCAAGATTTCAATCAAAACATAAGAATTTAAAATATTATATCGACATAAGAAAGGTCCATTTATATTACTCCAGTAATGTGTTCTTAATTTTTCTAAATTGGTGGTTTTTTCAATCGACATTAATTTAATTCACAAGTTTGTGTTTTAAATAACGGACAATACAAACATAATAATCGGAGTATGTGAAATCACACCATTGTAAATAATCTACATTAACTTTTGTTTTATTGGATTTTAATGTCCAAAAAAATTATCGATAAAATAAAAGTCTGACACAGGAATAATGAAATTTATTTGTTTAATTAGTTTTATGGATACATCTAATTAACTTTCAAGCACTGTGTTAAGACAAATACGACATTTTTATATTAATTATCTGTATCTAAAATAATATGGTTGATATGATAGAAAGTGATGGTCCTTTCTTTGCAACTTACTTCCGGATTGTTTGATTCATAAAAGAAGTTACGGAAGGACTACAAATTGGTGTCTACATGCAATCACAAAATTACAATGCCAGTATCATTCTTGCAATTTTTTTTTTCTTTCCGAAAACTTCGATAGCGACCGGCAAGTTACATACTTGCAAACGAGTCATATGTGAATAATGCGCTCCGGCTTTCTAATTGTTCTTTTTTTATTATTATTTTTACTACATGCCTAATTTAAACTGAATAGCAAACTTAAAATCGAAATTTAGAAATGCTAATTCAATTATTTTAACAGAATAACAAATGGATTCGACCATAAGTTTGACTACTTCATTTAAGTTTCAAAAAGATGTTTGGAGAGAAAACTACGCTGCTCAAAGTAGTACCCATTTGATGGTAACTTTGTTGTTTATTTGGCCAGCTATTTATTGGACTACACACACCATACTTAACAATGCAACATCTTTCTCACCACATGATTGTATTTATGGCAAAAAAAAAAAAAAATTACAAAATTGTCCACATTTTGAGTTGTTGATCTAAAGAAGTAATTAGTCGACAGATTGTATATATGGACTACAGAACGACAATGTGAATAAAATATGGCGACGACTTGTAAATATGTTGTTTGTTAGATAGATACGAAGATTAAGTGTATCTTTTTTGAATATTCGTAAAAATAGTTTTAGAATCCACATTTTCTTATTATAAAAATATTATTTTTAATTATTAAATCAAAGGTTGATTCTCTAGTCTCAACAATGTGTAAATATGTGTTATATGAGTAGTTCAAATTGAGAAAGGATCAGACGTCTTTTCTGCATTTAAATATGCTATTACTATAATGTGTAGAACAAGGACTTGACCCTAATTTCCTTCAATATAATGTGTAGAACTAATCCAGAAAGGATGAAATTGGCATAGAAATATATTCATTTATAGCAGACGCCATAGTGGAGATGTAAGATTTTCAAGGCTGGCCTGGCAGTGTATATTACCAGAATCATTTCATATATTCTCTGTTTGTCATCAATGATGCATACAGCAAAGAAATCAGGGGCAATAATAACTTTTCTCATCTTTGTAATCTGGAGGGAGTATTGTGGGGGCATGTGTGCGGAGAAGTTCACCACTGTACCGGAGCTGGTACAGGAGGTACTAGAAGAAAATGCACCTGTTTATTCTAAAATAACAATTTGATATAATAGAATAAAAGATATTTATTTAGCTATATACCGTTAATTAATTATTCAGTTCTCTTGAGCAGATTTCGTTCTTGAGATGTGTATCTATAACCAACGAATTTAATAAAAACAAGGACAAACACTCTTATTTCTTGTCGAGCATTATATATTTTTTTGGACTCGCTGATTGTCACGGGAACAATCTTTTTTTCTGAACAGACAAAAACAAAAAAAAAAAACCCTTATTTTCCTTTTTTAATTGTTGCGGAGCGTTATTATACTATAATTAAATTTTCTATGCAAAGCATAAAATACCTTTTTTTTCCAATCATATCATTTCGTTTTTAAATAAATGATATTACGAAATGTTTCTCTTCGTTCCCGTTTCACGGGCTGCTTATTCATTAATTTCCTTTTTCCGTAACACTGTCATCCCAATTATCTTTGACAACAATTGGCAATGTAAAATGTATATTATAGACCATATGATTTTATATTGATCCACGATACCCTCACAATTTAATTGGCAGGGGATGCTCCACAGGGACACAATCTAATGCAAATCAATTAAATGTAAGCAGAAATGATTAATTTTTTCCTTAGTAAACCCGAAAATGAGGAATAAACCTAAGAGAGAACTAACTACATTGATACTTCCCTTCTCGGAAATTAAGACTGTCAAGGAAAACAAGCAAGTAGGTTTTGGTCCGTGGTTCTCTTGACCTGGTTACTAAATGAAATAATTGACATGTAAGAATCACTGCTCAGGATTTCTACTTCAACCCTCTTATTCTTGCAAAGTAAAAACCATGCTAATGTGCTCTCTGAAGATTAGTTCTTCGATGCCAACATCTTTTGGAACCAATAAGCTGACATCTTTGGATACCGCTTGAGGGTATTGAAATCCACATAGACCAAACCAAAGCGAGATGTGTAGCCCAGCTTCCACTCAAAGTTATCGAGGAGTGACCATGCAAAGTAGCCGATCACATTCGCACCGTCGTAAATAGCCCTCTTCAATTCACTTATGTAGCTACTGTAGTAATTCACTCTCTTTGTGTCGTGCACGCCTTCCTTTAGGGTCACATTGCCTGGATAATCCATGCCTGCCAAGTGCCAAAATACAATCAGAGGATATTCAATGAATCAAATTTCATTTGTATATTTTAAAATCCATGCTAGAAGATTTTTTTTATTAGTACCATTCTCTGACAATATTACAGTAGGATTGCCATACTTCTCTTTGACATAAGTAACGGCTTTGTACATCCCCCATGGTACAATGTATAACCAATCTGAGTTTGCCTGAAATAATAAAATAAACTTATTACTGGATGTAGATTGTAAACCTCATGAGAAAGCATTTAGAAATAGTCAATCACCTACTCCATGTATACCCCTGGTTCACCCAAGTTTCCACCAGATATGTCAATTAACAAAATTCTGTTCCCTAGTCAATTAACCTCACTCTATCAAGCCAATTTGACATAAGATGCAACTAAGCCTTAATTAACCTTCAAATTTATTCAGTATTATGCCAAATAATTCTATATTCTCTCTTATTTTTAGGAAAAAAAAAAACTTGGCAAAGATGCTAAAATGCATCCCTGCTTGAATAAAGTAGTCAGTTTATGTTCCTGTTCAAGCCAAAAAAAAAAAAAAGAAGGCAACAAAACTAAAAGGTGGACAAGTTTGGTTGAAACCATCTACCAAAGTGGTATTGCTATAGTACCAGCAAAAACAGTGTCCTGTAATGATTCGTCACATTTGGCTAGAACTGTACGAGAAACCAAATCAAATAAATGCTTGGTTCAACTAACAAACAAAGTTGGAAGCAAGTGGCTACATAAAGAATAAATGATGAATCTTTACCCTTGGTCCAATGGGCACTCCATTGCGCTCGTCTACAGATTAAAAAAAATGCAAAATGTTTTAATTAGTAGTTATCAATTGAATCACTAACATTCACATAGGGGCTTCATACGGATATAGAAAATAGAAGATGTTTCTTTCAAACCAGACCTAATATTTACTCTATTTATATATCGCACAACTATTTTCTACATTAGCAACCCAACCAAACAATTTTGAAATTGCATTTCAGCTGTAATATGCAAATTAAGAAGTGCTTCATTGATCTTCTAGTAAAATTATGATCTAATTTTTCTTAACTTCAACAAATATTTCATTTTGATACAACATTTACCAAATTTTTTATGTTGTGAAGAAGTTAATTATATATGCTCTCAATTTTTGGAACTATGGTAAAAGTTCAGCTCACGGAAAACAAAGAAAGAAAGAAATAAATAGAGAAGTTATAATGAAAAATATATCTTACAAGCAAATCCAGCATTCCAATCAAGTTGATAGCTAGTAGGCATTTGGTTTTGAGGTTGACGTGGGTTATAGATGTAATAAGAGGTGTACTGATTTATCCCCACATAGTCTATTGATCCCTTGACCATTTTAAACTCATATGAAGAGAATTTTGGCAGTCTTTCCTTGACAATTGCTTGCATTGATTTTGGATACTCGCCATAGATAATTGGGTGTAGGAACCTTTGCAAAATGAGTGTAATTATGTCCTTAGATTATTACAGGAAAAGGTCAATACATAATAACACTCAGTTTGAAAATGAAGTTAATTAACATCCTTCTGTACAAAACATTGTCCATTAAACTCCATCGCAGTAACAAAAAACATTTTTATCTTGAGAAACCAAAAGTTCAAGCTTTTGTTTCAAGGGAAGTATATGTGAGGTGATAAAGTTTTAAGACAACATTTATGTAATTCTCATTTTTGCAGAGGCCCAGAGAATTTGAGCTTCATATAAAACTATGAGCCCTACTGACTACCGCCCAGGAGGCCCAGAGAATTTGAGCATCAGATCTCGTCCAGTGCATAGTTCACTATTTTTTATGAACCATAAAAGTAAAACACATACAATTTTTTTTTTACATAGTTTACTCTTTATGTGCATGAAAAGACAAGGAACTAGGCATTTGGAGAACTTATGCTGAGCAAAGAAATGCATTCCCCTTAAAACTTTAGATTATGTGCAGAAGACTATAGTTCTTTTTACATTTTTTTAGGCAGGTCATGGATCTTTCTTAAAAAACTTGCTCTACAGCCTTTTCTAGAGCGCAACCTATCTTCATCCTATTCAACTCATTTAAAAAGTAATAATAATAAACTAAGATGAGTTCATTATCCGTACCACCCCACATGGAAATCTCTTGCTCTCTGAGCAGCAGCCTGGTCACCTTTAGAATCAGTTAGGGGCTCGTACCAAACAAAATCCAAGAGAATTCCAATTCTACCCTTCTGTTTGGCCTGAGACAAATAGAGATCACTTAACAATCATTCACCAAAGATTGCAATCCCCAGGTTCAAACAGTAAAATTAGTCCGTAGGTATTTCTACATCTATTGAAACATTTTCTGAATGTCATGCCAGACACCAGATTGGCTTATCAGCCGAGGATTACACCTTTTGGATTTTTTTTACTTGTACCACTTGCCAGTTGCAACTGTGACCATCAGCAACTAAGGCAGGTATACATATAACTATCCTGAGCCATTAACACACCAATTCAGTTAATAGTTTCAACATGGAGAGCAAGTATGTATAAAACAGGGTCCTAACAGAACGCAACATGCTTAAGCCAGGCTTAATCTACTATAAAGATATATAATGAAGAAAGCTAGCCAATCAACAGTGATATGAAGTAGATAGAAACAGTTCCTTTTGGCACCTGGTATTTATTTCGATATCTCTGGACTGCAGCAGCATGTGAGAGAATGAGGTTATGGGCAACAATATAAGGCTCGGTGGCAGAGTTACCAGCAGAGCAATTGGTGCACCTGCCTGGTGCAAATTTGCCATCATCATATCCCAGAGCGGCTACAACCCTCGGCTCATTGAAAGTCATCCAGTTCTTTACTCTGTCTCCGAATGTTTTGAAGCAGAACTCTGTGTAGTCTGCAAAGTCCTTTCTACATGTGAATTGAGTATTATTAGAGTTATTTTTGTAGTGTAATTTTTTTGTTACTATTAAATAGAGGCTAGAAGCTACGTCCTCTTGTTAGTCATCCAAGCACCTCAAGTCTTCTAAATTACAGGCCGTTTACAATTTTACATCTTCAATTAAAGAATAAAAGAAATTGTTTTAGAGAAACCAAAAATTACAAAAAAAAAAAAGCAAAAACTCTTAGTATAACATTTATTTGAATGAAAAAGATGCATTCCTCAATTGATCTGGCTATACTGTCCTGATTTGCTTCCGTCAGATTATTGGTTTTTTATTTCCCTTTCTTTAAAGTTTCTTTGGATTACGAACTAGCCAAATAGGGAACCCAGTTACTGAGTTTTAATCTATGTAATGTGGTTTACAAATTAATTTGACCTTCTAAAAAATTGTAAGATTCACATGTTGTTCAATAAAGAAGCAAACCATCACAAATTTGCAAATGTTGAATCCACATTTTATACTGGAATCATGCATCCTTAAGATTATGATGAGAGAGAAGCAAGGAAATTAAGGAAATTTGGTACTTACACAACTCTCTTGCTTAACAAACCATTGTACTGCTTCTCAAGTGCCTCTGGAAGATCATAGTGGTACAAATTGGCATAAGGAATGATACCTGAAAAATAATGAAAAGAAAGATAATCAAGAATATGAAAATTGAGAGGGTTATTGTGATTTGTGAACCAATGGTACATTAGAAGCTTCAACAGCAGAGAGAGATTCTAGGGTGATTCTAGGCATTCACCCTTATTTGTTTCTTGGGGGTTCTCAAAAGCAATACTAGGATCTGATTCTTGGCAGTTTTTTTTGTCATTGCATATGCAATCACCAATTATGGGTTGCATGTACTGTTAATGAAAGTCACCAGTATTGTACTGGACTCCAAAAACCTTGAGATAAACTATTAGATGTAATTCTTCATTCAAACAAACCGAAAAGGATTATAGTTGAGCAAACCTCTCTTTAACATATAGTCAATAAGCCTGTTGTAATATGCCACACCTTTCCAATTCACCTTTCCAGTTCCCTCTGTTACATAAGACAAGAAAGGAAAATTAAATTGTGACATGTATTTTATGGAAACATAGTTCATTTATGCACAAATTTTTATTGCTTAATAAACTTATTTAAGTCAATTGGTAATGTTTATATATATCCTAACAAGTAAGCAAAACAAATACTGTTTCAAAGGGCCCTTGGTCCCCATGATACTATGAAAGTATGAAATCAATTTGATGTAAGCCAATAGCATACCTAATTATCATATTTCTTCACAAAGAGCACATGTGCACTTACAATTTTAATTGATCAAACATTTCTGTTATTTTCTAAAGTTTTACAGAGGGAAAACAAAAACAAATCACCAGGAAATATGCGGGACCAAGAAATGGAGAAGCGGTAGGCATCAAAGTTCATTTTCTTCATAATGTCAATATCCTCCTGCATAGCATAAAAGGAGTTCTTTGTTTTAACAAATCTGAAGAATAAGGCAAGCAAACTTGTCTAATCCTCCTGAATATATAATGCTCGCCCAAAGTGTGTCAGTTGAGGATGCTGTTTCGTTGTAGTCAAGACATGATTGACATATCACATATGTACTGTACTATTATTATTAGATTTCATTTTCTTATTTACTGAATGGAAAATTGGAGATCACAAGCATACTAAATCCAATAACTACAGATTGGTGTATTACCTTGTATCGATGGTACTCATCAACGGAAACATCAGCAGTTGCATTGTTAGCAATCTCCCCTGCTCAATCAAACAATTTTCTTTAATGAAACTAAGAAAATAAATTAGCATGAGTAAACTTATTCATCTAGTGAAAGAACAATAATTCAGTTTTCCATTTTTTTTTATCAGAAAGTCCTTACAATACCATTTTAAAAGATTTATCATTCTTATCCTCAAAGTCGAGCATTATTTTCTGGGACCAACTGCGGTCTGATTACTGGTAACAATACTTTAAGGGGGCAAGATATCATTACTAAGGGACAAGTTGAAGTTGAATGATTGGACTTGTATGATTTGTTGTTTCTACTTGCAGATGTCTTTTTCATTGGATTTGTTCTCATCCTAGTACTGGCTTTATCTTCTTCTTTTTTCCCTTTTTTGAAGAAAAATTGTATACTGTAACTAACATATGAATAACTTCCAAATACATTTAGTAAGGAGACATAAAACAGACAAACTTGGTTGATCAAATGGACATTATCCGTTACACTTCCCAATAAGATTTTGAGTACCGTCAATAAATTTTCAATGATCCAAAAATGTACCAATGAACAAAATTTCTATGCTATCTAGATCTTATAACTCACGTTATTATGGTACCAAAAGCAATAGCGTTCACCAAAAACTTTTATTATTTAGGACTAGAAAGGTTAAATTGCACTGGATTTTGTCGGCATTCATATATAATAATGTAAGCACAACCAAACACTTTCAATTTTGAGATCAACACTGAACTGATGTATGCACAACCAAACCTTCGAAAATGGAAAATTAAGTAGCTGGCCATATTTCCATCCAAAATGTTCTTTTGGATATGATATGTAACCCGAGATAAAACTTCCATTGAGCATAAACAGTTGTATAAATAAAATCTTGAATTGTCAAATCGAAGACTACAAATTAAGAAATATTTTGTGCTGACTGGACAGGGAGGTAATGAATAAGGATCCAAAGAGAGGAGCTGGAATGCTGAGAAATTCCTATCACTCACATTTGATTTTGCATAATAGTTACATTCAAGCTAGCTCTACTCTGCCAATCCAACAAGTGAATTTCTCCTTTCTGAAGGAGTGATATTGTGACACAGTAACAAACCAAGTTAGCACTAAAACCTAAAACCTCTTACAAAAGTAACTTTACTGTATCAACCTGGTATTTTGATGAAGGCATCCCAAATGCTGGGCCCACGACCATCCTTGTGGGCCATACCTTCGACTTGATACGCCGAGGCAGCCGTGCCAAAGGTGAACCCCTTGGGGAAACTATGTCGGCTCAGCTCGCTCCCATTAGACTTCCCAATGTAAAAAAGGATAAGGAGGAAGAAGAGGAGAGAGCAAAATGTGGCTCTCATGGTTTGAGAGAGGCAGTGCTGCCTGACAGCGTGAGAGTGTGAGAGTTAGTGAAGTTTGAAGCGAAGGGGTACTGTCACTGTGTACGATTTTGGAATTTTATAGAGGGAATGGAATTATGGGGGTATAGGCGGGACCAAAGATTTGGATTTTACATAGGAACAGAGCTATTGGTGGGGTTGATTGGTCCAATCATGCGCCGAATCAGTTTCAGGTCGGGTTTGGATAGGATAGTATTAATATCAAGAAATCCACTAGCAACACCACATGTGTTGTGTAAATTAGACTAGACTGGATAACTGGTCGTGACGTAATTGATACCGGAATGTAATAAATTTTCATGTAACTGAATTGTGCTTACGACTGGAGTTGTCAATTATTGAGCCGACATGACTCATCAATTCATACTCCTGATTCGATTCGAACCAATGACCAATTCGTGGATGGATAATTTGGGTACGGATTTTTGACCCGTTCATAGCGAGTGAAGTGATCCAGTGATCCCTTTCAAGTTTTGCTTTTATTTATATATATTTTTTATGATATTCTTACCTTTATGTCTATAGTTTGATGATAAAAAAAATTAATACTAGAGTCAAACAAGATCCTAGTCTCACCTATTAAAATTTCAAATAACTGATCCGAACCACTAAATATGATCTTCATATTAACATTATCTCGAAAACTAAATTTTAAATTTTTCAAAATTTTTAACTATTTTTGTCAGATTTTTTAAAATTGAAGGGTCCAAAATTAATTTGATTGAAGATTTTTTAAAATTCAAAGAAAATTGTAAAAAAATTTAAAAATTGATCTATAAGAAGATTTCATTATGGATAATAAATTGAGTGGTTCAGATTTATTGTTGTAATAGCGAAAATTGAGGTTCGATGGTATTTGACGGACTCAAGTGTCAAACGCATTTGACTCTAACGTTACTAGAAAAAAACACTATGTACATATGAAAATAAACTTGAACGATGTACCGTGAAAAATAATATGTTTATTCGTTATTCTAGTTTATCTTTTTATCTAAATATATTATACAATTAATTTAAATTATTTTGTATTCAACGGATCAAATCGAGTTAACTCGTTTACCCATCAGATCGAGTACGAATATGATTTTTTTTTTTTAAAAAAAAAACTGTGATGAATTGAATTGGTTTACGAAATAATATATATAAATGTTTTGATCAGATCTGTACCATTGACATATGACAACAACAACAAAGACGTTGTAAGTTTGAGAGAAAAAGTGGAAGAGAATAAAAAATGATGTATCAAGTTGTACTCGTAATTCTATTACTTCCGTCCATTCTAAATATAATTAGTTATTAAGCTCGAAATCTTTAAGAGCGGGAAAATTTATGCTGAGATTTGGAGGATGAGATTATGTTGTAGTTTGTGCTTAATTTCACAAAAATGTCCCTACTCCAATATATGCTTTAAGGTTTCCAACATCGTCAAGGAATAACATCCAATCCAGTAATTTCTTTATAATCAACTTTCAATCTTTTTTTCGATGTTAGTTCACAATTGTTATTTATTAATATATGTCTGATTTTGGATATCATATGTGTCTAAATAATTATTAATGCGATTTCAAATTCACATACAAATTTAATAATTGTGTTTGTGATCTTTAAAAAATGTACACATTTAATATGTTACAGGGTTAGAGGTACTTGCTCCTTGGCGAATCCAATGTCTACTGTAGCCGTACATTCCAATAGATCGAGTATTGCCAGGAGAGAAAATATAACAGGGTGCTGCCGACTGCAGTGGTTTGAGAATTGAGAAAGATGATTTCGGTGCTAAGGAGATATCCGCAGCTCCTGAAAGCGGTTACGGTTTGGGTGACAGGTCGGATTTTCTATTCTGCACTGAATTGGTAGATCCGAACCGCTTCACGAGTTTGGCCAATAGACCGGATTTTTAATTTATATTTTTGAATAGGTGAAATGTAGTTACTGACTAAAAGTATTTATTATTTTTTAGCTCAAATTTGATAGTTAAATGTGGAATAGTAATTTTAATAGTATTATGTTTCTAATTCGTTCAAAGGAGGATGACCTTTTTATTAAACACATTCCTACTATGAATAAAATGCTATGGTAATATAAAATATGTCAATTTTTTTATTGTAGCTTATAGACGAAAAATACACAAATTTTGTATGATTATAGACAAACAAAAAAAAATAAGATTGATTGTATTTAATATGCATTGCTGTTTTCTCATACTAATTATTCATTGGAAACATGAGATTTCGATCACCAGTTTTTTAAATTCAAAACAGCATTTACTCTCATCTCATTTTTTCTAAATTAAAAATCCCACTAAATGATTACTGCATTAAAACGAACTTTTGTTTCATCTTATTCGAACAGAGTATAGCCCAAAGATCTGGCGCTGGTAGTATACTTGGCACACAACACCAAAAGTTCGAGCAATAAAGCTGGACTGTTTTAGTTGTCTCGTCAAATTCCCAAATTTTTCATTTCGTCTAAACTCTTAATAGGTTCCTGAGAAGCTACGGAGGAGGTTGGTTTTGATCTTGAAAGGAGATGGTTGGAATTCTCGAGAAAATATGTATCTTGGAAAGAAGTAAAAAAAAACTGGTCAACATCAAATAAAGATGATATTGCTTTTACTGCGTTGTATGGTCAACATCAAATATGTTTAATAGAATATGTAATATTGCAAGTTCCGTATGCATTTTTTTAATGTCATAAAAATTGGATGACAAAAATCTTTCTCTTTCTTCAATAAAAAAAAAAATACATGTTACATTGTATCTTTATTTTTGTTTGTATGTGAAATTTGCGTGAAATTGAGTGGCCGACTTCCTTGCTAATTTTGTAAACTTACATGTAATTTTATTTTAGTATTTCATCTATTTGACCGAATTTTTTATAAAATTATATATTATACAAAATCTACAAAAATAAGTTTTATCACACAATGCGCGAAATAAGCCGTAGTTATCTATAAGGACGCATCAAAACTTTAATATAAAGGAGTTATAGCGTTACATACTATTAGTAATCACATTGTATAAATTGTTAAAAGCTGTGGGTCTTCTTTGAAATTACAAGATGATAGCTGGCAATAGTTTCTTTCAAAATTTTGTTCATTTTGAATTTTTATAAATATGCAATAAATAAATTTTAAGTCAATTTGTAAAATTCCATTCCATGTTGTGTCCTTGTCATTTATGAATTTTTTTCAACTTGGATTATTTGTGAATTGTGATATTATGAAAACCTTAACTACATCAAAGATTTCTATGTTTGTCAAAAGGACTCAATGTACATTGGCATGAATGATCTTTTAAAAAATAATATGCTCATAAGAAAGCTTTGAAACAAACTTCAAAGATCGATGAAGTTTGGAAATGCAAATCTCATTGGTTCTTTGGAAATTTTACACACATATACGAAGGAAAATAAGAAGTGTCACAAAATTTGCAAATTAAAAAGAGAAAAAAATGAATAGTCCAATCTTATTTCATACTCATCTCCATATGCTTCCTTAAAATAATACGTTCAAAACATGAACATGTATTGAGGATAGAAAAGAGTTAGAGTTATTAAAAATTTTTGGCCTAAACAATTAACTCCCGATTTGTCGATTTGCAAAATAAACTTCTCTACTAATATTTCCAATTTCAAGTAATTTATTATGTTTATTTCAAGAAAATGGATAATGCAAGTTTACATCAAGATTCTGAAGACTAACAAGATTTAGTTTAGTCTTAAAAATCTTATTTTTAAGTATAATTAGCTCTTAAACTCATCTTAGTCGTTTTGCTCATTTCTGCTGAGTTTTCTGGTATAAGCGTTGTGTAACGTTACTCAAACGTCACACAATGTTCTGTTGAGTTGTGTAACGCTTTATCAAAATGTTGTACAACGTACTGTAACGTTATACAACGCTCTGACAAAGTTGTATTGAGTTGTCTTGTGTGCACTGTTGAAGTGCGTTGTACAACGCTAATCAAGCGTTGTATATCAGTCAAAAAATTAAGCGTCATACATCGTTTTCCTTCCATTGTATGACGACTTCGCTCTGACTGCCTCAGGGACTTTTTGGGGGAACGCCGTGTAACGTTTGGTCATATTTATTTAACGCTTCAGTTCAGATTTATTTAACGTTTCAGTAACGTTTCTTAACGCTTGGCCTGTAGCGTTACATAACGCTACATATCGTTGTGCAACACGTCTGACAATGTTTTTGAACGTTGGAATTTCCTCCTTTGTGTAACGCTCTGAAGCGTTGCACAACACTTCTGAGTCGTTCCAACGTAATTTTCAGAATTTGTTTTATTTAACGGCTAGTTTCAAGCGTTGTGTAACGTTTGGAAACGTTGTGTGACGTTTTGCCAGAAATTAAACTGTTTTGGAGCTCTTGACGCCCTCTATATATATCAGCCCCTTTCCAGCTGATTTAATACTTTGAAACTCTTGCAAAATCCCTGTCTTTGAGCTCCAAACAACTCCCCTTGCTTCTTTCACTATTTTGAGCAAAACCGTTGAGATTAGTTAGCATCAATCAAACCCAAATCACTCAATAGCTAGATCTTTGAGTGTTTTGATTGAGAGCATCAATCTTGAGTTGTTGTTGAATATTTAGAGGTTAGGCCGATCCTCCTGGAGTGTCATTGTGACGAGGCGATTCGGTTCGAAGTTGTAGACACGTTCTTGTGGAATTGAACGGAGCGCGCCCTTTGGTGGTTGCGAAATTTCCGGAGACGTACGACTAAGGCTAGTCATTCGTCTAGTGGGTCGGAACTCCGTAATCATATCGCGTGTCAATTTCTCTAACTCTTCTCTATTTATTTACTTTATTTGTTAATTGCTTGTGAGAATCCTTGAATTGTTTGTTTCCGTAAAATTATCCAAACCGGTTTATGAGTGTAATTGTGCCTATTCACCCCCTCTAGGCCGTAATTAGGGACAAAAAAAATAAAATTTGGATTTTTCAATATTTATAAAGTTTTCCTTTCATTCGCTTTCTGCAAAAATGTTTTGGCCTAAAGAACTTTAATATAGTGTGGGAAGCGAGTATTATGACATTATAGTTTTTATAGCGTGCAAAAAGAACTTTGGAAATTTTACCAAGTATTATGCATCTTGCCAGTTCTCTGATTTCATCAATTTTTGTCTTCTACTGGCTAACCTTCTCAAATTATTTTCGTGAATTCCTTAATTATCATCTCTCCTATGCTAAATAATTGCCTGGAACTTCATTTATTGTTTACAATTTAATTTAACATTTCTTTAATTCTCTCGTCTTTAATTCATTGGTTTCTTTATTATTTTCACCCCAGAGTATTTACTTATGGGTGAATAATGTATTAATTTTTTTAGGTCATCCATTCAGATCTATGAGTTTATTAATTTTCACTAGTATCTTATTATAAAATTTATAAATATTATACAAAATCATAATTGTTAGATACTTATACTGAAATTATTTATATGGAGAAAGTTAAACTCATTGGACAATGCTTTCAGCTCTTTTATTCAATATATATAACAAGTGATAATGAACGTTGCTCACATTATTTATTGGATATTTTAAATAAGAATTGGAGCGTCACTTGCATGACATATCATGCAAATTTCTCCTCCCACTCTTTCACCGCACGTGTGAAAAGTTCTTTTCCGTTTTATTAATTTTTTGATGAATATTTATTTAATATTTCTTCATATTTGATTTCTAGTGCATGTGTGCTTGATCGTGCCATGAAATTAAAAAAATATATATATGTCACATTACTTGACTTTTGACTGATTATGGTTTAACCGAAAACGACTAACTTGAGTCCTGAGCACGACATAAATTTAAAATATCAGTAAGGTCGAGAGAAACTATGGAAATCTTGTAATATCGGAAATTTAGATTTATCCAACGAGTGGGGTCTAATCATGATCCATTTATCCAACGAGTGACCCCTTTTATGTTTTTCTTTAATTAATATATTTTTACGATATTTTAACCTTTTTGTATAGAATTTGATGATTAAAAAATAAACACTAAGTACATATAAAAATAAAATTGAACGATTTACCGTGAAAAATAATTTGTGTATTCGTTATTCTAGTTTATCTTTTTATCTGAATATATTATACAATAAATTTAAATCATTTTGTATTTCAACGGATCAAATCGCGTTAACTGGTTTACTCCATCAGATCGAGTACGAATATCATTTCTTTTTCTTTTCATAACATGTGATAAATTGAATTGGTTTACGAAATAATCAGATCTGTACCATTGACATTCGAGAATAACAACGAAGTCGACGCTGTAAGTTTGAGAGAAAAAAGGGGGAGAGAATAAAAAATAAATTCATTAAGTTTTACTCTTAATTCTATTACTTCCGTCCATTCTAAATATAATAAGTTATTAAGATTGAAATCTTTCAAAGTACTGGAAAATTATGCTTAAAATTGGATGGATGAGATTATGTCGTAGTCTGTGCTTTTATTCACAAAAATGTTCCTAATTCCAAAATGTGCTTAAGGTCTCCGGCGTCGTCGTCAAGGAATAACATCCAATCCAGTAATTTCTTTATGATCAACTTTTTAATCTTTTTTTTTTTTTTGGATGTTTGTTCACAATTGTTATTTATTAATCTATGTCTGATTTTGGAGATGGACATATACTTAATTACTACACATGTCTAAATAATTATATAAGCGATTTCAAATTCATATACAAATTTAATAATTGTGTTTGAGATCCTTAAAAATGTACACTGTGTTACAGGGTTAGAGGTATATGCCCCTTGGCAAATCCAATCTCTAGTTACTGTAGCCGTACATTCCAATGGATCGAGTTTGTGTGCCAGAAGAAAGAACATAACGGGTGCTGCCCACTGCATGCTGTGGCCTGTGGTTGAGAAAAATGATTCCGGTGCTGAGGAGATATCCACAGCTCCTCAAGAAACAGTGTTATAACACGAATAATTTCTCTTAATTTGGCGATAAACATTTATATATCGTTTTAGTAGCAAGTTTTTCAAACACGATAGCGAAATCGTTGTTCACCCAACCACCGAAAGCCTATAATATAGAATTTTGGATTTATCTTAATCCGAATTAAAGTGTAATTTTAACGAACTCGAATTAAAGAATTATGCTAAATTAAAAACTGACTAACTATTTTGGATATTGTTAGGAAAAAATTTAAATTTATAATACGAAATGAATATAATGCTAAGCGAAATTACATAAACCATACAATAAAAGACTCTAATTTAAACAATATTTTTTTCTCATGATCCAAACAATATTTATTTTTTTTAAAAAAATATTGTTAACTATTTAACAATTTCAAGGGCTGATAATAATTCTAAGGTTGAGAATAATTCTAATTTTACATCCTTAATTAACTAAAAAACAAACCAAAACACACCAACAACGATAGATTGATGGGTCTAACGGACTGTAAGCCTGTAATTCGCATCACAAGCAACGAACACTCGGCAGCATTTCCAGGCTTTAATAGGAAAAATTAGAGCCTGTAAGCCTGTCAGGAGTCAGGACCTCACCTGGTTCCTTCCCTTAACAGTAATTTCGGTACTGGTATTTTCATCGGCACATCCAAGTCCAAGGGATTATGAGTATATAACCCAATTCAACATACGATTACGGGTTAATAAACATTTCCTATCAGTTAATTTTTTTTTTTTGCTTCAATTTACACGCTGCATATTGACTCGACCGTAGACAACATTGTTTCCTCCGGCTTTAAATTGAAATTTCGCTGATATAACTTAGAATGAGATGCGAGATCGCGAGTCTTTTCAGGACAAATATTCGATGCACTTTTGACAGATCTACTATTAAAAACTGAAAAAGCGTCGACCGTTGAACATCATAAAATCTCAATAGGCACGAAATATTTAACATGATTATATCACTTCACCGCTCAAAGAGTGGAGATAATTTAAATATAAATTACCTACCTCGTAATGTCTCTGAGAGGGAAAGAAAAAGGACACAAAACAAACACGATATTCCCATACAGAAAAAGAAAAAGAAAAAGAAAAAAAAAAAACATCAAAGCTTATCCCAAGTTCTCATCAGAAGTTCAGAACAAAACACAAGAACTGCCTAATTAAAAAGAGCGGCGTGGATTGTCGTGTTCATCAGGGAAATCTGACCCAGCCCACGGGTTGTATGCAACACTGGCCCTGGCAGTACCAGTTTGCAATCCGACCGGGTGAGCATGTGCCACCCCTTCTTCCTCATGTCCGCCAATTGGGCGGCCATGTCGGATGCCAGCAGGGCCCTGTGACGGGTGATAGTGAGTGCTGCGGGCATGCTCTCTGACAGCTGAGTTGTGCTCCATTGCTTGTTGTTTTGCCGCCTCTGCTTCCTGGATCCTCACTTCTTTCTTGTGCTCTGCCATCTGCTTCTCTGCTGGGTGCTGTACTGACATCTTCTCTACCTGTTTCATCAGTTCGAGTATTGTTACCATAGAATACATATCACCAACCATTGACAGCACAGGAGCTTCTTAAATTAAAAAAAATTTAGGCATCAATTTGTAAGCATGGCTCTCTGTTGACTTTTACTGCAGATATTCAAAGCTGGACGTTATATAGAAATTAAATTAATTTTCTTATCAGAAAAAAAAAATCAAAATTTTTTTGCCAAAAAGATTCATAACTTCTACTACATGTTTCTTTTCATAGTTCATTACACAGGTCGGTATATAATTCCTTATTTTGTGTAAGGTGTGTGAGAAAGACTTGAGAGAGAGAGTTAGAGATAGACCTTTTCATTTACAGTGGCTTTGGTTTTCTCCATGCCGGCCGTGGCAGAGGCGCCAACATTGGCCGCCTTCTCCTTCACCAACTCCATTGCATTTTTTGCAGCCTGCATCTTTCCCGACTCTGTTTCTCCTTCTCTTCTCTCGTCTCTCTCCCTGTTTACTTCTTCAATATATTTTGATTTCTTTTCCCTAATTAGAGCTTCCAAATCTCGGATAAAATGATATAAAGCCGCTTAGACGTTGGGGTTTCAAATTCTGAGTTGTCTCGCTATCTTGGGGACGATAAGTACGGAGCCGGAAGGTGACTTAGTGATGACACGTGGAGGACCACCATTACACGTGGCACAAGTTTGTCAGGTCAACTGTTATTACTCAAACTAAATTGGGGGTGCGTGTCCTCTGCCAAAAAAAAAATGAAAGAAAGAAAATAGATTGAGAGCGCGTGTAGAGTAGTAGAGTTTATGTTTTCTTCTTTTTTTTGGGATTATTCGTTCTGGAAACGGCTAGAAGTTCATATGGGCTAAATTCAATTCGGTTGGATATAACGGTCCACAAAGTATTCAGACCAGCGCCATTGCGAGTCACATAATATTGGACCGGCCCATTGGGTATTAGTAAATTTTTTGGGTCGGTACTCAGGGAATGAGATCCTCTGGACAGGCGGTCAGGCAGAATGAAAACTGAGTACAGATTTAGATAAGTCATAGCTACTTATTATTATTTTCTTTTAAGACACTTAACTTTTTGAGGGTCAGCGTAGTAAATATCAATCACATGCCTAATTTTCTAAGTTGTTTGCCTAGCAATTGTCGGAAACATTGTATGCCTGCAATTATTGTGCACCATGGGATGCTTGTATATCATCACCAGAGCTAACCTGACATCTTGTTAGATGTAGGTTTCAAATATTAGCAAAAACAATTGCAAGTTGCGTGAGAAGTCTATAAATATTGGTTGGATATCACTGTAGCACCTTTCGTAGATGATACCCCAACTTAATTGTGACTGCAATTATATTTTGAAACGAAATTTTCTTCCCTTGTTAATTTTTATTGGGAAAGAGTTAACATTTTGTAATTTTTTTTCGATTATAGCATTAAGTGAGAATTCTATGTCGATTTTCCATGCAACATGCTATCATATTTGGTAATATAAATAGGGAAAGCAGGAAAAATAAGCTTCGTAATATGATAAATTTAAAAATGAAGTAAAATAAATATGCAAACTACTTTTTTTTTTTGGTTTGCAAATATAACTTGTGGGCTTGTGGCCCTCTTTAAACAAAATTTTAACTCTAGTAACGAATTGAGAAAACAAAAGCACTAAATTGTTATCAAATCTAAACGTGGTTTTGTAAATATAATATGCAAATATTTTAGCTCGAAAAGTTTATAATTTAAAATTTAATTTTGGTCGTATCTCCATTTAAAACTACTAAATAATAAGAAAAACTATGACAGAAAAAGTTTTGGTAATAGAGCAGATGCTAGAAAGCAGAAACTGAAAAATAGAGAAAATTATGATACGTTTGCGATGACGTCATTTTCACTCCTTTATTCTCGTTGTTGACCGGGCAACAGGAAAAGCATCTGTTGTTACTGTACTTGCAGATATGAATCAATTTTTGGATTAATTCTGGTTACCTGTGAAGATATGGTTGGTCGAAAAGATCATAGTGTGTTACTTCGCATGTACCGGATATGGGTTGTTCTTTATCCTTGGTCTTCCCTGGCGACCGGCAAATGCAGAAATCTACTTGGGTTGGTAAAATAAATTCAAATGTATGTTTGACATGTAAATGTAAATTACTAAATAGGGCTCTTGGAAATGTTTCGAGCTTTGATTCATAATTTTTTTACTTTTAATTTTAAATATTTTATTGTTGAGACGACATATATACGCAATTGATTTTTTTATAATTCAAAACTATTTATTTACTTTATTATTATCAAATATCAATGATTAAATAATGATATCAATTTCATTTACTTTATATACCAAATGCCGAGCAACTTTTCCTATAACCACCCAATTAGATGAATCAGATAATCAATAAGAACGCAATTCTAACTTAATTGAATTCTGCATACTTTAAATGACTTTGACAATATTCTGATTATTCTCTTTTCTTGTTTTGTCCCCATCAAATTAATAATGCGAGAAGCATTTTTCATTCAAAAATCCTCCCTTTTCTTGTTTGTCCTAATCATAAATTTAATTTTAATTAATAATGTAAGAAGCATTTTTCATTTCAGTCTGTCACCAGAAAATTTAATTTTAAGTAACGATATCTCGGAAAATTGTCTAATTGTCTCTCTCTTTTTCGTTATTAAAAAATTCATTTCGATTGGCACTCCAACTGAATTCCTTAATACAAAAAGTAAAATATCGTTTTACAGCAGGTTTAGATTACAACAGGACAAGATTTTCTTCTTCTTTTTTTTCACAAAAGCCCCTAGGCACACAGAACGCAACTTTGTTCGTGGAATGTCCAACAATAAAATAAAATCATATACAATTCACACTTATTAAAATTAAGTACAGACTGTACAGTTCATACTTGCAAATAACATAGCGAAATCAAGGGTCCTACTTGACCATTGAGAGCTGGGAGGGTCGCACTCGGCGAACCTATCAGATTAAATCCAAAAATAAAACAATTTGCAACCGCTCAAATTAATTTAAGAAATATGCCATTATCCTGCCACTAGGAAATTTCGTCCCAAACATGGCAACATTATAATGGCAAACCTCCAAAATAAAGGGACATGGGCATGACCGGAAACTGAAAAATAACAGATAGAAAAATCCGAGCTTCTTTCTTGACCGCCATACCATTGTACGCAGTTCCACAAAATATCGCTGCTTATCTATCTACTCTTACTCGCAGGATGTTAATACCGTGCCGTTTCGTACATTTTCGTTCAGTTCCGTCTAAATGGAATGGAAATGAAAGAGCGTATCAGTTTTTTTTTTTTTTTCAGAAATAGAATGGAAACGGAACTCCGTTTTACAATGTAAATGAATGCGGAATTGAAACGAAGCAGAGTTTTTTCGTTCTGCTTAACAAAACGGATCGGAACGAAAGATCATTTCTATTTCATTATCTGAAACGAAACGAAACGAAAACGAAACAGATACGTTTCGCACCGTTTGACATCCCTACTTTACATGTTACATCCATCTCCCTCTGAAATAGGAAGATACCCAATTAGACGCCGCTCAGTCTCTCTCGCTAACTTAAGAAAGATTAGAAAAATAGATAGCCGACATCAGAGCCGTCTCCCCAGGCGCAAGTGCAGGGGCATCAGAGTAAAATTCTTATTAATTTAAGATTTCTTTGAGCCCCCATTTGGAATAAAGTTCCTACAGGGGCATAAATGAAATTATCTTAACGGGTCGAAATATTTCTTCTACGATCCGGAACCGAACTGGGCAGACACAGGTTCCGGGAATTGCTCCTCTCACGCCTGAAAATTGAGATTCACACCAAATTTTTTCCATAAGGACTAAAATGACCTTGATTTATTGCACTGGAAAAAATATATTATTTAGAAATTGAGGGTATTTTGGTCATTATCGGAGTGTATCTCCAAATGAGGAGTGAGCGGAGCAATTCCCACAGGTTCCTGATCTTTGTCCGTTTTGTTGGCTTACTGCTACATTTTAAAAAGAAAACCCACATATATATACAATTGAAAATTGAAAAAAAAGGATAATAAAGAGAGAATAAACCTCAAGAGAGCAGAGCAGTTGCAGCTTTCCAAGCGGTAGTAGTGGATAAATTGCCTCGTTTCGTCTACTAATCCAAGCTTCGTCAGCGTAGAAGACGATTCTTTAATTTGCGAACCAGAAATAGGAGGTCTGATTTCGCAATAGTTGTCTCGAATCTGATTCAGTTTTGGCCTTTTGGGTGTCTTAAAGGAGAGAAATGATGCGTCGATACAGTTCAGATATTTATCGGCTTCCTGATTTACTGGTATGAAATTCTATGTTCAATCATATATTCTTTTATTTTTTTAGACAACATACCGAATTGTAGGAGAGTAATACCGTTGATGAAGCTTTACTTTACCTGTAGTTTGGAATCCTTACTTTTTTTTTTTTTTAATGATTTTGTTGAATTATTTTCTTCTATATTAATGGTGCGTTTGTGCTTACATACTGATTATTGGAGTATTAAGGGCACATGTGTTCAATCTTAGGTGAATTGTTACTTATTGTAAGTTCATACATTTTTATGTTTTGATATATGTTGGACGATCTTTAATTTCAGGTTTACTCCTTGGTTTTGACTAAGGAATACTATATTACGAGAAGAGACTTCGAAAGTTCTATATCATATTAATTCAATCAAATCAAGTCAAACTGATCAATAACCTTTATTTTTTTCATTATCTAATTGAAGCCAATCACAATTTAATTATCAGAGAAGTTATGTATGAGCTTATGCCAATTTGAACTTTGTTTCATTGGACCTATAACAGAAAAGTGCTATATTGGTATTTTAAAGCAATCAGATGATGAAAATTTGTTTTTTTTCACGAGAATTGTGAGAAATATGACGGTATTTAATATCATAAGGGTTTCAATTTATATTTCAAGGTAACTATAGCATGAATACCCTGAGAAACTTTGATTTCCCTTTTCCTTCAAAAGCTACTATAGACAAAAAAAAATGAGGAGAGTGCTATAGCTTTCATTTACACTATCATGACCACCTTTAAATTTGTCTGCCAGGCTAGCACTTGCAAACTTGCCAGAGCCTTTTCTACTTCATGTGCTACCTTGACTTCGCCTTTAGAAGAAACTATACAAACTACAAACACTGACAGCAAAAGCAATACTGACAGCATGTTAACTGATTCTTTCGGGAGGTTTCACAACTACCTGCGAATCTCAGTGTCAGAGCGGTGCAACCTTCGGTGCCACTACTGCATGCCAGCTGAGGGAGTTGAGCTCACCCCAAGCTCTCACCTCCTCTCCCAGGAGGAGATCATCCGTCTTGCGGGTATTTTTGTCAGCTCAGGAGTGACCAAGATTAGGCTCACGGGTGGTGAGCCTACCATCAGAAAGGACTTAGATGACATATGTTTGAGGCTATCGGGCCTTAAAGGGATTGAAACTATTGCTATGACAACTAATGGGGTGGTTTTGGCAAAGAAGCTACCAAGGCTGAAGGAATGCGGTTTGAATGCTTTGAATATTAGTTTGGATACATTAGTGCCAGCTAAATTTGAATTTATGACAAGGAGGAAGGGGATGGAGCGGGTCCTAGAGTCAATATATGCAGCTGTTGATTTTGGATTTGATCCGGTGAAGGTATTGTTAGCTTTTGTTACTGTTAACCAACACAATTATCCTAAAGCTTAACTATTGCATAATGCCAATTGCAATTAACACCGACTCATTTGTTGTATTTACAAGTAACAGCAAGCATATCTCACAGTATATAATGTGCACCAAACCTCTCTTTAAAGTTCTTGTGAATAATTCAGCTGTTAGGTTGGTGGGATGGGGACTGTGTATAACTGTATTTTGTTAAATAATGATGAATTTTTTTGGTCAAAATTATCAAAGTCGAGCATATTAAATGACAGGTTACCTCCTGATATGATGCTAAAAGTAGGGGCATTTAGTATTTGCTTGATTCATTTTTTTTTTCCCATCTTGTGTTCATTATGTCTGTTTGGTATTTTTTGAAAATAAGTCATAGGATTGAGTTTGCAAATTGAGAAACGTTTGTGTCATTACAAATAAGGTGAAAGATAAACATAGCTGCAGCTAGCTTTATTAGTAGGAAGACAGTTATAAAATTCGTCATCTTAATTATAAGTCAAGAACTGGTTAAACATAGAAAATCATGAAAACCAAAATAACAAATATGTAATTGATTTTTATGAATAGGTGAATTGTGTGGTGATGCGAGGAATAAATGATGATGAGATATGTGATTTTGTGGAGTTGACAAGAGATAAACCAATTAATGTTCGCTTTATTGAGTTCATGCCGTTTGATGGAAATGTTTGGAATGTTAAAAAGTTGGTGCCATATGCTGAGATGTTGGATAGAGTGGTAAGGTACAACTAAGCTTTCTTTTAATTTATTTTTTTCACTATGTACTATATCTTCTTTTGGTTCTTACATCTTATTAGTGCTGGTATCAATATAATATTCTTAAAAAAGAAAAAAGATGAATTATTAATCACAAGAAGAAAAGGGACAAAAGCTATTGAATTGAGACATAGTTGTACTACCCAGAAAATATCAGGGCCAGAACTTGTCCATATGATTAATTCTAATATTTGAAAATGCAGCCAAAAATGTATGGTCAATTCTCTGTCAGGTCAATCTGAGTCAGATCAGGTCAAATTTGAGTCTAAATTGGATTGATCTTCAGCCAGATTAAGAAGTGTATTTTTCCTTTGAAGTAGCATGGTGTACAGATTCCAGAAAACAGGCTATACAACCCTAAAATCAGCACTATCCTACACTTACCCACCAAGTCAACTTTGAGAATTTTCTCTCTACTTAATTCAATTCAATCCAGTTGTGTTTTGACTAGTGATAATTTGACCTTATCATTTCTTATTTGTTAAATTCATAAGAAAGGTTGACATTTTTTTTGTATTTTGTTCTGAGCTCAAGAAGGTTTAGGATTTTAATTAGGTAGTAGAATCAACTGTTTCTTTGTATCTTTTATCCATATCCTGTTTGAAGTCCTTGGTAATGTATTTTTTCTTTACTTTTATTCGTTTGAACAGAAGCAGAAGTACAAGGATGTAAGAAGACTGAGAGACCACCCATCTGACACAGCCAAAAATTTCCAGATAGAGGGTCATCGTGGTAAAATATCATTCATCACATCCATGACCGAGCACTTTTGTGCTGGTTGTACTCGGTTGAGGCTATTGGCAGATGGAAATTTCAAAGTGTGCTTGTTTGGACCCTCCGAGGTACTCACTTAGCAATGGATTAATTTTGTTTTGAAAATGTGAACTGAACCTATTTTGCTATTTGGCAGTTTGCTAGATACTAAAAGAATAAAAGGAAATGCAAATTGATCCAAAATTCTGACAACATTAGCCTATCACAATGACTACATGTTTCCATTTTCCAACACCTAATTTGAACAAAAACAAATCCAATGAATTAATTTTAAACATTCTTTTTAGTTAATCCGATATTGACAAGGGAATAAGTTATAATTTGCTTCCATTTCATTTACATTAGTTAGTGTTTCCATCGCATTTGGATCTAACTGAAAAAATTGGAACATGGCTGTCTCAAGTATAGTGCTATTCCCATGCATCCAAACATACCGTAGTAGTGCAATTTCATATTATCCCCAGAGAATGTTCAAATTTTTATGAATGCAACTGCAAACGATATCAGTCTTGCACATCTACAAAACATACGAGACAGTACATAACTCTTAAAAGCATAAGGTATTTCTGTTCAGCCATTTTTTATAATGCACAAGCCTGTTATGTCACCACATTGACATAGTGGAAAAGAAAAGTAAGGAAATAATGGGGTACTTAAACAAATTCAATTGGCAGATATTTTCCTTGTTCTTTAAGGACATCTGGTACAATATTCAAAACAATGTCAATCTTAATGGAAATTTGGTGGTGTTTTTACAATAAAAAAATTAATTATTTGAGATGTATGAATAATTGTAGTCGTTTATTTGATGGAATAATCTCTGTGATCTTTAAGTATCGAGAAATTATTTTTAAAATCCTTGAGTGTTTTTTGTATCTGCAACTGTCTTTTGCCAGGTGAGTTTGAGAGAGCCGATACGGGCTGGTGTTGATGACCTTGGTCTAAAGCAAATTATCGGTGCTGCAGTATGTTCATATGCTTTTTTTAATTTACCATGTTGTTTGGTTGACATTTTATTTACATCTCCATGCACATCTATTTATAGTTTGTTGAACACAAAAAAACACATTTCAAACTAAGAGGCAAAAGTCACTGCATCTCCCTCAGCCACTCTTTAGATAAATGAAGGTTGGTCTGTATACATTACAGGGATACTTGGCAAGAACGTGCAAGGCTTAATCAAGTAATATTAGTGCTGCAACTAAACAAACAAAAACCCCAAGAACCAGAATATAAAATGTTAAGTTGTTAGAACCCAAACTCTCATGATACCATTTTGTAGCATATAGCTGCTACTTGATTGAGAAGGAAAAAGGACAATTTGGAGCTGGGAGTCTTGTACTGTTACTCTCCAGCCATACCCTCTTATCTCTGTCCTTGTATGATTTTCAGGTCAATCAAAGAGATGATTTATAGAGGAAAAAATGGAAATCATAGCTATAGTTCTACCACTTTCATAGATGCTGGGCATAATTGCAATCCTTGATTCTTCATGTCTTGTGTGTTTCAACTAAAATATTAATCTCTAATTTTTTTAATTTAGGTGAAGAGAAAGAAAGCAAAACATGCTGGTATGTTTGACATAGCCAAGACAGCAAATAGACCCATGATCCACATTGGTGGCTAACTTTTTGGTACCTGCTCTTTCTTTTTCTTTGCTCTTTTCATTTTTTACTTGATATTTCTGTTCAATTTGCCTCGATAAGGGCCCAGAAATAATCCAATTAAAGCTTACTCACCTTGAAAGGGCTAGAGAAGTACCTTAGAAGTTAGAAAGTCTTGTATTGGTTTAGTTCCTGAAAATGGACTACAGTAGAAGCTTAGACCTGTTATTTAGAGCTCATATCTCTTAATTCAAACCTATTCCATCCTCAAATGGAAAGAGAAAACATGAGAACCATATTGGAAAACAGAAATTAAATAAAAAGGTAGAACAACTTTACATATTACTTTTTCCTTTTGAACTTCTTTCACCTCAGCATTTGAGTATGGTGATTGATTGCAGTTTTATTTGGATTTTTTTTTTCCAGGTAACAATTTATTAGAAACTCTCGACTCATGTACTAAATGGAGTTCTTCACACTGAAGTCCATTTAAACTCGGTATATGACACTGCAAGTGGGGGAATACAAAGATACAACTTTTGTTAAATGTATTTTAGTGTGTATTATGTATGAGCTTGTATGCAAATAAGGAGAATATTGACATAAGTTTGTATATTGCTCGGTGATGAGTACAAAATATGTAAGGTGTTTCTCATTGAATTAAATAAAAAAAAATAATTATATATTCTTTTACTGAAAGGTCATCCGCTTTGTTCCAGGACGATTAATTTGTCTGTCACCAACGTATCCAGTTTGTAGATTATCTTAGACATTTTGAAGGCGTCTCTCCTAACAATTAATTTGATACTATTTTTATCTACTGAGATGTCTTCTGATACAAGGGAAGTGCAGCTATGTAGATGCACAGTAATGGGTACCATTCTTTCTTTACTGTTTCAACTAGAACTAGAAGAGTGGGTCACATCACAACTGTTGAATCGTATAATGAATAATTTATTGACTGCTGTTTGGATTTGTCGTGAACACGTCCAATATGTTTTTAGTTACTTTCGCCATAGGATTAATGACGATGTTTAATAATATTATTAAGAACATGTAAATTGTGCACTAGATCAATTTTTCTATATTATTTTGTAAAAAAAAAACCGTTCATTCAAATTTATAAAATAAAAAATATAAACAGTGGTGATTGATTTGAAAAAAAAAAAGAAAAAGAAAAACTCAAATCTTATTGAAAATTTAATCCAAAAACATGCCTAAAATATATTCCAATACAACTCTTATTGGAAATAAAATTACAATAAAAAGTAGAATCTTTTTGAGATAAAAAATAGTAATACACTGAGTTTGACGTCAGCATATTCAATAATCGGAGTGGAGAAGTGGAGTCGAACGGACCGCAGAAGAATCTGAAGTACAAAAGTCGGCAGCATTATTAGAACTCCTCCAACGAATCTAGTCTCCGTCGTCTATACAACAAAGCACAATAAAATCACTGAACTCTAGGCCCCACCATCAACTAATTGTCTTACAAATGTACTACTTCATTTACCCGCCACACAGATGTACTCTCCGAACCGAACCAGAGAATTTATTTTGCACAGCTTCAAAACCCTAAACCGCCGCCCCTTCTCTCCCTCTTTTTCACGACTCTCTCGGGTCCGCGCCATACTCTCTCTTCCTCCTCTCGCTAAAATTCGGTACCTATTTTTTGCTTACTCTTCTCCGAGAAACCTTTTTTCGCATTCAAAACTTTTTTTGTGAAGTGCTAATTGTGGATTGAAAGGGGCAGATAATATTTTAAGAGGACGGATGGGCGCGATGGCCGAAGAGAGGATGGTAGACCACGTGGCGGCCGAAGATGAGAAAGAAGTCTGCGATTCCGAGGCCTTTGAGTCTGTTCACTTTGTGCTTGATTCTGTTCGCATGGCAAGTTTTTACTCTGTAGTTGCCGTCTAATATTGAAAAGGAAACAAAGGCTTTTGGTTTAGTTTGTTATTATGTTCAGTTTATTGGGGATTAAGGGGGTGGCTTAATTTAATTGTGCGTCGAGCTATTTGAGCTCTATTTTAGGAGCTCAGTGAACTTGTTGAGCGTTCATAGTAGTATAGTCCTTGTAGCATAATTTATGAGTATTTAATTGTAGTATAGTCCTTGTAGCATAATTTCAGTCTTTTGCAGTTTGCGTAGTGTGCTAATGCAGCCCCCCCTAATTTGCATTTTTCTACAAGAATGTTTTCATGATTGTTAAAAGTGAGTCGTACTTTCAAATTAAATATTATCTTTTGGGTCACTTACTCCTAAACTTGAAATTTTAGTAGAACAAATACACACTCTTTATGATGCCACTTCTAACCTCAGTATCAGCACTGAGTCGATGCTTGACATTTTGGGCCTTCAATTATCTGTTTTCCTGTTCTTAGCTAGTCTGTTTTTCCCATATGTTGATATAACTTTGTACGTGTTGATTTATTTATTTTGATTGTACAGGCACCGAGCTTGGTGGAACCCAGTCACAAAGAGCAGTATGACTACATACTAAGCATTGTGGACCCCTCTGCCAGATGTGGACCAGATCAGGAGGCCATGCTTACGGTAGCTCTTTATTCCTTATTTAGTCTTTTTTGTAATGCCAATTGGATTCTATATGTATTATGTAAGGATTTCCACTCGGAGCACTGACTTATTTTTGTGCAATTACGGATATGGATTTAAATGCAATTGAAGCCTTTGTGCGAGATTGCACACAATTATGTTGAACTGTAGAAAAAAAGGTAGCATATACTTTACTGATCTGCCCTGTAGTTGTAGAATATCAATTCATATATGTACTTACAGTTATGCTTTTTTTATTAGTTCTGTGTCAAATTGTGCAGACAGTATTGAAGGCATTGAGTCAAGCTGTATCGCGAATTGATCCCACATATCATGCTGTGCTTCTTAGTAATGTAAAATATTTAAAAACTTATGCACTCTGATTTTCCTCAGTATAGTGTTGATAATTATGTAAAGCATATGAGAAAATATACTTGAAGAATCCTTATTTTAACCTCATTCATCTAGAGAAATAGTAATATGATTTATTATCAGAATTCGTTATATGTGAAGGTTTGTGGTTGAAATGTTGAACCAAAGTTGAATTTAAAGGCAAAAATCTTTCGTATAATTTATCCTAATCTGAAATTTGGTTTATTTCGTAGGTATTTCGAATGGGCATATGGTTCTTTGGAAATGATACGAGGACTGCTTTATTGAAGTTGATTAATAACTTGGTATGTTTTCTTCTATGTATACTTGAGTCATGTAACCTTTTGTATCACCAGCTAGATACTACAAAAATCGAGGCCAATGCGCAACTGCCATGGAACAGTAAATACTGGTTGGCTAGCAGGAACTGGTTTGTACCTAGTGATTGGCAGTTCTTGACTGATACATTTTGAATGATACTTTGCAAGGCACCAACAAAAATAATGTGCCTGGTGGCGCCAAACCTGTTGTGTATTTCCTTGAAAGGGAAGTTGGCAAAAGGAATACACACATCCCCTTGCCATGTGCATTTACCTAGTGCTTTATTGTATTTGGGAGAAGTGTAGTTTCTATTATCTGATATTTGTCTATTGTCTTTGCCAGGCAGCAGTGACAGACAAGTACCTAGAGGGATGCTTGCACATGCTTGTGAGCAACTTTGTACCGCCTGATAGGGTGCTGAGGTGGTTGGAGGAACCCAAATGGGTCACTAGGAAGAGAGAGATTCACCAACAGCTGCGTGCATGTTTGCAGAAAATTTTCGAAGAAGTCCCCCTTGCACCCTTCAAATTATGTGAAATCCTTGATCAGACCATGCCGAGACCAAATCATCCAAAGGCTGTATGTATTTTACTTTCACCGCCTAGTTCCTTCACTTTTTGTGGTTGATTACTTAAGGAGCAAATTGGCTAAGTCGAGCTTATTGTGCACTTGAGGGTTAAATTAAGGCAAAATCTGGTTAATGATTGATTAGGCAATTGGGGGTTTAGTTGTACAATTAGTAGTTAATTGAGGTTCAGCTGGGATTTAATCTAGGTGTAGCTGCAAAACATTTTATCCAGTCCTGTCCTGTGCTTTAGTTTAATGTTGGAAACTTTGGTAATTTGTACATGCATGCATCAGAGTGTGTGCTTGTATATAGTGGTGGAAGGACTGGTGCTCCAGTTGCTTTGTTATTTCAAGGGTTTCTTACTGAATCAAGAAATGTATATTATTTTATTTTGCAGAAAATGAATGCATATGTCGATTGCATGCTGGGTCTGCAGAGTGGGGATATAGGAGACATCCTCAGTGCCACTTTACTTACTAGGGTCATCAATCTGCTTGTGGACTTGGATGTAAGTTTCTACCTTTCTATAAGAAAAGTTATTTGTTACGAAAGACACCTGCATGGTGCAAAGTGATGTCTCTAATTTGACTGTTGGTACTGAACTATACACTAACCTAAGTGATGGTATTGATCATTCAACTCAGATATGTTTCTCTCGAGTCCTCAAGTCAATTCATTTAACAATTAGGCAAAAGAATTGAACTTCTTCATTTACTTCTCTTTATTCCTCTCCTCTGCTCTCTTGTCATTACCTTTCATAATTCTTGTGTCTTCATTTTACTCTCAGTTGTATTTTGGTCCTTCTTTTCCTGCTTCATTCTCTCATTTCTCATTAGGTTGGAATAGGGTAATGAAGGAAAAAAAGGGAAGAAATGAACGGACAGAAAGGGGGACAATTTTATCTTTTTAATTATTTGCTTGATGAGCTGGTTTGAACAATGTGAAATTCCAATGACCGAGAAGGGTGTGGGGGGGGTGCAACTTGAAACTGCTTGAGCAAATTGAGATTTGGAGTTTAGTTTAGTAACCTTAAACTAAATTTACCAAGTATTTTATTTTGTTTTCAAATCTGCCTTGCATTACACAGAATTATGGAATTGTGTTGCACTCTTCTATTAATTTTATTTTTCCAAGGGTTAAGATGCCTAGAAGACATCGAAATTCTTAATTACAAATATTGTAAAACTCAATTAACAAGATTGCTTCTTTACATATATATATATATTTTTTTGTGTATGATCACCACTAACCAAGAAGTAATATCATTTTGTTTTAAAGGTAAATATAACTTGGAATGATGTACTTCAAGAAGATCAGACCATTGGCATTTTTGACATGGAGCTTGAAGATCTCGACGATCTTTCTTTACAGTTTCTTGAAGATGATGGGAAGGTATTGGGCTATTCTAAAGGGTTAACTTCTCCCATTTTTCCTTTTTTTTAATTCTGAGTTTGCATACTGTATTTAAGCTTATTATTGGATGTATAGTATGCTAACTATTTCTTATATGTTCTATAGTTTCATGCTTCCCCTAGTAATAAGGGTTCTAATAGCAACAATAATAGTGCATGTGTGGAAAAGTTGGATAGCTTGATGGTGGTTGTCTGTGAGCATCTAAACTCCTGTGTTCATGAAAAATCCGGACAAAAACGCTTGTTGGTGGTACATATTTTTTCTTACCCAAAGAAGTGATATTTTTCTTATCACCTTGTACAGTTATTGTTGATAATGAAAGCAAATATTTGCAAGTTTTTTTTTTTTTTTTTTTTTTTTTTTTTTATAAATGCATTTTATTAATGTCTTAACTTCTTGTTGGGTCATAAGTGTGACATGAATCTCTATTCCTTTGTGCCCTCAAAACTTCGTAAATATACACATCTCATAACTTTGCACAAGGAGTAGATATGATGACTCAAAAATAGAAATGGCATAAGTTGTGCCGCGTTTAAATAAATGGGATCTACAATAGGGCGCAATGTCCCCCAATTTGCTTGAAATGTGTGGTACATTTGAGTGTTTGAAATTTTTCTTACGCAAAGTCATTTTTGAACCCCATTAAAAAATGAACATCATCCCACTCTTGAGTCCTATAGTTATAATTTTGTTTTTGATGGGAATGATGTGTCCATCTCATTGTGTTTTGTGGTTTCAACCCCCATTTAAATATTTGTAGCTCTGCCTTTTCCATTTGATGTATTTTACTATTTAAATTTAAGAGAAACATGGCCTTCGTTGCTTACCCTGACTTGCGCCATAACAAAAGCAGCTGTCACATATATATGATTGATTTCTTATCTGTTTATGGATTCATTATTAACTGATGCCACAGGATTATGAAATGTTTATGCGCATATTCCGGACTGCAGTACTGAAGCTTCATAAATCCAAGTTCACTCAGGTTTTAATGTGTTTTTATGTATTTATTCTGTTATTCTTGGAATAGACAATACATTTGCAATTTTGTTGGGTCTTGTAGGTCTGTTGAACCAACTCAACTTGCCTTTCTTATAAATTCTCAAAGAATGCAACGGCAGTGGGTTATTATGATGTTGGGTGTTTTTAATATGTTTGTGGCATTGTTTGACAAAAAGATAAAATAAATGGTAAACTTGGTTTTGTCTGATTCTGAACCTGACATGGCTTTTAAATGGAATTTAAATCCCAACATTTACTTGCTGTCAGGGATAGATTTGTATGTAGTAAATGGAAATCAATGGACCCTCAATATTTTTTCGAACTAAATAAGACTGTTTTGTTCTTTTATATTTTTTTTTTTTCTGTGAGAACTTTTCTATATACATCAGTTTAACCCTCATATTTTGTACTGAAATTATCTACTTTTGACACCCTTGCTTATAAGTGGTAGGTGTTGTTAATATAGTAGTCTCGATAGGATATAGTTGACCCCTATTTGAAAATTTTCTGCAATTTCCCTGCTTGCTGGTGTCTTATTGGGTTGGTCTGAATTTAGTTTGGTCTGGGCTGTCCAACTGCTAGCCATGTGTGGTTAAATCAAACAGGTTTTGATTTGAATGAGTTATTTGATGCAGTTTGTGATGTTTTATGCCTGTTCACTGGATCCTGAGACATGGGGCCTTAGGTTTGCTGTTGACCTTGCTGATATTTTCCTTTCAACATCTGAGGATCCAATCTCGAGGTATGTCAATGTAACCATAATTTCAATTAGATACCTCAATTGTCTGTAATATGGTGCCATTTCAATTTTGCTCTAAACACGAGAACTAAGCAACCCACCCTTTTAATTTCCTGATTCCGTGCAGGATGAGTGCTATTTCATACCTGGCAAGCTATCTTTCACGTGCCAAGTTCATCTCTTCATCAGAAGTCGCTCTCATTTTAATCAAGTAATTTAAATTCCATTTCTCGTTTGTTTTTAAAAACTGACATTTTTTTTCTTTGTATAATCATCTCATGAAAACATTGCCATGCAGACTAGTTAATTGGTGTTCCGATTATTGCAAGGTTGTCCAGGAGAGAATTAATCCAATCCAGGAGAGATTATTTAATCCATTAGCCCATCAAATCTATTATTCTGCTTGTCAGGTAACACTGCATTTTTTGTTTGCCTTCAATGAGGTAGCTGTTTATGATGTGCCTATTTTTTTTGACATTATATTCATATGTTGTTTATGTGGTTATGGGATTAGGCGGTGATGTATATACTCTGCTTTAGAATGAGACAGCTGATGGATGTACCTCCCAAGTCCTTTCTCTTTGATCTCCCTTTGGGCTACATTCTATTTAATGGCTTGGACCCTCTTAAGGTACTTTGGAATTATTTATTTTTAATTATTTATAGTGTCCTGTTCTTACTACTTTCTCAAATTTTCCTATATGCCTGCACTAGCTTTGTTTGCAACTCAGTGCAGAATTTTTAAAATTGTTGACTCTGTTTTGAGCTTAAGAATTGATACAAGCCTTAAGGCCTGCTTCAGTGGGGATGGAAGAGCTGCAAAGGGAGGATAATTGCCAAAATCCTCATCTTGCTTTGCAGTTCAAAATTTTTGTTGGTAGGGGAAAGAGGGGTGGGGTTATAACTTATAAACCCTACACAAAACAAACTCTCTAGTTTCTGCAGCCTGTGAAGTAGAGGTGCAACTTCCAACATTCCCGAAAGGACCCTACCCAACCCACTTGTACATTTTTTCTTCTACCTCTTCTCTAATTGGTTGGAAGTCAAAATGGTCAGCATTTGACAAAGTAAAAGACCATTTTGTACTATTGCATTGTAGTTTTGTGTAATTGAAAATAACCTTTTATTTTATATGCTGTTAATTATAAACAGGATCATTAAATCTGTTGCTCATTTACCCATGTTGTCCATACTAGGTGTGCTTGCCTTCAATAGTCCAGGAGTTTTTACGACAGGCAAGGGCAGCTCGCCTGTTCCATGCCTCAGTTGCTTCTATCAATGAAAATGCCATGGATTCTGAGTTATCTAAGGCCTTTGGTGGGTCTGAACGACTGGATATTTTCTTCCCCTTTGACCCCTATTTATTAAAGGAATCTGATAGGTTTGTTCCTTTCTTAGTTCAAAACTTAATGTTGTAGTTTTCACTTTTTAATTTGTTCATAGCTTGGTTGATTTTCCTACTCCTTACTAACTTAGCTTCAAATAGCTACAATAAGCAAACAGTACAAAATCATAAAATGGATGTGAAACAAGGTGGGGTTGGGGAGCAGAATTAACCGGATCAAATTGCTAAAAATGTTTTTTTTTTCTTTGTTCGATTTATTAAAGATTAGTATTAGATGCCATCTCTGTTCAGATAAATGCAAGTGACGCCTGCTCATCAGTTTTGTTTTTACCATATTGTACAGGTTCATCAGGCCAAATTTTGTGTATTGGTCAAAAGTGAAGACAACATACAGCAACTGCAATAGTGAGGAAGATAATGAAGAAGAGGATGAAGAGTTTGAGGATCTTGATGCACCAGGAATATTGTCTGATCCAATCAGCAGCTTCCAAGATCACTACAATGTTGATGGCAACAATAGTGATGGAGAAGATGATGACCTTGACTATTCTTTGAATAAGATGTCTATAACACCTAAGAATACCTTTAATCTGCATATGCATATGCCAGCGAAGATTCGTCCTTCCATGAGCCCTCTATGAACTCTCTTCCTTCCAAGAGGTATTATTGTCAGGTTATAATTCAATTTTGCAACATTTAGAGCCTGTTAGGTTATTATAGTTGTGTTATGGATAGTGTATTTTTTTGGTGGTCGCCTTTGGGTTGATGTGTTTGTAATCTTAGAATATTGCATGTGTAAAGTGGGTGGAAATCTATGGGTACGCTAAGTAATCTAACTGTCGCTTGTATTATTATAGTTGTTATTATGATAGCCTTTTTTCTTGGTGGTTTTTGGAGGGTCTGTGGTGTGCTAACTGTTGCAATGGAGGCTATGGTTTTGATTCATCGTGCATATGGGTCTTTTGATGCGCCACAAAATGTTAATCATGTAAAAACTCTATTTTTTTTGCTAACATTTTGCACGTAGTTCATTTTTTCATGCATTAACAATTTTGCTAATATATTTTCCATGCAATTTGTATATTTTTAAGGGGGGAAAAAAAGAAAACATGGTACATAGTTTTTGAAACTGAAGTCACAAGAAGGGGAGCCGCCAAATGAATGAAAGAACAAGTCCGTACAGGAAATCCGTTACCAAGCTACCAACAGAAGTACAAAGAAAAAAAAAAAAAAACAACAGCAACCCTCAGTACATAGAGCACCTAATACCAATACCGATACCCTCAATACGTCTGGTATCCAAAATCTGAACCAAAAGCATAAAAAAGAAAAGACCGTTTCTCTGTTTTTATTGTTATTATTATTATATTATTCATGTCAGTAGGCCACAACCCATGCACCACCCATCATCCCACCCCCGGTGGGACTCGAACCCCAGTCCCCAGCACTCCCAGAGGTAATGCTTGTGTCTCAACCGCTGCACTGGCAGAAAAGACCTAACAGACCACCATACAAAGTGCAAAAACAGAAAATTAACAAGCACATCCGACCACCATTCTTCTAAAACCCAGCAAGCCTAGATCCCAAGCAGTTCTTCATCGCCTGACACGGTTCCTTTTGTCCAGATTCGGACATTGTACATAGTTCATAATTATAATTTGGATGCATAAATCGCACTTTAAACGTCATGTGGTAATATGTTTGTTCTTTATTCTTTTTGCTGAAACTGTGTTATTCTTTTTAGTGCATTAAAATCGTTAAGATCTCAGAGAAATATAGACTTTCTTGAATCTATACATGACGGAGCATTTAAAATATTAGACTTTCTTAAAATCTTTTCAGCTAATTCCTGGTGTCCGCTTTTTATTGCATTTTCGAAGTTTCGAGTTGGGCTTTGTTGAGCATTTTAAAGAATTTTAACTTAAGTTCTATGATTGGTTAAATAGAAAGGAAAATTAATTGGCTCTGCATATAGAACTGCAGGAAACATGGGTTTAGTGAATTGATGTGATTAGTTTCATGCCTGTACCGGCTAATCATCCATTCTTCACTAGGAGCACATGGAGTTTTCAGGAGTGTATCGGCTGAGGAACCCATTGAATTGATGCAATTTCTCTACTACAACCCCTGCCGAGTTTATTCCTTTTGGTCGCATCTTGGGTTGTTTCTATAGAAGCCAGTGAATAAAAAACTAACGAGAACTTCAAAAACTGCGTTTAAATTAATTCCATCAGGAGGACTACTAATTTTGTCACTATTACAAAAATTCAACCCCAAATGAAATTCGGTAAGCCCTGTTGCTGCGAATGATTACTATGTATTTGATGAACTTGAAAGGGGAAAGATTCTAATGGTAGGATAGCTTAAATTCTGTTTGCTCACAACAAAAACAACATAAAAAATGAGTACTCTACAGTAACACTAAAAAAAAAAATGAGTACACACAAATCCTAAGGAACAAAACTCTATTGTTGTAACGCCAGAAATTCAGGCAATGAACAAGAGGCTTCATGGGAATTGGAAGCCGCCTCCGTTAGCTGCAGAAGATCCGGTACTCATGGGAGGGCTGAGAGCAGTCCACAAAAGAGATATTGTAATGGCTATGAGACCTGACCACACAAAAACTATAGTTGGTGTTTTACCTCTCCTGCCCATAAGTCCTTTGGCGAATGGGTAGAGATGTGCGAGCACCCAAAAGCTGAAAAATACACCACCAATCAACTTGCTCCATTGCGGCACCTCACTATATATTGTCCTAGCGAAGGCGAATGCGATGGCAATGATGTTGACCATCATGATGGTTATGGGTGGTATCATAAGTGAACTCCATTTGACAATGTAGAGGTCTGCATATATATCTTCATTTTCATCTCCTGCAGACTTTGATGTAAGTGTAAACGAGATCTCAATCCCAGCTATGACTTTTAGGAGGCCCTGAATGACAGCATAGAGATGAGCACTGGTGCCTGAGATCAGCCAAAATTGTTCATTGCGCCACCACTCCTCTAGCCCGACACCTGACCACTTGACCTCAAGTACGGCAAGTCCGATAAGGGCAATCGTGATGATTAGAAGGTACAACAAAAATGTCACATTCAGAGTTTGAACGATGAAGTAGCCGGAGAAGAGGGATAATGCTGGCAAAAAGCAGTAGACTAAGAGGAAGAAAGATGTGAAGGGGTAGATGCCAACATTGAGGTACGCAATGCGTTGAAGGAACTTGAGTCGAGTAGTTGCAAGGAAGGCATTGTTGCGGGAGAAGAAAATCTCAACTGAGCCAGTGGCCCACCGGAGCACCTGATGCAAACGATCAGTCAAGTTAATTGGTGCTGAGCCTCTGAATGCATCGCGCTTTGTCACACAATATATAGATCTCCATCCACGATTATGCATGCGGTACCCCGTGACAACATCCTCTGTCACAGAACCATAGATCCATCCTACACGGTCACCCCATTCAGTCTTATCCTCGTACCAACACGATATGACTGATACAGCCTCCCCAACTGTTTCTGGGCTCAAAGGTGGTCGAGGATTGGTGAGAATGCCAGGAGGACGTCCATGCCTTACACCTGGATGGTCCGCCAGTGGTCGGCCTTGAAATTCAGCAACTGGTATGGAGTCGGCAAGTGCTGCAGAGTTCCCAAAGCGTTTTGGCAAGAGTGCAGAATCGAGTGAGCTATCAAAATCACTTGCACGGAGGGATTGACTCTCTGAATCAGAATCTTTGTCCTTGTACATATTCTTCTTCTTCTTCGTCATAAACCATCCAGAGTATTCTGTTGCTCGAGGAGGATCAAAACCATAAAGTGCGAATCTTCTGAAAAGACATCCTGTTCCGACATATACAGGACCCTGTATTAAATAAAAGATAATTAGTCAATGAAAGCAAATAAACACTATTGTTACTGAACTGAAGTCTAACTGAAGAATATATTTTTTTAAGAACAATTAAATACTTTCTAAGTAGGCAAATTTTGTTGCCAACCTGTAATCCATCAAGAGCTCTCATGTTTCCATCAAAGAAGACCGTGTTGTGGTTAGCATAGCGATCGGAGGGGTCAATGCCCTCAAACCTCTGGGGAAATTGGACATAACAGATTCGATCTCCATTTCGATCCAACATGAAACACATGCCTTCTCTTATGGCCTTGCAATTGTATATGTAATGGTCGCAATCAAGGTTCAGGATGAAGGGACCATTTGACATAATGGCAGAGGCTCGTACTAATGCATTCATTGCTCCAGCCTTTTTATTGTGATCATACCCAGGTCTCTTCTCTCGTGAAACATATACCAACATTGGTAACCTGATGTCTACTCCGGTGAAGTCTATTGCCGCTTCTTCTTCATAACCTCCTTCAAGTGGTTCTGGAGATGGTGGCTTCAGCATTACCTGCCATTGCACCAACTGACAGTTAGTCTTGCTCTATTATTCACATTGAAAAAACTAGCTAATAACATACTGCAAAAGTCAAGAAAATGTACCTGCAAAATGCTAGCATGGTCCCCTTTTTTATGATCAGCAGATGCAGCTGCCCATGTCCCAGGCCAATGGGATCCATCGGCCATCCAAGTGGCTTTAGGGACCTTGGGGTGCTCGGAAGGGTCAACACCACTCTCCCTAACCATCTTAAGTACCTTCATCTCCTCTCTTGCATTAAAAGCATCAGAACGCCTTCGGATGGCATCAGGGAGGCCATTGATCCTCACTTTGAACTCATCATACTCTCTCTTCACTTTTCTCCGATCCTTTACAAAATCTGTCCGCCGCTTGTTCTTGGTGGGGTCACCTTTCAAGCTAAAGTAGCTATCTGGATTTCTTGGTTCAATGTCATGTTTTTTGCAGAAGGGAACCCAAATATTGGCAAAACTTGCAGCCTCTGCCATGGCCTCAAATGTGAGTAGTGCCCCACCATCATCTGATACATAGCAAGCAAGTTTCTCAACAGGGTAATCAACTGCCAAGATGGAGAGAATGGTATTGGCAGTAACAAGTGGAGGCTCCTTCTCTGGATCAGCCGTTGACACAAATACATCCATTCCAGGAAGGTCCGAACGGCCTGTAGGGTTGGAGGGGGTGATAGTTTCGAACTTCTCCTTGAGAACAGCAAGGTCAGTTGCACGATTAATTGGATTAAGCTTAGGAAGCATATCTAATATCCAGGAAAAGGCAAACCAGATCTCACACACAATTGACATTCCCCATAGCCAGATTGCATCCACATTTGGGTGCTTTACCCGCCATGTCAGAAAGAAGAAGAGTGTGATCAGCCGAACAAACATTAATAACCTGAAGGAAAATGTCATAAATATCAACGGTTGTTAGATTCAAATATATGAGAATGTTAATTATTTTTGTTGGAAAAAATTATTCTTTCTAGACTATATATGTAACAACCTATAAGGGCTGATAATTCCAGCTTTCATACGGACTTTACGAGTAAGGGGTTTCCATGGCTTTTCAGAATTTAAGGGAATACTAATATCATCTTCATCGCCATCACCATCATCTGAATTTGGATGAAATGCATTACCATAACCATACGTGCCCTTGCTCTCAAAAAGCCACCGACTGTGGTCGAAATCGCTTGACCGCGCCACAATTGACTTGTTATTAGACATGACAGACTTTGAGCTGCCTGATGGAGCAGGAAGGGGAGGCAACTTGGCCCCAGAGCCCAAGGGTTCATCGTCGAAATCATCATTTTTATATGGTTCCTTGCATCCTGGGCAAATACCCCCAGCCTTTTGTGCATCCATATAACAGTCCCTACATATTTTGAACCTGCCACACATTTCATTTGCTATTATATTAGTATTATGACACTGAATCTTGATGCACGCATGACAATTAAGGCTTCCTAATTGTATACCCAAATTGTGTACATAACTATAGCTGTATATAGAAAGATTTCTAATGTAGAGATGTATCTTATAATTATTTAAATTTGTATTATATTATGAAGGTGATGAAGTCATTTGACATTTATTTGAACAGTCTTTAATTTAGAGCTAATGCTATTTTAAAAAATACTAATGATACTCATTGCACGACTCATGGAACTAGTATCATTTTTGCTATATTTTTTTTAAGATACATTTTTACTATTTTTACTAGAGGAAATTCTGGTGTTTTTGGTAATATCTTTTTCTCCTAAGAAAAAATTGGGTTAAAATGCTATAAAAATTCTAATGAAATTGTTAGGCTTGTTGAGAAAAATGAGGACTGACATACCGGCATTCACATGGATCAACATCAAGACCACAGTCATCAACCATAGCATTTCCATCACAAGACGGCATACCACAAACAGAGCCAACCTTATTGCCCACCATTTGAGGGTGGTGCACATTGGACTCTATAACACGGTCCATTAGGTGAGCCCGCGTGACGCTATTGAAGCCTCCAGTGAAGAGAGAATTTGACACGTATTGTTCCTCAGCCTTCATGGCCACTGATCCCTCGTCCATTGGCTGGTTGTCGGGAGTAGGGGGGATTTGCACCGTGTAATTCATGTAGTCTCCTGATATTTCACCGGACATGGAGAGTTCATCTTGGGACATATTCACATATCTTCCGCTAGAGGTGCGTCTCGCAAACTTTACTTTTTGTTCAGACATGCTGCCCCGTGATGAACCAGCGCCCTGAGATCCTCCCGCACCACTCCTGAGCGCCTTCTTGGAGGGTGCGTTATTGGATGACATTTTAACTTTCTTTTATTTAATTTTGTGTCCAGCTTTGAAATTGTTGTTCATACCTTTTACATATAAGAAATACACATTCCATATTTAGTGTTAAGCCTAACTGTACAACTGCTCTCCCTTCCTCTCGCCTTTCCCTCTTGACTTTTTCCGTTGAAACCTGAGAAGTATCAACCACCTAGATATTTAGCATATATAGAAAATTCCATATTTGGGCAGCATCAAGCTTTGAGTAGTTGCAGGAATTTTATTGCTTCATGCTCTACCATTGGCCATATTAATTTCAAAATCCGGTCAACCAACAAGTATGGCAAATTCACTAACTATATTAACATTGCTTCCAAATTTTCCAAACCCAAATCGTAAATTTAACCCACATTAGCATGCTGCTCTTAGCTTGAAATTTCAGCATATCCACTTTAGAACTATTCTTAATTTCTATTCAAAAATGGAGTTGTCTGGTCAGTTTTTTCATTTCAAGTTCAATTAAAAGTTAAACCATCTGATTTTAATCGAATTGCAGCTCTGTGATTGAATGTGCATGCGCGCAGGCACACGCAGGTGCAGACACACATTCTACGGGGTCAGGCTTGTAAGGCCGGATTTACAATACATGCTTATAAAATATGTTGCGAGATAAAATAGAAGTTCTTCAGAATGTCCAGAAACAAAATGATAGCCTAGCAAAAGGAAAATCAAGCTAAAGTGGCAGTTCAATCGCCGCTCCTCTACACGAGCTTTTGCACTTGAACTGACATTGTACATGAATCAAGGAGATTTAAATTAAGAACTTCCACCAAAAGAAGAAAAGTTGGAATTGGATAAATGATAAATCATAAATAAAAAGGGCATCGGAATAGGAATGCAGAGTCAGTCCGATCAACCCAGCAATAAAAAGACAACATAATATTTACTAATGCAACATTTTTTGACAAAAATTATTCTTTAATCAACTGATAAATTTTTTTGAAATATTAATGGATAGATTGACGGGTAATTTAGTCAAAGATACGTTTCGATAGCAAAAGCCTGCTGTCGTTAGCAATTAGCCGATTATTCCCTTCGGCCTTCAGGGAGCGCCGTTATTTTAGAATTTAGATTTACAAGGAGTACTGGTTCTCTTAAATGGGCTTAACTGTCTATGTCTTTATGGCCGAATGAGAGATTTGAGTTCAAATGGACATTGGTTTCGAATAGACCACGCTTTAGCGAGGGGAAAAATTACCATCCGCACATCATCATCATCATCATCATAAAGTATATTATTATTAATTATTATTTTATTACTGTTACTATTATTATTATTATATAAAAATGCGGTGCTAATCTCACAATACAAGAGACGTCAAGTCTGCATTTTGACTTTTCATTCTCCGTTCTAGATGATATATTATTTCAAAGTTCAATCACTTGAAAAGGAAAACATACGTCTACTAGACGTTGGTTAGAACTAAAACTAAAAAACTGATCGTTGGATGATGTTAGCAGCCCAATAAATAGCTCATGAACTTTTTCATTTTTATTATTTTTTATTATCATTTATTTTCCTTCCGACAACGACGTAATTTGAGACCAATTTTCATTGGACCCAATAAGATTTCGAAATTCTTCTAACCTAATATGGAATGTCAGTACAAACAAAATAAGATTTGAAATTGAAATCACCCAGAAAACCAGACATCTTTGTCGGCGGCAAATGGAAACAGAATTTAGGGTTGTATATATTATACACGTTGCAGGATTTCGTAAAAGCGGAAGCCGGAGAAACCCAAATATAAGAAGATCTAGAACTATAATTTCAAAACTTTTTTTTCAATTGGGCAATATGTTTGGTGGTTTTTTTAATTTAGTTAAAGTTTAAACATTCCACTAATCAAAGAAGCATCCTAGGTCTGTAGGTCGTGGGTAACAGTGCTGAACGGTGAACACGGATTCCATGAGCTGTCTTACAAAGAAGTATAAAAGGAATGAAAGGTTTGACATAATTTATAAATGAATGTGTTGGGCAGATTCTTAACTAAAAAAAAAAGTTAAATAATATAAAAAAGGACTGGCACTGAGTGGACAATTTCAGAAAAGGTGTGAAATAGTGGATGTCTGGGTAAGTTTGTAAAAATATAAATAAATAAATGAATAGGGGGAAAGCCTTTCAGGGAGTAGAAAATGTCAGAAATCAATAAAATGATTTACTTTCAAATATTAAATTCAAATTGTTAATATTATTTATTTTCGTTAGAGTTGTATTCATGCAAAATCTTATTATTTTTAGAGTTTATTGTACCCTATATCGAGCTATAAATATCTAAAAAGTCTAGTTATTGTTCTACACGATACATTTATATTTTAATGTGAATTTATATTTTAATTTTAATGCATTTATATTTAATATTTTGATATCGCTAAATGTGGATTTAAAATTCATAAAATTTTACATGAATGCATCTTTCATAAAAATGGATAAAATCGATGATTGACATCGACACTAGAGTCTTAAAATTCAAACTGTAAATGAAAGTAAGATTGTGGTATTCGTCTAGTACATGTTTGGGGCATTCGAACGTTCATCTTGATGTATTTACAAAGTACTTTCATATATAAAGCTTTTAAAACACAAGGTCCGCATCAACTTTTTTTTTTTTTTTATTCCACGAAATATTTCAGTTCCTTGAGTGTAACATCGTAAACTGAATTTATAGTACTACTGTTTTACGAGGAGTATTTAAATACCTTCATTTTTTTTTTCGAGCTCAGAGAAAACATTCATTTTTATACTGAACGCGAGATTCTTTTTTCCATTGTTAATAAAAATAAATATGTTAATTCGACTTCATTTTGCCAGCATTTTAAAACTTGAAAAATCAACATTTAAAAATTATTTGCATCTATATTTACAAACTCCGGGTAACAATCAAAACAAAGTCGAGATTTTGTAGTAATGTACTTTCTTCCTTTGGTAAAGAGAAACGACATAGATCAAATCTAATGCTTTATATTCTCACACTTGAAGTTTTAGAAATTTTAATAAAATTTTAAAAAAAAATATAATGAAGACGCTCAAAGTAGAAACATTTGAATTCTCGTGCTTCAGCGAGGCTTTTTTTTTTCCCCAACCGGTATGGATATGAGTTGCTGTTGTAAAAAATAGATAGATAAATTGCAATAATCTACAATCATTTCGAGACCGGAAAAACAACATATATGCATCTATATATGGGCATAACTAGCAAGAAAACAAACTGTATTAAGTTATCAACTGTAGATAGCACTACAATGGAATAAAAAAGTGAAACTTTGAACTTGATGGTACAATATTTTCAATTAGAGATATTTAGATTTACTGCACGAGAAACTTAAAAAATATCTATATTGCGACAAACTAGCTATTTTTTTTTACAATTGTAACAATATTTTAGATTACACTGTTTGAGGTAAATTAAAAGAATAAGAAAGCATTATATCTTATTTGTTTTTCACTTTATTTCTCTTATCAAATACGACAGTGTAATGCGTTTAGTAAAAAAAAAAAAAAGAAAAAAAAATCTAATGTTGGATCCAAAATAAAACCTAGTTCTTGGATTAAATAAAGAAAAAGTTGAAACTACAGTTTTTTTTTTTTAATAAAAAAACTATTGATGTACCAAACTTGTGTATGCTAAATTGCATCAAATTTGAGTATTGATTGATAATTGACGCATTGTTGGGAATAAATCATTGAAAATTTTAAATTATTTAATAAACAATAAATCCGCAGTTGCTCCTTTAACTGTCAAGGGCCAAAAATTAAAATTTACGCGGTGCAGTTCAAATTTGTTAATTCAAACAGATGTGGAAAATTTTCAAAATGATCAAATAATGATATAGCGACCGTTTAAATCGCATCAATTCAGTTTTTTTTTTAAAAAAAAATCACTCACGTCAATGATGCGGTAATTTTTGTTGCCAATGGTTTCAAGTTTCAACCCTTTAACCAATTAATAATTAATAATTAAAATTCAAATTTTGCAACAGCTTGGTAGTTCCTGATAGAACTTTTGTGTCGCTACCACACCAAATATTAAAATCCTGAACAAGCGAAGAAAACAAAATGTGATTGCTCCGTTGCCTGTTTCCCAAGTCAAGATGACGTTTAAATAAGTTAAATTACTAATGCTGTGATCATTCCATAATTAATTCTTTTGATATTCTTTCTATCATCTGCATTTCTCAAGAACCGGAGGCCTTTCAAGTCCATGCAAAGTACTTTTGGAGAAACTCGCACCGTCGGATCTACTGTAACTGTATCCGTACAAAGAATATGCCCCTAAGAAACTCTACCCAAGAACATATACCTAAATAAATAATAATACGTCGGAATCATATAGTTTATTATTTATAAATCATATTTTAGTGGGTCAAGCTTCACAGGAGAAATCATGCAGTGCCGGACAGAAGTGGCCAGAAACAGGAGGCGCCTGGGTTTACAGTTTACACTTCGCACGCGGGTTATGTTACCGCCTGTCTTCTTTCCCTTTTCTCTCTAATTTCTCAGATGCACCTGGTCTACCAATCACTTGTGAGCTTAATATCAATAAATACCGGGCCCCACTGTAGTTTCCTATACGAAAAATGTACTCTAGGTCCTGCCATAATCAAGAAGGTTTGTCATTTCTGGCCCCTATGAACAAGTTTAGACCCGGTGTATTAGAAATTACTCACTGAATTATATACCCACAGCCCGATTTCTTTCTGTTATTAGAAAACCGGGTGTATTTGGATTTAAAGGCGTCATGATAGGTGCGCCCCATTCAGTCGTCACGATAAGAAGTCTATACACTGACCTGACCCCGTTGAGAAACAAAACAAGTGAGAAAGCCATCACCTCCTCTCTACCTAAAACTAAAAGTGATCTGAAAGAGAGAGATTTGATCCGTGAGAGAGACAGCCATGGCGGATTTTGGTGCGCCCAGAGAGTTATCGGAGCTTCAGAAAAAGAGAACCGAGTACCTGCCCCAACTCCCTCCCTGCCTCCAGGTGCCTCTTCTCTTGCATTCATTTTTCTCTGATTTCTCTGTTTTTTTGTTTAGTTTGGTGTTTTCATCACTCGAGTGTAAACGATTCTCTTTGGTTGTGTTGACCAACGGATATTTTGTTTTCTATCTTTGTTTTGATTTTGAAAAAGTTGGTAAAATACCCACCTTTCAGTTTCGGTTCCCATTTCTATCTGGTATTGAATGAAGTTCTCAAAAGTCAAAACCCACTATCCTAGTCTGGGTATCCTTTCGTTTTCTTTTAATTCTAAAAATGTTGGGTCCTTTTACTAGTTCATAAATGTGTGATTTTCCGGAAGAAAATTCTCTTTTGGGTTAAATTTTCCTCATATTTCAAGAGTTTACAGTTACTAGCAAAGTGAAATTTAGTTCTGTATCATTATTATCATGATCTTCAAGTAATGCTGCGGATTCGAAATTGAAGAACTTTGATTCCAAACAATATGCATTTTTTATATACTTTATATTTATATAAAAAAACAGTAAATTTTGGCTGATCGGGCCTATCTAAAGTTTGTTAATGATTCAGATTAGCACTATTAGTTATAAGTGTACCATGCATACGCCATACACTCAATAATTTGCTCTAATAGGGGTGATCTGACAAAAATTTGCAAAATGTGATCGCCCTGCAGTGTTTTGGGACTCTAATAATGTTGGGCATTACTATATGAACTTCTTTGTGCCTAATAAATGCCGCAATGTAAAGGAATAATTCCAATCAACTACTAATTCTATTTTGTTGGTGGTGGTGGGTGGGGGTGGTTTATTTGCAGTTCCATAATGAATGTAATTTTGATTGTGAATTTAACAATCATTATAGGGGAATACAGTCAGGGTGGAGTTTGGCGACTCAACCACGACATCTGACACAGCCAGTGCGCATGCTATAAGCCGGGCCTTCCCCCACACATTTGGACAACCCTTGGCCCATTTCTTGAGGTCAACTACTCTAGCCCCTGAAGCACAAACCATCCACCAACATTCCCCAATTAGGTAGTCACCTTGATGATACTACTGTTTTCTCTTTCTAACTTCTATATTTAGAGGTATGTTATATTAGATTACTCTACCTGCCATGTGGTGTACATGCTTAACGTCTAAAATCCTAAGAGAATTCATAATGTAAAAGATTGTTATTTTAAGATCTTAGAGCTATTTTCTAATATAAAATTATTATTATTATTGTTATTATTTATGCTTATAGATCTTTTATTGACATGCTGAGTGTTTAGAACTAGAAACAGTTTTAAATAAGGCAAAGTGTCAGTGTCATGACTTATGGATTGCTTTATTGCTCTAAGCCTCTGAAGTGCTAAGTGCTAAGTTATTTCCCTGCCGCTGAGGACTGGCAAAAGCTATAAGAACCTTCATTACCAATGAAATATTGACCTCTATGAATAGAGAGAAATGGCACTGTGATGTAGCACTGTAATCCTCAGTGAAAAACATACCACCTTAGATAAATTTTTTTATTTCTAACTTGATGTTTCATTTATGATAGTCACAAATTTTTTATAACACCAAATCTAGTGCTATTATGTTTTATGCTTTAGGGCTTATGATCAGGTTTGTAAGATGCATGTATGATCTTATAGTCTGATTAAATCTTTGAACGTTTCTCCTTCGAAACAAACCAAATATAGGGTAGGAGTTGTATTTTCTGGGAGACAGTCGCCAGGTGGACACAATGTAATTTGGGGACTTCATGATGCCTTAAAAAAGCACAACCCTGGCAGCGTCTTGCTTGGTTTTCTTGGTTAGTTATTGTTTTTTCTCTTGTTTTGTTTTAAATGTTGGTGAACTTCTTAAATAAGATATGTCATTTAAAGTATAAGCACGCAATAACAAATTATTCAATTTACTGTCTAAAATCTTATCATTTATTGTATATTTTGACTGAAGGGGGGAGTGAAGGCATGTTTGCAAAGAAAACCCTAGAAATCACAGATGAGGTTCTTGCCTCGTACAAAAATCAAGGTTTGTCTTTCTGTCTTGTGTATATAAAGTAACTTCCTATGGCTGATGACTTCTATATGAACAAACCAAAAATACATGAAGGTGGCTATGATTTGATTGGGAGAAGTGTGGATCAGATAAGGACAACAGAACAAGTCAATGCCACCATTGCAACATGCAATGATCTTAAATTGGATGGCCTTGTTATTATTGGAGGTAATTATTCAAAATCTTGACCAATTTATTTCTACCTTAAAATCTTTCTTTACATTTGTTTGTCCCATTTTTTATTACTCAGGTGATTCCATCATTTTATGTATCTGTTTATATCATTCACTTGCTTTTGATTGAAGGTGCCACATCAAACTCAGATGCAGCTCAGCTAGCTGAGACCTTTGCTGAACGTAACTGTACAACTAAGGTACAATTTCATTTTCTTCGCTGCCCCTTTTTCCTTTTGAAGATTGTTAAAACTTACAAAAACGTCGTTGTGTCAAATACTTGAAAACACGATGTAATTGATTCTGAATAGGTGGTGGGAGTGCCGGTAACATTCTATGGAGATTTGAAGAATCAGTTTGTCGAGACCAATGTTGGGTTCGACACAGTTTGCAAGGTTTTTATTTCTTTCCATCTTTCCTTCTTGCTGCTTGGTTCAGTTCAACTCATCCTACTTGTTTGGAGTGTTTTTATTTTAAAATAATCGTGGTGACGGTTGTTTTATTATAGCGTCAGAGGATGTATACAAACATGTAGTTTGGGTCATCTCCTTTTTCTAGTACACTCACTCAAACATAATGAACTTAAATTTTGAGAATAAGGTTCCAAAACTGCTGGAGGGTCAGAAGTTGTGCTGGGTCAACTTTATTTTGTTATTTTCCTTTGCTGAGCTACATTTTTTTAAAAAAGAATTTAAAAAAAAGTAATATTGAAAATTTAGTTGAAATTAAACTTTTTATGGGTTATAATGTTGAAATTCCTTTTCAGGTCAATTCACAACAAATTAGCAATATTTGCACTGATGCTCTTTCCGCAGGAAAGGTACCATTATGATCCATCTTCCATTATATACATATAGAAGCTTACATTTTGCTGTCACATCCATGTGCAAGTCCTTGTGATACATTGAACTTCAGAAGTAATTTAACAAATCATACAGAAATTCTGTGTGTACCCACAGGCGAATGTCCTTTAAGCAGCTAAGAGATTGGTGCTCCCTAGCTTTTAAAAGATTACCATACTGTCCTTCTTGTTCATTGCTTTAACGAGGTGTTCTGGGCCTTTGCTTTTCAAAGGACTAGACAATGTGGGGGTGTATGCAACATTTTTTTTTTATTATTATGCAATCTTTCCATTTGTGGCATGGAGTTCTTCAATAATGGTTGTTCTTAATTAACGAATGAATGAATGTAATTTGGCATCCAGTACTACTACTTCGTTCGACTAATGGGTCGTCAGGCATCCAATGTGGCCTTAGAATGTGCTCTCCAGTCACACCCTAACATGGTTTGTTATATTTTTTTTCTATTTTATAATGTTAAACATGCCATTTTTTACTTGGGAAAAAAAAATAAAGACTGACGGTAGTATTTGTGTATTGTTTTTAATTATTGATGAAAGTTTCTTCTGCTCCTTTTAATTTTCAAAATCTCCAAGTTCGCTCCTAGTGGAATGTCCATTATGCATAGTTACTTATGACTCTAGTACCATAATAACACGAATCATCAATTTTTTTTGGAGGGCTTATACGATATATTGTGATTTTTGGAAGGTTAGACATGAATGGTGCTCTTTTAATATTTTGTTTGGTTTCAGCTGATATTGGGTGAGGAAGTTGCGCTGTCAAAGCTCACCCTTTTTGACATAACTAAGCAGATCTGTGATGCTGTTCAAGCTCGTGCTTCTGTAGGTAACCACCTGACCCTCTCTGTTGTATCTAGCCATAAACATGACATTTGGATGGTCCACAAATACTGAATCAAAGTAGTCTTGTACTAGTATGGCATGTAAAAGTTCTGTACTGGTTGCATATCTGACTGGTGTGGATACAAGGTTCCAGAATCCGAACAGCTTTGCTTGGATAATAGTCAGCTTTAGATACTAAATTTTCTAATGCATTACTCACTTTTTTTTCCCCTGTTTTATTTTATCTCAGATAAGTATCACGGTGTTATTCTCATACCAGAAGGGCTTGTTGAAAGTATTCCAGAAATGTATGCCCTCCTTCAGGTATAATTGCTCTTTTATTTAGCTTTTCAATTTATTTTCTGAAAGGATCACCGCTTTCTGAAGAAATTATTTGGATCAATGTGATATCTGCCAAGAATCGTGTTTATTATGGTTTCGTTCTTTTCTGTATGTCAATTTTTAGATAGAATATAAAGAGATACCTTTTATCTCTGTTCAAACACGCTTATTAGTGAGCTTTGGTATACTTTCATAGCATGAAGTAATATTTAAATGGCCAACTATTGCAACAGAATTTTTGTGCCATTTGCTTGCTTGTATAAGTTACTGAAATGGACTGTAATTTGTTTTCTTGACTGTCTTCCTTTGTACTTGTCTTTTTATTTTTAAAGGAAATACATGAGCTTTATAGGAGTGGCATACCTGCAGATAAAATATCATCAAATCTGTCGCCGTGGGCTACTGCGTTGTTTGAGTTTCTCCCTCCCTTCATCAAGAAAGAGGTCTGCTATGCTGTTTTAATTTATTTCCTATTGAACTCAATGCACCAAAACTTAGTTTTATAACCAGTAATCACATCAGGAATGTTATGAATTGCTTATTTGGATCTCTAAGGCTCCTTTTATTAATTATTAGTGGTTTCTGTGCATGGTTGGGGTGTGGGTAGGGTTGATTCTTTAGGTAAGAATTTTTCTCTAGAGATATCTTCATAAACTCAGTTCTAATTCTACTTTTAATTTTCTTGGCTATACAGTTGCTTCTGAGCCCAGAGTCTGATAACTCAGCACAACTCTCTCAGGTATATAAGTCTGTTTATACCAACAATTCCATTCGCTATTTATTTCTTGAAGAGCATGATTCATATGACTATAATCTGTCAGATCGAGACGGAGAAACTTTTAGCCCATCTAGTTGAAGAAGAAATGGAGAAGAGAACTGTATTTTATTCTCTCTTTTCCTCTATTTTTTGTTAGTTTGTATTTAAATAATTTTTTCTTATATCAAACATCTGCTGAGGCAATTACTTCTATTTTTCAGAAAGAAGGAACTTACAAAGGGAAGAAATTCAATGCAGTGTGTCACTTTTTTGGATACCAGGCTCGTGGTTCTTTGCCTTCAAAATTTGACTGTGATTATGCTTATGTACGTCTGAGTACACCCCCCCCCCCCCCCCCCCCCCTTCTCTCTCTACCTTATCCTTGCTTCTTCAATAAAATTAGGAAACAAGTGTAAAGGAGAACTGATAATGGCAGTATAACAAATCCTCAAGCAATGTAAAATTATTGAAGTTACATACTTGTTTAAAAGGTGTGGCGTAAAATATCAAACATGCAGATTACATACAGCAAGGTATCGACAATAGAAGTGTCACACTGAGTGAAAAAAGAACATACCTGCATATAATTTCATATATTTGAATTTTTCTATATTATGTGCCAAAACTGATCTGCAAAATTGAAAGAGAGCTGTCGAGGATCGGGATTGACAGGTTACCACCCATAGGCCATAGTTGTACCAATCAGATCCAATTTCAAACTTAATGGTATTAATTGCTGTTTTATCATAATACAAATATATAGGTCCTTGGTCATATATGCCGTCACATTCTAGCGGCGGGTTTAAATGGATACATGGCAACTGTAACTAACTTGAAGAATTCAGTCAATCATTGGAAATGCGGTGCTGCCCCATTTACAGTAAGTTTCCAGCTTGCTGCCTTGAATCAGCTTAAAGCATCATTGACATTTTCCTTTTCCTGAGTTCAAATTTCGGTAAAATGTAGGCAATGTTGAGTGTGAGGAAGTACACTCGTGGTCCTGGTGGCATTCCAGTCGGAAAGCCTGCAATTCATCCTGCCGCTGTTGATCTAAGGGGAAAATCTTATGAGTCTGTACTCTCTTCCTTTTTACATTATTTTCTGTCAGCCAATGCCAATGCTTTTTAGTAAATGGTTGGTTTATTGTCAGAATTGGGGTTCTGAATTTGAGATCCTGCTTGTCGATCATTATAGAAATTGTGTCCCATTAATATTCTCACAGTAGTTCTATGCCTCTATGATAAACCTTCGAACTTCAAGTGGTTTACATCAAGATTACAAATTTAAGAACAGAACTTTTTTGTTTAGTTAGGACACAAATTAGCAAATCATAAAAAATGTTTGAGAAATTAGAAACACATGTTAAAATATGCAACAATTAAACACAAGCATTCAATTGAATTATTGCTACTGTGGTTTTGCCTATAATCTAATAGAATAATTTCCTGTTTTAGATTTTTCTTGATAGTTGTATTAATATGAAAATGACAGACCTGGAAAGGATAATCAGTATTTCTCAAAGGCTTTCTTACTTCTGAATGAAGCATTTCATGTATACTAACTACTAAGAAATGAAATGAATGTACTCTGAATAGATTATGGAGAGAGAAGGCTGCAGCCCTTTTGCTTGAAGACATGTACAGAAATCCAGGTCCACTTCAGTTTGAGGGTCCAGGTTCAGATCTACCTACGATCTCGCTCTCAGTAGAGGATCAGGATTATATGGGCAGAATCAAGAAACTCCAACAATATCTTGAACAGGTACGTTGTTCCGTCAGTTGTGAGGCTTTTTCAATAATTTTTATAGGTACATGGTTCTTGTAAGAATAAATATTTTACCAAACAAAGAATTTCTATAGAAACTGACATGAACCTCAGATTTAGCCTGAAACCAAAACCTACTAGATACCTCCTGGGCTCCTGGCAGTGGCGGAGCCAGAAATTTTCCTAATTGGGTACAATAAATTCATTATATTATTATGAGAGAATTTAAATTATTTCTTTATCTAAAGACTAGAGAATTCAGACTTTGATTAATTAACAAAGATCAAAGAATCAATATTATTCTATGTCAGATTCGCACTATTTTGGTATAAACTTTTTTCTTTCAATTTTATTATCTCGCTGAAAATGGAAAATGGGAAATGGGAAGGTAAGAAATTAGCTTAACTTGACAATTTATTTTCTTATTAAATATCTTTCCATAGTTTTTAAGAAATTGCTCACTGCATCAAAAAAAAATTTCGTAAGATAGATCCATATATTTTAATGGGGTTCAATCAATATAATTTCATATATTTATTGTGGGGTTCAAATTAATGTGTCCATAGAAACATATTTCATGTTATATGTATATTTTATATACAAGGCAGCAAATTTTTTTTGAAATGGGGGACAATTGACCCCCATTTATTGAATGTATCTCCGCCACTGCCTCCTGGACTAGAGGTACCAAAATGGAGATACAGGGACACAAATGAAGCTGGAAATAAATTTATTCACATTTCTTGATAGCATAAACGATGATTATACCCTACCATGTGAGTTATTTTTAATCCTGCCTTTATTAAGAACCATCCAGTCTCTACATAAATGCATTAGAAATGACATGTAGCTCCATTTTTTTCCCTTCAATTTTTCATTATTGGATAAGCTTGATGAACAGTGGCTTTAGATGATGGTATTAAGCATGTTTGTTAGTGTTGCATGCCAAGTAATACTTTCTAGTAGGTGATGGTCCTACATCATGTGCTTGAACTATTAAGGCTAATTAGAGGTGTCCAATCATAATTCTTTAACCAAAGTTACCATTAATTTCCAATTGGTAGACTGTAGCACGACTTGGTGTATAAAATCCAAACTGAAGAAAGTATTAATAAATATGGGTCTCGCCATCATGTTTGGGGGGGGGGGGGGGATAGTTAGATCAATGCATTTACTTTATGGTAACAAGCGTTTTTTGTGAGCTGCAGCTTCTAGAGTAACTGGGTTGTTAACTAGCAAAAAATGGCATCTTTGTTTTGTCATCGAAGCTTTTGTTTATGCAACACAGTACAGGGTCAGAGCTAGAAAAAAGAGTTGAGGGGGCTTATTTGTAATTTTTTATCTTAAGGGGGACAAATTATTATATTTATACATGGATTTGTAAAGATTGACTTAATAATTAGTTTTAAAAATTCAAATGTTAGGGGGGCTCTGCCCCCCCCTTTCTTTTCTTGGCTGTTCCTGACACAAAACATTGTTCTTTTGTAATAACAGGTGAGAAGCATAGTCAAGCCAGGGTGCTCGCAGGATATTCTAAAGGCAGCTCTGAGTTGCATGGCGTCTGTCACCGAAGTATTATCTGTTATGGCTGCCCCATCCTTCAAAGGCCATGCTCCTCGCTAAAATTTGAACTAGAAAGAAGATTATCTTCTGAGACTTGAAAGAGAGAAATCATTTTTGTAATAGCTTGATGTCATATTTATCTTGTTTGTGTGGTGTGTTTTTTTAGAGGTTTAGTTTTATTTTGCAGCGTATAGTAAATAATGCAGATCCTATCATTCAGGATTCTGTTTTTCATTTAATCCCTAAACGGGTCTAGAGATTAATATAAAATTAACCATTTTAAGACCCTTAATGGAATGTTTATTGCATAGGTTCATCCATATCTTACCCCGTGTTGCACTGCGTGTAGTGGACTTTTGCCATTGGATCTCCCCAGATTCTGTGCACAGGAAACGAAATGGAAATCGGACGAAAGTTCATTTGCGAAGAGCCGAAGAGTTCACTGGCAGCCGTTGTGGGTGAAATACATAGCTTTGCATCAGCCATGTATTTTGAGGACCTCATAATTCCTAGAATACTTTATTGAAACCAAAAGCAGAAAACAGACCCACTTAATGCGTGGGTAAATAAGAATGTAAAAATACTTATATATCAATAAAAAAATAAAATCAGTATATCAACATAAAAAAAATATACGGGTGATAGAATTTTTCATGTGCTCTCTTTTCAAAAAAAAAAATTATTATTTTAACTAATGTTCTTTTTCATTTTAGATGTAAAACTAAAACTTAATATCATATCATCTATCGATTACATCCAGTAGATTCAAACTGATCAACGATATAGGAGGTGGATACACGCTTGACCTAGAGGTGACATGCTTTTGGATCTGTGTGTTATAAGTAGAAAAATATACCCACCCAATATGTGGGGAAATAAAAATTATTAAATACTTATACTTAAAAAAAAAAAGTCAACATACCAACATAAAAATATAATATAATTTGATAATATTTCCTTATAACAAAAATATTTAAAACATTATATATAGGTGATAAAAAATTTCCGTGCTCTCTTTCCAAATAAAAAAGACAACTATTATCCTAATCATGCTCTATCCTTTTTAGATGTAAAACTAAAACTTAATATCATTTCATCTATCGATTACATTCAGCCACATATTCAAATTGATCAACGATATAAGAGGTGGGTACACAATAGATCTAGAGGTGATACACTCTGGATCTGTGCGTTTAGTGATAAATAAAACATTTCTAGCAAATTCTGCATTGAACCATTTTTTAAAATATACGGGCTATTTCAAAAAGGACAAAAAAAATTTTCTTTCAAATTTATGAATGATTATGATTGGTCAGAAAAAAAAAAATATCCATGGCATAACGTTTCAAATTAACACCATTGATTCCGAATTTGAAAACTGGCTCTTCTTTAAAAAATCTACCAATGCATTAAATTGAACGGTCCGCGTACTCTGCTGTCCATTTAAAATGTTGAGGGTGTACTGAAGAGTTTCCTAAATTTATTTAGACAGGGTCGCATTTAACATGAAATGCCAAGATCAGCCGGGTAGGGCCTGAGTTAAGCTTTCATGGGTACGTGATCCATCAACTAATAAGCAATAACTAGTTCGTATCTCTCTTATCTCTTGTATTAATTCAAAAAAAAAAAACCTGCCATTTAATTGGTTTGAAATGAAAAAAGAACATCACTATAAGTTGTCAGTATCTTCCGCTTTTCTCATAAACTTGAGAGGGGTGGGAGGGGGGGGGGGGGGGGGGGGGGGGGGGCATTTAATTTGATAACCATCATTATCTCAGTGTTTAAAACAGGTGAGCTTCATTGAAAGAGGATGAGATTTGAGATTGAGAGCAACATCTGAATTCCCATAGAAAAGGGATTGATTGATTGATTGATTGATAAGAATTAAGAAGGAAATTATGGTAATAATGAAAAAAAAAATTAATCCGGGCTGCTACCAAGATATTCCTTTTTGTTTCCCTATTTTACTAATCTCTATAACCACTATAGTATTGTTCAAATTTTCATCTTCAATAGTTTAATTCAGTTCGTGTTTTAATTTGAATCCAAATTGGCACGGTAGATGATATATACCGCTATAATTTATTTTTTAGTAGTAAACAATCATTTAATAAAAAATGTACAGAAAGAATTAAATGAAATATTTACAGGTTTGTGAACAAAGAGATAATTAAAGAAGGGCGCCCTGGTAGTGGGTTTCAAATTGTCGCATTGTACATCCAAATATCCGGCAATTTTATGCTTACAGATACGTTGTATCGTATCGCGTTGGCATGTGCCGGAGAATAGACATACTATGTCATAATTTGTTTAACACAACATGTTCCGCAAAGGACATACATGCATATGTTTTAGTTAATTTTTTAATTTTTTTCTGTAATCCAAAAAGTTTAAGGAAAACAAGAAAAAAATATGGACAAATACATAAAATACAAAATTACAAAACAAATAAAAAATCTTATATAATATTTATAATAATAAAAAAATAAAATAATCTGAATGAAAACCTTTGTGTCATCGTTGATTGTAAGTGTATGCATGAATTGGACTAGTCCGATCGCCTCTTTTAATGGCGAAATCAGAAAAAAATTGAATGGATCACTCAAATAAATAAAAATTACATATTTTTTTTTCAATCAATATCGATAGGATTAACATAGAAAACTTGAATTTTTTATTATGGAGATCAACAATAGAATTATGTTTGTATTTCTATAAAGGTTCAAATAGTGATTCTCTTTAAAAAATGTCCATATAATAAATAATATTTGATTTTTAAAAAAATGGGTGGCATTCACCAATTTACTGCAGATAGACACGCCTGGTCGCCTCTCTCATATTCCTTCTTGTCGTTCTCTTCTTGACCGGATCATTAGAAGAAGGCCTTCTATAATTTTAGGACATTATTTATCGTTTTGTATTACAGCACTGTTATTATATTGGTTTATTTGGTTCGGTAACTTCTGTGCAGGAGGGTACACATGAAATTCCCTCTGGAAAGGAATTAACCAAAATGACAAAGGAAAGCTCCAGCTGGTTTGCACGTGACATGGAATTTTCTTTTGCGACTCACGAGGTGCATTTAATGTAGGTTATCCAAGCCTAGGACTGTGAATTAATGAGATGGTAATGATGGTTATTATAATTCTTCATACTAGTGTAGTAGTGTTTGTTAGAACTTAGGTACATAATATCAGAACGGCCGAACAGGACACTTTCCTTATAAATAACTAAACTTTGTTCCCGTATTAACGGTTCAAAAAAAATAAAGGTTCATTCTCAAAATTTATTGAAAAAATTATAGCTAATTTTAGAGAAAATATATATTTATGTGTACGATAAAATATATAAGTGCCTATACCAAGAAGCAGTGCATGTAGGGGTGCAAACGGGTACCGTTATGCCGTTATGTCGTGATGTGAAACGCTCACATAACGGTTTGTGGCAGCGAAATCCCCTGCATTAAGAGAACGAAATGGCAAACGAAATGGGCTGGTAAGGCGTTAACTTAGTGGAACGGTACGCGAAATGGGCCTTATCGTTACCGTTATGCCGTTTAGCCGTTATTGCAGGCCACTGCTATTAATTATTGCAGAGGAGGGTGAATGGAACTCTCTAGAACCCATCCTCTGCAATCCATTCTGTCGCTTACTATATGAGAAGGAGGTTGAAGGGGTCGCTTTCTCTTTCTTTCCGAATCACATCAGATTTGCCCGCCTCTTTTCTTTTGTCTTTCCGAAACCCTAGATCTATGTCGGCTCTCTCTGTGTACAGTGTACCGAATGTCTCCCCACGCTGTCGGCCATGGAGAATGGCGATGGCGATGGCGATGGTGATGGCGATGGCGACTCTCTCTCTCTCTCTTTGTCTCTCTGAGTCTCTGTGCCTTTCTCTGATGTGACAAAGGTCATCATAGCAACTTAGCAAGGTACGATCAGCCTCTCTCTGTCGTTTGCCTTTCCGATCTATAAATCTTGTCTCTCTTCTCTAATCATTTTTTTTGTCCCTTGTGGCTAAAACCTAGCGACTTGGTGGCATTCTCGTGCAGATCTGACTGATGGATTGGCCACTGGAGGTACGACGGTTGGTTTCGAGAGCTCTAGTAAGCGTGACGTGAGCTAGCTAGGGTTTAGTAGGCGTGCCACCACGGAGCTCTCTTGTAGACTGCTGACGACACCTCATCAGAGGGCTGAGTCAACATCAACAATGATGACTCTTGGCCTATTTAAAAGGAAGAGAACAGAGAGGCAGAGAAGATGAAAAGAAAAAGAAAAAGGCGAAAAAAAGATAAGTTATTCTTGCTGATTTCTTTAGGGTTTAGTTGTGTTGTGAGTTGTTTCAATTTGTGTTTGTTTGTTGTCATGGCTTCACCTGAAAGAGAAGATGTGGTCTTAGAGCCAGATTTAGAGTCCAACGATGAGTATGCTTATTTTCCTTAAATTTGTTGTTCTAATTTGTATTTGTTTCTTTGTTGAACTGATACTACACTTGAACTTGACTGGTAGTCTGTTATACATGCACTTGAACTGATACTACACTTGAACTTGACTGGTAGTATGTTATATATGCATTTGTACATGCACTTGAACTGATACTACACTTGAACTTGACTGGTAGTCTGTTATACATGCATTTGTACATGCACTTGAACTGATACTACACTTGAACTTGACTGGTAGTCTGTTATACTTGCATTTGTACATGCACTTGAACTGATACTACACTTGAACTTGACTGGTAGTCTGTTATACGTGCATTTGTACATGCACTTAAACTGATACTACACTTGAACTTGACTGCTACACTTATACATGCATTTGAAGTGACTGTTATTTGTTGTGTGCATTAGCATGGGTATTGGGATACATGGGGAGACAAGGGAGGACATCCAGAGGATTGAGATGCAGGGTGATCCCACCTATGTACCTAATGATGAGGCAGCACTAGCTGATAAGGCAACACCATCAACAAATGCTGGTGATGCAGCAGCTGATGTTCAGGAGGAAAATCCAACTAAGAAGAAAACAAGGAAGACCACCAGTGATGTTTGGAAGCATTTTGCAAGGGGGCCCACTCAACCAGATGGCAACTATTATGGAATCTGCAACTACTGCAGTGCAAAGTAAGTTTTTTGAAGTTCAATTTATGATTATTTTTAATTCTCATTTTAGTTTTATAACATAGTTATTCTTAATTTACTATGTCAGATACCTGCAAGGTCAACAAAGAGGCACAAGCTCTGTGAGGAACCACATTGATAAGAAGTGCAGAAAGATTCCAAGGAACAAGCCAGAAGCATTGCAGAAGTTGTTGCAAGCAAAAACAGGAGGTAAATTTAATGAATTGTTTTCATTGTAGGTTAATTATATATGTTAACAATATTGAAAATATTGTAAAATTAAGTATATGCTTTTATTGATTGCAGAAAGGGATGCACTTGTGCCATGGACATTTAATCAGGTGAAGAGTCGGAAATGTTTGGCAAAGATGGTCATAGTCCATGAATACCCCTTCAACTGTGTCACTCATCATTTTTTTAGAGAATTTCTATGTGAGTTGCAACCTTCTTTCAAAATTCCATCAAGGACTACACTTAGGCAAGATTGCATGAAAAGTTATGAAGAGGAACAAGTCAATCTGTATGAATGGTTTGGTCAGGTTAGCTGTAGATTTAGCTTTACAAGTGACTTGTGGACCAATAAGGGTAGGGATAGGAGGTTTATGGCTATAACCTGCCATTTCATAGATGAAAGTTGGGTTTTGAGAAAAAGAATATTGACATTTGTTCCTTTGCCAAGTCCTCATACTGGCAGACACATAGCTAATGCTATATATGATAAGTTGTGCTTGTGGAATTTGGATAAGAGGGTTTTCTCTCTTGTTCTTGATAATGCATCTTCCAATGATGCATGCATATCTGAGCTTCTGTACACAACATCCATCAAGGATGACTTACCAGTTGATGGTAACATCTTCCACCAGAGATGTGGTTGTCACATCTTGAATCTCATTGTACATGATGGACTCAGTGCTGTGAACAAGGAGATTGATTGTATAAGGGATGTAATGAAATGAATCAAGCATTCTCAAGGAAGGATAGAGAAGTTCAAACTGGCATGCTCCCAGGTGTTTAATTCAAATTTTTAATATTTAATTTGTACTTATTTTTAATTATTCATATTTATTTAAGATTATTTTATTTCATTGCAGGCCAATATTGCATACAAAAAGCCACAGTGGGATGTGTCAACCAGATGGAACTCCACTTATTTGATGTTGGAGCTGGCCTTAGAACTCAAACCAGCATTTACAAGGTTTGCTGCTTTAGATAAAAAGTTTCCTAAAACACTATCTGATTCTCAGTGGAGTATTATGAAGGAGTTAGTGAAACACTTGGAAGATTATCTATGAGGCCACATTTAAATTGAGTGGTACAAAATACCCAACTCTTAACCTTTTCTTTTCTGAGTTTTGTGAGGTGTATCTTAGTATTAAAAGAATGAGTTCTAATGAGTACCCTTTTATTGTAAATATGAGTACTCAAATGCATGTCAAGTTTGACAAGTACTGAAGTAAGGGGAATTCTCTCTTGGCCATTGCATGTGTGCTTGACCCTAGATGTAAGTTAGATGTGGTGCAGTACTACATGGAAGAGTTGTGCCCAGATGAGTGTGAAAAATTCATTTCAAACCTGAAGGGCTGCATGTTTGACTTGTACAATGAGTATGTACAAGCCAATGCAGAACAGCAAGCATCCTCTGATCAGAATGAACCTAGCAAGAGGTACAATCTAAATTTTTCATACTTGTTTATACTTGATTATTAATTTGTCTAATTTTTTTTGTTACTTAACAGAAAAAAAGATTGATGTCAGTTCCTCTAGAACAACAAGTGATAGGAAGGCTGGACTGAAAGATTGTCTCAAAGGAAAGAAGGGCATGACAGGACATAAGACAGAATTAGAAGAATATCTAGGTAATTAAATTAGTAATTAGTAGTTTATTCATAATTTATTTATTTAATTGTTATTATTTATTAATAACTTATTTATTTACCTATTATGTAGATACTGACAGAGATGATGCCAGCCTTGATGATGACTTTGACATCCTTTGTTGGTGGAAGATGAAAGCGCCTAGATTTCCAGTATTGGCTCAGCTAACAAGGGACATCTTGGTTGTGCCCATATCCACTGTGGCCTCTGAATCTGCCTTCAGCTCAAGTGGTAGAGTGCTTAGCCAAGTGAGAAGCTCTTTGCCTGATGAGAGCATTGAAGCCCTACTTTGTGCTCAGGATTGGTTGAGGGCATCCATTGCAGGTATGAGTTATATTACCTTCTTTCCTCTTTTTTATTTTTCATTCTTCATGTATTAAGTTGACATACTAATTGCTTGCTTCTATTGTTCAGAGACTGGAAAAATCAATGGTGCTCCTCTATGGACCATTGAGGAAGAAGATAACAATGAAGAAGGGCAGTGAGTTTTTTTTTTAAGTCATGTATCAAGTGTAGTTTCAAGTTTAAGTGTGGTATAAGTTTGTATGTCCCTAATACACAATTGAAGTCTGGATTGCTGGTTCTTCCAGCAAGTCTTTGGCTCCTCAGATCTCATACATTGATCTTCAATGATGATGTGTTCGACTTGTTTTTTTTTTTTTATTTCATGAAAGGCTGAGATTGGTATAAGTAAAGACTGAGAAGGGAGTATTTGATCTAGGTTGAGTTGATGATAAATTTAGGCTTCAAGGGTGTATTAGGGAAATACATAATGATTACTGTGGTTGAACTTGTTGTTCTAGGGTATTTTTGGTTGTAGTTCAATGGATATTTGTTCAAGTAGTTGGGGGCTTGGGGCATCATATTTTGTAACTTGGAACAGATTGTATTTTATGTTTGTATGGTTGTTAGTTTTACTGCATGTGTGTTTATGTGATTATGTGATTTTATATGCATGAGTGTTTGTTGATTTTACTGCAATTAACTTGTGTTTTCAATGTGGCTAACGGCTTAACGCCAATTCGTTAAGATCGTTAAGCTAAACAGAACGAATAACGCAAACCATTTCTCTTCCGTTAGCTTAACGAAATGATAAATGATCATTAATTCATTCTGTTACTTAAACAATCACGCAAACGATTTTGACCAATTCCGTGATCGTTGTCAACGTTAGTCACCCTAAGTGCATGTATATAAATACCTATATGATCAGGATCGCTGCTTCTTGGACGCAAATGGAGCATCTGGGGCCCAAATTGAGGTTTTCTTTTCCCAAATTTTTTAGGCTAAAAAACCATAATTAATTATTCTAAATAGTAAAACTAGTACGCCTACAGTGCCTATTTTCCCCCCCCCCATTGTTGGGTGCAAATGGAGCATCTGGGTTTGAGAAATTGAACTTAGGATACGGCTACTCCATCATTTTAATAAAACTAATATCTTATTTTATATTAACACTTCTGACCTCGTCCTTAATTTTTTTGATAAATATATATAACAGCATTAAGACATTAATCCATTCATCAGATCCGCTTATCAAGGAACACTATGGTTCCTAGCTAAGTGTTCTGCCAGCCTTAGATTATGTTTCACTATTTTTATTTTGTTCCAACTTGTCTGATCAGATGGTGCCACAATATTATCTTTAAACCAAATGAATTGATGCAAAATTAACTATTAAGCAATCTAGTTTTTACTCACAAGTAATATCCAATAATTAATGTAATTTACTGCTACAGTGCTTCCTGTGGTGTAAAGGTTCACATGATTTGTCAAGCAGTCGTAATAAAGAGGCGTTAAATTCCACATGGAGATTTGGGACATGTTTAGCATTTTCAGGAGGTAGGTGTTATATTCGGAGTTGTCCATAATTGCTTCGCATTTTGATCATCCTTCCTTTTTTAATTTATAGAAAAATCCTTCACTATTTAGTTTGCAGAAAAATGAAAATCCATATTGTTTCTTCATTTGGAAGATATGTATTATCTTGAGGAGTGTACTCTCAAACTAAAAGAAAATTTGGAGACGAACAATCAATCCAGACTACTATTTCAGTCATAGGCAACGCATTTTAATGTTGACATGAATTGCTATTTTTATGTTACCAAAAAAAGGTGTAATGTCTATGTTATTAAAGATTTGGGATAAAATCATGTGGAAGTTCCCTAAATTCAATTTTATACCTCCAATTTAAAATTGATTCTTAACCGTTAAATTTGGTAAAACTACAGAATCTAGCTGATATGCGGAAACCACCATTGGTACTTTGGTTTGTATATATGGAATTTGAATACAGATTTGAAGTATAGTCACTCGTTGTCGTTTTCTTAGAGGAGATATTTTTAAATCCCGCGGAAAACTAATTAAAAAGAAGGATGACTATGGACTATGGTCAATGATATTCGCTGAGAGAGAAAAAAAATAAAATAAATAAATTTCATATAGTGTGCTATGTTTTTCCAGATAAATAATCTTGTTTTAAAGAAATAAATAGTCTCTTCGTGCAGTAGTTATTTTGTAAAAAATACATAAAACACCAGTTACTTTTCTAGAAGTAAAAATATAATTATCTTCCCTGATTTGTCGCGTAAAGTGGAATGTCAACGTGCAAGTCGAGGATAAGGTATCTACAAAATAATTCTTACAAGAGAGACCTTAGACCAACTTCCACTGGATCTGGATGGCTAACAACAGACCACTAGACAATGTCGTAGTACCAAAAGTATAATTGCGATTACCAAAAAAATAAATAAATAAAAGTATAATTGCCTTGTTTAGACCAAAAATCTATCACGTTAATACTGTGCATTATTTAATGATATTTACGAGTATATTGAAAATGTACTACGATGAAGTTTTACCCTGGTGATCTGAGATTCCCACGAAAAAATGGCGAGGGACTAAATGCACCCTGCAAGGCTGCAAGCTCATAGTACATGCCATTTAGTTTAATCGGGGTTTCTCGTGACTAGTGTTTCTGAAATTTTTAGACGCAGGTCGCAATTGTATACTTCAGGCTCTGTCGATTTGAGTTCGGTTCTTCTTTAATCCATCGGAGAATTTTAGTCAGTTGAATTTTTAAATTTGTGTACCACTCGACGATTGTCTTTAATGATAATTTTGACAATTTTACTTTAATAATCATACAAAAATTCTTGAGTATATAATATTTTGAATCTTTCATAAAAAAAGCCGTTGCCATCATTGTGCTTTTCATTGTAACGATTGACAATCAAATATAAACGACAACAAGAAATTTAATTTTCAGCCTGTGTGAACCTACAAGTAGGGCTGTCAACGGGACAAAAAAACGCGTGATGTTGTTTCGGTTAAGCGAAACGAAACGAATAACAGAATCTATTTTTGTTTCTTTCCAATAATGAAACGGTAAACGAAACGTGGAATTATGCCGTTTCGACTGTTTCAATCTCATTTCAAACTGTTTCATGTGTTATTTCTGAAGTGGAACGGTTAACGAAGCGGTATTCTGTGCCGTTTCAAAAACGAAACGGTTAGCGAAATGGATTGGTGTTTCATTTTTTTAACGGAAAGCAAACGGTAAAAGCAACTTCCGTGGTTTTCTGACACGTTTGACAGGTCTACCTACAAGATTCAACATGCAACAAGGAAAGATGGAAAATTCTCACACATTTTCACTATAAAATACTTCTTTTGTCTTCTCAAATTATAATTTAAGTAGCCAAAAGTACTTGTGATATTTTAAGATATAAATAAAGATGTGTGGGTGTCGGTCCCTGTTTTAGTTAGTATTAGTGCGACACGCCATCAAGACTTTTAATTTTTCTGCTCCGACCTAATCTGGTCCGTTCCTTTAGATGTATGTTAATTTTGTATGTGTTACTTATTGTGTTGTAATATGTGTTGCTTAGATCTGTGTTCCCTTTATGTTGCATCATTGAGATCCATTTTGATTATAATGCATCATTTTGTCACATAATTTATTTCAACCTCTCTCTTAGTTGCTTCTATGAGAAATGATAAAAATACGTTTTTTTATTTGTGATATTTAAGAAACTTAAGTCAAAACAAGTAGTTCAAATCCCTAAGCAGACTACTAATTGTTAATTTTTTCATAATGAGATAGATCTTGATTTTTTTACTGTTGTGTTTTTTGCAATTTGAGATCTGACATAAGTTAATGGTTAATTATCAAATATTTGACATAAGTTACATTTTATGAAAGACACTATCAATATACTTACTAATTTCTAATTATTTTTAATATATTATTTCATGTATTTTTTAATATATTTTTAACATTATAAAAACTTATGAAAAATATTTACTTTTTAAATGTATATTATATTAGCATGTCTAAAAACACATCTACCAGTTTTTTATATTATCGAGCGAAAATTGAATTACTATCTGTAGTGATAATAAAATATTAATAAAATTTCTATATCGAGCGAAGCTCGATAAGCATAATTTGTATTGAGTAAATAAAATTGAAATTTTAATGAGGATTTGATGGTCAGACCAAAATGGATGTTTAAGAAGATCTGATGCTTGCCTGCGGGCTTAAGTACCAAAAAAAAAGAAAAAAAGAGAAAAAGGGAGAAGTAGATGAGATTTGTTGCTTAGACCGAATAAGAATATGCGAAAAGAATGACATGTAATAATTTTAGAATGAAATTATTTTTCCATCATGTTCATCATTTTTCATCTCCATTACAAAATAATTTTTATGCTTAACATGGAAGTTTGCATATATCTAAATTCACAAATGATTTTACTTAGTATGAGAGTGTTGATCATTTTCCATATTCTAAATAATCAAAACGAAGCCAAACAATTTGTCGAGTAAGTAAATATAATTTGTATTCCTAGTAATACAAAATATATTACATTCTTATCTTACTAACACGAGATGTAAATAATTTTATTATAAATAAAAATATCTTACAAAAATATATAAACACTTCTAAAGTGTCCGCGAGGAATGATTAGGAGATACACTTATTGTTTCAAAACGCAAGAAAATTTATTATTGTTTAACGATCATACGTAATTTGAATAGTCTAGTTTAATATTAGGAACGTAATCTACATGACGAATCTTTTCTTTTGGGCCAAACTGCCAAATTAAGAAACAGTATCGTACATGACACATAATGAAATCCGAAAAATTATTTGACACGCAATAAGAAAGAGAAATCAAGTTCTTTTCCAATGAACTATGCTTTGAGGTAATGAACAGTATGAATGAATTAGATAACAAGTCTGTTTCTTGACAAAAGTCATTTGGATTTTATATTGTTTTGTGCAAAGCGGCATAGCAACGTGCGACGCTGCTCACTGCTCAGGTACACTAAATTCTACATAAAAGCGTGACAGAAGACCCATATTCATGTCGGACAGCCGACACGATTGGGAGCATTTGGAAATCTCTCTAAGCTTAGTTTGCAAACAAAAGAAAAAGAAAAAAGAAAAAGAAAAAAGCTGCCATTATCTCTTTGGGAAAATATTAGATAAAATCCATCCTGTCATATCTTATTCGGTTGATTCACCTTCTATCTAGTCGTATCCATTCATTTATATTTATCCACGTATATATTAAAAATTAAAATGTTAAATAAAATGATAAAATTAGTAACATTTATATTTTATAATAAATCGATACTTTTCAGATATTTATATAAATTTCGTAACATCGATATTTATTAACTATTATGTACTTAAAAATTTAAAGATAGGTGGATGGGATAATGAATGTGATAGGAATGTACTTCTAATAAATAATCTCGTCCATATAGTAAATTTACATAAAGGGCCAATATAAATTCAAATATGCATCATATCATAATTATTGATGTTGTTTTGTAAAATTAGGGTACTGCATTAGTATTTACTGGCAAAACGTGCCCAAATATATGGACAACTAGCTTTTCATACGCGCTTCGCGCGTGAGGCATTGTTCTGTCAGTTCTACAGTAAAGGTCGGGTAAATGAAAGTTGTAATTAGAATAAGGAACTATTGTGTCTATGATAACACCATAAGAAAAATATGTGGTTGAGTTAATTTGTGAAGACTGGCTTCCTATTGATATATGATCAGGTGGCGATATATAGTAAAGACTATCATAAGCATTAATTGCATTATATTTGTCATCAGCGAGCAAAATATCAATTATCTAAATTTTAAATTGTTCTCAGGTCCATGTTAGGTAAAGGAAACCCATAATCACACCTTCCAACTTTCTGTGAAACGTTAGGTTAAAGGAGGTACAAATACATAAAAAATATTAGAATTATGAGAGCAAAAACTAAATGTGTGCATCTTCGATAAAACCAATTGTTTTAATGCAACAATGATTGTGGAAAGACTTGTAAGCAACTAAACAAAATAATTAAAATTTTAAAAATTGCTGATAATGTAATAAAATAAAGTAGAGGATTTAAAATGAAATTATACATGAAAAGCACTTTTGTAGTTAAAATATTTATGAAGCTTAAAATTAACTTGCAATATTTACCTACAAATAATTAAATGATAAATGATACAAATTAAATTCGATAATAAAATTCTTAGAAGTGGATGAACAATTTTTATTATTGTTTTTGTAAAGTAGAGATGATATTTGACTCTACTTGCAATATACCACCAACACCTAAAGAAAAATTGGTTAATTAGATGTATTTTACTTGGTCCTATTTACTACCATGGATTATTTATAGATATATTTTTATTTTTAATGTTATGAATTATTTTTAATAAAAAATATCATTAATATATGAGTGTGAAATTAATGTCGAGATATCTAAGATGAAAATTATATGCCATTGAAAATCATTTTTAATTATAGAAATAACTTTTCATGTTGCAATTGAAAAAAAAATGTTGTATGAGAATTGTTACATTGAATAACATGGGATGTGCCATAAACAATCTTAAAACCACAAAAAAAAAATGACGTCACCTGTTACTGTAGATATTACTACCCACGTTATACTATACTAGCGTTGTATACGCGCTTCGCGCGTGAGGTGTTATTGATGTCTGGTCAGTTAAGTTTGGAGGTGGGAAGGGGAAAAATAATACGTGAAGGATGTATTTGATCAAGATGATACATTTATCAATCAAATTTAAATTATGTAAACATTGATAGATACATTAATATACTAAAACTTAAAATATTTATGAAGCTTAAAATTTATTTGCAATATTTACCCACAAATAATTAAATGATAAATATTACAAATTAAATACGAAAATAATTTTTTTGAAATGGATTATTTATATTGGTTAGATGTACTTTACTTGTTCCTTTTTATTATTTACTACCATGGATTATTTATAAATTTTGTTGATTTTTATTGTTAGAAATTGTTGTTAATAAAAAATTATTATACATATTTGAGTGTACAATTTCTAACTGTTGAGACATCTAAGATATTAAAATTAATATGCCAATAAAATATATTTTAAATATAATTACAATTATCAACATTTTTATATAAACATATTAACTAATATGATATTTCTTTATGATTATTCCTAATACATTACAATAAATTCATTAAACAATATAGTAACAAAAAATAAACACTAATGCATGCAATTATAAAAACAATACATTAAGAATGTAATTGATCAATATATAAATTCAACAGTCAATTTTATTTAAATTTTGTAAATATTTTATAAATACATTGATTTATTAACATCGAAAATACATTTTTATTTTTTGTAATATTTTAAGGCTATCCATAAAATTTCATAGAAAATAATTTAGGAAAGACTTGCAAACAACTAAAACAAAAGTGAAAAGATAAAGAAAATATTATAAATTTATATTTTATGACAATTAATATGCTATAATAGAAAAATATATTCTATGCATGTCTCTATGTACAGCTGCAGTATTGCAAATTTGGAAAGCTAGTTGTGTATAACTCACTACATGGGATAGCATATGATAACATCACAATTGATCTGGATTAAATGCACATGCCACTTTTTTGTTTGTTGTTGAGAATCATACATAGCGTTTTGTGTTGCATGCACGAAAGGAATGTTTGTAATCCATTACACAAAATAGAGCTCACAAAAAGTTAAGAGAAGAAAAACTTGAGATGACATCATCGATCACTGTAGATAATATTCCTAACGTTGTAGTATTGTTAGAAGATTAAAATCCTGAATTAGTTGGTTTAAGATATTAAATTTTTTAATCTTATGAGTTTTCAATATATTTTGAATTAGTTTGTTAAATTAGATTTATCATTCTAAAAACTTCTTAAATTGTGCAGTTCTTTTGTTGTGATTGGATGAATATATTCAGACATTATAATTATTTTAAGATATTTGATTTTTTATGTAAATAATATTTAATCATGTTATAATTTATATTGCTGTTATAGTTTATTGTTAATAATTTACGAACGTATTTATAAATATTTTGACTGACGTCCACAACTATTTCCATTTGAATGACCTATACTCTTGTGAGATCTAACAACATGAGTATCTATAAAAATTAAATCTAAGAAATAAATTGGAACATGCTTGCAAACAACTAACAAAAGTAAAAAAAAAAATAGCCAAAAAATGTTATGTTTTGTCAAAAAATAGAAAAAAAAACTATATAACTCATTTCCTCATAAATTTATGTCATTTAATATATCATGTAGAAAAATAGATCCTTATAATAATTATGACTAATATTTTAGATATTTAAATATATCAAGGAATGCTTGTAATAAATGAAAATTTACTGATTTTGTAATAAAAAAAGTCGAGGGGCTCCTATATAAAGCAATAGAAAAAAAATGAAAGGGCTCAACAGAAGAATCCATTCATATTCCTCGTAATAGAGATATCTAAAAACTATCAAGAAATTATTGTAGTGAAACGCAAGTGCCTTGAAATATGTAACATAAATTTTAATGAGCTATTAAAATAATAAAAAATATAAAATAGAAATAAATAAATCAATAAATTTCTTGTAATTTTGTATGAACACCCAAAAAAAATTTATCCAAAAAAGATTTGGGAAAGGTGCCTAATAATGAAACAAAACAAATAAAATTTATGAAAATTTGTTGACCGTGCAATAAAAGAAGTCGATGGACTAAAATATAAAAAAAAAATGGCAATAAAAAATAGAGGAGCTTAACCGAAAAAAGTCATTGCCGTGGCCTACTGACCTTGCACTTGAGTTGCCTTCTTTTTTATTTCTTTGTTTGATTTCCTATAGCGCAACGTTTTGTTGTTCGTGTTGTAAGTTGTAATACATAGTATATATAAATTTGTTACACCGAAAAAAGAAGGTCGTACAAACAGCCGAACAACTCACATGAGGCTGTTTTTAGCTGAACCTGCTTCCTGTATTGGATTCAGAATATTTTTTTGTGTTGCAAGTTGCAAGAGAGGTTTTTATTAAACAGTTTTACCAAAAGTATGCAAATCTGCCACATACGATCCAATGGATGTACTGTAGTAAATATACCTCACATTGTAGTATTTATTATAGATTATAGATAAGTAAACAAAATAAGTGAACTTCCAACGAAAGTGTGCTCAATATCTTTTTGGGTATTAAATTTTTTGTTTCTTCTTCTCATGCTCTAATAAGGGACGAAAATCCTATGAAGATATCAAAACGAAAAATTCAGTGAAGCAGCCAAGTCTACATGACATTTTATTAAGGAAAAAAAAAGATAAATTGTTACTGTTTTTTTTTTCATTTTAAATGGAAAAAATTAATCTTTTATTATTTGAGCAGAATTTATGCCACAGAGCAAATCGAATTATAACAATTAATTGTCTAAATCCTATATAAAGATATACCATTAGTCTGAAATTGGATAGACTCTTGAATTGAACCTTTTATAAAGAGTATGGATAGAGATTTAAATCTTAATCCATATTATTTGGCAACAAAAAGATATATTCATTTTCTTATATTTTGTTCAGCTCGTGTTACAAGACTGTTCTTTTGATCGGACCGTTTGATAAAAAAAATAATAATAAACGCATCGGATCAATCTTAACTAAAGAATTTAAAAAAAAAAACTCCATCTTTGAATTGAAACTAACAACAAACCAATGTTTTTAAAACCCTACCGGCTACCGGAAATTTCCGGTAAAACCGGGTTTCGGGTCAACATCCGGTAGGAAAAGCCTCTCAAAACCCGTTAGTCAAGAACCGGGAAAAACCGGTCAAAAATCGGAAATTTCTGAAATATCGGCCGGTCCGGTTGTAGCTGATAGGGCAGAGAAACATCGTTTGTAGCTAATAGGACAGAGAACTTGATGATGAGATCTTTATTTTTGTCTTTCATGGTTGTGCCATTAGAGGGTGAAGAAGAGGTGTAGTAGGAGAAGGGATGGAGAGGTGAGAGGTGGGTTCTGTTCTGGATGGTTCCCAACGAAAGTTGAGGGGTGGGTTAAAAATGTTATTTGTTGAAATGGGATTGAGATTTATAAGTGTATCAAAACGGGTTGGGTTGAAAAAGCTTTCGTCCTTTTAAAAGTAGGTTCCTTGTTTTATGTTTCAATAGGTATAGGACCATAGGTCTAGGAGTTTGGAATCGGATCCTCTGGACGTCCATTCTCTGGACGTTTGGTGGACGTCTAGGGATCTGGACCGTCTGATTTAATCTCAACGGCTATAAGAGAGCCCCGTGCATTTCACCACACCCGAAAAAAATATTGGCCCGAAAAAAATGAACCGTCTGATTTAAATCAGACGGCCCCGATCAAGACGTCCACTGGACGTTTCAAAAAAAACGTCCAGAGGATCCTGGTCCCTAGGAGTTTGGGTAGGTGTAGGTTTTTTCAAACTTTTATTCACGAGGACGAGGCAGGCCATATTGATCTCCACTATACATGTTAAATATATTATACCGGTTCACAAACCGGTAATATCGGTAAAACCGGATACCGCTACTGTGGCCGGTATGATGGCCGGTAGAAATTTAAAAACATTGCAACAAACTCTAGTCTCTAAAAGAGATAAGACAACAATTTCCCTCAGAAACAACAGAACTGAAACCAGCAGACAGATATAAATCTGACCATTATTTTGATGTGAATGAGCATCATCTCATTTATTATTGCTTCATATATGTGGAACCCACAATCAACGGCACAGCTAAACAAGGACAAAAATGGTTTGCAAAGACGAATGTAATTTAAGATATATTAGGGACCAGATTCGTAAAATTGTAAAATATTTCAAAGAGGGAATGTGAAAGAAAACACGGAGACATGGAGAAAATTACCTTTCACTCGACCTTTTACCTTCCATCTTGCTTCCTTTTAATCCAAGTCTCTCTACTACAACCGTTAGCTCCTAACTCTACTAGGCCTCTTTTTCGCTTTAATCCCTGGAAACAAGATATATTGGAAGAAACCCACTGGTTACGAGCAGCAAGATTGCTCAGGTGACCATTCTCAACTCTTTAGTTCTTGAATGAAATTCTTTGAACATTTTGTATAACTTAATGGATTATGAAGCGTTTTCTTTCTCATTTGGGTTTTGTTGATTGAGAGAAGTTCAATTATTTATGCAATGCAGTATTTCAAGGGGTTTATTTAGAGTGTCGTTTACTAATGAGGACCAACATTTTAATCTTTTCTGTTTTCAGATTTTTTTAAAATTTTTTTGGTACATGCTAGATAATGTAGGGGAGCTGGTTAGGTGTCCCTGTCAGGCTTTCAAACTGTATATTTTGACAATGATTAGGATGTGTTGTTTCGTCTATTCTGGCTAAATTTTTGAAATATTCAGTTGGGTTCTGGTTTACATTCTTTGGGAAGGTGCCGCTATCAGCATCAATTGTCATTCCATTTCTCTTTCAAGTGGAATTGTTTGAAATGTTGTGGGACCTAATCATCAATAATTGATTTATTTCTCTTAATTAACAAGATTGGTGAGGTACTTCTAGCATTTTCTCGTTTAGTTCTGTTTTGAAGTTTTTGCATGTGTGAGTGTGAGTGAGAGAGGGAGGCAGAGTTCATTTTTGTGATTATTGTTTAGGTTTTTTCTCATTTCTTTGCCAATTATTTCTTTTTAGAACTGTCTTATTTTCTGAGATATCTGTATAGTTGAAAGCTTTTAATCTTAAGTAGAAATAGCTTAAACATGTTTTGCTCCCTTCATTTCCATTTCTTTATCTTTGAAATCTTAATCACATGGTTATGTTAGCTAATTAATAATTTAATATATTCAATTTAAAATTTGCTTTGTTGTTTGTTCCTATGGAAACTGATGGTATTAGCACTCTTTTTAGAATAAGAAATGCATTGTTTATTGTGCTTCTCTGTACTGATTATTTATATTTCTTCTCTTTCTTTGATTTGTGGATGTTGACCATAGATGGCTATAGGCAATAGGAATTATAATTATATTCTGATAATAGAGATATTATTTTGTAGATACCTACTTTTACTTATGCTTTGCACGTACCCATATTTTAGAGATGTTGCCTTTTATTTGATATATGAAGTATACAATCTCTCTTCCCTAAATGTTCTATTTTCTTTTCTGGCTCTTATAATATGGCCTTTTTTAAAACTTTTAAATTACAAATTGGTGTTACGTTGCTTAGTCTTTCAGGGTCTTTCTCTCTCTCCCTATGTCTTGACCAAGATCAAATTTTGAGAGAGATTGTTTTTCAATTACTATTAACATTTTATTATTAATCATGCGTGTCAAATATTGAAATCATATTTTTATCTATCTTTGCTGTCTTTCAGGGAGTGTAGGACATGCCAGATTGCCAGATGAAAGAAGCTTTATATTCATCTGTATGATAGTTGAAACACCTAAGAAGCACCATGGAGCTTCGTCTTAAAGTTGCCCTGATTTCTCTCAGCTGCATTCTTGGGCTAATATTTCTTCCCACAGGTATGTACCTCATTTCACATTTTTCTAATATCTTAATATAGATAGTCATGCCTCGTCCAAATATTGCACTATTGCAACAGTACATATACAAATAGATACTTAAAACTTAACATACAAACTACAAAAAATGCCTTCTTGTACACCTCTGGTATGCAATTGGTAGACATTATTGACCAAATATGCAATTAGCAGGAAACAAAGAAAAGAACAAGGTAGTACAAATATACAAAATGGTTGTTGCCACTATTGTACCATTTCATGTTGCATTTACTTTTGTGTAACATAAATGATGTACTATTTAACAATTTTTTTGTGCAGGTTGTTCAGATGCATTAAATTGGGTATGTACATGTACCGGTGTTTCATCAAACAATGATTCTTCTATGTCTAACAATAACTGTTCTTCCTCTTGCCAATGCATTCATGGTATGCAATTTGCAACACTCATAAGTCATGACTACCAAAAGCTAAAAGTAATGAATGTTTCATGTAAAGAATAAAGAGTGTGGAATCCAGCAAACAGCTACCAAATATCCAATATAACTTTGTCAGATTTGTAGCAACTTCTTTTTAAAAAAAAAATTCAATCCTTTTCTGTGTGATTAAATTTAAACTTGAATTGCTTAGTAGTAAATATAGACTGCCCAGAAGTAATCTGTAATTAGTGTTGCAGAGTGTCCTAGGAGTAGAATATTGAGATAATATTGATTTATTACCTTTCCCCTCAATAAACAAAGTACAAGGAGCTAATTTTTTTTTTTTCATTTACATCTACAAGTAAACTTATATTTGTTATTTTCTTTATTGGGGGCTAGATGAAAGAAGTGGAGCATGGAACTGCACGTGCGGATCACAACCCACAACTAACATGCATGATCTTGACTGCTTTAGTTCCTGCAACTGCACTTCTGGTATGTTCCTCATGCAGCAATAGAAATAACATTACACCGTTGTCTGATTCTTAGGACTGATGACTCCCCTGGAACCATCCACTCCAGTTCATTGGTTGTTCATTTCTTTAAATTCATCAGCCAGATCCCAGATCATTTTAGGACTGAGTATTGTCATTGGAACTTCTTTGTTGTTATGGACTTGGACCAAATTCAGTGTTGTTGAATAATTTGAGTTGCCATGTTTTAAAGTAATTAAGATTGGCACAATGCCAGCCCAACTTATTATCCTAAACCCCTGAACTTTGGTATAAGTGAGGTCATATCAACAGTAGCTGACAAGCGAACTTGGTGGATGTGTTTTGTGTGCTTGCTTGCCTTCCATCTTTCAATGAATAACAAAGTGGCTCCCTGGCCTTTGTTTCTAAATTAAAGTAGGAAACCAGGTTGGTTATTCATGCGTCAAGACCTGCCATCTTAGAGGTCAATCGTCAAATATTAATAGTGCCAGACGATCCTCACTAACTCAGTACATCAGCCTATGCTGGGTCTTTGTCAGGTTGAATTTATGGAGAACATTGTCACCCTGAAGTAGTTCCTGTGCCATAAGTATGACGATATCTAAATGACAATGATTAACAAAACAGTATTGTTTTTTTCTGATCTAGTTACAAGTGGAGGCAGTGAGAGCAGTAAGGAGCACTTGTCAAACAAAGGAATTCTCATAACCGTTATCCTGTGCGCAGCTCTGACAACCATTGTAGCTGTGCTAGGGTCTGCCACTTGCTATCTTTACAGAAAGGATCGCTTGCCGGTTCACACTGAGTTAAATTCTCGTGTCCATACATTTGACAAGTACACGAGCTGGAGCAGCCGCTCCAACTTAATTAGCCATAATTCGTCTTCTCTTTCAGGCTCTGCTGTCAAGACTATCGTCCCCTTTAATCCATTTAAAGGTCGGTAATTGTTTCATGTTTTCTTTTATGCTATTATCTAGACTTAAATTTAGGCTCAACTAATTCCACTTTGTGATGTGCCTTAATTAAGTGATCTTCGACCCAGTCAAGTGGTTTGCCCTCGGAGGTGTTTAATTCTTTTCAACTATGTCTCAACTTCACCTCTGCTACTTCAGTTATGCCTTATTTAATATTTTATCAGTATCTATCTTTAATTGGCAAATTGCGCCTCAATCAAGTGTCAGTTCACATTAGGTGGAACCATTATTATGCAACTCTCCTTAATTAAGGCTCAATTTAGCGTCAGCTTTTCCCTGAATGTTGTGATTGAGCCTCATTTAAGACTTGCTATTGTGCAATTTCTGCTCTAGTTGATCTCAGTTTTCAGCCCTAAATTTCACAACTCAGCACAAAAGCAGTCTAATTGGAAAACTAATTCAATGGCAGTCTTGTGTTTGAATATATTGATTTGTTGTGTAGATGCATTCAAGTTGTGTCTTGCAGTTTTTGATAGAGAATTTTTTCTTTTTTTCTTTTTTTATGTTTCTGGCACAATGTAGCACTGGTACGCCAGGTATCAAGAATGTTTGGCGATGTGAAAGAAGATTTGCCTGGGGTAATTGTTCGATTTTCATATGGAGAACTGGACCAGGCGACAAATAAGTTCTCAGGAGGAAATGTTATAGGTGTGGGTGGTACCAGTACAGTTTACCGTGGCCAACTCTCTGATGGCAGAATGGTGGCCATAAAGAAACTCAGACCAGTAGGAAGTGAGGCTGATTTTGAGTTCTTGTCTGAGGTAGGAGTTAAGGTTTCTAGTAGTGTTACTGCCTTTCCTTAATTGTTATGTTTGTCTAAGAGGACTTTAACAAATAATAAAGATATAGATCTGGTTTCCAATTGTGCACCCCTGTCAAATAAGAAACAAAACTGTTTGATTACATTGTTCACAAACAGATAGTAAAATTTATATTAATTGGATTTTATTGTACAGATAGAGCTAATATCACGATTAAACCACCGACATGTAGTGCCTTTGCTGGGATACTGCTCAGAAAATCATGGTCGTCAGACAGAGAGACTCTTGGTTTTTGAATATATGTCAAACGGGAACCTGAGAGATTGTCTCAACAAAGCTCAGGGGAAGATTCATAAAGGAGAGGGAGAGGAGGGAATTGAAACAGGAATATTGGAATGGAAAACAAGAGTGTCCGTAGCATTGGGTGCTGCCAGGGGATTGGAATATCTGCATGAAGCGGCCGCACCAAGAATTCTACACCGTGATATCAAGTCGACTAATATTCTTTTGGATGACATGTTTCGTGCTAAGGTACCGCTATAAACTTATAATTACAATTCTTATTATCATGCTTTTATAGAACATTATATTATTATCAGACAGAAGTTAACTTTGTTGTCTTTGATTTCTCAACAACCCCAGGAACCACTGCTATTTTTCCTTTAATGTTTTAGATTAATGAGGTGTAAACAGTAGGAAATAAGAATATATATATAGTCATGTTCAATATAATGGATTCATTAAAATATGTGCAACTCCTAAATGCCTCGTTTTCTTTGTTCTTTTTATGCCCCCTTTAAGAAATTGATAGTTAGTCCCTACCACAAGCTAGGTCTTTCAGAGCTTCGGTATTTTGTAGAATTGGGTCGGTTAAAATTCCTTCAATGTTAGATCGCTCCTATACTTGTTTATTGTCTAAATTAATCCTTTGGACTAGCATTCCTGTTACTTTGTGTTATGGCTTCAAGCTTGATGAAACTTAATGGCGACTCACTACTTCAGTCCCCTCTCTCCCCATCTCTTATGCCTGCAACATCATTCTTGGTTCCTAAATATCTGTATAATCTCAAAAGTAACCAAACTGAGCTCCCTTCCCCAGTCGTTTTCCTCAAATATTACAATTTGGACCCTGAAGTGGTGATAATTTATGATCATCAAAAATGAATTATCCATTTTAAACTTTGTAAACTAGTGAGGCTTTAAAAAAAAACAGATAAAAATTATGAAGAGAACATTGTAAAGTATCATTTTGAATTCTCTCAATAAACTATGATATTGCAGAAATGAATTCTCTCAATAAACTATGATATTGCAGATAACAGATCTTGGAATGGCTAAGAGGCTTGCAAATGATGAAAACATAGCTAGTTGTTCCAGTTCGCCAGCGAGGATGCTGGGCACATTTGGTTACTTTGCACCAGAGTATGCCATTGTGGGGAAGGCCTCCCTCAAATCTGATGTCTTTAGCTTTGGAGTCGTCTTGCTTGAGTTGATAACTGGCCGACCACCTGTTCACAAATCTCCTAATAAAGCTGATGAGAGCCTAGTCATCTGGGTAATAAAGAAAAACAAAAAAGAGCAATTTCTTTATCTACATTAGTATTTTACTTTTCATTAGTCTTCAGTCTTGACTACTAAAAAATGTTGAACAACATGTTATATCTTTAGGGTTTTATTTGAAGAAAATCAAATAGAAAATAAATAGAAACAATATATCAATCAAAGTGTCGTCCTTGTATGTTGCAACACTTAAAAATGGAAAAAGGTTGTGGGTACTGGTGGTAAAGATCGTTATTTGTAAGCCACTTTTATGGTGTTCAAAGATCAGTATTGAGGCTAACACAACTATTGGGAACACAAGCTTTTGAATATGTGATTAATATTTACATACTAATTTGCTTGGAATAAATTAATTGTAGGCAACTTCACGATTGCGTGATAGTAAGCTAGTGGTGACAGAATTACCGGATCCGCAGTTGAAAGGAAAATTTCCTGAAGAAGAAATGCAAGTAATGGCACACTTAGCTAAAGAATGCTTACAGTGGGACCCAGAGTCAAGACCGACAATGTCTGAAGTCGTTCAGATCCTTTCCACAATCGACCCTGAGAAAACCAATAGGCGAAAACTCCCATCTAGTTTTTTCATGGTAAATTTATCTATTCATTTTATTTTCTTATATTAGTATATGTCACAATGCACAACTTCATCAGGTTTAGGCTAATCCAGTGTTTCTTTTATTGCATGATAAAAAATCAAATGTTGCTTACATGGATACTTTCCAATGTTTAAAAAATTACAGAACACTCCACATGGAAACAAGAGAAGCCTAACAGGGACAAATACACCACGGGTGGATTCACTCGCGAGACGAGAAATGTTAATTCAAGCAACTTCTGCTCTTTCCTCTGAAAGATGGAGTAGCCAAATGCAAATACAGACTCAGCTGCAGTGCCCCCCTTCGCCCCCTATGAGCTCCTGCTCCTTAAGTGAAGATCAAAATGACTCGGAATTTGAGCCCCGTCTTGCAACGGATCTTCCCTCGCAGTTTGTTGAGAGGTTGATTATGCTGAGTTCGGGTTCACACAGCTGGCGGTCCCCAGATGATGAGGCAGTTGACTTGACAGAACCCAGGCTCGAAACTTTTACTCAGCCCAGCGCTTTCAGGCCTAATTTCACTTGAGACGACAAGGACTTCTTATATCGTCGATTGGTCTAGCGCTCGTTTGTATGATTTTTTTTTTCCGGCTGTCACAAAGATATGGGCTGCTAGAGTATATTGTAGATCTTTTCATTGCTATTTTCATATAAAATACTCTTTGAGTTCTCCTTACATAGTGTAATGCCTAGTCTTAATTGAGTATAGATAACTATTTTAGAGACCCATGCGTCCCAGGTATTGAAGTCCAGATTAGCTACTATATAAAAGTAACCGAAGATCTGTTCACTGTATCATAAGCCTTTCTTAAACATTCCTTAAAATCAATTATAGGTCGATTATAGGAAACACAAATATGCTTCCCTTTCTGTTTTATGTAGTATTTATGCATTAAGGTAACATGCACAAAATCCTATTCCCATTGCTTTACATCCTTATCCCATCCCTACGGAAAGAAAGTTCTTTCAATTGCCCGTTATGGTACTTTTTAGGGTATTTTAACTCCAACGAGGTGATGTAAGATGGATTTTTCTTTTCTTTTGAAGAAAAGATAAAGTAAAAGGCTACAATGAAATAAAATTAATTTAACAATTTTTTTATATTTTAACATTTTACCCTAATTACTTTACTTGCTAAAATAATGTATAAAATAAAAATTATTCTTTTATTCAAAATTAGTCCATCTACTTCGCTACTACTAAACATTGACGTTTTAAATAATTTATTACTTTACTTTAGATTTACTTTATCCTCGATGATTAATTTTTATTGCTAAACGCGAAAGCTTTTAAATAATTTAGTGTTCCCTACCAAACGCAAGGCAAGGATCTTTGGTAGTTCACCATTCACAGTTCCTTCTCTTCACTAGTAGCTCATTTACCAAAAGACCTAGTGCCAGCGACCACTGGTGATTTCTCGGCGAGTTCCTTCTCTAGTTGCCCACGTGGAGACGGGTTTAGACTCCAATTCTTTTTTTTTCTAGTTTTTAATCGACTCCAATTTCAACAATGGATGCGTGAAACATGCAAAATCATGGGCAGAAAGCGTAAATTACGCATCTTCTTGTGTTGTACCAACTAAACAAACTTGCCGCAGAATATCAAAGAATTGTCAAGCCTAACCATCCTTGGTAATTAATTGTCTGTTTCAGTCTATTGTCTTGTCTATTGGATCTACCCCTCTCCCATGCTGAATAGGTTGTTGATTAATTAATTCATCATCCTTAATTGTTTTTCTTTCTCTGTCAAAAGAATAATTATACATTATAAAAACAATTGTATCTATATGGTTGTATGCCTAAATTATATGTCTAGAGTCTGTCAAATACTTTGGTATATGTGTTAAGAGTTGTACTATTATTACAAATAAGAGGTGTGGAACTCGCTTATAAGTTATAATCCATTAGTATCGAAACATTAATTTTGTCTTATAATCTTGTTTTTTACTTAATAAAAAGAGGCTTCTAATTTTGTGTATTCCTACCCAAGTTACACGAAAAATTTTGTTCTTTATACACAGAAATTTGCTTAATGCTTTATGCTGAAGAAACTTTTAGATGGTCATAACAATTATTGAGTGCTCAATAAACAGATTTTTTAGATTCATTCTGCATCGATTAAGATGTAGGGAATCGCATGAAGTGTTTTCGTACAGCATCTCTTTAGTGATTTCCCTGCACCTATCACTGAATATTCTATTCCACCTGGTAAATTCGATGAGGTGAAGAGCCTACTTAAATTCAATTTAAAAGAGAGATATACAGCGCTTGTGGTACAGAAGGTGAAAAAAGGGTGGAAAAAAAAGCATATAACAATGTGAGAAAACGGAGCGACAGTGGGAAAAAAGGAAAACCAGACCAATCTAGAGGCGCAAAAGGAATAATAAAGAAAGCGATACTATTTGCTGTACTGTAATAGTTCTTTGCTTTTTTTTTTTTTCCTTTTTTTTAAAAAAAAAATAAAGGCAAACCTATGTTTACCGATTAAAACTAACAGAAGTCAATTATTATCATTTATCATCAGCGTTTTTCTTTTCTTTTCTTGATGACATTATCATCAATATTGTACTATGTCAGTCAGGAATTGATAACTGGACCATGAACTGATGAACAATGATCAATCGAAGCATCCAATGTTCTTTATCAGATTGAATCACTAAAGTGAACTTAACAATTATTTCATACGTGCCCAAGCCCCAACTACATCAGCTTTATAAAAATTTCAATCCAAACCGTATAATGGATTCGACCAAGGCAAAGTGTCATGGATATATATAAAGGCCATATCTTGTAGCCTAAAAAGCCTAACTAGGCTTGCGAAGACATTTAGGGCCATCAATATGCACAGCCCATAATATGTTTGTTGAATTATATTCCAATTTAAAACATTCATCCAGTATTAGACGAATTGACTACTGACTTCATACAAAATAATCCAACCCATTTATATTTTACTCATCAATTATCATGAGTCAGTCGCACTGTGGTGTGTATCAACCATAGCTAATAGAACATTCAACCAAATACCGATTACTTCCAGGTTAATACGTTAACCTGTAATTAAGAGTGATGACCATGAAATAAAGATGGAGCTGATGATCGCAATGAAAAGTTTCGAGCAATTCAATATTTAGAGAAAAAATATATATAGAATGCATTTATCTCTAATTCTCCATTCACACTATTTAATTATATGCAGTGGAATTACTTAATTGGACAAATTCTGACACGTCCCAATCATAATGCATCCAAATTGTCATCTTAGATTCTTAGTGTTTCTTTTCTTTAAAAATAAAATAAAATAAAAAGTAGGTCATCTCAGCTAAAGTATCGACCGAACATCACTAATAATATGTAGGCTAAACATAATGTAATTCCAAGTACATAAGATTCATATGTGATCCAGGCAGAATAATTGTAAAAGCAATTAATTATTTCTGGAAGCACACAAACTAAGGAGAATCACAAGTAATAAATGTAAATGGCAACTCTAATATTTATTCTGATCCTAGCACCTTTGAAGTTCCTTCGGGATCGACTGTTGAAGTGCTTTTTATGGTATCCTGAAAACAAAGAACAAGGAGGACGAAAGTGCATTAGAGAAACTGATATAATTAGAAAAACTTAACGTCCCATTAGCTCCCACCATATTTATATACTGCAAATATTCGCTAAAATCAAATTATACGTTACTAGCATATTCTGTCTTTCTGTCTTTCTTTCTTTTTCAGTTAAATGATTTGGAATCCATAAGGACCGTAACCCTTAAAATTTTTTAGCCAAACAGTATAAAAAACGAAGAATTGATTAGCCAATAAGTTAATGAAGGTGATGATCCAAATATACATGAGCACAAATGCACAGGTGCGGTCTCTATCATTTTGCAAAGTTTTTATATTTATGTGCTATCTATTTCATTTCCATTTTTGTTATGTATGGTTTAATGAGTGATTGAGATAGAGAGTACAAGTTGCAATTGTAGGCCGCGCTGATAGGGATGCTGATATCGAGCTTGCACATAGATAGAAGCCTGACTGCTTGCTCGGGGTTGACACCAAATGAGGGACCAGCTTGCTCAAGGCACCTGCACAGAGACCGGCGCATTGTTGTCGTAGTAGCCATGCGCTTCAGCTCTTGTGCACTCTGGCAGCATCTTTCACCTGGCTGAGCTTCTCCTGCCCCTATCAGAAACGGCCCGCATGGAATCAGAGAGTTGACAGCAGCACCACATGATACTTCAACTGCTGCCACCCGAATTGCAAGCAGCAGTATTATGAACCCGGCTAAGTGAAAGTGCTTAATGCCCTTAATTGGCATCGTTCGACAATGCTATCTTCTTTTTGACTGAAAAGTCTGATTAGAAAGTTCTTTGGGAGTGATTGAGAGAGTACCAGTGTGAGGTCTTTATAATGGACGGGGTCAATCAGGTTGGTGGGGTTTCAATAAGTATAAACTGGCTTTAGTAAAGTTTGTTTTTTGTGCTGTAATTAGGGTAGATAGCACCACCGAAAGTGAGTTCTATTTCAGGATGTGGGTTTTAATTGGTTCTATTTTGGTTTCTACTTTTATATGTAGGTGCATGAGTTGATGTCAGTTTTAAGTCTTAGCGTTCTGCTATGTTTGCTTCCCCTGCATTTAAATAAAGCCCTCATCCTATGGTGTAATGCACCAAAAGATGTATACCAAAACAAAAAGACATTGATTTCTGATCAACAAACTTTCGCACATTGTTTTCTCAAAATCAATTAATGGCAGTCTCTTCATAACAATCTCTGATATGCAATGCAATTCCTCTCCCAGTGTCCAATTGTTCAAAATTAGAAAGAAAGAAAAAAAATAAATAAAAAGAAAAGAAGAGTCGCATTTCATCCACTGATTGCTTTTCCTGCAGGCAGTGTTGTTGTAACGAGGACATCTGATTGAAACTATGCTGCATTCTGCATTTGAGAAATGTAATTTTGCTGATATTTTTTAAAAATATTTCTGTATGAAGTTCTTCAAAAGGACGATGGCACTCATATATATCTGATTTGACACTTAACCAGTTAAGTTTGGGTGGACATTTCATTCTGCCGCCCATCTCTACGCAATTAAGATGTCTTCGTCAGGCACTTTACTCCATTTGTAAACCGGTCTCCAAGAACAAGTGCATGCATAAAATTTTGCATACATAAATACGTAGCATACACTCTGTCCATCAAAATCCTTTGAAAGTATATATAAATAAGAAAATTACAACGTAACCCTCAAATAACAATTGATTTTTTTCATTCTGGTTCGTCATGCAAAATGTCAGAGATTTCCACTTCTGCCATCGAAAATTACAATATGTATGCCCCTATACAATTTCACAGGCCGATAAAATGATAAAATGTCCAGGCCGGTGTTGAGGAGAAATAACAGTCATCTGGATGCAATATCTTAACAAAATAATCATCTCCAAAATCGTGTTAATTGTGGTTACACACCCCACCCACCCGAACAAAATGGTCATTCCAAAACAAATGGTTGGAAACTTCAAAGGTGACTAGTATGATTAGTTACCCTTGGCAATTTACTGAAGGGCAAAAGAATCATTGGAACCCCTTCAGTCCCATCATATCATAATAGTGTTGTACCTGATGCGGTTGAAAAGAAAAAAGATTACTAATTTTTTTTTGCCAAGCTGTTTCCATAATACTCAAAACAAATTATATTCCATCACTCAAAACCCTCTATCTGTTTCAGAATTCTATCATGAATTTTGAAAGCCTTCAATCCTCAACAAACATTCCATCCTTAGATTTGAATCTGCAAAAATTGCTTTAATGAAACTCTCTACCTGCAAATTGTTAAAGATTAAAAATATATATGTTATCACTTATTCTCAGTAAAAAAAAATAATAACAATAAAAAAAATCAAGGAAAAGAATTTAAATCATTCCTAAGAAAAAAAAATCAGGTTGAATCCTTCTTGACACTAGAAGTTTCATTTAAGTAGTGAACAGAGGACCCACTAGCAAACCCATAACTTTATAGATTCTGTTCTTAAAAGAAGACACTATTCAATTTAAGGATTGGTGTATCTAAGTTTGAGCATTCATTTGCTGCTTTTGCCAAGTCTGGAATTTAACAACAGGTATTGTTGCCGTCCATAATGTTTCCATTTCATTTAGCTGGTCTATAGACATTAATTAAATCCTATCGGGCAAATAGAAATAAGTGAACTAAAAGATATAAAGAAATACTCTGAAAATGTACCTCGGAGGAAGTAAAACCACATTGAAGCAGTTCACCATTTTCCCATGCTGAAGTGATGGATTTCAGTGACATATCAAACAAGTCTACGGCAATAGAAAAAATAAAGTCAGAATTTTCATTAATAAAGTAGTACATGCAAGTACCAGCTCCAACAAAAGCAGAAACACGATTCTAAAAGAATAGTCTTCTATTTTCAAGCAATTGCTAAATAACTACTAATATATTTTTATCATTTTGTTCCTGCAAATGATAACTAATTACCATGAGTGATTCTGTCATATGACATCTCCCTTATTGATATTAATAGAACATATTTTAAGAAAATCAGAAAATATCCGACCTATTCATACCATGCTTTTTTTTATGTATAATATTATATTATCTGAAAATTCTTGATCAAAAGATTGTAAGGACCATATTGATATTTATAACCTCAAAAGAGGATTTCTCATAACTATAGGGACCATTCTGTTTATTATTCAATTTCTTCAGCTCAACCAGACCCTTCCCAACCTTCACACACATAATGCCAACAAGAAAAGAAATGTTGAAACATCAACCACACAACAATACCGTCAGCACAGCTGACACCAATCAAAGTTTACTGGTACCAAGAAAAGACTAATCGCTTACCAGCTAATTTGCGTAGCTTCCGTAGAGATGGTATCATCTCATCAACAGTTGTGGCTATAGATCCAAATAATGAGGTCATGTTTTCAAGTGCCAAGTGAATCAAACCTTGTAACTGCAATTGGACATAGTATTAGTAAATCATCATACATATTTCAACTCAAACTATGGAGAACATTCTATTCAGCAATTTATGTTCTCATTTTAATCAAAGAACAAAAAGATGAACCATTGAATATGATTAAGCTAGCTGAAAAACTGATGAGGATATCATGACACATTAATAATGAATAGTTTTGCAGGTTTCATCAGAAGATATACAGAAGAAATATAATATTTCTGCTACAAGGAATATCCAAAAATAGGAAAGGACCTGCAATGTTTCTTCTGCAGCAATATCATCCAATGCAAGCATCTCAGCCGTGATTCTAGAAAACACAAAATCTAATAATGTATGCATACATCTCCTGTAGGTGGACGTGGCCATGCATGGCTCCCACATAATACGCACCTTCTCTAGGTTGAACACCACCTGAGAAAAGAAAAAGCATCAGACTTTGAGCAAACAATCTGCTATCAAAGGCACTTGCAATTTAGTTCAGAATAACCAAGACAACCTGCTCTATGCTGAACTTGGCCGATTCGTACTGTTGTGATAGGTGTGTGTTCTGGAAGCCATCAGCACAATCTATAGCCTGTAATAGCATAAATTTATTTATTCATTCAATCTATTCAACAAGAGTCCCAGGAGAGCAAGCGTACAAGATCACAACTAAGTTAGGCAAATGAGGTAACATGTCATCACAAGAGGTCAACAGGTCAACAATCAATTATTATTGCATAAGACAGGCAAAAGTATAGATTGGACCTGGTTTACATTAGACCACCATTCAACCCTGGATGCCGAACTATAAGAACAGGAAGCAACCACTAATTTAATGCATCATTTAGATTTCTTATTATGCTAGCTAGAGCATATTCAAGGCAGTACTCCATATAGGTGTCCTCATTGAAAGAAAAAGAAATATATACAGCAGATAACCACAAGTTAAAAGGGGAAAATTACATCTTTTAAGAAAGAAAGAACAAATTGAATCTGCCTTTGCAGTATGTCTTCTGAAATCTCATATAAATTTGGGGCCAGGTCAACAAAAGTGGCATGATCTTGGAGTCCACTTGGAAAATCTGCACGGTACTGAACCAAAGAAAAATAATTCAGTCGATTTATTTTCTAAGCTTACTTCTTTCTTTCATCATTAATTTTGCTTATTCTAGTCCAATGAGGGTATCAAATGCCTTGTTCCAAGGCTCTATGTTTGCTTTATGTTCTTTGAAATTAAAGTCAACTAACACTTTGCTGGGAGCAAGGGGTTTGTGCTTGAAGTTTAACAGAGATATCCAGTACTGTAGCTAAATTGAGCTGACAAATAAAATAAGCACCTGAAAAGCAAGCCCAAGAACTTCCTGGGACATATAGTAGAGGTCGTTATGGACAATGATTGCCACTTGGGTGATGCTACTTAGTTGCTTCTCTAGCTTCAAAAGTAAAATTAAAAGAAAAGAATCGATCAGATATATCAAAATAAATATACAAAAGTCCAATATTTGTATTCCTGTTACTGATATTGCTTTACGACTCTATGAAATGTGGAATATATTCTCGGTAATAACAACAATTTTGCAAATTGTGATAGTTCTCTTAAAAATAATAATACTACAAAAAGTACAAAGAACATTATGTAAGCTTCCACCTACCTTAACTGGTATAATAGCCATGTACATGTGTAAAACATCCCTAGAGGCATTGTAATATTCCTTTGCAACTCTTGCAGAAGACAAACAAGCATCCTGCACTGAAGTTCAGAAATTAAAACTTGAGAACTCAAGAATTTTAAAAAAAAAATGTCATTTATAACCCTATAAACTTTTGTTGCAAGTCATCATACCCTTAGAGCCTCATGCACTAGGTTTAAGAGCTGGAAGGCAGATTTGGATACCAAACACCTATCTTGTTGCAAAAGTATATCCACCAGATAATCAGATCTACCAGATTCCTGCCATACAATTAAGTGCTAGTTAATTTAAGAGTAATAATGTAAAGGACATAAAGGTCCATCCAAAATAGTGACAATACTAAATCCAATTCCACTAAGCAAATACAATTCCACGGAAACAAATGAAGAACCCCAGTCTCCAGCATGTGTCAAATTAAGTGCAGCTCGAAGGGAATGTGACAATAAACACCCAACAAAGCGGCTTAAACTGGACAAGGACTTGATTCTTCAAATATTGTGGAATTTCAATGACCCCTAACACAGCCAGTATGCACCTACCAACTTACCACCAATGAGTTCTGACCTAATCCAACTGGAACCCAAGTAAACAATAAGCAGACTGAACCAGACCCAAAATACATTTCAACCAGAAGGAATAACCTGATTAAACCCAAACATAGAGTGTCTCAAGCACAACTCCTATTCAGTTTCATCGGGCTATAAAATGAAAACTGAAAGTGGCAGACTGGAACCCAAAATCCAACCAACCCAGAAGCAAAGCACAGAAAAATCAAAATGAACATGGTCTGATGGACTCAAGATCCAATAGTAACCCAAGACCAGAACCAAACCAATCAGCTCACTTGTCACATCTACAAATAAGCAGAAACTATGAAAAGTGCACTACATATTTGAGAAGTAAAGGTTCAGAATCAATCAATCTGAGAAAAGGGTTACAATAAACTCACCGGAGGATCAGCGTAGCTAAAGCCTTTGAGTATACTTCTAGCTTTTACCAAGAGCTCGTTTCTCTTCTTAGAGGCAAAGTGTACTTCTACATTATCTACATACTGGCTCAATTTTTTATCTTTATTATCATCAGAGATGAAATGCATTTTTCTGAGATCCTCCTCGAACTCGGCAGTATTTCTCATAATATCTTGAAAATCAATCAGCTTTGATGGGACATCAGGAATAGCCTAAAAGAATAAGAATTGGACTCAAATTATTTTTCTGGTTGTTGTTTGTATCAATTTAACATGTAATGATCATAAACAAACCTTCGAAAGGAAATTAGTTATGATCAAATCTGTTATTGTTGACCATGTCATTTTTGCGAAGCATCGCATCCAAGTATCTTTTTTAAGGCAGATGGATTTATTAATAAAATTCAAGATATCGATGATCCTTGAATACAAAACTGAACCATCAGAGTACTCCTACAAAAAAAATATGAGCGAAGAAAGCATTGAGGCAATTTTGTTTCATTATAAGAAAAACATAAAGCTTAAAAGAAGGCAACTCATAAATATACAGTAACTACTAAGTACAGTAAGGCACTCGATGCCTAAAAATCAACCTTACTTCATGGTTCAAGCCTAAGAAACTAGAATCAATGCATCAATTTTACAGCTAATTCCAATCAAAACACAACACTACAAGGTGCTCTCATGTGAAGCTTCAAGTTTGTTAATGTATCGCCTTGTTTGTTTCTTTAGACTAACATTTGGGTTCTTTAAGCCAACCACTGGTGATGAATTAGGGTGCCATTTAAAAAATTATTACCTCACTTTCAGATAAAACAACTTGAAGTGCATAGTCCCTTTTTTCAGTAGCATCCTCATTAACCACTTCAGTAAATGAAATTGAAATGTCAGTTATAACTGGAGTTATGACATGCTTGATCATCAGATCTGCAACTTTTGCCATTCCATAATCTAGCGCATCAATAATCTGAAAAATAATAATTTTAAGAGAGTAATTATCGAAACAAAAAGGATCACCTGACAATATTTCCCAATCAAGTTGAAAAAGATCCAAAACCACAAAACTAAGTTTTAAATCCACCTTTTGGTATTGTAGCTTATAACCTTATTCTGGTTGCAAGATGCATCAAAGCGTCATCATATTAGCGCCGTTGAAAATTTTAAATTATATAATGCATGCTAAAATATAATTAAACGTGTATCATGTAGACAACACTCCAATACGTAAATTGGCATAATCAAGTTGAGTACAAGTCAATGGAATCTATTACTCGCTCACTGAAATTCAAAACAGTAAAAGAAAGACCAACTCATGTATATTAAACATATGAAGTTTGTAGTTCCTTCTATCAAAAGTTACAAATTGGAAATGATAAAATTACAAAAGGGCCTTCTCTCAGAACTCTCTGCAGCAATAATCACAAGTCCCTTGCAACCTTTTAACCGACATGTGCAACATTGAGAATAATTAATCTACATTTGGGAATATGATATGATATATGTACTAACCTCCAGAGCTTGAAAAGCAACAGAGAGTTCAACTTTATCACCACATGAACTAACCACCAACTTCCTTTTTTCTTCATTGTATCTAACACAATCCTCTACATTCTTCGCAAGAACACCTTGTAACTGCATTAGTTCAACATTTCAATTCAGAATTCACGAGCTCAAGATAAAAATGAAAATCAAAACATGAGAAGAAGAATGGGCATGAGAAAACAAATTCAATCAACTGACCTCATCAAAGCACTCTCTCCACTCATTCCTGAGCATGTCAAAAACCAGAGGTTCTTCATCCGCCTTCTTATCAACAAAGAACGAATTTTTCAACTCGCACACAGTTTTGGCTGCCTCAACCACTCGCCCGGATCGGGTGCCCTCTCGAACAAACCGGATCCGATCAAGGAACCGCGAGATCTCAGTTACTATACCAAGTGCCTCCTTTCTCTCCTGGAGCTCCCGCCTCGTGGCAACAATCTGGTCGGCCAAGGCACGAATCTCGAGGTCAAGAGGGCGGTCGGAGAGGAGCTGGAGAGCAGCAGAGAGGGAATCGGAAAGAGAGGAAGAAGCGGACGATGCGGTGGCGGCTCGAGAGATAGCGGAGGCGAGGTCGTCGCGATGGGAGAGCAGGTAGGAGCGCGCGCGCGCCTTGATACGGGATGAGTGGATCTGAAGGCGGTCAATGAGGAGGCGGAGGTCCGGCGCCGAGAGAGGCGACGATGGGTCGAGATCGCCGGCTGTTGAAAGGAGGTCACGCACGTCCAGGTTTGCGGTACCCATTTCCATCATGGCGGGTTCCGTTTCCGTTTCTGTTTCTGTCCGTTTGAGAATTATCAGATATCAGAGCATGTTCTGGATTTTACAATTCTACAAAGTACAAACTGAGCAAGACGGGGACGTCGTTTGGGCTTTTGTTGGACATTCCTGCAATTGACTTTAAGCCCAATTTTAGAATTCTAATTGGACGGGCCCATATATGACGACAGTCGACAGGCTTTGCAGAATTTTCTCTCTTCAAATTTTTTTCGATAAGACAAGAAAATCGAAAATAATAAATAAATATGTACATAATTAATTATGACTAAATTGGGGTTAAATCTCGCGGGATGCCAACAAAATAATATTAATGACGCAAAAAAAACGATGTCAAAGACACCATACCACGTCCTACTTAAAAAAAAAAAATTAAGTTTTAACCTTTTTTTTTTCATTTGGCCTTTAGACCTTGATCAAAAAAAATTTTTTGCGCTAGATTTCATTTTATTTGAATTGATTTTTAGGATTTCGTGGATCTAATTACATAGAAATTCCTACCCCATGACACCAATTTATTTGAATTGATTTTTAGGATTTCGTGGATCTAATTACATAGAAATTCCTACCCCATGACACCAAGTCCATTCATTTTGATCAAAAAAATTCTAATGAAATGAAATACAACATTAAGAAAAAAGAAATTTGACCAGGGCCTTAAATCATGCGCTGCCAGCACCCAACAGTCAGCACTATCGGTAGCCCAGAGATGCACAATAGTTTCGCAGAAAAACAAGGGTCAAAAAGAGAGAAAAAACATTAGGATGATAAAATTCTGAAGAAATTGCTTTTTTCTTTTTTTATGAAACTGAAGAAATTTCTAGATGGAAAGTCGAAAAAATATCTCCAGCCCCTTTCGCTTTCGTACACAGGATTTCCAGTACAAGCCAAAAACCAGTCACACGTCAGGCATTGCTTGAAGTATTCGTTCAATACACGCAAACTGTCTATCCTAGCTCGATCACGAAAAACTGTCCCCCGATCCAAAAAAGAAAAAAAAAAAAATAGTAATACACTGAGGCGGCTCGGCTCTGGGTTCCTCCAAATCATCAGTACCCCACCACATAACAACCCTTGTGCCGTTTGTGCTGTGCGTCCCCTCTTCCAAGTAAGTTGATCGGCCACGCTTGACAATTCTAGTGGCTGCAAGCAGAGTGGACCCCTGTAGTTCCCTGGTTCTAATATGAGGGTATCATTCTCTAGAATTTTCTAGACACGCACCATCGAATACAATCAATTTTCACCAACACTTAATAGTTAATATATTTTCTTATTTTATCATTAATTAAATTATGATACTTTTTCATATAATAAAATAATTAGTTGTGTATATATATCCCCTCAATACATTTTAAACCGATATTATTGCAGGCTTTCACCTTAGATTTTTATAAGGAATCGGTCCTAAAAAATTAGAAACTTATTCCAAGTTTCCAACTACCCGAACAATTCAGACGCTATTCAGTATTCAGACGCCGAGCTGCTTCCACACTGATCTTCTCAGCTTCAAGCCACCAAGAACCATGTCAGGAGCCGCTTCTGTGAATTCCCTCTCCATCAGACTCGCTGCCTCTCCTCAGACATCTGGGACCCGCCGTCCCCGGTCATCCCTGACCCCTTCCTTCTCTACTTCCCAGCCTCTCTCCTTCCCTTCCTTGACTCTCCCATCCAAGCGCTCAACTTTATCATACATCCCTCGTGCGGCGGCTACAGATGACGACGAGTGGGGGAAAGAGACGACTTCAGGGGACGGTGATGTGGCCGTTGCGGAGCCAGAAGAGGAGGTGGTGGTTGTGACTGAGGTTGATGAGCTGAAGAAGAAATTGAAGGATTTGCTCTATGGGACTGATAGGGGCTTGAAGGCATCGAGCGAAACCAGAGCTGAGATAGTGGAGCTGATTACTCAGCTCGAGGCGAAGAACCCGACCCCTGCACCTACTGAGGCTCTTTCTCTTCTCAACGGGAAGTGGATCCTCGCGTAAGTACATCACTTTTAATTTTCTTTAAGAATAATTGCCCGCAACGATTTCATTTACGAGCACGCTCTTCACCTTCTGCCAAGGAATTGGAGAGACCTCTGTTCCTGGACCAACAATTGAGTATAATTTTTTGGTTGAATTGATAAATCCTAGCTGCTAGAACATTTCATTCAGTAATTGGTGTCCTGGGCACGACAGATCTGGGTGGTTTGTTGATGATCAGAGTGTGAAGGAGGCAACTGTTGTTCCAAATCCTTTCTGATACTCAAAATTAGATACTAGCTGAATCCAAATGGAATAGAGATAGTTCTCTTGTTTCCTGGTGAACTAATTGTTTTTTTCAGAATAATCAATATTCAGCGATTAAATTTGATTATAATAGGTAAAGAATTATGGCCCTTTCATTGTTTGTTAGTAGATGGTGAATTTGGTATTATGATAGCCGCAAGTTCCATAGTGTATGCTCATGTTCAATATATATTTCAATCACAGGCACAGTCACCTAACATTCAATTCATGGTTTTACACTGGATTTAGGTGATTTGCAGTTTACAGCTAACTTTATTGGGCCCAATAGAACTTTCTGCACTCTGCTTTTCTGTGCAATCTGTACTAAAAGCTAACATGTTAGAATTTTTGCTACAACTTTACCCACGCTACCTTTTCATGGCCTCAGAGCTGTCAAAACATTACAAGCAAGCCCATAAAAGGGATCAAAATTGCTCATAAGTCCCTCAGAAAGATTTGTTAGTAAAAGTTTTTAATTGGGTGTTTGCAGGTATACCTCATTCTCACAGCTCTTCCCAATATTAGGATCGAGGAGGCTCCCTCAATTGGTGAAGGTGGAAGAGATTTCACAAACTATTGATTCAGAGGCATTCACAGTTCAAAACTCAGTATCTTTTGCCGGACCACTTGCCACGACCTCTGTCACGACCAATGCTAAGTTTGAAGTCCGAAGCCCTAAACGAGTTCAGGTACTGCTTCCTCTTTAATTACACAGTACATGCCAATTACCCTCCATGGCCAGTATGTGTCATTTTGGTACAATACTGATTGCATTTTTTAACTTTGTTAAGAAGAAAAATGAAATATTTTCTGTTAAGAATAGGAAGGCAGTGAAGAAAGCTTATTTCAATTAGTAAACACTTCGAATAGCTCATATAAATAACCTGTAACCATGTATAGCATCAAAGGTATACCATTATATTATATACTAGTTACTAGCCACTAGGAGAGTGTTGTGCTTAATTATAGGTGGATTTTCCACACTACAACTGAACAATATTCAGAAGTTTCTGGTTAGAATCATAGGTTTAGTTGGAATGTTGAGGAAACAGTTTTACTGAAGCAGATAACTGAATTTGAAATTAGAACACATTTGTGCTCAGTTGTCAGGATAAGATCAATAGTTCATGCATGCCAAACTCACTAATCTGTGGTGTTGCCAACCCACCCACCCCCCTCCCCCCCACCCCCCACCCCCCACCGATAAGATTAAAAAGTTCTATGTTGCAATCTTTTCTATATCAAATTGGGTAATGTGAGCATCAGTATATACATCTCAGTGCTGCATTACTTTCGACTTTGCTTAATTTTTAAACTAATATGCCATGCTGATATCTTTTACCAGATCAAGTTTGAAGAGGGAATCGTCGGCACTCCTCAGCTGACAGACTCCATTGAAATTCCTGAAAAATTTGAGTTTTTGGGGCAAAACATTGACCTCTCACCCTTCAAGGGAATATTCACCTCAATCCAGGATGCTGCCTCTTCTGTCGCCAAGACTATTTCAGGACAACCACCATTGAAAATCCCTATCAACAACGATAACGCACAGTCGTGGCTACTGACCACGTACCTTGATGAGGAATTGCGGATCTCAAGAGGTGATGGCGGCAGTATTTTTGTGCTGATTAAGGAGGGTAGCTCTCTTTTAAGTTAAATCGTGTATAGAGTAACTGTTTATATGTTTGTATATGTCTGTCAGACTGTCATTAATTACTGGTAGAAGAAAATTGTGCCTAATGGAGATAATAGCTCGTCATATATGTATTATATATGCTTTATGAAGCACTATACTTCCGTGCTTATCATTGAGCCATGTAACTACTCTGACAATAAAGAGTCTCTATTCTAACTAATACTGTTGTGTAAGTTTATGTATTACAATACGATTAATGATCTAAGCCTACAGGCTTTAACTGTTTAAAAAAAAAAAACGATTAATGATCTCAAATATATTAACTAGGAGATCAGGTGTTAGGATCCTGAGATGACACCATATGTCCAGTCTGATCTGATTTAAATCGGGCCACCAATATTATAATAGGTTGGGTGTTTTATCAAATCTGAATCTTCCAAATATAACTGTTCAATGAGAAAGAATTGTGGCAAAATTATGCCATCGGGGCTCAGGCAATGGCTTCCCACACATTGAATAGTTTAATCAGTACGAAACAAAAGAGAGCAAGGGTACAAAACTGAATCCGGACAGCTCAATAGTTCTGGATGAAATGGAGCTCAGCATGTGATGCGACTCTTGCTCAAGTTGCCTCTGGGCCTTGGCTATAAATGCAGTAGTAAGACTTCCGTTGACATGTCCCCACCCCTCTTCTGTCCTGATAAGAAAATAAATTAAATATATATATCCAAAATGGAAGAGGATAGAAGCAAAACGTTGATTTCATCTTTTAAAATTAAATATAAATATATAACCAAAATGGAAGAGGATAAGAGGAAAAGGACGAACGTTATTTTTTTTTATTAAATTAAATATATATATATAACCAAAATGGAAGAGGATAGAAGAAAAAAGGTATTTTTTTTTTTGCGTTTGTAGGTAATGATGTAAACAAAAGATAAATTAATTAAATCCAAAGGAGACGAACCTTTTGCTGCATCTGAGCATCATGAGTGGTACAATATTGTGTGTGTTTCAGCCATCCAATCCAACCTTTGCTAAACGCTTTGTTTGCCTAAATGCCTGCCCCAGCTAGCCATATTCCAAGCAATTCCTGTGGTCAACCAGTTAGAAACTTAAAATCGAGATGACTATCACTCCATTGGTATAAAAATAAAAATAAAAATAAAAATAAAAATAAAAGAAAAAATAAAAAATAAAAAGAGAGAGAGCCAGTGATCCGGGCAGAGACCCGGACCCGTTTTATCATGGGCGATTACGCTGAAAGCAATAGGAGATGAAAGCGGCAACAAGCATGGGTCTATGCAATAGGCATGTCATGCCTCGACCCCGCTTAGGCCCAAAAAAGTATTTGTTTCTAGCTTAAACGGCTAGATTCTAAAATTCATAGATGGGTCCTTGGTTGTTGGTTCTGAGAATCCCAGTTGCCAGCCACTCTTAGATAAAAAGAGATCGTAAAGACGATTTGGACAGTTGCAAAAGTAGAGGCGCCACCCACCGGTCACATGAATTTATCACATTAACTACAAACAACTTCACGAGTAACCAACCTTTGTTAAACAAAAAGAAAGCCTAGTGCTCCTCTCGTGGGTTAGGGAGCACTATTGAGTCTTGAATGGATCTCAGCTGTCAATTTTAGATCAATATTACAGAAAATGGACCCTGTGGAGAGGAAATTCTTTGTTTGTATCCCCAGATCAATTTTAGATCAATTTTAGAGCATTCATGCTGTAACATTTCAGCAGCTGTAGAAAAATTAATTAAGAGAAAAATATCATTCTGAAGATTAGACGAGGAAACATACCAAGTGTCACTGACATCAATGCATTTATTTGTATCCCCAGATTATGATGATGTACATCCCTACCTGACCCAGAGAAATGATAATTGCTGAAGGAGAATAAGGACCCATATTCCTAATTGTATCGATTACTTTCACAGCAGACTCCGGATCATGTCTCGTTGTTTTGACATCGCTGACAAATGGGCCACTGATATTATAATAGATCATAAATACAGATGTCAGGTGAACTGCTATGTAAATTTTAGTTACAGAGATAGACAGAATCAGGACCGCATTTCCGGCTGAAATTCTTTGTTTGAGAAAAGCTAAAGCTATGCTTGCTTTTCAGTAGTACTACTATTTGGAGGCCTAATTTCTTATTGGCACTTACTAGCAGGGCCTAAATTCATGGCTAATACAACATCTAAGAACTGCAGAAATATATCAACTAGCAGAAAAAAAAGAAGTGGCACTCACAATTTTTTTTCCTAAAATAAAGCTAAATAACAAGAATTGTTTGTCATAATTTACTAGTTTTAACGAGCAATTTACACAAGGGTTCGTTGGAGGGAAAAGAAAAAAAAAAAAAAAAAAAAGGCGCCCAACATCCTAAAATAGTTTGGAGGTCCCCAGTCCACTGTACAGAAGTTGCAAGAACCCACTATACAAACTCTCAAAAAAATAATAACGTAATAGATTGGAAAACGATAGATTCATGCAACAGCACTGGATGAGTTCATATCTAGTATAAGTTACTTTTGGGAGTGAGATACTCCAGAAGGACAGGACAACTTTCAGTTTTAAAATTTTTTGCCAATTTCAGGGTGACTTCATCTACACTTAATGGTGATAAATTTATACCTAGTTCCTCTAAATTATTTACCACTAAACGGCGCACCAGACAGGAAAAAAAGAATCAGAAACAGCCTATGCTGACAAAGCAGCACGATAAAAGATACTTTGATCAATTAAAAATTATAAACTTTAAAACACAATCTATCACTATTTTCACAGGCACCATCGTTTGGATAAAATAAGATTGCTGAAGACCATGAACAAGCAAGTCAAAACTGAGAATCTGTCACAATCAGCAAGTAAATACAATTCAATATTTTGGCCAATCTATAATAGCGACCTCACAAGCAAAATAGTGGACAAAGCTCACATGAGCTCTGCCTGTCTACGCCATGCAACTACATGTGCAAGGGAACATAGATCATTTGTTTCTTCTTAATACAAATAATTATAAACTGAACAAGGATCCAAACACCGAATCAAATATTTGCCTCCCTAGCAAACCCAAACAAACACTCTGAAATGAGACAGGAGAAGAGGGGAATAAAAAATGAACATTATACAAGGATACTTCTTAAAACTCCGCATCCATGCTTCTTTTTTGTCACTGTACCTAACTCATACCGTTTATAATACTGTACTGGCAGTTGAGACTCTCCTTTTGTTGCTTCTTGCCACTCAAAATTAGATACTCCTTTGTTTACACAAACAATTTTCTCCTGCACCATAGTAACTAACATTAAAAAAAGTCTTACATAATCTACAAATTACAGAAATCTTAATAAGATTACTTAAAATCTTCATCTTATGAATAAAAAAAATAAAATAAAAATGTTATCCTTTACATAGAAGTTTTACCCTTAACTAGAAACTGAGATCAGCTCCGGCCCAGCAAGAACAAGTTTTTCAGCCGGCTACCAGAAAGCCTCTGCAAAGCTTTCTTAGCACCGGCCACCTCTGACTCTGCCAGCTGCTGTAAAAACTGGTTAGCTCCCGTCTCCATAAGTCTCTTTCTAGCCCCATTGCCTCCAATGCTAGTTAAAGCAAGCACCACCGACACCACTGGCCTTTTTGATACCTGATCATTGCATGGGTCGAGCATCTGCACGAGTCTGGTCATACTCTTCTCATCCTTAACAAGTTCCTTACGATTCGACTTGACATCTAGAAGTGAGACCAGTGCCCGTGAGGCCGTCTCTTGCATAACCACTGGCTTGGAAATCTCCAGCATCTTCACAAGGGGTGACATGCAAGGAGCCATTGACTTTTTAATGTCATCGCTAGGAGAGAGATCCGCAACTAGTGAAGCTGCTATCTGTTGGCAAGAGAAGTTACTAATACCTCCACGGGAGATGAACTCTGCGAGACGTGAAAAGAACAGAGGAGAAGAGGAGAGAGACTTGGATGCAGAAGGGAGGACCGAGAGGGCATGGATTGCTCGCAAAGTATTCTCTAGGAGCTCTCGATCAGAAGACGAATAGAGCAATTGTAGTAAACGTGACAATCCAGAATCATGAATAATGGCAACACACATTTCCTCGCCTCCAGCCGAAGCAAGCGACCAGAGGCAGAGGGTAGCACTCTTCTGAGCATCTATGTTATCACTTGCCAAAAGCTGAACAAGAACAGGAATACCTCCTTCCTCAAAAATGGCAATGCGAACGTCTTCTAGAGAAGCTACATTTTTCAAGGAAGACACGACGAGCGATTGGAGGGAGCTGGGAGAACCAGATCCGGACCGACAAGCATTTATAAGCACTGTTATGCCACCATAAGCCGAGACTGCCCATGCACGTGCCGGATCGATAGTGATGGCCTCAACAGCAGCAGCAGCACGGTGACGTGAAGTGACTGAGCCGGACTCGATAAGGCGTAGGAGAGGCCCAAGGCCACCTTCATTGAAAACCGCATAGCAAGAAGAAGCCGAGGAGGTAGAAAGAAGGGAAACAACTGCAGCAGCACGGTCAATTAAGTGGGAATGTGTGGAAAGGTCAAGAAGGCGAAGAAGCACCGGGACATCCCCTTCAGTAGTAACAACAGGAGAAAGCTTGGCCGGATCGGACTGGAGAAGATCGAGGAGGGAGTCTAACGCCTTCAATTTAATGTCAAGGTTGCCGATCTGGAGCCGGGCAAAGGCGTCACGGATAAAGAGCACAATGTCGGCTTTAGAGGAGGTGGGGCCAGGAAGAGGCAGCACAATCGCGTGAGGCGAATCTTGCTTGTGTGAAAGGAGGCCGGATTTGAGGAGCAAGGAGAGGTCTTGGAGGTGGAGAGTGAGGGAAGAGGTGGCAATGTCGAGATCGCTTTGTAACCAAAGGCGGCCAGTGGGGAGTGAAGGGTCGAGGCAGCGAGAGGAGAGAGAGTGAAGTTTTTGAAGAGTGGAGTGGAGAGAACAAACAAGGTCGAGAAAAAGAGGGTTAGAGAGAGAGTTACGCGCAAGAGATGCTTCGGAGAGGCTGGATTGGAGGAGTAGGAGTTTAGAGTGGACGAGGCGCCAGCGACTGACGAGGGCTTTAACGGAGGTGACGGCGGTGAGGAGGAGAGGGAGGAGGTGGGCGAGGATTAGGTCTAGGGTTTCGGAAGGGGAAGACGGAGATTGGGGAGTCATTGAGTGGAGAGTGGGGAAGGGTTGGCGGGCAGGAAAGAGAGGAGGGAGGAGCACATGGAGGGAAGGAGAGAGGGAGGGGAAAAGTGGCAAAAAGTGATAAAGGCTCGATGTCAAGGATCGAGCGCAAATGGACGGAGAGGATCGCTTACCATCAAAGAAACGCGCTGATGGAAAGGAGTCTGCCAGTGGGACTCACTAGTCACCACTCCACTACGGTTTCTGACTCTGGTCTCAGCATGGAACGAGATCCTCTTGATGGCCATCTAATGGACGTTTTTGGATCTGGACCGTCTGATTTAATCTCAACGGCTAAAAGGAGCTCCGTGAATTCTAACACTCCCGAAAAAAATATTGGCTCGAAAAAAATAAACCGTCGAGATTAAATCGGACGGCTCCGATCAAAAATTACCACTGGACGTTTTTTCCGCGCCCGTCTCAGCATATCTAGGTTCGGACGAGTCAAGTTTTTGTTCTCCAGTTATGACAACAGGATAGTAGATAGAAGAATGTGGTTAGCAATTGATGGATTAACGGACTGGAGAGGAGGGCGCACCGCCGAAGGAGGCTGATGTGCGCCGCCGACGATAATACAAAGAAGGGTTGGTGGAATACTTGGACCATGTGCATTTAATCTGTGATCTGGCTAAATGTTTGCTATACACTGTACGTCTGTAGCCATTTAAGATTATATCGGTTTGTGATTTATTAGTTAGCAGTTCGGAAGTTCAATTGATGGATTTAGAGTCTATGGATGGATCATAAAAGTAGACCCAATACTACGACGATACCAGAGTAGATGATAGTATTGGACCCACATGCCGCTGCTTTGTTTAGGAATCGTCTTAATCTCTGCTCGTGCGTTTGTCTTCAACCCAGTTGCAATTTACCGGCCTTGGTGGAACCGTGGAACACGAGTAATGTTATTGACTTATTGGGATTTATTCTCCATTTTAACGGGTGCTCGATTGACAAAAAAAATTAACATGGGGCTCAATGACTAACCAGCTGAAAAGTGATCTCCCTGAGGAGGTTTCTTCCAAAAAAAAAAAAAAAAAAGGGCCTAGCTGATAGTGACGGATACCTTAAAAGCAGGGGTGACCATCCACCATTTTCCCATCCATCCCATCCACAGGCCAGAAATGGGCCTCAGTCTCATTTTTTCGCGCGCTGACGTCAGCGAAAATTTTTCGGAATTTTTTCGGAAATTTCTGGATGCTGACGTCATCAAATGTACTGGTTTATTTGTTCAGTTAGATGCCATAAGGGTTGAATTAAAAGCCGTAAGTGTTCAGTTAGTTGCATCTGAAAATGAAATTTTCGTATTTTTGTGTTCAATTTAATACGACAAAGGTTGAACTAAAAGTTTTATTTGTTCAGTTAGTTGCATCTGAAAATAAAATTTTCGTATTTTTGTGTTCAGTTTAATACGGCAAAGGTTGAACTAAAAGTTTTATTTGTTCAGCTAGTTGCATCTGAAAATGGAATTTTTCGTATTTTTGTGTTCAGTTTAATACGGCAAAGGTTGAACTAAAAATTTTATTTGTTCAGTTAGTTGCAGCAGAAATTTGATTTCGTATTTAACATTTACAATATACAAAGTGAACACATATAACAATATAGTTAACATTTACAATAAACAAAGTGAACACATTCAATATACAAACTGAACAATTCTACTGATAATAGCATCCATTACAAATGATTCTCTATTCTAATACATAAATTAATACACAACAAATGCAATAAATTACATTCAACTATTACAAATCGATTGTAAACTCGAAACTCATCTTCAAGCTCACGAGTCTGAATTTCCAATGTAAAATCGAATCAAAAAATAATGTCATAAAACCTACAGGAAAAAGAGTAACTCATAAAGCTACAATGTTAAAAAGACAAACACTACAATGCTAACTCTACTGAATCAATATTGAGGTTCAAATAAGATGACTATTTGTTTGTGTTTGATCACATCATTAGTTTTGGCAGTCAGAATTGAAGCAAAATAGGTTCCAATTCTTTCTTTTGGCATATTTGGACTTAGTCATATGATCACTTCCTGACAAGTTGACATTCAGATCCCAGTAAAATAAAAGAGTCGAATGAACATCCAAGTGTTTTTTAACACAATCATGTAAATTAAAAAAAGAAGAAGGCAATAATAGTTCAAATTAACTTAAGCGCTTATGTATACGAACTGAACTCATGACAATATCTCCTCTACCGCATGTAAAATTGCCTCATATCCCATCCGTTTCTCATTTGCGTAAAAATTGACTGCAATAAAGATTAAAGAAGCCACGAATAAGCCAAGAAATTAAATACCTACTTAAAATTGAAACTCCATGATTAAAGGAGGTGGTGGGATCTGAGTGGAGCGGGTGGATCGGGTGCGGATATGGTGGGACTGGGAGGAATCGGGGCGTCAGTGGCTGAAGTCGACGCAGAGGCGCTGAACCCACGATCTGGCCCCAGTCGCGGTCGTAGATTTGGTGGAGGCCGGAGCAGCAGAAGAGCTCGGCGCAGAGGAGGTCGACGGAGATGTGGTGGCCCGGGGACGAGGCGGGGTGGGAGGCGGCGTGCGAGGGGCAGAAGACCTGCGCGCAGGAGAGGTAGGCGAGTCGGAGGAAACTTGGCTGGACTGAGCTTGGAGCGAGACTTGAGGATGGGGAAGAGGAGAAAATCGTGAGTTCAGCGGCTAGGTTTGGTGAGGGAGGGATTATGAGCGAAATATTATAGCTGGGCCAGCTGATCGGTCCATAAAGGGCCTGTTTAGAGTCTATGAATGGTTGGGATGGGAAACTAGAGGATAATCGGTACCAATTCTGCCTTAAAAGTAGTGGTTTGAGTTTTGACGCAGAAAAAATTATAACTAACCTTAATTAATTAAGAAATTTTAAAATAATCCGTTTTTAATCAAAAATTTAAAAATGACTGCGCAGTTTCGGAATCTCAGATTCCGAAACTAATTCTGCTTAGTTTCGGAATCTCAGATTCCGAAACTAGCTAGTTTCGGAATCTCAAATTTCGAAACTAGCTAGTTTCGGAATCTGAGATTCCGAAACTAACGTCCCAGTTTTAATCGGAAAAAACAAAGGCGGTTTATATTTTTATATTCTGCCGACCTTTCCCTCTCCAAGTTCCGATGTGAAAAATATTTGAAATGGGCATACACTCTGCATTTATTATTCTTGTACTTCGAATAAGACAAAATATGTTTGTGCTGGATAAGAATCAACCACATATAATATGAGTGTGTCACAAATATCAACAAAATATCGTACTTGGAATAAAAGTGTAGACAACATATAATTGCGAAATTGCCGAAGCATATCACCTCTATTTCCAAGGTAACATTTGTCTCGCAGAACATTTAATTCCCTGTTTGATATAAATTGACCTCATCAGATAATTCAGTAATTTTGATACGTCTCCTACAAAAATGACAATCAGACCCTGCTTGCTATATTTCTCTCTTATATTGGGGTTGGTACTTTTATTTTTTTTTGGTGACCTTTCCCTATTTGTCGGTTGTGACGACTGACGATCTGATAATAAATTTATGCATCGTCTTCGGTATGTCGTTCAATCTATGTGACTAGTAAAAAAAAATAAAAATAATATATAGGCTAAATTTATAAATGTATAGCAGATAAATTTTATCTTTTATATTATATTATATATATATATATGTATGTATTTTTTTATATATTTATTGATAAATTTATAAATTTATATAGAAAATAACTGTAGAATTTGCCATATAAATATTATAAAAATATAACAGATAAAATTGATCTGCATGTCTACAAACCTCAGTACCTGACAATGAGTTTTCAAAAAGATGTTCTCACATTATGGATGGTTAATTTTGACGTGCAATTCCAATTTAGATCCTTCCTTATGCATCTTTTTTTTTTTTCTTTTTTTTTACCTTCATGCACGTCGTATATTTGAAAAATAAATATGGAAACCGGTTTCATAAATATAACCTAATACGAAAGCAATAAGCGTGTATATGTTGGATGTATTGTACTTAATATTTAATTAATAAGAAGTTCATAAAAAAAATCCGGAAAACATACTTTTCATTTTCTTTAGAAATTTGTATATTCTAAAAACTTAATTTTGTCCGTGGTTAATGCAAGATATTGCACAATTCTAAAGCAAAAAATATATATATATATAATCCTGACTATTTTGTTTATTAAAAAATAGTTTTTTTCCTTTTGCATTTTTTTCGGCTTTTATTTGCTAGTCTTACAAATACTATACGGCAAAAATATGACATTTATATTTTTTTTTCTATAAATTCATAGTAGAAAACAAATATATCGCTATTTTGTAATGATTAAATACAGTTTTCTTTCCATTTTTTAATTACCCTTTTAACCCATAAACCCATTTATTTATTGACGACCCAACAAAAGTTTAGTTGAGTGAACAGTGATCAAATGTATCAGTGCATGTATAGTCTAATACATTTAAGTTGCCAAACCAAAAAAATTAATGCATTTCTAGTTTTCTACTTTCCCTTTTACAAAAAGGAAAAAAAATATTAAAAGTGCACCGCTAAGGTCAGGCACATGTTCCCTTTCATGACTTGCCATCACGTGATGTTTTCAGACCCTCCACATGCATCCAATCCTCTCTTTCCACCTCCCCACCTCCGTGAAAGGCGCCAGAGGTTTTACACTCCTACCCTGTGGGTTCCACGCAAAATAAAAAGTTTTTTAATCGTTAAAATTTGAGATCGTTAGTTTCGGAATCTGTGATTCCGAAACTAGCTAGTTTCGGAATCTCAGATTCCGAAACTAGCTAGTTTCGGAATCTCAGATTCCGAAACTAACCTGAAATTGTTTCGGAATCTCAGATTCCGAAACTGCGAAGTTATTTTTAAATTTTTGATTAAAATCGGATTATTTTATAATTTCGTAATTAATTAAAGTTAGTTATAATTTTTTCGGGTTTTGACGCAGGTAAATGGGCCTTTAACGGCTCCAGGTCAAAATTTTCTTCCCCTGTTCGGCCTGCTAAGGTGCACTGTTGAATTTTGGATTGTTAAGGTACGGATGGATTGACAAGTAGGACTGATTTGAATTAGTGATTATTTTGAAATATTATTCTCATTTAGATCGATTGATAGTTATTCGAAATAATTGTAATCAACAGACATTAAAATTATGGAATATCTTTATAATAAATACGGGTTTGTCTGTTCCATCATCCATACAATTTTTTTATTCTGATAATCACATAAATTTTGTAGATCATGCTTAGCTCGATCCATTAAAAACAAAAATAATTCACTTAAAAACATATAGTAAAGGTCTTTAATTTTCATGAAGTATAACAAAGGTTTTTCATATAAAATATTGCCCGCACATTGGACAGACACGATTACTAGTTTCACTTGTTATACCGATCCTCCCTCCAATCATACTAAGTATCTTTTGACTTAAACATTTTTATTAAATAATTTACCGGTTTAGATTAATTAAATCCAATTAGTCATTAGTAGCAAATTTCGCACTGGATTAAAAGATTTATTGGATTTATAAGATCTAAATCACTTTTTATGAGTTTTAAAACTATTCGTCTTTTTATAAATTTACCAATTAGACAATCCGAATCTTGTTAGAATATAGGTTCACTGGTTTTAGCTCACGAGGAGTCTTTTATAAGTTGTCCATGGAAGACAATAATCTATCAATGTCATAGGGGCCGTTTGTTTGTGTAGTAAGGGGTTACATAAGTTAAGGATGCCTAAGTGTTTATGTAGTGTTATGTAATAGATGTTTGGTTGTGTAGTAAGGATGAGTAACTTAATGCATGCATATATTCGTGTCAAAAGACTAAAATGCCCTTACATTTGAATTAATATTATGTATTAATAAGACAATGTGACCTAATTATTGTTAATTATTAATTATTAATGATAATAATAATCATGTTTATTATTATGATATATTAATAATCACTTTTAATTAAATATTATAAACATTATTAATTATTCAACAATAAAAATTTATTATTGATTAATTATTGGTAATTAATTCTTATTATTTAATTGTTATTGTTAATAATTAATATTACTTTTTAAATATTATTAATTATTATTATTTAATTATTAATTATAATAATTAATATTTATTATTAATTACGATTTTTTAATAATTATTATTACTTATTAAATATTATTAATTATTATAAAAATTAATTATATATGATTATAATACATCATTTTTATTATTATGAAATATTAATAATTACTTTTAATTAAATATTATAAATATTATTAATTACTTAATGATAAAAATGTATTGTTGATTAATTATTTTAATTATTATTATTAATTATGTTTTTTTAATAATTATTGTTACTTATTAAATATTATTAAATATTATGATTAATTATTTCTAAGGGGTATTGTTGGAAAAAAAAATTAAAGAGGATGGTGCATAACTTATGCACCCTTAAGGCGTCTTATGTAACGAGTGTTTGGTGACTTAAGGATGCATAACTTAAGTTATGCACCCTTTTAAGTCACAAACAAACGCCCCCATAACTCATAACATTGTCCGAATGCTTACGGAAAAAGTTTATTCCTGATTTAGGACTATGCTAGCAGAGATGAACTATCGACCACCTCAATGAAAACGAAGATAACAGAAATTTGGTTATATAGTTAAGGAATATATTCCCCATGCAACAGGTTAAGACGTGCATTCATAATTTCTTATAAACCTCACCCTCGTGTTCTAAAACAGACAGATGAAACTACTAGAAAGCCACTTTCCAAAACTGCATGTATCACAACTTTTTGTACTATACGCATGTGCTGAGAAGGAAACCAATTTGAAAAGAAAAAAAAACAAACAAATGGAGTCGCTTCTATAAGAGTTAATCTATAGTAGTTTATTTCTTCTCTGTATCAGAGCTCTACAGTCACAGGAATGCCTGAAGCAAACGCAAGCCGGCTTGGAGTAAAATTTTAAGCCTTCACTTCTCCGGACACGAAAATGAAGGATTTATGGGTTTCAAGGAGGAGACATCAAAGCGCTCAATAAACCTCTGGTCAGATAGCCTGGCCTTAGCAGCAGCAAAACGTTGGTACTCATCAAAAATTGAAGTAAGGCACCACTTCTGCAATTTTCTTAAGCAACCCACTACACAGCCCGTTCGATGCTATATAAGAAAGACCACAATAAAAAAAAAAAAAAAAACTTCAGCTTGGGTAAAAATTACAGAGATGAACTTGTCGCATCACATGTTGTAGAGATATTTAAAGAGCTATCGAAAAGACTTGCAAATATGGATACACCAAGGGGAAATAAAGTACCAAATTGCCTGGGAACCTTTATTTCAGCTGTTATTCCTAAACCAGATTGCAGGACCTTTTCCAGTCCTGACTGTCCAGTATAAATGAACGCATCATATCAATTTGCAACAAAACCCACCTTATTGATATCAGCAAGTTGATCTTATGCATTCGTTTCAGACTGGACAATCCAATCAGAACAAACAAGGTCCAACAATCTGGGTTGGAAATAACAGCAGATACAACTCTAACTAACATAATTGTTTACCACTTGCATCTGTTGGGAAAGCAAAATAATCCATACAAATATGCATTCATATATTTAAAACAAGAGCTGCCGAAACTTTCAAATTTTGCATCGAATTTGGATCTTGCAGCTGGAACCACATCCCAAATTCTTTTCGACTCATTTTTCATCATGTAGAGCAATGCAGAATGTATTAACCATGTTCAAGAACATATAACAGTAATTTATGCTCTTTATAAAAATTTAACAATTATAATATCTCTCAGAGAAAGAGAGGCAGGCAACTGGTCATTAAGTTTTCAAACAGTAAGGGGTTAATTGCAATGTCTCAAAAAAATACTGGGTGACAGAGCTAAAATTTGAAGCAAAATCATTGGTAAGCTGAAGATAATTAAAAAGAAACTATTACCTTTCCTCTCTTGCAATGAATAAGGACTGGATGATTTCTAGTATCTGCCATAACAAAAAATGTAGCTCATGTAAGTTGCACAACAACAACAACAAGACAACCCGACAAACAACTGAACAAACAAAGCAAAAATATTATATTTTATATGCATACCAAGAACAACTTTGAGAGCTTCTCTTATAGTTTCCTCTGGAATGTTAACAAATGGCTCCTATGAAAAAGCAAAATTAGGATATAGTAAGCTTCCAGCTTATAAGAGAGTGGAATACGAAAAAGTTAATTGGCACAGAAATTTTAATAGCTTTTCTAGCAGAAGTTAATGATAATGAAACTTTAATTAAACAGTAAAAAGTGTCAGATAACATAGAAAAGGATAAATGGAACAGGGTTCTATCAGTAATCTGAAACCAATGGTAGACAGCCAAGTTCCAAGATCAATAGTTTAACTACTATTTTTTCAAAAATATTATTAATATGCTACTAATTCAGGATTCTAAGGTCAAATTAAAAAGGAAAAAAAAACTCATAATAGGCATATGGTAAAAGCAGAATCTTAAAGTTTACACTTTGCTTGCCGCTTCGTAACAAAAAAATTAGATCTAGTAACAATTTTTGCAGTTGTCAAACACGCAACAAGACAACAAGACCCTTATTATAGACTATACAAAAATTAAGAAAAGGATAGTAAGAGAAGCAATCTTGTGTTGAAGTGGTCATAGAGGAATAAGTTTACATTTCTTCATTTCTAAGAATTCCTTAAAAATAGAGAGTCTCTTTCGACTAAGAAAAAGGTCTTGCTCTACTTGTTTCTAGTTCTGGCACGTAGAGAATTTAGGCCTTGTAGGGTATGTGATTTGTCTTATAATCCACTACATCAAGCTAGATCAAGGAAGATGTGGTGGTGGTAGAAAGACTTTTAAGAGAAAACGACATGAGAGATCAACCAAATCCAGCTCAAATCCATATCATAAACAAGTGGAGAGAAAAACTCACCATACAAGCAGGAAAGTTGAGCCAAGCACGAAAATTTAAAAGTAGAGCCGTATGGTATAGTTGTTGGAAGAAATAGAAATTACACTGTAACAATTCAATTTCTCATCATTATTAAATTATTACCTTGGAACCATCGATCCCGAACTGGAAAAGCTTGATTCCATTAGCTCTCAGAAACTCCAAATTTTCCTCTGGGTAGGGCTCTGGACATAAACACCTGGTAATAAAAAAACAATGCACAAAATTCAAAATCAGAACAAAATTCCAAAATTCCAAACAAAACCAACAATAAATAACAACTAGTTCTTTCTCTTACAGTACAGAGCGGAGACCAAGCGATTGAAGAAAGGGAAAGTTGCTGACATTAGGGAATCCCGAGCGAAACACGCCATGGTCGACCATGGCGAAATTGAGAGGCGGCACGAAATGCCGATCCTCGCCGCCTTCCGTTACGACTCCGGCGCCGGGGGTGGAGTACGGAAGCGAGTAGGAAGGAGGCATGGAGTAGGACTGAACCGAAATCACCTCCTTGTCTTCTTCTTCGTATTCGTATTTGTCTTCTTCGTCGTCGTCTAGTTCTCGCTCTTGATTTGTTATTATAATAGCTTCTGTCATTGAGGAGGGGTAGGTTGAGGGAATATGCTCTCTTTGGTGCGGTGCTGCGTCTCTAGCTGTCTTGCGCTGGGGTTCTGGGTCTCTCATTGTGACTTGTGAGTATTTGGAGGGAGGGACGGAATGGAATGGAACAGTGGGATTGGAAGGAAAAGGTAAAAGGTACACGGGTACACCTCTTCAGTGGGTAGTGGGTCGGGTTTCATAAACAGGGCTTGCGGTTTTTAGTACGGCGCCCGCTCCTGGGTACGCTGAATCCAGCTCCCTGGAACACGTGTTGACGTAGATTGTCTGTGTAAAAAAAACCTATCGTTACTTCCTCAGTAATAGGAAAGTTGAATGTTTTCATTTATTTATCTTCATCTCATCTATATTTAATTTTTTTCCATCGTAAAATAATTTAATTTAAAGAGAATACTATAATCGAACCGAAATGGACGGAGGATTTTATTATATCTGAAGTTATCTCAAATTCAGAAATTCAAATGAACGATTCGAATCATTCAATGTAATTTTATATATTTTTTTACTATTTTTGTAGAATTTTAAAAAAAATTGATCTAATTAGTTATGAATTTTCTAATAATAACAGTCTTAAAAAATTCGAAAAAATACTTCAAAATTTTAAAAAATATATGAAAAACACATTGAATAGTTTGGATCAGTCATTTTAATTTTTGAATTTGAAATTTAATTAAATTTGGCGGAACGATCCATCATATTGTTTTGACTGTAGCATTTCTCTCAATAATAATAAATCAAATTATCAGACTAAATTGCAGATAGAACGGTTATCTTTTTCAATTCGATTTAAGCTTTGATATATCAAGGCCATTCATATAGTTTTTTTTCTTTTTTCTTTTTTTTTACATGCCTTCTGAATCATGTATATGCGATCAGATGCTCGTAAGTAGTATCTGCAACTCTTAAATTCAAATTCAGATGATATTATCCACATATTTATCTTGAATACATATACATCAGCAAACACAATTCATGCAACCGTATGCACAAACAGCGATCTTTGCCGAATCATTTTCAACTGTTTTGTTGCAGAATTCGTCCCTGGGAGATGCCGGATACGGACTGTTAATATTCACGACGTGTTAGTGTGAATTAAAGCAAACACATGGATGAATAATGAATTCCGTGCAGAGAAAAAGAAGATGCAAAATTTAGGTCGGTGATTCATTATTCAAAGTTGACAACTCATCCTCATATCTTTTTTACCATCCCTTTCGTAGAATTAGTATACAACAAGACCAATTTGATAATTTTAGTTATAACGAGCGAGCAGAAGAAGAGACAAATGGCAAGTGAGACTTCTAATGCGAATCTTATGATTAATATGAAAAAAGTAACTTTTAAAAGAATTGTGAGGACATATTAGTCTTTATATTTAAAATTCTTTTTAAAATTAATTTCCGTACGTCCATCAAATATTTTTAAATTGCTACTTTTTCTATTAAAATAACAAAACAGTCTATTTCTCAACCGACAGTATATATTCTTTTTTTTATCCACTTTTCCGCGTTTTATTTATTCTGTATTTGTAATTATGATCCTTTTTTTTAAATAAAATTACCAATATGCTTTCTCCACTTTTCTCTTTATATATCAGTCTCTGATGCAAATACAACTTTCATTCCGAGCTTAATACTAAAAAAATATTTCATAATATATCTCTTTAAGACTTTTTGACTCATCGAGTGGACAATAGCTATTGATCCAATAACGTCGGCATATTCTAACTTCGTAACAAATGTATGTGAACTAAGCATCACTTCCGATTTCATAATTAAACCAAATAGTTCGGTCATCTCTGTCCTTCCTGGCTGGATAATTGTTCCCTTTTTGCTACTTGAAATGCAATTTTCTACTGACTTGATCCTCAAATGCTAAGTGAAAATAAGAAATTTTTAATGTATTTTCATTGATTTTATGAGTTCCTGATATATATGCTGAATGCGTGTGTTTTTAATGCTGAAATTGAGATCTTTTGATGACGCATGGTTCCAGCTTGCTAGAGATCCGTGTGCAGAAGAATTAAGTGAAATTAAGTGTAATGCAAAGTTCATTTTCGTCATCAAATGAATCCAGGCGGAAATAAATGGAATTATCCAATTTCAAATCAGAGGTGCCGAACAGGTCTAGCAAAACTAAGGGGGAAGAAATTAAGATAACTGAATCTATAACAAAACTTGATAGCAACCAATTGTTCAGGATTTCTTTTTCTTTTATATATATATAAAAAAAAAACTATTTCAAGGCCCGTCGACGCATATTATTCTTACAGACACTTCAGTGCCGTGTATTTAATAATATAAGTCTTTTATATTTACATATAGTAAATTTGTAATTGGATCGTAATTCATACCAAAAAATATTGCTAATCTCCAGAACCTTTCTGTCCAGAATTAACCAACCAATCTTATACTAAAACTGCAAATTTAAATGTTTGCATATGTATTTCTCCTAGGGACTTTGACGATCCTAATTTTTTATTGAGTTCATGTCGCAAATAAGCAAACACAAGATATATCAGGCATCACTAATCACTTCTCTATCGGTAGAAAGAGTTAAAGGAAAAAAAAAAGAAAAAATAGAATCAGAGACTCTCATTCTGCAAAAATACTTTTAATTCAAATAAAATCAACTCGGTTGAAACTCGAAACATCGAACCAATGTTAAGACCCCAACATTATAATTTTATAAATTATGTAACATGGGCACATCTTTCTGTTTCTTTTGGACACATGGAGCTCATGGCATGTACACTTGTAAAGATCCACAGCTCTAGAATCTCCGAGGCGGTTCTTCTAAATTTCACTTATTTTTTTCATTTATATTTTTTGAAAATAAATTCTCTTAGGAAGGTATATTTCACTTCACTCATAGGCTCCTCACTCCCTCTCCACTCCTCTGTCCTCACAACTTCTAGAAGGTAACCTCCAGTCCAAGTTGAAAATTGGGCTTGCTCGCAGTTTTTCCTGGCCTACATCACAAACTGGTAATCAAGCACATCCGAATTCGGCCCGCTTATTTGCAAAAGAAATTTAGGAAGGAAGGTTATGCAAATCTGCAAAAACTTAAGGAGGCTCAAGCCTCAAAACATGCAAAACTCGGGCAGCTAATCTGCAAAACCGTTATCGCGTGGCGTTTAACCGATGAAGGCCTGAAGGGGATTCTCGGACTGGGACCAGCTGGACTTGGGAGTCGGGAGCCAGAGACGAGCGAAAAAATTTAAAAAGTTATTCGCACTGTACCTTAAAATAGGGCTGTATACGAGCCGAGTTCGAGCGAGTTGGATACAACTCAAACTCAACTCGATAGTAACTCGAGTTGTCCCGAGTCGAGTTAGAAATACTTTCGAGTTATTTAAGCTAGCTCAAACTCAACTCGCTCCAATTCGAGTTGGCTCACGAGTCACGAACGAGTTGGATATAAACAATTGTACTTCGAAATTTTCTTTTTTAAATCATATAATATTTCAATATTAAAATTAATTTATATATACAATATTACAAATAATAAAATTTGTCGTCAATTTTATTCTTTCTATTGATTTGAAGCAAAAATATGTCTTGAAACTTAATATTTTGTATTTTATAACTAACTAAAAAAATACAATAAAATAATTATTGTGTTATTTTTTACTTTTTTATTACTCATAAGTCATAAATCATGTTGATAATATTACTTAAATTTAATATTTATTATATCACGAGTCAGCTCACGAGTTGACGAGTCGAGTTAAGCCCAACTCAAACTCGACTCGTTAGTTAACCGAGTTGATACAACTCGAGTTCTGTCAACTCGAGTTATTCTGGCTCGAGTTTTAATCGAGCTTTTATGAGTCGAGTTCGAGTAAACTCACGAGTTACGATTTTTTTGCTCACCCCTACCTTTAAAAAAAAAAAACTCAGCGAGAACTCGAGTTAGCATAATTTGTTGACAAATTGAGCCAATTCAACTGGCTAATGAGTTGAGTTTAAATTAAATTAAATTCGACTAGTCAATTCATGAGTTGGATTCATCACTAATAAATATAGTATTATCAACAATTTTAAGAGTATTAAAACTCATTTAAACTATAATAAATTTTTATTTTGAATATTATTATGGAGACATGTTGAAGAGTATTTAAAAATCATAAATAGATTAATTTTTTTTCTTGTTATATATTTTTATTTCAGATAAACGTAACATAAATATGATTGAGATTCAAAGCATATTTTACTTCAAATCAATATAATATGTTGTATATAAATTACTTTTAATATTAATATTAATATAAATATAAATATAATTTAAATAAAATTTTTTTAGTATAATTTTATTTTAAGACTTAATTTGGCTCGTGACTCTTGTAAATCAGTTCAAATTACAGACAAATTAAGTTTGAACTGTTTTAAAAAACTCAAAATTTTTTTTAACTTTGCTCGAATTATCAGTTCAAGATTCAAGTTACAGAAAAATAAAGTTCGAATTATTTTAGAAAACTCAAAAGTATTTTTAACTTTGCTCGAATTACAACTGAACAAACTTAAAATTTTATCTCGCTCGAATTCGGTTCGTGTATATACAGTTATACACACACTTGGGATCCCTTCACAACATAGATCCGAAATTCCCATTTTTGGCGAGGTGTAACCTAGAAATTTACCAAAACTCGTAAAAATGACCTAGCAGGAGAATCTCGCTCGCTTCAAACCCCTACCTTCGTTCGCCTCCTTTCTGCACTCTATAACCTCCTCTCCGGTCAGTTTGTCGTCACCTCTAAATTCGACGCCACATCTATTGTCTACTTCGAAACCTTCTCTCTTTCAAACCCTTCCCGTCAACGAACAGTGCTAAACAAAGGAAAAAAAAAAAATCTATGGATAGAAACCGGGGCGAGCGCTCCGGCGACAGGCACCGAACGCAGTCGCGGTGGTCGTCCGGGAGCCCCACGCACGGCGCTAACAATCGCCACCCCCGAGGCGGCGGCGGGGAAGGGTTCTCCGGTGGCGGCGGACGGTTCCATCCGTACCGTGGAGGGAATGATTATGACGGAGGATTTAGAGGCGGTCCTGGCGGTGGAGGCCCAGGTGGAGGCTTTAATGGGCCCCCAATGGGTGGTGGTGGTCCCATGCCGGGGCCCAGACGTGGTGGGTTCTCCTCCCGAGGTGATAGTCCAGGTAATTGATGGAGAGAACTGCATATTTGGTGGTTAGCTTAGTCGCCTTGAATAGATGTGCAGCTTGTATAAACCCTAATTACCTAGAGTTGGAGGAAGGTTATTATAAACCCTACATTGTACAGATTCCAATTTCTAAAGAGGTCATACATTTGGTATCCGCAATTGGGAAACACGTCATCTGCCTGAGAACATAGATGTTCCTGTATCCAAAATTTCTCATGTACTGAGTATTTCCTTGCAGTTTTGGGTAAGTTTTTGTGATTTGTTTAATTTGACAGATCGGGAAGGAAGGAGTAGCTTTGTTAAACTTTTTATTGGATCGGTCCCATCCACAGCCACTGAAGAAGATGTAAGGACTTTTGATTGTTATATATTTGGGCTAGTACCAGTGCATTTGATTTGACACTAGCTTTTGTATTTATTTTTGACATTATAGATTCGCCCATTATTTGAAGAACACGGTAATGTGATTGAAGTTGCATTCATTAAAGATAAAAAGACAGGCGAACAAAGAGGTATGCTTATATGCATTTTTGGTTAATAATATCATCACAAATTTCCATCTTTGTTACATTTACAGGTCTCCTTAAGAGGTAAGCGGGCACTTGATTTTCGTTCCCTACACGTTCCATTCTGATCTTTCTGTGCTCAAGCACACAAGACCATATTGTGGGAAATTTAATAGAATTTTGAATAAAACCAATAATTTGTATAGTTTAAATCTTAACGTTTGAACATCTTGTCCTATAGACCTTGTAATAAAAATGCTAAAGAGAATTGACCATGCATGCTTTTTTAAGTTGCGGAGTTGAGATTTTAACTTTACTAGTCTGGTTGCTTCCTCAACTTGTGAAATAGCTTAGATATCTGTGTGCTTCGATTGATACGATTCTTGTGATTCTGATTATCTATTTCTTGGTACGGATGTGCAATTAGCAATTGTCACAGCGATACTGTGTGTTTTTTTTGTGTGGCTATTCTGGCTTTTTGTTTTGGTCTGTCTGTGTATCTGATATGATAAGAATGACTTTCTTTGATGAGTTAGGGTGCGATAGTTGTAGGACGCACAGCGACTGTCAGCACGATTTCTTTCTTTCTTTTTTTTGGGTGTGCTATTCAGCTGCTTTATCTGTGATGCCGCCTTATGATTGGTTTGTGTTGCTGAATGAATGAAATCCTTGCTATATAATGTTTTCGTCTTATGATCTGTCACTGCGTGCATTTGTTGTTACAAGTGAAATTTCCTTTGTTGTGGCATGAAACTGAATGATATGTGGACTGTCACTTCCGTTCCTCTTACATCAGTGTACCTATGTGCGGCAATCATCTCAAGAATGGTGTATGTTTAGGAACCGACTCTTTTTATGTTATGATGAAATATATCCATAGTTATATGTGTTCATGTTGGTTTATGAGCTGTGACTGATGCACATGTTTGTTGGCACCTCTCTTGTTATATTGTGATGTACTGTGAATGAGGTTTATCTATGCGATATATCTTGGATAGTGCAACTTTTATGTGCTGAGCGTCTATATTTTTCTTAATGTGGATAGTTGGTCGAAATTAGGAATTTTGTTTAATGTCTTGACCATCTTAGTTGGGTTTATTGGCTGGCACAAGTATTTCTACTTGTTATTTTGGTTTTATTTTAAGCAATGAATTAGGAATTGCGTATTATATTTTGTTGATCTTAGTTGGGTTCCTTGGCTGGCATGAGTAAATTTTTATCTTGGTTCAAGTTCAAGAGATTTTGATAATTTGTTGGTTTCTTTGGCCGTTTCTGTATGTGCATTTGCACGTGTTAGAATTTAAATCTCTGACGATGGCATGATTCTTTACTATTTGTTCTTTAATTAGCTATTCCTGGATGTTCTCTGTGATTGCATAGTATTCTGTTATGATTGCATATGCATATATTTTTGTTTCTACTACTGAATATGGCATCTGTGTGGAGGAAATTAAGTTAAGTTTTTGTGATGTATAGTATGACAATGGCTTTTCAGGATGTTGTTTTGTCAAATACTCCACTCATGAGGAAGCTGAGAGAGCCATCAGAGCACTTCACAATCAGTACACATTGCCTGGTGTAAGTGCTTGGCTTGCATCTTTATCTTGTTTAATCATATTACAAGTATTCTGGAGTACAAATATATTATGCAATTCAAGCTAATATGTATGTTTTTTTTTTTTAATTGTCAGGAGCACAATCCTATTCAAGTTAGATATGCTGATGGCGAGAGGGAGCGACATGGTACAAATACATGAAATTCCCCTGACAGCTTTACTTTTTATTTGTACTTAGCCTCATGATTGTTCTTTTCTCAGTTGTTGGAAATGATAACTAAAATACGTGTTCTATTTCATTCGTATTTGAAGGTCAATTTCAAGGGGCTGCTGAGAATAAGCTTTTTGTGGCTTCGATGAACAAGCAAGCCACTGCACAGGAGATTCATGAAGTAAGTTTATTTAATATGGATGTGTACTTTGCCTTTGGGAAATCTCAATATAATATATTATTCTTCGTTCTCATATGCAACAAGGACATATTATTTGTTTGTTTTTTGGAACAACTATGCAAGAGCCTACCAAAAGTTGTACTAATCAAAACAAAAGTTATAAGCACGAGACAAACCAAAAAGGAAAATAATAGGAGGGAATAAGGGCGGAGAGAGGGGGGGAGGGAGGGAGGGGGGAGAGAGCGAGAGAGAGAGATAGAGAGAGAGGAACTGTATTTGTGTTTGCTATTATTCTGTAAATTTTGTTAGTTTATGACAATACTTATAATTTACTGTTTAGATATTTGGACCTTACGGTCACGTGGAAGATGTTTACATCATGAGAGATGCCATGAAGCAGAGCAAAGGTCCGCCTTTTTGCTTCTTTTGAACTAATCCTTTATTAAATTTGTATTTATTGTATATTGCAATGGGTAAAAATATAGGTTGCGGATTTGTTAAGTTTGCTACCAGGGAACAGGCTGCAGCAGCTATGAATGACCTGAATGGGAACTTCGTTATGCGGGTAACAAATTTTTGTTGATTCACTTTACTTTATTGTTCTATTTATAATTCTAAATATAACAAAATTTCTTGTGTTATACCAGGGCTGTGATCAGCCATTAATTGTACGATTCGCTGAACCCAAGAGACCGAGACCAGGAGAATCAAGGTATTTGGTTGCATTGATCTTGGATAAATCTTTAGTTGAATCAATTTGAATAATGTTACCATACCTCTTAAGGCAAGTAAATGAAAAAAAGAAAAAAGATCAAAGCGAAACAGCTTCTGATGTATATTGACCCGGATGGTCTTAAACTGTTGATGTTTTAACATGTTAATTTTGACATCAACTATTCTACACTGGGATGCATTACTGATAATTAAGCTTCATATTTCCATTCTTCAATTTAAGCATTCATTTTTTGTTTATTAATAGGGGTGGACCTGCATTTGGCGGTCCTGGCTTCAGTCCTCGTTCTGACACAGCTTTAGTTATCAGGTTGGCTCTTACATCATGCAAGTCCAATCTCATTACCATTGGAGCAAGATTTGACTTCCTGCTGAACTAATTTAAATTCATATTATCAGGACAACAGCCAATCTTGATGAACCAAGGGACCGACGAGGGCCTCCTGAACCATGGCGTCCACCTAGCCCACAAGCTCTTGGAGGCAACCAATTTAACAATTATGGACCAGACAATTACCCGACTGGAAGAGGTGGTCCTGTGACCTCATCTACTGATTCTGTATGTAATAGCTCTGTATGTAATAGCTTCCTTTTTGCACAATACCATTACTTTGTAGGAATTATTATGGTACTCTGTGAGAATAATTATGTTATCCTATTATTTTGGATGAGACTTGCATAGTCACATTTTAAGCAAGCCCTCTTATTTTTCTTGCACATTTTAATACTACTGTATTGTCGGTAGGCAAATGTGTTTGCTCCGACAATGTTTCCCAGCAATGGAACTCTACCCAATCACTCAGCTGCTCCATCATCTGCACAACCGGTATGCAAAAGTATTAATAAAGTATAAGATCCTATCGTAGTAAATTACAAGATGCCTAAGCTGAGTTTAGTTTGTGCAATTTTGAGGTTGGAAAGTGCAAGAATTGTGTAACAGAAAAGGGAATTTTTTAAAATCAGGTAATACCAAAAAGAGAAAATCACAAATAAGTGAAGCTAGTCATATCGTATCTGATTACTGAAATCCTGAGTCCATTTTCAACTCAGTTTGTGTTCTACCATGCTACCTGCAGCCCTTTAGTTAACTACAACATGTTACTTGATTTTAATTTCTCATGAATTTAACTGGGTAGCAACTTTCATCTCACAGATTCGCCCAGGCATGGCCATGCCGCAAATGTCTTCCATGCAGAAACCCCTTGTGTCACCTCAACAAAACTTCCCTATGCCACTGCAAAATCCTCAACAAATGCAAGGACCACTTTCCCAACCACAGATTCAGCAGATGCCAGGCCCAGGTCAAGTCCCACAGTCAGGCAGCCTCAACTCATTTGGCCAAAATGCGCCATCTCAAATACCTGGTCTGGGAACCCAGATGCCTAATCAGCCATTTCTGCAACAGAATGCTCCACCCTCTGGGACACCTCTGCAGCCACCTCTGGGAATGCAGCAGCAGTTCCCACAACTGCAGCAACAGCAGCAAGTGCCACAGTTGATGCTGCAGCAGCAGCAGCAGGCACTGCAGTCAAGCTTCCAGTCCTCTCAACAGGCCATCATGCAGCTCCAGCAGCAGCTGCAGATAATGCAGCAGCAGGCCCAGGGTCCTAAACAACAGGTATTGGCAGTTCTTTTCTTTTTATTTGTCGCAATTTTTTACTCTGAGAAACAACAACATTTTTTTTTATTGGAAAGGACATCTGTTGTAAATGAAACCAAAACTTCAGAAATCTCTCTTCTTTGATTGGTGGGAGGAGAGGCAATTAAGTTGATGATACCAGGTAATGGATTTAGGAAGATTTTGTTGAGTCACATTATGGAATATAGAGGCTAACACACCTATTATTAATTTGATCTCTAATTTGGCCATAAGATAACTAAGAGGAGGACATCTATGGGATGCTTAATAGACTTCTTTTACTAGCACTTCTGATATATTTGTTGGGCATTTTTTTAATTTTATCTTACCTTTTTTTGTCATTATTTAGCCAATGACTGGAACAAGTACTCCAACTGGCAACCAAGCTTCAGTCATGCCTGCTCCACCGCTACCAGCAACTGCACCTTCACTCCCATTGACCTGCAACTGGACAGAGCATACTTCTCCTGAAGGGTTTAAGTATTACTATAACAACATCACAAAAGAAAGCAAGGTAAACCAAGGATTATGCTTTTAAATTTCGTCGTACATGTTTGTTGTTGTTCGTAGCGTGTCATGATTTCTTCACCAAGACTACTGCAGCCTAATGTTGCTTTTAGTTTTTGATACTTCAATTATTATTACTTGTGTTTCATTATGCTACAGAGCTGAACTTGCCCAAATAGACACGAAATGTATGTACCAATACCAATATAAAAATAAACTGATGATCAATGTTTTCTTTTGTTAGTGGGAGAAGCCTGAGGAATTTCTGCTGTATGAACAGCAGAAACTGATGTTGCTTCAGCAACAGCAGCAGAAACTGGCAATGCAGCAGCTCCAGCCACCTTCTCAACCTCAGCCACCACTTTCACAGATGCCTCAAGTGCAGCAGGGGCCTCTGCAAATGCCACTGAAGCAGCAACAACTCATGCAGCCTCCTCTTCAGGTATGCTATCTTAAACATAGATTGTTATCTTCAATTAGGCGTTCTTCATGAATTATTGCTGAGGCAATGGAAAGTAGTGTCCATACCATTTGGTTTTGTGAGTCTCCTATTTTCTATTTTTTTGTGGTACTTCAACTAGTGCCATCCCCCCTATGAAGTTCCTGCTCATCCTTGCAAATCTTAAATAACACAGATATTTGATCAAATAGTGTTTTGGTTTGCTTGGTTAACCTACCATTTTTTTTTAATGCTTCCATCCCATGAGTGAGTGAGAGAAGGGAGGTATTCTTGGGACATTCATTTAATTTTAAGGCCTTTAGGGTGCTGCAGGATTTTGTCTGCTTCAATGGGAATATGTTTTTTTTTGTTTTTTCATTTTTTCTCCAAAGAAAGGTGGGTTAGGTAATTTTCTTACTTCAATGAATTGTCAATGGAGGACATCACAGGAAACTTGCATGTTTGGTAGTTTCTTATCTTTATCTAACTTGTTTCTTGGTCTCCATTTCAGTTTCAAGCTGGCCAACAAGGCTTACAGGTAATTCTTTGAAATATGATGATCAGAGTTTGGTATGTCATATTAAATCAATGGCCTTGAGGGATTTTGTTTATAATTGTTCCTTCACTTGGTAGGATATGAACTTTGCACAATTACAAGCAGCTGGACCTGGAGTTGATCCTAGCAGAATCCAGCAGGTAGCTTAACTCCTGAAACAGATGCTTATTAATAGAGTATATACTAACAATGGTCTGCTACAATTAACATTGCTCATTCACATACATATGGTATTCACCCTTTAAGTATAAATAGGGCTTTTAAGTTGAATACATTATACTTAACGTGCTGGTTGGAATTGATCACACATCTTGTTTCTTTTCTGGTGTAATTACATGTTTCTATTGGAAGCTTTGGAGCCCTGACACAAACTTGTCTGAGGCTTTCATTCAAACATTATATATCAATCACATGGCTGCAACACACATCAGACATTTTTGGGTTTATTGACAAATTCTGAAACTATTGTCATGTAAAATGCCATCAATTGTTTTAAGAGGTGTTTGCAATGAGAACCAACTTCTTGGTTACTTGATGCAAAAGGCTTGTTCTGTCTCCTTAATCTAATCATCTCTTTCACCAAGTCAAAATTTAACTAATACTAGGCCGATTGCTGTATGAACAAAGCTTGGACAAGTTCATACATGTAGGGACATATTGCTGGTTAAGTTATAATTTAGTGTTTAATGTTTTCTCCATACAACTTTTAAATGTTGTTCCATTTGTTTTATCTGCTGCAATGATTTGTTGTAATTGGCATTTAACACCCCCCCCCCCCATATATATATATATAATAATAATAATAATAATAATAATAATAATAATAAATAAGAAAAAGTGTGAACAAAATAATAATGGCATGACGATTTGTTTATACTTTCTACCAGGGCGTTCAGGCTGCACAAGACTGGGCATGGAAAAATAAGCCGACTGGACAGTAAATGTAGAGCTTTAGGAGCAAGACGGTATTATTTATGCTAATTTTCCCAATCGCCTGAGCTGTAATATGGTAGGGGCAGTAGGTAGCTACTCTTCTCGCAGTTGTTGTAACATGAAATATATTTATTTGACAAATAGAATAGTTAGATGCCTTTGCTGGTTTCTAGGAGCTAAGTTTTTCGTAGATGTGTTTAACGTTACTCTTGCATCGTTATTTAAGTCGGGTGAAATCTGATCTTTTGGTCGCAAATCCATGTATGAGAGAGCACGAAATAAATTGCACGTCTTTCTTTACTATTGGGATTTTGGGTGGTTTTATTCGACAAATTGAAGACCCGGTCAGTTGAAATGCAGTGATGCTGAGTTCGCGGTCTATTTCCAGAATTCATTTGTGAGTTTTAAAAAAAAAACGTGTCTGATAAAAATCTTAAGAAAAGATTGTAGTTCGTCTGTGATTGGCTCGACAAAAGATCGATATAGCTCAGCTCCATTAATGAGCCAGCCCATATCATCTCGTCAAGATAGGGAGACGAGTTCGAAAAGTAATTTCATTATATAAATTATATTTTAACATTTAGTACTCCATTCGATAGAAAATGTACTTGTTGCTTTGGTATAAACATTAATGTTCAATAAAATCTCATTATAAAATAAATAAAATATTAATTTATAAAAAGTTATGAATTAATTTTGCACTTTCTTTATTATTTAAAAACATATGAAATGTGGAAGTGAAAAGAGAAATGACATCCTTCGGACCTTTGCAGCCCTGCTTTCTTAAGGAAATTCAATCTTTTATAGCATTGGTATAGTAACACGAAGAAATAATTACAAAATTATGCAACTATTGATCACTATACAGAAAAATTGATACACTTAAAGACCCAAGCTAAGATTTATAAGCTATCAGCAATCTTCAAAACTCAAATCTACCTCTTCTGGAAGTTAAAGGTTTTTATGGAATAAGCAAACACAAACAAAAATACAATAACAAAGGCAAAGTGAACTAGGATTGCATATTTAAGGAAGTCTTGCCGGTAACCTAGGTTATCTCTCAAGTATTCTTTCACTTTTAAACTTGATGCTCCGGGAATCTCTACCATGTTCTCGTTGTCTCCTAGCTGTGATGTTATTACACCATTAATGGTCCATGAAACAGGGTCAGCCCAGTAGTACCACCTCCACCAAACCGGAATGCTCTGCAAAGGATAATTATTTAGTTACTGAAAACCTTTAAGAATAGCCCAGAACCTTGGTAATAGGTAATGGGATTAGAATTCAGAATTGAAAACTTTTTGTCTCATTCCTTGAACAATATCTGATGGAGTCTGACAAAATCACAAGTAATCACTGCTTAATTTCCAACAGATTGCATACGCTCTTGCACGAAATTTTTTGTATTGAATGAAAAAAATTAAAATCTGATTCCTGTTTTTGGTGTATTCTTAGCCACCAAGTGCTTTTAACATAAAATTTTAAGTCGTGACAACTCACCGGTTTGGGGATGATGTAGCCTGTGAACACATTCCAGAAAACATAGAAGAAGGATGAGGCGATGCTAGCAATGTGATGATTTGGGGTGAAGGACACAGCCATCATTCCATAGAGAGTGAATATGATGAAGGACATTGTGATGAAGAAGAGAAAGTAGATAAACTTGGAGGCTTCCCACTTGAAACCGATCATTGAAAAAAGTAGCAATGTATATACAATCCCTTGTACTAGGTTGTATATGATCTCAATGCATAACTGCCAATCAAAGATGGAAGGAATATTACTGATGGCTCCCGAGTTGAATGCGCATTCAATCACTTTATGAATATCATCGCACATGGTTCAGGACAACAATACTGCTGACATTGGCACATGGTACCAGATATAACTGGAATACATCATATTCAAGATGGTAGTTCTTGACTTTTGTCTATTGGTATATTTGGTACTTTTGGAGAATGTAGTAGCATTCTGGTCAAATGGAGTGGATGTTTTATTTGACAAAACAGGAGAGGATAAGTTAATAACATTACTTGAGCAATGGCATAGGACAAAGGAGAGTACATTCCTGCAGCCTTTTCCCGGTAGAACACCGTCCTCTCGATGTCCACTACAGGCTGTACAGCCTGTGCATTACTCGCACCAAGGAAGTAAACAGCAGCATAAATTGCTCCCAGTAAGGTCTGTAAATCTTTTTCTAAGCTCCTGTTCAGACCATAATAGAAAATATATATGAACAATGATATAAAAGTTTAACCAATGAAGGGAGCATTTTGTTATTTCATTTTATTTTGTTTGGTATAGACGAAAAAATTGGCTGGCTTAGTGTAAACCTTTAACAAAAAATTCAAAGTAACCAAGTCCATCCCCTATTAGAACGGTCTGATACTCTGATAAAGGAATGGTCAAGTCCAGTGGCATAACAAACTGAAACGGCAATGCAATGCAGTTTCTAAGCTCTAATGTTTCTATTTGATTGCATTACCTAAAAGTATGTTTGGTTTAAATTCCAAAATAAAGAAGGTTAGAAAGAAAGTCTTACGTTTTTTGTCCCTTTTTCCAAAACATGGTACCAAATAGAAGACCAACCAAGACTGTCATGAGCATACGGATTGCATTATATCCAGGGTTTCTCCAAAATGACCAATACTGCTTCCAGAAATTGGCAACACATTGTGTGGTGAAGTTCTGAGAGTATTTTGTCGGGAATGACAGATCCTTTGTGTCAGGAGCAGGGATGCTTAGCTCCTTTATAAGATCTTGATTTCTCCTGCATTGCAATAAGTAATTTTAGCAGTTGTATTTGGAACCATTCCACTAGTACAAAGCCCTTCATTAATTAAAGTTATCGTAGCTGATGGTGTGGTTGATTATTGAAAAAAAAATAATTATATGTACGTAGCCAACGATCAGGTGAATGAAATTCAATTTCTATATTGTCAAAGGAACAGAAAGAAAAAAAAAATTGACTAACTGATATTGTGCAGAATGAGCATAAACATCAGCAAAGTTGAGATTGAGTTCTGCCTCAACAGCAGGGGTTCCAGCATCCAAGTTGCAGGATTATGATCTGGTTTTATTTTTGGTACTCCAGGTATTGCCTACATTTTGTTGCATTTTCTGAATTTAAATAAATGTCAAATAGCAAAGGAATGTATGCTATTATCACCTCACAGATGGGAAATCACAAAGATCTCATCAAATCATGGTGATTTAAAATGTCAAAGAAGGTATCCGATATCAGGCTTGTATATTAACGGCATATCAGTTTGTAAATATGTAACCTATAAAACATGTGCACCAGACAAACACCAGCAACAAGTATGCTGCAAATAGTTTACTGTTCACTGGTGACATTTACCTTTAATGGTCATTATAATTTCCTTCCAAGTTTTAATGGAGAAATTATTTATGCTGGTAATCTCAGGTGCCACCTACGCTTCACTAAGTCTTGTCCTTTACTTGTGAATTGTGATGTCCCAGCCATGACTTTTTCTGAGCTCATAATTCCACTTTACTGTGCACTACACCATTATTTGTTTTATTTGGTCATGTGGCATGCAAACACTATACGATCTATTTACAAAAATATGTAGTTAAACTGCCTATAAAAAGAATTGACGTACCTCAAAATACTCAATGAGCTTCTGGGAGTGGTGACCGAGCTCTCCAGCATAAATGACTCGTCCTCCACGCTTCATCAATAGAAGCTATTACAAAAAGACAGTACAATTGTTAAAGAACATTCCAAAATTTTTGACAAGAAATGAAATGATTGAGAACTGACCTCATCGAAAGATTCAAATATATCAATGCTTGGTTGGTGAATTGTGCACACGACAGTACGTCCAGTATTTACAGTATTTCTCACAGTACGCATGACAATAGCTGCTGCACGTGCATCAAGACCAGATGTCGGTTCATCCATGAAAATGATTGAAGGATTTGCGACCAGTTCAACTGCAATGGTTAGTCTTTTCCTTTGCTCGGTTGATAGACCATCAATGTTGGGTAGGCCCACTATAGAGTCTCGCAGCACATTTAGCTCAACTAACTCCATAACCTCTTCCACAAACATCTATTGCCAAAAATAGGACGCTCAATTTAAAAAACAATAAGAAATTCAATTTTTGGCCTTTTTCAATATAAAACAGAACTTTCTTTTGCTAATGTTGTTAATGTGTCTGTTACTTCATGATTATGGCCAAACTGGGGTTAATAAAAATGTTGAAGTAAAAGTAAAAGAAGGTAGAAAGGGTGAAGCTCTAATTTTTTCTTACCACAGCCAATTCAATCTTTAATTTAAGAAAAAATAAGAAAGTATAAAATACTGTTTAAATTTCCTCATTTAACTTAAAGTAAAAAAGAAAGATAACAAAAGTTTGATTTATCTTTCTTGCTTGCTGACAAATATTATCATAACAAAGTTAACCCTTATTTCAAGTAAAAGTAAAAAAGGTAGAACACCATTGCTATCTTCTCAGTTATCTCCATGTAAAAAGGAGAAATAAAAGGTCTTGATCTATATCTCTTCAACAAAAAACAATTGGTAACTTGAAATCCTTATTTCAAGTAGACAGAAAAGAACAAAAAATACCGTTCGAGTTTTGCTATTTATCTCTGGTGAAAGACGCAACCAAGCTGAGTAAACTAAAGATTCGTAGACAGTTAAATTTGGTGAATGGATATCATTCTGCTCACAGTAACCACTAATGCGTGCAAATGTCTCTTGTTTTTTTGGGTACCCTGAAATGCTGATATCTCCTTCAATGTAACCGCCTGTTTTTCTTCCTGCGAGAACATCCATTAGTGTAGTCTTTCCTGCCCCACTTACACCAACCAACGCTGTCAGGACACCAGGTCTAAATGCTCCACTCACATCAGACAGTAGCTGTAGCCTGTCTTCCTCAAACCCTTGATTTTTCATTTCCTGAAGAAAATAACGAAACAGACACTATCAGTTTTGGTAATGATCATTTATAATCCGTTTTTTGATTCGAATCTAGTTATGGGCTTATGGGAGAGCATAACTTAACCTTCTTGGGGATAAATTTTGGGTTCAATTGGTGGGAAAACATAGCATTGTCTGAAACAAACTTGTACAATAGCCAGGTCAAATACAATTTGAAGTACTTTCTTTTGCATCACTTTTCCATCACAATTATCAATTTCTTGAATTTTGCTTTAGTTCACTTGATGAGACAATACTAAAGTTTCACAGAAACTTTCAAGTATAAATTATTTCCTTTACCATGAAAAATTGAACTTACCTGAGGCATATCTACATAGTAGTTTAAGTGATTAAATGCAAGTGAAAGAGGCTGGAAGGGAAGAACCATTCCTTTCTTTGCTGTACCTGCAAAATATATGTGAAGAGTAGGATCATAATTTTTGCAACCGCCCCCTAACCTCAATCATCTTGTTTATTTTTATTTTCTAGTTTTATACATAGTTACACAACAGCGCTATCTGAGGCTTAACTGAGCACTTAAAACATTAAATTCAAGATGTGTTTCTTTTGCAAAAGAAGGGCCATAACCAAATCTGTACTCGTACACAATACAAAATGAAAACTCAGTCATTGACATAATACCTGGTGAATATTCGCTGCCTGATTTCTGACCCTTCTTAGTACTTGATGATTCATCATCGAGTATAATATTTTGCACACCTTCAACAGCTGGAATGAAAAATGATACATCATAGCAGTTCAGAAGACTTGACTGTGCTTACATTAATAAAACATTAAAAAAAGTAAAAGGAATAACTGAAAAAGTATGATGTGCTGGTAGTTAGTATGGTGCTTTATGATGCAGAAATCAGGGGAAAGCAATTAAAAGACAGATGCTGTTCTTACGGTTTAAGTATGTGACAGTAATCACAAAGAGCAGATTGAAGAAAACTGTAAATCCAGCAAGTGCCCCAACAGCTATCCAATACCAGTTCCCATTTGTGAAGAAGTCTCTAGATTTTAGAATTGCAATCCCTACAGTTGGCGCGTCGATTTTTGTGTCCGTGTTTGGCTGTGGTCAATAGAAAAGAGTGAAAGTCAGATTTCAGATACATATTCACACAGTAACGACTTTTTTGTTAGTTCAGTTTGGCCCGAGCAATGCGCAAACCGGGGGGGGGGGGGGGGGGGGGGGGGGGGGGGGGGGTGCTCTTTTGGTTCCTTCTGAAACTATAAAATTTATATATTCTGATGATTCAAAAGGAGGAAAAAAAACTAGAATCCTGACGAAAAATGTACCGCGCCCCATCTAGGATCAAGGAATTCGTTTATAAATACAGCATTCATGCCATAAGTCACAGGAGAACTCCAGAAGCCCCATATCCACCAAGGCTTAATGTCACCTGCATAAAGACAGAGAACAACAAAAAAACTATAAACATCTAATGGCACTTATAATCAAACAGTATTTGCTACAGAGGATTTGTTGTGAATAGAGAATTCATTTTGCACCTTTAGATATGAGGAATCCACCAAGCACGAAAATAATAAGCAATAAACATGTCCCTATGCTATTAGCCACGACCCTTGTTCTACCAACGGAACCAATAAAGCGAAAGAGACCACCGGCCAATTGATTGGTTAATAAGAACACCAAGAATTGACGAAAGAACCTGAAAATTTTTACATTTAAATACACCAGGAGGTGATTGAAAATGATAAAGTACTTTACATAAATTGTCTAAAATTATTAATCATTTATTTGTTCTCTCTCTCTCTCTCTCTATATATATATATATATATTGAAGATAAATTGGGGGTCAATGCCTCTCTCTCTCTCTATATATATATAACTTTTCCTTTTTATTTTTTTTTTGTCAATTTGAGGTTTAATAAATGAATCAGGACTTCTAAAGGATCACTTATCACATGTTGGCTGGGAACTAACAAATTTTATCAAGAACCTAACAAACATTGTCTGAACCAAAAAAAAAAGGGACATAGGAGCTAACCGACTTGCTGCCGGAGCATAGCCAACTGGATAATATGTGAGAACCATCCAAATCGTAGTCTCTATGAAAGAGACAGGAATTGAGAGGATCCAATTCGACAATGCGAAGGCCCAGGCTGGGAAGAAAAAATAATCCCTCTGCTTGTAAAACACAGGCAGCTTTGTCACTGTCATGGCCAGCTCAGCAAATCCATTGAACATGATACTACTCAGGCTGAAGAACAAAGCGCCAAAAAACTTTGTTGAGTCAGTTATCTTGCCATAGTGCATTGTTGTCCTGAAAAACACGCTAATGGCAAGAAATGCAAGGATGGTGATCTGAAAAATCCTAAACTGGTACACAAATGCATTCCGTTTCATCAGAAGCCATTCCCTTGACAGAGTTGCCTTAAAGAGCTCTTTGCTTGACATCCCGTACTTCTTGGTTGTCAAAGCTGCTGGATGCATCTTTGACTTGTCATATGGGATTTTGATTTCCTCCGAAAGGCGCCTACCAATGTGAAATGACTTGAAGCGGCGTGAAAACTCATGGGTGGGAATATAGCGGTAAGACCGGCGGTCGCCCACCCAGTACTGCTCCTGATCCTTTTTTGAAGTTACTTCTTGGAGGAAATCAGCAACAGCTTTCCTTTCTGGGCATCTGAAGCCTACCGACTGGAAAAATTCAAGGATGTTGTCACGGGGACCATGGTACACAATCTGCCCCTCCGACATAAGGATGATTTCATCGAAGAGATTATAGGTCTCTGGAGGTGGCTGGAGAAGAGAAACCATCACGGTTCCATCAAATATGTGAACCATCTGTCTGATGAATTTTACTATTTGGAATGTTGTACTGCTATCAAGTCCAGTTGATATTTCGTCCATGAAAAGCGCTCTTGCAGGTCCTGCCAGCATCTCAGCTGCAGTGCATGAATGGAGCTATTGTAAGACTAATTAAAAAGCACATAGAAGTAAGAACAAAGTGGATTCAGTGAAACTATCTAATAATTTTGTTGCCCAGGTGCATTCATCGTTATGCTACAAGGTATGTCGAGCTAAGAATACTCTGTATCACACATACAGATATATTGTAGGAGTATCAAGCATAATATCTTAAGAAAAAGGTAAAAAATAGTAGAACCTACCGGTGGTGACACGTTTTCTTTGCCCACCAGAGATTCCTCTCCTCATCTCATCACCAACAAAGATGTCTGCACAGATGTCAAGACCGAGTACCTGTTTCAGTTGTCAAGGTTGTCAAATAAATATGACGGTAACATATGTCCCTTCTCTTTTTTCATATTCTGTTTATAACTATTCCAAACACAGAAATTATACTAGACATTCTTGGTGCTTGCAATTACCAAACATCTTTTACACTGAAAGGTAAACTATTCAGACCCACTCAACATACAGTAATGACTGAGAAAAAAATATTATGGTGAAGTGTTAAATGTATGAATCTGTTTAAAATTATTTAGCCTAAGATACATCTGGTAAAGTTAACATTTAAAGGTACATCACAAAACCTTGAGGATGTAATCAGTTGCAATGTTCTTTTTCTTTCCTTCAACTGCTGTTGCTTTCATAAAGGCATCAATTTCTGGGTCGGGCTTGATTCCAGCTTCCCTCTCCCGTCTAGACAATTCAGTCAGCAACTCAAATCTGGTTCCAACACCAAGACACCGAGCTGAAAAATCAATCGTTTCTCTTACTGTCATCTCACCATAGTGAAGATCATGCTGGCTTATGTATGCACTTGACATCTGCGGAACAAACTCCGAGAGCTCGTGCCCACAATAGGTGATTCTACCAGATGTCTGCTAGTAGATAAATTGACTATATTAGTAAACCAAGGTTCGAAAATAAAACTGCCAATACAGATCCATAAAATATGAATCAGGATAGTTGTAATTGGGTACATCATACATGTGTCGGTTGGTGCATTTCCGTACAGTTCAGTTAAGATATTTATTACCCTTTTTTCTTTAGATTCTTTTTTATGGTCCAATTTTTTTGCCTTGGGGGTGCTTACTGCCTAATTTGGAATATGACCCGTTTAACAAAAGCAGAGGCAATCCTACTGCAAGCCATGTAATTATCTGAGAAGTAAAAATGTGCAACCAAGCATGCCAATTGCCAAGTTTTCATCCTTAAAATGGCAGTGAATTATCTGAGAAGTAAAATGCAAATAACATAATTTGAGAAAAGATTAGACACGGACTTTTAGCTTCTTGTCAAGTTTTCCTGCAAGGGCCAGCATGAGAGTTGTTTTTCCTGATGCTGGAGGTCCAAGAAGAAGTGTCATCCTAAGAAATTGTTCCCAATATTTAAAGCCTTTCTTTCAAGAGTACCGTCCAAAACAATAACAAAACTAACCGGAAAATTTAACATACCTTGATGGCTTTAATATTCCACTCACATCATCTAGTATCGTTATGCTCTTCTTCTTTGATCGTGCAAGGGTACCAAAAATTCCCTGTTATGCATTTAGCACAATAAAAAAAAAAAAACAGAGTGAATGTAGCATAAGATTCCTAGTGCTAAAAGTTTGATAAGATTTTAAAAAGCTAGAGAGTTCTGATAAATGCCAAACACTTGCAATACATCCCAGTCAATCCAAACTATACATTTGAAGATAACATGAAGTTCATGACATATTTTAAGAAATCAAGTTTTTAAAAATTCATTGCAAATTGGCAAATTGTTTATAGATTGACATAAAGACAAAATTAAATGTAGCTCACTGGCTACTGGCTAGTTTGATTTTAAGAATATTTATCTTTCTTCCTAAAAAAAAAATTATTTCCTTGATTCTTGGTATCTGTTTGGTCTATTCTACAACCGATTGTGAAAGATTTGTGTTGTTGTGGTACCACAATAGAGACCAGTGACTGATTTTCTTATTCCTGCATTACATTTTGATTTGATAGAGCTTAGTAAAGCTTCAAATTTGAAATATGCTATCATTTTGGTTCCAATTTTCCTGCCTTGGCTTACAACTGGCCAGATTAGGTACTAGCAGGAAGAACAAACATTGCAGTGTTTGCTACCTCTATTGCATTGATAGTCGTATTCCATAGGGTAGGGGCTGCCCGACCTGCGGCATGCACTTCAGCCTTTACGGTTAAATTCTCATACCGCACTTCTAGCTTAGGGAGTTCAAGACCAACCCTGGTTGTTAAAAAAAAAAATAGATAAAAATATATTAATTGTCACCAATGGAAAAGAATTTAGATTACCATTCATGATATAAACAGGGAAATTTGACCACCGTTGAGTTTCAGTGTATAATTTAACTTTAGTCAGGGAATCAACGATCGCAAAATAAAATAATTTAATATATTTGATGTGTAAATCATGAAAAAGCATTTGTAACATGCCCTGCTTTGCATAAATGCAGTTCTTCTTAACCGACAGTTAATTTAGTTTTGTGGAATTAATGATTTCAAGATAAGGACGAGTGATTTGTGTATTGTGGCTGTAGTCCGGCGTCAGATGCCAGATGGGGAATTCAAGTGTCCCTCATATTCAGGATTTTACTAGAAACTTATTCAAGTTCGTTTTATCAGTTTGAGATTTGAAATATTTCCGACCACTTTGTTTAAGATAGAAGCTACACATTATCTCAGAAAATCAATGTAAAATATTTTACACCTTCAAATTTCTTAAATATTAGGTTGTCTTTATACATACACTTTATTGTGGTAATATTATACTTTTATACATAGTAATAATCATACCCCAACCCCCATCTGACCCCTAAAAACTAAAAAGAAAAACGGTATGCAGAGAAGGATAAGAAAATAAGTTGAAAATGCACACCTACTTGCACACGTCTACAAAACCACTCACATGAGTCTCCTAATTTAAAAAGAATCTAACTAATATAAAACTAGCATTCTTTATTCCTCTATATCTCCATGCCAGAAGGGATCCTTGATAGCAACAATTTCCGGTCCGATTAAAATTCAAATAATTTTTGTCGCAGGATCCAAAATTCCGAATTAAATAATATCTGGACTGTTCACTCTGCTATCGCAACATAAGTTTATATAGTTGGTAAAATCTAATACTCCACCACAAGTTGCATCCTTGTAATTTATATAGTATATGATATTAGTATCTATATCAACTGCCCAATCCTACTTAGATCAATTAAGCACATACATGAAAGTCAATTTAAAGTCCAAGCCGTATATAATTTCCCACAGCACTCACCGGTCAATCCGATCACGAAACTGGTTCAGAAACCGCTCGTTATCCTCCTCAACCACCCGAAAAATCTGCTCAAGTAGCGCCTTCTTATCATGCACCCCGAGCTTCGAGATGTCGACCTCGTTCGAGACGAACTTCCCACCGTCCCCATCATCCTCAACCACATGGCGGATGATGGCACGACGCACACGGTCATATGTCGGGAGCTTCTCGAGCGCTGCCCATTTCAAGTTCTCCTCATCATCGTCATCTACACCCCGCCGGAATGAGTCAGAGGCATCTCTGAAGCTGCCGACCCTCCAGCTGCTACGCCTGCTGCTTGACTGGGACCAGGCACTGATCGTCTCCTCCCCTCCTGCCATTGTGGCTTGTTTGTTTGGAGGTGATGGGAGGGAGGGAGGGAAGGGGATGGAAGGAGGAAGTACCGAGGTTTAAGTGAGTATTTCTATTTCTCTAGGGAGCGGGAGTGCGGGAGATCGGAGTTAAATAGAGAAAGGTTGGTTGTTTTGTTTGACTTGGAGGCGTTGGTCTTATGAGGCTTTTTTCACGTGGCTACACGAAATAATTGTGTTTGGAAATAAATAAATAAAAGGAATAATTAGTTTTATGCCACTATATAAATTGACAAATTTGAGAAATGTCATTCTTAAATAGCTAATTAGAAATATGCCACTGTAATATTGTCAAAATTAATTTTATGCCATTAATTCTTCCTAAATATAGCTAATTAGAGATATGCCACTCTAAAATTATAAAAAAATCCCTAAATTATCCTTATTAGATTAAAACATTAAGAAAAGAAAAAAAAACACTTATGGAAAGAAAAAAATTTAACATCTGTCTTTTTCTTACATAGTTAAGTTCCGTTCATATAAGCAATATATATATTATTTATTAATAGTCCAATTAAGACGATAATGTATATATTTATTATCTTCTATACTTTAGTTTCATTTTGTATGTGTGCGGCAGGAATATAAAGAGTTACTTGAGAAATAAATGCATGATATGACTCTTATGTTACAATATTAATACACATATTATTATTTAACACATACCATACAAAATATACTATTATTTATTTATTTATTTATTATTTGGTTGCGTGACTTGAGAAATATAAACCACAGATGTTAGTAAAAATGTGCAAGCCGCAAAGTTCGAAAATTTTAATTTATACAATAAAAAAATTAATCAATGGCATTTTTATAATTTTAAATTTTCATTTAATAATGACATTTCTAATTTTAAAATTTTGTAGTGGCATATTTAAAAGGGTAAAATTGGAAAATCAATTTATCGATGGCATAAAACTAATTGTTACTATTTTATAATGGCATAAAACTAATTTATCATTTAGTAATGGTATTTTGCTAATTTCAAATTTTCACAGTGGCATAAACCTAATTAACCCTAAATAAAAATATATATATATCATAACTCGTGTGTGGTGTGGGAGCTGAAATTATATATGTGATAATGTGAAGATAAGATGGATCGGATTTTGACAATTCAACCTATCATAAATTATTGTAAATATGACGATACATAGAAATGAATTTAGTGTGATTATAAGACTAAAAGAAAAAAAAAATTATAAATCTGATTTTCAAAGTCTAGTTCGATATTGGAGGTAAACTGTTTAAAGTTCAGTTTTCTTACATATTTTTAGGTTGTTTTCAAACTTTAATTTTCGAATTCTAAATTACGTACGTCTCCATATGTAGGCAGGGCTTCTACATGGAAGCCACACAAAAACAGACACATAAAATTCTTTCCTACAACCGCAGATTAAATCAACGGCCAGGATCAACCAACACAATTAAACAGCTGAGATATTAAAGCTAGAAAAATAATGACATTCTAAATTTCTATTTGAAAAGTATTCGTATCAACTGCTTTTACCTTTCTAAAATAAAAGTAAAATGCTTCTAAGTTCTAACAAATAAAAACATCAATTCATATTGACCGGTCGTATCTATAAAGGCTTTAGTCATCAAAACTCCGCTAAATTTTGATTGGCCAATCTTCAATCGGCCTAGATTTTTTAAGGACCATCAATAGTTGATTCTGCTTGTATTTTATTGTTAACGGTAAGAGCACCTCAGCTACTAATCTTCTAAATAAAAGTCAATAGTTTTGCCAGATAAATCTGAACAGTCGATTTCAAACGGTTAACATTGATTTTGACCTGCAGCCGCTCTTATCTGCCTCTTTAGTCCGATTTCTGAAGTTCAGTTCGATCTAGACCGTCCATCCTAATGATTTCCATTGTAATGCAGGAGAGGATCCAAACCAGTGCTTGGTCGTTTGGTTTTTTGTTGTGGAAGTAAACATTGTTTTTTTTCGAAACCTGTGGAAGTAAACATTGTTGAAATTGTATATTTAGTTGTCTGTGGAGTTTCTTTTTTAACAAAAACTAAAAGTTGATTTACCCAAAACCAAGGAGTCAATTCAAGATGTACAAATACAATATTAGACTTCTTTCTTACAAGTGATTTAAGTAATTCAAGACTTACCCAAAACTATACCCAAATAGGCGTGCAAAATTTGCCATGTGATAATTTGAAGAAAGATTAGAGCTAGATGTTAGATTGCGGCTACAATATTGTCAGGTCTTCTGTTTTAATTGTGATGTGACCTATCACCCATCACATGCGCCTTTTCTTTGTTTTTTAAGAACTTTTTACCACAATATTGTAAACATGGAAACAGGTTCAGAACCTTGTAATTTGGTAAAATTATCGGTTAGTTTGGATTTTCGTCTACCGCCCTTTTAAAAAAAGAAGGACAAGTTGAAAATACGAAGGCAAAAATTAAGACGTTCAATTCAAGAATCAAGCAAATCCATGAACACAATATATAGCATTAGATAGAACAAATTATGATCACCAATTCACCATCAATAAGTTTGATACTGATTACATATATAACTGAATGTATTTTAAGTTGATACCAATGACTCCCATATTCTACTTATTACATAATTGAATGTACTTTATGAAATTTAAATTATTCAAAAGTGCCTTACAAAGTATGCAAGAAACATTTAAACAAGAATTAATGCTAGGATAAATATCGTGCAAGTTAACAGCCATGGCTTCCAAAGCTAATAAAAAAAATGTAAACTATATAGTTCAGGTTGTCAAGGAAATCTACGTATTAACGATAAATGTTAGTTTTGTTGAGAAACCAATATGTTAGCTTCCATATCTCGTTTCAACACTGATTATTAATGTTATGGCACGGAGCATAACTTTCGTCAGGAATGACGTCTTATTGCACGTCTGTGTACTATTGAGACTAATTATCTCATGTATTACAATATTAGGATATGTTTCGTAAGATTATAACTATATTTTCTCTATTCCAATGGTTAGATAGTTTTGTACCAACAGATTGAAAATACATTTAAATGTGGATGTTACTCTTGCCAAACCTTATAATTCTCTTTCAGCCAAATTCATTGCTGTAGTCCTCATATATATTGGTTTTTTCCACAGTCAAATCCATAGAAATTATATAGCCCAATTTCATTTTGATATGACGCCACACAAAATAAAATGTTACTTCATTGTTAATAGATCTCCACCAAAGACTAATAATATAATATAAGATAATATGACGTCTTTAAAATGCTCAATTATACAGAGTAATGATTGCTGTTGATAAAGAGCACATTTATAAAATGTGACGAGATCCCTAACTTGATTATCACTAATAGGTAATATGGACGCAAAATTCTAAGCCTTCGCCATTTTCATCACACGAGTAGTACAAATAGTAAACGATAGCAAAGTCTACACCTAGCGATGCGAGGCGCGAAGAAAAAAAAAACAAAAAAAAGTCAAAAGTCAAAACAAAATTGAATGTCATACAATTTGTCTTAGTCGGACTACTAATTAAAATAATTAAGAAAAAAAACATCTATAGATTTCTAACAAGTCGTCACTTTATTTTTTTATTTTGAAACAAAGATCCCAAAGCAGGGTTCCATTAAACTTCCAAAAAAGTTGAGTCATATCAATGACTCTAAAACTAATATCCAAAACAAAAAAACAAAAGCTGCAACATCAGTCGGATATCTCAAAAGATTAATCCATACTAAACATCAAAACACAACACACAACCAACATGCTCAGAACTTCACTCTATCAATATTCTAAAATGGTCTTCGTCTGAAGCATCTTTGACGTAATCATCTGGCACATCATGATTAGCCTCTGACCGTGGGACCCTCTGACCAGTAGCCCTCTCTCTATTCTGTGAAGGGACCCGGTTGTCAGTCTGAGCACTCTGGTTGTTGGTTGGAAGGAAACGAATGACTCCAGTAGTAGCTTCAGCCAACTTGTTCTCCAAACTAGTTGAAACACCTCTCCAATTTATAAAAAGATTCATAATTTGATAAATTACAGCCATGAAAGAAGTATCTTTTGTCCCTAAAAATGATATTATTCCTTTCCTTCCGTTGAATCTGTCACGACCCTGATCAATGCAAACCAGAAACGCAACCGAAAAGCTCAGCTGGAACAGCTCTTGTCAGACCCAAGTGCTAGGGTTTCACCCAAATTGATACAAGATACAAGTAATTGAGCTAAATTGATAAATGGAAACTGAAATAGATTGATAAACGATTGAAATGATAGAATAAAAGGATATTAATGCTTGCTGAAATCAAAGATACATCGAATTGAAAGAAACTGGAATAAAATGATAAAAATGAGGAATAAGATGATAATGTGGTTTCAGATCAAATTTCGCATAGGAGAAAAGCTAAACAACGGGAAACATATCCCTTTTAAACCAAAACAAATATCTGCTGGTAAAAAGGTAAATAGTACAGAGCTAATTCTATTTTTCACTTCAGTAATTTCATCTCTTCTTCCAGAGCTCCATAGACACGTGTCATCAAATTAGCTCCTGATCCCTTCGTTAACGCCGTTAACCAACTTAACACTGACCCCACCTGCAGCAGACCACACTTAACGTCCCTGTTCTTCAGTCCTGTGTGTTCAGATAATCAGATTTAGATGTATTGACTGGGTCAAACTTGCAATTCCCAAGGCTTCTACTTGCAATTTGATTTCGGCTGCCCATCTGAGCCGTTGAGCCAATTGAGATCGTGACAGAATCCATAATAAGTCGTCACTTATTCGTTTTGGTATTTTCCATTATGGGTTATCTTGTTCATCAAGCAGGATTGACCGCCCGCCTGAGGATATCAAAATCGTTTGTATCAACATATATATCCACGTGAAATATTTTTCTAATTTATGGGTTTTCTTGTCCATCAAACAAGCTTGACCGCCTGCCTGAGGATATAAAATTTCTCTGTAGCAGTGAAAAGAAACATACACTCATGAAATCATTTACTAATTTTTTCTTATTGGATCTGTTGAATAATCATGGTCCTTTTTTTCTTTTTAAAATCGTAATAACGGATCAAATAACTTTCGAATTGGAAAACTAAATTGCAAAAATAATATATTCTTTAAATAACACTTTTGAAACAAGACAAATTAAATTACAAAATATTCATTGTAGTCGGGACAGATGGCACTGCTAGAGTTCGTATAATGAGAAGAACGGTACCAACGGTAGACAATCTTTTGTGGATACTATAGAGAGTATGTTTACCTAGAATGAGAAACTGATTTCGCTTTTTATTTTGGGACTTTTCTATAGTAATGAAAAAAAAATAGTAGAGCGCTTCTCTGTTTATAGTATTAATAAAGTCGTGATGTTTTTTTTTCCCCTATTTTTGACGGCGCTATTTAATTTAGGATTATATATATTTGAAAATCTAAATAGTTCATGCTGAATTAGATCCATTGCTTTACGAAATAAAATGTATAGTCCATTTCATCACGAAATATATAGACCACACAAAATAAAATGTTATTTCATTGTTAATAGATCTCCACCAAAAACTGAAAATATAGTATATGATAAAATGATGTCTTTAAAATGCTCAATTATACAGAGTAATGATTGCTGTTTATAAAGAGCACATTTAAAAAATGTGACGAGACCCGTAACTATATGTTATCACTAATATGGACGCAAAATTCCAAGCCTTCAGTCCTTCACCATTTCATCACGAATAGTACAATTGTACAAATAGTAAACGATAGCGAAGTCTACCATTTTGGAGAGGACCTAGGTCACCTAGCGACGGGAGGCGCAAATAGAAACAAAGTCAAAACACAAAATTGAATGTCATAGAATTGTCTGAGTGACGTACGGCTATTAATTAATTCAAACAAATTAAGAAAAATACATCTAACAACTCGAAACTTTATTTCGTTTGGTATTTTTCATGATGATTTTTCTTGTCCATCAAGCAGGATTGACCGCGCGCCTGAAGATATCAAATACGTTTGTAGCATATTGAAAACAAAAATACATCTTAATGAAATATTTGACTAATTTATGGGTTTTCTTGTCCCTCAAACAGGATTGACCGCCTGCCTGAGGATTTGAAATTTGTTTGTAGCATTGAAAATTAACATATATCCTCATGAAATCATTTACTAATTTCTACTTGGATCCGTTAAATAATCATGGCTCATTTTTTCTTACAGTCGTGATAATGGATCAAATTAGTTTCGAGTGAGTAACTAAATTGCAAGAATATTCTTTAACACTTTTCGAATAAGAAAAATTTAATTACAAAATATTCATTATAGTCGGGACAATCTTTTGTCGATATTTTATATAGGGAAAATTATATGTTTACCTAGAATGAAAAAAGGTGATGTATATTCTCTAGATAGCCGCTATCTAGCATGTCTAAAAAAAAAGAAAAAGGTGATGTATATTGTATTCTAATACTTTTCTATAGTAATAGAAAAGTGTAGAGCGGGCCTCTATTTCTTTATTTTTTAAATATAGTCATTATAATTTAATTATATTTTTTTAACTTAAAAGTAATTTGGAGAGAAGAACTTTTGCTATTATTGGAGAGGTGAAGAGCGAAAGAGCCTCCTAGGTGATTTCCGATGGAGAATGACGGATGGCAAAAGGTTCAGCACAAACGGAGGAGCCGCACAGCCCCGGGCTACTCTCCCTCCGAATCCCCAATGGAAGCTCAACCACTCCACCTGTACGGAGAAAGGCGCAGCTACGCCACCGCAGTCAATGACAACCGCTCAGCTCCCTTCAGCACAACCGCTCAGCTCCCCCCACCTACCCTCGCCCGCGACAACCAAAGTTGATTACTTCCCCTGACAATCCAACCACTCTGAAGTTCCCCCCCAAACCAGCAAATCCGGACTGGCAAAACCGATGCTTCCACTGCTTCCGCCTAGGTCACCTGGCGGCGCTGTGTAAAAACCCTAGATGGTGCGCCTCTTGTTGGAAGGAAGATCATGACTACCGTGACTGTCGCGAACCAAAGGATCCCCATCTCAGCCAACCTTCTCAACAAACAAAGGGGCCCCGCACTGATGAGCGTCGTCACTACCATGCTTTTAACCGCCATTGCCCGCCACCTAAACATGATTCCAACCAACTCCGTCAGCCTCACCTCAACCAGCCTCCCAACAGGCACTCAGCCACTGCTAACACTCGCCGTCCCCCCATTAGGCACTCAAGCCATGCTCAACCATCTCGTTCACAGCTGGCTCCTCACCAACAGGTCAATACTCAGCCCCTACACCGCCCACCACCACCACGGCAGTCTCAACATCAGCAATCACCCCCACATGGTGGGGAGCCTGACTTCAAAGATCTCCTAGAGAACAAGGCTTGCCACACTCTACCACCGGCCTCTGAACGTCCAGAAATGGTAAGGTGCTTTATCTCTAGGGATGAACGTTATCTCGTTGAGATTGCAAGGCTCTCTCACGGGTTTGTGTTCTCCTTACCTCCGAATGCTGAGCTAGACATGTCAGTTGATGAAGTTGCGAGACAGGTGGTTGCAACAGGTCTCGTCACCACTAGGAAGTTACAGATAGGACCGATATCTGGTGACAAGTTCCTTGTTCTCCCGTCGGTGGGGGTCTCGGCCCTTGACCTCTGCCTGGCTTTTCCTGAAGCCTGGTAGGACAGAGGCTTTTCAGCCAAACTTTGGACACCTTGGCTTGGGGCAGAAGTGAACATACCTCGATTCAAAGTTTGGATTAGATTCATTGGAGTGCCTATCCAATTGAGAAGAGAGGATTTCATTGCACAGGCGGTAGGAGAATTTGGGACCTACCTGGGGACCATCGTGGCTAACGATAACCTCGGTGGATGGGATGCGGCGGTGGTCGTCCATGACTTAACAGAGGTACCATTGAATGTCATGATGTCAGCCGGGGCCTTTGACCACAAAGTACCTGTGGTTATTAGGAATTGGATTCAAAAATAAGTCTATGGAATACAAGACTTCCCAGACCCCCCTCCGGTCATTGCACGCTCGAGCAGTCGCTTCGCGACAGTCACTCCAACTCTGGCACCTTCCCCCCTGCACAGACTGATTCCCTGACGATCAAGATTACATATCTCAAACGCCTATGTAGAAATGTGGATGTAGATGCGGCTGAGTTGCCGGAAGATGTAGTGGCGGCCTTGAAATCGTCGAAGCATAAGGACCAGCGCGGCAAGGGACCCATGCATGACCGCACTGTTACCTTAGTTAGAGACTTCAGTGTGGAGGGTAGGCACACTGGACATAGGGACCCATGTGCAGAGAGGCATGAAAGACCTAATGGCCCACTCATTTCACAAAAGACTACAGGAACCGTAGTCAAGGGGGATCTTCTAAGAGAGCCACACAAGCTACTACACGTAGAGAGGCTCACCAAAACTCCAAGAAACGCCTCTCCAATGTGGATTTAGCTGAGCTCCGTGCATCTGTGGGGATTCACCACGTGTTCACACCAGACAAAAGAGTTCTAATCGATGATGATCTGGCCTTACAGGTTCTAGCACCTTCCTCCATGCCTTTTTCGCAAAATAATGTCGTTGGTTTAACTTCTAAGTTTCTGTTCCCTGAAATAGTCATAAACAATGACCCCCTGTTTGCCTCTAAAATTCGGCAAATTTGAATAAGCCGACAGATAATTGACGACATGTATTTGATAAGTTCAAATTGAATCAATTCCAATCAATTTTGGGCTTAATCAATTCAAAGAAAAAAGGGCTTAAAATGATAAGGCTATATTACGGCAATTCAGTCGGGCCCAAGTATCATACAAGTCCATGTGAAATACGCATGAAATATATGTGAAATACGTACCAAATGCGTACGAAATACATGTATAAAATCATGCATAAACAAACAAATACAGATCGAGTTTTAAATTTATAAACAAATTATATAAATTCAAAGCCCAGAAACACGGCCCATAGCGGCCCACAATGAAAATCAGCTTAGATAGCGAACTGACTCAGTCCAGTCATGATTTACCTTCGGATTCAGTTCCGACTCGATCGTGATCCAATCCAGATCCACGCGACTCGAGCTCAACAGTGACTGGACTCAGCTGCTTCTCGACCCAACTCAGCAGCGTCCGAACGCAACGAAGGTTTAGCGACGAGTACTGACAGGCGGGCCCCGTCGAGAATTTCTATTTTTTTAACTGAAAAGACAGGTGGCAATTTATGATTAGCCTAGGAAGTTTCCATTAAAAGAAATAAAAAAAGAGAAGAAATAAAAATGAAACCTGAAGGAGTCGTCTTCTCCGTCGCTAGGTATGAGCCTCGCCGGAGCTACAGGCCATCATTGCCTCAGCTAGTTGCACCGCCTTGCAGGCGACACCACCACAAGCTCAATGACACCAATCTCGAGTGCTCTCTCAACCTGCGGGGAGAGAATTCGAGAGGAGAAACAGTCAGAGAATGAATTTGGGGGTGAGCAATGCCTCGAATTTATTGACAAATAAGTGGTCAGAGATGCTTACAATGGTGAAACGGAAGGTTTGCCATGCTTCTCTTACTCAATTGCTACCTAATTTCACCGGAGCAAGGGTATCACCATTGATAGTCGCAAGTGTCGAGCTCAAGGCATGAAGAAAGAAAAAATGCATGAGTTCAAAATAATTGTGGGTTTCTACAGAGCTAAGAAATGCTCTTAAAGAGATGCACAAAGAAGAATTGAACATTGTACTTATTAAAGCGATGCCAATACCAGCGACTGGAGGCATCCAGTACAATGATGCAAGCCAAACGGCCAAATGGAGAAGAAAGCAAACGCTCTCCCCATCCTACACCTGAGGAAAAGCACCCCCAGCCCTGTCAAAGGTGCAGGAGCTTTGATGAGCTAACAGGAGAGAGTACACTCCTCTTTTGATCACCACCATGGAATGCAAATGACATTTGAATCAAGGGCAGCGATGCACCTGCACTCTAGTTGCCTGGGAAACCTCATGTGAGATAATATAAAAAGGGATGCACCCAACGGAAACTAGCAAGTGTATCTGACCATCCTTTTACAATCAAAGAGCCAGATATGGAAATTAAATACATGTCTCCAATCACCAAGTTGTATAGCATCATAATATACATAAGAGTGATGTTACATGCGTGTCATTCCTGGGGACCATGGGCAAATCAGTCACCCCCAGATGCAAACAAGGGAATGACATGTATAGAATTACAACAATAACACAGCAAATACCAATTGTGCCCCTCTCAACTTGTTGCACAAAAAAGTTGCACAAGGAATTGGCAAAATAAATCAAACAATCTGTATGCTTACTAAAGATTAAATATGCACAAAATGCATGTCATCTTAGTATCAAAACTGCATGAGGCCTCAGATTTAAATCAATAGGCAATGAAACGCTTAATTTGGTTCATCATTGGCCATATGGGGGAGGTACCAAGCTGAGGCAAACCATGGCCAATGCCACTGCCTACCTTCTCCAACCACTTGACAAGACAAGTGTGAGCACAACTTGTCAAAAATATGACAAGTGTTGACTCAAAACACTTGCCCACAGGCAAATACATGAAATTAACCACAGAAGTACAACCCACAGTTGTATAAGATCCAACTGAGCCTCATATCAAATCACTGGCTCCAATTCACCACAAACAGCTATCAATTGATGTTAAATAAGCCAAGTAATATACATGTGAGTATCAAACGACATGTATTATGTCAAATGATAGCTCAAACATGCATAATTACAAGGCTGTTAGCTACAGAAAATCCACAAAAGGCAAGAATGCCTCAGCTCATCAATTCTCTCCTTAGAGGGAATGTACCCACATTCAAAGCAAACATTGCATGCACTCAGGCGCCCACGCCAAACAGCCAACACACAATGGCACCCATAAAAGCATGACACCTGTACAAAGCTAGAAAATTCACTTAAATCAAATGGATACATCCAATGATTTCTGTTGAAAATAAGAGGGAAGAAGATCAAACCTGCCTCTTCTACACTTCAATTGGATACAGTGGAGCCATTATGTTGGTCTTGAGGGCCCCACAAGCAGCTTCACTTCCCAGAGATACACAGCTACAAGCTACCGGATACAGATTACAGCCAATCCAAGACAAAATACCAACTGGAGAGGATCAAATACCCTCTCAATGGACTGCCAAGTCTCAGACATAGGCTCAACAGCTATGCTAGCTGATAGAGATGCTCTCACAAGGCATCCAGACCATTGATACCCTACAAGCCATGGGATCAATGCCACATATCCAAGCCACATTCTGGCGCCAAAACAACCCCTTCCCCAAGCCAAGGGAGAGGGAATAACACTCACACATACAAGCATGACAACTGGCCCCATAGCCCACCTGTCATGAAAACAACAAACACAAGTAAACTGAAGTAAACCTAGCTGACTCATCCACTACATCAACACCAATGCCAAATGTTAGAAGACCATTGGAGGGTGCACAAAAGATGTAAAAGAAGAGAAGTGAAGGAAGACTTACAAATTGAGGCGGCAAGCTCTACAATGCATCACAACCCCTCATCCAAACCCAAAATTCTGAGGAATTGCTAGGTGACAGCCTCAAACCAAACCTAGAAGACATCTACAGCTATAAAAGAAGCTCTCCATCGACAGAAGAAGGAGAGGCAAAGTGCTATATTGAAACTCTGCCTATTTTGCAACTTAATTTGATTTTCTGTAAAACAAAAGAAATCTAGTTAGTCTTTATACAAGGTAATTGGCAACAATGTAGCCTCACAGTTTGAAATAAAGTTTTTTTATGTATATACTTATATTTTCTCTACTTTCTGCATCTTTATCTTCCTTAGTCATGTTATCATTTGTATTTGTTCATGTACTGTCATATGTAAATCAACCTAGTATGCATATCTTGGGTCACCAGACAAGTTTATAGGGTTTAATTACCTAGTTAATAGTATCATTTGCATGAAAATACCAAAAATATGCATCAATTATCATCCACATAAGCAATTGAAATATAAAAAAAATACATAAAAGTAAAAAAAAAAACATAAAAGTAAAGAATAATTACCTGCAAAACCTCTCTCTTCTCTCTTCTGTGCAGTAACCAGGTGACAAAGCTGAAGCAACCAGAGGGGAGGCTTGAAGTGAAGAAGGGTACAAGCCCCTAAAGCTTGCTGTATAAGGGTCCTAGAGGAGCCATGCTAATGGGTGTGCTAGCCACTGAGCAGTCACTCTTGGCTTCTCTTGGACCCAAGTTTTGAGCTCTCAGTGGAGCATGGGTCAGTTCTAATGGGTGTGCTTGCCTTTGAGCAGCCACTCAGGGGCTGGGTCATGCTTCAAAGTTTAGTGATTCACTCAAACCCCTGTGATAATCAAACCCATGATTAATACCACAATAAAACTCCACGGACAGTTCCATGCTCAAACAAAATTACATTCCTACAACCCAGCACCAGCACCATGTACGACCCAGATCATATAACCACATATATACCCTTTTCCTACACCATAAAAGCCCAGTCATAATGCCAAAATTTCATTAGAAACCACCAGATGATCAGGTAACGACTAATAGGTATCAAACACCTGAACCAGTCAAATTACCCCCTTCCATTTCACAACAACACCCTATAAAACTCACTGTGCCCAGCCAATGTGCCCAAATCTCCATCTAGACACCAATTACCCAGTTATAATGCCCAATTTCGGCTAGACATGACTAAGTAATTGCACCCACAGACAGAAAATGTCAAACTCCCAACACGGTTAGGTATCACCTCAGATAACCCAATTGAAGCCCTCATAGCTCAACCAGGTAGTGCCAACACCCAAAGAACTACAACCTACCTACCAATTACTCCCTTACACGGCCAATTTATGCTTGGTTATCACAAGGAATCGAGTGAATCACGGCTCAAATGTACATAGCAAGTTTTAGGGGTTTTACCTCAAATTGACGCTCAAATTGGTTCGAGGCACCTCTCTGGTTGCTCAGGGATGCCGTCGATTGACCCCACTTGGGTCAATTTTGGTTGCAAACACGACATCGAAAAGCCCCAAATCGAAAACAGTAACGCCTCCACGGCTTTAATTGGCGAGAAACAGCTCCATCGACTAGCTCAGAGGAAAAAAGGAAGGTGCGGCGACCTCTCAGGAACCCTCCGCCAGTCAAACGGCCTCCTCACGACGGAGATCGAGTCGACCTCGAGAGTTTGACTCGAGTCAATCTCTCGACAGAAGAGACGGAGAAGAAAAGAAGAAAGAAGAAAGAAAAGAGAGAGGGTGTGTTGAATAGTTGACCAGCACGAATCTTGGCACAGATCGATGCCCCACGATCGTCTCCAACGGATCCCAGATACAGGACGGATAGACGCGGCATACCGTGCACAGAGGCAATGACAGTGGGGCCCACAATGTCAGGATACAGATCCGTTCGACGTACAGACGCGTGCGTGAACCAGTCGACTCGATCAACTCACCTCAGCGACACGTGAGGATCTTCTGTGGCGCTATGCGTGTAGCGAGTCTCTGACACCCAGAACACGAAACAGCTAAACCTTCAGTCAATCAGAATTTTCTGGGTCAGAAAATTATCAAAAAAATACCAAATGTTCAGAAAATTACAAGGAACATTTTTGTATAACACTCCAATACCAAATTCCAAAAAAAAAAGGGGAATTTTAATTAAACACCATTAATTTTCCTTAAAATATCGTTGAAAAATGTCTTAAAGACCCAATTGACATTAAAAACACAAAACTCTTGAAAGTTTAAGTGTTTTAACCACTTGGACAACAGGTACATCTGGACAACAGGTACACTTAGACAACAGGTACATCTGGACAAGAGGTACACTTGGACAACAGGTACACAAGACAGCAGGTACTTTGAATTACTTGGGACCGACATTTCCAGTGTTCAATTAATCAAGAGCCCTTGGCCAGACGTCTTGAACCAAGACTCAAACCCAGAAACATCAAAAACACACATAAAAGACCCAAATACAATCCAGAAACACCAAAGCTAACACATAGGCTCTACACAGCTCCTAAGCTCAGAGACTTTCAAACAAAATCCAGATTCCAAGATAACAAATTCAAGAAACCTAAAACTCCACAAAGGCAAAGCCAAACACATATTCAAACACCTAGACTCAAAAGACAAGTCTAGAAATCAAATCCAAAATTCAGGAAACACATATCCTACAAAAATCCAGAAACCCGGGGCTTTCAACTAAAAAAGTGTTTAAAGTCCTAGAAACGCGAACAAGACTCAAATTCAAGTGACCTGAACTTTTTAACACATCTTAACGCCAGGGTTTAAAACGCTTAAACTAGACCCTAAAATGCTAAAAGATTAAAAGTTCAAACACGTCAATAGCCGACCGAAGCCGACACACGTTCAAGGACCGGAGTTTCTACATGCTAGCTTGGAGCTCTCAACATGTTTGATAACCTCAGCTTTGACACGTCGACAACAAACCTAAGTCTTAGATACGCTGCAACACCGAAGATCCAGCACGTTCAGTACACCGGACCTTCAAAATGTCAAGGGGTCAAGACTTTACACGTTTATGTTTATTTTCTCCAGACAGCAATGCGTCTTGGACATGGGGATAACAAGTCTTAAAAATGATCTAATACCTAATCGGTCGATGATCTACCAGACCACATTTAAACACAGGAGGACTGTTCATACAGCCTTTAAAATAGAAACTTCTTTCATTTTCTTCTTACATCACCGCTGCATATCATATGCATTCACGTCATAATAGGCACTTACCTTGCATTCACATTCACTGTCAGTTCACTCTGTTTATAGAAATGATTGTCAAAGGCAATCATCAAACAATCTTGAATACACTTAATATGCTCAATCTATTAGCTTTTCCCGATCTAGAGGTGCTCTTGACTCGATTCAGAGGTAATTAACACTAGGGGCTTGCGCCTACTGGAAGGAAATGACCTGCAGTAAACAATCAAACTCTCGAAAATCCTGAGACCATGTCGGTATCCTCATCCTTTGTCAGGCGGGTATTGATGTTTGCGTCCCAGGAAGTTCGAGGGGTATCTGATCCGTATTTTTTCACCCCCACGGAGGTATCCCTAAATCCTATCCGAGGTGCGGACCCGAAAAAGTGCGAGACACCCCCCCCATGTGATGTAACTGACCAGATTACCCCTGTTTTGGACGTACCATCAATAGGGACAATTGTCACCTTCAAAAGTGGTCCCTCCATAAAAGCAACACCAAAGCTTAAGGCAAAAAATAAAAAAATTAGAAAGGTTCTTGTTTGTTTGAAACCCCAACCCCCACGCGCATGTAAAGTCAGTGCAAGTTCAAAACGTGGTGCACTTAATAGTAAAGTCAGGCCAAAAGTCGCTGAGTTGGACCCTACACTTTAATTGATGTACCTCTAACTTATGCGGAAGTCATCGATATTTCATTGTTAGTTGGGCTGCACAATGATGCTTTGTTGACCCCAACAGATGCTTTAAACACAGATTCTCAACCTGTTGTAAATCGAATCACAACTAGGCCTGCTAATGTTTGTGATTGTCATCAGGTTGTAAGCCCGTCAAAAAGGGGAGGTCGTTCCGCAAAGTCCAACAGCCCGCTAACAAAAAGAGGCCGATATCAGAAAGCTGGCTCAAGACAATCAAATCTCAGGAATGGGCCCGCTGATCACAACTTGGCAATGATCCCACTTGGAGAGGATTTTGACCCATCCGAGAGGCTAATCCTAGATGCATCCTCTGATGAGGAGTTTTCTAGTTAAAACTCTTTTTAAACTAGAATTTTGTTACAATTCTAGTTCTTTTTGTGGTTGTATGTTTTGTCATGAACTTAAGACAACTCAATCTGATGTCTTGGAATGTAAGAGGCATGGGTGATGCCTCCAAAAGAAAGGTGATTGCAGATTCTGTAAGATCCTCTATAAGTGATATCATTTGTCTTCAAGAGACGAAGTTAGCTTCTCTTGATTTTTCAATTGTTCAATCCTTTCTTCCTACTTATTTTGACTCTAATGTGGTTCAATTGGATGCGGTACATTCGCGTGGCGGATGTGTAATTGCTTGGAAAAAAATTTTCACTTTAATAAACTCCTGGACGAATGTGTTTTCTTGTTCGGCCTTACTTCTGGATAACAGAAGTAACAATACTCTCCTCATAACCTGCGTCTATGGCCCATCGGCCCAACCTTTTCGGATGGAGTTTTTTAACGAGTTACGCCAGATTAGTCAAATTAATTCTGCTTTTTGGTTAATCGCGGGAGATTTTAATGTGGTTCGATGGATGCATGAGCGTTCTACAACCTGTCTAGACTTCCAGGCTATGCAGCAGTTCAATGACTTAATAATGGAACTCTCTCTTTTTGACTTGCCTTTATCTAACAAATCTTTCACTTGGTCGAATAAACAACCGAACCTTGTAATGTCGAGGCTAGATCGGATTCTGGTGTCCCCTGCTTGGAATTCAGCTTACCCACAAATAACTCTCATGGCTCTACCACTTGTAGTTTCTGATCATCATCCCATCCTTCTAAAGTGCAGACAGTTAGCATCGCAACCTAAATCTTTTCGCTTAGAAAAATTCTGGCTCTTCAACACTCACTGCTCATCAATCACCAATGACGTATGGAACTCAACTCCTAACGATGCAACTGCTCTGAAAACTTTCCAAAATAAATCCCTCAGGCTACATAGAGAGTTGCGAAGCTGGCACCAACAAAACATTCCGAAATTCCTTATTCTTATTCCTTATTCCACCCGTATCCAAACACACCCTTTATCTTGGCAGCTGATGTGCTCAGTAGGATGGTGGATGCAGCTTCTACATCGATACCTTTTGGCTTGTCTAACAAGTTAATTGAACATTTTTACCTGCTGCAGTACGCGGATGACACGCTAATTTTCTCCACTGTAAGAGGACAAGCTCTGAGAACACTCATGCTCACTCTCAAAGCTTTTTCTTTGGTTTCTGGCATCACTTTGAATTTGCGCAAAAGCTCCTTTGTGCCATTCAACTTACGAGCACACCATCTTCCTGTCATTGAGCAATTGCTTAATTGCGCTTCCACCTCCCTACCTATAAATTATTTAGGTTTGCCTTTGACTAGTAAAAGTCCGGACAGAGCTTGCTTTCAAAAACTAATTGATAAAATTCGCAACAAACTAGATGGGTGGCAGATTAGCTTCATCTCAAGAGCATGAAGAGTCGTCCTGGCTGCTTCAGTTCTCTCAACAATTCCAATTTTCTTCATGTCTGTGTTCACTCTCCCGACTTGGGTCATCAATGAAGTCGATCGCATAAGACGGGATTTTATCTGGAAACGTGGACAGCAAGGACAATCAGCTATACATCTACTCTCCTAGGACAGAGTTTGCTTACCAAAGTCCCATGGAGGATTAGGACTGCATAATCTGAATTTGCATAATTTATCTCTCTTACTGAGATGGCTGTGGAGACTACATGACCAGCCCCAATCGCAATGGACTTCAATTACAAAAAGATTATACGGAACAGTAAACGCTGCTACAACGCCACTGGTTTGGAATCAAAACTCCTCTTTTTTTTTTTTGAGGCAATTACAGTCCTTAAGATACTACTTCCAACTGTCCACTGAAACAGAGGTTGGGAATGGGACTAGCACCTTGTTCTGGTACGACAAATGGGGAGTTCAATCGAAGAATTTGTTTGGATTTGAGCATTCAACAAGCATAACTGCAGCCAATCGCAAGTTGACACTTGCTACAGTGGTATCAAACTGGAACAGAATCTTTCAAGCATCCCTAACCTTTCAAGAAAATGCTCTGGCACAACAAGCTGCGCAGATAGCTTTCTCTCAACAGCATGACAGCATCTGTTGGAGATGGAATACACATGGCCAGTACTCTACCTCTTCTGTTTATACAGTACTGGCAACTGCTGGGAAAGTTAAGCTTCGCTTCTCAAAACTCTGGAAGTTGAAGGTGCCTCCAAATCTAAAACTTTTTCTTCTCTTTTTAGCACACAGTAGAATCCTCACACAGGATCAACTTTTGAGAAGAAATATTTCAGTGCCTGCTTTCTGTCATCTATGTCACACAGAAGTTTTGGAAACTGCACAACACTTGTTTTGCGATTGCATTTTTGCGAAAGATTTCTGGAACTTGTCAACACTATGCCAAAAATTGACGTCCGTAACGTTCAAAAATGAGAACCTGTAACGTTCACGCGCACGTTACTGTAGACCTCGTTGCAAAACTATAGAAACGTTATAGATCTTAAAAATAGGAGTTACAGGACATCAAATCTGTAACGCTCAATAGCTTCTAAGCGTTACAGAATAGGGCTATCTGTAACGCTCATTAGCTATGAAGCGTTACAGATTGGATATATTAATTTTTTATTGTCCCAATCTGTAACGCTTCATAGCTAATGAGCGTTACAGATAGCCCTATTCTGTAACGCTTAGAAGCTATTGAGCATTACAGATTTGATATTTTTTATTTTTTTTTTCGTATTTCTGCCTAGTTCTGTAACGCATGTTGATTAAATTTTTTTTATATACTGTTGGTATTCTGTGGCTAGCCCAGGTTTGCTAGCCGTACCAACTGGTACCAATGTACCAAAACAGAATATAACAAACATGCATCACATACATAATAGACATGTCATCATACACATATATACACACACATATAAACATGCATCAAGACATAAACATGCATCAAGTTCAACAAAATTGAATATCAACAATATTTTACAAGTTCAACAAATTGATCAACTATCCAAATATGTTACCGTAGAGGAAATGCATGAGTTCATCCACGCCTTCTGAAATATCGTCGTTCGTGTATGGAACTCCAATCTGATCAATTTACTACATTTAAAAACAAACCAAAAACATCATATTAATTAGTTAATTCCAATCATATCAACTCTTATCTAAACCCTAAATCCTAAATCCAAAGTCGATCGGTGTTGGTATTCTAAAACCGTTATTAAACCCTAAATTCCTAAGGTTGTTGATCCATGCACACTTCAATAAGGGTATCTTGAATTTTGTGTAATCTAGTTCCCATATCTCTTCAATCCACCCGTAATAAGTAGCAGATTTTCCATTAATATTAGATAAAGCTATAACTGACACTCCACTATTTTGCACGGTGCTTTTAATGTCCTGTTGCTTTGTGTACCAGGTGAATCCATTCAAGTCATACCCTTGGAAGATTTCGACCACCGAATCAGGACCTCTTGATAACCATTTCACGGTTTCATCGACCTCGGTTCCTTCTTTCAACTGGGAAGCTACCTTTTCTTCAAGCCATTCCACAAAATTTATTTGATGCTCTGTGTTAATCATCCTTTCGGTGTAAGATGGGTATTGATTGCGCAACTCGGTTAGATGCATGTTGATGTAAGGTGTCACAATGGTAAGGTGTTGGAGAACTTTCATATGTGTTTTTGTTCTCATTTGAAGACCCACTCTACAAGTTTTGGCTCCAATTGTACATTTTCCTTGAAGTCTACCCTCATGCCGGGACTTTGGAAGGCCGATAGATTGGACATCTTCCAAGTAATCGGTATCATACTCAATAACCTCTTCCGCAACATAGTCTTCCACTATACTTTCTTCGGGTCTAGATCGGCTACGGACTAACCCTTTCAATTGGCCCATTGCTCCTTCAAACGGATACATGTACCGTAGAAACACTGGACCGCATATTTTGATCTCCCTAACCAAATGAATGGTCAGATGCAACATGGAGTCAAAAAATGACGGCGGAAAATATATCTCCAGCTCACAAAGGGTAGAAATAACATCATTCTGTAACTTGTCCAGTTTATCTGGGTCAATCACCTTACAACAGATTTTATTAAAAAAATCGTACAACTTAGTGAGGGTCTTTCTCACTTCTTCCTTCAAAATTCCTCTAATTGAGACCGGAAGTAAAACGGTCAGCAAGACGTGATAATCATGTGACTTCATACCATACAATTTTGTTATCCTTCATGGACACCTTTCTTTATATATTCGAGAAATAACTGGAAGGAACCCGAATTGCCTTCAAACAACCCAACAAATTTTTCTTCTCTTGCTTTGTTAAATTGAATTGTGCTGCAGGTAGCCAATCTTGCTTTTTACCCTTAGCTTGTGCTGCTAGATCCTTCTGAATCCCCATTTCAACCATGTCCTTCCTCGCATTCACGCCATCTTTAGTTTTTCCTTGAATTTCCAAAAGACAACCAATCAAAGCTTCATATATGTTCTTGATTATGTGCATCGCATCTTGACAATGCCTAATCTCTAAACACTGCCAATATTCAAGCTCCCAAAATATAGACTTCTTTTTCCATATTCCTTTCGGAATCTCATTTGCAAATTTCTTACCAAATTTTACCTCTAGGTCCTTGACCTGTCGATATACTGCCCTTCCGGATTTTGGCATTGGTGCCCTGTCATGCTCCTCTGTACCATAAAATCTTTCCTTGTCTAGACGGTAAGGGTGGTTGCGGAATCTAAGAAACCTGCTATGTCCCAAGTAAATATTTTTTCTAGAGTTTTTTAGGTAAATAGAATGAGTGTTTTCCTGACAAATGGGACATGCTTTGGCTCCTTTATTTCTGTACCCCGACAGATTACCATATGTAGGAAAATCATTAATCGTGCAAAAATATCATGGCACGGAGTTTAAACTCAGTTTTAGAGTTTGCATCAAATACTTTCACTCCCTCAATCCACAATTTTTTAAGGTCATCTATCAATGGACGCAAATACACATCTATGTCATTCCCAGGTTGTTTAGGACTTGAAATCAACATGGGCATCATCAAGTATCTCCTTTTCATGCACAACCAGGGAGGAAGGTTATAAATACACAATAAGACGGGCCACGTTGTACTATGGCTACTCATGTTTCTATAAGGATTCATACCGTCCGTGCATAATCCCAATCTCAAATTTCTGGGTTCGCTGCCAAAACCGGCAAAATTACTGTCTATATTCGTCCAATCAGGACAGTCTGCTGGGTACCTGAACATTCCATCGCCTCTTTTCCTGCAGTCCGCGTGCCATCTCAACAACTTAGCATCCTTCGCATTAGCAAAGAGTCGCTGAAATCTTGGAATTATTGGGAGGTAAAAACAACACTCGCAGCTGGTCCTTTACTATCGTCATCAATCTGATCATCCCTCGGTTTAAACCGTGATGCTCTACACTTTGGACATTTATCCAGATCTTTGTACTCATCCCTAAATAATATGCAGTCATTCGGACATGCATGAATTCTCTCTACATCTAGTTTCAAAGGACACAACATCTTCTTGGCCTTATAAATAGAATCCGGCAACTGGTTATCTTTAGGAAGAAAATCTGTACGCAAAAGTTTAAGCAAAGACGTGAAACTTGCATCACTCCATCCATTTTTTGCTTTCAGATTAAATAGTTTGAAAACAGCATTAAGTTTTGATAATTCACAACCGGGATATAACTTAACCTTATCTTCTTCACGTAACATACCAAAAATTCAGCATTATCAACAAAATCTGCATCCACATTGTTCACAATTTCATCTAAATCAGCATTCAATTCTGGATTATCTACATTTTCATCATCAGAAACATTTTCATCATCAAACACATCATTTTCATCATCAAACACACCATTTTCATTATTAAATACATTTTCATCATCCAATAATAAATTTTCTTCCTCATGTTGTGAATCCAATACATTGTTACTAGTCCCAACATTAGATGATTCTCCCCGAGTCTCTCCATGAAGTGTCCACCGAGTATAATCCGGTACAAATCCATCTTTAAGCAAATGAACCCTCACTTCTTGTAAATTAGGCCATTTCAACAAGGACAACACATTTCGTCATCTTCCCTCCTTTTTAAATCCGCTTCAGCACAAACCATAAATTCTTCAAGCCCTTTCAGAAACTCGGCAGAAAATCTGTTACTCGAGTGCATCCACGTCTGATCCATCTAAACAAGAAAAATGTATGCAAAATGTCAGGTTATGAGTCAATTTAGTCACATTAGGTTTTCGGGCCGGTCACCATCCTAACCCACTCTTTGGATACTCTGTCTCATTAGTGAGCATACACTAGATGTAACATGTTGTTTGAGAAAAATTCTGCAGCATTTTCCCTAATGTTCCCTGAATGCGCCAACACACGATTGCTCGTGAGAACGCATCCGTGGGAACATATAAAGGGAAATGCCGTTGAATTTTTCTCAAACAACAGATTACATCTAGCGTACGACTCGCTAATCCTAAATGAGACAGAATATCCAAAGAGCAGTCCCAAAACGGGGACTATCCGAGATTAATCCCTAATGGATTAATCTCGGACGGGCAACGACCTAAATTCGGTATTGTTCCGGTATTTTGGTCCTATATGACAATACCATTAAATAATTAAATGCATATGCAAATTATTAATGCATGCATGAATAATTTGGTAATTAAAATGAAATAAATAAGAAAGTTTTATGAAAATATACCTTCAATTCGATGAAATTATAACTTCAATCCGATTGAATTATTCTCCTCTTGAATGAGACCTAAAATTATGCCATAAAAAATCAACTAATCATTAATTTAACCATAAATCAAAATAATTTACAAAAAAAATAAGGACAAAATTGAAAAATATAAAATATAGCTCAAATTAAACTTCTTTTACATAATTATAATTTTCTATCCAATTATAATTTTTCAGATTTTTTTTAGAATTATTTTCTATTTTTCAATAAAAACCGAAATAAACGAAGAGAAAAATAAAAAAATATGAAATGTTGTTCAAATTAAATTTTTTTACCTCCAAACTGCTCTCCTTGTCCTTCTCTTCTAAATTCTAATTTTTTCAGAATTTTTAAAAATTTTTATCTATTTTTTGGGTGGAAAAATAAATATGGAAAATGGAGTTTAATACATGGAAATGGATCTGGTTAATGGTGGTTGGGGTGCGGCGCTGTGTATTGATTGAAAGGGAAGACGAAAGGATTAAACCTAAAAGCAAAATTTCCAAGACTTCTGTAACGCTTATTAACTAGCTTTGAAACGTTACAGATTATGACAATCTGTAACGCTCCGTAGGTTTGAAACGTTACAGAATTGTAACGCTCATAAAAGAGCAAGCATCCACAGTATTTTTTTTTTATGGAATAATCTGTAACGCTTGTTTTATAGGAAGCGTTACAGATTACTCCCGCCTTTTTTCAGCGCCATTTTTTTCGACAAATCTGTAACGGGTCTCTACTTAAGCGTTACAGATGACCCGTTACAAAAACCTATTTTTGTGGTAGTGCAAGGAAAACGTTTACCAGTGTAGAGGACATTCTACATGAAATCTGCACTTCCGTTGGAAGAATTGACAGTACTGTTTCCACCAAGTTTGCTGCAGCCATTTGGGGTATCTGGATTGAACGAAACGGAAGAATTTTCAGAGGAAAAACGCGAACAGTCCAGATGGTGCATGAATACTCATTGCAGGAGGCTTCTTTATCTAGGAGATTTTGTATTTAGTCTTAAAGTTTTTTTTTTTCCTTAACTAGATAGCTTCTATCTGGTATATCTAAAAAAAACTTAAAAGTAATTTTATTTGTGTAATTTTAACTGCTCTCAATCAGTTACCAAACAGTTTATAAATAATATAAATTTATTTAAAACACATCTCATTATCCTATAATGGATATATTTTACAACAATCTTTTGTTAATTTTAAAAACTATTTTAGAGTTCTTATGATTGTCAACTGTTAAAACAAAATCTTTTCTTTTAATTAACGGAGGTCAAAACAGAACAGGCACTCTCGACATACTTTTACTCTCTCCAACTTCAGTCTTATTAGATCCTTCTGTTGTTAAAGTTAAATTTACATAAATATCATTGTAAATGTCTGTTTTTTCATAAATAATATGCTTCATCCATCTTTCTTCCAAAATTACATATATAAATTAGGGTTAAATATATAGATCTAATTTAAAGAAACTGACAGAAACTAATTAATGCATTAATTTAATAAAATGATCCAATACGAAAGTACGTCAACTCCGCTTTTATTTTTCACAAAGCACGATATAATTAAATATAGTAACTATACTACCAAATACATAATACACTTGCGAAAGAAAATATTAAAATTATTATTATATAAACAGTTTCAATCTTTCTTGTATAGAGAGTCAGAGACTTCCTATTTATATTGCTTTCCCCACAATACAATAGCATTGCTAATTATCTGGTAAGTAAGATATATACCAGTTAAAAGAAAAATTAAATCCGCCTCAGAATCCAGCTGTGATTCAAATCATGATACCGAAACATTGCGCCATGGGAACCTGACTCCAACTAAATATTCTATTCCTGGTTTCCAAGAACCGTATCTTATCTCCAGTTACTATATATATCCATCCATTGAAGTAAAACGTAAATTAACCCATTTTGACTTTCCCATAGGTTCACACAAAGTCAAAAGTCTGAAGAGAGATGGTACATGGAATGATGGAATTGACGTGCATTAAATGCTTCAATTATTCTTAGTTGTAAACATGGCAAACATGATGCTTCTAGAAGTTCAACCAATGGATTTTGCCTTTTCAGAAAAAAAAAAATTATATATATACAAGTCACGGATTTTATACTCTTATCGGAAAATATATCACTGATTAAGTGATTATTGTAGTCTCTGACTTCGTGCTGTATTATTCCTCGGGAGTAAATTAATGTTTAATATCGATCGGAGATCCTAGGAGATCCTACATAAGACCGTTACATTTTTTAGATAAAATGAAAGAATATTTAGTTGGATTCTAATTTGGAAGAAAATAATAATTACAACCAGGTCGTCACGGATTTACATGCCAATCCTTAGCATTCATTTTTATGTATCATGCATATACTAGGATCGTAATCTTCCATAAATAGTTTAATACAAATGAAAGGATCGTTATCATTATTTTGAAAGAATACAGAGATCAAACATCTTAGTTGTATGAGAGCTGCTTCGCAATTGCTTTTGACCTTTTGTTGTTCAATGTTATAGCCTTATAGGAAGTACTGAGGAAGGCTCTTATTTTGGTGAATCACTTATTCACAGGGGTGGGCATGCATATATAAATTGGACCTCTTTTTTTAACAAATTCCAGCCCATAATTTTTCCTTTAAAACAAAAACATATTAAAATAAAACATTAAAAAAAGATAACTTAATTACAAACTGCGATTTATAAATTTATATAAATTGAATGTGTAATTTATTTTTGTATATTGATGAGAATATTATATTCTATAAAGTTATTTATTATCAAAATCTTTTATATATGATGACGACGTCAATTTTTGTTTTTGAAACTTACAACCAGTAAAATCTCTTATCATTTAATTATTTCATTAGTTTGATGTTTGATAATATAGTATTCGAAGTATTGCTTTTTGGATAATGGATAGTGAGAGGACGAGGACTCTTTGTTACGAATCCAAAGTCAACCCACAAGAAGGATACATATGGCGAACTAGATTTTTAGGAAGCTTTGACTGAGGAGGTGGTGTTCACTTGGGGTGTGTTGGGAAGTGGGGTGAATAAGGAATAAGGGACTTATTCTTTATTCCGGTGAAAATCAAACAACACAAGAATAAGAAATTTGGACTTATTCGGGTCCTTATTTATATTACAACAAAATCTTAATATTAGAATAAGGAATAAGGAATACACTCATCCCTATTCAAATTCTCTATTCTCCTCTCATCCAAAGGGCGATGTGGTTGTTGCTTAGCCAATGCCCCTGTTACTATATTACTTTTCTTTTTAGTCTTGTGGATTTTGTTATCTTTTTTTTTTTTTTTTTTGAAAATTGTGGATTTTGTTGTCTTGAATTGATGTTGTTTGACTTATATTTTATTTTGTTGTGATACCAGTTATAAATTTAAAACTGATTTGTCAGATTTTGTAATTAGTGTGAGGATAAGATACGTCACTTTTGTGATTTTTTTTGGTTGGTTGATTTGCTATATTATGACCAGTATTAATGATTTTTTGTACATTCTTGTAGTTTTGTAAATCTTTGGATGCTTTTTAATAAAGCATAGCTCCCTCCGGAAGCTACTTGATAAAAAACTTTTGCATGTAAAGTTTTCATATTAAAATGAAAAAAAAAACAGAGAGAAAAGAATGGTCCTCCATTGATGTAATTAATGCAATATTCCATGAACATAAAGGATACTTTTCTTCAAAATATAATTTTGAAAAGCATACTACTTCATAGATTATGGCAAAGAATTGAGTTTTATCCAATAAGCGACTTCTGCCTAGAGAATTAGATCCCACGAATCCATCATACGTGTGAGCTAGAGAGAATTCGAACAAACTACAGCATATATAGCAGTGTTAATTTATTATACTTCAGAATATGAAAAAAAAGAAAAAGAAAAGAAAAAGTCCGCATGTGCTCTTCGAGCGCAAAATCACATGCTCGATCAGCATCTCAGACCGTCGCGCGCCAATAGTTGATTATAATGTATTAATGTTAAATATTTGTATGTATCTACTTTATTTTTTAAGGTCAGGTGGCTGAATATTTATATCTATTATTATATATGTTTATATTGTTATCGTCGGTGGCGGATCTAGGAAAAATATTTAGATGGGGATGAGTTTATAAGAACATTGGACCAACATAAGTTCATCATATATCCATCTCATACAATTGACTTTTGAGTACTCCAATGACAGAAAAAATTAGCTGGGGCTAAGGTGGGGCTCCATGGCCTCGACGGCGTTAGATGGGGCTCTAGCCCCACCCGACCCGGTGGTGGATCCGCCCCTGGTTATCGTATACAGATATTTAATTGTGCAAGTTTTAATTCTGTTTAATGATTCAAACATACATGTGCTTATACTATTAATTGGTATTATACATTATTAAAAACAAGTGTTTTATATTGATGCTTTTTGTATAAGAAACATATTATTTCGTAAATCAATTGATCTGGTGCTTATGAGAATTTTGAAGAATCATTTCTTAAGTTACTAAATATCAATAAAAAATTGAATGAAAATATATCGGAGAAAAAAAGATACGAAGAAGGACCAAAAGATGAAAGACTATAAAATGGAGGGACGAAGAGGCGGATCAGATGCACAGGAAAATGGAGGTGATGAAAAAAATATGAGTCGCCCCACCAAAAAAATTAAGCTTAGACCAGTTATAAAAATTATTATTAATTAATTTTTAATTATATTTTTAGGGATTATCGTGGAATTTTCACTTCTCGTAAAAGTCGAAGATGCTTAATTAGGCTATTCTTATCTCAAAAAATGCTAGAAAAGTAAGATGGAACATGACTTAGCTTCATGTATAGTACACACCGACGTGACGCAAATTAATGTCCTGTGCTACAGATTCCATGCCGTTGGTCAATTGTTGATGGAAAACTGTTGCGTACATCATCCATGATATCACAAGCTGCACTTTTTTCTTTGATACCATCACGTGGTTAGAAGCTCTGTTGAGCAGCCACAATCGTTATCATGCTTGGAAATTGGAATACGAGTTACAAACTCAGCCATTCAATTTATATTGCACAGATTTAATTTTTTTCAGATCAATTTTGGAGATTCCAGTTCAAACTGAACTATTTGTATCTTATATAATTATGTTAAATATGCGACTATAAAAAATATATATGAATTAGTAAAAACAAAAAAAAAAAAACTAAAGATCACTACACTTGTAACATAGTAGGATGACCAAATTAATTTAATTTAACTAGAATCAATAAATAAAAATATTAGGAGAATTAATTGATAAGAAAATTATAAATTTTAATGATTAACATATTTATAAAATTCAAATAACATATAATTAAATCAAAACTAACATAAAAATCGACTCGAATTCGAAATTTTTGACTTTGTATAAACTCTATAATTAATATAAAATATTCTAGTAAAATCAAAGCTTAATTAATCTTAAAATCTGTTGTTAATTTGAATTAATATTAATGAAATTCGAATTTAAATCCTTTTAAATGAACTACCGCACGGTTGGTCACAGAATCTTTGCCACAGAAAATCTGAACGAAGAAAATTTAATAAAAACGGAAGACAGATGGCGACATCTTCTCTTCCTCTCTTCTTTCCTTCTTTCTCTTCCGCTTCGTCGGATTTTCTCCGACTTCCTTCTCGACGTCGCACCGACTAGCGCAGTTTTTGGCGAGGATCGAATGCGACCAACCAATCCCACTCAACCACGACTGAGAAAAAGACGGCTTCCATCGTAGCCGTGAGATGCTACGATGGAGAATCGGGTAAGGCGTGGAAAAAATTGGTTATTTTGGTTTTAACCGTTGCCGTCGATTTCTTATCCTTTTTTCTCTTTTTTATTCATCTATAAATACCGGGGTGGGGTAAGATTTGGGGTTAGCCGGATTGAACAAGAATTCCACGGAAAAAAAAGGGAAGAGAGAGAGAGGAGCTGAGGACAGGAAAGAAAGAGAGAGGAACAACAGTGGTTGAAGAAAGGTATAGCTACCATTCTTAAATCTCATTTTGAGTTTAGATTATTGAAATTTTTGTTAACCGAATTTGGGATTAGGATAATTACGGATTAATTAAACCTTTATGTTAACATCTGAGGCTAGATAGAGGTTAATTGGGGTTAATTGGGCTGGGATAAATGAATTTGGAGCCAATTTGAAGCGTTGGTGAGATTGAGAATGGAAATCTAGGGTTTCGGGTTTGACAGGAAAGAATTTGACCAAAATTGGTGAAGATAGGAGTTAATTGGCTAAGCAGTGCTTAAAAGAGGTTGTAGGAGGCGGAGGGAAACGTTTGGAGACCATGTACCAGTCTCTGGTACGGAGAATGTACCGCTGGTACATTGCTGGCAAGGCAATGGAGGTGACAGGGACTGATTCGCGAGATTTTTCTGGCGGGAGGACTTAAGTGCAAAGAAAAAGGACCAAAAAGATAATTAAAATGACTAGTTCGTAAAGAAAAGGACCTAAAGATAATTAAAAAGGACCTGTTTGCAAAGAAAAGGACTGAATTGTAAATAAAAAGGACCTAATTGTGAACGAAAAGGACTAATCTGTAATAAAAAGGATCGTTTTTAAAAAAAAATTTCCCTGAGAAGTGGGTTGGGCTTCGGCCTTAGGTGAAGAAAAGGAAAAAGAAAAGAAAAAAAAAGAGAGGTACTGGGCCGTGGCTTAACTGTTTGGCCCAGTACAGAAATCTAATTAATATCCATTATAATTAAGAATATAATTAACAAATAATTAAGTTAATCAAATAAATTAACTCTTAGATTTTAATTAATAATTTCAAATTTATATTTCATTAATAATCTAAATTCTAAACAATTATATAATAAATAGTATATTAAGAAAAATTATCTAAAATAAACATGAATAAATTAATTGTTATATAATTAACTAATAATAAAGAAAAATTTAGATTATAAATATAAAACTATTTAATTAAATAATTACTTAAAAATAAAGAAGTAAATAAATAAAATAAATAATTAAGAAAACAAATTAATTAAAGTAAAATGAAAATAAACCAAAATAAATTAAAATAAATTTTAATAAAGTAGAATTAATTAAAATAAAATAAAATAAGATAATAATAAATAATAATTAAATTATTGAAAACACAAGCAGTTACTATAAAATTTAAATAAAAGACTTCAGTCAGTCTGGTAGCATAAGCCGGACCACCCTTTTTAAATAAATAACCGTTAGTTAATTAATAACGGTTTTTATTAATTACAGGGGACTGGACTGAGGAGGCGACTGACCTAAACACAGGTGCGGATACGTGGATTTCTATAGAAATGTGTTGGTAAATTTTAAATTGATGCATAAGCATGTTGATCCCCGTTGTTATACATTTATGAATTTATCATATTAGATTATAGGAACAGATATTACAACTCATGTTGTATCCATCTCCGTATTCATTGATTTGGAATATAATAGGCAAGTTTGAATGTCAGATTAACGGAAGAGCTAAATCTGTCTAGCTCAACCCAGTCTTGCCTAAAGGTATCAGATCTGGATTATGCAAGTGATATGGAATAAGGAAAAGGACATGAAAATCAAATCACTCTCCGGAGTCGGTCGGCCACCGGCTTCGGCCAGTTCGGTAGCGCTATTTGAATATGGAATTCCCTCACGTGCCCGGGGTTAGGGATACGTCCCTCACGTGCCCAGTGGGTTAGGGAAAAGTTTCCTCACGTGCCCAACCGGTTGGGTTAGGAAACTTGGGTGTATTATGATTTAATGTGATATGGTATGATATGGTATGATCTGATATGGGTTATTTGTGATTATTTGTGATTCATTTTCATGCATGATTGTACAAATGGTTCTGATCGGTCCATATTTACTTCGTTGTGCGGTATACAGATGGGAAATATATTGATTGCATCACATGATATTTATGCTTTCATTTATATTATTTCATTTATTATTGTATTTTATATTCATGTTGTTTATTTATGGGTATTAATTCTAGACAAAGATTTCGACTAGAAATCCACGTCTGGAACTAAAACCCGCACTGAGAAATATTCTTTCTCACTTGATTTTTGTTGCATGTTCCTCGGCGGTTGGGGGTTCCAGGGGACGCACAGGCCAGTGAGGGGCCCACCGATAACCGTTTTTTATGGGACGTACTTCCATCAGCGGGTTTTCGCCCCGCATCTCTAGGCTTATGTTACTTATCTTATTTCTTTTCCTTCTCGAGTGTTTATTTCTATTCTGAGCACAGTGCTCCTGTACATGCTCCTGTTCCTCTTCCGGCCCCTGCTCCTCAGGAGCCGCCTGTTTTAATGATCAGTTCTGACTCCGAGCAGGAGCCAGAGGAGGAGGAGGAGGTGGCCGTAGAGTAGTAGTGTTAGTTATGTTTTGTAGTTTGGTTTGATCGACTAGAGTCAGCTTTTGTGCTATACTAGTATAGTCTTGGTGTAGATATGGGCTATACTTAGTCTTGTTTTTAGACTCTAGTTCGAGTTCTGGTTGTTCAGGATATGTTGGACAGTTAGCCACATTTTGACGATACTGATGTTGTGATGTACTTGTTACTATATTATATATATATATTTTTATGTTGGTGTGGCATGATTTATTTTACTTCTATTTACATTTATAAGTCTTACCATCGTCATGTTGATAATATTCGATTATATTATCAAAAGAAAAAAAAAAAAAAGAAATATACATGTATTTCATAGGTTAGATTATGACTTAAGCCTTACGGAAGTACTAGAATTGGTACTTCCGTGGCGGGAAACTGTCACGTCAAGCTCAGGATGTGACAACACTCTTATAAGATTTTTTTTTTTTTTTTCTGTGAGCAGCACTAGCTGGTTGTGCTACGGTTTAAACTTGTTTACTTTTCTACAACTTGGTAGCCGCTGCGAAGACCCCTTCTAAGAAAAATTTGGTTACTGTTCAACATCTGAATGACCAAATCGACACTTCAATGTGATACTAGCAAGCAGAATTTGACAAGTCTTCAATGATACTAGTAAACAAATCATTGTGCTATTGTTGGCGATGGCTAAGAATTTTCAAAATCAATTACTTTCTCATAAATAATAGTAAAAATAAAAACTCCGCTTGAATATATTAGCATGTAGTAAGCTGAAAAAAAATTCCAAAATATTAATATCGGACAACTGATGTTATGTATTGTGACTCGTAAAAAATATATACTATCTTTTGAATGTAAAAAAAAGGGGGGAAAAAAAAAGAAACACACTACGTGAGGAAAATATTAAATTTATCTGATTATTACGAGTGTTACTAGAAATAGAACAACCAACAATATTGATCTTGTTTCAGATATAGGAACATTTCGGTTAGTAACGTGACAAACGACTTTTTTAGGGAAAAAAAAAAAAAAAAGAATGTCCATGACTTCCTTTGTCCTGAGAAGGCTACTTCACGAAGAATATTATCTATTTGTTTCTTCTATACATGTACTATTCGCTGATAGGGGCCGTAGGGACAATTCTTCTGCAAAAACAAGACCAAAGTCGTAGCTACGTTAGACAATGTGAGTAATTATATATGAAAAGTGAAAACAATGATGTCGAGAAAAATTTATAAATAATTTGGATTTAAGAAAAGACATGAGATATTTCTTTAGATTAGATAAGTACATACGAAATAATATATAAAAAAAATAAAGAGAAACCAAATTAACTAGTAAGCCTTTTACATCAAATCAAATCAAAATTAAAATTATAAATAAATATGTGTGGGTGCATCTATGTTTTAAAAACCTGACCGGACCGGCCGGTTCGACCGGTTCAACCACGAACCGGACCCCAGTCCGGTCCAATCTGACTCGACTTTTTGTTTGTTTTCGAACCACAACGAACCGTCCGGTCCGATCCGGTTTTATGCAAACCTGGTGAACCGAACCGGACGTTTCAGATATTCTGATTGGTTTTTTAAGTTTAGATCTGGAGTAAAATTAATTTTCCACAAAAATGTGTTGAGAAAGGTTCGAGCCCAGGTTTCTGGAATCCAGATCCTGTGTCGCGCGGCACGCGTACAGCGCACCCTGTGGGCCGTCTGATGGATAAAGGAGCCCCGTGAATAATACCAGATTGATAGGCCCGAAAAAAATGAACCGCCCGATCAAAATCGAACGGCTCGTGGAGGTGCGCTACACGCGTGCCGCGCGACACAGGATCCGGGTCCAGGTTTCTGGGCATAGAAGACAGCAGCTTGACCACTATAGCAAAGGAATTTTTGTGTTAAAGAATGAACCATCGAACCAACAACATTACCGGTTTGATGTCCGGTCCGGTTGTCAAAACATTGGGGTGCATTGGTAAATAGTATTTTTTTGATTTCTGCAACGTGATTTTACTATTTGTGCATTGAGTATTTTTTTAATGAAACTGACTTGATTCACCGGTAGACGTTTATTTTGCGGCGCAATGTTGTTTCCTTAGTTTTGTGCCACATTTCTATTTTGATTGCCAAATTTATTGCTGAGTATTTTGTTTCACATTCATCAAAGGTTTCTTTCCTTAACATCCAACGTATTTCAATATTTAATTTATCAATAATCAAATTTATTATATTTTTTCATTATTTCTAAAACATATGTTTAATAAATATTGCTATAATTTAATATTGAAAAGTTGATGACATTGGGAACAAATTTTTGTAAGCAAGGTTTGTATAAGAAATGTGAAAATTTTCTTCTTCTTTTTTGTTTAGTAAGTAATGAAGAAGTATGGCCATGAAGGTGGTTTATAAAATTATCGGATACTTAATTATATATTCCCCTTTTGTTTATATTGGCATCGGATTTTTTTTTTTTATGAGAATTAATGACAATTAGTGGCAATTATTTTAATGGTTGTAATTATAATTAATTTATCTAATTAAATTAATGAGTCAGGTATATTGGCTCTGAATTAATGATTTAGTATTAATGCTATTTCAAAATATCAAGGAGACGTCATTAAATGCTATCGAAATTTTTTTTCATGATATATCATGTATAATATAATTAGTCATTTAATTATTTCTGCCTGTTCTTTTATTTATTTCGTATGACAATTTTGTGTTATTATTATTTTCAAATTATTCACATTTTCTTATTCTATAGCAATATGCTACTTTACAACAATTTCAGATTAACAAAAAGCTATGCTATATATCATGATGTATAACATAATTGAGAGGATTCCGGTGCCACAAGTTTAGGGTGTCATCAAATGCCATAATTTTATTTTTTCATTAAAATTTAGAGAAAATTAGATATAACCCCTAAATTCCTCTTTAATTAGGTATAACCCCCCGAAAACTTCAAAATTAGATATAACCCCTTCTATTCATAGTGTATGTGGATATAACCCCTTTTTCTCAATTTTAATTAATTTTTTTTCAAAAAAAAAAACTCTAACCCAAAAAAAATGACGAAATTACACTTCCTACCATCGTTTCATCTTCTTTCTGATTGGGTGATGCCTCTTCCTTCTTAATCGCTAGGTTTCTAAAAAAATCTTTCTAATTATCTTCGTTAAAATGAAGCCCACAAAACAGTGAATGAAAATGACTCAAACCATAACTGGTAAATCATGAAAAAGACATAAAATTTAGAACCGTCACCTTCGTCATCACCAAATTTCTTATTTGTTTCCTAGCACACCATTATCTTTTTGGTCTTCATGACAATCATTACATACAATAAGAAAAGAACTTGCACATATTATCGTCAGTACAAATACATGATTCGTCCATAGCGATGGTTTTTGTTTTTAAAAATTCTGTATTGTTATTGTGAGGAGTGATTTAGGAGTTAGTATCGTTAAAATAAGTAAGAAGGATGAAACGTTTTTGGCAGAGAGGATATCTTGGTAATAATATCTTTAGGGAATTGATTTTTTTTTAAGAAAAAATTGATTAAAATGAATAGAAAGGGGTTATATCCACATACACCACGATTAGAGGGGTTATTTCTAATTTTGAAATTTTCAGGGGTTATATCCAATTGAAGAAGAATTCAAGGAGTTATATCTAATTTTTCCTAAAATTTAAAAGTTGATTCCAAACCGTTGATTTTCTTCGTTTTAATGAGCGATATGTTTTCATATAAATTTTATAAAATTTGAAATTTATTTGATATTCGATCGAGAGCTTAAAAAATATGAACGAATTTGGTTAATTATGACAGATTAATTATAATAATATCATGGTTTAAGCTCCAAATCAAGTATCAAATCAACTCCAAACTTTATAAAACTTATGGAAATGCATCACTCATTAAAACGAAGAAGATCAACAGTTTAGATTCGACATTTAAATTTTAAATTCTAAAATTTTAATGAAAAAATAAAATTGTGGCATTTGGTACCACCCTAAACTTGTGGCACCGGAACTTCACTCAATATAATTATATGTTTTAGAGTATTTTAGAATAATATTTTCAACACAAATTAGTTTATAGAACATCATATTTTTTTCGCCCATCGTTTAGCAAATATCCACAAATTTAGCCAAAATTTTGTAGCCTTTTCAAACTAAATAAAATTGAATTATACAACTAAAAAATATACATAACTAAATTATATTTAAATTAATTTAAGAATAAAATATAAAAAATAATATAGTAAAAACTCATATATCGAGCGAAACTTGATTAGCCCTTATAGTAATTATACTGAAAATGTTAAAACAATGTTAATAGTAAAGTACATCGCAGCACTTGCAATAAACAATGTTAAAACATTATGTTTAATGAAGTTCTGGCTGCGTCAGCCAATTTTTATGGCTTTGATTATATATGCACATTCTATAAAAACTATATATAAAAAAAAATATTATGGAAGTTATAATGAGTTAGTGTTTATAATCGAGCTGTTTGATCAAAATCAGACAGTTCGAATAAGTTTTTTTCTTAAAATAAAATCTAAGATGCAATGAGATGCTTTTTAGTCAGATAGCTATTTGTTTTCTTTTTTATTTGAGATACTTATGCCCACATGCAAAAGTACCGTTTTAAAAACCGAACCCGGACCTTTTTTTTTTTTTTTTTTTTGAGGCGCATAGGAAAATAAATATATATAAAAAGAAGTGTGTGGTGGTAGAATTGGATCTTGAAATTTTAGCGGTAAGGAGCAGCTTCTTCACTATGACACTATCATATTTAGTAGTTCAATCTTTTAGTCAGAACAGCGGTAAACAAAAAACGAAAAGATTAATTTAAATATATTTCAACAAGTTCAGAACTGATTATATCAAGTTATCAACATTCTTCCAATTTTTGTTACCGAGCCGGACGATCAAAAACTTGTTACCCAAACCGATAGCTCAATCTAATTGGTATTTAATTTGATTTTGCGGTCAAACTTGTTAATCATTAAACCAATAGCTCAATCTAATCGGTACCTAATTTGATTGTGCGGTCAAACATGTTAACTATCAAAAGCTCCCCTCTAAAATTGATATTAGGTCTTTTGTGATTGAAGGTTCCTCCAGCTCAACTAAAGTCAGGTCTTTTGTGATTGAAGTTAATTGCGTCCGACAAGAGAACTCAAGCACGCCGTCCCAGTAAGGATTAAGTTCTAAGAGCCTCCTTTAGTTCTTTTGAAGTACTTCACACAGAAATCGAAGCATTCGTAACATGTGTATTAGTTAATAGACAACTAAGCAGAAGATGGAAGCATTCTTACGTTAATTGGGTTTCGACGAACGTACGTGAAGATTAAAGAATTCGAGGCCTTAGGATCTTTAATTTATTTACTGACAGCCTAAACCTTAATTAAGTTGAGAGATCCCATATTTGACCGTATCTAACTATACATTGATTCTGGTTTTGCGGTGGCACACTGTTTTTGTTTAATAAACTAATCTATCGGTTTTTTTTTTTGGAATTAAATGGGTTGAAATAAAAAAGATTAGTAACTAATATTCTTGGAAATCCGAATTTAGTCTTTTTCTGCTCTTCTTGATTTCTAACTAATTGAGTATTATTCGTTTTGGAAGTTGTTTTCCCTACTATGTTTTTCTGCTTTTCTTGATTTTTCTCTTTCATCTGCTTTGCTTTTTCTAGTTTTTCGGCTTTTGTTTTTCCCACCACTTTTCCTTAGGAAAAGTTAGAAAATTACATAATCTCGTTTTATCAACTAATCTATAGTTTATCAACAGAAATGAAGTGCCTATATTCTTTATCATAATATATCACACACGATATGTATTGTACTTTCTTATTATTTATTATGGTAGAACAGTTTGAATTTTCGTTTTTTTTTCATTAAAAAGATGTATTTAATGTAGCCAGATACAAAAAAAAAAAAGGAAAACAGAACTCTTAAACATAATACATTTTTTTTGTTTTTCAACTTAGAATGTTATTTTTCTTGTTAAATTGTCTTTATATTTTAAGAAAGTTTTTTGTACTCAACATTTGCTGAATGAAAAACTATAAAAAAATGGACTTCGTTCAAAAATTAAATTTTTTTTTCTAATATGTACTTTTCATCTTTTCGAAATAAATATAAAACAATCCTAATCCTAACTATATTAAATGGCTGTATGCCTTGCATATTACATAAAGTTAAAATTAGAAATTATAACAGAAATTGAATAAGTGGGAGAACTGAAAGATAGTCTTGGACAAGTCGAATATAAACTTTTTAAAATAATTTTACATAAATATTCTTTGTTTTGTATTAAATAGAGTGAAAAAGTTTGAAAGAATAAATTTTGAAATGAAGGATAACCAAGCATCCAAAATTTTATATGTAGTATGGTACTTTTTTGTCGAAAGATCTAATCAATTTGTAATATGAAATTTATTCTCTTTTAGTCTTTTAATCTTTACAAAAAATTATTTAAGAAATTAAAAACACAATTTCAAAAACCTGCGATAGGGTTTTGGATAATCACAGTAGTGTAGAGCGTAGGAGTTATTAATAATAAAATTCAGGTTTTATATGATATTTTTGTTAATAAGATAAAATAGTTAGAAATTTGAACGCATCCACGGCTATTTAATCCCAACAATGGATAAGCATGAGTGAACTCAGAAAGGACGCTTATGGAAGAAATTTTACAAACCCAACTAATACTTTGTCTTAACTGATGCAGGATTGTAGGTTAGTTATCAAAAGTTCATAACAATAGTACAGTAGACACAATAGTGTCCCTTTCCACATAATTGAGTATGACGTGAGGTAAACAAAAATTATTTTTGTATTAAAAATTCTAGTTGGTCTTATGGCTACGCAAGCGGATTGAGATTAGTTATGCCTCCAGCAATTCAGCTGGATATTTTATTAAAAGCTGTCAAATGCGTTTTATGAATTGAAATGTTTTTAAGGGAAAATGATCTAACTTTTTCTGAAATTTCGTCCAGATTCTAAATTGACACGTAAGAAAAAAAAAATCCCCATGTAATTTGTTTAGTGTATTTATAATTTAATTGATGTTCCTCTTTCAACATTTTTTACCTAGGCATTTTGTAAATTAAATACATTCGACCAATGATTTAAATAAAAAAATAATAAAAGTTTCGTATAGTTAGGGTTGGCGTTTACATTAGAAATTTAGAATACATATCACTGCATTAAAATGCTAAGATTTTTTTCTGAATTATTAAAATAATAAAATGTGAATCATGACGAAAATGGCAACGAAGAGGGTGCGCGCGCATGACCAAAAACCATTGCCAAATTCACTAAATATTCATGTTGGAACTTGGAACAAATGTGATGTCAACCCTTTTCCATTCAATGAACCTTCAATATCAATATGGCGAATGCTGAAGGAGCGTTCTCGGGAGGGAGGGAAAAAAATGAATGAACTGGATCAAATTGGCACCAAAATATTGTTAATAGAAGCCCATTTCTCCTCCGTTAGCTTTGCTGCTCTTAGGTGTCATTTGGGATGCATGAGAATTGGCCAATTCCCGGAATTGGCAATTCCATTCCCCAATTTTTCATCCAAACGATTTTGGAATAGCCAATTCCATTCCTAACACAATTTTCAATAACACTCTTCCCAATAACATTTTTCTCTCTACTTTTCACACTTCCCAACGTTATTCCTAAACTCACCATCCAAACAACATTTTCAATTCTCGGAATAGTCAATTCCCACAATTCTTGTGAATAGTGTTTTTTTCTAAATTTATGTTATTTCTATTCTATTCCTAACCCATCCAAACGACACCTTAATTATAAGAACGAATATTCTCCGAACTTTACTTTTATAATTAATAACACACTTTATACAAAAAGAATCTCACATTAACATCAAGTAAACTTTATTATAGATAAATGTTTTTAAAATATTAAAAAGATGTTCAATGAAAAATAATATGAATAACTATTCTAAAATAATATTAGAGAAATATAAAAAGAGTATTATTTTACAAACTTCATTGTACTTTAAACCCATTAAATTTATACATTTTTTAAATAAAAAACAAACATAAATCATGAAGTCATTCAATTGTAATAAACAATCAGAAAGAAGCAGAATTGAACAAATGAGAATGTTGATATCGTGGCATGAATGATCAGCCTTTAAACTCAACCATCATAAGTTCCTAAACTCAAAATAAAAACAACAATTGAGTCTCAAAATAAATAAAATAACTGGAAAGGAAAAAGAAAAAAAATGTGCGCAAATGATAAGCTAGCTTGATTTGCGTAGATACGATCTTCAGTTATTCACTAATCCCAGTTCATGTGCTACCCCCATACACGACAGCTGTCGCCTAGAGGCGCTGGAGGCCAGTGGCCGTCCAAGCTTCAATTCTGATTGGTCGGTTTCTACTGCCAACACCAAACCCCTATAATCCAATTTTTTAAAAGATATTGTGCTAGTATTGCTTCGGTAAGAGGATATGATAAATCCATAACTAGCATATTGTCACGTTCAAATATGATCGTCTCTCTGTGGCAGTGATTTTGGGTTCTTTTAATATGCCATAAGTAGTGGCTCTTATGTATTCGTTTTGGGTACTTAATTTTTATTTTATTTTATTGCGTTGATGTCAATCTTCCTTCTTTTTTGCATTACATGACACAGAATCTTAAGAGGAATTAAAAATAGGATTTTGCTGTGCTTTCGGTGTTTGCATCCGAAATTTAATGCTGTTTTTGTTTGTCTCGATTTGCAAAATCACCCTGCCTTGGGAAAAAAAAACAAATACTTGCTTGCGTAGGAGTCGTGATTATTTAAAATTTAGTAATGATGTAATCCAGGTCCCTGTGTGCAATTTAATTTGTAGAGTGTCCTCCGAGCCTTCTAGTAGATAATTAATAAAAGATTTCGGATATATATTGATTTTCAATGCTATTAAAGATTTTTATAACCTCAAGCGGCCAATTCTGCGTGATGGACAAGAAAAATCATCATGGAAAGTACCCGAAACTAATAAAGTTGCGAATCGTTGGATAGGATATTTTCTTTTTCCTTAAATTTTTGAATTACAAGTCTAACTATGACTTGTAATCTTGTATAACTAAGACTTGTATGTGGCTATTAATCTTGTTTAGACTTTTCTACAATTGGGTGCGTCTCGCTTCGCTCGGTCCTCTTCAAATGGTAGACTTTGCTGCAGTTCACTATTTGTACTTTTTTGTGTGATGAAATGCTGAGGTGAAGGCTTAGAATTTTCAATTTTGCATCCATATTGGCGGCAAGCCGGCAACAAAGTTCGGATCTCATCACATTCTTTAAATGTGCTCTTTATCATCTTCAATCGTTACCATTACTCTGTATAATTGAGCAATTCAAAGATATAAGATATTATTGTTTTTTCATGATTTTCTATCAACACCAAGTTAACTCGATGGTTTCAAAACCGTAATATATATATATATATATAGTGAATGGATAAAATACACTGATGTGTACGGATCGTCCTCGTACACATGAATCGTTTTTCGAGATCCAAAATTCAAACGGCCAATCCGAACCGTTCAAGTTGTTCTCCATATTGAAAAACCCTCGGAGACCAAATTTTATATTTTTTCGAATTTTTTTACTATATATTATGATATTTTCAAATTGGAGGGCCTGAAATACTCCAATTGTAGTGTTTTTTTGAAAATATCATAATATATAGTAAAAAAATTCGAAAAAATGTAAAATTTGGTTTCCGAGGATTTTTCAATATGGAGAACAACTTGAACGGTTCGGATCGGCCGTTTGAATTTTGGATCTCGGAAAACGACTCATGTGTACGGAGACGATCCGTACACATCAGTGTTCTATATCCACTCTCTCTCTCTCTATATATATATATATATTCTTTTCAAATCTGAAGTTTTCTATTAATATTTTATGTGTATCATATATATACAAAATGACGAAGTTTAATTTAAGTTTTACCGTTTATTAAATAAGTTGAAATTTGTAATGTATGTATTTAGTTTTCTCTGATAAAAAATTCAAATTCTGCAAAAAATCTAATACACAATTAATTTATAAAATTGACAATATGGCTATAATATTTTTAAACATTGCAATTAACAACTGATCCTTTGTCTAATTAGCTGATTTCAAGTAAATACTTAATGTTAGTTGCGAGTAGTATAATTCCCCGTGAGGATGAACAATAATCGCTTAGTATTAAACTATGAATCATATACAAGCCGTTCTGCGCGGCATGTAAGATAACAACTATACTCTTGCAAAAACAATGAACTTAACAAATCCAGGGACCAGGATCCTCTGGACGTTTTTTTAAAAACGTCCAATGGACGTTTCGATCGGAGCCGTTGAGATTAAATCAGACGGTTCATTTTTTTCGGGCCAATATTTTTTTTGGGTGTGGTGGAATGCACGGGGCTCCCTTATAGCCGTTGAGATTAAATCAGACGGTCCAGATCCCGAGACGTCCACCAAACGTCCAGAGGATCTGATTCCACAAATCCAGAACTAATACTTTCTATCAAAATGGGCTTATAGTTCATGGGTTCTTCACATTGGGCCTACGAATGACAAACCACACTGATTTCCGGCCTTTCTTCATCCCAAAACACTCGCTCATCTTTTATCGAGCTGTTCGGAAGTTTTGGAATAGAGAAATTATTTTTTGGGGTAATAATAGAGATATTAATTGAAATCGTCATGATATAATGTTAAGTTAAGAATGAAGATGGATAGCTAGATTAAAAAGGTAGCAGAAAAGGGAATTGTGGGGAACATTTTCACAGTCAAACTTAAAAAATATTCAATTGTAGTTTGATACAAACGAACCCAAATAATCAATTTATAAGAACAACCGAACAATTATAAACTAAATCTTCAAAAGTCCGAATCAAAAGAGAATATGCACGCTAATTTTAACATGTCACCTTATTACCCAAGTATGTAGACAAATTTGGATCCAACAAATCAAATTTGTATCGAGGAATAAAAATTAATAGAATCGACGTGATATAATGATTAATTATGAATAAAAGGCAGGGGTAGTGCCACTGACAAAGTTATACAGAGCTATCTAGTCTTTTCTAAAAAAAAAAAGACAAAGTTATACAGAGCTAAGAGGAACAATGTACAATTGAATCTCTCTTTGTCAATAAGAGGATTTGTAGCTCACGTGTGTTTTGTGATTTGGAGAGAGAGGCGTTGAGGAATCTAAGGAAGCTAGCTCTGCACCTGCACAATTGTTGATCAGAAGATTGGAACTTCTTAAACGATACCAGCAACTGACAGGCAGAATTGTATCTCCAGTAACGATTTTCAGAACTTTGAGGCTTTTAGCTTATTTTTGTTTGGTTAGTCATTTCGGTTTTTGTTTTCAGATTTGTTACCTTTCTCTTTTTGTTTCAGCTTTTGATTTATTTTTCTACTAAATCAACATAGTTGTACTTGATTTTTTTCAATATATGCAAGTCAGGAGTTAGAATTTTTTTTAAAAAAAATTATTAACATTCTCATGAAATTCTTTGAAGAAAGCAAATATCCAACTTATACCTATGAACAAAATTGCATTTGGTTCTTGACAGCTGCTGTCAAGTTTTCTAAAAAAACAAAATTGGATTTGGATATTAAAAAAAAAAGTCGATAAAATCACTTCCTATATTTAATTTTACTCATTAATACATAGAGAGTTCACTAGTTACTACATGTGATAGTATATGGTAGAAATGGACAAGGCAAGAGTTATAAACATCAGTATATATATATATATATAGATAAAAATGCAACTGATATGCATTTCCACGGGTTTAGACCAGATTAATTTCAATATATAATCAATACGATATGAACCGAAATTTGACCAGAGATTAAGAACTTCAGTAATCTCCGATCCAAAGTTCGATCCGTCCACCTGGACGTCCGATGACTCCGGTCCGACCCGGTTTCCAAAAAGCGAACGCCGCAAATACTTCTTAAAAAAATAAAACCGGGCCGGACCGCACTACCCATTGCTAAAACCCTTCACAGACCTCGTCATCTCCAGTTGACGCAGCACAACCAGCACTCAAGTCTCTTGCCACAGAGAGAGAGAGAGAGAGAGAGATACTGTAACAGAGACAACAATGCCTGAGTTACCGGAGGTGGAGGTGGCGAGGCGGGCGCTGGAAGAGAACTGCGTGGGGAAAAGGATCGTCAAGTGCACCGTCAACGAGGACCCCAAGGTCATCGACGGCGTCTCGCCTTCCGATCTCCAGTCCGCTCTTATCGGAAAGACCATCGTCGCCGCTCTGCGCAAGGGCAAGAACCTCTGGCTCCGCCTTGACTCCCCTCCCTTCCCCACCTTTCAGTTTGGTTAGCTTCTTTTCCCCACCTTTTATTTGTTCTATGTTGTTAGTTTTATAGGAACAAAATTCTGCATTTGTGAACTTAAAATACTAACAGTGATTCAGATGCATAAGACCCATTATGTTGTGCATTTCTTATTTTCACCGCTAAACGTTTGTCATTTGCGATATCTGCAAATTATATTGATGGCCTTTGGTTAAGCAATTATGGTTTCTTTTTTTTTTTTTAAAAAAAAATCATAACCTGATGTAGTTCTTTGTCATTTTTGTCTTGACTTGGTTCTTTCATTAGTTTGCTATTTCCAAGTAATGTAAACGTGTTGGGTGTTGAACTGTTAATCACAAATATTAAAAGAATTAGAGTTAAATTTTAGATACAATGCGATAATGAGCGTAAAGTGTACTATGCACTGTAACCTAGTGCGATATTCTGGTAATGCCATACTATTAAATGATAAAAACCACGAGTCCAACATAAGCCATTTGAATGAAAACTAAGGAAACAAAGGTTGGTTCATTTTTGTCTAACTGATAGATGGTAGGACTACAAGATCAAAAGTAATTTAAACATGACTATAAATGACAATAAATAAACAAAAACAAATTGAAGATGAGTATTTGCTTCGTATTTTATGTTATAGGAATGGCTGGTGCTATATATATCAAAGGCATTGAGACTGCCAAATACAAAAGGTAACTGATAATTGCTTTTTAAGATTCTGGTTTTTCTCATGTGATATTCATTTCTCTAAGACAACTCTGGTTTATAGGTCTGCTGTCAACATCACAGATGAAGAATGGCCATCCAAATACTCCAAAGTTTATGCACAAGTATAATCAGCGTCAAAACTCTAGCTCTTGATGTGTTGTTTTCTCTTTCTTTTTTGTTTGTGCATTTTTTACTTTGGATTATGAATTCTTCAGATGACTAAATTGTGTACCTTTGGGTCAGATGTTGGTGTAAAGTTTATTAACATATCTTTTGCAGCTCGATGATGGCTTAGAATTTTCTTTCACTGATAAGAGGCGCTTTGCAAAAGTTCGCTTGGTTCATGATGTAATCTCTATTCTATGTATTTATTAATATAACAATTATCTCATAATGGATAATTTTGTACCTTATTTTTTAATACCTCAATTTATTTGTTCTAAGGTATCTGAGCTTTTTACCACCATTACCATCAGTGCTAATGTTTTTACTTATTTCAATAAATTGTTGTAATTTCAGCCAGAGGCTGTGCCTCCTATTTCTGAACTAGGTCCTGATGCCCTAACCGAGCCTATGAAGGTGAATGAGTTTGCTAATGCTCTCAGCCAGAAGAAGACTCCAATAAAAGCTCTGCTACTTGATCAGGTAAATTTTTGTTGTACATTTATCAAGTTATTTCTGATATGACATTTATGTTCTTATGTTCGCCATCAAAACCTTTTTAAGGTCCATACATGCCTTTATGATTTTATTTCTTCATTTTAAACCATTTAGTAACTTGATTGAATTTCCATTTCCACTTCTTCATGTAATGTAGTGCTTTATATCTGGCATTGGCAACTGGATAGCTGATGAGGTTCTATATCAGGTTGATCTCTATTTATTATTTATAAGTTTCAGTCCCTTTAACTGAAGAGAAATCAGTAAATTTTTACTCGTTTCTTGAGTTTATTGTTTTACTTCCAAATGTATTAAGGCATCTCTAGATGCTGAGTTACACTTTGTATATTGTTTTCTAGTGCTGATTGTTTGAATAATTCTACTAGTATGTCTTTGCAATCTTTTAATTAGGATCATGTATCCGACCTGTCTGTTTTAGGCAAGAATTCACCCGATGGAAAAAGCTTCTGACCTCTCAAAAGAGAATTGTGAAACACTCCTTAAATGCATCAAGGAGGTTTGTCATGCCATTGTTTGGCAGTTTCCCTGCCATTAGAAAAAGTTTACAAACAAGTCATATTACTTGTGAATTGGAATTGATAATTAATTATTTTACAGGTCATTGAGAAGGCAATAGCAGTTGGAGCAGATAGCAGTCAATATCCAGATGGATGGATTGTTAGGTACCGTGATCAGAAACCTGGGAAGGCCTTTGTTGAAGGTTTGCCCCCTTGACTTGAGATTTAGATATTATTTCATATAGGATTTTCTTTCTTTTGTCTAGGAATTTTCAGTTTTCTATTGCAAACATCACAAATAGTCTGCTACAACCCCGAACATTACTATTTTTTTTTTTTTTTTTTTTTTTTGTAGAGAAAAATGGCTTTCAAATGACTACCGACCTACATTGAACCATTAAATTGAAGTCATTCAAGCTAAACAATTTCCAGTCAAAGCTGTAAATGGAAATCAACCCCCCCAAGCTACATACACCCAGTCATTACCTAAAGATGATAAATTATAAAAATTCGAATAAGATACACGTAACAAAACCAATGTTGATAAAACGTACAGTAGGATATTTGCTTCCGACTAATGTGGCAGCATATTGTGGAAATTATGAATCTCATAAAGGTTTTTTTTTTTCAGGAAGGAAAATTGAATTCATCACAGCTGGTGGTAGAGTAAGCAACCCCCCCCCCCCCCCCCCCCCCCCCCCACACACACACACACACACAACAACCACACAAAACAATTAAATAAATTGTAATGCTCTGCATATTATGTTGGTGGCTGGTTTGTTCTAATGCCCTAAAGGGAATTACAGTACTGGATGTCTAGGTGTCATTTGTAATTATAATACAAAAACCACAAATAATGCTGCAACACTACAAGGGCACTGATTTCTCAATTTGCCTCCGTTGCTTAAGAGCACTAATACTAGGTAACCTGTTTGTCTATCTGCTCCTCCAGACAACAGCTTTTGTCCCAGAGTTGCAGAGCTTATCCAGCTCTAGTAAGGCGGCTTCAAGTAAATCTCGCAAAAGCAAGTATGATGCTGATGATGAAAAGGAAGCCCAGGAAACTTCAAAATCAGATAAAGACAAAGATTCCGCTAGAGGTGCTAAGAGGAAGTCTAAGAAACCTGAAGATGATGATGCCACACAAAAGAAAAGTTCCTTGAAAAAACCAGCCATCAAGGAACTAGTTGTGGCAACGAAGAAAAAAGCTCGGAAGTAAATTTTTCTTGTTTGGGACAAGTTTAGGGTAACTGTTCTGTTTGTAGTGATTCCACCTTTTGTAATCAAGGATAACTTATGTTCATCAGTTTCTGGTAACGTTCCTGAAACGCTGGTATAGCGTAGTTGGTTAGTGTGAATTGTAAAGCTCAAGGCTCGGTGTAAAGGTTTTGGTTGATACTTGTAACGACTTTAGTTTTCTAGCTCTGTAACTGAACCTACAAAATGATGTTCTATGTATTTGAGCTTTGTGATTTAACATTTTAAATTATGGAAATTTAATCTTGTAAATGGGCAGAAACAAACATAAGAGTTATCATAATTTGTTGGCTTCATTTTCTGGTTGGCTTTTTTGAACGTTTCTTATGATACCAAGTTAATCTCTAACTGCCTATACCGTAGAGGCTTTAGGGGTAACCAGAAATGTTGCTTAAAAAATATGCGTGGTCTTACGGAGGCTTAACTTGTTCGTGGTTCTCGCCATTCTAGCCTGATAAATCATAAATATATCGGGCCCAATCCGTTGCTAGGGAATATAGCTAAGCTGAGTATGCAAAATTGTGACACTTTACCAAAATGGCAAGGAGAAACACCGAGGATCTCAATTCCTATAGGCTAATGACACAAATTATGCTTTTTTCTCAAGTTATTAATCAGCTACACTGTATTTTCCTCTTTTTTATTCATAGATATTTCTTTCCTTTTTAGGGAAAAAAAAAAGGAGGTAAAAAAAAATTCCGTTGCCGGGACTCGAACCCGGGTCTCTCGGGTGAGAGCCGAGTATCCTAACCAGCTAGACTACAACGGATTCACACTACATCCGACATTTTAACATGTATAAAATTTAACTTGGATGAATCTCATGTGTTATCAAAAATTTGTTAGTTCAAATATTATATATTAAGTTATTATATTTATATATTTAGTTCATAACAAATTAAAATATTAATAGAAAATAAAATATTAGAAGGTAATTAAAATTAAAGATATTAATTGGATTTGCAATATAATTTTATGTCACGTTTCAAAGATCAAGTAAATATCATGTCGTTATATGGACATCCAAATACAAAAAAAAAAAAAAGAGGTTTCGGATAATCTATCCGGAAAAGGATCTGAATACAAACGAATAATATCTGAATCACTGCCAACCAAGCATATGCAATATTTTTCTTTTCTGAACTGAACTTTTCAATAAGATTCTACAAAGAACCACCTAACGAATAATAGGGATGACCCGAAGCATAATGACAGTAATTTTGGTTGGGAGATGCAACACGACTGAGCAGCATGAACTGTTGCTTCTGCAGGTCCAATCGATAAAGCAATCAGTCTTAAAATTTAGATGTGGCATTTTCAATCAGAGCTGCGCAACCTCGATAAAAAAAAACAATCAGTTTGGAACACGAGCACTTATTCTTGGTTCCTCTTCCCAATTGGAACAGTTCTGTATAATAGGAAGTTAAAATTTTTTGTTAGAAACCTACTTTTCCCTGTAAAATTATCGCTTAATCACCGCAAAGGCTGGCCGGAAAACTCAAGGTAATCTACTACACAATTCGCTATGACCCAGAGAATCAGAAAAAGAATGAAATTAGCAAAAAGCAATAAACACGGGTAAGAAACCAAAACAGCTCATATATAATTATTTTACACAATATTAGTGTCCACTCATACAAATATTATTATTAAACGACCACAAAGTAGATACTGATAGGGTTCATAACACAAATTTCATTGCTTTTACACAATAGAAAAACGACAAAATCCTTAAGGTGGATGATACCCCTTGTCCTGAGACAAACCTCCATATTGAAATTCACACTGCTTATTCAATTTACTGACGCGAGATACCTGGCATTACCACCAAGCAACTTCCAACTTCAAATAATCTTCCCAAAGGCTCCAGTTCTCTGGTAGCATATAACCCACACCAGCACAAACCCCCTTTTGAGACCTAAGTACCAATAAACTGAGAGACAAAGACACAAGATCACCAATTTGACATCCCAACGAACCAAAAATATAGACATTTAAGCTTTTGTCAAATAAACCCTAGAGAGCAGTGACTCCCAAGATTTACCATTCCTATTTTTAACCAATAGATCCTTTATCCCCCAGATACAGTTACATCATCAGACACAACCTGCATAGGGAATAAAGAAGTCGATCAAAAAACCCATTCAAGAATAATTGTCCATAGAATAATACTCATGAAAGATGTTTCTAATCTGACACAAAATAATAACTCACCAAACCCAAGGGTAGATACCAGCAAAGCTTGGAATTACCAAAAATCATTTCTCCTCCAAAAGAAACTTAACAATAAGGTTGGAAGTGTGGTGGGCCATAATTCCATAAGCATCAAATCAAGCCTGAGGCCAATACTGCAACTGATTCTCAACATCTGAAAAGGCAGTACAACAGTTTGCATTAAAACAAAAGATTCAATGAAAATGCTTCAATGTTCCAATGATGTCAAGTGGTACCATCATGCTTAGTTTTTTATTTTAATCACTCATGCTTATATAACTTGTTTTAGGACTAGGGTTGAGGACAGGAAAATGTTATACACAAATTCTTCATTTAAAATTCAATAATAACATAAAATAAGCACATAGAAGTGACATACTAGCAAAAGTAGCAGTAAATACCATTTTTGGTATCACAAATTCTGCATTTACCTGCAACCATGTTGGTAAGAACTGGGGAGTTCTCACACGAAATACCGGCCTGACCAAAGAGACTGTGCCGTTTGTTGTTCTGCCAGAAGGCCCTGCTGAGTATCTCCTTGTGGCAGTACTTGATGCTCATTATTATGCAGTTTTGCTGGTTCAAAAAGCTGAAAATCATGCCATTTGTTGTTGCCATTGACCGGCATGGCTGGTGCACCTGAGACCTGTGTGACAGGAGCAGCAAAGCCAAAACTTGCACCAAGCATGTCACTGGTAACAGCATTAGCAAAGTTGTTGTACCCCACATGATTTGTGACTTTATGGTTTGCTGAAGACTGGTATCCATCTAACCAGCCATAATCATCAGTTTGAGGGGGGAAGGGCTGATCCTTTCTGACTGATGAGGTAATACTTTCATCTGGCCGTTTCACAGGAGCACCAAATCCAGGAGGAGCACCAAATCCAGGAGGTGGGCCATTGAATCCAGGAGGTGGGCCTGCATGCCGGACAGGACGGCTGACAGGATTTTTCTTTGATGCCACAGGTTGTTTCTCCACAAACCTGGTGGGTATCCCATCAGAACTGATTAAGCCAAAATCAAGTACAGATGGTGCGATGGCCTGTGCAGCTGTTGATGGGAGAAGTTGATCTGGCAGTGCTGTTTTATCACTGAAAGCTGGAGCTGGAGGAAATTGAGATGTAGGAGGTAATTGGTGCGCAAAGCTGTCAGCAGTCATGCCTGCTAGCATGGATTGCATGATAGTAGTTGCAGCTGCTGAAGGTAGGAGATGGTTTGGCATCGCCATGCTGGCACTAACAACTGGAGCAGGAGGAAGATATGGTGGAGCTAGTTGGTGTCTAAAACCCTCAGAAGCCACACCTGGCACCAAGTTGTGATTGCTCAAACCTACTGGAGCCGGGATGTGAGATGAAAAAGAGACAGGCTGGTTTGCACCAAGGCCACCCCCAACTCCCTGTAATCTCTGCTCTAAAACCCCATTCTCAGCAATGCTCAACTCCTTCAGTCCAGAGGACAAGAAAGCCCCTTTTTCAGCCAGCCAATTGCTGGAACTGGCATATGGAGGCAGTTCAGCTGTCACATTTTGAAGATCCAAATTGACATCAGTATGCGCTGGCATCTGAGATGGCCCATTTATAGGAACTGAGAAGGGGACACTAGTTGTGCCATCCCAACCAGATCCAGAGCTATGCTGGATGAAATCAACGCTAGGCTTTGTTACAGAAATAGGAGGTGATGGCTTCTCACTAAAGGTGTTGGGCTGAAAGACTATCACTTCATCTTCCTCCCCTTCGACATATAACTCTTGATCTGATGGGTTGTCTCTCAAGTGATGGATTCCATTAGGTTGTAACCCACTAATTTGGGGAGCTTCAATCTCTGGTGGGCTTTTGCTGATGACAAATTTCTTAGGACCAGGATCAAAAAAGATCTTCATTGGGCCAATCTGGACTACACTTGTTAAAGCTTGTCCTGCAGCAAAAATCCTTTCAACCCGTGCTTTCTTCTCCTTTATACCCCCCTCACTCTTCCTCGAAAAGTCCAAAATGACTTGTGCAGGAACCAGAGGCAGAAACCCTCTTAGTTCAAAGTCCTCCCAGAGGGCGATACGGTTACTTGTTTCAGCCTCATCATACGCACTCATTTCGAAGAAGCAACTGACATCTTTGTCGGTTTCAACAGGTGCTAAACCTGAGGAAACCAGCCTGTTCAGAAGAGAGACACACTGGTTCCAAAAAAAGGATCTTGCACTGGCTTGTTTCTCATCCATGTCAGAACCAGCCGCCATGTCAGGGTGACAAGCAAGCCACTCAATGTATACTAAAATCCCACTGAGGTAGAAGCTTGAGGTAGCATCCTTGACTTCAACACATCGCTTCAAAATTTGACCAACTAGTTCAAAGGAGGCTGTGAAGGCATTTTGGAGAAGCAAGTTGCGTTGCACAACTCCTGCATAGGACTTGCCTTCTGATTCTCTCTTCACATTGTGCACTGTGTATATAAGAATCGCAACCACGCGTAATATTAAAAGAGCATTTTCAGTGGAGTCTGAACCAAAATTAAGCTCCTCCTCTGAGCCAGAAGAGAGAAGAGCTTGAAAGTCACGCATCAAGGAAGAGAATACTTCTTCAAAAGTCTCCAAACTGTCAAAGAAAAACATGCAGGACTTACAAAATACATCCGATAAAAATATATTGGACAAGTTACCAAGTTCGAAATTAATACACATAATATATTAAAAAAGGCCCAAAGCACTATCCTTTTTCTTTTCTCTTTTCTAAAATTTAGCTTGTAATTTGTTCTTGGACATTTATGACCACTATGATGATTTCAATACTTCCACTATTGCTTCTATACAATTATACTTACAATTATAGTACTCTAATATCACTGCCCATCCTCAAACATGTTAGTTATACTAAATAGTGGGCTATGCATGTTAGAAACAAACATTTGTGACCAGAAGGCAGAAAAACTTTAAGAAACATTATACCCATAAAGAAGAAACGAACATACAAACTAACCTGGTTCTTGTGAACAGAATGCCATTGAGCCGGACAAATTTAACACAAAAGGCCTTTAATATTTCAGGCATGGTGATCTCCTGTTCTTTGGGAGAAACAGGCTCCTTCTTAGCTTCTTTTACTGGAGATGTCCTATCTCCTCTCCCTTTACCCTTTCCAGCTGTGCGTGCTGGTGGGGCCTTTGTTGAAGGTGCTTTTGCACCACTATTAGTAATTAAAGAAGAGTAATGCTGCCGGTTCTGCAAAATAGCATTTATTAAAAGATAATTCTATACTCCTAGAACTTGTACAATGGAAGATAGACTTCACAGAAAATAGCAACTTCATCAGGACCGAAAGAATATCCTGCATGGACCTCGAAGACATAGGGAATACATATATACACTTCTAACCTAATAAGTTAACCCTTTTATGTCTTTGTCAAAAGGACCTGAACTATCCCTCCTTCATCAGCATACCGCTCTACCCTAATAATCTAGGTATTTTAAACTATTTATCCTGAATAAAATAGAAGAGCAGAATGCAAGTAAAATTTTCATGTTTATAAGGTGTACAACCTTTTTTCTCATTTTGAAGGGATTTTAGATGCTCCAGTTTTGAAGGTGTAAAGATAATTTTTGCAAGTACTTTAATATTTCAAAAGAGGGAAGATTACCTTATCAAATGCAATCACAAGGTTCTCTCTGGCCATAGTGAAGGGAGAATCCACTGCCAAGCTCCGGAAGTAGCGATACACCACCAATAACTCATCACGAGAATATGTTGCAAGAATTCCCAACTGAATAAAAATAAAATAAAAAATTGTAAGAATGCAATATTTCTAATAATATTAACATCAAAACATACTGCCGGAGTCTGAATCAACAATTCATCAAGCACCACACAACAAACAGAAGAAAACAAATAAAATCCAAAGCAAATCTTCATATGTTGTCTTACGAACATAAACTACATCCTAAAAGAGAGAAATAGCCTCCGTACAACGAATAGTATGAAAAAATTATCTGAGCTTTTGGGTACTCAAAACTCAAAAGTATAGACTCTCCTCCTCGTTGCAATCATCATAGCAAGAGAATGATAATGGAGGTGTGCTTTTGATGTTCTTTTAAACAAACAGGGAATTAAAACGGAGCAACATACCTGATAATTCAGTTTTCTTAGGGTACATTAACATTTTAATGATTTTTCATATTTTACAGAGCCTAATTAAAAGTCCTCCATATCAGGCAAGATCTGAATGCTATGGATCAAGCACCTATTTTTAAACTTCATACCTGATGGTGTGGGTTCCCGCTGGTAGGGCACATATTCAATGCCTGTGTATAGTAACTTGAAGCAGCACCAAACTCGCGACTCACCACTTCTCCTTCTCCATATAACCCCTTGTACCGTGCCAAATCACCCAGATAAATCAGACATCTGTGACAAGACATCAGCCCTTTCTTCATCTCAGCTGCCTTGTTCTCATCCTTAACATTAATTACCAGATTGTCACCATTAAGTGGCAACCCATACTTCGAGCGAATCTTCAGCATTAGTTCGTGATAGAAACCGGTCGCCTCAGAAAGGAACACCTTGAAGCTCCCCCTGATTCTCTTCAGCCGATCGGCATTTGTTTGGTTGTTGTTCTTCGGATTATTGGAGGAAGAAGTGTTGCCTGAATTGATGTGGTACCTGAATTCCTCAATACGGCGGTAGTGGAGCTGCCACAATGCGGTCTCACACTCATTCTTCTGGGAAAAGTCATGGTCAGCCAGGATTATCCCCTCGAGATTCTCACGTATCTCAAGCCATACATTGGGGTCAGAAGGTAATTTTGATTCGGCCAACTTTTTCAGGCGGGCCTCCAGCTTGAGGTTCTGCAAAGAAATAGAGGGAGCTTCTTTAAATAAAGCTGGTAACAATACAGATGAAGAAATTCCTGAATACTGTCAATATCACGCCCAGTCCGAAGAATGAGCACCACCCAACCCACCCACCCCCCCCCCTCCCCCTCAAAACACACACACCTCATTTCCACTTTTACTAATGGATAATACACAAAATCTCAACTCTCTATATAGATTTTATAGGAAACAGTGAACAGAACAATGCAAGGGCATCGTCTAATGAAAAATCTAGGAATAGTAGAGTACAGAAGCTATTTTAATTTTCTTTTTAAGACATACACGAATTAAAGAAATACATAAATGGTATTTTTTTATTTCCTTTTGTTGAACCACATGTGAACTTACATATGAAACAGTTTAAGCCCGCCATTGAGACAACAATAAGTATATCGATATAGAAAAAGTTGTATGCAGATTCTTAAAATCACTCCCTAAAAAATTGAAGTTTTGTGATTGTTACCAATCAGTGTGAATCTTTAAATTGTGCAAAGAAAATAATACTGATGGTACAAAAGACAGATGAATTAAGCACTCAAGAAAAATTAACCACACTAACAGTAGAAATTTCCTAACATCATTCTCCAGATAACATAAAAATCATTACTTGTTCCAAGATGATGTTCCCAATAAAAAGCTAATTATTCTTTTATAGTACATCATGAAAAGTAAAAAAAAAAAAAAAAAAAGAATTGGGAAAAAGGAATGAAAATATTGACCTTTTTGAACAAGCTTTCAGCAAGCTCTCGAGAGGAGGGAGTAGCTATTCCGTTATCCATCTGTACAGTCATCATCCATTAAATTTCCTGTCATGAAACGAAGAAACAATTAAGAACAAAATAAACTTTGGTCAAATTAGAACTCTATTTTCTTCAACAAAATACCCCCAAATCAGCCGTGGACCAAACCCTAATTCTCTAGCCCTAAATCAAGTAAATTGTGACAACAGAAATCAATCTTAACTAAAAGTCCATAAATTCAGTACTAATCCATAGATCCCCTTTAACCGAATCCGGAAGATCGAAAAGAGGATAAGAATTAGGTCAAACCACGGATCTACCAATCAACTACCTAATATAACAGAAAAACTTCAGCAAAACAAAAATCAAACAAGAAAAGGATCAAAACCTAGGTCAAGCGAGAGGAGATGAAGGGAGGAATGGAGATGGGAGAGAGAGAGAGAGAGAGAGAGATTTTTCTACCGAGGTTTCGCTTGGTGTCAAAGGAAGGCGGTGAGAGAGACGGCCCTATTTTTCTTTTGTTCCTTGGTTAACTTTTCATGATATATTTATTTATTTGATGATTAGATTAGATGACTTTTATATGGTTAAATAAATAAACGATAAGAAAAGATATGTAGTATGTCCTTGCGGCACCGGGCACCCCTATTTTAAGTTGTATCCATCCTATGTTAGTTAGGTTTTCTGTTTTTGTGATCCCACGACTTAAAATAAATGATAATTATTTATTTTTTTTGGAGTTTAGCGATAAATTGCACAAACGTGTACCCGGTTTCTAATTTGGTTTTGTCCGCTGGTGTATTATTTTATTTGCCTTATTTGTTTCTGCATCTTTTATTTTATTGTATATAGGTTGTTTTCCTTTAGCTCAAATACACCTGACCAAGTTAAGAACTGGTAATATAAAAGCAGGCATAAATAAATGTTGATTGATTAATTTAATATTTTAAGTCGATGGGGCCTCGTGAGTTCCCAAGTTTACCATCTGACTTTATTTTTAGCGGTGTAGTAATAACGTGTAAAAACTAAAAAGACTCGCCCCCAGCTTCATATAAAAAATAACAAAATTATAAGAAATTTAATTACTCAATATAGCTGAAGCTAATGTTTTACAATTCGATTTTAATAATTTCATAATTGAGAAGTTTCTATTTTTTTTGAATCTATTCAAAATAAAATTTTTGACTTCTGTATATAGGTTGAACTAGCGGTGTGTTTGGATGTGGCGATGTGACATGAATAGATATGAATAAACTTATTCATGAATAGGGATTGTGAATAGAAAATAGTAAAAAAAAGGCTATTCATGAATGAAAAAAAAAAATTGGATTATAGGTTAAGAATAGAGATGAAAAATTAAGAATACAGTAATATTTCTTCTACATTAAATATTTTATATAGCTAAAAAATAGTATCTATTCATTTTAATTCCAACAATTTGCTAGAATAACTATCCGCCTTATTCACAACTAGGTGTGCATCCAAAAGTGCCAACATGTAATACTGTTTATAAAATTTAATGTTTTGAGTTTGGAAATTCGGAAGTTTCATCGATTCTTTACTCAATGTTCAATTATTAATTTCCGCAATCTTTATTTAAGAAGTATTGAATTTAAAATATCAATAATCAGAATATGGATCCTCTGTGTTGTAAATCATAAAATTACAAAATTAAAATTAAAAACAAAAAGGGCAATAATAAAATCTATGAGACCAACAAAGATAATATTATGGTTGAGAATGTAATGGATTAATTAAGGTTATTTATTCCTAGAGGCGTAGTTTAGTCAATAGGGATTTTATTTTTCTTTAGACGCAGTAATTTAATCTCACGTTATGCAATGGAAGTTAGTTTTTTGTTTCTAGCGTGCATGCACTAGAGCCGTTTATGAGGGTAAAATTTTGAATAAATTGATTGTTTATTTGGTTGAGTTGTTTTGATGGTGCCTGTTGATCAGGTAGCACTGCTCCTAAGCAAGATGGTAACGATGTTTTGGTTATGTTTTCTGGTGGTACAGGTGATTAGGGATTGTATTGGTTATCATCTTTTGGTAGTCTTTTCTTTTATTTTTAGTAGAATTTGTTTGTTTTTATGTTTAGTCCATGTAAGACCGTTATTGTCATGTTTTTTATGTTTTTATGTATGTTAGTTTTTCAGGGGGATAGGTTAGTGTGGGGTTTCAGTCCTAAGTGTATTCAGGTGCTAAACTTACTTGATGTAATTTTTTCTGGATTAATAAATGCTGGCCTACGGGCAGTTCATCAAAAAAAAAAAAATCTTCTGCTCGATTTAGATTAGACATTCTTGTATTTTTTTTCTTCAAAACTAGTTACTAATTAACCGGCGTGTAGTAAAGTAAATGCCAAAAAAAAAAAAGTTGTATATCTATCCCATATCCAGTCCGCATTAAATGTCCATCTTTCACGAATCTTGCACCTGTGAAATTGGACAGTCAGCATCGGCTTTTGTTGTTTACAAGATGTGATAGCTTATTTACTGTGACGTCATTCAAACCGTCTGATCCATGATTTGATCAGAACTGTTTCATTTTGTAAAGATTTTAATCTGATTTGTAGTGGTTGATCGGTTAAATAAAAAAAGTTAAATGATGACAAATTTTAATCATCACAGCTGGAACAACCCACAATGGGGGATGCAAAGTTATACGATTTATTTTTAGAGAGACATGCTAGTGGCTACGAAGGTTAAAAGTATATGTTTCATGTTATTCCATCACAAATGTATTTAGCTCCCATGAAACTTCTCAGTAAATAAGATTTTATCAAATGTCATCTGTAAATAAAAAGTTGAAATTATGTATTTGGTAACTATTGATTTACACGACCAGATGGCGTCTTTAACTACCTATTAATTAGTAACTAGTTTTGAAGAAAAATAAAACTTTTTTTGGGGACAAAACTAGGGTACGTAGCACCCTACCACTTCTTTCCTTTTTACTAACAGAAAAGCAAGAGTTCATCATTTTTTTACCCTTACATGTCGACAATGAAGAATTGATTTCTATGAGACTACCTACTCTTAATGTGAAGTGCACAGTCTGGTAAGCTTTTAGTAAAATCCATTATATTTTGACTGTCAGGTGTTTATATATGGTACAGAGAATCCTCATAATTAATCGAATTCGGAGATCATAAATTGTGTTCATAGGATCATCTAAAAATGAAACGACTAAAGAAGGGATTGCTCCATATAAAAATGTCACACCCCGACAGACTGGACGTGACATCCCTTCCGCCACGAGAGTGACGAATCGTTTCCGTAAGGCTACAGACAGATAGTGTAAATTTTTTTTTCATTTTATATTCCATTTTCTTGATTTTGGCCCAAGGAATGCACAACTAACAGATAAATTAGATTACCTGGTTTCAAATGAGTAGAATCGTAGCAGTACATTTTAAACTGGGAATCTTGTCTTTCAGTTGAAAGCATCCTTCCGTCCCTAAGGATTTAGATCTCCCCATCTCTCAACTCTCCTGGAACCCCCAACTGTTGAGGAATACATGCAAAACAAATACACGGATGAGAATAAATCTCAGTGCGGGTTTTAGTTCTAATACGCGGATCTTGGTACGAACCGGTAACGAAATTAATACCCTTTTATTTAAATTCTTTTGAGAGTTCAGTTTTCTTAATGCACTTAAATTCTTTTACAAAAGTTTCATATTGCAGAAAACCTTTTGATTTAATGAACACATATCATTTTTCAAGATTTTACAGAAAAACATTTTGAAATCCCAGATGAACTTCAGTACAAAAACGTTTTGAAATCTAGAATAAACTCCAGTACCGAAAGCATCAAGCAAACAGTCCAGTTTCAGACATTTTTCCAACATGCCAATATGCAACAAATTCAAAAGCATAACTATCATTATTTCAATACACTCAGGTTCTTAACGGCCTGTCAGAATCAGAAAGAACCCTTCCCACACCATAGGTCCAACCCTAGGTACAGATCCTCAGAGGGAAATTCAGTAATTAAAAGCGCTAATAATTCCGGCCGGTAGGTAGATCAGTCCTATCCGGTGAGTGCTACAGTTCAGTTTATTGTTATGCTATGCAGACTGAATAAGAATGGTTCGATTTAATTCAAGTTGGATTCTTCTATCACAAAAGAAGATCATGCAATCAAGTCAGTTTACGGAAACCATTCCAGTCCTTTGATAAGTCTGACGGTCCAAATCAATTAACAAACGGATGTCAATGTCAGACTTATTACATTTAGCTGGTCAAAATGGACAGTTTGATTCAACATGCAGTTTATTTATTTAGGACTTCTATTGTCTATATGCACAAATAGAATGCATTGTCAAAGACTGCTCAACATGCCATGCATAACTTTAAAAATACCGAAATCCGTATTCTAACAAAGAAACCGCATATCCGCACCTTCAATCGTTACCCGCTCGCTCCGAATCCGCTCCTGTTTACAATTCACAGATCAAGTACCGTTAATATTTGTTTAACGGGTTCCTTTAATCTGACGGTAAACCGTAACTAACAAGGTCTGGTAATGTAACGGTAACTAGACTGTTCAGTTTGGTTCCGAGTCCCATACTTATTTACCGTGTGATAACATTTAGTTAATTATATTTAGTTACTTGTCCAATCATCAGAAATAATATTTAGTTACGTTTCCTAATATCGAAATCAGAATCAGAATCAGAAATAGCAGACAGAAAAATTAGGAAACTAAACTCAATAAAATGCATCAGAAAGATCAAACAGAAAATATAAATCAGAAATTTATTTATTTATTTTGCAGGATCAGAAAGTCTGAATTATTTGCCACAGTATCTGTTCTTTGAAAGGTCATACTATTAATCATCATCTCCCTAGAAAAGCCGACTATCGAGTGTTAGACTAATTACGTTGTTTCCAAGTCGTTTAGTCTAACTAATTATCAAGCTCAACAGAAATCCGTCATTAGCTTTGTTATAATTCGAAAGCTAAATTAATTACAAAAGCCTACAATCAAATTAGCCCACCATTTTCTTAATTCATTTTCAGCCCACAGAAACTTAGCCCAACTCCAATTAAATTCCATAAGCCCACAATTTATTTCCATACAAGCCCAACAGAGTAAAGCCCAACAAAATCCAACGCAACCTGATCAGACTTCACTCGACCGAGTCCAGCCACTCGGGTCCGAAAACCCCTCTTCGGATTCAAATCCGCATCCAATAAGCCCACCGAAATTTTCACTAAAGCCCACAAAAGTTTCTCAAACCCTCTGAACATTCAATTAAGCCCACAAGTTTTACTGTAACACTCTCAGGTTACAATTAAGCCCTCGGTTTTATTCATTTAGGCCCTCAGAAATTGTTTTTATTGCGTTTTCATCCCTGGGCCTATCAATTCTTCGACAGAAGCATACCAGATCTCCATTCTGCATACCAGAAACTGGTACAAGGTCTCCACTCACCTTATTACCCACCATGATGCATCCTACATGCAAATAAGTTACCAAAATATCTCCTTTCAGCACAGTCCCGTAAGAAACATGTATATTCATAGTTTATACATCAATATAATCCAACTCTTATATTTCAAATTAATTTCCAAATACTTTTGGTTAGTTATCAAAATACATATTACACTAGATAATTGCATATGACTACCCTCAACAGACAGAACCTAAATATATATATAGGAACTAATTTAGCTAAGATTCATATACACAAACTCATATCCTATTTCATGAAAACTTTCATTGAATTCCATGCAAATGATACCAAGTCCAGAACAGTATATATCATAATTCACCAAATTATAAAATAGCATAATGACCAATTTACCCCTTTTTGCCTATCAGATCATATCCTCATGAGATGCATAAATTAAACTCCTTATCATGATATGTGTACTTATTTAGTTGCCTAAATATCCACAGTTCCAACAACTTCCTTTTTATCAAAATAATTAGCATATGAATTTTATCTAAGATATGGAACTCCCTGACTGCGATTTTAAATACATGAGTCATAACAATTTACCAAACAACCCTAACAGATTTCAGACTTATATACATATGCATATTTATATATGATCTACATGATTTGGCATGCATACTAACATTCCTTAAGTATAAGAACAGATGCTACATGACCCTTATTTTATCAAAATATATTTAACAGTATCCTCTTATTCCAGAATATGCATATACAACTCTGATTAAATATAGAACCTCTATAACCCTAGACATTTATACCCCAAACTGTATATGTGTATATATATTTATATATATATATGCATACACGCTTAATGAATGCTCAAACACTTTTCTAATTCACTCTAACTCAATGATTAAAACATAATATGCAATCTACTATACATACAATTGTAAGTGTACAGTATACTTATATATAAATGTATACAGAGTATATAAATAAGGAACACCTTTAACAATGGTTCATATAGTAATTATACAGTAGCTATGCATTAATATCTCTAATATGAACTTAGGTTCATCCACAAATTACATGTTATACATGTAGTCTATTCATATACTCAGAGCATACTTAATATAAGTTTACTAACATAGTAATTATATGCATACAGAACAGTGATTGATTATTTATACTCAGAAGTTACCCCCAACTAGATTCAACACCCAAAATACATTTACCAACCTATCATTAGATTAAGCACATAAAAACTCTATTTCCATGACCCCACAGAAACCTTAAGCTTAACAGAAATCATCTAAGCCTACACTTAGTACCTAATTACTCAGACTATATTTTGTATTAACAGTAAGTAGCAACACCCATTGTTCCAGAAACTGACACGCAACAGAAATCAATTCTAAGGTTAAACTTATCACCTAATTGCATACAGATATTAAAACTCACCTCTAGAATCAATTACTAATATCAATAAACATCCATCAGACCTATAAACTCTTAATATGCTTCAAATGCATTTTCTAAATACATCTTATGACTCAGAATTCTAATCCCTCAGAGTATACACATAAAGAAAACTTTGTTAATTCTACTAACCCACAGAAATTAGTAACTTGATTATAAATGATGGCAACTGACACCACACCTATAGTTGAACTCAAAAGATAGGAATTATACCTTCTCTTAATCTCCAGCGAATCACCTCAGGAATTCTAGAATAACCAAAACTTCACCCTTGCACTCCCAAAACTTCAGCCTTTCTTCTCCTTCTCCAATTCTTCACCGAAACACTAATTCCCAAATCCCAATTTGACCCATGGATAAGTAAGGTTTACCTCAGCAGAGGGAATGGAGAAGGATAAGAGAGGCAAAGCAGAGGAGATAAATAGGCCACAACACCGCCTCGCCAATTAATGCAAATGACTCCAACCCAGAAAGAGAAATGGGTGCTCTCTCTCTCTCCTCGTGCCATCACAGGCAGAGAGCAAGAGGTGTAGTTCTCTTACTCGCCAACTCAGAGGTCACCGCTAGCTCGTCCTATTAGCGCTCGACACAGAGATATAAAGGATAGGGCTCGGGAGGAATTCACAGAAAAGAAAAATCGGAAAGAAGAAGAAGACACAGCTCGGCGGAAGAGACGAAGTCTCTCTCTTCCTCCATATTAATTTTATTAAATGAACTCTTGATCTTCTGTGGCGCAAACCCTGTAGCTAACCAAGTAGTGAGCTACTGACAATCCAATTATAATTTAACTATTTCTCTAATTAATTAAATCAGATCTATTCAGAAGTCAGATTAAAGTGACAATTATACAGAAAAATTCCATAAAGTACGAGGAATATTTCTATGTCTTCAGGTCAGAAATTCCCGCAAGCTTTACTATTGCAATTATTTATTTTCTTTATTTCTTGATCATACCATTCATAAAATTTTTATTAAAATTATTATCGGACATACATGGACTTGGTTTACCATACGACAGTCACAGTTGTTACAAAAAAGTTCACCTTCAGAAGGGATCATCTTTTTTTTTTATAGGTATTTAAATTCTCAAGAAATTTTATTAATTATTACATCAAAATTTCTTATTACATCCAATATTACACAAGTACAAATAAAACTGAAATTACATGATGACTAATATTAACTTGGTATATAATTAAGTTCTCATTATTTTAATGCAGCTAATATAAAACTGAAATGGATACTTGACAATTTATAGACCTACAATGTGAAATAGTAAATAATAACAATGTTCCGATGTAATTCATGAGCATCAACATTATCCCAAACTTAAGAATAAACTTCAATGATTGATCGAATGCCGAAATTAGCAGTAATCCTGTAAGAACTAAAACCCGCTTCTTTGAACATGTTCCACTATTCATCCTCATCTCTCTCTTTGCCACCAGGACATGCAATCATCATCATCATATCCAACGACAGTTGTGGTTCACGGTATGTAGTGCTGCTGACAGATCCAACAACAATATCTACAATGATGACCTTACCCCTGGGATCTCTCAGTGGTATTGCCTCTCTGCACCGTTGTAATATCTTGATATAGTCTTCATCAGCATAATCATGTAAGATCCCCTAAAATGAGTAATTTATATATTAACATGGATAAAATTGTTGTCAGCCTTGATTAATATGAATTTCCAAAATATATGAACACACAAAAGCACATGAAATTAATGTAACCTTGAGAAAAATAGCATCTGCAGGAGAATGTTGCTAAACATATCGCCTGAAACAAATTTTATCAAACCATCAGCTGGAAGGTGGCCTACTACATGAGGCAAGTCCAAAACAGTGCACTGTATATTTGGAAAAGCCTTAGCTATTGCCATAGAAACTGACCCAGATCCACCTCCAACATCAACTAAAGAAGATATTCCCTGGAAAACATTGACATGTTTGATAATAAAATCAGATAGAAATGAACTATCACTGGCCATTGCATCACTGAACAATGTATTGAACTCAGGAGATCGGCCTGTGAATTCCAAAGGGTACAACCATGTGCAATCTCAAATGTCTCAAGTTTATCTTGTTTCAATCTATCACCCAAATGAAGTGATGATTTCACAACAGCAAAATCCAACATAGCTAAACCAAAGATGACAAACTCGATGAATTAGATTTGTTTATAACAAGGCGTGAGATTGAAGTAAGGTCATAGGCTGGCTCAGTGTCTGTGCCAGTATTCTGATGTACAGAAAGGAAGCCTACATGAGTAAGCATGCGCAAAAGGCGCCACAAATGAGGTTTGTTGTTTATGGGAAGTGAAAGAGCATCATGAAGCTCATAAAGAGTCATCGGTTGGCCATGGTTGTGGATTGCATTTGGAATACCAAGCTCAATTGCGCATTTTAGAGTCATGGATTTGAGGAAGCTGAAGGTTTGGTTCCATAACTCCACCTCAGCATTGAGCATGTCAGGACTCTCCATGTCGGCTTGTAGTACTTGTGTGTGTGTGTGTGTGTGTGTGTGTGTGTGTGTGTGTGTGTGTGTGTGTGTGTGTGTGTGTGTGTGTGTGTGTGTGTGTGTTGGTACGGTCCTTTTAGAAATGATTGATCGATTGATGTTTTCGTGTCTTTTGATTTATGTTTTGGATGGATATTTATAGGGAAAGTTAGCTGATATGTTAATCGAGGTGGCGACAACTCAAACCTGTTTGGTTTTCGGAAAAAAGATGAAAATAATGCTGGGAAGAAAAATCACAAATCTACTGTCTGTAAACAAACTTAATTAGGAGAAAATAAAATGAAACATACCGGTGAAATTTCAACATCGAGAGGCGGCTAAGATTAGCAGTTTAGCACGAGGCTGAACGTGATGAATTGATGATTATGTTTTTGAATTTGTATATGGATTTTAACGACGCTTTTGAGTTGTCTGTCTAGATGCCACCTGGTCTTTACAAATTTTATTTTACACGAGGCTGAATTTTGTAGAGATACGGACAGGAAAGGCTACTAGGCTAGTGATGTTATTCTTATCATTTGACTAGAAATTAAATTGATTTTACATGTCTGAGCCAAGAAAATTGAACATTTCCGCAAGTTCGCTCAAATAAATATTTTAGTTATTTGCTGAATGATTTGAACGTTTATCCCGAATAATTTTCAACAAGGTGCTCCTTTCAAGCTAAGTAAAATACTTAATTTTTTACTATTACATAATTAATAAGACTATTCATCCTTTGAAACAGGAGGCTTTGCCCACTTGCTCCCGCTAGGTTTTTTGCCCTCCTAAAAGTTAATCGTAGCCATCTGTATTGGATACATACGAATATACGATTACTATTGATTTTATACTATGCACACATTATTCTTTAAAAATTAACTTGTCCAATAACGCTAGCAATCATCAAACTCATTTTTATTTATCTGTATATATTTAGTTATTAATTGTTACGACGCACATTAGACAGGGCAGCTACGGTCAACTTTCTCTTTCATAATTTTTAGAAAAAACCGAAATAAGTGCTAAATTTATATAACAAAACTGATAAATGTTAAAAAAAACCAAACGAAGCCAAAATTCCTATTTCATTTACATTTTGATTCACAATTTCGTCGAAGACTAAAATTGCATCATTATTTTGTTCTTTTTGGTAAGGTGTAAAGAAAAAAAAAAATCAAATTGGACAATCGAGACGACGAAATGAAGCGAAACTATAAGAAGAATGCGCCAAAAAAAAAAAAAAAAAAAAAAAAAAAAAAAAAAAAAATCTGAACATATCTAAATTCACCCACCCGGCAGAGGGTCAGTTTGGGGCTTTGGGCGCTCCCCAAGCTGCAAGCTAATTTGGTCAGCTGCCAAAAGCTTTGAAATTACTTTCTGATGCTATTTGTGCACAATTATGCTTTTCTAAAAACAATTTTATGCATTCGTATGGTACGTTTCAAACTGAATCCTTAATATCCCAAATTGCCATAATTGCACTGTGGGACCTCATTTGGCACATTGTGTGATTGTCGATCACACCTTAGGTCATCAGAAACCACTGATTTGATATCCCAACAAATAGACAGAGAACGTAATCCTGTGAGAAGAGAAAGATAAATATCCTTAAACTAGGAACTGAAACTGAGGGAAATTTTCCATATATTTGTGCCGTATGCTCACCTTGTTATAACTGAAAAATCAAAAGATTACAATATTTATATTTCATTCTACTGAGTTTTCCTGGCTATAAAATACATTTTATAGTCCTGTCTGTTTAAGTCACTTCGAGTGACTCGTCTTTTGCTCTTTGTTCAGTAAACGCCTAAATGGTTCCCTACTTGGTGCTTTTGATTTAAAAAAGGATACTCAACAGTCTTCTCTATTGTTGCAACTCCACATGAAAGAATGAAGGATATGGTAGATATATCATGCAGTCTACTTATTTGTACAGTTATCCTTCCCATTTCCCAACTGTGTTCCCTACATCAATGTTCTTCTCATCCTGAGTCAGGCCATCAACAAATAAGCAAAGAACTCTCTGCTGTAATCATATCAGCATATTGTCGATGGTGCCTTCCCATGTGTTTTGTTGGTGAAGACGTTTGAATCCAAGCAACTTGAGATGTCTTCATAGAGAGACATCTCACTTGAAAAGACAAATACAGTCCTTTCGAACTCCAAGAGTCTATTGATATTTCCTTTTGGAAATTAAAAGTGACTCTCTCTGTCAGGAAACTTTGCTCACGATACAAACTCAACAGCCTTCACGCTTATAGCTGCAATTTCTCTCAGGTAAAGTAAGGTGCCTTTTATAGTTGTCCCAGACAGCAAAGACTGAGAATTACTGGGCATGAAAGGAATTTCTATCAATGTATGCGACTGGATTGAAGGATTATTGTAATAATACGTGACTATACAAAAGCAACAGAAACTGAGGTTAGATGATGAATCGATGTACACTATGAACACCTATGTTTCTCTATGGATGTAGTAGCTGGTCGCTGGTATAGATCTGTACACAGAGGCAGTGGCAAAGACACGATCATTACATTGAAATGAACCTCTCTATCTTGGATCTAAGCAAACTGACGAAAGAGAAAGCATCTCTTTCTGGTGATGAGCTCGACTTCCTCCTAGGAGATGAGGAAAGCGAAGGAACCTCATAATGTTTCACCTGTTAAATATAACAAATTATCAAAAAGAGGCCTTCATAGCAGCTCAAGATTTTTGGGGGGTGACATAGCTCAAGAGCAGAACTTTAAAATTCTATTCTCCCTGTACTCCTTTCCATCCCAATTTAAATCTAAGTATTTCTTATACTTGAAACCAAGACCACCTGCTCTTTTTGTTATTTCCAAATAACTTTGATGTCTCAATAATTGACCTAATAACGAAAATCAGTGTTCCAAGAAAAATAGAATTGACAATCTGAAATCCAATCCCAGTGATCTCTCTACTTTCCACTGGAACAATCCAATGAAAGTAAAAATCAAACAAATAGTAATTATTAAGTACTGGACTTCAATGAGAAAGTTGAAGCAATTTTTCATTCAGAGCCTATTTGGTCAATTGTTTCTGAACCTACCGAGCTTCTAATGATTGGTCATTAATTCAATATACTAGAAGTGTTTTGTGTGTTGTTTGCAAAAACACCAGTTATATTGTGATCTGTCTACTTCAGAATGAAAAACCCAATAAATAAGACACCTCTATCAGCACAAGCTCCTACTAGAATTAGTTATTTAACAACCTCAAAAGCAAGAGGGTCCAACTGTTTTCTGATTGCCTCAAGAACAGTAAGGTCGATATTACTGTTGCCTGAGATGTCCTGCACATAGAGCACATTGGTAGCATTCTCTCCATTGGTCTCAATATCAGCATGAGCGACGGTTAGTCCATTCTCTCGTAGGACCCGTGTGATGTAAGAGAGCAACCCCGGATTATTTTCTGTGCATAACTCTAATCTGACACCCTGCATAATGTCACAATGATAGAGAATATGTTGGGATGATATTGGTAAATTACATAATGAAAAGAACACAATATAGAGATGAGGGTAGGAAAAATTAAGAAAGCACAGTTCAACTAAAGCAAGAAGACTCTTGGTAGAACTCAATTTTCCTATCTAAACAAGCTGTATAAAAATTAAAGTGATCATCCTCCTAGTGTAATTTTCTGAAAGTTGGTACCAAATAATGGCTCAAAAGCTGAAGTTCATAAAGCAAAGAGATAATACTGATCACTAGCACAAGATTAAAACACAGGTGCATTTTTTTTCTAGCATTTCATCAAAGAAACTTAGGTCCTCTCACCTCACAGATTCGGCGTTCAATTGCAGCTTCAAGACATTTCACAACTAGCTGCTTTTCATCTGTACTGTCTAATATGCGCCCATCCTTGTGCCTAATATAATACTCCTGCAAGACAACCAGCTTTATTAATAAACCTAATTACAGAAAACTAATTGGAGAAATGATGGTCAAGGCTTCATGCTGGTGGTGCCTTCCACACTGAAATATTTTATACCAACCTGTTAATTACTTCCATACAAGTCTGCTATTGGTTTAACTCTTATTTTGCTATATAACTCTTTTCTCATTTTCCTTGGCTCCTATTGCATAGTCTAGAGTTGAGACTAATTTTAAATTATTTCTATTATTTAATTCCACCAAAAAGTCACATTGGCTCCTATAATACTGGTGAGGATGTCAATTCTGATCTGACCTGGTATATATGGGATCCAACACAGAGAAAAACACACCCAGATCAAATTAAGGGTTCATCATAATCCAGTACTTAGATTCCAATAATATTCAACAAAAGAATGCAGTGCAGATTCTGACAGATTGAATTCACCCTTTAATGTATATATAAATAGAAAGGGCATTAGGGAATCCCCATGATCACACACCTGAGAAGCAAAAGGCCCATGAGAACTAATTGATGCATGAAAGACAACATAATGCAGATCCGCTAGAGTACACACTGTATCAAACATCAGCCTTGGCCTGTCTAAGCACTCCACGTTAACCACTGAGTACCTTTTCTCATTACATCTGTCTACAGACACCATTGTCCTCTTCCCCACACCAATATCTGAGTAGTAATGTTGGTCAAAGTCACGCCTGGCAAACATCAGCTGATGCAGCCGACGCTCAGCATCTGCCTGACCCACAGTGTTGTTGCAACCTAGGAAACGTGCCTTCACACCGCCATTGTGTAGGACAGTTGAGAGGTGGTCCTTTATGGTGGCAAGACGGGTAGGGTCACTTATCTGAGGTGAGGTTGGCTCATCAGAAGATATCTTGGCCACACATGCCAGGCAGTCATTGTGGGTCCAAGCATGTGCTTCCACAATGTTGCACCTGCTAGTCCAAAAACTGTATGTTAGGAATATTACCAAACAAACCTTGCAAGGAAAAATGTCAACTCCAATGGAAAGCATACCCTTACAAATGAGATATATGGAAGTAATATCATTTATTTTCATAAGAAAAATGTATAATTCTATGATTCACATGCTTACAACAAAATATGACCAATATATCTTATAACCTCTTTTAAAATTACTTAAAAGGATATCCAAGAAATGCCCCTCCATTATAAATTTTTGTACCTAGGAAAGCGAGGAAGAAAGAATTGTTTTCTGATTATCACATTAGGAGGTTTGACCAGTACTTACCAGTTTCTACAGATATATCAAGATTTTTCTGGTAGAACAAAATAATTCGCATTTAATAAAAAAATATTATACATAATATATTAACCTTTAGATATGATAAATTTGGGAACTATAATGGAAATATATGCCGTTAAACTGAAGTGATAAGGTATAGCTGTAGGTTTACACTTGTATAATCTTTCACGGACACACATCCAACTATCTCATATTTTACGAAAGGCACTTTTTTATCATTATATAAAAGCAATAATCCACCTCTGTTCAGCAAGTACAGCTGAAATCTCTGAGAAAATCCCAGGTCGGTTGGGGCCGATCATTTCAATTTCCGTGCAGTCAGAAAGTGAATTTTGTTCAAGTTTCGGGGACAAAGTCACCTCTTTCTGTTTTCTTGACTCTGAGTTTTGATGAATCCTTATAGCTCCAATTGCCTAAAATGTCAATAATTTATGTTCTACTTTGAGTCATGATGGGGAAAGAGTACTTGAAACAGAGATTATTTATTGTGGATAAATAGTAATTCTAAAATACTTTCAACCAACCCATATGGCTGTGTGTGGGTTAGCGAGAAAGAGAGAGAGAGGCATGCCTGTTGGATGTAGCTAATAACTGATTTGTCATGCACCTTGTTACCATTCTGATCTTTCACATGGAAAACTGCAAGGAAACAATAAAAAACATTGTAGGATAGAACAAAGTAGCTTCTAAGAAAAGGCATGATGGCTTCATGTCACAATTTGCTTTCCATCCTAGTATCTTATAAATAACTAATTGAGTTCCAAAATTGGCAAGTGTCCTTAGGAATAAAAGTATAAAAATTGAAGAAAGAAAAGCTATATACCATCCATGAACCATCCCGCATCGGATGAAATATAGCTCTTATTGATACAAAGATCCATGTCAGTTAAAACTTGAAGCACTTCAAGTAAGAGATCTTGCTCAGTGAGGCTATTTACCTAGAAACAGATGACAAAAGATAAGTAGTTTAACTAGGAAGTAGAAATAATTGTGAGATTGAAACACATGCTACTTACTTTGATTACAGTGCAATTCTCACATGATTCATTGTCAACTGTGACCCTGAAAAATATAATGAGACTTCGATTAATATATTCCAATAGCTCAATTTTTATTGGCACATAAACTGGGTTATGTTCATGCATTAGCACTAGCATCTTGCCTCCATACATTATTATCCTAAATAAACATTAATTCCTGTTTCATTTTTTTGTTTTACTATTATTCTTCAACATTTGCCAAAATCAAGACTGAATTAGGCTCAAAACACTTGGAACTGCATTTTGCTCACCTTGGTCCGTTTATCCTCTGATTGAGGTTCTCATAATCAGGATCGAAATAAGGACAGCAGGCTTCCATTGGGATTTTTAGCCAAATCGATCAATCACCTGATTTTGCAAGGAGACAAAACAAATTTATGACAAAGATTTAAGTTGATAGACACGCATGAAAGTGGAGTCCCTTTTCTAGATAAATAATTAAATCCATACAAGTAACGACAGCTACAACCTAATTATATAAACTCTGCCTAGGTTACAAGAACATTCTCGTAGGTAGGTAACACAATTTTATAATACTTTACAGCTAAGAGGCCAAATTCTTCCTAGATACACAAAAAGACGAAATTCTCTATCGAATTAGCTAAAAAGCTACTCCGCGAATCAAGATCACAATATATTCTTATAAAAATCTTCAATAAAGCAAAGAAAGAATCGAGGATACTTCCGAATAAAGCTAAAACGATTCAATACCAGCATCAAAGAATAAAGACGAGAAGGAATCCATCAAATCAAACTGATTCACTGGAAATCGAATTAGCTTAATCGAAAGCTATACACGAAGCATCTCCTCAAACGAACTGCATTACCTCAGTAAAACAAAACACAAAATAAGAATCTTTGTAGAAAGGAATAAAATAATATCTTTACCTATTCGCTTGGAGAAGGAGAGAAGCAAACCCCGAGTTATGGGAAGGAAGAGAGGTGCTTTTGGAGAGGATGCAATTATTAATAGCCACGTAACGTAGTTGGGGAAGCGACAAAAAAGTAGAGACAGAGACCCAAGTCAAAGATGGAGAGGAGAAAAAAGGAAGGGAAGGGTTATGCGGCGAGCGGACAGGTGGATCGTGTCTGTCACTTGCTATCTTTGTTCCAGTTGTGGTGCGAACGGGCGCGTTGAGTCTTTGACTAGTCTTGATCCTGCAAGGCTGCAACAACAGTTTTGGAGCCTCACACGAGCCGCATTCCGCGGCGCAGCGTCTCATTAGTATTCTGACATTTGTGTAGGACTTTCTAGATATTTAATAGTGGGGAGGAGCTCAAATAATATGATATAAGCAATAATGCAAGATCATGGGTCTAATCAAATAATCCTGAATGTTGTTGCCGCAACAAAAATCTTAGAAGTCTTTTGAGAGAAGCAAGGGGTCAATAAATTGACACGTTCTATTCGTATTAGACGAGAAAATGAGTTAAGGCCGTGATCAAAATGGTATTTTTAATATGGGATTTCATTTTATTTCATTTCATAAAAAAATTTCTATCAAAATGAATGAATTTGGTGTCATTTGATCAAAATTTTTATATTATTAGACCAACGATATCTTGAAAAATCAATTCTAGTGAAATGAAATGTCGCGTAAAAATTATTTTGATCAAAGGTAAATGTTTTTAGTTTTTACTGATTGAGTTATATCTTTTATATATAAAATGGTCTCAATTAAAAAAAAGGAAGCAAGAGAAGAAATTCACCGATTAAGTTAAAAACACAGGAAAATCAATAGAAGATTAAGGGGTCAATTGTTGGATGAACCCAAAATTATCCTCAGATGATAGTTAAAACCTTAATTGCAATAAAACAATTTTCCAGGGTTCAATTCTACTTAAAGCCGGAATGCACAATAGCAGTAGCATAACACCCCATAAGCGATATCTTTATAAAATCCTTTTTAAAGTAGCAATAATAACAGAGTTATCTGGACCGTAAGATAATGATCAGACAAGTCCGGACCGATATTCATGGAAGGAACAACCAAGGAAAAAGAAAGTAATCATACTATATGAGAAAAGCAATCAGGCAGAGCGCATGGAAAAAGCACTGCACATGATTTTTCCTTAATTAAGAATGTTGCATCCTTGTTTTCTCTGCATCTTCTACAAAATGAGATGAACCGGTACATTAAAAGAATTTTACATCAAGCCCTTGATTATTCCAGTAAATGGAAATGTCCTTGTATTTTTAAAATGAACTAGAAAAGAAGGATGAAAAAGAAAAAAAAAATCTAAGCCCTGCCCCAATGTTTATACACTACAAATTCAGTCAAACACTGTCGTGCACGACAATCCCTTCTTCCCTGTGACCAGCAAAGCGACCAACCACCAAAGGCCAGTCTTCAATCCCTGCTTCCCGTGAACAGCATAGTGACAATCCACCAAAGGCTAGTCTGTCGCACTACCAGTTGTATGAAACCTCACATTTTGGCACTGTCGTAACTTTGTTAGTGCATCTTCAGCGTTTCCTTTTAGAAGGTCAATATACACCGAGGCAAGAACAACTCTAGGATTTTCTGGCAAGGTAGCAAAAGCCTGTTTGACAAAAGTTGCAGCCTGTTCAACATCACCTTGCATGGCTGCAACAACACTTAGGTTCACAAAAAGCATGGCTCGTGCCTCCTCTGGCTTCAAAACAGGAGCTAAGATATGTTTCGGCTCTGACATTTGTTTTGTTACCACCGCATCAATCACCGACTCATCCCCATCCCCATCTCTCTCTTTCTCTCTGTCTAAAATCCACGAATCTGGCTCATCTTCGTCATTAAATGGTAGCATTACACTGTTTTCCCCTTCAATGTAAACAGAGAGCAGTTCTGTGGCTTCTTTCAGCCGGTTCAAGAGGCAAAGTGCCTCAGTTGCATAAACATGACCAAGAAACAGGTACTTTCTGGAACATTCTGGAAGCTGAATAAGCAACCTTGCAAATTTCAAAGCTCTCAAAGGGTTCTTCAAGCACAGATCGACATATGCTAGATCAGCAATTACAGCCTGCTTAATCTTTAGCTTCTCTTTCTCGCAAATTTTTGCATAAGATGCCACTGAGCTTTGCAAGGTTGCGTTCATACTTGATCCCCCACTCATTACTCCATTGACCGAACCTGCTTGCCCCGATCCTGCGGTGGAAGTTGGTACCTTGGAATCAGTACCACCTGAGGTGGTGGTCTTCTGCCCTGAGGCTCTTGTTTGGCTTTGATCAGATGCAGCATCATCTGGTGAGCCTGCAAACATTGCATCTGACTCACTGACCTGTATCAGTAGCATCGCATTGACAAGGTATTCCCTAGCACGCGGTAGAGATATTAATCGCAAGCCATCAATTTCCTCTAACTTCTGTCCTTCACATCCATTCACTACAAGTTTCCTCAACCTTCCTGAACCAGCAACTTTTACAGTAATAGCTTCTTTCACATGGCTTGATTCTGGTAAGAGGCCCTTCTCCAGTGCCAAAAGGCCACACTCAGCGAACCTCAGCCAAAAAAGTGGCCGGTTGCTAAAAAATGGAATTGCTTCCCTAAAGCAACGGGCTGCCACCAATGGCTTCCCAAATATTAAATGCTGTAGGCCCAAGTTGTAAGAAATAAGGCAAGATTTATCCTGGGAGAAAAGGTTCAGTTTTAGAGGCTTTGAGTGTAGCACTGAACTTTCTTTCAATGCCTTGCAAAATAACATACTTGCTGTTTGATGGGACCCCTGCTGATGAAGTATACACCCCAGATTGTTGTAAAACATAGCAGCGGTGGCCGGGTCAGTGCGGTTACCAGGAGGTAAGCTCAAGAGTTTCACTGCCTTGCGGTGGTTACCTCTTGCATACTCCAACTGAGATTTTAGAAGAAGCTCAGTTGATGAGTCTCTCCCTCGAGCCATGTTCATGGCTAGTTTCAGTTCCCGTTTTGCCACCTTGAGGTTTCGAGTAAGGAGCAAAAGTCGAACTTTGAAGAGTTGTAGCTTAACTTTTAGGTCAGCATGAGTAGCAATAGAGGCAAGGTCAGTTGGTGTTTTTGAGAAATGTTCAGTTAGAAAGAGCCGGCCAGAATCTAGGGACGAGAATAGGTTTTCATACTCTTCGTCATTTGCATTGCGTCCATGTATAGCGGGATCATCCATTGAAGATGCATTTTGAAGGGCATTTGGGTCAGCAGAAGAATTGTCTGAAATTGCAGAAATATTTTTCACAGGAGGTTTGGGTGGGTTGGCAGGCTGCTGCTGGCCAACAGTCCCATTGTCAGTTTGATTTGTAATGGTGCTGATGCCAAATGATTTTTCAAGATATTGAATTACATCCTAGAAGGAATAAAGCACAATCATGTCATTAAAAGAAGAAAAAATAATCGGTAAAATTCAAATTTAGACAATGAGATTTATCCTTTCACTGACAAAAACTTGAACATTAAAGAGCTTTTGAAATGTGTCATTTTCAGCTTCAATATTCAACTAAAACTAAACAACTTATATAAAAGAAAGGGTTGGGATCCTTTGACAACAGATTAACTCCATAATACTGACAACAATTCTAAAATCAATCAAATTTATTTATGAAATAATAAAATTTAGGCATATCAATTTCATGAAATTAGAGTGTCATTTGAAATTCCATCAAATGCAACCAAGTCATTTAATGAACTGTTAAACTTGCATCAAGTTTCTCATTTTTCACGCGGATGATATTCGTGAAGATTGCTATCACATTCTAAGTGTCAGATTTCAAACTAAAGTTTAATTAATAAAGGTTGTCAAGACGACCTGTTGTCAATGGATCCCAACCCAATACAAAAATAAGATGAGAAAAGCATTTGCATGTCATGAAAAAGTAAATTAACAAGCTATTAAACAAAACCATGCTCTTTGAAGAGGTTTTGTCATTTTATTTGCCTGACTTGGATTAAACAAAACCATTTCATAAACTATTGTAATGAGCAATTAATTAAGCTTTCTCGATTTTCCACCTAGTTCATGCCCTTTGAAGAGGCTGGGATAAAACAATGAATCCTCCATTTCTGGACTCAAGGTATACATATCTATTTTTTTTTCTTCATTCTTCTTTTTAAGCAACAATGTAACCAAAGGAAAAAGAAAATCAAACAGGAATGGAAATGGTAAATTAACTCACTGCTGCTCTTTTTGCATCTTGAATGGTGAATGAAATGTCCAATAGGAGAAAGCACACATTCAGGGCTGTTGTCTGTAAACCAAAACTTAATTCAGCTGAGTAAAATCAAAACATCATTTAGAAATCACAAATACGAAATCAACTAGACAGTACCTCATCAATGTCATCAATCGTTTCGTATAGCTTCTCTACAATAGCCAATGCAGAAGGATACTCGTGCAGGTGGTAAAGTACGAGAGCCTGAAAATGAGCCCACTCACATTAGGCACACTTGTGGAGATGCAAGCTTGTGTAGGCTTACTTAAGTGCTTTTATTTGATCTATTTTGCGTTATATTGTTGAGCTATCTAAAAGAAGCCAAATGCAAGATGAACGCAGGATAAAGAAAGACATTTGTCATCGTCGGGCATGCCATTACAACACCATAAGATATGACATGAAATTATCTCTTTTTATCATATAGCATGCGAGAAAAATCTCAAAATAAAGGACTGAAGAGAGAAATGAAGGTAATCAAAGGTTAATTTTCTATTATGGAAGTATAAAGGATATTTCACATCTTGTAGGGCATACACAGTACTTGCATTTGGAGGCAAATGTCAACTGCCATGTAAACTTACAGTGTTCAAATTTGGAATTGTGGTGTCAGACTCATCTCCATATGCAATGAGGCCACCACTTGAGGCAGAAATCTGATTCAACAAGATGGAGCTTCCTCTAGCATTGCCCCCAGCCCCACCATCACCCTTCTCTTTTGATTCACGAGCCAGTTCTTCACATTTTTCCTGCAATAACATTAATTTTGTCATACGAGCATTTCAACATTGCATCTTGATTCCACTCTAATCAATCAATAACAGTTTAGCATTCATATGGTAGGTCCAGTTTTGGATCCATAGGTTCAAAATCTGTCTAGTTTCGGTTTTCTTCTCTACTTCTTACTGATGTTTCATTTAGGACTTTGGCAGCCACAAAGGTTTTATTCAGAGCCTCAAGGATCAATATCTTGTGGAACATACATCAATCTCTATAATAAAACCAGCTAGACTTGTTCTAACCTTTTGTCAGCTGCAGAAATCAGTTAGAGAACCGTGGGACTAGAAGGAAAATTATAGGGATATATGCTACACTGAATATTAAGGCCAACAAGAAGGAAAATTATAGGATATATGCTACACTGAATATTAAGACCAGCAATAATGATTGTCAGAAGCTTCAGTTGAAATTTTTCCTGTTAGTGATATTGGCATAAACATCAATTTGTAAATTTTTTTTTTTTAAAAACATGAGAGAGTATCATTGTAAGAAAAGATAGCTTTAAATGGTAAGGTTCGTAAGAGAATTAAGAAAAGAAAGAAGAAAATCTTGTTTTCACCCGACAAACTTAGAAAGTTATTTCTTTTACCAACAAGATTGGAAGTAAACAAAGAAAAAATTTATGAGAAAAGACCCTATGCTTATATATAAAAATGTGAGAAGGAACACAAAATGACTCTCCTAGAAACAACAATTATCATCCACTAGGACACAAAAATTCACTCGAACCAAAGCTAGAGAAACACAAAATCAGACTCGCTTGACTTTTTTAATAATCTCTTATCCTCAATTTTCCTACTAAAACTACCTTAGATGTCTTAAACTACTCAGAAATTCTGGAGGAGGTACTAAATTTCTTGCAAAAATAAACAACAAAGCCGCAGTCAGGCTTAATTTTGTGTTCCACCCCCCACCAGTGGTCAGAATGAGAGAGATAAAGTGGGATATCGTGGGATGTAGAGAATTTATAAAATTACCGTTGCCATGCAGCATACTTTTCAATAATTCACCTAAATTAGTTCACCTTCAACCGAGCTATGCTTTAGCCCAAATTGACAGTATTAAATAATTTATTACCAGCAGTAGAATAGTACTGAAGTAATGCTTGGCAAAGCATGTTATGACACAATGCATATATTAGTCGAGAAATCACTTAAGATTCATTAAAAGGCATAAAAGCATCCAGGGATCTATACAAGCACAATATTTACTAAACTTACCTTTCTTATTGCTTTTTAATTGATAAATTTCATATGAAACCCTCTCGCTTTCATAAGTCCCATCAATGCATTGTAAACACATGCAAATAAATGTTTAGAGGTAGGCCAGTGTAAGAGTGGGACGAAAGACAGAGATAGAGAGAGAGCTAGCAAAGAGAGGAGAAGATGGTGATCAAGACACAGGGTATTGCCCGAAGAAAAACACTCTCTAATTTAACATAACTTGAGTTTTCAGAAATAATAGTGGACTCCTAAATAGATTCAACAGAGCAACCAAGAAATTACCTATTTCAAATTTAAAACTTAACCGAAAAAATAAAATAAAAACCAATCACACAGAATAATTTTTTTTTAAGAAACTTGATGAATTTGGCACATAAAATAAATCACAATAAAAAGAGTGACTTTTTTTTGTAACAAATAGACATCAAATTCAGCTCAAATGATTGATTTTAACTATATCTGGTTAGATATCAACCAATTTTGGATTCAAGTTTAGTGCATTAATTAACCGACAAAAGTAAACCCAGACTAAATGTCAACTCGAGATGAGAGCATGTTAATTTTATTTGCATCACAAACATGAACAAGAACATCCTACAGCTACTGCAGGAGAGTACAGCTACAGCAGTGGGGGGGGGGAATGGGATTGAAAGCCTGTAACTGAAATCCCCAGATGTATCAGTAAACTGATTTGGCATAAATACATGAAATTGATACAGAACAATACCAAACTTAATGGCACGGTATTGATGTTAGGTGTGAAGAAAATAAGTAGAAATTACCAACCTTAGTCTTCTCAAGGATGCCAAGTAGCTTCTTGGGACCTATTGGATCTGAACTGCTCTCCGAGAAATACTCAGAAACAGCAATGTTGTGGAGCACCTGAAAATAAATAGAGGAGATGGATAAGTACCTATCACATGCTCCAAACCAGAATCCCAGAACTAAAAATATGAATGCTCCACAATTGTCAAATAAGAAAATATGGGCCACCTAAAGAAATTTACAAAACTTTGACATGAATAACCTAAAGCATCTTTGAAATTTTTACTGCAAAACTTGAACGCCAAATATATCAAGGAGGTAATAATTAAGAAAAAATAATACTAAAAAAATGTTATAGAAATGTAGTGTGTCTTCCAAGCATCCTATCTTAACATTTTTATTGAAATTTCAAATTTGACAAATTCAAACCCAATAACAAACCAATTTCGAGCTCACTGAGCTTTAATACCGGTAATGCAAAGTGAATTACGAAAGATCTGCTCAAAATTAAGAGAGAGAGAGATGCGGCACCTTTGGATCATCCTCCTTTTTCTGAAGCAGCTGTTTCAACACATCGACGCACTCAGAAAATCGGCGGCTTTGGAATAGCACGGCCGCCTCTTTCGCTAGCGCCGCGGTGGCCGAGAGACTTTCTTCCTCCGCAGGCGATGGAGACGAATCCCGACCTTCCATCTGTTCAACCCAGTGCTAGGGTGTGAGAATCCAGTCGCGAGCTACAAGGAGAGTATGTACTTTGGAATAGAGCTAGGGTTTTTGGAGTAGGACGAAACTGGCTAGGGTTCAGATGTGAGGGAAGAGAGAGAGAGAAGACGGGGAAGTGGGAGAGAGAGAGAGGAAATGGCAGTTCCAATCTTTTTCTTTTTCCTTTATTTCCCCTTTTTTGTTCGTGTATTTGCGCATGTGCCCTTGTAAAACAAGCTCAAACAAAATATTTTTTGTATGTTTCGGGGTGAGTTTTATCTACGGAATACGGATGCTGCAGAATAACACTAAACTAAGAAAAAATTAACTATTTTTTATTGGGATATATAATTTGAAAATAATAAACTAGTTTATTTTATTAACTCGATACTTTTTCTTACCTCTTTTCAAATAAATGTTTTTGCAAATCATATAAGCCAATCAATATTTACCGTTCCGAGTAGCATAAGCCTTAGACTTTTTTCGATCTAAATCTGTCTTTTAGTATTTAAAAACTCGAAATTTAATAATTTATTAGAGGAGAATATCAAACTCGATGTAGATATCTATAATAAACATATTTTTATTATGTTTCTATAGTATAATTATGTTCATTTTTGGATATATGGTTAAGAACTTAAGATATATTTATCTTTAGAAATATAGTTTAGTTATTGTAGGTAATTTGATTTGATTAAAGTTAAAGAGTTTGATCAATTTAAAGAACAAATTATATATGTGTAAATATAGTTATAGTTACCTGAAAAAATATGATTTATATTACGTTGATATTATTCATGAAATGTAATATGTTTATAAATGACTTAAATAAAAAAATATATTTCGTAAAGATCTGATATTTTTTTCTATTTTCGATGAATGAATTTAATTTATATTTTGTAAACCGAAATTAAGAATGGTGATGAAGAGAAATTAAGGTGGAGAGGGACTCCAAGCAACACAAAAATATATGAAGACATGATGAAAATGAAAATAGGAAGGGGTCACAAAAATCAGAAACAAAACAATGTGCTGCCAAATTATTATCTGATGTTGAACCGAGTCAGTTTTACGAGCAACAACACTCGACACACAATTATTTACAAAGTATCACATTACAGAAATCAGAAAAAACTATTTCACAATGCCTGGAGTGTCGGATGATATTTAACTAAAGGATCCCGACGCCTACACATCTTTATTTATAATATTGATTGATATTGATATTGATTGATATCGATATTGATTGATTTATTCAAAATTCATTTTTTTTTAAAAATGTCCATTGAATTGAATGTTTACTACCCAAAAAAAATAAATAAATTACATCACTTTACCTGACCATCATATTTGACCTTCGGATATCATATTTCTCAATTTACCTTGTTTTTCGTAATAAATATTTCTCAATTTACCTTGTTTTTCGTAATAATATGTCATTTCCGTAACAACTGCAGTAACCCCCAATCTACAATTCTCTCCTAATCATCAAATAATAATACAAATTTGGGAGCCTTTTCTACAGTGTTTCTGGTGACGTCATCGCAGCTCTGGGTGAAACGATCTAGATCGTCGGATGAAAAAATCGCTCTCGATCTGTCCGTCGTCTACATCGATCCTTCCGTCGCTTCTCTCTTCATTAATTCATCTTTCTTCGTTTGTGTCCCTCCTTTCTCGACTGAGGAAGGAAGCACAAGCGGTGAATTCCTAGCACAAAAGGGAAGAGAAAAATTTGAAACGAGATTGAGAAGGAGAATTGAACAAGGTGTGAAAGGGAAGGGAAGAGGGTTTCGATCTGATTTGCGGAGAAGGTAGCGAAAGAAGAGATTTTGATGGAGAAGCGCGGGTACATGCTTCGTATCCTTTGTTTGATATGATCTGCCCATTTTATTGTTTTAGTTTGGGATTTATGTCTGATTAATTGGGATATCTTTCTCGGAGTAGACATTTTTCCAACTCTATTTTTGAACTGGTGGATACTCTTAAATTTCAAATTGCTTAAGATGTTTATTTCCAATTTGGGAAGTTCACCCTTCTATATGTAGTATTTTGTTGTGTTTTCGTTTGATTAATTCCTTTCCAATTTTATTTAATTTCCGGAAAGAATCGTCACTAAAAATTTATTTTGATAAATTGACTTCCTTTACAATGGTCACACGAGGTTTGAAACGGAGAGCTGATCAACTAGCTTGGCCGATTGATCGATGAGGTCTAAGGTTGACAACGCTTCTCTCCTCTTTATTGCACAGTTAGTGTCTGCCCGCTGAATGGTTTTTCCCATGTCCTTTTCTCTCCTCTTTGCTGAACTAGGGTTCGCTTTGTCATACCTTTTTTTTATTATTATTATTATTTTTTTGCATATTTTTTCGCCCTTGCCGGATTTTATCAGGAGATGTTGTCAGTGGGGATGCCAAGGACACATCTGTAGGGGCGCATCTCTTCTCAGATTATCAATGGTCAGGTACGTAATTGACTCAATACAGGTTTAGTTTAGATTTACCGCATAGAAATTGAAGTGCTATACTAAAATTGAATGTTGCAATCTTTAATTAAAGGTGGCCTTTTTCCTAAATTTCTTCTGCCGGTCGTTGCTTTCTGATCATTGGTTCCCGCCAAGGGGATAGTGTACTGGCGAATGACCAGCAAAAAGGCACTTAAATAGCTTTAGTGTTGTTAGATTAGGCAGCTTTATAATTTGGGGAATTTGATCGTTTCGAAAGAGTTTTTCTAACTTATTTTTGTGCCATTAGCTGCCAAACATGGTTGGGTATTAATTGGTCTTCAGAACTTGGCATCATTGGAAGTATTTTTGAGTTCTTAACTTTTGGTCCCCTGCTGTTTTTGAGAGATCGACATACGACCCTTTTTTTTTCTTAGTCTTCTATTTTAGTATTTTTTTTAATTTGTAATAAAGTAATCCTTGCAACTTAAGGTTGACTTTTGCATTTGCTGTGGCAGGGACACAATAGTTAGAGCAATAAGTAGCGAAGAAGTTTTGTTTGGAACTACTGGTCCAGGCGCAATAGGTTCGATTAGTTTACAAGTTTATAACACAGTGCCCATCATCAATAGCTATGTATATGCTTCAAATTGATGATTTTTTTTGTCTTTTGGAAAACTGTACAAGGGACTAATTAAAATTGCGATATATATGGAAGCTCAGATAAGGGACGTTGCTATGGAGACTGTAGAATGCAAAGCCAAAGTAAGCGTATCTACCTTTTCTTAATGAGTATTTTAATATTATCATTGTGTTTGGTTAAATGCACTTTTCTTACTGTACAATTTAATAGCATTCATATGTTTCGTAAATATATTTTTTAAGTATTTCTAAGCTGCTTTGCCATTGATGCAGTGTGGAGAAAAGATTGTGAATAGTGGGCCGACTGTGCTAACAATAGGCCGAAGACATGAGAATTTGAGTTCGTAAATAAAGGTACCTAATCTCATACTTTGGTTTCATGATTAAAATAGACAGATTTTCTTAATCAAGAATGTTAATAAAAATTAGACATCATAAATAAAAGGAACACAACAATGAAATAATTAACCATATTCGTCTTGGATATTTTCATTTATTTTGAAGCTACTTAAACCTTTACATAAATAAGTGCATAATATGATGCCTTTTATGGACCACAAAGCAAAACCTAAAAAAACAAAGAAACAATCTACGCATACTTCATATAGTTTCTTATGTATTTTTTAGATCTAGAAACTTCCAATTAAAACAAGCATCATGTTAAAGCCACAATTTATGCTTAGCTGTTCTTAAAATGATTATTGTAAAAATATGTTGTGTGCATTGTTCTTAGAGGCCTTGACAAAATCGCACTGGGTGATAAATTTGTTCATTATTTTGTGCAACTATTCTATTTGGCTCCTCTCAATGGTCTTTTTTTTTTTTTTACCATAGCACTAAATTACATGCTTAATTGCCGTTCAGATGGGGTGAGCATGCTTAGTATTGTGTGAATTTTGTAGAGCTCAGGTTGAACATAGTGACTGCACCAAGTCATGCAAAAGGGAAAGATAGCGAAGCAATTCAGACTCTGAAGGAATACATTCAGGTATGTTTCCATAGCTAAAAAATAATGTCATATCAATTTGTCAATTAGACAGTGAGACTTTCGCGTCTAAGGGAAGATCTAATATTGAGAAAATTGGAATTGTAAAACTATAATTGTGACTATTTTGATCTATTTTTATTGTTTTCATGACAAGAGTTCCTAATGTACACCAGCTGCTCAACCTTCACTATATACATATTGTTCCTACTGTAACATTTTACTCCAGCTGCTCAACCTTCACTATTGTATAAAAGTTATATCCTTTCTCGATTTAGGGGCAATGGTACCCGAGGTCTCCTGATTTTGTTCTCTGATTTTAGTTTTGGACATTTTTTTGTTACAATAAAAAGGATCTGTGAAGAAGAAGCTGCTCTTAATAGATACGTCTCTTTCGGAATTTTCTCTCTCTCTAATATACATATTTCTAATCGATAATGACAGATACAAAGTGCCATAACCAAATTTATATGCCTCTGAGGAAAGAAATAAAGATGCCAGTCTGTTCAACTGTGTTCTGGTAATACATTCGTTTTTTTATGTTTTTCTTTTTCCTCTTCTTTTGTTCCTCAAATTCTACAGCTTCAAACAAGCTCAGTTGTTTAATTAAGTTCAGCTTTTCTCAAATTATTTGGGACATGTATACCAGATGGGACGAATCAATTGTAACAAACTAACAATTCATTATTTTGGGGTCCATGTTCGATCAATTAGATAAGATTTAACAGTGGTGGCTAAACAAATTAAACATATGGTATCAATGATACAAGATTTTAAAAAATTGTATTAATTTAGCTCTGTAGAAAGCACTTACTGTGAAGGAGAAAATTGTAAAATCACCTCAGGTAGGCTGGACAAGTCCTGGAAGTACATGGAGAAAAAGCTGTTGTTCAGGTTCTCTCTCTCTGCTATTCAAGAAAAATGTCTGGACTGCCTAAAATTTAGTTTTTTATATGCAACCATGAGTTATATAATTATCGAGTTTTTTTAAAATATTTATAGGTTTTTGAGGATATTTCTGGAATAGACAACAAGTGTACCACTGTTCAATTCACTGGCGAGGTTATCTCCCTTACTTTTGTTATAAATATGAGTATCTATTCTAATAGATATTTGTTATGCTTTATTTGGAACTTACAGTTGTAACCTTATTTCTTTTTCTTTTAAAAAATCTTTTATGTGCTGAAAACACCAGTTTCACTTGATATGCTTGGGAGCATCTTCAACAGATCTGGGAAGATCATATATTGATAACGGTCCCGCAAAATAAAATTGAAAGGATAGTTGATGCGAAGTGCCCTTGGTCATTTAAATGAGGTATGTGAAGCACAAATGGCTTTATTTTCAATAAAAGTAGAATGAGAATTTCAATTATGTGGGCACTGAACAAAATTGCACGCAAGAAAATAAAAATTAAGATATTTGTACAAGATTCTCATCAACTTTGGGTTAGTGGCGGGTACAGTCTCATCTCTTTTTGCATCTCACTTCTAGCAAGATGGCTTTCTTTCTGCAGTGCATGCCTGATAACTTACCTCTTTCATTTCATTTTACTTTCAATATGTGTTATGTTAGGCCTGTTAAAATATAAAATTTTCAGATTTATATGTTTTGATTGTTAATTTCATATGCTGACTTTAGATACTGCTATCTCACACAAGATAGATGCAAGAAGAACTTGTATTGTCTGGTGGTCCTTGAGAAAAATGTATGTTCATCAACTATTTTCCTGTTATAATTGAATATATCAAAACTCTTAATTGTTGAAACTAATATTCTTAAAACAGTTTTGTTTGTATTTGTTTCGTATCGTTATGATTAATAGGAGGTTTTATTATACATATTTTATATTTGATTCTTTTATCCTAAATAACTTCTGGACAATAAATGAGTTGATGCATTTTGTGCATGTCTCCCCGGCCCTAACGGTCTGAATAATAGAGAAAAGTAGATAGTATCATGGCACAAAATGAAGCATAAGAAACAAAACAAGGATTGAGGATCCATGTCATTATTTCAATTTTTTAAGTTTATTTAATTTATTTCATTTAGATGTTACTGATATAAATTATTGTATTATGCTTTCTTAACAATTTCTGTTGAAGATTAGGTAGTTATTTGATTTACTTTCCAGTGTATTTCGTTTTATTTGATTCATAAGTCAGCTGCTAATCATATTTCACAGGCTTTAGGTATAGAAGTGTTCTGAAAATATTTGTGGATTCTTCTCCTTATACTCAGTGAACCATTTTTCACTAACCTCGCTATGTCAGAGGTGGTTTGGAAGTAAGGATATTTCTTCCTCCTAAGATATTATTTCATTTAGTCAAAATTGATATTTATCAAAACTGTTTATTCTGCAAATATTATTGTTATTTTGATTTAATATTTCAGGGGTTCAATCAATTACTATGAGCATGTAAGCTACAGTTATATTGTGCAAGTGCACCTTGCAAAGAAGGCATCACAAAAAGTGGAAGATATTTCAAAGGAAATGCCTAAAAGAATTAATCTGAAAACGAAGCTTAGGTCAATGTTCTGGCCTGAGGCTTTTAAATTACAGCATCCTTCTCATGAGGATATTGGCCTATATTTCTTCTACTCCGAGTCTGAAAGGTAATTTCATTAAAAATAAAAAAAGAAAAAAATAAGATAATTGGTTGGTAATTCTCATGTATTCTTGTATGTGCAGGCTTAAAGAGAAGTTTCTTAGATTGGTTGAGAGGTTGTACAAATTTGATCAAGTACTGGTGGGTAGAATAGGCATCCTTGGGCTATACCTTTTTCCTTCCCAAATACTTCCAAAGTATAACCAATGTATGTTCTCTAAAATTGTGAGCCTTCTTTTTGAAATCTTTTATGGGCTTTAAGTTACTAATTACCATCACAGATTAAAATTTGATTTTTAATTATCCACCGTGTACTGTTTTGTTCTGATATCTAAACCTCACGCGCGAAGCGCGTATAAAAAAGCTAGTATATTATAACGAAGGGAGCAATATCTACAGTAACAGGGCATGATGTCATTTTTTTTTTTTTTGTGGGGGGTGGGGTGGGCTGTGGTTAAGGTTTGATCATCCAATTCTTGTCGACAGTTGCACAAAAATGATTGGAAAATTTAACATCACGGTCGGTGGAGGCTTCAGACTTATATTGGGTGCTTTTATTTTTATTTATTTTCTCCCTCTCCCTGCTTCAATTCAGTTAGAGTACTACTTTATTTTATTTTTTATTTTTTTTTCATTCAAAAGCATTCCTTTCACGTATGCAGTTTGTCTTTTCTTTTTTCTTTTTTTTTTTAAACTCTGTCAAGCAAATGCAGGGCTCCAGATTCCGAACTTAAATTATAACACTGGGTGTCCGGATCAACCATATTTGCGGAATGTGTTGCATGCTAAAAAAATTAAATAAAAGTAGTTAAAAGGCACAGCTCGGCAGCGTGCAATTACAAACCTTTACAGTGCTTCCATTTAATATATCGAACAATTATCATTAAAAACAGTTCGAATTAAAAAAATAAATTGTTGTTATTTAATGCGTTTTTTTTTATACAGTTACATACAGTATGTATCAATTTGTGTCAAATTTGAAGTTTTTGTTCGGGATTCTATTGAAAACGCTATTATATTGAATCTTTACAAATTTCGATTATATCGTGGATAGTCAAATAACTTTTGAATTATACCAACATGTATATATATTTAAATCTTACAAAATGAGAACTATTTCTTGGTTTACTGGTAAGAGACAATACATTATGATAGATTTAACCACAATTAATTTATCATAAAAAATAGAGTAAAAATAATATGATAGAATTATGAAAATGAGATAGACTAAAATCAGCTACGACTGACGGATGGACCAGTCAGCTACGATCATATCTCAATTTTCGAAGTTCTAACGGCCGATCCGAACCGTTCAATACGTTCTCTATGTTGAAATCTCATTGGAGACCAAATTTTATATTTTTTCAAATTTTTTTACTATTTTTTTGAGAATTTTAAATATTGTTATTTTGAAGGGTCCAGAATTGTTTAGATTAAGATATTTTGTAAAATACCAAAAAAAAAGCAATTTCTACAGTAACAGGGTGACGTCATTTTTTTTTTTTTTTTGGGTGGGGGCTGTGTTTAAGGTTTGATCGGCCCAGCTGGTTTTGGGTCGGAGTACAGATCAATGAATAATAAATTTTATATATTATCAATGTTTCTTTTTATTATTTCTTCCTTATTGATAATTTTGTATATGTTGAGGAGAACAAGTATATATACATCTAAGGTTTACTAGGATCAGCTAAATATTTAGGCATTAGTTAATATAATTCTAGGTAGAAATCGCCTTCTTTTGTTTTCTTATGGGATAACTATCATCTAAAATTCAAATGATAAATTGATTTATTCATTTTTGCCGTGATTTAACAAGTATGACTTCTCCATTCTGTATCTAATTAACGGCTTTCACCTTTCCACTCCTTACCTAATTAAAAAATAATTATTGTATTTTTTTTATATTCTATTTCAAATATAATGTTAATATCAACGTATAAAAATCATTGGCATACAATATAAATAAAAAAATATTGATAAGAACACAATTTCAATCAACAAATAAATAATAATTGTTGATAAATTAAAAGTGAAAAGAAGATCAAAAGATATGGAAGAAGGAGAGCCAGGCCTTATGTAACATTTCAAATTTTTCATAAAAAATATTTTGTAGAGATCAAAATTTTAAACGAAATATTTCCAACTAATTTGTAAAAAATTATATTTTGGACCTATATTATAAAGTAAATTCTTATTAAATTTCAAACGACCGATTTGAACCATTTAATATGTTTTCCATATAAAAAACTTAGAAGAAACCAATTTTTACATTTTTTCGAATTTTTTTACTTATTTCTTTGTATTTTAAAAAATCGTTTTTATTGGACGATCTAGAACTTTTATATCATGAATGTCAGTATGATGTTATCATTTCACTTTTTTTTTTGGGTTTGGATTAAGACGTGGTTGGTGAGCTGCAAAGGTTTAAATAGCGCCAATTATCGGCGCAAAAGCGCTTCGTTAGCGATGTCATTAGCCATCCGCTACTGTGCTAAACAATTTTTTTCTGTTAACGACAGTATAGTGTACAAAGTAATATATTGGTTTTTCGGTTATTTATGCCAAATAAGAAAGCTAATAAGCCCATGTCCTATTGACTTTGGCAATCTAACCACCTCTCGCGTGCCAATTTGGTGTGCCCGTGAGTGAATTTTTTTTTTTTGAAAAAAGTAAGTGCACTCACCACTTTTCCATTAAAATGAGATTTTTTTTTAAATTTGTTTATTAGTTCAATAAAATGAAATATCAAGTACATACTCTATATATATACCTAAAGCTTAGATCATAATCAGATTCATTAATCTTTTTGTTTGATTAAGAACTTGTCTTCAAATGATTTGGACGGAGGAATAGATGCAACATTTGATAATCTCACATCAATTGGTGCTTTTGATCCATATTAACAAACACTTAATATTCAAAATTTAAAGCATAGTTCATTAAAAAAAACTTTTGATAATGAATTTCTAGCCTCATGACATTTTATTTTTTAATACTGGACATAAGTCTTAAAACTTAGAAACATCTTAAAATAATTGATTTTATCCAAGATGCACACATTTAGTTTTGCTCTCATAATTCTAATATTTTTTATGTATTTGTACCTCCTTTAACCTTACGTTTCACAGAAAGTTGGAAGGTATGATTATGGGTTTCCTTTACCTGACATGGACCTGAGAACAATTTAAAACTTAGATAATTGATATTTTGCTCACTGATGACAAATATAATGCAATTAATGCTTATGAGAGTCTTTACTATATATCGCAACATGATCATATATCAATAGGAAGCCAGTCTTCACAAATTAACTCAACCACAGATTTTTCTTATGGTGTCATCATAGACACAATAGTTCCTTATTCTAATTACAACTTTCATTTACCCGACCTTTACTGTAAAACTGACAGAACAATGCCTCACGCGCGAAGCGCGTATGAAAAGCTAGTTTATTTCATTTTTAGGTCCCAGATAACGCAATATAAAAATTCACAGAATTCCAGTTCAAGCTCTAACGGACAGATGGATTTGACGATGGGCTCCTCTCTTAAAGGATCGTCCGATCAACGCCGGAAGTTATTGCTTGATCTGAACCGTTTTAATTTAATATTCAATAACGGCTGAGATATGTCAAGAAAACGTCCAATGAGGGACGTGGATGGACGTGGAAAGGGATGAAAGTCATGAAACAGAACAACAAAACGATAATAAAGTTCCTCGCAACAGCTAGGTTCAGTAAACTAAGGTCGCATCGGATCCGGACAGCTTTAATAGAATTCATTAATTCAATGAGGGTTTCACTAAAATTATTTTAAAATCCGGTTAAGAATTCATATCAAATTAAATTTAAGAATAAGTACGAAATCGTCAACATTAAATTAAGCACTGCAGAAGTACGAATCTGATAACATTAAGGAACTCTAAAGTACGAATTTGGTAACAATAAATTTAAGAACTCCAAGTACGAATTTGCATTCATTATTTAGCAGACTTCGAATTGAATTTAAAACATCTTCAGATCTTGTATTAATGTATTGAAAATAACAAATTAGCAATTCATGATTCTTAACTAAAAGGAAATTTTTTCACACTAATTAACATTAAACTCCAATTAATAATTTATGATTTCATTATTGTTAGAGGGTCAGCGGTCAATGTTGATATTCTCAAATTCTCGTGCCATTTAAAAATACCATTAAAGTGAAATTTTCTTTACAGCTTCATAACAAGCAATTGCGATCCTCAACAGTTAAAAAAAAAGAACTGTTTGGAGTGAAATTTTCCTTTTCTTTAATATTTAAAAATTTTAAAATTCAAATGTTGAATCGAAACTATTGATCTTGTTCAATTTTACGGACGATGCATTTTCATATAAGGTTTATAAAATTTAGAGTATATTTGATACTTGATTAAGTGCTCAAATTATGAACATATTAAAAATAATCAAACCAAGTTCATTCATATGTTGACCATTTGATCTAATATGAAATCAACTCCAAATTTTATAAAACTTATATGAAAACATATCACCCGTAAAACTGAACCAGATCAACAGTTTGAATTCAACATTTGAATTTTAATCCCAATCCACCATAACAAGAGTAGAAGACTAAAAATCTCTCCAAATGCAGATTAATCAAATTAGAAGAATCACCTTTCATAATATAAATTTAGATCCGATAAGTTAATTGTCACTTTTCACGTAATCACATGCCGGTCTATTCAAGTAGAATCAGATCGAATTGTTGGATCATGGATATCCATTGACAGCTCCATTCAAAACCATTGTGGTTGCAAGGCACTTCAACTCGGGCAAGTTAACAAGTCAGGCCTAGAGTTGGTCGGCCACATCAAAAATAATATTCTCAGCAATAGGTTCAACAAAGGAAACAATGCAGATAGAAGACGAGTGGACTCATGTTAAATACAAAATTAATTAGTCATAACAATCAACGAGTACCCGTACATGTAAGAAATCGAGCGTCCCATAAAGGGGTTGGTGAAGAGAACAAGGCTTCCTACTAAGCTGAACCCAAAAAGAATTGAATCAGTGGCTAGAAGTAACGACCTAGAACTGACATTAGACATAAGTAGTGCTGATAACTTAATATTATATACTATACACGGCGTAAAAGTGGGCTTGACACTAGAAATCGGGAAACACATCCTAGTCAACCCCTAGGAGCAGCCATCTGTTGCTTCTTAATTCTTTCACCAGGCTTCACCATGCTGAACAAAACATTAATGGAACAAGAAATCAACTCGATTGGAAAAAAAAAAAAATCAGTACAATAAAGATTAATACAGCTGTGCACTATTGCGGACCAAGCTGCTACCAAGTAGTCCAGTGAGAGTAACAAGTTCATGAATTATTCTTAATGCATATATTTCTTAAGCTAACATCTGGTATATGCTTATTAAGTCCCAGTATTGGTAAGCTAGTGAGAATTCTCTATATCACCTTATATCATGTGGGGTAATGAAGATCCACTGGGAGCCCTGAGCAAGTGCAAAATCAACAACTGTATCTAAGCTTATCTTCCTGCTCACAGCATCCTACAATAAAACAGTAATAACCTCAAATAGTCAATAAATTTGAGAAACTGTAACAAAGGTGGATAAGAATAAATGTTACCATGAAAACGTCAAACTCATCCATGGCTCTAAAGGGTGCTTCAGTCATTTCATGTAGAGCTAAAGCAAAGCAAAGTGTGGAGAAGGACCTCTCCCCACCTGCATAAAAATCAGGGAAACAAAAATGAAAGATTACATAGTTATTCACTTATTGTTACTTTTTGCTTCTTTTTAGATAATTAAATTAAATATTTTAGAATTTTACCTGAAAGTCCTCTAGTGTCCCGAACGGTATTACCAGATGCATCCTGAGGCATTTTTACCTGTAAAACCAAAGTAATTTAAGTAACATACTATCTATCAGGTATAGTAATTAAACATAGGTACACTCTAGTAAGTATGCAATTATTTATAGCAGTTATCATTAAAAAAATTATAGCAGTTCATATTTTATGGTATGCTGCTTAATTTATGTTTTAGCAGTTTGGCCCCGATTTCTTGATAGACATACCAGCAGGTACCATATTAAATAGGTTCATTACTAACATAAGGAGAGAAAAAAGCATCACACCTCTACAGACAAAAGCTTCTTGTCATAATCAACCTTTATATGCCCGCTTATGCCTTTCTTTCTGAGATGCCCATTAAATCTTTGCATAAAAGACAAAAAAAAGTGAAAAGAAGAAATAGATAAACTCAACAGCAAACTAAAAAAACCCAAAAGTAAAATCTCATTAAAAATACAAAAACAGTCCCTCCATTACTCCAGAGTCGCAAAATTTTTATTTACATACTCAACCATGCTATTATACATATTGGCCTCTCCTGTAATAATTCGTTCAAAATTTGGTGCATAGGTTCTGTCAGCTTTACTGTGGCATCAGGTACTTCATTCAAATACATCCCCCAAAATGGCTCATTCCATGATAACGAAAACAGAAAACTATATATTGATTGATTGATTTTGACAAACTTCCCTTGCAAGAACAAGAACAAGCCCTTTAGTCCCAAACAAGTTGGGGTAGGCTAGTAGTAGTAGTCCCAAACAAGTTGGGTTAGTAAAACCTTCGTCCTCATCTGTGATCTAAAACTAAGCCCAAAAAAACCTAGAAAACTGCTCTTAAACCGTATTTCCTAGTTGGAGAAAAACTATAATCTGAATGTTAAGAACCACAATGGGAGCTCTAAGTTTCAGGAGCTGAATAAGAAATACCAACTGTATGACACTTGAGTTCAAGAAGAGAACATACTGCCAGGTCAACTGTCGCTTCAAAAGACTAGCATTTCTTTGGAACTTATTCCAGCGTAAATCCAGCGCCTTCTGGATTGCCTACAGTATAAATATTCATCATTTTGCACTTTAAAGAATTTAGAGAGGAATAAGAAGGATCAGGCCAACAATTCATTGGAATTTTTGTGACCGACAAAGGAGAAAGAAAGGAGAATATAAAAAATCTATACTAGAAGGTCCCAAACCAGGTACGGTGTTGGACATATAATTTGTAAATTATGGTTTTACTTGGGAATTGACTCTTTACAAAATAAATCAGTTGCTAAACCATATGTTCAAATACACTTATTGGTACATATAACCTAACTAATAATCCTCCATTAGAAGACATCACTCGAGAACCTGAGATCTCAAATGAAAGAATCAATCAAGAACTTACATTTAGCTTCTCTCTAAAAGCTCCATACATTTGTTGCTTTTTGAAAACCTTATTCTCCTTCTTGATTTGCATTTCTCTAAGGTCATCAATCGATTCCGTGTACCTGTGAAGCATAACAGGTTCAATGATTCAACATACGTCTCTCCATCTGCTTGTGTGCTCCTGTGCATGTGCATGTGTGTGTGTGTGTGAGAGAGAGAGAGTATACCTATTACTTTCTTTTTGAAGTCTCTGGTTCAATCTATTAATCTGTGCAGTCAATTGCTCGGGAGTAAAACTACCACAACCTCCTAAGTCTTGTACCTCTGACTCGGAACAAATGATAGAGGCTTTTCTACAATTTTCCTAAGAGCATGAAGTTTAAAAATAGTATTAAGTAAAAGTGATGATCAATAAGAGAAACTTACAATCAAATACAACCTACAAAGACTTAGTAGTTACATACTTTACTATTGAATATAATTTATAAGAGGTTTTCTTTTTTTTTTTTTTGGAAACAAGTAAGACCAAAGGCCTTACCACTTCCATTTAACAGAAGCAAACTGTTTTTTACAAAGAGTTAGGAAAACGCTGCACTGGTACCACCCTAATCCCGGTACCAGTGCTCTAGTGCTCTCTCCCCAGCGCTGCAATTATTAGAAACAAAAATAACAACGGACATGGAAAGCCACCTACAATCCCTCTGATGCCTTCACATCTCAGTTAGCAGCAAAGTGGCAAAAATGAATTATTACAAAAAGAACCCCACAAACTTTTATTATTACACCCTTGCAACCAAAACAGACTAACTCTGATAAACTTTATTCATTAAAACTTGCTGATTCACCCCTGAAAACTTCCAGAACTTCTCCATGCCTCCTTTCACAAGTTCTTGGTTCTAATAGAGTATGCAAAGGAGGTTCTAGTACCACAAGTTCTTGGTTTCACACAATGCCACAACTTTACTATTTTTATTTTTATTTCAAAATTAAACCTAAAATACCAAATGGAAAATTTGATCTTGTTCAATTTCACAAGGATAAATCCACACAAATTTGATGATATTTGGTGTTCGTTGTATACTAGATCAAGTGATTAAATAATGAATGAAACAAGTTAATTTTGGGGTCAGTTTAAAAGCATTCATCTTTTCTACATCATGATCTTGTATAAAATGAAGTTAAAATAATAAACTTTTACATGGATGCATCTCTTGTAAAAAAAAATAACATCAATGGTTTGGATTTTACATATGAAATTTAAATTTAGAAAAATAAAAGAACAAGTGAGATTGTGGCAATGTGTGCACTAGAAATTTTTGGTGCTGTAACCTTTTCTCGAATACATCTAACATACATCAAAAGTTCAGAAAAGAACATTTTAGTATCAAGTTATCAACATTTCATGATGTGAACGTGTAAATCCTCAATTTGAACTCAAAACAACCCATTACTGAAACAAAACTAACACAATTTGAATTCAATAAAGCAGGCAATATTTGACCTGGCTATAAGGGCTCTAGACCATAGACCACTCAATAGACAAACTCCCAAACAAAAGATAGACTGAAGAGGATTAATTGTACATAGTGCTTTGTATAGATTAACATGTCACGTTTCTCTTCTATCTGTCTATTCATGCACTTTTCTAATAAATCAATGAAATTTGTCAGATGGCTTTTGTGCCAGCTGGCATTCACAAAAAAAAAAAAAAATTGAAGTATACTCATAATTTCCAGAATCGGTAAAATAAATGCAAGACAATAGAAGCAAAGCATTGATTCACATGTTACCTTACGAGTGCACTTGAGCTCCTCGTATTCTGATTCAGCCAACTTGATGTCAGGTAATACCTTCTTGTCCATAATCCCTTCATAGTGGGTTTTCTCCTAATATATAAAAGACTAAAATAATCAGAAACTCTAATAAACAGATTAAGTTCTTATTTTATACAACTGTAAAATCAACTTCAACAATAAAGCAATACAAAAAGTATGGGGAACAATTAATATTCCAGTATCATGCTGGCTTCGAACGAATTCCTGCGGTACTTTCTTTTGATTTTCCTTTTGACTTTTTTATTTTGTTCTGACTGGGGATAGCTTTGGTCCAGCTTTGTAGAGTTGCATGGATAAACTGAAAAGTTGCAGGAAAATTTCCAATTTTTCTTAAAAGGGTACTCAGGTCCATAACCAGTATGGACCCATATCAAGTCATAACAACAAATAGTCACAATACTTCCTTATCTGAGCAAAATCCATATTACTTTCAATTGCGTATCTATTTAAACATACATCCTCTGCCAATCTTAAATTTTCTTCTGTAGAGGATAATTCTTCTTCAGCTAGTTCGATAGCTCTCACTGCTTTATCAACAGCCTCTGTAACATAGGAGGGAAGCAAAAGAAACACATAATATTATATACATTACTCTCTAGGAAAAAATGTGAAGAAACAATTTTATGTATGTCCAAACGACATAAATACGTCGATACCCCAGCAAAAGAAAAGACATACCCCTGTAAGGTATGGGAAACATATGAATGTATAACCCTCCAATCTAATTAAATGGGAATAAAAGCAAATTTGCCCAACTTTGTTTGCTCATTTTGATATAGATAAACATTAACAAATAAGGAGCACTTTGGGCATCTCTCAGCGTAAATGAGCATGGAGGATTCTTAATTCTAGGAATATAAGCAATGTTCCTTGCTGGCGAAGTATGTGACTTCTTATGTTATTAGTGATCTGCTTCATATCTCTTGTTTTGCAGGGATATTCATAATGATTCCACTATGTGTTTCACTAAAGATAGAGCATTTAATTAACTGATATCTACAACTTAACTATTCAAATTGAAAACCAGAGCCATTTAATACAAAATAACATCAAAACCTTAGAGAGGATGGAGTCATAGAAAACTTTGAAAATAGCTATTCTTTTTTCAAGTAGTAAAAGAAGAATAAAAATGATCAAGTGCCATTAAAAATCATTCAAAAGTTACAAGGTAGAACTTCGAATGAGAAATATAATTAATTGCACATGATGACCCATACTTCAACATGCATATCAATGATATTTCATATGATTCAGAATCCTCTCACCTTAAAATCTACAAAAGATTAATTTTTTATCCCATGACAATGTTTTTCCACCTCATCCAATAAAATAATAAATAAAATCAAAAGGTGTTAAGCATGTTCCGAGCATAAATTAATACTTTGATCACAATCAAAAGGTGTTAAGCATGTTCCAAGCATAAATTAATACTTTGATCACAACGAACAGCTACGGTTCTGCATTCTGTTCTTGGAAATTGAGAGTAAGACCCAAAGCAATGTATACTCTATGCCTTGCAAATCACCATGGTATTTATTTTCTTTTGATATATCATAGCTCCATTATTAAAAAAAAAAAGCACCATGGTATAACTAAGAAAGATATATCATTGCTCCATTATAAAAATAAGATACATTTAGTAAAGGCTAGAGATACATCATACCGCATAAGCCTTTAAATGAGTTCGTCAGGTCATTTACATCCTTGGTAGCAATGCTTATCCTAACTTTAATTTTCTCAAGTGACAATTCCTTTGAGTGTCTGTCTTCTTGCACTTGCTAGATAAAATATTAACCAGAAAAAAATAAGACCCTTAAAAGTTAAATGTCAAACAAGAATATAGCCCCTGGTGCATGGTCAAGCCATTACTTGCACAAACAGATACAGGTCCGATTTCAGATAAAAAAATCTTGGGTGGCTTCATGAATTAATAAACAAGCCTCATAGTGATTTCTTTATCTTGCTTCATCCCATGACAACCAAAGTATCAAACTTTTTTACCATAGAGTTAATATCACTAAAATCTGGTTTGTTTATTTCCCTAATCAGCTCTCATGGATTGAGGATTTGGCATTTATTACCATAATTAAGGCATATCAAGTCTCAATTAAACTTTCTACTATTGGTATAGGTCATCTCAGACACAAGCTGTACAAACATACATCAGTAACGACAAAAAGTTTTATTCAGACGAACCGCAATTTCTTCATAAATCTCGTCAACATTAGGAGGAGGCTCATCATTAGTCACTGTTGCAAAATTGTTCTTAATATCCAGTAATGCATCTTCTTTTCTGGCTAACTCATGCTCCTCATTTAGCCTGCGCCTCTATAAAGAAAAAAAATGTTGCACATCAACAATAAAAACATGCATGCATGTGTGGTTTATACTGACCCATCGTGCATGCTATCTTCTCTTTAATTTTTTGGTTTTTCTTTTTTGCTATATTATATATAGAGGTTGGCTAATATACACTCGGGAACTCCTGACTCGTTTTTCGAAATTCAAAAATTCAAACGGTCAATCCGAAATGTTCAAGTTGTTCTTCACATTGAAATCTTCTTGGAGACCAAATTATACATTTTTTTAAAATATCATAAATGTTGGCTAAAAATATAAAATTTGGTCTCCAAGGAAATTTCAATAAGGAAAACAACTTGAGAGGTTCAGATTGACCGTTTGAATTTTGAATTTCGAAAAATGACTTGAGAGTACGGAACGATCCGTACTCTTGAGCGTATTTTAGCCAACATAAGTATATAACTATATATATATAATATAATGAAAGCTACCAGCAAAACTTTAGCTCCATTTCCTACTACAACAACCACTAAGTTCCCCAGGTTTCTACTTCAGTTCAGAGACTGATTTTCTCTCTTCAAATACAATAATAAACAAACAGTAATTCAATGGCAAACACCCTGTAAAGCGTCCAAAGCAATTTACAAAAAATAACCTTCCTTGTAGATTAAAACAAAGGGCTATCTTTTACAGTTGTACCAAACACGACAAACTATTATATGCTCCCTCCCTATTTAAAAGATACCTGAAGTACCCTGAACTTCAAATAGTTTATTCCCACTTAAATTAGGAACAAAGGAGGTTGCAATAGTTCTGATGTTCTTTGGAAAAAAAAAAAGACAGGAGAGGACCTTATATATGGTATTGTGATACAAGAGGAGAAGTATATCAGATTAATTTTCAGTCTGCAAGGTCACATATGATATTTCAAAGTTTTTAATGGTATACATGAATAACTCCATGAATGAATTAATAAATAAATGAACCTTCAAACTTTGAAATGTAGAGTCAAGCTTCCTTTGTTGTTCATCAAATCTTCTCTTCTTGCCTTTTGCTTCCTGAATCAGTTCTTTCACCTTAAAGGCCTCTTCCTGGACGTAACTAATTTTATCATCAAGGGAGCTGCACAAGCGGCCTGTGCGGTGCCTTCTATCTGGATTTAGAATGGTCTCTACTGAACCCCTAAGGAACCTGATAATAACAGAGCAAAATTGTCATAGGTACAACAAAGAGCAGGTATAAAGGTGCTGGCAAATTTATTAACTCAACAAGCAAAATTATGAGAAAGCATTTTTGAGATATTTACAACAAACAGTCACTAATCACTACTACTTCATGATGCAATACATCCGCTGAACATTAAAAATTTTGACCCAAATTGAACTACTTCATCTTCCTTAATCCAAATTGTCTAAATTAAAAAAAGCAGATTAAGTTTCTGTGTCTAAATAATTCTCTCCCCTTAGTTCTATGAAAATTAAGGGTGGTATTTCTCCAAATATCATGCTAAGTACTAGATGCAAATAAATTTTTTTAATCCAATATCATTTATATAATATATCGTTCTTGAGATAACTAAGCAATACTGACTTAGCGCGTATCTCTTGCGTCTGAGTACAACCTACAAACAGGTATGGAGGTTTCTGGAGGTGTTCGTTTTGGTGGCCATTTTAAGGCCACTGTGAGTACCCAGCATACTAAATATAATCAATCTCCTGTAATAAGAAGATAGAGTGCTTACAGCTTATATCCATCAGATGTATACACTTCTTTCAAATTTTTCACCCTCTGTTCAAATGCAACAATTTTACCCACTTCATAGTCAGGAACAAGGACTTGTCGTTCAGCGCTGCCCTGTAAAAAGTAGTATGTACAAAACATGCAATACTAAATTAGATTAAAGAATATGCTGAAGCACAACTGTACATGACAGTGATGTGCTAGCAAATGGAAAATGTAAGGAGAATTCAATTTTCCTGATAATTATCACATAATTACTTAATTCTTACAAAGATATCTGACTAGCTCATTTGCTGTCCTTCAAATATCATGCCAACTAAATGTGCAAGGACATGAACAATGCCAGAGTGAAGCATAAACTACTTTCCATGAAAAAAACAGTAAGCATGCATGATTTTTCATTTTCATGGTATACATGACAATAGCATATTTAAAGAAGATGGTAAAGATAACAGGAGACAAAAAAAAGTTTGATTGCTAAATGAGGGATGCAAAAGTTTGATTGCTAAATGAAGGATACAAATGTCCACAACCAATAAATAAAAATGAACTTGGAACTCTACTAACCATATCTACCAGTACATTTAGTACTGTAGGGTTGTCAGACTGTATGACTTTTAGCGTAGTCAGGTGATCTGTAGCGGGAAGCATGTGCAGTGGAATCTCCAACCTGCATATCAACAATAAGAGTGAGATCAATGGAAATTGATTACAATCACAAGATCAAATTTTCACTTGATAGCACATATCTAATCATACTTGCATTTTTCTCCTGATCATAATGATCAACCCCCCTCCCCCTTTTAAAATCAAAGCCAAAACAAAAATCAATGGGAATTTGGTGCCTGGATTGGTATTAAATGAGCTAGTTTGAAAAACTTGAGTTCACAAAGAAGACAAGAGTTTGCTCCAAGTTAATCTTTCTGATTACAGTTGAGATCATAATAAATAACCCAAAACATATAGGAGACAATTGCAAATAGCTAATGAGTTTTATTAATACTCATTTCATACAAAGAGTTAAATTCTTATCTGGATAATATATATTTATTTATATACTTTCATGTTTCAGTCCTCAATTCGAATTAATCCATGTATAAGCATCATGAATTTTGGGTCAATCTGGTTTTGGATTACTTTGGTTTTTACAGGTCATTTGAGTTCAGGTAATTTCAAACTCAGCTACTTCAACAGTTGTGACTTCATTCGTTTCCATTTATTTGGGTTCAAATCATGACAGGTTTGAATGATTTGACTTTTAAACTTTATCATGTCAGTATAGGGTTTATCAGGTGGGTTATTCAAATAGCATTTTGTCAGGACTAAGATTAAGTGCAACTTGTGAATAAGATTCACGATTCAAACTTCATTACTTTTTAGACATATCAACAGATTTTTAGGTTTAGCCAACATAAAAGAGAAAAAAAAAATACAACTATAGACTCGGATATTGTATAAGGCAGTCCTTCTATAGAGACAAAAATTAATAGTGCAATCATATAACCTGGGTCGCGAGAAGTCGTAAATGATTATTTGAAGGTTACGATAATTGGCTTCTCTTGCACAATCCTTCAAAATAAGTGAATCCTTGTGACTAGTCACAATAAAAGCATCTAATAGCTTTCCAATAGCATTATCAACCGCCAAGGCCCAGAAGTCATCCTCAACAAGTTTCTACACAGCAGGAACACTCTTAAATACACTGCCAACTCATGAAAAATGCTAAAGTCTTGATTTAGGGAACTTTTGTTCATTGCAGGAGATACTTTACAGCATGTGTAAAAACACCCAACAGATTTTGGATTAGTGGCTAATAGCATCCAAGTGCTAAAACTAAGGTTGGGTTCAGCACAGATAAACAAGTAACCTTTTACAAATCAACTCAAATCACAGTAAATTCACCCAAGTTTTTCTTGACGTCATTAAATTAGCTTAAGACCATAAGAGAACAAGAGAAATGAGTTAAGGAACACTTGACAATTCAGAAACTTAAGGGGCCAAGATGAATACAAACGCTCAGGCAGTGATGCTCATAGTCTTTAACAAAAAATAATAATAAAAAAAAAACTCCAGGCATCATAGATTCATTACCACATGTACACCTATAGGGCCAATTGGAGGTCTTTGGAACTTCATGCAGTGCCTTTCTATTGACCTCAAGAGGTTGAGCACTTTTTCTCCTCCAAAAGCCGTTACCTGAAAAAGTAAAATACAACTCCAACTCAGCAAACCTTTAATTCTCCTGTTCTTAAAGGGGAATTAGAATCCAACAAATAGAGTAGAAGGTACAAGAAAGAAGAGCTAGCATAGTTCCATTATGTCTTTAATATGATAAGGTGCATGAAGAATATTTCCTAATATTTGTAGGTATAGATGTTTGTTGTTTTGCAACCAAACATGATAGTGTGAAGTTTCATGGAACAGGTGTGCATGCCGTTTATAAAAAAAACCCGAGGACTGATAGGAAGGAAATCATGCCTTGTTTGACCGACGTTGTTGAAGATCGCGAGCTTGTGAGCATAGCTCCTGGTAAATCCTTTCATTTTGATCCATCTGAAAAATAAGTAAATCAGATTGATTCACAATTTACGAGGTGCCAGGCCAAACAATTTAGTAAGTTACTCTTGGGAAAATTGAGCTGTACCTCTTTCGATATTTTATCAATTGTATTCGTAATTTCTGACAAACTTTCAGACAATGCATGCTCTTCGTCTTTCAACCTGAAAACCATACAGGGTTGCATGGTTTTAACACAAGACATTGCTAGACCTTACTGGCACAGTGAATACAACTGCACCAATACTAAGATTATGTAGTTCTGCCCTTTTTTTGTCTGAATTTAGTGTTTAAAGGATCATTTTAGCCTCAGTAAGGTATTTGATTGAGAAATAAAGAAGATGAGGAGCGAACAAATACTAAGGGGAGAGATAAGATCAAATGGTGTGAATCTATATAGTCTCAGAAACTGCACTATATTCATAGGCTGATGTACTAACCTTGGGTATTTAATTAAATATATCAAATTTCATATATTAAACATGTATAATATTATTATGTTGTTCTAAAGTAATTTTGAATATCCTTACAAATATTTCATGTTTATTTTAGTTCAGCCTCTGACCATATTGTTACAAAGATTAACTCATACAAAATCTAAACAATATTATGACAATGTGATCTGACATTCATCTGTATTAGGTTTGGGAAATTGTGCACTTAAACTGAAGAGACAATGGAGAACCAAAATTAGATTTCCTGTGTTGGAAATCCAAAAAGGCAAACCAAATGTGTGAAGGTCTTTGGAATCATGTGGTATTGTGTGTCGTGGAATATGTTGTTAGTATTTTTTTTCAGCTTTTGATCTAGTATACAATTTCCCACACAGATTGTTTGTGGACAATAAAAAAATTGGGAAAAAGAAATGCAATGCAGGAGTCAGTTTGAGCGGAAAATTTAAACGGACGGTTAGGATGGCGTCTCCCTTTGGACACACCGACACACAAGTAAACCTACACCATTCCTTAATTATATTTAAAGTAGGTCCTGTAACATCATCATAAAACCATTTTGGAAAAAGCTAAGTGACCTTTTAACACTTAAGCAGGCAGCATCAATTTCATCTTGATGTTTTTTTATCACTTCATTTAGCTCTGATTCTTCAGCCTGCAACGATCCAAAAGAAAAGAAACAGAAGTTAGCAAGTTACAGACTAATCAAATAGCTTAAACTAAATTACATATAATAATTAAATTGTGGTTAAAGCTTTGTACGAATTGTGTCTAGAGAACTCTGAATTTTTTAGTAAATTTTTGTTTGCTTCAATAGATCCGGTGGTGCTCATATACCTTAGTATGAAATAATAATTCTGATCTATTTTTCAACTCATCAAACTTGCATACGTTAATAAGACAATCTATTCTTGCATAGTTGTAAAATTTTTACCACTTTAAACCAAAGTTCTTGTCAAAATTATTGCACAAACCAGTCATTACTGGTTGAAGTAAGAGCAGTACTAGTTGCTAACTACGTAGTACCTGTGTGTCTCTTATATGTTGCTCCTGAAAATCTTGAATTTGCCTTTCAAGGGATTTCAACCGACTGGACATCTTTTTAACCAGGTTTCCTCCACGTGTATACTCCCCTTCGAGTTCAAGTTTCATTTCTGTAGCCTAAAGAAAAGAATTTTTATTTTTATAAGGTGGCCAACAACAGAAAGATAAAATTACAATGACCTGGACATAATAAACAGGATACATTTTCCACCACAAAAAATGAAAGCAGGATTTTCTTTTCTTTTCTTTCTTTTTTCTGTATATTCATGCACAGCTGCTTCTATTACAATTAGGAAACAAAGAAAAAAAATGCCAGATGAACTATAGTATGGTCTTAACCAGTATAAAGGAAGTGTTTAATCTAAAAAAAAATTTTTTAAAAAAATCACAATTCAGCGTTATCGTACCGATGAAATTTTTTGTTGGAGCTCATCTTGTGTTGCTTTTAGTCCAGCAGCCTGCTGCATTAAGGATGCAACATTGGCTTCTTGCTCCACCAGTCGGGCTTTCTGCTCCTCAATTGAGGCCTGTACCAGAAGATTTCTGGTAAATTAATAAATCCCAAATGTGCAAACCTTATGGAGCACTATGAGAACTCACTCTACTGCCTCATACTCTGTATGGTGAAGTTCAAAATAAAAATGACACGTAAAGAAAACAGGAGATCTCATAGCTAAAGGATGGCTTGCCAAACAACTCTGCACAGATTTCATATAACGTCTTTTGGTTTAAACTACATTTTGATAATATGCTTACATTTCTTTCTATGAATGTTTCCATTTAAATTGTTGAGGCATTTTTAATCCCTTTCAGCAATCATTATAGGCTTATCTTAAAGTGCTAAATGAAACAGCAGCTTACCAAGCATCGGTCAATTTTTTTCTGGCATGCAGGAACACGTTCCTTTAACTTCTCAATAGTCACAGCATGCTTCTCAATTTGCCTGTCAACATCGTAAACCCATGACCAGGCAAGTTTTTTCTTCAGGATCTGGAGCTCCTGTGCAATTTCCTCCACATGTTCCATGTTCTTGATCTTCTCCCTTAAGTCATCAAGCTCCTTCAGCATAGGCCTAATGGAGGCCTCCAGCTCTTGTACGATGGCATCTGCACTCAGAAGCTGTGACCTGATGCTGTCAAGGAGCTCACTTACTTGTTGGAGGAGAGTGGCCTTGAAAAAGAACTGCATATAAAATAGACACTAGATGAGACAAATATAATGTTGCCACAGGCCGATCCCCGGCAAGTACCCAAAACTCAACAATAACTACAGAAACCGAAGTGATCATAAAAAAGAAACCTATAGAAACTGAAGTTTCATCTTGCCCCTTCTTCCCCTCACCTTGCACCTAGCAGCCATCCAACATACACATGCATGCCCATACACAACCAGTAATAGCCATGGTCATGTAGCACCACATAAAAAGAATATGAAAGTACGGGTTTGTAACATATATTATTCTAATGATGTTGATTTCATCTGTTATATGATATATATCCCTCTTTCTCCATTCATAACCGACAAATGAATTTCTTTGTTGTTACATCTGTTTTTCTTTCTTGCTGTTGAATCAACTTTCCTCGAGTCTAAATGAACCTTGGCTGACTGTTGCCAGGTTATACACGATAGTGTTGTAGAGACAATAGTCCTGACCATAACCATTAGTTTTAAGGCCAGCTCAGAAAGTACCTTAAACTTATCTTTGTCATTTCCAGAATGCAAAAATTCTCTGCTCTTGTCCTGAGTCATAATTACGCATGGATTTTCAACGTCTATCTGCGATTATACAAAGGAAGCACGATTCAATTGGAAGTTTCAAAATGTATTGTATAATATAACAAAGCCACAAGCATGTCCAAGTCTAAAAGCGGAAGATAACATGTTACTCACATTAAAATGTTCAACAAGCTCACGAAGTTCGTCTTTTCGATTAGATACCTTCTTTCCTGTTTATGCATTCAACAAATCTGAGCAAGTTATTTGTAACAGCCTTTCGGCTTGATTTTAATATGCCCAAATAGTAAAATAGAACATTTGTCTAACTAATAGCATCATTGATTGGCCATCGAAGAAAAACTCTTGTTATTATGAGTGTATAACTTCAATTGCTAATTTAGACTGATTCAGTAACCTTGAGAGTCTTTTAAAGTGGTAGAGCTGGTTGATTCTGTTATCCGGCGCTCAACAATTATAGTGTCACCATACGTTTCATGCTTGAATGCATCCTCGCCACAGTTCTTAATCTCAACAAATACAGCTGCATAACTACAAGTTGTTCCACACTAATCAGACTTCACTGTGATGAAAGAGCACAGCTTAACAAGAGAAACATTATATATAAAATTACTAGTACGCAGCTGGTCTTTATTATTCCTTGGCATCTGTATGTTTACAGTTGGTTATTCAAAGTCTTTACATTAGCAATATCATGACTATACCAGCAAGGGTGTACAGACTGATACTGAACCTGATCTGTAAGGGCACCTTTCAAATCTTTTGCTATAACCTCATCTCATACAATTAATTTATCCTCACTGTGCTGTGGGCAGTTAGAAAAAGCAGGCAATGGAAGAATAAAAAGATTTAAGTTCAACCAGCACAGATTAAATACCAATGGTAGATAGTATATACTACATTGGCCCAGTCAAAGGACTTAATCATTAGCCGAAGAAAAAAAAATTGTATCAAAAACTTATCAGATATAAAAGACACCTGCAACCAGTCTTTATGAAATCCTTAAGAGAAGAAGCTCTTTGTGTTCCTTTAGCTCGGCATCCAAAAGCCACACAAAGGGCAGTTAGTATTGCACTTTTTCCACCTGTTGACATTTAGACAGCTTTTTATATTAACAACCTTTAAAAGGTTAAAAACTTTAAAAAGGAGAAACACTGGCTAAGCACGCATTAAGTGCCAGTGAAATTAGTGGGACCAAGTTCGATTGCAGTTGCGATATGTAATTTTTCCAAAAGCGCTGTTAAATACAGGAGCCAGACTTAAAAGGATAAACAAAAAGCAATGAACAAACACTAATCAACTGAGTGGACTTCACAACATCACAAAACCTCCTAATACATCCCAAAAAAAAACCCTAGAATTAAACTCCGCACTAGAGGCTTATGCAATAATGAAATGAAATCATCCCGAGAAAAGAGAAAGCAACGTAATTTACAGGGAAGACGAGAACTCTTACTTCCGTTCTGACCAGTGATGAAATTTACCCAGTCGCCGAATTCTATCTGTAAGCTGCTGTGGCACATGAAATTCTCGAGCTTGATTTTCGATATGATCCCGGCGCCATGCCTACTCGCCATTGGAGAAGAGCGCGAAAAATGGAAACCCTAGAATCGCCTCTCCGGACTCCAGAGGGAGGGTTTAGGAGGGAACGATTGGGGAGGGAAAAGTGGCGGGAATTGGGTTGTAACAAAAAGAAAATAGTGGTTGTTGGCTAAAAATAATACTTCGCTTCGTTGTAATTTGTAAACTTGGAATAATATAATCTTCACAAAAACTGAAAATAATATTTCGCTTCTCTATATGTGGACTGAACTGCAAAAGTACATCCCAATAACTGATGTTTTCAGTAGTAGAGGAGAGTGGAGCATTCAGGAGTTAACCAAAAAAATACGGAAATAGTTTATTGCGAGAGTTTATGTGGACTATTTTACAATATTCCACAAAAACTAGGTTTTTGATATTTAAAACGTGTACACTGTACAGATATTACGTTAATTTGTAATATTATAAAGCGTGGGGACTGGAATGCAATTGAAGAAAATAAGAAAGCACGATTAAAATGATTCGCAAAGAGATTGGGGGTGGACTTTTTTGGATATGTGTAGTGTGAATGATTTGTAAAGAGATTGGGGTGGTACACTTAATTTTATAAGTCATTTAACTCGTTACATCGATTATGTAGAAATGCCGATGATTTTAGAGATCATTGATTTTTTTTAAAAAAATAAATTTAAAAAGTGCTGTTTTTTTTTTTTTATCAATCCAGTCAGTGTAACATTTTCATGAAACAAGTGAATTAGAGTAATTAAGTATGACGATACATTTTCGTGGAGCCGTAGAAAAAATAAATAAGCATTGTTCACGGTAATTTGTTTCGTTTGTGTGATATTTTCATGTATCCTTTTGTACGTAAATTAAGTAAATGTGACCACAACCCGCTTGGTATAATGAGGATCGTCGATTGGAACTTGGACCGACGAAGATCGTCCATTGGAACTAATGGATGCTCCAAATCACACGTTTAAAGCACAATCCATGAATGCCAAATCCAACCAACGATGGAAGGTCACATGACATCATATACTGATTAGTTTGAAAAAAAAAAAACATTATCGGTCTGTTATAAAAACATTCATGAGTGATAGGACTTGCCGTTAGATAGATGTTTTAAGGGACTAGGGATAACAAGTAGTTTGTGTCAGGTGTGCAATCATCAAATCACAAAACTAATAGCCGTTAATTTATATCTAACAATTAAGATTAATTTCTTCGAAAGTAAATAAAAAAGTATGATATGAAATTCCGATTGAACATTTATTTGCATTTTGCACCACTAAAAATTAGCAACATGGAATTAATATTATTTACAACAGTCTAAAATTGTGTCTTAAAATTTTTAAAAAAAATCATAAAATAAAAGATGTTACGCTTACTTTTAGTTTGAATTTCATTTATAAACTCTTACAAATTTATTGCAAGATTTTCATAATATTTTCTTTTTAAATATATTTATTATTTTTTTTTGAATTTTCAATTAAAAATTGAAAAATATCTTGACACGTCTAACGTATTATATCGCGTCATGACGTGTGTCGTGTCAGTATATTCCTCCGATCAACATGACACGACACAACACGTTCAAAAGAGAGTTTCTTCCACATGTCTCATGAAGCACTTGAGTATATTGATTATGTCTATAAGAGTCATGTTCATGGAAACCAAAGTTTGAGAAAACATTACATGAATATTTCGTTGCAATTGTAAATACAAATCAGATAACCAAAAGAAAAAAAATAAAGTCTTCAAAACAAAACATTCATCAAATGGTACAAACTTAACAAAAATACACAGAGATACTAAATCCATGTCACTTCTATAGTGTCGTTAACTATACGGAATGTCATTTCCATAAATATATTCACTCATAAAGTAAATTTATTGTGCGGGAATTGTAGGATAGAAAAAAAATAAGTATGGGTAAGAATTATACTTCATTGCTCGTTTTAAAATCATTCATCATGCTTAAGACCTCTAGACCCACTTCTGTTGCATGCCCATGCCATGTCATATCTTTTGTTTCAAGTGAGCAAGGTGGTATCCAAATCCAGCTGATACCTCTCACATGAAAAATCAACAGCCTTTCACCTGAAGACTATCATGCGCAAAACAATCCATTTCGATTCACCACCTTAAATAAGTTTATCAATGACACCGAAATCCTCGTAAATTTTAGAAATATATCATCTCTATTAGATAATATGGAGACCACTATCTACTATGCAAACTTATTATTTATGCCCCAATCAAGTACAAAGACCTTAAATCCGGACAATAGTCTGAATCTCCAAAACCAGTAACTACGTAGACGTTCTCCTCATGTGCGAACAAGTGTGGGTAACTCATGTGTTCTAGAATGGCCACTATACGATCCCATAAATTCAGCACAATATCAAATTTTAGAAGCTACCTGATATTCGTAATACACATAATAATTTGTTTATCAATGCAGTGTTGCGATCAAGTATTGCATCATACAATATTTTTCAATCAGTAATCACTTCCAAGAAAACATCCTCTAACAAGAGAACAAAACACACCCTTAAATATAAATATAGAATATCTATAGAATATGTAAGAATAGTATTTTTAGAATTAAAACTTTTTTACTCTGATTTCGAAGGCTGAAACACGGAATACCGTATACAAAAGCCCACAAGCGATCCGGTACACCCACTGCGTCGCAGCCTCTTCCGATTTCCGCCGTCTTTTTTTTTTATTTCCCCACTTCGCCAAACCTATAAATCCTAAACCCAGAGGGAATTGCTCAGGCCACTTCCATCTTACTCATTCACTCCAACTTTTGACCAAAATACCCTTTCTTATCGCATGATATTTTTCTCAGACTTTCTATTTAATAAGAACTTTTTGGTCAATTTTTATGAAAAATTGGAGTGAATGAGTAAAAGGATCGTGTCCTGAGCAATTCCCAAACCCAGAAGTATTTGCCAACATTTTTCCGCTTCGCACAACCTCTTCCGATTTTCTCTTCCCTCTCCCTAGACCTCAACCCGTCAGCTCCCGGCCGCTCCAACCCCGCGCTCCGCCTCGTCGCAGCGTCTCCTGTCGCAGTCTCTGTTCCTTTTCGAGGTATTATGAATTGGGCTGTACTCGGGCACAAGTAATAAAATTGAATTTATTCTTTAGAATTTTTTCGTGATTTGTTGTTATTCCATGTAGGAATTAAAAATGGGGAAAAGGAAGAATGCTATTCTGCCTCCAGCTCTTCCACCTGAAACGCCAGATGAAGAATTTGACATATCCGATGAAGATATGGAGTATTGCAAAGAAAATCCCCAATACACTGACTTTGTGATCCGTATTGATAGAGAACAGATAGACAAGTAAGTTGTTCGCCTCTGATTCAATCTGTATGCCTTTTCGGAACATGTTGTGTCTTTGTACCCCTGAGATGGGTGCTGCAAAAACATTTTCTTCATTATGTTGAAACCGTCTTAATTAAAAAAAGAGTTGAAAGTAGATTCTTACTCAGGTCGTTACTTATTGAGATACCGTGGAACATCCTTTTGGATGTAATATTCCAATCATAACTTATAAGAATATAGATTCTTTTTTCAAAGTTCCTATCTAAAATGCTGATCTCAATGTGCCCAATGGATAGAGTCACTGGTACAAAACACCATGCTAGCGCTGCATGAATGGTTGATGCCAGGGTTGTTACTTGTTTTTGTTCTGCTATTAAATTTTGTTTGACTGAATCTGAAATAAAGTTTCGTATTGAAGGCAAGTAACCCGAGTAGCATACAAGTCTCAAGATGAGGTAGAGAGGCTGTATGAAAGGAGAAACAGAAACGATGCCCCACTAGATTCACAAGATGACTTACAAGTTGACCCTGTTGATGTGCTTCCTATCAAGACATTGGATGGGCAGCTACAATACAGGGCGAGTATGACCTTTTTTTTTTTTTCCTTCCAATGTTGACTGGGCCCCAGCTGGCCAGATTAAAGAAATATTAGAAAATGTTGCACTGTTTGGAATAGATACATGTCTAATTATAATACAAGATAGGCAAATAACATACTAGTAAGAAAATATCTGATCAGGCGAATGTGATATAAGTTAATCATTAAAATATGGAATTTTACTTTATTGTTTACATCATCATCATCTTTCTTGTACTTATTTGTGCCAGCTATACAGGCCTTCTATTGTGTATAGGAAATACAAGCATGCCTCTATGCTTTTAAATAAGCATTATTTGAACCGAAGAAAAATGAAATAATCTGCATTGTATGAATATTGTTCATTTTAAACTTCTGCGTACTTAATTATATTTGCTATTCTTTTTTGTTAACCTCATTTTAGCCAAGAAGGTGAGATATGAGGAGGAGAAATCAAGCACAGAATTAACTGGAGAAGAGGATGCTGAAAAGAAAGGCACAAACTTAATACGGCTCACAAAAGCTGAGAGGCATGAAAAGTCAAAGAAGGACAAAAAGAAGGCTAAAAAGCTAAAAAAGTGTGAAGATATAGCACCCAACTCACCATTAGAAAAATTACACTCAGATGTTTTGGTAATTTCCTAATTTGTTATAATTGTTACTACAGTTGTTGTTTTTTGTTATTTTTATTTACTCTAGATGATTATTATTGTTATCTATTTTTTATTATTTCCATTGCTAGTGCTATATATATTTTGCTGGTGTACTTATGTAGTCAATTGCTGTGTTTTTATCTGTTATAACAACTCTGTGCAAAAAAGTGAAGGATAAAAAAGTCTTATGTGCTTAATAATGCATACATATTAGTGGAATTATTTTAATTTACTTTTTTTTTTTAAAAAAGGTGCGATTGGCGAAAATGAGCATGCCATTTAGCCATATGCAATTGTAGGGGTAGTAATATGAGGAATAAAAATTTTATATCAGCATATCTATTCCTCAGGGTTTTATTACAAGGAAAAAGTTTTCATTTAGGAAAAATGCTATTTTAAAAAGGATATATGGATTTTTTTTTCATGATTTTGGATATACATTAATTGCATTATTTTATACACAGAAAGAAGTAGAAGAAGAAATTTCTGCTGAAGAATTATTTCGAAAGAAAAAAATTAAATTGGCCGAGATAGGGATGGCATTGCTTGAGGACCCGGAAGCTAATATCAGATCTTTGATGGACCTTTTGAAAGTTTGTAAAGATAGAGATCCTGAAGTTGTAAAGCTGGGTCTCATGTCAATATTGGCAGTTTTTAAAGACATAATACCTAGGTAAATTGTGCTTCTACTTTTTATTTCTTTGGTGGGTTTCACAAATCAAAGTTTCACCATAACGAAAAGGAGAAAAAAAATTGTACAATGTGCTGATTATATCATGACCGTACTAAATGGTCCAGGAAAGGGGTTACCCTATTTTTTCTTGCATATTATATAGTTTCTCATTCATTTATTATATAATGAAATGAAAATATGGATTGATGGAAATTAAATATTACCCGACAAAAGACTTCTTTTAAAATTGTACATTTTGATATCATCCAACACAAAAAAATAGAGCCTAAGTTTCAATCCAAGAGGTATTCTCAACAAGCAATAGTTATGAGTTTGGTCCTTAGAAAAAACCTTTTGTACAAGAACTCTTCCTATCTGATACAAAAATATTTTATGAGCCTGAAACCATTTTATGTGGGTTTGAAAATACATAATCCAAGAGGTATTCTCATATAATTGTTTCTAATGTCTGTAAGAGAAGTTAAGTGGATAAGTTTACTCTATTATGTATTTCCTCTGTATCATACCCAATTGATAGGACTCCATTGTCTAAGTGTTACAGATCACTCGTAAATCACGACTGATATAATCAACTATTGTTTGATTATTTTTCTAATTGAATTAAGTGTTTTTTTTTTGTTGTTATTCGTTTTCAGTTATCGAATCAGGCAACTCACTGGATTAGAGCTACGAAAGCAAGTCTCAAAAGCTGTACAAAAGAGACGCTACTATGAGGATAATCTTTTGCGCTCTTACAAGGTCTCTCTCTTGCTCACCAGAAAATGATGGTTTGCTTGTGTGCCTAATACCAAATATTATTTTCTCAATTTCCCTTTTCCTGAAACTTCTGCACTTTTTAAATGAAATATTACTCAGGTCTATCTGCGTGAACTAAAAGAATTACAAAATGAAGCTGTTTTCAAGCAAGTTGCAGTACGGTGCATGTGCACTTTATTAGAAGCAGCTCCACACTTCAATGATCGTAAGAAATTATTGGATTATATTGTCTGGAACGTTAGCTCTTCAGATGATGCCATTAGGTGAAGAAAAGGAAAAAATTGAAATTAGCATATTAATGTTGACAATTAGTTACTAAGTTTATGTTTGTTTATAGGTAATCAGTTAAAGTTTTACTTTTTGTAATTTATTTGATTGATTTAGGAAAATGTGTTGTGAAGCAATCAAGTCTTTGTTTAAGAATGAAGGAAAGCATGGAGGTAAAGGAACTGTGGATGCAGTGTATTTCATTGCAGATTTAGTCAAGTCACTTGATTGCCAGTTACATCCTGATAGCCTAGAGGTGTGGAATCTTGAGCTTTTGACTATTCTACTTCATTATAATTCTTTTTTGGGCTCATGTTCAACAAATTGAAGTAAAATTGATCACCATGGATGTGTTAAATTTTCTTTCTGACTTTCCATCGTTACATGTATAGGTTTTTCTGTCTCTGAGATTTGATGAAGATATGGTTAAGCATGAAAACAGAACTGAAGACAAGAACAAATTCACAAAAAAAAAGAAAGGGATTAAACAGGAGCCGGTGAAACAATTGCAACCTAATGAGAGGAAGAAGAGAAAACGGGAGTTGATTGCTAAGACTAGAGATGAGGTACCTCCTGTCCTCCCTCAAGTAGCTATACCAGTTTTCCATTGTGAGGATTCCTACCCCAGATGCATCTTTCTGATCAGTCCTGGCATTGATACATCACTGTGCAAAGCCATTGGTTTATACTATTATGGAGTATGGACTGTATTCCTTGATTTGGTGGTTGATGTTTTTCAAGCTTATGTTAGCCTTAGTGATTGTTACCCACGATTACATAGGCTGGTACAAATATTGAGGCCAGTAAACTTGAAACATTTTTTTTTTCTTTTGGTTGGGTAGGTTTATGCAGATTACAAAGCAGTTTCTTTTGCTCCTGACCCGGAGGAGAGACGAAGTATGCAGTCTGCCACACTCTCAGCTCTTTTTGAGACTTATTTTCGTATTTTAAAGCATGCTGTTGATGCTTCTGATCCTAGGTTTCATTTCTATTAATTCATAAATTTTTTTTTTCAAGTTCTTTTTTGCCCTTTTAGGTAACTTCTTTTTGTTCGAGTGGAAAATAACAATAAGGGCAACAACTGGTCTCAGGACAGCCCTATACAAAAACAAATTAGTGTCCTAGAAAACATGAAATATCTTGCCATTGCATCCAAAAGTATGCTGTGTTGCTCCTAGTGATCGAGTACCATGTATTCCCTGTATATTAAAGAACCTTATATGGCCTTCATGAATTCATGTAAATTTTGACGTTATGTCTTTTCTATCTAGAAGTCTTAAGGGGATGGTTGGTTCTTATATTTTTAAGGTTATTTATATGGTGGTTTAATATGAAATTACTCTTATAATTCTAACGATAGTATGGATATTGAAGAAATATCAGCTGTACTATCCATTTCTCTATTTTCTGATTGGTCATTTTTTTAATTAATATTCTCAGGTCCAAGTCTGAAACAAGTGCCTCCCATGCACAGCCACACCTAGCACCATGTCTAGAAGGCCTTGGAAAATTCTCTCACTTAATTAACCTTGACTTCATGGCTGGTATCATGTCATTACTCAAGCAGCTCTCTAGCTTCAGTAGTGGAACCCATCTTCAGTCAAAAACCTTTGCAAATAATTCTGATAATCGTGGAAGTTCCAATGGATTAACTGTGTCTGAGAGGTTGCAATGCTGTATAGTTGCATTTAAGATTATAAAGAGCAATTTGGATGCATTGAATGTTGATTTACAAGATTTTTCCATGCAATTATACAACCTCCTATTTGAGTACCGGCCGCACAGGTCCTGCCTCCCTCCTTTCACCCCCCCCCCTCCTCGTTCCCACTCATTACATCTGTTCATAATTATAGTGAGACTGACTGAACTATTGAAATTTGGGAATATTAATATTTAGGGATAGAGGGGAGGTTCTAGCAGAGGCATTGAAGACAATGCTATGGGATGGTAGGCAGCATGACATACAACGTGCGGCTGCTTTTATCAAACGTCTAGCTACCTTTTCTACCTCCTTTGGTGCATCTGAAGCAATGGCAGGTACTTCCTTTGTTTCTTCAATTCAGTTTTACTTTTTACTTTTCTTGGATATGATACAATGATATACCAGGTGTTATGGTGGAGTCAGCAACACTGAGTCCCCCAAGTCATCAGTGAATTTATTGACTCCTAGCTAAAAAGAAAATCCTGACCTTTCAGGTCATTGTTTGAATTGTCAATAAAAGACAGTGAGCTAGGATCGACTTTTTTTAATCTGAGGCTTAATAATATAAAGTGGAGATAGCAGAGATACTTAATAACTGAAAATTTTCATTTGTTTTTTTATATTTGTCTCTTACAAATGTCTAAGCTCTATATCACAAATTAATACTTACATAATTACATGTAGAGTAAGCTTATTGTGTATAATGCACTGAAGCTTTCGTACATCATGGCATTTTCAATTGGTAGGTTTGCAAATTGGCAAATCTAATTTTAACCAATCCAATCTAGATATTAAAATCTCATAGGAAACCAATTTTTACATTTTTTGAAATTTTACGTGTATATATAACCACCTTATTACATTCAAACAATCTATCACATGTTTCTATGACAATTAAAACTCTCCTTTTTCTATGATAAATAAATGCTACGAATTTGACCCGATTTATATTTCTGAAAATACTCTTAGAAACACTAAACAATAACTTCGTTGATCAGGCATTAATTGGGTTTATTATTGCAACAGGTACTGCTAGCCCTAGTTATTCACTCTTTTTTTAATCATGGAACAATGTTTGCCGCAGGCCAATTATATTTATAAATTCATTTAAGGATATAATGATGATCACATGCATTTCACTTTCATGGCAACTATAAACAAAGTCATTTTCAAAAATAAGAAAGTAAACTTGTAAATTTGTTTACTGTAGTTCAGATATATTTCGTATTATATTTGGTGCAATTTGAGAATAATTTTCACCAATCAAGCTCTCATAAAACTCTTATGTTAATAGTATTTCAAATTGTTTGATGGATGAGTTGGTTTCAAGTTAAACTGAATTTGATGCACAACATATATGCACTATAGCGAACATATAGTTTTTGACAACTGTGTTGTTGGTCATAACAGTTGTCAGATGAGTTTGGTGTTTATATAAACCATCTCATTAATATTTGTGCTGATTGTCTTTTTGTCTTTTATTATCAGCCTTGGCCACATTGAAGCAACTTCTACAGAAGAATACTAAATGCCGAAGTTTACTGGAGAACGATGCTGGTGGTGGGTCCATTTCTGGTTTAATTGTGGTATGTCACCTTTTCTCGGCAATACATTGGAAAGGTTAAACTTTGGTCCACTGACTTGTTCAATAATGGCACAGCCTGTGGGAAATTTTTATCCCAAATGTTCAAGTCTGTTCTAGTAAGACCAGCTTGTGTATTTTATTTGAATGATATGCATCTCATTACACGGGCATTGAATATTGGTCCTTTTTAAGTCCCACCTCTCATTGAATTGTAATATGTTGGCAACACCTGATACAGATTCTTACCCTATATGTGCATAGTCTATCAAATGTCTCTAATTTAATTAAGTACACTGCGTATAGTCTATTACATGCGTCTTATGTTCTTTTTTCTCATTATGCTTTCTAGAAATATCAACCAGAAGCCGTGGATCCCTACCTAAGCGGTGCGCTTGCTTCAGTTTTATGGGAATTAAGCCTTCTATCAAAGCACTACAACCCTAGTGTCTCGCAAATGGCCTATAATATTTTAAGCATGGCTAATTTAAAGCCAACTCAAAATATAGTGAACCCTTCATTGATTGCTTTGAATCCAATGCAAGCATATTGGGAATCCACAATTCAAAATGAATTGTCTAAACCAATGAACACAAAAGTTCCCCCTTCCTTTAGGTGTAAACGGAAAAGGGAACAAGGCAGAGAATATTTTGTTTTGGACCCTGAAAAAATGAGAAATGTTGAGAGTGAGGTTATTGGAGAGGAAGAAGCAAAGGTGAAGTTTGAAGAGCACTTTAAGGTCCTTAGAGACATTTCAGAGAATGAAAGGTTGAAAGGGGAATTGAACCATACCTTATTGTCTATTAATTTATATAATGAGTTTAAGAGAGAGAAGCGGGAAAAAAGAAAAAGGTGCCGTGTTGAAAAGTGGAAAAATGAAGGGTAAAGTTTTTTTTAGAGTACTTGATAGCGAAGGCTAAAGTTTTGGTTAAAAGTTCCAGCTATTGATGAAGTATATTGTCCTTGTACCTTTTTTTATGTAAGTCTACGATTATTTTCAAAACCGAGAGAGCTGTTTTGTTGATACCGCTATAGTGAAAGTTTTGTAAACTTTAGCCTTGTACCTTTTGGAATATTTTATTATCGCACATTTACATATACATATATAAGATGGATTACGGTACTTTGCGAAGTAATCCGTCCTCCGTACTTCAGCATACAGTATAGTAATCCGTCCTCCATACTTCGCAACAGCATATATAGTATTAGGATTTGAATGCCGTGGCCCGTGGTAAGGAAAGGTATTGGGATTGGTTTTTCATGGGAAAGCTTAACTAGACGTCGTTGCCAGAGCCCAATTGTTAATACAGTGAACTGATAGTTTTGATAGCAGTAACGGTTTTGGGGAGATCGGTTTGGTATGGTTTGCAACGTGGAATTATGCTTGAATTATTAAGTTTATATATTATATCTCTGAGTGTTTTTTTGTTACAGGACCTCTTCATTTTACATTTCCTTTTAACTGAACCAGATTTCTTGGTCACTAGCTATGTTTGTGAATTTTTTTCATAAATTACTATACAACTCTTGGTTAAACCTTATCGCCATATGTTCGTAGGCCGTTCTATGTAAAAAAAAATATGTACAATTTTGAAACTTATTGTCGGTTATTATACGAATCAATGGACAACAATTGGTCTTGTGAAAATTTCTTCAATAAATCTATATAGATCTAACACTCAAGTTATACGATCTCTATGCAACTTGTACACTTCTGATAAGTGATAAGAGTGGATTTTGAGGCTTAACTATTTTGCACTGATTTAAGCTCATGAATTCAAGTATATGTGATAGATAGTTAAATAAAATAAAAGTTCTTCTAGAGTTGCTAACATTTAAAATGTTCCAAGAAAGGCCTCATACTTATAAGAAAACTAGAAAATCAGGATAATATGGAAAACATAAGAAACCGTTTCAATTCTTTGAGAAAATTCTACCACCATTAAATCATTTTATCAGTTATAAGAATTCATTTTGACAAAATCAATCATTAACAAAGATTTATCCGAATTATAGTTTACAAAGAAAGGCAGTAATTTTGGATTAAAAAACCAATGTATTTAAATTATTTATTTGTATGTCTGAAATTTGTATACGTTTATTATTACCGATAATGCTAAGTGAAAATAAGTTTATAGCCATTTGGAGTGTCACTTATTAGTGAGGCTGTGGTTTAGTACTAGGCTGAGCTCATCTAAGTTCTAACACTAATTAACAGGACTAGCTAGCGCGTCAACACTTAACACCCGTAACTTCCTCACATGCGGGGGCCGAAAAAGAGTACAGTCGGTTTCACCAACTACGCGGCTTCTATGCTCTCTCTATTGGATCAATGCAACCGAATTACATTTGACTTCTCTTTTCGCTACCTGCGACGAGAACAAAATTTGGACATTTGGGGGTTCACTTTTTTAGGGGACCAATATACGGATTACATATGTAGTCCATGTTTGTTTGGTCCTGGTAGAGAGAGAGATGTTATTGTGGGAATCAATTGGTCAAGGTAATTCTCAGCGACCTTTTTTTTTTTGATGGTTGCCCGTAGGCTAAAGCATTTCACTCAACAATAGTGGGGTTTACAGCATAAAAACAAGCTAACCTGGTGCTCTTAATACAATAAGATACTGTCAATCATAAGGACCACAGCCTACCTGAGAATAAACTACAAACTTCAGTAAATCTAAAGAAGAAGCCTAAAACAACAGTAAAGAAACCAAAGAACAATAAAGAATAAAACAAACTACCTAACAAGCGACCTCGCTTCTTGTTATAAATGGGGGAAAACAAAAAAAAGAAGAAAAAGAAGAAGAAGAAGAAGACGAAGACGAAGAAGAAAAACTTGATAATGATAACACGAGAAGTGTTAAGGAGGATATTAATTAAATAGGCGCAAATTCCGGAGATATTGTTTTAAGTATTTTAATTTAGAAAAAATACATGCCAACTTGCCAAGACGACTAATGCTGCACTTATATCTTTGCGAGCAATGATGACGCAATATTTTTTTTATTTGGAACAACAAATATTTTCCTTCGAAATTCCAAAACTATTCCAAGTTTAAACCGCGTTTTCCGAGTAATTTATGCATAGTTTATCGGAAAAGTAAGTACACACCAAGTTTTTATTTATTTATTTTTTTGTTTTTTTAAGCTATTTACAGCTATCGTTGTAGGTACCCTTTTTAAAAATTTTAAATTAATAATCCATGATCAGTATTTTTTATTTTTATATTTATTTATTATTATTTTTTTTGACATTCGAGTGTGGTTTGGGAGTAATTTGGGTATAAGCTGGGGGTTCCCGTGCCACTGTTTTTTTTATAGAAACTAGGTAGTAGCTGCCCAGACTGCCAGTGGGTTGACTAGTAACTTTTAGAAAGTTTTGACCTGTTAATTTGAAAAATGACAAAAGCATGAGCTGACAACATTTGCGTGATTATTTTTTCAATTCAATTAAAAAAAAAGAAACCTTTCGCTTCTTTCTTAATTGAAAAAATACCTCTTATCTTAGGTGGGCCAGCGGGGTGACTATATGGGCTTGTTTGGATGCACATGGGAATAGGGGAATAGAGCCTCTTCCCGGAATTGACTATTCCTAACACATCCAAACGGTTTTGAAATAGCCAATTCCATTCCTAATACAATTTTCAATAACACTCTTCCCAACAATACTTTTCTCTCTACTTTTTCACACTTCCCAACGCTATTCCTAAACTCACCATCCAAACAAGATTTTCTCTTCCCGGAATAGCACTCTTCCCACTCTTCCCACTATTCCCAACCCATCCAAACGAGCCCTATAAGTTTAAGACTTAGGAGAAAATACCTTCCTAATTATACAACATTTTTAGCAGGCCCACCTGTCAGTTACATTCCCCAGTGTGTAACAACTAGCATGTAAGCAAACACACTCTCTCTCAGGCTCTTAACAGTTAACAGTTAGCATCTAACATAAAAATCTGGTGGGTCCGTAAGTTCTGTGATTAGCAACATGTATTACCATACGCATCCGTCTCAGAGAATTCAGATTCGCAAAACACCTCTGTTGTGATCCTCTCTTTTCCTTTTTTCCCTGTTCTTAGCCTCTGACCAGGTCTAAGGCTATCAAGCAGCAACTCAACCACTCCCAGTCTACGTAGTGTGTCTATATATATCACGATGCACCTGGTTGCAACAACAAAATTCCACATTTTGGTCGTTCAACTTTGAATTAAAAATTCTCGTTCCTTTTGAGAGAAAAAAGAAAAAAAAATTAACAATGCAGATGGTTGCAGTTATTATAGTTTTAATTCTCACTCTAGAAGCAAGCACAACCACTTTAGCAGCAAGAAATACACTAGCTGAGAACAAGACCTGCTATGGTGATGGTACCGGTGGTAGCACTGGTATATCCCTAAGTTTTGACATGTACCTAATGACATGTCCTCAAGCTGAAAACATAGTTCGTTCTGGAGTCGAGCAAGCAGTTTCTTCTGACCCCCGCATGGCTGCCTCGCTCCTTCGCCTCCATTTCCATGATTGCTTTGTGAATGTGAGTGTGGTTATAATTATATAATGAGATCATGCATAAAATCTTTTACTTTTTCTTTTCTTTTTACATTTTGGTAAATTTTTAATACCAGGGACAAAGGCTAGAAGAGAAATGTCTAGCTGGTTCTAAATTGGATATATATATGTACAAAATCAGGTCAAGTAACATTGGCTAGAATGCAATATTTAGCACACTACGCGACTACGGTAGCCCCAATTAATCAACATGCATCACAATTGATCCAATCATAAAGCTATCTTAAAAGAAAGAATATTCTAGACTGGTTATCTTAATTGACTCTTAATGTCTTTTTAGTAACAAAAAATTCTAAAAATTTGTAGCTTTCCTTTTTACTCAAGTTATATAATTGTTTTTGAAATTTTTTTGTTCTGAATTTAATTTTTAATTTTTAAGGGATGTGATGGTTCGGTGCTTCTTGATGATAATGCCAACTTTGTGGGGGAGAAAACTGCTGGTCCAAACCTCAACTCTCTGAGGGGGTTTGAGGTTATCGACTCAATCAAGTCTGAGCTAGAGCAAGCTTGTCCGCAGACTGTTTCTTGTGCTGACATTCTTGCCATTGCGGCTCGCGATTCGGTGGTTCTGGTATGCCAACACAAATTTTTGGAAAATTCACCTTTCATTTAAAATCTGTAGTACAAAAATTCAGTATATATACACTATATATTTGTACAAAACTACTAATGGTTGTTGGTAAGTTATATCTGACGTGTAATTTGTGATGCTATTTTCAGTCAGGTGGGCCTGCATGGCAGGTAGAGACAGGGAGAACAGACAGCAGGGGTGCAAGCCTCACAAAGGCAAATAATAACCTCCCAGCACCCACATCTAACGTGCCAACCCTTATTCAAAAGTTTCAAAACCTTGGACTCTCAACTCAAGACATGGTGGTTCTCTCAGGTCAGCTCATTATTACTTTTATCTTATTTAGATGGTTACTTTTTCATTATTTGTTAGATTAACCATATTGTGATAGATTAGCAAGAGGGGACTGCGACAAATATAGAAATATTCATATTATATGTAAGAGTAACACTAATTAACATTATTTTTTTGTTTCAAAGGTGCACATACAATTGGCAAGGCAAGGTGCTCTTCCTTCAATTCCCGGCTCAGTTCCACTGGTGACCTTGAATTTATACAGTCACTTCAGCAACTCTGTTCAGGCTCAAATGGGACTCTGGCCCACCTCGATTTGTCAACTCCAGCCACATTCGATAATCAGTATTACATCAATTTACTGTCGGGCGACGGCCTCTTACCTTCTGACCAGGTGCTGGCTGGTGGGCCGAGTGAGGTTCTGAACCTGGTCCAAGCTTATGCTACAGACCAGTCTCTGTTCTTTGAAGACTTTGCAACCTCAGTTATCAGAATGGGTAGACTTCAACCAACTACTGGAACTGTTGGCGAAGTACGTAAGAATTGTCGGGTGGTAAATTGAAGAAAATGCTATATCGAATAAGTTTGTAAGGGTTAAGTCAATTTGCCTTTGTTCTTGTCGTACTATGTCGAACTATTTCCTATAACTATTAGGTTTTTTTTTATTGCTCTTGTTGTTAAAATTTATGCGTAACTCTATATCCTAGTTTATCAATACTAAGTGTCAGGCTTAAAGTTTTCAGTATGTCCATGGGGATATTTCTACTTTCCTATCCTTGATTCCTTTTTATCGTCTTTCGTGTTTATTCCCCCCCCCCCCCCCCCCCCCCCCCCCCCCCCCCCCCCCCCCCCCCCCCCCCCCCCCCTTAGAATTAGATCTCAACGTACTATAATTCCTCATTTCCTAAATTCGAGTAATTACTAATTAGTGAACACCCTGAAAATTGTACTAAAACCATTGATTATCCGAAACACATCATAACTATCAAAACACATAATATTTACAAATATGACAGAAGGAAATTATCTCAAGGTATTGTAATGTTATTTGTATTCAAAACCGTCAGTTCTTTTCTGCCTTGTAATGTCGCCCCGGTAGTAGTACAGAGGAACACAAGAATTAATTGATTCATCATACCAACATATTTGGCATGTATATAGAGCCATATTAACGGAAACAAAGTACACCCAGTTAACCAGCTGACCAATGTAAAGGAAGAAAAAAAAAATTCACCACATATTGTCAAACAGATTTGAACATAACTCAGCAGAAGTACAGAATTATATGCAATATCTACCTCCAAACCTAAATACCTAAATTCAATGAAAATTTACATGTTAGGCCTCGATGATGCCTAACTTCTGCAAAACACTGGTTATTTCACTACTACTGCATCCTTCTATTTGCACAATATTTGGGTTGTCAAAGGCCAAAACATCTTGCAAGGGGTAGCTTCTAACTGCATGGAGCATACTCGCTGCAGTGTTAAATGGGCTTCCTTTAATTATCACAGTCTTGTGGATGCCTCCGAGTAGTGTTTCATAGTCTGTGTCGCCACTTTCTCCCACAAATACGACCATTTTTGTAAGCTCAATGCCCCACCTTACATACAAGTACCTGAGATAAAACAAGAATATTTTAAGGTAGTAGCAAGCACATACAGTTCTCTAGTGCTCTGTACAACCTATCAAAATTTTTAAAAATGCAAAAGGTGAAAACCTCAAGGCTTGTGACCTAGAAGCGAGAACCGGAACAAAATTGAGACGGCTACCATTGTGGCTATACAACACATGACACCTCAGTGCTTGCATTCTCATAAACTCCTTAAGCTCCTTCACAGGAGGAACCTATATACACAAAACAATGAGAACTATAGTAAAAATGATTTTACTACAGACAAACCAATTCTTAATCTGAGGTCTGCAAGGGCCCTAATTATTTTTTTTGGAAATATGACTATTTGTTTGGAGACATAGCCCTCTGTAGAAGGACCGTGGTTGCACAAGTTAATCATCTAAGTAAAGGCACCTCAACATTACCAACCTGACTGCCAAGGCATCACCAACACCCAACTAGACATTTCTTAAATGTTACTAACAAAACAGCTATAACAACCAAATATGTTTCTCTATAATGAAAACTTACACGTCCTGGGGCCAGCACATTAAAGGCCAAGCAAAAGGGAGAAGACCCCTCAATATCCTCTACAACAGCCAGCTCCTCATGTCCTCCTTCCTTATCATTGATAGACTTGGACCACCGCAACAGAGTCTTTTTTAACTCTTCACTGTCCCACCGGTACTCAATTTGTGAGTAATAGTCCAGGTCAGCCATGTATGGTTTTTCACCAGTATCAAGCACACCATCAGAGCCATATGACGGGTAATACACGTCACCGCCACTGTTGCAAATAAATGCATCAAAGTCCTTACAGATCAGACCACCTGAGACCAGGAGCGAGTGTATGGCAGAGATACTCATCGACGTGGCTACCACAAAACCAACTGAACCTGATGACCTTTGGCAAACCAAAGTCTCGAGAATTTTTCTTATAATATAGATCAAATCAGATGAACTAGCAAAAGAATCGATAGCAATAACAATTACATGCTTCCTCATTCTAATTAGAGGAAACTTTTCTACTTTCTTAACAGAATGGTCCTTTCTAATGGGACTAGTAACTTCTTTCGAAAGCTTTGCAACAGCACTTTCTAGGCTTTTCTTATTATGATCTCCCGTGGAGCCAACAACATCTTCCACATCGCCGTCTTTAGCCACTTTTTTCTCCATTAGAGATTTCTTCAGGCGCAAAGCATGATCCAGAATCTTGTTTAGTGAGTCTTCCATAGATTCGTCAGTTTCAGTTTCAGATCCAGACTCTTCTATTTCTTCATTCTCCCATTGTGGGTGTCTTGGCTTGAGAGTAGCGACTCGTAAAAGGTATTTCTTGCAATGTTCTGGCCAAGAGAACTGGTGGATATTTTTCAAACCATTTTGCCGGCACTGTAACCAGAGTTGCTTGTCAGAGACAAGCTTGTAGAGTGCATCTGCAATTGCAATTTTATCGTGGGGATCAACAAGAATGCCGTTGTCGAGAGTCTGGAAAAAAGGTTGAGAAAAGATATCCTGTAAGTATTAGAGTTAGATGTTCTACTGTTGTTGTGAGACGAAAGAGGAAACCAAATCAGAAATATACCTTGTGTATGTCGACAGGTCCACCATTCTTTGTTGCCACAATAGGTAGACCATGAGCTGCAGCCTGTTAAGAAAATAAATTAACTGTCATGTATCCAATTATATAGAGGTGGAAAAAGAACAAGAAGAAATAAATATGTATGGAAACCAATTTCACCTCTATCAAGGTAAGGCCAAATGGCTCGATGAAAGCTGGGTTTATGAAAACACCCTGCAAGAAAAATCAAACATCTTTCTATAAACTGAAAATTATAATGTAATCTTTGCTAGCATAGTTTTTACCTAAATTGAGTCGCACAAGAGATTGTTTTGACTGTGTAGGATTCCTAATGAGTCGTTACTAAACAATGTAATATTGTGAGTATAATTTTACCTACATTAATTCATACAAAACTGTTGGTCATTTGTGACAGTGTGGGAATAACATTTAGAGGTTACCGAACATGGGGGGGGGCGGGGGGGGGGGGGGGATGCTTTCGTCAGGAACCAGCAATACCTTAGTTTTTGCTGCTAAACAGTAAATATCAGGAACTTCAGATTGCTTATGGTGCTTGGGATATGACACTTGGCCATACAAATCATACTTGTCAATCAACTTCAATATCGAAGTCAGGACAGATGCACTCGTACACGGTATCTCATCAATGTCATCACGGTTTCCCATTATCAGCACCTGTATAATATATTAGAAATAATAAAGACAGATAATGCAATAAAACATGAGTCAAGCAATATAATGAATATAGTACAAGGTTTGCAAGTTCTCTGAGCAATCGACATTCGCCAAATGCTTCAACCAAAGTTGCGATATTCTTCTTGGGGTCCGGACGGGCAAGAGCAAGAATCATGGGCTTGCGGGGGTTGGTTAAAAACCGCATTATCTGCCAGTTATTTCATGACACGAAAACAAAAATCAGTTAAATTTATAGTAAAAGGTCGCAAATTGCAATTTGCTTAGTAAAATTAAAAAATAACTTAGTACACTAATCTTTAGGAAAGGATAGCAACCTCTTCCCAGATAAGTGGGTCAGAAGCTGATGATTCTTCTTTATTTACTTTAACATCACCATCAATATCTGGGACCACCACGTGACCAAACTCCATGCCAGGAGGTATCAGCTGCATATGTATAAATACACACACACATACACCAAAAAATTGAATGCCAGAGAAGCATATAAACAAAACAAAAAGCATACTCCAGGATATGAGGAATACTCACGACCATATGAGGCATGCATCGGCCATAGCAGCTAACACCATGCTTGATCCCTGCTTTCAGCTTTCTAGCAAGCAGTAGATCAAAACCATCATACAGGTTCCACTGTTCCTCTATCTCCTGTCTGGTGCTTGTAATTATAACCTCAGAGGAATCCAGACATAGCTCTTCAGCCTCGATTCTTCTCATTATCTTATACATTGCATTTATCTCCCTTGTTTGTCTCCCCTGCTTCAGCAAATGTTCTAACTTGTCTCTGCCAAGTGAATGTCCTGTAAATACCATTGGCACATTTAAAGCACCTGATAACAAAGCTGCAGAGTGACCAGCATCGGCATAGTGGCCGTGAATGACAACTGGCCAGACAGGCTTGCCATCACCTATCTGCTCTCCTAGGGATTTTGACATTTGCATTATGTGTTCGAGGGCACCATCAACAAATTCTTGGATGTGGGGCCAGAGTAGCTCTTTTGAAAGGTACTTATCTCTAGGACCAAATGGTATACGTATGATGTAGGCCCCACCACCGTCCCCTGCATACTCTAGGGGTTCATTCTTAAAGATTCCGGGAAGAAGCATCTCGACGGGCTCTGCATAGCACCAATCCACGCCAGATGCTATCATCTGTCGAGTCAGAATGTCAACCCGATAAACTCCTGGAGTTGTGCCTAATGCTCTAGCAAGCTCCACTACATATTTGACCTAACAAAAGAAAAGAATTCAAATACAAACTAATTGCTTGAAAACTTTCCAACCAAAACATAATTTAAACAAATTTATTACTTTAATCGATAGTTAGATCCACTACTGACATGCTACATTTCTACTTAAAAGTAAACCAGAGCTTTAAATGATCCAGTTTATAAACAGTAGCTTTTATGCATAAAAGCCATAAAAGCCTTAACTGGAAAGTACATAAATATGAAACCACAGTAAGGTCTAGCATGAATGCATGATTATCTCAAGCAAACAGGTTCAATCAAGCACTAACCTGACCACCAGTATCTGAGTCACGTCCAAGCTCCATTTTTTCTCCACGAATCAAGCCATGAATGCTGTACAAATTAGCCCATTGTAACAAATTAGCAAACACATCATATGCAAATGGACAAATGATTATCAAGTCCAGAAGTGATCCAATTGACATGCCTCAGCAGTACAATGTAAAGCTTTTTGTCCTTGTGCTGACTGGCCCATGCCTCGATTGTATCAATCGAATTGATCTTGGGCATGCTAGCCCTTGTTCTTTCACCATGAGCAGATGAATCCTTATCACCTTCAGAAAGATCTTCTGACATACCGGCAGTCGCATCTAGGCGTGCTTTCTCACGTTCTAGCTGCCGCTTTGGTAAGGGTGTCTCCTCCTTTCCTTCAATCTTCATTTATGAACATGAAAATTTAAGCTACAACAAACTATTATACATGCCGAAAGATCTCTATGGAGCAGATTTCAAAGTCAACAAATGTAGTGGCCTGGCCAACTTCACACCAAATTGTAAGATATCTCAAGAGGTGGGCATGTTGCAGGGGTTGATTGGGTTTCTTATAAGCTTTCAGCCCAATATAGAAACAGCTGGGTTGGATTATCTTCAAATTTTATAACAAAGCAACATCAAGCTCAAAATGTCCAATCCCCACAATGTTTAGATGCTCAAGTTCTATAATCCAACCGCACTTGACTCAACAGCCAAAGCCATCTACCTAAATGATGCAAAACATATAGTGAAATTCCAAAACAAAACAAACAAAAAAAGGAAAGAGAAGGCACTTTCTTCTTCTGATTACTTACATGCTTTTCCTCTGCATTTTCTAAAAGAAAGACATTAAAGTTAAATTCTATAGCAAGAAACAAAAGTATCAAGAAATAGTAATTAGAAAAGGATGTTATGTCAGGTTTTTTGGGTCCCCACAAATTAAATTTTGCATCCAGACCAAAAATAATTTGGGTTAATCAATATCCCACCTCGTCCTAATCAAATGCTTGAAGACGCAATTTTTGTGTTGGACTGGTGAGGATGGGTGCACTGAGAGGAGTGATTTCACCACATTGACGTAATATAAAATTACACCACAGCACAGTACTAAAGCTAACTTTGGTTTATAAAATTGATAACATATATACGTAATAATTCAATTTAAGAAAATACACACTTGAGAATACTTGTGGTTTTGATCCCAATAACAATGCACAGTGATGAAACAACAAAGGATATATATTGATTGGCTGGGCTGCAGTGGTTAACATTTAAATATCGTGCTTAGTAATTTTAAAATTGTTAAATGTTGCTATCTATGAGTTATATTTTTTTTTATTTCAAGAACAGATTAAATAAATTCTTAACACAACGAACCAACAAAATTTTTGCCACGTGACAAAGATATTGCTCATAATAACCAGATAATGCTACAAGCCAATGAAATTATGTCATATGCAAAGATATACTCTTAATGACTGCATAACACAAAGAGTCAATGAAAATTTATCGTAACCAAAATATGAGGAGCAAGCTCAACTAAGTTGGATAAAACCACAATTTTATAATACAACGTCTTTCATAATGGCTTCCACAGAATAAAAACAACACATGCTTATTAAAAAAAATAAGCCTATCAAACAAATCGTTTCAAAGCAGCTATCAGGAATAAAGAAAATAAAAGATAACTTCACCTGCTTCTTTTTCCTTGCAAGATTCCAAATCCGCCAGCACAAATTCTCCAGCCGAGTATTTCTCTCCTGCTGGCTGTTCAAAGCTGCCGCCTATATAGCAAGAACAAAGGGAAACAAACGAATTTTTCAACACACATTCATATCCAAACTAAAACAACATTTTACATCCCAATAGTAACCGAAAGATCCATTCGTTCCATAAATAAGTGCAATTTGTGTCCCTGATTTCTCCCACCTAGAAAGAAGGATTTCTCCTACAATACCACTGGAGGAACGCACAAAAGAGAAAATAAAGAGCAAGAAAATCAAGATCCTTACCTGAAGCCATGTCTTGTGGAGATCGGTCTCATCGAAGCGAGAAATGACCTCATCGACAAAGTAGCGGGTCGGGTTGAAACCACCCCTCTCACGCAGCAGCAGAGAGGACTTGTCGGCGTCGATCGCCGGAGCCCGGGCTACGATCGTCGGAGCAGTGTCTAGGATGGCCGGACCTGTGTCTAGGATCGCCTCTAGGTAGCCATGCAACCAGTGATTCCCCGCCATGAGTGTACAACTGTGTGTGTTTGTGAGCGAGAGAGAGTGAGAGAGGGTTTAGAGTTTAGACGAGAGAGGTTGTGTTTTCCAAGAAAAGGGGAATGAGTCTTGACGGGAGTGGAGTGAATGGAGCGGGAAACTTATAAAGGATGCGAAACGCCGAAACGCACCTTCGCCGCGAATGAGTGGGCCCAGAAATATTTTTAATTTTCATTTAATAATAATAAAACAGTATGGGCCCATAAGCGGCCCGGGTTTATCATGACTTGAAAGCAGCGACTCCATATTTGGAAGTTGGCTTCTTTGTTTGTTGCGGTCTTGCGGAGCTCTTGCCATTTTCGCATTATCCGATAGATGGAGAGTCAAACAATTCAACATGAAATGTCTTCTTGATTTATTCAGAGATTATTAAATAGAAAGCAGTGCCTTTATTTTTATGGACTTAATTAATAATCAACCAATTGTCAACCATGCAAATTATTTTTTAAAAAGTTAAAATGATGTATTTTTTAGTAAAAATATGGAAAACATGTTTACAATTTTTTAGACATACGGTTTGCGTGGTGAATATGGGGTCTAAACAATTTAGGTCCATTCCAGATGTACTTGAAAAATGAAGATGTATGCCGTATGCGCTATCTCCGGATATGAAGGTTGTGCTCGAAATGCTGATCTGCCACTGCCAGAGTGATATTATATCTTACTGATGCGGGATATCCTATTCTCTCCTTCTTATGAGCAGCGCATTTTTTTTTTCATTTATGAAAAGAATTATTCGAGCCGTTGGATTGGGATCGTGCGATGGAGTTTATGGGGTTCTTATATAAAAAAAAAAAAACTTCATCTGACGCATGCATGACAATTATGAATCGTTAAAAATCTTATTGTGTGGATGTACATATGACAATCTATGTTGTACTTTGTGGGGTGGTTTCTTTGCGCTTCGCATATTGGGGCTACAGAGAATAGGGTGCAGAAATGGTAAGTTTTGTTTAGATGAATTGGAGAGAAATCGATAGTAATATAATATAATATAATATTACTTTGTGTAATATAATAAATGAGATCCTGTGACGTTTCGAAATTGCAGTATCATACACTTACATTTGGTGTTCATTGTTAATTGTGCATCCTTTTATCTCTATACAAATAGGTTTTGTTGTTTATCTTCTCTTCAAACCACTTTTTCTTCATTCTTCTTTGTCTCTCTTTCTCTCCCTTACACTCGAACCCTCTCAAATTCCTTCCTTCGCTCGACATAGTACATATCTCTTCCCCTCTACTTTCCACTCCCTCTTGACACATCATAGACCCACCTCCTCTTTCTCGACTTGTTTCCTTTCAGCACATCACGTATATCAATCGTATTCATTGGCTATTGTCTCCACACTCTTTAATCTCACCATACCCTAAAGAAGAAGTCAAGTACAGAAAGAATTTGAGAGCTCCTAAGCTGGACGAATGGTGGACAAGAAGAATTTTCAATTTTTTTATTTTCTTCTCTAGATTTTGTGTTTAACAAAGTCAGATTTTTCGATACTACTAGTAAATTTACTATTTTGGCATTTACTAGGATTTGCTCTTATTTGCATAATGCACAAATGAAGCTTATTTAGAGCATCAATTGCATATTTTGAACTATTCAAGATTCATTAAACGTCATTTGATCACGATAATATGTAGTTAATATCTTTATATTAGTCTAAAAAGTAATTTTGATCATACATATTCAAAATATTGCATTATACATCAAATAATATACATATAATGTGCAAATGAAACTTATTTGCAGCTTGAATTGTGCATTTTAAGCAATACTTGATTTATTCAACATTATTTGATCACAATAGTCTATATTTAAGCACTTTATATGATCTATAATATAATTCATAACTTACTTATTCAAAATATTGAGTTGTACATTAAAAAATATGCATATAATGTGAAATTGAAGCTTATTTGGAGCTTCAATTCTTCATTAAATTCTTTACATGGTCTATAATATAATTCAGATCTTACTTATTCAAAATATTGTGTTATACGTAAAGAAATATTCATATAATATGAAAACAAAGCTGATTTAAAAAATCAGTTGAGTATTTTAACTATATTTGATTCATTCGACTTCAATTTATCACAATAATCTATATTTAAGGTCCTAATATGGTCTAGAATGAAATAAAAAATGTACTTATTAAAAAATATTGTATTAGACATAAAGAAATATGCATGTTATGTACTAATGAAGCTCATTTGCATCTTCTGTGGAGCATTTTATGTGATTCTTGATTCATTTGACGTCAATTGATCACAATAATCTATATTCAAGCTTTTTGTATTGTCCATAATATAATTCAGATCTTACTTATTCATATTATTGCATTAAACTTAAAAAAAAAATATGCATACAACATACAAAGGAATCATATTTGGAGCTTCAATTGAGCATTTTATGTGATTCCTGATTCAACCGACTTAATTTTATCACAATAATCTATATTTAAGCCCTTTATATGGTTTTAGTATATAATCCAGATAAAATTTACTCAAATATTGCGTTATACATGAAGAAATGAATAGGGAGAACTGCGAACTGGGCAGTTCCCATTTCTCACAATTTCACAAACTACGAACAAGAACAGGAACTGGGCTGTTCCCAGTTCCCAGTTCCATGTTCCCCTTTTCCCTGTTCCCTTTTTTTGCCAAACATGCCTAGTGCATAAATGAAGCTTATTTAAAATATCAATTGAGTTTTTTTAAACTATTCATGATTCATTACAAGTCATTTGATCACAATAATCAATATTTAAGCTCTTATATGGTCTAGAATATTATTTTGATCATACTTATTCAAAATATTGAGTTATGCGAATAAAAATATTTATATAGGCCCTGATCACAATCACTTTTTTTTAACGTAGGATTTCAATTCATTTCATTTCATTGGAAAATTCTTGATCATAATGAGCGGATTCGGTGTCATTTGATTAGAATTCCTATGTAATTAGGTCTAATGAAATCCTATGAAATCTTACGAAATCAATTCAAATGAAATGAAATTAAATGAAATCCCGAGTAAAAATCATTGTGATCAGGGCCATAATGTTCAAATGGAGCTCATTTGTAGCTTTAGTTGACCATTTTATGCGGTTCTTGGTTCATCCAACATCATATTATCACAAAAAAGAAATCAATATTAAGGTAATTTACATTGTTTAGAATATAATTAAAATCTAACTTATTCAAAAAATTGCATTAAACACTAATAAATATGCATGTAACCTGTAAATGAAGTTTATTTGGAGCTTCATTTGAGCAATTTAAGCTATTCTCTATTCTTTCGATATCAATTAATCACAACAATCTATATTTAAGTACTTTATATGGTCTAGTATATAACTCAGAACTTTCTTATTCAAAATTTTGCGTCACACAACAAGAAAATATGCATATATTATACAGATAAAGTTTTTAATTTAGCTTCAGTCCAGTATTTAAAGTGATTCATGATTAATTAGACATTATCTGGCCACAATACTATATCTCTAAGCTCTTTATGACACCGATCAAGATGCCATGTCAGATGCAGAATCAGCAAAAGATCCATGTCATCCATTCAAAGAACAGTCAATGCTATTAATAAGTTAGTTTGGAGTTATTTTGAGTTAATAATCTGTTATTGTATTTTGTGCTGTGTTTTGTGGTCTTCTAGGAGGTTATTAATGTGTTTTGGTTTTAGAAAAAGTAGTTGAGATGATATATTAATGGGTAGTGAGTTTTCAATATAATAGATTGTTATTTAAGCTGAAAATCAGAATGTAATAGAAGATTATTGAATTATTACGAATTTTACTCTTGAGTTGAGTTTATCTCCTCTATTATCCACTGTTGGGTTGAGTTCTTACTCCTCCTTGAGTGATGTATCAGTACGCTTGCTGGTTTCTCTAATCCTCCCGATCCGAAACGGCGTCATTTGATATCAGAGCTTCTTCAGGTTTGATGGCTGCTCGTTGTAGACAGCAAAACATCCACCATGGAGGCGAAGACCAGTGCGTTACAAAGATGCGAGAGCTGAGACAGCTTGTACAACAACTCCATGAGCGTGTTACGCAATTGGAGGCTAATCGAAGCCAAGACCGCCGACCGAGGCATGGTTCTTCGAGAAGCTCAACTTGTGAGAATCGAGATCGCCGACCGAGGCACGGTTCTTCCACAAAGAACACTCGTATGAATCGAGATCGCCGACCGAGGCACGATTCATCGAGCTACATCGACTTTTCTTGTCACCGCCGACAACAATCCATCTCCAGTGACAATGTTTCTTTTCCACCTCACCTACAGCAGAGAAACAACCATTTTGTTCACGTGCAAGTCTCTGGAATGAAATACGATACACTGAATCGTGTTTCAGCAGACTCGGGTTATAGTGGTAAAGATGAAGAGCGCAACCCCTTCCACGACAACAAATCAACTTTGGTGTCTTGTTCTGAAGCGGCTCGGCATCGAAACCATACCCAAAGGAGCATTTGTTTCCAATGGGCCATAGATAAAAACATTCAGTTGAGAATTGATAATTCTTCTGAATGTGTTGTGAATGAAAATGTATCATTTGATTCACTGCCAATCTTTGATAAATACCCCGACGATGATGATGATGTCTTTATTGGGACAAGTGAACCCGAAACAAATGTGGTGTCTTTCGACAGTCCTATAATCATTGATGAAGAAGTTGTTGATGACTTATCGCTGCCCCCGACCTGTTCTACCTTTGCAAAGAGTTCGACCTTGGAGAGTAGTTCTTTGGTAACAATAGGTGCATTGTTTGAGCTGAAAACTTTGCATTTAACTCACATTGATATCATGAGTTCAAAATATAGCGATCCATTCTTGCAACTGAGCCCTATGCCAACAAATTCAACGTATTTCACATTTTTGAGTAGTTGCAATACTCAGTTTTGTGCTGTTTTTGATCAAATAGCAGAGCTATGTGCGAGATTACCTTTTTGTGGATTGCACCACTCGATTCTGGTTTCTTATGAGTTATGGTGCACGACATGTGAGTGGCAAATATTCTTTTTGTTTACATGGAGAAGAATTTTTAAGGAAAAAAAAAATCGCAGAAGGAAAGTAATCCTATGTTAAAGAAATTTGAGAAATCACAGCGGTAATGTGGTGAGCCCAATTTGAGTTTTTAATTGTTTGAGCTAGTAAATTCCTTACACATGACAAATTGACAACCAAGACATCTTCTGCAGTTCTTTTGGTGCTGGTTTAGTTGTTCTATTTTCAAGAAATTCACAAAGATCACAATAAGAAGAATAGTTAAACTCGAGGACGAGTTTCAGCGCAGCAGAAGTGTATGACACCGATCAAGATGCCATGTAAGGTGCAAAACAGGAAAAGAGTTATATCATCTTTCCAAAGAACAGTCAAAGGCTATTAATAGAAGATTATTGAATGAATACGAATTTCTGAGTTTATCTCTGTTTCTTCCTCTTGAGAGTTGAGTTCTTACTCCTCTTCGAGTGAATGTATCGTTACGCTTGCTTGTTTCACTAAGCCTCCCGATCCGAATGGCATCATTTGGTATCAGAGCTTCTTCAGGTTTGATGGCTGCTCGTTGTAGACAGCATAACATCCACCACGAAGGTGAAGACCAGTGCGTTACGAAGTTGCGAGAGCTGAGACAGCTTGTACAACAACTCCATGAGCGTGTTACGCAATTAGAGGCTAATCGAAGCCAAGACCGCCGACCGAGGCATGGCCCTTCGAGAGGCACAACTTGTGAGAATCGAGATCGCCGACCGAGGCACGGTTCTTCCACAAGTAACACTCGTGTGAATCGAGATCGCCGACCGAGGCACGATTCATCGAGCTACATCGACTTTTCTTGTCATCACCAACAACAATTCACCTCCAGCGACAATGTTTCTCTTCCACCTCACCTCCAGCAGAGAAACAACTATTTCGTTCACGTGCAAGTCTCTGGAACAAAATATGATACATTGAATCATGTTTCAGCTGACTCGGATTATTGTGGTAAAGATGAAGAGAGCAACCCCTTCCACGACAATAAATCAACTTTGGTGTCTTGTGCTGAAGCGGCTCGGCATCGACACCATACCCAAAGGAGCACTTGTTTCCAATGGGCCGTTGATAAAAACATTAAGTTGAGAATTGATGATGTTTTTGAAATTTCTGAAAGTGTTGTGTATGAAAGTGAATCAAATAGTGTAACATTTGATGCTCCACCAATCTTTGATGAGTATCCCAATGATGATGATGAAGTCTTTATTGTGACGAGGCAACCTGAGATAAAAGTGGATCCTTTTGACATATCCATAACCTTTGAGGAAGAAATTGACGACTTATCGCTGCCCCCAACCTGTCCTGCTAGCTTTGCAAAGAGTTCGACCTTGGTGAGTAGTTCATTTGTAACAATGAGTGCATTGTTTGAGCTGGAAACTTTTCATTTAACTCATAGTGAGATCATGAGTTCAAAATATAGCGACCCATTCTTGCAACTGAGCTCTATGCCAACAAATTCAAGGTATTTTATATTTTTGAGGAGTTGCAATACTCAGTTTTGTGCTGTTTTTGATCAAATAGCAGAATTGTGTGCGAGATTACCTTTTTGTGGATTGCACCACTCGATTATGATTTCTTATGTGTTATGGTGCATGGTATGTAAGTGGCAAATATTCCTGATGTTTTCATGGAGAAGAAATTTTGAGAAATCGCAGCAGGAATGTGAGATTTACAAAGATCACAATAAGAAGATAAGCTAAACTCGAGGACGAGTTTCAGCGCAGCAGAAGCGTATGACACCGATCAAGATGCCATGTCAGATGCAGAATCAGCAAAAGATCCATGTCATCCATTCAAAGAACAGTCAATGCTATTAATAAGTTAGTTTGGAGTTATTTTGAGTTAATAATCTGTTATTGTATTTTGTGCTGTGTTTTGTGGTCTTCTAGGAGGTTATTAATGTGTTTTGGTTTTAGAAAAAGTAGTTGAGATGATATATTAATGGGTAGTGAGTTTTCAATATAATAGATTGTTATTTAAGCTGAAAATCAGAATGTAATAGAAGATTATTGAATTATTACGAATTTTACTCTTGAGTTGAGTTTATCTCCTCTATTATCCACTGTTGGGTTGAGTTCTTACTCCTCCTTGAGTGATGTATCAGTACGCTTGCTGGTTTCTCTAATCCTCCCGATCCGAAACGGCGTCACTTTATATGGTCTAAAATATAATTCAGATTTTACTTATTCAAAATATTATGTGTATACACAAAGAAATATTCATATAATTTTCAAATAAAACTTATTTAAAACATCTGGTATTTTTAAAAAAATAAAAATCACTTGTGCATGAATGAACCCTTGACCTCTTTAATACATACTAGGCCACATGCCATATAATTCAGATTTTACTTATTCAAAATATTATGCGCCACTGAAGCATGTTTGGAGCTTTAATTCTGCATTTAATGCGATTCATGATTCATTAGACATCATTCAATCACAATAATCTATATTTGAGCTCTTTATATGGTCTATATGTAAGTGCTACAACAATTCTAGAATGCGGAAATAACCCAGAATCGTAAAATACCTCGTGCCATCGCTAATTGAAATCGAGTGTTGAGCGAATGAACTTGAAATCGCAAACCAAGCGCGTCTTCTTAGTCTCTGATCTTCTCCACGTCCTGCAGTGAGAGAATCACTACAAAGCCGATATGAACGCCCCAACTGATGGTGTTTAACAGGGGTTGGTCGGCCTTGACTCGTTCCCTCAAGAAAAACCTTATGCTCTCTCTCTCACTTGTCTAAATTCTGTTTAGATCTGAAAGAGACACTATCTCATACTCTCTCCATCATAGAGATATATAAATAGAGGGTTCAAAACGCTCAGAAGATGCAAATTGCAATGTTTAATGAAAGGGTGCGATGTTCACAACATTCTGTCCAGGTGCACCGTATTGACTGAACCAGTTCATTCTATAGACAGAATACTACATTCTCCCACTTGAACATGAACTGTAGCAGTAAGTCATCTTATCGTTACTAGCATTTTAAACTACTAATAAATGCGAATATTACTTTCTACAATTACAATATGCTACACAACCAATAATTCAACCTTTTATGCGATTTTGAATTCCTTTATGAATAAACCCAACGTTTATTCCAAGTCAATCTTTATGATGTAATTCTCAACCTTATGATCAAATATATTCCATATATGTGCGCACAATCAACACGAGAAAACATCTATACTTTTATGAAGAGTTTATACACAATCGTACGATTAATATTAACCATAGGATCAATTCCTATATATACTCGCTACATGATCTTTGAATTCCTTTAGCTGCAGTATTTATTCAAAGAATCAGTCAGCTTCAATTCTGTATGAACACATTTAATGACCACTTAATTCTTCTTAATGCTCTCTTTCAAAGTCCAATACTTAATGTCAATACCTCGACCTTTACCTTTATTATTCTTGACTAGAAAGACTGCAACAGAATTATCATACAGAATCCTTAATGACTTAGATATAAAATCCACGACTCTAAGTCTCACAATAAAACTCTTCAAACACCATCGAGGGTAATCTCAAAACACACAACAAACTATACTTTATGTTGAACTAACGAACAATGTCAGTTAGACATTTCTTTATGACACAATTTCACTGGTTAACATGTATCCTTAATTCGATTTACTAGAATCGACATAACCAGTTTGTGTACCAAAATAACTTCAACTTATCAGTCTGTTGAGACATAAGCACACTATCTTAAGTACCTTAAAGATATATCATTACTTTCTTAGCAATGTAACTGTGGTCTATCCCCTAATTATTATGATATCAATCAAATATTCAAATGGCAAAAGCTATGTCAGTTCTTGTGCACAAACCTGATCATACTTTATGCTTTCAAATTGCCTAAATACTTGAAGTATTTACTATTTGTTCCCTTTCTAAGTTATACTGAGGATATTGATTCACAATGAATCTACCACCTATATTAACAAGTACTGGACGCGGTGAATACATTTCCTTCCGGAATCTTTCTAATACCTTATTGATGATATATGCTTGTTGAGATAAATCAAGAATATCTTGATTCCTATCTACATGGGCCTTGATGCCTATCACAAACAAAACTTCAGCCATACCCTTCATATCAATATTTTAGAAAGAAATTATTTCACCCCATATAACTATCTTTTATCATTAGTTACTAGTATAACATTCTCTATATATAAAACAAGTAAATAAAATCAACTCCCACTAATCTTCTGATATATGCACCAGTTCATCTTATATTTCTTCAAACCGTATGAAGAAATAACCTTATGAAACTATTAATACCATTAGTGAAATACTTGTTTTAATTCTTATATAGAATACTTTAACTTGCTAACTAAATACTTATTACCTCAAAAGAATAAACTTTATGATTATTTAATATAACCATCTCCTTAGATCACCATTAACAATTGCAACATTTATATCCATCTGATGTAACTCGAAACCAGAATGAGTTATTAATGCCATAATCATATGAAGTGAATCTTTCTTTAATACATGAGAGAAAATCTTCATGTAATTCACTACTTCTTTTCAATGAACCACTGGTGACAAGTCTAACTTCGTATTACTTTATGCTAACTTATGAATCTTTTTTGGTTTTAAGAAATCCGTTACAACCAATAGGTTAAAACCATAAGTAACTTACCCAATTCTAAACTCAATTACACACCATTGATTCAAACTGATTTTACTTGGCATTATTCCGTAACATGGACTCACCGCAATTCATTATCTTGAAAATGCAATAGATTATGCTCAACACTTATATCTTTATAAGAGTCTTGTAGGTAAACTACGTTGACAATACTAGGGATAACCGACCTTATCCTTTATTAGATCACCTTAATATTGAATCTTAAAATTCAACTTGATCTATTATTGTATTATATGTCGGTTAACAAATGTCAATAATTCGATCATCAATATTCAGTGATCCTTAATGAATACCATCCAATCATGTATTAGAGGAAATTTCTTTATGATCTAAAACGGATCACTCCCACTAATCTGAACATTCTCTAGAACTTAATATTTCTAGATTCAGATCCTAGTCATATTTCATATTTCTAATCTCTTTACCATTTTCTGATCTCACAATCTTTATTTGCTTACTGTATTGTTTCTCTATTTCCACCTTAAAACCTTATAAGTATGTAGAGATACATATATTGTGAGTAATCATCAATTAAAGAGATGTATGCAAGCTATACGCTTAATGCCAGCTAGTTGTTTTCTTACTTGTTAATCATATCTAAACTATATGAACACTCTCAACTTTATCTTAATATGTCTTTTATCCTAATAAACACACATGGTCAGAAACACCAGACTGACCATTTATCCTTATATGTGTTATAACCTTATAGGAAATCTTGATAAGACTATATTAAACTGGACAAGTATTCAAATAAAATATACAAGTAATGACTCAGAAATATTATATAGACTCTTTTGTTGAACAACTATATTCCTCATAATAAGCCTAAAAGATAAACTTTTATGATGAGTATTATTACATTAGCCTTAACCTAAGAGGCCAACTACTCATCTAATGTCTTATGTAAGAACTTTACATTAATATGCATATCAACCAAATCACTATGCATTGAAAGAACTTATTCTTTATAAACATGAAACATAAGCAGTTAAACTGCTCCCACTGTTCATTATAACTTATGTTCATAAGTTCAACCTCAAAAGTGGATCCTACTGGTTGATAAATTTAATATTCTTACAACTTTAATGAAGGAGAACAGTATCCTTCTAGACCTTATAACTATTATCCTCAACCCAGGAACTTTGATACTTATCATTTCTAAAGGGAATCTGCTATCTTTATGAAAGTAGAACTGATACATGCTTATCTTTATATTGAGACTGAACTTTATACTTTAATTTACCAATGCAAACTAAGTAATATATCTTTATGAGTCAATTCCTGCATAATATTACCTGTGGGCTAAATATCATGCTATAACTCTTTATGTAATTAAACATTACAACTTTATGAATCAAATTCTTACACAGTCTAAATACTATGATTTGATTCTTCATACTTTATGATATAACTAGTTAAATATATTCCTATCCTTAATCCCTGTGGGCAAATTAAGTATTCATAATTTAACTATTATATCCTAATATATTAAGTTAACTAGGTCAATAGTCCTGTGGGACGATACTAACTTCGTTAACTTAATCTATTACAATCTTGTGTCTGTTTAATTCAAATGTGATTTTATAAACTTTATATATACATAACTTTAATCCAACTAAGGATGCTGTGGCTACTCCTTAATATATTTTATATATATATTCATCACTAGACACAAGCTATGTCCTTTCTTCCTAATGTGATTTATAGATACACTATATAATATATATACCTTAATGTAATTGAAGATGCTGTGGCTACTCTTCAACTAATTAACATATATTAATCAACTAGACATAATATATTATAGTTAGATAACTAATATATATGTATATGCTTAATAACTAGCATAGTTATCTAACTCTCTTGATTAATTGATCCTTAATCAATTTATTTGTCTAATTAATCTAACAATAACATCAGACAAAACTTTATTCAAACTTTTCCAGACGATCCGTTCCAAAACCTGACGGGTCATCCCAGTTTGAATCTGTCAATACCCAGACGTATCCTCATGCAACTTCATCCAGAACGGTCCTTTGTTCCAATGTGCCTGAGTAACGCAAACAGAAACTTTATGCAAATTTAATTTGGAACGATACGTTCTAAGCCCAGAACGGTTCGTTTCAATTTGCATCTGAAACCCTAATTCGCTGGTAATTGGCCTCTAATTTAAAATATTAGATTATATAACAGTTAGGGTTTACTAAACTTTCATAAATTATCTAACTATAATTATCTATACCTAAAAAATTATCATATGCACAATTAACGTCATAACCTTTATAAATACAATTTGTGTATTACTATACCACATGTATAGTTCTTAAAGTTTGTTTAATCAATATAATGCTTGTAACGCCAATACTAATAGAATATCAGATAGTATGATGGTCTGTGGACTACATCAATACGTTATTACTATAGTATATTCAAGCATATTATCATTGACTAATCAATCTTAATCCAAGATGCCAACCATCTTTACAAAATTAGTATTTATGACTAACTGTAATTATTTTATAGAATTCCATAATAGTTAAGTAATCTACAAGCTTTAATTAACAATGGAGAACCATCATGTCTGATTATATCTCAATATTCATCTTAAAACTCATTTCTGGACCAAACTCTATTGGAACGGGTCGTTCCAACTCCAAATGGATCGCCCCACACGAAAGGGTGCGTCCAAAGTTCATCCAGAAACTTTCTGACAGCCTGAACACTTTCTGGTAAACTGACAATAACTTTCTCTATACTTATTTGTTTTCTGTGTTCTTGGTCATTATAGAAACTAGATTCAAAGATCTTTCCAATGACGCAAGTTTCATCAAAAACAAGTTTACAGATCAAAAGCTATGCCCCTCGAAATACTGACTATCACAGACGAAACCCGACAAACTGTCAGATTGACCTATCTTGCAGACAGTATATCTCACTCATACTTTATCGGAATTTTGCAAATTTACACTCTATGGAACGATATCTAAAATATCTACATTCCAGTAAAATTTCATGCAAAACCAAATTACCAATTGAGAGAAATCTGGCCCGTAATACTGAAAGGTCAGAAAATTCAGAACCCTGACTGTCTGACCTCTACTGGTTGCAAAATGATTATCTCACTGTATGCCCACTCGATTTTCAAGATGTTGATCTCGTTGGAAAGTAGACTCGGACATCTTTCCAATTTTGAAAATCTCACTCAAATTGGATAAGCAGATCTTGAGATAATGCTCCACGAATTCAGACAATCAAGAAAATCAGACAAAAGCTCAATCCACTCAACACTTACAACAGAATTTCTTATAAACCGTTATGAAATCCTATTTCAATAAAGGCAATCCAGCGGCATAACCCGCTCTGATACCAACTGTAAGTGCTACAACAATTCTAGAATGCGGAAATAACCCAGAATCGTAAAATACCTCGTGCCATCGCTAATTGAAATCGAGTGTTGAGCGAATGAACTTGAAACCCGCAAACCAAGCGCGTCTTCTTAGTCTCTGATCTTCTCCACGTCCTGCAGTGAGAGAATCACTACAAAGCTGATATGAACGCCCCAACTGATGGTGTTTAACAGGGGTTGGTCGGCCTTGACTCGTTCCCTCAAGAAAAACCTTATGCTCTCTCTCTCACTTGTCTAAATTCTGTTTAGATCTGAAAGAGACACTATCTCATACTCTCTCCATCATAGAGATATATAAATAGAGGGTTCAAAACGCTCAGAAGATGCAAATTGCAATGTTTAATGAAAGGGTGCGATGTTCACAACATTCTGTCCAGGTGCACCGTATTGACTGAACCAGTTCATTCTATAGACAGAATACTACACTATAATACAATTTAGATCTTACTTATTCAAATATTGTGTTATACGTAACGGAATATTCATACACTGTGAACAAAGCTTATTTAAAAAAGCTAAGCTATAGTTGATTCATTCAACGTCAATTTATCACAATAATCAATATTTAAGGTTTTTATATGGTCTGGAATGAAATTCAGATCGTACTTATTAAAAATATTTCATTATGCATACAGAAATATACATATAAAATGCTAATTTATTTGGAGCTTCCGTTGAGCATTTTACGTGATTCTTGATTCTCTTGACGTCAATTGAGCACAATAATCAATATTTGAGCTTATTATATGGTCCAAAATATAATTCAGATCTTACATATTATACATATTGCATTATTTTTAAAGAAATATACATAAAACGTGCAAAGGAAACTTATTTAGAGGTTTAGTTGAGTATTTTATGCGATTCTTGATTCATCCGATGTAATTCGATCATAATAATCTATATTTAATCCTTTTATGTGGTTTAAATATATAATTCAGATGTAATTTACTCAAAATATTGCGTTATACATGAATAAATATTCATATAGTGCATAAATGAAGCTTATTTACAGCATCAATTGAGTACTTTGAGCACAATAATCTATATTCATTATTCATTAGACATCATTTGATCACAATAATCTATATTTAATCTCTATATATGATCTAGAATATTATTTTCATCTTACTTATTCAAAATATTTAGTTATTTATATAAAAATATGCATATAATGTTCAAATGGAGCTCATTTGTAGTTTCAGTTGACCATTTTATGCATTCTTGGTTCATCAGATGTCATTTAATCATAATAATCAATATTTAAGCAATTTACAAGGTCTATAATATAATACAAACCTAACTTATTCAAAATATTGCATTATAAACGAATAAAAATGCATATAATGTGTAAATGAAGTTTATTTGAAGCTTCACATGAACAATTTAAGCTATTCTTCATTCATTTGACGTGAATTGATCACAATAATCTATATTTATAAACTTTATATGGTCTATAATAAAATGAACTTTCTTATTCAAAATATTGCGTTATTGGGCAATTTATGTTATTCTTGATTCATTTGACGACAATTGATCACAAAAGTCAATATTTAAGCACTTTATATGGTCTAGAATATAATTCCGAACTTTCTTATTCAAAATATATTGTTACACAGCATGAAATATGCATATAATCTATAGATGAAGCTAATTTTGGAGCATCCGTCCAGCATTTAAAGCGATTCACGATTAATTAGACATCATTTGATCACAATAATCTATATTTGAGGTCTTTATATGGTCTAGAATATAATTCAGATCTTATTATTCAAAATATCATGTGTATACACAAAGAATATTCATATAATGTATAAATAAAGCTTATTTAAAACATTAGCTGATTATATTAAGATATACTTGATTCATTCGATGTCAGTTTATCACGATAATCTATACTAAAGCTATACTTGATATGAAAATTAAAAAAACTCAGTTGAGTATTTCAAGCTATACTTGGTTCATTCAACGTCAATTTATCACAATAATCTATATTAAAGGTCCTTATATGGCCTAGAATGAAATTCCGAACGTACTTATTAAAAATATTAAATTATACATTAAATAATATGCATATAATGTGCAGATTAAGCTTATTTGCAGCTTCAGTGGAGCATTTTAAGCAATACTTATTTCATTCAACGTTATTTGATCATGATAATCTATATTTAAGCACTTTATATGGTGTAGAATATAATTAAGATTTAATTTACTCAAAATATTGCATCATGCATGAAGAAATATTCATATAGTGCGTAAATGAAGCTTATTTAGAGTATCAATTGTGTATTTTAAGCAGTTCATGGTTCATTAGACATAATTTCATCACAATAATCTATATTTAAGTTCTTTTTTTTTTTTTTTTTGAAGAAAGAGGGAGGTCTTTGCCATCCAACTTTTTCTGAAATTAAAGGTGCATGCGGGGCTTGAACCCGACCTCTTGGAGGCCAGCCTAGTACTCTTACCACTGAGCCACTAGGCCACATGCAATTAAGTATTTGGTATAGAAAATAATTTTGATCATACACATTCATAATATTGTTTTATACATCAAACAATATGCATATAATGTTCAAATGAAGCTTATGTACAGCTTCAGTCGAGCATTTTAAGCAATACTTGATTTATTCAACGTTATTTGATAATTGATAACAATAATCTATATTTAAGCACTTTATATGGTCTAAAATATAATTCCTAACTTACTTATTCATATTGCATTGCACATTAACAAATATGCATATAATATGCAACAGAAGCTTAATTGGAGCTTCAGTTCTGCATTTAATGGGAGTCATGATTCATTAGACATCATTCAATCACAATAATATATATTTGAACTCTTTATATAGTTTATAGTATAATTAAGATCTTACTTATTCAAAAATTTATGTTATACATAAAGAATTCACATAATGTGAACATAAAGCCTATTTAAAATATCATTTGAGTATTTGAAGTTATACTTGATTCATTTGACGTCAATTTATTAAGATAATATATATTTATGGTCCTTATATTGTCTATAAAAATATTGAATTATATATAAAGAACTATGCATATTGTACTATTGAAGCTTATTTTGAAGTCTCATTTGAGCATTTTATGTGATTCTTGATTCATTTGACGTCAATTGATCATATAATCTATATTTAATAACTTTATATGGTCTAGAATACAATTTAGAACTTACTTATTGAAAATATTGCAATGCACATTAAGAAATATGCATATAGTGCACAAATGAGCTTATTTAGAGCTTCAATTGAGTATTGTAAGCTATTATTCAAGATTCACTAGATTTCATTTAATCACAATAATTTGTAGTTGAGCTCTTTATATGGTCTAAAAAATAATTTTGATCATACATATTCAAAATATTGCGCTATACACAAATAATATGCATATAATGTGTAAATTAAACTTATTTGCAACTTCAGCTGAGCATATTTTAAGCAATACTTGATTCATTCAACATTATTTGCTCATGATAGTCTAGAACGTAGAACATACTCATTCAAAATATTGCGTTGCATGTTAAGAAAAATGCATATAATGTGCAACTGAAGCATGTTTGGAGCTTCAATTCTGCATTTAAAGTGATTCATGATTCATCAGACAACATTCAATCACAATAATCTATATATCTGAGCTATTTATATGGTCTATAATACAATTCAGATCTTACTTATTAAAAATATTGTGTTATACGTAATGAAATATTCATATAATATGAAAATTTAAAAAAATCAGTTGATTATTTTAAGCTATACTTGATTCATTCGACATCAATTTATCACAATAATCAATATTTAGGGTCCTTATATGTCCTAGAATGAAATTCAGAAGGTAATTATTAAAAATATTGCATTATACATCAAATAATATGCATATAATGTGCAAATTAAGCTTATTTGCAGCTTCAATTGAGCGTTTAAGCAATACTTGATTCATTCAACGGTATTTGATCACGATAATATTTAAGCACTTTATATGGTGTAAAATATAATTCAGAACATATTTAAAATATTACGTTGCACGTTAAGAAATATGAATATAATGTGCTATTGAAGCATATTTGGAGCTTCAATTCTGTATTTAAAGCGATTCATGATTCATTAGACATCATTCAATCACAATAATTTATATTTGAGCTATTTATATGGTCTATAATAGAATTCAGATCTTACTTATTCGAAATATTGTGTTATACGTAAGGAACTATTCATATAATATGACAATTAAAAAAATCAGTTGAGTATTTTAAGCTATACTTGATTTTTTTCCACGTCAATTTTTCACATTAATCTAAATTTAGAGTCCTAATATGGCCTAGAATAAAATTCAGAACATACTTATTAAAAATATTACATTATACATCAAATAATATGCATATAATGTGCAAATTAAGGTTATATGCGGCTTCAGTTAAGCATTTTAAGCAATACTTGATTCATTCAATGGCATTTGATCACGAACAATCTATGTTTAATCACTTTATATGGTGTAGAATGTAATTCAGAACATACTTATTCAAATATTGCATTGCGCTTAAGAAATATGCATATAATGTGCAACTGAAGCATATTTGGAGCTTTAATTCTGCATTTAAAGCGATTCATGATTCATTAGACATCATTCAATCACAATAATCTATGCTTGAGCTATTTATATGGTATATAATAGAATTCAGATCTTACTTATTCAAAATATTGTGTTATACGTAAAGAAATATTCATATAATGCAAAAATAAAGCTTATTTAAAAATCAGTTGAGTATTATAAGCTTTACTTGATTCATTTGACGTTAATTTATCACAAAAATCTATATTTAAGATCCTTATTTGGTCTAGAATGAAATTCAGAACGTACTTCTTAAAAAAATTGCATTATAAATAAAAAAAATGCATATAATGTGACACCGATCAAGATGCCATGTTAGATGCACAATCAGCAAAAGATCCATGCCATCCATTCAAAGAACAGTCAATGGTTATTAATTAGTTAGTTGAGAGTTATTTTGAGTCTTTATTAGTCAAAATAAGTTAATAATCTGCTGTTGGTTAATAGTCTTTATTATTTTGTATTGTCCTTTGTGGTTTTCTAGGAGGTTATTAATGTGTTTTGGTATTAGAAAAAAGTAGTTGAGATGATATATTAATGGGTAGTGAGTTTTAAATATAATAGATTGCTATATAAGCTGAATATGATGATGTAATATAGAGATTATTGAATTATTACGAATTTTATTCTTGAGTTCAGTTTATCTCCTCTTTTATAATCTGTTGGGTTGAGTTCTTACTCCTCTTCCAGTGATGTATCGTTACGCTTGTTGGTTACTCTAATCCTCCCATTCCGAACGGCATCATAATGTGCTAATGAAGCTTATTTGGAGTTTCAGTCCATTATTTTATACGATTCTTGATTCATTTGACGTCAGTTGATCCCAATAATATATATTTAAGCATTTTGTATAGTCCAGAAAATAATTCAGATCTTACTTATTGAAAATATTGCATTTAACTTAAAAGAAATATGCATATAACGTGCAAAGGAAACTTAAAGACCATGTGATTCTTGATTTACTGGCGTAGTTTGATCACAATAATCTATATTTTTTATCCCTTTGTATGGTCTAGTATATATTTGTGATGTAATTTACTCAAAATGCATTATACATGAAGAAATATTCATATAGTGCGTAAATGAAGCTTATTTAGTGCATCAATTGAGTATTTTGAGTTATTCAGTATTCATTAGACGTTATTTGATCACAATAATCAAAATTTAATCTCTATATATGGTCTAGAATATTTTTTATCATGCTTATTGAAAATATTGAGTTATTTATGTAAAAAAAATGTATATAATGTTCAAATGAAGCTAATTTGTAGCTTCAGTTGTCCATTTTATGCGTTATTGGTTCATCAGACGTCATTTAATCACAAAAATCAATATTTAGGCAATTTACACGGTCTAGAATATAACTCAAATCTAACTTATTCAACATATTTCATTATACACGAATACATATGCATATAATGTGTAAATAAAGTCTATTTGGAGCTTCACTTGAGAAATTTAAGGTATTCTCGATTCACTCGACGTCAATTGATCACAATAATCTATATTTAAGTACTTTATATGGTCTAAAATTTAATTCAAAACTTTCTTAGTCGAAATATTGCATTACACAACAAGAAATTTGCATATAATGTGCTGATTTAGCTAATTTGGAGCTTCCGTCCAGCATTTAAAGCTATTTACGATTAATTAGACGTCATTTGGTTACAATAATCTATATTAGACTTCTTTATATTATCTAAATATAATTGAGGTCTTTCTGACTTATTGTATTATAGACAAATAAATAATCATTTATTGCATAAATGAAGCTTATTTAGAGCATCAATTAAGTATTTTAAGTTATTCATGATTCATTAGACTACATTTGATTGAAATTAGTCTATATTTAAGCTCTTTATATGGTCTGGAATATTATTTTGATCATAATTATTCAAAATATTGACATATAATTTTCAAATGAAGCTTATTTGTAGCTTTAGTCGACCATTTTATGCGGTTCTTGGTTCATCCGACATCATTTAATTGCAAGAATCAATATTTAAATAATTTACATGGTCTAGAATTTAATTCCGAACTTTCTTATTCAAAATATTAAAGAAATATGCATATATTGTACAAATCATAAAGCTAATTTGGAGCTTCAGTCCTGCATTTAAGGCGATTCATGATTAAGTAGAAGCCATGTGGTCACAATAATCTATATCAAAGCACTTTATATGGTCTATAATATAATTCAGAACTTATTTATTCAACATATTGCATTAAACTTAGCGAAATATGCATATAACGTGCATAGGGAACTTATTTGGAGCTTCAGTTGAGAATTTTATGCGATTCATGATTCATCCGATGTAATTTGATCATATTAAATGCCTTTATATGGTATATTATATGATTCAGATGCAATTTACTCAAAATATTGCGTTATACAAGAAGAAATATTCATAAAGTGCATAAATGTAGGTTATTTAGAGCATCAATTGAGTATTTTAAGTCATTCATGATTCTTAGACATCTTTTGATTACAATAATCTATATTTAACCTCTTTATTTTGTCTAGAATATTATTTTTATCAAACTTATTCAAAATTATAAGTTATACATATAAAAATATGCGTATAATGTTCAAATGGAGCTTATTTTCAGCTTCAGTTGAGCATTTTAAGCACAATATTTGATTCATTCAAAATTATTTGATCACAATAATCTATATATTTAAGCACTTGATTTGGTCAAGAATATAATTCAGAACTTATTCAATATATTACGTTGCAGTAATAAATATGCATATAATGTGCAATAGAAGCTTAATTGGAGCCTCTGTTCTGCATTTAAAGGGACTCATGATTCATTAGACATCATTCAATCACAATAATCTATATTTGAACTCTTTATATGGTTTATAATATAATTAAGATTTTACTTATTCAAAATACTATGTCATACATAGAGAAATATCAAAAAACAAAGCTTATTTAAAATAACAATTAAGTATTTTAATAAATACTTGATGCATTTGACGTCAATTTTATCACGATAATCTATATTTATGATCCTTATATGGTCTAGAATAAAATATAGATTGCACATATTAAAAATGTTGAATTATACATAAATAAATATGCATATAATATGCTAATGAAGCTTATTTGGAGCTTCAGTTAAGCATTTATTTTGATTCCTGTTTCATTTGACGTCGATGGATCACAATAATCTATATTTATTCATTTTGTGTGGTCTAAAATATAACACAGATAGTACTTATTAATAATATTGCATTATACATAAAATAAACATGCATATTATATGCTCATGAATTTTATTTGGAGCTTAAGTTGAGCATTTTGTGTGATTCTTGATTCGTCCAACTTATTTGATCACTATAATATATATTTAAGCCCTTTATATGGTCTAGTGTATAATATAGATGTAATTTACTCAAAATATTGCGTTATTCAGATGTAAATAAAGCTTATTTAGAGCATTAATTGAGTATTTTAATCCATTCATGATTTATTAGACGTCATTCGATCTACATATTAAGCTGTTTATACGGTCTAAAATATAATTTTGATCATATTTATTCAAAATAATGAGTTATACATATAAAAATATGCATATATAATATTCAAATGGAGCTTATTTATCACTTCGGTTGTCCATTTTATGCGTTTTGTGGTTCAGCCGACATTATTTAATCACAAGAATCAATATTTAATCAAATTACATGGTCTAGATATAATACAAACCTAACTTATTCAAAATATTGCATTATAAACCAATAAATATGCATATAATGTGTAAATGAAGTTTATTTGGAGCTTCGCATGAACAATTTATGTTATTCTTGATTCATTCGACGTCAATTGATCACAATAATCTATATTTAAGTACTTTATATGGTCTAGAATATAACTCAGAACTTTCTTATACAAAATATTGCGTTACACGACATGAAATATGCATATAATCTACAGATGAAACTAATTTGGAGCTTCAGTGCAGCATTTAAAATGATTCACGATTAATTAGACATTATTTGGTTACAATAATCTATATTTGAGCTCTTTATATGGTTTATAATATAATTCAGATCTTTCTTATTCAAAATATTATCTTGTACATTAAGAAATATTCATATAATGAGCAAATATAATTTATTTAAAACATCAGTTACTATTAAAAATATTGTGTTATATATAAAGAAATAAGCCTATATTATGCAAATGAAGCTTATATAGAGATTCAATTGAGTATTTTAAGCAATTCTTGATTCATTCCGTGTTAATTGATAACAATGTTTAATAGGTTATATGGTCTAGATATAATTCAGATCGAATTATTCAAAATAATGCATTATACATGAATAAATATGCATATAATGTACAAATAAAGCTTATCTAGAGCGACAATTGAGTATCGCAAGCTATTTAAGATTAATTAGACGTCATTTGATCATAATAATCTGTACTTAAGCTCTTTATATATTCTAGAAAATAATTTTGATCACACATATTCAAAATATTACGTTATACAATGAATAATATGCATATAATGTGCAAATTAAGCTTATTTGCAGATTCAGTTTAGCATTTTAAGCAATACTTGATTTATTCAACGTTATTTGATCACGATAATCTATATTTAAGCATTTTATATCATGTAAAATATAATTCAGAACATACTCATTCGAAATATTGCGTTGCATGTTAAGAAAAATGCATCTAAAGTGCAACTGAGGCATATTTGGAGCTTCAATTCTGCATTTAAAGTGATTCATGATTCATCAGACAACATTCAATCACAATAATCTATATATCTGAGCTATTTGTTTGGTTTATAATACAATTAGATCTTACTTATTAAAAATATTGTGTTATACGTAAGGAAATATTCATATAATATGAAAATTTAAAAAAAAAAATCAGTTGAATAGTTTAAGCTATATTTGATTCATTTGATATCAATTTATCACAATAATCTATATTTAGGTCCTTATATGGCCTAGAATGAAATTCAGAACGTACTTATTAAAAATATTGCATTATACATCAAATAATATGCATAAGCTTATTTTCAGCTTCAGTTTAGCATTTTAAGCAATAATTGATTCATTCAATGGTATTTGATCACGATAATATATATTTAAGCACTTTATATGGTGTAGAGTATAATATAGAACATACTTATTCAAAATATTGTATTGCACGTCAAGAAATATGCATATAATGTGCTACTGAAGCATATTTGGAGCTTCTATTCTACATTTAAAACGATTCATGATTCATTAGGCATCATTCAATTACAATAATATTTATTTGAGTGATTTATATGGTCTATAATACAATTCAGATTTTATTCGAAATATTGTGCTATGCATAAGAAAATATTCATATAATATGACAATCAAAAAAATCAGTTGAGTATTTTAAGCTAAACTTGATTCGTTCCACGTCAATTTTTCACAATAATCTATATTTAGAGTCCTTATATGGCCCAGAATGAAATTCAGAACATACTTATTAAAAATATTACATTATACATCAAATAATATGCATATAATGTGCAAATTAAGGTTATATGCGGCTTCAGTTAAGCATTTTAAGCAATACTTGATTCATTCAATGGTATTTGATCATGAGCAATCTATATTTAATCACTTTATATGGTGTAGAATGTAATTCAGAACATGCTTGCTCAAAATATTGCATTGCACGTTAAGAAATATGTATATAATGTGCCACTGAAGCATGTTTGGAGCTTTAATTCTGCATTTAATGCTATTCATGATTCATTAGATATCATCCAATCACAATAATCTATATTTGAGCTCTTTATATGGTCTATAATAGAATTCAGATCTTACTTATCCAAGAAATTGTGTTATGTGTAAAGAAATATTCATATTAGATGAAAATAAAGCTTATTTAAAAAATAAGTTGAGTATTATAAGCTATACTTGATTCATTTGAGGTTAATTTATCACACAAATCTATATTTAAGATCCTTATATGGTCTAGAATGAAATTAAGAACGTACCTATTAAAAATATTGCATTATACATAAAACATTCATATAATGTACTAATGAAGCTTATTTGGAGCTTCAGTCCATCATTTTATGCGATGTTTGATTCATTTGACGTCAATTGATCACAATAATATATATTAAAGCATTTTGTATGGTCCAGAATATAATTCAGATCTTACTTATTGAAAATAGTGCATTAAACTTAAGGAAATAGGCATATAACGTGCAAAGGAAACTTATTTTTGAGCTTCATTTGAGCATTTTATGTTATTCTTGATTTACCAGACGTAATTTGATCACAATAATCTATATTTGATCTCTTTATATGATCTAGTATATATATTTGTGATGTAATTTATTCAAAATATTGCATTATATATGAAGAAATATTCATATAGTCGTAAATAAAGCTTATTTAGAGCATCAATTAAGTGTTTTAAGTTATTCATTATTCATTAGACATTATTTGATCACAATAATCTATGTTTAATCTTTATATATGGTCTAGAATATTATTGTTATGACTTCAAAATATTGAGTAATTAGTTTCCCAATTTTGTGTGAACCGGTCCTTTAGAAGGAAAGATTTATATAAAAACATGCATATAATGTTCTAATGGAGCTCATTTGTAGCGTCAGCTGAACATTTTATGGGTTCTTGATTCATCAGACGTCATTTAATCACAAGAATCAATATTTAGGAAATCTACATGGTCTAGAATATAATTCAAATTTAAATTATTCAACATATTGCATTATACACGAATAAATATGCATATAACGTGTAAATAAAAGTATATTTGGAGCTTCACTTGAGCAATTTAAGGTATTCTTGATTTATTTGACATCAAGCGATCACAATAATCTATATTTAAGTACTTTACGGTCTAAAATATAATTCAGAACTTTCTTATTCAAAATATTGCATTACACAACAAGAAATTTGCATATAATGAACATATGAAGCTAATTTGGAGCTTCAGTCCAGCATTTAAAGTTATTCATGATTAATTAGACGTCATTTGGTCACAATAATCTACATTTGAGCTCTTTATATGGTCTAGAATATAATTCAGATCTTACTGATTCAAAATATTGTATTATACACAAAGAAATATTATATTGCGTAAATGAAGCTTATTTAGAACATCGAGTATTTTAAGTTATTCATATTCATTAGACGACATTTAATCACAGTAATCTATATTTAAGCTCTTTATATGGTCCAGAATATTATTTTGATCATACTTATTCAAAATATTGAGTTCTACATATAAAAATATGCATATAATGTTCAAATGAAGCTTATTTGTAGCTTTAGTTAATCATTTTATGCTGTTCCTGGTCCATCCGACGTCATTTAATTACAAGAATCAATATTTAAGTAATTTACATGGTCTAAAATATAATACAGAACTTTTTTATTCAAAATATTGCGTTACACAACAAGAAATATGCATATATTGTACAAATAAAGCTAATTTGGAGCTTTAGTCCAGCGTTTAAAGCGATTAACTATTAATTAGATGTCATGTAGTCACAATAATCTATATAAAGTAATTTATATGGTCTACAACATAATTCAGAACTTATTTATTCAAATATTGAATTAAACTTATTAAAATATGCATATAACGTGCAAAGGGAACTTATTTGGAGCTTCAGTTGAGTATTTTATGCAATTCTTGATTCATCCGACATATTTTGATCATATTAAATGCCTTTATATGGTCTACTATATGATTGAGATGTAATTTACTCAAAATATTGCGTTATACTTTAAGAAATATTAATATAGTGCATAAACGAAGGTTATTTTAGAGCATCAATTGAGTATTTTTAAGTTATACATGATTTTTAGACATCATTTTATCACAATGATCTATATTTATGCTCGTTATTTTGTCTAGAATATTATTTTTATCATACTTATTCAAAATATTAAGCAATACATATAAGAATATGCGTATAATGTTCAAATGGAGCTTATTTGTAGTTTTAGTTGACCATTTTTGTGCTGTTCTCGATTCATCCGACGTCATTAATCACAAGTTTAAATATTTCAGTAATTTACATGGTCTAAAATATAATTCAAATATAACTCATTCAAAATATTGCATCATACATGAACAGATATGCATAGAATGTGTAAATAAAGTTTATTTGGAGCTTCACTTGAGCAATTTAAACTATTCTTGATTCATTCAACGTCAATTGATCACAATAATCTATATTTAAGTACCTTATATGGTCTAGAATATAATTCAGAACTTTCTTATTCAAAATATATTGTTACACAACATGAAATATCCATATAATGTACAATAAAGCTAATTTGAAGCTTTTGTCCAGCATTTAAAATGATTCATGATTAATTAGATGTCATTTGGTCACAATAACCTATATTTGAGCTCGTTATATGGTTTAGAATATAATTAATATCTTATTTATTCAAAATATTGTGTGTATACACAAAGAAATATTCGTATAATGTGCAAATAAAACTTATTTAAAACATCATTTGAGTATTTTAAGCTATACTTGATTCATTCTACGTCAATTTATCACAATAATCTATATTTAAGCTCATTATATGATCTAAATTACGATTTGGATCTTAACTATTAAAAATATTGCAGTATATATATAGAAATAAGCCTATAATATGCAAATGACGCTTAAATAGAGCTTCAGTTGTGTATTTTAAGCGATTCTTTATTCATTCAACGTCAATTGATAACAATATTTAAGGGATTACATGGTTTAGAAAAATAATTTAGATCTAATTTAGTCAAAATATTGCGTTAGACGAGAAGAAATATTCATATAATGCACAGACGAAGTTTATTTAGAACTTCAATTGAGTATTTTAAACTGTTTAAGACAGATGTGTATAGGAGAAGAATCTGGCCAACAACATTGTCAGATAGTGAAGCCCCAAACTAAGATGGCGCATTATGATGGGTGATTGCATGCCGAAGAGCATGATTTATGCTTGCACAGAGTTGGGCGCGTAATAATAAAATACCAAGGGGTGTTAGTGTTTACCCAAAGTTTTATGAGGATCATGTTGTATATGTCTTGGGTGTCGTTTGGGATGGTTAGGAATAGGATAGGAATAGCATAAATTTAGGAAAAATTACTATTTACAGGAATTGTGGGAATTAGCTATTCCGAAAATTGGAAATGTTGTTTGAATGGTGAGTTTAGGAATAGCGTTGGGAAGTGTGAAAAGTAGAGAGAAAAATGTTATTAAAAATTGTGTTAGGAATGAAATTGGCTATTTCAAAACCGTTTGGATGAAAAATTTAGGAATGGAATTGCCAATTCCTAAGAATTAACTATTCCTAGGCAATCCAAACGAGCCCTTGGATTCTAAGCCAAAGCTTGCATGTCATCGAGAGGTGGGGAGCGTGCAAGCCTCTAACGATCGAACTTATGAGAATCCTTCTCCTGTTGAATAGTTGCAACTTACAAGCTGAATAGTCCGGGCTGGTAAGATTGCTTGGTTTTAATACTAGAAGAACTGTCATACTCATTCAAAGTTTCAATATACACAAAAATCTGAAATATACCTGAAATTTATTTCTACATTCGGCAGTTTCTTTACTTAATTTTTTTTAATAGCTTAGCATTGTTAAATTAATTTCTATGAAAAATAACATAAACAAATCCAATATATATTCGGCTGTAGCAGAGACGTACAGCTGGAATTTAGATATACTTGCCTAGTTGCCTATGGATGGGTGCACCCAATCCTTTTTTTTTTTTTTTAGAATCTTTTAGAAGCCTTGACTGTTGACCGTCAAAAGAGTGTGCACCCAATCTTGACAATATTTGGTGCCAAATTCTTTCTTTCGACCTAATATGACCACTTGTACGGACACTAACTGCTGTTTGTCAAAATAGGACAACAGCCACAACTTGGGTAGTAGCCCAAAATATGAATTTTGAGGCCCATGTGGTTCTCACTTCCTCGGAGCTACTCCCGACCTCCCCTACAACGCTGACAAGTGGGCCCACAAAACCTCCCACCCAGAGGGCCAGTGCCAGAGGCACCCAGTTATCATGAAAAATGGAAATCAATCAAGACACCTGAATTTAATTAATCATCAGAACAGAAAAGGAAAAGAGGACTTGAGCTGGCATGTTTGATCTGTCTGGTAGTTACGTTCTTAATTGAGCTAGCTACTGTTTTTGTTCTGGCTACTGATTAAGCAGTAGCTTTTGCTAAAAACGGGAGTGACGGTATCAGTCTCGCATTTGCTGCAAAAGGTCAACTTGCCAGTCAACTTTTTCTATCCTAACTTCATCGGTTTATGTAACTATGTTTACATTTTCTACGAGATATGTGATAAAGTCACCCTCGTATTTCTTTCCGCCCCTGGCGGCTCCAGTCCTTTTCTCCTGTCCTCTTTGCACAAGTTATTTCGAAGAAAAATATATGAACCTCTTCAATAATTGAATATATCTTCTTGGTGAATTTCTTTTCTGTATCCCTCTGTCCTCTTTGGTTCTTTCCCAAAAACTAAATTTTGGGGACCAAGTTTTCTACTTTTGTTTCTTCTTTTCTCTCTCCCAATTGTTTGATTTGTGACGTCGGCTTCTCCAATTCGAGTTGGTTCGGCTTAACATGAGATCTTTTAGTTCTATCTGTGCTGAAATTTGCTTCTAAATGGCGGTGCCAATTCTTGGTCTCCTTATTTGGTTGCAATTTTCTTTGATTTCCGTTTCTGGTTCGGCTGTAAGAATATCTAAGGTTTGTGGTACTGAGGAAATTGCATATTTGGAGAATTTGGATGGGCATCAGTTCCTAATTAACAAAAATAGGATAGATGATTCTATTTTAGTTTGTGAGAAGTTAAAATCCTATTCTGAGGCTGGATGTTTCTCGTGTGACTCAGAGATAAGTGTATGGAGGAAAGTGGTTAAGAAATACTGTGCCAGAGACTCAGATATTTTGCTTCATGAAGAGAGAATTGTAAATTCAGGTGAATTCTCTTATCAATTTTGTAATTATACATTTTCATAATAGTTGGTATTGTCAGTTATCTCCCCACCTGCCCAACAAGATCCAAATATTATTAAAAAGCAAATAATACATTTTGTTAATGATTTATTTGCTGATTCTATTCCAAAAATCAGTGGATGCGCATGGACAGAAGGCCAGGAAACTATTGCGTGGGTTACAAGAGAAATCCAACAATGAGTGTACAAACAAAAACAGTGACTTGGTAGGAAATATGCAAAGTGGCGATGCTTCTTCAGAGACAGATGATCTTCCTCTGGCACTGCCAGGATTTATTCTCCTGTCTGTCGGCTTCCTTTTTCCTTGTTTTAGGCCCAAGAGGAAAGAATTTAGCCCACCGAGTGTTCGTCCCAATCAGCTAATTAATTCAGGTGAATTACATTAGATGAGTTGATTTCAGTTTATATTCCATAATCGAGAAAATCTAGTATCTTTCTGTTGCCTTTAATGATAGAGACTAGATGAGTAATAATATCAACATAGCAATTACAAAAATAAATCTATTATGGTTTCTAATATATATGCAGTGGATTCGCTCTCATCTATTGACGTGAGCTCATCCTCTGACAAGTTCCCACCAGCTACACCTCACCGGGTCTCACCAAGTCCATCCAGATTTGCAATGTCGCCACAACTAAACCGGGCTGGGTCCGTGCAGCTCACCATCAACCAGATAATCAAGGCCACCCATAACTTTTCAGATTCATTTAAGTTAGGTGAAGGTGGATTTGGCACTGTCTACAGGACTGTGTTGCCTGATGGTCGCGTTGTTGCAGTCAAGCGTGCAAAGAAGGTGATTTATGTAGCCTTTGAAATGCAATCAAATTTAAGTGTGCTAATCTTTTCTCTGTGTGTGAGGTGGTTGGGTGGGGTGTGGGGCAAGGGCATAGGGTCCATATAAAGAGTATTCGGACATAGAAATGCTTGCTAGTAACTGTCTATTAAATGCTTGTTACTGTAACTCATTCTTTGATAATCTTTATTTGATTGACTAAAGCTTCGTGAATTCTTGGATTTATAGGAACATTTTCGAGGGCCCCGGGATGAATTCAGTAATGAGGTCGAGTTGCTGGCAAAAATTGACCACAGGAACCTAGTGAGGTTATTAGGCTACATCGACAAAGGAAATGAGCGGATTCTTATCACTGAATATGTTTCAAATGGCACTCTAAGAGAGCATCTAGATGGTAAGTTTCCTTAAGAGTAGTTTACTTATTCTAAGAATTGTATCGCAGACTCTCATTATTGCTCTGAAATTAGTACATATGCACCTGGCTGATGAAACAGACTTCAAGTTTCTTTTATAATGAATATAACTTCTGCGCTGTTAATCTCGATAAATTTTGTAGAGCAGTTTCAATTAAGTTTGGTTACAAAGGACTATAATATGTTTTGGAACTCATGGGGTTCCTTATAATTATCAGAGACATGTCAGGTGCTGATTATGTATTTTGCTTTTGAATTTTATGCCGAAATGTGAGAAATATAGTTAACATTTTCTTGAAGGTCAACTCGGCAAGATTCTTGATTTCAACCAACGTCTGGAAATAGCGATTGATGTTGCTCATGCACTGACCTATCTCCATCTATATGCAGGTCAACTTTTTACTTTGTGTTTCTTCTTTATAACATGCTGCTATATCTTTTTCTCTTTCTATATATAAATCCAACTGTTGTTTTGTTAACATTTTGTAAACCACAACCGAATAATTTGAGAAAGCAATTTACAGAGAAGACAATCATCCACCGGGATGTCAAATCCTCAAACATCCTTCTGACAGAAAGCTACCGTGCAAAAGTATCAGACTTTGGTTTTGCAAAAAGTGGCCCCAGCGACACAGAAAAGACACATATCTCTACTAAGGTGAAAGGTACAGCTGGTTACCTAGACCCGGAGTACCTTCGCACCTACCAATTGACCCCCAAGAGTGATGTCTTCTCCTTTGGCATCTTGCTTGTAGAGATTCTCTCTGGGAGACGTCCTGTTGAACTGAAACGAAATCCTAATGAGAGGATTACCGTCAGATGGGTATGTATTTTTATCTACTTTTATTACTTACTCTAGTGCCTGTTCGGTGATGTTCTTTTTTTTTTCTCTCTCTCTATCTTTTCACTCTTATTATCTTTCTTCTTATGCATTGAATGGGATTGCAACCCCCAGAAGCAAAGAATGAGAGAGAAAAAAAAAAAGACTACAAGGACAAAGGATATCCTATAGTCTTCATTTGATACAATAGCTCCTTGTTCTCATACTGTAAATCTGGTACCCTGCTTTCCTCGGTACATACAAGTATAAACACTTTATTAGTATATAAATAAGGTTTTTATTGAATTGTAATTCATTTTGTCTACTAGGCTTTCAAGAAGTTTAATGAGGGCAATCTAGCAGAAATATTGGACCCGCTATTGGAAGAAAGGATAGACAATGAACTGGTCAGCAGGTTGCTTAATGTTGCTTTTCAATGTGCGGCCCCTACCCGGGATGACCGTCCCACCATGAAGGAAGTTGCAGAACAACTGTGGGAGATTAGAAAAGCATACAGCAAAAACGTCAGAAGAATTTCAGGCTAGTCATGTATGTCCCAGTCGGTTGCATGACTAGTAAGAAGCATGGGTGGTTGCTTGTTCATGGAATAATATCATGGGAAGGAAATGGAAAAGATAAAGTGGGTTATGGATTAATTATATTCTGTCGTGACAGAATGTTTGTTATTGGTTGAAATGGGATGTTGTCATGTTGATACGTCACAGGTTTCTCTCTCTTTTTTTTATTGGTTTATAGTTCTATTGTGTATTAAATGGTTCTTTTGTGTTTATTTTCCCTTTTTACTTTGCTGATTGTGATCTATTGCTCTATCTTCTACGATGCTAATGATCATAAATTCATTCTCTCTCTCCTTTTTATCCCTCCTCCAACTGTCTTATTATAATATTTTTCTTTAACAACAGCGTTGTCTCATTGAATTCCCGTTTCCATAAAGAAAATGAGCTTGCAAGACGACAAGTACAGTATTTAAATAAATCATTGAAGTGATACTTCTTTTCTCTGGTAACGAGTACAGTGTTTTAAGGCTTTTGGTGAAATTCAAATCCTCGTAAAGATTATTTACCACAAAATGAGGAAATATTACGAGATATTTCTTTAATACAGTGGAAGCTTGTGCATCGGAGGCCATTAATCACAAATTGAAGGAAATATTACGAGATTATTCCTTTCTACAACATTTTACATTAGTACATAACATACCTTCTATATGGGATAAAAAATTGTTGCAATTTCATGTCTTATATATTACTCGTTAACCAAGATAACAGACCTAGAAGGAGAGTTTTCTCTCTAATTTTTCCCGTTTTGAATGAATTATGTGTTGGGTTTGCTTTAAAACTAAAGGAATAATAATTCTAACAGATCAAATAGCAAACCAGAAAATAACTAAAGAACTCGCAGAACCAGCAGTGGAACAAACCGTTCCAAAACACCGAAACTAAATTCTTGAGCAGAAGCATACCTGATTCCATCGCTATGGCCAGGATCTTGTTGTTGAGCACGTCTTGCTTGATTGCTAAGGTCCTTGATGTCGTGAGAGAACCACCAAGGTGGGGAAGAGGCCTTCCAAGAGTTCAAGACTTGCCCTTTGATGCCTTTAGCCTAAACAAAAGCACTATCTCTCTCTAATTGATGGAAGTATTAGGGAGAGAGGCAGAATTGCTGCTATCAACACATGTATGCAGCAGAATTCGTGGATGTCTTGTCCCTTGGAGACCAATCCCATATATATAAGCCAAGGTAACTTGGCATGCACTCATCTTCTATATTCATCCATCACAAATATAGAACATGACTTTCCTAAGTTAACAACCTATTAAAGGCAACACACCTTCTATACAAAATCATGTTTTTTCAATACAGCCACGTTTTAGCATATTACCATACTTAACAATATTCATAATTAGCAGAATTACTAAGCCAGAATTAACCCACCTTCTAGATTGTTTCTAAATCTGCGCATGATCTAGAAATAATCCAACCAGGGACGGAGCCAGAAAATTTTTCAAGGGGATTCGCCAAATTAATAATATTCAAATTATGAGGTAGACTAAAATCAGCTAGGACTGACGGATGGACCCGTCAACCGCGATTATATCTCAATTTTCGAGGTTCTCATGACTAATATGAATCGTTCAATAAGTTCTCCATATTGAAATCTCATTAGAGACCAAATTTTATATTTTTCTGAAATTTTTTACTTTTTTTTATTTTTTAAAATTCGTTGTTATTGAAGGATCCAAAATTGTTTAAATTAAAAATTTATTAAAATACCAAAAAAATACTTCATAATTATAAAAAAATATAAAATTTGGTCTCCAATAAGATATTAAATATGGAGAACACATTTAACAGTTCGAATTAGCCATTAGAACTTCAAAAATTGTGATATAATCGTGACTGATTTTAGTCTACCTCCCAAATTATTATATTAAATTAAATTTAGATAAAGTTGGACTCTATATCATCATACATCTATTACTTTAAAATTCAGATTCTAATCAAAATAATTAAACAAAATATATGTCTGCAACATACATCCATTACTTTAAAGCTCCAAAATACATGATGCTATTCATTTGGACTATCTTTTGGACCTGATTAATAAATTGAAGGGCCAAAAAAAAAAAAAAAACTGAGAAGAGCAATTTTATTCTCGGCTATTGAAATGATTTTCTTATGGTAATAATGCTTTACAAACATAAATTGTTAATCTAACCAAAAAAAAATCTCACATAAAATTATTCTACAAAATATGTAGGGGGTTCATTACTGAAAACTCACATATAATTTTATGGGGTTCAAATATATGGTGCATATAACAAATTTATATTTTATAATTACAAAATTCATATGTAACAATATTTTTTTTAAAAAATAGGGGTGACATTGACACCCCTATGGTACACTTAAATCCGTCTCTGAATCCAACAATCTCCCACTTGGGCTATTATGCTTAGTGTTATCTAATTATGCTTAATTTAAATGAGCTCATGATTTATGGTAATAAGTTTTGTACTCCAATTCCGTCCATCATTCATAATGATAAAGGACCAAGGAAGCTTTTGTCACATTATAGCCATTACAAGCTTCTAATCATGTAAAGCCGTCGTAACTCAACCCACAATGATCACAATATCACTATAAATGAATGACATTGAATTTATATTTGTATAAGTGGTGTGGAAAATACACGTAAATGTGACTGTCACGTGTCTATTTCCAACTTTATTGGTCACCCAAAAACTAAAGTGAGGTCAACTTAAATAAAGTGAGAATGAAAATTAAAACTGAAAACTGAACCTTTATTCATTTCTGTAGAAATTCACTAAACAAACTGAATAACTGAATAAACCAAAACCATTGTCAAATCTAGCACTCCCACTGAACAAAACTCCCACTAAAGCCTAAAATCCTTAACTGAAATTACACCCATACTAGTTACATATTTCAGAAACTGCTTGTATATCAATACTTTAGTGAGTGGATCCATTATTGTTGAGTTTGTTCCAATGTGCTTGTTTTGACAATTCATCATTCTCAACTCTTTTATTTACAACTAGAAACTTAAAGTTTTATGTGCCTTAACTTATTGAAGTTTCTGTTGTTGGAGTATATGATTATTGTCACGATATATCCATAGTGATGTTTTAGCAACATCCATCATGTGCAGCCTAGTGACAAAATTCATGATCATACTCCCCAAATTTGAATGCTTTATAACATACTATAACCTTATTTCCATTATGAAAGATGCTAACACACACATGTTTAGCATTCTTCGTAGAAATGAAATCATTTTTTATCATGTTGTCCGGCTCTTTTTGTCGCGTCTTTCCCATTTTAAAATGCCACTTTCGGGAGGGAAAGCAAAAAGAACATCAGATCAGATTATCCCCTCATAAGTCAAAGTCTCAGCTACGGGCGCCTCCCACTAAAGAGATACTCGCTCGTACAGACTTATGTTCCTACGAGAGTTTATTTTTGTGTAGGTCCTTTCTTTCCGACGGGCGCAAGCCCCCGCCGTTAATTACCCTGGTTACTTTCCTAGGCACCTCTAGATCGGGAAAATCAGGAAAAACATATATTGCAGGCTATTAATGCAATGCTTATTTGTAGGGATATTTGTGTTTCTTTATTTATTCCTCTTTCGAATGTCCTTATGTTGGTGCCCGTTGTTTATCTATTTGATTTGATCTTTTTTTATTGAACGTGATGATTTGTGAAGTGATTTTTGAGAGGTTATGACATTTTGGGGATGTGGTTTGGTTTGAGGAGATCTTTCTAGGACCTCGCGTAACTTGATTTTTATTAGATAGTTGGGCCTGGTGAGCTTTTAAGACGATTTTAATTTTAATGAACGGGGTCTTCCAGCGTGATGGTGTCAGATGGAATTTGGTCACCTGAACGGCTTTATCTGGCGAGACGAGTTTTTGGCTTTCCAGCGTGATTTCGTCAGATGGGATTTGGTCACCTGAACGGCTTTATCTGGTAAAGCAGTGTGTCATTTAGAGTAAGGTCGTGGGATTACTCGAATGCCACGGGTCTTCCAGCGTGATGGTGTCAGATGGGATTTGGTCACCTGAACGGCTTTATCTGGCGAGACGAGATTTTGGCTTTCCAGCGTGATTTTGTCAGGTGGGATTTGGTCACCTGAACGGCTTTATCTGGTAAAGCGGTGTGTCATTTAGAGTAAGGTCGTGGGATTACTCAAATGCCACGGGTCTTCCAGCGTGATGGTGTCAGATGGGATTTGGTCATCTGAACGGCTTTATCTGGTGAGACGAGATTTTCGCTTTCCAGCGTGATTTTGTCAGATGGGATTTGGTCACCTGAACGGCTTTATCTGGTAAGGCGATGTGTCATTTGGAGTAAGGTCGTGGGTTTACTCAAATGCCACGGGTCTTCCAGCGTGATGGTGTCAGATGGGATTTGGTCACCTGAACGGCTTTATCTGGTGAGACGAGATTTTGGCTTTCCAGCGTGATTTTGTCAGATGGGATTTGGTCACCTGAACGGCTTTATCTGGTAAAGCGGTGTGTCATTTAGAGTAAGGCCGTGGGATTACTCAAATGCCACGGGATCGGTATATTTGGGAAATCATCACAGAACCTCCTTCGGTTCATGATTTATTTCCTCAATCTGATGATCGACAGGACATAGTCTGTACTTTTCTTTGATGGAATGTGAGACATTTAGAATCTATCATTTTGGTGAATCACAATTCAGCCAAGTTTTTTTATGATTGGATTATTTTCTGGATTTCAAAACTGGGTTATTCCCTGAACTTTCTGGCTTACAGGAATTCCCGTCACGATATATGAACCTATCTTTTTATTAGGTCTTTGTTGAGACCGCTCAGCATGAGCACATTCTCCTTATTTTTCTGGGCTCACAGGAATTTTCCTTGTATTCTTCTGAGCTTCTGGTGATTTTTGGTGAATTTCTGACAAACGTCATTTACTGATCTTGTTATGAATTTGGTATTTGGGTGATTTGAGTGATTTTGGTTGGGTTCTTGGTCATGACATTCAGTGTAAATGAATTCTTCACATTTTTCTAGATTTATGAAAATTTAATTTGGATTTTTTTGAATTTTCTGTGATTTTTAGTGGATTTTTTGAAATTTCAGCAAATTGGGTCTTATCTGATTGGGCCATGTCATTACCAACCCATACGCACATATATGGCTATATACTGCGATGTCAGAGGGTTGACGCGCCCAAAATGCCGCAGAAGATCGGAAAGTAGCTTTCATCACTGATTTCTGTGGCGTTGATTTTATTTCTTTTTGTGTGTCGGTTCAGTTATATTGGACTCTTTATGGACTTCTTTACATCGAGTCCCTGGGGGTCATTCTCACAGGAGATCCGTTCTTTCGATCGATGGCTACGAATAAGCCAGTGGCGTCGATCAGCCGCTAAGTTCATTCTAGGGTTTCCTTCTTCTTCTGCCTTCTTTTCGCTTTATCCCTTCGTCTTCGATTCCGTCGCCATGGCCAATACTTTGGTCTGATCACCATAGCCATCCCTTCAAACCAACGGAACTTGTTCTAAGAGGGGTTTTGTGAACCTTCCTTCCTTATCTATTGCGGTCGGAGATGGAGAAGATAGCTCCAGCCTTTGCAAGATGAAAGGAGCAATGGAAAGCCCACCTACTCCTCTGAACTGTAAGTTCATTTATCGCAATCCCCATCTGAACAGGAGAAAGAGATTTTTTTTTTTGACATAATTTTTTGAGCTGTGTTATGCTTTTGCCTGTGTCTGCTTATCAGGTATTTGATGAGGCGTCTGAGAGGAGTAGAGAGGGGAAAGTGAGGCGGTTACGCCTGAAGGTGTCGACATCGAGGGGTATTGGACAATTTCTGAGCTAATTGATCTGGTGTTTGACTCCCATGTCGGGTTTGGGTCGATACCAGTATTCGTCAAGGTTTTGACTTGTTCTTTTCTTTCCTTATTTGATTTCTTTTTTTTTACCCCTTCTTCTTTTTGACGAAAGTACTGTCTTGACACAATCTTTTGATCGTGTGTCAGACCATCAGTTGGCAGGTTTTCTGGCGGCATTTGTCTTTCGTTTTGGGTGGATATGAAGTTTTTCAATAAGCTCAGCAATTTTTGAGATCGAGCTTATGCTATAAACCTGATGACAGTTTGCCAGAAAGCTTTAAACGCTCACTGGTAAGCGTTTAATGTTTCTTCATGTTCCTTTCTCTCTTGTTATCCTTCCTTTTTCTTTTGAGTTGTTTTTCTTTGTTTTGAAAAGCTTATGGTTTATTTCGTAGTAGGAGGCAAGAGGGGGGGTTTACACGATGGAAGTTGTTCACAATTACTAGTCATCTGAAGTGAAGAATCATATGCATATTCCTGCTGTCATGAGGGTTTCTCTCTTCTCTCTTTTCTTTTTACTTTGTTATTCTTGCATTATATCATTTATTTGCATGTAAAAAAAAGATTCCTTTCTTATACCTTCGTACCCACATGTAAATATACATAAGTTTGTAATATTGTTTCTGGGATATTCATAAGTAAGAGTTCTAGCTGAGAACCTCCCTTTTTTTATTCAACAGTGTTGAAACGAAGGCAAGGAAATAGTGTTATATGGGGGTTAATTACACTACCATGCTGCAAGATATGCTTTTATCCCCTATTAGCATTATTATTCTTTTTTTATACTCATCATGAACTGTATTAATATATAGAAGTCATTCATGAACTCTTGTGTATGTGTGTATATGGCAGTGCCTGAACCTTTTTAGCTAGACTAGTTGAGACTTTCATTTGTTTTATTTCCAGGGCTTGTGCAGCAAGAAGGGCATGTACAGACTTCTGCTGTCATAAGATAATCCTCTTCCTTTATTTTATTTTGACCTCCATTGTTTGTTTTGCACTTTATTGCTATGTGAGAAACTGCTCCCATATGTATGGGGCCTGAATCCATTTTGCTTAGGTAAATGTAGATATCTATCCTAGCCTACAAGCTTGGGCTTATGTCTTCATGGGCAGAGCTTCCCATTAATGCAACTGATCTTTTTTTTATTATCAGGTCTGTATAATAATATTAAGGATATGATAGGAGGGGGAAAAGTCTTATGATTTTGTGGGATTCGAGCATGCTACTATGCTGCCAGGTGTACTCTCTCTTCCTCTCTTCTCATTAGATGTTATTTGCTGTTTCTTTATGTACAAAGGAGATTAATGTAAAGTAGCTAGGGTGAGAGGAAGTGATGAAATCAACAGACACTTACTATGAACTCATGCTGCATATATATATATTGCATGATAATTTGATGTGAATGAAGGCATGTGTAAATTTATTGTACCCATGCACACCATGGATTGGTGGCTGGGTTTGATGTAATATGACTCTCAAAACCAATGAACTCTCAATACAGCAAGAAAAAAAAAGGGTAACCACCTAAGTAAAATTACCTTGTCTCTTACAGAACTTAGTATCCTATTACTCTCTCTCTTTATTTTTATATTTTTTTTTGTTTTCAGGGTGTCTCTTCTCTCAAGCTACTTGCACTTTAGAAGTTAGGTCTTTTTACTGGGTGTTGGGTGCTCTTTCTCTCTATGTGTATCTGTATTGCTCTCTCTCTCCTGTCCCCCCTTTTTCTTCATGCAGCTGCCTCTTCATTTATAGGCAAAGATGAGGGGTATTTTGGTCTTCATTCACCTAACCTCTATCTTCTCTCTCTTGTGCAGGGTTCATTAACTTCTCAAATGTCCTTTTTTATACCAAATGGCCTACTTCTCCTCTACTGCAATTTGAGTAGAATACTGGTCAAAAGGTGCAGTCAGCTGGCATTAACTCTTCTTCAGATATGATTCTCCTCTCTCCTTTTCCTTTGTTTGCTTGTTATATCCAGAATCATGGTACATAATACCTGTTACTTTTATACAATTCTCATCTTAAGTAGGGCTCCAGGGCCTTTGGATTCATAGGGATGCGTATTTTGTCTCCAATGTATATAGCTGCAGTGCACATTTTTATCTTTCTTTGCACAGTAATTCCCCTTCTGGTTTATTAACTCCTCCATCTGTCATTGAGCTGCACCATTCTATCCTCTCCACTTATCATTTTACTTGGGTTACACCATTCTCCTTTCTGCTGAAGCATGCATGAGCAATTATAGAACTGTGTTAGGACCTCATGACTACATAGTAATCATCTTTCTTCTTTCTACTATGTATTTTGCTTGTATTCACCATTGTCCTGAGCTACTTTTTTCTTCCTTATGCAGGTGTATTCCTTGGCTAGTGACAGCTTACTCTCTGTGCTTGAGTGATCAAATATTGTTCTTGGCATTTTTAGACCCTCTTCTGTGACTATTGCAGGTTCTTTCCACTCCCCCTTTCTTTCATTCTTTTTGCTTAGGTTATGCTTTTTAGGGCTGCATTCTTCAATTTCACAAAAAGCATTCTTTTTTGTTTGCTTCCAAAAAAGAAAATGACCTCCTGCCAACCATGTTTGAGCTCCATTATTTTTACTTGGTACTGGTGCTGCTCAATCTCTTTTTAATTATCCCTTTTAGCTGATAATGAGATATATCATCCATGTTTTATAAGTTGCATCAGGTTGTTATTTAGCTCCTGCATTTTTGTTGTTATCATTTTTCTCACACTCTTTTCTTTTTGCATGTTTATGTCTCCTCCAGCCATATTGATTGCTCTCTGGTTTCACTGGACGACTGGCACCATGTTTGGCTGCGCCTGACTTCTCAGAATAGGCTGTCACACAAATCAGGTGAGGCATGGGGTTCTTGGGTATTAATTTTTTTCTTCTCTTCTTTCTTTTTCTTTATTACTCTAGAATCTTATGTAATCTGCTCTTTACTGCAGGTCAAAACTTTGCTGTGCCTTTCTCACCTGGAGCAGCAGATTCTTTTGGATTGGCAGCACTTATTGGTATGTACTACATTGGGCTCTTTGGGGTGTTTCATTTTTAGTAGCCTTTGGTGTAAAGAATGATTCCCGTGGTTTTGTTATTACTCTATTATTTCTTTTTCTCAAGCAGGTTCAGCCGTTCAATCAACAAGTTTTTTTTGTTTGCATACATCCTTCTTCTCATTTGCTTGTAATAAATGTTGGGGTCTTCTGTGGCTGACTTACGAGCCTTTTCATTCAAGCCTTTTATCTCTCATTTTTGTTACACAGTGGATCGAGGTTTTATGACTTGCTTGTTTTGGGCATGCTTGTACTTTTTCTCAAAGTTGTTCAAATTTTTTTTATCCTTGCGTTCTCAATTAACGCCAAGTCATTATCAAGTTAGTCTCTTACTGGATTTGTCTCTGTAACTACTGCTGTGCGCAGTCAACCCTGTTCCTTTTTTTGTTCCTGCAAACTCGTGGGGATAACTTGTTCAAAAAGCTGAACGTTTGAGCGTACTACTCCAGGCTCGTTTCCCATCCAAACGATTATTATTTTTTCAAGTTCGTATTCAAGTAGAGTAATAATGGTAACTGAGGACAGTATTATCACGCTCTTCCTTCTATCCATTCTCAAGCGGTGCTAAGTATTCGGGCATTAGTCGAGCAGAACAGAACTGTCAAGGTTAACTGAGAACGGGTCCCTTGCTTTCTCTTTGTTTTCGGGCCTTCTGTTATTGGGCCGATGTTAACAAATCTCGACCGGCCCACACGAAATTTGTTTCTCACTGTTGTACTCGCCGTTATATACAAATCACCCCATTTTTAATGGATATTATGATTTCAATAAGGCTCTGTCTATAATTTATTAACACAGACATGGTCTTTTGCCTTGTCTGAATTTGAATATCCACTGTCCCTTAAAATTTTATCCGAATATCCCTTAAAATGAAAATGTTACGAGGCCAATTTCTTTTCATAGCAAATTCGTATGCTTTTGAAATCTCTATTTCTCATAATCTCACTGAACTTATTTTGGTTAAGTTCTAGAATAATACGGCTTTTTCTTAAACATTTTCTGGATATCTCGTGTTTGTCATAACCGCATATTTTTATGGGTCAACACATGTTATCATGGCATTCACTAAAATCGAAGTCAGAACATGATGAAGGTATTTAATCCTAAGGTCAAATAAATTTATACCTATGATTTACCTCACTAGTCGTTCTGGTAAAGCTTAGGGTCGAACCCACAGGGACGGATTAAATTGAATACCGGACTTTACTTCCTCACGAAAGCTAGACAAGACATGTTTTGGGATTTTATAGTTTAAAAAGATTAATAAATAAAATACAAGTAAAATAAATATTTTTGGTTGGTTTTTAAGGTTTTATGGACCCAAACTAATGCAAATGAATGTCCTAGGGTTTCGCGTTCAATCAGTTTAGCTCTAAAGCACCTCTGCCTACAATTTTCACCGAGACAGAGGCTCATTTCGGACCGAAATGCATGGATTTTGGACCGAAATCCATACTGTTCGAGACAGAAACTTGCCTTAGACCTTCTGTTTTGACTTGATATTTTTACAGGACACTATGTGAAGGTTACTTGGCGACCAGACCTAAACCCTAACCTCAGCTGTCGCGTTTTAGTTTTGGTTTGGTATGGAACTGGCTTTTACCACGTAAATAACTAAGCCTCAGCTGTCGCGTTTTGGTTCTTAGAAATTTGAGAATATTTAGTTGGATTTCCAGAGGTATTTAAAGTCTTTTCAGATCAATAAAAGTTACACCTTTCGGTCGTTAAACTAACCTCCTCTTTCGAGCGATTGGCTTACCTCAAATACTTAATCAATTAAAGGTTTGGTCGAGTTTGTGTCTTATTAACGCTGCAAACATTAACAAGTAAACTTTCAAGCAAACAATCAATTAAACTAAGCATAAACAATAATTCACAACTAAATAAATCACATAGCATAATATAAATCCATCAAGTCATCACAAAATACTAAACTAATCTACTAACTAGCCCTAACACATAATAAACTAGCCTAACATGCAAGAAATATAAGATACAAACTCCATCATCGATACAAACAAAGAGAGAAGAAGAGATATAACCAAATAATCCCGCTAAACTCTTGTTTGCAAGGCTATGGAGTCGTGGTTGGATTGGTTCTGCCGCTGTCGCGTGTCAAGAATCGCTCCAAGTCGCTATCAAGGTCGTGCTCAATGGAGAATGGTGAAATCCCACGCCTTTCGGCGCGAGAACGGCGGTGGAAATGTGAGAATTTGGTCTATGGAGGCTTGGATACCTTCTCTGCCGTCTTTTCGTGCCTATATGCCAGGGGGAATGACTTGGGAGGCAGGCTAGGGTAAAGGGGAGGCGGTTTGCACTTTCCTTCTTCGAAAATTTCCAAAAACGCATTTTTCAGAAGTGCATTTCGGACCGAAATAGAGTCATTTCGGACCGAAATCCGTACATTTCGGACCAAAATTCCAGGACAGCGCACCGATAGTATTTGGGCCATAAGTTCTTCATCCGGACTCCGATTTAGGTGATTCAAAGATCGTTGGAAAGCTTAGGATGAGCTCTACAATTCTATGGACCCATTTAGTCATTTTTCTTCTCCAAAGTTATCATTTTTATGCAATTATTATGTCCGTTCTACCAAGTTCCTACAAAACAAATCAAATGCCACAGCAGTACCAAAATCTAGAAAAACACAACAATTCATGAGACAATTATAATGGTTTGAGTAATATTTGGGTGCTAAGTACGGTCAAAATACATATATAAATATGAGATATCAAATCCCCCCAAACCTAAATCTTTGTTTGTCCTCAAACAACGTCCTAAGCTTAAAGGATAAAACTGCACTTGACTTAGAATTGAAACGTCTCAAACCAATGATGCAATGAAAATTTATTAATCAAGTTTATTCAAAGTTTCACATGTCAAAAATAAAGCCAATTAAAATTATTTCCAAGGACAAGGGTTTAGTTCTCTTTTTGATTCAATTTGTGCAACTCTTAGTTCTCATGAAATTTCATAATCAAGTCAAGGACCTTAGCTTCACTTCATCAATTCAAATGCAATCTCAATTTCAAATGCCCGTTCTTTTTCATATGTTGTAAAGAATTGCAAATAAATTTTATCAAAATTAAAAATTCTGTAATGAGTCTATTTTTTTATTTTTCACCAATTTCAATTTTTTTTTTATTTAAGCTACCAGCACATGACATGCTGGGGAGGTCGGACCGGTTTTTACGCCTTACCGCTACGGTCCACTATGGAGAAAATTACGCCTTACCGCCACCACCCTCCAATTATTATATTTTTTTTCTTTTGTTTTTTTTTAGTTTGCTTGTTGGTGATTCAAGCGTGCAAGAACAATTTAGACTCATTTTATAATTTTTAAAGTCGATAAAAATTATAAACAATGATTCACAACATACAAAATCGTTCACTCGGCAAAAACTTGTGAGAGTTGACTTAAAATATTTTGACAATTACAAGCATCCAAATTCAGGTCCTATTCTTTCAAACAATTTCTCAATTCGATCTATTGGTGCACAAACCAACCTAAAATCTCCTAAACAAACGTTTATCCTTGAGAAATAATTTTAAAATAGCTTTAAAAATTCAAACCAATGTGAAACAGTGAATAATATATCAATACAAACCTCTCAGTGATAATGCATGCATCAGAAAAAATCAATTTCAAAAGTTCAAAAATTCAACGAAAATTCCAGAGCCTGATTTTGGGGCGAAATGGCTCCATTTCGGACCGAAGTGGAAAAGAAAAATTCAAAAATGGCCCGAAACAGAAGCATTTTGTCCAGAAATTTTTATTTTCATCTTCTCTTCCCTCCCCCAAACTGATTCAAGCACTGTCCCAGTGCTGCACATCACACAGAAAAGAAAATAGAAGGGAAATGAGAAACGCACCAAATTGGTGAATGGCATGATAATTGGCATAAATTTGGCATGATTCGGCACTATTAGGCATGGGGCAGCAGTGAGAGCAACGTGGTAGCAAATTGGCAGCAGCGCAGTCGGTTTTCTTGTGACATACAACTCGCATGAGGTCGTGCAGGGGTCATGTGCGACCCATGGTGCTCTAGCGTGGGTTGCAAGTAGGACATCCACAATCAATCAAACCTGCATATCCAACAACAAAATCCAAACCAACCATGAGAGATTTTTTTGTTTTATTTTTTTTTGAAAGAAAATTGAAATAAATAAATAGCTAAAAATTTTAAGACTTGGGTTGCCTCCCAAGAAGCGCTTGTTTTAGGTCACGAGCTTGACCACCTCTCATGTTCATCTTATCTTCACTTTACCCCCATTTAACGCATCATAATTCACCCAAAAGTACTTGAGAAAGACTCTTGAAATATGCTTGGAGCTTTATTGTGTGGATGTTATCTTTCTTTGCTCGATTGTGATGTGATACTTGATTTGTGGTTTGTCGCCTTCCATCACATCACGATTCTTCAAGCATTTTTCAAGATGAGAGCTCAAGTCGACTTTGGTGATATTTTCTTTTGTCATGTCGGATGCCTCGACTTGGAGAGGTTTACCACCATCTTCTTTCTTCTCAGATTCATCAATAATAAAAGCTATTGGAGGATTCTTCAATTCCAACTCATTATCACATATGAACTTTATCTCTTTATTTATGGCATTAATCCACTTCTCTGAGTTTTAAACTCATGTTATTAAAGATAGACAACATAATCGTCCAATATTGTTTGTCTTTTCTTCCTAGTGGATCTTGTAAGTACGAGTTCTTGAGGTGTTTGCAGTTGTGTAATGACAACATTATCTTCAATTTAATTGTTACCAGGATCTAATTCCATAAATCCATAGCAAAGTCTAATTTTGAGTCAAACAGTTTTCTTAAGTCCTTAAGCAACCAATTTGACTTTTCTGAGTTTGAGCAATCCGTTTGGGTCCCCAACATGTTTATCTCTTGCTCAGATTTAGGACCCGAGTCAAACAACAGTCTATTGAGTCCTCAAATAGTCTGTTTCGATTTCTATAATTGGAATGGTCCATTTTGAGTCCTCAAAAGGTCCATCTCATATTCAGATTCAGCCCTTATGTTCTGTATTGATTCTCAAATGGTCTATTTTAGTCCTGAAATAGTTTCTTTGAGAATCAACGCATGTGGTTTCACCTTGAAGATAATATCTAAATATGTGTCATCTCTCCCCCTCAACCAAAACTTCCTCAAAGAACTTATCTTAATTTGTCTCTAAAACTTAATCTTAAATTGTGGGACATAATAATTTGGGTACTCTTTTGATCTTTTAGCATAACCAACTAAACAACCAATTATCCTTTCATCCAACTATTTCTCTTGTGGCTTATAAAGCCGAGTTTTGTTAGATATCCCAAATATAATATGTGAATTTTTCAATCTACATTTTATATGAGATTTTATTATAATTGTCTTAGTTGATACTTTCTTTAAGAATATAAACTGCTTTTCTTAATGAATTGAGAAATTATAACTTTGCACAAAATATATTTTCTCCTTAAGAGATATAACTTAAGATTTTGTGCCAAAGTATTCATGAATTCTCAATAGTTAATTTATGCATAAAATTTTAGTATCCATTTACATGCTTTCCTTATATAAGCTATTTTTCCATACAAGGTCGTTATAAACTGAAGAAGAAATGGATCTACCTTATTTTGGACTATGAGACAAAACCAAATTTCTATTCTTAAAAGAACAAATAAATCCTTATTTGTTGATTTGAGATAGAGTTGAAATTTCATTAAAATAAAATTATAAAAGTCTCATGTATGTCCAAATATAATCCATTACTAAACAACAACCTATGAACTTTATAGCTTCCAAAATTAATTGTCTTGTTGTCACCACTATATGGATGTATCTTTCACCATCATTTGACTTTTGACAATCAAAAGGAAAATCCTAGAAATACATATGTGGGTTGCTTCATCCGAATTAATCCACTATGTGTATGTTGATACTAAAAAAGACTTTAGCAAGAAAAACAATATTATTCTTAATACCCCAAGTATAATATTTTTCTTAATTGCTCTTATTTTCATAGAAGAAAACATCCCTTAGATTCTGACTTTTCAATCAGTTTCTGAACTTTAACTTTATTGGGATTCTTGTATGATCTAAAATTTGCAGTTTTATTCTTAAACTTTATGTTTCTAATTTCCTTATATTCTTGGAGTCAAAATCAACTTGAGTACCATATTTCTTACCTTCAATTTATTTTCTTCCTTCACCATATTCAAGTTGATAATTATATAACTCATCTTGAGCAAAATAGGAAGAAAAATAAGCACTAGATAACCTTATTATCTTACGATACATTTTAGTGCTTATAATTTGAAGCATAAAATAATATTTTCAAATTTACTCCCTTATGTTGATTTTATTTTATATACCTAAAGTGTATCTGTAATGAATGTCCAAATGTAACTATTCTTCATCTATCACAAATATAGAACATGACTTTCCTAAGTTAACCACCTATTAAAGGCAACACACCTTCTATACAAAATCATGCTATTTCAATACAGCCACGTTTTAGCATATTACCATACTTAACAATATTCATAATTAGCAGAATTACTAAGCCAGAATTAGTCCACCTTCTAGATTGTTTCTAAATCTGCGCATGATCTAGAAATAATCCAACATTATGATGTGATATCAACTTTTGACCATTTTTGTTGAAATCAACGAACAATTCCTGATGGTAGAACAGTTAAGAAATTCCCATGTACGGCCCTTCGCACTAATGAATCTGTTCTTTTTTTTTGTTTGGCAGTTTAAAGGCCCGTAGGCAGAATGAATCTGTTCTCACAACAACATCTAAATACACTCATCGTGGAACCTTACAAAGATTACTTTATATAAGTTTCATCTTATGACAAGAAGCTCTCCAAAACAATCGGAGACGATTACAAAAATACATCCTCAAATCAAAGATTAAAAAAAATAGAGAATTTCAAGCACTAATGTGCAAAATCACAGCCTCACTTGTTCCTGGGCTAATGGAGCTTGCCCATTTGCTAGAGAAATAATCGGTTTGAATGTGCAAAAGAAAAAGGGAAAAGCTCGTAGAAAAGTGTACCAACAGAAGTACTTAATCTGTGCAAGGAAATTTTATATCTACAGGCATCCACGTGATCAACTGCTATGTGCCAGCCACATAATAAATGACCTGAAGTACTTGGACACAGTAGATCTGCGCCACCTCAGCCGTTTCCACCGGCTACTAACCAAAAATGGGTGCAAACCTAGAATATGCTCTGGCAGGAAGTCATGCCTCGTAAGTATGCCAACCACTGGTGCCCTCTGATGAGTGAGAGAAAAAAGTTTAGTATATTCTGAATAAATGATTAGCAGTACCAGTAGCACATGCCTCTGGGCCAATCTATAGAATAAGGAAACATAATTAGCAAAAAAAAAAGGTATTTGCATGAGTTTTTTATGACTTGTAAAACCAATTTTTGGACTTATTCTAACAACTGAGAATGGATGGGCCAATATGTAGAACAAGATGACAGATCAGTTGGCAATATTGTTAATTCATCACCAGAGCTCAAAAAAAGTTCGGAGCCTTTTATCTTAAACAAGTTGGGTAGGCTAGAATGACATCCAACCCTGGTCATTTCTTGTATATATGGCTAAGTTTTTACACTGGCTCGCCAAGTCGATATCGCGAGCATGTGGGCTTGAACCCTGGACCTCTTAGAAGTCAGCCCAGTCCAGTGCTCTTACCTCTTGAGCTACTAGAACAGAGCTCAGAGCATCAAAAATTAAATTTAGAATAAGCGAACAAAATAGAACTTCATGATAAATTATTAAATTAGAACTCGAGTAAAAGTTTTCTCCAAAGAAGTTACAATAATTTAAGTGATATTGATTAATGAGAGAAAAAAAGTTGCTTACATCTGAAGACTTTGGCACGATTAGCATGTGCCTCAAGCCGACTTCTCTGAAAAGAATCAAGGCTTTGGCAAGAGACATAGTCTCAACCACAGTATAAGGAGATGTATTTGTGAAGGGATGTAAATCAACAAACATTTCCATCTCTTCTGGAGTAATATTTATATCATCAATTGTATCATGCTTCCCAGACCCCCGCTTGTCAAAATCACCGGCCACAAATCTCTTGGATGCACTCTCATTAGTTGATGACGGAAAAGTTGATAAAAATGCTTTTTTCTTCAATATAACCAAGAGGTGGGCCCGTAATATCAGGCCATATAATACAGGAGAAGGTGAGAAAGGCAGCTCATCTATGACTGGAAAACCATGGTGACCTGTGGATCTTAAAGTATGTACTATGTTTCCAACCTTCTCGATACCATTAAAAACGTGCAATGGCCCAGATACCACATCACTTACAGTCAACTGCCTCATGTACGGTTCAGCATGCCCCTCAAGATAAGGTAGCCCTTTTAATTGAAGAATCATATCATAGATATTACCAGTGAATGAATCAGCCACAGATTTGGAAACAAGAAGAACTAGCATGACTAATGGAAGTAGCAGCAAATTATTCGTTAACTCTAAGATAATTACACACACTGAAACTGTCATCCTCATGGTTCCACCCAGAAAAGATGCCGACCCGAGAATCGCGACTAGGCCATGGTCAAGTTCCGTGTATGAACCGAATAGTATAGCAACCAACCGACCATAGGTGGCACCAGTAAGAATTATGGGCACGAACAGGCCGAATGGTGCTACTACTCCATAGCTCAGTATCCCTAAGATGTAGGAGGAGACAAAGAGCAAGAGCATTGACACAGGGTGATAAAAATCATTTGAGCCAGTGGCATATAGATTTCTAATGGCATCATCATTTGTGTTAAAGAAGAGGCTGGCAAGGTCGTTATAGTAATTTTTAGGGCACTGAAACCGTCTAAAACGGTTTGTGGAGAGGCAGTCCCCATTCAGTGTTGATGGGCATGGACGGCATGATGCAATCCAAGGCAGCCAATAAAGAAAACAGGACATTAATATGGAAACAACAGAGGTGAGAAGCAATTTGTGAACACGGCCTTTTCTGAAACCAAAACAGAATGATGAACTATTAAATAACAATACTCATTTTTATGTCTAGAATGAAAAAGCTTTAATACTGTAAATGTAAATACATACTCATTGATATAACCGTATATCCGTAGAACCTTCAACATGAGGAAATTATAGAGACTTCCTAGCACGCCACCAATAATTCCTAGAAAAATCACTATGGGTAGATCGGCAAGGTGGTAAGTCGTGGTATCGTTTGTGACATCGTACATGATAAGGCCACCTTTTCCGAACAAGCCACACCGACCACTACTGCAGACATCAATTAATAAACGAAGCACCACAGCCACAACAGCTGTCGTAAAGAAGGATCTCCAAAGCAGTGCACTCCGCCACCTACACAGCTATACTTTTAGTCCGACTGAAAGAATCAAGTTCTAATGTCATTTTTTGTCATCAACAAAATTAATTAGAGACTTAAGAGATAGATACCATGATGAAAGTGATTCGAGGGCAAACAGAACACCACCAACAGGGGCACGAAATGCTGCTGCAATACCAGCACCAGCTCCAATAGTTACAAGGTCACGGCGATCCCTATCATTTTTGAAGTACCTTAACCAACCACATGTGAGGTGATATTTCTGGGATCCACCCTGCCCAAAGATGGATGCAATGCAGGCTCCTATGTGCACCATAGGTCCCGCCTTGCCTACATGCAGAGATGATGACACTGAAAGAATAGTGCCTAATATCTGTAGATTAATGAAATAATAAGTTACTATTGCTTGATATGCAACAAAGATTTCCTTGCATCCATGAATTTCAAAATATATTATTAGAAAATAATCAGTTAGTTTATACTATTGCTAGACACACAACAAATGTTTCCTTTTGTAAATGCTATCATATATATATGCTCAAGCAATGCTGAGCAAATAGGTGGGAGCCATGCTGATTTATTCAAGCTCATAAACGGACCTTCCTCACTGTTTCAAGTCCCCACATTTTTTTTCCTATTTAGATCCATACTTAATAATATCTAAACAAAAGTACAGTAAATAGATCAGTTGTGCAAAAGATACATAAAATTGCATTCAAGTCGATTATTTTGCATATTTACCTTGACAAAAAGGGTCTTCAAAGTTAAGATATTTGGTGCATCGACCCCATTCAAATATGCTTTGACCTCGGGGATGCCTGACCCAGCAGCAGCTGGGGAAATGAAGGTTGTGATTGCAGATGCAAATAACAGAAGTAACAAGTTTACACCAGTAAAAACTCCAAATGCAATCCAATACCTGTGTAAAGAAAAATTGAAATATGAAATTTATAAACTGACAATCCAAATGGCAAACAATTGACCAACCAGAGAAGCAGAAACAATACTTAAGAATCAAATCCTTCACTAAACTAACATAACAGAAGATTGGATTGTTATATAGCCAGCATGCAACACATGGTACTATAATTAAAAAAAAAAACCTTGTCCATTTGTCCATTACTATTGAATGTTGAAATATTCCACCCTATTAAATTTGAAAGACAATTAGTAAATAAATAAATCAATCCACATTCCACAACTAAGTTGGCACATTCAGAAAGTAAATGACACAAGAGAAATACTATAATCAAGTAGGCATTTACAGATCATGCTCTAATCAATATATTAAATTATATCACAATCCCCGTTGAATCCGCCTTAAAACTTGAAAAGCTATCATATGTCAGACCTGCTCAAATAGAGGCCCATATGGCTTGGCTGCCACTATAGTTATTACCATTTTGGTAAGCATCCGAGCCATCTGAGCAAACTAGGATATCCCAGATCTTCATCTGAAAATAGTACAGTGGCTTCTTTACCTAAACTATCTAATTTGAGCAGCCATGGCCTAGGGACTGTCCAATTTTGAATGAACAATGCTTACTAGGAAAATGCCTAATTAAGCTTATGGGAACACAACAAAATTAAATTTCAATTTTAATCAACTAAACAAACCTCTCAGCATCCATCAGCTTGGACAGTGAGAGAAACTTCAGTCCGGCGATATTCTCGACAGCTAGATTGTTGAAGAATCCAACAGCTGATACGAGGATACCAATGAAGAGGCTGAAGGTCCATTTCAGGAAAATGTATCGGTACCTATCTGCTTTCCCTAGGCTCCTCCAGTTCTGGTTCAACAAGTCATTCTCTATTAACCTGACAAAACAAATAAAAAAGAATCATTTGAGGCAAGACATAGACGAATCTGTAGCGATCTGATCAAACATAGCTCCAATTAATGTAAAGTAGGTAAATATAGTTAAATTTCCCAATTAAGAGGAAAAGACTTTAACTGTTGATCCTACTTCCTTTTAACTCGTTTTCAGTGAACCAAAAGAGTGAACAAGTACTTGTAACAAATTATTTCCCTCACTTTTACTTGGCAGCCGCTGCCAAGGATTTCTAAAAAAAAACAAATTATTTCCCTCTCACTATTCCTTTATCCAAAATAAATACTAAAAAGGCGAAAATTCAATCTTGACATATGACAGTCCGATGCAGAAAAATGAGAGAATTTTTGGACCTTCGACAGTGAAAAATTTGGATAGATTAAAAAATTCAAAAACAAATACTCTGCTACACACTCTGTTTCTACACAATTCATCCAAACATCAAGCCACTTTAATATTTTTCACTAAAACAGCAGAGTTGAGGAAAGAATTAACTTCAACTTACTCGTAATCAAGGCTCTCAATGGGGCAGAGGTTGGAGCCGATAATGGCGAGCTGGGAGGTGTTGTTAGGTGAGCTCCGACTGAGGTGAATGGAGCGCTGTTGAAGTAGCGAATCCGTGAGAGAGCTTCTCTGTGGGAGCAATTCCTCCACACAATCGTCATGAGGCGAAGTAGAAGCCTCCATTGATTGGGTGAGAATGGAAAGAGAGCGAGGGAAGAGAGGGAGAGAGAGAGAGACACACACACACACACACACACACACACACACACAGATTGGTTCTGTTAAAAATAAGGAGCAATTTCTTGTGTAGCCTGGTAAAATGTCAATATTTTATTTTGCTGTTCTCCCAGATTTCAAAGATGACATTCTTTTTATTATCTATAAACTAAATTAACACATGGACTTAGTTTTATCATATTTATTATCCATTGAAGCTGACTATAAGTTTACTTTATACCGCAATGAATAAAGATATCTTAAGTACCTCATTTTCTATGATACCAGTGTGGCAGTGTCTTTCAAACAATATTCACCAAAAAGAAATTTTCACTCTCAAAAAAAATTATATATAAGGAACCGTTGGTTGAGAGAATTACAAAGAAGGAAGGTATAAATTGAAGAGAAACAAGGCGAGAGTTGCAGAAGAAAATTTTGCAAAAAAAATTTATTAGTTTTGCTCTTTCGAGAAAATTTTGATACATGTCGATAAGAGGGATGCAATATTTTTAATTATTAAATAAAAATTTATAATTTTTACTTATTAAGTGTACAACTAGTTAGTTAATTAGTTGAGGTATATTTATTTCTTTTATTAAGCTGCAATTTTTTTGTTTTTTAGAGGGATATATACCACGATGTTTGATATTTTGAGGAATGGAAAAAATAATTTTAAATTTTACAAGGTTGTGTTTGAAAATTAGGCAAAATAATAGACGAGAGGGAGAGGGAGATTTGATCTGGGTTGGGAATTGGGATTAGGGGATAAAATTAAATGATTGGAGCACAAAGCCAAGGTAGAAAGCAACGTGGGGACATTGATATATGCTGATTTGTCCAAAATTATCACATTGTCGTTTCTCTTGCGATAAGACAGCGTCACAGTGGGCCCATGTGGTGCATTTGTTCTGATCCTTTCGGAGTTTCAATAGGACGAGATTGATTAATTAACTAATCAATAAATATGGTATTTTAAGAATGTAAGGTCCTTTTGCTGTAATGTAAGTAGAGTCTACATCAATTTTAGGTTGAATCTGGATTTAGTCAGTAGGCTGACTTGTATAATTAGATTTTTTTAAAACAATTTGAATTCGAGAGCCCACTTAAAATTATCGAGCATTAATTTATTCAAACATGATTTAAGAAATAGCTCAGTATGTAATGATATTATTTAACTCATATCCAATCTTGATATAAATAATTAAATATAGATTTTTTTTTTATTGCATACTAATGGAGTGATGGTGATAGCCAAAAGAATGTTTTATCTAAAATATCTTTGTGCCATAATTTGTTAATATATATAATATAATAATGGATATAAGAAAATATTAAGGGTACACGAACTATATTTGCGAATTTCAATACTTTACTCTCATGTTTGTGTACTTTTGAAAATTTCTATAAAATTCTTTATCAAACCCAATCTAAGATGTTTTTTTTTTTAACTTTATCTTAGAATGAAAGGGTCCATTCTAAGATAATTTAACCCAAAAAGGTAAATTAATTAATATAAAGGCCTCAAAGAGTCCAGCAGACTACATGCCACAGCGGACCATTTTATTTGATCTGATTATTGTACAGTCGTCAGGGCACGACCCGGCCAGCAGTGCTAATGTGCTATAAATTTCCCTATTTTTTCGGGCAGGAACTGAATTCTCTTGTTATGAAAGACCAGCAGACAAGGGAAAGATTCCGCCGGGAGGGTCATCTGTGTGAAACGAACTATTTTCAATATTTTTTTTTTATCAGATATTGTCACGCGATCCTTCCCTTTATTTTGCATGTCACAACAGCGATAGTTGTCAAAATTAAAGATATATTTCTATAATATATGGATCATGTATTAAATTTTATGCATTTGGAAGTTATTTGGTCAAAGATCAGGCACAATTAAATCGTTATTGTTTCAACCGATCAGTTAAATTTCAAATTAGATCATATTTAATAGACATCTGAATGTATAAAATATATTTATAACTCTACCTGCAAATTTTAGTAATAATTAATCGATTGTAATGACATTTATATAAATTTTATGCCTATCTATATATATAGATAGGCTATTGTCCTACGGATAGGATTGAGGTATTATCCTATTCAGTTTTTAGACGTCAGATAGCATCAAGATTCGTGCGTGGATGTAAATGGATGGCACAGATGGAGGCGCTGAGGAGATGGCGCTGAGGTAAATTTGCTCCGTTATGTCTGTAATTTCTGTTAATGCTCCGTCCATCCCCTCTTGTGAACATAAAATATTAAAATATTATCCCCTCTTCGTCCGTCCCCTCTCGTGAACTTAAAACATATCGTGACTTACTGTGAACAATTAAGAAAGCCAATTAATGTGAAACCAACCAAATTTCCAGTGCATACATAGTTTTACTTACCGGCACCGAGTGAAAGAAAAAATACAAGGAACTAAAATTCATCAGTTAAACTAATTCATATCAAATTACCTCTCATGTTTATATACAAAATGATCATATTAGCTAAACTTTAATTCCTTATTTAATAAAAAAATAATCATCCAAATCCACGACATCTTCTTCCTGTAACCTAGTGACAAGCAAGTACTATAATCCATGCCAGCTACTTAGTGACAATCAAGTACTATTATCAACTCTTTATTTTTCAGGATACATTCCACGCCATGAAAAACTAGAAATTTGGTTATCCCCAAGAGTCGAGCTTGTTTATTAATTTGTCGGATCCTACCTGAAAGTGATATCACGATTCTACAAATAAATAAAATAGATAGATAAAATAATAGATGTAATAACCCTTATTAAGGCGATGAGCAATTAAAATGAATTGAAATTAACAGAGACAATCTTGACAAATTAGCTAATAGACAATCTTATCAAGGCATCAGTCTCTGTCTATTGCAGCAAAATGGCACTAGCAGACTAATTCTGTGGAAACTAACCAAGTATGATGCTGATGGAAGTTGTTTATTATTTATTACACATATTTTTTTTTCTTTCTACCCAACCGAGATTGAGGTGAATTACTAGATTTTGCAACTGAGATTTTAATTGTGGTCTCATACCAGCAATTTACAACCAATAATTGGGGGTTCCTCTTAGCCAGCCTCTTCTTCATTGACAAAATATAAGCAGAATTAGTTAAAATTTGACAAAAATACCTCAAAGAAATTGAAATCGCTCCCTTCAATCTCTATAAGAATATGTTCATTTTCTCTCTTCTTGTATCGCTGCCACAAATCACAACCGAAATTGAAGAAATCACATCCAATATTGAGCTCAACAATAAACTAATTAGGCCTACATCGAAATCAGATTTTCTTACTTAGATTGTGTCAGATTTCACAAGGACCCTCCTGACAAGAATTAGGAAGCAAAAATACACAAAAGTACCTATCACAATTGCTAATTTACCTTCTCAGAAACACAATTGCTAATTTGACACCAACCGCACTAGTCCCAATCAGCGAATCTAGGATTTTGGGTTCGCGTACCTTCCCTTTCGGAGGTGAGTTGAGCTAAGCAGAAGGCAATCAGAGAAGCAGAGGCGGGGCAAGGAGGACTGAGGAGGCGAGTTCGGTGCTAGGCTGAGACTGGAGAGTTCAGCCCCTGAGTTAAGCCGAGGCTGGGCAAGGAGGAGGCGAGTTGTGGTGCTAGGCGCAAATGGAAGAATTTAGCAGTGAGCGAAGCAAAGGCGAGGCAAGCGTGAGGAGAGTTCTTCGTGCTGTCGAGATTGAAGAGAGATAGGAAAACTGAGTGAGATCATTGCTCCATAGTCCCCTGACCCTAGGTTTCTTTCGAAGGAAGAAGAGAAATGGATAAAACATAAAAGGGAGAGAGATGAAGATGAAACGGAGAGACGGAGAGGAAACGGAATGAAAACGATAAAATTAAAAGACTGGAGCTTCTCAGCGATCTCACTGTCAGCCTTCGGATCTAATCTTTGCACGAACCTTCATGCGATCAAACGGTTTAAAAGTGAATAGGAAAGTGACTCAGTCCCATCCATAGGACATTAGCCTATCTCTCTCTTTATATATATATATTGAAATATAGCATTAGGATCAAAAAAGAAAAACACAAAAATTCATGGCCCTTGACAGTTCGAACGGCGGCCACAAGAGAAAATACGGCCAGCCCGCTTAAGATACGACCGAAAAAAAAAATAGAAAGAAAATACGTCCTTCTAATCTCGCGAGAAATTAATTTTCATTTTTCAGCAATAGCTGTGGGTCGGTCCACATTGTTTCTATGATAATTATAGAGAGCAAGCCACGTGGGGGACGAAGGTAGGAGGCTTTTTTTTTTTTAGGTTTTTTGGGTTTTTAACTTTTATTATGTTTTTGTTTTCTTGTCCTCTCGTGAGCTGAGAAGCTACTTATACTGTTATACACTCCAGCGGAGAGCGGACCCGTTATCTTTTTTTTTTTTTTAATTTTATATTTCAAGACATTTATTTGTAAATTGAAGAGGGGTGGAAACATTATTATGTCATTATACGGTCTTATAATGTTCATACACGGTAAATAGAATGAAGAGGCGTGATAGGATTGAGCCTCCCTTTATAAACGGTGCAAGGTAAAAAAACATGATGAACCTTGGTTCGATCCACATAAAATTGAACTTTGGAGTTTTAAGTACAAACTAAATATTTGATTGATCTCATTTGAGATCTTATACTTTTAAATATAATTTGGATAAAATAGATAAAATTAATTAATTAGAAAATAATTATTATGATTTATAAATTTTATAAATAAGTGACCGGATAAAATTTGACCTGGCTAGCCAACGGATTTAATCAGGAAATTCATATTTTTGTTTTCAATTAAGTTACGTTTTAATTTTTTTTATCAGATATGTATTGATTGTCGATAGAACCTGAAAACATTGTCACTCGATTGTCTAATAAAATCTCGACAGATGTTTTAACTTGTGGTTAGTATGTAGAAAAATTAATTTATTGGAACACAACTTGTGGCTGTATGCTCACGTTATTTTTCCTTCTTTTGTCCTTCTTGTTTGGAGTAATTTGAAGTAAAACAATAACAGTCCACGAACCAAAAAAAGAAAACAGTAATTCTCAACCTGTGAAATTGGTTAATAATTGTTTTTGTTTTTTGATAAACTGCCTTTCAATGTTTTTAATCCAGGAGACAGTTGTCACAAGATTAATTGCTGCACACAGCATTCTTCCACCGCTCCAGTGCCACAAAATTGATGATGGATGAAACACCGACCAAAAAGAGTTGAGGACCGCTACATATTTGGACCACAGGACCAGTAAATATTTTCATCCTCTCCAGCAAACAAAGCACGGGCAATAATATTTCTCTCCACACTCAACAGATACACGTACAACAAAAAGAAAAGGAGGCAGTGGATATCTCCTCCGTTTGACATGTAAAATAATAAATAAATAAATGGGGCAAATTCTAAATATTCGTTTAGAATGATGAATGGTTGTAATTGAGTAGAGCTTAAATAAATGGTCTAGATTTGAGTTCATATATCTAAAAAATACGCATGACAGAATTTGTCAATAAATAAATAAACATCAGAGCGCAACACAAGGACGGACCATTTGACTCCCGAGTTGTCTGTAGTTTTGCATAAGAAACGGCCGACTAGACCGATTAGTCGGAAACAGTAATCTACCGTCATGAATTGAATATGTTGGGTATTTTTACGATTTTGAACATCAAATTACGGTGGACTAGAGAAATTAGTCAAAACAGTAGTCAATCATCACGATTTTTTATTTTTTATTTTACCGAACAATCATCACGAATGCGGCCGCAGGTATATTGCGGCCATCGATGTCAAATTACTATTAAAAACGATTAATTATTCATCTCCCAAATCCAATTGATTAGTCTTCAATCGGATTAATCACTTTTTTAAATCAATTACTATGTGTAAAATTATAAATTCAAGCCATTAAGTATAAAATTTAGCAAATATTCTATTAATCGAGTTTATTGATGAAATTGTTCTTAATAATACTGTACTTTTGCACGTTATTATTATTACTATTCTTTGTATAATGAATTGTAATATATTATTTTGACAAAATATGTGTTATTTAACTAATTAATCATATTTATATAATAATTTATATGAACACAAGTCTGCAAATTTAATAAAATAACTGCACTAACAATATTTTATCCGTCTGTCAAACACATTCTATTTTTCATCACACTGTTTTGTAGAGGTACCACTGTACCAGGCTAGCAGGTATGAGCTGGCGAGTCGGCGAAGAGCAATTTGTGGCGTCGAGAAGAACAAGATATATATTTTTCTAAGAACAAACCAACTTCCAACTTGCAAGGGAAGCTAAAAACTAATGAGCCACCACTTGTTGGGCCTAAGCCAGAACTTAAAATTGAATCCAGTTAGGTGCATTCTGATAGTGGCAATGGCAGATCAATTTTTTTAGACCTAACACGTAAAATTCAAAGCGTCACACGTCACTGATCTCATTCAACCCAATAAATTGGCCATCATCGTCATTCACCAAGAGGCAAGAGGTAACAACTTGCAGCATTCTTTATACTGTTTGGAAATTGAAAGAACCATTGCGTTTGCACAAACAGCAAATAAATATTCACAACACTTTTCTCTTTAGTCTTCACATCATGATTTACTTTCCACAAAACATCATCGGAAATTACAGATTACAGGAAGTATCCCAACAAAAGACTAACTAAATGCATATCTAAAAAAAAAAAAATCTATTTTTTTTTTTTTCTTTCTCCTCTTGTATTTTTGGTTTCAAAATTTACACTCACCACAAACCCTTTGTGGGAAAGAAAACAACAAGCTTTTAAGACGTAGTTGATACAATACAACTCTATCTGAGATGAATACTCCAACTATTTACGACCAACATGCATACTGACATGCATGAGGTGAAGTGTAAGCAGTTTATGCTTTGACGGGGCACAAAACCCCAAAATTGGAAGTAAATTAAACTAGACAAGATTTATGAATCCCGGTAAATTGGTTGTGCAGTCCATTTGAGCAGTAAGTTCAACTTCCCTGATTTGGCACCTTCCAAAAGGAAGGTGTCCCGAAACTCACCTTCCAGTATCACCCTTGTCAAAGTCATTATGCATCTCCCAATATAATCCTGCTACGGCGAAAATAGAATAAGCATTCGACCTTGTAATTCTATGATTTTGAATCCAAGTGAGGATGTTAATAACAATTTTGAAACTGACCTTTCCGAATGTGTCATGATCATAGACCTCAAAAATAAGCAACTCATGGAGACCGTCTTCAACTACTATGTCAAATGTTTGATTCCATATAGGCTCCAGTGTCTCATTTACTACCTGCATGTCAGAAGTGGTATGACAATTTAGAAAACGCATGTTGGAACCTTTGTCTACCTACATGCCCACCCGTATTAAGACATATCCAATATGACATATATAATTATCCATTCTTAATTTTGCCTCAGGATTGCCCCAAAAAAATAACCTTCCTTGTTTTGTTTAAATAATCAAGAAAAGAAATTACTTTAGGCATATTTTACATAAAATAAAGATTGCAGATTAAACCATGTCTATATGAAAAACTGCTACATGATAGAAACACAAGTAATATGTAAGTAGCATCCAGTGCTTACAAAACTTACCCTTGTTTTTAACTTGGTCCCTTGTTTCTTCAAATAAATAACAACATAGGGGTCAGCTTTTCCCATAACATCCATGGGAGGCAAATCTTCAGCAGATATAACTGTAACTGACAACACGCCTCTCATAATCACATTTTTTCGCTTCTCAATTGCCGAAGCACCGGTGTCATCTGTCTCTGTCTTAAGTGCTTTCTCCAAAGAGGTCAATGCAAATTTGTGTGCAAAAGGATTGACAATCCCAGGCACATCATATGGGAAGTATAGAAGTTCAAGGTTCACCTATTGAAACAAAACAACGTTAAGTTACCCCTTCAGTTGGAGAAATACCTTTGTCCCAGAAACTACAGAATAGATTCTGGTTCTGCATCTAGAGTTGTAATATTAGTCAGTAAGTAAAATTCTGTATGGTAAGAAAGAATAACACATAAAAATGTCGCCGTATGTTGGTATTTATGCCTTGATCAAGCGCACATGAATCAATTAAACAAAGAAGAAAAAGACAATGATCTAATTTCAATTAACCAGTGGCAACAGAAGTTTCAGCTTGTATTGGAACAACAGTCATGATACCAGGTGTTGTCCTTCATGGTTATTGTACAAGGCCATGGCGATAAATAAACGCTCATACCTAGGGTAATGGAACAGTTACCATTATGCTTCGCCTTATGTCTGCGACGTATAGAGCCAATCTATTGACATCCCAACAACATGAGTTCACAGAAAATTGTACAAGATATTATATCTAACCTGACCACGAGGCTTGGTATCTTTCTGAAAATCGAAATCCTTGACAAGATCCAACCATACAACCTTCACCTTCCCAGGTTGGAGTTGGCTCAAACTTACTCGTGCACAACCAATCAACTCTGATGGCTGGAGCCCCTCATCGTCAAATACTTTCACTGTCACAAATTGTGTGGTTGGATCCTCAACAACGAATTCATAGCTTTCGTTCCATATTGGATTCAGATCATTGTTCTACAAAAGAAAAAATGAACAAGAACAATTGTTTGAATTTCTACATATTGCTTCACCAGATTCTGGTACTGAAGAGGACTTGTCAATTATCAGTGTAAAGAAAATGCAGGTGGAGTAAAATGTCCATGTCACTTATCTAGAGCATGCTTATCTGTGCATTGCAATTTAACTAGAGCATGCTTATTGATATACATGACCATGATAAACACTTGGACAGGATAGGATTTTTGTAATCCTAGCTTACTATTTGTCTTTTTTTTTAAAAAAAAAAAACCTAGCTTACTAAAATGAAATTAAATTTGGTTAACCACTCTATTACTTACAATTGTCTTGCTTTTCCTGGTGGTATTGCGCAATGGTCGTATGTAAACAAGAGCAAATGGATCAGATTTTCCAACCAAATCCTTGTTCTTCAGATCTCGCGCTTGAACAAGCTTCACATCTAGTACCCCCACTGGCTTCATCTCCAAGTCACTATATCACCAAAAACACTGTTAAAACTATGCAACCTAGATACTCACCCCAGACAGTCACACCCGTATCAGATAAGGATTTGCACACGATTCACATATGACACATATCAGAGGTGTATCACAATATTATATGTTAAAATCTGAAGGGATACGACCAATTGATATACAAGAATTCATGTATCCGGCCATTTCTCTCATTAAAAGATTGACTAGGCAACCTCCTAGGTTGGCAAAGTTCAAATGGGCCTTGGGGATGTTTACATGGGAGATAGCAGTCTCCACTCTGGTTCCCACTTCCACCCTTGTTTTATCTTTTATTTTGCCCGCAATGTATCCTAAGTTCTAAGAAAATGCCATATCACAGTATTAACTTCGTTTCTGATATTGCGGGTATCCATACCCGTGCAGTACAGAGTTAAAACTTAGATATTTTCATTCTGCCCCATAAATAAACTCATAATACACATACTAAACACCTCATATGCCCGTAGAAATCATAAAGAACCAAACATAATCCCCTTCTCCGAATTACCCACGGACTTCTTTATGACACATATAGAAAGGAAAAAGTAGTTTTGAGTATATTTTAAAAATCTAAATTAGGATATATGAAACCACCTGTAGTCACCCGGCAGAATTGGGATCACTTTGCGGTTGGGCCATGTCAATGTGTCCTCTAGTGTGTCACGTATTGTGCCCTGATGAAGATTAGGTACAGAACAGGAAACTTCAGTGATTAATCAGCCTGGCAGGAAAACAATACCAAAAATCAACTTATTATGGTAAACAAATAATACTAGAGCTAACCTCAATTGCATCAGATAGACCAGGAATAGCTGATATTTCACCACCAACTACTTTGAGAGTGAAGTCAAGATTTTTCTACATTGAAAAAAAAAATGTCAATTCTATTAGATACAACTGTTTATACCACAGTTCAGCATTTGACTTTTTTGCCCCTCTTTCTTTCTTACTTTCTTTATTGGGGCTTTGGGGGTGGAATGGATTTGAGATATGTACCTTTTCTCTCAAAGAGTAGCACACTGCTCCAAAACAAGGGAACTCTGCCACAAGAGGTTTAAAGATAACGCGGAATACCCCTGTAAAGCCAATATTCTTCACCTAAAAATGTGACAAAGACACTATATGGTTAAAGATGGTACAATTTATGAAATAGAAGCATTATTAACAAGCTAATCACTGTCAAAGAGCAAATGGTGGTTCTATTACAACCAACCAAACTATAGACATTGAGTATTAAACATTTAACATTAAAAGCTCGAGCTTGTAATACAAGAGCAAATTAAACAAGGAAAAAAAAAATTCAAAAACAAACAAGAGTAACTAAGGACTATATTACCTGGATAGGAAGAGAGACGCCAAATGTTGTTTTAATGTCAAGAACAATATTAGGATTACCATCCCATTCCATCTCCAATTCCATGGTAATTCCAGAACTACCATCTTCTAATACTTCTATACCTAAACAGCAGCGTCAATTCGAAATTTGGATAAGAATAACTGGCAACTCCATATTTCAAGTAATGATGATTGAAATAAAATATAATCTCAAAGGATCGGCACTCTATAACAAAAGGTACCTGTAAATTGTGGGGCCACCGTGCCAAGTGTCAGCTTTGAAAATCTTATTGAAGCTAGGATCAAGGATTTGTACTGTTCGAAAACAGGATCTAAGGATGTTCTTATCAGCTCCGACGCAGCCTGAAAATCTCCATTTTAACCCAACTAAATCATAAAAGATAAAAATTAAGAAAGAAAACAAATCATGTAAAAGATGACAAATTTGGTAAACTTGGGCACCTGATCCACGTAAGGCCATAGTTTCACAAGCTCGTAATTTAGCCATTTCAGCTGTAAGAATAAATAGCAGTTGAATCAGCAAGAAAATTTAACAGTTCACTGACATTAACCAGGCCAACGCAAAGAAAATTACCTTTTGACGCCTAGTAAAAACAACCCATGAAGGGTAAAATCCAGGGGGAAGAAGTTTTCTTAGACCTTCAACTGTCAGTTTTGAATACTGAGCAACTGTTTCAGCCTGTATAACATTATAAAAATAACAAAATTTTTAATAACTGTTTTTTACCATTATGATGAGAGATATCAAACAGTTCAAGTTCAACATGGATAAAAATGACTTTTTGTTAGGCAAATGTGCAAACTATCTATTAGTGAATCATTAAATTACACCTACATTTTTCATACATTTTATATCAGTACTAGCAAAGTTTGTATTCAGCACTAACAAAATTTGGTACGAAGTCAATTGTATTGAAGTGATTTCGAAAATGGGCCAACCACCACTTCAACTTGCCATTAAGCTAGGCACCACATTGAACATGAAGCTTCTTAATAAGTTAATATACAATCGTTTTACCGTACGCCTATAAACAAATATATATTCACTGCACGAAACTAGGCCTATTATTTAATAACACGAGGGATAAAAATAAAAAAATAAACAAATTCATGACCGAGTCAAATCAGAACATAGAAACATCATTTCAGCGAACAACAAAAAAGCCCCAGAACTAAGAAAACAAAAAGGAAAGAATTGATGGAGAATAAAAATTACCAATTCTCTCCGCTGCTCTGCTCGGGAATTCTCGAACCGCACAAAAGCCATCACGAGAAAGATTCCGAAAGTAACCCCGAGAACCAACCCCGTCAGAAACCCCATGTTCCTTCAGACACCAAAAAGAGATCAAAACGGAGCTGTTCCAGCAAGATGAGACCAAAATCGAACCCAAAAGGATGCGAAGGAGAGTAATATAAGAAGATGCGAGTTTGCGTGCTTGGGTGTAGAATGGAGAAAGAAAACTAGTAATGGGAGGCAAGCGATGGTTCTCTTTTATTATTATTTATTATATCTCTTCTTTTTCCCAAATTGTAATGCGATGTGTTTTTTGATGCTTTTCTTTTCTTTTCTTTCGGCGGAGGGAGGAGAGTAGGAGACAGCTCCGTGGAGGAAGGAGCGAGAAAGACCTCAAGCTTTACTCCCATAAATTGGGTGCCACGTGGGCACGTGGGATAATTATATCAATTGATTGATTATTTTGTTGAGTGGATTGATCTAATTATAAGAACTCCTAATCACCTCGTTATATAATTGCGGATGTCTTGCTAATGACGGGAGTGTGGGAAAGGAACATTTATTTATTTAGTAAAAGAATTGAAAACAACACAAGGTGAGGTATGGGCTTGTGATTTGGAATGAAAAGGAATCTTTATATATGACTATGCAGATTTAAATTTGTTTAAACTGATATTGCCATCATCATCTATCTGTATTCTGAAAGTTTAATGAATTTTAAAATAATACTTATTTTTTGGTACTGATTTTTAACGAATTTGTTTGTATTCGAATCAAACAGGCATGCAATCCAATTTTTTTTTTAAAAAAAAAATTTACATACAAGTTACTAAACAAAATTATAACTATTTTATATAAGATTAATCTTATGTTTTTTTCTTATCAGATAACTAATTTTAAGGAAAGTATGATTATTACTAAGGACGCATATAAAAAAATGCACAAACAATTTTACTTTAAATGCTTGGGAAGAAAAAAGGTCGTTTATTGATCAGCAGACGATCAAAAGGTTGCATAATTGCATCTCATTCATGTAAAGTTTAAACAGGCACAACCGCACAGGTCCATTTTTCGGACAGATAAGATGGACCCACGTCTCCTCATAAAAACAAAGTTTCCCTACTCATTGAATGGTACAACTTGTATTGTTAGCATGCTATGGAGAATGAAAGAAAGTACTTTTGTCCCCTCGAGAAGTCTGCTTCATTTTCGCAGCATTCGATTCTATATAAAAGAATTTGACAATGCTCTTCAGCAGAAGGAACAACAATATTAAGTTACTTTAATTTATTTCCAAAGTTACAAAAATCTCTTATATTTATGAACTAGGTTTAAGCAATTTAAAATGTTTGATGATAGATAGACACTATATTGAAACTTCTTTTGTATGTTAGCACTCAAAATATTCTTACGATATCGTGATGCAATACTCCTCTACTACTCGAATATTGGCTAATCTTCACACAACTACTAGTAGAAAGAGGACTTGATTGCTAGCTCGTACTTATATTTGTCTGATGATATATATATAAAAAAAAGAAGCTAATATCTATTCCATCATGTCGGTTATAGAAGTGTCTATGATCTAAATATTAGATTGTAATCTTAATTCTTCTTGTCCGCCGCCAAATAATTATATATTATGAGTTTTCGCGTGTTGCGCGATCTATATATTTTTTAATTGACTGTTTCTTTGTACAAAATATTTGTCAGAACATATAATCATTATAAAATAATAATATTGGGGTAAAAAAACTAAACGAAAGGCTAAAAGGTAATGTGGTAAAAATAATTTTCTATTTTAGAAAACTAAAATTTTAGCCTTTCATTAGAAGTTTTGTAGTTTTCTATAAAAGAATTTTATTTTTTCATGCAAAAATAAATACGGGAAGAGATCAAAATAATTGAAAGGCCAAAATATATTTTTATATAAATAAATTAATATGAATAAAAAAACATCAAAATTATTTTGAAATCAAAAAGGAAAAAAATTGGTACCACTAAATTTAATTTGATGAAAAAAATATCACCTAGAAAAATCTCCAAGAAAAAAAAATAAAATGTTAAAAAATTGAAAAGTATTTTGGAAGTCGGAAGTAAAAAAAATTGAAAAACCATTAAATTTTCTGTAATTTTGGGAGCATGCACAGAAAAACGATTGTAGAAATATAATTTTAAAGGCCTAAAATATTTAAAAATTTAATATAATTTTGTAAATCACAAACATAAAATATCATGAGGTTTGAAAAAAAATTTTAAATTATTTGAGAAGTCTATAATTGAAAAGATTTATGCCACTAAATTATGCATATTTTTGTGAGCATGGATATAAAATTTGATGAAAAATAAATTTAGGAAGGCATTCAAACAACAAAACATAAAAAGTATAACATTTTAAAATTTTGTAAAAGGGAAAAACTCACTAAATAATAGAAAATTTTGATATGATTAGATTTGTTATAATTTTTTTAGCACGCACAGAAAATGTCCTCAAACTTTTAAAAAAGGAAATATATTTTTTCAAGTTGTAGAAATAAAATATAATAAAGTTTAGAGAAATTTAAAAATATTTCGAAAATATAAAAATACGAAATCTTGTATGACCAGTTATTTTTTGTATTGTGCGAAATTTCGTATTTTTTATTTTTGTATAAAATATTTTTTTTTAAATAGAGAGGCAAAAAATTTCTTTCTATATTTTAAACAATAATTTTCTATTTCTATAATAAAACAATACATAAGAAATTTACGAAATAAAAAAATAGAGGGACAAACAACAAAAAATGCCTCATCTTCTATTTCATTTAATTCTATGTATATCCTATGTACAGATTTTCGTATTGTGAATAATACAAATAGTTATAAGTGGCATGTCTACATATAATAACATGGAGTTTGCCACAAACAATCAAAACTTATTGCACACGGGAAGCCTTTATTTTTTATATTTTTTTGCTTTAATGTGTGGTGCGTGAGGTTTTGTATAAGGGATCCAACAGGCCCAAAATGTTTCTCCTTTATATTTTAATTGAAGTAGACCCCACTTGTCAGCCACATTGTTAACCAACAGTACGAGGGACAGTGTTCGGATATGGGTTGAATTGCCCGGAATTATATATGTTATGATTTTAAATTACTTCTAGAGATTTTTTTTATTAATCGAGTTGAAGCTCGGATAGACCTAGTTTGATAGGCTTATAAAAATATGAGTCAATGATGACCGATGTTTTTTTATACCCTATCGGGTACTAAAAAAATAGATAAAATCAAGTACTCGATCCAGATCCAGATCCGATAAGAAAAGGCACAAATTTTTGCGTGATTGTGAACTGAGAAAATCGATAAGAAACCCGAAAAATCAAAATATTTCAGTATTGAACCAACTAGTTTAATATATCATGTGGGAAACAACATAAAATGTCTTATATGAATGCGGTGGATTGAACTCAGATGAGCACCGTGGGACGCAACCAACGGAGTCGAGAAGTCCTATTTACCTTTAGAGATTGTCAATATACATTATATTGAAACCAATACTAATCGGTACTAAGTTGCACAAACCGATAGAAAACTAGTAAAACCACATACTGTCATCTTCTTCGGTTTGATGCCTAGTAGGGTCTTAAAAATATTGAGTCGATAAAGGCTCTGATACCAAGGGAGAGTGTTAAACATAACAAAATCGAGTCCAAACCCAATATTAAGAATATTCTAGGATCTCTTGAAAGAGAAAATTCTAAAAAATAGAAATAGCAAAATATCTTACTAAGATAATTCTAGAAGATAGATATTTTATATAGATTGGAAAATTAAATATTTTAGGTCAGGTTCGGATCCAAAGAAATATTTTGCTTGGGCACAAAAATGAATGATATAATTTAAAGTATAAATCTTAGACCCAACAAGCATCATTTTGTTTTGAAGCTTAGGTACAAACTATTAATTTCTTATCTGGATCTCAAATTTTTCAAAATTAAGCCGAGACACTTGCTTGAGCTTGTTATATACTGGATCCGCCCCTATTTTAGGTAGATGATTATAGAGTCATGAAACTCAATATTCTAGAGAATTCCTATGAACTGATATAAATAGGGTCTTGGTTTTTATTTTCCATTAAGCCATGCTAAAGCAAAATCAAGTCCATTGAGAGCTTTAAGTTGAAGAGTGTACAGTAATTAGGAAATGCGGGAATATTTGAGTAAATATTTAAAGTATTGGATGTATAATTATACTTGAGTAGTAGAAATTATGACAATATTTTAAATGATAATAACAGAAGCAAGTATTATATATCACATCACCTCTGCTTAACAGTTTCATTGAGTATTCGCCTTAATATTTTGATTATTTTTCACAAGATGTCCATTATTCTTCTTATTTCGACCTTGCATAATATTTAAACATCAAAGTTCTTCTGCTCCTTAAATATTTACTTGTGCATTTGATTGGACAATCCAAATACTCTCGTACGAATGACAAACTATAGAGGATACCGACTGCACTCCCTCATTCAATATTGTTACATACGTGGATAAATATTATCATAAAAACGCATCACTCATATTCAAGTCTCCACTCTGGATATAAAACAACTTAATGTTCTCCAAGCGAATAAATACAAAAAACTAATAAAAATAAAGATTTTTCTCAAGTATACATAGACAAGGATTTTAAGGATGATTTTTTTTTTCCTTTTTTGTATTTCAAAAGGTAAACAATTGTATGAGACTAGAGATTCCAAAATAGATAAGGATAGCATTGAGTCAGAGAAGAACTTTCAAACGCATGATTATTTCTTATTTATATTTTCGAGATAAATTACATGATTTTTTTTTTTCTGCCAGAGAAAAGTTTAGGCATGTTTTAATAAGATAGTATATTTGAAGATAGATCGAAGCGCGTGTGCTTCGTGCTTAGAAAACAAAACAATTGATTTCCTACACCAGTAGCACAACTGAGTACAGATAACATGTTTGTGAAAATGTGTAGGAGATCTTTGACCAAATTTTAATCAACGACAATCATTCATCATTACAACAAAAAGTCTATATTTTAATCTATACAAAAAATTCACCCTATACAAAATTTGCCATCTTTAAATATAGAAGAATATTAAACTTAGTTGATAAAATTTAAGAAACAATAATATTATCTCTCTTTTACTTTCTAACAAACTTTATATATCTTTGTAAATCCTTATTCTTATTATATGTGTATTTCTTTTTTCTAAGTACATCTTCGATTATGCATAAGAAATATATGGACATAGTATGCCAGACCGTCTGCATGCTCAACTGTTTATCAATCCAAAACAATCCAATAATTGAGAACAATCAACAATTAAAGCTGATCAAGACGCCTGAACAAATTGGGTAATTCACTAATTCGGCCTCGTGTTTTTCATTGGATTGCTTGCATAGACATGACACGAAAAGTCATTTTCCAAAATACAGCATACTATTCGGTGTTCATAAAATACATGGCTAGGACCTACTTTTCGTAGGCAGAGCAACATCCAATGATTTTTCCTTTCTTATTTTCATGTTACCTTTTTATAGTCTTGACACCAGACACTGAAGATACAACCGGGAATTCCATGTTACCTTTTGAACCAGTATTACCAATAAATGAAGACTAATACGAGCCTGTTGACTTATTTATCCGATAAAAGCTCAGGAATAAGAGCACCTGCAGTTTGAAGTTCCTCACGGACCCAAGTACTCCAGTTATTTCGTTAGAATTCGGCGTTGATCAAAATAATTTTCATATGGAATTTCATTTGATTAGAATGGATTTTTCAATATTTAGTTGGGTCTATTATTATAAAAATACCGATCAAATGAAATCAATTCCGGTTCTTTTGATCAAAATTTTCTAATCAAATGAAATCCCGCATGAAATAAAAAGAGATTCCAATCAGGACCTTCATATTCCGACAATGATTTGAGACATCTTACGACTTACAGTCAAAATTGCAAAAATCCAGCGGAGCCTATTAAACCCACAGTGCTATACAGTACTACTACATGTGCCTCTTCCGCTGTTCTATTATAGCATTCTGCATTTCATTTTATCATATATAGTGTAGTTCTGGTTCACCAAGTTCCGGTTCCGGAGCAAATAAGGGATAAAAATAGTGAAAACCAATTTAACTTTCTCATTTCATGTATAAATCTTAAATTATATGATGATACTCACAGAAAAATTAAATCACGATTTTATTTTCTCCAAAGGTTTATATACTAATCGTTTAAGACAAAAACTGGAGGATTAATTACAGCAAGAAATCAAGCCGAAAGGCTACCAACTCTACAAATAACTAAAAAGAAAGTATACAAGGCTATCTTACCAAGCAAGAGAGAGAAAGTAACTACCTCCTCCTATCTCTAGAATAAACTACACTCCTACAGCCCCCTAGCCACCCCTCTCGTTGCAAATGTTCGATTTTACCAGGATCCTAACCTTATCAGTTCATCCCCATAAATTCACTGGTGTTCAATCGACCATTGTCCATAAACAAAATTGTGGAATGTGGATAACAAATTAGCCTTTCAGTATGTGCCCCACGTAAGCAAAAAAAACAATGCCAGAGAACAGAAAGACTTCTAGAACAGGAACTACAAAATTGAGGTGGGAAAATTAATGAGAGAAAACAAAACATTTCCCACCGTCATTCCACGTTGTCAGATGGTTTTCTCCTAAACAATGCACGAATCAATGTCACAGCCGCTATACATGCAATCTCTGTGTGATTCGAAGTACTGGTTCTAACAGAAACCTGCCCTAACATTCTGTTGTTCAAATTCATGCCGAAAGATACTTTTGACCCATGGCCAACCCTGAAATCGGCCTGTAAACTACCACCCAGAACTGACTCATTCTCGAATGAAAGAATTGTTGCACCAAAAGAAATTTTCTCGTCCCTGACAGGATAATCTCGACCCTTGATCACTGCCTCAATGGTTCCTCCATGAGCCACCTGTCTGTTACCCCACAATCTACCACTGTTCAAGACAACCTGAAATCTCTTCCCTATATTAACAGAATCTTCCAATTTAGCTCCAGTAAAGTACACATTACCGAACTTAATAATGGAAAAGCCACCACCAGCTTTGTTCCAAGATAGGGTTTTGAAGGCAGCGTCTCCATGAACTTTGTAAACTAGGTCCCGCTGCCCAGTTGTTTGAATTTCAGTACCGGTTGAAATGGTATAGCCACCTTCTAGATTAATATACCGACCGGTGCACTCAGATTGGATTGTGAAATCACTCTTATCCTTGCTAAATTGAGCTAGGAAAGATGCATTGACATTATTCCCAACCTCTCGAGAGGCTTCCAAGTTGACACCATCAAACCCCAAATCATGATCCCATCCTTGTGGGTCCAATACTGGTCTGAAAAGCCACCAATCATTAGTACCGAGTAGACAGCGATACCGAAAGTCAGGATGGCCTGGATCAAAACTCTGAGGTATGGGCATGTCAGATACTTGCATTACATCGGATGGAGGATTTTCTGTCTCTTCGCTGTTATCTTCACCCCTAGATTCCTTTCTTCTCTTTAGATCTTCTGTCAGTTGTTTCTTTAGATACAAGGTCTCTCTATAATCCAACTCATCCAGGTAAGCCTCTTTCTGTTCGTCAGATAATTTTGCAAATTGCTTTTTTGTCAAAATACGAATGGGGGGTAATTCATCATAATCCTCACCTTCTTCTAGTATTGAATCAATTTCACCATCAATTTCAGAGGAATTTGCCACTGACTGTGGTTTGAGAAGACTGGATAGGAGATGAGGCAAAGAAGGTACTCGGGGATTAGCTGGTGTCAACAAATTACAGTCATTTTTGAGTTTCAAAATTCGATAGGCATCTCCTAATACCTTTGTACCAGCACACAGCAAAAGAAACTGAGTAAAGTTGCGGCATTTGATGTTTGCTTCACACATTACATTGTTTTCCATTACAATAACTGGGTTCTCTGTTTGTGTGCTCACTAATGCTCTGTGAATTTGCTGCTGTACCAGGCTGGTACGGTACCGAACAAATGATTCAAAATTTATGGGAATGCCATCAGGTCCTTCAGGCACTGATGAGGCATGAGTCATCACCAGTACTGTGTTAAACCATATGGAGGGGCCAAATATTTCTGTTATAAGCTTAATTAAGGGGTAATCAGTATGATCTCCAGTGGCGCTTGTGTCAAGTCTTTCGAAGAACAAAACAATATCAGGTGGTGCTTTTTTGATGAATTTTTTTATTGAATGCAATATCTTTCTGTTTCTTCTTTGGTTTATACATGGCGGAGATAGACCCGGTGTATCAATAAAAGTCACTTTCACCCCTTTAACAGTACCAGATATCTCGTGAATCCGGTTTGTACAGGGCCGGAAAGGATCTGTGCCAGCCTTGGGTTGGTCGAAAATTGAATTTATGGTTGCACTCTTTCCAGTGCCAGTTCTTCCCATTAGAAGAATTCTTAGAGAAAAGTCCAGACCAGACCTCCTGGTGCATTCCTGCTCAACTGCTATGCTCTGTGCTTTGTTAACATCAAGGATCGGTCGGTTTGTACCAGATTCCCCAGCTCGAATCAAGCTCGCAACATGCAATCTGTACAGTACTTGAGTGACAGTGGGATTATTAGTTGATTCGCCAATTCGGTTAATAATGCGCAAGAAATTTATTTGCAGTGCCTCAAGTCTTTTTGACGGGTCCGATTCATTCGTTTCAGAAGCATTTTGAGGTGAAGGTGAGGAGGCAGCTAAACTGGCTTGTGTATCAGTTGGTGTTTCAGTCGCTCGACTTTCACAGGTATGGCCAGCACTAATAGGGGCTTCTAGTTCAGTATTTAGATTGTCCTCAGTACCTAAAGAACAAGATGATCTCATTATCATTAGTTATTATCTTGCAAAGCTATATATTGAAAAAAAATACAGAAGGAAACAAATACTATATTATGACTTACAGACATATATAGAAGAACAAATAGATACAAACAATAAGAGGAACCCAAACAATTCATTTTTTGTGAAACAATGGCCCAAATTGTTCATCAACCCTGTAATGGTTGGTACCAAACTGATTTACAGTTTCATTCTTACTCTTGAGGCAGTGTTCAGTTCAGTGCACGAACAAACTGGCGTAGGTAGCTTAGGTACCAGACAATTATGCATACAGTTTTACTCAGTGGTCAGCATGACCTATATAAAATTCGAAAGGATTATACCTTCATCTGAGTCATCTTCATTTGCATTATTGTCGTCAAAGAAATTAAAAGGTCTGGCAGACAACAATGATGTCGGTCCCGCTTGGCTGGGAAACCACTTCCGGAAACTCATCATCCTGAAAAGAAATTTCAGGCAACTAATCAAATCACCAGGCAACGCATACTATTATTTTTTATAACTATAGTTTCATAGGATTTCCTTTCTATAGAGTAAATACCCGAAGTAACAAGGTCTGGTACGAGTATCAATCTGTGCTCATTTGGTTGTAAATCTGAATCTCAATTACAAGCATCACTTGAGCTTTGACCCTAGTCTAATTCTAAGCCATCGGAATTAAGTACCTCGTTAAAAAAAGTTGGATCGTTCGAGCATAAATAGGAAACCCTCCGGTTGGAGAACTTTTGGGGCAATTCCGAGACGAAGGTGCGGTCCGAATTGGTTAGCGCGAATAGAAATTTTGTTTCTTTCTCCTCTTTCTACAGCCCTTATCTCCCGTATGGCGGGGCTTGAAAGAGACGGCGTTGGCTACCTTCCTTCACCATTAGCGTAGATTCTCTCCGGTTCTTTTAAACTTGACACATTCGTTTCGTCGTCTTGCTCTTTATGATAAACCTCTCCAATTATTTTGGGACCGGAGAAATTTGAACTCTCTTGTTCCTCCTCGGGTAGGTGACTGACTAATAACAAGATGTTCGCGGTGTCTGGTTTTTCATTCTCTGAAAAGTAGGTCCTACTACTAGATATTGAAACACTTTGTGCATTTAAAAAATTTCAATTCTGTGACGCTAAGCCCACCCCACTGTGTCATGGTGAAGCCCAATTTATTTTTCAATGGGCTGGTTCGCAAGAATGAAATTGTCACAGCCATCCTTCTTAGGTCTTGTACTTTTAATTTTTTCTAGATAGTGCTGTCGAGTTCCGGAGAAAAGAAAAAAAAAAGAAAAAAAATGTGAGAAATAAGATTATTTTATTGTCTTTTAAATTGGAGCAATAATATTGAAAATAAATATAGATTAATTGTAGTCCCCATACCTTTACCTAGTTACCCTGTGCGTAGAGGAAGATAAATATATCCAACTTCTTCTCTCCTTCCCGTTCTCCTGGTTTTACAAATTGAGAAGCGGACCATAAGTGTAATCAACATCTACCAATTCCAATTTACAAAAAAAAAAAAAGTCATTCTACAATTCTTATAGGATTCAAATTAGAGTTTAGATACTTTTACAGTTTTACCTCGACCCTTATGGGCGATATGTCAATATGATAACTCGTGAGAATCACAAATGATTCAGAAGTCTTTGCTGTAGAGTCGGGACATTTCACATTGGATTATAGTTCGTTTTTAGCGTTTCAGCTTAATCACGTCTACTCGCAGAACACGTTTAAGCATTCTATTTGTACTTAATAACCGTATTTAACTGATACTTCAAGCGTACCGTTTGTGCACCGTTATGGATAAAAAAAAAATCATATCAGTGTATAGCAAATATTGGGAAAGAAATATTAGCACATTTTGACAAGCATACAGGTAAAAACAGTTATGAACACAAGCAATACCCCAATCATATAAAGAGGACTTGTACAAGGATCACTGAAATTATTCATATCACAACCTATTTCTACCCCCACAAGCCCTAGTGCCAAAATAGAGAAATACAAAGAGAAGAAAAAAGAGAGAAAACCCAGCTAAACACTTCTTGCAGCCCCCACCTATTGAAATACATAAAGATCCCTAAATATAAGGGGTACTCTGTCCTTGCGACATGGACCCCACAAAATCCCCCCTCCCATCCTTCGAGCCAAAGAATGTCAATCCCTATATTTACAAAAATTTCAAATGACCAAAACATTATCAATTTTCATTTTTATACTTTTTACCTACACTATCTATCATAGATCGAAGGAGAGAGATTTAGTGAGTGTGTGGGTGAAGCGGGTGACATGGACCCGCTGCTGAACTATTTTGTTGATGTCCTTGACTATGTCGAAGACTGCATTGGGTTGCGCAAGTCTAAGTGCATTTTGAGAGTATTTCTTCAGGAGCTCCCTCTCTGGGCCAAACCATCTGGCAACAATTCGAGCAGCTTCTTTTGGGTCCTTCGAGAATACTCCTGCCCCATTGTCCACCACATAAGGGACGTTCCCAACTTCCTATATCAAAAAAGTCAAACAAACAAAAAAGATAAGTAACAGCTTAGTATCTGTATATCTGTACAAGTTGGATAGAAGGCTTATTTGAGCCAAGTCCTCTTTCAATTGCTTCATTTACTTTTTTTGCTTTATCATGCTATATGAGCATCATTGATTGATTTCTACAATAGAGAAGAATTCATGAGAGAATAAAGAACGACATATCTGAACTAACCTGTCCTGGGAGGAAGTCATTGAGGATGATTGGCAACCCCCGGATCAATGCCTCTGCAATAGTCCCTGGACCAGCCTAAAACCAACAAAGTAGATCCATACAAACTCCATAAGTAATTACAACAGGGAATCTGAAAATAGACTCTCTTTATAAGTTGAAAAGAAAAGATGAAAACCTTTGTCACTATGCAGTCACAAGCCCCCATCCATCTCTCTATCTGGGTCTCGAATCCTCTTATCTGCAAAAGGTAAGACCACATGTCACTTACTACTGTTTAGATAGAGGTCCAATAATAACTTTGGCAAGTAATAGAAACACAGATAACTACGAATTTGCTTCTGAGTTACCTTAGCAGGAACCTTCCACTCAGCAGATGCTGATAGCAGCGTGGACCGCAGAGTTTGGTTGCGGCCACAGATGACAACAATCTGCCCGATTGCCTTCCTGCGCCTCTTGTCATAGAGTGCTTCACCAAGAGCCATTGCTGTCTCCTCAACAGGTCCCATCCCTTCACCTCCCCCCATTAGGAGTACAGCCGGAAGAAGTGGATCCATTGCCAGTTCACTCCTTAATTCGTCCTGGTAGTCAAATTCAAGACCAAAATGGATTTAGTGCATTCATTTTTGAAAAGGAGCTGCTGTCCAGGAGTTGTTCTCTTCCTTCAAAAGTTTGTTCGGTAACATAGTGATATACAACCCACTGAACTCTCAAATAATGGACTTGTTTGTCTAAACAAAACCAAATGAGATAACCAGCCATTTATTGAGTGGCATTAAATCCCATAGCAAGTCCTGGTGTCAGCCATTCACTGTAGAAGTAATGGCAAGAACCAGTCCATGTACTGGCCTTAAACCAAATAAACAAGAAATCAAAAAGGAAAGAGAAAAGAAAATCAGTTGCAACTTGCAACACAGTTCAGTCTTCAAACCTTGTTGAGAACTGCACGACAGAATGATGGCCTGATAGGCAAGCCGAAAACTCTAATCTGCATTGGCTCAAGACCTTCAATTAAAGCCTTCTTTGCCACCTCTCGAGATGGACAGTAGCACCTAGTCACGCTCTTATGAAACCTAGAAAATTAAAAGAGTTCTAATTAAAAAAACACATGTAGTTTTGTTAATTGAGAAGTGCTAAATCAATTACGACAGAGAAGAAAAAGTTTACCAGGTGGGGTGACATGTGTTCAAGTCAGTTATAACAGTAACAAAAGGCACTTGTTGCTGCAGAGACTGCCATTTCATGATCCAAAGAGGGATATGCTGCATGAGTGGGTGAACACTGATGATGATGTCAGGCTTGTACTTCATAATTCCTGCCACCACATCCCTTCAAAGCGAGGAAATAGAAACAAAATAAGCAACTGTTGATTCAACGAGACAACATGAAACGTCCAATGAAGCATCACAGGTATTTATAAAAGTATTCTACAAATATGTTTCCAACTAAAAACCACCTAATCTGCCCATAAACATATTCTTCATATGAAAATCAGATTATAAAATAATTTTATAAACACACTGTTGACTTCATTACAATCAAAGAAAAAAAATAATAATATCAACAAGAAATAGATGTTCAATGCCTAGACCAAAATGCATAGTTCTGGATGGTGTGTTTAGAATGTCAAATTTGTAACAAGAAACACCCTGTAAGGAACTCCTTTTTCGCAACATATATAGTCAAAAAAAAATTTCAACAGCATAATAATTATCTAACTGTAGGAGAGATAGTTACTTGGCATAGATGGCAGCAAGAGTAGCAAGGTAGAGGCAATGGACCCACCGAGGTGATGTGCCATGAAATGCCACTTTCCATAACTGTACATGCTTGATCATGAACTTGTATGATCTCTCCATATCATTTAGCGGCCATCCCCCATATTCTTTCGCCAAATCCTTTACAAAAACCTGAATTTGAACAATGAAGAATGGTATCATGTTGCATAAATAAGTGGGACACAAAAAACCTAACTTTCTTATTGAACTGACTTAAGTTTCTGATTTATGCACTTATTATGTAACATAAACTACCTCAAAGGCTCAAACACATTTTAATAAGTTGGAGAAAAAATATTACAATATATTATTATTAATATTTTAATTAAGAGACTCTTATTCCTCTCTTTAATAAGTGGATGTAACATGGATCCCACCAAATTCTGGTAATATTCAAATGGGGGTCCCACAAGTATTCTTTCAACGATTTAGATATATTATGTGACAAAAACAAAGCTCACAGGAGGGCATTTTGGTAATTTTGCAAAGTTACCTAGATGCCTCCATGGAATTAGCTTTTCTCCTTTTTTTCTCAACCTGAGCTGAATGCGTTTACAAATAAACCAGCCACGGTAATTTACTTATATGGTTTTTGTCTTCATTTTGATCTCTATTTCCCAGAAACATTCAACTTTATTACTTACCTAATTAATAAGCAAGATTGTTTGCTGAAACCAATTCTGTCAAGTAATGTCAGGTAGCACTTCATAATACCAACTAATAGAACGTGTCAAAATAAACTAACTATACAAAAGGAAAGCTAATAGAAATTTCAAATCAGACGTTAATTTAATAAGGCTTGCACAGTGACAGAATAAATGTAGCTTTCCCAGCACAGAGCCACTAATGAATGAAGCCAAAAGGAAAAATCGTTTTAAAAGCGGTTTATTGACAACCGAATTTTACCTGGTATAATTTTCATATACGCAACCACCATTAATCATCGTATCCATTTCATATATCTATTATATGTTAAGAGACATTCACTCGATTCAATTAGAAATTCTGATAAAATAAGAACTCAAAATGTAAAAATAAAAATCAATTGGATCCCTCCTAATAACTATTTTTAATAAATGAATCCGCAACAGCTAGGAAGGATCAGTCGACTCAATTCTGATCAACTCACACTTTAATATTTCACTCGAAGCAATCAATTCAACATAACTTATCTAAAGTCTAGGCACAAAATGCAAGTATAATAACTAGATCAGCTACACGTACCCGATATTCATCCCCAAACTCGAGCCTGAAAGCATCTCTGATCGCCTCAGCGGAAGCGCGATGGCCTCCACCAGTATCACTAAAGAGCACGAGAACATTCTTCCTCCCTTCCCTTCCCGACGACGCCGCCTCGGCCAACTCCTCATCGGAGGCACCGAGAGCCGCCGCGAGACCCTCGCCACACCTTCCTCCGGCGTAGAACCCGCACCGTCGGGCGTGGTAATAGTAGGCGCTCTTGCCACCTCCGCCTAGTACGCCATGGAGCACAGCCTCTCTGATCGACCTCCTAGGCGTTGCGACCGACATTACCATCGTCTTGCGCAGGGTCTGGTTTGATCAGAGGAGGAGAGAGGCATGGGGAATATATAAAGGGGTCGGATTGACTGGAGACGAGGACAGCTGGCGGGCTGTGAGTAGTGGGTTTGAAGGGGTCTGTGGTTTTGGGGGAAGAAATGGAGATGGAAGGTTTTTGGTTTTTGTTGCAAGGGTAAAATTTGGGGGGATTTTCTGGGAGAGATGCGGGAATGATGCCTTTCTCAGATGGTGTCTTTTTTAAAATTTTCCGGACAGGGAAGCGTGAAGTGGGCAAGGGGAAAGAGCCTCTACAAGGAAAGGCTTTCACTCCTGTGCCCGGTGTGTTATTTAATGCAAACCGTTGAATCGCTCAAAAAAGTTTGAATGGATGGTAATTACCGTTTTTTAAAATATTATTTATGTGGCTGTGTTCTTCTTAACTCCTTACTTAATGAAACCATCTGTAATAAATTATTCTGTTCTATTTAACATCTCAGCAATAATTTACATCTCAATAATTAATTGATATATGATGTTTTCATTTATTTCTACTTAAGTGTTGAGAACGAGAATAATGAATGCTTAATTTGTTTTTCATCCTTCTTGGTTAATAATTGTCGAAAATAAATTATTTGTTTAAAAAATTATAACATAATTAAAATATATAAAGTAAGAAATTTACTTTTTTTTTCTCTATTCACGATTAAATATTTATTCTTATTCACTTCACTTGCAATTACGAAGTACTATAAAATTCCACTAAATTAGTGCATTTCTTAGATAAATAATTTCACTCTTCTATGACCAATAGTTATAAAATTTCAAAATAAATTGCGCATAATTTATTAAACTCTTATATCTCGATTCAATTGTTATTTTTGCTAGCTTACTAAGTTTTTTTGTTTTTAAACATCCTCGTTGCAGGATCTCAATATCTATACAATAACATATAAATAGTTTCAGTTAACTATTATACTATTATCTATCAAGTAACAACCTATCCCTTTTTTCATTTCTAAACATTGTATCCCACCAGTATGGCGCAAGTGTTATAGAGCAGCAGCCATTCTACGGTGGGCTCACATTAATTCCAAAGCCGGGTGTTAGGAGCTACTGAGAAAATTGAGAGGAGACGAGGGCCGTTAGATTCGCATCAAGGCAGAGGAATCTTCCCGGTGGAAGATTCGCTCACGCCGCGGCCAAGAACAAATTTGTGATTCCGCTGCGTCGCGGGTTAACATTTCAGCTTGAGATCTTGTGGGACCATCACAATTTTTTGGGACCTGAGCTCTCGTTTCTATAATCAGTAAACGATGTGGAGAGTAATAATAGAAATTTTAAATTTTGCAATTTTCAGTAAGGAGTTAAAGAACGGAAAATCAACTATCCTTGTCCCCGGGTTTCTATTTTAGTAGGTGGGTAAAGTGTCAGTTTTTATTAAGAAATTTTCAATTACAAAAGGTTGGTTTAAAACTTTTGATGAGTACATTCATAATATCCCATTGATGTTATTTATATATTAATATATATATCATTAATTATTCATCAAATAACATCGATATATTATAAATAAAAATGTCCATCAGAAATATTCTCCAAAAAAAATTAACTGAATATCTAAAACACATGACAATACAGATACAAACCAGAATAAAGGATCAAATCAAAATCATGGGTTGTTGTGCCACGAGTAACAATTCATTATAATTGAATCACGGACTCGCCGTTATGACTCTTTGGATACGGATACGCTAAATTGTTAATTGTGTAGCTTTAGTGGTAATTAGACAACTGAGTGTGGTCTCTAGAGACTAGAGGCTTCTCCTGACGTCAACTAGATTTGCATTATTATTATTATTATTATTTATTTTTTGGTCATCGATTTGCAACTTGATGATTAGTATTCTTCTACAAAGATGTACCAAGTGCCTGACATGTTTTTCTAATAAGTTAGTATAGAACTATAGATTAATACTTGTAATCCATCTTTTATACAATCAATCTACAAAATAATAGAGAAAATTTGTTTTTCTTCTTTTCTTGTTTACAACGGAATTGGGATACAGCTTAGTAAGCCTATTGTTTCAATCGCAGAAACACGGAAATATAAATTAAATTTAAGCAAATAAACCCAACTAATAATTCAAATTATTAGCCTTTATAATAATTAATAAAAAAATAGAATTTACGCTTTATTGCGTAAGTTGTGAATTTTCATCATCACTCGGGATCAAAACAAGAATAAGTTCGTATTCGTTGGGGGAAAAACAAGTCTTTTGATGTAGTAATTGGAAAACATTAGTCATGGTATGATATTTAATTAGTTAGGTCTCATACACAGTTTTATGATTTCATGTTCGCTGAACAATTAGTTCCACAACGACGTTTTGTTTACTATTTAGATTATGAAACCAGAATTTAGGAAAACTAAATCAATTGATACGTACATAAAAAAACATATATGTCAAACTGATAATAAGTATTTTCGACAACTAAGAGAATCAATTAAATCTGTTCGGCGCAGCATAAAACTTGATTTGTCATCCATCAAGCTGTTCGGAAAATAAATGATTCGTGTTTTGCAGACACTTGATTGATGACCAAATTTGATGCACTACTTATCAAACTATAATCAACATACCCATAATTTTTTACTTTTATTTTAATAAAAATTTAATAATTATCGTAATTGTTAATATATTTCTTCCCTTTAAAATAATACTTATTTTGCAACACTCGTGCAATCACAATTTATCTTAAGACTAGTAAATGTTTGGATTACGTTGCTTAATACGGTACCTACGTGCTTGTACCATTACCAAAAAATAACAAAGAAGTAGAAAGGAAGGATGACAAGATGGTGAAAACTGATCCAATCTTTTAACATCAAACAAAGGACATCCTTAGTGGTTTGTTAGTTGTTACATCTCAAGATATATGCTGCTAAAAGATATCAGGATCAGGTTATTATCTTCCAAATCTGGCATTGCTAGACACCTATTGGCAGTATTAAATCTGAAACCCACGAAGATCATTAATGACCGTGCCCTTTCTTTTTCAACCAAATCCTTTTTCGGCCGTATTTCTTGAGAATCCAGTTTTATCAAGTGTTGTCACTTGTCAGTTGTCACGCATATTATTATTAATTAAATGCATAATTAAAACTACGAAGCACGAGTGTGGTAATTAATTCGGAGCTAATTAACCTTAAGTTAGTCAAGTCGATTTAAAAAAACACGAAGCAGTTGCTGACAGTATTCTGAAAGTTATAAACGTACCTCTACTTTTTTTTTCCCTCTTTCCCCTTCCAATCTTACGTCATTTACTATCACAATTTGGCTAAGTGCCTTTAAATAAAAAATACTATCACAATTATTAATTTATTATTACGTTCAGTTCCTCTACAACTTTTTTGTGAAATTTCGAAGTTTATCTATTAGCCTGTGTACGTATATTGCACGTTACGTTACTTGTATTGCCTATAAACCACGAGCTACATGTGTAATTTGACAGTGTATGAACAGTCAAGTTCCAATAATAATTAATAAGCTCGCTGACATCAAAGATCTCATAATCTCATTATGCAATGTGGTGGCTTCAATACACAAAAATGGTCCAATTATTGTGGCTCAGAACACCAGCAGAATATGCCAAGGATAATTCTTTCTCAGTAAAAGACCCAAAAATGATTGAAAACTAAAATGAGGGGCTGGAGATAAAGCGAAACAACCCATTAGCGTAACAAGATGGTGATTTGTACCGGCTTAATTAACTTTATCCAAATCTTATATAGTAAATTGAGAATGCTTGGCCTAGTTATCTCTATTTCATGAGAATGACTGTGAAGAATATGTTGTTTTTCCCAGAAGAATGTGCTGTTTTGGATTCTGGCAGTTCTATTCCTTCTTTGGCAGTTTTAAGAAATGAGTCCACTTTTTTTTTATGATAAATAGTTCCCTTTTTGTCCTTTACTTATTAGGTCATCAAGTGTTACAATAACTACTCTTATTTATCCTAAATAAATAAACACTCTTATCTGTTTAATCCATTTTTTTTTTCTAATTTTGAGATTTAGAAAAGGATATTTCCAAATGTCTTTGCTACGAGTTCTTAGATATGGAATTAATATATATATATTTGTCCCGGGAGGTTCATATATTCAGCTTTAAATTTTAATGTTCCATGTTAGTCAAATTTATAATTTAGTAATGAGAAACAACAAGTAACACATGGCAATTAATCAAGTAATTAACATTCAAGGGTAGCAATTAGCACTTCAACAGACAAGCGAGAGTTATTCAAAGAGCTATCTAATATGAAGGGGCATGAAGAGTCCAAGCCGTATGGTAGTAACTCAATTCTTTGTTTAATCCAAACTTAAAACCGTGGATGAGAAAATTTTACTTGTTGAAAGATTTCTTTATTCGCAAGAAACACCCGCGCATATAGAATTAAACACAAAAGTTGTCTCTTGCTTTGCGGCACCTATTATAACATTGCCTTTTACAATGGATTTTCTTTAGGCTAATTCAATAGCACTAAAGAATTATAAATTAAAAATATTAGAAATTAAGTGCTAGGAATTAATTACGCGTTCTTTGAACAGTTGCAGTCAAGCAATTCACCTTTGACCTTTCTGCTAATCAATGAAATGACTATACAAAATTGCAATAAAAAATGATATTTAGCTAGCATATATAAATCAATTTGTAAGAATTAGGATTATTGTCGCTGTAATGATGCGTCGGCGCTGTTATAAAGTCCACGTAGAAAGGAAAGATTTCTAGTTTAGGATTGGTTCCACTTTTACGTATTTCTTTCTCCATAAAAATTGTATAATAAGAAAAGTATTGCTTCTAGGAAATGTCATTTTCAAAATCCAAGGGAGTTTTAAAATATAAATAAAAAATTGACGACTGGTCACAATAATTTTTTTCCTCCTCTTCAACGTTTTTATCAAATGATTAATATAATATTTTTCTCTCCGCATTTAATTAAAATAGGTGTTTAATTTATTTAAGGTACCATTTAAATTTTCAAGTAAGACGATTGTTCTGTATTACTCTCTGTAAATTACTACTATACGACCAATCATGTTGTTTACAGCTGTACGTGTTCTTAGTATCTCTACAAATATATACTTAGCTTGCTATATAAAAAAAATTAACGTTATTATTAAAAACTTTCTCATTTTTAAAAATATTTTTTCCCCTGTAAGTAGTTATTCTTTTCGTAGAGCGAAGTTTGGAAAATAACTATATATAGTAGAGAACGTTGTTCCAGAAAAAAATTAATTCGACGATTTTGAAAAAAAAAATATTATTTTGCATTTCAAAGTTTTTTTAGTTATTTGATTGATTGAAAGGATCAAACTCGACTCAAAATGTCTAAGCGATGTCAAGTTTGGAGATTTTGCAAGAACTTTAAGATCAAGACTTCACATTGCGGAGATTAATTTATTTAATTCAGTGCGTAAATGGTATTCTTGTCAAATGTGTCTTCTCACGATCGACGAGGTGGTGGCATTCTAGCATCGAACTCAAAATGTACGCCACAATAATAAAATAATGAAGATTGTTAACTGGACCAGCTATTTTATTAAGAGAACGCCTCAAACAAAACTAAAAAGTATATGCTGAAAACAAAAAAGAGGAATTTGTATGAATTTTGTCATGCTTCCATGGCTCAATTTCTGTTATAAAGAGACGTGACGCCTAGTTCCATGAAAGAACCAGCTGGAAAATATTATATATAATATAAATGTCTAGCTTTTCTTTATTTTTTGAGAATCGATGAATAGTTCTAGTTGGATATTATCTGTGAGGCTGGAAGTTCATAACTGTCTGTCTGTCTTGCATATTAGCGTTTGCTGATTCGTCTATTAATTAGCCATTTCTTTGTTTATTTTTTCATACTGTCAATATTTATTTACACGGAAAATATATTGTTCGTGAGCAAAAATAAACTCACTCTTTATTGGTCCATACTGCTGCGAATCTGATAATCCGCAAAGTCTGAAATTTGACTAACAATGACATCTGGACACAGCATCTTATATGGCAGTGGAACTATCCTCTTTACCAAACTTTATGCCATTTGAAAATGAGCAATCCATTAAAATGCCAAAAGTCTGTCTTTAAAAAAGAACCTGGATATCAAATCTTTCATTTTTTTTCATTAATGAATTTATTCTTTTACTATAACTAGCTTTTGATACGCGCTTCGCGCGTGAGGCATTGTTCTTCCAGTTAAACAATAAAGGTCGGGTAATTGAAAGTTGGGAATAGGGCAGTAACGCAAAAATGCCCCTACTTGGTGAGAAGACTGTACAAAAGGAAATAATTAACATAATATACAGAATACATTAACAACACAACTAAAACTCAATTTTAAATTTTTGTTAAAATAAAAAACCACAACCAACAGTATCATGATGGTACAAAAAGAGATCATTAACATGATAGGAGGAATTTAGGAAAAAAAAAACTAAAATTAAAATTTAAAATTTCTATTAAAATTAAAAGACAACCAATAGAGATAAGAATAATGGCTAAAGCTGCATTTTGTTGTATACTTCTAAATAGACATACCTATGCATTGGATGCCTAGAAAATTTAGGTCAACACTGATAGTACGACCACACCTCCTTGTAGTATTTGTAAACCTGAAACTCCACAGCACAGGGAAAAAAATCATTGAACATATACAAATTCCGATTAATTTCAGCCAAGGGCACCATTAAGATATATCATTTGAAAGGAATTAATGGCATAACATATGAGCCAAAGCACACAAACTGAAATAACCACTGAATAACCAAAGTTTTTAGCTTAAATTTAACTATTTGATCTTCTGCTAGACCCAATACATGTCTGCATGGAATAGCTCTAGAGTGAAAGTACCATTGGTACAACACCGATGGCCTACTCACCTTAGCTATTGCATTAGTGCCAACTTGCACCGGCAATTGTAGAAAAAAAGAGATGCAACTATCAGTGTTGAAAGTATGAAAGTATTTTTCAACCATGTCCTTTTTATTCTAAAAAAAAAGAGATGATACCTTTTTATGTAATACATAATAATATTGACCAATTGAAAAGATAATGGTAAATTATTTGCTGTGATAGGAAATACCTTTCGTTGCTATGTACATGAGCTGTATGCAGTTTGGTGTGTCAGTTTTGTTCCTTGACTGTGCTAAAACCAGCTATCATCTCTATGATATGAGGATGAAAAGAAAATAAGAGAATAATGATATGAAATTTTCCACATAAAAAGGTTCTTTTTTCGATTAGCATTTTTTTTTCTAGATTGAATATGACAGTTACCTTCTCGCTTTGTTTACATGGAAAACTATGAGCGGCAAGTACAGGTCAATAAGAGAGTTATTACGAACAGTACCTATAACTTTGTTTAGGTTAGTAATGTCGGTTCCAACAGACTCCATACATTTGAAATCAATGTAATACATAGGTACCTCCGTATCAGGTATAGACAGTGGTGTGATAATTTTTGGTCTTGTGAAGCTGACCATGTGATCTCCTAGGACCGTATGATACTGAGGCGGAGCATCAACAACAGAGAAAGGGCCTATCTCACATATATGACCGTGTGTCGGCATATTGAAAAGCCACTGATAATCCCTGCTCGAGATATGCCACTTGCGACACTTCCCTGCACAATTGATACAAGAAAAGGATGTTATTGCAATAATATAAGTAAACATAGGATGCGAAAAAGAAACTGCAAGTATATGGAGAATTGTTGAAGGAGGCTTAAAGCTGGCTCACACATATTTGTCTATGAGCGCACAACCTCGGTACCAAATTACAAGGTTATCTGAACCTGTCCCATCCTAATTCTTGAAGAATCTAGCCTGGACCTGTCACCAGCTCCAGCATGCTGGTCTGATTTGCAGCAAAAAAAAAGCAAAATTAGAGAAAAATTATTCAGAAGGGTAAAAAAGAAAAATGTGCAGCAAGCAAAATAACAAACGTGAAAGCATATGTCTTTGACCTGCAATCCCCTTCTCCAACGCCAGACCTAAGGAAATATCCTAAGCTTTCAGTAGTTCTAATCTTCCAAAATTGTCATGTGTTTCATTCTCCCACCTGGGACCATTGTGTTTCATAAATTATCAAGCAGAAAATAGCAGTTTTTTAATCAGCACTAACAATTATCAAATCTTTGCAAATAATTCATTTTAAAAAAAGATACCCAAGTTAGAAAAGTCATGCAATAAGCACTAAAACAAACCACTAACATTGTACAAATCAGTTTATCCATCCCTATACAAAGTCTACAACTACACACAACCTAATTAAGGATAATAAGACACAATAGTCAACTCGAATAATATGATACTTTGCAATAATATTCGGTCTCCTCTCAGAAAATTAGGATTCTTAATAATGGTCATCACCAACTAAACATCTATTATGGTGAAGCGTAGGCCCTATTATAAAAGAGAATCACAGGCAAGGGCTGAAAAGAAGAAATCTAATTAGGAGCAACAATAATAACAATTTTCTGTCAGTAATAGCAGCATGCTAATTCAGAAAATGTCTTTAGTCGGTCCAACTTTTTAAAAAAATAAATAAAAAACAGTGCTACAGAACATGGTATACCCGATATTTGCTTTGCAATTGTGTATTTCCTTGAGGATAGCCAAACTCAAAACCACCAGGCTGTGCTGCACTGGGAAACCCATGAGTTGAGACTGATAGCATGTTGTACTGTAGCCCATGGACAACATCTGGTGCCTCATTTCTAAGAACATCAGGTTCTGATGCAGAAACCGACGGCATGTCAAGGGTCTCAACTCTGGTCCCCATCCTTACACTTGCATCCTCAGTTGGTGACGGCTTAAGTGTACCGTTATTGTAGTATTTTTCATTCCTGCACATAAAAATCGCAAGAATGAAAAACAAAAAAGGTTCCACAAATTGGTGACAATTAACCAAAGATAATATCCAGAGGAATTCTACATCTCCATAGTTTGGCATTTCAAGCATATCAAGGAATTCCATCATTAATAGCAAAAAACCAGTAGCTCCCAAGAGTAACTATCTCAAAACCTAGAATCAAGCTTCCTAAACACTGCAACAACATAAAATGAATATTCAAAAAATGATTCTGTACCTGTTATCTGGTTGATCTACTGTAGAAGGTTCTTCAACTGTGGTTGCAACCTCTGGATGAGCTTCAAGAGCTTTCTGTTGGAAGATTCCTGAAAAGGCTCCAGAGCTGAAGGTGCCAAAGCTGAGATGAGCACAGTCGGCATTAGATACCTGCAGATGATTAGGAATAATTACAGCAGGGTTCTCTACTTGATCGTTATTATGTGGCTCCTCTTCATGTAAGTTCAGTTGCTGGAAGTTGACAGCAGCTGATGCTACTCCATCTTCTTGGGCTGCCTCACCTAAATTTGGGGGTAAAAAAGAGAGATAAAGTAAAATTGTAATTGCTTATATTTCTTGGTCTATTATTTATTTTTCAGGTTCTGCCACTGCATTTTAATTGTTAATGAAAGTATGACTTCTACATGTGTTTCATGTTACTTTACCAAAGGTTGATGGTTAATTCTAATACCTTCATGTGTTTCCTTTGCAATTGACTTCAAATTATCCTAACTAAGCCTCAATTGAACCTCGATGAATATCCTAATTCTTGGAGGATAGTGCACAACTGTAACTCAGTTTAGTCTCCCTCATCCCCATACATCAACCCACTATCAACTATCCCTAATGCAGCGTCACAACATGTACAATTTTAAATAACCTCGACAGATTATGCATTTGTGCTTTAGCAATATCTGATTAGGGTATTTGATATCATTATTATTTGTAGGTATTTGGACCATACTTGGCACTTAAAATATACTCAAACCATTAAAATGCTTGACGATTTATCATGTTTTTCCAGGATTTGGCTATGCCGTCGTTTCTTCTTCCATTTTGCAGGGTTTTAGGTGATATTTGAGTATTTTGATGGATTCTCAGCACTTCCGCACGCTAGACGACTCATTCCTAGCATGGAGCATGGCTAGACGTCTCATTCCTAGCACATGGCACCTCTGTCCAGCCTCCACTCGGACTGATCGACCCTCTGCTCGACCCGAGTGGATCTCCGCTTGGACTTGGCATGACACAGAGCCACAGCCGCCACCTTTTCTTGACCACTCAGACCGAATGGACCCTCTGCTCGACCCGAGTGCTCCACATGCTCGACCCAAACATTGCTTAAGTCAGCAAGTCTCTCCACATTAGCTTTCGGACCGAGTAGATCCTCTGCTCGGGTCGAGCAGTAAGCCGACTTAGCATGTTTTGGCAACTTTTCAAGAAAGGAATGTGATCTTTTGGCAAGATCTGGCCGACCTAGTGCCCTAACTTGCTTCCCAAGTGCCTGAGACGAGTATATAAGGCAGCCTCTTCGACAGAAAGGGGACTGGACCCTTGGAGACAATTCTCTCGCTTGATTTCACCACAAACCCTAGTTCTACCCTTGTTCTTGAGGCGACGGCAGCAGCACGAGTTGAGACACACACCATCATCTTCCATTGCTAATAGGATTGATTATTCGAGTCTAGAAGGAGTATTTGTTTATTTCTTCTCTTACTTTGATGATTTCTCTTATGGCTTGTATCTTATTATTTCAGCACTTTATTATTGTTGTTTGTGATACTATGTTAGGCTAGTTTTTATGTAGTCTTAGGAGTAGGAAAGTAACTTAAAGTTTGGATGTTATGACTTGATATATTTTGTTATGATATGACTTGTTATTGATCTGTTTTGTATTATTGATTACTGCTTGATTGAATTGCTTATGCTTAATTTGATTATGCTTCTAGATATGGCCACATCTAGTTAAGTCTAAAGTCAAATAGGTTAAGCTTATTTGATTAAGAACTTGGAGTAAATCTGTGATCCGAAAGGGGAGATTAGTTAGCATCAAAAGTGCAACGTTTAGATAGGTTCAAAAGATCATCTAAATATTCCTAAGAACACAAACAGATTAGTTAGGTTAATTAATTTCTATACCAAAAGTTGTGAGTTAGTTAATCCTATTAGAGTGAGTTGAGTTTGACTAGACCCTTGCCCAACAAGCGAAAGCTGAGGATTAGAAGTTTAGGATCAACCTACGAACCCTAGATCGAGTTATAAATTAACAAAGTATACAAGTTTGAGCACCTGCACTTACTGTTCGGACCGAGTGAAGTCCTTACTCAGGTCGAACAGGGGGTATTTGCTTGGTTTATTTGTTAAGTTATGAAAGTAACTTGATCGATAATTCCAAGTCCAAACTAAAGTGAAATCCGAGTCCTAAGACGCCCTTCTATTCTGTTGTAAAACCTCAAAAAAACTCATTTTTGTTTGTTAATTAATCCTTATAACAAAAGACCCAAAAATATCTTTTAGTTAGTTGTTATTGCAATCGCTTTTATCTTGTTATTTAGTTACTGTTTCTTAATCCAAAATTCACTAAAAATCATCTGTCTAGATTTTGAAAACAAATAAGTCTAGTATTCATTAATCCGTCCCTTGGTTTCGACCCTAAAGCTTTACCAACCACGACTAGTGAGGTTAAGTCTTAGGTACAAATTTATTTGATATCTAGGTTTTAAGCCTTCATCAGTATTAATAAAGGCAAATTTCAGCAACAAATTCACCCTAAATCGTCAGACAGAACTAAATAATGCCAAAAGAATTTTCATGACATAAAGTTCCATAATGAGAAAAGAATAAGAAGAACCTCTTTATCAAGACCTGGAGCTTCCAATTTGTGAGATTTATTAGGAAAATTAGAAGAATCGCCTAAACCAATAGAGATGTTTCTTCTCTCACCAATAGGAGAAATATCAGAGCGAGAATGTTCATGTGTATTCTCTGTGTTGTGGACATGATCTGGTTCAATATCTTCGCTCGTGTCAAATGGAGACTCAAATGCCTGCATAGTCATTTTCAAAATCAGCAAAAGTGATAAATTAAAAAAAAATTGCAAGTATTATGTACTACATACCTGGATCATGTTCATGATGAAAGATGTATTCATGGATATACACCTGGAAAGTACAAAGCTACTTAGAAAATAATATTAACACACCACAACAGTGCTCTTTGTATTGTTACTACCAATAATGCAACGATAACAGTGCTAACAACTTCTACCAATGTTGACACAAATTCAATACTTGTAGAGTGTTAATTTTTTTTTATAGTAGAAAAAAGAAGGGCTAGTAGAAAAAAAGCTATGCATACCATCTAATTCTTTGAAACTTTAAGGGAAGATGGGAGAGGAAAGACTGTACAGCAATAGGAATTAAATGTATCAGTTAGATCCCAATAAAAGAAGGTAAGAATTCAGAAAAAAAAAAACTATCTAGAGAACCTCAACGTTAGTATATATTACCTTGTGAGCTGGTGGGAGCTTCTTAAATGATCTTTCATACCTCCTGACATCCTTCTCAGCAGCATCCGGGTAACTAAAAACATTACAAAATAAAATATAAGTAAAACTGTGTAAAAAAAGGCTGCGACAAAATAGTTTGCTAAACAGTCAAAGTGAGATACTAAGATAAAATTGAGAGAGATAGAGAGATAGTCAGAGAGACAAAGATTGTGTACTTCAGATAGGCGTTGATGATGCGGCGAAGGGATCGGATTTCAAGGTCTTCTTCCTCCTTAGTATATACTTTGTCCCCCATTCTCTCTCTCTATTGCCTCTCATGTCCCTCTCCCTTGCTCTGATGTTCAATTTGGGGAAGAGGCAGCACAAGAGAAGCATACATTAGACCGAGAGGCGAGAGGGGGCTGGGGGAGAGGAGAGACCGATCTTCGGACAACTATTTCGTGCTCGACGTAAGTAGGACCCACTTGTCGTGAACCGAGAGGTTCATGGACCGGTATAGAGAGGAGCGACGAAGGAGGAACCATGATGGAGAGTAGACATGGAGAGGGGCGAGCAGAGGAGGAGTTGGTGGAGCATGAGGTCAAGAGACGGAGAGATTGGGAGGTCGAAGGAGGTCGAAGAAGGAGGCAAAGGATTGGTGGAAGGTTTTGAGTACGGGAGGCAAGGAAGGGAATAGACGGAGGGGACGGGGCATGAGCGGAGGCGGAGGCGGAGACGGTCCCTCTCTCAATCATCCTAGATTAATCCGTCTCAGTAGTACTGTTCGTTTTGTTGAGGAAAGGAGCGAAGTATCTGCGCGGAGAGATCGAAGAAGACTATGCGGAGATAGCGAAGTATAGAGCGGTGACGTTTTGATGACGTCATCACGGTTACTGTAGAAAATACTCCTAAGATTGGAGTATTGTTTGATATTACGAGAGCTGTTGTGCACTTGACTATTCTTTTTTTATTTTTGGAATTGCTTTCTATCATCCCATAGATTCCATCATCCCCTCATCGCAAGTCTTCATTAACTTCTCATCCCCTCTTTCCTTTTTCGGAATGCAATTTATGCAAATAAACCTTATCCCTCTTTTCTTTTTTTGGAATGCAATTAATCCTCTCTTTCCTTCCAGAGATATTTTTTTTTTAGGTGAAAAAATTTTCCAACATCCAGAGGCCAACTAGAACAGTTAGTCAGCTAAATAGAATAATTATTTGAAACATTAAATAATTATTTTAGTTGTTCTGAAAAAAAATAATTGTTCTGGAAAAAATGCTAATTGTTCTATTTGGTAAAGTAATTGTTCTAGTTGGTAAGCTAACCGTTCTAGTTGTTTTAGAAAAAAATATAATTGTGCTGAAAAAAATTCTAATTGTTCTAGTTGTTCTGGAAAAAAAATAATTATGACAGTTATTAATGGAAACAGAGAGGAAGAGGGAAGGGGGAGTGGGAGGGAGCGAAACAGAGAGAGGGAGAGGGGATGATGGGAAAAACATTATGAAAATAGAAAATAATTATTAATGCATTTTTAAATTTGAAAAACACATCTTGAGGATGATAGAGATGATGAATTTTGGAATGATGGTTATCAGCCCCGTTTTTTTTTTCGAGTTAAAGAAAAAAGACTATTCTTTTTTTTTCCCTTAAAAAAAACTTCAATTAATCAGCAAAGCGCAAATCCAAGGTAGCTTCACACAAAATCCAGATCCTCTGGTCGGCAAACCTGCTGGTCGGCACGATCCGGACCGTCTGATTTAATCTCAAAGGCTAAAAGGAGCCCCGTGAATTCCACCACTCCCGAAAAAAAATATTGGCCCGAAAAAAATGAACCGTCTGATTTAAAATCGGACGGCTCGGATCGGACGCCGACCACATGGTCGTAAAAAGCGTGCCGACCAGAGGATCCGGGTGCGCTTCACACAAGCCACAGCCCAATAGCACAATCGCACCCAAACAAAACGGCCATAATCCGTGCATCAAACCCGGAATCGTATCCTCTGCTCACCTATGAAAGGTGAGCAGGGTGCGTACCCCTCTTTTGAAACGTTGGATCTAATCTAACGGCGCGCTCACATATCGTTGAAATCCTTCCCTGCCCGCATGACTGCTCCCTCTTCTTCGATTACATTAAAAAAAAAAAATCCTCCGCATCATTCGTAACATATCGCTGATGGATTTCACTTTCCACTCGAAATTCTGCCAAAATCCATCCCTTTTCATTTCTCTAATGGTACAGCGATATTCTTTCATTCTCTCTTAACATATCTCCTCTCCTGGTCCTCATCTTTTCATCTCCCTCTCGTCTACCATGGTAGATGGGTTGCAAACAGCAGACTTGAGAAATGAAGTACCACCTCTCTCTCCTTCCTCTCAGCCAAACACCACCTCTCTCCTTCTCCTCTCAACCCAAGTGGAACACCACCTCTTCTTCGATCTTAAGCCGAACATCACCTCTCCCTCTCCTTCACTGCTGCTTTGCCAACATGAGCAGTTTGTGACAGCACTTCTGTGACAGCATTGGTATCGCACTCTGAGAGGAAAGGAAGGTGGGAAGCGCCGTTTCACCAGAGGCAACAGTAGGAGCAGTTTCACCAGATCCAGTCGTCGGCTGCCTTTGCCTCGTGGGCCCCTCCTCTCCGCCTGACCACCAGAGCGCGGCCTTCTCTGGCCCTATCTCCTTTCCTGCTCCTCAAAGTTTCAATCTCTCCGATGATTCTCAACCCTACTCCAAATTTGCACACCTCACAGCAAATCAAGCAATATTGAAGGCGATAGAGTCTGCGAGGCTATGGGTTCTCTGCTTGAATCTGATTTAAAGATAGTTTTTGTATATGTAAGTTTGATTATTGTGACAATATTAATCGCCTCTTTCTGTAAAATTTCTTAAGTTTGATTAGTTTGCAAATCAATATATGAAAATGGTGGGATTTTTGCTCCTTTATTTGTCTGATTAATTTCTTGTTTTATGATACAAATTGGCAAGATTGCTGGCTTGACCAAATCTTTGGCGTGCACTGTTCCAATTTTGGAGCTTTTAATTTGTATGGTTTTAATTTAAACAGCTTTTAAGAAATTTGAGCACCTTCAGTCGTTCTTTTTTCTAATTTAGTTTGCTTTTTCTTTCATTAGTAGTTTGTCTTTAATTCTGAATTTTTCTTATGATTTTTTACTTTAATTTCTATATACTCAGTTGTATTTGGGGTTAAATCATAACTGGTATAGGATTCTGATGATGTATTGAAAAAACTTTTTTTGCTGCTAAATGAAGTTATGCCTGTAGGCTGTCATTCAAAAAAAAAATATATATATATTTTCCTGGATGGTTTTTTCCTTAATTTCAACCACGAAAATGTTTTCTCGTTTGGATTTGGGAGAAGTAATGCTAGTTTTAGAAAGGTGTGGCTTTTTTTTTTGTTTGTGTTTTTCAAAGTAAATAACAACTTAATCTTGTTCTAGAATTCAGTAAATGACAAGCCATGAACTTGTGGGTAATACATCAGAATGGGATTGTTTGAATTCGGATTGTTTATGCCTGGCAGTTCTGTTAAAACTTTTTCTTTCATAAGAGACGAAGAGGGGGAGGGGGCTGCGGGGATTTTTTTTTTTTTTTTATACGGAAGCAGAGATCGGGCAGGAGCAGTGTTGAGAGAATAAGTGCTTTTTCTCCATCTCACGATGCGCCTTTGGATTAGAATCCAAGCGTCCAAACGACTGGTATGCACTCTGCTCACCTTTTTTTTTAGAGGTGAGCAGAGGATACGATTCCCATCAAACCCATACATATCATAGTTGGTCATCTGGACAAATACCAACGGTTAGATATAAAGATTAGGAATTATAGGCCGCGAAGCGGTACAACTTGCGTCCGTCAATTAAGTATCGACCGTTCTTTCGTTTCTCGCTTTCGACTGCGGAAAAAACACGCAAATTATGCTCCGCCGCAAGCCTACAAGAATCGAACTGAGGTCGGAGGACAGAGAAGAGCTCGAAGAAGCGCACCGCCTCCGCTTCGCCGGAATCTCTACTCCTTCTCCCACCACCTCCACCTCCGAACCCATCTGTCCCCCCGCCCCAAACGTTAACCTTAATCCGCTCTACAAGCTCCTCGACCCCTCGCTCGATCCTGTCACCAAGTCGCAACGCATCGGTATTCACTCCCCTTCCCAACACTAGATTTGATTAGGAACCGAACTTTAGGTCTGAACTTTTAGCTGTGATGGAGGTAGAGGTTAAGCTCCGACTCCCTGACGCCGCCGCTCACCAGCTTCTCTCTGACGCTCTCACTTCCTCTCACCGATGTACTCATCTCCAGGTATGATTTACTGTTTCCTTTTGTTGTTACTCATCTCCAGCTTCTCTCTGACGCTCTCACTTTCTCTAAGTGATGTTAATTGAATTTGCTCGTTCTATGAAATTTCACATCTACTCGATCGGATAGTTGCATTTTGGTTTATATGAATTTAATGAATCAGGCTCTTAAATTAGCTTCTTGACGCCATATCTTTTGGTTCACCTTAAAAATGATTTTTTTCCCCCTTTTCTTCTTGGTAAGAAAAATAAAGATAACTAAGTCAAATAGTGCGGGATCAAACCGGAAAATTACTTTAGTACATTACCAACATGTATTGTTTCAGGATGGCTTTATCCAAAGTGTTGTACTTGGTCATTAATTAAAGTCCGTAGAAATAATGGCTGGTTTGTATTGAAATTCTAGTAGGATACACATTAATTTCTAATGTTGGCTTGCAGGAGAACATCTTCTTTGATGGTCCATCTGGTGAGCTATCAGCTGCCTTTGCAGCACTCCGACTCCGCTTCTATGGCTCTGATTCACGTTGTGTCCTGTCCCTCAAGGCTCGCCCTGTACTGTCTGCTGGCATCAGCCGTGTTGAGGAAATAGAAGAAGATATCGACCCATCAATAGGACGTGCCTGCGTTGCTGAACCCTGGCGTCTTACTGGTAACCTCTCAATTTTGACATGTCTTGTTTCTGTACCAGTCAGGTTTGAATATTTATCAGGACCTGGTAGGATTACTCGACGTAGTTATCATTGTTACATGTGATTTCTCAGGCCGATCTGACCCGAATTTTGTTTTATTGGTAATAAGTGCTAAACTAATCAGAGGATAACCTGATCTGATCAGTTTGCTGACCTATCTTCCCTGTATAATTGTAAAAAAATGATTGTTGATGCTATAATGGGTATTTTAACACAGTCCTTTTTCTAAGTTGACATTCAAGTGGTTATTTCAGATAACATTTTTGCTGTTACTCGTCATTGACCTTGGTTTTAGCGCATCTTTTAATATTTATCATATCATATAGATGCATTGGTTTCCTTTCTGAGCTTTAATTTCACCTCCCTTCCATACTGAGCCTATGTTAAATTGTTAATCAATATTAATATTAACATAACTGGAACGTACACAAATCGTTGAAGTTAGGACTACTGGTTCACTGATTAGACCGGTTGGTCAGCTGGTTGGACCACTATTTTTTTAAATTGAAAAAAAATATATATTACCATACTACATTTTTCTTAGTATAAGATGTGATCATTTACATGCATTTTTTATTAGCATACTTGAAGAAGTGGTAACTGAAACACGTAATTAATAAGATTTTAAGCCATTACAACTACAAATAAAACTGTAGGAAGAAAATATGTTCAACTTTTCTTCCATAGAAAAATGCTCATATGTTAAATATTTGTGCTCCATGATTCATTAAAAAGTAGTAAAATATACATGTCAAGAAATTGGCTGTTTCTATAAAAGTAGGACCGGAACATATATGGGAAAACTCAGTTAAACCGGCTGTTTCTTCAAACAGAAAACACACCGATGTTCTGGTCCTAATAATGAACCAAATTGGATAGCTGTCTGGCTCCGGTTTATTTTGATTGAACCAGCTGGTTCATTTTTTGAAACACTGGTTTTACTTGTGGCACTTAACATATCCAATTTATAACACTGGGTTTAGTTTTTGTACACTGATTTTAGTTGTTGCATTTAACATTACAGCATTGGCAAGCTCCTCCAATATAATGAAAAAGGTTGTAGAAGAATACAAACTGAAAGGTGAGGAAAACAATTCTCTCACGTGCTTAGGAGGGTTCAAGAATGTTAGAGCAGTGTACGACTGGAAGGAAGGGCTTGTTTTGGAGCTTGACGAGACGAGTTTCAGTTTTGGCACTGTTTATGAGGTGGAGTGCGAGACGACTGATCCAGAGAGGACCAAAGAGCTGCTTGAGGGCTTCTTAAAGGAGGTTGGGGTTCCCTATGTGTACTCACAGTCTAATAAGTTCGGCTTATTTCGAGCTGGGAAGTTGCTTCCGTGAGAGAGAGTTGGATGTTTTGAATAACTGAGTTCTGGCTTTGTGAGATTTGGTGTAATAAGTTTTGATAGTAGTACTCTAAATTCAAGTGACCCAATCTATTATTAAGTGGCTCTAATTTGAGAGTCATCCAATCATAACTTTGTTTTTTGTCAGATATTTTTTGCGTAGAAAATATAAGAACCAAACTCAGTTAATATAATTCGGAAATCATAATTGTTTTTAATTTTAAACACAGAATATATTAATTGATTACCTGCATTCATATTTATCATTATGCCATCATACAAAATTTTGAAACAACTGTCAATTTCTTATTTTAACTGGCATAATCTTCAAAAATCAGTATCTTGGTTTACTTTTAATTTATTTTTTATTGTTGTTACCCAATCAATTAACCGATGGATACAAAAAAATTAATTAATCTTGTTTAAGGAAGTAAATAATGAGTTACTATTTTCCGAAAGGCAAAAGAAAATTTTTGTTAAAAGGAAAGTTGAATTAAAATAAATTCTCTAATATTTTTCACATGCAGTCGGTAACAAAAATACGAAGAACGCTTAACCTCTATTGTTTGTTAATTGTGTTGATTTCTTTCTCCTATCCATGCGCGCAATGTGTAAACATCTCAGCTAGATCTTAATTTCATTAGCATTTGCATTCTTCAAATTAATTTTGTTTCATTGGCTAACATTTGTTGTTATAACTATTCGAGTCCTTGTGATGGTTTTCACAGGAAGACATCAAGACATGCAGCAGTGTGCTGAAATAGTTGTTATGCGAGCAGTCATTAATTGGGCACTGTGAATTTTGAATTTGGGTAATAAACTAACAACATGATTCCTACGCCTAAGTTTCAAGCAGCTTAAGAAAATTAGAACTCCAAAAACACACAGTTTATGCAACAATTTCTGGAAGTAGAAGTTTAAATTAGATGCCCACAAATTGCAGAGAATGAACAATCAACCTGACAATAACATTCAGAATAGCCAACGAGACCACTGTTAACAGATGAATCCCTGTTTTATTAAAATTTGGCAGTGTTCACTTCAGCATTAGTTCAACTTTTTCATGATTTGAATGAACATTTTTGTGATCCAGTTAGTTCATTTAGTTGTCCAGTTTTGCAGCAGCTGAAGCATAGCTGACACTGCTGTCCCGAAAGGTCTTGCACTGGCTAGATTGCTCATAGTAAAGGAAGCCAATTTTTATTTTTGTTGAACTATTCTTCAACATCTGAAACACAGAGAAAGAGGAATTAGGTGATGAGGTTCAAAATTTGAGAACGCAAAATAACTCCATTATTTAAAAGCAGATATATTATTGCTGTTAAATCAGCCAATGGACTTGGACCAAGCCTGACCACTACAATACTGTAGACTCACCCTTGTGTCAAAAAATTTGACATCTACATAGAGCTAAACTTTAATCTTACTACACTACACTGTACTAAAACCAAGAGAGTGCTAGCCTTCCTGTTTGGCAGGAACATAACTTGTTTGTGGAGAGAGAGGTAGAGTGGGAAAACTTAAATAAATGTTAGAATTTTATAATGATCTAACTTGGATATGAGATGCTTGATTGTTTTAATAAAACTACCAAGCTGCCGCTGCCAAGCTTTCAAGAAAAAAAAAAAAAAAAAGTTAACTTACATGAAGAAAAACACTAATTGGGTGGCGACCACAAATGGTGTTCTCATACTCTTGCAAGTACCGTTTGAATGAATCAGGATCACCCGTCTCAATTATCTCCATTCCCATTCTATCCAAAGCCTCGATTGATTTATGAATCTGACCATGCTTTTTATCATAGTATGTGTAGCTAAACCTGATAATTGAAAAAACAAATCCCCAAAATTGCACTATCTTCAAGGAAATTATTTTAATAAAGATCATTGTCAACCTTAGAAAAGTCTGTTTCTCTACTAATTAAGTACACCTATTTTAACACAATATTACAGCCTTTTCCTAAATTGTAAATCTTTTTTACTTGTGAGACACCTTAGAGATTTTTCTTATGTTCATTTTTTTTTTATGCTACGTCTGCATTTCTTGTGTCGCTACAAAAGAATTCATAAAATCAGGCAGCACAAAAAAAAAAATCAAATGCCCCACTAAAATATGGCAACTAGCAGCTTAATTACCTCCTAATTCCATTGTTCAAGAGAGATGTCTTTAATCAATTATGAAGAGGTAAACACAAATAAGAAGACAGCTTGAGGGGCTTCCCAAGATTGAGTAAAATGACATCCCACAGGGTTATTTGACGTCTCTAGATTCTATCGAATATTTCTATAGTTATGTATAATACTTTTACCAATTTGCAAAGAGCATAAATAAATAGTCCATAGAAAAGAATAAGAAAAAAAAGGATAATTGGGAGTCAGTAGAATGTTTGAGAAAAGTACCTAGAACCCCAATGGCAGAAGTCTGAGGAAACAGAAAAGAAATTTTTAGGGTCATCTATGTACTTAGCAAGTAGCCTCCCATACATGGCTTCACTCTCTGAGCTTAAAGCACCAACAAGTATAGGTACAACTTTGACTTCATATCTGCGAAACAAATTACATAGAATACAAACTATGAAGTTAAGCCTATAAAAATGCAAACTATTAAATGTTTCAGTACTATTTAGGTTTTCATTGTTGTTTGGCTGGCTTGGAGCTTATAGTGCAACAGGATTATTCAAATAGTTAAACCTATTAAACAATAAGTAATGCCAACCATAATGCTTTTAAAGTGTTAGAGATGCAGAAGATTTAATAAGAATTTATACAATAACAACAACAACAACAACTAAGCCTTTTGTCCCAAACAAGTTGGGGTAGGCTAGAAAAGAAACCCAACAAAGTCACCAAGTCATCGAAAAAAAGAAATATATGTCAAAAGTAGGGCTAATAATAGTAAAAAATATATATAGAGAAAATAAAGTAGTAGTAGTAATAACAACAACAACAACAACAACAACAACAACAATAATAATAATAATAATAATAATAAATTTATATATAATAAAAAATTAAATTCTTATTATTATTTAATAAGAATTTATATATATAAAACAATCAATTGGACATATAAGGTTCTAGCTAAACACCCTGGCATAATGTGAGCTTCCTACCAACCAGCAATACTGCTATATCTGATGTAGTAACTGTTTATTAATAAGCATATCATAAGAAATTAAGAATATAAGTTATTATGCACTTACATGGCAGAGTATTTAAAAAAATATATTTAAATCTTTTCTTAAAATGCATATTATATATATATATATAGTTTTTGTTTACGGAGAGTAGAGTTACCCTTTAAAAACTTTGGCTAGATAAGGAAGGTGCATTTCCATGCTATGTTCTGCTTCATCTACACGCATATCCATCGTTTCAAATTTTCCAGTCGCCTTCAGCTCCTCGATTACTAGAATTAGAATAAAGGGTTTAGTAGAGAATATCTAAAAGGCGTCCTTGAATGGAGGAATTACAGAATAAATAAAAGAGAGTAATACCTTCTTGATCGACTGGCAAGTCACCAATAGGTGTACTGTAAGTAGTGGCTCTGGTTAGAGCGCATTTAGGAGTGTAATAGTGGTGGGAAGGACCAAGAAGGAAAACCCTTGAACTGAAATACAGCATTTAACAAAATAATAGGACAAAAGTTATTGCTGTTCTTCATTTATTCATCCAGAAATGATAGAGAACACATAGTTTGTTAATGGATAATCCACCGACTGGAAACCAGACACATAATTGGAGAATGCAAAATGACAGTGTTTCAAGTTCTAATCCTGCTAAAGAAATGACTAAACTGAAAAGAAGTCTGAAATGGGATGATCATATGAAATCCAGTTTAACTAGTAATAAAATAAACCCCAATCAATAAAAAAACATGAAAGTAAAATTATGGTGGACGACCACCAAAATTTGTCATCAAGCGAAAACATATTTAACCTTCATAAAAACTATATATTGTCCCAGTAAATACGGAATTTTCAAGATAAATTCATTAATATTTCATATTTTACAAAACAACAATTCAGCTCTGAAAAGACTTACATATTAGTAGGATCAATGTTGCCAAATGCAAATGCTGCACTTCGGCCCGAGTACGAGTACCCAGCATGTCTGCAACCAATAATTGTGAAAAGATTAAATAAAAATAAAACATCAGTGCACAAGATCAGTTCACAACGCTTTGTAGTTTGTAAAAAGTAAGTGTAAGTGAAAGTCGACTCACGGTGCAATTACACCTCTGACATCAGCAGATTTTGTCAGACCAGCAGCTCTAAGCCATCCATCAATCTCTTCTTCCAATTTACTAGCTAATAGCAACCAGAGAAAAGTTAATCACAATTCAATAATACAGTTAGAAACTAATCTTATTAAATAAATTTATCACGCCTAGCATTAAAAAGGTACAAGTTCACCAATTGGTACATTAACTCCTCTACAATCAAAATTCGACTCAAAATTCTGAAACAAATTCCTCAATTCAACCAATAAAGCTTAAAATAGATCTTCAGAGAAGAGACAAGACTCACCATTGTTAGTGTACCAGGATCCCGCGTGGGTTGCTCGTCGGACAGTCGCCATGGCTCGAAATTGCGACGGAACGGATTCAGTTGGTCGGTCAAGGCACCGAAAGAAGGAAAGAAAAGGAGAGGAGAAATGGGAGGTTTTTGTTTCTTTTCTTCTTTTCGTGCTGTAAACTTTATTCTGATTGCGACACCGATCAGTGGTTGGACAATGGACACTTGGAGGTTTTTAGAAGAGTCGGAGAGAAGGTGAAGCAAACGATGGTGGTTGTTTTTTTAATTTGACCCTCCTAAAAATTATAATCGAATATATCATATATGTTCCATCTTGCATTTCAAATTAAAAAGTCTCGTGCAAATTCATTTTAATTTCTGATAATCAATCTTTGCAGACGTCATTGAGAAGAAATTTAGGGAGAATTTAGTAAACTTGTAATCTGGATTATCATTGACGTTGACTATTTAGTTCCTATTTCTAGATAAATAAATACTAAATCTAGAAAAAAGAAGGCTCCGAGCCACATTACTCAGTGTTAAAAGTTTATTCCGAAATATTGTTTGTATATAACTATATATAGTAATATATGGTGCGTGTTTTGATAAATTAGAAAAAAACGATTAAATTGTTAACTCGATAGTAGAAAAAAACAAAAGAGAAAAAATTGTCGAAGATCATCTAAAGTAGTTGGACACTCGGCAAATTCGATCACATTCAAGATTGCATTGGTAACAAATTAAACTTATCACATATCCCAGAATGATGCTGTTAGGCCGCAATGTATCTTTTTTCTGTTTCTTAGAAATTTTTCATAGCAGCTACCAGGTGAACGTATCACTTCTAATTAGAGTTTGTCTTCAAGTAGTGATTAAAACGATCATTTTATGCTGGCTATATACCCAAAAGATGAAAAAAAAATGGGAATGGTAAAGATCAAAAACTTGCGGCATTCCAAACGAAAATTATACATTGTCATTGGAAACCACAGCAATATTCAAAGTTTAAAATTATCAATAACGAGCATATTTTATTTTATTTATTTGTAAGATTAGCGCAACAAATAACGTTCATAAAATGTTTAGCATGGATTATCTTTCTCAATTAAAAGCTAATATCATTGAAATTCAGAGAATGGTTTGCAGCAAGAATATTACCGTTCGCATAAGTAGAGAAGAACTATTAAAAACGAGAGTTTGTTTTCAAATTTTATTCTAGAAAAAAATAAAATTTTAAAATAATACAAAAAAGGAACTCCTTACATTCAGAGAAGCAAGGGCGGTGAAGGTTTAGATGATGTGACATAACTAAAAACTTGAAACTTCAATCATCTTTATGATATTTATAACTATAACTTGAAACTTATAATTTAATTTACAAAATTTTTGGAGGAAATTTTGGACATAAGTAACTTTTAAACATCATTATAGATAGAATGAGAATGTCTAACTGGCAACTGGCAAGAAGAAAAAGCACGACTTCATAAATTTGGTATCAGACTATATATTAAAGCCCGTCTAACGGGTTTGTACCCGTTACTATTGCCCCACTGTTGGTGACCAGTAATCAAATCTGAGCCGTTCGTTTTCCGCGAGAAAATCTTGGTCGTCCGCATCGTGCAACTGGGGTAGGCGCATTAGAGTTTCTCGATTCTTCTCCTCTCTCTCTCATTTGCAGTAGAGTTTCTCGATTCTTCCCCTCTCTCTCTCTCTCTCTCTCTCATTTGCAGTAGGGTTTCTTTCTTTCTCTCTCACACTACCGGCGTTTTTCATCTCAACCTTCACTTTTTCGTGGCGATGCATCACAGCTGCAATCTCTGTGCTCGCTTTGCCGATCGGAGATCTTTGACCGTGAAGAAGAAATAGAAGGGCGTGACCTCCTCTCTCAAACTTTGGACGGTAACATGTCTTTTTTTCTCCATTTTTCCCTTTTCTTTCTGACGATTTCTGAATGTATGTGACAAATATTTGTTCAAAATCATTTCTATTCATTTTTCTTTTGGGATTTCAGGTTGAAAAAACGATTTTATTACTGGATTTTCTTTCTTTTACCTAACAAATTTGAGCTCCTATGGTTCCGATTTAGGAAGAAAATGTTTATATTTTTTCCTACATCTTTTAATTTTTTCTCAGACTTAGCTACAAATTTATCTTCTTATAGGAATTGTAAAAAGAAGAGATTAGATAGGAGTCTTGGCTACGGTGGTGGTGACTGGGCCTAGGCGATGTTCTCATCCTTCAGACTTTCGACCTTGAGGTTCACAGGTTGATCACTTTATTTTTTTTAGCTAATGGATGCTTTCTTTGGATGTAAATACGTAGGTCCATGCCTAAATTTAAAAGGAAGGACAGTTCAGTACCGGCGTGTGGATAGTTAACTCTAGAACTAAGTTTCTCTAATAAAGTTTAATCTCATTCTTTGCATATGGAGCTCCACGACCCCAATGTGTAAATAAAACTAATATTACAAATTTGACATTATTAGTTCTCAATATAAAAATAAACCTACATGTTGGATCAATTGTTTAAAATGCTACATATTTAACCTCCGTATTCTAATGTGCAGGTGGGATAGACACATTATGATGATGCTGGTAACTGGTATCTGGACAATTCAGTTCTCTCACCTGCTGACGACAATCTACCTAGATGGTGTGGTACCGTATTCTACTCTTTATTATCGTTTCATGTGTGATAGCACAATGTATGGTTGAGGTTTAGTTATATTTATACTTGCATGGTTAATAAGTCCTATTGAGATTAAATAACATTAACTTTCTTGTCTGTCAATTTATGAGTACAGTTAACAAAGTTAAGGTTCAATTTCTCTTAATTGGGCTCAAATGTGCAAGTTGTGCCTTTCATATATGTTGGTTACGATATTTATTCCACACTGGGGTATTTGATTGAGGTATATTTGGGTTAAATTGAAACTCATTTGCTTTTATTAAAACAATTGAGAATTTAATTAAGTATTCATGTACTTAATTAAGTAACGCACCAACTCCTGGTGGAATTCATTGAAACATTTCCCCCTTCCTTTTCACCAAGAACATTAAAACCATCTCTCATCTTCCTTAATTAAGTATATATTTCTCTAATTATGTTCTTGGTTGCAAAATTCTACCTAAATGAACAATTCTTTCGTCGGTGGTACATGAGTGGGCTGTTGAGAAATTGGTTTCACACGGCTTTCTTTTGTTTTCAGTTAGAAGAAAGGTTATTGCTGGTGCTGCTAATAGTACAATCAACAAAGCACTGATCATCAAAAGGTACATGTTAACTATTGATACCTCAAATCTCTTCTTAAAAACTCATGATTCTCAGTAAGCACCGTGCAAGTTACATTTTTTTATTTGGTCATTGTCAAAGAATCTGATGGGCCTACGAAAAAGCAAATATGTGAAGAACAATAAACTGATTAATTTGTGTGTTCATTTTATGGACATATATAATCCTCCTAATGATATTTACACTTGGGCATGTGGTCTTTCGAACATCTATTTCATCTGACATGGTTGTGGTAAAAATTTATCCTAATATATTAGTCTAATTTTATTTTGGTTTTATTAATTCAATGTAGATGGGATTTCTTTCATATTCAATCTGTGTGCTTCTCAGTTTCAAGTTATTGAATATATTGGATCAGATACCAGTAATTACTGATTGTAGAGACTACATTACTTGAAACTAAAGTACCACCTCAATATTTGAAACTGAATTACAATTCCTTGCTTTAGCTTTTGTTTATTTAATTAAGTTTTCTTATCTGTAGTTTTGCTAATATGTTGTTCATTTGACAGATTTTTAATGCTGACCCTATGATTATTATAACAATAAGACTGAGTTTGTGGGGCCAAACAATATGACACGAACAATATGACTAAATTTGAGGTGCATCGCAATAAGACTAAGTTTGAGAGATCTGACTGTTTCAAAGAAACTTAATTGTGTTGATTCTATACTTTTAACTTTTTAGGCCAGTTTCTGAAACTTTCTAAGGTCAGTTCATGTTTCTTTACAATAAGTAGTTCATCTTCATTTTTAAATTTCTATGTTTGATTATCCAGTCAATAAGAATTGGGGGCATTTTTGAAAGATTGTGTACATTTTTTTATTCGCTTACATCCTGCAATTTGGTTTTTATATTGTACTCATCACTTTGGTTTCTTCATTATATTATTTTCCTATAGTGCTGATGTTGTGTCAGTAGAAGTGGTGAGCACACAATTGCAGAAGATGAGGGCTTTCATACAAGGAAACTAAAAGTTCATTCAAGGTTTGATATTCTTTATATTTTAATTGGATACTTTTGGTCGTTTGGAGGAAATAACGATTATTGGACTATGATGTTTTCATGACATTTGTACTCAAAATTGATATTTTTAATTCGAATTTGCTGAACAAACGATTTTGTTTTCTGTACATTGCTATGTGGCTGATAAGAAACATGCTCTTAGGTTCATCGTGTGGGTTATTAGACCTAACTACCTGACTGATATTTCCAAAGCTAGCTAAAAACGAACAACTAATATTTTAGTGTTTTCTTTTTGAATTAATAGAAATCCAAAGGAGATGCCATGTGAAGAGACTGGAATTCATATGTTGTGGAGTCGGTTGGTGTTACTACTAAAAAGGTTTCCATGAACTTTTAGAATGTCAAAGCAGTCTACATTTGTATAATATGTTTTTCATATTCAACAAAAATTATCGTTTACTTCTCTATTCGATAAGCAGTACTGGCAAATGATATCGCTTTTATTTGTTAGTATTTTGACCGTACTTGGTACCCAATTATGACCCAAAACTTGTATTATTTGACATTTTGCTGTGTTTTTCCAGGATTTGGTTTGTCGCCGCTTTTATTTATTTGACACAGGTTTTGATGAAGATTTAAGGAAAACGAACTCAAAGAAGCTTGTCCACGCTTGTTTGCACGCCAGGCGACTCATTCCTGGCGCTTGGGACACATTCCGGACCGACATGCGGGCCACATGCCACGATCTACTCAGTTCGGACCTCGATTTCGGGCTTTCCACGCTCCGTTCGACCTGGACAAACTCCAGTTCGGGTCGAAATCTGGGCCGTAGCTCCCATTCCACTCCAAGCCCAAATCTCCGATCTGTCCAGGTTGGACAGATTCTATCCAGGTCGAACGCATGCCTCTCCAGCCCGAACTTAGTGCCTCCAGGTTGGACAAATTTTGTCCAGGTCGAACAGAAGGTGGTTCCAAGGGCTGAGCTTCTGTCCAGGTCGAAATCTCGCTGTCCAGGTCGAACAGAACCTATTCGGAAGGTGATTTTGCATTAAAAATGATTGGCTGGCCCCCTGATTGCAGCCTGGACGCCTCTGGCTTGTTCCCCAAGTTGGAGAGCTTTTACAAAAGGCTTTGCTCCTCCTTCATTCCACGTTCTACCTTGAGAGAGCCTCCATTTGTGAGGAGGAGGCCACCATGGCCTCCTCCTGCTATTTCCACCAAATCTCATCGAAGCCACCTATTCTTGAGGCGACAGCAACAAGGAGAAGATGGTCACACGCCCCTGCAGCGCTCCATCGCCTTTGAAGATTGAAGAACGAGCATAAAGGGAGTACTTCGGTTCATTCTTTTGATGCTTTTCTCTTTATCCTTGATGGCTTGTATCTTTACTGTTATTTCTATTATTTAATAGTTCTTTTATGTCTTAGGGTAAGATTATGATGTATGTTTAGTATGTTGTTGTGATGAATGATTGGCTTGATATTTGACTTTGTTATTTGTCTACTTAGTATTATTTTGATGCTTGTTTAATCCTATTGTTTGAACTGATTTACTTCTAAATGAATGGCCACATTTAGTTAAGTTACAAGATTAGGTTAATCAATTGGAGTTAAACAATGTACTTGGGATAAGTTGTAGATCTGAAAGGGGAGACTAGTTAGCAGCGAAAGTTGTAGCTTCTAAATAGTTTGAAAGAACATTTAGATATCCTCAAGAACACAATTAGACAGACCTAAGTGAACTAATTCCGACACGAAGTTAGGTTAGTGAACTTAAGAGGGCTAGGTAGAGTCCTGTACTGGGTTTTAATCCAAAAGGCGAAAGTTGAGGGTTAGAACTCGTGTTACAGCCGGTCCGGGCCCTGAACATCGTCCAAGTCAAGCCTCGAACTCATTTTCTGGCCTTCTGTTCGACCCGTACACGTCTTGTCCGGGTTGGACAAAAGTCCGGAAGCACAACTCATTTCCAGGCGTTCTGTCCAGGTCGAACAGATTCTGTTCGGGTTGGACAGAACCCTGGAATCCGGTGTCTCGTGGTCTGTTGCGAGAGCAATCGACCGAGGAGGTTCCGGTGCTAAATCTAAGTTATTTCTGATCCCTAGGACGCTTTTATTTATTATAAAAACCACCAAAAAAACCTCTGTTTGTTAGCTTCTATTATTTAGAATTGTTTTAAGTCTTATTTTAGAGTCCAAAATACCAAAAACATTTACTTATTGCATGGTTACTCTTTGTTTGCTTCGAATCACTCTTATTTTCCTGTCTAGCTTTTGAAAACCAGTGAGTCCGGTAATCATTAATCCGTCCCTTGGGTTCGACCCTAAAGCTTAACTAAAACGACTAGTGAAGTTAGGTTCTAGGTTACAAATTTTATTTGATATCTGGTACTCTAAAATACCGCTTCATCAAATTGGCGAATTTGATGAGCGGGTTTTAGGAACCAGATATCAAATGAAATTTGTACCTAGAACTTAACTCACTAGTCGTTTCAGTTAAGCTTAGGGTCGAACCCAAGGGACGGATTAATGAATACTGGACTCGCTGGTTTTCAAAAGCTAGACGAGTAAAAACAGGTTGATTCAAACAATTCAAAAGTAACCATGCAGTAAAATAGATGTTTTTGGGTGTTTTCCGACTCTAGAATAACTCTTTAAGACAATTCTAAACAAAGCAAAAGACAGGAAAACAAACAACAAAGATAATTTAGGGATTTTTCTGACAAATAAAGGCGTCCCAGGGATCGGAAACGACTTAGGTTTAGCACCGGAACCTCCTCGGTCAATTGCTCTCGCAACGAACCACGAGACACCGGATCCCGGGGTTCTGTCCAACCCGAACAGAATCTGTTCGACCTGGACAAAAGCCCCTGAGACTGAGTTGCGCTTTCAAACTTCTGTCCAACCTGGACAAGACCTGTTCGGGTCGAACAGAAAGTCTGGAAACGAATTCAAGGCTTGAATCGGACTACGTTCAGGGCCCGGATCGGCTGTAACACGAGTTCTAACCCTCAACTTTCGCCTTTTGGATTAAAACCCAGCACAGGACTCTACCTAGCCCGCCTAAGTTCACTAACCTAACTTCGTGTTGGGAATTAGTGTTCTTAAGTTTGATTTACTTGTGCTCTAAGGGTATCTAAACGCTCTTTCAAACTATTTAGAAATTAACCTTTCAGTTCAATTAATCAACTCTTTCAAGTCACAGATTTACCCCAAATACTTGGTTCAATTCTGGTTGTACGATCTAAATTTGTAGCTTAACCAAACCATGCCTAAGATTCAGAAGCAAAACAGATCAAGCAACAGAATTTAACAAGCAAACAAATAATACCAAGCAATCAAATCACATAGTCAAATTATCAAGCCAATCATTCAACACAACTTCATACTAAACTTACATCAAATCCTACCCTAAGACATAGCAAACTACTCACACATGTTCTCTAAACAGACAATAGCAGAAAATAAAGAAATACTAGTAAAGATACAAGCCATAGAAAATAGAAAAAAGTGCATAAGAAGAATAAACCGAAATACTCCTCAAATGCTCAGATCTATCTCTTCGATGGCAGTGGAAAGGTGGAAACGTGGGAAGTCAGCGCCGCTTGCCGCCGTCGCTTCAAAGCAGTCGAGAGATCTCAGTTTTGGATGAAGGAACCAAGTGGAAAATGGCGGAGAATGGGTTGTCTCTGGGTAAAACGTGGAAGCAAGAAGGAGGAGCCTTTTCTCTGCTGGGCAGAGAAAAGCCTTTTGTAAAAGCTCTCCAACTTGGGGAACAAGCCAGAGGCATCCAGGCTGCAATCAGGGGGCCAGCCAATCATTTTTAATGCAAAATCACCTTCCGAATAGGTTCTGTTCGACCTGGACAGCGAGATTTCGACCTGGACAGAAGCTCAGCCCTTGGAACCACCTTCTGTTCGACCTGGACAAAATTTGTCCAACCTGGAGGCACTAAGTTCGGGCTGGAGAGGCATGCGTTCGACCTGGACAGAATCTGTCCAACCTGGACAGATCGGAGATTTGGGCTTGGAGTGGAATGGGAGCTACGGCCCAGATTTCGACCCGAACTGGAGTTTGTCCAGGTCGAACGGAGCGTGGAAAGCCCGAAATCGAGGTCCGAACTGAGTAGATCGTGGCATGTGGCCCGCATGTCGGTCCGGAATGTGTCCCAAGCGCCAGGAATGAGTCGTCTGGCGTGCAAACAAGCGTGGACAAGCTTCTTTGAGTTCGTTTTCCTTAAATCTTCATCAAAACCTGTGTCAAATAAATAAAAGCGGCGACAAACCAAATCCTGGAAAAACACAGCAAAATGTCAAATAATACAAGTTTTGGGTCATAATTGGGTACCAAATACGGTCAAAATACTAACAAATAAAAGCGATATCAGCAAATAACATATTCTTTTATCGTTTTAGTATTTTTAATTTGTCGAAGCATTTCATAGTTAAAATTTATAACTGTGGTGATTGTCTATATCCGGGTTGGGCTTCATCTCTGTTTGCAAGCTTAAATAACAACTTTTTGTACTATATATTCGTCCATTTAACAATGTTACCAAATAGTGTCTTTTTATTATTGATACTGACCCACCAAATATTTCTGATATTATTTTTATTAGTTATCAACTTTGTTGAAATATACAGTACTAATGTGTATATCTTGCAATGTTTATGTTGTTTTTCTTGGAATTGTATAGTAGATGATAATTTATAATATGGGAAAGGTAATTTACATAAATATAGAAAGAAATCGTCCAACACAGGTATTATTCTCATTGTATTTGTCAATTGATAATATAAAAATAATAAATAGATAACATAGCTTTTTAGGAAAAAATTAAAAAAGAAAGATAGTTCGCGCAACGCGCGAAATCCCAGTAGTGTAGTTTGGGACTTTTCTGAACTTTTCCGGTTTTCCCTATCATTTTGCGTAGCTAGCACGCTATTATCTTCTGTTCTTTTTTTTTTCTTTTTTTTTGTAATTTTTTTTTGTAATAAAAAAATCTATGTAGGACATGGATGGATGTTAACTCTGCCTGCTCAGTTTATGCACCGCCACTGTTGGCAGACATTGGTGAATTTTGAGCAAATTTATTTTGATAACAGAGATATTAAATTAAGTAAACATCAGTCCTCCGTCAATTTTGGTAGTTAATGATAAAAGTCTTCCCGATTTCGAAATTTTCAACATCATAATAAAGTTGCTAACAAACCGCGATATTAATATTATGTTATCGTGTCTTAACGTTATTTATATTGCTGAGATGTAATATACTATAATTGTAGCTGGAGTGTTGTAATCGTACAAGCGAATGTAAAATCGCAAATTACTATTAATTTAGTAATGGGTCATGCACTTCATCCAAAAAGAATCCATATGTAGGAAAAATTATGGCAAGTCAAGGGTTTGAGAGCGAGCTTAATTATTACATAAATTGATCTTTTTTTCCTCCCCTCGTTTTACTTTCTTTTCCCTCCTGCTTTTTTGTCCCACGTATCAAGTATCCAAACCCTTTTTTTTTTTTTTTTGGTTTGGGTTGTGGTTGGGAGGGGGGGGGGGGGGGGGGGGGGGGGGGGGGGGGGGGGGGGGGGGGTGGGGGTGTGCGCACGGAGTAAACATGAAAGAATGCAAAAGCATGTTAACACATAAGGAAACCTCCCAAAAAGAGGAACATAATAAATTCCAAGCAAGCAGGAGGAAAAAAAAAAAACGAGACAGAATAAGCATACCAAATCAAATCCACAAAAAAACTGACATGTAATCTATGCCTGCATTAAATACTTTTGTGATTATATATTATCACTTTATCAGTACTACCTATGTTGATCCATGGAATATATTACAACAATATATACAGCAGTGCTAGTCTAATAGTAGTCACTATCCTATAAAAAGAAGAGGGGAGTTAACACTGCAGCGTTGGAGCTTACTGTCCAGCTTTAGTGTTCACCTGAGGAAAAAAAAAAAAAAGATAAATCAGCAATATAAATGAAGTAGTCTAGAGTAACCAGTAACCACAGATAACTGGCATATCAACTGTTTTGCTACACAATACATGCATTATTGCTCACCTCCCAAGGGACAAATTACCCTAACCAAGGGCGTTCCATAAATGTAAGGTTCTTAAGAAATAAAAAATTTAAGTGCTCGATGGTGCTGTTTCTAACTCTTTTGCCCAGAGGAAGAAAAATGAGAAAGGGGGTCAGAGGGAAGGTGATATTATCCAAAATTACTGGTGTGTTTTTTCCATGACTCTACAAGTCATGGAAAAAAAACACTTTTCCTCTTTAATAAGAAACTTATGCAATCACGCAATACAATGGTATAACCGTATAAATAATAATGAGCAAACAAAAAAAAGGGATAACCAAAAAAAAGAAAAGAGAAAAGTAAAGCAACAGAAAGAAACGCATTATTTCTAAATCACTTGCCTATCAGAAAGCTCACTAGGGAAGGTACCAGTGACCTGTGGATGTGAGTTCATGATAAATGGTGATGACCCATTCTGGTTGGATTGTCCTGTTGTAATACAAAAAGGTTGCTGTGTCGAACCTGGAACAAATGCTTCCTACAAAATGCAAACACAAACTTGTTTAGATTGCCATAAAGAGCTTTATAATGTGCTTCAACATTTATAGCGTTTTAAACTCAGTCTAGTTTTTATTAAGAATTTGAAGTGGACCTGGTTAAGAGTAGGGAATTGCAGTGAAAGGTACCCCACAGATGACCAGGGGTTAAAGTTGCTTGCAGAATCTTCTAGATGCGGCTCCAACCTCGCCGTGTGATCGTCGCTATTTCCTACAATTCATCAATTCCCAAGCTAAATAATGAATAGGATCAAGAACAAATCACAAAAGACAAGCATAGCTATGGACTGACAGCAGCTCAGTGCCATCGATCACTTTTCTTCTTCTATTTCTTTTCCTTGGTTTATGTTGGTTAAGTTTGATTCAAAATGTGAATCATGCTTATTTGAGTCTTGCAAACTGAGTTCTGGTCAAATACACAACGAAACAATTTGGCATCAGTATAATCAGAGCTTGATACCATACCAGTTCAATTAAATTAATCAAATAACTGTAACTCTAGGTGTGCATCTGTTCTACAGTATATCCATATAACATTTTTTATGACCACAGAAAAATATTATCCAAATATTTTTTTTTAAAAAAAAAAAAATTTGAGCATCTTTCAGCCCATTTATTAAAGTATTGTTTTGTGGTTGGTTTGAATGGCTTTGTGATGGAAGAAACAACCAAATTGGAACATACTGAACACACCATATCAAAATGATGAAGAACATATCTACTATTTTAACTTTTACCCCATTTGGATAGTTTTTGATGAAAGTTTTCGGAGATATCATACCTTCTTTTCCCTTTGCACTCTTAGCTTCTGTCCTACCTAGCTTTTCCTTTCTGCTTTTCTTAATGGAAGGTATACCTTCGTCAACTCCATTATGTTTCTTTCTCCTCTTCTTACAGACCCGAACCCTCTCAACTATATTCTTCTCTCCCTCAGACAAGCTCGATCCGCACTCATTTCTAACCCTATTTACAGTAGCATCCTGCAATTTTTCCAAAATATTATTTGCCTCCTCCATGGCTAAAGTATATGCCTCTTGGCAAGCTGACCCCTTAGCCATAACTTGCTCAAAAACTCGTCCAAGAGAGGCATACCGATTCTCTATTGCAGTGGTTGGGTCAATCTCATCAGAATCATCATACAGTTCCATATTTACACTCGACTTGGCATCCTTCCTCCACCTCTTCAGCACATACTTTTCAGGAATTTCCTTAGTGTTTTTGTAATCTAGCACCTTCAGCACGTGTGAACAGAGAACACCAACAAATTCATATTTCTTACAACTACAGGATAAAGCATCCGTACAAGGCTCGTACCTGACGTAACCAGTAATTTTCTTCTCAACATTTGTGACCTCATACACATAGCCAGATCCATCAGCTCCACAATTGTCTATCACACAATCTACATACAACTCGAACTCCTTTGCAACCATTTCATATACTGGACGAGTGTACACCAAGGCTGCCTGCTTTAGTAACCGTGAAAGAGGCATTGGGTTTGCGAGATGGGCTGCACCATAATCAGCTTCAAGCTCAGAATACCGCTTGTCTTTCAAAATTCTCTCATATCGCTTGAAAAATGAGAAAATATCTCTCTCATGGTGAAGCCCTGACTTGATTAGTGCATGCATACGCTCATTTTTAAGTGTGTTATGCAAATCAGCATGAAATGTGTCATGCCTGTATACAAGACACCAATTCCTTCTATTTTCATACAAGCCCTTCAGCCATGTATCATCCACCAAACCATAATTAGACACCAACTTTTGCCACGTAACGAGAAATTCATTCTCTGTTTCGCACTCAAAAAAACATCTTTTTAATTCAATATCAAAACCAGGGTATGCCTGAAATACATTACAAAGATTTTTAACAGTTCTCTGGTATAAGTGCCACGGACAAAACCGATGAACTGTGTCTGGCCAGATTTCTCCTACACCTTTCACAATATTTTCATCTTCATCAGTCAGTATGAGATGCGGTGCATTCCCTGACATGGAATCCTTAAAAGTTTGAAACAACCAGTTGAAAGATTCGACTGAGTCATTGTACAAAAACCCAGAACCAAATATCACTAGTTGTTTGTGATGGTTTGTACCAAGAAACGAAACAAACGGACGATCGTACCCATTTACCTTATAAGTATTATCGAAACATACAACATCTCCAAAATAATGGTAGTCGATTCTCGACCTAGCATCACACCAAAAAAGGTTTGTTATTTGATCTTTCGCATCTAGTTGCATTGAAAAAGAAAACCCTAGCTCCTTAGCAGCTCTCTTTTGCAAATAATGCACCATTCCCACTGCATCCCCCTTCTGCATTTCAAATTGTCTGAGTCCCTGAAAGTGACTGGTACAACTACTCGAGGTACCAGCACTGAACACATCTTCACTTGTAGTTTTTCTTGCGTTGGGGTACTCTCTCTGAGACCTCAACAAGTGTACTTTTCTAGACGAAACAAGGGGGTGGTTATGCTCTGGTACGAAACGGTGGATGCAGTATCGACCATTTTTCAGCCTCTTGATCCCAATATGGGCATGGCAACCAGTACGAACATCAGAACGGGAGCATGTGCCACTCTTGTCTGATGGGTCTAGTTTGTAATAACCCTCTCTAGAACAAACGAACCGCCTGGCCCGTATTATACCATTTTTGGCCCGAGACATATTTTGTTTTCTGACACTGAACCCGACTTGCCTCTCATACCCATTGTAGAATTGGTAAGCTTTTTCGTCATCATCGAATTCCATGCCAATGCGGGGCTCTAGGTCATCTTTTGTTAGGACAGTGGCATGTGATTCCTTTTGTGTGATTTTTTGGGGCATTGTTTGATTTTGAACATCTTGCTGAGATGAGGGTTGACACACTTCTGGAGGTGTGATATTGGCTCTTTGGTTACTGGTGGCCATGGCTTAGAATTTTTCAGCTAGACAAATCATCAAACACTTCTATGCAAAATAAAAGATGAAATACTTATAAGCAAATGAACAGTAAAATTAAAATAAGCAGCTCGATCTTAAATTTTGCTTGTCCTGTGACATTCAGCTGCCAAACAATCTATGATGATTTAACACTTTTCTAACATATATATTGAAAAACTTAAAAATCTTCAAGGAATACAGCCCATTTGTATGGTACATGGTATCACATGTAGCTTCGGATGGTTGTTCAGTTGAATAAAATAGCAACATGTATAGGCGGCAATAATAAAAGAAGAATTCTACTTATTAAGTATAGACGTATACAGAGAGTGAGAGACCGTACCAAGAGATGTCATCGGCTCAGGCTTCAAGATAGCAAAACACCTTTACGGAGGAAAGCGAGGGAGGGAGACTGGGAGAGTGTGTGCGGGTGTGAGTGTTTAATTATTTGAGAATAAATTTAAATTTTACAAGAGAGGGAATTATAGAGGTGCCGATCGCCGACAGTTGCGACGGGGAGAGAGTACAGAATTTGGGGCAAATGTGATTGGAAGAAAATTGGGAAGGAGCGAAGAGGGTTTTGTCGCAGCTTGCTGCGGTCTAGGTCTTCATACCGCTGTACAACACGTGGGTCCAAATAACTCGGCTTCATTTCTATCTCCATTTTTTTTTATTTTGGGTTCATTTCTTATACTGTTGTACATCACTAAAGAGTGGAGATCCATGGAATGAGATCCTCTGGACGGCCGTCATTGGACATTTTTAGATCTGGATCGTCTGATTTAATCTCAATGATATAATGATGCTTTGTGCATAATACCAGGATTGATAGGCCCCCAAAAAAATTAACCGTCGAGATCAAATCGAACGACTCTGATCCAAAAACATCCACTGGACGTTTTAATAAAACGTCCAAAGGATCCGCATTCAGAGATCTATCGTTTTGTTAACATGGTACATTTCGGATAATGTGAGTGAGATACTTCAAAAATTAATTGGATAATCTGATCATTACTGAACAAAAACATTAAGTTTGAAATTCGACATTTTGAAATATAATTTATATTCTATTTACGTTTTGTGTATTGAAAATTTAAATTGATAAAATTAATGTAATTTTCCTTTTTGCATTAATAAATATAATTTTGCAACGGTCTATATTCATTGTCCTTTGATATACTAATGATATTAGATGGAATAAAATTTGATACACAAGCACGCAACCAACAAATATGGTTGTAATCTTTTTCCCTTTTTAAAAATATTTTAATTAATTATATTGGAAAAAAAAATGGTTAGGATTATTAACTTGAGCATTGTCGATATATTTATTCCCTCGTGGTCTCATGGAGAGGTCTGAAATAGAATTTCTTAATGGTCTTTATTTTTTTTTCCCACTTATTTTGCAATAAACAAAAAAGTGAAAACAACGTGAATGACACTTTGATGGTTTTATATTTTATGTCCGGTGAAAGAAGAAACCAAAAACAGTATCAGACGAACTTAAAATATATCTATGATCAAACCAAGAAAATTAGTTTTAAACAGAGGGTTTGGAGGATGAGAATTTGTAACCAAATGTGCAAAATATCTAGATATAACTGACCGAACTTACAGGCATTTATTAAATCAAAAGATCCCCAAGCAGAGATAACCGAACTCAAAGGAATTAAGAAACCAAAAACTTTCCTAAATGGCGCATATATTTATTGCATCGCATGTGTTGATGGCCGATTCACATTTTTCTTTCTGCTGCAGCACCATCGCATTTATTGCATCTTTGCGAATCAAGGAGTTAAGATGCGGTCCTCAACTGAACAAAGATACAAAATATGATGAGAATCATGAGATACGTAAGATTAAAATTACCGAAGTACGTTCTACGCAATAAAATTATATGACTCCGAAAAAAGAAGCATAGGAGTATTACTGTATATAGGGGGCGTTTGTTTGTGGAGTAAGGAGTTGCATAAGTTAATGATGCCTAAGTGTTTATGTAGTGTTATGTAATGGATGTTTGGTTGTGTAGTAAGGATGAGTAACTTAATGCATGCATATATTCGTGTCAAAAGACTAAAATGTCCTTACATTTGAATTAATATTATGTATTAATAAGATATTGTGACCTAATTATTGTTAATTATTAATTATTAATGATAATAATAATCATTTTTATTATTATGATATATTAACAATCAATTTTAATTAAATATTATAAATATTATTAATTATTTAACAATAAAAAATTATTATTGATTAATTCTTATTATTTAATTGTTATTGTTAATAATTAATATTACTTTTTAAATATTATTAATTATTATTATTTAATTATTAATTATAATAATTAATATTTATTATTAATTATTATAAAAATTAATTATATATTGATAATAATACATCATTTTTGTTATTATGAAATATTAATAATTACTTTTAATTAAATATTATAAATATTATTAATTATTTAATGATAAAAATGTATTATTGATTAATTATTTTAATTATTATTATTAATTATGTTTTTTAATAATTATTGTTACTTATTAAATATTATTAAATATTATGATTAATTATTTCTAAGGGGTATTGCTGGAAAAAAAATTAAAGAGGATGGTGCATAAATTTAAGTTGCATAAGTTACGCACCCTTAAGGCGTCTTATGTAACGGGTGTTTGGTGACTTAAGGATGCATAACTTAAGTTATGCACCCTTTAAGTCACAAACAAACGCCCCCATAATATTGAGTTTAACTTAAGTCACATGTGTTAAGTCTGTCAGTGCGTCAAGTTTGCTCCAATAGGCTCTATTTAAAACATTTAATTTCACCTCGTGCCATAGAGTAGCGAAGAAAAGAAATCTTAGCTCGCATAAATTTTAATTTTATAGAACTATCTGTCATGTTATAGCCATATATTGTTAAAAAAATATTAAACTAGTGATGTTAAATGCAATTTTCGGAAGTTTGTCACAAGTGACTACGTTCAGAATGATTTCTTCGGCCCTCTTATAATGTTCCTCCATTTCCATTCCCCTAATCAAATGTTATCCAAACACGGTATTAACAGAGAACGTTAATAATGTGTTAGTGGGCTGCATTGATTTTAGGTATACGCCGTATCTACGCTTCCAGATCAGCTGGGGACATGGGGCTCGGTCAAAGCCCAAACTTAGACAAGTTCTGGGTACAAAGCCCATTTGTAACTATGCTATTTAGTTTGACGATGATGTGGGTGCTGGACTGCTGGGCTGCTGGGCTGCTGGCAATCATCAGTTGTTCACATTTTATTCGTAAACATTAATTTTGTACAAGTTTCGAACTTGATAGAAATTTATATGGTGCATTTGCAGTTTTATTAGGATTAGGCAAACCAAGTAGAAAATCCATAATCGTGGAGAATTGGGTTAGTCAAATGCAAATATCTTAACAAATTCAGAGACGCCCACTAGAAGGGAACTCAATCTAAGTATTTAGTAAAACTCTTTTTAAGTCAGGATTTTCTCTCTTCAGAATACCCAATAATCCTTGTGAAACAAATACATACACTGATACACAATAAAATTTTAACAATATCTAATTATAGTTAGCCCTACGGAATGGAAGGGAATCTCAATATTTGATAGGCTTAAGTGGCAGATTCTCAGATTGCGTAGTCGTCTTGACTGTTTGGTTGGAATATGCTCATGGTGATGAAATAGCTGTGAGTTGGTTGCAGCTTCGATATTAATATGAAATCAATCCAATTGGCTGGGGAATCTACGCATATATCATATATGCTGTATCGAGCAGATATTCTTTCTTCGATATAAAAACATAAAAACAAGAACAAGACAGTAATGCATACTCCGTCATTGCTTAATTATCTATATAGTTTGTTCTACCAGAAATCAGTTTCTTTTTGTTCGCTTGCAACATAATAATTGGTGCAAATGCATTGCAGCGAGCTAAAAAATAGCTATTCCGGCGATCTATTTCTTATGACATGCTCATTTGATATTACAGAAAAATGCAATAATTCTAGCATAACTTTTGGTGCAGATGTTAAAATTGAAATATTAAAGTTCCAGTTGACTGCTCCATCATACTGGGCATGTTCCGAATTTAGACTTTTAGATTGATCCAAATTTTTTACATACTCTGTTTAAATAACGAAGGAAAAAAAAATTAGAAAATTTCATGTTTTAGTTGAATAATATATTTAAAGATATCACGCGCACGTACTATCAAATTTGGAATGCTAAACTATCCTTAAAAAAACGGTATTCAATCTAGAAAATTAAATTTTTTTTGTTTTGTTTAATCCGTCAGAGAGGGTGTATAATAAATTTAAGTCAGTTTGTAAAGGTCGTCTGTTAAAAACATGTTATGACTCGACTTTTATAACATTCAGACTGATCAATTTGATAGACATCCTACTTAAATAATAATATAGTTATTTATAACTTTTTTAAATTCAAGCGTTGTTTAATAAGATATCAAATATATATAATTATATATATTACGACATGAACGTAATTTAGAATTACTAAATTACTTTAAAAATACTACATACATAAAAAAATTATTAAAAGAGAAATATGCAACCACATAGTTAAAGAAAAATACTGTACATTTTTTTTAATGCACACGTAGTTATTAAATCCCTTTTAATGGTCATAAAATCAAACCGGATGAAAATCTTCGACTTAATTCTCAACAAATTATCCTCTGTTTGACAGCTTCTGTCAACTATCTCTAAAAAAATTCTCAGCAAATTAAAAAAAAAATGCACGTGGGCGCGTTTTACCAACAGGGGGGATTATCTTTTGTGTATTTAAACCTGATAATATAGGATTAGCTACTTGGAGACAATTCTGGGATTAGATGTTATTAGATTAGTGGGGCTTGGTTGCTTAGTCAAGTTAAACAAGCTACACTTTTTTTCATTTTGATAAACAAAACATGCCACACTTGCTCACATAAGAAATTGAAAATTAGTGCACAGATAGATGCCTCCAATCATCAACAACTATGTAGACAAGAACGTAACCAATTTAATTGCTCTTCTTCCTCGCCGCCTGAAATGAACTAACAATGACATCTCAACCGCCCGTTTTCATCCCTCTAATTACAACAGAAATGGAGGCAATCCGTTGCTTACTTGCCACTAACTTTCAAAAAGGTGAATGCAAACCATCCTTTTCTACTAACAAGAACACATCATTTCATGAATTGCTGCTTTCCTAGGCTTGGCCTATCTCCTTTTTTCCAAATAGACGTTTCAGTTTTTTGTCATGCTACTGTTGATACTGTTAAGAAAAATAAAGAAAATATTAATATTTATTTTGTTAACCGCATTCTCCAATGCAGGCAGGGGCAAAACCGAAATATTGTTAGAATATGACAAAATAACAAAAAGGATATGTAATCTTCATCCTACTAGTACATGGTACTTCTGATGTTTCCACTAATGATAAATAGCGTCGAGTTAAAGTTTAACAATGATCTTCTTTAGACTTGTCAATTTGTGACAATAATTTGTCTCGTCTCTTAAGCATATTCAAATTGCTTTTTAATGTAAAATGACTCAATTGCTGCTAATAATTTTTATTTTCCTTATTTTTTTTATAAATTTTACTACTATATATTTTTTATATTACCTATTTAATATTTTTTGGTTTGAAACTTTGAATTGATAATTTAATATTATTCATCTTTCATCGTGGTAGAAGATGGGGCTTTGAATGTTACAAAAATGGCTACATTTGTTGGTTTTTTTTTGTGACTGAAAGTTTGATGTAATATTATTTTGTATCTTATTTTTCTCCACTTATTTTTTATTTTATTTAAATAAATTTATTAGCTGACAATTACTTAGTGATTTTTAAAATCTTTTTTTTTGACAAAAAAAAATATTTGAAGCACAGTAGCATACGAAATGAAGTACGGGGGATAATAAATAAATAATCAAGCATATGATATTTTTCTAGATATATAACTCGATTTTCTATCGCTTTGAAAAAAGTAATGTTTCCAGCTCAGAAAAATATTAATTCTTAATATAATTTTTAGGTGTATTGTATTTTTTCATGTGGAAAATTAAAGCTTGGGGGTTCATTACCTCTGATTAAAAAGTTTCTAAAAAATATTATTGCTTTTGAAATTTCAATAAGTTAAGCGACAATGTCACATTAACATTACCCTCACTTATCGCAATATAACACACAACTTTCACTGCACAAAACATCTCGTTGTTTTCATGGTCATCTTAAACATCCAATTAATTTCATTAGAATAATGAAATTTTTAGTGTTTTCTCTATAAATTTTTTAAAAATAAGAGGCTATTTATTTATAGAGGCTGTAGCCTACTCTGTAATTTAGAGTTTATCCCTCTTCTATTAATTATTATCTACTTATTCCGCGTCCAGCGGGAATTGAACCCCTTACCTCTAGGATAAGAACGGAGCCACTGACCATGTGTGCTGGACTCCTGTTTTATCCATAAACTATCGAGTTAAAAAAAAATAATTGTGAGTATATATTTGATATTTCTAGCGGGGATGGGCCCGATGGGGCAAGCGTCCATCTGACTATCTGAGGGAGCATTGCAGGGACATCTCCATTTCAAAGACAAACAGAGGGGCAGCATCATTTGTTTAATCTCGCTCGCCCGCTTACTTACTTCCTCTTATTTATCTGTTATCTTCCTTCCCGTTGTGTGTGTTGACTATATATAATGGTGAGTGGTTCCATGAATTCTGAAACTAATACAAGCATTGTGTTATGTAACCGGGCTCAGTGAGAATGTGGTGTTGGTGCGACTCAATCGAATCAGATAAATTCAATTTGCATGTATCTGATTGAGCCGTGCCAATATCAGAATCTTTGCTTGGCCTTGCGAATTACGAATTGAATTCCAGTGAGTGGAGACTCTGATTAAAAGGCGGTTAATTGTGGTTCTGAGATGATCATCGTTTGAAGGTATGCAGTCATAAACACTATGCGTTTATATTACGTATTCCAGCGTTTTGCTACCGAACTGCATGCTGAATTGAGTTTAATTAGCCTGTCGTTGAAATTTATGAAGATGAGCACGAAACAAGTTTAAGTTACTTTGTTAATTACCATCTAACGAGTGGGTGGAGGCTACCTGTATCCATGGCTACGTTTTATTTAAAAATTTAATTTTGTTAAGCATGCCTCTTGACCATTTAATTTCGTTGATGACCAAATTTATTTGACATCGCGACTTCCGATGAAACAATTGTGAAATAAAAAATATAAATCTGCATACATGTTCTTTATGCGATAAATATGATGTGTCTAAACTTTGATGCAATTTAAGAATCAGCTATTCATCATTAAAGCACCATCAAAAGCTAAATGGTCAATTTTTGACAGATGACTTAGTTATTATCAAATTTAACCAAATACAATACGTGATTTATCTAAATTGCAAAAACTATCAATAATCTAACCTTTTTATTTTACTTGTTTGGTTGGATGTCGCGAATGTCAAATTTTGATGTCCATAGAACTTGTCAATTAATTATATAGTACGAATATTGAACATCTGTATTGCTGAAAACCAAATGGATCAGCTCTCTAGATAAGAAAGATCATAGTTTTTGGTCTAAGTATCTTGGTAACTTGATTTCTGCTCAATTTCAATTATAACTAGAACATGCAGAGCTCGTCTCAAAATGAATTTCCTGTCTCTCTGCTTATCAGTAATCTAGTATTAATCAATCCAGGAAGATGCTTTTTCCCTAAAATATCGTTGTAGGCATGATTAAAAGAGATGGCAGATTAAAAACATAATTATCCATCTGGTAATTAATATAATTTCGACATCTTAAGTTTCCATGCCTCTTTTTTTTTTTAATTTGTAGTTTCAATACCTAAACATACTATTAGGTTCAACATTACAAGTTTACAACGCACATAAGGTGTTGAGATATTGTACAAGTGTTTTAGTTTACACTGTTTTCTTACTTTTTTTCTGTCAGGGATCCAATCTGACGAAAATTATGTCTAGATGGTAAAAGTTGCCACTTTTTTTCATCGGTGCAACCATTTTTCTTTTAAAAGTTTAAGGTGACAAAAAATTGGGTGACGAACAGGTGATAGAATTAATTTATGGCCGCTCTTGATCAAAATATATAATTTAGCTGTTGTTGCTTTCGATAGACAAGGAAAAAACCATGCAACGAAATAGAGGGCCTAGTGTATCTATGCTGCAGCCTGCAAGTCCGTTGTTTATTTGGGCCTTCAAGTAGATTTTAAAATTTTTGGTCATTATATACGATAATGTTATTAATTACACACTAATGAAATAAAATTTGACTAAAATTAGTAAAAATATCATTGTATATACGTGCGGTATATAAAAGATCAGATACTTCGAATCGATTAGGAAGTTCTATTCAAGACTAAACGGTGGAGAAGTGAAAAGGAGAATGCTCTTTTGTTCTTTTGTTTGACAGTGTCCGTAATATGCTGTAAATTTTTTTTTATAGTTTTTATGCAAAAAATAATAAAGTAGCTTTGTGGAATTCGGTCAAGTTAATATTGTATCTTGTTTTAGATTTATGTTTAGTGGATAGTATCAGTTCGGGTGGTTATATGATTTGAAATGAGGCTGCAGATTAAAGACACCCGTGTACATTATATACGTAATGTGCATTTTGTGTTCACGATGTTTTGTAAGTGTAACAGATTCATCTCATCAGATAACAAGCGTATCAAAAAATTCTTAGTTTCGGTAATAACCTGACATAAACATAGGCTATAGTTGATTAATAACTTAAAACATATGCATGCAATGTGGTGTAAATGTTGGATTATTTCTAGATCATGCGCCAGAAATAGAAACAGTCTAGAAGGTGGGCTAATTATGGCTTAAGTGATTCTGCTAATTATGAATATTGTTAAGTATGGTAATATGCAAAACGTGGCTGTATTGAAAAAGCATGATTTGTATAGAAGGTGTGTTGCCTTTAATAGGTGGTTAACTTAGGAAAGTCATGTTCTATATTTGTGATGGATGAATATAGAAGATGAGTGCATGTCAAGTTACCTTGGCTTATATATATGGGATTGGTCTCCAAGGGACAAGACATCCATGAATTCTGCTGCATACATGTGTTGATAGCAGCAATTCTGCCCCTCTCCCTAATACTTCCATCAATTAGAGAGATAGTGCTTTTGTTTAGGCTAAAGGCATCAAAGGGCAAATCTTGAACTCTTGGAAGGCTTCCTCCCAACCTTAGTAGTTCTCTCACGACATCAAGGACCTCAACAATCAAGCAAGACGTGCTCTACATCAAGATCCTGACCATAGCAATGGATTCAGGTATGCTTCCGCTCTAAAGTTTAGTTTTTGGTGTTTTGGAATAATATGTTCCACTGCTGATTCTGCGAGTTCTTTAATTATTTTCTGGTTTGCTATTTGATCTGTTAGAATTGTTATTCCTTTGTCTTTTTATGCAAACCCCAAACAAGTGGTATCAGAGCCACTCGTCATGAGCCAGTAGAATAAACACAAATTTTAGATTTGATTGTTTGATTTGGAGATTTTTTTTTTTGGATTGATCTAAATTTTTTTTTAAAAAAAAAAAACTGTTTTTGATTCGTTTTGTTTCAAATTGATTTGAAATTAGTTATTTTAATAGATTTTGAAAATTAAGTTAAAGCTTTAAGGAATTTCAAAATCGTTTTGTTTCAAATTGTTTTGAAATTAGTTATTTGGAGAGATTTTGAAAATATAGTTAAAGCTTTATAGAATTTCAAAATTGTTTTGTTTCAATTGATTTCATATTGCATTTTTTTTTCATTTTTTTTTATCTAAAAAAATGTGCATATTTGGATTCTAAAATTGAACCTTCAATTTTAGTATTTTATTTTTGGCATGGTAAATATTTATTGATTTCGATCTTTTTTTGTATTTTTTATCATGCATTATTTTTAATAAGTTATTTTTATACGGTTAAAATTAAGTTAGCTTATTAAAGTATTTAAGTAAATATTTGATTATATTTTAGTATTCCTATTTTTGGCATTTAACCCTTTATACTATATGGTTAATTATGATTGGAAATTTTAATATAATCAATATTTAAATTTGGATATAATTGACATGGTTGGTTATTTATGGATTTTGGTAACTAAGAAGATCGAAATACCAAATCATTAAAAATCTGATCTACTAAAATTGGATGATTTAGAATTAGAGTAGATTATTTTGTTAGGAGAGAAAACTTTAGGTTTCTCGATTTAGATTACGACGTTAATTTTCTTCTACTCTATCTACGGTCTATCAACGATTTGTTTCACTCCGAGACAATCGTTCTACTTCAGTTTTGGTTGCAAACTTTTAGGTTATGACCAGAATCGAGTTGAGGGCCCACTAGATGCCATAGTGGCCCTCTAGGAAAGATTTTTATGGTTTTATTAGAAACTGACCAAAAATTCGGTTTAACAACCTTCTCAGATGGTATGTACAGATTTTGTACATTCCGTTTTTGTCCAGTTTTCTCTCCTCTTCTTATCTCTGCCATGGTTTTCATTAGTAAGAGCTGTAAGCATTGTATTACACCATGTTGTCATGAGGACAAGTTCTGTCGTAGAAAATAAGGTCGGCGCCTAAGTGTCCATATGACCCTGGCCTTTTCTGGGAATCTTGTCTGGATGTGGTGTAATTTTAATGGCTGCTGGCTGAAGAGGAAACCATCGCTTTCTTTTCTTACCTTAATGTAATGCATACTGGTTTATATGGTTACATATTTCTATGGTTCTTCTTCTGGTCTCTTTGGGTAGTTTGTTACTTACCAAAACAAACTACACAAGGTTTAGTAATCTATATAAGTACTATATGGTCTATTATATGTATACATTAAGGTTTCGCAACCGATTCTTAAGTCTAAATCATCCTAGGTCAGTATTTAGTTAGGCTTTTCATATTAGGATTGATGTGCATAATGAAAAGTCTAGGTTAAAGTATACTTTAAATCAAATATAAAGGTAACTTTAGTTGTATTTGAGAAGTTGGGCCGACCCTAATGTCATCCCACAAATGGGCTCTCACATTAACGGTTGTCTCAAAGGTCCAAATACAAGTGTATTAAGGTGCATGTGACTTTTAAATTATGGATCGGTCCAAAGGAATGACATAATTTAAAAGGCTACATGTACAATATTTGGGTAGAATCAAATGGATAATGATTGTGAGGTTTTACATATGATTAATTAATCGGCCCAAAGGAATGTTAATTAATTGTTATATTATGAATCGTTACATTTGATAGTACATCTAGTTGATTGAAGTTTGTAAGAAGACTCCAAAGAGCACTTGCAAATGGATAAAGGCTAGTAGATGGGATTTGGACCTTTATATTGTGATTTATTGTTATACAATTAAGGATTAATGTTAAGTGCATATCTAGCATCTTTCAAGTTCCAACTTAAAATTTAAAGGTTCTCAAGTTGGCTTGATCTTGTCCATGTGTTAAGGACTAATAATCCCATTGAGGTCAAAAACATATAATCTTATGATCATTTAGTAAAAATCATTCTTGAGATAGTTAAGGGACATTGTTTCTAATTTCATCGAAGCTAAAGGATTCATGTAAGGAAGTATTATTTTGCAAGAATGTGATAGTAATCAATTGAAATATGTAAGGAGACTCCAAAGAGCACTTACATATGGATAGTGGTTACATTTATGTATTTCATGGCAAAACGCTTAGTCCTTGAATATAGTTAAGAGTTCTTGGAGAAAGCTTAGAAAATGTATATGTTAAGAATAAGTAGGTATTTGAAATCTGTAAGAAGACTCCAAAGAGCACTTACAGATGAATAATAGTTACATTTGGACATTCATTACAAATGAACTTCAGGTATCTAAAATAAAATCAACATAAGGGAGTAAATTTGAAAATGTTATTTTTATGCTTCAAATTATAAGCACTAAAATGTATCGTAAGATAATAAGGTTATTCAGTGCTTATTTTTCTTCCTATTTTGCTCAATATGAGTTATGTAATTCTCATTTATCTCAACTTGAATATGGTGAAGGAAGAAAATAAATTGAAGATAAGACATATAGTACTCAAGTTGCTTTTGACTCTAAGAATATAAGGAAATTAGAAACATAAAGTTTAAGAATAAAACTGCAAATTTTGGATCATACAAGAATCCCAATAAAGTTAAAGCTCAAAAGCTGATTGAGAAGTCGGGATCTGAAGGGTTATTCTTCTATGAAAACAAGAGCATTTAAGGAAATATTATACTTGGGGTGCCAAGAATAATATTATACTTCTTGCTAAGGTTTATGCATAAGTTATTTTAGTATCAATATACACATAGTGGATTGATTCAGATGAAACTACCCACATTTGTACTTCTAGGATTTCCTATCATTGTCTTAAGTCAAAATGATGTTGAAAGATACATTTTTATAGTAGTGACGATAAGACAATCAATTTTGGAAGCTATAATGTTCATAGTTTGTTGTTTAGTAATGGATTATATTTGGACATACATGAGACTTTTATAATTTCATTTTAATGAAATTTCAACTCTATCTCAAATCAACAAATAAGGATTTATTTGTTATTTTAAGAATAGAATTTTGGTTTTGTCTCATAGTTCAAAATAAGATCCATTTCTTCTTCAGTTTATAACGACCTTGTATGGAAATAATAGCTTTTAAAAGGAAAGCATGTAAATGGATACTAAAATTTTATGCATAAATTAACTATTGAGAATTCTTGAATGCTTTGGCACAAAAGGTTAAGTTTTATCTCGTAAGGAGATAATATATTTTGTGCAAAGTTAAAAAGTTTTCAATTCATTAAGAATAACAGTTTATATTTTTAATAAAGTATCAACTAAGACAACTATTAATAAAATTCCATATAAAATGTAGACTAGAAAGTCCACATATTATATTTAGGATATCTAACAAAACTCGGCTTTATGAGCCACATGAGAAGTAGTTGGATGAAAAGTTGTTTAGTTGATTATGCCAAAAGATCAAAGGAGTATCCAAATTATTATATCTCACAAGTTCAGATTAAGTTTTAGAGACGAATTAAGATAAGTTCTTTGAGGTAGTTTTGGTTGAGGGGGAGAGATGACACATTTTGATATTATCTTCAAGGTGAAAGCACATGCGTTGATTCTCAAAGAAACTATTTCAGAACTAAAATAGACCATTTGAGAATTAGTACAGTACATAAGGGTTGAATCTGAGTAGGATACAGATCTTTTGAGGACTCAAAATGGACCATTCCACTTAGAGAATTGAAACAGACTGTTTGACTCGGGCCCTGAACCTGAGCAAGAGATAAACTGGTTGATGACTCAAATAGATTGCTCGACTCAGAAAAGTCAAACAGATTTCTTAAGGACTTAAGTGGATTGTTTGACTGAAAATTAGACTTTGTTATGGATTTATGGAATAAGATCCTGGTAACAATTAAATTGAAGATAATGTTGTCATTACACAACTGCAAACACCTCAAGAACTTGTGCTTACAAGATCCACTAGGAAGAAAAGACAAACAATATTTGACGATTATGTTGTCTATCTTTAAGAACATGAGTTTAAAACTCCTATAAGTGGATTAATACCATAAATAAAGAGATAAAGTTCATATGTGATAATGATATTTGAGACTTAGTAACATTACCTAAAGGAAAGAAACTCATTGGTTGCAAATAGACATTTAATACCAAAGGAATTTTATAGGAAATGTGAAAAGACATAAGGCACATCTTATCACCAAGTATTTCACCTAAAATGAATAAATTACCATAAAGAGATTTTCTCTTTAGTTCTTGATGAAAGACTCTTTTAGGGTAATTATGGCAATCGTAGCACAATTTTGAATCTCGAGTTTTATCAAAATAGATGTCAAGATTGTGTTTCTTCAATGGAGACATTGATGAAACATTCTATATGGTGCAACCATTCCATTTTGAATCGGATGATACAAATAAAATTGTTGCAAATTTAAAATCTATTTATGAACTCAAAATAGGCGTCTCGACAGTGATATCACAAATTTTATCAAGTCATTATCTCATTCGGTTTCGAGATTAACTTGATTAATAATTGTATATATCACAAGTTCAGTGGGAGTAATATTTTGCATTAGGATGATTTACTACTTGAAATGATATTATTATATGGTTTGGGGCCTCAAGGTTCTTGGGCCTTTTAAACAAATGATAAAACGTCAATTAGGCTCTCAAGTAGTATGATAAGATAAAAATGCAAACTATTGGATAACTTATGATTGAGGCATATATATTTTTGTCTTCAATATATTCCATATATATTGATTAAATAAAGTTGGAAATAAAGTATTCCTTGTGATTTGGCTATAAGGAATTTGATCCTAAGTTTGTATACATGTGGATACTGTATACATAACAAAGATGCAAAGTCAATACCTACACAAAGTGTAGAACTTTGGATTGTAGCCAAATTTAGTTGTTTAGTATTTATAGAAATAACTATGCACTTACAGTTCAGATGTCAGAAATAAGTTGAGGTCATTTTAGTATTTTGACGTCGATTTCAGTGAATGTCATGATAAATTGCTAAAGAATAATTTCATTTCTATGAAGATCGCTAAAACATGTGTGTGTTAGCATCTTTCGTAATGGAAATAAGGTTATAGTATGTTATAAAGCATTCAAATTTGGGGAGTATGATCATGAATTTTGTCACTAGGCTGCACATGATGGATGTTGCTAAAACATCACTATGGATATATCGTGACAATAATCATATACTCCAACAACAGAAACTTCAATAAGTTAAGGCACATAAAACTTTAAGTTTCTGGTTGTAAATAAAAAAGTTGAAAATGACGAATTGTCAAAACAAGCACATTGGAATAAACTCAATAATAATAGATCTACTCACTAAAGAATTAATACCCAAGCAGTTTCTGAAAGATGTAACTAGTATGGGTGTAATTTCAGTTAAGAATTTTTGGCTTTAGTGGGAGTTTTATTCAGTGGGAGTGCTAGATTTGATAATGGTTTTGGTTTATTCAGTTATTTAGTTTATTTAGTGAATTTCTGCAGAAATGAATAAAGTTTCAGTTTCCAATTTCAGTTTTCATTCTCAATTTATTTAAGTTGATCTCACTTCAGTTTCAGGGTGACCAATAAAGTTGGAAATAGACACGTGACAGTCACATTTACGTGTATTTTTCACACCACTTATACACATCTAAATTCAATGTCATTCATTTATAGTAATATTGTGATCACTATGGGTTTAGTTGCGATGGTTTATAGGATTAGAAGCCTGTAATGGCTATAATGCGACAAAAGCTTCCTTGGTCTTCAATCATTGTGAATGATGGACGAAATTGGAGTACAAAACTTATTACCATAAATCATGAGCTCATTTAAATTAAGCATAATTAGATAACACTAAGCATAATTTCCCAAGTGGGAGATTGTTGGATTATTTCTAGATCATGTGCCAGAAATAGAAACAGTCTAGAAGGTGGGCTAATTTTGGCTTAAGTGATTCTGCTAATTATGAATATCGTTAAGTATGGTAATATGCTAAACGTGGCTGTATTGAAAAAGCATGATTTTGTATAGAAGATGTGTTGCCTTTAATAGGTGGTTAACTTAGGAAAGTCATGTTCTATATTTGTGATGGATGAATATAGACAATGAGTGCATGCCAAGTTACCTTGGCTTATATATATGGGATTGGTCTCCAAGGGACAAGACATCCATGAATTCTGCTGCATACATGTGTTGATAGCAGCAATTCTGCCCCTCTCCATAATACTTCCATCAATTAGAGAGAGATAGTGCTTTTGTTTAGGCTAAAGGCATCAAAGGGCAAGTCTTGAACTCTTGGAAGGCTTCCTCCCAACCTTGGTGGTTCTCTCACGACATTGATGTCTCTTATTTTTATACGTATTTTGACCGTACTTAGCCCTTAATTATTGATCAAACCACTATAAATTGTCTCATAAATTGCTATATTTTCCAGGATATTGCTGCTGCCGTGCTTCTTGTTTTATTTTGTAGAATTGCAAGGAAATTGGAGACGAGACGCGACTTTTGTGAAGGATGGACCACATTCTCAGCCAGATGACTCATTCCTGGCCCACACACACATGCCTCGAGACCACAGGAGCCTAGTTTGAGCCATATCTCTAGCGTGGGCTTGATTCTCAGCCCATCTAGCAGACCTGAAGTGCCATTTCGCACCGAAATGCCCCCATTTCGGTCCGAAATGCATTTCAGGAAAGTGCGAAAATGGTAATTTTCGGAGAAGGAAAGTTCTACACCGCCTCTCCTTGCCCTAGCCGCCTCTTGTGGGTACATATATGCGTCCCTGACCTCCTGGGCACGTATCCTACCTTCCATTACTCCATTTAATTCCCGTTTTTGGCGTTTCTTGCCCGTTTGGTGTCGTTTCCTTGGAGATTTCGTGTTCTTGGAGCGAGGCAGCAGCAGATAGGCGTTCATCATTGATTCCTAGGCCAGAGATAGCGAGTATTAGCATTGGGATTCTTCGGTTTACTCTTATATGCTCTTATTTCGTTATTTTATGGCTTGTATCTTTATTATTTGCATGATACTTGTTGTTATTTCTGTTATGGATATTAGTGAGTAGTTTTATGATGTCTTAGGGTAGTTAGTAGATTAGTTTAGTATGTTGTGATGACTTGATGATTATATTATGATATTTTGCGATTTACTTGTTTGAGAATTATTGCTTGCTTGATTGATTTAATTGTTTGCTTGAAAGTTAGCTTATTGATGATACGTAGCGTTAATAGGATTTAACTCGACCAAATAATTAATAGATCAAAGCACTTGAGATAAACCAAAACTCGAAAGGGTAGGTTAGTTAACGATCGAAAGATCTAACTTTTATTGCACCGACAGGACTTTAAATATCTCTGGAAATCCATTCAAGTATTCCTAAATAAACTAGTTTTATTACGTAAGTATAGGATTAGTTGTTTTTGTGGTAAAACCTGACATCAAACCTAAACCAGAATCGAGAAGCGAAAGTTGAGGTTAGGGTTAAGGTCTGGTCGCTTAGTAACCTTCGCAAAGTATCCTGTAAAATTGCCAAGTCGAAACAACAGGTTTAAGGCAAGTTTTGGTGCTGGACAGAACCTATTTCGCACCGAAATGGTTCTGTTTCGCCCCGAAATGACTCTCTGCCTCGATGAAAATCATTGTAGAGTTGTCTTAAAGCTAAACTAATTGAACACTTATCCCTAGGACATTTTATTGCATCTGTTTGAGTCCCGAAAACATAAAAAATAATTCCAAAAATATTTTATTATTTATTACTTGTTTAATTGCCTATTTTTCTATTACTATTATTATTACCTTTTAAATTTCTAAAAACACAAAAATTCATCCTCTAGCTTTTAAGAAAGATTAAGTCTGGTATTCAACCGTCCTTGTGGGTTCGACACCTTTGCTTTACTCGAACGTCTAGTGAGGTATTTCATAGGTTTAATTTATTTGACCTAGGATTAAATTCCTTCATCAAATTGGCGCCGTTGCCGGGGACGGTGTTTGATATCGTGTACTTTTTCTAGTATTAAGAGGCTAGATTTCTTTTTATTTAATCATCTTTTTGTTTCCTCTCGTGCTACAGGTTGAATTCTGGCAGGTAGAAGGAAGGGAGTCCACTCTCAACCTCCACCTCTTGTGCGCCATTACTTCCTACGCAGATTGCAAGAGGATCCGGAGCAGCAGCAAGCAGTTTCGGCCTCGCCAGACCCCATTTCGGACGGAAATCCTCCAATTTCGGTGCAAAATCGTCAACCAGAGAGGCAAACAGTGAGCGATATGGCAGGAACTGGTGCACCTGTCGACGTAGCAGCAGAGATAGAGCGTCTCGAGGCCTTGAGGATCCAACTGGAGCAGAGAGAAGCTCGTATCTTGGTCGATAGGAGGCGTGTGGAGAACCAAAGGCACGAGCTTGAGGAAGACAGGCGCCGATGGACGTTGGATGAGGAGAGCGTTCATGGGCACTCCGACGGAGAGGACGCAGCTGACAACCCCAAATCTCTCATGGACTATTGCGCACCGCGAGTCAAGGACATTGCCGGGCCGGTGGTTATTCAAGGGGTTGGAGCGAACAACATGCAAATCATCCCTGCCCATGTCACAGCAGTCCAACAAAACTCCTTCCATGGAGACGAACACGAGGACCCCCATGCACACTTGCAAGCTTTTACTGACTATGTTGGATTGATCAAAATGAATGGGGTGCCTCAAAATGCTATTAGACTTATGTTGTTTAGGTTTAGTCTCAAGGATAAGGCCCAAAAATGGTACAAAACTCTTAAAAAGGGGTCGATTAGGACTTGGACTGATATGGCCCAAATTTTTCTTGATAAGTACTTTCCTGATGGTAGGGCCGATAAAATTAGGACTGAACTTAACAACTTCCAACAAAGTGATGACGAATCCATGGAAGCTGCTTGGGAACGATTTAGGGACTTAGAAAATTCTTGTCCACACCATGGAATCCAAGATTGGCTTGTTTTGAAAAACTTTTATAATGGTCTTTATGATAACATCAAAATTAACTTGGATTGTTTCTCAGGTGGAGGAAGTTTCTTGAAGATGGACTCATTGCGAGGAAGAGATCTGATCGAGCAATGCCCAAGGCAATACAACTGGATGCCACAAGTCAACCAACGCCGATCAAGTGGGAAGCAACATGTGAACGAGATCTCAACGAGGGATAGGAGGATTGCCGAGCTCGAAGCGGAGATAGCCGCATACCACTCTCTCCAAGGCTCGCACCTCAACTCGAATGCATGTGGAGCTTGTGGTGAAGAAGGACACACATCCCTTCAATGCCCACTTGCACAACCGGAAGGCCCGCAACAAGTCAACTCCATCAACAACGAGCCTTCCTACTTCCTACGCAATGTTTTCAGACGCAGCTACTCCTTGCAAGAGGGAGAACAAAGAGATTAGAACCAAATGAACAATCCTGACTTTAGAAAACTCCCTTTTGCCCCATCGCATTTGCAAGTTCCTACCAATCCACCAACCTTGTACAAAAATGCACAACCAAATGAAAACACTAAAGAATTCCAAAAGAAACCTTTTTATAATAGGAACGGTGTACCATTTGTTGTCCAAAATTTCATGCATGAGCAAGGTAAGTACAATTATATGATGGCTGAAGGGATTGAGGAACTAAAATCTAAACTTGGTGCTGTTTCTAGGGTGGAGCAAATGTTGGAAGCACACCTCGCAAGGGAGCAAGGCAAATTTCCGAGCAAACCACAAGTCAACCCCAACGCCGAGTGCAAGGCCTTGCACTCGTTGAGAAGTGGCAAGCAATACAATGATCCTCCAATGCCGACTTGGGCCGAGACACAACCACACGCCCAAGATCACGTCCAGCAAGAAGATGAGCCCGTTCTGGAGCAAGTTCTACCATTCCCACCGCTCCAGAACCAAGCCACACCCTCTGGCCCGCGAATCGAGGCACCAGCAGTTGAAAAATCGACTTCAGAGGAGCCATTTCGGTCCGAAATCCCTCCATTTCGGTGCGAAATGACACCCACAGAGGCCAAAAAGGCGCCTCAAACGAAGAAATCTGAGAAAGGGCCGACTCCAGTGGTCCCCTACCAGCCCCCTGTTCCATTCCCCAGGAGGTTGGCCAAAGAAAGGGATGGTATACTGTTCAAACGGTTTTGGGAGATGTTAAAGGATGTTCAAATTACTATTCCCATTACTGACATGTTCACATATTTTCCTATGCATGCTAAATTTTTGAAAGAATTGTGTACAGGCAAGAAGACGATTGAGGAGCTTAAATCGGTGATTTGGAAGAACAAAATGTCACCCAAGCTCCCTGATCCAGGACGATTTGCCATACCTTGCACAATTGGAAAAGAGAAGATCAAGCAAGCATTGTGTGACATGGGGGCTAGCGTGAGCGTTATGCCAAGGACAGTATATGAGAGAATTGGGTTTGGAGAACTCCAGCCTTCGGTTATGACAGTGCAACTTGCAGACTCGTCTGTGCGATTGCCATTAGGGGAGTTGATTGATGTACCTGTGTGTGTAGGGAAGTTTGTAGTTCCTTGTGATTTTGTGGTTCTTGAAATGGTTGAGGATAGGGAAGTACCAATCATTTTGGGACGACCTTTTCTCTGTACAGCAGGTGTAATGATGGATGCCAGAGACGGCACCATTTTGGTCCAAGTGGGGGGGGGGAGACACTTCATTTTTCGATCCAGCACGCCATGAAGCACCCCAGCCCCATAAAAACTTGTTTCAAAATTGAAGAAATTGATGAAAATGAATTGAATATTGAACAATCTCTTGAAAATCAATTTGAAACAGCTCTAAACTCCTACCAATCTTTTCTCTGTGACATGCAGGAAGCCATAGGAGTCGAGGAGACATTGGAAGATGAAGAAATCGAGCAAAACAGCGAAGAATTACCCCTGCCCGTACCTATTTCGGGGCGAAATGACCTCATTTCGGTGCGAAATGGATCTCTGGAGGTGGTCAATTCGATGCAAACTGGCGTTTCTGAGCCAAATCCTCCTGTTTCTCCTCAAACAGAGGCCCCCCAAGTCGATCTCAAGCCTCTTCCAGAGACTCTCAGGTATGAATTTCTCGGCCCAAGTCAAACATTCCCTGTTATCGTTAACTCTGGGTTGAGTGATGTAGAAACAAAGAAGCTATTGGTAGTACTTCGAGCGCACAAGGGAGCAATTGGGTATTCCATTGATGATTTGAAGGGTATCGATCCCTTGATTTGCTCCCACCGGATCTTATTGGAAGATGACCACAAACCATCAAGAGAGGGGCAGCGAAGGCTCAACCCCAACCTCACTGAAGTGGTCAGAAAGGAGGTACAAAAGCTCCATGATGCGGGCATCATCTACTCAATCTCAGACAGCAAATGGGTGAGCCCGATACACGTGGTGCCTAAGAAAGGAGGTACAACAGTGGTGAAGAATGAGAAAGGAGAGATGATTCAAACCAGGATGGTAACTGGGTGGAGAATGTGTATTGATTACCGCAAACTCAACGCGGCGACACGCAAGGACCATTTTCCATTGCCATTTGTTGATCAGTTGCTTGAAAGGCTTGCTAATCACTCTTATTTTTGTTATTTAGATGGTTATTCAGGTTTCTTTCAAATACCAATCCATCCAAATGACCAAGATAAAACCACTTTTACTTGTCCTTGGGATACCTTTGCATATAGGCGTATGCCTTTTGGCCTTTGTAATGCACCAGCCACTTTCCAAAGAGCCATGATGGCTATTTTCTCTGATTTTATTGAAAAAGACATGGAAGTGTTTATGGATGATTTTTCTGTTTATGACACTTGTTTTGATTCTTGTCTAACTAGCCTTTCCAAAGTTTTGCAGCGTTGTGAAGAGGTGAACTTAGTATTGAATTGGGAAAAGTGCCACTTTATGGTGCAACAAGGCGTTGTTTTGGGACACATGGTCACATCAAAAGGGATAGAGGTTGACAAAACAAAGGTTGAGGCGAAAGAAAAGCTCGACATGCCTAAAAATGTTAAGGATGTTAGGAGTTTCTTGGGACACGCCGGATTCTATCGCCGTTTTATCAAAGATTTCTCAAAAATTGCTAAACCTCTAACTAATCTTTTGATAAAAGATAATGAGTTCATTGTGACTGATGAGTGTATTGATGCTTTTTGTAGGTTGAAGGAGGCTCTTGTCTCAGCCCCTATCCTACAACCACTGGATTGGACCCAACCATTCGAACTCATGTGCGATGCGAGCGACTATGCAGTCGGAGCAGTTTTGGGGCAACGCAAGGATAAGAAGCCCGTGGCTATATACTATGCTAGCAAGGTGCTCGACCCTGTCCAAGTCAACTATACAACCACGGAGAAGGAGCTCCTTGCCATTGTTTTAGCGCTCGACAAGTTTAGGTCTTATTTGGTGGGATCCAAGGTCATATTCTACACCGACCACGCCGCAATTCGCTATCTCTTGAACAAAAAGGATGCCGAGCCCAGGTTGATTCGCTGGGTGCTGCTTTTACAAGAGTTTGACCTTGAGATTAGGGACAAGAAAGGCACGAAAAACTCGGTTGCGGATCATTTGTCACGCCTTCAATGGGAAGAAGGTAAAGAAATCCCTATTAATGATTCCTTTCCTCATGAAAAATTGTTCTCTGTACAGGGAAACCTCATATCTGCTGCAAGGGAAGGGAATCTCAAAGAAATCATCGCGAATATCGAGACTCTGGCAGCCATTTCGGACCGAAATGATCCTGTTTCGCACCGAAATGAGGGGTCTGGGGCGAAAAACATCGAGCCATGGTTCACAGACTTGGCCAATTTTCTAGGCAGTGGCTATGTACCTTCTGACATGACTGCCCAACAGAGGAAAAAGCTGAAAGCAGACTCCAAGTACTACTTTTGGGAGGAGCCATACCTTTTCAAGATCGGAATCGACAATGTCCTTAGAAGGTGTGTGCCGTATGAAGAGGTCAAGCCAATCCTCGCTAGCTGCCATTCCTCTGCCTATGGTGGACACGCCTCTTTCTCGAAAACCGCCGCAAAAGTGCTCCAATCAGGTTTCTTCTGGCCCAGTCTTTTCAAAGATGCTCACTCTTTTGTTTCTTCTTGTGATTTGTGTCAGAGAACAGGTAGCATTTCAAGGAGGAACGAGATGCCACTGAATCCCATCCTAGAAGTTGAGGTTTTTGATGTATGGGGTGTGGATTTCATGGGACCGTTCCCTAGTTCTCAAGGATATGAGTACATCTTGGTGGCGGTGGACTATGTCTCTAAATGGGTGGAAGCCATTGCATGCAAGGCAGCTGATTCGAACTCGGTGATCAAGCTCTTTTCCAAGATCATTTTTCCACGCTTTGGAGTGCCAAGAGCGGTGATTAGCGATGGTGGCAAGCATTTCATCAACCGGCATTTTGATGGTCTTTTGAAGAGGCATGGTGTTTTGCACAAGGTTGCCACCGCCTACCATCCACAAACAAATGGGCAAGTGGAGGTTTCGAACCGAGAAATCAAGAGTATCTTGGAGAAAACAGTTGCGCGATCGCGCAAGGATTGGGCGAGCAAGCTTGATGATGCACTTTGGGCTTATTGCACGGCATTTAAAACTCCAATAGGTATGAGTCCTTTCAAGCTTGTTTATGGTAAACCTTGCCACTTACCAGTTGAACTTGAGCACAGGGCATATTGGGCAACACAAGCCATCAACATGGATTTGCTCAAAGCTGGTGAGAAAAGAATCTTGGACTTGCATGAACTCGATGAGGTACGTCTCAATTCCTATGAAAATGCAAAATTCTATAAAGAGAAAACAAAACTTGTGCATGATGGGAAAATCTTAAGAAGAGAGTTCAAGGAAGGAGACTTGGTGTTGTTGTTCAACTCGAGGTTGAAACTCTTCCCGGGCAAGCTAAAGTCGAGATGGTCTGGACCGTTTCGAGTGGTGAAAGTCTATCCTTTTGGTGCCATTGAAATTTGTAACAAGGATTCGGAGCCTTTCAAAGTCAATGGGCAAAGATTGAAGCACTACATCGCCAACGAGAAAATTGGACAAGTGGCATGCGTTCGCTTCTCCGAATCTCCAAGCGACGCATAGAAAACAAAGGGGTCAAGCTAATGACCTAAAAAGAGCGCTTCTTGGGAGGCAATTCAAGGGTTTTTAGAGTTTTGTTTACTTTCGTTGAGTTTGAAAAAAATCGAGAAAATAAAAAATGCATAAAAATTAGTTGGTTAACATTTTTTCTTCTTGCTTTATATAGGAAAATGGAATCGATGGACGAAAGGCGAGACGACAACTCGTGCTAGAGCACCACAGGCCAGGAAAAGACCAAAAACAGTGGCCATGCACGACCTCATGCGAGTTGCACCGCGTTTGCCTTGGATATCACACAATTGAGACATTTTTCACGCAGCATCTCTCTATTTTTCCCACTGCTTTTTGTATTTTATTTGACACAACTGTGGGAATTATTTCTGGAGATTTACTGAAAAAATTTTGAGGGAAGATGGGTATCCAGAAGAGCAATTTTCAAATTTTTATTGACCATTTCGGACCGAAATGGTCCATTTCGGTGCGAAATGTCTCTGGCGAAATTAATTATGGGCCGAATTTTAATGATTTTCGATGGGTTATATTTTTAATTGATTCATGGGCTTTCTGACTTTATTTTTTCTTAATTATTGTAGGCAGTCCAATCCGACATAAAGAAGAATTGCACTCTTGGCCCACTTTCTAAAACCCAAGACCCAAGCCCACTCACCATAAATTAAAATTAAATGCCACCCCTTCCCTCTCTCCCACCGTTTCCCTTTCTCTCTCACTCGCACCCCCTCATCTCTCTTCCGTAACCCCCTCTCCACGCCAAAACCTCACGGCCTCTCACGCACATACTCTCTCTCTTGTCCATTTCCACAGATCGGACCACCCTTTTACTCCTCTCACAGCCCTCTTCCACATTCTCCACTCGGATTTGCAAGAAAATTGACACACAAGCCGAAAAGTTGAAGAGAAGATTTCGGGTTTGGGGAGAAATCGCTCCGAAATCAAGTTTTCTCGCTGCAGCAGAGGTTTCCTTGGGTCTAGAAGACATCTACGGGTTGTTAGCGGAGTTATTGCGCGGTATTTCTTCCATTTTCACGGATTTGAGGTTTGACCCGTTTATTCTCTCTCAAGTTGAATTTTTCTGGAGGGATTTGAATTGCGAAACTGTGTGTCGGGTATTCCTTGGGATTTTTCTGATCTTGTGTGAAATTTTGGGAATTTTTGGAGAAAGGGAAGTGAGTTTTTCTGGTCTGACAGGGGCCATTTCGGTGCGAAATAGTTCCATTTCGCTGTGAAATCATCTTCTGGATTGTGTTATTTTTTTGAAAAATGGACCCAAACCGGCCAAGGACTAGATCACAGGACCGTGGTGGCGCACCCGTTCCACCCCCTGCTCAGGTGAACCCGTTAGGGCAGTATGATCCCGCCGCCGCTCCTTTTGAGCGAAAATATGGATTTCGGATGCCTACCAAGTGGCATTTCGAGAATTTTAAGAGGATTTACAAGAGGCCCTTTGAGCACACTCGATTTGTGGACTTGGATTTACTGGACAGATTGGGGGTGAGAGATCAGATCCTTGCCTTGACAGGAGCGGTAGGGATTACCACTGAGTTCTGGACACACAGCTGTCCGGGCTATAGAGACATTACCTTGGAGTTTTTGAGCTCATTGCGTTTAGTTAGCCATGCGGGGGTTGAGCATATTGAGTTTTATTTGAAGAGCCAGAGGATTTTTATTCCTATGGAGAGACTATCTCAGATTCTGAGTCTCGAGCATGATTGCCCACAGCTCGATGTGCAGGACACCGGCACTGACGCCGATCGTGAGGAGTTTTGGACACAGATCTCCCGACATTATGATTCTGATTCTCTGAGTATCTACATTGAGCATCCCACCTTGGCATTACTTCACCGTTGCATATCTTCTACAGTGTTTGCCAGGGGGGAGACCATGCGACGTGCCACGAAGAATGATTTGCTTCTTATGCGCCTCATGCTTCGACCAGAGCCTCAGCGGATCCGGATCGCCAAGGTTATGGTTGATCATTGGTTGGATGAGAGAGATCGAGTGGGCCGAGGTGCTATCTCCATGTGTTCTTATGTCACCTTGATTATTCACAGATTTATTGGTGTAGACTTTGATTTTCATGGGGAGGCTGAGTGTGGAGCTTGGTACCAGATTGATATGGATCGGTACAAGGCGATGGGATACATTGAGTATGTTGGACGAGGAGCGACTCGTCAGGTGCGATGGTTGAGGGGTGGTTTTCTTTTGCCTTACCCCCATCAGATTGATAGGAGTGACCCTGCCACTTGGCCCATTCCAGGTGACTATGTTGGGGTGGTCCCAGCTCCCATGCACATTGACATTCCGGAGGGATCCCGTGCTCGTCGGCGCAGGCGCACCGATGATCCAGCTCCAGAGCCTACATCTGATTCCGTGCCTTATGGTTCTTTGGAGCACGTGACTGGCCTTATGCAGCACTTTTGGCCGAGGGGCGTGAGACTAGAGGCATGATACATGAGAGTCTCCGTGTTCAGGCCGAGCAGGGCGCGAGGATTCGACACATTGAGAGCCAGTTGGAGGCACATGAGTACTTCTTGCGTTATGGGGTGTGGCCACAGGACACTGCTACCACTGACTCGGATGGGGATGATGATGATGGGGACGAGGCACCGCCATTCGGTGGAGCCGGACCTTCTTTTTCTCATTGATTTGGTACAATTTTTACTTCCCTCTCCTTTATTTTTATTCTCTGTGATTGTGACGCACTGGGACAGTGCTTGATTCAGTTTGGGGGGGGGAGAAGATGGAAATAAAAATTTTGGGTGAAATTGTATTTGTTTCTGGCATTTTTGATGATTTTCATGTCCATTTCGGACCGAAATGGTTCCATTTCGGTGCGAAATACCTCTCTGGAATTTGGGTGAAAATGTTAACTTTTGATTTTGATTTTTTCTGATGTATGTATTATCACTGTGAGGTTTCTATGGATATATTATTCACTGTTTCGCACTTGCTTGAATTTTTAAAGCAATTTTAAAATTATTTCTTAAGGATAAACGTTTGTTTAGGAGATTTTAGGTTGGTTTGTGCACCAATAGATCAATTGAATGATTGTTTGATAAGATAGGACCTGAATTAGGATGCTTAGAATTATCAATTCATTGTTAGTCAATTCTCACAAATTTTTGCCGAGTGAACGATTTTGTCTTTTGTGAATTTTTGTTTAAAGGATGTTTTATCAACTTTAAAAATTTTAAAATGAGTCTAGTTTGTTCTTGAACGCTTGAATCACCAACAAGCAATCTTAAATCGAATAAATCAAAATAGTTGTGAGCATGAGGGTGCGAATGGACTTCAATAAAATCCAAATAAATCAAGACATGATAACGGGGTCACTAGGAGCCCTGGCCCAAGTGTACCGTGGCCTTGGTCGTGTGACCATCTGTTTGATCTTCCAAAAATAATTGGAGAAAGGATTACAGAAACTGCTAGGAGCCCTGGCCCAAGTGTACCGTGGCCTTGGTCGTGCAATCATCTGTTTGATCTCCCCAGCATGTCATGTGCTGGTAGCTCAATATAAGTCCTAGTAGCGTAAAACTCTAAGTGATGCAAATCACCACAACTCGACTTGCACAAATCCAAATTGGTGAAACTTTGGAAAATTAGACTCATTATAGAATTTTTAGTTTTGATAGAATTTTCTTTGCAAATGTTTGCAACTTATGAAAAAGAACGGGCATTTGAATTTGAGTTTGCATTTGAATTGATGAAGTGAAGCTAAGGTCCTTGAGTTGATTTTGAGATTTCATGAGAACTAAGTGTTGCACAATTTAAACCAAAAAGAGAACTAAACCCTTATCTTTGGAGTTAATTTTAAATTGCTTTATTTATCTTTGACTTGTGGAACTTTGAGTAATTTCATTCAATAAATTTTCATTGCATCATTGGTTTGTGATACTTCATTTCTAGGTCTAAGTACAGTCTTACCCTTTAAGCTTAGATTATTGTTTGAGGACAAACAAAGATTCAAGTTTGGGGGGATTTGATGTCTCTTATTTTTATACGTATTTTGACCGTACTTAGCCCTTAATTATTGATCAAACCACTATAAATTGTCTCATAAATTGCTATATTTTCCAGGATATTGCTGCTGCCGTGCTTCTTGTTTTATTTTGTAGAATTGCAAGGAAATTGGAGACGAGACGCGACTTTTGTGAATGATGGACCACATTCTCAGCAAGATGACTCATTCCTGGCCCACACACACATGCCTCGAGACCACAGGAGCCTAGTTTGAGCCATATCTCCAGCGTGGGCCTGATTCTCAGCCCATCTAGCAGACCTGAAGTGCCATTTCGCACCGAAATGCCCCCATTTCGGTCCGAAATGCATTTCAGGAAAGTGCGAAAATGGTAATTTTCGGAGAAGGAAAGTTCTACACCGCCTCTCCTTGCCCTAGCCGCCTCCTGTGGGTACATATATGCGTCCCTGACCTCCTGGGCACGTATCCTACCTTCCATTACTCCATTTAATTCCCGTTTTTGGCGTTTCTTGCCCGTTTGGTGTCGTTTCCTTGGAGATTTCGTGTTCTTGGAGCGAGGCAGCAGCAGATAGGCGTTCATCATCGATTCCTAGGCCAGAGATAGCGAGTATTAGCATTGGGATTCTTCGGTTTACTTTTATATGCTCTTATTTCGTTATTTTATGGCTTGTATCTTTATTATTTGCATGATACTTGTTGTTATTTCTGTTATGGATATTAGTGAGTAGTTTTATGATGTCTTAGGGTAGTTAGTAGATTAGTTTAGTATGTTGTGATGACTTGATGATTATATTATGATATTTTGCGATTTACTTGTTTGAGAATTATTGCTTGCTTGATTGATTTAATTGTTTGCTTGAAAGTTAGCTTATTGATGATACGTAGCGTTAATAGGATTTAACTCGACCAAATAATTAGTAGATCAAAGCACTTGAGATAAACCAAAACTCGAAAGGGTAGGTTAGTTAACGATCGAAAGATCTAACTTTTATTGCACCGACAGAACTTTAAATATATCTGGAAATCCATTCAAGTATTCCTAAATAAACTAGTTTTATTACGTAAGTATAGGATTAGTTGTTTTTGTGGTAAAACCCGACATCAAACCTAAACCAGAACCGAGAAGCGAAAGTTGAGGTTAGGGTTAAGGTCTGGTCGCTTAGTAACCTTCGCAAAATATCCTGTAAAATTGCCAAGTCGAAACAACAGGTTTAAGGCAAGTTTTGGTGCTGGACATAACCTATTTCGCACCGAAATGGTTCTGTTTCGCCCCGAAATGACTCTCTGCCTCGATGAAAATCGTTGTAGAGTTGTCTTAAAGCTAAACTAATTGAACACTTATCCCTAGGACATTTTATTGCATCTGTTTGAGTCCCGAAAACATAAAAAATAATCCCAAAAATATTTTATTATTTATTACTTGTTTAATTGCCTATTTTTCTATTACTATTATTATTACCTTTTAAATTTCTAAAAACATAAAAATTCATCCTCTAGCTTTTAAGAAAGATTAAGTCTGGTATTCAACCGTCCTTGTGGGTTCGACACCTTTGCTTTACTCGAACGTCTAGTGAGGTATTTCATAGGTTTAATTTATTTGACCTAGGATTAAATTCCTTCATCAGTATGCACGAAAATAAAAAATGCATCTTTGTAGAATTTGATCGAGCGAACATTTGAATTTGCCTTATAAAAAATTTTGTGGATAATTTTTCCTTATGGTGATTATATTATATAAATTAAAGTGAGGCTGCAATACATTAAGCCTTGATCAAAATATTTTTTATGCGGGATTTCATTTCATTTCAACCGATTTTTCAAGATTTCATTGGATCTAATAACATAGAAATTCCAACCAAAATGACACCAATTCTGTTCAATTTGATAAGAAAATTGCAAATGAATTGAAATGAAATGAAATCTCATGTTAAAAAAAACTAAGGATTTTGATCAGGGCCTAAGTTTTATAATCACCAAAACTGACGATCATCAGATCAGCATAATATAAGACAGCTAAATGTTCATTTATTCGAATTTTCACAAAAAAATGCATCTACTTTTTTATGTTTAAGATGTACATATGCATTGATGTAAAATAATTATATCATTTATTTAAGTCATATAATCCCCAAATTGACGTTTATAAACTACGTACGATCTAAGATGAGATAAAAAATTCACTTGATGAAATTACGTAAAGAAGCATCTATTTTTATGCACACTAAACTGCATCGATACAATTACAACAATTTATGTCAATCCATGGCCAGAGCCAGAGGTGACAAATTATTCAATCTTGAGAAATCTAGAGAGATGAATCTATTTTTGTGTTTACAATGCCGAGGTCTTCAAAGGCACAAGCATTTTTGTGGCAAGCATCCTCCATAATGTTCTATCTGATATACAACAGAGTGGAATTTGAATCGTTAGACTAGATTGTTGTTTGAACATGTAAATTTTTTTTGTTTTTTCGATCAACCCCAGCTAGTGGAGGTCGAAATCCCATCCTCAGCAGCGAAATAAAAACGCAGCTGAGGATGCAGACCAACAGAGTCCGTCGGATTTTTTTGACTGAAAATAAACGGTGGGATTAGGAGCGGATCAGTTCCATCATTAAAAAAAAAAACAGAAGCGCTAACAACCTTGGTCGGAAGCGGTAAAACAATACGAAATCAGAACTTCCTTTCGTCTCCATTGCGCGCCACTCCGACCCGTCTCCCTTCAAATCATTCTGCGATCTTCGCACTCCCTTCTCGCGAGACACCTGACACACACGGCACTCTTGATTTGAAATCCTCGCGCCTTCTTCATCCTCCGTTGCATTTCAAACCCTCCAGTAGCAAATCAGGTACGATTTTGAAAAGGATAACAGCGATAGTTAGTATAATTTTGTAATTATCTTTTAGTTAAATTTTATTATCCACACTTTGTGCAATTTGATTCAATCTCCTGCGCAAAGGAGGGAGAAATTTACTTTCAAGAGCCCTTACTGGTATGCTACTCCAAGAATGGTATGATTTATGAAATAAAACACTCTTTGATTCCTTAGTATTATGTTTAACCAGATGAAATTCTTTGCAAATGGAGCCACAACAGTATTTTACTACCCATGATTTGTACTCCTTTCTGAATTTTAGGGGCATTTTCGCAAATTACCTATCTTGGGGTAGCAATTGAAAATCCTTCACAAAAACAGATTTTTTTATGTGGCATTTTAAATGTATTAATAGGGTTCATTACAGGCACAATTTGCTCACACGAGGTTGGAATGGTAATATTACCTGTTGTTTTTGTAATCGAGAAGGGATCATTTGTTTGTTACTTGTCAATTTACCAAAAAAATGTGGTTATGAATAGGTGATCGTGCTATGCTGATGAATACTCTTTTTCAATAGAAAAATTTTTCTAACTGTTAGTGCAATTTGTTGGTCTATTTGGCTTATACGTAATGATATTGTTTTAAATAATTAACCCCCAAAAACAGCTAGTACCTCAATAATACAAATCTGTAAATTAATTAACTATTGGACAGGGAATATGGAAAAGCAAGTCAAGTAATCAAGTTGGTACTTAAAAATGTTAACATATGGCGCCTAGTCAGTCAATACTGGTAGTGGACCTGACTAGTCTGATGATTGAACTCTACTCGTATTATTGAAATGGCGATAAGTGAAATTCAAAAATTATTTTGGCAAATATAACATCCTTAATCTATGTACTAATTGCTTATATGTTAATTTCATAAAGGATATGGAAGAACAGCAAGATGATTTTGTACCTCGTTTGAGTACGGAATATCGAACAATCAATGAAGCTTGGTCGGCTTGGAGTGATTATGGTGGAAGAAATGGTTTCGAGGTAAGAATAAAGTATGGTCATACAAGCGCCATAGATGATTTAGTTACATCGAAAGTTTTTGTGTGCTCTTGTAAAGGCAAAAGAGGAGCAGACAAGCGAGATCATTTGACAAAAAACCCTCGAGCGGAGACACGAACCGGTTGCGGTGCTTGTTTACAAGTCAAATTAGATAGAAAAATCCAAAAATACAAAGTTGTGAAATTTGTTTCCGAGCACAACCACCCTCTCCAACCACCTGAAGCTTGCTATCTAATACCAAGCCAACGCAAAGTGTCCGAAATATCGAGCTTTGATATTGGACTAGCCGATATTTCGGGGATCTCACCAAAAGAGGCACATGAGCTACATAGTAGGCAACATGGTGGAGTTAGAGGCGTTGGTCACACACTTGTAGATCATCATAATAACTTGAGGGATAAGCGAAAGGAGGCAATGAAATATGGGGCCGCCATTGCTATGATGAATTTTTTTGCAAGGCGTGTTTTGGAAGATCCATCTTTCAAACATTTTGAAGATACCATCGAAGATGGAGAAATAGCGAATGTCATCTGGACCGATGCAAAGATGATTGCAGCTTATGCCCGGTTTGGAGATGTACTTATTTTTTATACTACATTTGGCACTAACAATGAAAAGTGGGCGTTTGGGATTTTTGTTGGTTTTAATCATTTAAGGGAGATTGTGATCTTTGGTGCGGCTCTCATGTGTAACCAAAACAAAAGACTCTTTTGAATGGGTGTTTACAAAATTTCTAGAGGCACACGGCGGCAAGAAGCCCATCACTATATTTACCGATCAAGATTGTGCAATGGGGCTTGCTTTAGAGAAGACAATGCCGGATACAAGGCATGGTTTTTGTTTGTGGCATATTGGACAAAATTGTCTAAAACATTTGTCCAAGTACAACACGAAGGATATGGACATAACGGGAGCTTTTATTGCTTGTGTATATAGGTACAATTTTATTTTGATTTTCCTATAGCTTAAAATTTGATTATTTAGTGCGCTATAATTAAAGGTTGTACAGGTCTTTGTTAAAGGTTGGCTCCATCATGTTGTGTTTACATGCATTTTTGCAATATGCTTAATATTGACTTCCTGCTAAAATCACGAAAGTTATGTGTACTCTTTTTGTAACCTGTCTGTCCAGTACTCTTATGCAATTAGCCATGCAAAAGAGTTGAACTTGCATGTCATGACCATTAGCCCTAGAAGCAATAAGCTAAGCAGCATCCTTTGTACATTATTAAGCAATAAGCATTTTAGGTTTATACAATAAGATGTGATAAAATTCATATAACATGTATTGTCTAATGAAGAAACATTGATTTTTTATGTATGTTGCTTATATTTTTAGGTATGAGGAGGAAGAGGAGTTCGATGATGCCTATGCTATACTTTGTTTGTGTTGTGGAGACGAGTGGCTAGAATTCATATATGATAGCAAAGAAAAATGGGCACATTGTTATATGAAAGATGCTTACACTTTGGGAATTCGTAGCACACAAGCAAGTGAGAGCATCAACTCAAACTTGAAAGCCTATTTAAATTGCAAATTGGATATATCTAGATTTTTTGAGCACTTTGAGAGAGTTCTTGATGACAGTCGTGAGAAGGAGATTAAGTCCATGTATGACATGAGAAGCAAATTACCAAGACTCAAGATGAATGTTCCTATTCTTCAAGAAGCCGGAAAATTGTACACCCCTAAGATGTTTAATTTATTTCAAGAGGAGTTTGAGTTATCCACTTCGGCTCACATAAGATGCATAGATGGTAATATGTACACGGTTGCTATGTGTAATATTGATAAGGAAAATCCACGCAAGAGTGGACAAGTCGTTTGGAATCGGGAGGATCAAATGGTTTTATGTTCTTGTAAGAAGTTTGAAAGAGAGGGTATTTTGTGTTGGCATGCATTGAAGGTGTTGGATCATGAGGATATTAAGATGATACCACCGAGGTACGTCCTCAACCGTTGGACTAGAGTGGCAAAAAATGTTGCCGTTGTGGATATAGAGGGGAGAAAAGTGATTGAAGATCCTATATTGGATGTTAGGAACCGTAATGCCGATTTGGTTCGTATAGTTACACAAATATGTGGTAAGATTGGCCAAAATGAAGAACTAGCTCAATTTGTGTGCAATAAATTGCTTGAGCTTCGACGGGAATGCGAAGAAAAATGTGAGAACTTGGAAACAATAGGCGTTCTAAAAGAAAACAATAGGTTACACTTAAAGAAGAAGAACGGTGGTGATAGGCGTTCTAAAAGAAAACATTCTTGCATTGAGAAAAAGACAAGAGCCAAGAAAGCGACCGGTGAAACCAATAGGTATATATTTATGTAATTTCTAGCGAAACCAATATGTGCTATGTTAATTTGTTCATATATGTATATATTATCTAATTTATCCAATTTTTTTTTAATTATAGGCCGAGTAATAATTTGTCACAAGATATATCGGTGGAGAACTTCGGGTGCTACGATAACCTGTGGATTCTACAAGACTAGACAATATTTAGAAGAATATCTTCTTTTTGGCAACATTTTGTAGATGAAAGATAGTGGGATAGTTGGCAACATTTTGTAAAGAATATATATGCTGGTCACATTTTGTAAAGAATATTTGGGAAACATTTCATATATATGCTGAAATTTTCGTGAATTTCATTGTTGATAGGCGTTCACAGACAGGATCATGTCATTAATCAGTTCCTTATATTTGGGGATACCTACCAATGCTCCAATGCTCCTTTTTAAGTTCCTTATATTTGGAGATACCAATTTCATTTTCGTGAATTTCATTTTTGATAGGCGTTCCAGTAAGTTGTTATTACATCCAGGATACCAATGCTCCTTTTTAAGCCATCCAGTAAGTTGTTATTACATCCAGTAAACAAACCAATGGATACTTTTGTATCCTAATTGAAGCCATCCTAATTTAAACCAATGGATACATCGAATGCAGGGAAAACAACACTGAAAACTAGTCTAGTACATAACTGAATATAAAGTCCAGTACAAGCTCATTTGAAAACTAGTCTAGTACACTAAACATTCCTCATTTGAAAATTACAATAATCAAAAGTAAAATAATAAATAGCAGCAAATTCTTCAATTGCTTCAACTTGTCATCAATTTTTTCAAATTTCTTCAACTTGTCATGAACTCTTTCCAATTGCTTTAACTTGTCATCAACTTCCTCAACTTGTTTTTTTATTATTTGCAATTGTCTTTTAAGGTCTATAGGACCGAAGTTGATCTCGTCGCGCCATCCAACAAAGGCATTACATAAATTACATGAGTAAAAGACTCGGCCCTTATTTCTCTGCGTATCCGCAACCTTGACGGGAACACGTTGGTTTCCACATTCTTGACATTGAGGAGACGCTCCACCCAAATTCCATCCATTATTTTGGCTACTTTGACTGCTCATTCTAATCCTACAAAAACAATACCAGCCTTGAATAGTGAATTCTCATAACCTTCTTGAATTTCAAATAATACAAATTTAATGCAAGGAAGATAACTATCATCTAATACTCTAGACTAGAAAAAAAAATTTTCTAATTTTGATACTCTAGACTATTACAAAATCTCCTGCTGTTATTACATGAGATGGAGCAAGGTGCTGGCTGTGGCATTCAAGCTTATTGTCAGGTTTCTACATCCAGAAGTTCATTTAGGAAGAGTATACAAATTTAGATACTAGTTTATGGGAATATCTCATGCAATGAAAATTTGAGCTGATAATCAAGCTCTCATGTGAATTTGTTTGGAAGTTGACCTAGCTCCATCTAATTCTATAATAGCTCGAAATTGGAGTTTGTGTTTACCATCCGGGCCAGTTCTCTGTCCAAATTTTAGGCTTATCTGGAGAATTCGGTGTAAACTGGTCGCAGTAAAATGAGTTGCAAGTATTTATCTGCAATGGCCGCACAGTAAATGAGAAGAACCAACAAGTAGCACCAAGTTTGAACAGGACACGTACTCTCTTAAATCTCCTCTTAAAAACTTGAATTTAATAATGAGAATTGAAAAGTTTGTACCACAACTAAATACATATTGTACGAGGGCACAGATGTAAAGTCTAAAACTATTATTTACCAGTAATGAAAGAAGAGAGAGAAGTGACATCAAGCTCAACTCAACAAAAATTATTAAGCAGAATGAGGTCGCTAGTCCAAAACGAAATATTTACCTTGTTTTGTCACTTCTAATATGCAAGTTACCAGTAATTGAAAATATTGCGAAACCAGAATGATTCAAGCCCTAATGTAGTTGACAGACCTCAGGAACAAAAATATTGCGAAATTTATTGTCACACCCCAAACCAAGCCGTAATCTGGGGAGGACAGCCCCGCCACGTATGCACACACTACTGTACACACGTAAGGCTATAAAACAGTGTCACAGATAAACATCACAAATAATTTCACTTAATAAAGGATTAGTTTGTTCATACATAAAAAGGGCCGATAAATATTTACATATCAAAATTTCCAGCCAAAGACAAACAAAATCCTAATAATAATAAATAATAAGATGACTACTCCAGTTCGGCTTGGTCTTCTGCTAAATCTTCCTCCGCTACGTCTGCCAAACCTGAACCTGTCTCCACAAATCAAAGTATTGTGGGATGAGTACATTAATACTCAGTGTGGTAATAGAGTGAGCCAACAAGGTCTTGGTTATTATCTAATTAGAACTAAACCATACTTACACACTTTTAAGATCCTAACTTGCAATTTCTACGTGTACTTAAGTGTCATGAATAGAACTACACTGTATGTAATGACATGCCAAAGAAAATCTGAAAAATATCTGGAGAAGTGGAGGATATATAATAATATAGTAATGTATGGTGGATAAATATATAATGATACAAGAATCAAGCACCCTCACTCAATGGTCCAATCATAAGTCACATAAATCCAGAATCAATCTCACAAATCCCAATATGACAGGAACCGTGCCTACAGATCAACCTGGTTGCCCGAAGCTGCTCGTCTGGACCCTATAGGAAGCTCCGATCTCAAACCCGGGCCAAAGGGAACGAGCAGTAATACGCGGTACCCGTAAACTGAATACGTGGAGAGACGAGAGGAAGTCTGATATCATGGCACATACCCATGGTCCAAGTCAAGTCCAACATGGGATATAATACTATAGTGCAATACAAATAACCATCAAGTGACCGCAGTACCGCCTGACGGTCGGTCTGCTGAGTGATCATCAGAAACGCGTTGTCCACGATCGCTATCATAAGGAGACCATCGGCATTTAGCTTGGGCGCAATCTCCCGATAATGAAAACCCCAGGCAAAACGCTCTTATCTCACTCGGTCTCACTATCTTGATCCATACCAATGCAAGTGTTGATTAAGGGAACTTTTAAGTTTATTAATCACCTTATTAATATGAATGCACATCCTATATATGCAAAACTAATCTTTAATTAATGACATGCGCTTAATTGTTTACTTAATGTTAAATGACATGATATGCACACAGTTAATTATTGATCTAATCCTAGACTAAAGAATAAACAAAACCTAAGGCATCCACACCTGGAAAGTAGGGCGTAGGAGCGATTACTCTGCTGGAGGGTCGATGGAATCCTGTCCTGCGTCACCACCCTCGTACTCGGGGTAGTAATCGTCTCCCTGGTAGTCTGCCTGATCACTTGGTGAACGAAACTACGCGTTAAAAGCTATTCTAACGGTTAAACCCATTATCCCTCAATTTGGTTTCAAGTTCTGACCATGTGATCTTATTCTAGACTTAACTCTTATATTATTTGAAAAGGACTCGGTATTAAAATATGTTATTATATTTAATTAGTTTCTAAAAATAATTTGACGGAGTTCCGTTTGAAACTAGTTGTGAAGAAAAGGTTGTGTTATTAATTTTAGAAATATTTCGTTAAGTCCTAGTTATAAAATCAATGTGTAGATAGACGTTTTTGACGGCCCCCTACAAGTCCAAACTACGACGATTAGACGTGTCATATTTTAGTTTGGTTTAGGAAGTCATTTGAATAGTTTAGTTAATAATTAAATAGTGTTTTGCTCAAGTATGAAATGCTTTTGATAAATCAACTAAAATAAGATAAACTTCGTTTCAAAAGATTAACGAAGAAAGCTTAGTTTGTTTGAAATAGTTTTGGGATCATACTGTGTCCGTTTATTTTGTAGTATCTATTTTGAAATCATTTTTACGAACAATCTAATCATTTCCCATTTTAAAGCCAACAACTTTATTTTCGAATCCGTCTTGTTTAATTTCTCGGCCAAAAGCTTTCATTTCCAAATTTCCGACTATTTATTTCATTCCATTAAAACCATGCATCAATTCATAAAGTTCTAGTTTTATTTTCCTCAAAATCCAACTTAGCAAATTCGATTTATACAATCTCAGCCAACAGAGAAAAGACATGGGTCACGTATAAGAATAAAACAACAAAACCCAAATAAGTGAACAGGCCGAATGGGCCCAGAGAGAAGCACGCAGCCCACACGGAAAAGATCCAGACGGATCCAAACAAGATAACGCAACCCGACCCAACAACCAAAGAAATTTACGCTATAGACCCTGGATTTAAAATATTTACCTAAAACTTACACTAAGGACCCTAATAACAGTATAATTTATAAACATATCCTAAAACAGTTCAAAAATGTTTATAGAAAGGTCCTAAAACTCGACAAACTTTAAAAACAAGTCCCTGGAACAGTTTGATACATGTACCAGACTGGTACAGAGCCTGAACCAGCTCCGTACCTGTACCAGAAGCTCAAAAATAATGGCGCAAACAACAGAAATGCCTCTCAACACAAGTCCAATGCCTAATTAATCCAACACAACTCCTGAACAACCACAAATACCACAGATTTCAGAAGTATAACTTGAAACTGACATGGATTACTCTAAGCTAATTGAAAGAACAGTTCAAAGAAGCACATAGTCATCATAGCATCAACAGAACAAGCACTAGCCTAAACAAGCCTTCTTATCAGACTAAACTAAGCCAACAATAAGCACACGATTCAATTTCAAGGCAGTCAAGAGGACAGATCAGATCACAAGCATGTAAACAACATCCAAGCATCACAGATCACATATCAAAATCAAGCGTTATTTTTCCTCAATCAAGCACACAGATTATCATCTCAGATCACACGTAAGCAATACACAAACAGATTCCATCAATCAACATAACCCAAACTAGCACAGTTTCAAATTGAGGCATCAAGGAAACAGATCAATTTCAAGCATCTCAATGCCTCAGTCAACACACGGGAACAAGCCACAGAAAAAGAGGGAAGAAGGGGAAAGGAATTACCAAACTGGGAAGAGAAGAGAAACAGAAGGGAAGAGAAAGAGGTCAGCTCAGCCAGTGCACCACCTCGCCGTAGTCAGCGCCACCACCTCGCCTCGTCGACCACCACCGCCTCCTCTCCAGTCGCCTAGTTTCCACCTCTCTCTCTCTTACTCTTTTTCCTTTCTCTTTTTTGTTCTTATTTGAGTGTTAACGGGTCTGAGCAGAGAGAGGAGAGGGGTGACACATATAGGAGGATGGAATGGAGAGGATGGGGGACGCGCTGCTGAGGTGGCGGCCAGTGGAAGGCAAGAGAGGCGGTGGTAGGGTTTAGGTCAAGTATGGGGGAGAGACAAATGGCAAGCCATCACTCGGCTTGGGGAAACCAAAGAAGAAAACCAGGGGCTTGGGGCCTCTTTGGTTGGTCGTGGGACGAGGGGAGAGAGGAAACATAGAGGTGGGGTCGAGGGTTTTGCCACGGGGGAGAGTGGAGAGCGAACTGATTGGGTAGAAGGGGAGTGGGGTTGCGCTGCTGTCGCAGGTAAGAGAAACTGGGAGGAGAAAGGAGTAAGCGGATTGATCGAGGAATCGCCACAGTGGCGCCATGAGTGACACGCGAGCAAGAAGAAGAAAGAAGGGAACAGGTGGGGCTTCTGTCGGCAGAGAAGAGAAGAAAGAGAGAGATTAAGAGAGAGGGATGGAGATGATCCGACGGTTCAGAAAAATTCAGGGATTTAAAACTCAATCCAACGGTCCATATTGAAGGAATTTTGGAAATTGAATTAAACAATCAGTAAAACATATATTTTGACACAAATTATACTCATAGAAATTTTATAAAATAGATAATTGCAATTCTTATGGCATGATCTAAATATTTAAGCAAGTAATTCATTTGGAAATTTTATAGTATAATCTAGTTGTTCTATCAAATAATTTTCTTGAAAATTTTTTAAACGGCCGAAACTAATATTTATCGGATTCGATTAATGTCGTCTTCTAGCTTTAAAAATGGGAATTAAGTTTTTGATTTGATTTTTCATCCTTTAAATTTATTTGTTTGCTTGAAGATTTTTATTTAACTAAATTAACTTATAATAAATTTTTCGGGTTTTTACATTTATTCTGATCTAATGCGAAGTCATTGATATTTACCTTGTTTTAATGCCGTCTGCTTCGCTTTCGTCTGCTTCGCCTTCGCAGAGTAGGGTTCCCTAAAACCCTAGATCGGAAAGAGCGACTGCTTCGCCTTCGCCTCCACAGTTGCTAATTGACAGTTCTCTCTAGTTCGCCTTCGCCTTCGCCTCTCTCTTCCTCGATTTCACTTTTTCTTTCCTTCTCTCTTTTTTTTTTTTGCTCGATTTCACGATGGAGTTGTTCTTTCGAAGGAGACGGAGAGTCTCAGGATAAGAAGCACTTTTTTTTTAATGATGGAAATGATCCGCTCCTAATCCCACCGTTTATTTCCAGTCAAAAAAATCCGACGGACTCTGTTGGTTTGCATCCTCAGTTGCGTTTTTATTTCGCTGCTGAGGATGGGAATGCAGTGGAGGTCGGCCTTCTGTACATAAACCTCTTTGTGATACAGTTTGGGCTTCTACAATGCAATTGAATGCACATTCTACTCACCGTGTGCGTATAAATTTTTAATTATTTGACGCCTCATATTAACTCATATAATATATAATCCAAATCTAAAGTTAGATGAAATGTTCCTTGGTTGAATTCCACAAAAAAAACATCAATTTTATTTGCTATAAAAATGCAAATAATGCTTCTTTTGTGTAAATATTTGATTTTTGCTTAATGAATTGAAACTTTGTATTCAGAGTAATATATCAATATCAATATCAATATCAATATTATAAATAAAGATGTGTGGGTGTCGGGATTCTTTAGTTAAATATCATCCGACACTCCAAGCATTATGAAATAGTTATGCAATAGTATTTTTTCTGATTTCTGTAATGTGATACTTTGTAACCAATTGTGTGTCGGGTGTTATTGCTCATAAAACTGACTCGGTTCAACATCAGATAATAATTTGGCAACACATTGTTTTGTTTATGATTTTTGTGATCCCTTCCTATTTTCATTTTTATCATGTCTTCGTATCTTTTGTGTTGCTTAGAGTCCCTCTCCACCTTAATTATTCTTCAATACCATTCTTAATTTCAGTTTACAAAATATAAATTAAATTCATTCAATTGAAAATAGAAAAAAAAACATCAAATCTTTTACGATACATATTTTTTTATTTAAGTCATTTATAAACATATTACATTTCATGTATAATATGAACATAATATAAATCATATAAATCATATTATTTCATATAACTATAACTATATTTACACACATATAATTTTTTCTTTAAATTGATCAAATTCTTTAACTTTGATCAAATCAAATTACCTACAATAACTAAACTATATTTCTAAAGATAAATATATCTTAACCATATATCTAAAAATGAACATAATTAAATTATAGAAATATAATAAAAATATTCTTATTATAGATATCTACATCGAGCGAAGCTCGAAATTTCCCTCTAGTCAATTAATAACTATCAGGAGCTAGTGTTGAGTTATTGCCTCTTAATTCGGTAACAAAAGACATACGTGAGTAGTAGTATGCTCGACGGGATTTTCTGGACTTTTAATTTTCAACAAATTAGATGACTTTTATTTATTTATTTTTTAAAGAAAAGAGATTCTATCGAGTTGACCAATTCCGGTATACGAACAATTTCGGTCAAATCTGTTCATCTGTTATATAGTACCATATGTTGAACTTTCGTAACTTTCAAAAATAACTGTAACGGTAAGAATAATACAGAACCGGAATTTTATACATCACACTTTATTTTAGTTTCATACACTCTTCCTATTTCAAATTTGACTCTGACATGGTCAAGTCAACTGTGCTGACGCATTCAACCTACGCCACAAAAGATCAGTCGGCGCTACCGACAGCTCATCCATTCCAACCGACCGAAGGCGAAAGAAAAAAAAACGAAAACAAGTACTAGTCAAAAAAAAAAAAAACGAAAACAAGTAAACCAAAATAGAAAAAAATATATTAAATTTCTGAGTTAGGCTAAGGAAGACCAAAACTAACTAACTTGGACGTTACTTCGTTTGCTTTTAAAATCCGGGGACCTTGGAGTCTAAGCAAATTTATCCTGGTCCCACACGGCTCCTCTCCTCCGTTCTTTTGTGAATAGCAAAGATTGAGCACCACAATTATCTACCTCCGTTTATGTGTTTGTTTATTATCGGAATATTATAAAATATAAATATATAAGAGGATCGAATTTTCAACACTTTGTAGTGAACCATCTATTTCATTGAACGTCTGATTCTAATTAACGTTTCATGTATTCCATACCTCTTTTCTCATTTAAAATGATGAAGCAACTTCTGTATTTTTATTGCATTTTTTTATGCAACCTACAATATTTTTCATTGTATGGATCTATAACATTTTGAAAATATTTTGAAAATGATAATATGTTGTCCAAATAGTAAAATGAGTTTTTGTTATGGACCAGAACCAAAAACAAGACTTTAGTGAACCCAGACACGTGTTAATATATAATAAAAATTAACGAAGAACCGTGTATGATATTTTTTTTTTCCTTTAGATCAGTTGATTACGGTAGCTTTCAAATGTAAAAATATGAATATTATTTTAAATGTTGCAATTAGTATTTTAATTTCATAATCATATGCTAATCAGTTAATGATTAATTTAGTGTACAGTGAGGTGGAATTTGTAAACACTTAATTAGTTGAAACGTTCTTGTTATATTTTAAGTACGTCAAACTTATACAGAATCAAGTTGATTCGATGAATGATTGAAGTACATAATTACTTGATCAAAGTATTTCTGTATTAAATGATAATTTGGCCAAATAATGATGCAACAACAGGAGATGATTAAGAATGACATTTAAAAGTTAAGACAAGAACCGGATCCGGGGTGCACTATGGTGGGTCCTTAGCATATACACTTTCCAGAAAAACGGCAGCCAATTTGGAAAGGCCCGAGGCTGTGCTGTCCTGTCTTACAACTCCCACCTCATACAGTGTGAATAAACCATGTCTCTGTTACCTATTTCGTGTACGACTTCGTATAGCGAGTCTTTAAGGCGATAAATTTTACAGGCCTAGTAGCTCATAACAAGTGCTACACGTGAATTTACAGAGAATAAGCCGCACGGAATTTGTTATTCACGAGAAAAAGGTGTGGAGTTCGCTCCTTTTCGTGTCATCTTCACGAAACCCAACGATATAATTTATAATTTAGCCCCAAATGGACCAAAACCCACCACCCCATTAATTCTCAAACCAAAAAAAACGAGAATCAAAAAGGATAAAAAAAAAAAAGGCGCACTGGCATTTTCGTTTGCGTGTCGCGAACCTCTTTGTTTTGATTCCTTGACTGAGAGCCATAAATCAGAAGGGAATTCCAGTTGGTGGCTTCTTTTTTTCGTCCCTTTACCTTGTTTGTGAAGCTTAACAGTGAAGAGAAGAAAAAGAGAAGAAATCCGTAAATTATAGCTAAGTTTCCTTATTACTCTTTCGTAAAGAATTCCACTTTATTTCCAGGCTTTCTGGGTTGGGGATTTTTGACGAGAAATTGAGGTTTTCTCGACTGATTTGGAGTTTCAGAAGTGATTTGTTTCCTCTCGAGCTTTGTATAAAAAGAAAGGTTATTGGGTTTTTGTTGTATAATAATAAGATATGGGGAAACCTACTACGAGGAAGAAAAAGAGCTCGGGAGGAAAGCTGAGTGAAACGAGCTCAAATCACAGCTCAAAGGTGCTGGATCAAGACATGGCGATTTTTATCGACATGTCAGTTCAATTGAAAGAAGAGGGAAATAAATTATTTCAAAGAAAGGATTATGAAGGAGCTATTAAGTTATATGAAAAGGCTATTAAGCTTCTACCGAGGAACCACATAGATATTGCATATCTACACAGTAATATGGCAGCTTGTTACATGCAAATTAAACCAGTTGAGTACTATCGGGCAATAAATGAGTGTAATTTAGCTCTCAAGGTTTCACCTAAGTACAGCAAGGCTTTGTTGAAGCGGGCTCGCTGCTTCGAGGCGTTGAACCGGCTCGATCTGGCATATAGAGATGTCGAGATGGTGCTATCTATGGAGCCCAATAATACAACTGCTTTGGAAATTTCTGAGAGAGTCATAAAGGCTCTGGAAGCTAATGGGATTAAATTGGATGACAAAGAAATTGTGGCACCAAAGGAGATTGTGGTTCCAAAAGAGATTGCAACACCAAAGGAGAAATCTAAGAAGAAAAAGAGAGATAAATCTGAAAAAACCGAGAATAAATTGTTTGTGAAGGAAGAAGAGAAGAAGCTTCCTGAGGCTGAGGCTAAAGAAGAAGAAGTACCCATGAAGGCCGTGAAGCTGGTTTTTGGGGATGATATCAGGAATGCACAGATACCTGGTAATTGCACCATTTTCCAATTGAAGGAGACTGTTAGGTCAAAATTTCCTGGTTTCAAATCAGTTTTAGTGAAATACAAGGACACAGAAGGTGACTTGGTGACTATTACGACGCCCGATGAACTCAGATTGGCCCAGGAATCTTCAGACCAAGGCTCGGTGAGGCTATTTGTAACTGAAGCCAGTCCCGAGCAAGAACTTGTGTCAGAGGAGGGCAATATTGGAAATTCAACTAACGGTTCAGAGAAACACCAAACTGCTGATAGCGAGAATTGGAGTGTCAGACAAGAGCCTGAGGACTGGATATTCCAGTTCGCGAGGTTGTTCAAGAACCATGTCGGATTGGATTCAGATTCATATCTGGATTTGCATGATTTAGGAATAAAACTGTATTCTGAGGCCATGGAAGAGGCAGTAACTAGTGAAGAGGCCCAAGAAATATTCCAATTGGCTGAGAAAAAGTACCAAGAAATGGCAGCTCTGGCATTTTTCAATTGGGGAAATGTTCATATGTCACGGGCCAGAAAAATGCTGTATTTACCTGAAGAATTTACAAAGGAATCTGTAGCTGAATTAGTGAAGTCAGCTTTTGAGTGGGCCCAGAGTGAATACATCAAGGCAGGGAAGATGTATGAAGAGGCACTGAGGGTAGACCCAGGATTTTATGAGGGTCACCTCGCACTGGGTCAACAGTTCTTTGAGCAAGCGAAATTAAATTGGTACTATGAGCCCTCTGCAGATACCCTGGAGCTGTTTAACAAAGCTGAGGAGAACATGGAGAGGGGCATGGAGATGTGGGAAAAGATTGAGCAAATAAGATTGAAAAATCTTAGCAAACCCAATGAAGAGAAGGTTTTGCTGGAGAAGATTAACCTGGGGTGTTACTTCCGTGATGTGTCGAATGATGAGGCAGCTGAACTGGCTGCCAACATGCGGTCCCAGATAAATATCTTGTGGGGCACCATGTTGTATGAGAGGTCAGTAGTGGAGTTCAAGTTGGGCATACCTACATTTGAAGAGTGCTTAATGGAGGCGGTAGAGAAATTTAAACTGGCAGGGGCATCACCCACTGATATTGCAGTAATGATAAAGAATCACTGTGCACATGAGACTGCTCAGGATGGTACGTACTGCTCTGTTTTTGTATTTTATTCTTTTTTTTTTTTCTGTTCTTATGTCACCATTGGATGTTTGGTTCTGTGGTGGTACTTAGAGAGATGCATATTCTTGGGTCTGGTACTGGTATGTACCAACGACATAGACATGATGTTATTTGTAAGATACCAGGCTGGTGTCGAGTCTTGTGTTTTCCTTCCAGTAATGATTAGACACAAGGCATATGACCCTATTTAGACATACATTGCCACTCAGCTCTGGTACAGGTACAGACCTTTAGTACTTTAGGATTAGGCAGACGGCATGTGACAGTAAGTAGCTGTTAATTTTAGCATGCATGAATTTTATTTTATTTTTTATTAATTATTGTGAGTGTGCATGTTATGGTGCCTATAATTTTCTCGCGGGCGATCCATGTTGCTGTTGACGTAAAAAAACAGTTCGTGAGCGTTTTTTAAACTACTGACAGCTTATATTAAATACTTGGGTACTTTTTTTAATTATACCTGCCATCAGCCAGCTTGAACACACGCGTCAGTGGAAACAGGCTTTTCTATTAATTTAAAATTAAAGACAGCTGGACAGTATAGTATTCATATTATAATATTACCATAATTTGGCATTATATCCTGTGGTGTTATCTGCTATAGGGCATGCAAAAGCACCTTCTGCTGGTGCTAAGTAGAAACAACACAAAAGGATGGGTTCCATAGTACTGACTATTAATGAAAATAGACAATGTGCTTCCTTCTAAGATGACAATACAAGTTTTAATAGTACAGACTGCTCATGTAAATACAGCAATGTTATTTACAATAGAATAGAAAAATAGAAATGACAAATGCTCAAAAGTACCGGACTATTGATGTTATTGCAATCTGTAGTGATTAGAAAACATAGTATCTGTATAAATATTAGGTTGGTCCTGGAACTCTGGCCAGACAGTTCCTAAACTATTTGTTATTCTTCAAGCTCCGTCATTAGTTCTGTCATTAAGTCCAAATGATGGAGTTGTTAAATGGAATTAGCATTTGTAGATGTGCATTAGGCTTAAAAATCTTTGTACTTCCCCTCGTGCTTGCTAAAGAAAATTGGCTGCCATTTATTTGTTCCGGAAACTGAAAATATTTCCTTTTTTATTTTTTTCCCCACTTTGCACTTGGTTATTTGGAACTTGAGATGTTTTAAATACACACCATCTTGGGTGGAGATGTCGATTGAATGAGATGATAATGGCAGGATAGCGATATTTATATTTTTGGGGCTCTTTAGTGAGTTTTATCTGCTGAATTCTTGTCAATGAAATGGGTGAATGAACTTGTGTGATCGAAATGGACAACATTTTCCCTCTCCATCTTCACCCACTCATAAAAACTAATAATATTAATAATAATAATAATAATAATAATAATAATAATAAATAAATAAATAAATAAAAAGAAAGGAGCACTGACCTTTGATGTGGGATTAACCTTATGTACTAACTAATTGGCTGAATAACTTTTAGTGCCTCAATGCATCAAAATTCAAGGCAGGCTTCTGTGTTAAATTCTAAGTTGCTTTCTCCTTATTTATTTATTTTTTGTCTGTAGGATTTGGATTCAAAATTGATGAAATAATTCAGGCATGGAATGAAATGTATGATGCAAAAAGGTGGAGCAGTGGCATCCCTTCCTTCAGACTTGAACCGTTGTTTCGTAGAAGGACCCCGAGGCTGCATCATGTATTGGAGCATCTACAGTATATCTAAAAATCTATTTGCTGCTTATGGGCTTGGTATATGTCTGCATATTTTTTGGGTACTCTCTGGCTTCTTTTCTTGATATACTTTTTCTACCATTGCAAAAATCTGCATCCTCCCCACCCCAACCTTCCTGTCCTTCCCCCAGATGTTCAGCTAACCTCCCATTATTAATGAATTTTAACACAATTTGTCAAATGACCCCCAGTTCATCACCAAACAAATTTGTTGACTGAACATCTTCTCAGCTCACTTCAACTGTTCAAATGATTCTCAAGCAAGTCATGTTTATTGCAAAAGGACAAAAAAAAAGAGAAAAAAATAAGGAACCAAAAGGCAGTCCTATGATTAAACTGGTAATGTGTGCCATCCAGATCGATACATATTGAATCTGAGGCATCACAACCCTTGTTTTGGTCAAGTATTTGAAGTATAACATATTTTTAAATGAATTTGGGCTGGCAACGGTCTTACCACTTTTAAATAGAAACATGACCAATGATGATACAGTAGCAATACTTGATTTGGACTCTGTCAAAAAGGAGGAAGTTCTTGTCTTTTAAACGACAATTTTTTCCTTTTTGTCCATTTGCAGGTTGGCTCTTTTCTTTGGTGAAAGATAGGTATTGTTTCTTCTTCGGAGGGAAAGATGGTTTGTCAAAATCTAGAACTCGGGAGAAATATTAGAGAAACTATGTGTAGGCTGCGAGTTTAAAAGCTACCTACATTGTTGCATCATTTGTTTCATTTTATTTTATTTTTCATATATGATCATATATTATGGTCCATATGAAATGTTAGATTGATATGATAACACATTTGGTTTGTTTTTTTTTTCCCCAAATCAGTTAAAAAAAATGTGTATTCATTGGCGAGACTTGTATTTGATCTGTTATAATGCATTTATACAATTAGCCTTTTTTTTCTTTCGTTTTTGCAGAGGTTCATATTTTTTTAATATTCTGATGATGATTTTGACGGAGTGTCAAATGCATATATTTGATGAAAGAAGTTATTTTTTTTACCCTGACCATCATATCCGTTCAACTAGTTATAATCTTTTTTTATTCAACAAACCGCTTGAATTTTTGAAATGAATTCAATGCGAATCTTTTGCTATTGTTGGTGTTACCGGTGCTGACTTGTAATACAATCAACCCTATCTGGGGGGGAAAAAAATATCCACCTGTCGGCAGAAAAGAAAAAATTTGGGACGTTTTTTGGATTTCGTCCCCAAAAAAAGTACCCTTTTTTTACCTCAATAAAAAAAAAAAACAAAGTTTGTCATTTACGGTGCGTTCCTGAAGGAGACGAGATATGCGTATACGCCTCAAATCCTTGACTTAGTACCTAAGTATATTATTCACGAAAGGCTACCCCGCAAAATTTCAAATTGCAATCTAATGATTCTCTATCTTAAGTTCATCTTCGGTAAATAGATAACACCTACTCTATTTGAGAAAGTATATTGTATAAAGAGAAACCGAATGAAAAAAGAAAAAGGATGAAACTAACAGATCTCACATTAAAAAAAAAAAAAAAAACTAACAGACCTTCATTAAATATATTTTACTTTATCATCAGTCCGTTGGGATTTAACCACTGCAGCAGACGGTGGCCACTTGATTCGTTGACCTATGAATTTACCTTACACACAGAAAAGATTACATATCTTTCTGATATAATAACAAACAAAATCGTCCTGTACTGTACATTTCGTTTATGCTCTCTCTCCATGAAATCAGATCCTCTGGTCGGCGACCAGCTGGTCGGCAGAGGATCTGGACCGTCTGATTTAATCTCAACGGCTAAAAGGAGCCCCGTGAATTCCACCATACACCCGAAAAAAATATTGGCCCGAAAAAAATGAACCGTTGAGATTAAATCGAACGGTCCGGATCCTCTGCCGACCATGTGATCCGCACATTCATGCCGACCAGAGGATCCGATTCCCTCTCTCCATTCGTTCTTCTAGCTAAAAGCCCAAAGAGAGAGCTCAGCCCAAAATGTAAACCGAAATACATAGCCGATACCACTCAGATTTCAATTCAGGCCGTAGTTTATTTAAATTTTCGACATATTGTTGCTGACAATTGAGATCATGACATCCTCTAGTCACTTTAATGGTTCCATGGTTTATCAATTTTTTTATCGTCTTGGTCGGATATAAGGGACAAATTTCAATGTTTTGAAAACCGAACCGGCCATCGAACTGGAAGAGCTACTGGTTTGATGGTTCGACTGGTCCGACCGGTCGAACCGGTTTCAATAACCGGATGACGTCATAATTATGATATAATAATTTAGGCCCAAAATCAAAATAACTATAGTCTTATATAGAGCCACATTGAAGACCCTCGTCACAATATACTTTTTTGAAGGGTTTCAGTGTGAAATTGCTTTTAAATATACTATTTTACAAAAATTGCTTTTGAAAAACGAGATTGAATTGACTGCCCATGATATCATGACTCACATGTATCCCTGACTCCCTGTGCATCACAAGCGACACGAAACCAAATGCCCAAAATAACAAAACGCAGCGAAAACCAGCGGTTCAGCGCAATACACAGTACGTCCAAATTGTTGAACCGGCAGGTCCGGTTCGCCGGTTTCAGGAAAGATCGGACCGAACCGGCTGGTTCGTACAGGGTCGTTAACATGCGTTTTCTGGGTCAGTTTGGACGCTTTGGCATCCGGTTCGCGGTTGAACCGGTCGAACCGGCCGGTCCGGTCCGGTTTTCAAAACATTGACAAATTTTACCAAAATAACAATTGACCATCTTATAAAAGAACATATGATGCTATGTTCCAAACTCCAAATATGGTTTTTTGTCGGGTTGACTCTGTCGGGCCAACGTTTAACTTTTCATTCGGCTATATTCTTTCGTAATTTTATTTTTATAAATCAATTGGCGTTTTTTTATTAATTAATTTGGTTTAAAAAAAATTCTCTTACACTTCAAAAATCTTTAATTAGAAAAAAACGTAAGGACCTCTGAAACAGTTGTCGGATTAAAATTTAAAGTTTTATACTTCTAATCCAAATAATTATCTGTATCCGCATCTATTTCCGATCTTATAAATGTACATATCCACGTCAAATATTTAAACACCATCCATAATGTTCGTCTGTTCGATCCGTTTACACTACTTGTCAGTTGTCATATTAAAAAAATTAAGGCACAGAAACTTGGACTTCAAGGATGCAGATGCAACGCAAGCATGCAATACCATACCAATGGATGCCGTGGCTCCCAATATTCCATCCAGGTTAAAATCATAAAAAACGCCTTCAGAGGGGTATATGTACAAAACTCCCTTCGCATTCCAAAACCCCCAAAAAAACCCAGAAGACAGCCGCCAATTTCACTCTCTTCAATCCAATCTTCTCTTTATGCTTTGTTTCCTCCGACGAAATCTGTCTCTTATCCGACCAATCTCATTCTACTGTAGGCGCAGCTCATCTCCTTCTTTCTCCTTCCTCTCCACCTTCGCTTTCTCTCCGGATTCGTCAATGGGGGAAGGCTCAGGTTCAGGCTCGAACCCAGCCGTCGCAGCCGATCCGAAGTCTTTCAAGGACCAGACCTACCTCGATGCTGTGATTGAGAAAAGGGTTAAGATGTTCGAGGCGATTCTGGTGGAACAGATCGCTGAAAGAGCGAAGATTGGTGGTGAACCAATTAAGTAAGATGTCGTTTCTTCTTTTGTTTCAGTTTCGCTAATTTTGAAATGTTTAGACCAGGCATGTTGATTGCTGGACTTTGGACCTTGAGTTTTGGTAGTTGAAACTCGGGATAATGGGTAGCTGGCAAAGGTCTTGTACCAGTAAACCGGCATGTAATGCTTCTTGTACAGAAATTTTTATCTTTAACCGAGTGAAACAGCTTTAGTTGGTCTGATATTATGGGTTTTGGTTTCGATCTATGCTTATCATGAAATTGACTTGCTTTGCAACCAAGTCTATAGTAGTATCTATCTGTCGCTGAGATGTATACGGTACTGTACCTGTATGTTCAGCTTCTTAACGGTAAATAGGGTCTATTTTTAAGATATGGATCTTAGTATCGTCTCTATTATGAAATTGAGCCAAACATATGCTTACTAATCAACACTGTGTCTACGAGGCATCTGGTAGAAAATCGCAGTAATAATATAGCTTAATCCGTAATACCATTATAGGTCAAACTGAATGTCAGCACTTTAGTATTCTCTCTGTATTCCTCTTTATAGTATTAAAAAGCACAGAGATCCTACAGATGCACTTGTAGTTGGTTTGTCGGGTATCATCTACATTTTGAATCTGCACAATAGTTGGGTTATGATAATTTTAATCCACAACCAACCACCACAATTTATAAATTATTTGCATTTTTTTTGGGTGGTAATTTTTTTGGGGTTTTGGGATTCCATTGATGAAAAAAAATCATATATTAAATAATTATTTAGTCCTGATGATGAATCGATGATAATAATAATAATAAAATAATTAAAAAGTACAAATAGTGATATAATGAAGTTCCCAATAAGAATTTAAAATGACATTATATATACTTCAGTACATAATTTAGAGTTCTTCAAGAAATTATGCAAAGATATAACATATTATGTAGGCTGGTCGGTTTTAATTCATAGCTATTATGTGTTTGGTGGGTTAACTAAAATCCAACCTGTAGCTAACCAAACGAAATTTAAATTCATTTCCTGAGTTGGGATGGTCGCGTTTAGGCATGTATCCTGTATACACCTATTGTTTTAAATTGACTTGATGTTATTTAATTTGTATTTCACAGGATTACTTTGCCTGATGGTTCAGTAAAGGAGGGTAAAAAGTGGATTACCTCGCCGATGGACATTGCCAAGGGGATATCTGCTGGTTTGGCTTCAAATGCACTTATTGCTCAAGTAAGCACCCTATATATTTTAATACTACAAGTGTCGCACTAACTATTCTACGTTCCTCATTATAGTACATTGTTTTATTTTCCTTGTTCAAAGGTAAATGGATCTTTGTGGGACATGACACGGCCACTTGAAGAAGATTGTGAACTGAAATTATTCAAATTTGAAGATCATGAAGGTCGAGACACCTTTTGGCACTCTAGTGCTCACATCCTCGGCCAGGTACCTCCCCCTTTTTTTTAAAAAAAGCGACACACACATACATTAATTTGTATTTAGAATTTTTTTTTTTCAGTCAAATTTTGTACAAGTTTTTCATATATAGAACCACAATATGCACATTGCCCCTGCAAAATACCATTTTTTTTTATCACTAGTTTACTGTTCGAATGGCATTAACATGTTTTAAACTCTGGGCCTTCATCTTACACCAAAGTTGGAGAACTTCTGTATGTTTCCTACTTTTAGTACTCAAAGGCAACAAAAAGTAAGGGTGATATATTTATTTTTGGAAATCAGTCAAGCTTTCTACAAACACACGATATTATGGGTCCTGCAATGTTTTGACATTTTTGATATTCTGTACAGGATTGTGAATTGAACAGTTCATATTTTATATTTGTTTTAGTAATGCACAAGCAATAGGAATGAACTATTGTTGTATAAGCTTTCTGAAATATATCTTGTTAAGTTGATTGTCACTTTATAATTTGTGAATCTGATGTAGTCATTGGAAAGAGAGTATGGATGCAAGCTGTGCATTGGGCCATGCACTACAAGAGGAGAGGTAACTAGGAAGATCTGTCTGACCTTCTGTTCTTAACATTTAGTTGCAAATTATTTTGATTCTTTTTATTTAGTTTCTGGTGCTTACTTAATTATATGGATGCTTGTTTTAGGGGTTCTACTATGATGCATTTTACAATAATTTGACGTTGAATGAGGAACATTTCAAGAATATAAAATCTCAGGCAGAGAAAGCTGTTGCGGTATGTCCTGTTATTACCATTTTTATGCAGCCATACATATATATTTTTTTTTTTTCTGAGGAAAGTGTCATAGAGCCACAAGCCCAGAAGCTGTCACTTCTTTGAAAGCTTACAACAAGAGATTTATATTGTAGTTAACTTCATGACTTCAAAATAAGAAGATAAACTGAATTTAAGGATCTAAAAGGATAAGAGTTTCAGATATTGGCACTGATAAGAGGTGTTGTAGAAACCATTGGATGAACTAATAAGAGGTGTTGTAGAAACCATTGGATGAACTAACTTGGAAGCAGCACAAAATAGAAGTCTTGAAAAATATTGTTAATTGAATGGACATTAATCTATACTGCTTGGTTCTTGATGCAGGAGAAACAACCTTTTGAGCGAATTGAAGTTACTAGAAATCAGGCACTTGAAATGTTTGCTGAAAATCAGTTCAAGGTTTTTTTTTTATATCTAATTCTTTTTTTTTCCTAGTTCTGTTACAATACAGAGGTTCCTTTAACTTGATTTTTCAACACTTTTGTGATTTTTTGAACTATACATGTCTGTTTATTTCCTTTTTTTTTTTTTTTTGAAGAAAGAAAGTTGCATTCATTGTACTCACATTTCACAACTTTGTCTTTTTTGGTACAACTTGACAGATTGAAATGAAGATCACAAAAATTAGTATTCTTGTTGAGCTTGATAGATTTGGGGAGTTTTTAAGTTTACTTGATAAATTTTTTGTACCATATGCAGGTGGAGATAATCAACGACTTGCCAGAAGACAAGACAATTACTGTCTATAGATGTGGTCCTTTAGTTGATCTATGCCGTGGGCCACACATCCCGAACACATCCTTTGTTAAAGCCTTTGCATGCTTGAAGGTGATTCATTTTCTGAAAAAAACATGAAAACAGTTTAATTCTGCTAGTTGCATTTTAAGTTGCAATGTGATGTGTAAAATTCACAGGCATCTTCATCGTATTGGAGAGGAAAAGCAGATCGTGAAAGCTTACAAAGGGTCTATGGGATATCTTATCCAGATCAAAAGCGCCTCAAGGTAAACTTCTATCAATTTTTGAAAAAAGTGTTGCTCACATATTGTATTAGACCTGCATCACGTTATCTTCCAAATAGAGGTAATATATATGCTGTATAGGTTGATAGGGATGTCGTTAGGGGGTAGATCTAGCCGCATTAGCTACTCTGCTAGTAATGTTGGTTGCACCCAAACGTTTTTCTTACATACAAAAATAGCTATGTACAGCGCCATGCTATCTGCAAGCAGACTATGAGTTAGCAGGTTATTGTTATTTCAAACCTGTGACTTTGATTATTCTCTTCACGTGTACATAGGAATATCTGAACTTTTTGGAGGAAGCCAAGAAGCGGGATCACAGGATCCTTGGGCAGGCTCAAGAGCTTTTCTTTTTCCATCCTCTCAGGTATCTACATTGCCCAATTCTCTGTTATTTTGTTGGGTTCATTTGTGCCTTTTCTTCTGGACTTAAAAAACTTTTTGACATTAAGTATGTTTTTCATAACTCGGTCCGGGGAACTGTTGTGCCTTTCCTTCTGTACTTATCCTTTTTGACATTAAATATGTTTTTCATAACTCAGTCCAGGGAGCTGTTTCTTCCTACCAAATGGTGCTAGAATATATAACAAGTTGATGGACTTCATGAAAACCCAATATAAAGACCGAGGCTACCATGAGGTAAATCTTCTTTTACTGAAATTAGGTAGCCCAAGCAAGGAACCCTGCAACGAACAGAGATCTAACAAATGATATGGTTTGAATGTGTAAAAGAAATTTATATAGCATGAGATGAGTATGGAAGTCATTATATAGAGGTTTACACTTCAATTAGCAGTAGTTAAAATACAATGCAAGATAAATATTAGTGAAAACCTGTAGATATGCCAGATTCAACTAGGAAACCATACTAAAAGTAATTAGTAGAATTCTACATAGAAAATATTTAAAATAGCACATAAAGAAGTGTTTCTGGAAGATGCAAAACAAAAGTCAAGAAGTGATTCTTGTGTGATATGATGATTTTTTTTTTTTGAATAATTGAATATAGGATATTTGAAAAAACAAAATGCTCATAAAACAGGGTATAAACACACATAGCTTTGTAATGGAGAATAGAAAAATAAATTTTTACTTCTGGGTCTGGGAGACAGCTAATGGCTGAAATGTGTGAAGATGCAGGCAAATTCTGGGCTGGTGGAAATTGCCACCTTTTAACTTACATGATTTGGTTTTCTTCTTTCGATTAACTTTGTATCTCTTTGAACATTATTTAGGTATTGACGCCAAATATTTACAACATGCAACTCTGGGAGACATCTGGTCATGCTGCGAACTACAAAGACAATATGTTTGTTTTTGAGGTAGTTTTCTTTTTCAAAGTGTGAGCATCTAGAATGTTGAATTGGTTCGTTGAAGTTGGTTAATTCAAAAGCTATTTTTGTGACTGTTTGACTACATTTAAATAGTTTTCTTCAAATTCTATATCTTTTAGATTATGATTATTGTGATGATTGGGGAAGATGTAGAAAAGGAAGAAAAATAATAATCACTGTTCTTAATATATGGTTTGTTCTACAGTATTATATGGGTAGTCACTAGTCAGTATATTTTATATTAAGTTGACTGCATAACTTAAAAATGTATTGAAGTATGTATGTTATCTAAATTGATCTTGTTGTTATTATTATTATTATTATTATTTTTTTTTTTACATTTATGATGTTGATGGATGCAATATTGTTTACAAGTATTTTATTTGTCCAGATAGAGAAGCAGGAGTTTGGTCTTAAACCTATGAATTGTCCAGGGCACTGTTTAATGTTTGAGCATAGAGTTCGCTCTTACAGAGGTGAGACAATTGAATTCTTTAATGTTAATTTTAAAAGCTGTTAAGAGGATGTTTTGTATATTCTTCATTGTAATCTGTAAAATATCTTAATCCTCTCTGATAGAGAATGTGTTGTATCTTACTATTAGCATGTTTATACAATGGCAAATGGTGTTCAGATTAAGAAAGCTGCTAATTTGTCTTTGGCATTTTTGCAGAATTACCCCTCAGATTTGCTGATTTTGGTGTGTTGCATAGGAATGAGCTAAGTGGCGCACTTACAGGTTTAACACGTGTTAGGAGGTTTCAACAGGTAAATATCTCGTGCTATGATGGTATCTTTACTTATGGGCCGCATGAGCGGAAGTTTGGAGTTATGTTTGATCATTTCATCCTATTCTGTCCAGAATCCTTACTAGACAAAATATGTACAATCTTGTATATTTTCTACTGGATGAACACGTGTAATAAGTATCATGCATGTGTGCTTTTCCTCAGTTTAATTCACAATTTCCATTTTATTGAGAATGTTGACATGAACATCACTTTTTTTTGCAGGATGATGCTCACATATTTTGCAGGGAGAGCCAGGTTTTTAAATCATTCTAACCGATTCAAAAGTGAATTGCATCTTTTACCCCCTTTATTCATGATACGAAGCACACTTTTTTTCCCTACAGGTAAAGGATGAGGTTAAGTCTGTTCTGGAGTTTATTGATTATGTGTATAAGATATTCGGGTTCACTTATGAACTGGAGCTGTCGACGGTATTGATGATGCCTTTTTTTTATATATAATCTGATTATTGATATGTGTTCACTCTGATTATATCTTCTGATTCTATGTGGTTTTCTTTCTAATTTTAGAGACCAGAGAAATATTTGGGTGAGATTGAGACATGGAACAAAGCTGAAGCTGCTCTGTCAGATGCTTTGAATGAATTTGGAAAGCCATGGCAGGTAATCCTCTCCAATACTTAGTCTAATCTTAAAAATAGTACAGTCTAGGTACTTCTGTTTCGATAATTTAGGCTCATATGGTGTTTGATGAGGATCGGATTCTTTTTGATAAATAGCTCTCTTTTGATTACCAGTTTATTGCATTAAAATCATATAAAAAAGTTTAAAATATAGACACCAGCTCGCAAATCAAGCTTCACAAAAAGAAAGCCATAGAACTTCTATGCTATCCTTTTTTACAGGTGCATCATCAGTAGCTACTACTAGCTAGTCCTTCCTCTCAGATATTTGCAGCTTTTGTCCTACTTCTTTGATTTTCTATTGAGCCTACACCAATCTAGCCAGGTGTTGGGTGTGCACCAGTATTAGGTTATATTACCAAAAGAATTCTGGACTAAGGATGCATTGTCTGCATTGTAGTTCCAATGTGTGTCATACCTCCAGAATTTTTTCAAAATAAGAATGTCTTTTAATTAGTTGAATATTTCTGTGTCTAATCTGAAACATTGGCAACATGTTCATGCCAAAAACTTACTAGCTAAAATCATTCTTTTTGTTGCAGATAAATGAAGGAGATGGTGCATTTTACGGACCAAAGATTGACATAGGCGTATTTGATGCATTGAAAAGAAAATTTCAATGTGCCACTTTACAGGTTTTGCATTTGAAAATCAATTTCCATATGCTAGCAAGTTGGTATAGTACTTAAAAATTATAAAATGAACTTTTAAAAAAAAAGAAGCAAATGGAAAACAAAATATAGCTTTATTGGCATATACATGTCATTACAATTTTATTTTTGTTATGTTAAATAGTAAATACCTTTCTGCTCTTGATGCTTTTCAAAATGTTGTGAAGACACTGATAACCCATTCTCATGTGTATATAGAATGGGGAGTTGATGGGAATATTTTTTTGGGAGGCAGGGATGAGAGGGTTTCAGAAGAAATTCTAATGCTATGTAGCACGGTTATTTCTCGTGCCATGCTTGTGTTAGGCACATGTCATATTCATGTCTGACAACGCTGACACTCCTATCCCAATAGAAAATGAAGTGCTATATCTTGTTGTGTTGTGTCACCGCGGGCACTTTGGTCCGTCTGTCCTACATAATTCGAATGTTTCTAGGGAATATGTGATTTTTATTTTTATTTTTTGTTTTGTGAGATTGCATATGGTATTTTGACAATTCCAACAGTAAAATAAAAATGCCTATGAAATTTAACTAGAGTTTCATTTTTTTTTTATCTGCAGTTGGATTTTCAGCTGCCACTAAGGTTCAAGTTATCATATTCTGCAGAAGATGAGGCTAAACTGGAGAGGCCGGTTATGATACACAGGGCCATCTTGGGCTCTGTTGAGAGAATGTTTGCCATTCTTCTAGAACATTACAAGGGAAAGTGGCCTCTTTGGCTCAGCCCTCGTCAGGCTATTGTCTGTTCAGTTTCTTCCAACACTCTTGATTACGCCAAACGGGTACTTCAACTTTTTCGATTTTGATTCGAGTTCTAGAGTTGATGTAAGGAGGGTCTGACCAATTAGATTAATACTGGTTTGGTAACATTTCTGCTATATCTGTACTGAGCATAATGGTTCGCTGCTCAAATACGTTTCTTTTTTACTTTAGAAGGAGATGAACTTTTATGCGATAAATGTGGCCTGATAGTACTTTCCTAAGTTGTTTTTTTATTTTTCTTTTTTTTTTTTTCAGGTGCATGAGCAGATGCATAAAGCTGGGTATTATGTTGATATTGATTCTTCAGACCGTACAATCCAAAAGAAGGTTTGCCTTTCTTTCTCTCTTAATATAGCATACAGGGTAGTATTATTGTGGTTATGTATTGAATTCTCAACGTATGGTCCTTCCTTTCGACTTCAGGTCCGGGAAGCACAAATAGCCCAGTACAATTACATACTGGTGGTTGGTGCAAAGGAAGCTGAGAATGGAAAGGTTTGTTCTCTCCAAATGATATCAGATTGTGTTCTTAATACAAGGAACCTCGTTTAAACTTTTCTTGGTGGTATATGTTAAACTGTGCATTTGTTTATGGGGAATGTTATTTTGTTTAGGTGTGTGTCAGAGTTCGAGATGCTGCTAAGGATGCAAAGCTCGAGGAGCTATCCATAGAAGAGCTGCTCTTGAAGTTCAAGAGAGAAGTAGAATCCTACCAATTGTAACTCCAAAGATGATTGGAAACAAGCTGCTTGTGATATTTCTGGAATCTTATTGTTTTGTAGTTCCAATTTAGCATTTTTTTTCCAATTTAGCATTTAAATCAGCATATTGTTTATTTTCAATTATTGAGTCGCTGTTACTTTTTCTGAAGTTAATTATTTGAATTGGTTTTGACAATTGGTCGTCCTTATTAGATCCGAGGGGCTCCAGGTTAATTTATTCGTGCATCCTTTTTTCAGTTTCATGGAATTAATTATTCGGGTAGGTCATACTTGAACAGCATGGAATGTGGGAATAGGAATGAAAGAATAAGTATGGAAGATCAAACATTTATAAATTTTTATTGGGGCGAGATCTTAGTATATAGGATACATTTTAGTCATTTTCATTGTCCAATCAGAACTCTTAAATCAATTTAGAGCCGTGATATCGTCAGTCCGTATGTTACATGAAATCATAAAATGCTACAGGAACACAGAAAAAAAATTGACGCCATTTATCACAAAATTCATTCGTGTTCTATTTACGATGACGTAATTACATTTTTGCTTCTGTTCAAGTAGTTCGGAATGATATATTGATATGGCGTTGTTTATTATTATTTTTTTTTTTGGATATAAAGCCCTGAAAAAGGTCGCTTTTCAGACTTTCGGTTACAGACTTACCGCGACCACTGACCACTTGATCATGGCACCAGGCGGCTGAGACCCGCACCCGAGTGGGGTAATTTGTCAGCGGCGTCCAGTAGTCCAGTACAATGCACGTATAGTGAGTGCATCGTAGAATTTAGCAAAAAGAACCACTGGACTACTGGAGCATTGACCAACTCCGCTCCGTTGCCTGAATTTTAAAAAGAGCATCTTAAGTTCTTAACATTGTTAGACTTCAATAGATTTTATGCTTCTTATATGATAGTCTGACTGACTGACTCTGACCCGTCCAAACTAACTATTTTGATTTAGGTCTTGAATGTAAGGTTAGTTGGCTCTAGAAATATTCAATTTTTTTTGTCTCAAATTACGTGCAAACTTTCCTGAAATAAGAAAAATAATTGTCAATTTGCCATGAAACGTATAAATTTTTAATTTAATTTAGTTTGTGAACTGGATATTGTAATGTAATATATCAAGCCTAATTGTTTCTAATTAAGATTAAAGGAGGACCAATCTAATCCTTATATATGTCCCTGAAATTCTTTAATTTTTAAGAACATCAAATGCCAGAAAACTTGTATATTTTGTGGAATTTCCTATGCATCTCTATTCATTTTTTTCAGTTCGACTATGTGTTATGTGTAAATATAATTTGTAAGATGTGATATGCTTATCTTTTTGACAATTATTTGTCTCATGGATTAGTTTTATTAGTTTCCGTTGAAACACGCATCAAAAATAAATACGAGAAGCCACTTTGACTTCAATGGTCTACACATTATTTTGGACCACACGATATGTGCCACAATATTATACGGCCTTCGAGTATCTAAATGAAGATGATTATTTTATTTTCAAATGTCAATTTATTTCGTGAATTGCGAAATGACTTTTACCATGACGTGACAAGGAAAGACGAAACACTTTTCCAACAAAATATACTTAAACTATGCTTTTGTAAAACGTAATAATTATAAAAATATACAACGTTTTTAAATTTTTTGTCCCTATCTTCAAAAAAAAAAAAAATCTACAGGATCCGCCCCTGTTTACCGCTGAATTCTTGTGCGGTGCCTTTGCGGCGCTTGATGAATCCTTTGGGCAACTAGCAAATCCAAGGAAGTTTCAGTAGCTAGTTAGCTACTAGCAAAACCAAAAAAATCCGAGAAAAAATTAATACTCTTCCAACGCAAATTAAGCAAACTCCTAAGGTTGCACATGAAAGATTCCCACTATTTTAGTTTTCCTAACGCAGACTCCACTAATCAAAATATATATTTTCAGAGACTGCGCCACATGTAGAGAAATTGGAAGATCGTTATATAGATCGTTCATTTTTTTTCTTTATATTAAAATTTTTTTGTAAACTAAATTATTTTTTTAGATTTTTTTACTAATTTTTCTTTCCAATTTTTAAAATCATTATTAGGTGTAGTACTAATTTATTAATTAAATAAAACTTTCTAAAAATTCCACCAAATAATAAATAATTCTAAAAAAAAAATCAGTTCGAACCAGATTGGAACTACAGAATAGACGGTGCGAATCGATCCTAGAATTCAAATTCGAATCCGTTGCACAAACAGGAGCATTTTAGCGATCCTCCTGTCGTCAGAATTGCACCACACGATTGGTCACAGAAATACCAACATCAACCTAATTTTTCTGGCCAGACCAGACCTCTCCACTTCTGTCCGCTTGCCCGAGAGAAAGAACAGAAGCCTCTCTTCAAGGTTTTCCATTTCTTCTCTCCTCTCACAACCCCCACCTCCCGCTTTCCCTACTTAGGGATTTTATCTAGGGTTCGTCGTCTTGTTAGATCCTCGACTTATCGGCGGTGCTTAAGGTAATCGTTGAATCTTATACGAGTGGTTATTTCGTTTGATTGAATTGGTTTTCGATTTAATTCTGAAGATATCTGAGGTTATTCGATTATACAATTATGTTAATCTTAGAGCTTTTTTGTGCTTTGGAGTAAGCTCTACTGATTTTGTCTTTTTGATGTCGAGAATTTACTGTTTTGTTTGTCGTTTATACAAATGAAAGGAAAGGAATCCTTCGTTAAATTCTCGTTTGATCCTTTGATTATAGCTGTAATTGATTAGTCAAGTTTTAGTTATATGAGAGATTTCTATTAATTCTATTATCGTCAATCTGTATTTATAGAGAGGAGCTTGGGAGCTGAGAACTATTAACAGAAATTTATTATCCTCGAATGAGCTGTTAACGATGTAGTAATATTATCAGAACTTATGGTTTGCTGTTTCAGAGGGTGTTATCGGACATAAGCGTGCATTAATTGATGTCCAAAGAAGAAGTTAGCTGAATTTGCGAATTATTTTTGTCTTTTAGTCGACCTGTGAAATTGTGATTTTAAGAATTGTCAGGGAGGTTTCAAGTTCCAGAGCAAGTATAAATCAAACTGATCTACCTTTGTCAAGTGCTGTGCTTCTCTTACAATAATAATGATGCTCATTTATTTTCTCTTTAGTAGTAATCTTCTCACTTTAACATGCGATTTATAGCTTTTAAGGTGGTGATGGGTGGCGAGTCTACAGCAATGACATCAGAAGGTGCCAGTACAGAGGCTGATACAGCTAAAATTGAAATAAAAATCAAAACACTGGATTCTCAGACATATACATTGCGCGTAAATAAGTGTGTAAGTGTTTGTCTTTTTCTTTACAGTTAGCATTTTGTACTAGTTTAAGCAGAATATCTCAAAGCCATATACTAGAGTCGATGCAATACAATATGCTCATGATTTTTCTTTGATAAATTTTCTACTCTAGGTTCCAGTTCCTCAACTGAAGGAACAAATCGCTGATGTCACAGGGATAGAGTCCAGGCAGCAGCGATTGATCTGCCGAGGGCAAGTTCTGAGAGATAGCGAGCTCCTTTCTCATTATCGTATCCTTATGGCCTTCTATTTGACTCTCTAACTTCAATCATTTTAAGAAATATATATACCCTAAACTTGTTTGCGACTAATAGCGAGCTTCTTTCTCATTTGCCTACCCTAACTTGTTTGTGACTAAAAGCTTTGTTTTTGTTTCATTTGTCAATCAACATATAATGTCTCTGTGTGGTTTTGATTCATTTCTAGAGAGAGAAAAATCAAGCGGCTCCTCACAATTAATATTGATTCAATCTGCATGTGGTTTTGATTCATTTGAAGCTGGATCCTGGTCAATCATAAATGATTGATAAATTATCTAAGTACAACTCTTATTTTTTCTAATTCAAGTGGCTCCTCACAATCACTTTTTATGGTATACCATGCATTCCCACTGTACTCACCTTGATCCAAAACACAATAGACGTTGAAGATGGTCATACATTGCATCTAGTTGTGAGGCAACCTCCTGAGAGTGCATCAAACAATCCAGGTATGTTAAGTTTTTTCATTATTGTTGTTAAAGAGGGAAATTTCATCTTTACCATGATATTATCAATTATGACTTCCTCATAATGCAAACATAAAGAAAATTATTTAGAGATGTAATAGAAAATTGTAAAAGTAGAAACCAAATTTGAATTTGAAAAATAGAAGTTCCTGCATTAACAATAGCAGCCCTGAGGTTAAATAACGCTGTTATCTTTAAAGCGGCACTCAATTCATCTGTTGATAGGACTATTTGGTGATCAAGTTTTATAGTGCATATGCAGTTGCGGGTGTATATGGGATAGGATATGCAGTACTGTATGTTCTGAAACATGTTTCAAAACTTAAATTTAACAAAAATCATTTTAAGAGTTTTAGTTAAAAAAAAAAGTGACAAAACATACAATATAAATAGAGTTATGTCTTTAAATTTATATATCTGATTGGATGAAAGAATTTAATAAATAAAATTATTAGTGAATATGCGGTGCATATTCTTATGCATGTGGTCTTCTATTGCACATGCATATGCGGCCATATATTAAGGCATTGATGGTGATAATGGTGAAGGGTTTTCAGAAAGAAGGGGCTATGGGATGCTGGGCTTTCAGAAAGAAGGGGTCATGGGGCGCTCTCAAAGATTGCAGGACCTACTATGCGAGATTTTGTTGATTTAGCCTCTATTTATTGAAATTTGATTCTGTTACATTTTTAAACCTGTCTCTTCCAGAAAAGAAAAGATGCACCACGTCTACGCTTCCCCCTTTCCTATTTTATAGTTTCTGTAGAAGATCTTACATCTTAGTTTTCATGTCCACAAAAATGAGAAAAATAAGAGGACTGATTTTGTTATGTTTAAAGAATTTAGATGATGTATATTTTCTATATTTTCTATATTTTCTTTACCCTGGCACTCTCGATTTTATAGGAGCATAAATGATATTATTATTTTGGAAAGCAACACAATAGATTCCCACATTACCAATTAGCTAGATTCATTTTTAAGTAATTTTCCATTCTGTATATGGAACAGGAACTGTCAATACTTCATCAGATTCTCTGAATAATCAAGGTAATCCGGTCACAGAAAGTATTGTTTTGGAGGCAATTAATATACAACATAGAAGCCGTGGGTTCCCCAACATTGGTCAGGTGAAAGTTTCTTTTTAAACATATTTTGGGCTCATTGCATAAAAGATTTATGAAATATTAGTATGCTTCTCCTTCCTACTTGTGAACTTGTGAAATATTGTCTTGAGCAGATTGTATCAAGCATCATCAATTCCCTTGGATCTTCTGCTGGGGCAAGCTTGGGTACAGATGCTGTGGTAATATTTGAAGCAACACATTATAATTTTACTTTTTTGTACATATAATTCTTCAACTTTTTTGCTAGTTGTAAGAGTCAGATATCTGCAATGCGTTATCCCAGAATTGTTACCAGAAAGTAAAAATACTAGCTGCTAGAAGACCATATATATTTTTTTAACCTTGTTTATGCTTCATGGCCTTTACATATTTGTGTTGTCTTTGAGGTAACATATCACCTTATTTATTTTTGGGTCTAAGAAGTCAACATTGGAAACATGCACATACCTTAGGGGTGAAGCTCCTTTTGATACTATATTTTTGTTAATTAATTTTAAAAATATAATAATCACATGGTTTATGGTCAATTGCCAGGCTGGAGCAGAAAATAGTGAATCTCGTCCCTCAGAATCTACTGAACCTCAGCTGAACCCTAGATCTTTTACTGTTGAGATTGGCTCAATGCGGGTCCCATCTCAGCCGCAATCCGACACCCCAGCTGGTTCTGTGAATCCTAGTGTGAGCTCTATTTTATGTCTTTAGTAAAAACACTTGCAAGCTTGAATTTCCAGGGCCAGAGCTAATCTAATGTTCCTTTTCTTAATCTACTTTGTAGCCAATCCCTGATTCCTTGGCAACTATATCTCAGTATTTGGAGTTCATGAATGAGGAATTCAGAAGGGCAGGCTTTTATGGTTCCATTGGTAAGATTCGCAATTCATAAGTGCGCTACTAAATGATTTGCCAATTTGGTCGGTTCCAAGTATTACTAAGTTGTTACTATAGAACCATTTGGTACCAGACAGTTAAGCCTATTTTTCCTTTACTGTTTTCATCTTTCCATAATAAAGACCTAGCATTTCAGTTGACCCAAGATGAGCAATATTTTGAATCTTTGATGTTACCAAACTACCAATAGTTCTATTTTTTTTTTTTTTTTTAATACGAGTTATTTCTGGTTGTCATTGAAACAAATTGTAAATATTGACTTGACCATTCTAATTAGCCCGCTTGATTGAAATATAAAGGTGTATTAGGGGTGCAATTTAGGTTTGTCTACCTTTTGAAATATTTATTACGTCAATTGGGAGTTTACATCCCTTGAAATAACTTTGCATTTAGATCAATATATGAATTTAGATCTGGCTTAGATCACATATGTGATTTTTTTTTTTTTATATATCAATTTTGCTTCAATACTATGTACCTGCCAGTAGCATACTAGCATTCATATGTTATATGCAAAGATACCACGGTCCAACGCCTAATTCGATGATCATTTGCAGATGGCTTTACACCAGTTGGACCTGGATATGGGACACAAAGTGTTTCAAACCTAAGCAATGCTCTGGTCTCTACTAGATCGCTAATGACTCAGGCTCAAATCTGTTTATCAGTATGCAGTTTCTCCTTTTTTTTTTTTTTTTTTCTTGTTTTACCATTACAGTAGGTACATGCTAGCAAGATAAGGTACTGATCAGATCACTTCATTTCATATGCTATTTGGCCAAGTTTTTATGTCCTATCCTAAGTTGATCTCTCTCTTTACTGATAAAACTGGAACTTTACTGAAAGTCCATCAGCAGTTTTGCCCAGTGATAAAACTGGAACCTTACTGAAAGTTGGCCAAACTAATTTCTCGCTATATGTTATGACTATATTCTTTCCTCTTAGGGTTATAATGTGTTGCTTGTGTATTTGTATCTTTAGAAAAGAATATGATATTCTTTGCATTAATCTAGGGACTAGCAGCCCAGCTGTCAGAGCATGCTGCTGTAACACTGGCACCAGCAAGGGAAGAACTTCAATCCCTTTCGGTGCGGTCAGGAATCCTTATGCAAAATCTCGGGTCCTTACTTCTTGAGCTTGGCCGCAATGCTATTATGCTACAGACGGGCCCTACACCGGTATGTTAAAAACACTAATCTAATTATAAGTTTGCAAGACCTCCCTGCATAAGAATTTCTAGGTGCCCCTTCTTTTCATGATAGTTCTTTGTAATTAAAATCCTTAACTAATACAGTAGCCATCCATTTCTTAGAAGTGATTCATCAAGAAATACGCCTCAGGTAGCATACCCTTGTTTTTTAATCGTAGTCTCTTTTGTCATTTCGTTGTATATTTAAATTGTTTAGGTCAAAGAGTTTTTGTTGAAAAAGAACAAATGATACTGGGATTTTGTATATCTGTAGTGTGGAAGGGAAAGACACTCTTTAACCATTTTTTTTTTCATCCTTAAGAGGATTTTTATTTTAAAAATCTCTCTCATAACTAGATTTTTCATTGCGGCTCTGCTGCAAAAGATATTTGTATTATTTTGTATTGCTACATTTATTGTGTTAATAATTATATTAGTTGCAATTAATTATTGCAACTGCAATTATGATTTTTTTATTTTTGTTAATCGATGTTGTTAAATGTATTTATTGTTGTGTTTGCTTGATATCAATAATTATGCTCTTGGCTTTTCTTTCATTTTCTTTATAATGCTAGATTCTTATATGACACATTTTATGATACATAATTATGCTCTATTTTGTTCACTATCATTTGCATTAGCTCAATCTACAATACGATGTTTTAGATAAAAATTCAACTAATTGTTATTCAAATGTTAACAAAAGTTTAGCCACAAAATCAACATACCTCTTAACCTATAAAGCACATGGTGGCACTATTCATTTCCTGAAACAATATAACCTTTGTTGGTAGCATTCCTGGCATACTTCATTAATGTTAGTTAGCTCTTTGCTTGCATTACCATGACACAACAAAAAGTCTTTCCAGTTGTGATTTGATGTTCTAATAATCAGAAACATGTGGTCAAGGACTCGATCAATGACTTTGGAATTTGGTGGTGTAATATGAAAATTCATGCCTCATTTGTAGATAGATTCAAAGCAGATCAAATGAATTGTAATGTGCTGAGTCTGTTCTAACAATTTTTAATATTCCAGCAAGATGCGTCTGTTAATGCAGGACCAGCTATGTTCATCTCTGGAAATGGACCAAACCCATTGATGGTTCAGGTTTGCAGAAGAATTAATTTGACAAGTTATTATTTGACATTTGTTAAGAAAAATAAATTATAATCGTCTCATCATTGTTTCCCCACCCCTCCCCCCTTACTCCCTGTAGCCTGTTCCATTCTTCCCATCGTCTAGTCTGGCAGGACATACTGGTGATCTCTATTCCAGTCGTGGTGTGCACAGTGATATTTCTCGCCCTCTATTTCGACCCAGAAATATTGACATACATATCCGTGCAGGTACATTTCTCGTTTGATGTTTTTTCAATGTTAGCTAAAACTATAATAAATATTTGGTTAATAGACAAAATCAGGTAAAAGACCTACAAGGCAACAACAAATCGATACAAAAATAGAAGAGCGCCTGATATTTAGTATGCAAAGCCATCAGAACAAGAAAAACCATTGACTATCATTTCCCTCTACAGCATGAGGTGTGGTCGTGCTGCTTTTTAACCCAGTCTAACATTGTTAGGTCGAGGAGTGTCAGTACCAAGTGGTGCAAACCCTAGTAGTGAGACTGGTACACAAACACAAGAACAGCCAAGCGCAGGTAGAAATTCTGGTTCGACAAATCAAGGCGTTAATGGAGAGCCTGGAATCAGAATGGTTCCAGTACCTCTCAGAATGGTTGCTGTTCCGGTCCTTGCCAGAATTCCAATGAGAGGAGATTCTGGAGGTGTGGTTCCACCTGCCAATGAGCCCTCTAGTGGAAGGCCTCAGCCAAATTCAGATCATGTTATGCGAGGACAAAATGGAGCCCCTGGATCTGAGCCTTTGATATATACATCAGGTGAGATTTTATAGTTTCATATTTGGTTTTGCATCAAGACGTTCGGCACCATGGTGTCAGGTAAGTAACAAGACACAGTCTACAATCTGGTCCAGCGAGGCCTCACTATGACTTTGTTTCTTTTCTTGGCTTTGTAGTTTCGGTACCAGCACTGTACTGTTTTGGTATATCCTAGCTATGCATAAAAAATTAACAAAAATGCATTTGTAAATATCTTAAATGAAACACCATGAATACTTAGAAAACTAGTGAGAAATTATTTTATTCTTACTTGTGAGTTGTACTGGAAAAGCTTTGTTGAAATATCTGATGAGTTAAAACCAAGACCACATGAACAATTTGTCTTTTATTTTATTTGTTTTAGAGGTACCTTCAACTACAGAACTTGGTGATATGGCTGCTATGTTGCAAGAGTGGTTAGGAGCAGGACATGTTGTAGATCCATTTCAAGTAAGACGAAGTGGGACTACCCGTCAGGAACCTGTTGTCAATGCTTCCCCAGCAGCTCCACCTCATGCAAGTGAAGATGCTAGAATTTCAGAGCCATCTTCAGTCGTTACAGAGGAGGGAGTGCAGTTCTCTAATTTGCTTCGCCAGGTTTTACCAGTTGTTTCTCAAATTGTAGATGCCAGGTCAAGTGCTTCATCTGCGCAAGTAAGTGTGTGAATCTTTCGGTCAAGGTTGTTATTCAACGCCATAAGTACTTTGTATGTGGTAACTAGGATTGCCAGTAGCTCAAATAAGAAAAGAAAAATGCGACAGGATGCTATCTAGGAGGAGATGACTAGCTGATGTCAGGGTTATTTAATACTTTGGCACACAAGCATTGTTAACTTTAAATTCTCGTTCTGACTATCAATTTTTTTTTTTCCTTTTTTTTATTTCAGAATTCTGTAGATGGCTCTAATGGTCATGCTCAGAACAACTCAAATGTATCAAGGAACCTTGATAATCCAGAGGAGGGCCCCAGTGCCAAGCGTCAAAGGTAATCTAACATTTTGTGTTATATTGTGGTAAATTTTTAAGCTGATCCTTGTTCCTTGCTCATTGTATTGCTCATTGTGTGGTCCTTTTTTGTTTGCAGAAAGAATGACTGATTTCGCAGTGTTACCAGAGCATTATTTTGGTGTTCTTGGGATTCAATCTTGTTCAGTGAAAAGTTTTCTCGGCGGTAACTTATATCAGCGAATGGTAGTTCAGAGAGTTAGATGCAATTCAATTCATCTTGAGCCTTTCAGCCTTTGACTATTAGTGCTTAAAATATGTTGTCGTTGGCATGGGCCTATCGTGTCTGTAATATTACTTAACTGTTTATTTTTTCTGCATTTTAAGTTATTCATATAGAGTTACTTTGCATGCACCAATGACCAATGGGGCTCCTGTTACTTTGCTCATAGTGTAGAGTCGTGGATTTGCGGAAGATGGTTGTAAAAGGTGATTTAAGTAGGCATTTTTTTTCTTTTCGAGTTTGGATTGGTGCTGATGCTTTGTTGCGCCTAATTATTGGTGCTTTTTATCAGATAATAATGCAATATGCAAAGCTTAGGATGATGGCTATTAAACCACCTATCTGAGGTTTGTCAATTGCTCGTGAATAGCTAGTGTAGCCTGTGTAGGATGTGATATGTATATACTAGTAGAAAAGGATACATCTGAGGATTGGGATTCAGATTCAGGTGCAGGCAGAAATATGAAAAGAATGTAGAAAGTTTCAATAAAACTCTATGATTAAACTAAACTATCGAACTGCTTTATTACGACCCCTTCCCTGTAGTCATGTCTACATTATGTTACGTTGCATGCCATCAGGCAGTAGTGGAGCTCGAGTTCAACCAATATGGAGCTGGACGCAAGGCTGCTACAAAACAAAATATTTGTAGTTACTTTTATTTACCGAAGGACAGGGAGGTTGCCGACTAATATCCACGTAGTAAGCAACTATGATGCGTCTTTGTTTCCTTCCACTTGTCATCCGAACTGCTCAAATCACTTTTGTATCATGTTGTTAGAAGAAATTTAAAACGGAGGTAAATGCATTAAGAACTTGAAAAGTAAAATAGATAGATGCTACCAATTGAAAAACAATAGTATTCAGCAAAAAACAGGTGGATCTCTTTAAATAGAAGAACATCTAGTTAATAGTTGTCCACAAGTTTTAAGCGGCACTAGAAAATTTTTACAGAAAAGCTCTGCTACTCTATTGTTGTGCGGCATTTTTTTTACTTACATAACATGTACCTAGTATCTATCAGGAAGACAGATAAACTATGTAAAATTACTTGATTATACTACATACAAGCTCATCTTCAATGGAAAGCCCGTCATAAAAATGCCCTTGCGCACCATGGATTGTTGATTTGTTCACAAAATACCACTCAAGAAACCCCTATAAGAAGTTCAATTGTGATGTAAGTTTTTCTCATCCAAGTAGTAAAGAACGGGGCAAAACAGCTGGACAAAAGCAAGATAAATTCATATACCAGATTCCAGAAGCTGCTTTTTCCTTCTTTCTGCATTGAGGCCGAATAAAAATAAAATTAACAAAGTGAGAAATCGAGTCTATTGATAAACTGGAAAAGATCAGATATCTTTTCTTGCATTTAATTTAGCCAACTGCCGATTACAGTTTTTTAAAGACTAATACCTTGTTCTGCCGGTGAAAGCATCATTAATCTCAGTTGCTGTAGGTTTTTCAGGAAATTCAGCTATAATAACATATTTTTCCTTTCCATTGGGCTCATCTACTCTCCTGTACAGCTCATAGCCCTTTGGGTAGGCCATCCTATGAACAGAAAGAAACATTATAAAGTTTACATATCAGATATTTGACTCCAGACCTGAAGAGATTTTGAAATGGAAGCAAAATAAAGAAGCAAGTGCATATGCATGAGCATAAGACTCACTTGTTCACATATGAGCATCCTTCTTTCAAATTGATGTCATACCATTAATAAAATTGTGACACCAAGACTTACTAGTTAATTGTAACATTCCGTAAAGAGAAGGCACATTGGTTTGACAGAATTCAGGCTTGTAGCTTTACAAGACTAATGATGCTACCAGAAAAAAAGAATAAAAAATAAACGCAGCCTAAACTTACACCTGCTTGTAACTGATGAATAGTACGGAAAAAATACTCAAGGGTGTATCTTAAGAAGGATAGCACTGGGCTACAGGAGCCTACGTACTTCTATGACTAGTATATGAAAAATATAGACAATAACCCTCAGAACTATCTAGATTTGCACATGAAAGGTTTGATTATTAAGAAAATTTATAATTTCTATTGAAACCCTCCCAAAGGCTCCACTGCAATGTTTTACTATAAATCAAACTATGATGACTAAAACTGAACTCAAATTCTGACCATCACAACCAGGACAAGTTTTCACCAAACAAGTGAAACCAAAACCTGAAATGAAGTCCTCGTCTGAAAAACCATTCCCACAGTCATTTATAAATTTTGAAGAATCAGAAAGGAGCTAGACAAGCACCTCAAAGCACCCATGATAGGATAAAAAGAGCCTGCATAATAGAGGAGGCGAAAGTAGTAGCAAATTTCAAATGAGGCAGCATACTCCATTCTCTTGTCCCTCCCCATAGTCTGTTTGAAATAAAATAAAAAGTAGTATACACCATGAAATTTTCAGCATAAAAAAAATAAAAAATGAAATAAATGTATGCAATAGAAGATCTGTTTACCGTCATGATGCCGCTTGAACTAGGCATATCCTGAAAAATTTGGTGTTAGAAAACAAATTAAAAAACATTATCTTTATTAAATTGTATGATTTCCATCTAAATTTCAGTATCTTTAAGAGTACAATAAAAAAAGTAGCACCAATACAACACAAAGAAAAAGGAGAGCAAATAAGGAAATTCATTTTCTGATTTCTCGTATTTAAAAATAAAAAAATGGAGCGAAGTTAAAAAAAAAGATGTAATTCTCCATTGAATACCTTTAGGCGAGGATTGATGAGGATGACTGGCCTGCTCCCAGCTGCATCAGTCATAGCTTGCAAATCCTTTGAAACCAAAGAGTAAAATTTATCATTCCAAATCTCATCAAGTCTTATCATTAAAAAAGCACTGATTATGCTTTTTCCTTTTGCTAGCATCATATCCATGAAGGTTAAGTTCTGAAGCCAAAATGTACACCACAAGAAAAAAAAAAAAAGTAAAGTGCTACAGTGGGATCCAATTGGTATTGCCAAGCCTGAACCTGAACAGAGAGGGTGCTTATTAATAAGATCTTTCGACTAACTCACATCGATAATGCAATTACCAACTGCATTTTGGGGTGCTATCAGAATAAACATATCGTCTTGCTCATCAACTTCATCCCTGCCTTTAATTGAAAACACCAGAAGAAAATAAAGAACAACACACAAGTACAGAAACATATAAAATATAATTCCCAAGGATTGTCGCTCAAGTAGAATACCATAGATTATTCACTTTAGTACTGAAGATTTCAAATTGCATATTTTGGTTTCACCTGACTGTCATATGGTCAAGACTTCTGACAGCACCATTACCAGGGATAATAGAGAATAGACCAACATAATCTTTTATCTCCAATTCTCCATTCATTTCTTTTTGGGAGTCACTAAATACATTCGGGTCAAATTCAATAAAAATCTGGTGGGTCAAGAAATGGCAACTGTGAGAAGACAAATTGGTCCAGACAGGTCTTGTCAGCCCGTTAGGCCCACTTCAACATTCTCACCCCTAAGGAGAAATCAGAATACTATGGTCTAACCTATAGCTCCAATATTTATGAAGGTCCCCATGGCCCCATATTCGCCCCAGTCCATGAATTCCAATATCTTTCTAGTGCCAGCAAGTTGCAAAGGGATCCCAGCAAGTGCACCTTCCCCCATAGAACCCTGAACACAAACCTGGTAATAATAGATGTGCTCAAGGTAAGTGCATTATTGCAATTAACAATCTATATTCAAACAAATTTGGCTATAAGCAATGACACCCAACATTTATTGCAACTGCAACAAACTTAAAATAACTTCTGAACTACTAGCAAAGCAAGGAAATTTCAAGGATAGCAAGACTAAATTGCCCTCTAAATTTTCTGATAACAAACAGAATTTCTTAATAACGTCAAGTTGGTGCTTATCTGCAGATGACCCACAAAAAGGTGAATCACAAAGAAAAGTTGTCAAATACTGGTACAACTACATTCGAATTATCATTAATTGATAAAAAACATATATATTTATGTGCTAAGATATAGTGTCATTAATTAATAAAAAAATAACTTGGTAAAACTAGTCTCAAAATAATGCATGAAAATGAACTATAAAGTTGGACCTTGACTCGCTTTCCATCGTCAGCAAAAGACAGGGCAAGTTCTCGTACAAGCTCCATCAAGGTACCTATTCGATAAACATCCTGAAAGAAAAATTGCAGTATTAGTTGTCCTGCTCGAGTTTAAATTACTTTTGTTACCCTCCAGCGAGAACAATACAGAACATATATTCAGGGGAACACCTATGAAATTTTGTATATACCAGCTGTAATATACTGACATGAACAGGTAATAATGTTTGCTCATTCCAAAGTTCATATACACAACAAGTTCTTTACTTACCATTTCAGGGTTAAGCTCAGGGATGTTAATCTCAACCTGCATGTTAAAGTGGAAATTTAGAACAACCATGAAATAATAGAGACAGCACTTGGCACACGAAATGTACTCATAAGCTCGTCTAGAGCATAACAAATCAGTGTAAAGTATAGCATATTATACTATGCTAACTTATGGTAATGAGGGTGCAACAGACAAAATTAAAACAAAAAAGAACAAGGTAATTCTTAGGGTGATGCTACTACAAAAAACTCTAAGAACTTCTCAGTTTTGACACAAAACATTCCAAATTATTTTGACCTCCACAGTCCACACAGGACTTCTTGTTTTTAAGACAACATTTTTTTTGGTCAAACCAACAAGCAGCATCACGACAAGAGGAAAATGACCACAACACTCAAAATATGACAAATACCCCAATTAAGCTAGTGAAGTATCAGAATACTAATAGTTTGCCATCAAAATCTGTTTACTTCACCTGTATGAAAATTACTTGTCAACAACTTAAATTACCAAAAAGACTACTTTGTCCTTGATAATAAATAAACACTAATAAGTACATATGGTCATACTTCTAATCCAAAGCCAGACAGAGCGGTGCTATTGCAAGCAGAATATTTGAAAAAATATGTTTGTTTTAGTGCAAGGGTATCCATAATACTTCAAATTGTCCAAACTCTACATACATTGGAGGCCTACGCTAAATAAATTGAAGTTTCGAGGGCCATATCATCAGTGCTAACATTTTGTGACAAGAAAGATTATTTTAAGTAATAGATCTAGTGGGTCTTAATGAATGACCTTCAGCCGAATCTTTTTATCTTCTATAGCCCTTCTTGTGGAATTTTTTACATCGTCATAAAAGTACTCTCTAATTTCTCTAGAATGAGGTATGTTGTTTAATCTCGTTGGAATTCCTCTCCAACTAACCTGAAAGAAATAACCACAACCATGAAGAAGGCAAAAAAAAAGGAAATGCTATTTCTTATAGGGAAGGGATATATTGATAACTAATTTATTTGAAAATTGCAACCGACAAGACAATTATGAAAATTAAAAAATTAGAATTGTTGGTATGTTCTCTATTGTTTATATAGGTTGTCTATCGATGTAACCTGAGAACCGTTTTCCATTGATGGATGATTAATTGATTTTCAAATTGTACCAAATTTGATGTACAAATTATCTAAACTATAAAGAATATATTTGTAATTTTATTTTTGTTATTTACTACCCATTTGATCAATTGACGTGGTTGTCAATATAAACTATCCCTTTCAAATTATATTTTATACAAGCAAAGAGCTGAAGTCTTACACTTTTAGAAGAAGCCACTCCAAAATTTGTTGATGAATTCCCTATCAAAATATACAAACACAAATTAACATCATCAGCAACACAAAGCCTTTGACCCCAAAAAAATGGTAATCAAAATTTAAAAAGTATACAACACGATATTTAAGAATAATTGATATTAGCATTACATTGGAGGGCTTGTATCACCTGTTTTGAGCCTCTACATTGAGATCTAGAGCTAAATCATAAGAAATTTGTGTGCTTTGCAAAGCACCCTAGCCTAGCTCTACTAATATATACATAAGATTACCATTAGTTTTAGACAACTGCACCGAGCTTGAAGAATTTTCTTCGACTTTTTTCAATAGAGAATCAATTTCTTGGAAAACCACTTCTTTTGTACGATTTCCATCAATCTACATTCTTGGAAATTAGAAAGAGAGAAGAATAGCCATTGTTTTCATTTTTCTCGAGAACATGTAACTTGCAATAAAAAATTGATAAGACAAAAATGCACACCTTATTTAACAGGTTCAGGTAATTGGGAAGAATTGCTTCTGCATTTTGCTTGTAAGTCTGAAGGCGCGACTTAACCTAGTTAAAGTAGGGTTTATAAGTGCAGATTTCCTATAAGTCACAGAGCCAACTCAGTTTTGCATGGTACACACTGGCAGGACCATAGAGGGTTGGCAGTCAGGTACTTTTGGTTAGTTTGCTTTGTAATGTCTAAACAATATTGAACTTTTTGTTTGGGACTTTTGAGTGTTGAATTTGGATCTGGGAACCATTCTTTTTGGGATTCACATTTCAGCAGTTGGCTATTTACTGATTTTTTTTTTTAAGATTCAAATGACAAATCAAAATTCCGAACTCAGTACACGAAAATAATAAGCTCTCAATTAACCTAATAAACACAAAGCCAGAAAAGATAATAGAATGGGACTAATGAGGTCTGAACTGGTCAAAAGTCAAACTAAATTATTTGACCATTAAGAAGTTTATTCTTTCATTTCCTAACATTCAGATTACAGAGTTCAAGCTAGATATGGTTATGCTCTACAGAGAATGGAAAAAACAGTTTCCTTTCCCCAATACAGAGAAACAATGTGAATAAATACTTTTATATTACAAAACACAGGTAAAATATGTTTAACATTTGTTATTGTAAACAGGAACTAGAATGGACAGAAATCAATAATGAAAGTTGCATGGATACATTTGTCATTGTGTCATAAAGTTATAGGTATCATGTCCAATTCTAACTCATACAGTTGAAACTAACTTGAAACTCAAAGTACCTTCTCTAGAGTATCGTCGGAGCGAGTAATAAGCCTTCTTGCTACTTCTTCATTTTCAGGAGGGAAATTCTTGATATGATATATTTTCCCAGTCGCAGGATCCAATCTCCTACCAATACATCTATCTATTAGGATTTCATCAGGCACCTGAATTTTTTTTTTTTTTTTCCAAAACCAAAAGCACTTTTAAAAATATCTGCAGAGTTTGATATAAGAAAAATTAAAAGATCACGTAACCGTATAGTAATGACAAAGTTGTTGCGATGCATAAAATTATGATCACTTTACCAAACTCAACCTTAAAGGCTATGACATGAAATATTCTACTAAGCACACATCATATGAAGAAATATAAGTTACTAGGTGTACGCCTACTCTATAACTACAAGCTTAAGCATTAGTAAATGTTTGGCCAATATTCTGTCCAAGCCTGAAGTCCTAAGTTCCACCATATGTTCATTATAAGAATAATGGTTCCCACCCATTAATAACCATGCACATTATTTTTCTACAAAACAAATGACCATACATGAAGGGGAGTTTTTAAGATTATAAAATACCAACTGACCACCTACTAGCAAGCTTAAGCTTGTACAGCAAATGGCTGGCAATGCATCTACTTGGCATTAGCAAGATTAGGCTAAAAAATTGTAACATGCTTGCCAAAAAAAATTTGATTTGATCAATATATGTAATTATATTACTACAGTAAAAGTAAAAGTAGCATTTAAATAAAATCGTGGCATACATCAAGCACGATATAAATGTCAGGTCTAATATTGAGCTTCTCAAGACTCTGAGCTTGTGAATAAGTCCTAGGATAACCATCTAGAAGCCATCCCCTCTCCCTTGCATCTTGCCTCGATAACCGTGAAACCACCATCTATTCCAAGAAAAAAAAAAGGTCAAGTATAAAAAGTTTTTTAAGTAATCTATGAAGAAGAGAGGAAGACTGAAGTATTTTGAAGCCCAGAATTTCGCATATCAAACAACCAATGTAAGATTAATTTAAGTAAAAATTCACTACAATGACCTTGCATTTATAATTGAATCCAACAAAATCGCTTAATCACTGGGTCAAATTAGCATAAAAATGAAATAATATACATGGTGGTTTGTTATTTTTATTTAATTGGACTCAAGAAAAGCTCGTCATGGTGGTGAAAAATTACTAAAGACACCTTTTGCATTTCCCTAGTCAAGAGGACAGAGTAATACCTTATTAAAGAATCCAATAAGTATCAGTGTCTTTCAACGATGAAAGTAACTTCCAAAATATGGAAAGTTCATGGATCAATTTATACATAAGATAAAACCAAAATAACATTTTTACCTACATCTGTTACGATCTCATCCGGTACAAGCTTTCCACTGTCCATGTATTCTTTTGCCTTCTTTCCAATTTCCGTACCAGAGGAAACTTCAGCTCGAAGGAGATCTCCAGTTGATATATGCACCAGATTATACTGATAGTAAGATAAATTTAGAACAAAAATAACAAATTGGGAACGATATGTAGAAATTAAGAACTGAACAAAAACAATACCTTCTCAACTATCATGCTACACTGAGTGCCTTTACCAGATGCTGGAGCACCTGAAATCATCACCTTCAAAGGCTCTCCTAAGGCACACTCCACACGAAACCCCTAAAAAGAAAATCAAGCTAAAAAGATCCATACAATTTGGTACTCTTCAGGTCATACAAGGAATTGAAAATCAGTTATACGAGAACACAGAAACCAGAAGGAACCTTGCATTTCGACTTTCGAGATTTCCCATAGAAGCTGTGGTGGGGCCTGACTGACAGAGAGCAGGAAGCAGCGCTTGCACAACTTGAGAGAGGCGAGAAAGAAACGGAGGTGGAATTGATAGAGGAAGGAGATTGAAGGAGAGATGGAATGGGAACGGCACCTTTGCGTTGAGTTAGGTTACTTGTGTGAGACAATGTCGCTGGAAATGAAGCGGCCATGGCTAAGAACTGTCTGGGTAGAAGAACCGCGAAATCGCTGATCGCTTCTTGAAGTGATTGATGATTGATGAGATCGCATTTTATATATGTGGCGGAGGATGAGATCGAAGGAGAAGCGCGATTTACGGCTATAATGAGACCGGAAGAGAATAGACTATAGAGTGAGATTGTCAGAGAAGAAGATTGGATCAGAGATCCGGCCCATACATTCGTAGGACTATCCGGCCCATAAATGTTTTCGTTTCCTCTTCTATAAGTTTCGTAAAGATATTTTCAGTATAGAAGTCCTGTGCAAATAATGTGGAAAACACATGATCTCTGCCTGTTTTTCATTTGAGAAAGTTCCATGTAATAAATGTACAAAATAATTTCTTTTTGTGAGGAACAGAAAATAAGTTATCTACGTATTTTGTCATTTTTTGAGGAAAAAGACGAGGCTCTTTGTTAGACCAATTTGTGTTACTACTTACTAGAAAGTTTCTCTATCCTTCTCCTGATGCAGATTGTTGACCCGACCGTATATATTAAGATAATTCCAAAACAAAATTAGGGTCAAAGTAGTGCAAGGGGTGGACTAATGAGGTTTTAATTGATTTATTGAGTTAACCATTAGTTAATTGTTGGAGGCTAACAGAAACAACTGATAAGGTATACTTATTAAAGAAAGCAAAACACGCTATAAAACATCAAAAGAAACTGGTACTCCTAAAACGCATACAACCATGCACAAGAAGTAACTAAAGCAAAGTCATGTAAAGACCAAAAGCTTAGAATTATCCCCTTTTACTGGTATCACTGTATCAGATTACACACAACAACTGGGGTTGGATCGCCTGCACTATGGGGACGGTGACCCGTGCCTAATCCCTGTGCTAGCACAAAACCGGCAGACTTGAAATTGGTGAAATGTTGATATATCTTTTTTGCAAACCTAGTAACCCATAATTGTATGTAGTATGGTGAAACATAGTTTTCTTAAATGGAAAACAGTCTGAAGCAATCTGTAGCTACGGTTGCAGAAGAAAGATCTGAAGCTCATGAGATTCTGGAAGTATTACCGCCACCAGTTCATCGGGAGGAACAATTTTGAGAATTTAGGTTTACTGGTTGTTTTTATCATGAGTGCAACAAGTTCATTATATTGATTTTCACATTCAAAAAAACGCTTACCCATATCTTGGATTTACCAGCATGTAAGCATCAGAATATTATTATTATTTTTTTTGTTGTGCAGTTTGTATAAATTCATGTTTCAAATGGTTTGTATATCTATATTAGTTATATGATGCTAGAAATTGAATCTGTATTATTCACGTTACATATTTAAATACCAACATTTTTTGTTAACACAAACCAGAAAACTTTGGTTAGAAAATTATTTATCAGCTCTGGTTTTTAGCCAAATTTGATTTATTCTCAGCTATTTCGAACAATAATATTTCTTTCACGAAGCTCTTTGTGAAGAGTGTAAAACCCAATGAAAATGACGACTTGGTACTGCGCTCATAATTCATAAATACTGTTCAAGCTTGATGGACCACCAGAGGTGCCCTCTTTCTCTCCCTTGCACACTCCAGAAAACTTCCTATATGCCATTGTAAAAGAAGAATGACAATTAAATTAAATCCTTCAAAATCTAAACACCACCTGCATCCACATCTAACCTCCGTGGCCTTCATATCTGGTATTGATAATGAGGTCTAGATGTAGCAGTTGACAAGTTGACATCTATCCTATTCTGTAGTTTCCGTATCCTTTTGGATATCGCCGCTAATCTCTATATGTTTCCCCTTAATAAGAACTTGAAGCTGATAAAGTTGTTTAGTTTGGATGATGCTAATGAGTAATGAATAATATCCGTATCGTACATAAACTATTTGTCATTTTTTTAGAAATTTTATAATCTATGTTTTTTTTTCTTTCTGAAACTAGTGATATAATTGTATATTATTTGCAGTACAAAAGAACAATTTCTTTTCAAATTGTATCCGTATTATAAAGTATAAACTTTAGACCTCATTAAATTATTGACAAATTCCGAACTTGTTACCATACATGCAAAAGCGAGATCTAGTAGCTGGATCTTGAAAAGAAGATGGAAAATGATGCTAAGGATTTAGGCCAGGACATGAACAGTGATAGAGAACGACTCAGCCTAAAAATCTGAGGAACGTGATGATTAGAATTATACAAGATGGGAGGACATGTTGAAACACCCAACTCGTAGTGTAGTTAGAAGCAATGCAGCCGGGCAGAATGGAGTTTCTAGAAAGAAGCAATGCAAATGTACGTCGTAGTGCAAACTGCAAAGGGACTGATGAGACTGATCGATCATCGAACAAGCTCTACTCTCAGAAATCCGTGAGGAGAGACTGATATTTAGGTCAAAGCAAATGACAACTAAACGGCGGTTCCATCAATTGTCTCCAACTCTACGTCACTGTTTTACTAGATCATTAAAGATTATAAAGTATACATATACTGTAATTGAATACTTTGTTTCATCATTATTTAGATTCAAGAAAATAATAAAAAAATAAATAAACAAGTATTGCCACAGATAATTATTCACGAAATGATTATTTGTTACAAACTGCCAAGGCTGAGTAATTTATTAAATGACTACCAAATAGTAGTTCAATGATGATTATTTACAAACTTTTCGAGACACTTCAAAACAAAGCTGTACAAACCCCAGTTTCAAAGCAGGGACCACGCAAGAAGTTTTTCTATATAGGGCAAAACTAAATTAAATAACATAAAATCAATTCTTCAATTCGGCTCTTTTCAAGGAGCCTACAATTTATCAGTTGTTTTCCCTCCTTAATCTCTTTTATTATTATTTTTTTCTAGCTCGATATCAGAGGATAAGTACTTCCGCCAACCTCATGAATATCAAATTATCTGTTATTTTCTAGAAGTTCACAAAGCCCGCATTTGGTACCTTGCTGACAAAACAGAACAAGGAAAGACCAGAAACATAAGGCACCAGATTGAGCATCACCACTGAGACCAAACTAAGGAACAAGTTTCTATCTGATAATATTTCCACTAATGTAGGTATGAGACACTGTTATGATGTGTGGGTTTCCCAAGTGCACATGAGATTTGAGCACATGATTTCCCATTTACATAAGTTAACCTGACCAACCAATAATCAAAATAAAGTACACTACAACTACCGGATTAAAGAAAGGTGGCCCGGAGGCACTGGCATTAATTATCAACTAGATAAAGCGACCACTGCTCAGTAAGCCCCTAAACCAAGTGATTTTGGTCGCCTAACAGCCATTAAGGGATCAATTATTCCCTGCCCATCTCTCCCCAAACCACTGCCTGGTACAAAACCCATCTTCTCCATCATTTTGGAACCAAACCCTTTTGTATGCTTCTCAAAACCACCAATTTGTTTTTCCCTGTAACGTACAACCTTAGGATTTGACTGTACCACCTTTGTACCACTCACCTCACCTGACTCGAATTCAACACCTAAACCTAGAGATTTCGGCCGCTGAACTGGTTCAATTGGCTGAACCATCCCCTGACCGTCCTTGCCTAAACCACGCCCTTCAATGAAACCCATCTTGGCCATCATTTTTGAGCCGAAACCTGTTGTATGCATTTCAAATGCACCAACTTTTTCTACCACAACTGTTGTCTCTTTCGAGTCCACAACTGTTTCCATTACAATCTTTTTTGTGATTGAATCTCCCAGCATAGTGCCAGATGAGACGAATGCAACAGGTTTCTCTGCAAAACTTGTCTTTGCAGCTTTTTGTTTCCCGGAAGTGTTTTTCCTACCGCTTGATTTGTTGCTTTTAGGTCTTTCTGCTAATGATCCTTTTGTGGGTCGACATGATTTGTTCTTGTTCTTGACATCAACAACGGCAAAGTCACCATCATCATGATTCACTCCCAAAAGCTACACCACATAAAAAACATAAAATACTTTAGTATATACAGGGAGGTACCAAAAGTACAAAACATACAGAGGATCATCTATCATAACTATATTTTCTGCATCTATTACTGTCTTTATGTATGAACATTCAATATCAATTTGTTCACCAGATCAATATGCTGTATTCAAATATGGCATGTTTCATTACCTATCAAGTAGAAACCAACTAGCTTCAATAACCAGGTTAAGCTTTACTAATAGGAAGGATTGGTATGTTATTTGTAATTGTAATGGGAAACATAAATATAAATAAAAGCAGCAAATATCAAAGCAAATTACAATGTATCTTGTAGGTACATTAATATTTTTTTATTATACAACAGTGGAAGGAGAGTCTTAGTTGCTAAATTGTTGCTTCTTTCTTTATTTACCTTATCGAGTCGAACTTGATCAACTGGAGAGGGCAAGCAAGTTCGTGTTGTCCGTGAAACCATTACAAATCTACAAAAGAAAAAATAATTAAACTCCTGCATCAGCAAAAAGCGGTATACACTATCATACTGTCATGTCAGCTTGAATAGCACAAACACATGGAGCATAAAAAGGTGTCGGATCTAAGCAGTCCGATACCAGGTAAACAGACCACTTCTAACTCCGCGATCATAAGCACTGTATGATTTTTAAAAAGATTCTACTAGCAGTTTAATACCTAGATAAACAGATGTTGTTTCAGCATTTGTAGATTTTTCTTTCTGCATTTTTAATTTGTAATCATACACACAGGAAGTTTTAATAAATTTTTCTGCCTTTTTGTACTCACCTTTTCTTTCCAGAACCTTGGCTGCCATTTTTAAATCCATAAATTGATGCCAAGCGCTGGACCTACAAAGTTCATCACAGTTCAGATAACACAAACTTTTAATATGCAAACTGCCACAGCCAAGGAGCCTTTTCCAAAATATAAAACAATACTCTGAGCCTATAAATTTTCTTAACAAAAAAAAACTGAAAGCAATCACAGAACTCTTTCTAGATAGTTATCAATTGAGTGACATACATTTCTGGAATGATCTTACATGAGTGATCATACATACCTGTGGACGATCACGAGAATGCATAGGATCAAATGCATACATGTCAACTTTGTTTATAACCATTTGCCTCAATTTCTGTAAATAAACGAAAAAAAAAAATCAATAATTTCCAGCACTGTCCTTTTTAAGATCAGAAAATTACTGTTAAACAGTAAATTTTATTCCATAATTGATCTTCAGTTCACAATATAACACCAAAAGTCCTCAATAAATGAGTACAGCAGGTACCCAATCAAGTATGGCCTCCATCATAACTGGTATATGCCACTATAGACTGCAAAAGCAGAGCCAATATTTCATTGACAATTCTAAAGTCAAATGTTATCTTACAGCATTTATTTGCTCTAGATCGACACCCCTATTGAGCATGCGCTGCCTACGCTTATCAGCAATTAACTCTTTACGGTGTTTCTTCTTTTCACCTTCAAGTTACACAAGCAATTACCAACAATCAACTAAACAACAAAAATTCCTAGAATATAAAGGCTAGAATCTTAAAAATCCCAAGTGATATAGAGTTCACTGCTTATTCTACAAGCCAAATTATAATACAATTTAAAAATGCAATCACAATCATAAACCACATTAAATCTGTTACGAGTGGGTCAAAATTCATTTCTTTGGATAGAAATTTCTCGAATGTGCATTTCAAAAGGACCATTACAGCAAGTAATAAAAATTTCCCACAGCAGCCAACATACATCGTATTGGTGACTAGCATCCATATTTTTGGGTTGTTTGCAGATATTTCTGGTGACTAGCATCCATATTTTGGGTTGTTTGCAGAATTTTGGATAACTAACATCAATGGAAAGTTTGACATAAAGAGGCGATGTTAGATTGCATTGCCTCAACATTTCTCATCTTACTATGTTTGGCACCTTCACGAACAAGGAACAACTCGTGTGCTGCTCGAGATAAAGGAACAAGCCCTTGTTCCTAGTTCCCAACAAATCCAAACAAGGCACGAGATGTTAGATTGCATTGCCTCAACATTTCTCATCTTACTCGAGGGTACGTTTGGCACCTTAACGAACAAGGAACAAGCCCTTGTTCCTAGTTCCCAACAAATACAAACAAGGCACGAACAAGGACCCCTTGTTCCTTGTTCCCACAAATCCATGGAACTAGAACAAAGCTTGTCCTAGTTCATGAAAAAACTGCTGCTTAACCAGCTCATATGAATTTGAATTGGTTTAATCCAAATCTTCTTAACTTGATTTGAGCTCAATTTTGGGTCAGAAAATTAAAAACGAATACTCACTGTTAAGGACCAAAACTGCAACATTCAATAGGATAGCAGCTTAAATCATATTTTTTCTAACAGCTCTCATTTGGAAAAACAAAAGGGCCATAAAAATGTTCGTATTAGATGCAAGCACAGCAAATATCTGTCACAGATTCACTCGAATCAGATTAAATTCGAGAAAATGGACATGACTACTAAGCAAATAAAATTTTGTTATGCAAACAGAAGTGGCACTCTACTGTTCAGCCCAGTACAGTTACAGCTATGACAACGAGCTCGTCATAAGGTGCAAACCAGTACTGAAGCAAAAAGGCACAATAATAAATTAATTGTAGATAAAATGTATATACCTGGAGCACTACCATACTTCTTCCTATTTCTCCTACCATCATCTGGACCTGGCCAAGATCTGGAAAGCTGAGAAGGAGCACTCTTTCTCCTCTTAGAATTAACTCTACAGTCTTTCAACTCAACAATATTATCTAAGGTTAACAACTCAATCCTGGCAGAGTTGAAAGCTACCTTAGCCTTTTCTTTCCCCTTCCATTTTTTCTCTTTCATACCGTAAACCTCTGAGGCCTTCATCAATTTGACCCCACCTAACTTTTCTCTCTTAAGAAAACCATCTTCATCAGATTCAGATTCAGATTCAGATTGAGTTTCTGATTTGTCAGATTCAGACTGAGATTCCAACTCTTTCAGCTGCTTTTTTGAGAGACCACTAAGAAATTCATCAGCACCACCAATTCCTTCCATGTAATCCTGGACAATCTCATCATCTATTTCTGACCCATCATCATCATCATCATCATCATCATCATCATCATCATCATCATCATCTTCCTCCTCCTCCTCCTCATCATCCTCATCATTATCACTTGGCGATAATTCTTCATCATCTGAAGGCTTCACTTCATCCTCCTCATCATCATCATCCTCGTCGTCATCTGAGACATCATCATCATCATACATGTCTTCTTCAGGCGACGAGGCATCTTCTGTATAAACCCGATACCCTCCAATAGACAAAAATCCCTCACTTTTACCTCCCTTCTTCGACTCCGGAGTCATAAGTTGATCCAATTCTTTTTTATTCAATTCCTCCTTTTCACCTACTACTGGATCACACTCTCTTTGTCTCATTTCCTCCTTTTCTCCACCTTTATCTTCTTGCATTGCCTCCACCTCCTCATCTTCGTCTTCCTCTTCCTCTTTCTCAACAAAACCTAACCCTAAATGGCTGACCTCAGCAGAACCAAAATCATCCCCCTCCTCTCGCTGAAACCCCAACCCCAGCTCTGGATCGGCGGAAATCGCCGGGTGGTACGAATAAATCGGCACATCGACCTCCGCACTGGTCTCAACGGAAGGATCTGATGTGGCAGGGTACGTGTAGCCAAATGTGTTTCCGCAACACTTGGGCGCCTTGGAACCTTCGCCTCGAATTTCGCTCTTGAAAAAGATCTGGGGACGAGGTCGGCGACCGCTAGTGCCGTGCGTGGGCCCGCCGGCGGTGGGATTCTTTTTGGGTCTAATCTTTCTGCCTCCCATTCGGAGGTGCTTTACAATTCGGAAATTAGGTTATGATTTTTGTGTTGTGAGATTTTTTTAGATTGGGCGCTGCGCGCTTTAATTGCTTTTCTTAGGTTGTGTGGTAAGCACGAAATCGGAAAGAAGAATTTCAGAGCACAAGAGGCGGAGGGGAATGGGAATGGCGGTTTGGCCTTCTGCATCGCACATGGATTAAATTTTTTAGTTTCCCGTTAATATCTGCACCCGGTTGACGTGAACCGACGTTATATCTGACAGATACTGCACCACGGTTTAGTCTGTAACGTGTGATCCGGGTGCAGATTTGAGAATTAGTCGGAAATTATGCTATTTACGAGCGAAGAATATTCATTTGGTTTTGTGTACAGCAGTGTACTTGATAGATCACCGTACGGCACCTGTGTTTCGGGTCCAAATCCTCTTATCACGGAGCAACATGGGGATCCATACCCGAGGACTTTCGATTTTGTAATAAATGATTTCGATTATTTTTTATAGAATCCGGATTAAAACCAAGAAAGCATTAAATTGCTCCCTAAAAAAATTCTCCAAAATCCCTCCCACTTTATATTCGGAACATACCTCGACAGTCAACTACTCAACTGAAGGGTGCGAATCATTTTATAGTGCTCCAGTTAATATTTTTGTTGATATCGATATATACTTGATAGGATATGGCCCAAAAGGTCCAATCCGGAATAAGTTAACAATAAGGCCAAGCACAAGGCCCGGCCCGAGAAAGATCTAGAAGCCGTTCGAAGAAACATAGAGAAATTAGGCGGGAAACCAAAAAGAAGCGGGAGATACGAAATGCATAGAGACCCAGGAGGGGACCAGACGGTTAGAGCTGAACAACCCAGGCGGGGCCCACGAGAACACCTGAACCCGAGATGTCAGGAGGAAGGCTTGAATAACTTCTCGGATGGAAGAGAAAACTTTCCTTCAAGAGGTGCTCGAAGATCCTCAACATCTCGGGATAAGCAAGTGGCACAAGTGGATATAACCGTTGTCTGGTGACGTCAGCAAGGCGGATCTCCGTTCGAGGCCTATATATAGAAGGGGTAGAACATTGTATAGGGGGTTGAACATTTTCTTACTGACAGAGAATTCTCATTGTACTCTCAAATTATTATCAATAAAGAGCTACTTTTATTCTCTCAAATCTCAATCTCTACCATTGTTGATCTCTCTACTAAGCTAGACGTATCAACTGGCGCCCACCTGAAAATCGTAGCTAGAGTGACAGATCAGAGAACATCAGTGTTCATCACTCTCAGCATCAAATCTTGATGAGTGAGATTCGAGGCGTGGTCAATCCACGAAACCTTGATTTTGAATTTGCAATGGCAGATTCAACATGCAACACGCAAATCGCAGCTTCAACATCAAAAGCTCATGCAACTCAGCGCTCACAACTTGGAATGCCAATAATTGAAGCAGTAACAAGTTCTCTCAACGCAGATCAGATCATATCAGATCCACGATCTGCACAAGCTCCTCTGTACACACTTGGAATGTCAACAATAGAGGCATTTCCAAGTTCTGTGAGTAGAGATCCAATAACTCCAGATCCAAGTCTCGCGAGAGGAGGGTTAGTACAGCAACCCAGAGTTTCTGGAATACTTGATCCGTCTAGATCAGATCCACATCCGATCACACAAGCAGGAGAGTTGTCAGGGACACCTACAACCAAATCCAATCCCACACAAGTGCCTTCAGCAGATCAGACAGCAAACACCAACACCGTTCAACCAAGCGGTGTAACCTCGTCAATTCCGACACCTCCAGTCGTTGAACCTTTAGTCCAACCCTCTTCTCATCCTATTCAACAACCCAGTGCATCAACAGCGAATGCTACAACCTCTCAGATTCCAATACCTCAATCCACACCATCAGGTCACACTCAAACAGGCCAATATCCTCACAACTCGTGGGGATATTATCAGGCAAATGCATGGAATCCTCATATAATGCAGGGCTCATACAACAACCCATACCAATGGACTCGCGAGAACTACAATCTCCACCAGCAATATCAATACTATCAGCACCATCCAACAAATTTCCAAGCACATCCATACCAATACATTGCACCACATATGTATCAGGAGTTCCCGCGTTACCCTCCAGCTCCACAACCCCCGCCACCAGTGCAAAACAGAAATGCACCAGATCCCCCAGTTGAACCTACACTACAGCAAAATATCCAAGAGAATCACTTGAAGAAAAAACAGGGGAACAGTGATTCTTCTCGGGGTCGTCCTCTTTCAAGGAAGGACCGCAATAATACTGAGGACAGTAGTCCAGATTCATACAACTCACAGTCGCCTCCCCCAGGAGCATTGGCAGCACATCTGTACAGAGGGAAGAGAAAAATTGATATGAAGGACTTCCCATATCTAGACAAATATCCCAGTAACAAAGCTGGAGATGCACATTCTTTCGCCTATAGTTTTCGGGAGACTATGGCGTTGAATGGAGCTTCAGAGAGAGTAATGTGCCTCGTATTTCCCACCCGACTAGTCGGACCAGCTTGGGATTGGTATTCACAGCTTCCGAGAGGTTCCATCACAGATTACAACGACCTGATGCCAAAATTCTTGAAGAGGTTTGGAGGGCTCAGACCCCCGGCTGTCAGATGTGCTAGTCTCTTATCTCTGAAACAAGAACAATATGAAACTTCTCGAGAATTCCTTGCTAGATTCTCAGCCGAAGTAAATAAAGTGACAACAGATTTTGATGAGAAGTTGGTGTTGGCAGCAGCAATGCAAGGACTAAGAAGTGGCAATCTGAGGTATGAATTGGTGAAAAAAGGCTGCCGAACTCTTGAAGAATTCAGAGAATGTGCTGACCAGGTCATTCGGGCAGAAGAAGATGCAGCAAATATGGGAAGATATCAAGATCAAAACAGCCCGAGATATGGCCAACAAAATCGTCGTCGAAGCTATTCACCCCGTAGAAGGAGGAGCCCATCTCCGAAGAATAAGAAAAAGAACAGACAGATCAAAGGGCCAACTTACAAACTTTCCTCTTATAAGAGAACTGGCGAAGACTATACCCCCTTTTACACAAATTATCACATAACAAATGCATCAAGGGAAGAGATGTTTTTTGCAATCAGGGACAGCAAAGAACTGGAAAAACCTCAACCTTTGAAAGATGACGAAAAGATAGACAAAAGTGTCTTCTGTCATTATCATAGAAGTGCTGGACATCACACCCGAGATTGTTTGAAGTTGAAAGATGAGATTGAAAGGTTGATAAGGCAAACTCATTTGCTAGAAAGATACCTAGAGAAAAACAAAGAGGGGGAATCCTCTACAAGAAGACCTTACAAGCCAAACAATTGGAAAAAGAACGACTCGCGTCCCAATAGAGCACCTGTTCAAACTTCTCGGAACAACAACCCAATTAATACCCGAGAAGAAGACCGAGACGCCTCACCCATCATTGCTTACATAGCAGGAGGTGATGCTTCCGGTGGTGACACAGTTAAGGGGAGAGCATATTACGCAAACTCAAGGAACACAGGTACCCCTTCTCGGTATGAAGTATTCCATTTACATGCTCCTGGATCTCCTGTCGAATCACAAATTTCTTTCGGCCCAGAAGATTCTGCAGGAGTGAGATATCCTCACGATGATGCCATTGTGTTAATGTTGAGGATTCATGGGACAAGAGTAAAAAGAATTCTAGTGGATACGGGAAGTTCAGCAGATGTATTATATTTCGATGCATTAAAGCAGTTGAAGCTAGCCACATTCCCATTGACCCCAATGCACACTCCACTTGTCGGCTTTGCAGGAGACCGGGTAGTGCCCTTGGGGACCATCGAATTAGATGTTGTGTTTGGAGAATCCCCCGAGATGTTTCAACAAGGGTAAAATTTATAGTCGTCAATGCCCCCTCTGCTTACAATGCAATATTAGGTAGAAAATCTCTCAACAACATCGAGGCAATCGCCTCGACTAAACACCTAATGATCAAGTTCCCTACAAAAGAGGGAGTAGGAGTTTCTCGGGGAGAGCAGCAACTTTCCAGGGAATGCTATCAAGTAGCTTTGGGGAACCATGTAGTGCAAATAGAAAAGGAAGCTATAATAAAGAAAATGAAGCCACCCGGTTCAGGTGGACCTGTGGAAGAAGTCGAAGAGGTTGAATTAGGACCGGGAATAATCACCAAAATTGGGACCACTTTAAATCTCGAAGACAGAGAATTGGTGAAAACATGTTTAAGGAGAAATGCTGATGTGTTCGTGGAAGAAGGAGGAAAGATGCATGGCATACACCGAAGTATAGCAGAACATCGCATCAAGCTTTTCCCAAATCATAAACCCGTACATCAGAGGAAAAGAAAGTTTGGGAATGACAGGAAAAAGATTATTGAAGATGAGGTAAAAAAGTTATTGGAAGCAGGGTTCATCCGAGAAGTAACTTGTCCTGAATGGCTCGCAAATCCTGTGGTTGTGCCAAAACCCAATAACAAATGGCGCATGTGCATCGACTTCACAGACCTCAACAAAGCGTGCCCAAAAGACCCTTTCCCTCTCCCGAGTATTGATGCAATGGTTGACTCAACAGCTGGATTCACACACCTCAGCATTGTTGATGCCAACGCCGGTTATCATCAAATAAAAATGCACCCTGAAGATGAAGAAAAAACCAGTTTCCTCACCGAGAAAGGTTTGTATTGTTATCAGGTAATGCCTTTTGGTTTGAAGAATGCAGGTGCAGAGTATCAAAGAATGGTGAATAAGCTTTTCAAAGAAGAGTTGGGCAACATCATGGAGGCATACATCGACGACATGGTAATCAAAAGTTGCTCGGGTCAAGCACATGTAGAACATCTCGACAAAGTGTTCGCTAAAATGAAGGCTGTAGGAATGCGCCTCAACCCGAAGAAAAGCTTCTTTTGCTTGGCAAGTGGCAAGTTCTTAGGCTTCATAGTATCAGAAAGAGGAATTGAAGTGCACCCGAGTAAATGCCAAGCGATCATGGACATGGAACCACCGAGTTCTATCAAAGCTGTTCAGGAACTCACAGGCCGCATAGCAGCCTTGGGAAGGTTCATTTCAAAGTCCGCCGAAATATGCCAACCTTTCTTCCAGACATTCAAGAAAAACAAGAAGTTCCAGTGGTCTGAGGAATGTCAACAAGCATTCACCAAAATAAAGGATTACCTAGCAACGCCACCAATCATCAGCCGGCCATTGAAAGGAGAGACATTATATCTCTACATAGCAGCATCAGACACTGCAGTAAGTGCTGCCTTGGTAAGAGAAGAAAAAGGCGTTCAAAAACCAGTGTATTTCATATCTCGGGTTCTCCGAGATGCAGAGACTAGATATCCACCTGTAGAGAAAGCAGCCTTTGCAGTCATGATAGCTTCTCGAAAACTCAAACCATACTTTCAAGCCCACCCAATCAAAGTACTCACAGAATTACCTTTAAGAAGAGCGTTGGGACAACTCGACGTGGCAGGAAGATTGTTGAAATGGGCAGTGGAATTATCGGAATATGATGTCACATTCATCCCGAGAACTGCATACAAGAGTCAGGTTCTAGCTGATTTTGTGGTAGAATGCACAGCAAGACCTTCAGAACTCTCTTCCACAGATGAAGTATGGCATGTGTATGTTGATGGAGCTGCCTCAGAAAGAGGTTCTGGAGTTGGAGTCGAGATCATTGGGCCGAAGGGAGAGAAATTCCATTGCGCGATACATCTCACCTTCAACGTATCCAACAATGTGGCGGAATATGAAGCATTGCTAGCAGGCTTGCGATTAACCGAAGCAACAGGGGCCAAAAAAGTAAAAATACACACAGATTCACAATTGGTGGTTAATCAAATCAGTAGCGAGTATGCAACAACCAATGAAAAGCTTATCTTGTATCTGGAGAAGGTAAAAGCAATCATCGCAACTTTTGAGATGGCTTCGGTTGAATACGTCCCGAGAACACAAAATGAAACAGCTGATGCATTATCCAAGCTAGCTAAAGAAAGCGATTTGGACAGGGACAAACCAATAGTAATGCTAGAGATACCTTCCCCGAGTATTGATGTGTTGGAATTGGGAGTATACGTGATGAAGGTCAGGGATGAATGGTATACTTTGCTGTGGGATTTCCTTAGCCACAACAAATTGCCAGAAGATGAGAAAGTTGCAAGAAAGGTGAAGAGATGGGCCTTAGAATTCACTATCATGGATGGAAACTTATTTAAGAAAGGGTATGGAATCCCTTGGTTGACATGTGTGGGACGAACCAAGGCAGATGAACTCATGAGCGAGATACATGAAGGAATATGTGGAAGTCACCAAGGGATGAAGTCGCTCAGCAACAGAATAATAAGAGCTGGATTTTATTGGCCTACCTTAAGGAAAGATGTAGAAGAGCTCATAAGAAGATGCGAGAAGTGCCAATTCCATTCCCGCATACCTCGACAACCACCCCATGCCATGCAATCGATAGCCAGTCCATGGCCTTTCGACGTATGGGGGATAGATTTGTTGGGGCCTTTCCCACAAGGTCAGGGAAATGTGAAGTTCTTGGTGGTAGCAGTAGAATACTTCACAAAATGGATTGAAGCAAAACCCTTGGCAACCATTTATTCACAGAAGGTAGTTGATTTTGTACGACATCAGATAGTGTACAGGTATGGCCTCCCCCATACAATCATCTCGGACAATGGAACTCAATTCTCGGGAGCACCTTTCCAAGATTTCTGTAAAGGTCTCGGGATCAGATCATGTACATCTGTAGTGACTTTTTCGTCATTTCTTGAAGAATGATTGGGTTTCCTCAAGAACGAGAATAAGCCTTAGATTCACCCCTCACGAGCCTGGGTTCAAGTGCTGATGTCCTTTAATGACCAGAGAACATAGACTAGAATCCATTCTCATGAGGGTTTATTAATTTGGTGGATCCTTTCCTTCCAATAGGCGCAAGCCCCTATTGTTAATTACCCCATGGTTTCCCACGAGAACCTCTGATTAAGAGATTCGAGAAATTAAATGTAATAGGCTAGAAAATCGTTGTTTAAATGGTTTTAATACTCAACAAAGAATTTATTCCTTTTGGTTTAGACAAGGCTCAATTGGTAGCACCAAACCTAATTTGACGGGGCACAATTGAGGGTATAAATAGTTTGTTTCTTTTGGGTTAAGACTGGATTCAATTGATGGCACCAGACTTAATTGACGGGGCCCAATTGAGAATATCTAAAATACATCTAAAACTAATTATTTGAAACAACCAAGAATATATGAAACTAAAACTAACACTAAAACTAAAGCTGAAACTATTTATTTGAAATTTTTATGTTTTGACTATGAGGGTGATTTGATTTTACGATCCTTGGCCATTTGGGGGCTTAAAGAATCGGTTTTCGGCCATTTAGGGGCTTGTGAAAACAAAGGAATTTGAAATTCTCGACCATTTAGGGGCTTGTGAGAATAGAGGATTTGGGATTCTCGGCCATTTAGGGGCTTGTGAGAACGAAGGATTTTGGGTTCTCGGCCATTTAGGGGCTTGAGAGAACAAAAGGATTTGGGGTTCTCGGCCATTTAGGGGCTTGAGAGAACAAAAGGATTTGGGGTTCTCGGCCATTTAGGGGCTTGAGAGAACAAAAGGACTTGGGGTTCTCGGCCATTTAGGGGCTTGAGAGAACAAAAGGATTTGGGGTTCTCGGCCATTTAGGGGCTTGAGAGAACAAAAGGACTTCAATTTCATTTGATTTGATTCAATCTTGACATGATTTGATTTAATTTGGCTTGATTTGATTTGACTTTATTTAGCTTGATTTGATTTGATTTTTATTTGGTTTGATTTGATTTGATTTTTATTTGGTTTGATTTGATTTAGTTCAATTTAGTTTGATCTTTTATTTGATAAAATTTAGGTTGATTCATTAAACTTGATTTGGATTTAATTTAAGTTAATTGATTCAGTCATATTTAAAGTGATTTATTTGATTATGTTTTATGTTATTTATTAATTTATTTGATTATTTATTATTTACTTGCTATTCATTTATTTATTGATTGAATTATTTGACTATCATGTGTTTATTATTTATTTTATGATTTATTTATCACTTATTTATGATTTATTTAACATTTATTTGTTTTTTTACTTATTATTTTAAAACTTATTTATTATTTATTTATTTATTTTTATTTATTTATTTATAACTTTAAGATTTACTTATGGTAAGGTTATTTGATGGTTTATTTATGGTTTATTGTAATTACTATTTATTTATTTATTTTATTTATTATTATTATTATCATTATTATTATTATTATTTAGGAATCTTATTAAAATAAATATTACTAATTTTACTTTTAAATTCCATTATACTTAACAAGGAAGTGATAAAACTACTTAGAAAATTTATTAGAGTACTTAACCATTTTTCTAAAAATTTAGAAAATTAGATTTTTATAATAGAAATACTTCAAAAATAGGGAACTACTTAATTTAACAACATATCATATGAAAATAACATTGGATCTGGTTTATTTAGATTTTTAGAAATTTTTGGATAGTTTATTTGGATTTTTCTGAGATTCCTACTAATTTTGGTGAGTTTTTGAAGTTTTTAACAATTTATAAAACTCAATTTTAATTAGAAAATACTTTGAAAGTACAGAAGAGGCACAAATTGATATAATTTCATATCAAAATATCAGTAAATCTAGTTTTTACAGATTTTTAGGATTTTATAGATATTTTATTCGAATTTTTCTGAGTTATTTACTATTTTTAATGGATTTTTAAAATTTGAGGTGATTTGGAATTTTCTGATTGGGCCACGTTGGCATTGACTGGCGCTGACTGGGTATTGACTGAGCCATTGGTGCTGATTGGCGCTGAAAATCCGTGTAGCGAGTGATTAGACCTGCCACATCTCATCCGCCATAGAAGATCCAATGGATTCACGGATTCGAAGCCTCTCCCTCAGACAACCGTTGGTCTTTTTGCAGAAAAACCCTCGATTATTCTCCGACGAAATTGCGGCGAGTTCGGCCATTATTTCTGTCGATTCTAGGTTCTTTGGAATCGTGGAAGTGAGGAGAAGAGTTCGGTGGACTCCGTTTCGACTGAGGAGACGTGTATCTCTGTGTGGGTCTTGAGGAAGCTCGAGAAGCCATTAATGGCGCTCGTAGCTTCCTGGCGCTCATCTTCTGCCAGTGAGAGGTTTTTTACAGTGAATAATCTATATAGAGGGTATAATTTGGGTCAATTTGGTACGAAGGAGCTTATAAGAGGGTATACTCGACTGAGGTGCTCTGGTCTGATTGGAGTCTTTGTTGTGGGCTCATAGAATCATTGTCTTGAACCAGTTGTTGCTTATATAGTTCCAGGAGCTCAAATTTAAAGATATTATGCCTTTAATTTGGTTTGAAACATAACAATTTAGTGTAGGAGGCATATAGGCAGAAAGTATATTTTATTCATTTTTATTTCCAATTCTGAGTTGCATGTAAGAAGATTTACAGCAACTGAGCTTGTTTTGATGCTTGATTTAGACTGGTTTGAGTGTGCTTTAGATGTTCAAATTGGTATAGAATATGAGAGCAAGTTTGTTTGCATTATGCCCAATTCTCATTTTTTTATTTTTATGTCATTTACTCACTGTTTTTAATGGTTTTGTGTTTGGATTGATATAAATGCAGGGAATTTGTTTACAGGGGTTATATTACTCCTAAGAATATGCATTTAAGAAAATGAAAAGCAACTTTACGATCTTTAGCAAAATAATTAAATGTTTATGCCTTTTTCTATCTAAGCATATGATAAATGAAGGAAACACTTTGCACTTACCCAAAAATTCTAAAATTTTGCAGACAAGTTCATAAGAATATTTAGAAACTTTTTATGTAATTACTTTTTCAAAGGAGTCCAGAAAATAAGAAATAGCATTTTTATTTTACAAACTGCCCCTGCTACCTTCATAAAATCATATAAAATCAAATAAAATCCAGAAAAATAGAAAACTTGTTCCCTGCTGTCCAGTAAGTCCTTCACCTGCTGTCCATGCTTATTTTTGTATTTTTATGCAAATAAAACCTTGCTTTCTTATTATTTCATTGCTGGCCAGAACTTGTGAATATGCAAATACACATTTTATTTCATGATAATGCAAAGCTAATTTAGGGATACATAGCATGTTTCATTTTATGCATTTAGGTCCAGTATTTTGTGTAAATTATTGAAGAGGGGGCTGGTTGGGATCAACATGACATTTAACCATTTTTTTTTACTGTTTTGAGCTTTATTATTTCATTGATCATGGCTGAACCAGTGCCAAGCTCTGGACTCATGCCAAGTCAATTTAAACCTTCCATAAGAGAGTTGAGCTAGGCTACAAACCCTCTAATGGAGGCCATGACAGATTTCAAGCTATACATGAGGATACCACATGAAGCGAAGAGCTAGGCTCTAAACCTCCATGTGGAACCTTTTCCAGTGGTATCCAATGGCCATGGCTGATGCTAAGCTTCAGACCATGACTTAAAGGAGCTAATTGACATGCGCTCGAGCACACCATTGTTTGGTGGCTGAGTTGAGGAAGGAAGAAAGAACCAAACACCAGAATGAAGCTTCAAATCAATTTATTTCCTTTATACTTGCTCAACTACAAGAATACAGCATTTGATTTTTACCTTTCTTTCTACTTTCCAAGTGTTTGATGAATTGTCTTTCCCAATCCCGACCTTAACTAGCTAAAATGAACAAAATTGTAATGTCTAAACTCTAACCAAGATGGTGGCTGCCTCCTCCCTTTCTTTTTTTGCTGCTCGAATTTGAGGTTATTTATAGGCCAGGGGCTAGGGCAACCCCTCTATGGCCGAAGATGATCCCCATCATCAAACTTCCATCAACGGTTGTAATGCAGCTGCGCCTAGGGTTAGGTTTCAGAAAACCAGGGGCTGCCGAGTGTGGTTTTGGCTTTGTGGTCGGAGAGAAGGCCACGTCGACGAGGCACGCCGTAACCCTTCTTCTTACCCGGCTTCATGTGGTAAAATCGCGTTTATTATTTTTACCAGACGAAGGAGAAGGAGCTGACGAGTGGGGTCCAGCTGAATGGGTCATAAGCAGAGCGAGGTAGGTGGATTTGGTTCTCCATGAGCCGCGTTCTCTTCAATTACTTTGATTCATTACGGTCCATGAACCAAGTGCATCCAAGAATCCACACGGGAGTGAAATTTCTCCTGGGGGCAGCGACATGCTTGGCCCCCCTGGGATCCTATACAATGGTATGTACGCGCCAATTTCTTCAAATTTTCTGGGAATTTCTTGTCATTTGATATTCCTATTATTTAATTGCTGCCAAACAAAAATAAATCATTTGGAGGCCTTTCCAAGGATATTTTTGGATGAAATTTTGTCGGTAGACTCAGAAAAGTATGAAGAGTTTATTGGTTTAATTGGTTTTGTGAAATTCATCACAGAATTATTTTGGTAATTTTGGAAGATTTTGGGGTTTCTTTGCAAATTTTGGGACCTCTGTTGATATTTATGGGGTTTTAAAATCATGATAAATCATCATAAATCTTAAGGGATTTTTTGGGTATTTTTTGGGAATTTTTGGAGTTGTATTGATATTTTTCGTGGATTTTTGAGCTTTCTTGGATTTATTTGTCATAAAATAGGTTATTTATTTCATGCATTTTGGCGTAATATTTTTGGGTCAAACAACATCCTCAGTCTGTCACCCTCAATCCAATAGTTTAGCAGAGGTCTCAAACAGAACTATTTTGGAAGGGTTGAAGAAGAAGATCGAAGGAAGTAAGAATACCTGGCCCGAGTACCTTGATGAAATACTGTGGGCCTATAGAACAACACCTCGCACAGCCACTGGTCGTTCTCCTTTTGCAATGGTATATGGGATGGAAGCAGTCACACCCATGGAAATTGTGCATTCATCTTTGCGCACTATTTCCTATGAATGGTCCTCAAATGGCATCAAACGTGAACAAGAGTTGACAATAATACATGAACTAAGAGAGGAAGCTAAAGTCAAGGCAGAAGATTATCAAAGGAAGATGATGAAGAATTTTGACAAGCGAGTCGCCCCAAAACATTTTCAGCCTGGAGATTGGGTACTAAGGAAGGTGGAAGCAACTGGAAAACCCGTGGGGAAACTAGATTCTGTTTGGGAAGGACCATTTGAAGTGACCAAGTCGATTGAAGGAAGGGCATATCATCTGCAAGACATGCAAGGAAAGAAGATACCAAATGCTTGGAATGCTGCACATCTCAGGAAGTTCTATGTGTAAACATCAATTTATTTTATGTCGAAAAAATTGAGAAAGTGTATCGTAGTTTAAAGGTTTCTCAAATTTTTCTCTGTCGAATTTCATTTCGTATTTTTGGATTCTGTAATTTGTAATGAAGGAAATAAACAATTTTCTCTGAAGTCTCAGATTGTTGTCGTCACCATAAGAATCAGTCGTGAACCTCCTAGAGATTATATCTCGGAGTAAGCGCATCTTATGGAGTTCTCGGATGAATCGTCACCATAAGAATCAGTCGTGAACCTCCTGGAGATTAAGTCTCGGAGTAAGCGCATCTTATGGAGGTCTCGGATGAATCGTCACCATAAGAATCAGTCGTGAACCTCCTGGAGATTAAGTCTCGGAGTAAGCGCATCTTATGGAGGTCTCGGATAAATCGTCACCATAAGAATCAGTCGTGAACCTCCTGGAGATTGAGTCTCGGAGTAAGCGCATCTTATGGAGGTCTCGGATAAATCGTCACCATAAGAATCAGTCGTGAACCTCCTGGAGATTGAGTCTCGGAGTAAGCGCATCTTATGGAGGTCTCGGATAAATCGTCACCATAAGAATCAGTCGTGAACCTCCTGGAGATTAAGTCTCGGAGTAAGCGCATCTTATGGGGGTCTTGGATTAATCGTCACCATAAGAATCAGTCGTGAACCTCCTGGAGATTAAGTCTCGGAGTAAGCGCATCTTATGGAGGTCTCGGATGAATCGTCACCATAAGAATCAGCCGTGAACCTCTTGGAAATCAAGTCTAGGAGTAAGCGCATCTTATGGAGTTCCCGAAATAGGTGCACCTCAAGAGTTAAGTTTAAAGAGGCAACCGTCTCATTCAAGAGACATGATAAAAAAATAATAAAAAAAAAAAATGTGTCTGACACACTTCGTACATCATTTAAGATTTTAGTGAGATATTGGTAAAAGACAAACAAACTTTTACACAATGTCAGAAAAAAGAAGAAAAGCTACTGAAAACTAAACACAGATCACGTGAAGTATCAGAACCCATCGCTATAAAAAGGGACACAAACCCAGTCTTAGCATACCACTTCTCCTTACCTTTCTTCCTTACCATTTTCTCGTCTCCTAAGTAGTAAAACAATGAAAAAGAGAGAGAAAAATAAAAAAAAATGAGGAAAAAGAGAGAGAGAAGAAGAAAAGAGGAAGTTAACATGGATAATCTAGTAGAATAGCTGAAGCCAAGTCGACAATCTAGTAGAATAGCTGACGAAATAAAGTTAGCTATTCTTCACATAATCCAACTTGGCACGTCCTTCAAGTGATGGAGGACTGCCCTCGCGAGCAAACAAACACCAGAAGACACCTATCAAAGGGTTTTCTCACCTGCTAATGGGTTTCTGGTTGTTTCGCCAACTTCAAAGAGTCCGAGGGTAGAAACTACTTCACGAAGACAATGCACACCTTTCAGTGTGGCCTTCGTCTAACAGTATCTTCAACAAAGAAGACCCGAAAAAGCTAGGTCAATAGTTTAAAGATGTCGAGAAGATGTAATTGTTAAACTTTTATGTCTCAGGATAGTCTAGGAAATTTAGTGTTACAACGAGTTTTCGGAAATGAGAGAGTTCTCGGAAAAATGTAACCTTTCATTAAATTTCAGTAAGATGACTTCGCTTAGGTTATGATAGTTTTCGGGAATGAGAGAGTTCTCGGAAAAATGTAACCTTTCATAAAATTTCAGTAAGATGACTTCGCTTAGGTTATGATAGTTTTCGGGAATGAGAGAGTTCTCGGAAAAATGTAACCTTTCATAAAATTTCAGTAAGATGACTTCACTTAGGTTATGATAGTTTTCGGGAATGAGAGAGTTCTCGGAAAAATGTAACCTTTCATAAAATCTCAGTATGATGACTTCATCTAGGTCGTGATCTTATATGACTTTATTTCATGTTGAAATAGTTCTGAGAAAATGATAGAGTTCTCGAGAATGGTAGAAGTCGAACTGTAAGATTCGTGAATGATAAGTCATCACGCCACGCATGATATTTCGGGGAAATGATGTAATTCATTTTTGCATGGTACGCGCAGTAAATGTGCAATTTATCGTAAAGTAGCAAGATGACTAAACATTCAAAACATAAAAAAAGAGGGATATATAATTTTCACAAGATGATAAAAATAGTTGACATTTGAGCAAAGTAAAACAAGTCTTACAACAACACACATTCAACGTCATCATAACCAACCAAAAATCCCATAAGTTTTACCCCACAAAATAACTAAACCCGAATACTCTAATTGTCCCCTTCCGGAACTGGAGGTTTGGGCACATCTGCAGGCCAAGGAACCTTATCCTCAGGCCAAGGATGGGCGGGAACATACCCCTCTTCTTTCATGAAAATTCTACCTCCGAGAACATTCCCATGTTCGTCAACCAGACGATCTTTAGGACGATACCAAGAACATTTAGAAACATCTAATAGCTCATCCATCTTGGAGATATCGGGAATACCAAATTCCTCGTCAGTAAAAGGAAAATATGGTTGCAAGTCGCGCGCAGCATCAATCAAAGCTTGTCGGAGAGTAGGAGCTTGCTTAATAGCCGAAGCACGATTGAAAGCACGAGATTTAAGGAAATCACTTAAAAATTCTCTACACACTTGTTCTTTCTCCTCTTCCTTGAAAGAACTTGCAATTTCCTTCTCAATGGTAAGAGAAGCAACCAGAGATGATAAATTGCTGACTTGATCTTTTAAGCTGCTCACATTGCTTTCAAGAACAACCTTCTTAGCCTTCTCATCAGTCAGTTCGGAGCGGAGGTCATGCAACTGAGAAATAGCCAGATCTCGTTGTCGAAGAGCAGAATCAAACTTTAGCAAGATAACATGCTGAAAACTCTCAAAGTTATCCAACTTCAGAGCTTGTTCAGCATTCACCAGCGATAAATCCTTATTCTTGGAGTCGAGTTCTTTAGCAGTATCCAACATACTCGACAACAAACCTTCCCATTCATTGTGCTTAGAGTCAAGCTGGGATTGTAGATCATGCGCCTTTCGCTTCTCATCAGCCAATTCCTTCTCTAAGCGAACAATCTTCGCATCCTTACCTTCAAAGGCATCCACCAACTCCTTTAATAGAGAAGGTAAGCGAGCAGAAGTAGGAGAACTGGCTCGTAGAGAGGAAGTCACAGCATGAACTCGGACAGCCTCAGGAGAGAGAGCTGCATAAGAAGTAGAGGGGTGGCTCTTAGGCATCATGTCGTCGTCGCTGCCTAAAAACTGATCCCTGCAAGGGGTGGCAGGACATTCCCGCTCAAAACTTCCCTGTATTTCCGTGGGAATCAATTCCAAAGAAGAAGAAATAGGGATTTCGGGTTCAGAAGTTGGAATAATAAGCGGGACAGACTCGGATACTAACGTATTGGGAACGGCTTGTCGGGTTTTCTTCCGGGTTTTAATCTCAAACAAAACATCATCATCATCGTCAGTCAATTCTATCAACAAAGGCCCCTCCTTATTGACAGAAGTCTCGGGAGCTTGATCCAAAAAACCCGTTTGGGAACCCGACGCCTTCCCAGTAGAACTGTCCTCCTGATTAGACTTAAGAAGAGGAAAGTCCTCTATAGTCTTCTCGGGATCCTGACCAGTAAATTCCTCGTGCGACTCAGGAATGGCAGGAGTTTGAGACTGGGTAATCCCCCTTTTCTTGCGAATAAGAGGCGGGTCTTCATTGGACTGCTCGGAATCATTGCCAGTAGATTCCTCATTTATCTCGGGGAGAACAGTGGCCTGAGTTTTGGCAATGGCCTTTTTCTTACGACTTGTGGAGGCCGCAGTGGTTTTAGCTTTCCTTTTTGGGGCACGCACAGGTGCAGCAGGAGGAATTCCAACACGAGGATCTATCAAAGACATGATTTCATCTTTCTCGGATATCCCGGTATAAGCCATACGAACAAGCCCTCGAGTTTCTAATATGGTTTGGAGAGCAGTGGTGAAGGCATACTCGGGAACAGAGAGCTTGTCAAAAACTACTTTGTTGAAACTGTCACGGTTTTTGTTCCATTTCGGGGCTATCTGGAAAATATTCAAAAAAGGTTCTTGCAAGAAACAAAACCTATCTTCCCAGTTATCTATCTTGAGTATCTTGTTGGCAAAAAGGGGAGTATTCGGGCGAGCTCGGATGGAGCACAGGTCATTAGCTTTATTAAAAGTAAAATAATGCCCAAAGAGGCTAAGAGAAGGAGTCACTTGAGGAAGGCCCAAGGCCGGAGCATAGACAGTGATAAACTTTTCAAAGGAATAAACATTACACCAAGCGCTAGGGTGCAATTGCCCAGGAGGAATGTCGAGAAGAGTCAAAATGCTCCGCGCAAAGTCGGAGAGAGGCAGGCGAAAGCCACATTTGGCTATCTTCCAAAAAAGTACCGCACCCCGAGTATCGTCATAAGGGCGATCTTCGGGATTAGCGATAACCAGAGCTTCGGGTTCTCCTAATCCAAGTGATTCCGAGAATGCAAGAACTTCCTCTTCATCCTCCCAGGGAATAGATTGGAAAGTAGCCGCTTTGGTAAAAACAGAATCTAAGGGATGACTTTTCCGGCGAAATGCTTCTTTCTTCGGAGCAATCCGACTAGATTTCTGCTTTTCTGCAGCAGCATCCGAACTACTTCCAGCGACTTGAGCAATTTCTTTACCATCACGAGAAGTTTTCTGCTTCTCAGAGGAATCATCACGATTACTCCCAGCAGTTTGATCAGAACTCAGATCCTTAGAAGATATATCTGATAACCAAACAAAATCATGAAATGTCAACAAAGTGAGACAAGAAATTAATATCATGATGTTAATCTGAAGATACAATACTTGGTACATCAAGCAAAGAAAACCAAAGATACCAATATCAGTATTAGTATCAGCTTCATAATATACTGGTATCTTCACTGGTACAGACGTAGCAATATGCTGGTACCAAGGGAAACCTAACAAGTACAGGAAATCAATCCTATGCTAGTTAAGAAGAAAGAAGAAGGGTTTCTTTACAATACCTTTTAATACCATAAAAAAAACAGTTGCAGAAACAAAGTAGGTACAAACCTAAAGGCAGGTACAAGAACGAAGATCAGTACCGGGAAACAAGCCGTAGGTTAACAAGCAAATCAAAACAAGCGTTCCTCATGGACGCAGTTGGCCAAGAAAACAAGAAACAAGAGAAAACAGGTGTTCCCAATCGATCAAAGTTGAGAAATAAACATAAATGGTTACCAGGCGGAGTACTAATAACCAAAGGTCTGGTTTGATGAATCACGGCCTGGTTATACAGTGGATTAATGGTGCCAAAAGTGACAAGAAGGTTATAGAAGAAAAAACTTAAATAAAATGAGGGAAAGGAGATGGGTGTTACCTGCTAATGGTAACGCCGGCGATCACCTGAGACGAGTTGAAGAAGACGAAGGAAGTGAGAAACCTTAAACACAAAGTTGATCAACCACCAGTACCGCAAGAAAAGAGAGTAAAGGACGAAGAAGAAGAAGCGACAGAAAGAGAAAGAGAAAGGTTAAAATGAATAAAAGGAGAGAGAGAGAAGTTGGAAGGGTGTAGAAAGCGAAGAACGCGAGGGAAAAGGCGGGAACGCGATAATCCCAAGAGAGACAAAAAGGAGTGCACAGCCTCTAAGGGAATGAGAAAGTGACACGCGTCCCCCCCTCTTAAATGATAACAGGCGAAACGACAGGATGTCAGATGATCAAGAAGACTTAAAGATTAAGTCTTCAGTAAGGCAAAATATTTCGGGTTAACAGAGAGCTGAAACAGTTGAAAACTTTACAATATATCTCGTGAGTTACTTTTTGAGTCAGCACTCAAGGGCTTGACGAGATATCTTAATATCTTGAGTCAACACTCAAGGGCTCGATGAGATATCTTAATATCTTGAGTCAACACTCAAGGGCTCGACGAGATATCTTAATATCTTGAGTCAACACTCAAGGGCTCGACGAGATATCTTAATATCTTGAGTCAACACTCAAGGGCTCGACAAGATATCTTAACATATTGAGTCAATACTCAAGGGCTCGACGAGATATCTTAATATCTTGAGCTAAGGCTCAAGGGTCCGACGAGATATCTTAATATTTTGAGCTAAGGCTCAAGGGTTCGACAACACATCCCGGGCATAACATTGAGGAAAATTTCACAAGCTCAACAACGCCTTTGGAAGAGACTCTTGGGCTCAAACTCAAGGACTCGAGAATACATCTCGGGTACGATATTATGCAAGATTTGAGAGCTCGATAATATAATTAACAACTTCCGAAGACCAAACTCTTCACAAGTTCAAGGGCTTATGTTAGGATATGGCCCAAAAGGCCCAATCCGGAATAAGTTAACAATAAGGCCAAGCACAAGGCCCGGCCCGAGAAAGATCTAGAAGCCGTTCGAAGAAACATAGAGAAATTAGGCGGGAAACCAAAAAGAAGCGGGAGATACGAAATGCATAGAGACCCAGGAGGGGACCAGACGGTTAGAGCTGAACAACCCAGGCGGGGCCCACGAGAACACCTGAACCCGAGATGTCAGGAGGAAGGCTTGAATAACTTCTCGGATGGAAGAGAAAACTTTCCTTCAAGAGGTGCTCGAAGATCCTCAACATCTCGGGATAAGCAAGTGGCACAAGTGGATATAACCGTTGTCTGGTGACGTCAGCAAGGCGGATCTCCGTTCGAGGCCTATATATAGAAGGGGTAGAACATTGTATAGGGGGTTGAACATTTTCTTACTGACAGAGAATTCTCATTGTACTCTCAAATTATTATCAATAAAGAGCTACTTTTATTCTCTCAAATCTCAATCTCTACCATTGTTGATCTCTCTACTAAGCTAGACGTATCAATACTTAAAGGGTGATTTAGATTTATGTCACTACAAATATTTGAAATTAGGAATATGTCATCACTAAATGACAAATTATTTTTATGCCACTATAAATAATAGGAATTAGTTTTATGCCATCGGAAATTGATATGACAATTTACCCTTTTAAATATGCCACTATAAAACTAAAAAATTAGTGATATGCCATCACAAAAGATATAATTATTTTTATAACATTATAAATCTATAACAACTAGTTTTATGCCACTGGAAAATAACAAAATTATTATTATGCCAGCATAAAGTTAATTAGTCATCAAACAATGACATAATTCTAATTTAAAAAATATATATTAAGTTTGTAAGATTTATTTGCAAAACAAATTTTGCAGATTTTTTTTCTCGTGAGTAATCCATACCATTAAACTAGAATGCTTTTTGTAGATTTTATTATTTATACCATCAATAAAACAAACCCGTTGCGGTTCAACGTAATACTCATGACAAAATTAAGTTATAATTTTCATAATTTATTACAGTTCAAGAAAATACTCATGACAAACTTTCACAATCCCGTTCAATTCATAATTATAAGGGCATCAAATTTCATTCAAAGAATCTTTCCATGTTCACAAAAATGTTCATGATTTTTTTTATGAAAATTGTCCGTCCGCTTCCACTAAACAATATGTTTATACTCATATAAACACGAGCAAAGTCTGTTTTTTCTTTTAGGGATTTTTTTAGTGAGGGGTAATTTGATCATTTTAAAACAAGAATGACAATTTTGGTAATGGTATTTTTAGAATTTAGTATGTTTTTAGAGAAATAGTGGCATGAAACTGATTTTAGCGATTCTATGGTGGCATAAATTTACTTAGTCATTTAAGAATGACATTTTCCTAATTGACAAAATTCACAATGGCATAAAACTAATTATCTCATACTTAAAAGTATTTACATTGTGTGTTTTAGCGAATAACAATTTTTAAAAAATAATTATAATTTAACAAAATAAACAACACAACATAAAAAAAAATATTATCAAAAACATAATTATTTGCAAAATTGCAGGTGAGAAATTTTTCATCTGGGTTCTCTTTCCAAAATTTAAAAAAATACAATTATTATTCTAATCAATTCTCTTTCCATTCTAGAAGGGAAAAAAAATTATATATCTTTTCATAGATCATCCATCTAACCGCAAATTAAATCATATGATAGTTTAGAAAGTTGGTATACTCAGCTGTGTTTGGATGGACCAAATCCAAAATCCTCGACAGCAGTGCTGCTGGTAGCAATTTCGTCCTAACCGTCCGATCAAATCTCGACGGTTAATTTTTTTCGGGCCTATCAATCTGGTATTATTCACGAGGCACTCATCATCCATCGGACAGTTGTGATGAAACCACAGCCAACCGCTGCGCTGCAGAGGATGTGAGTTCGTGTTTGGATACCCTGCGAACAAGGCTGTTCGCGAACAGGCCCAGGCCCAGTTCGCACGAACCAAACACCCTCCAAAAAGTGACGAACAGAGAACAACTGTCTTGTTCCCAGTTCCATCTTCTATTTCCACGAACAAGAGTTGAGAACAAGGACAAGCTCTGTCCCTTGTCCCATGTTCTTATCCCTAGATCTACAAGTGAATGCGATCAGTGCTTTTATGAGTATGATGGAGTAACGTAACTCGTTCATTAGTTCATTAGTTCTTTTTAATTAATGTTGATCCTGCATGTTGTTCATGTAAAAACAGAATTATAAGAGTAGTTCATTAGCTCTTTTGTTATACTGCATCATGATACCCATATATTATGTATCTCATTTTCGGTGGTTATATTAGTCAACAGAAAGTGCTAATTCCAATATTTATGCGCGAAAAAAGGTTTCTTTGCGATTAGATACATATATTTGTATTATAATGCTTTATTTGAGAAAATTAGTTATTCTCGGATTAGACAGTAAAGTTATGTTTTGCCCCATTTTTTTTTTAAATTGACCTTAGTGATTTATGTTTAACCTATTTGTGGAATGTTGTGGACCATTTAGGTTGGCAACACCGCATGTACTTAGTGGAGGTTAGGAGGGTTAGAGTTTAAAATTAATGCTTTCAGACAATCGTACGTTAGCAAATTAGTTTACTAATCTAGAATTAGGACAATCTCATGCATGCCAAACGTCCCCTTTGTTTTTATATTAAAATAAAAACGGTGCAACAATTTGACAGCATCGATCTCTTCCGTTCAATCCAAATCATTGTTGATTTTGTTTTTACGAGCAAAACTAATTCGAAAGAAGGCAGTAAATAACCCGAGTTTCACATGTACATCACTGGTTTAAACCCAGCATGAAACGAAAAACTGAGCCAAAATGACACCGACCTAAAATAATCTAGATAAGCTTACTCCCTTTTATATATTATGCCAGTATATCATGCCTCCCGCTGACAGCATATAAAGCAAACCGGAAAAGGCTTTCATGAGAAGATCTATATCTGATCTGATTAATTGGACAATGCGTATGCAATTATAACAATTATGAAGGACTTTCCACAGTGCATCAAAATTTGATTGTTAGCTTGTCGTAAATGGATGTATATAGCCAATGTACGGTGCATGTATGCAAAACAGACAAGGTGCAAGTGCCAACATTTATCACCTTCAACAATGCACCTCCCTTGGAGACTTGTACTTGATAAAGAGAAAATGAGAACTGTCATTCATGTGCAAGACAACTACAAACACATAATGGAAACAAAATTCTTAGAAATGTTTCATGTTTTCTTCTACCAATTCAATACAGCGATAGAGAACCAACAGAACTGGGTTTAGCTCACACATAAGATGATCTGCAAGCTCGTTGCCCCCATTTTCATCATCAGCTCTGATGCTGGTGACCAGGGTTCTAAGTGGGAGTAGCCATTCTGAATATATATTTCGCAGTACTTGTTCTGTCAGCACTTTTGTCCCATTAGATTGACCTTGAGACAAAAAAACACAAAAAAGAAAAGAAAAAAAAAAGAAGCTTAAATGAGTATTGATTCTCTGTAACTTTGGTGTGGTTGGGTTTCATTTCTAGCCTACCCCAATTTTTTCAGGACTAAAGGCATTGTTGTGGTTGTGGTTTGGGTTGTGGAGCAATGATTCCTCATATAATCTGGTGATCACCATGTTTGAACAAGACTATATAAGAAAATGCAAGATACCATGGAAGCCAGCAACACAACCAATAAATAGAATGATCACGAGACAGCATAGCATTATGTTGAACCCAATATGATGAAAGGTGGTTTTGGTAATACAAGTACACGGACCAAAAGGTATAACTGAATCACAATAATAGGCTATCTTCTTCTTCTCCCATTTCTAGTAAATTGGATCTTTGATACAGGCAGTAAATTTGAAAGAAGAGTTTATATTTCATGATCAAGCAGTACATACTATACCAAACTGCCCAGAACATCTTTGAGGCTAACCTGATTTGCATTGCAGTACCAGTAAAAGCAACTTGACCTCAATATAGGATGCATACCTGTTGATTCTTTTATAAGCAGGAACCTGAGCAAGTTGAGGGCAGATAACACCTGAAAAATTCAAAATTAGTTCGAAAACATATAAATCAAAAGTCAAAAGGAGAACAAAGCTTGCAACTTTAGCAGAGAAGCAATGTCCAATAACCTAAAAAAGATAAAAGATAGAACTGTACCGGCTCGCTATCATCAGGAAATGGAGGCGGACCTCCTTCAGGAGGCCTTAATATGATCTTAACCAAATCAAGAGCATTGGAGCTCCAAGAAAAAGCTTCTGTAACATGTTGGCCATGGGTATTTTCGCTATTTTTAGCATCTTCTTGGTAACGTGCAGCTATCTGCTCCCTCACCATATCGATCAGAAGAGCTTTCTGTCAATAAAGGAAGATTACCGAGTGAGACAAATTGAAAGATTGTGTTAAGATGGTTAAAATCTTGGTTGTTTTGTAAAGTGCGACTGTAAACCAGATTATGTGCTCTCAGCTTAAATTTCAAACTGCCCAAATAAAAATGTAGAAACCAACCAGAAACAAAAACAAATGTTTAAAACAAGATAGCAAGAAACAAAATAAGCTCGCTGACTAGTACAACACCTTTGCTACTAGTAGTCTGCTTAACCAGTTTCTTAGCAAGAACTGAGATTGCAATTGGCATTGCATTGAACTCATAGTATAACTTACCATGGAAGGAGAGGTGCTATTTGTTATAAGAGCTTTTAGGATGTCAAACCGGTCGGAGGATGGAATAGCTGAAATAATCTGACAATTAATGGCACAAAAAGATTATGTTAATGAATACACCTGGAAATTAAAATATCAGCATCTTAGTAGCAAATTATTACCATAAAGGTCAGCATCTTTAGCAGTCAGGTTTAGTACTGGTTGTTACCAATGCAGATTTCAACAGTTCAGAGCTTGGGCGCCAGCCAGATGTATAACATCTGGGACAAGCAAAGTCTCCTGGTACCTAGATGGCCAGTTACATGGTTTTACAAAGAACTATGGCAATCCTAGGCACAGAGAAGAATTCAGTTCATGATCTTACCTTCTTTAACACGACAAAAGCTTTCTTTCTCAGTGAAGCATCCACTGCACCCATCATAACTATTTGGATGGCCTGATACATCAACCATTTTCGGATCAATTCAAGTTTAACCAGTAAAGGAACTAAACTAAAGGTGATTTAGTGTGCTATTTAAATGTTCAGAATATTACTCATACTCTAATAAAGCATTAACATTTCTAAATGTCCTCTCTCCCATTTCAAAAGAGAAAAAAGAAAGCTTTGGTACTGTAAGTACCAAGCTTTTCAGCAATTTGAAATACACAAATCCTTATTTTAGCCTTTTTTTGCCAATATAAAGGAACGGATGCAACTTTTCTTTAGTTTGGCATTCTCTTGTGCTAACACTTAGGACCCTTATAATAAAATGGCCCAAATGAGTTAGCAATTTTTGCCCCTTAAGAAGTCAAAAATTAACAATAATAAATAAATAATAGCAAACCTTAAAAATTTTGTTTCTTTCACAACACTGTTCTTATACAAATTTTCAATGGTACAGTCATTAAATAATATTACTATCATAGTAGGTACCATATTCAACCATTTTGTCACCGTTAAACCCTAAATGACTCCCTTAATGCTAATGACAGGTAAACATTATTATAAACCTTTGTTGGTACTAATAAAAAATAAATTACAGACGTAATGTTTGGTGAAGTCTGCAATGGTTTCAGAAACAATGAGACATTCTCAGTATTAGGATTATAAATATATTTTGAGGTTTTGTTGAAAGTGCGCATAAAACTTTCCCCGGAGATAAGTTGTTACCTGGAGTGTTGTGAAAATGCTAGGCACAAAATTAGAAAAATCAAAGTTTTGATCTTGAGGTCCGTCTAAACTGTCTCCATCTAAAATACTTGATAAAACCTCTAAAGCATGTTCCTTGATTTCCCAAGTATAACTAACAGAAGAAAGGGGATACTTGAGCATGCCAACTGCTTGCCACCTTTCGATCCAATTTTTCTGAATTTCGTTCACAACTTTTTCCAACTCCTCTCCAATGGAGTTTGCAAGATCACCATTTATATGGCCCCATATCACTGAAAATAAAAAAACAAATGGGTCATGTGGAGTAAAACTTTATGCTCATCCATAATGACTTACGATTAATTAGGTAATGATATGCATGACATTTCAAAACTTAGCAGAAGCAAGCATGGCAGTAACCCTGTTTTCCAATACACATAAAAGGAAAAAGGAAAGGAATCTGATAAAGATAACAGAACCTGAAAGGCTTGCACCGTCCTTGGACAGGGAGAAACAATCTACAAAGTCATCATCATCCTCTGCGCAAATTCACAAAATCATGTCAGAATGGATTTTATGGAACTAATTAAAAAGAATTATAAAACTACCTTTGGAGATCTTATTGATGGCAGTAGTGACATTTGACCCAGTTAATAGGCCAAAATAGGAGAATCCGCAGAAGGGAAGAAAATTAAACAGAGAAGAGAGAATAACTGTAATGCAGCTCGAAATCTTTTGTCTGCTTTTAGACACAACAGCCTGAACATCATAAGCTTATGTTACAAAAATCGACTACAAATCAAAGCATAATTTGAAACATTTTAATTGTGTCACTCAACTATGATATGTAGGATGTAAAGGCCAAGTATGGCACACAGTTCTTCTTTCCTTCTTCCATCCTATCGCAATTGAAACGAATGATTTAAAAATAGCGTAAAGTGATCATAACATAGGAGATTTTTTAAGTAGTAAATTACCACCGACCATATTTTTGCACATTTCTTGAATAGAACCACCAATTCTGATAGCAGCCTCAAATAGATCAGCAATGCTTTTGTTATATTCTTCCTCCAGATGCAAAACTGATACTTTAGAAAGAACATTGAGAACAACAGGAAGTGCAACCTTTACTTGCTCCAAGTGCCTCCGCTGGATCAAAACCAGTACTGATGAAATTTTAAAATCGTTAGGAATTCAGAACCAATCAATCACAAGTAGGCTTATTTGAAATATTTAAAGCCTATACCTTGCGCAAGCCCGTCAAGGAGAAGAAGATAGTATTGTGGAGCTTTTGACTCTTCAATTTCCACATCTAAAGCCTTCGTGACACAAACAGTGAAATTTAAAGGTTAAATTGTCTAAGAAAACTTCAGTCTAAATTAAAATGCACACAATTAAACTATGAATTACTAGATTCAAACCTCACACAGAACGGGAATCATATCTCGAGGGTTACAGGTTGATAAAAAGAGCTCAACTATATCTTTTCCTAGTTTGTAACAGTTTTCTGACAGAGTAGCCATCCTAGAAACTACTTTTGGAAGCTCCATGGAGAGCGCATCAATAATCATCTACAAAATTAGTCAAGTTTGAACATAAAGATTGAAATGTAGCAAAAATTCCCAACTAAGAAAAAGGAACACATCAAACCTCTCTTGAACGAGAGTTTGAGAGACACTGGTACACTTCTTGAAGCGCTTCCTCTGAGATGGCACTATCTGGAACTGAGTTCTCATCCTCGGGTTGAGACACGTGGCTAATGGAATTGAGAATTTCGACTACTTTGGCAACGGAATTATTGGATTCACTTATATCATCTAAATTCTGGTACAAATAGAGAGAGGTTTATCAGCATGTACACCAGTTATATCCAGCAATTCAACTTTGAAATTAGTTTGGAATTAATCTGATTGAATAAGCAAATATGCGCCTTTCTTGTTTACATTTTGCATTCAGCGGCTTCGCTAAATCATGAATACAGCCCCTTCGTTGTTTCGCTATCTTGATTTTTTAACGAGCTAGAAAGGTACGAAATAGAGAAGTGAAGCGCCATTACCAGAGCACAAGCTTCCAGCGATTCTCTAAGGCGAAGCAGAGAGGGATCTAGAAGCGAGGACGAAGAAGTTTCAATCGACATATCTTCTTCTAAAATGGCCAGGACAGAAGCCGTCGGAGAGGAGGGAGAAGTTGCTGGAGAGTGGAGAGCTGATTCTGCTTTGTTCGACGATCTGACCATTTACATAGGTTGATTACCTCTGAACCGTGGGATCAAATAGACGGTTCACATCCTGATTGAGCGATTACCAATAGTACCACCATCCATATCATCATTAATATAATTTAGTGAATTAATGATAAAGTTGATGACAAATAATTCTTTTGCTAATATATCATTTCTTAAAATTATGACATTGTGCAACAGTATTTTAAGGTTTTTTTTATAGTGTAATTGAACTACTTTTATTTTAGGAATAATTAGATTTATACCATCATAAATATTGACAATTAGAGAAATGTCGTTATTAAAATATAAATTAGTTTTATTTCACTATAAAATGATTAAAATTAATTTATGCCAATAAATTCTTTCAAAATCAAAGATATGCCATCTAACCAGAGATGTATGATTATAAGTTTTTATAAATTACTCAAATTACCCTAGGTACTAAATCGTCAATGAAATTAATATATATATATATATATATATATATATATATATATATATATATATATACATATATGACGAGAGGGAAAAAATAAACCTGATAAGTATCATTTGCAGTTAACTGCACTCTGCAATTCTCATCATGACCGTCTGATCTAATCTCGACGGTTAAGATTAACGGGCCATACAGATTCGATATTAATCGCATGACATTCATTATTGATCGAACGGTTGTGATGTCGAACTCCTCTCTACAGTAGTTGCAAATGATATCACTCCGGAGGGTTCAAACATTCTGAAACCTTAGAAATTAGAATAGTCAAATAACCATGATGTTACTAACATCATCGTAACATCAGTTTAAAATAATCACTTGTAATGAATAATCAGATTACGCGTCATTTTTTTTTTTTGCGAATATTCAAATAATATATCCCATGATATCTTTTATTGCGAATATAATTATCTGAGAGTACCGTACATATTTTGAGAAAATGCAAGATTTTAATGGTAAATAGTCGATTTTTGCAATTTCATAATGGCATAACACTGATTTAATTATTTTGTAGTGACATAAAAGAGAAGAATTGTAACATAAATTAAATGATGGCATAAATCTAATTTTATCATTTAGTAATGACATAAGAATAATTTGTCATTCAGTGATGGCATGCCTCTAACTTTTAATTTTGTCGGTGACATAAACCTAAATAACCTTTTTTTTATTGGTCTGGCACGGGAAGATAACTACAAATGTGAAGTTTGAGTTCAAGAGAGAACTCCATCTGATCTGACGTAAATACTGGGTTGTGCATGTTTGTCCTTGTTTATTGTTTTATTTTCAAGGAAGTGTGACTTTGTAAGATAGTGGTTGCATTCAGAATATGCGCTTGGGGTCCTTGTTTCGTTTGGAGACAATAGGGTAATTACTAATTTACATTTTTACAAAACAACACGGGAGTGACCGACCGAGTTCGGTATGTGATATAATAATAGTGGCATATATTCATATATAATTATATACTCTGACGCATAGGCATAGCTCGAGGATTTTACATTCCAATTCGAGGATAGTATTTTACCACCTAAAAACAATATATATATTTTTTTTTGTTTCCATCGATTCACCTCAAAACTAATTTTTTTAGCATGTTAACTTTTTCCCCTCCCATTTCATTCTATTGTGTCACTCGTAGTCCTAGAGCGAAGTCTTAAAAGTCACAACACCTAACTTAGTTCAAATTTGTGCAACATTTAAATTCAAAATAATGGAATCTCGCGCGACTATTTACAAAAATAATATTCCCTTTATTTATTTAATTCAACAAAACATGACTGATCACATTAATTGAAAAGAAATTACATCCAATCCTCACGAAAATGTTTTTATGCATTTTCCTGTAAGTAAGAAGTCAAAGATATTGTCAATCAGAAAAATCTTTTTATTAATAGCAAGAAATTGATAAAAGTTCCTCAATTAGCATATTTTGATATTCTATTACTTAACTAGACTTAATGGGCACAAATATCCTATTGTATGCTTCGGGACAAATAATTCCTTATTTATTCATTTGGCGGCTAGGAGATCATTGTTTAGTTGGAGATGTATTTTAGGAGTTACGAGAAGTAACGTTCGCTAATGCTGAATTCTCATAATTTAAGAGACCTCGCACATTCGAATTATTAAACTCTTAGTACCTCATTAACTGAAAGTATTCATTATTTGAATATTTTTTAAGATACAAGTCTTTCATGTTTGATCATATTACTAGTTGATTTAAACTCACAGATAAATAACAAATCTCATTTTCCATCCTCAGCTTCATTCGTAATTCACCGAAACTTGATACAAAACTAAGAGTCAATAAACCTGTAAATAAATTAAAAATGTTAAGGTTTGTCAAGACGATAAACTCGGGTCGACGAGGGTGGATGCTTTTCCTTTATCTTGGAAAACATAAGTTGAATTAGGCAAAATTGTTTTAACAGTTATAGTTTAAAACTTGAAAAAAAAAGAAGGATGTCATGTACAATGTGTTTTCATTCTCGAATTTGATACTTCGGACGACTAATTCAAACCGTTCGACATCTATTTCATATTGAGATTTTGTTAGAAGTCAAATTTTACTTTTTATTTTCAAAAGGTTGATTTTTTTTTTAGAAATACTTGATTTAAATAATTGTAAACTCTTTAGTAATATCAGTTCTCTTAAAGTAGTAAAAATTGTAAAAACTTTTGAAAAATGTAAAATCTGATATTCAATGGGATTTTTATATGGAAGATTATATTGAGTAATTTAGAAATCGTTTGAAGTATCAAATCAAGATTTAGGTGCGATGTATGTGATCATTCGTGCAGTGGGTTGAATTTTAGTAATTCCCATTTTTCTTTATTTTTCTTATGCCCTCTACTAATTTTATTGTTTCGAAACTTTGGAGACCAAAAATAGCATACAAGGTTCACACCTTCCCATTTTATAATGTTCATAAATAAAAATATATGCAAAAAAAAAAAAACTTATACTTTTTCATGACAAAATTATAGACCTTTTTCATGGAAGCGTGAATGAAAGATATTAGTTCTGATCACATAGATACTGTATCCATGTAAGGACTAAGGAGGTGCTCAGCACCAAGGTTCGATGTCATGATGATAATGATGTGGGTGAAATCGATAATTCTATTTTTATTATCAGTCCGTCTTACCATCATCAAGTACTTCAAATAGCATGTTGAATATGCCGCAGAGACCTTCTCTACCCTGTCAAAGAGTATAACACTATGGGTCTATTTTCTCCATCGTTTTATCGGCTGACTTACTACCTCATCTCAGCATTCCTGTTTCAACGACAAAATATATAATGTTGGTGCACAGTCGTACTAACAACTAGTATGCCTATTTCAGAGTAAATTCAGTTTGCCAATTTCAAATGGAACTTAATAAGGACCCAGAGTCATTTTAAAGCAGTATGTTTCAGATAGTGAGTTAAATATAACAATTTCCTTAATCCTATTCAACGACTCTGCCCTAAAGTATTTATTGTTTTAAATACAAAAATTAAGAATGAAGAACATTATGTGTTTGCTCGAACAAGCTATTAGGAAGATTCAACATTTTCCATTATTTTTCCTTCAATTTACTATTTTGAAGTGGTTTGAAATAAATTAAAATTTTAAAAAAAATTAAAGAAAAAATAGAAGAATTCGCGAATTACTATGTGAACCAATTCTCTTATTGATAACAAAAGGAAGAGTTTTTTACACGTTGTTTTATTAGAATTTTAATTTTCTCCAATTTCTTAATGTTTATATAAGGATAAGCATAATTTTATTTTATCTTGATTCATTATTAAATACATACAATGAAAACCATGCAAATTTGAAGTTTTCGGGCACATTTGGCATTGTGTTGTCATGCTTGTCGTGCCTCTTTAGGTTGTAATTACGCATAATAAACTAATTTGTTCTGTAAAATGGTAATTAAGCACGTGTAATCTCACTTTTCATTTGCTTTCACGATTTAGAAGTGTTTTAACAGCTTATTTTTGCCTCATTTCGTATATTTTGTGCATTAGTATTGTGATTTTAGTGATGAATGGAAAATTAATAATAGTAATTTGATTTCATCTATTCAAAATTGTAACGGACAGGTCAGCACGTACATTTTCAGAAATGTTGTCAAACTTGTTAGATAAAAAAAAAATAAAGGCTTGCAACAAAAAAAAAACTATTCCAAGGGCATGCCAGATAGTTATTTTTTGGAAAATGATTGAACCGGCTATATTTTTCCAAATAAAATTATGTAAACTTGTTATTTTTTGGGACTGAGAACCAGATAGACCTATTCCAATTTTCTTTGATTTTCAAATAATTATTAAAACTCTTAAATTATAAGTGAAAACAATTAAACAAAATAAGTGCTATTAATAGTAATTCCTAGACACATTGCAACAAATTTGGTAACTAAATTTTGTAATCGGACATAAACTATGTCATTCATTTAAAATTATAAACAGAGATTAATTATTAGAATTTAATTATAGTTTAAAATTGATGTCAATTATAAAATTTTTCATAAGAATTATTCATAACCAAAGGCTGCAATGTCTGAAGCTGAATAATAAAAAATAATAATAATAAAGCATGATCCCTACGATACTGTCTTGGAGTTTTCGCCCGGATGCCAAAGGACGTTTTTTTTTTCGTTTGAGTTTTCACGATAATAAAACATTATTCTCCCCTTTACTTTTAAGGAATAATTAGATTTATGCTATCTAAAAAATAGTCAATTTGAAATATATCATTGTTAGATTACTGATCAAATTTACGTCATTATCAAATTATTAAAATCATATATATGCTATTAGTTTCTCCTAAAAAGACTAAATTCTAAAAATGTCATCCCTAGATCTCTCATTATTTGTAAAAATTTTCAAACTGTCCTCGCTAATAAACTAAAAAAATAGAAGCGCTGTATGAACAACCAAAACGCGAGGGAAAAGAGATGCAAGCCCTTCCTACCAACCATAGACCATCGATTATGGATAGGTTAAATTCTAATTCTCAATAATTTGTTTTCGATTGCCTGTTTTGTTTCTCTTTAGGTTTAATTTATAAATTGTTTCTTATGCGAGAGTTCCTCAGCAACACTTGGTGATTGGTGATTTGGGTTTATCAATGACTAGACAAATGAAAGAATCGACATAGTGAATGGGCCATAAACGAACCATCAAAGAATATGAAATGAAAATAATCAAAATATAATTTGGGGTTCGGTTTCTCCAATAAATTAATCAGTGGTCTTCTTAGATGAACTGTATCACTAACACTAAATGAATATATTTCGAGTTATCTCGTATTTTTCACTTGGCAAATTTTGTGAATATAAACCACCAAAGACATGGTGATTTAGAGAATTTTGCAAACTCGAATATTTTGAATTTTTTTTTTCCCTTGGGTGAAACATATGTATTTTTTTGCCCCGTTATATTTCACTAGAGAGCTCATCGAGCTTCGCTCGATATATGAGTTCTTATTATATAAATTTTTTATTCTTATAATTAAGTTAAGCAATAAATTAAGCGGCGTCTTAAAATAAATACGAAAGGAGTTTCCAGTAGAGCTGTTTAAAGATAGTAGATATCAGAATGCACATAAATATTTGGAATAAATTAAGCTGCATCCTAAAATAAGTTATGAAAGCTCCTTTTGTTTTTAAATAATTCCATGTTACATGTTTGTAACAACTAATCTTTTAAATGAATAAACAAACCAAATTTCTCAATACTAAATGGAAGGCCAAGCTTACATATTTCATCAATCTCTATCTCAAGCCGGACAAAACAACCTCCAATTTGAAAGAAAAAAAAATGCATTCAAATAAAAAAAAACATAAAATAATATTCCTTGACGCTATTTCTTTCACCTTGGAGTGAGTCTTTATTCGTTGCTTGGAGCTGTTATTACATTAATCATGCCCAAGGTGCTCTTCACACTTCCGACCACACCAAAAGTGTTCTTAACAGCATCAGCACTGGGATGATAGGATCAGATAGAGGACTTTCCCTTTGAACACTACCACATCTCTAGCTCAGTTGCTCTTTCTTCTTTTTCTGATCTTTTGAATTGTTTTGATATTAAGTAAGAAGCCATGATTTCGAATTGTACAGCTTGGTTGTATGGCATGCGGTTCCAGGAATGGAATACCAACCTTTTTAAATCAAGTTCTTTCTCAATGGTCAGAACAACATTGATTGTCTTGTCATTTTTTGTGTTCTAGATGGTGAAATAGTACATAGGCAAGTAAGAGATTTTATGCAAGATATGAGGACCGGGATTTGCTGCGAGCGAATATGTTATTTTCTTAGGTGAAATCTCTTCCTTCTTTTCTTACCCGTCTGTCCCCGAGTCCGAGAGAGATTTTGTGGAGTAAGCTGGACTTGGTCTTTTCCAGGTTTATTGGATTAATCCTACCAAGTTTGGAGTTTTTTTTTAGCTATCCGCTTTAATCGAGGAATCCACGAAAGATAGCTTACTGTGTGGTGATCCGCAATGTTGTTCTTGACAGCATTAGCAACACTTGCAGCAGTGCTCTTGACAACATCAGCTCACTGGTGGCAATGTTCCCAATATTTTTTGTTGCACCAGAGGCCATACTCGTTGCATTTATAGTGGTCTGCAATATATACAAAAATTAAATTATGTTTGGTGAAAGAATAAAAGGGGAAAAGAAAAGGATCCGGCATAAAAAATGATTTACTCAATTTAGAGGCCTTCTTGGTTATTGAGTCAGCAGAGCTAGCTCTTAGACCTTGCATCATATATATAGACTACAAAATATAGATACTAAAATAACACTTGAAAAGATACAAAAATATTTGTCTCATGTAGCATCATATATATAGACAACATAATAACAGCCCAAAATAGCTGCATTCATTCTGCAGTAAATACAAATTAAATGCATTTAAAACATTTTTAATGCCCTTAGGCCTTTCACAACCTGTAAATAATTTTGATTCAGTTTCGTTTCCTTTAATTTCTCATTATCATTTAATTTAGATACTATTATAGAATCCTTCCCAATTCTATCCATGCTACATTAATTACAAATATTTTGACAATTATGGAAGAAATTATTAATTACTGCCTAGCTTATCAAATGCCAATTTCCCTTAGTTTTCCATTTGACAGCATCAAATTCACTAATCGTGCACATAAAGTTTGGAAAAAATTTTAAAATCTGTATTGCAAATGATAATTATGTAATGCATCTAATGCAATAGCTAACATTCTAAATAGATTGATCTGATAGTTTAGGGACTAAACATCGGTTATCATTTACCAACTTCAAAGAAAGAAAAATTATAAAACGTAGCAAATTAATTTTTATTACTATTGCTAAGCAAATTTAAATATAAAATGGAATTAAAAAAATTATACTGAAATCTTTTACAAACCTTTAAATTCAACAAAATTAAGAAAGAAAGGTGGCAAAGTAATTTCATGAAGGAATCTTACACATATCTTGGTACCCAATTTCATACAACCGTGAGCATTCAGTGATATTTCGGTACCCAATTTCATGAAGGAATCTTACACATAACTTGGTACCCAATTTAAATTAAACTTGGTAACGAATGCTCATGGTTGCATGAAATTGGGTTTAGCTTTAAACAACCAGCTTAGGTAAAGAATAGCAGCTAAAATCTCATTTTCTTGAGAGGGGTGATGTGCATTATTCTTCTCTGAATATGAAGTAGAGAATCTAAAAATTGGTACAGGCAACATTATATTAGTAAAAAACCAAAATCTATTTTCTGTTTGAACCCAAATTAAATTTTATTGGTTTATATTTATGAGGCATATACTAATTGGTGGGGTACTTGATCTTACCAAAAAGAAAAAAAACTAATTGGTGGGGTATCAGGTATCTGATCTCAACAAAAAGAGGAAAAAAAAAAGCCCTAAAACTGGGGAGCAAATTAAAATAGGAGAAATTACCTTGTGGGAGGAGGTTCCTGGACTATAGAAGAAGAATGTAAACAACATGTCCAAGAGCACCAGGGCATGAGGACTTCCGTTATATGCCTTTTGTTATAATTTTGCCGGAATTTGAGAATTTGAGAAGGCAAACAGATCTAGCTCGAGAGCATGGGTAAATCGACAGGGAGCATTTTATAAACCACTTCCTTTGTCAGCATGCTGTCGTTGCTCGTCCCTTACCCCTCTATTGCAGCCAGATTTTTTTTCATCTGTTTCTTTCCTCGATGGCTTCGTAGATGGAGAACGGCGGGGACAGAGAGACGATCGAGAATGAAGTAATGGAGAGAGTCCATGGAGTCAAAAGAGAAGAAAAGGCCCTAGAGAGAATGATCGGCTCGAGAACCAAGTCAAAACAAGTCCTCAGTATCATCGATGTAAATCGTTTGCAGTAATAGCTTAAGGGTCGAATCCACAGGGACGGTGTTGGAATATCGATCTTTTACTTTATTTAATTAGCTAGACGAGAGTTCAAATGTTTTTGGGGTTTTAACAATGAATTAAAGTTTCAAACAGTAGAAGACAATGACAAAAGATACAAAATTCAACAATTGGACAAAGTTAGGGTCAATTGCTACGGGTTCCTACTCCTGGCCGCGTTTAGACAGGTCCGACTGAATTCAGACGGGTCCGACAGAACACGCCGCTAGTGCAAATTACTTAGTTAAACGTTCTATCTAACATGCAGGTTCTCGAATTGGTCCAGGGCTTACAGCGCTAACTCTCGTTCTTGGCTTAAACAACTGGGTTCAACTCTTCAAACCTCCTAAAAACCCTAAGTTTCAACTCTCGTTCCATGGCTTAGGTTTTCTAGTTTTGACTTTCTTACCGGTAGGACAACCTTCTTCTCTCGATCTCAGGTAGAGACACGTCTCTCGACTAAGTCCCGGGTTCACCTCTCGACTACTACCAATCCTATAGCAAGTGATTGTAAAAAGGCTTAGAGTTCCGGTTCTTACTACCTAGCAAACTAGACTTGGCCACGTCTATTGGGTATAAACCATCGATCCAAGCAATTCACAAACAACAAGATTTAACAAGATAATCAAGAAAGCCAAAGCAAATCAAATAAAACATCAACAAGAGTAAAAATCACATAGCTACCAAGTATCGGTTCCCTACAATTGCCCCTAAACAAGAAACTACTCACACATAGACATAAAACAACCACAAATCAACAAGTATACTGTATCAAACAACATATCAAACCAGTATATAGAGAATACAACAATAAATCAAGCAGATCTGATGCAAAATCGGTTCTGTCGGACCCGACAGAATCCTGACGGGTCCGACTGAATCGCCGGCGGCTGCTGCCCTCCAAAACGCTCCAAAACTTGACCTAATTGTGTAATGAATGTTTCTCTCTCTTCCTAGGGGCCTTTTCAAGCCAGGGACGCGTCCTAGGCGCCAGCTACCAAGTTTCCAAAGTTGTTCTGGCTTCCTGGACAAGAATCTGGCTTCTAAATCTGCTCTCTGTCTCGTTTCTGTCGGGTCCGACCAAATCTTGACAGAAGCGGTTTTTCTTCGTTTTCGAGCCAAATTGGCGCCAAATGCTCCAAAAACCTGCAAAACACAAAGAGCAACAGCAGTACCTCTATTCTAACAAAGAAATAACATAAAACAAACTAAAAACACAACTTTTTGATTGAAATTGGGGCCTAAATGGGGTTGAAATGTGTGCATGAAACCCCCCGATCAAATCCCCCCAAACTTAAAATTTGCTTGTCCCTAAGCAACAATTAGAACTAAAGAGGAGGATTTAGGACCAAATTACAATTGAAAAGTCGTTTCACTACTAGTTAAGAGAAATCTTTAGGGAAGTTAAAGTCGTGCCTTTGAGAGTTTTTGGAATCGGAAATGACAAAGCAATTTTAAAACAAGACAATTCAATTTCAAGTTGAGCTAATCCATTTGTGAACAATCCTAGAGTCAAACTTGAGCTGTCGATCAGGAATCGTTTGCCTAACTAATAGGTCGGTTAATCTTTCAAAGAGCTTCAATCGATTTCAAGTCAGGTAGAAACGGGATCGAACCCTCTCAACTCAAATGATTTGGACTAACCCTAAGTCGTGAACCACATGTTTAGACATTTCGAACCACAAAAGAAAAGTAAAAGAAAATTGAAATTTAAAGGTTGAGTTGCGGCGATTCATCGCTTAGGGTTTACGCTATTGGGACTTGTAGTGAGCTACCAGCACATGACGCACTGGGGAGGTCGGACCGGTTTTTACGCCTTACCGCTACGGTCCACTTGTGGAAATATTACGCCTTACCGCAACCACCCTCCAATATTTGTGGAATTTTTAATTGGAATTTCAAGTCCCTTCGCACCCTCATGTTCGCAACAGGGATTATTAGGTGTTTTTGTGTTTTTGTGATTTTTTTTTTATAAATAAATGCAAAATAACTTAAAGAAGTGGTTCGACTATTCTAAACATGCAAGACACAACTTACGGTTAGACAAACCTTTGAGTTGAAAGAATGATCTTAGACAAATGGTGGTTGCCCTTTGCCGGCTCTAACTAACGAATTCAACTAAACCCTTATCAAATTAACCACCCCATTAGTTAGAAAAACGATTCCCGAAAAAATTACTCTCCCTTTCGCCAAGTAGTTCAAGCTTTGGATTTCTCAAATTCATTTTCAAAACAAGATTTTTGCAACGCATTTTCCAAGTCCAAATTCTCTCAAAAACCAAACTTAAGCCATCTCCCAAATCAATCCCTCAACTTTCCTAAATGCAAACTTACATGAATTTATAATGCAAACAAGTTTCCTATATGCAATGCAACTCAGGACCAGATTTCAGACGGACCCGACTGAAAACAGACGGACCGATAGAATCCTGGCAGAGAGCAAAACTCATCCAGACGGGTCCGACCGAAATCAGACGGGTCCGACCGAATGAGTCCAGAGGCTAAAATGTCTAAATGCCATGATGCAAACCTAGATACACGTGAATTTTTCCCAATTTTCTCAATTTTCCTTCCCCAAACTTGCTCGATGGCAGCGCAAAAACTCAAATAAATCAAGTTTAAAGGAAAGTAAAAAGAAAAAGTCAAGAAAAACTCACAAGAAAGTCATGGTGCTCGTGGTGGGGGCGTCTAGTACGCTGGATCATCCGGCTTCGGCCCGTAGTGGGGAAAAAGCCAGTCGTACATCTCATTCACCTTGGTCCTCGCCGCCTCATCTTCCTTCTCCTTCTCCAGCAAGTAGTTGATGTCGCGCCTCGATGCGGCTTGCTCCCGCTCGATGTTATCCACCTTATCGCTTATGCGCCTCCCGAGCTCCAGAGACTCATTGGAAAGTCGCGCTATCTCCTGCATGTTAGCAACTGTTGAACCCTAAAATATTGTCATATTTACCTGACGAACCGACAAATAAATTTCGAGATTATTATAAGCAAATTGATCGGGCCTCTAATGCACGAATAAATTTTCAAGGGTGACTTGGAAATTATCTCGGATTAATCAGGTGATTATATTAACAGTCCAAAATTTCAAAATCATGCCGAGACAAGTGGTTCCATATTTTCACATCTATATTGAATTATTGATACTAATATTAACATGATATCATGTTAATTTGGTATACAATATTTATATTGGTGCAATATGGATCCGTAGAGACTACAAGCCATGCTTCAAAAAAATATGATATTAATAATTATATAATTTCATGAGAAATTGTGTAATTATATATACCACATTACAACAAAATACAAGATTGGTATCTGTGGACTGTCCTAAATACATCAAGGTTCGTGCGTGGTTCTAAATTTCAATGCCTACATTGGTGCTAATATTGACTCATGTTAATTTAGCATGCAATATACATCTTTCGGACCTATAAAAATTACAAACCATGCCACCACAAGCAACATGACAAATAATTATATAGTCTCATAATATTCATATGTGGGATTATATGGTTATAAATATGAAATTGGCATGATTATGGAGACATCAAGATTGGTGTAATATGGACCTATGGAGAGCAAGCTATATCTCAAAATACAACAAAAACAATAATTGTATGATTTTGTGTATATTTATACATTAAAATTATACAATTATACAAAAAGGATAAAAGATATATTGCATCAAAATAAGAAAGGAAATTATATTGCTCGGCCCAAATTCAATCTACATCGGCCCATTCTGAAATTCAAACCAAAAAAACAAAAAGGGCCCACGGGAAATTAAGAAAAAAAAAAAGAGACGCAGCCCATGAAACTATTCTGCCCAGTCAGCTCAACTCATCTCCTTCTCCGTTCTGACGCGCGCCATGACGCAGGAGATGATTCCCCTCGCCTCTCTCGCACGATGCCACGTCGATCCTCATCTCTTTCCTGTTGACCCATGATGGCGGGAGAGAATCTCGCAGCTCCACTGTTCAGTTAAACCCGCCATTGCTCAATTGAACCCAATTTGCTCCAGTACCTCAATTTAATTCGATACTGCCCCAATTGAACTCGATGCCGTGATTTATGGAGAGCCATGATAGCGCTAAGATGCTTCTCCGTCCTTTCATCCAGACAAAGCAATCAATTGAAGAGGAAAGAATCTCGAGCTCAATAATGAATGTTTTCTCTTGCTCTCCAGTGAGCACGAGAGAGAGATGCCCCCAGTTTCGAATTCTGCCAATTTGAAAATTGTCAAATTAAGAGGGAAGAGGCGCAATTGGTTTGATTTCATGAGCTAGCAGCGATAATGGAACATTAACGGAGATGCAGAGGTCATCAATTTGGAGAAATTAATGAAGAAAAGCATGGTGACATGAGACGGTCATAGTTAAAGCTGAATGCCACACCTTAAAATTCAAAGGAGCAATTGACAAGTGAATTAGTAATTTAAAGGAAGGCAAATCATAAAGCAAAACTAATCACCAGGGAGTAGCCTTGATTGAGAACATGTCATTCTGTTGGTGCAAATAAAATGAAGAAACAAAGGAAGTGAATGGAGTAGTTGCTGAGTTGATATTGCAAAAGAAAGAAAAAATTAATTAGTTTGGCGCATGAAGCTGCTCCCTGGACCAAAAACAACATGCTACAGCTCTTTCTTATGTCCAATACACTCAAATCATGAAATAAGCATGCATTAATATTTTAAAAAAGAAAAAGATGACAAAGGGAGCTGTAAAGGCTTAAGGAAGCTACAAAACCCAAATAGAAAAATCAACAAGTGATGCATATGGCTAAGTTATCAGAGAATTACCAGCATCAAATTATTAGTTTTGAAAAGTTGGTAATTATCAATCAGCCTATGGACAAACGAAACTGGAGAAGAGTGTTTACCTATCACTGTTGAGTCTTGTGGAAATAAGGTGAAATACCCAATATGACCAGCAGGGGCAAAACTGTCCAGAAGCTTCAAAATTCAAATAATTTGCGCCATCTACAGCAATCTACTTGATTTCCCTATAAAAGGAGCACCCCAGAAGCTCTCTCACCCAAGCTCTCACACCCACCAAGCTATAAGGAAATTCTCAGAACCACTACACACACACACCAGGCAGTAAGAAACCACGCAACACACATATAAGCCACACTCTTTTGCAAGAACTATCATCCAGAGAGCAGCCCTTGTATTTTTAACTAGGATAGCTACTTAAAAAATAAATAAAAAGAAGAGTGTTGTAAGACAGGTGTTTTCAGAAGCTACTTATTCTGTATAATCTCCTAAAGTATAGTAAGGAAGTTCCTTTCTTTGCAAAACTTATTCTTTTTTTTTCTTTTCTTTCTCTAGTCTCACACAGACATAGTAACAATGTAGGAACTTAATTAAAAAAAAGTCATGTAAATATGTACATAAATGCATTCAGTTAGTATAAGCATATCATATATCTATATAAGCATGTTAAAAATATGAACAATAAAAGAAGCAGTAGAGAAACCATGTAGTAGTAGAGAAAATATATAATGTCATAAGAATGGAAAATAGTGAAGGAACTTTCAGTTTAAGACAACCATCTAAAAATAAAAAAAAAAGTTTGAACAGTAGCAGCTAGGGTTGTTATTCTTTTGTTTCCTCACGTGTTTTACTTTTGATGATATTTCTCTTCTCTGATTTCAAGTTGGGTTCTTCTGCTTCTATAGTTTAAACATCATTTTTATACTAGCTATGATATAAGTAACTATATGAAGAATGAAACTAAAATGGGCTATGTTTATACTTAACTACATACACATTTAATATAAGTACAAAATATCATATATAAAAAAAAAACAAAAAAATGGACAGTAGGTAAAACATTGGACAGCAGGTACACATACAAAAAAGAAATAATAAAATAAAAAGGACAGCAGGTATTACTTAAAGGACAGCAGGTACTCTCAATAAGAACAGCAGGTATTTGGAGCATTTGAGGACTTACAACAATCAAGGAGGAAGTCAACCAAGGAGGGGAACAACCAAGGTGGAGACAGCCATCATTCTACTGCCTCTATCATGCCAAGGAGGTAGCCACCAGTCCACTGCCTATATCATGCCAAGGAGGCAATCATCATCTCAGCATGTTTGGAGTATGGAGGAGGGCAGAAGAGAAAAGGGAGTGTATTGGCTCTATATCAGGAGGATATTGGGTTAATGCTATAACTCCCTCATAAAAACACCATAATACTCTTGCAATTTCTGAAGAGTATCACATCACCATCAGCCCAATTGCCGTGGCCAAGAGTATGTCACACAGACTCTATGGTGCAATTGATGGGTTATTCCTGAAGAAAAGCATGCGAACACATTCTCAAGTGCATCATTAAGCTCATCATTTACTGAGAAACAGCAAAAGCAAAGATGAGTTTGGTTGTTAGTTAGTCATACTTGAGTTGAGGAGAAACTTTAGGCCAGAGGCATCCTACAATCGAATTGAAGATACAAACACTTTCTTGCATCCTCTAACATGCTCTCAGGTCTCTCACTTTCTCACCATAACCAACAGATGACCGTAGGCACCATTTCATTGCTATGGCCGACATGAACTGAGGTGGAACCATATGTCATAATCTCCTATTATCCAAATTAATGGTGTAACCTCTAATCGGACGTATCACGGTGTTCTCATACCCGTTATCTCGTCATCATGATCAACGGGAGGCTACATCGACCAACTCACCGTCATGGCAGATTTGGGATGAGGCGGAACACCATGCCGAAACAATCCAACTCTCAAATTGATGGCAAACCAGGCTTACCCAACATCCCATGATTCTCCTTATCCATGTAATTTGATCTATTCGCCGTCGGAGATGATCAATTGGTGGAATTTTCCCCCGAAACCCTAGCCAAGTCAGAGAAGTTAAATATGGCAAAAAAAATAATTTATGTGCCCGACTAGTGGTCCCCACCAACTCAGGAAGGTCTCACGACGCAGTTCGACCTCGACTTTAGGCGTGGTGGTCATTTGACGAGCTCGATCAAACACTCATGGCGGGCTGTTTCGTCGACGAAATGGAGGAGGAAGAGAGGAGAAGAAATTTAGCCCAGAAGGTTCGCTTGCTCCCAGTTCACGACCAACGTTCAAAGCCGTCCTCTAATTGTTCTCGGTCTACAAGTTTATCAGATATAGACCATGTCCACGGGAAGAAGAGAACAAAAATAACGAAAACCGTCCCAAATTGGCAGATTTGCTGTGGCATTTTCATGTGGCGAGTGGATTTGGTGTGGTGATTGTCTGACAGACCATGTGGACTATTCACAAGCATCCACGTATCGTTTCTTTTGACCAGGAAAAGTCGCTGATGACTCACTCTCTCCGCCGATTTGGACCAATCAAACGCTGCTACGTGGCCTTCTCTGCTGATGTGGCTCAATCAAACTGCTGGAAACTTCAAAAATTCATAGAAATTCAACCGTAACTCAGAAAAATCCAAAATCAATTTCTATAAATCCAGAAAAATGCAGGGAATATTATCATGCCAAAACCATCACCAAAATCCTTGCATAATATTTTTAAATCAAAATTCCAAATTTCAGCCAACCACAAATTGCCACATCACCCTATGATTTATCCAAAAATCCAATAAACTTCAAAAATTCACCAAAAATCATAGGAAACTCAGAAAAATGTGAGGAAAATTCCTACAAACTCAGAAAAATGTGGGGAATCTATTTTGCTGATCATCATCACCAAAAACCCTACTAAAAATATTAAGACCACTATTTCTCTAAGAAACCTGACAATCAGAAACCCATTTTGGCTCGAATAAAAAATGACTCGAAGGCTCATAATCAAAAATAAAGGAGGCATGAACAACATTTCAACATGGAGAAAGATTTATACATACCTGAAGAATTCAAGTAACCTCAAAAGAAAAAGAAAATAAATAAAAACAAGAAGAAGGAGCACCTTTTACTCAATCGGGAGGATCTCCGTGAAGTATGAAATTAAAATAAATTTCTTAGGCCTGGTGAATCATACTGGAGTACCCTGGTGATCAAATTCAAGGCCCGTTAAGCTTCATAAAGAAGGTTGAAGACGTTGAACAGTCGTCATGACTGGCACGGAGCAACCGAAGTCATACAAATAAGCAGAAGGAATTTAAGCTCAATGTTGAGAATATAATCTCAATATTGTGAATCTGGTGACTCACTAACCAAAGCCGGTTGCAACGAATACCAGAGACGAACAATCTAGGATGAGACTGACATCAGGACCGTCGCATCAAACCCGGATTTAAGAATAAAAAAAAGAGAAGAATAAATAAACATATCCCTTTGGTGCTTGAGGAAACTAAAATTGAAGAGTCCGGTCAGGAACTGGACATCACTTTCATCATCTGACTCTTGGTTAAGACCCGATAGCCGAGGCTACGCACCCTGTTCGAGGACCAACTGTCACTTTTCAACGGATGGTTAAGGACCCATAACTGAGGTTATGTACCCTGTCCAAGAACCACTGTTTCCACTCAACGATTGGTTAAGGATCGATAGTTGAGGCTATGTTCCCCGTTTGAGGACCAATCGTCTTTTCATCAACGATTAGTTAAGGACCCATAACTGAGGTTATGTACCCTTTCCGAGGACTAATTGTCTCTATCCGATGGCTGGTGAAGGACCGATAGCCGAGGCATTGTTCCCTGTCCTAGGACCAACTATCACCCCGCACGTGAGAAGGCCACAGGGAGTCCGACTCATGTAGCACCCACGCGCACCTTTATTTCTGACACAGACCCGAGGGTGGTGTCACGGCGCCTACAAGCCAAATGGACGGTGTTGTTATTTCAACGGTTCGGGTGGGAGCCGAACAGTCTATTGACATCTGATTGGGCACCAGATGAAGTTCAAACGCTTTGATTGGACGAAGCATTGATTTGATATCTTGGCTAGATACCTTGTATCACTTCAAATGTTTCGAATGATAATTGGATCGTTTACCCGATATCCTGACTGGCAACCAGGTATCAACTTGACGTTTCGAGTGGCAGTCGAAACAAAGATCAACGCTTCGAATGGGAGTCGGAGTATTTATCTGATAACCTGGCTAGATACCAGGTATCTCTTTAAATATTCCGAAAGAAAATTGAATCGTCTCTTGAATATCTGACTGGCGACAGATGTTTTGCTGCAACGCTTCAAGTAAACAGCTGGATCATTTGCTTGACACCTTGGCTAGAAACCAGGTATCGAAGCCATGCTCTGAATGGTAATTGAATCGTTTCTCACCGTCTGGCTGGCAACCAGATGTCTTTTTCAACAGTTTGAGTGGCAGTCAAACTCTATCGGTATCTTGGCTGGCAACTGGATATCGTTTGTAGGTTTTCGGATGGGAACCGAAACGAGATAAAACGTTTCGGGTGAAAATCGAGTTACATTTCGGTGGATACAAGGTATCACCTTAAAGGGCTCGAATAATAACCAAAACAAAGGTCAACGCTTCGAATAAAATCGGGTTATACCTTAAATGACTCGAATAATAATCGGATCGTCTCATTTGAACGCTTCAGATTAAGACTGGACCGTTCATGGACACCTGCTTGACAGATGTCTCCTCAACGTTTCAGGGAGCAATTGGATCATTTATCTGATGTCTCGACTAGCCACCGGATATCAATGTGATGCTCTGAATGATCATTGAACCGTCTCATCGTCGTTTCGGAATAGCCGCCGGAACGTACCTCCACGCTTTGAATGGAGTTTGGACCATTTACCCGATATCCTGGCTAGATACCAGATATCACTCTAAATGTTTTGAACAACAATCAAACCGTCTCTTCAAGATCCTGGTCAAGAACTAGGGGCCATTTCAACACGCCGGAAGGGAACCGGATTGTGTCTCTGACATTGCCAGATGTCACTTTGACAACGCTTCAGCTGATAGCCGAATCGTTGAAGATATCAAGATTAACGAGCGCCAGATCGTCTTTTAATGCTCTACTCCCACGTGACGAGCATTTACCCGCAGTCAGGTTAGACCAAGGGGCAGTCTGCCTGGTTAGCACCTGCGCGCACATTTAACGTCCAAAAGCTTAAAGCCCGGCGAAGTCATCAACATCTACAAGCCCACAGGTCCGATGTTAAGCGTAATGTCTACAAACTCCGCGGCCTAAGAGTCCGACATTATCGAAGAAAAAGAAGAAAAAAATCTATAAAGATCCTCAGCACCAAATAAAAAAAAAAAAAGAAAAACCAGAAGTCACTATAACCCGACCTTTCGGAATTTCAGAAATCCGTTTCGTAAGATCCAAAATCCAAGCCGTAAAATCCAAATTCCAAGCTATAAAATCCAAATTCAAAGAGCCTAAACCATGATGAGCCACCCCGATCCTATCTAAAGAGCCAACCATTCCTCACATCATAAGAAGAAATCACCGAAGTCCAAGCAGCAAAAATCAGCCAAAACCTCTCCAAATCATAAGCTTTAAAGACTGCTGCCCCTGCAATACCAAGTCCATTTAATAAATAAACACAACACTAACACTGCATAATAATCATAAGTAGTAGTAATAATAATAAAAATAAGAAAACACAAAAAGATACAAATGCATGCTAGGATAACAAATTGCATATTTACAATTCCCTAATAGCTTATGATACATATCCTTTGATTTTTCCGATCTAGAGGTTCTCCAGACCATGTCGGAGGTAATTAACAGTAGGGGCTTGCGCCTACTGGAAAAAAAGGACCCCTCTCAAATAATAAACTCTCGTGAGAGCTCAAGACCGTACCGTTATTTCTCCTCTGGGAAGTATCAGTATCGGCATTCTTGAGGCTCGCGAGGGGTATCTGATCCGCATTCTTTTCCCCCTCTGTTTCCTCTGTTTGAAACCCGAGGGCCGCGAAAAAGTGCGAGACAGCAACAAAAGCAGAATAATCGAACTCTTGTGTTACCTGATGACGCCGAGGCCCAGAGCTCGAAGAAGCGAAGGAGTTGACTGGTGGTGGCACTTGTTGCTGAGGAGCATCAGGTCTCGCCGCTCCTCCTGCTGGTGGCATGAGCCACGTCTCCTCGTCCCTCAATGAGAACTGCCAAGAGAGGGGCAACGGTAGAGGCTCGCGCACATGGTTCCTCCATGCCCAAGGTCCTTCGTCCGGACCAACCAGAAACTCGATGGCCTTGAGGTAGGGTGCATCCATCAAGCTAGGCGCCTAATAATTCCTGTAGTGTTTTTTTTTTTTTTTTTTTTTTTTTGCCCCGACCCAGTTTCTGGCGGGTCCGACAGAATTTAGTCGGGTCCGTCCAAAATGCTCCAGAGCAGAAATTGATCTCCCTTCCTCCATTTTGCTCTCTGCTTTGTTTCCGACTGGTTCGACAGAATTTAGTCGGGTCCGACTAAATGCCTCCAGAAGCCTGAAAACACACACGACTTAGCCAATTTTTATAAAATTTTTGTTTTTCGAATTTTTTTGTATTTTTCAGATTTTCAAGACAAAATTAAAAATAATAAAAAGTAAATGAAAACTCCCTAAACCCTTGGGTTGCCTCCCAAGAAGCGCTCTTTTATGGTCTTGAGCTCGACCACCTTGCATTTTGCTCATCTTATCTTCACTTTTCTCCCTTTCAAAGCATCATAGTTCTTCCAAAAGTACTTGAGTGGATGCCTTAAAACATGCTTGGTGTGTTCTTCTTTAGATGTCATCTTTCTTGGCTCTAATTGGATGTGATATTTGATTTGAGAGTTGTTGTCTTCCATCACATCGTGTTTCTCCAAACATCTTCTAAGTGTGCTCAAGTCGAATTGGTTGAACTTTTCATTCATGTTGTCGGATGCCTCGACCTTGAGTGTTGCATCACCATCTTCCTTCTCTTCAAATTTTCCATTCATGTGCTCAACTGGAGGATGCTTCAATTCCAACTCATTAGATTTGACAATTTCATCTCTAAATAATCTTTGTGGAAATGGAATTAGAGGGATAAAGGGAGGAGGTGTTATATATTTTGGTTCATCAAATTCCTCTTGTACCTCCCTATTCTCAACTTGTATGCTTTCAATTTCATTGGTCTCTAACCAAATTTCGGTCTTTTTGGAGCTAGAACCTTCAAATTCGCAATCATTACACAATGTCAATATATTATTTTGTTCATTTTTTAGCCTATATGAGGAAGACTCTCGTTGAGCAATTATAGTTTTTAACATCATGATGGTAGACGATAAAAACTTCAATTCCTCAAAAAGTTTCTCATTTTGCTTAATTTGATTCACTTTAAAATCTTCAAAACTTGATTCAGTACTTAGCATTTGTGTGAATGATGGAAAATCATCAAAACTAGGAAAAGAATAAGACCTATGGTATGGTTGAGACATTAAACCATGATTGTTCAAAGCAAAAGAAGAGTAATTAATCAAACCAGAATTGTATATCTCCCTATTGAGATCCAAACGGTCTGTTTGAAATTCAAACGGTCCATTTGAAAAGGCAGTTATGTTGTATGTTTCAGGTTCCCTCCAGACGAATCTCGAACGACCCATTTGGTAGTTAAACGGTTCGTTGAAGCCGATGAGGTTGCCGAAGTTCTGGTTGTCGCTCCTTCCTTCTCCACATGCAACTTTTATCGTGTTTTGCACGATGTTGAAATGATGCTCAAATGGACTTATGCTCGCATCGAGTCCATATCTTCTAATTATGTGGTCGGGTATTTCTTCCCTCCAATTTGGCTCCTCCTTGCGCTCGAATTCCTGAAAATCATGAAACATGATGATAGAAAATATTTTTGGGAAAATTTTTTTTTATGATAAAATGACAAGATACAAGGATAAAAGGTGTCTAACTTAATTAACTAAAGCAAAATACCAATATTCTAGCAAACCGTCCCCGGCAACGGCGCCATTTTTGATCGGCTCGAGAACCAAGTCAAAACAAGTCCTCAGTATCACCGATGTAAATCGTTTGCAGTGATAGCTTAAGGGTCGAATCCACAGGGACGGTGTTGGAATATCGATCTTTTACTTTATTTAATTAGCTAGACGAGAGTTCAAATGTTTTTGGGGTTTTAACAATGAATTAAAGTTTCAAACAGTAGAAGACAATGACAAAAGACATAAAATTCAACAATTGGACAAAGTTAGGGTCAATTGCTACGGGTTCCTACTCCTAGCCGCGTTTAGATGGGTCCGACTGAATTCAGACGGGTCCGACAGAACACGCCGCTAGTGCAAATTACTTAGTTAAACGTTCTATCTAACATGCAGGTTCTCGAATTGGTCCAGGGCTTACAGCGCTAACTCTCGTTCTTGGCTTAAACAACTGGGTTCAACTCTTCAAACCTCCTAAAAACCTAAGTTTCAACTCTCGTTCCATGGCTTAGGTTTTCTAGGTTTGACTTTCTTACCGGTAGGACAACCTTCTTCTCTCGATCTCAGGTAGAGACACGTCTCTCGACTAAGTCCCGGGTTCACCTCTCGGCTACTACCAATCCTATAGCAAGTGATTGTAAAAAGGCTTAGAGTTCCGGTTCTTACTACCTAGCAAACTAGACTTGGCCACGTCTATTGGGTATAAACCATCGATCCAAGCAATTCACAAACAACAAGATTTAACAAGATAATCAAGAAAGCCAAAGCAAATCAAATAAAACGTCAACAAGAGTAAAAATCACATAGCTACCAAGTATCGGTTCCCTACAATTGCCCCTGAACAAGAAACTACTCACACATAGACATAAAACAACCACAAATCAACAAGTATACTGTATCAAACAACATATCAAACCAGTATATAGAGAATACAACAATAAATCAAGCAGATCTGATGCAAAATCGGTTCTGTCGGACCCGACAGAATCCTGACGGGTCCGACTGAATCGCCGGCGGCTGCTGCCCTCCAAAACGCTCCAAAATTTGACCTAATTGTGTAATGAATGTTTCTCTCTCTTCCTAGGCGCCTTTTCAAGCCAGGGACGCGTCCTAGGCGCCAGCTACCAAGTTTCCAAAGTTGTTATGGCTTCCTGGACAAGAATCTGGCTTCCAAATCTGCTCTCTGTCTCGTTTCTGTCGGGTCCGACCAAATCCTGTCGGGTCCGACCAAATCTTGACAGAAGCGGTTTTTCTTCGTTTTCGAGCCCAAATTGGCACCAAATGCTCCAAAAACCTGCAAAACACAAAGAGCACCAGCAGTACCTCTATTCTAACAAAGAAATAACATAAAACAAACTAAAAACACAACTTTTTGATTGGAATTGGGGCCTAAATGGGGTTGAAATGTGTGCATGAAACCCCCCGATCAGAGAAGATGAAAAACTTATGTATGAAGAAGAAGAGGGGCTGCCATTTTTTCCTCGGTAAGAAAGAAGAGAGAGAGGAGGCTGCATTTTTTGAGGAGATGACCTTTTTTTTTCCCTAGTGGTCACGTGGAGTTAGATGAAAAGGGACTGGATAATTTTAGGAAAATAAATTTCATCCAATTACATAGAAAAATTATGAAACGGGTTATTTCTTCCAACTATCATACTCGACACACGATTGTATATAGAAACCATGTTGTACAGACACAATAAATCTTCATCCCACATATTTTTGGACGCTTCCCGTGTCCAATCAAAATTAACCATGTAAGTCTGACACCCACACAAATTTATCTATATTTTAGATTACTGATGATAATAATTTTGTTTTCTTTTTTTTTTTTGCCTTGTTAATTATCTTTCTAAGTTCTTGTGTTTATATAGGATTAATCCTAGGGTGCGCTGTAAAGTTGTGCATCAAATCTAAAAGATTGTAGATGGCTGGTTCAATCATGCCTCTTGACCATGATAATTTTACATCGATGCTATTTTTTGCCATTCTTTGTTGGCCTATATGATGGTGTTGCGGAGGCTATGCATAAGGCCGAAATCTTTATTTATTTCCAATTAAAAAATAAGAAAATTTACAAATTAATGGATGAAATTTAATGTTTTATTGCATTTATCAGCATAATTATTTGAATTATTTGATTTATGTCATTGTTAGATGACTAATTTAAGATATACCACTATCAAATTGTAAAAATGTTGTTTTATACCGCAATTTTAATGCACTAGTGTCATAAAACTAATCTTTATATTTGGCATAAAATTAATTTCTATTAATTTTTAGTGGCATAAAACTAATTTGTCATTTAGTGATTGTACTTTTCTAATTTCAATTTTTTGTAGTGGCATATTTAAAAGGGTAACATTGATATATCAATAAGTAGAGGGCATAGAAATAATTTTTATTATTTTGTAGTGACATAAAAATATTGTCATTTAATGATGACATTTTTCTATGGCATAAATCTAATTAAAACTTTATTTTAAAAGTGCAATTTACAGCATAAATCTAATTAAAACTTTATTTTAAAAGTGCAATTTACGGAAGATAAAGACGGAAGCGTTGTTTTCATTTATATTGTATTTGTAATTGAAAACATAATTTATTTTTATTGTACGTTTAGATTAAAAATTTCAAACAAACAAGTTAAATTGACAAAAAAATGTATACTAATTTAGATTTTTTAAAAATTAATTAATTTATAACTTTTAGCTGGGAACTCCGGTCAGATTAAATGTTGAATATTGTTTCTGAATAATTGTTAAACTATATGGTATCGTTTGGGATGGTTAGTGATATCACTCATTTATATATATCTTTTTACCGGACTTTACCCCAAATTATAACTCAATACCTTTACTTTATGTTTATTTCAGTTTATATTTGTAGGATTTTGGTACTTCTTGGGTTTATTTACATTTTGTAGGGACTTGGAAAGAATTTGGTGAAATTTGGTCCAAAAGAGATGCACAGAAGCTTCCATGCGGCCTGAACCAGATTCCATACGGCCTGGATAGCACCAGACAGCAACATGGGCCAGATGACTCATTCCTGGCCCATCCAACCCGCACCAAAGCCTGTCCAGCCCGCATGAGACTCCGAACCCTAGTTCCACGCCTACTTAAAGTGCCCAAAACGCTGAAATTAGGGTTATCTCTCCTTCCCTCCTCTTGGAGGCGGCTCCCCCACGAAAACCAACCCAGATCCACCTTTTCTCTCCTCTGTGCGGCCTGGACAAGATCCCGTGCGGGCTGGACAGAGGGTTCTCTACCTTGTGAGCCAGATTCCGACCAGAGCTCGACCACCATTCGACCCAAGCTGCCATATCTCAGTTCTAGAGGCAAGGAAGAGGCTTGAACAGGGGCTTTGCCTTTCTCCTTCCTTCTCTTTGGTTCCATGGAGATTGTATCACTTTCTTTTCTATCTTTTGCTTGTATTTGCATTATGTTAGGCTAGATTTGTTAGTTCTAGGGCTATGTTTGAACTAAGGTTAGGATTGATGTAATGACTTGATGTTTGATTTCTATGGTATATCACTTGCTTGGTTATTTATTGATTATGCTTGCTTGTGTTTGATTAGTTGATTGAACCTCCTATTAGGTGGTGGCTACACCTAATTTTGGCTAAAGGTGTAGATTGATTGATTGAATTGAGTAGGCGACTTGAGGTAGGTTAGGAGCCGAAAGGTGACCAATTTGTACTCCAAAAGGAGAAGATTTCTAATTAGGCGAAAATCGATTAGATACCTTAGTAAACCAACTTGTGGACTTAGGATAATTAAGCCAACACATGAAAGTTGAGGGTTAATTAGCCTAATGGGGTGTTAGACTAGGTTCCGGTCACGATACCATAACCAACATGCGACGGCTGCGGTTTAGGGAGTCCAAGTCCGGCTAGATCTGCCCCATACCGTTAGAAACCAAATTATCATGAATTGCACCATCAACTAAGGGTTGTAATGTATCAGTTTGTCCCTGTGCGGGTCGCATGGAATTCTGTGCGGGTCGCACAAGATCAGACTGGTCCAGTACAAGTCAACGTGTGACGCGAAAGTGCGCACGTTGACGGCCCGAAGCCTAACCAAGGTGATGACGGAAACTCTAGGACCCTTTTATACTATATTTCACCACCAAAACACCAAAAATAGTCTTTGTTTGGTTTAGTTTAGTTAATTGCTTTTGTTACCTCTTAGTTTACGCCAAAATTCATTGTTTGATTGTCTAGATTTTGTGAATAAGTAAGGTTTAATACTCATTCTACCGTCCTTGTGGATTCGACACCCGACTGTACCAACGAATTACCGTACGCTTGCGGTACATGTTAGGTTACTTTAGGGTATTATTCGCTACACATCAGTTAGGAATAGGGTAGGAATAGCATAAATTTATGGAAAAATACTATTCACAGGAATTGGAGGAATTGGCTATTCCGGAAATTAGAAATGTTATTTGGATGGTGAGTTTAGGAATAACGTTGGGAAGTGTGAAAAAGTAGAGAGAAAAATATTGTTGGGAAGAATGTTATTGAAAATTGTGTTAGGAATGGAATTGGCTATTCCAAAACCGTTTGGATAAAAAATTCAGGAATTGGTTATTCATGAATTGGCTATTCCTAGGAATTGGCCTATTCCACTCATCCCAAACGAGCCCTATAAGAATTATACATATTAACTCGACCAACCTGAATAGTCTAATTTAAAATAAGTTTATTATTTGTGCGTATGCCATAAAATGTAACATATTTATTTAATATGTTTATATATTTTAAACGGTTTAAATTGAACAAATAAATTACAGAATGCTTTTCTTAAAAATGGTATACAATGCAAATGGTAATATCGTATTCGTACGTACAAACTCGTCGGTTGTTGTAGTTCTCGAAGTTGCTCCAGGTCCAGTAGGATGTAAAATCAAAGCGTTTATCCTCGAGTTCGATCCCCGAAACGACGAATTTTTTTTGAGAGAACTAGATAGAGGCTATCGAGTGAAATGACGCGACTCTAGTATCTCTCGAACTTGAACGAAGCATTGCCTTGAATTAAAAAAAAAAAGAAGAAGATAAATAACATATCCACTAGAGTCTAGAAATTAAAATCTTTCTCCAACTCTTCACTTCCCTCCCTCCAATTCCAAGCCTCACTGGCTGGGTCCCACATGGCCACCGCCGCTCCACCTCCACCTTCCCTCCCTCCACCACCTCGCCGCCACCAATTCCGGCGGCGCTCTTTCCTCCTCCTTCCCTTCACCTCTTCCCTTCTCCACCCTCTCTCCTCCTCCTCAGCCCCTCTTCCTTCTAGTTCTCCTCCCATCACCGACCGAGTCTACATGGACTTCTCCCTCTGCCCCTCCTACCTCCGCCCGGACCGACCCCTTGGCGCCTCCTCCGACCTCTCCCTCTGCCCCGACGCTGAACCCCTTGGTCGTGTCGTCTTCGGCCTCTACGGCCGCTCTGTCCCCATCACTGTCTCCAATTTTCGCGCCATTTGCGCCAATGCTGCCTACCGCGGTTCGCTTGTTCATAAACTCCTTCCTGGCCAGTTTTTTGTTGCCGGGAAACAGGGGCTCAGGAGAGACAAAGGAGAGGTACTGAGGCTTTCAATTTTTACCTAATTAGTTAAAGTAGCATAATCAAGAATAGTTGCAATTTCAATTTTTAAATATTCATAAGGATATCTATTAGTTTATGAGAAAATAGAGGGAGAATCAAATTTCAGTGTGTAATAGAAATGGTTTTGTGAATGTACCAACATTCTCATTAATTTATACAAGCATAAAAGTACAGTGTGCCAGCATCTATTAATAATAAATTCAGAAATAGTTTACGCAGGTTGGAGTAAATTGCTCCCAAGTGTAGCAGTAATAGTACACAAGTTGAAAATGCAATTTTTCATGATAGGCGTTGCTAACTGACTATGAGGACCATATCGATAGTTTGCTTATACTCAATATTGGCCTTAAATGGCCACATTGTCAGTACCTTTTCCCATATGTATATCATATATTGTCTGATTATCAACTATAGTCCGTACTACTGCCCTATTGGCTTGTGCTTGTAGCCTAACACAGAAATTTCAAATTAGTTACATTCACGGCACTACATTATTTTTTGCGAATCCTTCATGGTGTTATTAGAAGTCTACAAGCAGCAAACTTCCGCAGAAATAATTATATTGAGATTGGACCTCACACCTTCTCCTTCATTACCATGTCAGCTAGGAATTCACCATTCAATACTTCTAACAGGTACGGCCACCACCTGGGCTGGTGAGAAATGTGGAAACGGTCAACCCAAAGGCGTTTGAGCTGAAGCACGTACGGCCTGGGACATTGTCTCTCTGTCTGGGACAAAATGATGATGAGGATGAGATCAAGCTTGACCCTGAGTACCACAACATGGAGTTTTTAGTTACAACTGGGCCCGGGCCTTGCCCCCAGCTGGATAATGAGAATATTGTGTTTGGTACTGTACTTGAAGGTAACAAGAATTATGGTCTATTGATTTTTTTGTTCTCTTTTTATAGCTATATTATTATTATCTGTCTGCGTTTTTAGCAAAATTCCACCAATGCTTGAGATTATATATTTGCTTTTGGTGAGTGCAGAATATGGTCTATGTTTGTAAATGTCAATAATGTGGTGCCTAGTGCCTGCTAATAAAAGCCCCAGTCCAAAGTTACATTACTTAAAGGAGATTGTCGTATGTCACTTTCCAAGATTTATGAATTGTTAATGAAACTATTTCATAAGTTAAATTGAAAGACTCAGGTTAGGTATATAAAGTGTTTGTTGTAGATACAAGCAACGTGGGAGGTTAAAGAAGTATGGTATGCCCTTGGCTGTGGTTGCATGTACCTTGTGCTCCTTCACAATCTATTCTATGATACTGCAAGCCAGGCACTATATTACACAGTAGCAATGTGCTCAATACCTTCAGTATAGCATATATGCACTTAGCCGATACCTGCCTGGATCATAGTTTTCGTTTTCGAAAGTTATAAGATTTTTTTTCTTCCTCCATGATGATAGCAGTTCCTCGTGTGGTTTAAATCATTGGAGGAAATTGTGTAGTAATGTTCCCGGGTTGATATTTTAGTGGGATACTGGGATCTCTATTCTGACCGATCAGTTCTTTTGTTCGTTACCAGCCATTGCGGCTGACCGGCTGTTCTAGATGTTTAGTCAATTATTTTTTTATCTTTTTCTTAAGATTTTTACTATCTGTACCTGATAAAACTCTTTATGCAGCAGATGATCGTACCAAGTAGCACTTTTAGATATAATAAAATAAAGGGGTCTTTTCATTATCTTTTGCTTTATACTGAGCTCTCAAGCACTTAAAGTTGTGGTTCTAAATAAGATTTGTTTTGTGCTAGGGAAAAGCAAAAAAAAAATTAAAAAATAAGCAACAAAAGAAAATGTTACGTTATTATACTGGAAGATCTTTATCCATAGGAACTTTTATTTTTGTAATATTGACATGTCTTAATGCCTCTATGACTTACACCATTTTTCAGGTATGGATGTGGTAACTGCCATAGCCAGCTTCCCTACATATCGGCCTGCTGAAAGAATACGACAATTTAATGATTTTGCAGTATTTATTGGAGATGAGAGGGCCCAGGTGGCTCGTTCTACGTGGGACCGCCCCCTCAAAACGGTATACATAAGCGACTGTGGTGAACTGAAAGTCACAAAACCGGAGCTCACTCCTTCATTACCTTAGTGTTGTCTGAGACTTAAAATGCTAATTTTGTATATCTATTCGATTTTGGTGTATATAGCTCGAGTGTTAAGCGTCTATGGCTGTATGTCATGGCTTTTGTTGTTACTAATGCTTTGATGTCTTATTATTGTAACTCTGACGACAATAAGAAATTGAAAAGAAAAAAAAAAAGTTGCTACAGGGATGATTTATTTGCATTGAAACTAGTGCGTTCGAATATTAACCAATGCTTGCTTGTTTTAACAATTCTCATGCATTATATTTGCGTTCTGCAGTTGGTATTCTAGATGTTTACTATTTTTAATAATAGAATTGCTGGGTTGAACTGGGCTTGAATAAGTTTTTTTGGGCTGGTTAGGGGATCCATCGTGAGGTTTTCAGGCACTCGAGCTATCCTTTTCTGGTTTGCCAAAATATTGTTTAATCTTTTTTTTTTTTGAGAAAGAAAAAAGTATTGTTTAATCCATCTTTTAATATGTCATCGAAGTCAAGATCATATGATTCAAGCCTTTTAATTTCCTTTTTGGTATATCTATGCATAAGGCGTGTAAAAATTAGAAAATCTCTTAAAGTATCATCCGAAAAGCAGATTTCACCTCCTAAAATTATGAAACGGAAAGGACAGGATCCATAAATGGGCGAACTTTTATGTTCTCAACAGTCTTGGCCATTTCAAAAATATATGAAGAGTACCTCCAAATTAATGCTGTCTTCAAAAATTAAAATCTTCCAAATTGATGTTATCTAGTCTTGAAAGCAAAGATTAGAAAAAGACAACTTACATAGTGGTAGTTCATTTCTAGACTACTCCGGTCCATTGATAGAGACATTAGCATCACTGATAAAAAATTTAAAACATCCGATAAATAGCTTTTTATTACCTAATTGTAGCAATTTGACTTCAAATTGGGTCCCTGTATCCCTACCCCACAGCCCAATTATATGTGTTGGGTTTTTTGAAATGTTTATATGCGATGACTTCTTGCTTCTTCCAAAGTACGCACATCTTCCACAATGCATTAGTGCTTTATGTACCTACAAACGCTGTAGAGTATATATTATTAGTAGCAATAACTTTTTGATAAGATGAGACACATTTCTCTACCTAGATTCTTGACGCTAAACTAATGACATGAAAAAGTTTGTGAGCAAAATTCTTTATCTCGATTCAGCTGATCAGTATTTAATGAGTTACGATTACTTTATCACGGATGCGGGATGCCCCCCCCCCCCCCCCCCCCCCCCAAAAAAAAAAAAAAAAAGGCCGCCGCCGCCCACGCCAAAAAAAAAAAAAAAAAAAAAAAAAATTCCAACAACAACAACAAAGAAAGAGAGAGAGAGAGAGAGAATCAGGTGGAGACTCTCGACTAGAACTAGAAATGCTATGATTTTTAAAATCAGCCAACAAAATCATGCTATGCATGAATTAGGTCGTTGTATCTTAATAAATTATCTACAATTAAATATACTTAATAAACAAGTACCCTTTACGACAAAGAAGTGTGTGAATCTCCCAGAGTATATAAAAATCGCTAGATTACAATAACATTGACATTCATTTGTCATTTATCCTGGATTTCATAATCTAATTTTTATTAGAAGAGATCTATATGTTAGGGTAATGTTTCAACTTTACTCTGGAAAAAAGTATGTATAAAAGAAAATTTGAATTTTTAAAAGCAAGACATATTTTATATGAAAAAAAGTCTTACATTTCGTATTTGTGTACAAATATTTTCTTTTTTAAACACAGAAATATATATGATGGTGAATAATACAGTAAGATCCATGAATATTCATACAAAGGAACACAATTGTCTTTTTAAGGGTTATATTGCAAATTAAACACATCAGTGTATCTTATTCAAATGATGAATTATCTGACGACAAATATGAAAAAACTTGGGCCATCCGATGCGAGATCAGACGATGGATGACATATAAAGTACGACAATCATAATAAATCAGATAGATTGTTTTGGGGAGATTGCTAAAACTTGTTTAGGTGTATACTGAAATACAATGTAAGATGACTCCAACATCGACCCAAAATTTGTATTTTTTATCTTGGTTTTTGTTTTATCATTGCTTTGTACATTTGACTCATTAGCTGCTACCAAGCATGTAAAAAATATATATACGCTGTCCCAATTTTTGTCCGGCGCGTCTATTTTCAACGGAAGAAATTTGTAAATTAATATTCGAGGTAAAATACAACGGCAGAAAAATGCAAGTTTGACAGTGCTTGAATGTGATTGATGTCAGAGGCAAGCCATGGACATGTCACCACCTTCGGTTATAAACTTATAATTGAGGCCTTAAATGGCGCTAGGAAACGCGCTGAATTAAATTATAAAACATACTTGTCAGACATATTAAATGTATCAGAAAATGTGTGCAGGGTCAAACAAAATCATAAAATCTCGCGATAGATATGGAACTTAAATAATATTTTGAGCTAGGATGAGTTTTTTTGTATAGGGATACGAGTTAAGAAAATATTGTATTGTGATTATAAATAATAATAAATAATTTCATAGAAATAGTTAAAAATATATTTTCAAAAGAAAAACCAATAAATTATAGTAAGTTTATTCAGATAAGTGAACTTAATTCTAAGATGTATTTTTCTTACATAGTTACATAGAATCGTCAATCGTGTGGCGTCACACCAAAACATCAATGCATTGTACTTTTTTTTCTAGGACACATGTACGATAGAAGTCAAAGAATACTCACTCGATATCCAACGTAATAATAATAATAATATCATGTCAAAAAATAACAATAATAATATGACCCGTACGATAGAAGTCGAAGAATACTCACCCGATATCCAACATAATAATAATAATAATAATTTTTGAAAAGAGGTGGGATCGCCACCCATTTCATTTTTGAAAAATGAAATAACAGTACAAACTACTAGAACTTCTACCCACTACTCTCACCGCTCTAATAATAATAATTATTATTAATGAATGATACGTAATGTATAAAAGATGCTTTTTAGTATTTAGAGACATACTGCTTGATCATCATAAAGTATATAAAATATAAATTTCAATTAAACTCGTAATTTATATTAGCAAATATAATAACAAGACTAAAGTTTTAAAATTTAAACATATCGAAACAGTTGAACCACCTTTCAATTCAATTGCCAAATGCACGTTTTGTGAGTTGTGGCTTAAAATTTTTCTTTTCAATATTTATTTATTTCACTTTACTTTGCCTTTTTGGCACCTGGTTGCATTCAACAATTCAACTGTTCATGCGGACTCCAGAATGAAACTGGTACACATGATAAAAAATATCTTGTTTATCGTTTTTGTCTCTTTCGGCGATGATGGTAACATTTTGATGCCATTTTAATTTGACATGACCATCAGGATAAAGAAAAGAAAGAAGAAAGGCTACAAATATTCGAAGGTTTCAGACTGTTCAATCTCTCCAGTTTCGTCATAAACTGGAGACGTTGCTTTCGTTACATCCCTTCAAAACGGGGTTCTCCAGTAATCACCCTGTAAGCTCAGATTTTCTATTATATCAATGATTCCTCATCTGCATCGTTTGCACAACAGTCCAAAATATAAAGACAGGAATACTGGAATAGGGACTTATTGTCAAAGCAAACTAGCTAAAGAATTCTATCAGATCAGAACTTGGTTTGATTCCTCGCAAATTGTACGGAGATCTGATTAAACGCGATTGTCATTAACGTGTAACAGTGAGTTAGATGACTCGTCAAACGAATCTCATCATCTCTGTACTATCAATAGGACACGGAGCCAATACCAAACGTGGAACATCCCAAGTATGTTAATAGTCTCTTCTCCGGTTGTATTGATTGGGTTGGTTTTGAAGTAGTGGATAAATCCATTTCTAAAATGAAACTTGGTCGGTTTGGAAGTAGACGCGGATTGATTAATTTCCAAATTGAAGTTGATCTGTGATTGAAATTGATTTTATTGAATTAATTAGACAATTTCGTCAATAATAATATTTAATATTAAATGCGATGTTTTAAATGTGATATATGATGTGTTTATTATATGTGCGTGACAGATTATAAAAATTTTTAAAATATAAGTTTTATTATTACTGATGAAGACAGTTTTAAACTATCTAAATTTGCCTTTTCTTTTAATATTCTCTCAAGCTTAAAAGTTTGGACCCGTGATCCCATAAAAACTGGGAAATCATCTTAAAAGTTGTCATATTTTGGACGCCTCTTTCTAAATTCTGATCACAACTTTCCTTTCGACACAGATCATACAACTTGGTAATTCAAAACTACAATCTAGCAATCTCTTTTTTCTTAACTAAAAATTAACAAAACTCCTAAATCAGTCCTAAAAGAACATATAATAAGGTGTCGTTTGGATGGGTTAGGAATTGGATAGGAATAGCATAAATTTAGAAAAAAATACTATTCACAGAAATTGTGGGAATTGACTATTCCTAGGAATTGGAAATGTTGTTTGGATGGTGAGTTTAGGAATAGCGTTTGGAAGTGTGAAAAGTAGAGAGAAAAGTGTTATTGAGAAGAATGTTATTGAAAATTATGTTAGAAATGAAATTGGCTATTCCAAAATAATTTGGATGAAAAAATATAGGAATGAAATTGCCAATTCTCAAGAATTGGCCAATTCCATCCCATCCAAACGAGCCCTAAAGATTCATCTCATCAGATGATGCATGCCCGCTGCTGACGCCGCTTCACAAATATTCCACAGAGTATGTTAATTTGGTTACTGTACAGTACGGATTGTTGTCTTATCAAGTTATCATACTGGCATTATAGCATAGTCCCTGATATAATATATTATTCGACCGCCATCATCAACTCTTTTCATTTAGATATATATAATGTTTTCGAGACTTGACCATTGAATAATTATCCTAGTCAATCAAGCTGACATGTTTGTGACACCGTATCAATTTTTTTTTTTTTAAATGAGTTTCTCCGACGTAATCTGTCTCTCAAAGGCTCAATGCAATTTGCTTATGCATTTTCTATAAGTTTGCTATGATGCAACACATCACATCAGGGATCGTTGAGTTTCAAATTCATATTTTATCAAAAAAGTTTAAATAATTAATTTAAGCCCCTCGATATGATTTCATAAACCAATTGAATTTCGTAAAATTAAAAAATCTAATGCTACTTTTATCAGATGAAAAAAAAATTACGATAATGAATAGTATACTGGAAGTATTTTATAGGCTTGTGGTAAGATGGCAATTTTTAAGTTGGTGTAAGTTAGATGACGTTGATTATTATTATTATTATTATTATTATTATTAAGCAAACTCTTTCAAATATTCTATCTTGTATTTCTAACTTCTAAGCGATAGATGATTTATTGCAATCATTTGCTTTGCTCATTTTTGCAACTAATAAATTATTAAAAGAATAAGATAATTTGATTTATTAAGATATTTTACTATGCATGTCACGTTGAGTACTTTGATTCACTATTCGAACGTCAGAATATGTCATAACACGTTAACGCTGATATTGATATTGTAATATCTTGTCGTGTATATATATTATTTCATTGAGCAATCGTTTATATTTTTTTCAATAAGAGATGGGTTGCATGCCCCTACTACTGTTTTTTTTAAAGGCTATATATACGATCAAAATTAAACCATCCAAATTTCAGATCTTGCATTTGAAAACGGAAATTTTAGTTGGATTAAATTCATTAGTTCTGGAAACGATCCAACGGTCCAAGTTTAAACTGCTTCCGTACGGCAGCGGATGCGAGGTGGTCGGTTGCTAAAAACGCAGCGTAGCAACTGCTGTGTTGAAACCTACTTTGCCAATATAGTAAGGTAGGGTTAGGCTAGTGTAATCTAAACACGTGATTTAAGCAGGGGGTAAGATGGTAGTTTCACAGGAGAGGCTTCTATAATGGCGCTGGCATGCTTTTTAGGGCTGAGGCAAATAATTAGAGGAGGGGACCAAGCTAACGCCTATTCGCCTATGTGCAGTATCCGCGACGTCATCACGACATGTGGTCTTATCAACACCGTGCAAAAGACATAGTGGGAAGACCAAGCTCAGGGACCACATCCAACCATCCTCTCCAGTCCTTCAAGGACTTGGTAATATAAAATAAATAATAATAATGTAGGTGGGCATTTTTTTTTTCTCGTTTTGAGGCAATATTTAGACAATTGTACTTCCAAACAGTGGAATCAATGGAAAGATCATGCTCAAAGTAGAACATCACATATTGTAGAGAAATTGTAAATTGGGGAATTTTCTATTCTTGAATTTTTCATTCATTTCAATTGTGTGTTTTACAAGTGACTCTCTTTACATTTATATACATCTCCTCATTCTATACAACAGACACACTCTCAGTGTCGTAACAAACTCCTAACTAACAGTATCTAACTAACTTGATTCTCCATGCTGTCCATTGTCCAACTCACTGGAGTCGTCCAGTCCATTTACTTCTACAGCCCCCCTCAAGCTGAGCTGTGTCTCACACAGACTAAGCTTGTCTTTCAGTGTATCAAACCTTTGTTTTGCCAAACTTTTGGTGAAGATATCACCAATTTGATCTGCAGAACATATGAAATTGACTGTAAGCTGTTTGGCTGCCAATTTTTCCCTGACAAAGTGATAGTCCAGTTCAATATGTTTTGTTCTGGCATGGAACACTGGGTTTGCTGCCAGAAATGTAGCACCCAGATTATCACACCATAAAGCTGGTAAATGATTAGGTTTGTGCCCCAATTCTGATAGTAAAGCTTGAAGCCACATTAACTCAGAGGTGGTGCAAGCCATGCTTCTGTATTCTGCTTCTGTTGATGACCTTGACACAGTCTGTTGCTTCTTTGAAGACCATGAAATGAGATTGGGACCAAGAAATACTGCAAAGCCAGTTGTAGAGCGCCTATCATCTGGGCATCCAGCCCAGTCAGCATCACAAAAAGCATGTAGAGACAGTTCATTGGATGGTTGAAAATACAGCCCTAAGTTCAATGTGCCCTTGATATATCTTAGAATCCTCTTAACAGCCTGCCAGTGAATGTCTGAGGGCTCAGCAAAAAATTGAGATACTTTATTTACAGAGAATGTTAAATCTGGTCTTGTGATGGTGGCATATTGCAGCATACCCACTATTGCTCTGTACTGGTGTGGATCAGATAACACTGTGCCTGCAAACTTTGACAGTTGCTGTCCAGATTGCATAGGTGTTTTGCATGGCTTTGCACCTATCATAGCAGCTTTTTCCAGAATGTTTTGAAGGTACCTGGTCTGAGAAAGAAGAATTCCATTCTTGTATGGTCTGACATCAATCCCCAAGAAGAAATTAAGTGTTCCCAGGTCCTTAATTGAGAAGTTACTGTCCAGGGTTTTCATGAGTGCTGCAATTGCTTGTGAATCATTTCCTGTGATGATAATATCATCCACATACACCAGGATGTATATTATGGTGCCTTGATTGTTATAAATGAACAGTGAGCAGTCAGCTTGAGATGGTTTGAAATGATTAGCAACCAGAAAAGTTCTCAGTTTTTGAAACCAGGCCCTAGGTGCTTGTTTAAGTCCATACAAAGCCTTCTTTAAATGGCACACATGATTTGGTCTGAGTTCATCTACAAACCCTGGAGGTTGTTGCATGTAGACAGTTTCTTGAAGCTCTCCATGAAGGAAAGCATTGTTGACGTCCAATTGATGTAGCTGCCACTGTTGAGAAATGGCAATTGACAGTACAACTCTGACTGTTGTGGGCTTGATTACTGGACTAAATGTTTCATAATAGTCCAAACCCTCCTCCTGTGTGTATCCTTTGGCTACAAGCCTAGCCTTGTACCTCTCAATGCTGCCATCAGACTTTCTCTTGATCTTGAACAACCATTTACATCCAACTATGTGTGCATTTGCTGGAGGTAGCACTAGTTCCCAGGTAGCATTTTTTGCCAATGCATTCAACTCTACTGACATTGCTTGTCTCCAGTTGTCACTCTTGCTTGCTTGAGTATAGCAGGTTGGTTCACTTTCTTCATTTGGTGGAGTGACTGGATAGTTGGTGGCAGTGTAAATTTGATGTCTGAGATTCTTCTTTGGTCTGAGTGAATTTGTTTTGCTTCTGGTAAGCATGTGGTGGCTTGCAACTGAAGTGGTGATGTCAGTATGAGAAGGGGGTTGAGTGTGTTGCTGTATGACAGGTGATTGCTGATTGGTTGTGCACACAGGTGAGGTAGATACATGAGAGGGTGAAGTGAGGGGCAAAATGGTCAAGTTATTGGGGACTGGCATGACTGGTTCAGGGGAGTCACTGCTGCTTGTTGCAGCAAAAGGGAATAGTTGTTCATTGAATGTGACATGCCTAGATATGTACACTTTATCAGAGGGTATATGCAAACATCTATAACCCTTGTGCAGGGAGGAGTATCCCATAAAGACACAAAGTTCAGCTCTGGGTTGTAGTTTATGGTCTGTGTAGGGTCTCAAAAGTGGGAAACATGCACACCCAATGGTTTTGAGGAAATTGTAGTCAGGTTTTTGTTGAAATAGTTTTTCAAAAGGTGTAATTGGAGAGGTGTGACTGGATGGTAGTCTATTGATGACAAAATTTACACTCTCAAATATCCAATCCCAGTATTTGAAGGGAATGCAGGCATGATACATTGTGGCAAGGCTCAATTCTACCAGATGCCTATGTTTTCTCTCAGCCATACCATTCTGTTCAGGTGTGTAAGGACAGGAGACCTGAAAGGTAATGGCTGGGTATAGATGCATAAGTGGTTTGAATTCTGTGCCCCCATCACATTGCACAGTTTTGATCTTTTTGGACAGCAAGTTCTCAACTTTTTGTTTGAATTCAGCAAATATTTTGACCACATCAGCTTTGGAAGCACAAGTATATAACCAACTAAATCTGCTAAACTCATCAATAAAATGCACATAATATCTGTGTCCTTTATTAGAAATAACAGGGGCTGGGCCCCACAAATCAGTATGTACCACTTGAAGTGGTTCAGTAGCAGCAGAAATTGAACTAACAAATGGCTTTTTGTGGGCTTTAGCCTTATTACAATCCTCACAGAAAAATTTTGTTTTTGAATTTATTACAAGACAGTTAGTCTTTGCTAAAGTATCTAAAACATTATGTGAACAATGCACAAGTCTGGAGTGCCAAACTTCAGAGGAGTTGTGAGCTATGTGCAGTGCCTGATGAGTAGTTGGTTGTTGAAGAGAGTATAACCCATTAGTAAGGTTGCCAAGCAGCAGGGTCTGATGAGTTACTCGATCCTTGATAAAACAGTAAGAAGATGAGAACTCAACAATAACATCATTGTCTCTCAGTAACTGAGATATGCTCAACAAATTTTTGGTGATTTTGGGTACATGTAGCACATTGTTGAGATAAATTGGTTTAATTGAAGTATAGATAACAGTAGAGCCAATGTTAAGAATTGACAAACCTGCCCCATTTCCAATGTGCACAGTGTCAGTACCAGCATAAGGCAATGATGACGTCAGATTATTGATATCTGGTGTAACATGAGCAGTTGCACCAGAATCCAGAAACCAAGAGGAGTTAGGAGTCACCACTGGTTCAGCTAACAGTGCTTGATGTTGCTGATTGAACTGCTGAGTTGGTTGCTGAGCTGGTTGAGGAGCTTGCTGAAGTGGCTGCCCAGTGTATCGGATGTCAAAACGCCTGTAACACTCAGCTGCAGTGTGACCCCACCTGCAGCATATCTGGCATTTGATGTTTTCAGTCTCAGGATTGTTTCTATTCTGACGCCCCCTTCCTCTCCCGCGTGAACCACCTCTTCCTCTATTTGAATTTGAACGTTGCTGATAGTTATTGTGGCTTTGTTGTGTGTATGTCTGTGTTGCATTGTTCTGTCCAGAGGGGTAGTTATATCTCTGAGACCCATTCTGTGGTCCAGCAGTGTAGAAGACAACATTATTGGGCTGAGAGGTGGAGTTAGGTGAAGTTAAGCCCATATCACGGCCCATATCTTGACCAGGAGAGAAAGAGGTGATGTGCGCAGCAGGAGACGCCATGGCTCGAATGCTTGCTTGAGCTCGAGCTTCATGAGCAAGAAGTAAACTTTGGAGTTCAACCATAGAGGTGTGACCTTGTCGCATAGAGATAGCAGTGACAAAAGTCTCAAAATCAGAACCAAGACCCTGGAGTGTGTATGCAACTAGGTCATGCTCAGAAATTGGATCACCTACACTCCTAAGTCTGTCAGCTATACTTTGCATATATTGCAAGTATTGAGCACAAGAAGCTGAACCTTTCTTTGCTGTTTGAAGTGTTAATTTCAGTTCAAGAACCTTAGCAAGAGATTGAGAAGTGTTAATTTGCTCAAGTGTTTGCCAAACCTGAGCTGAAGTTTCACAATTCAATACCAGAGCTAGAATCGATGGCGAGATTGAGCTCAAAAGCCATGCCAAGATGAGTTGATCTTGTTGTTGCCACTGGAGAAACTCAGGATTGCTGACAAGGATATTATTAGCTCCAGCAATGGTCTGAGACGGAGCAGATCTAGTGCCATCAACAAAGCCGAGAAGATCATAGCCACGAAGTACTGGTAAGATCTGCGACTTCCATAGGAGATAGTTTTCATGATTCAACATCGTGTGAATTTGATGAGAGAATTGAATTGGATTTGTAGATCTGGTAGGTTGCGGAAGCGAAGATAGAGTTGAAGAAGCCATTTTTGACGAATTTTAGAGTAAGATTGATGTAAAGAGTAGAGAAACGAGAGAGAATTTGAGTGAATTCAAGTTCAATTTGATGAATTTGAACTCAATTTGAGGAATTTGCAGAAAATTTTGAGGAAGAAATAGGATCGACTCAGTTGAGCGTGAGCTCAAAGAAGCGCTGATACCATGTAGAGAAATTGTAAATTGGGGAATTTTCTATTCTTGAATTTTTCATTCATTTCAATTGTGTGTTTTACAAGTGACTCTCTTTACATTTATATACATCTCCTCATTCTATACAACAGACACACTCTCAGTGTCGTAACAAACTCCTAACTAACAGTATCTAACTAACTTGATTCTCCATGCTGTCCATTGTCCAACTCACTGGAGTCGTCCAGTCCATTTACTTCTACACATATGCTAAAACTGTATCATTTTCAACGATAAATAATACTACTTATATTCTATGATAGAATGATTATACAATCTAAATTATTATAAAGAATGTTTGAAATTTTATTTTCTTTGAACTCGCAAAATTATTCTTCCATATAACATTAGAATTCACAATTATACATTAATTATAAGTTTATAGCACTTAAAATCAATAATTAATGAGTTTCATATCAAATAGTACATCCATAGTACTAATAATTTTCTAGAAAACAAATACTCTGAGGATAAGCAAGAATTAAAAATCTATAGTTAGATTATATATTACTCACCGGTCGACTAACTATAAAAAGAAACTAAAAATAAAAATACATGATTAAAGTACATATTATTGTACACTCGTCGAAGATTTCATTACAAAAGCACTTGACATTAACTATATAGAATATACTACATGAAGAATTGAATATTAACTAAAAAAAAACTTTGTTAATTATAATTCGCTGTAGTCCTATAGGCCCCATTTGTTTGTGACTTAAAGGTTGCATAACTTAAGTTATGCATCCTTAAGTCGCCAAACACCTGTTACATAAGACGTCATAAGGGTGCATAACTTATGCAACCAAAATAGGTTGCATAAGTTATGCACCCATCCCCTTTAATTTTTTTCCAACAATACCCCTTAGAAAATATAATAATAATTAATAATTAACAAATAATTAATAACTAATAATATTTAATAAGTTACAATAATTATTAAAAAATCATAATTAATAATAAAGATTAATTATTACAATTAATAATTAAAAAATAATTAATAATATTTAACAAGTAATATTAATTATTATTTTTTAATAATATCAATTTAATAATAATAATTAAAATAATTTATAAATAATAAATTTTTATTATTAAATAATTAATAATATTTAATGAAAATTAATTATTAATATTTCATAATAACAAAAATGATTTATTTTTCATCATATATAATTAATTTTTATAATAATTAATAATATTTAAAAATTAGCAAATAATTAATAATAAATAATAAATAATAATATTTAGTTAGTAACAATAATTATTAAAAACAATAATTAATAATAAATATTAATTATTAATAATAACGATTAACTAATAACAATTAATTAAAAATAATTAATCAATAATAAATTTTGCTTGTTAAATGATTAATAATGTTTATAATAATTAATTAACAATAATTATTAATATTTCATAGTAATAAAATTGATTAATTTTTACAATAATTAATAATTAACAATAATTAGGTCACAAAGTCTTATTAATACATAATACTAATTCAAATTAAATAATTCAAGTTTAAGAGCATTTTAGTCTTTTGACATGAATATATGCATGCATTAAGTTACTTATCCTTACTACACAACCAAACATCTATTACATAATACTACATAAATACTTAGCCATCCTTAACTTATGTAACCCCTTACTACATAACCAAACGCCCCGTAGCATGCACAATATTGATTGTAAAACTTCCATCACAGTACTCATGTTCCTCTACATCCGAATCTCTATTGCCCTACAGTTCTTATAGGTTCGGCGGAGAATGGAGAAGAAGAAGAGAGGATATTAGAAGCGGGACCACATTGGGAACTGGAGCAAGAGTGCAAGACGGAGGCAGTGCAGTATGAGAGGCTGAGCAGAGAGAGAGGAGGTGAAGGAGAAAGGGAGTGGGGGCAAGGGGAGTAGGGGACCGCTCTGCTTTGCTACCAGTGCAGTGCAGTGCCCAGCCTTTTTAATTTTCCCAGCTTAGGATCATGACAGACAGAGAGCCCGGCCCGGAATGGGTCTTTGCTGCAAATTTTAGTGTTCCATCATTAAAAAATATATATATTTTAGTGTTTTTTCTTAATCAATACACTATCTTGTAATTAAATAAATTGATAAATTTTAGCGTTCCTCTACTTTTTCTTAGAAGAACGGATGATTTTTCAAAAATTTTATATTTTTTTTTCCTTAGATAATGATACTTTTTCTTTGGAAATTTTGGAATGTGCGTAATGATGTTACCTGCGGTGGTCAATCTGCAGAATTCTCCAAAACAGCGACCATTCATATTTTTTGAATGCATGAGCACAAAACCTCTTATTATCTATGTAATGGAACATATATATGATTTAACTTTTCTATAATGCTCCCATACTTCACACTAAAATGTTTTAATTATTTAAAATTTATTGAGAAAAAAAAAATATTGGCTACTTTAATAGATCAAGTCTATGCAAGGACGTAATCCTATCCATGTCTAAGTTTGCTCTTGCTCCAAAGATTTTGTGATAAGATCAGTCCACAACCATAAAGTTCTCCCCGCTTTCACAAAATTTGTTTTGCTTAGTTCATTTTTTCTTACAGAGCGCATTTTCTTTTGGGAGGTTTAGGAATTGCGGTGGTCAATTTGCACAATCTCCATAGTTTTCGCAATGCCATTTATTTTTATAGGACCAGCCTAGGCTATATATGAGCTGAGTCTGAGCGAGCTAGAGACAACTCAAACTTAGCTCGGCGATAACTCGAGTTGAGTTGAACTGAGTTAAAAATACTTTTGAGCTTCTTAAGCTGGCTCAAACTCAGCTCGTTCCCAACTCGAGCTAGCTCGTGGGCTCACGAGCTAACTTGAAATAAACATATATCATTCAAATTTTTATTTATTTAATTCATATGTTATTCTAGTATAAATTTTTTTTTACATATACAATATTGTTAACAATAAAATTGTTGTCTTTTATATTCTTTCTATTGATTTGAAACAAAATATGTCTTGAAACTCAATCTATCATGTGTAATATTAGTTAAAATCAAAATATATAAGAAAAAAATTCTTATTATTAATTTATAAATTTTTAGTACTCATAAATTATATTCATAATACATATCTCAAATATAAATTTATTGTGTCACGAGTTGGCTCATGAGCTGCGAGCTGAGTTGACCTGAATTCAAACTCGACTAGTCAACCAATCGAGTTAATTTAGCTCGAGTTTTACCAACTCGAGTTACAATTGAGTTTTTGCGAGTCGAGTTCGAATTAGCTCACGAGTTACGAGTTTTTTGCTCACCTTAGACCAGCCCGTGGATGTTCTTAATAAATACATTTACAACATTAACATGCTTGCTTGATAATTAAATATGGAACCATGCGTTTCTCAAAAAAAAAAAAAAAAAAAAAAAAAAGTGAGGGAAAAAATGCAAAGCAGATTTTGCAAAGTATCGTGGCAGAAAAAAAAAAAGACTAGTTTTGCAAATCTGCACTTCCTTTTATAATTCTTTGTTTCGCCCCTGTTAAAGTAATAAATAAACTACACTCAGCGTGCATTGTTCCCGCATATTTTGGAACATAGTTGCTTGACGGCTATAATCAATTATTAACGGAGCTCGTCCATGTCAGTTTTCTGTATAATATGAGTTTCGTCTCGGATTTAACGGTCTGATAAGAATATACGCGATGGACGTGATTGGTCAAAAAAATATATAAATGCGATTCACTCGTCGTTGCCATACTGTCCAATTCAAAAAATGGAAAAGAAAATGGCATTGCTCTCTGACTCTCTGTTAAATTCGCCATGCAATTATTGGCGGATTTACGTAATATTTTATAATGTTTTTATTTTTTTAATATGACGTATGTAGTTTTGTAGAAAAATACATATTTGAATGCATAACAATACGATATAATTGTTTTATAATTGAAATCCATTAGCTAGAAAAGTATTTTTATATGATTATTATAAAAATTCGACACAGCCAAGATTCTATATATCTACTGATACATGTTAAAATTTTCTAGCTTCGCCTACGTTGATATAGTTTGAAAAATTCAATGTGTTTGTAATGCTAATACATGGTAGGAAGAAGATAGTACGACGATTCGGGCTGCTTAATACTGTGCTAATTCACAATTGGTTAGGTATCTGACAGGCAACAGGCATAATTTATATCATCATTTATCGATCTCAAAAAAGTAAAAGAAATAATTATATCATTTATTAGGAATATTAAAGTTTTTTTTTGTTTTTTTTTTTGATAACTTGACAGGAGCTGCGATGAGTAGGAATCTTAAGTTTGTCCGTCTCTTTTTTTTTTTCAACATCTACCTGCGGTCCTGCACGCTGTTTGTATATCGGACGGCTAGGATACATGTCGGACCTCTTATGCTTCGAGCGACATCGAAAATATTTTACATTGTTCTAATGTGAGAAAACATGCCAAGACAAGTAGACAACGGAGAATACGTAGAGATAAAGGTATTATTACACACCTTACAGGCTTACGCCCCATCCTTAACTATTTAAATCCAACCTATACCACTACGTTGACCTCTGCAGCCAGGTGTTTAAACAACAACCGCTATGAAAATTTTGTACATTCAGCTCCTGATAAAACTACTTTAATTAACAAAGTATCCCACTTTTTACGGTCTTCGTCCTCGCATCGCCCCAAAACTTTTAATATGAAAATAATGCGCCTTGAATTTCATTTGCCACGAAACAATATGGTCATTGACTTTTCAAAGCACCGTTTAATTTTCCGTCGCAGCTTGTTCATTGACTTTAGACAAACACCATTTGATTTTGGATGAGTAAATTAATTATTGTCGTATATAACCGTACAGTGATTATTTACTAAATGTTGTTTCTTTCATTTGAGGTTGAAAGATGTATATTTTGTTTTGGCGGAGAAACATACCTGCATAACACATGCAGTAGATGAATAGATGCCAATAATTAATCGTTGAAAGAGGCTTGACAGAATAAAAGTGCAGGCTATTGGTTGTTGAAACCGAAAAATCAAAGAATTTTCACTGAAGTTTTAAATTAATTATAAAATTTTAAAAATACATTGTTTATCATTAATTAATTTTTTTTGTTATTTAAATAAAATTTGACAATTTATAGTTAATTATCAACCTTTGTAAATTTAAGTCGTTTCAGATTAATAAAACTTACATCATACTTTATCATCTTCAATATGCATACTAATCAATTTATTTTCAATATATATCTCCCTTACATTTTTAACACCAAAACATTTTTTTTAATACAGTGTACCAAGGTACGGGAATGTTTATTCATGACCATAAAGAACCGATCATTAATTCCGTGAAGCTCCAATGAGCATTGGGGGAAAAAGATTCTCCAAAAAAACATATATATTTTGAGAAGAACAAGGCAGCTTTTGGAAGCAAGAGTTAATGAGAGGTGTTGTGATTAACGGGGCCTCTAACGACAGGGCTAACGGTAGAGCAGAGTAGGATAGGCGACCTGGCGACTAGGGGGACCACCACGAGCCAGAATCAACTCAATCAAGGATTCAAGGACGCTTCGCACTCGAAAGCCCTTTATCTGCGACGCCGGCGACTAATTGATGCAAATGCAACACTCAATCATCTCTCTCCACTTTTTGTAGTTGGGTTAGGCTGGGAGGGTCTTTAACGGACAAATTAGAACTGAATTTTAAATTAAATTCGACCCAATCTAATCTATTACAATAATAATTCAATGTCGTTGTTGCCATTATTATTTCTTTTTTTTTTTCTTAAAAAAATGTCAGTACACCTACCAGCTGTTCTAATTATTATTATTATTATTTATTATTAAAACAAACAAGTTTTTTTATTTTATCGATTTTAATAAATAATGTAGTGACGTAATTTCTTAAATTTCAGTTAACGCTATAAAATTTTATAATATTCATAATTATAAGATTAAATTAGAAATAACGCATAATGGATACTATTATTTCATACTACTCATTTCGCATTTAAATTCATCCAGTCGGGTGATCAGTGTATACTGGATGACGATGTCACCGGACATTTCAAGTCCAATTTTTGGAGTCCAAACATTTTTGTAACAGACTATACTCCGTAGGGATGTATCAAATCGTGTTGATCGAATTTCGCTTATGTGCCCGGTTCACTTCGTAATGATCGGGTTACACTATTTTTCAGTCTTTAACTAACCAATTAAATTTTTAACCCACTTAAACCTCATAGCTTTTTATGAGGTCGGTTTTTGCAGGTTTTGCGAAATTAATTTATCAACAATTAATATTTTGTTCGTATAATAACAAATTAACAATTTAAAAAAATTAAACTAATGCATTTCAGATTTCAACTATAGTTTATTATTAGAAACAAAAATCACAAAGTATCATATTATCCGTTACGATAACATTAGAAATTTATAACCAGTATATGATTACATTTTTTTAAATTAAACATATTAGGATTGGGTCAAATTTTTAATTGCTTATCGCAATGCACACACGCAATATCTTGTTCAGGTTAGTCAAACTTCAAACCGTGACCAGTATGAATACGTTAGTTCACGAATGTTTGAGTGCCTACTGCCTACCCGTTGGGTTGCTCGAGTCGGGATTAAGAGTTACGCCCTTAAACCTCCACGTCTCACATGATTTGACCTTAAAACATTAGTTATATGTTACGAGAATGATATACTTTAGCCTACGGGCATTTATTTAAAAAAAAAAAAGAATGATACACTTTAGATAATTAAGGGTGATTTTTATATATGAAAAAGATAGTTTTGAAATTAAAGGTGATTTTTATATTGCGAAAGCTGCGTTATTTAGTGTGATGGCTATATATTTGAATTTCTTATCGAGCCGTTGCTATATATATAATTCCCCGTAATCTACGACATGGGGAATGAAATCAGGCGCCTAAACATTAATAAGATATTTTTTTTCTTAATATTACATTATCAAATTTCCTAATTTATTTGAAATTTAAATATTCATATAAAATTTTTATTTGAGTTTCGAACTTGCGGCCTCAACTTAAACTGTCTTGTTTTTCTTTTTCTCAAAAGATTGATTTTTGTTTAACAAGACTTTAAATTTCATAAAAATCATGAAGTTCGTTGTCAATTTTTTTAAGAGGAAGATTCCGCTACCAACATTTTGGTTGCCTCCAAATGCCAACATTTTGCTATTTAGTTACTTTTTCAAATTTTAAAATTCAAACATTAAATTTAAACCGTTGATCTTATTTAGTTTAACGAGCGATGCGTTTTCATATAAATTTTGTAAATTTTGGAGTTTATTTGATGCTTGATCAAGATATAGAAAAATAAACGAACCTGGTTAACTACGATAGATTCATTTATAATACGTTCATGTTTTAGCTTTTTTGAATTGAATAAAAGATGCTTATTTATGTAAACACACATAATTTACTATTATTATTTATTAATACTCCATCCTCAATGATCGGGAAGAACCTGAACATATACAATACAAACACAATTAATAAGCAAACAGCAACGGCCACCTCTATATAATTTTAAAAAGAATTCTGGTTTTCACAAGTAATCATAATCCTGGAGCCTCCAATAGTTAATCAAGAGAAGTGGGAGCCGCCCTGTTGGCACCTCGCCGTGTCCGCTTCCAATCCCCTCGCGGGCCCCACATCCCCATCGCCTACGTCTCCATCTCCCATTGGCTCTTTCCCTCTTAAGTCTCCCCTCTGGACCCCACTCCATCTGGTCCACCCCTCCACTCTCCGCCACGTGTCCCGGGACCAGTCCCTGAGATCACGCCCCTCCTTCGCGCTCTTTTTTCACTCCCCCTTGTATTACAGTTTACCACTCACTGATTAGCGATTAAAAATGAAAAGCGAGCGTATATTTATCACCATCCCAACTAACGCATCCGGATATTGATATGTTCAAACCGGCGCTTTGATTAGTTTAATCCCCTCGATTACGTAAGAAAACATAATTAGTATTATTAATTCATTTTTAAGCTTTAACAACTAACACCAACTAATAGTCTCTCTCTCTCTCTCACCTCCTCTCCCCTTCCCTCCCTTCAGCCTTCGCTTTTTCCCTTACCTCCCTGTCTTCTCCTATCCCTTTCTCGCCTCATCGCAAGGTTTATATTGAATTTTTTTCATCTCGTGAACTACAAATTTCACAAACAGGAGAAGAGCAGGAGAGAGAAAGAGAGAGAAGAAAAGGTCTTTCTCTAATGGCGTTTCATGGCCACCTGTCGCATGACATGGGCATGGCGTCGCAGTACGGAGAGCAACACTTAGGGGAAGAGCAAGCGGTGCTCAGATCGGCGATGGAACAGCTGGGGCCTGATGGTAAGCCTCAGGGTCCCGCGTGGTTGAACAGCGCCATGCTTAGGCATGGCGACGGGAGCTTCCTTCATCTCCAGACTGCGGCGGACTCCTCTCCAGTTGCGGGAACGACTGGAGAAGGAGGGGCCCCGCAGTGGTTTCCCAGGCCCGGAATTCTCCAGCAGAGCGGGAGTGGAGGAGAGTCCATGATTGGAGGAGACGGAGGAACTGGAGGGGATTCAGCAGAGGGAACTGGAGGTGCTACTGGAGAGGTAGGTTGGGAGAACGCGAAGCAGAAGGCAGAGATACTAGCGCATCCCTTGTACGAGCAGCTTCTCTCGGCTCATGTGGCATGCCTTAGGATTGCGACACCAGTCGACCAGTTACCTAGAATTGACGCGCAATTGGCGCAGTCTCAGCATGTTGTCGCTAAGTACTCTGCTCTCGGTGCTGGGACTGGAGGCGGCCAGTTACCCGGAGATGACCGTGAGCTTGACCAGTTCATGGTGAGTTCATAATATACTACTAATGGGTTCTTACCTCTTTCCTTTTTTTATTCCTTCTGTTTTGGTGGTTATTAGTTGTCCTCTGCTGATTGGCTCGAACGTTTTCTTTATGAAAATTGAAAATTTTAATTAACTAGCTGCAGCTGTTTGTTTAATGAACTTAAGTTTGGATTAATTACAGCTACAGTAGGCTTCTTAATTTCACTTTTCATGATAAATATCGTACATGATTTTATGATTGTCGGTTAGAACTGTACTTGTATGTAACGCTTCTCTTCTTCTCTTCTCCTCTCCTTTCTGAGCTACCTATAATTTGAAATTGTAGAAATTTCAACTGGTCTTTGTATTTTTATTACATTCCTGCTATAGTTTTCAAAAGGATTTTTTAAGTTATTGCTTTCATAATTCTGCTCTTGGGTCTACTAGCATAAATTTGAGTGATTATCTATATTATTATAATCATGGAAGAAGGTTATTTTCATAGGATGATGAAATATCAAATATTTTGAAAAAAAATAAAGATAGGTTATTTCATGGCCTCTCTGTTCTCTAACTGTACTGGTATCTTCATTAGACATTGATATGGACATGGTATTCTCATTAGACATTGATATGAATCGGTTTCAAATCCTCTTGTAGAAGTTCAGAATTTCTGTTTGTTCTTGCGTTTTCCTTACCCTATATAATTTCTGAATATCTGATAAATTAAAAAAATTCCTTGGCTACGTCCAATTTTGCTGCTGTTTTTTATCTTTGCCAGTAAAAGCAGAGTTTGAAGGAAAATTAGGTTTTTACATATCTCTGTTGTGGGTTCTTCTTTATATTGGTAGTATCTATTTTATCTTTCCTGGATGTTAATCTAAGGCATGTTCTTTGCTTGGTTTGTAACAAAATAAATGCATTTATACAATGGGAAAAGGGCTGAACCTTTTTCTATGGCGTAGCAGAGTTAATGCTGGTTTGTTTTCTTCTGATGGATAGTGACAATTTTGATGACGATTTTCTATTCTCTCATTAATTGGAATTTTCCTTCATTTTTCCAATTGTATTGTCCGGCAGCACAAACATCACTTATAAGGTAATAAATGTAAAGTTATGTAGTAATTATGGTTTACCATATTTATTTGCACTTCCATATATTTTTTGTTCTTGATAATTTTATTTTTGTAAATGTGAAGGAATATAATTTTTTTTTTGTTTAATTACTAGTTTAGCCTACCCAACTTGTTTGGGACAAAAGGCTTAGTTGTTGTTGTTGTTGTTGTTAATTACTAGTTTAAGGTATACATCCTAGCAATTGTCCTGTATGTTTGTATATGGTTTACAATATAATATCATCAAGTACCTTATAATAGTATTATTATCATCTTCCTTTTGTGCAGACACATTATGTTTTGCTACTCTGCTCATTCAAAGAGCAACTACAGCAGCATGTACGTGTTCATGCAATGGAAGCAGTGATGGCTTGTTGGGAGCTTGAACAATCTTTACAAAGTCTGACAGGTGGGACCTCTATGTTTGTTTTTTCTAGCTTTGCGTAACCCATATCTCTTATCACATCTGCAATTATTCTGTTCTTTCAATTTCTCCCTGCTTGCGAACTTTATTTTTTTAAAAAAAAATGGGATTATTTGGTTGAAATTCTGAAGACCAATGTACTTCCTTTTAAAGAAGCATTTAAGGACTTGTGGTATCTCCTCGTTCAAGAAGAACTGAAGCAGTGTCATTAAATTACAATTACTCCTACCTGAAACTTGTGAAATCTTCTGAGAAGTAGTACACTAAGGTGAAATAATAAGCCATAAATAAACATAGGACTAGTCAGCAATTTCAACTGTATCAATGCTAGTCTTAGGTTCTAGTAGAAACTAGATATGAATAAAGAATATGTCCCTATATTGCTAGCTTAGATTTTACTAGTGTTTATGGCATCCCAATACAGAATAGGTCAAGTTAGCTCATTAATCACATAGTGTGTATGTGTAGATCTAGTTACTGGTAGACAAGGTGGTTGTCATCATTTTAGATTGGACACATCTTGGATATCCATAGAAACTTTAGGTGCATATTAGTATCAGTACGGGTTCTCGCTGGTACATGCTGATGCAATTATCACTCCAGATATTTATCTTAATTACATAATTTCATACTATTCCTTAAACTTGACGTGGACCATGAGATTATATTGTCTCAATTGAGCTACTCATTTTCTCAATTTTTATTTTATGATATTTCATTTGGTTAAAACACTTTATTGCTACTTCTATATATTAGGTGTCTCTCCTGGGGAAGGTACAGGAGCAACAATGTCTGATGACGATGACGACCAAGCAGACAGTGAAGCAAACATGTATGATCCTGGTCTGGACGGTTCTGATAGCCTCGGGTTTGGCCCATTAATTCCAACAGAGAGCGAGCGTTCTCTCATGGAACGGGTGCGGCAAGAGCTTAAGCATGAATTGAAGCAGGTAAATTACATTAAATTTGGTTAACTCTTCTGAGAATATCAAACATTCAGGTCTACAAAAAGGAATTTCACCATAAGAAAGGAAAAAAAAATGGCACTCAAAAGAACTCCTAACTAATTTGATCCCCATCAGCATTTCAGGAAAAAAAAAAAGAAGTGAAATCAGGGTGCTCACCTTCATTCAGCAATTTTAACAAAACTGGCTCCATGCCATGTCCAATGAAAATTATTTTCTCATATAATTAAGTTGTTATTTAATCAGATAAATTGCTTAACAATAGTTGCGTAAAATAAATTGCTAGGGTTGAATTGTTGGAGAAAAGGTATCATTCTGGATATTAATAGAGTATCACTTCAACAGATGGCATAATAATAATGAACTTTCTTATGATTAATTTGGAGTAGTCAGCATCCTTCACCAAAAGGACTTTATATAAGATTCTAGTTAGGTACCAGAATAATTACTTCAAATAACTAACAGCTTGGTTAATTATCATACCCAGCAAGTGTACCCGCAATTTGGTAATTGCTTATGAGTTGAAACTGTGTGATTGGTTAAGTGACATACCTAACCACACCTTCATTATTGATCCAACTACTCAAATGAATTGAAGTCGTCATATCGAAGATATTATTTTGCAGATCTTAACTTGCTGCTTTGCCAGCTTAGCATGTGTGGGATTTAATTTTGGATGTCAGTTTAAGCATAGTTAATGTAGTTGGAGTCTTCAAGGTGACGAAAAAAGTGAATGATGAGTTAAATTTTTGCTTCGTAGTTCTTACTATGTCTTCCTTTACTTGCAGGGATACAAAGAGAAGCTAATAGATATAAGGGAAGAAATTTTGCGTAAGAGGAGAGCCGGAAAGTTGCCTGGCGATACTACTTCAACTCTAAAAGCTTGGTGGCAGTCGCACTCCAAGTGGCCATACCCTACGGTTAGTCATCTATCTCACTTTGATCCTTATAAAATTCAAATTGTACTATGACTGGGATTCCATAGGTGTTCTATTAGTACCAAATTGAATGTCAATATAGAGCAATTTTGGATGAGTATAACACAACTTAGAGGCCTTTTGCTGTTCAATTTTACATTATTTTCTGGTCAACTTTTGAAATAGTAAACTTTGTCCTTTCAAGATATCATATAACGAACTGAACAACCCCTGAGTCTACATAACTAGAATTTAAAAGTTCAAAAGTTGTATATGGTTTTCTGAATTTTATATTCAATTTAAATTTTAGGAAGAAGATAAGGCACGATTGGTGCAGGAGACAGGTTTACAGCTAAAGCAAATAAATAATTGGTTCATTAATCAGAGGAAAAGAAACTGGCACAGTAATCCATCTTCTTCTACTGCTGTGAAAAGCAAACGCAAGAGGTAATTCCTTGTATATATTACCTTAGTAACTGGTTTCTGTACTTGTATAGCTAGGTACCCTAAATTTGACTGAAGTTTTAGCCAAATTTACTTGAAAAGGGATAGACCAATTTTTAATTTTTCAACAAGTATTCTGTTTGTCTGATGAAGTTATAGATACATCTTCAACACCCCCCCCCCCCCCCCCCCACCCACCCACACACACACACAAAAAAAGAACAATAATAAGTATACAGCAAAAAGGATGTGTAAGTGCAATCAATTGGCGTTGGATAAGACCAGTTTGTTGGTACTGAATTAAATCACATTGTTGGGATGAGTCTATTTTAAATTTTGATAATTCTGTGTACTTTACTAAAATTTTGAACGAAAAAAGTAATGCAGGTGAGAATAAAGCCGATCAATTGGGATAGAGCAATAAAAGGGAGAAGGGGCTTTATAATTTTCTTCTGAAAGAGAACCATGCACAAAGCTCAATCATAGGGATAGAAACAATTTCCACATGGATTAATTAATTTAAGATGTTAATCGCGTCTTGCTTGTTATGTATAAGAAATCTAACTTATAGTTGTGCAAGTGATCGATTCAAACCGTCATGACGGTTTTCTTTATTTATATAGAATGTATAAAGGCGGTGGTGTTAGAAGGTCATTGATAGATTATAATTAAAATGTAGTGTATTTATAGTTCAGGTTTGTTGAATTGAAATGTCTGTCTTTTGATGACCGTGCAGTCCGTGCTATTGTTTTGGTTTACATTATTTGGTACAAATAAATGCATGAAAATGCACCTGAGAGATCAATTGTACAGTACGACTAAAAATTGGAGTCATTGTTGGTAATACTTATATTGCCCGTCATTAGTATTTTATTGTCAATAACTAAAAGTTTCTTTTTGTTCTTACTCCTCTTGGACGGACCAGGATCCTCTGGACGTTTTATTAAAATGTCCAGTGGATGTTTGTTGATCCGAGCCGTTCGATTTAATCTCGACGGTTAATTTTTTTCGGGCCAATATTTTTTCGGGAGTGTTAGAATTCACAGGGCTCCTTTTAGCCGTTGAGATTAAATCAGACGGTTCAGATCTAAAAAACGTCCACTGGATGCCATCCAGAGGATCTCGTTCCCCTCTTGGACCTCTTCTCTTAGGAGATTAGAAATGCGTTTTCAAGGTACCTCCTTTTCACCTAACCCACAACAAAAGCATCTACTTAACATTTCGAAACCAGTAATAAAAGAAGAAGGAAGGAAAATCCTTAAAAATAAATAATGAAAAGACTATCTAGCAGGAGACAACATTCATGTGGTAATAATTCTGTGCTGAAAAGAGTGAGAATTATTAGCTGGTACAACAGGTTAAACTAAATTAGGCCAGAAGCTTTCATTGTTCAACTTGTCAAACCACGTGTTTACAGGAAACTATGACTTTTCTAAAGATGGTTTGGCGAAGTCTTCTTCTATTATTGCCCTTCCCGTCACCTCTTCGCTTGACTATTCATAAGCTTTTTAACAACTTCTGATTTTTTATAGCTCTTGTATGGCAACGGGTTGTTGGAAAATGAGTTATTTAGTATTTAATTTCTGAATGCATGGCATCTTTGCCGGGAGAGTTAAGACTGTTAGAGGTTTAGGCTTTTTGAAAATATATGTTTGGGTTGTCGTATTGTGTGCATACTGCATAGACGGAGCGACAAAATATTTTACTGGATACAAATACTCTATCATCCTATGATATTAACATATATTGTCATATTTCTAATTAAATTGAAATATGGAAGCAACGGTGAATCATCACGTTTTTATATGGTTAAATATAATTTCTTTTAAAATAAGTACTGATATAATACCAAAAATGTAATACAAATATACAAACGTAAAATTATAATAAAAATACATAGATATTGCATCTCATTTTTGTCGTCTAGATCTGCATCTGATAATGCGTTGCCTGATCAAGTTAGTTTTCACAATTCAAAACCGCAAACCTAACTGATTAAGAAGTTGCAAAAGAAAAAAAAAATAATGAAATTTTGACAGTTAATTTACCAACCTGAGCGGCTGAGAGGATAGCTAATAAGCACAAACCTGCTTCGTGAGTGGCTATACTGCGACCGCCATAGGAGAGCTGAGATTTCCTTGCTTATCTACTTGTGCTACATTAATAAATGGGGGCCCAAAGGAGCTTTCCAAGCATCCTTGGGTGAGATAAACCAGACCACAATTATATCCTTTGGAAAATTTCTAGGCCCACTGTGATGGTCCCAAAAGTGACTTCTATGGTCTATTATTGTGCAAAAAAAAGTGGTTTTTTGATACTTAGTATCAATTATGCAACAAATCAAATCTATCACAATAATGTCAATATCACTTTTGGATGTACCCTTAACAATATCTAAATATCTGAGATACCCCTCAATGCATGAGAAATAAAATTTTGGGGAAGCATCATTCAAGGTCAAGAATATGTGATTGAATCCCAACAAAAATTGAAAAAAATCCTCCCTGTAACTATAAGACACATCTGTATTTAAAAAAAAAAAAAAAATTAGAGGAATTGTCGTCGTCTTTATCGAACTTAATTTGTCTATTCCTATGTAATAGCTCTGTTCCAACATGTTGGGATCTTATACATACACGCTGTTACAACACCAACGAGTTGGAAATGTTATTATGATTTTTTTTTTTAATCATACTCCAAACTTAACAGGTCAGATACATTAAGAATTGTTCTCTATACTACTAGACAACACTACTTCTCACGTATTTCAAAGATCGAAATGCAGTTTCACTTCTATCCATAACCTCAAAATGTCAACCGAAACTATACATGAGCCAGCTGTACAAGTATAACAATCATTGTAGTATTTTCAATTCCAAAAAAGAAGAATGGAGATAAGAATATTCTCGCGCGGCTCCGGATTCCTACCTGAAGGATAATTTAAACATGTATTATTATTTTTTGTACAAACTATGGACGAGTCGACAAAGTTTAATAAGCCTTCGTGGATCCGTGATTTCTAAGCACGCGTTGCAACTTGCAACTTATTTGCTCACTGAAGCAAGGAGTTTGCAAATGCGACCTCTTTTGAACTTGCAAGCTTAAAACATAGTATTTTTTTTTAAAAAAAAATAAAATTCTTTTAACAAGAACTTAAACAATACGTGTCATATTAAAAGCTGGCGCTTTGATGCGTCCAGGTGACATCATTTGAAAATTAAATAATTTATAAAAGTAATACTTTGGGCAGTTGGGCAGGGACGAAGCTAATTTACAATTTTTTTGAGGGAGCAAATTACTCTACTATATAAAATTTCATTAAACTGAGTTTAATATGGGTAAATCCATCCCCGTGTGGTGGGCAGGGCCGGAAGCATGGACGCAGGTGTGGGTTTAGCTTATTCCATGATTTAAGTTTTTAATTTCAGATGTGAAAATACTAAGTGTTTTGAAATGTTAGACCTATTATATATTTACTAAGGTCAAATCTTGGCATATTTCATTTCTCAATCCTAATTCTGTTCCTGATGGTAGGTTTCTCTTTAGTTGATCAAACGGACCTTTGTGCGGTATCAGAATTTTGTGTCTCAAAAATTTTCAATTGCTCTTATATACCTAATCGTGCATTGATCGAACGGTTCGGGAGCTACCTGACTACCTGGCGCGTATTTGAGGTAGTGTTCTCCAAAATGACACGACACGATTCGTGATGGCACGACACGACACGATCGTGTCATAATCGTGTCGTGTTGGGATATTAGAAAGTTTAACACGATCCAACACGGCACGATTTGACACGCAACACGACACGAACACGAATTAACACGACACGTTAACACAAATTTAATTATGAATGTTAATTTATTAAACAAAATTAATAATTTATATTCAATTTATAATACTATTATTACTATATCATATTATTTACCATCATTTGACTCATATTGTTCTAATTTAATTATTATTTAGTAATTTTTTTTCTTTACTTTAAATTTTTAATATTTTTTAAATTAAAAATAATAAATAATCTGACACGATTTGTCACGACTAACACAACGTGTCAACACGACACGACACAATCGTGTTAGCCGTGTCTGTCAGAATGCGTGTCGTGTTGTCTATCCTCGCAATTTAACATGACACGACACGATTAAAAAAATAGTTCGTATCAACACGACACGACACGACACGATACGCACGATGGGAGAACCCTAATTTAAGGTGATGTTGACTACACTGCAAAATGCTCACGTCTCGTTACTGTGTCCCGCTTGTGATTCATACTTTCATGAGAAATCGAAAGGCCAAATTCTAATTAAAATATGAAATTTTGTCTTAAAATCATCTAATCCAATATCCTACTACTACAAATAAACAAACAAAGAAAATGATAATTTTTTCCTTTTGTCATATCTTCTCCCCATTCGGCATATCTTAAATTTATTTATTTTTCTTGTTTGACGCTCCTTCACTACCTTCCATCTCACAGTAAAAAAATTGAGAAAAAGGAGGAAAAGTGCATACTCATATTTTTTTACTTGAAATTTACGGGGAAATGCTGAGATAAAATCAAATCAATGTTTAGCAAGATATTAGATATAAATTGTTTCCTCCGTTGTCACGTTGCATTCCCAATATTATTTGTGACGGAAAATTATTGGGTTCCTTTTTATTTTTGTCTCTGTATATTTCACACACCACCCATAATTGATAAAGTCTTTTTTTTTTTTATGCGGAAATGACATCGCACGATTGTAATAAAATTCTGGCTACATTAAATACACTATAGACATTATTTGGTACCAATTATATGTTGGAGTCATGTCCTAGAAGTCAATATTTAATGACTTATTTTCTTAGTTTATGTTAATGATGATATTTAATCATTTGTTCCTAGAGTTTATTATTAACAGATCATTCAGGTTGAGGATCTGAATTGTAGATCTCTGTGGATCATTCATTAGAATGACAATAATAAATCTAAATCGTCCATAATCTTGATAATTAACAAGAAACATTAATTATCAATAAAGATTAGTATGCAAGTTAAGTGATGATTAAGTTCTACAAATCATAGGTAAGGAGTTACCAACTTAATTGCATATGTGTATGTTATTGGAACATAGTACAGGACTTGACCCAATGAAATAAACATATGGATTGTGTTAAGTGTCATTGTTTATTTCATATAAGTTTGATTCTAAGTTTGAGATGTTCACCTTTTCCACATGAGGATAGGTTCAATAAATATCGTCTAACGTTGATTCCTGATAAAGGCTGCTATAAGGACTTTATTTATGTTCTCTTGAATTGTGCGGGAAAAAATTGTTCATCAAGAAAACCGTATGTCCCTCATTAATACACTTAATGAGTGATGAAATCTGTTTGGGCCCCTTGATGGAGTTGGATCGTATGCATGCAAACTAGACGATCAACTCTAGATCAAGAAATGTATAATCTGCAAGAATGACACATTCATATCTTGGATTATACAATGATATCATGTGACATAAGAATCAGACAAGAAAATACTTATATTTCTTGTGCAGGATTAAGATATTGTAACGGTACATTATTTATGCGAATTGGGAATCATAACGTGTTGCTAGATACCGCTTATGATTATTGGAAATAAATAACGATTTATTTTCATGGCCAACATAGCATAAATCCTCAATAGGGTCGCACAAATAGGACTCTAACCACACGGTGCATTAATTGTTTATTCGCAACAGTTAGTATTGTGAAATATGATAAGTTGATTAATTAATTAATTATATATCGTTATGAACCGTTATAATTAATTAAGTCAAAAAGGATCATATGGAAATAATTTAATGCATTAGCTAATCCTAAATTAATTATTAATGAGTTAATAATTAATTATGTTCAACACACTTTAAATAGTTTGAGTTATTTGGGCTTCTAGTTATTTAATTAATTAAAGGCCCGATTTGAGGAAGGATGAAGGAGTAATTAATGGGATGGTTTATTGGGCCATTGCAACATTTGATGTAGCCCAAAATGGCCCTATTAATTTCAGCTAGAGCCCTAGTGGCATACTTGTAAATAGTTCAAAGAGAGGATGAGAGTTGTTGGCTATATAAAGGGGTCACCTCTTGGGAAAGCCCTAGCCTCCATCCACTTTCTCTCTCCTCTCTTCCTAGCCGCCACCCATCTTCCTCCCTTCTCTTGCTCATGTGTTGAGCACCATTCCTTCTTCTCCTCCATTAAAATAGTTAATAGGATGAAAAGGTTCATAGAGGGGATTAGCTAGGAGCTCATGAAAGCTAGCACTTTCATGGAGCTCGTGGTTAGCTCCTTGGTGGGCTTGAGGCGCCTTAGATGGTGGAGGTGGTGGATCACGCACCCCATCGACTCCCATGCCTTGGATTCGAGCCTCATGAATGCGATTTCATGAGAGGTATAACTTTCTCCTACTTGTTCTCATTGTTTTGATGTGTGAATGCTTCTAGCACTAGATCTATGGTGTTTAGTTGTGATTTCTTGCTATTTGATGGCACAAAAATAGAATTAAACACTTCCTAACAGTGGTATCAGAGCACAAGGTCGTGCTTAAGCTATTTTGCACATTAATTAGATGAGAAATGTGTAATTAGTTGAGTAATTAAGTTGCTGCCTTTGTTTGCACTCTGGAACTCTGTTTTTTCCTAGGTTTTCTGTGTTTTTCGCATAGCAAAGATTTTATTTCGATTTTTCCTTTTGATGGATTTGAAAGAGGGATGAATTGTGAGCATTTCCCCACTGGTTTCATTTTAATCCGAGTTACTATGGATTTTTAATGAATTTTTCCGTGACGGTGCGCAGGACTGATTTCTGTGCGATCAGATCTGGTTTTGTGGGCATTATCTTAGTTATCTTGATAAAGAGACCCTAATTTTATTGGCTATGAATGAAGTAGACTTGGTGTACTTCCTTCCATACCAATTTGATGGTATGGATCGAAGTATTTCTATTTTTTTTGAATCGATGAAATACAAGAACGGTCCTGTTGGTTTTCTGTACCGATTGGATTGTTTTGAAAACTGGTATTGATTGAGACTTTTTATAGATTTAAAAACTTCCTTTTGAAGTCCTGAATCCATGAAAATTGATTTCATATAAATCGGACCAGTTTTGGTACCTCAAACACTCAAAATCAATTTCGTCGACGTGCTGTTCCAGAACAGGGGACTTGTATTCAAACTCCTTAAACTTGATGATTTTGAATGAGTAAAATTGGAAATCTTTCATGGTTACTAGCCTTGTACTTGTGATTGTTTACTGTAAAATTGTTTTGCATTAAAAGTTTTTGGAAGAAGGTCAAACAGTCCAAAAGGTTGAGGCCAAAACCTAAAACTTCAAACCGGTGTTTTAATACACAACCTGAAGTTTGATAATTTTGGTTCTCCCGATTGGTAAATGATTTCTTCCTGAAATTTGAACAGGTAGTTTTTCTCTTAATAAGGATTGCTCATGATTTTTTCTGAAATTTTTGGAGACCGAAAAATTTCTTGATTTTTTCGGGTCCCGTTAAATGAAAGGTGTTCGTTCTAATTAATCAATTAGTTGATAAGTTGATTAGAACTCTCCTTGCTGTCATCCATTGGATTTTTTGAATGTTGATTTTATCAAAGGGTTTAAGCAATTAGTTGTTTGAATGTTAAACTCTTTTTGCATGGAAAAACACAAATTAGCAAACAATACGCAAAGACACTTAAGAGCTCACTAGTTATGAACAACTTAGACATATATTTGTATATTGTGCTAACTTGTTTTTGTAGGAGGATGTGGGTTTGATATGGCTCAAGATGTCAATGCCTTGTGTGTTGTAAAATGTTGTGAATGCATGTGATTGCTTGTAATGTGGCCTAAGGTGCCTCGATAATTAATAATTGATTAATTCTTGATGTAACTTGTGAGGCTTGCATGCCCCTAAGGCCTAGGCGGGTTTTAGGATTTTATCACATGCATTTATTTCCCTTAATTATTAGATAGGATCTTAGTAATTAGTGGGAGGGTTTGATTAGATTAGTTTCGTTACATGGAGATGCGACGAAGACTAATGCAAGCGGGAGCCATACAAACCCACGACAATGCTTTAGATGCTTATGTTATGTGATTGTTTGTGAATGCCTTGAATTGTCATAGGTAGATATGGGTGTATGCTTACACGACCACCAAACAAGAGTCACATATTTTGTCCCAAACTAAATTGATTAAGTCGACCGCCTTCCTTCTCTCTATCCCCTTCACGTCAATAGCCAATCATGGCGTGGTCCGCCATAGCGGACGTCATGGTTGTCAACCTTGATAGTCGGGGTACAAATGAAAAGATTTGTTAGGAGCAAATAGAGAGAGGTTGCTTATCGATGGACCCAACAAGTTTTCTTGGACATCGGGGCGAAGTTTGTAAATATACTTAGATATTCACAAACCAAGAGTCGTATGGTTGATATGATTGGTTGGAGAACCTACCTTGTCTAGTTAAGTAGGGTATCGTGCCATAGCAGGCTCTACTTGATGAAAATGGAGATCTTGGAAAACCAATTACATTGGGACATTAAGTAAATGTAGTGGGAGTTTTTGTTTATCATTCCATAAACAAAACATTGCATAAACTAAATGACCTTAAATTGAAATTGTTATAGATATTAAATATGTTAATTTCGTTGCGATCAATCTTTGGAAAACGACAAGCTCGTTTCTAAGGTATTTACTTGGAGAAGAAATACCGATTCCTAAGACATGTTATTGGAAATGAGAAACTTGAGCAAGTTTAATCCCAAAAAACGTTCCTCGACTTCCCGAACATAACTTCGCAATGATTGATTAGTTTTGACGAAAATTATTCAATAAAGCGAATGCCTATATCCTTTTAGAAGTTATAGACTTTTGAATTGGAGAATTCATAAGGACTAGACTAGACTTATACACTCTCATCCACTTACTCAAGAAGACGTTCTTAGAGAAAGTAAATATAGACTCAATCATTTATGATCGAGTGTGAGTTAACCAAGAGACTCTTCTTATAAGAAGATAAATATTTCATTAGCTTGCGAACCGAAAGGTTTGAAAGAAGATAAATATTTCATTAGCTTGCGAACCGAAAGGTTTGATAGCTAATTGACAACTAGAGATATTAAGATCTCCAATATCAAGGATTGTTGATATTGTCATAAAATCTCTTTCTATGGATAAGGATATATTGTTCGCACACTTGTTAGTGCTAAAAGTAATTGGTTAAGTATTAAAGGAATACTTCACCAAGATATGAGTTGAAATTTTGAGACCCTCACTAGTGACCGTGTGTCACATGAGATGTTTCATTTGCCATTTATGAGAGGCATTTGAAAGGTTGTCCGAAATACCATGATGTTATAAACCTTAAGATATTTGTCGTTCAAATTATCTCACTATCTCTAATTCACACTAGTAATTAGGTACTAGTTCATGTGCTCGCATTTAACGAAATGTGTAGGCAATGATGAATAAGAGAAAGTCGATACAAGTAAAGTAAACTCTTTTTGGATATGGCTTATACGTCTAAGCCGCTGCCATTGAATACGTAGAGTTATCTTTACTAAATAAAGAGTATGTTTAGAAATTTGAGGTTGTATATCTTGTTCCAAACATCTCATAAAGCCTTATCTCCGTTTCATATTTGATGATGGATGATCAAGTTTTGTAATAGAGAAATGTTGTTCTCTTATTGTTATGAATTTGTGTATAAGATTTCATGCATCTTGATTGAATTTGCTTGAAATAGATAAACAAATTTTGAATGACAAATGTGTAAGACTTCACATAAAGTATTTGACTTTTATGTAAAATAGTCGCTTAGTCGAATATAAACAAGAATCGCATTATGGGAGTCTACGTAACGTGGAGCTCGTAAATCAATTTGATTGCAAATCAAATGAAATTCATGTGAATCGTGTTTGTTAAATGACAAAAGCGCCTTTGAACTACGAAGGTTTAAAGGACAAGTAACTTTATTAAGACTTATACATATTGATGTAGATAGACCTATAGGACTTGTGCAATTGAAAGGTTGTTGACACTTTACCACTTGACCAACGATCATTGTAGATATTAACGTATCTATTTGATATGGTATAAGTATGAATCTTTTGACAAGATCAAAATGATTTCAAGAGTAAAGTTGAAAAACTATTCAATAAAAGCAAAAGTCTTAAGATGGATCATGGTAAATAGTTAAGTCATATAGTTTGATATATTACCTAAAGAGTATGAAAGACGTTTCACTACTCGCTCCATGAGGAACATTGAAAAATGTATCCAAGGATGAAGGTATCGAACATTGTTTGATATAGTTCGATCGGTAATAAATCAAATTGACTTGTTCGACTCATGTAAGAGATTTGTGTTTGAGGACAATATTGTTTACACTGAATAAAAATTCCATCGAAGTCTATTGAGAAAGATATCTTACGAGATTCGATCTCTAGGTATATTGTTTCTCAAGATTTGACGTTGAAAAGCTTATTTCAAGGTTCGATTAATTGATAAGCTTGGACCCAAATAAGACACTTAATATTATATAGGATATCTTGAACTAACCGAAAGGTACTACTTCGACGAATATGATAAGAACAAAGTAGTTGTTGCTCATCATAACGTAATCTTGAAGAATGATATTCTCAAGAAGAAGTAGTGGGAGTAAAGTGAGCATTAAAGGAGTTTATGCGTCACTACAAGAAGTACCTTTATAGGAAACTTGTCACTCCATACATGGTGCTTAGTGGGAGTTGAGCGGAACTTAATTCACAAGCAGTTGTGAAAGGAAGAAGTTTATAAGCACGCTCGCTTCTAAAGAGTACTCAAACATCTCGCGAATAGATGATGTTCAAGAAACTCATGGAATATATTAGGATCAAGAACTCATTCTACAAGTTATTGTAGAAGTAGTTTATGGACCTTAAGCACCAATCCTACAAAGATCAACGAGAGTGAATTGCCTAAACTGAAAAGTACATAGGTTTCACAACATCCTCGTACTTGACATATGAGGATCCGTTGATAAATAAAGAAGCGATGGAAAGACCCGATTCCACAAGTATGATTTGAATCTATATGATCTTTAAGTGCAATCCATATATATAACAACAAGGTATAGACCTTAATTGATGTTCAAGAAGAAGCGATCCATCTAGAACATTTAGATCTTTAAAAGGAAAGATAGATATGGATAGTAAGTCGACTACGTACAAAGCACAATTTCATGATTGATGCTATGTCTAAGTCGATAACAAGTTGACCATGTACAAAGCACGGCTTCTCGCTTGTAGCTGTGTATAAGTCAATAAAGATCATTCTAACAATAGTTATATTTCGTATATATAGATATATGGAAAGATACATCAAAACCGTCTTCTTCGATTGAATGAAGGAAGTTGTAGTGTATTTGACACAAACCGAGGATTTGTTGTATTGTTAGAAACATATATATGCTTCAATGATCCATTAATGGATTGAAGCAAGTATTGTGGAAATTGGAATAAACATTTTGACAAGAAAGTCAAGGAGTTGAACTTCGTCAAAAGTATCTTGTATAGACAAGATATTCAGTGGGAGCATTAATATGTTACATGTATTGTACAAGATACAAGACATTAATTGGGAATAAAATTAAGGAAATGATTATTGTCAAGATCTCATTAGAGAATGTTTTTCTCAATAGAGAATTTGGACAAGTCACCTAATCCAAGGAAACAAAATCTATGGAGATAGATTATGATGGATGTTAGGTTTGAGCAAAATGTGCATATAATGACAAGGTGTTATAGTTACACGAAAAGATACTCCTAAAAAGGATGTCTAACCACGTTGTATGGCATACACTTGAGTTCGACTCGGTGTGTTGCAACTCAATTCGAGAAGAGTGCACGATACAATTCGAGCATCCTTCTGTTATGAGTTTCATTACGTACGCCATACTTATGTACATGCCCCTATGTGTTGTACCCAAGGAGTATGACAAGCAGTTGTCAACTGGATACAAAGAAAAACACGTTTGGACAATAATCGAGAATATCTTCGAGTATCTTATGAGAAAGAATGATATATTTCATCTGATGAAAGAAAGCTCATATAAATTGATATATTGATGCTAGTTTTCGAAAGATTGATATAAATACAATTGAGCTACATATTTTGTTTAATGTGGTCTTGTAAATTTAGAAGGTGTTCTAAATGGGATATTACAACCGTTTCCGTCACCAAAACAAAAATATATAGCAACTTATTAAGCAATGAAAGAATATAGTATGGATCGAGAAGTTCTCAGTCAAGCTAATTTGGTTCTGTGCATCTCGAACCATAGCTTAAACTTGAAGAACCCAATATTAAATTGGTGATCCAACTAAGATCTATGACGATGTCACTTGATCTCATATGATGATGATCAAGAACACATATATAGGAGTATATATGTATGTAGGGTCAAACAAAATTGGATAGGTTCGCGGACACAGCGAACACTCTAACTTAACCTCTACCTTAAGCGGTATACGAGATGCAATTGTGCATCCATGCGTAATGGACGTATGAGTAACTTGTTTTAAGTGTATTATATCTTTTGAGGTTCGAGACATGTATATATATGGATATATGACATTGTTCTAATTCTTCACTGGCTAGAAGTCGCTATTGATTGACTCTAGGCCAAGTGGGAGATTGTTGGAGTTATGTCCTAGAAGTCAATATTTAATGACTTATTTTCTTAGTTTATGTTAATGATGATATTTGATCATTTGTTCCTAGAGTTTATTATTAACAGATCATTCAGGTTGAGGATCTGAATTGTAGATCTCTGTGGATCATTCATTAGAATGACAATAATAAATCTAAATCGTCCATAATCTTGATAATTAACAAGGAACATTAATTATCAATAAAGATTAGTATGCAAGTTAAGTGATGATTAAGTTCTACAAATCATAGGTAAGGAGTTACCAACTTAATTGCATATGTGTATGTTATTGGAACATAGTACAGGACTTGACCCAATGAAATAAACATATGGATTGTGTTAAGTGTCATTGTTTATTTCATATAAGTTTGATTCTAAGTTTGAGATGTTCACCTTTTCCACATGAGGATAGGTTCAATAAATATCGTCTAACGTTGATTCCTGATAAAGGCTGCTATAAGGACTTTATTTATGTTCTCTTGAATTGTGCGGGGAAAAGTTGTTCATCAAGAAAACCGTATGTCCCTCATTAATACACTTAATGAGTGATGATATCTGTTTGGGCCCCTTGATGGAGTTGGATCGTATGCATGCAAACTAGACGATCAACTCTAGATCAAGAAATGTATAATCTGCAAGAATGACACATTCCTATCTTGGATTATACAATGATATCATGTGACATAAGAATCAGACAAGGAAATACTTATATTTCTTGTGCAGGATTAAGATATTGTAACGGTACATTATTTATGCGAATTGGGAATCATAACGTGTTGCTAGATACCGCTTATGATTATTGGAAATAAATAACGATTTATTTTCATGGCCAACATAGCATAAATCCTCAATAGGGTCGCACAAATAGGACTCTAACCACACGGTGCATTAATTGTTTATTCGCAACAGTTAGTATTGTGAAATATGATAAGTTGATTAATTAATTAATTATCGTTATGAACCGTTATAATTAATTAAGTCAAAAAGGATCATATGGAAACAATTTAATGCATTAGCTAATCCTAAATTAATTATTAATGAGTTAATAATTAATTATGTTCAACACACTTTAAATAGTTTGAATTATTTGGGCTTCTAGTTATTTAATTAATTAAAGGCCCGATTTGTGGAAGGATGAAGGAGTAATTAATGGGATGGTTTATTGGGCCATTGCAACATTTGATGTAGCCCAAAATGGCCCTATTAATTTCAGCTAGAGCCCTAGTGGCATACTTGTAAATAGTTCAAAGAGAGGATGAGAGTTGTTGGCTATATAAAGGGGTCACCTCTTGGGAAAGCCCTAGCCTCCATCCACTTTCTCTCTCCTCTCTTCCTAGCCGCCACCCATCTTCCTCCCTTCTCTTGCTCATGTGTTGAGCATCATTCCTTCTTCTCCTCCATTAAAATAGTTAATAGGATGAAAAGGTTCATAGAGGAGATTAGCTAGGAGCTCATGAAAGCTAGCACTTTCATGGAGCTCGTGGTTAGCTCCTTGGTGGGCTTGAGGCGCCTTAGATGGTGGAGGTGGTGGAGCACGCACCCCATCGACTCCCATGCCTTGGATTCGAGCCTCATGAATGCGATTTCATGAGAGGTATAACTTTCTCCTACTTGTTCTCATTGTTTTGATGTGTGAATGCTTCTAGCACTAGATCTATGGTGTTTAGTTGTGATTTCTTGCTATTTGATGGCACAAAAATAGAATTAAACACTTCCTAACATTATAGCTTAAGTACCTTCGCGCTCTGTTCAATGATTTTTTTTTTTTTTTTTGTGACGGTAGTATTTAAGTCCATCTTATTTTGTCCCTTAGTTTGACACTTTGACCCACCACTTATACTTGATGAAACTGTTGTTATGTGGAAATCACATCGTATGATTGTAAATGAAATAAGAAGACAAATTAAAAGACGTCATCTCAGCAATTGTGATAAATAATAATAACTAGCTTTTGATACGCGCTTCGCGCTTGAAGTATTATTCTTGTAGTTAAACAGTAAATGTTGGATCATTTAAAGTCGGAGGTAGGATATCAATGGTAATTGTTTTAAGACCGACATACAATTATAATAAGTGCTAGAATTATAATTGTAGTTATTTGAATAAAAGTCAAACTATCTTACAATTGATCTCTTGTTATAATTAATTGAATATTTTGGTACGTGTGTCATTTTTCCTATATTTGTCATTTATGTCATTACTATTTTTTTGGCGTTTATTTATTTTTAGGGGATCTTAATTGTCTCTAGCATTTTTAGTATATGAAAAGTGAAGAACTGTCTTAAGGCTAGGATGTAATCATTAATTTTTTTTTAAATGTTAGAATTATGAGAACGAAACAAACTGTGTGTATCTTGGGCAAAACCAATTGCCTTAAAAAAAAATTAGTTCTAAGAATTTGATCAACTTTTAATTTTTTCAATTGTCAATAATCTATAATTGAATACCAATAAAACTGAATATAATCTTATAAATAATATAAAATACTTGGCATCAATGGATTTCTCATAATATGTTACCATTCATATAAAATTTGATGAAAAAGTAATTTAACAAACTGTCAAATAACTTAAAAATTATAATGCAATGATACAGAATTCGTAAAAATCTAAAAACCATAAAAATTATTGTAAACATTGGAAAAAAAATTAATATCATTGGATAATGTATAATTTGAAAGCATACAAATAAAATTAAATAAAAAAATAAATCTAGGAAGCTCTGTCAGAAACCAAATATTTAGCAACCCAATATTTAAAATAATGTTCGAAAAATTTGTAGAAGTAAGAAATTATGTAAAATATTTTTAAAGCATAAAATAAAAAAATTTGTATCATTATTTTTTTATACTTTTGTTATTACTTATATAAAATTTTATACATTATCAAATTCGGAAAAGATTTGGAAACAATAAAAAATAGAATTATATTTCTGAAATTATAGAATTAAACCATTAGATTTAAAAATTCAAATATAATATTTTAAAACTCTATAATTATTAAAGTTTCTATTGCTGGGTATCTCATATTTTTGAAATAAAAAATAAAAAATATTTATACCCAATTGAAGTAATAAATATCCTCAAATAATTTCTAAAGCACCACATATTTCGTATTTCACAAAATTATATGCTTAGATTGAAAAAAGTTGTGTAGCATGATTAGATTTGTTATAATTTTGGAAGAATTTATATAATATTTCATGCAGAAATAAAATTGTAAATTACTTTGCAGAAATAAAAACCTAATGACATTTATGAAATTATAGATATTCAATTTTATGAGATTCAGACAATTATTGCAAATATTTTATAAGTCTATAATTATAAAATTTTATATCACTAAATTCTTCATATATCTTTGAGTATGCACATAAATTGTCATAGCCAAATGATTTTTTTCAAGTCTTCAAAATAATTTTAAAATAAAACTCCCATGTAAATTAAAATTTATGAGATTTAAAAAATTATTTAGAACATTTTATAAGTCTATAATTTTAAAAAAATTATATCACTAAATCCTACAAATTTTTATGAGCATGCACATGATTTTTCATAGCCAAATGAATTTTTAAAATCATATAATGAAGAAAGGATAGGAATTATCAGTGGCAAGTGGCTACCGGCACAATACAATATGTCGAAGGAACATTAATGATGCTCATTCTCCATTATTGTTCATATTGCCATCTGAAAAATTAAATTTTACTTAACTGCTTTCTCTATGAAGATACTAAAATAATTTTTCATGGTAAAGTTTTGTAATGTCATAAATTTAGGAAAAAAAAATTTCAAACATAGCATAATAATTTCCAGAAAAATAATTTGAAATAGTAGCTAGGAATTATACGAATGAGTGTGTTGGTACTTCTACTCCCCGGTTTAAATCTACGAAGCAAGACTGATTATTGGCTAACATTAATTAGGTTTGCTGCACAATAAAGCTTTTTTGAAAAGTATTATTGCGCATGTGAAATAAGATGTTGGACCAAGTAAGTTATAAATATAACTCTTATTTGGAATAACGTTAACACAAGAAAGGTTTATTATCAGCATGATACCTAATTAAAATGATAAGTTTTTTATCTACTTACTGTAAATTAATAGATCGATATGCTTGTTTAAAAGATTGGACACAATTTAATATTATGTCTTTGTGGCCTTGTGGGCCGAAATTATGTAACTTACGATGGGTAGGGGTGTACTGCACAGTAACGGGTTCAATAACATAGCACTTTATAATGAACAATTAAAATCCGAACTCTTCCCACAATTTCAGTTTTACACTTTTACTACCCAATATGGAGCAAGGGAACCAACCCGTTGATGTCTGCCACGTGGCATTTGACGGTGGGCTCCATTTACCATAGCGAGCTATTGTGCTGCATGTGGTCAACCGACCATTAGGCATAGGCCTACATCTGTCCTCCTTTTATCACCATCGCAAAATCGGTGAAGTAAAATTAAAAGAAAGAATTGAATTTAATTGACAAAGTTGTCACAGCCCCAAAAAAAAAAAAATGAGGTCATGCTGACATCACCTAGTTACTGTAGAAATTGCTCCCAACGTTATACTATATATAGATAATAATAAGTACACATTTTCTCTGATTATAAAGTGTGACTTAAAAAGATACCTTATAAACGTGCAGAGTGGGATACTGAATAACAGATTATTATAGCTTGCACAGATCTCTCTCTTTCATGACATCTTACCATGTTAATTACTTATCTTTTACGCAGTACATATTATCATGTTGAAAAGCAAATTCAATACTTTGCGTCTGGAGTCTGCATTACTAGCATTGGTTACTTTGCTTTCTGTCTCTATATCGATGAAGTAATATTATCCATTTTTATTTATTTATTTATTTTGAGAAAAGGGGACAACCTACCTTAAAAATTGATATTAAACAACAAAGGGAGATTCTATAAAGTTAGAAAAGAATGTGCAATAAGAAAAGTGAACAGTGTTTTCATGGATTAAGTATTTTTAATGCGAACAAATCCATAATCAGATTCACAGAATGACATCAGCCAGCAGTATCTACATACCTCACAAATTCCCTTTGAAGAGTTGCGTTGTGGATGCATTTTGACAGCGCCCCAGCCAGCAAACTAACAGTAGAGATATATACTTACTGTAGAAGCTTTAAATAAGGATTAAATAAGGAATATGTGAGGAATGTACCGTGTACGCACCTATATTACTATATATATTGAATAGTATTCGACACAACAGAAAAAAGTCAAATTCGACATTTAAAAGCCAACAAGATATCACGCCATCGCATAATTATTGTTTCTTTTGAATTAGTCGATATTATAAAAAATATAATCACGACATGTTTCTCTTCATTGCTACTTATATGCACGTCTCCATTTCATTCTTGGACGAACTACCTTTTTTTTTTTTCAAGAAAGCCACTTTTTATTATTAATAATTAATAATATCTTGATTAATAATTAAGTTTTTAAAAATTTCAATATATTTTTTTTAAAATAAAAGAGAAGTAATCCAATCCTTCTATTATTCGTTTAACTGCATCATAAAGAACAAAAACGTTAAAGATCTAGAATAAAAATTTTGTCCCTAACTAAGTAACTATCGACTGGGGGTCTGGGGTAGTGGGGCACTGATGGAAGGCAAAACATTTTTCGCTATCGATTTCATTTTATTTATTTTATTTTTTGGTTCCTGTTTTGTTGAATTCCATAACCTAACTATGATTGAAAAACCTGTACTGTCTATATAATTTTCTGATCTTATTCTCTTAACAAATGATAAATAGGGAAGACAATGTTTTACAAGCTTATATTTTTCAAACTACGATTCTTCAAAATTTAGAAACTCAATGGAAAACTAAAATCTTAATACTACTTAAAGAAATATCCGCATCCATCAAATCAAGGCATAAGGCAAACAGAAATTCTGCAACCACATAAAAGCTACAATTTGAACTAATTGAACTAAAACGAAAAATATCCACATTATATGAACATATACTCTAATCAAATATATTCAATTACCGTAAAAAGGTCTGATATCATATCTATCCCCAAAACAAATCCAGTCCTGACATCAATTTACAGACCAACAAAAGAATCCTCAACACCACCAACCACCAAACTAAAACTGAAACCAAAACACTAGATAGATGAATAAAGATCAAAGAGGGTAAAAAAAAAAAAAAAATTCAGGAACCACTAGATAGAAAGATGCCACAACCAATGAAGAACTCCCATCCTATAGCCGTACAGACGGCGAAGCCGGCAATCTAGACGAGAAATTCTTAAGCCGAAACCTCTCCGCCTCCGCCAGATCAGCATCATCCTCTTCTCCCCCATCGAAATTCAGCGCATAACTGATCGGATCGTATCTGAAATCGCCAGACGCCCGTCGAGTCCGATTGAACCTCGACACCATTCCCGGAATCTCCCTCGCCTTGTCTCGGATCCAAACAGACGACGATCTGAGAAGAGAAGCCCCAGGCGCCTCTTCCTCTCCGTTCGATCCGCCGAAACAGCACGAGAAACAGAGGGAGGAGGATCGGAGGCGCTGCGTCAGTGACGATTGGCGCTCCATCTGGGGTTCTCCTCCCATTGGAGAGAAATTTTAGGAGGTGTCTTTGACGAGGCGAAGGAATGAGCAGTGGATAAAAAGTCTGATTTTTTTTGGTGATTTTTTTGGTGTTTTATATAGGGATGTGAAGAGACGGATGGATAACTGAGATAAGAAGTAGAGGCGTGAAGAGGTGCCAAAGGGACGGGCGCAAAGGGTGGGAGGCGGACGTGGGGAGGTTCGGATTTGGTTAGATCAAGTCAAAGCGTCGTTGACTGGGAAAGAGGCCTAGAGGCAAATTGGTAAATTCTTCATCGGAGGAGAAGATGCCTATGATAGTGGACCCCACAGGGCAGCGTTGGTGCGTTTGTACTTAGTGTAGGCTTACTGGCTTAGTATGTATAAAATATTATATCTACTTTAAAAAAGTTGTGTATAATATTTTTTTTCTAATTTAAAAAATGTCTACGAATTATTTTTTTGTTGTAAAATATTTTTAAATAAAAAGTCTACGGATTATTATTTTTTTAATGTACAGAAAAACAGTTTTACTGAGTCTTAATTTGTAGCCAGCCGTCTGTTTGGTGTACTTGATAGTTGATACTTGATAATAATAATAATGTCATAGGATATTAATAGCTCCTGACAACTTGCTTGAAACTGTTTCATGATTAAACAAAATTGTAACGGCAAGTTGGACTCGGTCGTATTATTAAAATAAGTGCTATTAATTGGTGTGCCAGCCAATCGGTGTACCGTTGGCAACAGGCGGCAGCTTAAGCAAAATTAGTAGCGCACATAAGGCCATTTTATTTAACAATTATTGGTAGTTATTATCGACATAAAGTAAAGAAGCGTGCTTCACTCTAGGACGGGTTAGTATTTTATATTAAGAATTTATATTTGAGAAAACACCTGTCCAACTACAGGCTGTATGACCAAAATTTTTATAAGAAAATGTCCGACCCTACATCAAAACATTAATTTACAAATACCGGACTTTCTATATAAAAACAAGATAACTTCGTAGACTTTTTTCCTAGAATAAAACTACATATTCACGAAAGTTTATTTCAACAAAAAAAAAAAAATCACTTGAAGATTATTTATCTTGTCGATATTAAGAGTTATGAAATTTAAAATTTAATTTAAGATGCAATATTATAGATATGAACTCTATAAATGATCAACTAATTTAATTTTTTTAATAGTTTGAAATTGGCTGTTCTTGATGCATCACCAAAATAATTTTCGAATTACATTAAGTTTTATTGACACTCTATCTATATATCTAATAATATATCTATAATGATTATTTTAAAATTTTAATTTAATTTATATTGATTTGGAAATATATTGTTAAGTGATCTTTTCTCATTTTGAGTCCTGTCCTATAGGAAGCGTTTGGCATACATGAGATTAGCCTAACTTTTAGGTTAATAACCTAACTTGTTAACCTACAATTGCCAAACGAGTTTGAGGTCAATGGAGTTAATACTCACATTAGAACTAATATTTACTAACTTCATCTCAAATCCTAATCCCAAAAGAGTTGTTTTTCTCAAAAAAAAAAAAAAAAAAAAAAAAAAACTGAATCTTTAATCCCACTAACTTATGGTGTTGCCAAACGCCCCTAAAATAATACATAATACATACACTGTGTTAAATGAACGGTTAAGATGATCCGAACTGGCTAAACAGAATTTGTACTGATGGGCTTAATCCAGAATTATTCGATCTGTTTTGGGCTGGACTGTTTGGAGAATATCTTTGTTTTGTTTCCCATGCGTGAAGCCGAAAAAATTATAACTAACTTTAATTAATTACAAAATTATAAAATAATCCGATTTTAATCAAAAATTTAAAAATGACTTCGCAGTCTCTGAGATTCCGAAACAATTTCAGGTTAGTTTCAGAATCTCAAATTCCGAAACTGCGAAGTCATTTTTAAATTTTTGATTAAAATCAGATTATTTTATAATTTCATAATTAATTAAAGTTAGTTATAATTTTTTCGGTGCGTGAAGCCGTTAGTATCCGGTCCACATAAAACATTCAATCTGTGCGCTAGCAACGGGCTTTGTTCATTGAGCCAAGGCGAATTCTCATATTGGGTATAAGCCCAAAACCTTACATCTTCTCTCTCTTCTCGAAACGAACTTGGTAGAGGCGAGATCATCATCATTTCCATTTTCGTTGTGCAACTGCGTGGCACGTGCTTATATCACAATCTCAGAAATTTCGCGCTTCTCCTATCGACGGAGGTATTGATCCCCTTTTCTTGAGTTTAATTCCAGGAGAAGTTAGATCGTAGATTTGTGATTGTATTTAGGTTTCACCATATTTTGTGCATTTGATCGATTAACCTCATTTGGCCTGTAGATAAGATTAATAGGTAGATCAAATTATTGATGAGACGGCAGCATCTATGTCGAATATGCGAAGGAACTAATGGCATTATTAGTCTCAATGTGATTTTGTTAGCTTGAATGAGCTGACATTTGTTAAAAGGAGACTAATCTGAGGCACTCATGCAAACTTAGCGTTAAAAGACCGGGTTACCTGAGCTTAATTTCAGAATTGGAGTCTAGTTAGGACTATGTGTCATTTTTGAAAACCCGAGGAGGTTTATTATTTTTTCCTTTTACTTTTTGGAGGAAAACATTACCTATTGTACTTGTTTTGCTTAATGGTGACCAGTATCAGAGAAAGATAATGGTTGTCAGAAGTTATTCAATGTGCTAAGAGTTAATTCTATTTGAGATTTTAGTTGGATTGCTTCTCATTAAGAAAGCGGTTCTGATTGGATGATATTACATGGCGGCCCGTCCTGCTAAACTGTCGGGCATGCAAAAGCAAGTGCTTTCACTATACAGAGGCTTCCTTCGAGCTGCACGAGTTAAGGACACAGAAGATCGTGAGAGGATTCATTCAGTTGTTTCTGCTGAGTTCAGAAATAATGCTAAGAATGTAGACAAGAAAAATTTTATTTATATAGAGTATCTATTGAGGCGTGGTAAGAGGCAGCTGGAACAGCTCAAGGATCCTGGCACGAAAGGACTATCTACTCTCAAGGTTAGTGGAGTAATTAGCTGGTTTATAATCTACGACTGAAAGTTTGATCAACACTGATTATCAGCTACCTGCTGAAACAGTGTTATATAGTCATTGGGTATTGGTCTCAATTAGCCTCAACTAGAGTTTCCAGATACCCCCTGATTACTTTCAGGTCGTGCAGACTTGGTCAATTGCTGGTTGGGGTTATATGGATCAGGTACATGGATTCTGGTAACTTGGTTTTGGGCTTTCGACCTATTCGCTTGAATGTATATTTATGTCCTGATAACCTTGATTTAAGGTTTAATGTTGAATTTCTTTTTTTTTTCTCTCTTTTAATTTTGTGAAAATGTCTTCTGTTTAGTCCTAATGGATCAGGAATTGTTAGCTTTCTTGTGCAATACCGTGTTAATTGTCTTCATTGCCTTTTCTTTAAATTTTGTTTTCTTTTCTAGGTCAATCCTGCTATGCCACCTAGTAATGTGCTGGATGATTCTTCTGTGGGAAAATAAGCTATATAATCAATGCTAGTCAAAATTGAATTCCTCATTTTTATCCTGTATAGTTATTATCTTTTCTTTAATAAATTTTGTTTAGTTAGAGATCTCTGGAGGGGTCCCTTTTGTTGTAGAACGTGCAAAGAAAGATTAAATGACATAGGGATGTGAACAATTTTGTTAATTCATAGAGGAATACTTTTGCAGAATTATATCACATTGTAATGAAATAAGATCCGAGGAAATTCATGAAAAGAACTTGTCTGTTTTCCATTTTATGTGCCTTTCTCATTCCTCAATTTACCGGTATGTATGGAGACTGGAGAGTTAGTTCTTTTGTTATTTTTTTGCTGCAATGGTTTATTAAGAGTATGATAAATTGTTAACTCTCATGGAGCTTGGTATTTGACGGAACCGCATCCTCTACCCATAGAGTGCCCATCTCTCGATCTCAACCGTCTGATTTAATCTCAACGGCTAAAAGAAGCCCCGTGAATTCCATCATTCCCGAAAAAAATTATTGGCTCGAAAAAAATGAACCGTCGAGATTAGATCGGACGGTCGTGATGAGATGGGCACTCTACCCATCTCTATTAAGATGGGTAGAGGATACTGGTCCGGTATTTGACACCCATTGAGAGTGAATACGGTCCTCTTGTGGCAATCGAGGATTTTCTGTATTCATTCGTAACATAATTTTGCTAATTTATTCTTACTTTTTTTTACTCTAAGGAGAGCTCAAAACTATGGAAGATCCTGCTAGTCTAGTTTGTAACATGCTCCTCTAACTTTACTAATTTGCCAGATCACCGATGCTAAGAAAACAGCATCAAATTTTAGTTTGTCGCTGAAATTGAAAATATTTTTCTGTGCTATATTGGTTGATTCTGGTATAATTGATTCGCTTAAAACAGGGATTCAGATTTAGGGTCGTGCTTGAGTTAGAGATAAGGAGAGGAGAGGAAAGCGCTATTCGGTTTAGTTTATGTTCTGATATATCTGGTACCCTAGATTATAGGTGCTAGTTTGTATCAGCGTTTCTTGACAAGCGCATTAGTTTGAATCGTATGATCCAAAACTAAGGCTGTATAGAATATGATCATAGCTCGATCTTTGTTGTCTAACAAGATCCAGTACAATCTTTTGTCGCTGCCACCACAATCATGTCTTTCACGTTTAGTGCATGTGATCATAATAATTGAATGAGTTTCAACCACCTTAGTGATTTTCTCAACTATTTAACATACACTTAAAACATGAAAGGCCACTTCTCTGATGATTCAATCGATTAAATTATGCTTAATGGGGTATTGGCGGAAATTAAATCCAAACACTTACCGTTGACCATATTTATAACCCTCCGTATTTTAAATCAAGGGAAATATCCAGATACATTTTAATGTCAAATAATTAATTCTTTTTCAAAATCTTCAGTATTCCACCTCTATTTCTGTGTTTTTAATACTAAAAAAAAATAAATGCTTTATTTCAATCATGCATAGAATAAACTGATTTAATGTAAATTAAAACATACTTTATGATGATATTCACCTTTATAATGGTCAGACTACTCTTCACTATACAACTGGTAGAGGGTGCCTAAAAATAGCTAAGGGTGCCTAAAATAGATGTAATGTTTACATAGTATTATGTCATTCAATTCAGATAGTATTATTCAATTTCTCTTATACAAACTCTTTGTATTTTTTAAAAATCGTTGATGCTTTCTCTTAATGCATAGCAATTTTGTGCTTACATTCATTGTCAACTAAAGAAATGTGTTCATATAATAACAACACGAGATCATAATATTTATTCTAAATAAAAGTTAAACAAATAAAAATTACATGTTAAGTCTTGCATAGATTAAGTAATAAAGATTATTTTCATGGAGCATTATGTAAATTTTCTATGTACGATCTTACATTAGGTTTTTCTTTCCATACGAAATATTATATGCCAGTGGCGTTAGTTATCTCAATTTTTTGTCAAAATGTTTGGTTGTCAAAGAATAAGGGAGAATAAGAAAGAGGAAAGAGTGCACAACAAAACAAGGAATAAATAGAAGAATAAATCAATTTTATCTCTTATTTCGTCTTCCTACAAATAGGTGGTAGAGAAAGGCTTAGATTTTTTTTCTTCACTCTTCCCTATTCTTGCGCAACCAAGCACTTTTCCCATTTGAATCGTTTTGAATAGTGCGTACAAATATAGTACACACGCTAATTTAAATGTAATTTTCCTTTTTCCCTCAAACATGGAACTTTTTTTTTTTTTTAAACTCTAATGTAATGTTTACAGAGTGTTATGTCAATTTTTAACTGTGAGGGTTATCTCCGGTTGCCAGAGCTTACAGGGGTTATACGGTTAAACCCAAATTTTCCTTAAACAAATTAGTTAATCCAGACGACAAGCGGTGATCAAAGGGAGCGTTTAGATGCAACGGACAAACTGATTGAATAATTAATGCTGGAAGATGCATAAAATTTGAATTTGGGAAATTGGTAGACAATTGAATGTCATCGCTTATTGAAAAATAAAATGATTATTATTTTGGCTAGTCATTTCTGATTTAAGTTGCATCTTAATAATATAAATTATCTTTATGAAATATAAATCCTTATTATTATAAATTGAAAATTTGTATACATGTGACTTTTGAAAATATTAAGTTGTTTTAAAAAATCCTTGGAAATTGCATATCGCTAACATATAATGACAATTGTGTTAAAAATTATGAAAATCTCTGTTACTCAAATTTCCCTTTACGAGCCAAGCTTCTAATTAGACGGATAATTGTTGGGTTGGGTTTGCAAATTTGAGACCAACTAGACGTCTAGACCGAAAAAATAAAAATGTGGATTTAACGAATGGCGCTATTACTTATTCAATTAAGAAGGCTTAAAGATCAATCTATCATTTTTCACGCTACCCATTAATTAGGCATTATACCATTACTAAAATGAAAATGTTTGCATATACGATGGATCATCAAAAAGGCTATAATTTCATGTGCAAGTTGTTGAAAGGACATGCAATGGAACACAAGGAGAACAACAATTGTGCATGACTTCATACATTCATTTCAATGAAGTACAACATTTTAGCAAAAGAAAAATGTGAAATATTTAACTCCAATCATATCCTTTCGGTACAAAAGGAGGACTCCTAGTACAACTGGATTCTTAAGAAGCGAAACCCTTTTAATTGTGTTTTGGACATTGTAGTTCAATTATTTGATCTGATTTGACTCAGTGGATTGATGGATGTTAACATGCAACCTAAACTCCCGCAATGATGAAATACAATTATCCTGTCGCATTAAAAATGTTTATTTCGTCGCCTCTACAAGTTAAGCAAATTTTATTCTTTCGCTGACAAAGACTCCATGCACTAGGTTTAAAATTGAATTTATCAGTTTAAATATTTTTATTTTTATACATACATTTCTAAGTTGGCATTGTGCTGCTGACTTGTGTTAATATATCGGTGCGACGGTGCCAATTCAAAGCGAGAAGACCTAAATCAGTTCAGAGGGTTATGCACTTATGCTACCTGTGCATGTATTTGTCTTTGAACCGTTTTGCATTGAACGTCCTTGATTTAATTTCTAGTAAAACTTCGTGGTATTCTGCTCTAACTATGTTGAAAATAAATAAAATTGACAAGAAAAAATAACCACCTAATGTGTGGACAAATAAAAATTTTAAAAAATATTTATACTTCAACAAAAATTAAAACCAACACATCAACATGAAAAGTGTAATTTAATAAAAATATATGTATTTTTTTATAACAAAAATATTTGAAAACTTATAGATAATAAAAGTTTTCCATTTGTGCTTTCTTTTTTTTTTAAAAAAAATAGAGAAATAATCAATTTTCTAATCAATACTCTTTTCATTGTAGATGTAAAACCAACATTTATTATTATTTCGTCTACAAATCAAACAGATAAAACGACACAAAACATATTTACACGCTAGATCTAGAGATTTAACACTCTTGAATCCGTGCTTTTATAAGAACCTAGCAAACATACCCACACCAATGGGTGGGTAAATTACAAATGAGAAAATTTTACATATATGCTCTGTTTCCAAAATGAAAAAAATAATTATTATTTTAATGAAGCTTTTCCATATGAGTTGTGCTTACATTCCAAATACAATGCACAACCAATCTAGCGATAAATTTCTTTCCATTTTGTTGAGTGAACAACAAATTCAGCGATAAATTTCTTTCTATCAAAAGTGTAGAGCCTGCAAACTTATACCATCGCTAACATCCAGCCATTAACTTAAAAAATCAATGATTAAGAATGCATAGAGTAAACAACACCTTCGCCTAATTGTTTTATTCATTGGATATGTGCTTTTAAAAGTAGTAGGGATAGTGATAGTAATTATGTGAGATTAAAGCAAGTACAGAGGAAAATTTTAAACGACAGGTAGTCATCATCATTGGTTGAAGTTTAGTTGACATGACTAACGTGGGTTAATCATAATAGGATTTCTAAATAGTTTGGATATCAATTTTAATATGTTCTATTACATTTTTGCTTTAGCATATATAACAATATGGTATATAATGTTGAATATTGTAAAAAAAAAAAAAGTGAGATCGATTGACCCTGATTTACGCCAGAGAGTGAATTTTCACAGAGGTTTATGACGTAGATGTTATGAGGACAATTCAGGAGATAAAAAAAACTCCAAATACTTCAAAAATTACTGTTTCAATTTTTTTACTTCTATTTTTTATTTAATTTTACTACTTTAGACTAAATTTCTTTTTTAACAACAACTCAGTAGTTAGGAATTTTCAAATCACTTTATATCGAGGGATTTCAAAACTTCCATTCTGCCCATGTATTAATTGTGAAATATGTCTTGAGGGGCGTGCATATCCTAGTTAAAGATATGTTGACAACTTGACATGCATATCCTAGTAAAAGATACGACCTAACTCAGGTAGAAAGATTTCCGACATGGGATAGCATAACTTGTGGACTAGCTAATCCTTAATCTTTTGACCGGCATTTTTTATTAAGTACTGGAAAATCGCTTATCTGATACGCCAATAGACGTCGCTATTCCGACACAAAAGCCCTTTGCGTCTAATTAATGACGCGTGCTTAGCGACGTCGATAATCTAGCCGCGAATAATAAACATCTGCGTCTCGACGACGCGAATTTATTAATTACGTCCCTAATTATCTTGTAATCCGCGTCAGCATACGGACACATGTCTTCTTGTGCAAGCTTAAAAGGTTTCTTCCACCAGCATTTTTTGACAGTATGGAGCATCTTATCCTTCATGTTCCCTACGAGGCTAGAGTAGGTGGCCCTGTAAATTGTCGGTGGATGTATCCTGTTGAAAGGTATGCATTGGCACATTTTAAGATAATTTACCTTGTTATACAGTAAGCTCTTGACCACTGGCGCACAAGTTTACTCTAAACCTAACATAGTTGTTTGTATATGTATGTATTGAATCACATATAATTGATTATTTCTCGTCTTTATTGACACTTGTCAAATATACTCTATCTATAGGCGTATCAAAGAGGCGAGAAAAAGAGTCACCAATAAGGCGCGTGTGGAGGGATCAATTGCCGAATCCTACCTTACAAAGGAGGTATCTGATTATTGCAAGTCATATTTTGCCTATGATTCCGGCTCAAGAGTTGTGAATGGAGAAACTTGAAACGCCTATTGCCCTATGGATGTTGATAGCCCTATGGAAGATCGGTTGTCCGTCTTCAGCTATCCAGGGTGTGCTCTTACTCGAGGTGATAAGAGGACATTGAACCTCCAGGATTTTGACAAGGCAAAACTCTGCATCATCTACAATTTCCCTGAGATAAAGTCTTATCTAGAGTATAATTCAAATTTTAACTCAATATTCATATATCTTACTGTTGAGTGCAAATTAAGATACTTGATACTTACAGCTAACATGAATTTCTTATAATATTCCATAGGAGATATACCGAGCTAATCAAAAGGACGAGACGGCCGGCAAATGATACCATTATACAAAAGATTGTAGATAAGGATTTTCCTGCATGGTTGAGAAGGACCGTTTTGGACGAGCCTGATCCTAATCATGGCATTAAAAATCTATGTCTTGAACCAAGTCGAGAATACCAATCGTATGGGACATATGAAGTTAACGGGTTTGTTTTTCATACTAAAACTCATGGGAAAACTAAATCCAGAAATAATACCGGGGTATGCATCAAAGGAGAGTCGGATGGTGGGGGAGAACTTGATTATTATGGAATTTTAGAGGATATTGTTGAACTCAAGTATCGCGGATTTGACAACAAAGTTGTCCTATTCAAGTGTCATTGGTTTGATATTGCAAATGGTGTCAAGATAGACAAAAAACATGGATTGGTCGAAGTCAAACACAAATCTAAGCTATTGCCTGATGAACCATTCGGATTAGCAGCCAAAGCATTGCAAGTTTATTATCTTTCGTATTTATCGAAGAAGAGAAGTGACTGGTGGGTCGTGTACATGTGCAATAGAAAGCGACAGTTTCCTTCCGGTGATAGCAATCCAACTGAAGAAGATGATTTTTTCCAAGAAGACTCAACTAATCAGTTTGATGATTCATTCGACGAAGCGATGGATGTGCCTGATTTTTTGGCTCAAACAGGTGTTGAGGACACAGTCAACCCTGCTGAGCTCTCCATCTCAAACCATGAATCATCACAACTATATGATTATGACATGTCATTTGCAAGTGAGGAATCTGAGGATGACACTCCTAGTACAAATTTAGATGACATTGAAGATGACTAGTATATTTCATTATATCTATCTAGTTATTATAGTTCCATTCTAAATACATCATAATACTATTGATAAGCATAACGGTCCTTGCATTATTTAGTTACTTCCGTGCTTTTTATACTCTTACAACTTTAGAGACATTTATGACATTATGTTTCTTCAAAACAATGCATTACTTTTTTTGTTCCTATATAACATCTGGTGCATTTTATTTTTTGTCTATAGGTCATGATGACTCACTGTTACACTTTGGAAAATATAGTCTGGAATGAACTTCATGCATATTGTATCGAATTTTTATTTGATTGATGGATGTAATTTTAACATTTCTCTCTAAATATATTTATAGCTTACTTGTTAATGAATTTCGGTATTGCTATATGTATATAGTAAATTGGTATTGGGTTTATGTATGCTGTGACTTCGGGTATTGGGTTTATATGTGCTGGGAATGGATGATATTGAAACTGGTACACAGCAGGAAACAGAATAATGTCTATATGCGTCGGTAGACCGACACATTAGGTCACCACGTCATTTTAATTTAAATAATTCAGTAATTGTTTATTGGCGTTGCTGTTAAAATGCGTCATCTAACGACTCTAATTAATTTTAGAATACGCACGCCTGTTAGGAAAATAATCAGCGTCTCTATTTGAAAATGATTTGGCGTCCCAACTAATAGGCGTTCCTCTGAATTTGTCAATCTACTGACGCAGGTTACATTCAGGTTATGCGCGTCTCTACACAGCGATTGATAGCGTCTCTGTCTAGAATATCTTTGCGTCCTAACTAATATGCGTAAGCCTACCGACGCCTAATAAAAGTCCTTCGCCCGCTTTTTGCTTTCGGCGTCTCTACTTGATATAAGAACTCTAATACGTTAGTGTTCTGACGCGAAAAATTAAAATTCTAGTAGTGATTTAATTTATTTTTAGTGAGATAGAAAGCCTTGTTGATGTATGGAGATAAGAGGACCACGTCTAAGTCAAATAGATTTGAAATCAGTCAAGTGGCTTTAGCCAGTAACTAGGAAGAGGGGGTACAACTATTTTGCTAACTTCAAAAACAAAAAAGAGAGAAAGATGGAAATGTGGAGGGTTCATTTTCTTTCCAATTGTATGGAATTTAATTAGTTCGCACTATCTCAATTTCTAAATTATATTTCAAATGTTAAATCTAAACAATAAAATATATTTTAATACTTAATCAAGATGTCAAGAATAAATGCACTGAACTAATCTACCATAGAATTAAATTTGTTAAATTTAACAACTTAATTTAGTATATATGATTACAAATTAAAAAAATCTTTGTGAAAATGTGTAAAATAAAAATAGTTTGGATTTGACAATTGATTTTTTTTTTTTGAAATATGGATTTAAAAATATAAATTATAGCAGTGCGTAATGTTAAAAGCTCACCGGTATTAAAATATTCTTCTAAGTAGAAATGATTGATTACTGCTTCCTATATGTTCAGTACTGTCGTAACTTAATAAAGAGGAATCAGAATGTGATTTCAACTATCCAATCTAAATTGCACATCTATAACGAACCTGCTACAAGAACCAACTCAGAAATCACTGGATTCAGATTTTCCAACAAATCTCATCTGAGCCGCAACTTTTCCTCATCAGACCAACTCCAAAGTGTTTTCAAAATTGATACAAATTACACGAATTTAAACTAAACTAAAGACTGGAAATTGCAATAGAAATAAGAAACGATTTGATTGATATAATATTCGGATATTAATCCTTAAAAGAAAAAAAAATTGCAGTGAATAGAAAGAAGTGAGAATTGTGCGGAAAATAGAAGAAAATAAGATAATGAGAGTATTTTTCAGGTCTAAGACTCCTCGACATAACCCTAAACAACATTCTCAGCCCTTAAATACATCCAAGAAATATCTGAAAGTAATTAATCAGATTTTACAATTCACCTTTAACCTTTTAACAGCGAAATTTTAGTTTGTGTTCGAGCGGAATCAAACTGTGGTCCCTTCATGCCACGTCACCAACTGCTAACGTCTATCTGACTTAACCCCGTTTGTGTAATTAACTGGGGACCCGCCTATCCTCAGAACTCAGAAGCCGTTAATTTCTTTTGTGATTTAACGAGTCCCTTCGCATTGACTTGGTCAAACGCTCCAAAGAATCCAGAATTTTCAATTTTTGTCTCATTTTCAATTTCATTTCCTGACAGCATCCCATATAGTTTTAGAAATATTAATTATTATATATGATTGATATGGTTCTTGGATTGGAGCATTGGAGACGATCACGTCCACTAGTTTATCTTGTATGTTGTATCACTCCACACTTTCGGACTTTCCCCACTTCAAACATGCGCATGGACTAGGAATACTAGGTTAAAAGAGAAAAAAAGCCTAGAAAATGATTGTTGTAGATGGAAGAAGTTTATATTTTTGGTACAAGTACCAATATGGATGACAGCTTAAATCGTTCCGAGGTTCAATAAAGAAGAAGAAGAAGAACAACAACAATAATAATAAAATCCTAAACTCATTATCTTTTCAATAAAAAATTTGATGTAAACTTAGTAAGTATGTTTCGGGCTACAATTGACTCATATTCAACTTTATTTTAGTTTTGAAGTATACCATTCTTTGAAGTGCGATGTAGGAAAGATTATTTATTTCCCGAGTTTCATACTGGGTGACGACATTTCTAAAAAAAAATCTGTTAATATAAAGAAGAATAATATCTGCAGGTATGTTTCCTAGTTAATATAAAGAAGAAGAATATCTGCAGGTAAATATCCAAAATTAAAGAAAATTAGATGGATATGCAGCTGATTTTGTCTAAAAAAAGTTTGCTCCTATGTTTTTCAGCTCAATGAACGTAAAATATTCAGTCAAAACTATTGAAAAAATATATGTAACTTAAAAAAGGAGACAATTCTAATTTAAAACTAAGGATTTTGATGTAAAATATTTAAGAAATCGGGAAAGACAAAAAAAACACATATGAGGGAACACTAGATCATTTCATACTTTAATGGGCCTGATCAAATTGGATCGGAGGAATCTAATAGCCCGGCCTTTTATCTTGTCAAACAAAAAGCGAACAGAATTAAAGTGAGTAGTAAAGTGACAACTAAAAGGATAATTTCTTACATCAGAAATCTAGCTCCACCTTTCTGGAAAAAACTGAGACCAAGTGATTAAGTTCAGGTTCTGAAGTGCAAATAGATGTGGATCAGCAATCGCCATCGCATGCTGAAAACTTTAATAAGTTTTCCTCCCTGTCGGCCACATACCAGCAATGCGGTGCCTCCAAATAAGTACGTTGATATATAGCCTAAGCGGAGCCAAAATCTTTTTTTTTTTAAATATATAATTTAAATACTGTATTAATAGTTGATACTAATATATATGATTATTTTAAATAAAATTTGGATTACGAGGATGGCAGTATAAATTTATTATATTCTATGGAGTTAAATATGATATTAATTAAGATAAATATAATTAAGTCTAAAAATACAATCCAAATGTGCATGATTTGAAGGGGGAAAAAATGAAAAGTTAAAGACTGCATCACATTCCACACACGTGAATCCGCCCCAGCCTGATTGGTTCTCTTCTGTCAGTATACTTCATTGTCGTTAGCTGGTATAAGGCTTTTTAAAACCTCAAGATCGATTATTCGGTACTACAGGATTGCACTAAGCTGATAGATCATCTGGAGATGATTCGATGATATGTTCTCCAACTAGGAAAAGGCGACAAAAGTGGGATCCACCAGTTATTGAGGGGTAGTTTGTCTGATTATGTCCAGAGAAGGAACCAGTGGCGAAGCTAGGATTTTGCGCCAGCAGGGTCCATAAATTTTTTTTGCTGAAAAAATATATTGCACGATGATGACATAGTTTTAAACCAAGCTTTTAAAAACTATTTTATCCGTTGTATCTAGATTTTCGTTTATATCGCACAACAGTTTTATCTGTTTTTTCACCGTTATATCATTATACAACTGTTTTATCGTCGTTTTATCATCGGTATATGCTAAATCACCATCCAACGGCTAAACCACACAAATTACATTATAAAAACTTGCATCTAATATAGACATAGTATAATAATAATTTTTAAATAAACAACTCTAAAATAATTTCACATAAATAAACATGAAAAATCAAACATCTATTATAATAATAACATAAGATCTAAAAAAATATATCCAATAAATAAAATAATAATTCAAGAGTCAATGATCATTCACCCAAGAATTTCTTATTTTATTATAAGTTTTATATTAATAAGATTCATTACGGAGGAGGAAGACGATTCATTAGGACGAATACGACATGGGTCCATATGCGATATTTTAGGAGTTGTTACACAATTCAAATCAAACATGTCATGTTCAGCTGGGTCCTTTAAATTTTTTAGATGGGTCCCTAACTTATTGTATATATATTTTTTTTTACAAATCATATTAACTTTCATGTAAATTCTTAATTTTCAGGTGGGTCCCTGGACCCACCAACATTAACGTGGCTTCGCCACTAGAAGGAACCCATTTCATGAGAGATTGTAGGAATTCTATACCTTATATATGTCTTGGTTTTTTTTTAGTTTATTGAAAGATTTAATTTCTGTTTTTTTTTTTATATTATTGTAGAACAAAAACAAGAGTAATGCTAGAGTCAAACGTATTTGACACTTAGCCTGTCAAACACGATCGAATCTCAATTTTTGATATTACAATGGCAAATTCGAACCGCTCAATTTATTCTCCATAATGAAATCTTCTTAGAGATCAAATTTTATAATTTTTAGAATTTTTTTTACTATTTATTTTGAATTTTAGAAAATCTTCGATCTAATTAATTCTGGAGCCTCCAATTTTAAAAAATCCAAAATAAATAGTTATAAATTTTGAAAACTTGTAAAATAAACCAAGATAATTTCAATATGAAGATCATATTGAGCGGTTCAGATCGGTCATTTGAAATTTTAATAGTTGAGGCTAGAATCGTGTTTGACGTCACTCTAGCATTACTCCAAAAACAAAGGTTCGTGGAGCGGTGGAGGACAATTATTTTTTGCCAAAAAACTTTCTTTGCATGGAATGTTAATTAACACGGCGGTCTTTGAAAACAACCATTTATGAACTTAATCTTTGAACACCCTCATTAATTTGTCGCATACTAACATTGAACACAGTCGTCGACTCGTCGTGTAGTTTTGTCCAAATCAAAACTTACTTTGATGGCCATCTTATATATCTACTTTTCCATTATCGAGACAATACAAACTTAAATATTGTACTAAACACAAACTTACTCATTATTTCAAACAAGTTTACAAAAACAGTTGAGGTATTTAGTGGATAAGGGCTTGAAACTATGTAATATTTATTAACCTTATAATAATAAATCACAAATGTTTCAAGGATTCCAGTTCACGGTTACGTTGACATGTTTGGAATAAATCAATCTTGAATAGTTTGGGATCAGAAAAGTTCCACCTATGTACTTAATTTAAATGAAGCAAAAAACGTTATTACCATAAATAAAATCTTTTTATTTATTGCTTATATCTTTTTGCCAATACAAAGAATTTGTTCCTTGCTAATTAAGTCAACAACAAACGACACGCGTAATTAACTGCTTTGATGTCCTGTAAAAGACGTCACCACACATCAAATCTGAGATACAAAAATGACCTGATAAATAAGCAGTTAAGACCAACAAAAGTTGCCTACTTATTTCCAATGTCAATAAATAAATAAACAAAGAAATAAGGCCAACAAATAAATTCACTATAAAAAATACCAATGAAAGGAACCATGTAATATATGGTATAAGATAACAAAATAAACATAGAAAGGTTTATATTTTTGACCCAGTTCTAAAACTTCCAATGTTGGTCTTATATATATATCTTCTTTTTAATATATTCCATTTTCAAATCTACATTAGCGCGCCTTTGATTGGATGCCATTAATGACATGATTACCGTTCTTGCGAAAAGATTATCCGCTAAGATATCAGAATTAACTCAGAAAAGGAATGTAGTATGTAAACATACACAGGAGACGTTAATTAATTTGTACATATTGATTCTTGAGTAAGTTGCATTCCAAACTAGAAGGATCTCCATGAATATACAAGCATGCATGGAATTAATATAATTTGGCAACTTAGAGAAAATTTGCTTTACATGTTGCCTTCAACTATGAATTGTACGCAACTTTTTAGCCTTAAAAAAAGAAATCTAAGCATCTTTTAGAAAGTGAACTGGTGGTCTGATTTGCCTGCGGACTAAATATGAATATTTTTGTTGATATTAACAAATAACGGTGAAATAGAATCTTAATTTACAGTTTCAGAATTTTTCTTCTCCATTAAGATTTTCTTCAAAATACCGAATTGATCCTATAGTCATCCAAGATTATTCATGCATTCACTTGTCTCCATTAATATGCATAAGCAGCAGCATGCATTTAAAAAAAAAAAAAAATCTTAACAAAGTACACCGTCTAAATGCAGCAACGAATTAAGAGCCATAAATGCAGGAGAATACCTTAAATTAGTGTAATTCGACTAATCATTAATGAAAAGATTAATTTCAAAAGAATAAGATCAATAAAAAAAAATAATAATAAATATACATTATTGCCTCGAAGATGACCAAATGCTAAAGTATTAGGTTGTCCTCTTTCTTTCACGGGATGAAGCTTTGTTACAAGTCACTGCTCATAAATAAATTTCTGTTGTACTGGAATTGACAACTAAGTTGCTCATTGTTTACTTCTACCAAAAATAAAAAGAAGCAAATACCCCGATTGAAAAAAAAATATATATATGTAATTAAACTCTTAAAATATTATTACACAACCGCCTAATTTGAAGAAATTCTAATTGAAAGAGGTAATAACACAGAGAAGCATGATTTATTCTATATCAGTAACTAAAAACACAATCACCGGAAATGTAAAAAATGACACCAAACTATTTTGATCACCGAATAAAATGGAACCTATAATAATACTAATTAAGAAAACAGAAGTCAACAACATTTGAAGTTTCTAACTAGGCTACATGTTCTACAACAACATTATAACCTCAAGGTCAAATCAACCTTCGGCTCCTCGTCGATTTCAACCGGGTTGTCACCTCTGCCTCCAGGCGCACCACCTCCTATGCCATGACACATCAACCCTAGACCAACACCAGGTTGCGCCGACTCATCAAACCTGGGTGCACTGACTCCCATGACTGGAAACCTTGGCCCGATATTTACATCGCGGTATGGGAAGAACCTCGGCACACTTCCTGTGTACCGTGGCATGATCATAGACCGGTGCCAATCTGCCGGTGTGACATTATATGGTTTGTGCATGGCAGCATGCCTGTTTAAACTAAGGGGTCCTCCATGGACCAGGCTTGAGTTAGAAAACCTAATGGGAGTCATGGGACCACTCAGCCCTGGCCGACCATAGTAGCCTTCCATGCCGGTACAGAGAGGATCCGCCGTTGCACGCTTTGCGAGGCGTTCACGCTTATGAGCATTTTGATGGCCGCCGAGGGCTTGAGAACTGGTGAACACACGCGAGCAGTAGCGGCATGAAAAAGTCTTTTGCTCTGTCGGTTCAGAAGGTGGAGAAGCCGGTGGCGAAGCAGGAGGAACTGGCCCCGCTGCCGCAGGAAAGGCTGCACCAATTGAACCTAGAAGATCAAGCTCTAGGAATGGAGATGCAACTGCACCTTGTTGTGTCTCTCGTTGTTTTTTTTGCTCCTCTTCAGTTGTGTTTTCCTTATCATCTCTCTGCGCTGTGAGAGAGATTGTTGATGTCTCTGAATGTGTGTTGGCTTCCATTATGAGATGTTAATTGAGAGTTGGAGATAGAGAGATGGGAAAAGAGAAATTGAGTTTGAGACTTTGAGTTCGTGGGGTTGTGTACTTGTATGAAGAGTTTATAGGGAGATTAGAAATAGTGAAGGGGATGCATTAAAGGAAACGAATCAATGCAAATTTCCAGGATTGGAAGAGGTGATCTGATTTGGCGGTTTTAATTGACATTCTAAGTGTATTAGAGAAAGTTAAGGTTTCGAAAAGGAAAGTGGCAAGGTTGGGGATTAAACTCTGCCTTTCTTTCTCTTATCCTTCTCTTTCTCATTTAAGACATGCCATGTACGTGAGATTTAGCAAATTTGAAGAGAAGTATACATGGAATATGATTGGCGAGATAAAGATTTGAAGTAACTGTGCATAGATAGTAATATTTCGATTTAAACCTTTTTTGTTTTGGTGTGAACATACATATCTTTTAGATTTAATTATGTTCTCAACTTGGATCTTTATTGTGCACTAAATATAGTCCTTGTATCTTTTGCGTTCAAAGGGGGAGAGTTTCATCGACAATAATTAATTTAATATTTGACAATATTATTTCAGATTCATTCAAAAAAAAAAATCTTACAAAAAGAAAAAGAAATATAAAAATATTGTTAGGCTTATAGAGTGGTAGTGTACAATATCACCGATATACTTAAATGTCTTTGATATTTAAGACCATTAGTCTCAATCCTTACAAATTTAAAAAAAAAAAAATTGTGAACGGCAAAATTTGCTTCATTTTATTTATTTATATATATATCATTTTGCAAATGTCGGATTTCAAAATTAAATTTCATTTCTGATGTTTGTCGAAATCATTAACTAAGCACTTTTGTCAATGATCCCTACCCATTATTTAAACCACATATCGTTTATATTTCCATTTCCAGAGTAGCTCTATATTTAGGTGTGGGGCTTATCTGGTAAATCAAGTTGTTATTAGTTGGAATTTTCTCAATATTGGATTGTACAAAGATATTCTAAGGGATTGGAACGAATTAAAACACTTTTGATCACAGTTGGAAATTTTGTACACAGAATAGATATCATTTTGTTCCTGTATTATTTATTTTCTTTTTGTTTTTTTTTTGGAAATGGGTGGTAAGCGCCCACCACTTCTCTTTTAAAGAAAAGCACACTGATGGGGCTTGACCTCCATTTTTATTTCAAAATTATAATAACAATAAAAATAATAATACACATATATGTAGACAGTAGACACACACACACCAACATATATTCAGCATAGTCGGTTTTCTCCATATGCATTCACATTAAGGCGGTGCCCTAGACAGATCGGTACCAGTGCCCGTTCACGTATTGCTTGCTATCATATCAAAATTGTTACCACTAAGATACCATTTACATTAAGTTTTTTGTTTAGATTTCATAGAAGAATTAAAGAACAATGATGTTACTTGCATTATTGTTGATGTTGATGAAGTGGCGATATTGATGAGAACCTTGATTTGGACAGTTGGACAAGTCGTCTCTATAGCATAAATGCAGTTGCCAATGAACTCTGCATGTAAAGCTCTCACTGTTATTGGTAGCATTCTGAACTGTAGATTATTTTGTTTCAATTTAGTAGCAGGAGCTAAGTTGTCTTAATTTAATACAACGCAAGCCCGAAAAATAATTCATGTTGCTAACTGAAAATGACTCGTTATTCTGCAAGTGGCCCTCTACAGTACTTGTCACATATCATTTAATGGCTTCTTTCACACATCTTCTGCACAAGACCAGGTGACAGTGTGAGATAAGTTTTCACTAAAACCACTCTCTGAAAAAGATGTTGTTCCCGGGTTCCAGGTTTAGAGGCTGAGTCATCTCTGACCAGCAAGCACCTCGCTCAATTTAGGTTACTCCAAACTAGAATTCAGAGCAAGTGATTTTTACCCCTCTTATACCAACAATTCATGTTTGAACAAAAACCCATTTAACATATTTATTCCTTCATCTGCTGCTGTGATACACTAGTTAAAAACACATCAAGAGCTTCATACTCATAATCAGAACATAAATTAGAAACCACAAACCCAGGAGGATAGTGAACAACTAAATCATCTCATCGAAATTGCAGATTTAAAACAGAACCAATAAAGAATGAATGATAAATTGAAAAGTGAAAAGTGAACATTCATTTAGCTAGGAAAAAACAAAAAAAATAGATTTAAGCCTCTAATTCTTGGAAAACAGTTACAATACTTTCAACAAACAAGAAAAAATGAAAAAAGCAAGAAGAATAATTACTTCTTGGTGCTGGTATCAGATTTTGAATTGTTTTTGGGACCAGCATTCTGCTCTGCTGGTTTGGATGGAGAGGAAGAATTAGCCGATTTGCTTTTCTCATGAACAATTTCTTTCACAACCTCCTCTATTGCATCTAACCGCTCCATAAACTTCGACAGCTTTTTATCGGAGTCTTTTTCAAGGGACTCCAGCTCAGCCAGCTTCGTCTTTTGTTCTTCCTCAGCCTTTTTCTTGTTCTTCACTTCCAACTCCTGATGTTTCATCCAAAAGACAACATCTTGATGTATACAAAATTACAAACCTCCCACCTCAAAATATATATATATATATATATATATATATATTAAAAGGTGATAAACAGAATAATGGATGTAAATCCAAGCTACATAAGTTTTCTCTCTCTCTTTTTTGCATGGTTTGTATTTCTCAAAAATTTGAGGGGCCTATAATATCACAAAGGATGCTTGAGATTGTATAATTTTAGCAGTATAATAAATCCAAGACATGGATATTATACCATCCAGATTATATCAAAGAACCACAGCACTTCATCCAAAAGACAACATCTTGATGTATACAAAATTACAAACCTCCCACCTCAAAATATATATATATATATATATATATATTAAAAGGTGATAAACAGAATAATGGATGTAAATCCAAGCTACATAAGTTTTCTCTCTCTCTCTCTCTCTCTCTTTTGCATGGTTTGTATTTCTCAAAAATTTGAGGGGCCTATAATATCACAAAGGATGCTTGAGACTCTAAAATTTTAGCAGTATAATAAATCCAAGACATGGATATTATACCATCCAGATTATATCAAAGAACCACAGCACTTCATCCAAAATACATAAAAAAGTACGCAAGCACAAAACTGTCAACTTTTTATGGTTATTTGGCTATGAATTGACAAGAAAGATCTCATAAGACAAAGATGGTTTAGTCAATTTGGTTACCTTGTCGAATTTTTTCATATCCTGTCGTGCATATTGAGCCAACAAATACACAGCTACACCAAAATAAAAGCAGCAGAAATGTCAGGATTCGTTTGAGAATATTAATTATATATATAGCTAAGCATTTTACCTAAAGAAGGTAGGCAAGCAAAGAAGAATTGCACCAAATGAAAATCAAACCTGCCATTAAAAAAAAAATGAATAAATGATCATTTCTTCTAACAGCACAAGAAGTGATGCAAACTAAATGTAAATGGTTGATCTGCAGTGAGATCTTGCCTGGTCAATTCAACTTTCACTATTCTCCAATATGAGTTATTTTTGTTGAGTATAATATATGTTATTTGTATGATTGTAGAGACCTACTTGTAAAATACAGTAAGAATTTAATATCAAAGGGAGCCTCCTGGTAACAAGGCCATGATCCCTACTTTTTACCTAATCTCTCTCTAAACCACAATTTTAGACTTCATCTGTAACACCCCGAAACCAGAGTGAAACAGCCCACCACATGTATTTCAAAATAATTATACATAAGGCAGTAAAACACATACACTTATGCATAGCAATGATATAGATCAAAAAATGCCATAATTTACATACAATAATAAAATAGGAACCCCAAGTTATTGTTTGGAATTTCAATTCCAAACAGGTGTCAATTAGACATTTGGTAATCCGAAGCCAGGAAAACAAAACTATATTGCTTGAAATTGAGGTTCACTTGCAATATCAGGTCATCCCCTGGTGGCATACAGAAAAAGCCTGGTTCTGTACTGGTATGTGTCTGTACCAGGTGATTTACTGATCCAGTAACTAGGCCTAACTTTGGAAGGTGAGACTAGGAACAACTTATTCTCTATTCCAACAATATAATAATACCTAATCATCAAGGAAAACCCATAAACCCAAACCCCAAAAGATCAGATGGTAAAGAACAAAACATTTACCCAAATTTCTTGTGCTTGGGAGGGGCAGTGAAGAGAATCTTAGCAGCTTTCATGAAATCGAGGTTCTGGAGCTGGTTGTACGCATCCTTCCTCGCCTCCGCCTCAGTCAGCTCAGTACTGTCGCTGCCTTCCCCACCTCCGGCGCCGCCATTTCCTACATCGGAGCGAGAAGACGAGGAAAGGATGCGATGCGGAGACGAGTAGACAAATTGGCCAGTTCGATGTGAGAGGAGGCGAGACAAGATCCCACGAGGTCGTGAGAGCAACATGGTTTGATCATTTAATAAAGATCGTAGGGGTTTAATGAGGCGGGTTGAGTGGCAGAGGCCATGGTGGCGCTACTAGCGCGATGGAGCGGAGGGTTTAGTAAAATTGACTGGTAATCGGTAAACAAACCGACGCTCAAATCACCTTGCTAAATTACTTTGTTACATATTAGTATGTTACTACTTACTAGTCGATCGATTTACTTTCACATGAATTGGGAGTTGGGAACTTGGGATAATTTACAAGGTGATTCTCGAATTTTCAAAACAATTGTTAATTTGAAAAAAAAAAGTAAATTAATTGTATCTAACTTTTAGTTCAGATAGCAAAATAATAACATTAGCTACTTATTTATTAAAATGCCAGATAATATTTCGAAAGAGTTGCAAGCTAAATTTTTATTATTCCTCATCAATTAACAACCGTAAAAGAATTAACAATAAAGTCTCTGTAGATTATGGGCCATTAATTTGATAATAAGGAAATATCTCTTTACAATTTATAAAGAATTACGAATACATCAATCATTCTTATTTTAAAAAAAAATACCTAAGTTATCCATGCCTTTTCTTTTTATTTATTGTAAAATAGAAAGATGTCACCACGGATCCGATTATCGTGTTCTGCAAATAAAATAACATTTAAAAAACTAAAGCATTATAATATTTTGTTACGTGAATGAGATATGTAACATATGTTAAATATTGGGAGATGAAAATCAAATGTGGAACGAAAACTTTATAACCAAGGTTTTGTGGTGACTGGTGACATATTAGCAGAATACCGTATATAGTTGTAAAATTTGAAGTAATTTCACAACTATACACGGTAATACACAAGCATAATCTGTCATGTACTGATGTATCCTTGTGTTAACGTGTGGGAATGGGACACGTAGTTATTATCTAAACTTGAGGGGATACATAATTGAAGGAGATGTTTATGCATTTTTCAAGAACTAGCAAGCTGCATGTCCAATAAAGGATCCCATTAAACTTACAAACACGATTTATTATTATTTTCTGTACAAAATTATTGTCAATAATATAGAAATTAAAAATTACACCAAATAACGCATAAAATCCTTCTCTCCTGAAGTCTCGCACAAAATATTAATACAAGAACATCCAGATCTCCGGATCCCTTATAGGACCACCAAAAAATTTCCCACAATACCAGTGCCTTAAACGCGAATATTGCCTCTCTACAAAATTATCTAAAACACTTGCACGCCGAATATCTATTTCGTTTCATTTTCCTTTTTCTTCTCGTAATAATATTTTCATCACTACTAAACGAAAAATAAATGCCATCAACAAAATGCTGACCGATAAATTAACGATGAGGTAAAATTGCTCAAACTTTTGTTTGCTATAAGAACCACAACTTTAACACAGCAAAATGTTACTACAGATAAGGTCAAAAGGTCAGAAGACTTCGGCCCTGATCAAAATGATTTTTGCATAGAATTTTAATTCATTTCATTAGAATTGATTTCGTAAGACTTCGTTGGGTCGAATTATATAAAATCCATCCATTTTGATAAAAAAAAAATTAATGAAATAAAGTGACAGGAAATCCCACGTTAAAAAAAAATGTCATTCTGAGCAGACTATCTACGAATCTACAAACTACAATACAAAATTTGTCATAGTGGAGCTTATAAGATGGAGGATTAATTCGTCAGCTCACGAGCATACCAGCCCAACAACGCATTATTGGGCCTAGAAAGATTGGGCTGATCCTCGCAGGTATTTTCAAATAGGGTTAAACCACCATATCTCAGTCTTAATAATGTCACGTGCTTTCCTTATAGTATAAGTATCACGCGCGTGATCCATTTACTGGTTTTTAGGGTTTTGAGCGCGCCGCCGCGTGAGGAGATCGACCAGCAGCGAAGATGGTATGCACGCTCCTCTCTCTCCCTTTCCGTTGATTTCTGACTTCGTTGGAAATTTCTGATCTGATAAATGTATTTTCTTTGAATTTTGTTTCCAAATGGAAAATTTCAGCCGTCTCACAAGACCTTCAGGATTAAGAAGAAGCTGGCGAAGAAGATGAGGCAGAATCGCCCCATCCCGCACTGGATCCGCATGCGTACCGACAACACCATCAGGTACTTAATCGATCTGGTTTTGCATTCCAATTTCAGACCCTTGTATGATTACTTTTTGTAAAATTTTGCATAATCATCTTGTGAAGTTCTGTGATATTTATTAGAAATTCTTTTAAATAGTGTTTTAGATCACGTGTTAGATGTTTATGTTAGTTATTGTTGAGTGCTCCTGGACAAGCAGATTATTGTTTCATTTGATCATTTTTGTAATGAAATTAGACTATCCTTTACTCTATAAGAGTTACAGATTTATCAATTTTCAATATGCATTCTAGTACAACCAGTGCAGTATAGGTATGTTGAGTGTAGATAAGTGAATTTTTCCTTTTGGTTTGTTCCAGGTACAATGCTAAGCGCAGGCACTGGCGCCGCACCAAGCTTGGGTTTTAAGTTGATAGTTGGATTGAAGCCGTTAGGTCTAGATTTCAAGTTGGTTTACTTTTGTTTAGTCTCACCAGTCCCTGGTCAGAACTTAAACAGGTTTCGAATCAGTAGTGGTGAACTATATTTGTCAGAATATCTTTTGTTATGCTTGATGTTTTATGGTACATGTTGGCCTGTATCCCATTAATACACTTAATTTTGGCTTACCAAGATTTTTATGAGATTGTCTACAATTTTGTTAGAGAATTCTGCTTTTTATTTTCTTTATCATGGCCCTTGTTAGTACTTCAAAAAAAAAAAAAAAATCATTGAGTGTTGCATTTTTTGTCCCAGTTTAGTTTCAGATTAATGGATTGTTATTGTCGTTGTTTTGAGTTGCGATTTCATTGTAATGTTTGTTGTGGTATGATTTCTTTTGGAAAAATCGGATATAAACCCCTCTAATCTTTTCTATTCGGAAATAAATCCCTCTAATCTTCATATTCGGAAATAAACCCCTCAAATCTTGATTTATACAAAAAAAAACCCTTTTCATTGATTTTGAACAAAATTTAAATTAGAAAAATCTGATTTATAAAATTGTGACCGAAATACCCCTGCCTTTCCATACCCTCTTAATCCTGATCGGAACCATGCATCTTCGGCCTTCCTCTACTGTAGCATTTTTTTTTTTTTTGAAAAAAGGCATTTCTGATTTTATTCTCTCCAATAATACACTAAGTAAAAGTTGTGATTTGTCTTTTTCTTTTGAAATCGCCAATTTCTTTTTTCTGTTGATTTGAGGATTGATAGGAAATTTTGGCATTTTGATAAAAAATTTTCTAAGAACATCTACTCTGTTTACTTGTAAAGTTCAGTTTAAAGAGTCAAGTAAACTTGATAGCAAGGTACAAGAAAGATGAAATATGTTTTCTTCAATTTTTTATTAAGGTAAAATTTGAACGTTGCTCTGTAAATTTCCCATTGACCAGATTGTGAACGTTTAGATACCATTATCAAAGTGTCATTTTCTTGTTATTTCTTCTAAAATTCAGTTGGCACTGATTTGTACTGTGTTTTATGTGAGATGCTGGCCTGACAATTGTGGGGATGCATGCAACATAAGTCCCCGAAGACCTTTCTTTTTCTAAATGGAGAAGACGAATAGTCCAGGATGAAGGGAGCATGCATAGTAGGGGTATTTATGTCATAATTTTATAACTTTGAGAATTTATACTTTAAATATGATCGAAATCAATGAGAAGGGTATATTCCCGTACAAATCAGGATTTCAGGGGTTTATTTCCGAATATGAAGATTAGAGGTGTTTATTTCCAATTAGAAAAGATTAGAGGGGTTTATATCCGATTTTGCCATTTCTTTTTGCCAATTGTCGCCTCCGTTATTACAATGTTGACCTTGAATGCTAATGAATTCTGGGAAAGTTAATGGAGTAGTCAATGCAAAGTATTATTAATTGAGTAGTCAATGAAAAGTATGTATTCAAGAATCGATAATTCTAGCGATATTAATATGCTAGGAATATGTAATATTCATGTCATAGACTACAATTCAAAAGCAGGAGTTGATGCTGCCTGTTCATTTTCTTCCCAACTGATATGAGTATGTGATGTTTTAAGCATATTTTAAGAAACATCATCAACAATTCAAAGTTATAGCTTCGTTTGTGCATAACTGCATATATAGCGTCATGCTCGTGATGTAAGAAAGAGCACTTTACGCCTTGAAAATGTTTCTTTTGCACTGGATTTCATTTCATTTCAATTGATTTCTGGATCTAATAACATAGAAATTCCAATCAAATGACATCAAATCGGTTCATTTTGATTAGAAAAGTTTTAACGAATTGAAACGAAATGAGACCACATTTTTTTTTAAAAAAAAGGATTTTGATAAGGGCCTAAGTCAACAGTTCCCATGCAATAGCAAATGAAATTGTTTGTTGGCTACTTTGCAAGTGAATTGTGCGTTGGCTATTTCGAGAGCACCAAAATTAGCCCGTCGTTTTTTCATGATTGCATATGTAGCTTTTGAATTAAATCCTACTATAATTCACAAGTCAAATTGTCAACTTTATAGAATGGTTCAGACTTCAGAGTTAACCGATATATAAGAATCCTATCTGGCAGAAAATATATTTTAGACAATATAATGATGTAACGTACCTGGTTACTGCGAAGCAGTAAGTCGTACTGGTTATAAATAATACACGTATTTTTGCGGAAAGATTTGCTTCTATGGTAGTTGCAAACTCTACTTGTCTTCGGTATTGGCAAGTCGTACTGATTAAACACCACAAAAGTGTCAAAATTGATGGCTGAACAGCTTCAATTGATTGCCAATTGTGCTCTCGGTCGACTCCAATTTATACGCTAATTGCGTAGCTTTTTCTATGTATACTTTGTTGTATTTCAATGGAAATGTAGTATAAATAATATACATTTTGTAGAAATATTTTCTCCTATTGTAGTTGCAAACTCTACTTGTCTTTAATTTTAGAAGTCATATACTCATATTATATGGGGCTTTCGTATGAGAGAAGGGAGCTTCTCATGAGATGTATAAAATTAGCTTGTTATTAAGTTACTTATATTTGTCCGTCCCGTTGTTTGCTGTGCCCGTGCTATCTTTGGCAATGTATTAACAACAATTTTCGAAGAATTGCTGGTTTAAAAACAATCTCTATGACAAGCTGGTATTAGTGTTTAAAAAATATTCGTATGTGCTTTCCTAGTATATCAATGAACGCCTGGAAGTATTTTCTCATGCTTTTTTCATTCATTAGGAACCCATAAAATGACAACCATCGGCACCCACATTAGTTCAAATTCCCACGAAAAATGGTTCAACCGTACATCTTGATCAAAATATATTTTTTTTTTTTTTCAAAGAGTTGTTCCTACAAATCGATCAAAAATAGCCAATAACAGAAGTCTCCCAATTCAAGGTCACCTCCAAAGAGCAATGATCACTACCTACAGTTCGAAAGATAAACTTAAAAGAACTGTCCATTTATTAGATACTACCAGTTCTTAGATGCCTGTAGTTAGTCGTTGGTTTCGAGGGTTGGTATGTGTACCAGCTTTTGTAGTTGTATTGGCAGTGTGTACCGATACGAGTGTTTCAGAACTTAATAGATTGCTAGGTGGCATTGTATTGTTGCTTTAGTACAAAGCTGGCTCTTCTCCTTGGTAAGCTTTTAGATTAAAAAAACAACTATATTTCCAACCAGACCACAAAGACGACCCTTTACATTTTTGTCCAGAGATAAAGTTTGCCACCTCCAGCACATGCAAGACGACCCTCTTCATAGGGATGTGTCGCAAAACGGCAAGGAATATTTGTCATGTACTCACTTTGGAGAGGGGTGGTAACAACACTATCCTCTGTTGAAATTACATCTACTGCTCTCTGCATATTTCCTATGAATATATAGGAGTCATTCCAGCCCCATATTGCCCTGTAACAGAAAACAAAGAGTAGTTGATGCCTCAAACACAAACAACTTACAACATCGATTTTGTAATTTGGACTCGCTCAGAGCCATTATCATTCTATTAAGTTCATCAATCACATCTATTTGGCTTCGCTAGTTCCACATATAAAAAGTCAAACAAAAGAGAAACATAATGAAATTGATTCAGCAGTGAACCAGTACTAATTTGGTTCATAGCATATAGATCTGTATACTAGTAGCTGATCTGGCAGTATGCCATGGAACTCCAGTGTTTGAATTTCCACTTTTTCTCAGAGGTGAATCTGCATCAATGCATACCTGAAAGATGATAACCAGCGTCCTGTCTGATTGTTATGCCTAATTGTCGACAAATTTTCAAATTGGGGATAGCTCCAAATGCGAACAGTGTCATCAAAACTGCAAAGGAAAAGAAACAAAACATTTGAGATATGAGTACGCAAAATTTTTTTTTAGGGTAGGGTGGTAAATCCACGCCTACAAATTTTATTAATTAAAGAAAAAATATTTACAAAAACTTAGCACAAAGCCCGAACTTAAAAACCCTATAGCCAATCCTATATCTAAAGTAACTCAAGAGTGTACGAAATATTGTCCAGGCAGAGCATTACCAGACTAGAGCATTCTACATATATCTAAATCCATTGCAACCTCAACAGATTTGTATCATAGATTACAGCTATAATTATTCATTCTTTCAGACTACATCCAATATGTCTGCATTTGTGCAATTTTAACCACAACCCATCCCTAAAAATCCTAGGTTTAACGCCAAAATGAGCAACTCTGAATTCTAAATTATATCGAGCAAAAAATGACTAATTACCCTTCTTGTTACCTCATGTAAATCACTTCTTCCTAATTTAGTTGATAGAAACCAAACATTTTGAACCTGATTCTGGTAATTTTAACTAACTGCAAGGGTTCATATTGCCAACATACCTAGTTGAAACTATACTATTTCCAGTTGGTGAGAAATAAGCTGAATGCACCGCTCTATTGTGTGCTGCTTCTTTTATAGACTTCGGCTGGTCTTTATCTATACATCTTAAGTCCCATAATCGCACAAATCCATCAGATGAACTAGTGGCAATCATATTTGAATTTCCCGGGTGAAAATCAATGGTGTTAACTCTTTGGTCATGCATTTCCCACACATCTATAATTTTACCAGTTCTTTCATCAAAAGATTTCACCTGTTTCAATGAGTGAAAAACATGATATTTACTGTGTTGATTTCAGCATGCCAATGGTCTACAAATATAGGCATAAGGTAAACAAATTACTATTTAAAAAAAAAAACTACTACAAAACAAGTTCATAATTACTGCTACTCATAAAGTATATTCTTAGCTTAGTTCATAAAAATAAGCATTTATCCTATACTTCAATCATTTCAAGATTTTTAGCTCATTTAAACCCAAAATGGTCAAAGTCAATTTTCCTTTTATCAAAATATTCTCCTTCTAGTTCCTTCCATATTATTTACTTTTGTTCACATTTCTAATGAAATTACGTATTCAACAAACACAAAGACCGAAACAGGAAATGGTACAGTATAACAAGGAAGACCCAAAGTTCCTCAAGTAAATGCAAGTTTGTAGGCAGAGAGAGTATTCCATCAAACTATTAGAGTACTGTGGAGTTTGAAACTACAAAAAGGAAAAAAATTCTTTTAAAACTTTTTTTCTTGATAAATTTTTAAAACTAGGAGAAAGGCACAACTCATAATTTTAGGATTACTAATTTCTCAAACACAGAGAAATAACAAGATGGTTGCCAAACCTTGCCCCCATAGCCAAGAAAGAGAGAATTGTGATCATGCGGCGACTGACAGAGAGAGAAAATTGAAAAGTCAGACGAATGGATTATGTCAAACATCTCTTTTTCCATGTCCATCAAACAGAGATCTCCATGATAGCATGAACTGTAGATCTGCATTTAAAGTTGACCACGTTCTCAGTATCATTGGGTTATTAAGCTGGTATGAGTTCAGTATTACATCCATAATCATTAATCATCACTTTTACTGCCTTTTATTTTTCTCGGCTATCTGGTGCTTGATCTTCGCACTTGGTACCTTACTCGGTCAAACAGCTTTTGATAGGGTATTTCTTGAAATCATCAAGTTCTGGCTCAGAAAAATTTTATTAAAAAATTGTCATTTACTTCTAGTGATATATTGGGCCTATAGTTTTATTTGGAGAGTACATAATTACCCTACCAATACTGAGGAAAATTTTGTTTATGCAGCAACATGATTTTCAAAATATAACGTGTATCTCTTTATCCAATTCCAAAAGTACTCAAAATAAAATTTATTTGTATAGGCAGACCTGGGTAATGGATGAAATAAATTGAGTAAAAAGTGTAAACTGGACTATTAGAGCATGAAACGTCTTATAAGAACTGAAAAACTTCATAAAACTAGACACAATGTTCGCTTCTGCTATATAATAGTAAGGGTTGAGCCATATTTTTGAATCAATCAATCAATCCAATAATAATTAAATTCTTCTCCTCTCTTTTCTATATTTATTCAACACAGTTCGCCAAGAGCCAATTTGACTTAAACAGATCCCACCAAACCTTGCTCGTGTAGCAGTAGACGTGCTATTATGTCGTTTTCTGAAATACAGTAGAAACAACAACAACAACAAAAAAAAATCACATTTCTCACTAATAATTTACCTTTCTAAGTGAATAAGGATGAACTGAAATCCCTGAAACTGTACTTCTATGAGGAAAAAACACAGAAACGCCATCTGAATCCCCTTCTCCATTTTCTCCAGTGGCATCTGCATCCCAAAATCCCAAATAACCTTGCTTATTGCCTGATACAACAATCGACCTACCCAAAACAGGCAAAAACTTTACAATCGTGATTCTCTCTCCTACCATCCTTCTCACATTTTCCTCTTTCAAGCGCAACTCCACTCTTACATCCAAACAAAAATCGACCTCTTTTCCCACACTTCCCATTTCTCTCTTCTCTTCAATCAAACGCATCGCCTCGACCAAAGGCCGACACGAGTCAGAACCTACAAGTGCATCACTGAAAGAAAACTGACCACTGGGAATCTCTCGGGAAGGGGAAGAGGTCGGGGTAGGAATTTGGGTTGAGTCGGGAGGAGGAAGGCCGCGAGAGCGCAGGGATCGGCGCAGCGTGGTTGGTGAAGGGTTTGGTTTGGTGGGTTTACGGAGAGATCTTTTGGGTTTAGGAGGTGAGAGAATGGAGGCGAGTTGAGATTTCTGGCGAAGGATAGAGGCGATCATTTCTTTGTTGCGCTTTATGTTCTCTTGGCGTTGTTCTTCGTAGTCTAAAGCCATGGTCTTGGTTTTCTTTGGAGGCGCCATTGTTGTTGGTGCTAGTAAGAAAGAGAAATGCAGAGGAGGGTTTCAGGGTTTGTAATGGCAGTGAAGGGTTTGGGAGAAAGACTGAAAGAGATTAGACTGAGAGAGAGTTTTGAAGTTTTTCTGGCTGAATTTCTGTGGTCTTTGGTGTTACTACTTATGAAAAGCGGGTCCCATGGAAATGGATCAGTCGTAAAAAGGTCTCAAATATTGTCGGTTACATAGAAGTAATAGAAATATTGCCTACGGAGGTTGAGCAGCGGTTAAGCGGTGGGTATGGAGAAATATTTCCATATGTCCGGAGCATGAAAGCATGGCTTACTCGAAGAGATATTAAATTATAGCCACCAAACAAAATAGGGTGTGTTTCGGTGAAATGGTTCATGACCGTAAATAATGATCCGGATCTAACCAGCCAGAATAATGGAAGCTATATAATGGCGGGAAAGACCGAGGAACAATCGGGCGGGAATGACGAGAGGATAGACGAAGAAAAACCGATTTTATTAAATTAAATTCGTCGTCCATAAAAAAAAAATATAGAAGAGGGAAAAAAACAGCGGTGCTCATTATTTTTTTTTTTAGTTTCTTAGTATGAAGTCAGGATGGAGAAATTTGTAATTTCCATTGATCAAAATAAAAGAACTCACATCACATTACATATTTACATTGACATTTTTAATTTCGATAGTAGTATTACCTTGACAATTATCTCAACTAGCGCTAATCTCGCGCGTTGCGCGATTCATTCCTATACGAATATGTTATTAAATAGTTGCGCGATTTATTTTATGTTATATAAAAAAAATGACATAAAAAATTATAAATACTATTCAAATATTATATGAAAACTGCCACAGAAAATCCTAAATACTATGTTGCCACAAAAAATCACGCGCCACAGAAAATCAAAATCACTGTTCTCACTATAGTGAAAGGGCTCCTCACATGAGATGCATGACACAGCAAATTTATATATGTATAATTGACTCGTCCTTCTTGGTGGGTTTTCTTACTGAAGTTGAAATTTATCTTGTTGGAAATCACCATGAAAGTGCATTTGCCTCAAATTTCAGTTTTATTTTACAATTGGCGCATGCCATAAGATGTAAATGTTGTTCGATCGTTAATTATGATACAATACAATCATGCTTGTAATTTTGAAAATATTTAGTTTAATTGGTATCTCTAGTTGTCTTTAGCTCTGAAAACCGTATTACATGGAGCTTTTATACAAGAGAAGGCTTCTTTTCTAATTGTTATTATACTTAAACGTCAGCTTGTTATAAGTTTTTATCAAATTAACGTCGTTGCTTTTCTGTCCGGGTGTGTTTGCTACACCTACCAATTAACAAAATTTTTCAAAAAAAATTCTGGTTGGATCACAATCAGACCAAACAAGGAACAATGGAGGTGGTACCCGTGTAAAAGAAAATATTTCCTACATCCTATTGTACCAAAACAAGGAACAATGGAGGTGATACCGTGTAGCGGTGTAAGTAATATCATCCTATGCATTTTCTTACCTTTGGAACCCACACGCATGAGTTCAAATTTCCACGATAAAATAGTCAAGCCGTATGTTTCGATCAAAATAAGCTTTCTTCCAAAGATTTGCTACTAAAATTAGATTAAAAAAATAAGAAAAGACAGTATCAGAAGTCTCTTGCTATTTAAGGTTATCACGGTATAGTTATCTCCAAAGTGCTGCCATTTTCCCTTATCATATACAAAAAATCAACTTCAAATTCTGAACTTGAGATACCCAATCAGTAAAACACAGAAGAACCTTTACATTTTTGTCCAGAGAAAAAGTTTGCCACCGCCGGCACATGCAAGAAGACCCTCTTTATAGGGATGTGTTGCGAACCGGCAAGGGACATTTGTCATGTACTCACTTCGGAGAGGAGTTGTAATGTTATTCTCTGTTGAAATTACGTCTATTGCTCTCTGCATATTTCCTATGAATATATAGGAGCCATTCCAACCCCATATTGCCCTGTTACAAAAAACAAAGAGCGATTATTGCCTCAAACACAATTAATTTAGAATATAAAAAATTAATTCAGGTTTACTATTTTTCCCAAAAGGATCAACTAAATGCAAGCAAAGTAAAGGAGGGAGAAAAATAATGAAATCAATTCAGCAGTGAATTGGTGCTGATTTGGTACCACGTTATAGATATACTTGTTAGCAGCTAGTTTTGGCACTGGCTGCCAAATTAGGTATTGTAAACCTAATCACCGAATGGTCAATTTCAAATTAGTTTTATCACTTTTCTCGGAGATAAATTTATACAAATGCGCACCTGAAAGACGACAATCTAGGTGATGCCTTGTTGTTATGCTTGATTATAGACAAATTTTCAAAGTCGGGACCACTCCAAACACAAATAGTGTCTTCAGTACTGCAAAGGAAAAGATACAAAATTGAGTAATGTGCACCAGAAATATTGCTTAGGCAGAGCGCTACAAGTGCTAGAGTAGTCTACAGGAAATATTTTTATTACATTAAAAGTCCATTGCAATCTCTACAGGTTTGCATCACATATTACATCTACGCATTATTTGCAATTGCAGATTTAATACATTATTTGTTCACATTTGCGCAATATTATCCACAGCCCACCCCAAAAAAATATTGGTTAAAATGAGCAACAATGAATTCTAAACTATTCATGCAAAAATGGCTAAATAACCTTCCTCTGGTTAGCTCATGCTCAAAATTATTCTAAAAAAGATTCTGAAACTGACACTGGTTACTTCATTTAACTGCAAGAATTCATATTGCGAACATACCTTGTTGAAACTAAACCATTCCCAGTTGGTGAGAAATAGGCTGACTGCACAGCTCTATTATGTGCTACTTCTTTTATAGACTTTGGCTGATCTTTTCCTATGCATCTCAAGTCCCATATTCGCACAAATCCATCTTTTGAACTAGTAGCAACCAAATTTGAATTCGCCGGGTGAAAATCAATGGTGTTAACTCTTTGTTCATGCATTTCCCACACGTTTATAATTTTACCAGTTCTTTCATCAAAAGATTTTACCTGTTTCAATGTGTGAAGAGGACAGCGTGATTAAATTTTATGATGTTGATTTCTGCACGACAATGGCTCACAGAAGTAGGCATTAAAGGTTAACCGATCAACTATATAAAATCTTTGCAAAAAAAAAAATCATAATTATTGCTATTGGAAAAGTATGCTCTTACTTTAGTATCCGAAGGGGAGCATTTATCCTACACTTCAATCATTTCAAAATTTTTAGCTCATTCATGCCCAATATTGAACAAAGTCAATTTTTCCCTTTTTTTTAATTCCCATATCGAACTTGAATCACATTTCAATGAAACCTACTCAACAACTAGAAGATCAACAGGCAATGGCATTGTATAACAAGGAAGAGCCGAAGTTCCTCAAAAGAGAATATTTCACCAGATTATCAGAGAACTTTTGAGCTTTAACTACAAAGAAGAATGTCCTCTGAGACTAAGAAAGAAGGCCAACTAATAATTTTCATAATACTACTTGAATTAGTCACAAAGAAACAACAGGGTTGGCTGCCAAACCTTGCCCCCATAGCCCAAAAGGAGAGAATTGTCATCGTGCGGCAACTGAGAGAGCGAAAAAATGGAGAACTCAGAAGTGTAGATTATGTCAAGCATCTCTTTTTCCATGTCCATCAAACAGAGATCCCCATCATGGCATGAACTGTAAATCTGCACTTCATGTTAAACCATATTCTCAGTATCATTGGGTATTAAGCTGGCATGAGTTCAGAATATACACCTCAATAATCATTTATCATTGATTTTGCTGCTCTTGTTTCTGTCTATCAGGTGCTTGAGTCTCGCATTTGGTACCCTGGCTTGATACCTTACATGGTTTTACACACACACACACACACACAATATCTTTTTTTTTGGAATTTTAGAAATTCCTTGATCTAATTAGTTCTGGACCCAAAAACAGTAGTTCCTATAAATAAGAAAAATTGTCATCTACTTTACCAAGCCAGAGCGTTATTGGGCTTATCAGTAATTTTTTATTTGCTAGTGATACTATGTCATCTGAGCAAAACTATGTTGGTGCAACAAGATGATATCCAAACTATGACACATACCTTCTTTTTCTGATTCCCAAAGTACTCAAACTTAAAGCCATTTGTGTATTCAGACCTGGGAAAAGGATGAATTAAATTGAGAAACAAGTCTACATAGAATTGGACTATTAGAGAGTGGAAAATCTGACACCTACTGGAATACTCCACGAAAAATGAGACCAGACCCAAAAGCTGAATCGGAATCAACCAGCAGGTAATTAAATTTGATCAGTACAACTTGAGTTAAACAGGAGGCCATCCATAACCAACAGAAAAAACCTCACGGTACATACACTACTAGCTGTACCTAGCAGGAAACCAAAAATCTGAGGTGATCTAAAGAAGGACCTTATATAACCAGTAAAACAAGCTCAAGCATGAGAAATCCCCAAAAAAACTTCCAGCTGAATCTGAACTAATATACAGACATTGATCATAACCAAATAACCCAAAACACAAATTGACCTGGAACCCGAGTAATTCGTTCAAAAAATAAACTCACTTGAACAATTGGACTATAGTTTGTTGAGGAATATACTTCGTATGAATCTCCTGTTTTAACATTATATGTTATTATGATTTCAGTTTGGTTATTACCTTCTCTTCATTAAAGAGAGAATAAATAATAATCTTATTTTTTATTTTTGTTGTTTGCTTTTGCTATGTACTTGTATGCATTGAGCAATACTTAGAATCAATAAGGCAATCCATTAATAATAAATTTCCTACTTGTATGCATTCAGCCATACTTTGAATCAATAAGACAATCCATTAATCTCATTTATTTGACAAGCTTGACCGGACCCGATTTGACTTAAACAAGCCCCACCACACCTAGCTTGAGTAGCAATGGCATACATGCTATTATGAGATTTTCTGACAATAAAGAAGAATTTACCCAAACTAATTTCGTATATCTAGTTAATAACTTACCTTTTCTACTGAAGAAGGATGGACTGAAATCCCTGAAACATAACTTCTATGAGGAAAAGACACAAAAATCCCATCTGAATCCCCTTCTCCATTGACATCTGCATCCCAAAATCCCAAAGAACCTTGCTCACTGCCTGATACAACAATCGACCTACTCAGAAGAGGCAAAAACCTTACAATCACGATCCTGCCTTTCCCCACCGTTCTCACATTTCCCTCTTCCAAGCCCAACTCGACTCGTGCATCCAAACCGAAATCGACCTAATTTTTAATATCTCCTATTTCTCTCCTCTCTCCAGAAGAACACGTCACCTCGACCAGATGCCGCCACGAGTCAGAACCAAGAAATGCATCGCTGAATGCGACAGGAGGAGGAAGGCCGCGAGAACGCATAGATCGGCGCAACGAGGTTGGTGGAGGTTTCGGTTTACTGTGTTTACTGGGAGATTTTTTTGGTTTAGAAGGTGAGAAAAGGGAGGCGAGTTGAGATTTCTGGTGAAGGATAGAAGCGATCATTTCTTTGTTGCGCTTTATATTCTCTTGGCGGAGTTGTTCGTAGTCTAAAGCCATGGTCGAATTGGCTTTCTTTGGAGGCGCCATTGATTTTGGTGTGAGCTAGAGCGAGATGGAAAGAGGAGATTATACGGAAAGACAAAGCAGAATAGTTTAATTAAACATTATGTGTCTAAATATATGCGGCCTGATGAGTCTCTAGTCTGAAACGTGGGTCCCACGGAATGGTATAAGTCGAGAAAAGATCACGACAGAATAATGTCGGGCACAGAACTACGGAAGTGATAGAAATGTTGTATACGAAGGTAGATCTACTGTGGATGGTGCAAAGTTCAATGAATCTGGAGCATGAAGTACGAATTACTCTTTAGATATGATTTAAGACATACCTTCCAAAAATTTGTTGTAGGGAAATGGTTTATGGACCGTACATGGTGGAACAAATCTAACCAGAGTAGTGGAAACTACGTAATGGCGGGAAAGACTGCTGGAGGAACAAGCGGGCGGGAAAGACGGTCCGGAATCCGGATACATAAAAAAGGGCTGGTTTGGTTGAGCCCGTTATAGTCGTCCGCTAAGTTTGTTTTGTTAATTGTGGTTGTGGAAGTTCTTTCTTTCTTTTGCATCTTTTGCTCGGCCCAGCCCACACCTTTCGTTAATTCATTTATTCTGGACTAGAAGCATCCGAGATTGACAAGGGCCCAACTCTCATCCGTTAGTGAATAATTTGAGTTTTCGTTTTCCTTTTATGTTAACTTTTTCTCTTTCTAAATATTTCGAATATTCTGTTGTTAAGTTAGTATTTTTTTTTAACCCGAAACGTTAAATTTTGCAAGGAAAAAAAATGAAAAATACGAAAAATCTAGCTGCATTTTGGTGGTATTACAGAACAATGATTTTCTGATAATAGAAAGATTCTTTTTTTCTTCGAACAGTTAGAAATAATTAGATTTTAATTATTCTTAATCTTATTATGAGAGGCTGACAAGACATTGATAACTATCTTTTTTTTTTTTTCTTTTTTCTGGGTGTCTCGAGCTACCAATACTCCTCTTCTTCCTTGAATTATCTAAAAATCAAACTTTACTCTTGCGAATCGATAATTTTTTTTTTTCTTTTAAGAAATATCTAGTTTCTTCTTTTCCTGTTTACCTTCAATTTTTTTGTGGTAACCTCTGCGTTTTGTTAATTATCTTTGGACAGTCAGAAGTGGAAGTTATTCCATCATACTATCAAGTATCAAAATAATTTAAAGTTGAATTAACTGATTAATTTGTATTTCACTTCAATGTTACTCCACTTTCAAATGGTAGCCAAAATTGTTGGAAGAAAACTTTCTGATATGTCCTCTCTAAAAAATTCTAAACCTTTTCAGAATCAAGACTATATCGTTAGTAATGGATACAAGTAAACTGCTGGTCAATGAATTCTCGCTCCTAGACTATGTAACTTTTCAGAGCCATTTTGTAAACGAACATGAATGTCAAACAAACAGATGGACGGATACGGATTATAATTTGCAAAAAAAAAAAAAAAAAATATTCTGCACGGCAGAATATGCGAATTAAATGCCTGTGGGCTCTTGCTAGCATCTCTACGACTCTTGGAGTCACGTGTATGATCCTTGCAATACAAGGATAGAATATTGGAATGTGATCTTTTAATATCTATCTGCATTCTATAAAAAAAGTAATGATTATATTTATGATTCCGAACAAAAAGATAATTTATCGATAAAAGATGAATAGATAATTGTATTCTAAATCTAATTACGTGCCTTCAGAAATATTATATGTATTTATTGTAAATTTGTAATGCACTTTAATTGTTATTATTTATTCGAGCAAAAAAATATTATTGTTATTATTGTAAACTTGGAAAGAGACGTAAAAAATAATTCGGAGGGGATAGGCGTCGGATTATCCATTGTGGTGATGTTTTCTCACAACAAAACAAAAAAAGATATATACGCTGATAAGTGGATAGTTTAAATCTGGTTCAGTTTAAGGGTGCTGTCGAAAAGCTGCCTGCCATATCTTTCCTTGGTAGACATTTCGTTAGGTCTAATCAGATCGGCATACGCCACTATTTAGGGCCTTACTGGGTTGAAAGTTCAAACTTTAAGGTGTGTTTGGATAGGCCGAGTATAAGAAATTTTATTCCGGTGAAAATCAAACACCATTGGAATAAGAAAATTGGACTTATTCGGGCTCTTATTCCTATACCAACAAAATGTTGGTATTAGAATAAGGAATAAGGATTGAGCCAATCCCTATTCCAATTCTCTATTCTTCTATCATCCAAACACATTGAATTATGGACAGCTGTTGACGGGAACTATTCATGAATGTACGATTTAAAACCGAGGATTAAACAGACATGGTAGAACAAAATTCGAGTAATTTACTACAAAATGCTGTCAAAAATTTCGTACTTGGTCCGCAAGTACCGTGCCATTATTCCAATTTGACTTCATTGTGTTGCCTAGTGGGGTTTGAGAATTGAGAAGGTGATTTTAGTAAAAGTAAACGAGCCGCGATAATTTCCTTTTGATGATACGGTGAATCGGTGATAACCTCATACCTGACAAACACAGACAGAAGAACGGCTCCTTTCAATTTTTTTCTAAAAAAGAAAACACAGTATAACAGGGAGTTAATACTTTTAAAAATGAAGACAAATAAGAAAATTGAAACGATCGATGACATAGCCAAGTAGCCAACCCTTACCGACAGCGTCTTCTATTTCGGCTCTTAGCAATTTCTGGGAAAGAATTTTAGTGGCTTGCAAAGATACACGACATCCCTCCTTTTGCGAATATTATATAATATAAATAACATTATATACGCGCAGTCTTTAAGAATGCACATGGACTCTTCATTCGTAGAATACAAATGACCGATTTTCAAGAAAGTGTTGCATAGATAGAAATAATATAATCTTTAACCCACGTTTGACAGAGGCCCACTGAGAAACATTGAGCCTGATAGGGATGGAAATTTGCACCGTACCGTACCACAATGCCAGATAGGATTACCAATCCACCAGAGAGACATTACAGAAAAAAGCGCCTCTACGTACTATCTGAAAAAAGGAAAAAAGCGCCTCTCTTTATGCAATAATTATTCTAAAACCGGATCGTTGCGTTCTATTTTATATCGTCTTAACCATCCGATCTAAAACAAACAAACCATTACGTCTTACACCATCCGATCTAATTAAACAAACCATATGAACTTGCTGAGATAGTACAAAATCTACCCTAAAAGATTCGGACAGATCAATCCCACGTGTAAATTTCAGATAAAAAGATCAGAACAATAAAAAAATCAAGATCCTACATGAAATCACCGATAACAAAGCACATATAACATTATATTGCGTTACAATGCAGTATATCATTTGAAACCACCGGCACTGTGGCACAGACCAATAAAAGCATCAAACAAACTCACCATCATTTTTTATTACAATTCAAATATCAGTTGGATTCCAGTTCCAGGTACAAAAATGCCATGTTAATTTGAACATATTTATCTCCAAGAAAAGAAACATTCATTGCAAATTTTAACGTCCATAAATTAAGGAGTCATAGTAAGAAACGTTGATGCCACATTATACCTTTTAATAATAGGCGCCATATATATATTAACTTTGCATTCATCACAAACATGCACAAAAAGTTGAAAAAAAAAAAAAACAATCAGTGAGTTATACTGCTGAAGTGCAACCCCAGAGCACAATTCGCATAGTATCCATGGAAAAAAAGATCATGTCAGAAAATCCTTTGTTATCAATATTTTTAATTAATAACAATAAAGAACCATCTGAATTCGATACTGGAGAAACAGACCTTACTACAAAGAAAATTCCATAAGCATATACCTGCAACTAATAAATTGCACAAGGAATAACATTTATAGTTCAGTGTCACTCCTGGAAAGAAACCTACACGAAATTTGAATGTACTGAAACTGAACTTGTATGACCTTTTCTATTGTTTGAGAACCCCTAAATAACACTATCTACAACAATTAAACCTAAAATATGAAATTTAGTCAATAATACATCCTACATTTTATCAAATTAGGTCTAGTTACAGTACACAGTTTAGATTGCCATTTTGTGCAGAATCAGACACTTTATTCAACATTACAAGATGTACCCAGAATGTTTTGCCATATTTTAATTCCTAAATTAATGATTACCATTATTCTAACATCTACTAATTGGCAAGTAATTGGACAGGTCACAACCCAGGGTTTTGTTAAAATGAAGGCAAATTTCAGTTTCAGGAGTTCTTCCAGATACTCACCAAAGCACACAAATGCCATAAGTGTTCTATGCTTGCCTAGTTACATTTTCTGTAAACCCAGCACGGCAGAAATCTTTTGAAAATAGAATCATATAGGGTCTACTGCAATAGACCTACAAACATGAAAGTAAAACTGCCCTTTCTGATCTTTTTTATCTATGCTACTTAGAAGACCTACCAACATGAAAGTAAAACTGTATTATGGAATATGACAGTAAAATCTATGCGACCTTTTTCTTTTCTTCTAATTACTGCAGAAAGGCCTACTACATATGCTAGCAACCCTAAATAGTGCTATGTACCTAATTGTTAGGTTAAAATCTTTGCGACATTTTCTCAAACAATCTCAAAAGACCTGTTACTTATGCTAGAATGTTATGCACTTTTTGTGAATTATGATGGCAACTAAACCAAAACCTCTGCAGCCTTCTGCTTCAACCTAAGTTAGAAGACTAATACTGAGGTGAGTAGTCCTAAACCAATGTAATAGCAGAAGGCAACAGAAGGCAACAGAGAAACCCCCAACGAATCTTAAACGAGATGAAATAAATAGAAATTAATAAAAATAAATAAAAGAAGAGGCAAGGGCAAGCAAAGGGCTAACTCAACTCATTAAAACTTTATTACTAAAATTAGTTCAATTACTTTGCACATCTCAGACTTTGAGCATCTGCAAATAGTCATCTCCAGTACCATAGAGCACCCCAGCATACTTCTCTAGGGGCAAACTAACATACTTCTTCTCCAGCAGCTCGAGGAAGCACTTGAGAGTTACGAGCGCATCAGAGCCAGCCTGGTGACAGATGCCAACACGCTCCACGGCAAGTGCATCAGACAGCTTGTTAAGGCCTCCATGGAAGGCTTGGCCAGGGCAATATCGCATCAGGTGCTTCACGTCATAATACACTGGAAAGAACGTCTTGCTGAGCTCGGCAAATCCTTCTAGGGTTTCAGGCAGCTTGCTAGCAGTCAGACATTTCAGAAGGTAGCCAAAGTCATATCTGTCATTCACAAGGGTCAAAATTTAAGTGATAGTGCAAAAATGTTGTGTATTGATTATAAGTACAAAATGAAAACTAGTTGTTGGTAAAATACATTACAATTATGAATTCAGATACTTTACAGTATGTATCATAACCTTAGTCTGTTAGTATTTCTAGTTATGATTGAGGACAACCCTTTTGGTTTATTTCAAATTTTAAAGAAGTTCAGACTACCAGTTTCTTGAATACTGTCAAGAACCAGATATCTAACTTTTGATTCACAAGTGTATTAGCAGTAACAAGCCTATAATTGACCTTACTCCCAGGAAATATCAACCAAGAACTAATTAGAAAGTGGGAATAATAAATTTCTATCTCAATAGCTTGATGCCTTTGTAACTATTTCAGTACCATATCGAAACCCTAGGTAAAGTTGATCTAAGAGAAAACACATACCCGCCATGGAAGGTAATCCAGACCACGGAATCGTTGAGAACCACGCCAGACGACATTAACAACTCAGCGAACCGATTCGCATCTACCCCATGGGTCTGGTGCTTGTAAAGATCAATTCCATGGTTCCTTAACAGCTTGATAGATTCGGGATCGTAGATATCGTTCTCCAGATCAAACTCCTTGAAATTGAACTGCCACACGCTGGGTTTCCCTTCGATCACTGGAAGGGTTCCCTTTTCGTCAGAGAAGGCGAGGCCTAGCTGGATCATATGCAACAGATCGACGTTAGCGCGGAGAGTTTGGTAGTTGAGGTGCGAAAGCGTCACCGGAGAAGGGAAGAGGACGCGGATGGTGACGCCAGGGAACTCGGTATCCATGGCGACGAAGGGGAAGTCATCGATCAGAGCGCGGATCAGAGAAATCTCCGATTCGAGGTTGTGAGACCAGACCTCGCGGATATTGACCGGGGAAGGAGACGAGTTTTGCATCGGGTCGAAGGGAGGTGCATATGAGACGCGGAGGAGGAGAGATCTCGAAGGTCGTTAATGGCGAAATGGCGGTGAGAGAGATGAGAGATGAGGGTTGGAACTTGGAAAGGAAGAGAGGTTTTATTAATATTATTTTCTTTTCCTTTGGCTTTTCTGAAAGTGGTCGAATTCAACTTTCGGAAGTTTGCGAATGCACCCCGGAAGATAAGGATTTTATAAAATGCATCTCTGTTCTGGAAGTTTGATGTCGGTGCTTTTTTTTTTTTTCCTTACATATATTGTGTGTATTAGTTTTGTGCGTACTGTATATTTTCTTTCTATTAAAATCGCGTATCACGCCGCCTCTAATTTCTCAAATCTCAATGCAGTACTGAAACTCTTTGTACAAAATAATATTAGTAGTATTAAATTAATCATTTTTATTTGTTATAATTTTTTTTAGTAATAACTGTTTGTTAATTTCACATTTGAATGTATATGAACGGTTAAATCATTTCTAACGGTTATTTCTCCGGATCTCTAATTTAGACACAATTTTTTAAAGTACAAAAAATTATAAAAACATCACTCCTGGTCAGTGGTCACAATTAATATCGGTTTCTATCGTATGTATAATTAATTATCATTATTTGACAGGATACCCTTCTTGGGCATCTGTTCTTCAAAAAAAAAAAAAAAAAATTATGATTATTTGAAGGAGATGACTAGATGTATTCGAGTTATTTTCTAAAATTGTATCGTCGATAAAAATTTAATTTAATGTTTTATTTAAATTAAAACAAAAACCGCAACTTCTTTTCGAATTTTGCAATTCTATCTACTTGCGATGAAAGATCAAATGTCTGATTTTGGTGGGCTTACCGATAGAGGTATTATTAGGCCTTCGAAGATAGAGGTATTGTTAGTTAAATAAAATTATATTACAGTATTACACATTACTTCTTCGCACTCTGCTGGGAAGAAGCGGTACATTTTGTAATTCTATGATGGACATAAATTTTAAGCCGGACTTAAATCTTGATCATTCATCTCTGTTCATGAATGATCAAGATTTAAGTCCGATTGCAAAATTAAGTCCACAGTAGAATTTGCCTTGAAAAATATACGAATGCTGTACTGCATATTTGCTTATTCATATTAAAAAAAGGATTTGGTTCTCCGGAGTAATTTCAAATAAGATATGCTCGTCGGACATCAATCCTGAATCCGCACGTTAATTGTATCTTACCAAGCTAAAAGTTACGTGGAAATTTTGCATGAGTATAGATTATGCATGGAATTTATTTACGAAACATGTGAAGTGATGCGACACAATGTATAATCAATGGACGAATTTGGAGCGATTTTAAAAGAGTTTTTTTTTTTCAAATACTATTTATTTATTTATCAAACAAGTTTTTATCTCTACATGTGAAAAAGAGCAAACAAATTTTTGGAATGTTTTGATGATATTTTTTTCATCAAACAACAAGCGTTATCAGCTTATCAGCCTAAACTGCACGGTAAAAAAATTTTAAGGGCTATCCTAAAAAGTTAATAGCCTAAAGGTTGCTTTAAGTTGACATTAAATCGAGTCAGACTCGAACTTGTACGATTTGTCTACGAAATGTTGATATTGACCTCATTTACAGTGGTGATTCGAGATCAAGTTGCTGAAAGATGTGTGTAACGTTATTGTTTTATCGTTAAAAATTGTGTTTGTATATAGTATATACAGAAAGTACGCGATGTTGGGTGGTGTCATTTCTATTACACAATAATAGGATTATAGCCACCTTTATTAGTTCTTTCATGTCTATGACATTTAAAGCAGGTAGAAAGTTTAGCATTATTACTTATGGAGAAAAAAAAATAAGGAAAATATTCGTTGCGTTAAAATGATTAAAATTAAATTATTATTAACTTTTGTACGTATTCCTATTTTTTTTAATTGCATGTAAAATAAGTTATCTAGAATTCGCATTTAAAACTGTAAAGTGAAAATTAGCTAGGTTTTTGCCATTTTTTAGGACTTAGAAGATATCGAAAATCTAAAACAGCGATCATAACTTTTATTTTTCTCTGCATTGAATAATAATAAACAAGCCGTTGTGAGGACATGTCGCCAGGTTTTGGGATGTTATTATTTTGCACATGATTTGGGAGTTCTTAATAAACGTGTTGTACTAAACATAAATGATAAAAAGAAATAGAAGTGTGCAAGTGCAGGACCTTAAACAAAATAGGTGAAAAGAAAAATTTTCAAAATAAAAAAGAGTAGGTAAAATAATAACGCGTGAACAATGCGGCCGCCAATGATTGCTCCTCGATACATTTATTATTTTTTATAAACTAGGAGCACTGGGCTACAGAGAGAACAACACCGATGAATATCACGATGGATATCTGGTATTGCATAAGACACATATACCAAGTCCACGTATTCTCCTCTGACAAAATTCCAGTCTGTCCGACGTGTTGAATTAAAAGTCTCCAGTGCAGACTCGCCGACTACTTTTTTCTTTTTTAATTTATTTTTTTTAAATGACGAACTCAGACTTACTGTAGGAATTTTTAACTTTCTCCTGTTGGTTTTAGAAAATTGTAATTCTGCCCGAAGGTATAAAATTGCGTGCTCATTAATCCATGCTAGAAAGACGGGAAAAATAAACCGCAAGTGATTTGTGCGGGAAAAATAAACCTAATGATATTCTTTAATCTTTATATCTCAATAAATATCCATATGATGAAAACTATTTAAGTTTACAATGGATGTTTTAATCTTAATAGAGTGAAAATTAATTTCGAAGTACAACCCACTATGCAAATTCTTTAAATTATATAGTAAAACTGTCCCGTTTACGATTTGTGTTAATACTTAATAATACATAAAAGGAGGAAAAAGAAACAAAAAGAACCTATGGTAGCAACTCATGATGACCAATGCCACAATAGTCATCCTCCTTTTTCTTTTCTTTTTTTTTTTTATTTTTTTTTATTTTTTTTCTGTTGACACCAGGCCCATATGTCTCCCAAACAAAAAACATTGGAGTGCAGGGACTACACGAAAAAAATTCTACCACTGCCAATTTTAGAATGCTGAAAACAGCGACGAAAAGCTACACATGCATGTTTTTGTCTTCAAAGAAATGTCACAGCATCAAGATGATAATAGAATAAGATATCTAATGTAACTATGTAAGAGCCCACATATTTTACCAAATTCTGTGTGCCGAAGCAAAACAAGAAAATAATATAAAAAATCACAGAAAGGACACGGTTTGCAGAAAGGCCCCTTGCAGTATTAGAGGATCTTAAAATCAAGTTATCTATCATCTATTAGAAAGGAGTAACAATATACTGATCCATGAAAAATGTTTTAAGAGAAGCATATTAGGCAACATATATGGGATTGATTTGATCATATCTGGACATCAAAGTAATTGTTTATGATATAGAAAAAACTAAAACATTAAGCATATCTAAGGAATTATTATGTTCATAAATTTCCGTTTAGCAAAAGCCAGCCACCACTTGTTTGGTGTGCCATTAGGTCTGTATGCACAGCTGAGCAGTCTTCCACTCGTTTCCTCTCTTATCTGTTTCAAATAATTTCTAAACAATTCTGCAATAAAATATACACATTCATCAATATTTTTATTCACATCTTCAATTCCAGAATAAGCCAACTATGAATTAATGTAACCAGATTTATGTTTTTTATTTTTATTTTTACATTATCCATAGTGAAAGGTAGCAGTAAGGTAAGAGTGGCACTGATCTGATACAAAATCAACATAAGTTCTATTGTGAATGACAAAAACCATAAAAGCTAAAAACAATACCGGAAACAAAGGTTCTGAAAAAAAGATCAAACAAAATCAAAGTGAAAGAAAATATCAGAATCGTGTTCTAAGAAAAACATCAAATTAAATTGAAGAGGAAAAAATATCGGAGAAGTGAAAGGGTAGCTACAAGATCTGACCCAAAGAGGAACAGCGCCAAAAAATGGTACAAAAAGGGCATCATCAGATCCTCTTATGTAAATCCGAAATAAAAACTAGGAAGCACACAAAATTAAGGGTAGAAAAGTATCAAATTGGTTTCTAACCATCATACAGAATGGTAAAATGAAAAAGTAAATGAACCTGCTTCATCTTCAGACTGGGGAAGTGCAAAAAGACCAGGAAATGGGAATCCAGGTTCGCCTGGTACAGGAACCTTCTCCAGACCCAAATTGATAATCGCTTTGGTACCAACAGCCAGAGTTCTACAACCTTCCAGCCTTTTCAAGGCCACATTGATGTAAAATGTCAGATATATGAGCAGCTTGTCTGCCGGACTTTGAATGTCAAAGTTTCTGAAAAAGACATTTGCTCGAAAGAATGTGATTGCTTCATCAACTATGTCAACTTTATCTACATATAAGAAAAATAATATGTTCGTGATGAGAAAATTATAATTAATTTCGGGCATTAGAGGATCACAGCATAATTCACTAAAACACATTGTCAATTCGTAAACCAGTAATTGCTGTGTAGTGTATGCCTTTTGCTGTGCGTGTTGGGGGTTGGGGGGGGTGCTCCTCAGCGATTGGAATCTGTCTTATCTTCATCTAACAAGACCTTTCCCAGTTTATTTTTCTTCTGGTTCTTTACTCTGCAATTTCTCCTTAATTTAATCAGCACTGTCCATCTTTTATATCAGAACTTGAAGTTTTGTGATTATTAACTCTCTAGTCTTCAAGTAGATTGCCTTGATTTTTCTCGAGACAAGCCCTTGAAGTCTTTGATTTCATGCAAAATTAAACAAGATCTGGACTGCTTTTTTAAATAAAATTGTATTTTGGGAATGAACAGATGTAGTCTGGAACTGTTTCTGCTAAATAGATGTGAATATCATTTTGTTATGTTGAAATTGCACAGTATTTTTTCTGATTTTGGTTTTGGCTATCATTTTCTCTCAGTTAATCAATCCTTCATTGTTCTAAATATGCATTAATGGTTGTTTGACAATGGGGTTAAAAACTGAGAAACATTTAGGATTTTATTTTGGCTGTTGTCTATTATCATTTCTCACTTCTCCAATGGGTCATTAATCTACTAAATTTAAGTTAATATGGCGAAATTGAAAATTTTAGAACTTTTTTTTATCATGTATAGCGTAATCTGACTTAATAGTTTTTTAATGTTTATTCTAATTGTAGACTGCTTATAAGGCAGTCTTTGTGTTTGCTGACTTTATTTATGTTCGAAGGATACTTTTAGAAGGTTCATCCTTAGTGAGAAGACTGGATTTCCTCACGTACTAGACCTCCCCAGTCTAATAATGAAGGTAGTCATGGTTTTTGCCCTTTAATTGACAGATTGAGTTATAGAAAAGAAAAAAATTGAGAAAATTGGTATCTCAGAGGCAAGTCAGGTATAATTACTAACAATGGACCTTCATCTGCTGAAAACAACCTATCAATTCTGTTTTGCAAATTTCCAAGAAGACTGTATTTTCTTGATGCGTGTGATGTTAACTCTCTAGTCATCATTTACCTATGGATTTATCAACTCGTCTGTGCCACTTCCAATCTGCACACTATCTAATTAGTTTTCTTTGCCCAATCATTTGACCTATCCGGCAGCAAAGTTCCTCTTCATACTAACAGTAGGTATATCACACTAGTTCAAACCCGCTACAGGAAAATGATTCCATAACAAAATTGCAGTGTGGTATACCATTTGATCCAATTTGCAAAACCCAAATGAATCTAAACTAAATACTTGTTCTAGTGAAAACAACAAATTCTAAAGGAACACATGAAGGTGGTTACAAATGCAATTACCTGGATCTGAGGCTGGTGCAGGGCCCCTTACATGGCTTTTAAGAGGTAAAAGAGGACAGCCACAAGCCTTACTTACGCCTTCCTCCTCAACAAAGCTCGAGTGATAAACCTAAATTCCATAAAACACCCAACATAAAACCTCCATTACAGCATAATTAAATTCAATTTTTACAGGACTATGCCCAATCCACTAACTATTCCATTCAATTACCAATGTAGCATATCATTAGACCATATCACACTATAAACAGATTAAATTTTGCTACAAATCTTTACGACACCGGAAGAGAACTACATGGGATCGAAAATCTATCTATTGGCGACCAGCGATCGGATTATTGGGCGATTTTCAAACCTACTGGTCGCGATTTGGGGGGAGAAAATTCTTGAATCGGAATAGCCTTACCATTTGAGTGACGCCGATTCTTGTTCTAGCTCGTTTGTGCTGATTCTTCGGGGGGGGGGGGGGGGGGAACGGGGATCGGAAGCGAGATTGGGGACAGTTTGAAGTGCGTTTGGTAAGAAAGGGGGAATTGCTCAGGTCACTCCCATCTTTGCAAAACACTCCAACTTTTTGACATGAAAAGACAGAAATACCCTTACATTCAGAACTAAATATATAGAAAGTTGAGATTATTTCGGTCTTTTCACTCCAAAAATTGGAGTGTTTTGCAAAGATAGGACACTTTGGAGTGTTTTGCAAAGATGGGAGTGTCCTGAGCAATTCCCAAGAAAGGGTCTGTCGGGTGAATAGGCTGAATACTCTGAAGTTGATCAGAACTAGCCCTTATTTCGCGCGTTGCGCGAGTAATTCCTATACGAATATGTTATTAAATTCAAAACACTTAATAAAACCGTGTGGTCAAGATTGATAATTATAGAGCGAACATCGCACATATAATTTTTTTTTTACGAAATTGAGAACACTATATAAAAAAATATCATAAAAATTAGGAATACTATTGAAATATTATACATAAACTGCTATAAAAAATCCAGACCAAAAAAATCATGCCACATTAAAAATCCAACAAACTGGCCACATAAAATCCGGAGTTACTGTGCTTACCACAGTAACCCCGCATGCGACAAAAAACCCAAAATTTATATATCTATAATAATGATTCGGATTTATTTACATTTATTTGATTTTCATTTGATTAGGATCGATTTTCGAAATTTATCAAATCTAATAATATTATAATAAATTTTGATCAAATAAAAATCAAATCTGTTTATTTAGATTAAAATTTTTTAATTAAATGAAATTCCGCATAACAAATTATATAATTGTAAGCGCGGCCTCAATTTTAGAACGCAAATTCAAAGTTTTTGTTGTGCCAGCTATTTGTGTTTTCAATCCTTCGATTAGATATGACCTATATAAATTATATTTTGTAAAATAAAATAATCGCTAACAATAAATCTATAGTATATATCTAGTATTATTAAATCTGGTGCCGCAATTCTTGCGGACATCTAAGCCTTTCAATTTTTTGCGATCGATCTGGTCTATTCGGTTTATTTAGCGACTTTTTAATTTTGAATTAAAAATAGTCGTAACAACTAAAAATAGTTGTACCAATTAAAAATAGTCGTACCAATCATTAATAATAGCAAGATTTTTTGAAATAGTCGTACCGATCATTAATAATAGCAAGATTTTTTTGGAAAGAAAATGTATGTCAAGTTTATTTAGCGACTTTCTAATTTTGAACTTATAAATTTTGACAAGTTTTTTACGACATATTTTTTATATTTTACATTAAAATTTTTTATATTTTACATAGCGCAGCGAAGCTGCGACTGCTATGTCTAGTCTAAAGTAAGACTGAAAACACAAGTCTGTTAGTCGTGATTACATCTCAATTTTCGAGATTCTAAAGGTCGATCTGGACCGTTAATGTATTTTTCATATAAAAATTTCGTTGGAAATCAAATTTATTTTTTCTCAATTTATTTACTTTTACTTTTAGAATTTTCAAAATCATTGTTAGTGGTGGATACAAAATTATTTAGATTGAGAATTTTGTAAAATACCAACAAATACTAAAAAAAAAAATTATAAAAATTGTCACTAATGAGATTTTAATATGGATGACGCATTGGATGTTCAGATCAGTTGCTAGAACTTAAAAAAAAAAAAAAGATATAATCGCAACTATTGAATCCATCCGTCAATCTCAACTGATTTTAGTTTATCTCGTAAATCTATATGAGATAACTATACGATAATAATATGAATGTGTTCTGAAAAAAAGTAGATTGGGTATCTCTTTTATCCCATTTTATGTTTGATACAATTTTTATTGCTGAAGTGAAAAATTTTCGCCTATTTCATTAGCTTATGATACCGTTGTTTTTAAATTTTGACAAGTTATGTCTTCGTGTTATTTATATTTTTGTTTGTAGTGTAATCATTTACTATAAATAAAACTTTACAATGTGCACTCTAAAAGTCTAGTTTAGATTTCATTATAAGTTTTTTTTTTTTTTTTTTGAAATAAGAGGCTACTTATTTAATATTTTATTAGAAGTTATGCACGTGGAAATGACAGATAATTAACGTAAAAAAAAAAAAAGAGTTTTGCGTGATCTATCATGCAAATCTCGCTCAGTTTCTTCTATAAATATAATAATTATGTAAACGATAATGTATCATGCAAATCTCATTCAATTTCTTCTATAAAATATAACTACACAGATGATACTAATATATAAAAGGAGTTAACCACTCGTGAATAAGCCAAATTTATTCTTAAAAAAAATATTTGATGAAACTTTCTTTCATAAAGTATAATCCATATGATATTCTTATTTTTTTTCAATAAGATATTAGAGAAGAATCAACAAATTCATAAATTTAAGATCAAAATGGTTTTTGAGAAAAGAAGAAAGTTCTAAGTATGGTGTATAATTATATACTCAATGTCTCTATTCGAAACCATATTTAAAAAAAATTGTGCAGGTGACTAATTTATTCCAAGTCAGTAAATCATACGTAGAAAAATTAAAGAGGGGAGCACAAAGACCATGACTTTCAAAAATAACTTTGGGCAAGTGACTGATTGACTGATTGACTGATTTATTCAAAGTTAGTAAATCACACATAGAAAAATTAAAGACGGGAGCTCAAAGTTAATTCCAGTCATACTCTTTTTCAAACACATGTTTAAAATTATGTTTAAATTGTCGGCAACAAACACGAAACCTTCTTATTTCTACTCACATTTTATTTTTTATATTCATTCATTGACACGTATGACAAAATTAATGAAGTATTTTGTATGATTTTCATATTGTATTTTTAATATCAGAGGCTTTTTTCGCTAAGTTTTTTTTTTTGAAATAAGAGACTATTTATTTATAGAGGCATTAGCTCACTCTGTAAAATAGAGTTTATCACTCTTCTACTTATTTATCTACTTATTTATTAGCTATTTCGCTAAGTTTTTAATTAATGTTAAACCAATAATACATTCAAATAATAAAATATATCGTCTCGAATTCCATCTAACGAAAACAAAAGATAACACATGTTTCAAATAGAGAGCAAACGAAAATAATAAAATTATATTGTGAAAGCATCACTTAGATTTTCATGGCTCCCTCGTTTCGATTTTTAGATGTAAAAAATAATAGTCGCGCATGCTCTGAGAGGGAGGGGGAAAAAAAAAGTTTCTCACGATCATCATATATGCGTAATATTAGCAAGAAAGTGCAATTTAATTATTATTAAACGAGATATACTCATTAAAAGAGTTAAGAAGTCTTATCAGCTTAAGTCAACTTTCGGTTTCTAACAAAAAATATAGGTACAAACTCGTGTACAATAAATTATGATTTTAAAATATTCTTGAATTTTTCAGACCAAGACAATTGAACAAAAGTACGTCTCTAAAATATCCAACCTCCGTCTATCAATAATAATCAATAAACAAATATAATATTTATATTTGCCACAAGATAGAAATTTATTGATATTGATTTTATATTAATAAAATTAATAATATTTGGCAAATAATTCAAATAATATTGAAAATTCTAAAATAAAATTATGACTATTATATCAAATATATTACTGTCAATTAAATTTCATACAATTAAAATGAATTTGATGATGTAAGAAATTAATTTATTATACTATTATTACACATTATTTAATAAATCAAGACACATTCCTTAATTTTATTATTATTGTGTAAATATGATATTATGCATCATATAAATTTTGAAATGTACTAAAGTTTACGACCATGATAGGCAACCCGATTTTTTTAACAAGAGCAAAATAATACCTCAAGAATTTTAATACGAGCACAACTAATGCTGAATTTTTATGAGAGCACCATAAGAGCACCCTTTTAAATGACGTTATAAGGAAAACCCTATAGCGCCCTTCAAGATGGCGCTATAAGGAAAAAGACAAAAATCTGGCACGTGGCCCTCTTTTTCTGATTTTTTTGCCTTCTTTCCTTGGAGGGAGACAGGAGAGAGAGAAAAAAAAAAGAAAGGAGAGAGGAAGAAAGAAAGATTTTTTAAAAAAATTAATTATTTCCAAAATTATTTGTCGGAATAAACGGTCATGATTAATTATTGTATATAAAAATTTAAAAAATTAATTTGAAAGAATACTTTATGGAAAAATAATTTTTTAGACCAAAATATTTTAGATAAAATAAATTTTCATTACTGTATAAAAAATTACTTATAGATAAAATAAATTTTAATGGAAGAATTATTGTATGAAAATTTTTTTTTATTAACGCTACTATAAAAAATATGTTTGATACCATTTTAGTAGCGATTAATATTTCAGCAAATATTGTATAATACGACTATATAATATGACCGAATAAAATGTAGATATTTTTTTATCTTTTATTTTTCTTTTTCTTTTAACAAATATAGATAATACAACAACAACAACAATTAAGCCTTTTGTCCCAAACAAGTTAGGGTAGGCCAGAAAAGAAAACCCAACGAAGTCACCAAGTCATCGAAAAAAATAAGTATATGTCAAAAGTAGGACTAATAATAATAAAAAATAATATATATAGAGAAAAAGTAGTAGTAGTAATAATAACAACAACAACAATAATAATAATTATTATTATAATAATAATAATAATAATAATAATAATAATAATAATAATAATAAATAGTAGTAGTGAGGCCTACACCTAAACTGTAAGCTAATATTATAACCTACTGTCTCGCACCTTTTTGGACCCTGATCCTCGGAAGGGGAAAATGACCGGATACTTCTGCGGGGAAAAAAGATATTGCGGACGAGATACCCCTCGATCGTTTCAAAACTCAGACATTGGCACCTACCTGAAAGAAATAGGGGTACTGACGTGGTTTCGAACCTCTCGAGAGTTTGATTGTTTACTGCAGGTCCTTTTTTTCTAGTAGGCGCAAGCCCCTACTGTTAATTACCTCTGAACCAAGTCAAGAGCACCTCTAGATCGGGATAGTCAATGGATTAGGCATAACCGTCAGCTTTCCAGCATTTTACCAAAAGACACTTGACATTAAAGTAACTTTGTGATATGTAGAATGTGTACAAGATGATGACACGAGCGAAACAGATATTATGATTATGAGAGAGTTAACATAATGCAAAACCTGATGCAAAGGAATTTAGTTTATATTTAAAGTCCCAAGATTTCTGGAATTTGACCTTGGGTAGCTGTCAATTAACCCATATTTAACCCTATTTTTTATTATTTGACAACTTTTAATTCGTTCTCTTTAAACTATACGCATTGTAAGTTCAAAGAGGACGGACATAGACATGTAAAGTTTCGGTATTCAGATCGTATTAAAGCTTTAATTGTTTTTAAAACTTCAATTTATCAACATGTTTAAAACTTTGGTCTGTTTGTTGACGTGTTAAAACCGAGGTTATTAGACGTTTCTGGAGACTCAGGCATTTGAGCATGTAGAGGTTCCGGTCTTTGAACGTGTGTCAATTCTGGTCAACTATTGACGTGTCGAATTTCTGGCCCTGTGACATGCAAGAGTTAGGTTATGAAACGTTTTATACTCTGGTATTAAGGCGTGTTTTGAAATTCTGGTCACTTTGGACGTTTTAAACTTTGGTCTTCTTATGTTTTAGAATTTCATAAAATTCTGATTTTCAGACGTATTTAAAGTTTGGTCCCTGGATTCAGAAAGTCTGTATATAGTTATGGAATTTTATTTTTTGGATTTGTATCGTTTTTGGATTTAGGTTTGGGCCTTTGAACTTAAGTTTGGATTTTCCGGACCGAAATTCGGTTTGGATCTTCTGGGTTTGGATTTGAATTTGGATTTTCTGGGTTTTGGATTTGAATTTGAAGTTTCTGGGTTTTGGATTTGAACTTGAGTTCTGGATTTTCTGGAGTTGGATTTGACTTGAGTTTGGATTTTCTGGATTTTGGGTTTAATTTGTGGGTTTGGGTTTTCTGGGTTTTGACCCTTTTTTTTTATTTGATTTGGATTTGGTTTGAATTTTTAGTCTTTTGAATTTTGAGTTTGATTTGAGTTAGGGGCTTGTGTTTCAGGTTTGAGCTTGGATTTGGGTTTGTTCTTATTTCCAGGTTCCCCGGGAATTTGTATAATAATTGGTTGTTTAACGGCGATTACCATCTGATTGTACCTGCTGTCCAAGTATATCTGTCATCTTGAGATACCTGCTGTCAAAGGGGTTCATACCCTTGCACTTTTATTAATTTTTAATATGGTCCGACTTTTGGATGCTTTTGTACCATTGATTTTAATCATTTTTCCATGACTTTAATTTTAATTCTCTTTTGGTCGGGAATTTGAACTTGGAGTGTTATATAAAAATGTTCCTCATATTTTTCTGGACATTTTGATATTTTACGGGAATTTTCTAGACTTTCTGGCTATTTTTAATGTGTTTTTCTGAAGTCTCTGCATTTTGGAAAATTATCATTGGTCTGGGTTTTGCTGTTTTGTATTCAATTGTCAGGAACCCGCCACACCGAAATGGTCACAGAAGATCCTGGAGAGCGGATGAAGGCTGCTGTTTCGTGTTCTGAGTGTCAGAGACCCGCTGCGCTGTTGAGGCCACAAAAGATCCGGAGGGGCTGGGGCAGTGTCGCTTGGTCTACGCACGCGTTGGTGCGCCGAACGGACCCGGATCGCGTTCGTTTCCGCACGTCGACGTTTCAGCTGCCCGGTGGACCGCGTTTGAGCCGCGTCGAGGGCTTAAGCCCTCAGCGTTTCTGTCTCTTCGTTTGTTCCGACAGAGAGATTGAAAGAGAGAAGGAATTTGGAGCGATCGCGGCGGCGATCAACCGTGTCTGAGCCATTTCTGTTGAGTGCTGAGCGTTTCTGTTTCCTTGTCCGACGACGCGGTGGATGTAGCCGTCTATGGAGACAAATGGAGAGCCTCAGCTGTGAGACTTGCAGAGGAAGTAGAGAGGTCGCCGGCCCACCAGAGCGCCGCTAGAGCGTCTGAGGGCGCAGCTAAGTCTCTTTTTCCTCGTTTTTGACTTGCTTTTACTGTATACTGTCACGTTTTCAGTGCTTGCTGTTTTCTAGGATTTTGTTTACTGGTTTTCTGGTTACTGGTAGGCTTTGGCTTGTATTTGACTTGATTTTCGTTCTTTACTGGTCTTTGTGCACAGTCCGAACTGGTTCTGGTGTACCGGGTTTGCTTGGTGACTTTAATGTCCTAGACTTACTGCTATTCCCTGGATCTTTTGCTGGTGTCTGGCTTTCTGTACTGGTATTTGCTGTTGGGGTCTTCTGGTTTCTGGTCTCTGGTACTTATTTTCTGGTTAGCTGGTTTCTGTACTGGCTCATGTGTCAGCTTGTCTGGTAAGATGGCTCTGTCATTTGGGCATTTTCTTTGCTGGTCTTGGCTCAGGAGATATTTTTTATTTATTATTATGTTGGTTATATTTTGGTATTTATACTGGTATTTGTCTGAGTTGTGGGGCCTGGTTGTGTATTTGGGGTATTATTATTAAGGCCTTACTTGGGCAATATTGGGCCATATGTCTGGATGTATTTCTGGGCCTTATTCTAATGTATTTTTTTGGCATTATCTGGACTATGCAATTGAATATATTTCGAGTGTATCTCTGGGGTAATTTTGGTTATGTTTCTGGGCATATTTTGGGTGTATTTGGGTAGTATAGCTGGGTGTATTTGATGTGTATTTCTGGGAGCATTTATGGTGTATTTCTGGAGGGATTTAGACAGCATTTTGGCTAAGTAGCTGGGCATTTCTGGATGTATGTTTGGGATATTTGATGTGTATTTCTGGACTTGGATTATTTGGCTCATGTATCTGGGTAAATTTTGGCAGTGTTTTGGCTGTATTTTGGACATTTTCTGGGTGGATTTTGGCAGCATCTCGGGTTGGTTTAGGATTATGCAAACACTGAAAACTGAAACAGTCACACTTGCAAAAGCAAGTCTTCACAGCCTCTGTCTCTATTTGTCTTCACAACCTCTATCTTCAATTGTCTTCACAGCCACTGTCTTCTTTGTACCTGCTGTCCTTTGCAATTTAAGCAATTTATTTTGTATATGATGTGGTGTAAATCATTTATCTTTTATTTTAGCCCTTTTATTTTGAGATACTTTTGTCTCCCCCTTTTATTTGACTTATTTCATTTTTATCTTGACAGATCTGGATGAGATATGCTCATGGATGCTATTATGCGCCTATATGCTATGATTGTTTCTATTTTTATGGAAAACATGCTATAAAACAGCTAAGTAAGCATAAAACAGTGATAAAACTTATTTTTATTTCATTATCTTGGATCTGGAATGCTTGCATGCTTCTAACTTATGTTTCTTTAATTTGCAACAGCTAAGCTACATGCTATGCTATGAGCTGTAATCAAGAGATGCAAAGGAATAAAAGAAGAAGAAAGAAAGGGGCAACATAACATAAACTGAGGTAAAAAGCTCTTTATTAAAGATCAAAATCATTTACAAAGCTACATTTCTTACCTTATCTTAGCTTAAAACAAGTTTGAAAACTAATCCTTTTGTTTACAATGCAGGTTGAAAAGCTTGAGATGCAAAAATGGCAGAGTTTCGACTTGTGATCAAAACTCTCCCCCTCTGTGTTGAAGGAGAGTGTCTTTTATAGCCTCAAGGCTAGGGTTTCTTCTATTCCTGGAGCTGTTCCTGGCGCTTGATCTTTTGATGAAGGGTGTAGATGCTGACTTGCTCTCCAAACTTCCTGTTTAAAGCTAAGTCTCTCTTCACTTTTCTACTTCTTTTTACTTGGCCTGTTATGTTGTGACACTTGGCATTTGGATGAGAATATAGCTGCTGACTGTGTTGATTTATACTATTTCTCACTTGATTTGCGGCAGTGTATGACATGTGGGTCCTGCCACTTGATATTTTTTGGAGAGATATTTGATTATCTCCATTTTCTTTTGTTTACGGAGGATACACTTGGAGCATGATCTCTTGGCGCCAACTGTATTGCTTCTGTGTTGTATCCATCCATTCATGATCATATGGAGGTTTGAGATTAAGCATAGGTGGAGGCATCTCTACTAGTATAGCTGGTTTGGCCTATCTGGGGGGCATTGACAGCTGTAGATATCCTATTTCTCCATTTGCTGTTCCTCAATAGCTTTCTATGAACATTTTGACTGGACACTCCATTTGGCAATAGGTTGGTTCACTCCATCTTCTCCATTTGTGTATTGATTTTCTGTGAACTTGAGGGTGCATTTTGACAGTTGGCTTGATAGCATTTTGTCATTGGCTATGTCGAGTGTTTGCTGTTTTGAGTAGCTCTTATCCTTATCTGATAATTGCTAACTCTTTGCTTTGGTTTTCTTTGTATGACTGGTGGGCCACATGCTTTCTTGACACCAAGGATGATGATATCATACTTACTTGTGCTTGCCACAGCTGTCATTTGATGTTTGCATGCGCCTAAGTGGCATTGGGACAGATGTCACTTATCTGTGCTGCCATGTAGACTCATTTGATGATTTTGATGCTTCTTTGGTTGCATCAGATCCTGGATTTGGAATTTCAGAGAGAATTTGGTACTCTCTGTTGGTTGTATTTCTGTGGTTTTTTTGGTTTTGTAGGCTGTTGTGTAGCCTGACTTGTTTGATGACTATGGCATGTTGTGCCATGTCCATGACTGTCCATATGATTTGGCAGTCTGGTATTTGAGATGGCACAATGTCATTTTATGACATGTTGTTCTCATATCTGGCTTGTCAAATTATGTGGCTATGTCTGAAGGCTGGCATCTCATGTTTTGGCCCTCCCCCATTTCATATGAATTCCCTAGCACATGCTTGGCCTATGATGTATTTCATTAGGCATTCAATATGCTTAAACTGAGGCCATTTAGCATTTATAGCATCTATGCCTTTGCTTATAAGGTAATCCATCACTCAGTTATGACATTATGCACATTTTTATTTCATTTCTGTGCCTTAGTCGATTTGCTAACTTGTATTTCATTTTCTACCATGCAGCATGCTTTTTAGTGGCATCTCTGAGGGCAGAATTGGCATTGATTGTTTTGTAGTTGCCATTTGAGCTTAGCATGCTCTTGTCTGTTCTGTTTAATCCCTGATATGCCCCTGGGCCCACAACATAATGCGCATGAGAGAGGCATTCTTCTCAGATAAGAGCTTATATCACTCTTTCTTGATTTTCTGTGGCACTGTGTGGCCTATGTTGGTGTGGTTTTGTGCACACTTGCTATATGTGCTGCTCTGTTGGACTTGAGCTGAGTGTATTATGCCATCTTGTCAAGTGCACTCTTGCTGTGACTTGGTCGATTTGGCTGGCTGATTGTCTCATGCTACTTGTCACTTTTCTGCTTTGATCATGGCTTGTTTATATGTGCTGGCATTGATTCCTTTCCACACTTAATCCCACTGTTATATCTGTTGGGAAGAATGATGGGGGCAATTGTGGAAGTATAAACATGGGATGTATCAACTTGGTTTGTCTTTTATGCTTGTGGCTTCTCTGGTTTGTGTTTTTGGGACTGATTTGCCCCTGGGACCACATGTTTGCGCTTTGTACTGTCTGTGGATGAGAGACAGTGTTTGTATTTAAGGGTGGTGAGCTTATCATCCTACGATTTGTACCACTGGTACAGGTCTACACTCTACTTTTTCAGGTGTAGGGTGCAGAGAGGAGGTACATGGTCCCATTTTCTTTGTGTTTATTTCAGCTATGCCACTGTTGCACTCAATATATTCATTCCCTTGCTATGAATCATATTTTCATGCGCATAACTGTTTTATAACCATCTCCTGGTATCATTTGAGTTGCTATTGAGGAGCTTTCTTCTCCATTTGAACAGAGAGAGCTCAAGTTGCACTGTTTGCAAGCTCACAGCCATGGCCATGGATGATGTCATCGTCTCTGTGCCATCCTGAGCAGAGCTAGCTCCTGGAAATCATCCACAGCGTCGTCTGGCCATTCTCAGGTGAGCACTGTATCTCTTTTCCTTTGTTTTGCACGATTCTGCTTTGTTTTGCCGTCGAGTTTGCATTCATGGCCGTTCTTGACTTGTGTCTGGCAGAGCTTCTTTGTGGTCGACTCTGGCATTGTTGAGATCGTGAGTGCATCGCCTGTCTGTTGGTGCCATTTGCTGAGGCTGAGACGGCGTAGCGCGACGGCAAGAAGCAAACCTACGTCGGAGAAGACGGTCTCTTCTCTGTAAGTTTATCTCTCTCTTTCCTTTTCTGGATTTTCTGACTGGAGTGTGGGGCCCTCCTTGTCAGAGCCAATCGGAAGCTGACACGCGTCCTCTCTTTTGATTTTCACAGAAGCGGGTCGCTGCCTGGTTGAACCGAGTCGCGCTGAGCCTGACTCGAATCTAAATTGAACCGCTAGCAGGTCTGAGTTGGACTCAAGTCGAATCGCCGACGGATCCGAATCGGAGCTGAATCGAAGCCGAACTAGGCCGAGTCGCAGTTGGGCCTCGTTACTGTGGGCTTTCTATTCCCTCCTCATTTTACTTGGGCTTTTCTGTTTATTTATTTTTTGCTGTGGGTTTTATTATTTGCTTTGTGGGCCGCTGGCCGTTGCTGTTCTTTTTGCTCCTGGGCTGTGTACACAGACTTGTGTATTTGAGGTGTATACTTGTATTCTGGAGATGCATGTTTGTATTTGTGCTGCGTATTTATACTTGTAGCCATCTTTTATACTCTATATACTTGCTTTTGATGTTTGTACATTTTCGGTTGTGCGCTTGCATGCTTGAACCCGAAATCTATAGCCTTCAAAACCTTTATTTTAAGTTGTTTTGAATTAGCGTTTGTTTAGAGCCGAGTTAGAACTTAGGATTAACGATCCTCGTTATCGCACAAGTCCTTTATCGCTCGTCTTGCAACGACCAACCCATGCTTGTAGTTAGGTCAGGGTGTTGCCTTCGGGTCTGTCAACTGATTCTCCATCATTTTAGAACCAGCTGGGCCCACATGTCAGGACTTACGTTAATAATAATTTAGTAATTACTAACGGCCAAAATTAGAGGCAAACACCTACAAATCTAAGACAACACTTGACCCCTAAATTCGCATCTCATGGCTCCGGCACGTGAATTGCTAGCTTCCATGCGGTCCTATCCAACGCCAACTCCTTGGATACGTTCTATTCTTTAAAGTCCCTTCTTACTGCTTCTTCCCATGTCAATCTTGGTCTACCTCTGGCTCTCCTTGTGTTTTCAAAGCGGTTGAGAATTCCGCTACGCACGGGTGCCTCCGGGGGTCTACGTTGGACATGCCCAAACCATCTCAAACGATGTTGGACTAATTTCTCCTCTATCGGTGTAACCCCAACCATATCCCGTATGTCATCATTTCTAATCCGATCCCTCCTCGTATGCCCACACATCCACCGCAACATGCACATCTCTGCTACACTTATCTTTTGGACGTGTCGTCTTTTAGTAGCCCAACATTCAGTGCCATACAACATCGCAGGTCTAATTGCCGTCTTATAGAACTTTCCTTTTAGCTTTTGTGGGACTTTCTTGTCACATAGCTGTCTCGCACCTTTTTGGACCCTGATCCTCGGAAGGGGGAAATGACCGGATGCTTCCGCGGGGGAAAAAGATATTACGGACGAGATACCCCTCGATCGTTTCGAAACTCAAACATCGACACCCACCTGAAAAGGGATGTGGGTACTGACGTGGTTTCGAACCTCTCGAGAGTTTGATTGTTTACTGCAGGTCCTTTTTTTCCAGTAGGCGCAAGCCCCTACCGTTAATTATCTCTGAACCAAGTCGAGAGCACCTCTAGATCGGGATAGTCAATGGATTAGGCATAACAATTAGCATTCTAGCATTTTACCAAAAGATACTAACATCAAAGAACGCGAACAAATAGTGACATAAATAGAGCGGATGATGCAACCATGAGAGAATTAACGTGATGCAAAACATGATGCAAAGAAATTTAATTTATATTTAAAATTCCGGGACTCCTGGAGTTTGGTTCCGGGTGACTATTTGTTGAACCCTATTTAACCATATTTTTATATTTAATGATTTTAGTTTGTTCTCTTCAAACTATACGTATTGTAAGCTCAAAGAGGACGGACATAGGCGTGTAAAGTTTCGGTATTCAGATCATACTAAAGCTTTAACTATTTTTAAAACTTTAATTTATCAACATTTTAAAACTTAGGTCTGTTTGTTGACATATTAGAATCAAGGTTATCAGACATTTCTGGAAACTCGGGCATTAAAGCATGTAGAGGTTCTGGTCCTTGAACGTGTATCGATTCTGGTCAACCATTGACGTGTAGAATTTCGGGCCCTGTGACGTGCGAGAGTTAGGTTATAAAACGTTTTAAACTCTGGTTTTAAGGCGTATTTAGAAATTCTGGTCACTTTGGACATTTTAAACTTTGGTCTTCATATGTTTTAGAATTTACCAAATTCTGATTTTCAGACATATTTAAAGTTTGGTCCCTGGGTTCTGGAGAGTTTGTATATGATTATGGAATTTTAGTTTCTGGATTTACATTGTTTTCAGATTTAGGCCCGGGTTTTGAGTTTTGATTCTCTGGATCAAGAATATGGATTTTCTGGATCTGGATTTAATTTGGGCTTGGATTTCAAATTTGATTTTGAGTTTTGCGTTTGGGTTTGACTTGGGTTTGGATTTAGACTGGATTTGAGTTTGGGTTTTGGATTTGACTTGAGTTTGGATTTAGACTGGATTGGAGTTTGGGTTTTGGATTTGACTTGAGTTTGGATTTAGACTGGATTGGAGTTTGGGTTTTGGATTTGACTTGAGTTTGGATTTAGACTGGATTTGAGTTTGGGTTTTAGATTTGACTTGAGTTTGGATTTAGGCTGGATTTGAGTTTGGGTCTTTGGATTTTACTTGAGTTTGGATTTAGACTGGATTGAGTTTGGGTCTTATTTCTTGACTTTCCACAAGATTTATCCTTTTACGGTGGTTACCGTTTAATTGTACCTGCTGTCCAAAAAGTTTTCAAAGTACCTGCTGTCCAGACACACCTGTCATTTTGAAGTACCTGCTGTCAAAGGGGTTCATACCCTTACATAATTCAAACTTTTGTATGTTTTGTGCTTACTAATTTTAATCATTTTTTTTTATAATTTTATATATTTTTTAATTTTTTTTTAATTTCTTTTTTGGTTAGGACTTTGAACTTGGAGTGTTATAGAAAAATGTTCCTCATAATTTTCTGGACATTTTGATATTTTATGGGGATTTTCTGGACTCTCTGGCCATTTTTCATGTATTTTTGAAGTTTCTGTGGTTTTAGAAAATTATGATTGGACGAAGTTTGGTGTTCTGTGTTGGACTGTCAGGGACTCATCACAGCGACTGTGCCGTAGAAGATCCGGAAGGGTCGAGCCGACTGAGTTGTTTGGTCTATGCACGGGACTGTGGACCGGACGTCCTTGAGTCGAGTTCAACTCTGTCATGTGGGCCCCACCGTCAGTGTCACGGCTTTTGATGCGCCGGTTCCTCCTAAGTTCCTTTAAGGACGCCTAGGACGTATCTCGGCCGTCTGATCTCATCAGAAGTCGTGCTGACTCGATCCGTCGGTGAGATAGGGTTTAAACTCTTCGTCTTTCTTCCTCGTTTGCTCCGATCGCGAATTTGAGGGCGATTTCGAGAGAGAGAGAGAGAGATGAGGTGACGATGTTCACTCCTCTTCGTTTCTGTCGGGTGTTGAGGGCCGTTCTTCTTTACTGGTCAGGGATCGCCTACTTTTGCTCGGACTGGCACCGTTTCTAGCTCATGCATAGCGAGATAGTGCCTTTGATCACCAAGCGTTCTCATCGGGTCCTCAGAAATCCCAGATAAGTTGCTCTTATCACTTTGTTTCAGACTTTACAGTATCCTGTCTCAGTTCTCAGTTGTTATCCCCTTTTTTTCTTTTTTTAAGGTTCACTGGTAAAACGTTTTGGGGTACTGTCTGGTCATGCATCTTGGCTGTATTTGCTCCTACGGTTGTGTCTGTCATTTGTTGCAATTTTGAGTTCTATACTTTGGGTTCTGTGTTGGCTTTGATTTACTGGTATTTGGGATCAGTCAGGCTTAGGGTTTTCGGTTTTGGTATTGTTCTGTCTTACTGACGTTTGATATCAGCTTGACTTGTTTTCTCTTTTTTTTTTTTGCGTTGGTATGATTTTTAGTTTACTGGCATTTGGTACCAGTTGGGTTTCGAGCTTCTGGTTCGGGCATTGGGTTTCCGTTATGCTGGTATTTTGGCATCAATTGGGTATAGGTTTTAGCTCTTGTATGGCTTGAGTTTACTGACATTTGGTACCAGTTGGGTTTTGGTCTTGGTTCTGAGATGACTTTAACGCATGATTTTGTTGTATTTGCAGGGCCATGGTGCTTTGGATGGATTTGGGTTTACTGGGGTTTAGAGCCTACTACTAGGTCATATGACTGGTAAATTTGACTTAAATGGTTTGATTTGAGGTTAGGGTATTTTAATGGCAGGGGCTTTCCTTTTTAATATGAACATTTGGCTCTGAGGGTCTGACACCCTATTGTTTGTCACTTGGGTGTTTATTTGCTGATATTTGGGACAGTATTTTGGTAACATTTTGATATTATTTTGGCATGTATCTGGCTTCTGAACTTTGGGGGATGCTGGGCTAGTATCTAGTTTCTTATCTGGGCTAATATTTGGGGCATTATTATGTGCTTTTTGGGTCATTTGTGGGGTGGCATTTGGCACTTGTTAGATATATTTTTTTTAGCCTGTATTTGGACAGTACTTGGACTGAGCATCTGGACTCTTTTCTGGCATTTGGTCTGAGTACTTGGGTATTATTTTGTAGCATTTTTTTATTGGGTTGGGTTATTTCTCTGGAAGGTTTAGGATTATGTATTTGGGGTATTTAGTTGGGGGGTTTTATTTGGATCTGGAACACAGTTGTTTGGGTTTTATTGAGACATGGATCCATCTGAGGTGGTAGCTCCAGGCTAACACACCCTCTGACTTCACCATACTCAGGTAACATACTGAGAACTGAAACAGGACCATGAGACAGCCAAAGTGGTTGCTCCAGGCAAACACACTGTTTATCTGACTATCCCATGGCCCATGAATACTGTAAAGTCTTCAACAATCTCTGCCTCTTATTAGTCTTCAAATGCTCCATCTTCTACCTGCTGTCTTTGGACAGTTTATGCAGTTTACTCCATTTTCAAGTTTTTTTTTGTTTCACTTTTATATTATTTTTACTGACACCTTGTTATTTTGTCGTGGTGGACACACAAGACTTAGTTAAGGACTCACACACGTAGAAACAACTATACAGAAAGGTGAACTCAGATGCAAACTGAAATAGGTGAATAGTCACAATTTGAAAACTCATTTTTTTTGTTTATTAAAACAAAACAGTTTATATGCTTCTAACTTATATATTTTTTTTGCAACAGCACAACTACATGAAGGCTATAAATTCAAAACATGAGGTGTATAAGAAAGGAGGAAAAAAAGAAAGAAAAAAAAAGGAAGGTTGCACCAACAGAGGCAAAGCATAGGGGTAAAACTCTTTATTTCAAATCAAATTCCACTTACAAACTATTTTTCTTACCTTTTTCTAACTTGAACTTGACTGACTTGACTAACTTCTACTTGTTTTTTTTTTACAAAAAGCTTTTGAGAAAATAAAATGGCAGAGTTTTGGTGCTAAACTTCTGCTCTCCTCTTTTTGGTCGATGGAGAGGGTCTTTTATAGCCCTGGAGTTAGGGTTTCTTCTATGCTCCCATGGCCACCTGGCGTTTGATCTATCCTTTGATCCTTGATGGAGGGTCTGGATGTGAACTTGTTCCCCACTCTTCCTTTTCTGGAGTTAAGTTCTTCTCTTGATTTCTACTTTCTTTTACTTTATCCAATTATATGTTGCCACTTGGCATTTGGCTGTCTACTCATGTGTGCTCCTTTATGTTGTAGGCAGCACACTTGGAGAGGGCTTACTTGGCGCCAAAGGAATCATGTGCTTTGGCATATCCAGCTATCCATGATTTGATGAAGGGCTAGGATTGGCATAGGTAGAGCATCTCTACTTGTAGCTGTTTGAGCCCATCTGTTGGCATGAGACAGCTGTAGATATCTTATCTCTTCTCCATTTGCTTTTTCCTGGCCTTTGTTTCATGGATTTGTGACTGGAGACTTCTTTTGTTGGCAGGTATACTCATAAACACACTCTCCATTTCATCTGTGTGTTTTCTAGACTGGAGCTTACACTTCTGTGCTTGTCCAATGTTCCATGTGGCATGATGTCTTTGGTTTCTCTTGGTGATTTCTGTTTTGTCCATTTGAGCAGCATCTTTATCTGATATTTGCTAACTCTTTTTTATTTTCTTTGTATGACTGGTGGGATCATGTGCTACAAAGAGCTGGTGATGTCATGCTTTGCTGTGCATGCCACAGCTGTCATTGGGTATCTCTGGCACCTTGGTGACATTGGGACAGATGTCATGTATCTAGGTTGGCCACATGATTTCCTTTGATGGCTTGGATGCACCCTTTGAACTTGGCTTTCTAAAGAGAGTTTGATTCTCTCCAGTAGCCATTTGTTATTGGGTTGTTTGTGGTCTTGGATTTGCAGACTATGTGTATTGCTTTGAGGCTTTGTGGCTTTCATGTGGCAATTTCTGTGCCATGGCCATGTTGCCATTTGTGGGGTGCATCTCTGACAGTCACTTTGGTTCTTGTCAGGGATGTGTTTGAGTTGGCACATGTCATTTGGTGACATGTTGCACTCACATATGACCTGTCAGGCTATGTGATGGTAATTGAGAGGTGGCACTTGCATTTTCAGTCCCTCCCCCATTTCATGTGCATATCCCTAACACATACTTGGCCTATGATGTCATTTGTTCATACTGAGGCCATTTTGTTGCTTCTCTCTGCCTTTGAGTGAGGTAAGCTCCACTTTTGGCTACTTGATTTTGTGTACATTTGATCTTTGATGCTATAGTCGATTTTATTTGCTGACTTGTGCATTTCCTTGTGCAACAGGTTCCCAGGAGTGATGCCAGGGGCAAAGTTGGCATTGATTGCTTCATAGCTGCCTTTTGTGTATGGCCTCTCTTGGTCCCTTTTTTTTATTTCCTGATCTGCCCATGGGCCCACAGAATGACATGCATGGGAGGTGCATCCCCTCAGATAAGGATCAACACTTGCTCTTCTTAGTGTTTTATAGTCCTTTGTGGTTGTGATTTTGTAGCCACTTGTGCACTTGATAGTTGCGTCCATGTTTGAGAGGTACTGTTGGGTCAAATTTGGTGCGACTTGGTCAGTTGTGCTCTCTGTATTGCTTGTCACTTTGTTTGTGGTGACTTGTTTACACATATAGCCTGTTGGGGCCTTGTCATATGTGATCTGTGTTGTGATTTCGCCTGGAGAAGCCATGGGGCAATTCTGGGAATATATGTCCCTTATGCATTGTTGTGGCTTGTTGTTATGCTCATGAATTCCCTAGGCTTGACATTTTGGGACTGATTTGCCCATGGGGACCATTGCATGACTCTTTATGGCTTGTACTGTCTCTGGGCAGGGGACAGTGGCCTATGTGATGCTTTTCTCAACGAATTTGATGAGGTTGAGGTGTGGTAAGCTTACCACCCTGTCATTTGTACCACTGGTACAGGCCTATGCCTTCCTTTTCAGGTGTAGAGTACAGAGAGAGTACTGGACCCTCTTTAATGTTGCACTTATCTCAACTTTGCCATTCTTGCATTGGAGATGTCCATTTCAATGTTATAAAACCTGTTTTGGTAGGCATATAACACTTTTATAAACTTCCTTTGATTTATTTCGTTGGCATTGAGTGATTTTCCTTGCTTTGACCCAAAGAAACTCGAGCTTTGACTGTTCATGGAGCTCTCGGCCATGGCGATTGATGATGTCACCCTTTCTTCTCCCACCTGAGTCCAACTAGCCTCTTAGGACCGTTCCCAGAGCATCGTCAGACGTCTCTCAGGTGATGTGCACCTTCCTTTTCCTTCAATTCACCTCATTTCTCTTGCTTTTGCTCTCGATTCAATACTCATGCCCACCTCGACTTGTGCTTTGCAGAGCTTTTCCATAGCCGAGTTTGGCATCACTGAGATCGTGTGCTCATCGCCTATCTGTTGGTGCTCTTGGTTGAGGCTGAGACGGCGTGGAGTGACAGCGAGAGGCTGACCTATGTCGGAGAAGGCGAGTCCCCTTTGTAAGCCTTTTTCTTTTCTTTATGTTTTCTATGTTTTGGGTCCCATTGTCAGGGCTAATCGGAGACTGACACCTGTCTTCCCTCTTGATTTTCAGAGTTTGGACGCGAGTCGGATCTGAGTCGGGGTCGACTGTGTCGGAAGCGAAACGTGGTTGAGTCGAACCCAATCGACTTTGTGGCCGACGGATCTGGATCTGTTTGGGCCGCGCCAAAGCTGGGCCGTTGCTGAGGTTGGGCTGCCTCGCACGTGGGCTTCCCTTTCCCCCTCTATTTTACTTGATTTTCTGATTTGTATTCTGGGCTTCTGATTTCGGCCATTAGTTATTGATTTGTTCCTTTTGGGCCAGCCATATGCTTGCATGTTTGTATATATGTATTTTGAGACATGTATTTGTGTTTTATGTTTTGTATTCGTGGCTTGTATGACTTGCATGATCTGTAGATGTATAGTATTTGTGGTATGTCATTTGTTGCACTCGGATGTATCTTGCATTAGACCCGAAATCTAGCATCCACTTCTTTTGCTTTTAACTCAATTGTTTGCCCCATAACTTGTATGGTTTAAAATCCAACTAAGTCTTGAAACGGCTTGAGTTTGTCTGCGCCCCCTTTAGGATCGACGGATCCCGTATTATCACACAAGCACTTATCGCCCTCCTTACCCGTTATGGCCGGCCTTTAGACTTGTCATTTGAAGTCTCTTTTTTTTTATTTTGAGCCAATACCTGTCCCGTTAGTTTGACATGGGACGAAGTATTCCATTAAGTTTGAGTTACCAATAATCCTCCCATCATCAACGGCCAAAATTGAAGGCAAACAATAGCACTCTTGGTGCTTGTCGGCATTTCACCCACCCTACTCTTATCCTATGACTAACATGTTCATCTATGTCGCCATCACTCTGCAACATCGACCCTAGATATCGAAAAGTGTCTTTCATAGGCACTACCTATCCATCTAAACGAACATCTCCATCTTCTGGTCATGCCCCACTAAACTCACACCTCATATACTCCGTCTTAGTTCTACTAAGTCTAAACCCTTTCGACTCTAGAGTTTGTCTCCACAACTTTAATTTCCTATCGACACCTATCCTACTCTCATCGATTAGCACCACATCATCCGCAAAGAGCATACACCAAGGAATCTCTTGTTGTATGTCCCTCGTGATCTCATCCATCACCAAGGCAAAAATGTAAGGACTCAATGTCGATCCCTGATGTAATTCTATTTTAATAAGGAAGTCACTAGTCACGCTATCATATGTCCTAATGCAAGTGGCAACTCCATCGTACATGTCCTTGATGAGAATAACGTACTTGGTGGGAACTTTCTTCTCTTCAAGTGCCCACCACATGACTTTTCTTGGTACTTTGTCATATTCCTTCTCTAGATCAATGAAAACCATATGGTGATCCTTCTTCTGCTCCTGATATCTCTCCATAAGCTGTAGGAAAATGGTCTCCATGGTGGACTTACAAGGCATAAAACCAAATTGATTTTTCGAGACATCTGTTGTCCGTTTCAAACGATGCTCGATCACTCTCTCCCAAAGCTTCATCGTATGGCTCTTAAGCTTTATCCCTCTATAGTTTGTACAGCTTTGAGCATCTCCTTTGTTCTTGAAGATTGGTACTAGAGTGCTTCTCCTCCACTCATCCGGCATTTTAGTCGATCGAAAAATGCTATTGAACAGTTTGGTTAACCAAACTACCGCCACATTTCCGAGACAACGCCATACTTCAATCGGTATGTTATCGGGCCCCAAAGCCTTACCCACTTTCATTCTTTTTAAGACTTCTTTCACCTCGGACTCTTGGATTTTCCTAACGAATAGTATATTGGTATCATCAAAAGAGTCGTCTAGCTCAATCTCCAGGTCGTCATCTTCTCCATTGAATAGCTTATCGAAATATTCCCTTCACCTGGTCTTGATCTCCTCGTCCTTCACTAGAAGCCTATCAATCTCGTCCTTGATACACTTCACTTGGTTTAGGTCTCTTGTTTTTCTATCTCTAATCCTAGCTATCTTATAGACGTCCTTCTCGCCTTCTTTCGTATTTAGCTTCTGGTATAAGTCTTCAAAAGCCCGACTCTTTGCTTCACTCACTGCTTTCTTTGCATTTTTCTTCGCCAATTTGTACTTTTGTACATTGTCATCGCTCTTGTCATGGTGCAAGCACTTGTAGCATTCCTTTTTTCTTTAATGGCTTTTTGTACATCGTCGTTCCACCACCAAGTGTCTTTTGGTTCGCGGTTGTTTCCTCTGGTAACTCCAAGCACTTCCGTAGCTATCTTCTGAATGCACATTGCCATCTCTTTTCACATCACATTCGCTTCTGCTTCTACAGTCCATGGTCCCTCTGCAATCAATCTGTTCCTAAATATACTAGACACATCTCCTTTGAGCTTCCGCCACTCCGTTCTTGCCACTCGAGAGCCTCTACTGACTTTAAAGCGTGTCCGGAAACAAAAATCAGCCACTACCAGTTTATGTTGTGACACAACACACTCTCCAGGTATAACCTTGTAATCAACGCAAGCTCGTTTGTCCTCTCTCCTAGTAAGGACAAAATCAATCTGAGAGGAGTGTTGCGCACTACCGAAGGTAACTAAGTGAGATTGTCTCTTTCTAAAGAAGGTGTTAGCTACTATGAGGTCATAAGCTATGACCAAGTTCAAGAAATCTTCACCTTCTTGATTCCTGTCTCCATATCCAAAACCTCCATGCACCTCTCAAACCCTCCACTAGTTTCACCTACATGCCCGTTGAAGTCTCCTCCAATGAAAAGCTTTTCAGTGTTGGACACACTTCTAATCATGCCATCGAAATCTTCCCAAAACTTGATTTTGAGGGCCTCGCTTAGTTCTACTTGTGGAGCGTACGCACTAATGACGTTTAGAACTAGGTCTCCAAAAACTAGCTTAACTAGGATGATCTTATCTCCTTGTCTCCTAACGTCCACTACTCCGTCTTTAAGGCTCTTGTCGATTAAGATACCTACTCCATTATTGTCGCGCTCTTGTCCGGTATACCATAGTTTGAATCCGGTATTCTCCACTTCTTTTGCTTTCTGGCCCGTCCATTTAGTCTCTTGCACGCATAAGATATTCACACGTCTCCTAGTCGCAGTATCCACTAACTCTCTTAACTTTTCTGTTAAGGACCCTGCATTCCAACTAACTAAGCGAATCCTACGCTCTCCGACTAGCTTCCTTGCCCCCCGCACTCGTCGTGAAATGTGCGAAGACCCTTGCTTACTTGCCACTACACCCGGACGCCGATGTAGCGCGCCACTAAGGGAGCGACGATCCGGCCCTTGCTCATTTATCACCTTATCCGGGTTCCGATAAGGCGCGCCACTAAGGGAGTGGCGACCCGACCCTTGCTCATTTATCATCCTATCCGGGTTCCGATAAGACGCGTCGCTAAGAGGGTTACGCCCCAACGAAAGCTGATTGAGTTTCATTTCCATGAAGATAGCTGGGTTCTTTTACGTTGGCTCGCCAAGCCTATCACAACCCTCCTCCTTTTACTCGGACTTGGGACCGAACTGTACTAAACAGTGCACGCAAAGCTTAATATAGGCAGAGTTAACAAAGCTAAACAATGCAAACAAATATAGATAATACTAAAGAAAAAAAGATACAAAAATATCTATATTTTATTTGGTCGTATTCTTTCAAATTAATTTTTTAAATTTTTATATACAATAATTAATCATGACCGTTTATTCTGACAGATAATTTTCTATATAATTAGTTTTTAAAAATCTTCTTTCTTTTTTCTTTCTTTCTTTCTTTTTTTCTCTCTTCTCTCTCCAAGGTGAGAAGGTAGAGAAAAGACAAAAAAACCAGAAAAAGAGAGTAACGCGTTAGATTTTTATCATTTTCCTTATAGTGTCATCTTAAAGGGCGCTATAGGGCTTTCTTTATAACGTGATTTAAAATGGCACTATTATGGTGCTCTTATTAAAAATTCAATCTTAGATGTGCTCATATTAAAATTCTTAAAGTATTTTTTTATCTTATTAAAAAAAATCGGATATGCAACTAATGAAATATCAAACGACCTCTTAATCGCTCTTCTCATCATTAAACATAAACGAATAAAATCAAACGATCGATGATGCCTTCGCACGGGAGATTTTTAATAAGAAACAAAAAAACTCTCACAATTTTAATAAGAACACAGGTCATACGAAAATTTTAATACAAGCACAGCTATTGCGCCATTTACAGAGGCGTAGTGACGAAATACCATTTGCGCCCATCAAATCGGCGCAAATAGGCCTATTACGCCCTTCAAATGGGCGCTATTGGGAAAACGACAGAATAAAGGCGCGTGGCCTGCACTTTTTCCCGTTCGTTGCTGTCTTTCTGAGCTTCTGCGCCGAGAATTAAAGAGAGAGAGAGGGAATCTGCGCAGAATTAAAGAGAGAGAGAGAATTAGAGAGAGAGAGAGAGGGAATCCAAGAGAAGCCCAACTCTTTCTTCGTCCAGAGAAGGAGAGAAAGGAAAAAAGAGAAAGAAAGGAGAAAAGGAAAGAAAGAGGAGGAGAGGAAAAAAGAGAAGAAGAGAGGAGTTCGGCCATTGGACGAAAAAGAGGAGGGTTTCGGCCAGAAGTGGAGGAGAGGAGAAAAGAGAAGAAAAGAAGGAAGGAAGTCGGTCATTCGACGAGGAGAGGTGAAATCCGGTTTCGACTCGACTCGACTCAATCTAATCCATCGTAAATGTAAGTTTTTTTTTTTAATTTGCGAAATATCGAAAGAAAATTGATGATGAAATTTTGGTTAATATTGAATAGAAATGTTAGAATGAAAAATGTGTGAAATTAATTTGTATTAATTTGAAATTTATTATAGGAATTAAAAATAGAAAATTGTACAAATTGTTGGAAATGTTAAAAAATGTAAATTTAAAAATGTGGGAAATAATTTTATTTCGTTCGAAATTGTTCGTAGAAAATAATAGAAATTGAAAAAATGTTAAATTGCAAATATGATGGTTAAATAGAAATTGAAAAATTGCAAATTGCAAATATGATGCTTAAATAGAAATTGTTGGAAATTAGTTTGTATAGAAAATAGATAATTGAGATAATTGTTAAAAATGAAAATTAGTTTGTATGGAAATTATTATTACGTAATAGGACATGCATGTAAAAATTAGTAAATATTTCTTAAAATTATTGTTTTATGTAAATAATTTTTTATGGATTATTTATTGTTAGATATAATCAATTAGAATGGAAAAATTACTATATTGAAAGAAGATAACGTTAATTGACATTGTTAAAATTACTATATTGAGTATAACATGCAAAAATAATAGAAATTGAAAAAATGTTAAAATTAATAATACCAACAATAAATGTTAATTGACACGTTAATTGACATGTTAATTTACAATATTGTTAAAAAAAAATGTTTCAATAAAATAGTCCTGGGAATATTCTTATTAAAAAAAACAAGTTATTGAAGAGAAAAATAATTAGTTGCAATTAATTTTACACAATATTTTGACCTATTGACGTAATGTGTATTTAAGAATAATTTTTTTATGGATAAATTATTGTATAAAAATTATTTTTTTAGATAAATTAAAGTGTTAATTAAAGTCATATGCATTAATGTTATTTATTAAATAATTATTTCTAACTATATATTGATATAATTTTTTTTACAAGTGCAACAAATTAGAAGATGATTTTAAACTTTGAAATTCAAATTGAACTATTCAAAATTTGTGTATATAATTAAAATCTGTATATTTCAATCAGATGAGTTCTGAATCAGATGAGAGCGGTCCGTCTCATTCTGCGCCAGCTGGTACATCTAGGATTGTCAGACGTAGGAATCGTACTTCTCGTCCGTTGCGATACGTCTTGAACGTAACAGAACGTGTGGGAGATCCGGATAATGGGCCTATATTATATGTGCCGACATGTCAAGAGGACGACCCCCGGGACGAAATACGATATCATCTCCTGGGAGACAAATGACCCGAACGTTCGAGTTTTCAAGATGGCGGCCTGGGCTTTCGGTCCGTGCATAGAAGCACTGAAACACGCACGGCCCGTTATTTCTATTGATGCTAGTTTTTTATCGGGGCAATATAAGGGTAAGTTATTTACTGTATGCGCTTATGATCCAGAAAACCATTTAAATCCTGTTGCATTCGGGTTGGCGGAGAAGGAGGACAAAAATTGTTGGGGTTGGTTCATGTCTTGGGTTAGATTTGAGGTCATAGGCGACATGAACCGCAAATATTGTGTTGTATCTGACCGTCATAAGGCAATTAAAGTTGTCTTTGCTTCGACAGAGTATGGTTGGAAGGCACAAGGTCCACAAAAAGTAGCAATTCATCGCTACTGCATGCAACACGTCGCTGAAAACTTATTTAAAAAAGTAGGGGGCGGCCAACAAAACAAGGGTTTGAAGGATTTTTTCAAGGTTAAACTTGCAAATAAGAAAAATGAAGATCGTTTTAGAGAGAGGTGGGAGCAATTGAAGGCAGCAAATCGCATTGCCTATGAATATCTCAGAAATTGTGGGAAACATGATGAAACTGATCGGAAAGAGAGACCAAAATTGTACATGTGGGCTCAGGCATTTGACAAAGGCCATCGGTGGGGGTTAATGACAAGTAACGGATCTGAGAGTCTGAATAGTATTTTTAGGGTGGAAAGGAGATTGCCGGTGACAGCAATAGTGGAAGGCACCTTTTATAAATGCGCAAACTGGATGAACCAGAGAACACAATTAGTACTAGAGAGGCACAGATTGGTTGAAATATGGCCAAAAAGGATCGAAGATAAATTGAAGAAGCACAGTGATAAAGCAGGTAAATAATTCAAATATATTTATTTCATAATTTATTTATTTCAATTAAAAATGTATTGTTTTAATCTATTTCAAATGACAGATTCGATGAGCACAACCACGTTGAGGCTCGACCTTGGAACATTTATTGTTAAGGCTCGAGGCGAATACAGGGATGGTCATGGGTTTGAAGTTTCGAAGTATCAGGTCCAAATTCCACCTGAAATGGTTCAGACTGACCCTCAGCTCCCTTTTACTCATACCAAATGCAGTTGCCAGAAGCCTCAACTAACCGGTATACCTTGTGCACATGTAATTGCCGTTTGCAAGCAATCAAATTACAGTGTTGATCAATTCGTGGATGCTCGCTACAGCTTGTACCACCAAGAAGCTATTTGGTCTGCGGGTCAATTTCATTGTTATAGGGATGAGGATCAGTGGCCAGTTTATGATGGTCCTACAATCATACCTGACAAGAGTATAATCAATCGTGGTAGGCGTAAGATTATTCGTACTGAGATGGCAATGGACAAAATGGAAGGCAAGAATAAAGATAAGTCTCAGGGTCCTAAACCGAAAAAGCCATCCAAGAAGAAAGGTCAGCCTTCAACAAGTGAAGCTTCCACAAGTCACGCGAGACAACGAGAACCACCATATCCAATGGATGCAATGCAATTTGGCCGTTACAGTAGCAGACCACCAACAAGGACAAACAGTCGAAGAAGCCAAGCCGAATCAAACGTTCAAGCGGCACTCCAATCGACTATTCAACCTGCCCGTAGGTCATTTCATGTTGACAGGCCAAATAATAATGTCCAACCACGTCGAAATTCAATAAGCACTGACCACGTAGCATGAATGCTCCGTCAAGCACTATGCGATCTGAGTTAGCAAGGTTCACAACCTGCCAAACAAGCGGAGCTAGTACTTCTGGGAAAAAAAAGGAGCCGGACTTACGTCAAAAATACGAAACATTTTTGGAAGAAAATAAAAATTTATTCATGTATGTTAGATTGAAATTTCATTTTTTTTCTTATGGTTTTCATTGTGTGAGTTTTGTATTGATTTGAAATTTGGATTGTAATATTTGTATGGATTGTAATATTTGAAGTTTAGATTGTAATATTTGAAGTTTGGATTGTACTATTTAATGTTTGGATTGTAATATTTCAAGTTTGGATTGTAATATTTCTATGGATTGAAATATTATTTTCTAGTATTTGTATGGATTGATAATTTCACAAAACACCAAGAAATTTCATTTTCAAAGGAAAAACTGCACGGGATACCTTATGTTACCTGCTAGAAAATCAATAAGGAAAGTTCAAAAAAATCGAAAAAAATTATACAATGCTAACTATCATATCTATTTTCTAATACTCAAATTTTAAAATTTTTGGCCAAACCGTTTGATCACAATAAAATTCACAAAACACCAACAAATTTCATTTTCAAAGAAATTTCATTTTTGCCCAATCTTTTCTGTTGAGTTCTGAAAAGTTAAGTGTGCTCTGAAAAGCTCTGAAAAAGTGTCACGTGCTCTGATGAGCTCTGAAAAGTTAAGCGTGCTCTGAAAAGCTCTGAAAAAGTGTCACGTGCTCTGATGAGCTCTGAAAAGTTAAGCGTGCTCTGATGAGCTTTGAAAAAGTGTCACGTGAATGAGTTCCAGTGGAGACAAATCGAGGTATCGATCTTCAAGGCAAGTGGTTCAGTTACGTACCAATAGTTCCACCTGGTTTTGAAAATCATCCGTCAGGTCAAAATAGCATACATCTTCGATAAATGTAGTATGCTATAGTTTGTTATATTGTATGATTATTTTATGGTTTGTTGTATTTTATTATTTTTAATTGTATGGTTTGTTTTGTTTATTCGTATTTTTAAATTAATGAAATTTAATATTTGAGGTATGTTTTTTGTTGCTTACTATTGAAATTGTCAAAAAAAAAAAACATAGAACTCAACAAAATAGATAAACACACTAAATACACTAATAGATAAACACACTAAATAAACTAATAGATAAACACACTAAAAGATAAAACAACCGCAAATCACTACAATGATACATAACTTAGAGATCTTGACTCTTTACATATTGAAGAATTTCATCCCACCATGGTTCATCCTCTTCATTTTCGTTGTCATGTTGATTACTGGCACCGGCGTTGTCAGCCATATGAGCGGCTTCGTTCCAGAAAGCCGCATCAGCCTCTTGTTTTTCTATCTCTGCCATACATCTTGCTGCATTTCTTCTTTCTTCCTCTCTTTTTGCCTTTTCAAGTCTATCGCGCATCTGCATGTCCTGAATTTCTTTTCGCCATTTCTCCTTCTCTTTTTCTTCTTTTAGCTTTTTCTTTCGCGACTCTTCTATTCTCCTACTCCAATACTCAGATCTAAGTTTGTCACTTTCTTCCCTCTTTTTTCTTTCGGCCTCTCTGTACCGAGCTTCCGTTTCTTCCGCTTCACGGCGATTGTGGTCAGAGTAGTGCTCACGCAGGATGGTTTCTTGGTAATTAAAAATTTTACCACACTTTGTACATATCACTGTGTGGTCTCCACGAAAATTATAAATGGATTCAACCATAGAGAAGGGTGATGGCTGGCATGTTTGCTGTTCTTGGGGTATCGGTTTAGGTGGTAAGTACTCTGACCAGTCATAACGCTTCGGCCTTTCTCTTTCCTTCTGTTCTTTTACGTGCTCGAGGTAATGCCATCTTAAGGGCAAGTCATAGTACGGTTCATGCACATTGTATTGGCAAGTTTAAGAACATTGACGACACATTGCGGTCCATTCCCCTCTTTGTTTTTGTTGGTCGTTGAGAGTAGAATGGAAGAATGATCCCCAGAACTCTTTCACAATTTCACTTGGATTAATTTTGTTGGTATTGTTGGAGTTTGAGCTATTTCCTTTTTCTATGGTGGTAAAGTTTTTATGAAGAAGATGGAGATTATTTTGTCTGGCTGAACTGGGGAGTTCTATATAGATGGAGCTCTGGTGTACTGTACCAAAAGTATGAATTAAATTCCACGTGATACTTTTCAGACTTTTTCAGACTACGTCAAACTTTTTCAGACCATAATAATGATTTCTCAGAGCACGCGTAGATTTTTAGAGCAATAATTAAAATAAACAAAATTTAATTAAACAACGAAATCATGTATTTAATAAATAATATTTGAAAAAATAATAACAGTTATTTTAATAAATAATATTTGTTATTATTTGAAAGTATTTGAAAAATTAATAATAGTTGTTTTAATAAATAATATTTGTTATCATTTGAAAGTTGTTGAAAAATTAATAATAGTTGTTTTATTAAATAATATTTGTTATCATTTGAAAGTTGTTGAAAAATTAATAATAGTTGTTTTATTAAATAATATTTGTTATCATTTGAAAGTTGTTGAAAAATTAATAATAGTTGTTTTATTAAATAATATTTGTTATCATTTGAAAGTTGTTGAAAAATTAATAATAAATTAATAATAGTTGTTTTATTAAACTCAATAACTTAATAATATAAAAAAATAACACATATTAATTTTTTTTACTTTTTCTCTCTATCTCTGGCCGAAACCCTTCCTTCTCTTGGATTCCCCTCTCTCTCTCTCTCTAATTCTCTCTCTCTCTTTAATTCTGCGCAGATTCCCTCTCTCTCTTTAATTCTCGGCGCAGAAACTCAGAAAGACAGCAACGAACGGGAAAAAGTGCAGGCCACGCGCCTTTATTCTGTCGTTTTCCCAATAGCGCCCATTTGAAGGGCGTAATAGGCCTATTTGCGCCGATTTGATGGGCGCAAATGGTATTTCGTCACTACGCCTCTGTAAATGGCGCAATAGCTGTGCTTGTATTAAAATTTTCGTATGACCTGTGTTCTTATTAAAATTGTGAGGGTTTTTTTATTTCTTATTAAAAATCTCCCCCTTCGCACGATAATGTGGTACATACGGTATAGTTCCTACTTCCTAGTGGACTGATAGCCTGATACCAAGTACTAGGCGAGTGCATCCGGATCCTCTAGTTGGCGCGTTAAAAACGATCATGTGGTCGGCGTTTGATCTGAGCCGTCTGATTTAATCTCGACGATTTATTTTTTTGGGCCTATCAATTATGGTATTATGCACGGGACATCCTTAACCGTTGAGAAAATCACACGACCCAGAATGATCCGACCATCTAGTATGTCGACCAGAGGATCTCGTTCCCTAGACGAGTACCAATCCTAGGGCCTGGTCGGGGGTTCATGCAGAGTGGAGTTCGGCATCACAACCGTCCGATCAATAATGGATGTTTCATGATTAATACCAGTTCGTACGACTCACAAATTTTAGCTGTCGAGATTAGATCGGACGGTCGTGATGAAGAATTGCTGGGCAAATTCTTGCCCCGAACTCCAAAGGATACGGATCCGGGCGGGGTGAGGTTGGTCCGTTGGTGTTAGTGGCCGTCTGAAGTGAAAGAAAAGAACTATTTCTTCACCTACCTCGCACTCTCTACGTACCTCGTTATTATCTCCAGTAACGGTATATACTCCCATTTCATTCCAACCAAGTCTCACTTTCATAAAAGAAAAACCTCAAAAAAAAAAAAAGAACAGTGAGAGATGGCGCAAGCAGCTATGGCGAAGGGGCTTGAACCGAGAATCTACGTCTCTGGTTCAAACTTATCCAGATCTCGCGCCACCCCTGCCCCGATTCCTTCTTCTCTCCGATTCCGATCCGTAGTCAAAGTTTCTAATTCGTGCAAAAATGTTGGTTTGGCCTCGTCTAGGCGGGTCCTTGTCAGAGCGTCCGTTGCAGCTACGCCAGAGAAGCCCTCGTCTGTGCCAGAGATTGTGCTCCGGCCGATTAAGAAGATTTCAGGGACTATTAATTTGCCTGGATCTAAATCTCTGTCGAATCGCACGCTTCTGCTTGCGGCTCTTTCTGAGGTGAGTTGTTTGGTGTCAGATTCATTAGGGGAGGTTTGGGTTAAATGCGCCGCATTGAGTTGCTTTTGGTTGATAATTGATTGGTTCTGAATTTTCAGTATTACCTTTCCTGAATATATGTAAAACGGAACATTGCTAGACTTGAGTAATAGAATGCATCACACTGTTATACTTCAATCTGTCCCTCTGCGACATTGTCTTAGAAAATGCCTTACTAAAATTAGAACCGCTATCTCTATTCCAGGGAACAACTGTGGTAGAAAACTTGTTAAATAGTGACGACATATACTACATGCTCGTGGCTTTGCAAACCCTTGGCCTATCTGTAGAATCAGAAAAAGAGGCTAAAAGAGCAGTGGTTGTGGGGTCTGGAGGTCAGTTCCCAGTTGGCAAGAAACCCAAGGAGGTGCGACTCTTCTTAGGTAATGCTGGTACCGCCATGCGTCCTTTGACTGCTGCATTGACAGTTGCTGGTGGTGTTGGAAGGTAATTGTTTTAATGAAGAAAATTAAGACTAGCATGCTACCCGATTTGATAATTTGTGAAATTAAGATGAAACTATGCCATCCTATAACCCAGTATAACTGATTTAGCATTGTTATATAAAAAGATATGCATGTTCTTGGTACTTGTAACGAAAGGGAAATGTCTCATTGCAATCATATACTTGTAGCATGATTTATGATTCTGGTGTTTCAAATTGGTAACATGTTATATTATCTCTAAATGAATTGTCTCAAACAATAGTTACGTGCTTGATGGAGTCCCACGAATGAGGGAAAGACCAATAGGTGATTTGGTCTCTGGCCTAAAACAACTTGGTGCTGATGTGGATTGTTACTTGGGCACCAACTGCCCTCCAGTTCATGTCAAAGGTATTGGTGGCCTCCCAGGTGGAAAGGTATACAAAGAATTTGGTTATTCTTTCTTTTGACTTATTTAAATATGATTCTTAGATATCTGATATTTATTTCATCTCAGGTTAAGTTGTCGGGCTCTATTAGTAGTCAGTACTTGAGTGCATTGCTCATGGCAGGCCCACTCGCACTCGGAGATATAGAAATAGAAATCATTGATAAATTAATATCGATCCCCTATGTGGAAATGACTATAAAATTAATGGAGCGCTTTGGTGTCAGTGTTGAGCATTCTGACAGTTGGGACCGCTTCTTCATTAAAGGTGGCCAAAAATACAGGTAAAATCTCTTTTGTCATTACTATATCGAGTGGTTCTCTATGTAGTAATTCACATTTTGTGATATTTTTGTTATTCTCAGGTCACCTGGGAAGGCTTTTGTGGAAGGTGACGCATCCAGTGCAAGTTACTTTTTAGCAGGTGCTGCTATAACTGGTGGTACAGTTACCGTAGAAGGGTGCGGTGCAACCAGCTTGCAGGTACAACCTATTTGCTTCCTTTCTCCACTTATGTGATTATGAACAAGAAATGTTTCTCACTTTTTCTCACTTTTAAAATATTGTAGGGAGATGTGAAATTTGCCGAAGTACTTGAGAAAATGGGAGCAAAGGTAACATGGACTGAGAATAGTGTGACTGTCACTGGCCCACCACGTGGTTCATCTTTCAGTGAGAAGCACTTGAAAGCTGTGGACGTGAACATGAATAAGATGCCAGATGTTGCCATGACATTGGCTGTTGTTGCACTTTTTGCTGATGGCCCGACTGCTATCAGAGATGGTACTATTTGTTGCATACTAGTGATTTTTTGGATTGCATTTTAGAATGCTGAATTGATGGTATATTACCAGTTTGGCCTGGTTTATCAGATGGTACTGAGACATTTCATAAGCTACTTACTTGACTTCATTCCTCAATCTGTATTGTCGATTTGATCGGGTTCTTTTTGGGCAGTTATTATGGCCGCTGCATAGATTTTTTTGCCAATTGCCCATAAACAGCAATCCCAGTTGGCCATTTGTTTTGATTCATTCCAGTACATACCCTGGCTGCACTAATGATACTTAGATCTACATTTGTTGTGCTTTATTGATTGTTTTGCTAATTTTTTTATCAGTTGCTTCATGGAGAGTTAAGGAAACTGAGAGAATGGTTGCCATTTGCACTGAACTTAGGAAGGTACGATAATATACTCATATTACACAAATAATCGTACAATCTTAATCCCTGCATGATATATGGTTTTTAATGTCAATCTTATTTCCTTTAAATAAATTGTGTTTAGTTGGGTGCGACAGTAGAAGAAGGCCCCGATTATTGCATAATTACCCCACCAGAGAAGCTAAACATAGCTGCGATTGACACCTATGATGACCATAGAATGGCCATGACATTTTCTCTAGCAGCATGTGCTGGTGTTCCAGTAACAATTAACGACCCTGGTTGCACTCGCAAGACCTTCCCTGATTACTTTGATGTGCTACAGCATCTTGCGAAATATTAGGCAAATGAGTGAACAGAGGCTACATTTTCTGCTTCTAACCGAGAAGCTAAGTTAGGAGAGGAGAGACGCTCCTGGAGAGTATAATTTTTGTGCTTTACACTAAGAATGAATAATCAATTATTGGAAAAATGAATTGCAAATTTCTTGTTGTAACTTGTAACCGTATATGTTAGATTGGCAATAAGATGGTTCGTTTTTGAATTTTGAGTGAAACTCTATGCTTCTCTTTTCAAAAGGAAAAATACGGTCCTTCTGATTCTTAAAAAAGAGGGTTGTTGGCTGACAATAATATAAAAACACTAAGCAGGTTCTTTACACGAACGCAACATTTTCATATATTTGTTCTTATGATGAAGTGGTTGACAATACCAGCGGTTCCATTTTAGAGGTTTCGTTTCCTCAGACCTCTATCATGTGTGACGTATCCTGCGCGGATCCACACCATTTCGTCTGTTTTCAGATTATTGAACATCTAAAAAATTCATCTAATAAAATCAAACACCATTGACATGGATACCCGTAATGAAACTTACGTTAACTAGTGCACAAATTGGATTCTTTAAACTTTTCTTTACAACTCCATTTTCCATTGGCTGTATTTGGTGTATATAACTGAATAGATATCAAGGCGTAATTAGCCTAAAACGTTAATTGACTTGTTACCCATTAGTCCATTACCAGATAGCACCTGTAAACAACGTTTGTTAAAACTGAATTCCGACAATGAAACATGTGCTATTTGATTCGCTATGCTTGTTCTTCCCTTTTGGACCAACTAAGCTCCATACTGTGAAGTACAACGTGCTATTATCACCCCAACACAAACCTTTTTTTTTTTTTTTTGCCCCCGAATGACTCATCCCAACACTAAACTCGTCACTTGAGGCCGCCACCCCATCATGCCAAAATGCTGAATCTGTATCATGACAACGTTAGCAAATGGTTAAGGAAAATTTCATTAAACACGTGCTATCGTGACAAAGGTTTTCAAGTTAGAAGTCCTATGGTTGTGTTTTGCTGGAAGCTGTTGTTGGAATTAGCTTACTGGAGAGGGATTGTAACGACTGATTCTCAAATTGCATTTGATTTACAAGTTATTTTGCACAAAATAAAACTGAACTGAAAAGGAAACTGAATAAGTAAAAGCTTCAAGGATAGACATTTATCAAAAAAAAACATTCCTATGGATTCCATAAATTTACTTTATTAATGACTAATGAGTAATCTATTACATAATAATATATTCCAGCAAAAGCATCATTATAATCTAGTTCAAACCATTAGATGTTAACAATTTCAGTTACAACAGAGATGTTACTAAAAATAAGCAATGATGCGACATCCCAGTGGTAAAGGCTCATCTCTATTACAAATTGGAAGGAAACAAAAATTATATCCTAATTGATATCACTTGAGAACAGCAATTGCTCAAAACTATTTTCCTCAAGTACCATTAATATTACAACTATTTGTCAACAAATATACCAGACTATGGCTTCATTTCCGTTACAATTTACTTGCTGCTGTTCACGGGGAGGTAAACACCTTCTGCTGCCAACCAGACATTGTCAGCGCGCTTTTCTCTGACACCACATACCTATCAAAATAGGCAAATTAATTCTTTTAGTCATATCTCGAAAAAAAAAGGCCTGAATGCCCTTTATCTCCAAGGAGCATAACAAATATTAACCCTTTTATAATTGTTTTTTCCCCTCAGAAAGTGGCAGAGCGACCTCATTTACTCATCTTGTTCTTACAAGTACCATGGGTGTTTTGCACACATTTTACACAATTTAACAGTAATGAAGGACATATTTAACCATGTTAAGAACACACACAGCTAATGTAAATCACCAACCTCCAAGAAGCCAGAAGGCAACAAATCGATAAATATGAACTAACCTCTTGTTGACCACCAGCAATGCGAGTGTACTTCTTATCATGACTATGCAAATAACCTTGTGTATCAATGTGCTTGAACCTAACTTTTTGGTCTTGCCTCCATGTCTTCCCGCTGCCTTCTATCTCTAGCCTACAGGGGAAAAAGGCAGAAATTAAATGGAGAGCGAAAAACATTCTCAGGAAATTATCTCAGTTGTTCATGTTCTCACCTCCAGTGATCTCCAGTATCCGACTCATTGTCACTTCCAAAACAACTCACCTAATATAAATAAAATTGTCAACTAAATATACACAATTAGACTGATATAATAATGCAAAATTGAAGAGAGACAACAAACCTCTAAGTTGCCACTAATCGGAGATGCATGCAAGTGGCTATGAAGCCACTTACGGGATCTCATGTGCTGAAGCCTAAGAACTGCTCCATGTGTAATGGCATCCCCTTGTTTAGCTGAGGTGTCAGGCACAGGCTTCACAACCTGAAATTTCATCATTGCCAAAATATTAAATTAGAAGGATGTTACACTAACCCCATGTCAAGGCCAAACAGTAAGATGAGCAAATTCTGTCATGTTTTATCCCTATTCAAATATGTTCATGTACGTTATAGAACCAAACATCAACATTTTCTCGGGTTGATATTAATCCAGTTTAGGAATATTGGAAGGGGTGGGGGAACAATGCAGTTGGGAGAAATTTTGAAGATTCTATAAAATCTAGCTTTGATTCCACAGCAGTAAGACATTTTGGCAGTCAATAGCAATTTCAAAAAAAAAAAAAAAAAATCTAAGGTGCTATATACAATCATGTCAAATGTTGGTTTTACTGATAGAAATACAGTATAGACACCCCTAAACTAGATTATTGATACATCAAATTGGAAGAAAAGCGGTCAAGATAGATTACCCAATAACTATTTGAGTCATCGACACCTTGAAAGCCGGTCACAGATTGTTGACCACTGCCTGAACCATATGGCACATCATGAGAGTGCAACCGGAACTTGGTTCTTTCATGCATCAACTTGATGACAGATCCATATGTGATCTAAACAAAGAAAACAAAACTAAATCAATAATGCCTCTTAATCATTTTAAAACTAGCGTAGACTAATAATATTCAGTTTCTGTATGGCTTTAGGAGTTTAGTACTCGTGCTACAGTATAACATATTGTAAATTTGGCATTTGTGAATCAAAAGCTGCTTATTCAATTGAAAATCGGTCTATGCCAATAGAATACCAAAAGAATTTTACGTCTCAAATCTCGAATATTCATTTAACCTATCAGAAAACTTGCTTACACGACCCTATGAAGAAAAAAGTTAATAAATTTGGTTAATTGACCCTAAGAACCAAAGTAAATACATAATCAAATTTCTCCAACATATAACTGCTGTTAAAAAAATTTTACAAAAGCAAAGGACGAGATCTTACCTCCACACCTTCGGCTGCCATGGCCGAAGAAGGCGAGCCATTGGGCAATTCGAGCCCAAGATAAAGGAAAATAGCCAGAGCAAAGAACCCCGCTGCCATTACCAACAGAAGAGCTAAGAACCAGTTACTCTGCCAAAACGGTAACTCGACTTCCTTGTAGGTCGATTTGCGCACTTCCTTGCCTCTATCTAGGGTTTCCTTGAGCGATGGAGCGCGTTCGGTCGCAGTAGAGGAAGAAGAAGAGACCTTGCGACGAGCGGGGCCCTGTGTAGAAGCCACGATTGTGATGCTTGTGCAATGATCTGAGGCGAGATCAATGCAACTTTGAGCTACTTGGGAGACGACGCAGGGATCTAATAGAGAGAAAAGAGAGGAGATTGACTCTGGTTGGAATGGAGACGACTTCTCTAACGGAGTTTTGGTTCAAGAGTAGGACCCACCAGCAGTGAGGTTATTAAGCATGAAACATTGGCTTTTTTCTTTGTGCCGGGTGTTTGTAGTATTTAAACCGTCGTCCCTATCAATTTTAGAAAAACTGGAAACACCCGGTTTAAATGAAAATGATCCTTGCTGAAGAGAGGAGCGGGTCCCGTCGATAAAAGGGATATTTCCTTTTGTGAGATGTACACCGGTTGTAAGGAGAATTTAATCATGTGGAGAAAACTGGTCCGTTAAACACGTCATCGTGGCGGATTGTAGCGAATAGAAAGCGCAAGCATGGCATTGCAGGATGACATGGCGATCATTAATTGGGTGAAATCGTGTCGAAATGATGCAATGCCACTATGTCAGTGACAAACGTGTTATTACTTACTAGCGTCGAAGCGTGGAATAGTCATCCAGTTCATTTCTAAGCTTGTTATAAGTGGTTTATTAACCGCGTCAATAATTTCAATATATATATTGAAGACGCTTGACCCTTGTTTTTCTTAAAAGAAAAAATATATTGCAATCAATTTATATCGTCTTTATTCATATAATCAACTCTAGTTTTTAGTACGATTAGATGACCTAAAAATTTTAAATTAAAATCTATCAGTTAAAAATAAGCATTCCAAAATTAAATTAATTAGAAATATGATCTAGTGGTAAAGAACAACGCACTTTCAGTGAAGATCGCAGGTTCGAAATCTACCTGAAGTCTTTTGTGATATTTAATTTCAGAATTTGAGAGCTTGACTCCTATTTTATCTTTAAAAAAATATATATAAACACAAAATTGAAAAGATATTTAAGAAACAGTCGGGCTTTGCCTTTATTTTAAAACATGGGGAAGTTACTCAAATCTCTACTCTACGCATGCTGCATGCACCATAGGTAACCTTATTATAATCGTATTAAAATTAACTAGACATGGCAGTCGCAGTTTCATTGCGCTATGTAAAAAAAAAAAAATCTGTCGTAAAAAATTTGTAAGTTCAAAATTAGTAATATCTTTCATAGAAAGTCACTAAATAAACTTGACATAAATTTTTTGTCCACAAAAATCATGCTAATATTAATGATTGGTACGGCTATTTTTAATTTATTATAAAAAATAAAAAATCTATTTTTGGATTTAAAAAATTATAAAAAAGAAAAAACCTATTTTTGGCTGCTTTCCATAGCGGCCACGATTTTTAATTAATACTATAGATTAGGAAAAATTCTACCATCGGCACTAATTTGTGAAGTGAGCTTTCACCTGAACCGCTCATCTCTAAGAGATATTAATTCATTAGCACTCATGGTGTTAGAGTTATGTCCTTCGAGCCTGTAACATTTCAAAATCTGATAATTTTTTTTCTTTATTTATTTCCAAATTAATAATTAATTTAGAATAATTTTATTAATTGTAATGTAGTAATTTATTTGCACGTGTATCTCTAGGTGTACATTTTCCATAGAATCTCTCCATTTCGAATTTTATTTTGGTGAACTGAAACATACATCCTTACCCACTGACCATTGCTTAATTTGCTCCCTCAGTTAATCGGTACCTATATTTGCTTCTCAATTCTCTCTCCTAGTTATGCAGTTATTTTCGTACACAATTTTATTGGCAGTTATTTAAGGTCGGTTATTAAGAAACGCTAATTATTACAACAGAGGTAGTTATTTCGATTTTTGTAATTAGGTCGACAATTGTCCAAGAGGTGTTTCAATATATGTAATACATATATATACATCCTCCGTTCCAATTTCATTTTTCTGATTGGAAGTTCTGTATATTATTTCCCGTTCCCCTCTTTATTAATTACTACTTCCTTCATTTTGGAGTTCGAACTGAAGTTGGCATCCAGATTTGCTCTTTGTTGAGTGGTAAACTCCATTACTCTTTCTTTCTAATCCTATTATATATATATATATATTTTTTTTAATTTGAGTGTTACACCAAAGTTTTGTCGATCATAACTGTCACCATATCTTCATTTCTCTCTTGACAATATATATTTATTTATCTTTGACAAAAATCTTTGGTCGATATTTTATAAAAATGAGAAGCAATAATTGATTTAATTTCCATTTCGTTTTCTTATATTGTCACATCCTGACACATAGGATGTAACAATCCCGTCGCGAATACACAGTCTTTATGTATCCGCAAGGCATTTTCCTATCATCATTTTTTTTATTGAGGTACAAGTTCCAACTTACCATGATTTACCACGCAAGATTTCCATGACTCCATGAGTCATCATGGCAAGATATTTGGCTTAATCTTCACTTGACTTGATCGAGCCCGTCTCTTCAACCTGGAACCCACATCTATTGTGGAAAATATACAAAAGCACGGAATGAGAAATAAAATTCTCAGTGCGGGTTTTAGTTCCAGACGTAGATTTCTAGTTGAAATCATAGCCCGAAAGTAACACCCGTAATAATCAACATGAATATACAATTTATTCATTAATTAAATAACTAGACTTAATTAATTTACTCATGCAATACCAATATGAATTTTCTAACCAATTTTTCAGCGACAATAAATCAAGCACGATTCCTTTATGATCATCTTTCATGAACATGCACACAATTGAATCAAGAGCCAGACATTTTCCCTAACCCAAGAGCACGTGAGGGACGTATCCCTAACTCTGGGCACGTGAGGGAATTTCAAATCATAAAGCATATCATTCAAATATACCAATCTCATCATATCGTCTCATAACACCAAAAACACACTCAGGTCTCCATTCCCAACCGGCTGGGCACAGTAAGAGACCTTTCCCTTGCTACATGGGCACAGTAAGGACGCATCCTTTTCCCATGGCACAGTAGGGAATTCCATATTCTAATAGCGCTACCGAACTGGCCGAAGCCGGTGGCCTACCGACTCCGGAGAGTGGCTTTGACTATCATTTCAGTACATCACACTGCCCTTTAGACAGTCATGATGTGAATCATTACCGTATCATTCTCAGTTATCACACAATCTCAGTCATGCACAATCACAATTTCAAATTATCAGGCAAGATTAAATTGAGCTGGTACAACTCAGCTCATCTATAAAAAAAAACGATATGCAAACTTGCCTGGCTGTATCACCATTTTAACAACGGAGATCTTTTCAACATGAGTTTTTGAGTTGTAATATCTGTTCCTAAATCTACATGATTATTGTATAATGCATTCAACAAAATCAGCAACATGTCATGCATAAATTTAAAGTTACCAGGACCAGATTTCTATAAAAATCCACGTATCCGCACCTGAACAGCTAGCTTAAGCGTCTTCTTGTCATTTAATGGTGACTTGAGTGCTTGACGGTCATCTTATCCAGACTTTTCCTGCTTGCCGATCCTTAAGCTCAATAACCTTGTTTTAACGATCCTAGGTTTCTTAATAAGAAGAGGATGATTATCTTAACGACTGTTTAATAGTGACGTAGAATACTGAAAGTAAAACCTAAATAACCTATTTTCAGGCGGTTCTTGGGTTACCATACCGACAAACTAGATTAACCAGACTGGTATGGATTTGGATGATTAGATTCAGATTCTTAATTGAAAGGATTTTGTCTTGAAATATTATTATTAAATATTTTATTTAGTTATTTAATAATTGGTTTTGACTTTTCAGTCATTAACGAGTTATGACAAAATTTTATTTGTTTTTATTACATAAGTTAGAAATTTATATTTCTAGAAATTCTGAAATTATTCTTTAGAATTTATTTAAGACTAAATTATTTATTTATTATTTAATATTTCCTTAATGTTTATATTTGATTATTAAATTATTTTATTTAGTTATTAAGTCCACAATTACTATCTAAGTTGGAAATTCTAGAAATATACGAATAATATTATGAATCTGTTTATTCTAAAATACTTGAATTTTACTACATATAACTCATACCTTTAATTATATGAAGTGTCAAATTCCAATTAATTAAGCTAAAACGTTATCTTGTTAAATCATAATTTATAGTATAAAAATAACGCGTATAATAACTTATTTTGATTGTGTTATATTTAAAACAATTCTTGAACTAATGCTTCAAAAAGAAGATGAAGAACATAGTAAAGCTTTATTGATTGCTTCAAATTTGATACGGAAAGAATACGGGTATACGTAGACTTAGCTACCTGATGTTATAATTGCTATTATAATGTTATATGATTAGCTACGTCATGGAATCTTAATTATAGCTTATTACCATACTATCTATCATTACTGTGTCCATGAACTTATTCATTTTATGTCAACCATTAATTGTTACATATCAATCTTAAACCCATATTAGTTCACCACTTTATACTTTACGATGTAGCTTTAATTTACATATAAATAGGAGTCAACTTAGTTGTCTTGGCCAAGTAGGAAAGAGATTGCATAGAATTCGGCCAAATGACCAGCAAATAAAAGTGTAAAGTTTGCAAATTGCATAGTCTAATACGAATCAATCATGTACTGGTGAGTGAACAAAACAAAGTAGAGCAACGATTTGAAATCAGACAAAGGAGGTACATGGATCGGTAACAAGGAAACATGTCGGGTTACTGCTAACGGGCTCGGGTTCATGCCCGATAAAGTCTGAAAATCCAACAAACTCAAAATTTTGCATATTGACCCCTCGACTCTTACTGGCATCCCACTTCGACCCCTGGAACTATGTAATTGGTTCGCAAATCCTACCAGAACCCAGTCTCCACCCCGCATCAACCGATACCAAGGTTATACCATACTCCTAATGGAGGTCGTGCACCAACATAGGTCCTTGATGGTATAGGAGTTGTGGACAGCAGTTAGTTTAAACCAATTTGGCACTATTTGCTTCTACCAATTCGGATCAAATGCAAATCCGAAATTAGGTAGGAGATTGAGAAAATACCTTCTTCAAGAAAATGAGAAAGAAAGAGAGAGACTAGCCATCACGTGCCCATCCTCTACTCTTCTTTCCTCTTGCTGTTAGCCTTACCACCATTCTCTACTCTCTCTCACATCTAATCTTCTTTTTCAATTAAATGAAAGAAGGGACGATTAAACAGAATATCAACAAGAAGACTAAAACAGCCGAGTGGGCTACTTATAGGCAAAAACCTCAAAGGCGGTACAAAGGGCTCCAATCACGTATGGCCACCTCACCATGCGGATAAGAATCAACCGAGGGGCCCACTTGACAGGTCGGTTGTGAGAGAGGATCTAAGCCTAAGTTTTCTCCGTTGGATGTTGATCTGATAATGGAGCTGTTCCCTTACTTGTGCGAGCCAATCGGAAGAGAGGGAAGGAGATAAGAACAAAAGTAAGATATCGGATCCAAAGTGGTAAGAAAAATTGAGGGAAAACTAGGAGGGTTCCGGGTCCTGATTTTTTTTTTTATCCAAGGGTTGAGAGAATCTGTGATCTTTAATTAAGATCCAATGGCCTAGATTGATCAAATAGTTGGTATATTAATTTTGATGGTTATAATTTCAGAATTTTCAATTAGCTTTGGTCCCAAAATTTCAGCGTTCAATAATAAATATTTCTATAAGTTAGTTCAGATGATTTTGCATAATTTTTAATGTATGTTTGAGTAAAGTTTATATCTAATCATATTTGGTTTAGTTTCTTGATCGTAGGATTTATTTCATGTGATTTGTGTCATGGTATTAGATGACAGACTTTTATAAATTCTTTTATAAAGTTGATCATTCACGTATATGATTCTTAATTCAATAATTTTTTTCAACTTTTGTTACTTTAATATTATCATTGTTTATATACTATTTAGTAATATAAATGGCATGATTTCATTGTTACGTTTCTTGTCAAAAATAGATTATTTATTTTAAATCATGAGCGTGATATTTTTCATAATGTCACATATATATTCGAATTATAACCGTACAAACCTATCTTTGTTTAGTACTGACTTTTATTATGTACTAGGTGTTTCATCTAATTTGGAAGTATTACAGCATATAATCATATTAGGCACTACTTTTCTTTAGTGCTTGTTGAATATATTATCGAAGTCAAACCAGGGAACGGTGCATTTAAATTTCTTATGGAATTTCCGATTCTCTTTCTTATCCTAATTAAATACTTTACCTAGAATATATATTATTTTAGCACTTTATTTTAGTCATGCATGGGACGGTACTGTTAATTAGAAAAATTTTCTTATGCAAATTCTTTATTCCTTTGTTACAAAGTTAAATTTGATTAGGCACATCTCTTAAGATTCTTAATATATTTTCAATTACGTAAGTCTATTGTCAAACTAATTTCATATTCAAATTATTATTAATTGTATTTCTGACTTTTTTTATTTAATTTGAGAATTTTTATGAGGTTTAATCTGGTCTTTGTTATTTGAGTTTGGGATTTGAAATAGGTGGCATAGGTTGGAGGATTAAACAATACTAATTTAGATAATACTTAATTAATGATACTAGGGGTAAAGAATCGGACATTTGGGAATCGTAGCGGCTCGAGAGTTAGTTTGGATGATCGTCAGTGAGTTCGTCTTCTTGTCAGGTGCGGGTTCCTGGATCTTGTTAAATCTATTTCCTATTTTATTGTGCATTTTGCATTTATATTCAGTTGCTGAAACGTCATGTTGCATCAGACATTCTAATTGATTTTGGTTCTTATTCTCTCAAGGGAATTGAAACATGAATATTAAGATTTCCAATTGTTCATTTAAATTGACTTGATACATGCCATTAGAATATAATGAATTGTGCATATGAATGATTTTAAGTGTGAAATAGTAATCGTATTATCAAGTAAGGCAGACCTATGGAGTGTTCTAGTACTAGCATGCTACCCCCCTATGTGGCCCGTTGCAACGGGTAAGGGGTTAAGAGATGTGAGGCTGACCTATGTGGCTTGGTATGTGGACGTGTTATCTATTTATAAGTGGTTGTGATAAGTGAATTCGAAAAAGTGGTAAAGTGGAAGTGGAAAATAATATTGAGATAAGTGATAATTGAATAAATGCATTGCATTATTACTTGCATGGTAAAATAGTTGCATTAGTATACTTTACACTTTCAAAGTTGGTATTTGAAGAATTCCACGAGGAGGATTTTGTAATATCCGGGCTGGAACTTAATACCGCACTGAGAGACTGTCTGATCTCTCACCCGTTTCACTTTTTATGTGAGTTCCAGGTACTAAGGATGACGTTACAGAGCTTCCACAAGAATAGTGAGTTGATCAAGCGGGTCGAATAAATGTCACAATTTATTTTTATTTTATTTTGTTATGTTGATACATTGAACTAGCATGGGGGTCGTATGTTAAACTTACCATGTTAGTCTTTGTCGTTTGTTGAATGCTATTATAATTGAATAGATAAAGTCTTGTATGTGGCATTTTTAATTAAGAAATTATTGGTAGTGTATGTGATGTTTGTTTCGCCTTGTGTAGAAATACGCGGCGGGTTGTCGAGATGCACTCGCGAGTTATCCAAAAGTGACTCGGGGTGTGACAGAGCCAATCATTTGATGATTTTGTTAGGAAATGCTCATATTTTAATTTTAGATTAATTACAACTAATTAATCACCATTAACAACAAGCAAATCAATAGATCTAGTGCTAAAGCAATCACACATCAAATCAATGAGAACAAGTAGGAGAAAGTTATACCTCTCATGAAATCGCATTCATGAGGCTCGAATCCTAAGCGTAGGAGTTGGTGGCGTGCTTGCACCGCCTCTCCACCACCTCGAACCACCTCACGCCCACCAAGGAGCCGACCACAAGCTTGAAGGAGTGCTAGCTCTTCTCAAGCTCCTAGCTAATCCTCTCTACCAACTTCTACTTTCTATTAACTATTTAATGGAGGAAGAAGAAAGGAGGAGCTCAACACATGAGCAATGGAGGGAGAAGGAAGAGCTATGGAGAAGAGAGAATTTTCTCTCTTCTCTTTTGGTGGCGCACAAGAAGGGAAGGGAAGAGGAGAGGGGTAGATGGAGGCTAGGGTTGGCTCTCTAAAGAGACCCCTTTTTATAGCCAACCAATCCTCATCCTAAGTTGTAACTATTTACAACTTTGCCACTTGCCCTAGCTGAAATTAATAGGCTATGAAACCCAATTTCTCATGTGCTAAATGGGCCATTAATTCATTAATTAATGATCCATATAAATGCTCTTTCTTTCATCCTTTACAATGGGCCTTTAAATAAACAATTAATTTAGAAGCCCACATAGCTCAAATAAATTAAAGTGTTGAACATAATTAATTATTAACTTATTAATAATTAATTCTTGATTAGCTTATGCATTAATTTATTTCTAACATGATCTATTTGATATAATTAATTATAACGGTTCATAACGGTATATAATTAATTAATCAACTTATCATGTTTTGTATTCTCCAATACAAATAAACAATGCACGTGTGGTCAAAGTCCTATTTGTGCCACCCTATGGAGGATTCATGCTATGTTGGCCATGGAGAATAAATCATTATTTATTTCCAATAATCATAAGCGGTATCTAGCAACACGTTATGATTCCCAATTCGCATAAATAATGTACTGCTACAATATGTCAATCCTGCATAAGAAATATTAGTATTTCCTTGTCTGATTCTTATGTCACACGATATCTTTGTATAATCCAAGATAGGAATGTGTCATTCTTGCAGATTATACATTTCTTGATCTAGAGTTGATTGTACATGTTGGCCAACCAATCCAACTCCATCAAGGGGCCCAAACAGATATCATCACTCATCAAGTATATTAATGAGGGACATACGGTTTTCTTGATGAACAACTTTTCCCCGCACAATTCAAGATAACATAAATAAAGTCCTTATAGCAGCCTTTATCAGGAATCAACGTTAGACGATATTTATTGAACCTATCCTCATGTGGAAAAGGTGAACATCTCAAACTTAGAATCAAACTGATATGAAATAAACAATGACACATAACACAATCCATATGTTTATTTCACTGGGTCAAGTCCTGTACTATGTTCCAATAACATACACATATGCAATTAAGTTGGTAACTCCTTACCTATGATTTGTAGAACTTAATCATCACTTAACTTGCATACTAATCTTTTATGATAATTAATGTTCCTTGTTAATTATCAAGATTATGGACGATTCAGATTTATTATTGTCATTCTAATGAATGATCCACAGAGATCTACAATTCAGATCCTCAACCTGAATGATCTGTCAATAATAAACTCTAGGAACAAATGATCAAATATCATCATTAACATAAACTAAGAAAATAAGTCATTAAATATTGACTTCTAGGACATAACTCCAAAAATCTCCCACTTGGCCTAGAGTCAATCAATAGTGACTTCTAGCAAGTGAAGAATTTAGAACAATGTCATATACATGTCTCGAACCTCAAAAGATATTATACACTTAAAGCAAGTTACTCATACGTCCATCACGCATGGATGCACAACTGCATCTCGCATACCGCTTAAGGTAGAGGTTAAGTTAGAGTGTTCGCTGTGTCCGCGAATCTATCCAATTTTGTTTGACCCTATATACATATATACTCCTATATATGTGTTCTTGATTATCATCATGTGAGATCAAGTGACATCGTCATAGATCTTAGTGTTGGGATTTCGTGTGTAAGCTAAGGAAGTGTAAATTTTAAAATTTTCTTCACGAATAAGCTCAATACACAAAGGATCTACGTTTCTTTGACAATAGCAAGTAAGATTTCAGCAAAACATATCATCAAGCACCTCATGTGCACACATGCAACAGCAAGCAACTTCATTTGAGGAGGGGAGAAGGTTATACCTCAAGAGATTGTCAAATCTCTTTGTAGAGAGAAGTCGATTTCTCTCTAGATCTCTTGGAAACCTTCGGTTTTCGTTTCAGCCGCTGCACCGCCGTTGCAACGCCATATCTTCCTCTCGGTTCACCTTGAACCTAAACAACAAACTCAACCAGCGCTTAGATAGATGGATGGTGAGTTTAGAGCTTAGATCCAACCACCTAGACCTCAAAGAACAAGCTTTCTTTAGGTGGCTAAACTATGCAAGAGAGAAGAGAGTGTTGTGAGTGGGTTTCTTCTTCTCTACACAAGAGAAAAGTTGTGACCAGCCACCAAAACGTGGGAGAGAGAAAAATTAGCTACCATCCACTCTTTCAAGTCCCCTTTTATAAGAGGGCATTAGGGCAACTCATGTGTTAATTGAGAAATTACACTTTTGCCCCCAAACACTCTCTTCTAATCAATTTGCAATCTGTTTAGTAAATTAATTTATGAACTAATAATATGAAACATATTATTGCATTATGTGATGTCTATATTATTCCTTATAATGTTTTTCAAACATTATACCAATAATATTCACATTGCTTTCATAAATTATTTACGGACTAAGCATGTCATTTATCATGACATTTATTTTACCATTTTATCACATGTATTTTCATACATCCTATAAAATGCAAAATCTTGTTGTTTCACGTTCAGTTGGTGTGACCTTTTAGAGGATCTATATCATCTTGGTAGTAATATAAACATTTATATTACAAGCTATAAGAGGTTCTATCACTACATTATAGCCGTCCAAACGACATAGTCGATACGTATCCAATCCACTAGTTTTGTGTCTATCCTTGTCTCATGATATTATGAATAATATGCAAAATAGGATCGTGTCATTCTTGCATATATTCGTTTCTTAGTATCTCAAGCGAATCATAATTATAACTACCTCAGTTATATTGCATGCTATATAATTCCGCTTTACCAAGGGGCCCAGTAATATCATAACTCAGATAACTGAGGGACAACGATAATCAATATATAAATCTCTCCCGCACAAGTCACATACAATGAACTACTAATACCCTCCATCAACAGATAACTAAGATCAGTAAAGAGATGGTCTTTATCAGTAATCACATTGCATGCTTCTCATGTGAGAAACCCATACATATCATATCTTGGATTCAAAGACACGATGAAAATATTAATGACACAAAACACAATCCATATAATACTCCATCCCGTTAGGTCATGTTCAATATATATAAAGCATACTCATTTTATACATACTCATGTCATTGAATGATAATCCTTTATCAACATTTATAGAACTACAATGTACTTCAATTGACATGACAATCTTGCTCGGTAATTATTGTTCCTCTTAATTACCACGATTGTGAACATATTTAGAATCATATGTTTTCATCTTAAGAGTTCTACGGTTCAAGACCAAGAGCATCTTCTTGAACACTTCTAATATATAACATAATAATTCATGGAACAAGAATGTATAACAATAACATTCAAAATCATGAACAATACATAAATTATCATTAACTAAGATAACTTTCAAAACACCCATCCTTCAGTCTCCCACTTGTTTTAAAGTTTCTTACACATGCATATCTCATGCATAAACTAAAAAACTAGAAACCTATAACAATATCAATCCTCAAGCCACTCTCCATGGTCTCGTAGACCCATGGTCTCAAAATGAATTTGACTCTTGGCTTGCGATAATGCTTTAGTGAAGGGGTCAGCTGTGTTGCTGTTTGTGTCCACCCATACTAGTGAAATTTTCCCATCATCGATAAAGTCCTTCGTCACGAAGTACTTCCTATCCATGAACTTCGTCTTGTGATGCGACTTTGGCTCTTTAATTTGCGAGATAGATGCACTATTGTCGCAAAATAACTCCAAAGGTGCTTCACTTGATGGAACGACGCCTAGTTCCTCAAGGAACTTCTTTATCCAAACTCCCTCTTTGCTTGCTTCTGCGGCCGCCATGACTTCTGCTGCGGTGGTTGAGTCAGCCGTAGTTGATTGCTTAAAACTACGCCAACTCACAGCTCCACCATTCAGAAGAAAGACGAATCCGGATTGGGATCTCCTGTCATCCGGATCGGTCATAAAACTAGCATCAGTGTAACCTTCTGCAATGAGCTCTTTTTGGCCACCATAGACAAGAAACTTATTTTTGGTCCTTTTCAGGTACCTAAAAATATTCTTGACTGCAGCCCAATGTGCTGGGCCAGGTGAAGCCTGATGACGACTTGTCATGCTTAGAGCATACGCGACATCGGGTCTTGTGCAAGTCATAGCATACATGATTGAACCTATAGCTGATGCATAAGGAACGTTCTCCATGTATTTAATCTGTTCGCGTGTCTTGGCACACTGCGACTTGCTAAGTTGCACAGACGTACTCATTGGTACATTTCCTTTCTTGGAACAATCCATTTCGAACCTTTCCAAGAGCTTGTCAATGTATACCTTTTGACTAAGACCAATGAGTCTTCGAGGCCTATCTCTATATATCTTAATCCCCAAGATATATTGAGCCTCGCCCATGTCCTTCATTGAAAATATTGTTTTCAATGAGTTCTTTGTTTGCTCCATCAAAGATAGCTCATTCCCCATTAACAATATGTCATCGACATATAGGATCAAGAACAAAATGTGACTCCCACTGACCTTCTTGTATACACAAGGTTCTTCTTTACATTGAATGAATCCGAGGGTTTTAACCTCTTCATCAAAACGTTTGTTCCAACTCCTTGATGCTTGCTTCAAGCCATAAATGGCTCTTTGAAGCTTGCATACTTTGCTGCTATTTTTGGGATCTTCAAAACCTTGAGGTTGTACCATGTACACATCCTCATCCAACTTTCCGTTTAGAAAGGCTGTTTTGACATCTAATTGCCATATTTCATAGTCATAAAATGCAGCAATAGCAAGCATAATCCGAACTGATTTAAACATAGCAACTGGTGAAAAAGTTTCATCATAGTCAATTCCTTTGATCTGACTAAAACCTTTTGCTACAAGCCTTGCCTTGTAGGTTGCTAAGTTACCATCCATGTCCATCTTCCTTTTGAAAACCCATTTATTTCGAATGGCTTTCTTTCCTTCAGGAAGCTCAACCAAATCCCAAACTTGGTTGTCATACATGGATTGTATTTCGGATTCCATGGCTTCATACCATGCCTTGGAGTCTTTGCTTTTCATTGCGCCTTCATAGGTCAAGGGATCTTCAGTATCCATTACTAAGATCTCATGAAGGCCCATGTAAAAGTCGGGTTTCCTTCTCAACCTTGTTGACCTTCTAAGCTCTCTTTGTTCTTGTGACTCCTCTTGAGCTCCTTGAACTTCTTCCATAATTTCTTGTAGAATAGGTTCATGCTCAACTTGAGTCATTCGAACACTTTGTGGAGAGTCCTGAGTCTCTTCAACAATTCTTTGTGAAGCTTGACTACTCATACTCCCACTAACCAAAGGAGCTTCATGTGGCATTTCATGATCATCTTGAATATCATTATTCACTTCATGATCACTCAATTGTAGACCATCTTGAGTTTCTTCAAGTGTCATTCTACTGCCACCGCTTTTGATTCTTTCGAGAAACTCCTTCTCTAAGAATACTGCACCTTTCTTAACGAATATGGTATTCGTTTCCTTGTGCCAAAAGCTATACCCTCTTGTCTCTCTAGGGTATCCAATGAAAAAGCACTTATCCGATTTGGGTTCAAGTTTTGTTGACATCATACGCTTGACGTATGCCTCACAACCCCAAACTTTGAGAAAAGAGATATTGGGCGGTTTGCCCGTCCACAACTCGTATGGAGTTTTCTCAACGGATTTTGATGGAACCATGTTCAGTGTATGAGCCGCTGTTTGGAGTGCATAACTCCAAAAATATAAAGGTATCTCAGTTTGGCACATCATTGACCGAACCATATCCAGCAAGGTTCGATTTCTCCTTTCAGAAACACCATTCCACTGCGGTGTACCAGGTGGAGTGAGTTGTGGCACAATACCACACTCCTTCAAATATGCGCTAAACTCATTACTCAAGTATTCACCTCCACGATCAGTTCGTAAGGCTTTAATTCTCTTGTCTAGTTGATTCTCTACTTCATTCTTGTATTCCTTGAATTTCTCAAAGGATTCACTCTTATTCTTCATAAGATACACATAGCCGAAACGGCTATAATCATCTATGAAGGTAATGAAGTACCTATAACCATCTCTTGCACTCTTGCTCATTGGACCACATACATCGGAATGTATCAATTCCAATAAACCATTTGCCCTTACACCTTTCTTCTTGAATGGTGTCTTGGTCATCTTTCCAGTTAAACAAGATTCACATGTCCCAATTGCATCACCATCAAGCGAATCCAAAAGATTTGCTTGCTGCAATTTCTTTATGCGTTTCTCGTTTATATGACCAAGGCGATAGTGCCACAAGAGTGTCTCATTTGAATGAGACGTCTTGAGTCTCTTGTTATTGATATTCAACACATGTTTATCACTAGTTATATCAAGCAAATACAAGCCATTGGAAATGAAAGCATTTGCATAAACTATTCCATTCTTCGAGACAATCATACGAGAGTTATCTATTACAAAACAAAAGCCTTCTGCATCCAAGCATGATACAAAGATAATGTTTCGAAATACAGAAGGAACATGATAAACATTCTTTAAACTTAAACATAATCCACTAGATAAATGAAGGTCCAAGGTGCCAACTGCAACCGCAGAGATACTTGCACCGTTTCCAACCTTCAGCACAACATCTCCTTTTGAAAGAGATCTCCTATCCCTTAGTGCCTGCACATTAGAGACTAAGTGAGCACATGATCCGGTATCAATTACCCAATCTTGGATAGTTGTGGCTAAGTTTAAATTTAACTCAATAACAAGTATACCTTTGGGACGCTTGCGCTCAATCTTGCCTCCATCCAAGTCACTCTTGTACTTGGGGCAATTCATCTTGAAGTGTCCCTTCTCATGGCAATAGAAGCACTCCGTGTCGGAGTTAGGAGATTTCTTCCTCTTACTTCCCTTTGAGGTGCTCGCTTGTGCACCTCCACTCTTGCCATTACTTGTTTTGTTCTTTCCTTTGCCATTCTTTTTGACAATCTTCTTGCTACTAGACGCAATGGATAAGACAGCATTCTCCTTTGTCTTTCCCATGTCAACCTCAGCAGTTTTGAGGGCATTATGCAGCTCATTCATTGTCATCTTCTTCTCACGCATATGATAATCCATGACGAAGTCCTTATAAGAATAAGGGAGTGACCCGAGAATGATATCCTCTGCAAAATCCTGAGGCATTGGAGAATTCAACTTCTCCAATTTCTCCAGGTAACCCTGCATCTTGAGAAAGTGCACAGAGACAGATTCACTCTCCAACATCTTGCACCTTGTGAGTGCGATGGTGGTCTTATAGCGCTCTTTACTAGCACTATCAGTGAACATCTTCTCCAATTGTGTCATAATTTTCTTGGCTGGAGTCTCAAGGAACTTTCTCTGCAACTGATCGCCAAGAGTGGCCAAGATCAGTCCACGCACAGTGCGTTCCTGCTCATTCCATTTCTTTTGGGCCTCTTTCTCATCGTCTGTTGGTGCGCCTGGTTTTGCCTCTTCTGGGTACTTGTCACTCAGAATATGCAAAAGATCCTCCAGGCGCAAGACAATGTTCAATTTGAGGTTCCAATCGGAATAGTTTGACCCGTCATTAGCAAGGGGGTGTTTTTCGACCATAGAACGCAGAAAATTAGGAAGAGTAGACATAGCTGGAAAATTCAATTTAGGGTAGATGTTAATGTTCATGACTCATCACAAAATGTACTAACAAGAATTTAAGTTTGTCCGTTTTGTTAGTCACTCAAGATCCTTTTCAAGTAAATGGCCTCACCAATCACTTGTCCAGGTAGGTACTTGTCACCAATCATAACCTTTAAGTAAAACGTGACTTTTACTTAACCTTATGACTCTTCTCGTTCTCATTAAGAAAGAATAATCCAATTTCTTAATAGAACTCTCTTTCCCAAAACCCAAGCCTAGATCTTGGTGATTTGTATAAGAAAACTCATTTTATTGGACAACAAGTATGACGGAATTGTTCCCACATAATGAGCAAGAGAAGTGCCTCACACAACTCCCACTCACTTTTGGCCTAACAACCCGTTCATGCAAGTTCCACGATTTCCAGCAACCAGGTCACACTCATGCTTATCCCGAATTGCTAGCTTAAGGTGGATAAAATGAGAAGGAAAGATACTCTTAGATTTTTCATGGACATAGCAAATATATGACAACTTTGATAATTTTGGTAGGTCGTGTATTCAAGCACCAATACCTATCCTAACCATTCAAATTATCACACAACATCATATATTCATAAGCTGCGTGGGTTGTATGGCTCCCGCTTGCATTCTTGTAGCTCTATCAATCATCTTCGTGAAAGATAAGTTTCTAAGCTATAAGAACCCCTAATTCTTATTCTATCTTTAGAACTACTCTAAAATAAAATAAAAATTACATTTAGAATTTCACAATCCTAAATATCCCATGTGGCATGCAAGCCATGAATGAATTAATACATCAATATTAATCAAATGAATTAAATGGCACTTTAGGCCGATTACAAGCATTCATTCACATCATTCATTACAACACACAAGGCATTGGAATCTTGAGCCATACAAACCCACAATCCTCCTGCAAAATAAAGTTAGTGCACATATGCAATCTTACCGCACTATTTAACATCACTTTAGTTAAGCCCGTATCTCTCAAGTTCTTCAATTCATCTAAATCATTTCAAATCCCAAAAATGATTTCTATAGAATAAATATTTACTAATCAAATGTTATTCCAACTAATCTGCTCAAGAATCCTTAACCAAATTAGAATTTTAATTCCATATCACCACTGGTCTGACTTGGATGAGATCTTACACTATAGACCTCACAAAATGGTCCCTTGTGCAAGTTAAGTTAATACAAAACAGATTTCAAGAAACAGTTTCCAGTTTCAGACAGCTGCGCACCAGTCAAAGATTTAAATGCTAAAAATCGTGTGTTTCGAATAAAAATATAAAATATATATTTATGGAAACTAGATTTAAGCACCTTTCTAACTATATAAAGTTATCTGAAAATGGTTCAGCCATTTAAGAGAAAACTGCGTTTTAAAACAGTGTTCTAGATCTGAAAACAGATCTGAGTCACCTCTGTAAATACTCAAATTCTTTAAAATCCGTAAAACTTTTGTATTACACAATATAGTTTTCTAGAAACTAGACTTCAACATCTTTCCAACGATGTAAAGAAGTCAATAATCCATTCATCCAAGTTCAAGTTTAGCTCATTTGAATCTCAGCCAAAACAGAAAATAATTTACTGGTAAATAGCACTGTGTCCAGTTTTCTCATTTTCGTTTTTCTTAATAAAACAACTTAAACTTGTTATTTTATTCCAGAACTACCTTCCACACATCACAAACAAGTGTGGGAATTTACAGATCTATACAAAAACGTGATTCAAAAAGTACCAATGTGATTTAAGGCAAAAAGAACTCAAAAACAGCAGATCTATGAACCGAAACTTGAGATATAGTTAACTAAACACTTGTGCAATCAGTTTTACACAAAATAAATAGTCTTATTGCCATAAAACAGACCCAAGCTCTGATACCACTGTTGGGATTTCGTGTGTAAGCTAAGGAAGTGTAAATTTTAAAATTTTCTTCACGAATAAGCTCAATACACAAAGGATCTACGTTTCTATGACAATAGCAAGTAAGATTTCAGCAAAACATATCATCAAGCACCTCATGTGCACACATGCAACAGCAAGCAACTTCATTTGAGGAGGGGAGAAGGTTATACCTCAAGAGATTGTCAAATCTCTTTGTAGAGAGAAGTCGATTTCTCTCTAGATCTCTTGGAAACCTTCGGTTTTCGTTTCAGCCGTTGCACCGCCGTTGCAACGCCATATCTTCCTCTCGGTTCACCTTGAACCTAAACAACAAACTCAACCAGCGCTTAGATAGATGGATGGTGAGTTTAGAGCTTAGATCCAACCACCTAGACCTCAAAGAACAAGCTTTCTTTAGGTGGCTAAACTATGCAAGAGAGAAGAGAGTGTTGTGAGTGGGTTTCTTCTTCTCTACACAAGAGAAAAGTTGTGACCAGCCACCAAAACGTGGGAGAGAGAAAAATTAGCTACCATCCACTCTTTCAAGTCCCCTTTTATAAGAGGGCATTAGGGCAACTCATGTGTTAATTGAGAAATTACACTTTTGCCCCCAAACACTCTCTTCTAATCAATTTGCAATCTGTTTAGTAAATTAATTTATGAACTAATAATATGAAACATATTATTGCATTATGTGATGTCTATATTATTCCTTATAATGTTTTTCAAACATTATACCAATAATATTCACATTGCTTTCATAAATTATTTACGGACTAAGCATGTCATTTATCATGACATTTATTTTACCATTTTATCACATGTATTTTCATACATCCTATAAAATGCAAAATCTTGTTGTTTCACGTTCAGTTGGTGTGACCTTTTAGAGGATCTATATCATCTTGGTAGTAATATAAACATTTATATTACAAGCTATAAGAGGTTCTATCACTACATTATAGCCGTCCAAACGACATAGTCGATACGTATCCAATCCACTAGTTTTGTGTCTATCCTTGTCTCATGATATTATGAATAATATGCAAAATAGGATCGTGTCATTCTTGCATATATTCGTTTCTTAGTATCTCAAGCGAATCATAATTATAGCTACCTCAGTTATATTGCATGCTATATAATTCCGCTTTACCAAGGGGCCCAGTAATATCATAACTCAGATAACTGAGGGACAACGATAATCAATATATAAATCTCTCCCGCACAAGTCACATACAATGAACTACTAATACCCTCCATCAACAGATAACTAAGATCAGTAAAGAGATGGTCTTTATCAGTAATCACATTGCATGCTTCTCATGTGAGAAACCCATACATATCATATCTTGGATTCAAAGACACGATAGAAATATTAATGACACAAAATACAATCCATATAATACTCCATCCCGTTAGGTCATGTTCAATATATATAAAGCATACTCATTTTATACATACTCATGTCATTGAATGATAATCCTTTATCTGTTAGGAAATGCTCATATTTTAATTTTAGATTAATTACAACTAATTAATCACCATTAAACATCAAGCAAGACAAGGATCTAGTGCTAAAGCATTCACACATCCAATCAAGAGAGAAGGTAGGAGAAATTGTACCTCTCATGAAATTGTATTCATGAGGCTCGAATCCATGGCATGGGAGTCGATGGGGTGCGTGCTCCACCATCTCCACCATCTATGGCCGCCTCTAGCCCACCAAGGACCCACCACCAAGCTCAAAGAGAATGCTAGTTCTCTTGAACCTCTTGCTAATCACCTTGCTTCTCTTAATTAACTATTTAATGGAGAGGAAGAGAGGTGGGATGCTCAACACATGAGCTAAGAGAGGAAGGGAAGAGCCATGGAGAAGAGAGAAAAATCTCTCTTCTAGGTGGAGGCGCAAGGGAGGGGAGAGGAAGAGAAATGACGGCTAGGGTTTTCTCCCAAAGAGACCCCTTTATATAGCCAACCACTCTCATCCAATTTTCATACTATTTACAAGTATGCCATCCACCCTAAGAGGCCACCTAATGGGCTCTCTTGGGCCATCTTAATAAAAGGCCTTTATTCATTAATTCACCAATTAATGAATCTCCTTTAATTGTCTCTTCATTCTTCCTTAAATCGGGCCTTTAATTAACCAATTAAATAGAAGCCCAATTAGCTCAAACTAATTAAAGTAAGTTGAACATAATTAATTATTAACTCATTAATAATTAATCTATGATTAGCTAATGCATTATATTGTTTCCATATGATCCTTTTAATTTAATTAATTATAACGGTTCATGACGGTATATAATTAATTAATTAACTTATCACATTTCACAATACACATTATTGTGAATAAACAATAAATGCACCAAGTGGTTAGAATCCTATTTGTGCGACCCTATTTGAGGATTTATACTATGTTGGCCATGGAAATAAATCGTTATTTATTTCCAATAATCATAAGCGGTATCTAGCAACACGTTATGACTCCCAATTCGTATAAATAATGTACCGTTACAATATCTCAATCCTGCATAAGAAATAAAAGTATTTCTTTGTTTGATTCTTATGTCACACGATATCTTTGTATAATCCAAGATAGGAATGTGTCATTCTTGCAGATTATACATTTCTTGATCTAGAGTTGATCGTCTAGTTTGCATGCATACGATCCAACTCCATCAAGGGGCCCAAACAGATATCATCACTCACTATGTATACTAATGAGGGACATACGGTTTTCTTGATGAACAACTTTTCCCCGCACAATTCAAGAGAACATAAATAAAGTCCTTATAGCAGCCTTTATCAGGAATTAACGTTAGACGATATTTATTGAACCTATCCTCATGTGGAAAAGGTGAACATCTCAAACTTAGAATCAAACTCATATGAAATAAACAATGACACATAACACAATCCATATGTTTATTTCATTGGGTCAAGTCCTGTACTATGTTCCAATAACATACACATATGCAATTAAGTTCGTAACTCCTTACTTATGATTTGTAGAACTTAATCATCACTTAACTTGCATACTAATCTTTTATGATAATTAATGTTCCTTGTTAATTATCAAGATTATGGACGATTTAGATTTATTATTGTCATTCTAATGAATGATCCACAGAGATCTACAATTCAGATCCTCAACCTGAATGATCTGTCAATAATAAACTCTAGGAACAAATGATCAAATATCATCATTAACATAAACTAAGAAAATAAGTCATTAAATATTGACTTCTAGGACATAACTCCAACAATCTCCCACTTGGCCTAGAGTCAATCAATAGTGACTTCTAGCCAGTGAAGAATTTAGAACAATGTCATATATCTATATATATACATGTCTCGAACCTCAAAAGATGTAATACACTTAAAGCAAGTTACTCATACGTCCATCACGCATGGATGCACAATTGCATCTCGTATACCGCTTAAGGTAGAGGTTAAGTTAGAGTGTTCGCTGTGTCCGCGAACCTATCAAATTTTATTTGACCCTATATACATATATACTCCTATATATGTGTTCTTGATCATCATCATGTGAGATCAAGTGACATCGTCATAGATCTTAGTTGGATCACCAATTTAATATTGGGTTCTTCAAGTTTAAGCTATGGTTCGAGATGCATAGAACCATATTAGCTTGACTGAGAACTTCACGATCCTTACTACATTCTTTCATTGCTTCACAAGTTGCTATATATTTTGTTTTGGTGACGGAAACGGTTGTAATATCTCATTTAGAACACCTTCTAAACTTACAACACCACATTTAAACAAAATATGTAGCTCAATTGTATTTATATCAATCTTTCGAAAACTAGCATCAATATATCAATTTATATGAGCTTTCTTTTATCTTATCAGATGGAAAAACATATCATTCTTTCTCATAAGATACTCGAAGATATTCTCGATTATTGTCCAAACGTGTTTTTCTTTGTATCCAGTTGACAACTGCTTGTCATACTCCTTGGTTACAACACATAGGGGCATGTGCATAAGTATGGCGTACGTAATGAAACTCATAACAGAAGGATGCTAGAATTGTATCGTGCACTCTTCTCGAATTGAGTTGCAACACACCGAGTCGAACTCAAGTGTATGCCATACAACGTGGTTAGACATCCTTTTTAGGAGTCTATCTTTTCGTGTAACTATAACACCTTGTCATTATATGCACATTTTGCTCAAACCTGACATCCATCATAATCTATCTCCATAGATTTTGTTTCCTTGGATTTAGGTGACTTACCCAAGTTCTCTATTGAGAAAACATTCTCCAATGAGATCTTGACAATATTCATTTCTTTAATTTTATTCCCAATTAATGTCTTGTATCTTGTACAATACATGTAACATAATAATGCTCCCACTGAATATCTTGTCTATACAAGATACTTTTGACGAAGTGCAACTCCTTGACTTCTTTGTCAAAATGTTTATTCCAATTTCCACAATTCTTGCTTCAATTCATCAATTGATCCTTGAAGCACATATACATTTCTAGCAATACAACAAATCCTCAGTTTGTGTCAAATTCACAACAACTTCCTTCATTCAATCGAAGAAGGCGGTTTTGATGTATCTTTCCATATATCTATATATACGAAATATAACTATTGCTAGAATGATCTTTATTGACTTATACATAGCTACAAGCGAGAAGCCGTGCTTTGTACATGGTCAACTTGTTATCGACTTAGACATAGCATCAATCATGAAATTATGCTTTGTACAGAGTCGACTTGCTATCCATATCTATCTTTCTTATTAAACATCTAAATGTTCTAGATGGATCGCTCCTTCTTGAACATCAATCAAGGTCTATACCTTGTTGTTATATATATGGATTGCACTTAAAGATCATATAGATTTAAATCATACTTGTGGAATCGGGTCTTTCCATCGCTTCTTTATTTATCAACGGATCCTCATATGTCAAGTATGAGGATGTTGTGAAACCTATGTACTTTTCAGTTTAGGCAATTCATTCTCGTTGATCTTTGTAGGATTGGTGCTTGAGGTCTACGAACTACTTCTACAACATCTTGTAGAATAGATTCTTGATCCTAATGTATTGCACGAGTTTCTCTAACATCATCCATTCGTGAGATGTTTGAGTACTCTTTAGAAGCGAGCGTGCTTATAAACTTCTTCCTTTCACAACTGCTTGTGAGTCAAGTTCCGCTCAACTCCCACTAAGCACCATGTATAGAGTGACAAGTTCCCTATAAAGGTACTTCTTGTAGTGACGCATAAACTCCTTTAATGCTCACTTTACTCCCACTACTTCTTCTTGAGAATATCATTCTTTAAGATTACGTTATGATGAGCAACAACTACCTTGTTCTTATCATGTTCATAGAAGTAGTACCTTTTGGCTAATTCAAGATATCCTACAAAATAATAAGCGTCTTATTTGGGTCCAAGCTTATCAATCAATCGAACCTTGAAATAAGCTTCTCAACACCAAATCTTGAGAAACAATATACCTAGAGATCGAATCTCGTAAGATATCTTTCTCAATAGACTTCAATGGAATTTTTATTTAGTGTAAACAATATTGTCCTCAAACACAATCCCTTACATGAGTCAAACAAGTCAATTTGATTTATTACCGATCGAACTATATCAAACAATGTTCGATACCTTCATCCTTGGATACATTTTTCAAATGTTCCTCCTGGAGCGAGTAGTGAAACGTCTTTCATACTCTTTAGGCAATATATCAAACTATATGACTTAACTATTTACCATGATCCATCTTAAGACTTTTGCTTTTATTGAATAGTTTTTCAACTTTACTCTTGAGATCATTTTGATCTTGTAAAAAGATTCATACTTATACCATATCAAATAGATACGTTAATATCTACAATGATCGTTGGTCAAGTGGTAAAGTGTCAACAACCTTTCAATTGCACAAGTCCTATAAGTCTATATACATCAATATGTATAAGTCTTAATAAGGTTACTTGTCCTTTAAACCTTCGTATGTCAAAGACGCTTTTGTCTTTTAACAAACACGATTCGCATGAATTTCAATTGATTTGCAATCGAATTGATTTACGAGCTCCACGTTACGTAGACTCTCATAATGCGATTCTTGTTTATATCCGACTAAGCAACTATTTTACATAAAAGTCAAATACTTTATGCGAAGTCTTACATATTTGTCATTCAAAATTTGTTAATCTATTTCAAGCAAATTCAATTAAGATGCATGAAATCTTATACACAAATTTATAAAACAAAGAGAACAACATTTCTCTATTACAAAACATGATCATCCATCATCAAATATGAAATGGAGATAAGGTTTTATGAGATGTTTGGAATAAGGTATACAACCTCAAATTCCTAAACAAACTCTTTATTTAGTAAAGATAACTCTACGTATTCAATGGTAGTGGCTTAGACGTACAAGCCATTTCCAAAAACGGAGTTTACTTTACTTATCTCAAACTTTCTCTTATTCATCATTGCCTACACATTTCGTTAAATGCGAGCACATGAACTAGCACCTAATTACTAGTGTGAATTAGAGATAGTGAGATAATTTGAACGACAAATATCTTAAGGTTTAGAACATCATGATATTTCGGACAACCTTTCAAATGCCTCCCATAAATGGCAAATGAAACATCTCATGTGACACACGGTCACTAGTGAGGGTCTCAAAGTCTCAACTCATATATTGGTGGAGTATTCCTTTAATACTTAACCAATCATTTTAGCACTAACAAGTGTGCGAACAATACATCCTTTATCCATAGAAAGAGATTTTATGACAATATCAACAATCCTTGATATTGGAGATCTCAATATCTCTAGCTACTCAAACCTTTCGGTTCGCAAGCTAATGAAACATTTATCTTCTTATAAGAAGAGTCTCTTGGTTAACTCACATTCCATTACTCGATCATAAATGATTGAGTCTATTTTTACTTTCTCTAAGAACGTCTTCTTGAGTAAATGGATGAGAGTGTAGAAGTCTTAGTATAGTCCTTATGAATTCTCCAATTCAAAGGTCTAGAACTTCTAAAAGGATATAAGCATTCGCTTTATTGAATAATTTTCGTCAAAACTAATCAATCATTGCGAAGCTATTGTTCGGGAAGTCGAGGAACGTTTTTGGGATTAAACTTGCTCAAGTTTCTCATTTCCAAGAACATGTCTTAGAAATCGGTATTTCTTCTCCAAGAAAATACCTTAGAAACGAGCTTGTCGTTTTCCAAAGATTGATCGCAACGAAATTAACATATTTAATATCTATAACAATTTCAATTTAAGGTCATTTAGTTTATGCAATGTTTTGTTTATGGAATGATAAACAAAACTCCCACTACATTTAATTAATGTCCCTAAATGTAATGGATTCCAAGATCCTCATTTTCGTCAAGTAGAGCCTGCTATGGCACGACACTCTACTTAACTAGACAAGGTAGGTTCTCCAACCAATCATATCAACCATATGACTCTTGGTTTGTGAATATCTAAGTATATTTACAAACTTCGCCCCGATGTCCAAGAAAACTTGTTGGGTCCATCGATAAGCAACCTCTCTCTATTTGCTCCTAACAAATCTTTTCATTTGTACCCCGACTATCAAGGTTGACAACCATGACGTCCGCTATGGCGGACAGCGCCATGATTGGCAATTGACGTGAGGGGGATAGAGAGAAGGAAGGCGGTCGACTTAATCAATTTAGTTTGGGACAAAATAAGTGACTCTTGTTTGGTGGTCGTGTAAGCATACACCCATACCTACCTATGACAATTCAAGGCATTCACAAACAATCACATAACATAAGCATCTCAAGCATTGCCGTGGGTTTGTATGGCTCCCGCTTGCATTAATCTTCGTCGCATCTCCATGTAACGAGACTAATCTAATCAAGCCCTCCCACTAATTACTAAGATCCTATCTAATAATTAAGGGAAATAAATACATGTGATAAAATTCCTAAAACCCCGCCTAGGCCTTAGGGGCATGCAAGCCTCACAAGTTACATAAAAAATTAACCACTTAATTATCAAGGCACCTTAGGCCACTTTACAAGCAATCACATGCATTCACAACATTTTACAACACACAAGGCATTGACATCTTGAGCCATATCAAACCCACATCCTCCTACAAAACAAAGTTAGCACATATACAATATACATGATTCACTTGCTCTTAATTAATTTCATTAATTAGAATCTTTGTGCATACTTGTTGCTCAAGTTTTCCGAATGCAAAGAAGGCTTAACCTTAACAACTAATTGTTTAAGCCCTTTTAAATTAAATCCAACTATCAAAACAGAAAGGAGGGTATTTAAGGAGTCTTCTAATTAATATTTCAATAAATTGATTAATTAGAAACTATTTTAACTAATTAAAATACGAAATTCGGGACCCGGAAAAATTCAAAATAATTCGGTCTCCAAAAAATCTGAAATAAATCCAGAGAACTCCTTACAATGATTGTGATTACCTGTAAAAATATCAAGGAGAGATCAATTACCATCAGGGAGAACCAAAAAAGACAAATCCTCAGATTGTGCGTGAAGCACCGTTAGAGAAAATTCTGTTATGGGTCTCAACCTTTTGATCTGTATGATCATCCCCTTGATATTTTTCCAGCAAATAATTTACATAGAAAAATACTACATACAATAGGCTATCATTCCATGAAAAGAAAAACCACAAGTTATAATCAAGATCAACGAGATAACAAGCATTTAAGCAAGGTATCCTGTTCTGGAACAGACCGTCGACCAAAAAGGTTTCACTCGGTTGAGGTATCAAATCTCAATGAAAATCTATGAAATTAATTTTCACAGATTCCAGACTTAAAGGAGAACATTTCCATTTCAACACTTTTCCATAAAAGTTTCTCAATAAGTACAGTTTTTCAAAACAATCAGTTTGTTTGAAAAAACAGATCTGATAACTTCATCACTTTTCATCCTTGAACGCCCACATAATATCCGAAATATGCAACAAAATTTACATATCCAGAAAGAGCATCAAGTTTAGAATAATCCTATCTAAAAGTTACAGGTACTTTGTATACAAACTTATTTGTTACCAACCATAACAACAGAACTGTGCAGCAGAATAACAGATCTGCGCACCGTTACCGTTTAAATCACTAAAAATTCATTTTACATCGAATTTCAATGATTCCAGTGGGAAAACAACCACAACTCAAAGGGCTACAACCTCCAATAAGAAGGAAAAAATTTCAGATAGCTTTACACCACGAGAAACAAGCAACAAGACAGAAAACAGCCTTTCCAGGGCCAGCAAGCATGCACATCACTAATTAACTTAATTAATTACGAATTCTCACTTAATTAAGTGTGAAAAACCTTAAGCACGACCATAGCTCTGATACCACTGTTAGGAAATGCTCATATTTTAATTTTAGATTAATTACAACTAATTAATCACCATTAAACATCAAGCAAGACAAGGATCTAGTGCTAAAGCATTCACACATCCAATCAAGAGAGAAGGTAGGAGAAATTGTACCTCTCATGAAATTGTATTCATGAGGCTCGAATCCATGGCATGGGAGTCGATGGGGTGCGTGCTCCACCATCTCCACCATCTATGGCCGCCTCTAGCCCACCAAGGACCCACCACCAAGCTCAAAGAGAATGCTAGTTCTCTTGAACCTCTTGCTAATCACCTTGCTTCTCTTAATTAACTATTTAATGGAGAGGAAGAGAGGTGGGATGCTCAACACATGAGCTAAGAGAGGAAGGGAAGAGCCATGGAGAAGAGAGAAAAATCTCTCTTCTAGGTGGAGGCGCAAGGGAGGGGAGAGGAAGAGAAATGACGGCTAGGGTTTTCTCCCAAAGAGACCCCTTTATATAGCCAACCACTCTCATCCAATTTTCATACTATTTACAAGTATGCCATCCACCCTAAGAGGCCACCTAATGGGCTCTCTTAGGCCATCTTAATAAAAGGCCTTTATTCATTAATTCACCAATTAATGAATCTCCTTTAATTGTCTCTTCATTCTTCCTTAAATCGGGCCTTTAATTAACCAATTAAATAGAAGCCCAATTAGCTCAAACTAATTAAAGTAAGTTGAACATAATTAATTATTAACTCATTAATAATTAATCTATGATTAGCTAATGCATTATATTATTTCCATATGATCCTTTTAATTTAATTAATTATAACGGTTCATGACGGTATATAATTAATTAATTAACTTATCACATTTCACAATACACATTATTGTGAATAAACAATAAATGCACCAAGTGGTTAGAATCCTATTTGTGCGACCCTATTTGAGGATTTATACTATGTTGGCCATGGAAATAAATCGTTATTTATTTCCAATAATCATAAGCGGTATCTAGCAACACGTTATGACTCCCAATTCGTATAAATAATGTACCGTTACAATATCTCAATCCTGCATAAGAAATAAAAGTATTTCTTTGTTTGATTCTTATGTCACACGATATCTTTGTATAATCCAAGATAGGAATGTGTCATTCTTGCAGATTATACATTTCTTGATCTAGAGTTGATCGTCTAGTTTGCATGCATACGATCCAACTCCATCAAGGGGCCCAAACAGATATCATCACTCACTAGGTATACTAATGAGGGACATACGGTTTTCTTGATGAACAACTTTTCCCCGCACAATTCAAGAGAACATAAATAAAGTCCTTATAGCAGCCTTTATCAGGAATCAACGTTAGACGATATTTATTGAACCTATCCTCATGTGGAAAAGGTGAACATCTCAAACTTAGAATCAAACTCATATGAAATAAACAATGACACATAACACAATCCATATGTTTATTTCATTGGGTCAAGTCCTGTACTATGTTCCAATAACATACACATATGCAATTAAGTTCGTAACTCCTTACTTATGATTTGTAGAACTTAATCATCACTTAAGTTGCATACTAATCTTTTATGATAATTAATGTTCCTTGTTAATTATCAAGATTATGGACGATTTAGATTTATTATTGTCATTCTAATGAATGATCCACAGAGATCTACAATTCAGATCCTCAACCTGAATGATCTGTCAATAATAAACTCTAGGAACAAATGATCAAATATCATCATTAACATAAACTAAGAAAATAAGTCATTAAATATTGACTTCTAGGACATAACTCCAACATTATCAACATTTATAGAACTACAATGTACTTCAATCGACATGACAATCTTGCTCGGTAATTATTGTTCCTCTTAATTACCACGATTGTGAACATATTTAGAATCATATGTTTTCATCTTAAGAGTTCTACGGTTCAAGACCAAGAGCATCTTCTTGAACACTTCTAATACATAACATAATAATTCATGGAACAAGAATGTATAACAATAACATTCAAAATCATGAACAATACATAAATTATCATTAACTAAGATAACTTTCAAAACACCCATCCTTCACTTAGTTGGATCACCAATTTAATATTGGGTTCTTCGAGTTTAAGCTATGGTTCGAGATGCATAGAACCATATTAGCTTGACTGAGAACTTCTCGATCCATACTACCTTCTTTCATTGCTTGACAAGTTGCTATATATATATTTTGTTTTTGGTGACGGAAACGGTTGTAATATCCCATTTAGAACACCTTCTAAATTTACAACACCACATTTAAACAAAATATGTAGCTCAATTGTATTTATATCAATCTTTCGAAAACTAGCATCAATATAACAATTTATATGAGCTTTCTTTCATCTTACCAGATGAAAATTATATCATTCTTTCTCACAAGATACTCAAAGATATTCTCGATTATTGTCCAAATGTGTTTTTCTTTGTATCCAGTTGACAACTGCTTGTCATACTCCTTGGGTACAACACATAGGGGCATGTGCATAAGTATGGCGTCCGTTATGAAACTCGTAACAGAAGGATGCTCGAAATATATCGTGCATTCTTCTCGAATTGAGTTGCAACACACCGATTAGAACTCAAGTGTATGCCATACAACGTGTTAGACATCCTTTCTAAGAGTCTATCTTTTCGTGTTCCTAGAACACTTTGTCATTATATGCACATTTTCTCAAACCTGACATCCATCATAATCTATCTCCATAGATTTTGTTTCCTTGGATTTAGGTGATTTTTCCAAGTTCTCTATTGAGAAAACATTCTCCAATGAGATCTTGACAATATTCCTTTCTTTAATTTTATTCCCAATTAATGTCTTGTATCTTGTACAATACATGTAACATAATAATGCTCCCACTGAATATCTTGTCTATACAAGATACTTTTGACGAAGTTCAACTCCTTGACTTACTTGTCAAAATGTTTATTCCAGTTTCCACAGTACTTGCTTCAATCCATTAATGGATCATTGAAGCATATATACGTTTCTAACAATACAACAAAATCTTCGGTTTGTGTCAAATACACAACAATTTCCTTCATTCAATCGAAGAAGGCGGTTTTGATGTATTTTTCCATATATCTATATATACGAAATATAATTATTGTTAGAATGATCTTTATTGACTTATACACAGCTACAAGCGAGAAGCCGTGCTTTGTACATGGTCAACTGGTTATCGACTTAGACATAGCATCAATCATGAAATTGTGCTTTGTACATAGTCGACTTGCTATCCATATCTATCTTTCCTTTTAAAGATCTAAATGTTCTAGATGGATCGCTCCTTCTTGAACATCAATCAAGGTCTATACCTTGTTGTTATATATATGGATTGCACTTAAAGATCATACAGATTCAAACCATACTTGTGGAATCGGGTCTTTCCATCGCTTCTTTATTTATCAACGGATCCTCATATATCAAGTACGAGGATGTTGTGAAGCCTATGTACCTTTCAGTTTAGGCAATTCACTCTCGTTGATCTTTGTAGGATTGGTGCTTGAGGTCAGTAAACTACTTCTACAACATCTTGTAGAGTAAGTTCTTGATCCTAATATATTGCATGAGTTTCTCGAACATCATCCATTCGTGAGATGTTTGAGCACTCTTTAGAAGTGAGCGTGTTTATAAACTTCTTCCTTTCACAACTACTTGTGAATAAAGTTTCGCTCAACTCCCACTAAGCACCATGTATGGAGTGACAAGTTTCCTATAAATGTACTTCTTGTAGTGACGCATAAACTCCTTTAATGCTCACTTTACTCCCACTACTTCTTCTTGAGAATGTCATTCTTCAAGATTACGTTATGATGAGCAACAACTACTTTGTTCTTATCATGTTCGTTGAAGTAGTACCTTTCTGTTAGTTCAAGATATCCTACATCATATTAAGCGTCTTATTTGGGTCCAAGCTTATCAATCAATCGAACTTTGAAATAAGCTTCTCAATACCAAATCTTGAGAAACAATATACCTAGAGATCGAATCTCGTAAGATATCTTTCTCAATATACTTCGATGGAATTTTTATTCAGTGTAAACAATATTGTCCTCAAACACAAATCTCTTACATGAGTCGAACAAGTCAATTTGATTTATTACCGATCGAACTATATCAAACTATGTTCGATATCTTCATCCTTGGAAACATTCTTCAATGTTCCTCATGAAGCGAGTAGTGAAACGTCTTTCATACTCTTTAGGCAATATATCAAACTATATGACTTAACTATTTACCATGATCCATCTTAAGACTTTTGTTTTTATTGAATAGTTTTTTCAACTTTACTCTTGAAATTCTTTTGACCTTGTCAAAAGATTCATACTTATACCATATCAAATAGATACGTTAATATCTACAATGATCGTTGGTCAAGTGGTAAAGTATCAACAACTTTCAATTGCACAAGTGCTTTTGATCTATATACATCAATATGTATTAGTTTCTAATCAAGTTACTTGTCCTTTAAACCTTCGTAGGTCAAAGGCGCTTTTGTCATTTAACAAACACGATTCGCATGAATTTCAATTGATTTGCAATCAAATTGATTTACGAGCTCCACATTACGTAGACTCTCATAATGCGATTCTTGTTTATATTCGACTAAGCGACTATTTTACATAAAAGTCAAATACTTTATGTGAAGTCTTACATATTTGTCATTCGAAATTTGTTTATCTATTTCAAGCAAATTCAATCAAGATGCGTGAAATCTTATACACAAATTCATAACAATAAGAGAACGACATTTCTCTATTACAAAACATGATCATCCATCATCAAATATGAAATGGAGATAAGGTTTTATGAGATGTTTGGAATAAGGTATATAACCTCAAATTCCTAAACAAATTCTTTATTTAGTAAAGATAACTCTACGTATTCAATGGTAGCGGCTTAGACGTATAAGCCATTTCCAAAACGGAGTTTACTTTACTTATCTCGAACTTTCTCTTATTCATCATTGCCTACACATTTCGTTAAATGCGAGCACATGAACTAGCACCTAATTACTAGTGTGAATTAGAGATAGTGAGATAATTTGAACGACAAATATCTTAAGGTTTAGAACATCATGGTATTTTGGACATCTTTTCAAATGTCTCCCATAAATGGTAAATGAAACATCTCATGTGATACACGGTCACTAGTAAGGGTCTCGAAGTCTCAACTCATATATTGGTAGAGTATTCCTTTAATACTTAACCAATCATTTTAAGCACTAACAAGTGTGCAAACAATATATCCTTTATCCATAGAAAGAGATTGTATGACAATATCAACAATCCTTGATATTGGAGATCTTAATATCTCTAGTTGTCAATTAGTTTCTCAAACCTTTCGGTTCGCAAGCTAATGAAATATTTATCTTCTTATAAGAAGAGTCTCTTGGTTAATTCATACTCCATTACTCGATCATAAATGATTGAGTCTATCTTTTACTTTCTCTAAGAACGTCTTCTTGAGTAAGTGGATGAGAGTATAGAAGTCTAGTCTAGTCCTTATGAATTCTCCAATTCAAAAGTCTATAACTTCTAAAAGGATATAAGCATTCGGTTTATTGAATAATTTTCGTCAAAACTAATCAATCATTGTGAAGCTATTTTCGGGAAGTTGAGGAACGTTTTTGGGATTAAACTTGCTCAAGTTTCTCATTTCCAAGAATATGTCTTAGGAATCGGTATTTCTTCTCCAAGTAAATACCTTAGAAACGAGCTTGTCGTTTTCCAAAGATTGACCGCAACGAAATTAACATATTTAATATCTATAACAATTTCAATTTAAGGTCATTTAGTTTATGCAATGTTTTGTTTATGGAATGATAAACAAAACTCCCACTACATTTAATTAATGTCCCTAAATGTAATGGATTCCAAGATCCTCATTTTCGTTGAAATAGGGGCCAGCGTCGGCATGACACCTAAAACAACTAAATAAGGTAGGTTCTCCAACCAATCATATCTTGTCCATATGATTCTTGGTTTGTGAGATATCATAAGTATATCTACAAACTTCGTCCCAACGTCCAATCCGAGTGGGTCCGTTGTAAAGCAACTTCTCTCTATTTGCTCCTAGTAAATCCGATTTACACCCCGACTACAATGATGGACTACGATGTCCGCGTCGGCAGGAATGCATCAATAGACAATCAATTGTATTGAAGGGGATAGAGAGAAGGAGGACGATTTGGCTAAATCAAGTTAATTTGGGACATAAGCAATTACGTGACTTTGTTTGGTGGTCGTGTAAGCATACACCCATACCTACCTATGACAATTCAAGGCATTCACAAACAATCACATAATAATAAGCATCTCAAACATTGCCGTGGGTTTGTATGGCTCCCGCTTGCATTAGTCTTCGTCGCATCTCCATGTAACGAAACTAATCTAATCAAGCCCTCCCACTAATTACTAAAATCCTATCTAATAATTAAGGGAAATAAATACATGTGATAAAATTTCTAAAACCCCGCCTAGGCCTTAGGGGCATGCAAGCCTCACAAGTTACATCAAAAATTAACCACTTAATTATCAAGGCACCTTAGGCCACTTTACAAGCAATCACATGCATTCACAACATTTTACAACACACAAGACATTGACATCTTGAGCCATATCAAACCCACATCCTCCTACAAAACAAAGTTAGTACATATACAATATACATGATTCACTTGTTCTTAATTAATTTCATTAATTAGAATCTTTGTGCATACTTGTTGCTCAAGTTTTTCGAATGCAAAGAAGGTTTAACCTTAACAACTAATTGTTTAAGCCCTTTTAAATTAAATCCAACCATCAAAACAAAAGGAGGGTATTTAAGGAGTCTTCTAATTAACCTTTCATCAAATTGATTAATTAGAAATTATTTTAACTAATTAAAATACGAAATTCGGGGCCCGAAAAAATTCAAAATAATTCGGTCTCCAAAAAATCCGAAATAAATTCAGAGAACTCCTTACAAATATTGTGATTACCTGTAAAAATCTCAAGGAGAGATCAATTACCATCAGGGAGAACCAAAAAAGACAAATCCTCAGATTGTGCGCGAAGCACCGTTAGAGAAAATTCTGTTATGGGTCTCAACCTTTTGATCTGTATGATCATCCCCTTGATATTTTTCCAGCAAACAATTTACATAGAAAAATACTACATACAATAAGCTATCATTCCATGAAAAGAAAATCCACAAGTTATATTCAAGATCAACGAGATAACAAGCATTTAAGCAATGTATCCTGTTCTGGAACAGACCGTCGACCAAAAAGTTTTCACTCGGTTGAGGTATCAAATCTCAATGAAAATCTATGAAATTAATTTTCACAGATTCCATACTTAAAGGAGAACATTTCCATTTCAACACTTTTCCATAAAAGTTTCTCAATAAGTACAGTTTTTCAAAACAATCAGTTTGTTTGAAAAAACAGATCTGACAACTTCATCACTTTTCATCCTTGAACGCCCACATAATATCCGAAATATGCAACAAAATTTACATATCCAGAAAGAGCATCAAGTTTAGATTAATCCTATCTAAAAGTTACAGGTACTTTGTATACAAACTTATTTGTTACCAATCACAACAACAGAACTGTGCAGCAGAATAACAGATCTGCGCACCGTTACCGTTTAAATCACTAAAAATTCATTTTACATCGAATTTCAATGATTCCAGTGGGAAAACAACCACAACTCAAAGGGCTACAACCTCCAATAAGAAGGAAAAAATTTCAGAGAGCTTTACACTACGAAAAACAAGCAACAAGACAGAAAACAGCCTTTCCAGGGCCAACAAGCATGCACATCACTAATTAACTTAATTAATTACGAATTCTCACTTAATTAAGTGTGAAAAACCTTAAGCACGACCATAGCTCTGATACCACTGTTAGGAAATGCTCATATTTTAATTTTAGATTAATTACAACTAATTAATCACCATTAACAACAAGCAAATCAATAGATCTAGTGCTAAAGCAATCACACATCAAATCAATGAGAACAAGTAGGAGAAAGTTATACCTCTCATGAAATCGCATTCATGAGGCTCGAATCCTAAGCGTAGGAGTTGGTGGCGTGCTTGCACCGCCTCTCCACCACCTCGAACCACCTCACGCCCACCAAGGAGCCGACCACAAGCTTGAAGGAGTGCTAGCTCTTCTCAAGCTCCTAGCTAATCCTCTCTACCAACTTCTAATTTCTATTAACTATTTAATGGAGGAAGAAGAAAGGAGGAGCTCAACACATGAGCAATGGAGGGAGAAGGAAGAGCTATGGAGAAGAGAGAATTTTCTCTCTTCTCTTTTGGTGGCGCACATGAAGGGAAGGGAAGAGGAGAGGGGTAGATGGAGGCTAGGGTTGGCTCTCTAAAGAGACCCCTTTTTATAGCCAACCAATCCTCATCCTAAGTTGTAACTATTTACAACTTTGCCACTTGCCCTAGCTGAAATTAATAGGCTATGAAGCCCAATTTCTCATGTGCTAAATGGGCCATTAATTCATTAATTAATGATCCATATAAATGCTCTTTCTTTCATCCTTTACAATGGGCCTTTAAATAAACAATTAATTTAGAAGCCCACATAGCTCAAATAAATTAAAGTGTTGAACATAATTAATTATTAACTTATTAATAATTAATTCTTGATTAGCTTATGCATTAATTTATTTCTAACATGATCTATTTGATATAATTAATTATAACGGTTCATAACGGTATATAATTAATTAATCAACTTATCATGTTTTGTATTTTCCAATACAAATAAACAATGCACGTGTGGTCAAAGTCCTATTTGTGCCACCCTATTGAGGATTCATGCTATGTTGGCCATGGAGAATAAATCATTATTTATTTCCAATAATCATAAGCGGTATCTAGCAACACGTTATGATTCCCAATTCGCATAAATAATGTACTGCTATAATATGTCAATCCTGCATAAGAAATATTAGTATTTCCTTGTCTGATTCTTATGTCACACGATATCTTTGTATAATCCAAGATAGGAATGTGTCATTCTTGCAGATTATACATTTCTTGATCTAGAGTTGATTGTACATGTTGGCCAACCAATCCAACTCCATCAAGGGGCCCAAACAGATATCATCACTCATCAAGTATATTAATGAGGGACATACGGTTTTCTTGATGAACAACTTTTCCCCGCACAATTCAAGAGAACATAAATAAAGTCCTTATAGCAGCCTTTATCAGAAATCAACGTTAGACGATATTTATTGAACCTATCCTCATGTGGAAAAGGTGAACATCTCAAACTTAGAATCAAACTGATATGAAATAAACAATGACACATAACACAATCCATATGTTTATTTCATTGGGTCAAGTCCTGTACTATGTTCCAATAACATACACATATGCAATTAAGTTGGTAACTCCTTACCTATGATTTGTAGAACTTAATCATCACTTAACTTGCATACTAATCTTTTATGATAATTAATGTTCCTTGTTAATTATCAAGATTATGGACGATTCAGATTTATTATTGTCATTCTAATGAATGATCCACAGAGATCTACAATTCAGATCCTCAACCTGAATGATCTGTCAATAATAAACTCTAGGAACAAATGATCAAATATCATCATTAACATAAACTAAGAAAATAAGTCATTAAATATTGACTTCTAGGACATAACTCCAACAGATTTTATATTGATGATATTTGATCATTTGTTCCTAGATTTTATTATTGACAGTTCATTCAGGTTGAGGATCTGAATTGTAGATCACTGTATTTCATTTAATAGTAAATGACAATAATAAATCAAAATTGTCCATAGTCTTAATAATTAACAAGGAACATTAATTATCATATAAGACTAGTATGCAAGTTAAGCGATAATTAAGTTTTACAAATCATAAGTAAGGAGTTACTAACTTAATTGCATATGTATATGTTACTAGAACATAGTACATGATATGACCCCGATGAAATAAATATATGGATTGTGTTAAGTGTCATTATTTATTTTATCAGTGTTTGATTCTAAGTTTGAGATGTTTCAGTTTTTCCACATGAGGATAGGTTCTATAAATATCGTCTACTGCTGATTCCTGATAAGGGCTGCTATACAGACTTTATTTATGTTCTCTCGAATTGTGCGGGAAAAAACTGTTCATCAAGATAACCGTATGTCCCTCATTAGTTCACCTGATGAGTGATGATATCCATTGGGGCCCTTGATGGAGATGGATTACTTGCTAGCAACTTATGTGATCATCTCTAGATCAAGAAACGTATAATCTGCAAGAATGACACATACCTATCTTAGATTATACAAGGATATCATGTGACATAGGAATTAAAAACAATAAGATACTCATTTCTTATGCAGGATTGAAGTACTGTATTGGTATAATATTTATTTATACGAATTGGGAATCATAATTGTTGCTAGATACCGCTTATGATTATTGGAAATAAATGACGATTTATTTTTCATGTCCAACATAGTATAAATCCTCGAAGGGTCACACAAATAGGACTTCAACCAAACGTGCATTATTTATTTATTTGCAATAGCAAGTACTGCGAATATATGATAAGTTGATTAATTAATTATATATCGTTATGAACTGTTATAATCAATTAATTCAAATAGATCATATAGAAATAATATAATGTATATGCTAATCCCAAATTAATTATTAATATGTTAATAATTAAATTTGTTCAACACGAATTACTGATATAGAGATAATCGGACTTTTATTTAATCAGTTAACTAAAAATCCGATTAAAGGCCAATTAATTGTATGGATTAATGGATCAATATAATGTGATTATATGGCCATAATAGCTTCTGAAATTTTCGGCAATATAGGGGCAATTTGGTCCATGAAAAGAGAAGCAAGTTATAACCATCTATATGCGGAAGTTATAATCATGAAGTATGGAATGCTATAATTAGACGTGCTCTATTTTTTGCTTCCCCACTTTCTCTCTCTTTGGCTGAATATAAAAAGGGAAAAAAAAATTGTTTTTCTTCATCAAAAATTGCGCCTCCTATCTCTCTCTCCCTGCTGCTCATGTGTTGAGAATTTTCTTCCAATTAAACTAGTTAATCGTGAGAAGAAAAGAAAGGGTGGATTAGCGATAATCTCGGAGAAGCTAGCACTCGTCTCGAGATATTGGTTGATCTTCTAGGTGGACTCGATGCCATCAAAGGCAGTGGTGAAGGTGACAATCACGCCACCAACTCCTACGCAAAGGTCAAGCCTTTCGAATACGATTTCGGAAGAGGTATAATCTCTTACACGTTCTCTTTTATATATTAACTGCTTGAATAACTAGATCCGTCAATCGTGCTTATTAATTGCTTGTTAAATGTTAATAAAAATTAAAATTGCACAAGGACTTGAGTTCCTAACACATGGATGATTGTGATCAAAGCCCGCTAATAAATTAGTGCTGACAGAATTTCTCGATTAATTATTGATTTATTGTTGTGAGGACACTAATTATTGCCTTGGTAGAAAGTTGCAAACAAAACAGAAAAAAATTATTATTTTTTTTATTAGAAAATAGGGTAGATGCTATAAGTTGCAAACAGAAAAAGATTAGTGCCCATCAGAACCGACCATTAATTCAGCGACTAAGGATAATACATTATTATAAATGGAACTAGTGCTAATCTCGCGCGTTGCGTGATTCATTCCTATACAAATATGTTATCAAATAATTTTTAATAAAATTAGCAACTGTGCGGTCAAAATTGATAACTATAAAGTATAGAGCGAACGTCGCGCATATAATTTTTTTTACGAAATTCAGAACACTATATAAAAAATGCCATAAAAATTGAGTATACTATTGAAATATTATACGAAAACTGCCAAAAAAATCCACACCAAAAAATTACGCCGCATAAAAAATCCAGCAGCCTGGCCACAAAAGATCCGCGCGGTTACTGTGCTTACCACAGTAACCGCGTGCCTCTCACGCCGGCCCAAATTTATGTATGTATAAAGACTGAAAGATTGAAGCGTGAGTTCAAATTCCGACAACTTGAAATTTTATAAGAATATTTTAATTTCAAAGGGAACAAAGGGAAAAAATAGAAGGGTCGATCCGTTTTTGCTTAAGCAAAAAAACAAAACTGCTGCCTAGACTTGTATAGTCTTATTGCCTCGACGTGTGAACTGTGAACAAGCCAAAAGGTGTGAAGAAGACGCCATAGCAAAAAAAAAGAAAAGAAAACAAAACTACTGCCTAGACTTGTATAGTCTTTTTTTTTTTTTTGAAACATAAAAACCCGTGGGTTACTCGTATAGTCTTATTGCCTCAACGTGTGAACTGTGAACAAGCCAAAAGGTGTGAAGAAGACGCCACATAGGTGTGAACGACAAAAGATATTCATGGGCAATAATCAATTTCACCTATATATAATTCACGGCTTACAAATTTTAACCCAAGACTTGAAAATGTACTTAAGTTGTGAAAACCTTTTATTTTTATCTATAAAAGTAAAGGAAACAAAAAAGTTGCTTGTAATATACGGTTAAACTACATCGCCACCCTATGACTAGGATATTTAGCTAACGAAATCTTACACTTGATTTTAAATTCTCATCCTCTAATTATCTTTTAACATTTTTAGTTAACTTTATGAAAAGAACAAATAAATATATGTATATTTCAGTACAATATAAAAGTGTCTCAATAAAATAGACGTGTGTATCGATACAATGGAGAAATGTAAATTTAGAGGTTTGAACCTGAGACATCAGAGATATCAATCATTCAACAGCAACAAATTTAGTTTAAATAGTTATGATAAGATGGTTATTATTATTCTAACTTATCTCATATGGAAAATAAACTTTCATAACGCAAATTTAAGAAAGTAAATTTAGAGGAACAAAATAACACGTAAACACCTAAACAAAGTCTTAAAAATACATATAAGAGAAGTGTGATGAAAGTAATGAGGATTAAATAACTTTATTTTTATTGATATTGTCGTGCTAAAAAATAAGTTGGGGTATGAGTTGATTGTATTATGCTATTTCGTACTAGGTGTTAAGTTTAACAATCACACAATCATGGAAAGATTGCATACTATCAATGTCCCGTGCAAATACTACGAAGAGATTGCTTACTATCGAGCGAGCTCCCGTGCAAATACTGAGTTATGCTAGAAAATTAGATATAGACATTATCTAAAAAAGATATAGACATAAATATATTAAAAGTTTGATGATCTCATTTATAAGTATTGTCATATATGTCCATTTGTGATAAGAAATTTCGTGAAGCCTAAAAAATGAAAACCACCATCTAATATTGAGCCCTAATAATTTCAAGTTCTTAACGGATTGAAAGGATATGGAAATGAGAAAAATATAATGATTTAGATTACGTGTGAAGTTGTATCTTTGCTAATATTTTTTACCATGCATTCCGTTATCCATTTATGTAATTATTATAACTTATAAGTTACAAGTTTTTGTTTGAAATTTAATTATAATTTATTTTATTACTATTGATAATATATTACTATTGATTTCGTTTCTTCACAGAGTAAGAAAGATTTTCGGAGTCTAATTTTGAATTTTTCTTTTATTTTTCAAGCCAGAGTTAATACATGGTTCATATTTTTTTTATATATATAAATTTGCTTGACACGTGTCAAATTCATGGTTGCCGTTCGCTAAATTAAGTTTGGTTGCAGGTCTATACTAGCTTCATATTTTTTATTAAATAAATGAAGGTCACAATCATCCATTTTTTCTTAAAAAAAATTAGTGTGCATGAACTAGACACCTCTGAGATGTTAACTTAGTATTAGCTTCAAATTTCTGTATTAACTAGTGATCGGTAGTTAATCATTAATTATTGTTTACAATAGTACTAGAGTTGATATTTTTTATTATAATAATTTTTGTTTCACATATTGCTTTAAAGAAGTCATTTGATTGGCGAGCAAAATCTTTTCTCGTACTAGCAAACATGTCCATCTAATGTGTGGGTGAATTTTTTATGAGAACCACGATATGAGAATAATCTTTTCACTGTTTTCAACTCGTATTTTTAATTTATCCTTATATAGTAGCATTTCCTTTCTCATTTATAATATCTTAAACATTTTACATTACTTCATCTCGTTTTTGTTGTATTGATTTATGTCTCTCTTGTTATGATTGGTTAGGAATAAATAAAAATAGAAAGATAGTAAACATGATAAAAATTATATCCATAATGAATCTAAATTCCATTTATGTTTATTTGTTACCATATATTCTCTCTAGTATTTTAAATTCTAGCAGCTCTTTTGATTTTTGGTCTAAACGAATAACTTAATATTTTCATTTTGAAATTACATCTATACCACTAATCAAAATAGATTATAACAATCAGTGATCGACATTGTATGTAATAAGATATGGATAGTAGTGAACAAAAGACATGGACCCAGCATCATCGTTCACGCTTTGAAAATTTATGGTTAATAGGTTGAAGGACAATAACTAACAACAATGGAGCAAATGAGACCCTCAAAAAGAAATTTGCAACATTGGCATGACGGATAGAAGCAATTCTCTCTGTCTTGGAGTGACAAGCAGGACTACCTGAGATCCAAAAATTGAGACCCACTAGAGTGACTCCACAGAGGAACAACACCAAAAGACTAATGCCATTTGCCATGGTTCCATACATCGATATCTTGCTGGAATCAGGTACAAAATTTGACAAGCAGATGCCGGTCAAGGCAAGGATTGTTCCCCATAGTATTAGCTTGTATGTCAGTGAATCTGGATCTTTGTAGAGACCTATATATAAAAACCGTTGCATCATATGTTACAGCCTTGGGATGTAGACAGGTGTTTTTGGTAAGTTTTTCAGAGATGATCGTTTTGAGGAACTTATAGAAAAGTCACTGTGGACCGTGAAAGAAAATCATTCTTATATTAAGAAAAAAATGTCAATTTTAGAAAAAAGTTAAGGACAATTGTAATTTGACTTATGTTGTTAATCATGGCTGGCTGCCCTTTTTGCTTATTCCAAATGATAATGAGATGGAAAAGAAAAGAAAATTAATAGGGAAAATTTTTTCTGTACCCCTCAGAACTGAGGAAATGCAGGATTTGCCCCCCAAAAGTTCAAACTGCTGATTTTGCCCCTCCGAATTTCGGACGCCTCCTGTATTTGCCCCTCTGCCATATTTTATAATCAATAATATAAATAAAGATGTGTGGATGTCGGTTCATGTTTTAGTTAGTATTAGTGCGACACTCCATCAAGATCTTTGATTTTTCTGCTCCGACTTAATCTGGTCCGTTCCTTCAGATGTATGTTAATTTTTTATGTGTTATCTATTGTGTTGTCATACGTGTTGCTTAGAGTTGTGTTCTCTTTTATGTTGCATTAATGAGATCCATTTTGATCGTACTACGTCATTTTTGTCACATAATTTATTTCAACCTCTCTCGTAGTTGCTTCTATGAAAAATGATGGAACAACGTTTTTTATTTATGATAGTTAATTATAAAATATTTCAACATATCGAGATATAATTTATTATTTTTATCCTACCGGTTATTACACTTTAAATTAATTACAAACATAACATTACAATAAATATTTATTAAATGATAAAATATTTAATTTTTATTACTATGTCAAATATCGAGCGAAGCTCGATTAACCCCTCTAGTTTAAATAACATTAAAATAATAAAACTGAAAATTTTTGACCCTTTTACCCTTGTTCGAATTCAAACCCATTCGCTGAACAAGTCGATCCAGCACGAACACGATCCAAACCCATCTCCTCTTCAACCTCTTTCTCCTCTCGCACATAGAAGGAACCTAGATCGAAAGATCGAAAAATGTCGATCTCTCCATCTTGCACCGAACAGCTTTTCTAGCACCTCCGTCCACCTCCTCTCGCACAGAACAGCCTTTCTAGCCTTTCTAGCACCTCCGTCTATCTCTTCTCCCCAACACGATCTTCTCCTCTCTGTCGAATACAATCCTGCCATGGCCATGAGAGCTCGAGCTTGAGTTATACTCAGCACGAAGCTTCTCTTCCTCGCACGAACCAAGTTTGTTTGGGAAATTTCTTTCTTTTCTCCTCTCGCACAGAACATGCACGAAGCTTGAGCATGTTTTGTTTTTGTCTGGAAAGCCAAAAATTTATCAATTATTGTTTTGTCTGAAAAGCTTGAGCTTCTTTTGTTTTCTCTCGCAGAAATTTAATTTAATTAATCAACTGGGGTTCGACTCGATCCGGGCTAAAATCTAATGGGTTGGGTAGGGGTATAATGATCAGCAAAAATATTTTTTATTATTTTAATGTTATTTAAATTATAAAATATGGCAGAGGGGCAAATACAGGAGGCGTCTGAAATTCGGAGGGGCAAAATCAGCAGTTTGAACTTTCGGGGGGTAAATCCTGCATTTCCTCAGTTCTGAGGGTACAGAAAAATTTTTCCCAAATTAATATCTATCTTTAGATTGAAATAAATGGCACAGATGCTACGTACCTTAAGTATGAAATGAAATCCTCTGCTCATCTTGCTCATCTTTTAAGGTGAGCAGGGTGCAAACCTATGATCTGAACCGTCCGATTTAATCTCGATGGTTAAATTTAAGCAGAGGATACTGGTCCCCTGGGGCGGAACTAAGGGGGGGGGGGGGGGGGGGGGGGGCGGAGGTAGGCTAGACATACGCTATAATTGTAAAATTCAATTTACAGCTAATCGTTTGCCTCCCCTAAAAAATTAGCAGTCCAGTAAAGTCTTGGGCCAAGCTCTCTTACCGTGTTCTAAAATCTAACGCATATGTTCCCAAAAAAATAATCTAAAACAATCCCTAATCGGCTAATCCCTCTAGATTATTAAATTAATTCCAGTCCAGTAAAGCCTGGGTTAATTGGCAATATGATTATTAAATTAACTATTTTGACTGATGCATTGACTTGTGATAAGCTTGACTAAGTTTTTAATATGTATAGAACATTACATTTCTTGCCTATATGACTCAATAGTTCCATTCTATTTATATGACTCGATAGTTCCATTCTACAGCGTGTAAGCTTTTGTATCAGTACTCTGTAGTGCTATTTAGAATTTTATTTCACTTGCTCTAATGCGGATTTGAGAGACAAATCAAACTCAAGTAAGGCTCAATTCACAACCATTTATGCAAGTAAACTATGCTATTTGTACATTTCATATTTGATTTTTCATGAATCAATCATTTTAATTAAGCCGCAGTTATTCCTCAGTTAATTATTATCTTTCAAATAATATATTTTGACCACAACATGCAACTTCTTTGTCAAATCTTCGCCCCCCCTATATCGAAATCCTAGTTCGCCTTAAGTATCTCTCCAGTTTTTCTCCAGTTTTGATTCTAAAAATTTAAGCACAGAATCAAAGCACGAAGCTTGTCTCTAACAATGTCTAAATCTATTCTGTCAGTACATTTTAGCACCGGCAATCCTCCCGATGACAAGAAGTGGCTGTTCGATAAGATATTTCACATGGGGACTGCTCTAATTGCCATCGGACTGGGTTCAATTCTTCGGCTTGGTGACTTTGAGGACAAATTTAAATCTTTTGCACGAGCTTACACCATTTTCATGGTCTTTGCCTACCTGTTCGGTGTCTTTACAGGTTGCATCTTTTTTCGGATAGTTGATGATATCAAGAGTCATGCGGCCTTCGCGAAGTTCTTGATCTGCACGTCCCTTGCAGTATGGCTAGGCATTCTCGTATTTGGAACAACAGCCATTGTCTTGTCAATTTATTGTAAAATTATCGTTGAGTACTGGGTTTAGTTTCTATCTTCTCATTTTTTTAACTGTCAAGTTTAACTTTTCTGTTACATTGTTTAAAACATTTACATTTTTTTTTTCAGAAAGATCAATAGACCACTGTTGCTCGCGCAATTACCATTAGCGTGTCAACTGTCATGTTCTTCATCTAAGTGCCAAAAATTATTAATATAGGAATATTATAAAAGGAATATTATAAAATTATTATACGGATGCAAGGATGCAGGTTACAAATATGCGTAAACAGGAACCATTTGTACGCTGAGCACTGGTGATGTTGGTGGTGGCAAGTCCTTACATGACTTGCCACTAAGCACTGCTACAGAAAAACTCAAACCGAGTAAAAGTTAATGACCTCGCGAAGCAAGATGATCCTTGACTCCTTGACTCCTTGTTGAAACTGTGGTACTGCCTTAAAAAAAGGGAATTACATATTTTTATTTGAATTTAAATTTTGATTTGGAGAACGAGTATTTAAAAGGATAAACAGTAAATTAGATTTAGAATCCATTGCCAAATATTTGTTTTCATTGTGATTTTGACGATGCCTTTTTGTATGATTGTATCACGCCGTAATAACTTTTATAAAATAGGAAAATATTGTTTACTCTCGTGAATTGATTATGTATTGTTTCATATATGTTGGATCTTATTTGGTTTCATCAAAAGTCTTTACTATTGTAATTTTTCAAATTATTTGATTAAATGTAAAATTTGCATCAAAATGTTTATGTGTATGATGTGCATGTGGATATCATAGTTTGAGTATTAGATTCCAGAATTATACTTTTAATAGTTGTTAAAATTATTAAACTAATTTGTTGTTGTGGCTTCTTAATAAATAAATAAAATGGTCACAGCTCTTGCTTCTCCGGCATCAAGACTCCTCCTTTGCCTGGTGTCTTTTCCACCTTTTTCAGATTTTCTTCCGGTTTTCCAGCGATTTTTCTCCGTGCAGCATTTTTTATTCTTAAATATCGATATCAAATGTGCTACTTGTTTTAAATGTATATTGCAAATATTTCGTAGGATTTGCCTCCAAAATATTCAACACGACTTATACTAGCAAAACAAAATAAAGGTTGAACGATTACTCGGTCCAGTACCGGCCCATAACCCAAAACTTTTAACCCAAAATATTTTATCCGCCTACGATATCTATAGTATATTAATAAAGTTTGGTGCCGCTATTTTTTGCGGAATTTGAACCGTCCGATCAGATATGATTGCTTAAAATATTTCAGCGTTCTTCTTTTTTGGAAATAAATTAAAAATAGTCCTACCAATTAAAAATAGTTGTACCTATTAAAAATAGTCGTATCAATCATTAATAATAGCAAGATTTTTTTAAAATTTTTTTTTATGTCAAGTTTATTTAGCGACTTTCTAATTTTCAACTTACAAAAAAAAACCGTTTCTAAAAATCAATTTTGATTTTTTTAAATAAAAAATGAATAAAAAAGTTTAATATATATATTAGTTTATAGTTGTACCGATTAAAAATAGTCGTACCAATCATTAATAATAATAAGATTTTTTCTGAAAAAAAATTATGTCAAGTTTATTGAGCGACTTTCTAAATTTGAACTTGCAAATTTTTTTCTATAAATTTTGACAAGTTTTTTACGACATATTCTTTTTATATTTTATATTAGAAATTTTTATACTTTATGTAACGCGGCGAAGCTGCGACTGCTATGTCTAGTAAAAATAATGCACGAAATTAAGATTTAAATAACATGTCAGATTAAATTACACAAACCAACGCTCCATAAATAATATAAGAATTGAAGTACAAATGTTATGACTTTTTATCGATGCATTTACAAGCAGTGAGGATTAGGATTTTATAAGAAAAATACTCCTCTTCAACATTTTTACTAGTGTAACTACTTTATGAAATTACGACTAGCATATGTAAGCAAAATAAATTTCTTCAAACAAATATAGCAAACTTACGTTTCTCAAAAAAAACAAAACAAATCAGAAGTTTCGTACGATACAATGCGAATTGCAAATGGAAACATTATATACATATTAGCAAAAAGGAAAAAAAATAAAAAATGCTTTACGCGGTACCAAGAATTAAGAAATATATAAAGGTATTCACTTTAAAAAAAAAGCTAACCAAAGAAAGTTATACAACTAATATTCTAATCAAATCATTTCTTCAATAGCAAAGTACGTTATTTTAGTAAACTTGGAAAAAAGAATATCGAACTTCTGAAACCAACATCAATTAACAATAGCTACAACAATTAAGAAATTTATAGTACAGCGATATAAATTGAAAATTACGTACATACTTTTTTTAGTTTTTACAATGAAATATTAATTATTAAAAATCTCTCGAATATTATGCACTATTCTAATTAATTACCAAACAGCATTACCTATCTTTCGGAAAGTGCAAACATTCTCACCTTTATCAAATGGGGATATTGTACCGTTATTCTAACTAATGTTATGAATTCCATTATCACAGCACTACTTGTCGATCTTTCGAAGATCATATGCTAATTACATTTATGGTCGGTAACGAGGATGAAAAAAAAAAAATCACTAGTGTGTTTTGTCAAAGATTATAGAAAGCTATGGATTAAAATTGGCGGATAAAAATTTGAATATCTGTAGTCCTATCTAATTTAAATAGCAGCTTAGTTTATATAGACTTGGATGCATATTATATAGTTCTTTCTATCAATATTCGCAACATTCTTAATAGATTTTTTTTTAACCAAAAGAACCCAAGAAGGGACCAGTTATTAATATTTATTAAAACGAAAGAAATTCTTAATAGATCTTAATTATCGTAGTTAATGTCCTTCGCTTATCATCCCTGATCAGCTGTTCTTTATCGATGCAGATTTACCAACGACGCATCCACCAGTCTGTGATGAGACATAAAATTAATTAAAGTTTATGTTGTTAAATTATGAAATATAAATTCTATAAATTAAAACAGATGGTATCACAGAATAAGACTTTGATCATTATGGTTTATAATGAGATTTTAGAATTGATTTCTCAAAGTTTTGAATCTTTTGATGGTAAATAAAATATAATTATTTCAATCAAAGTTTCAATAACGAAATTTCACAAAAAAAAAACTCACTCTGATTTATCACACATAATAATAAATTTAACCGATGTCAACATCGATTATTTTGAGGTGCCCTCCATTTGCATCAAAACGGAGGGGTGATTTCGACTGTAGTTCAGGTACGATTCCCAAATCTCAGCTGCTGCTTTCACCCGGAACGAAATCCTCTGGTCTGCAGACCAGGTGGTCTGTTTAATCTGGACCGTCTGATTTAATCTCAATGGATAGAAATGCCCCGTGAATAATACCAGATCGATAGGCCCCGTGAATAATACCCCGTCTCTTTCTCAATTCTCACATTCTAACAACAGAAAACGAAACAAACCGAAACGAAAAAAGTCGAAAACCCCACCAAAACTAGGTTGAGTTCCCCCATTTTAAAATTTCATTCGCAGATATACTAAATTCCAAAAAGAAAAGAGGGAACAGGCGGAGCAGGCTTTGCGATTCCTTCAAGCTGAGGCAAAATCCATTATAGCGCTACCTCTTCTCACACACTCTCTCTTCTGAAAAAAAATTGTACCCCTTTTCCCCTTTTACCCTCCATAGCCATAGCTAGCCCTTTAATTTAATTTCGTCGATATACGAGGCAAAAAGTTCAAGATAGAGAAAGAAAGAGATGCTCGTAGCTGCCGCATTGTAAATTTGCGGGTATTGTTCGGACGGATCTGAAAAAATGGCGCTATTTCGCAAGTTCTTTTATCGGAAACCTCCCGACGGACTGCTAGAGATCTCCGAGAGGGTTTACGGTGCGTTCCTGATCTCTTCTTTTCTCTTTCTTTTTATATTTGAAGTTGAGCTCATTATGTGGACATATTTTAGTGTTCACTGTATGAATTGGGTGTGTTGAGATGAAAATTTCAGGATTGTGAGAAAGCTAGTTTAATTACGTATAAAATTTCAGGATCCCTTTTTGTACTAGTATCATTTATGTTAATTAAAATTAAAATGTCGGCAGTGAGTATAAATCATAAGCATGAAGCATCAGTTTAGAACGAATGGGAGCTCTAGAAAGAGCGATAGTGGTATAGTACACATTGCAGAGTTGACTTGGCCTCAATTCACTCACCTTCTCTCTCTCTTCAATATTTTATATATTTAAGTACAAATAGTCAATTCTGCCATTGTAGATTTGATATCTAATATTTTATTCGCAATATAATTTAACTAGTTTTTCAGTTTAGCAGTTGTTTTCAATGGTAGGTATACAATTGATATGTAATGATGCTATAATTTCTTTTTTCAATTTTGTTTATTTTGATAAATGCTAGCACTGCCCAATGCCTCCCCATTGGCATTGAGTTCTGTTTTTCTAATTTTTTTTATTTTGGCTTGTCAGTATTCGACTGTTGCTTCACCACAGATGTTTTTGAAGACGAGAAATACAGAACCTACATGGGGGGCATTGTACACCAGCTCAAGGACCACTTCCCTGATGCATCCTTCATGGTCTTCAATTTCCGTGAGGGTGAAACCCTAAGTCAGATTGCAACTGTACTGTCAGAATATGACATGACTGTAATGGACTACCCGAGACAGTACGAGGGGTGCCCGTTGCTTTCCATTGAAATGGTGCATCATTTTCTACGCTCTGGCGAGAGCTGGCTTTCTTTAGGCCAACAAAATCTTGTATTAATGCATTGTGAAAGGGGTGGATGGCCTGTGCTTGCCTTTATGCTGGCTGCACTCCTAGTGTACAGAAAACAATATGGGGCTGAGCTGAAGACTCTTGATATGATTTATAAGCAGGCCCCACGGGAATTGTTGCAGCTGATATGCCCACTGAATCCCTTGCCCAGCCAGCTTAGGTACTTGCACTATATATCTAGGAGGAATGTAGGATCTGAGTGGCCCCCACTTGATAGGGCACTTACTTTAGATTGTGTTATAATAAGGAGCATTCCTAGTTTTAATGGAGAGGGTGGATGTCGGCCTATGTTCCGGATTTATGGGCAGGACCCTTTAGCTGGTTCAGATCAAAACCCAAAACATCTTTTTTCTACTCCGAAGAGAAGCAAGTTGGTCCGACTTTACAAACAAGTAAGTCTTCCTTTGTTTATTTCTTATGATTTTTTGCATGGTCATTGAAAAAATTCTAGCACACAAAGCAAAAGTAAGGAAATTAAATTTAATTTGGTAACAAAGAATGACTCTGCTCATTTGTGAAGACACTAATGTGTTCCTTGAACAATTTCACCTACCAGGTAGATTGTGAATTAGTTAAGATAGATATAGGCTGTCACATCCAAGGTGATGTTGTGCTGGAGTGCATAAATCTAGATGGTGACTTGGTGCGCGAGGAGATGATGTTTCGTGTCATGTTCAACACAGCTTTCATTCGGTCTAATATCTTAATGCTGAATCGTGATGAAATTGATATCCTTTGGGATGCCAAAGAGCAGTTTCCCAAAGATTTTAGAGCTGAGGTGATATCTCCCTACCTTCTCTGAGTTCTGTACTTGGCTCATATGCATACATTAATGTTAGCATCTAGTCCCTACCAAATCACCACAATGGTTTAAAACAAATTAAGCTTTCGACCGTATCAGGATGAAACATTATAAAATCCATAACAAGAAAGTTAGCAGTCGTAGTGTGTTTTGATGCCCACATATTGTGTAACAGTAGCTTATTTGTCTTGACTAGTAATACCTGGAGTAGGTTTGAAAAAAAATCTTTGGTTCAGCTATTTTACACTTTCCCTTTCTCCTCCTCACAAATTACATGCAGTCTCTTTCTTCTCTTAAACCATTGCTTGACTCTATTCAATACTTATCTTTTACTTTTCCAACTTAAGGTGCTATTCTCAGACATGGACACTACAAGTAATGTAATTGCCACAGAGGCATCATCATTGGTGGAGAAAGAAGGTCTTCCCATGGAGGCTTTTGCGAAGGTTCAAGAGTTTTTCAGTGACATTGACTGGCTGGACCATCCTGGCGCATCACAACAATTCCTCAGAAAAATAGGTTCTACAAATTCTATGCTAGAGAAGCGCCGATCATCCTCCCCACAAAGAGAGTTGGTTGGTCGACATGAGATAATACAGGTGGAGGAGGCTGGTGCATCAAAACCTATGCTGGAGAAATATAATTCATTACCTTCAAGCATTCGCAGGGGGGTTGAGATGGAAGAGACCAGCGGATTGTCACCCATGCAGGATAAACGTCAGTCATACCCTCCACTTTCCCATGAGAATGTGGAGTTGGAAGAGAAGGGTGCATCAGGATTCTTGCAAGATAAGCATGGCCCACTCTCTCCTCTAAGAAATGTGGCCTTTCCTAATGAACAAGAGCAATCGAATGATAGCAATATGTTAGGTTATGTCCAAGAGAAGCATGAGCCTCACTCTTCAAAGAGTGAAGCAGTTATTCCTCATAAGAGAGTTCAATTGGATACAAGAAGTGCATTGGAACATGCTCAGGAGGAGCGCAACTCGGATTTTAACATTGAAGTTGCAGCCCTTCCTCAGGAGATGGGTGCATCAGAATTACTGCTGGAGAATCCCTCCTCACCCTCTCCCTGTAGAGAAATGATTTATCTCAGTGAGAAGGTACATGTTGATCGGACTGATATAAGGTTGGTGCCTGAGAAGTCTGTGTCTAAGTCTCCCCAAAATAAAGCAGCCATCCCTGCTGATAAAGTCAATTCGGATGAGGCTGCTGCGTTAAATTCCATTCAATATGATGCTGTGTCAGCCTCTTCTCACAAAGAAATGACTGTTCTGCAGGATAGAGTACAGTCAGATGAGTTACATACACCAGAGCATATGCAGGTGAATCATGTCTCAGCCTCTCGTCATAAGGACATTGTGATGGGTTCCATCATAAGACGAGAGAAAATGGAGCTTGAAGAAGAACGCCAAGGTGTGCCAGAACCAGTGCAGGAGTACATGCCAGCTTTTCCTCTGAAGGGTGAAACTGAGGTAATATCAGACCAAACATTGAGAGAAAAGCAACATGACACTTTGAAATCCACGCAAGAGAAAGCTGGCACACCTTCTTCGCCAAAAGATGAAAATAAGACGGAAGCAGAAGAGCCTGTAAGGGGAGTTGCATCTGATGGACAGCAAAAATTTGTGTTCAATTCCATGGAGGAGAAGCATGAGGTGCTTTCTCCTCTCAAGGAGGATGCCAAGGGCATAACTGAGCATATTTTGTCAGTTGAAAAACAGAACATTGCATTGCCAGTTGTGCAGGAGATGCATGAGTTTGCCTCTCCTTGCAAGAATGATATTGAAATTGTACAATGGCAAGCTGTGTCCAGTAAGGATGCAACTGAGGTTGGATCCACAACTCATCAAGAAAATTTAGTGGTACAGAAACAACCGACAAGTTCATCAGATTCTGCTCAAGGAAGGCATGAATTTGTTTCTCCTCAGATAGATCAAGGACAGATCCAGCTAGCACAGAAAGCGAGAACAACCATTCCTCAAAAAGGAGAATCAGATGATATAATTTTAAAGATACCAACGAGCATATCAACTTGTCTGCAAGGCGAACATGATACTTCTACGCCCAAAGCAGATATAAATACCGCTTCAGACAAAAAGCTGCCTCAACCTATCAGTGTTTTGAAATACGTACTCGAGGAATCTGAAACAACTTCTCAGAAGGAAGAACACGAGTCACCATCGGGTTCACCGGACCCTACTTGCATATCACCTCCTGCGGATGTAATATCTGAACAACTTGCAAAGCAACAGCCTAAGCCCAAAATAATCTCACAACGTATCCCCTTATCCCAGTCAACACCAGCTTTGGGCATCACTGACCTCTTACAAGATCATAGCACAGCTTCTGTTGGCTCTGTTAAGAAAATCTCGGTTGTAACAGCTCCGAGGCCACCTTCTCCTACAAGTATTACAACTCCAAAAGATGTAAATACTATTATTAGGCCTCCACCCCCACCACCACTACCACCACCTTTGCCACATAGAGTTGCACCTGCTCTACCAGGTCAGCAAGTATCAGTTGGATCAGTTCCTGAATCACAGCCACTGCTGCCAGTTACTCCTCCGGCACCACCGTCAGTTCTTCCGTGCCTGACTCAGCCATCAGTTGCCCCTCGACCATCACTTCCATCAATTTCCCCTCCACCTCCACCTCCTCCACCCCCGCCCCCACCCCCATCATCAGTTGCCCCTGCATTGCCATCGCCACTGACATCAGGTGCACCATCTGCACCATCATCGTCGCCATCAGTTTCCCCTTCACCCCCAGTTCGGCCAGCATCATCAGTTGGGCATCCACCGCCGCCACCACCACCACCACCAATGCCATCTCAGTCTATAGCCATAGCATCTCCACCTGTTCCACCACCTCCACCATCTGTTTCCCCTTTGCATTCGTCCAAGAGTACCCCTGCCAAGACACCCGCTCCACCTCCACCGCCACCTCCCTCCCTCTCCCCTATGACTCCACCAAACCCCACATCTGTACATCCTTCTTTAAAGCAATCTCCCATCAGTACAAATAAACCGTCGCCACCTCCGCCGCCGCCTCCTGCTGCGAAAGCACCTCCTGGTCCTCCTGCACCACCTCCTCCAGCTGTACCAGGCCCACCTCAATTGAGTGGAGGTGGGCCCCCGCCACCTCCGAACAGTGTAAAGGCACCTTCATTGAAGGGAAAGTTATCAAGAAGTATTCAAAATGCACAAGCCAGAAAGAATTTAAAGCCATTGCATTGGGTCAAGGTTACCAGGGCTATGCAAGGGAGTCTCTGGGCTGAAGAAGCAAAGCAGTATCTTCTTCTCACTATCTTTTATTTTATTTTTCTTTTTAAAATTTTTATTTCATTTCATCTTTTAGCACATTACTCTTACAACCTCATACTGCAACTTATGCATAACATTGATTTGCTAATTATTACAAATATTAAAAAAAATTAAGATAAAAGTTAACCAAGTGACAGTATCATCTCGACTCAATCAAGCTGAGATTACAAACTATTTTTGCTCGATTAAAGCCTATTTGGATATGGCAAAAAATGATTAATTAGCGAGGAGAGCATTGGAATCAGTGTAGTTTTTTTTTTTTTTTTTTTTTTTTTTAATCTGTCCACAACGAAAAAGGAAGAAGCTTTCCATCAACATTGGTCAGGTCTCAATTGCAAAAACAATAATTTGGTAATCTTCAAATATTACAAAATGTTGATTATTGTTTGAGAAGGGCCTGTTATATTCTAGATTGTAGTACAACTGTATTGTCTTGTATGAGACATGGATCATTAGTTGTTTTGTTTGGTATCACTTATATCTGCTCTTGTTTGTGTTTTTTGTTCCCTCATTTGTTAACTATCAAAGTAATTTCTAGCTCATTCCATATCTCATGTAAGCAAAAATAAACGAAGAATGTGCAAATGACAAACAAATAATATGTTAATGAATGAAAAACCTTGAGTTGTACCAATTCTCTATGAAAATTAATTAGTTCATTTCGATTATGTTATATTCTTAAGATGATTTAAACTTTCCGTCAATTTTTGCTTGGGTATCGTTTTGTTTTAACACATCACGGAGTAGGTGTGTTTTTTGTAAATCCACATGGGCAAGCTATCAAGTTCTCAGAGGTATTTGAATGGGTATTTGGCTCAGAGTTGGCAGCCATACATGAAAAAGAAGCTGAATAGCGTTATTCCACTGAGCCATCCAAAGATATGGATTAGCAATATTTTATATCAGCACTGTTCTCGCTATTTGACTCTTCATTGAAATGCATTATAAAAAATCTGCAAGTTTCGTAATTTTATCATCCATCTTGTGACCCTTCGTTGTCAATTGTTCAAATAATGTTTTCGGTCTGGTTTGGTAAAGGTTCCTGTGGTCTCTTTGTTGGACGTGACAGACTGGTATGATATATAGATTTAATGTTCCTTAGTGTTAGTTTTTTATAAGAGGTTTTCATTGATATGTCAGGGCTCCAGTAATTGACATGGCAGAGCTAGAATGTTTATTTTCGGCCGTGGTCCCCAACTCTGACACCAAGGGTTCCGCTGACAAATCAGGCGGGCGTTCCTCTGCCCCAAAAAATGAGAAAATTCATCTGGTATATGTTTCCTTTTTATGACATAAGTTGGCTTAATTATTGCTGAAAAATATAGTCAATATGAGCAATTTAAGACAGCACTGGACTTGTCTTCACCTTATATTTTTTATTTGCTTATTGATCTCTTTGGTTGCAGATCGACCTCCGCAGGGCAAATAATTGTGGGATTATGCTAACAAAAGTAAAGATGCCATTATCTGATTTGATGGTAAGTCATTGATCATTTATATGTTGAATGTTTGTTTATGCTTTTGTTGATAAATAATATCTAACAACTTCAATAAGCATCATGACATGGTTTTACAGGGAGCTATCCTTGCCTTGGATGATACTGTTCTGGATGGGGATCAGGTTGAGAACCTTATAAAATTCACCCCATCAAAAGAAGAGATTGAACTTCTAAAGGTAATGCAATGTACCTTGGCATGCAATATCTCTTACCTTTAATGCAAGCTCAACTAGATCCAGTAATATGGTACAGTTACTAGCTCTGATAATCTGCATTTGTGCTAATATAATACTAATTTAAAGATGCTCCTTCAACTTTGTTCTTTCGTAATGCTCTTATTCGACTCTAGGACTTCAAGGGAGACAGGGAAAGCTTAGGAGAATGTGAACGGGTCAGTATTGAACGCTTGAAGCATTTTTATTTTTGAGAGCGTTGATTTTAAATATAGTTTGTTGATTTATATCTTTTGCCCCTTGTTATCTTTATTAGTATTTTCTGGAGCTTATGAAAGTGCCGCGTGTGGAATCTAAGCTGAGAGTTTTTTCTTTCAAGATTCAATTCAGATCTCAGGTTCAACTTCTCTCTCCAATCTCCATCACTTACTGTACTATGTGGGGAAAAACTGTTGACTTGACAATGCTGTCCCATAACTTTCCAATGACACTGTTGCTTTCCAAAGTATTAAAAACTATAAAAATAAAGAGGGAATTGCTACAACTACCTACGTAGCATGGTCACAAACACAAGTGTCTCATACTACATGCATGACACTGCATTTTTTAAAAATTGTGAACACAACACGACTCTAGACGCTATCTATTGTTTCTTCAGAACTGACAAAAAGAAGTGTTGGCTCAGAGGCTATTGCTATAGCCTTATGGTGTGGCAAGGCTTTGAATCATGAAAAGGATCCATTTTGTTTCCTTTTATTCTGGATGACGTATTCTTTCCTGCAATCTGATTATCTGTGGCGTATTGTTATATAATATGGGGCTTCATTTAACAGAAATGCCAAACGCCATTTAATTTCTTGGTCAGAGAAAAATGACACAGCTCATGCCCTGTTAATAATTTTCTAAGATGTGTCCAAGCTCTCATGCATGTCAGTGAGGTGGTGTCCTTAGGTCAAGTTAACTGTGTCTGTCACATGTCTAAGCCTTGTTGTTCACATGTCCGTGCCTGACATGTGTCAGTCACAGGCGCAGCTTGATTTGCGGCACCCGTGCTACATAGGTTCAGACCATTATATTACGGTTCTTTGGTAAATGCTTGCTTCTTACAAAGTTATTCTGTTTTCCAGATCTCTGATCTCGGACGAAATCTGAATATTGTTAACTCCTGTGCAGACGAGGTTTGTCTAGACTTCTTTATATACTCCAAAATAATTATAAAATTATGGTTTTTTCTCTTACACATGTATGTTTGTCTACAGATTAGGGGTTCTGTAAAATTCAAGAGTATCATGCAAACAATTTTGTCCTTGGGAAATGCACTAAATCAGGGAACTGCTAGGGGTAAGTTGTCAAATATTACGTTTACTTTCTTACAGGTATAAGAAAAAAGAGGTATTATTTAGTCGTCTTTTTACGAAAATAGGTTGGTTGTTCCTCCAACATCTTGTTGGGTACTACATCCTTCTGAGATCTGAGGATGGGGGTAGTTTGATCATTTTTTAAATATGCTTTTTGTCACAAGTTGATACTAATTACTATGCATTTGTGTTTGCAGGCTCTGCTGTTGGGTTCAGGTTGGATAGCCTTCTCAAACTAAGTGATACTCGTGCACGGAATAATAAAATGACCTTGATGCATTACTTATGCAAGGTATGTTATATTTGGTGTTTCTTATTGTATTCTTGTTGTAAATTTGTGGTTGAATACAGCATCATTTTGGCTCTATTCTTGGTTTAGGTTCTTGCTGAGAAGCTTCCTGAACTACTAGATTTTCACAAGGATCTAGTTAGCTTGGAACAAGCAGCAAAGGTATTTTTAATTGGGTTTGCGGCATAATTTTTGGGTGGCTTTAGTTGCCACATCATCTCTTTTTTCACTAATATGTTAAAATCCAAATTTCAAACAACAAATTTGATTCCTCTGACCTTGTTCTTCTTATGAGTGATGTAGACAAGAAATTTAATTATTTTTTTAGTTCATTTCACAGAATATCGAATCTGTAAAATAAATGGATAAAGTGCGTAAAGTGTAACAGATATATTTTAGTGCAATCCTTAAACTGGTTACTTTGACTTTGTTCTTCTTGTCCAAAACAAACTAAAAAGAAGTTCTAAAATTTGGGGGGGATGTATTGTTTATGGACAAGAACAAAATCAATGGTTTGGAACTTTGAATTATTGATTAATACAAAATAAAGGTTGTGGCAACTTGTAGCACTGGACCTACTCTCTGTTTATTTAAACAGATTAAAAAAAAATGTTAGAAAATTTATGATTATTATGTGCAGGGCCTGCAAAAAATCATTCAATCTGTAAAATGAGGATGATAAATTTTTGTCTATATTCTGATATTTCTTTCAAGAAAACACAAGAAATATATTTGTGTTAGATATAGAGGTAATAGGCGAGCTATTTTTGACCTTAAACATTAATGGGTAATGAATAAGTGCAAAAGTTTTTTCTTTTTTTCATGAACGTAGGAGGGTGTATGAATTTTTTGGTTTGTTAGAAATACCGTTGAATTTCTATGTTTGGGTGATGAAGGAAAGAACAGTACTGATAAGAATGTATCTGTGGTTTTTGCAGATACAACTGAAATCATTGGCAGAGGAAATGCAAGCTGTAAACAAAGGGCTTGAGAAGGTTGAACAAGAACTATCCACATCTGAGAATGACGGGCCTGTTTCCGACACCTTCCGAAAGGTGCTATTCTTGTGCTATTTTAGTTATCTTATTTGTCAAGAGATATTGTAAGTCTCAAAAGCATTTCGTGGTGAACATACCAATTACATGGCAGTACCTAGTCAGATATGCTAAGTACCTGATTGTATTGTAGCAAACCACCACTACTGCAGATTCCAAAGTTCGTTTTGATGATGCTATTGAGCATGGACTGAATTAAGAATGTTCCTTACTGTTGTGGGACTGGCACTACTCACAAGTATATAACCAAGTGACCAGCATTAGAAAACCGATACTCCAACTATTAGTATTGGTACTTAACAATTTAGACTTCATTTCTTTTTTTGATATTTAATTAATTTATTATTCATCTTTTTTAGACACTGAAAGAGTTCCTCCATGGTGCTGAGGCTGATGTAAGGTCTCTGGCACAACTTTATTCAACTGTGGTATGTATCAGTGTTTCGTCTCTCTTTTTGCAACACATTTAACTATTTCAATTATCTTTCTTTAGCGAGGTGGCATTGATAAAGTTTTTATACTTGATAGGGAAGGAATGCAGATGCATTGGCTAAATATTTTGGAGAAGACCCTGCACGGTGCCCCTTTGAACAAGGTACTTCCATATCCTTACATTAAGCATTAGGTTAAGACAAAATTTATCTTGTCTGGTACCTTTTCTGTAACCAATGTACCAGTCATAATTTTCAACCTGCCTGTTTGTTATGTTTGTGTATAACAAAACCATAGTTGATGTTTAATTTTACATTAAGCATTAGGTTAAGATTACATACTGGCCAACTTCACCTTCGAAGTACAGGTACTCATTGTAGGACGCTGTTCAAATATACAGTTCTCGTGATTCTTGAAGCACTCAATGGATACTTATGCAAAGCATATTGAGAATTGTGTTAAATTTAGTTTAGTAGCTGAACATCATATACTAATTGTGCTTCTTGTGTCTCATTTTATTTCAGTTGTCTCGACAATAATAAACTTTGTCAAGATGTTCATAAAGGCCCATGAGGAGAACTGCAAACAACTTGAACTAGAGAAGAAAAAGGCCCTCAAAGCTGCTGAAAATGAAAAATTGAAACCCAGTACACCTACGAAAGAGCAGTCAAATCATCCCTTCCTGTCGCCGACCAAAAGATCAAACCAATAATCACCATACTAATCTTCTAACTAGTCATTGATGCACCTAACTACTGGATAATACGTAGTTTTTTTTTTGTTTTTTTCGATTGATACAGTGATCGGCTCTGTCGGTGTTAGTTAAAGGTATGTGGTCTCTTCTCACCTTTGCATCCATTTTCTTTTTCAATTTCCAATGCACAATAGAATTCTTACTACTGCTAGAATAAAAGAAAGTAATATTTACCTATTTGCATATAAGATTCAACAGTGCCTAAAATTTCTAACTGAATTGCAAAATATATAGAAATGTTAAATATTCTTCTCTGTCAAATGGAAAGTGACAAAAATTGCTCCTGGTTGTCCCATTGACTCAATTAGGTTGCTTCATAAGTGGTTCATGCAAAATTACAAACCACATCTAAAACAACCTTCCTTGATTTCAGTTCTTTTCCATCCTTGGGGCTAAATTATAAAAAAAAATGGAGGTTAAATTAGGGTACTGTAGTAAAATAGAGTCAAACTGACGGAGATCTTGGTAAATCTCAAGAAAATGTCAGAAGAAGAAAGATGCGGTACCTGTTTGCAACTACAACATTGCATTGTATTTTTTTTCTCATCCCGGTAAACTACCTGTGTGTGGTCAGATCTTATTGGCAAAACACAAAGATTAGTATATTGGCTTTCTGTTTATATGCATCATACTTTCTTTTGATGCAGGCAGGTTTCGGAAGGAAAATTTTAGGGAAATTTCCTTGGTGAAATTGTACAGATCTAATGCGAAGCTGCAGCATAGTTTGTTGACATAGTTTTATGCATAGTTGTTTGTATTCTTTTGTGGAACATTTTTTTTCTATTTCTTTCTTAGTTATTTAATGTAGTTTTTTTTTTTTTTTTTTTTTTTTTTCTAAATTTTGTCTTTAGAGCAATTTTTCTTTACCTTTTCTTAGCGTGATTGGGTGTAATAGAAGATAAGGGTCATAGCGATATAGAATCCATGTACATTTTGTAGTTTTATCATGATATCACTATCATTTACTCTCTTGGCTGATAAGCTGTTCCAACTAATTTGTTTAGTGATAAAGTAAACAAATCCAATCCCTATGAGGTCTAAACTTCAGCTTTGGTTGCTTACAAAATCTCGTAGTGCGTAATACAATTAGCTAACCGATCGTCGCTATACGTTAGAATTATTGATTGAGAACTTTCAAGTGTTGGAGTGTGTCTAAATTTCGTTGGAAAACCATGTTGAATCGAGCAACAGTAATTTCATAATGATTGCCACATGTTGACAAAAATTAATTAACAGTGTTGACAGAATGACACGTTGATCCTCGGTACGTAGTAGGTGTGTAATTGAAATATGAGCTAAAATATTATAAAAAAAAGTGATTCATGTTTTATTATACTTTCTAATACCGAATTGAGTACCGAATTAGATTTTAGTAGCCGCTGCATCCGTGGAAATTCAGATAACATTTATTAGGTCACTCAGCATCCAGGCTTATTTTCTTATCTGTACTTCAACCAAACAAATTAAGAATTCCACTGATCACATCACGATGGCATGATTGCATATATTCTATCTAAATAATCATCTCCACTAGCTAGAAAAATGATTAAGAGATGTAATTAAGAATCAATCTGGGAGCTGAACAAACTTATTAAAAATACGATAAGGTGAGCGACTCCGATCTACCCGTCACATCACATATTTTATGGCTCATGCTCATGCACCTTAGTTGTTGGCTTTAAACAGCAGTAGCTGCAGTTTTAGTACGTACGAAATTTATTAGTAGAAGTTATATTGTAAAAGTGCCCCAATGTCGCCTTTTTTTTTTTGTCCTTACTTATATTTAATATTTTAAATTCTCTTCCAATTTTCAATCTATACTTCTTTCCTCCAAATAATTGGTCTGCACCATATAATTCAAGTCGATCCCTCCGTATCACAAGATTTTCTTCTTTTTTCTACACAGCAGTTTAGGTTCTAGATTGTTTTAAACAAATTGCATTAATTAATTCTGGCGTCAAAATAGTTAAAAGAGGACACGACTATTAAAGAGATTTTCCGCTCAGAAATAACGTAAAATATACAGTATGGAAGTTGGTGCGCTGATTCTTAAAATGCACGAGAAACTGTGCAGAACTGAATAATATGTCTCGTAAACAGTAAGTCAAGTCACTTCGTAATAAGTGTATGCATACATTGCTTTGGGATCTCTTCCTTCTCTCTAGCGGAAACCGAAGCCAATAGACGAGGACAAAAAAAAAAAAAAATCGTCTCCATTTTATACAAAAATGGATCAAGAGAAATACCAAAAAACCAAAAAAATACAACAATAAATTAAAATGTTTTTTAAATTTCAGATGCAAATGGAAATTGACGAAACATATCGATCCCAGGTGAAAGTTGAAAAGAAGAAACCAGCAAAAGTGTTGCTAGGATCAAAATAGATGCCCAAACATTTCGTTTTTTCTTCTTGCTATACTGTCTTTTCTTTCCCCCAAGTTTTATTTTTTTGTTCAAAAATTTTTACACGGCTGTAAAATTTAATATAATTGATTTATTTAGTTTAAATATTCCAGATTTAGATATCGTTATACTGTTTTGCGTTTATCTTTCTTAGTTAAATAAAATAAAAAAAATGTCTTTTATCCTTAATCAACGGCTAAGAAATGTGATTAACCATAAATTAATTATGTAATATCATTTTGAGTAATGTTAGAGCCAACCGTGTTTGTGAGCCCATCAAATGCGATCAATCTCATTTTTCAAAATTACAATGGTCAATCTCAACCGCTAAATTTATTCTCCATAACAAAATCTTCTTGGGTACTAAATTTTATATTTTTTAAATATTTTTACTAATTTTAAAATCTTTAAAAAAATTCGCACTCTAATTAATTTTGGGCCCTTAAATTTTTTAAAATTGCAAAAAAAATAGTTAAAAATGAAAAAAAAAATGTAAAACTTGGTCTCCTATCATACTAGGGGCCACAGTGCTTGCTTTCTGTCAACTTAGCTTTTTCATGTTTATTTGCATTAATTCATAGTTGCCATATAAATTTCCGCACTGAGATTGCTACAGGAAACTGAAACGAAATAATTGAAATAGCATGAACTTGGATGGCATGGCCTCCACACACAATAGAAATTGTACTGTTATCCAGCTATGTAGTGGCTTAACATAAATCATCGACCCCACCTCTTTTATTCATAGTACCTATCATCAATCAACATGATTGTGCCCCTTAAAAATTACAAACTTGATGATGCTCTTATAGTAATTACATTGATTTGATGGATTTCCATCATTTAATATTGACGTAACCAATAGTGCTTATTTTTTTTGCAATAAGAACTCTCAAAAGGGAAAAAAAAAAAAGAGTTAATGATAATATAAATCTAGCAGTCTCTTTTAAGACTGGTTTCGTTAGAAACTAAGGAAAATGCACAACTAAAAAAATAATAATTAGAAAATTTCTAAAAGAACAAAACTTATATAATAATATTCGGAAGTTTTGGGATATTTTGTATACGAACGTGGACCAATTGCAAATTGGCAACTAAAGATCAAGTTTAGGAAAGAAAATATTAGTCAACAAAGTCAGTAAAATGTTGGGAGTTGAATGACCAACCAAAACTGTCCTCATTATTATATACAGTATCTATGTTATAGATGCCATTTTAGAAAATAAACTACCATCTCCTTGACCTAATCTCCTATCCAAAATAAATAGAAGCTGCCGAGTTCTTGGAGATCATTATGTGAGCATGCATCAGATTAATATTATCCTTTCATATCTGAATCCGAGATGAGCTGATTCCATATGATGTATTCATGCAACTATTTTTGATTTTTTGTACAATAACTCCATCCCTACCTTTCTTTTTCCTTGATGCAACTAACAAAAAAAAAAAAAAATGGAACGGGAACTTTTATTATGTTTTAGGCAAAAAAAAATGAATAGCATTTTGCTGTCTACAATAATTACATCGTCGAAAACCAAAAGACGAGTTCAGATTTATTTATAATAGAAACGGGATAATAATGTCATTGTCTAAGTCAGACGAATTAAATTCCCTCATCTGTTCATTTTTTTTCTCGTGTCAGATAAAAAATAGATAAGGTCGGACAAAATATTACTTATAATACATTGCATATATCATTTTCAAAATTTCTGTAAAATATTTTAAAAATATATTAACCAAAAACTATTATTAAATTTTTTAAAAAAGGTTCGGTACCGGACGATTTTTGTTTCCTTATTACTAGCATAAGATGCCCTCATATGTGGACAAATAAAGAAACAAAATAATGTTAAACAATAAAAATATATTGCTTAATTTACAGTGATATAAATAGATGTGTTATTCAATTTGTTTCTATATTAGATGAAAAACCAAATAATAGTATTACTTCGTCTCGCGATTCACATCCAACCACAGATCAAGTCGATCCAACGATCCGTGATTTATAAGTAGTAGAGATTATTATTTTTTTGTTCGGTTTTCCTGTGGTTTCTTTTGTTTCTCTTTTTTTACTTTTCCACTCTCTTGGATCTGAACGTTGAGAGCGGGGATCAATGATTGCTGACCACCCGACCGAAAAGTCCACAAACAGTAATTCCACGTGTCCATCTAATCGTTTGTACCCGAAAATTAAAAAGCAAAATTTGTACAATGTATTAAAAGAAACCAACATTCTATGATTTTAATATCGATACCATACAATTCTGTTTTTTTTTTTTTTCTGTTAACAATGTTTAGTAAACAAAACCAGTATAAATATAGTTTTATCATATCGATGCTGAAATTATAATGACCTCTACCGAAAATCAATTATATTTGTCAAGGCATATAACTAGGTCAAACCGTAAAAAAAGAATAAATAATAGGGAGGGGGAGAAGCATGCCATAATAACTTAATAACCCATTACCAATTTATCATGGCGCGTGAGGCATAACAGGTGCACTTCGGCACTTAGCTCAAGAATTGCTCAATCGGTGCCAATCTGTCATCGCTATAAGACAAAATGCAATTTACACGTGGTCCTCAGTGACACGTGTACATGGGCGATGCATGCGCGCAGTGTCTTATGCACACTCACACTGTAATGAAATTCTTTCGTGACCATACACTCACTGAATTTTATAATTGCTTACCAAATTATGTCTTTTTAATCAGCTTATTTAGTTATTGGTCTCTCTCATGATATAATAAAGACGTTTCACCGCATAAACAAAAAGGGAATTAACATATACTTATAGTGCTTTTACACGCAATATTTAATTTGTTAGAAAGATTCTTCCAATCCAAATCATATGGGTTTTAATATTTTTAAATCAGATAGTACAGATGAGAAATAGAATGACAAAATGAGTTTTATTTTTTTACAAAAAGAAAATTCTAAGAGAGGCTCTTCTTTGCTTGGGATAAAACGGCACAAAGAAGGTGCCTGAATCCTGCCTGATAGTGGTATAAACATCAAACATGATGACACAATTCGCTGCATATGAATTCCACAAATGATCCAAAATTCCATTGCAATTTTTGCAAGGACTGATAAGAAGCTGTGCTGCTGCAGATCTACCAAAAAGGATACCCTGAAAAATAACAGGTATGTGGGGCTGGCCTGTCAGCGACTTGGATAGGAAACTTCGTCTGTGAGATAAATGGGACTGAATTCAAGGAACATTCCTTTCAAGTTTCAAGTAATAACTATAAATTGCGTTTCACACTTTCACCACTACATTTTTGGGATTCTTCTATAATTCTATCTCAATTTCTATTTGGTATAATGGTATTTGCCCCAATGCATACGATGTATTTGTTCAATAAATTATAAAACTTTTTAAAGTTAAAAAAAATGCAGTGTGTGTTTTTAAATATTTTTTCTGGTTTGACAAAATGCTGACTTCACTTGTTTTCATTGAAATAACAATATTCACACTGTCAATTGTAACTTTTCGTTTCTCTGATTAATTAAAAAAAATAAATCTTATACTAATATATACACGCTCTACGATTTCAGTGAAGAAATTGCAGAGGATGTACGTCCTATTAATACACGCACTCTAAAAATGAAAGAGATCTGGCCTCGGTCACAGGTACAGTGCGTCACTGCCCACTGTCCTTTCTTCATTACAAAAAGAGAAAAAAGAAAGCAAAAGAGCGGAGCAGTAGTATTATTACCAACAAATCTAATCCCTCTCTTCCTTCCTCACCAAATTCCTTCAGCCCCACCAATTCCTCGCTTTTCTCTCGTCGCTACAACCTTTGCCAAAATAAAGGAAACAAGCGGAGCAGAGAAAGATAAAAGGCAAAACATCAACAGTGCACAGTAGAGAAACGAAAGAGGAACATAATTGCAACGCAAGGCACCTTCTTTTAATTTTATTCATTGCATTTGCACTCTTACGATAGAGGCAGTGCGAGAAACAGAGGCGTATAGAGAGAGAGAAATGAGTACTAGCACCGCTTCTACTCCCAGAAGGAGAGGTGTTATAGCTAGAAATGGGGCTTCATCGAGTTCAGTTTGGGAGACGCGAATCAAAATGGACGAGGTGAAAGGAGGAATTAAGGTGTTTAATAATGTGAGCGAAAACAGAGACGATGAAGAAGGGTTGAAGGTTTATCGGAGATTGAGGCGAAATCAGAGCGAGAGTATGGCGGAAGGGAAGAAGCGAAAGAGCTGGAAATCGACGGCTGCGATTAACCCAGCTCAATTGAGAAAGTCGCAATCAGAGATCTCGAATTCGCAAAGGATATTGGTTGAGAGTCCGAAGGAAATTGTTGGTGGGGTGAAGGAGGTTGTGGTGATTGGGAATGGAGAGAAAGTTGAAGGGGAGGAAATGGAGGTGGAAAAGCAAATTGATCAGGAAATTGAGAGAGAGAAGAGTGTTAATGAGACGTGTGAATTGGAGAAGGTAGAAGATAGTAAAGAAGAGAATGGCTCTGTGATTGTAGAAGAGACATATGTTGAGGGGATGGATGTAGAAGATGAGACACCAATTCTAGGTATGTTAGCTGGTTTTTTGTTTGTTCTAGTTCACTTGTGGAGAATCAAGATGTTAATTAATTTTTTATTTTGCAAATTATTAGAGGAAAAATCTGTTCTGGAAGTTGATGTTCAGGCAATACATGCACAGGGTAACATTCAATTTTCTGAATTAAGATAGTGTTTGCTTTCATTTTATTTTATTTTAGTATTTTATATTTATTTTTCTATGATCATAGAGAAAAAGGTGGAAACCAGGGTAGTTAACCAAGAGACCAAAGAATCTCTTCCAGGTGGAACTTTCTGTTTATATTTTTTATTTATAATCTGTTGAGTTCTTATTTTTGGTTTTGATAAATTTATAAGAATTTGATTTGAAGCAGAGAAGAAAACAGGCCCAGAGATGAATAATCATATATCTAATTTCGAGCCTACTAAACCTTCTCCAGGTAAAATAAACTATTGGAAAAACATATCTTTGATCAACATAATATTTTTTTTCAATATTGAATTAATCAAGAAGCCATGCTACCTTAACTAGAAAAGAAGCCAACCGCTGCAAACAATGAACGCGCTGTAAATCCAGAGCCATCACCAAAAGCATCAGTAGGTAAATTTCTTTTGTTTATGGCTGAACTAATATAGTCTTATTGATTGTCATTTTATAAAGTGATGTTTTTTATATCTAATTTGCTTTCTAATTTTGTTTGACTAGTAAAAAAGCTGGCTTCGTTGAGTGAAAACCGTTCAATTAATCCTGAGCCCGTTAAAATAACTCCCACAAAATCTACAATAGGTACGTTACAACTAGTTTCTCAAGTAAAATTCTCTAGTTTTTTGCTGTAACTTTTTCTGATTTTGAACTATTGAATAACATATAGAAAAGAAGGTTACTCAGGTGATCAATCATCGTCGTGCATTTAGGTCTGAACCGGGAAAACCAATTCATGGTATGTCACTTATTACTAATTGGAAGGTATTGTATATGTTATCATAATCAAAATTTGAAACATATCTATTCTGTTGTTAGTTGAAATATCTCACGAGGAGGCACACCATGCCACATACAGAAGAAATTTTAACAGGATGCAAAATATTGGTACGTATTTTCTTGGTCTTCCTGGTTAAATAATGTTTTGATATAATGATCCTTTAATTCTTTTTGAAAATTATATAAGAATTTTGATTTCAGTGGATTTGGTGATGTGGAGGGATGTATCAAAGTCCGCATTTGTGTTTGGTTTGGGCACTTTCATGCTTGTCTCCTCTTCCTATGCCAAAGATCTCAATTTCAAGTAAGAAAATGCGTCTATGGTGCTCCATGTTTCTTATTTAAATGTAATGGGATTTATCCAATTAAACCAATTATTGGCAACCTCTTCCATAATTTATATCTGTTAGCGCAGAGCCGCAGAGGGATTTTCTGCTCGAATTTCATTTTTTGCCCTCCTTTATTGGTTAATTGATTATGTGATTGTGCTATTCCTTCTGGTAATTTCATATCTCGTTTTGTATAACATCTGTTTGTTTTACTTCACCCTCTTTTGTTGCAGTTTAATTTCAGCTACTTCCTACATTTGTCTGACATACTTGGGGATAATTTTCACCTATAGGACAATCCTTCAAAGGTACTTTTCAAAAAAATGTTAGCTAGTTTGCAATTATTCATTTCCAAAACTTCTGATGGCACTATTAAACTTTGAACTCTTTATTAAGGCAGGCCCATTTGACTTTTACTCTAATGTAAACAAGTATTACTTATATGTGATATGAATTTTACTAAAAGGTAGGGATATATTCACATAGTAATTATATATATCTTCTTTATAGTTTGGGTAGGTTGTGCATAAATGTAATCATTCAATAATCAGTCAAGTGCCGCAAAATTTGAGCCGTTACTTTTCAAATCGCTTGATAAATAACCAATTGATTTTAAAACTGCACCAAATTTGAAACACAATCTATCAAATTATAATGAAGTATTTGTAATTTTATTTAAATTAGGATAACTGTTGATCTCTTGTGGCGATTGTGAAATGAGTTGTTGTAAATATAACCGACCCTGTTACTACATTACACTTGTACAGAGGTGTAAATATTGATTCTGATGAAGGAAGAGATGACGGATGCATTCTAGTTGGAGAAGAGGAGGCCATTTGGCTTTTAAGGCTTCTATTACCCTACATAAATGAGGTTCTTCTGAAGCTCAGAGGCCTCTTCTCTGGGGACCCTGCTACAACTATGAAGGTAAATTGGAAAAGCTATGAAGTATAAACTTTTTTCAAGAATAATAATTTTGAATTAAGAATTACATATAAGTGCAGTGCGGTGCATCGTGTAGATTTATAATTTTGAATCATTTAAATTGGAATAAACAGTCTTGTCAAGCTTTATTTTATAAATAGGCATCATTGAAGCCCATACCTCTTAACCAAACCTCAAATATAAAACAAAAATTGTGTTGGCGCATCTGCATTGCCATTGTGTGGTTGCCTAGAGCTCCCTCATAAAATCTTTCGAATATTTGCACTATTTAGTTGTTTGGTGCAATAACAAAAGATTGCTCTGCGATGATTCCTCCTCACACATGGTATACTATACAATATTTTCATCCTACCCATGCATGGAATTCTTTTTTTTTTATCCTACTGCACCAACAGTATTGCATCTCATGTTGTCTTAAATATTTTTTGCTTGTATGATCTCAACCTCCAAATTTTGATTTATTGACTTAATTCTTATTCTTTTGTCAATTTATTACGTATATGTAAATTTACATATCTTATTTTAATCATCTTAGCCTAAGAACACTTGTATATCAATTTAAATCTTTTGTATTTATGTGAAAGCTAAACTTTTTAATTTAGAAAACTACATTAATTGTTACATAAAAAGTGAAACAAAGGAACATACTTATTGATCTGTGAACAGGGTAAGCCATTCTGTGTGGAAATTATATTGACACTTATGCAAAAAGAGTTTCGCGGCAAGAAAAGAAAACATTATATACTAATAGAGAAAAATTATGTTTTGAATGGCAGTTGGCGTTACTACTATTTGCAATGGCAAGGTGTGGAACCTTTTTAAATCTCTGGACTCTGGCCAAAATAGGTAATGTACCATCAAAAGAAAATTCTCTGCTTTTCTACTACATTCCAAATTTGCTGGACTGTTTATATTTTTATATTTAGTATCAGTTAACAAAACAGAAGCTGCATACTGGATTGGGATGCAACGAGGCACTGAACCCTTGACTTTATAATTTGTCCATTAATGCAGTGTTCTTTGGCGTCTTCACCATCCCAAAAATCTGCTCCTCTTATTCGACCCACCTTGCTAGATACGGTAAATTTAAATAATTCTTTTAAATTATATTTTTCAAGATAATTTAAAAACTAATGCACCCTCATCATTGATTTTAATCAGACAACACAGATTCATTTAATTAAATGGTATAAAAAATAGCAGCTATCATCTCCTAATTTAGGAAAAGAAAAATGATAGATGATTTTTCATTGCTTACAATGTTTGTGGTGGTTAAGGAAATTTCTGTGAATCTATTTTCGCCTTTTAACATTCTGAAAATGTTTTGGCATGAAATGTCATTTGTTTTTTCCACTCAGTATTTTATTTTCAGTGGGTTGAGGTTTCTACTTCAGGGGAGCTCTAGAAAACTGGATTAGGGGGAAGGGAAGAGGGGCAAATTAACGTACTCTAATGTGCATTTCCTTATGCGGGAGAGGGGGATGGGAGCACTTTCCAAATTTGTTTGGTGTAGTGGCTGGGATGGGGGTTGGCACTAGGGCTGTCAAACGTGGTTAACGACCACGGAAATTACCATTATCGTTATCGTTATGTTTAATTAAACAGCACAAACTAATTTGCCGTTAACCACATCGTTAATTAAACGGTACAAAAATGAATTTCGTGAATCGTTTTGTTTAAGTTAACGATATAAACGATTTAACGTTAAATCATAGTAGTGAAAAAAAAATTGCTCACATCCTCAAAAAAAGGGGGAAAAAGATGAACAGAAATGTAAACCGCTAAATTTGTCCAAGAATTTTTAATGAAATATTCGACAAATATTTGACAAAATTTTAACTTTGCTCAAATTCCTGCTAACATTGTCCAAAATCAAAACTCAAGCTTGCTTAATAAAACATATTCAACAAAATTAAACTGCCTTGAAAAAAATTGACACAAAATACATTTTCGGACCTATTAGCTCTTCTTTGCAAACCCAAATCTGAAAACTGGATCTAGATCAGAGACCTTCCAAGTTCCAAGCAACACCTTGATCCAAGATCCGCTCTAGTTTTTGCCTCTATTGATCCTCTAGTCTGGCGACCTCTTCCCATCCGAACCCCGTCGTAAATGGCAGTGGAGGCAGAAGCTCCCAGTGGAGAGGCGACCAAACGGAGTAGCCGGAGGTGGGTTTCTACATAGGTAACGCTCGAGTCGCTGCTTCTTCATTGCCATTTGTTAGGGGTTGTAGAGAGAAAGACATGGAATTTTGTTTTTCTTTTCTCTGTTTTTTTTTTTTTAAGTTTTCTCAAATGGTGTAAGAAAGAACAAGGAATCAATGTGCGAGAGAGGGAAAAAGAAAAGAGGAAGAGACAGTGCGCTGTCGAGTAGGTTTTAGGTCCCTCGTGTTCTCCGCCAACTTCCTCTGTTAGTTCAATAATTCTAAACTCATAGAATACTACTATACGCGAAAACGAAATAACGAAAACGGTACAGACAATTTCGTTTACCGTTTCGTTTATGTATCTGGCATATCAGTCTATTTCGTTTGCCATTTCGTTTTATTAACGAAATGAATTTCGGTTTCGTTATTCGTTCCGTTTCGACATAACGGAACGGCAAAACGTGTAAATGGCTTCCGTTGACAGGTCTAGTTGGCACCCCTCTGCTCCACCTTCCTCCACCCTGTATTTGAGTTAATGTGGAAATGGGAATAGATTTTATGGTGGGAATTGAATTTGTAACTTACCTAAATGTCTCAGGATAAAACTAAATGCAATCCATCGTAAGTTCATAATTCTAAAGGTGGTAACCAAACTAATTTCAAACTAGTTTTTTGTCCAACTTAGAAGCTAGTTGGCTAGATTAGTGAAAAATATTATCCAGACACCTTTTTCTTAAAATATCTAGTTCTTTCAACTTTCAATTCTTTTGAGATTAGATGGAGATAATTTTATTTCCTTGGTTCACCTACCAAAGCTACCCTTAGACTTTTTGTTGAGTCATGTGGTGCCAGATCATTAGTTAATTGAACATAGAAAGGGTAAATTCCAAGTAAAAATACAAAAGGCAGTCACTTTAGACAGATACTCTGCCACTGATTCCTTTTGCCTTTACCATGTGCACTGGGCTTGTAGTAAATAAGAAGCAATCCGAGAATATATAAGCTTTTAGCTTTGTCCTTCATCAAAAGCTTTCGCTCACCCAATGAATTACTAATCCACGTGAGAGTAAAGTAAAGAAAGGTTACCTAAACACTCCCCTTCATTGCAAAATGCAAATTGGCAAAGCCTTGGTAAAATATTGCCTTTGACTACTTCATTTACTAGCAAATTGAATACTCAAACTTGGGTTTTAGTTCACTGAATATATCTTATTCTAATACAATAATGCTGTACAATAATTGTGTTGAGTCTGGTGTCCAATTTGGAGTCTTCTCTAAGTTTGCATGTGTTCTTTGGTATTCAGCTATGCATGCCATTTCTATATTAGCATCTTTCCTATTATTTAATTTGCGTGTATGTTTTAGTTCCTTCTATGGCCTATGAAAATACAAGTATTTTTATAACCCATGAAATTTTTATTACTAGTGACCACATTTGCGTCGTCGTGCTTACAATAGAAAATTTTTAATCATTCCATTATAATTGTGAATCCAAGTTCCAAGTTTACAATGGTGCTTACAATGTAAATTCCGTGTAGATCATAGAACCAAGCCCAAAATTATCTTAAATTAAATGGATAGGCATCAGGACATCAGACTTGTTACTCTGACCAAGTACATGACTGAAGAAACTAGAACCTCTAAACTATAACACTCATATTTTTTGCAACGGGGTGTTTTGTTTTGATAATGAACTTCATGGAAACTACAAAATAGTTTGTTTTAAACAAGCATGACTTTAATGTAGGTAAATTCTGGGTTGAGAGGTTTAGAGATGGATGGGAGGCTTGCACACACAAGAAGGCTGTAGTTGCTGCACTTTTCACACTCTTTTGGAATGTCTCCTCTACCACCGCTCGTGTTTGGGCCGGTATAATGCTTTTTCTTTAGTCTTTGGTTGTTAATTTACAGTTTTGCACTAACAATTACTTAAGTGCCTAAATACCTAGACATAAATTCTAATTTGCGATTACTTTTTCTAAATTTTAAAATGGGATTTTGAACTGAAAGGGATACAAAAAACATAGATATAAGTTCAACAGTGGCAATTTCATTTATGAAGCTTCCTAGCATTGTATACTCACTTGCAATTTTCTTAATTAATGATTTTATAAAGATGAGTGTAAAAAAAAATGTGAATGTATTCCATGAGGGTTGCTAAAAAAAATTTAAAGAAAGCTGCTTCGAAGCTGTACCCAAGCCAGAGGAAATTTTGTTGGACTACCTAAAAAAAAGTTTATATTCAATGTGTATGTGTGTATTTGTTTTTTTTTTTACATAAGCTCAGAGCTTGTAATTTTTCTCTTTGAGCAGTGTTCATGCTAGTGGTCGCATTTAAGTACTACCAGCAGAGAATGGCAGAAGAATGGAACGAACAGGATGAAGTGGAGGTAGATGAGATGCAAGAAAACCCCAAAAAAGCCTATCAAGCCCAAGGCAATGGATTGAATCACCGACAGAGGAATGGGCCCGTTACATTTGATGTCAATAAAGAAAGGAGGGTAAAAAGAACGCTTTAAAAAGAGAGTTACAGTTATGGTTTTGTACAACATTTTCTTTTGTGGCTTCTTGTGTTGCTGTACAAGACAACTGAACTACAATTGTCTAATAGATCAGGTGGTGATTGATTGTTATCCACATTTTAGCAATAACAGGGTAAATCAATATACGACCTTATATATGATAAGCGAGATGGGGGGAAAAGAGAGATAATAGGACGGGAATCAGTATTGATTGTATTGGGAAGGAAAGAGAGTTATATATGGTTTTTACATGTAACCTCTGTGTCCCTGGCTAATAAATCTGAAAGAACTTGACACTTGTAATTGTTAATCCTGATCCAACATGGTTATGACTTAACTATATAGTTCATTATGCGGTGCTGTCATTAATGTTCACTCTTTGGTGACCCCTTCTTGATCTGTTTGTTAGTTGAGAAAAAGACAAGTTCAGCATAAATATTACAATTAATGAAATGTAATGCGTAGACCAAAACCAAAAAATTTGGCAATGTCGACATCTAACAGGTCAACTAATAGTTGGGGGGTGGAGCTGACGTATGCTTTTAGTTTTATTAAAGCATATTGCCAACATCCTGACCTCACTAAACAAGTTTCTCTCTGTTTAGTAGTCATGGTAGTATACAAATATTAATATAAATAATTCTCCACCTAAAAGTTAATAATACAATAGAGGAAGAACAGTGTAAAAGAAATGGCAATATGGACCATCGGCCCACCAGCCTGCTCCTGACCATTCCCACCGCAGCTGCAGCAGGCTATCTATTCCAGTTGGCAGGCCGATGAGACCCAAGTCACAAGCCCTGTAAGCTTGTCTACCTGTAGCGATCTGTAAAGGCCTGGGCTTGCGATAACTCGTTAAACCAAACCATTGGGTTCCAACTTCCAAAACCTTAAATCTGACTCCTCTCTCGAGTCTCACTCTCGCCGTCTCTCCTTTCTCTGCTATCTCTGGTTCTCTCTCGCCGCCTGCAATCTCTCGGTCTCAGTCTCCTTCCTACCCTCCCTCTCCGCCTCTTTCAGTCAGGTACTTTTCTCTTGCTCATACTTCTTTTGTTTTTATTTTTTTTCCTTTTTGTGGTCGTTCTCAGCTAATTATGGGGTATGTAAGAGATTAAGAAAGTTGAAATTAGTATCTACGTATAAGAATGCACTTTTCTATATGTGGTTTTGCTTATTATTTTCTTTGGACAAAAATGGCATTTAAATTTATTGCTTTTTAATATTCAGCAAATAATGTACTTTTGAGGGGTCTGTTTCCTATTACAAATGGCACTGCCTGAATAAAAGAAACTCCTAAAGGTTATCATAGGTTCCTATTGGTTATTATTTGCATCATTATTGTTTATTTTCTTTGGAATTGGCAATCTCTTAGTTATTCTTACTCCCTTGATTTATCTATGCTATATTCTGGATGAAATGTTTTTCAAGGTCTTCCCTGTAAAACTAACCAAAGTGCAAATTCTTTTAAGTCTATATTAACATCTATATTCACATTTTAATAAGATAAGAAGAGCTATGATGGTGATATCATGTTTGGTTGTCTTCATAAAAATTCACATACTTATTTACTCTCTGCTATGTGGTTTGTGTCAGTCTTCTTCTTAAAATTTGTACTTGGTCCTGTGTATTTGAGATCGGAAAACAGTGTCCTCAGTAGTTTACCAGTAAAAGAAATTGCATTAGAAAAGAATTACGAATGTCTGAAATAGTTATTTCTCTGTTTGGATTCTTACTATATTGCAATTGGGAGAATTTACTTTTCTTTTCTTTTTTGTTTGTTTCTTTTTTGGACTCAACTATAGCCGTATTTTTTGTTTAAATATGCATTTACACAGGTCAGAGCACCCAGCTCTCACTCGCTAATTTGCACCTGCTCGTGGGTCTCCCAGCCCAAACCCAACTATAAAGTCTGCGCCTCCCTTTCTTACCACTTTCTCTCTCATTTATTGTTTTACAGCAAAGACCTTCATCTCCTCTGTTCCACTCACCACTTATATATCTATTTTTCTACTACCGCACTACCTCATCCATGGCTTACCTCCAATCTCTCAAGACCACTCACTCTGCTCTCTCAATTCAATCTAAAAATTACAAAACACTCCCCTTTAAACTCCACGGTGTCAAAATCTCCTCATGCCTCGTCTCAGATGTCACAACCAAAGCCATCTCAGCTGCCAACTCAACCTCAGTTTCTCAAATGAGTAAGGAGTTGATGGAGGCTGACAAAAGTGTAATGGTAGGGACTTATGCGCGGACCCCAGTTGTACTGGAGAGGGGTATTGGGAGCAAAGTATATGACTTGGATGGGAAGGAGTACTTAGACATGGCAGCTGGTATTGCGGTTAATTCACTCGGGCATGCTGATCCTGATTGGTTGAAGGCCGTGACTGATCAAGCCAGTATTCTAGCACATGTCAGCAATGTGTTTTACTCAGTACCGCAGGTGGATATCAACATCTATTTGTTGGGAAATTGATGTTTTCAGATATATTTATGGTTTGGATAAGAGTTACTTTTTTGACCCCTCAAGTGTAGATTAAGTAGTGAAAGAAAGAATAGATTATGTGTAATTGAGTCAGAAAATAATGGTTTGGTGCATGATTGTTTTTCTTTGCAGTTTGCACCGCTGTGCTAAAACCCTAAAACCCTTAAAACCCTTACAATAATTCATTCTGTACCATGTAGAACCTGGTTTGTACTTGTTTCGTATCTGGTATTACTAGATTCAACTGCTATCAATCTGTTCATATTGGAGCCAAATAGTATCAGACATCATCAGTGGCACGGTAGGTTGTCAGTCAGCCGGTCAGGTTGAAACTGTAGAGCCATTTTGAGTCAGTGTCCAATTAAGTTCTGGCAAGTCCTAATTCAGTCAAGTTCTAATCAGAATTCAGTCAGCTTTCAGCTATAGAAATAAACCCAAAAGGAATCAAGGGAAAAATAAAAGACTAACACTGGACTTAACTGTTAGGTAAAACTCGCACAGAGACTTATTGACTGCTCTTTTGCGGACCGAATATTCTTCTCAAACTCTGGTACTGAAGCCAACGAGGCAGCAATAAAGTTTTCCCGTAAGTACCACCGACACACTCTCCCTGACTCCACCGACCCACCAACTGAATTCATTGCTTTCTCCAACAGCTTCCATGGTCGCACACTTGGGGCACTTGCACTTACCAGTAAAGAACAGTATCGGGCTCCATTTGAGCCAATCATGCCAGGTGTCACTTTTGTGGATTATGGAAATATAGCAGAGGTGGCTAGATTGGCTAACAAGGGGAATGTTGCTGCTGTGTTTGTGGAGCCATTGCAAGGGGAGGGAGGCATTCATAGTGCGACTGAGGAGTTCTTATTGGGATTAAGAAGTGTCTGTAATGAGACAGGGGCATTATTGGTTTTTGATGAGGTATTATCTGAACTTATCTTGAGGTGAATGATTGGCTTGATGCCATGGCCAAAATTAGATTTGGGAGCAGCTCTCATGTAATAGTCAACCTTTTTTTGCGCAAGCATATTGACCTCAAGCATTTTATTTTATTATATATTATTGATAATCTTCTTATGAAAAATATTGAATTACAGGTCCAATGCGGGTTAGGACGGACAGGTCATCTATGGGCCCATGAGGCATATGGTGTCTACCCTGACATAATGACGCTCGCCAAGCCACTTGCCGGCGGCCTCCCTATTGGTGTTGTACTCACCACGCAGAAGGTTGCTTCAGCAATCAAGCCGGGGGATCATGGTAGCACCTTTGCTGGTAGCCCTCTTGTCTGCCATGCAGCCTTGACTGTACTAAATAAAATTAACACCCCTAGTTTCTTGTCTGATGTGACCAAGAAGGGAAATTATTTGAAAGAGTTGCTTGCAAAGAAATTGGAGGGGAATACGCATGTGAATGAGATCAGAGGCATGGGACTAATTGTGGGAATTGAGTTGGATATGCCAGCTTCTGGATTGGTTGATGCGTGCCGCGAGAATGGTGTGCTTGTTCTGACAGCTGGGAAAGGGAATGTCGTGAGGCTGGTTCCCCCTCTGGTCATTTCAATGGAGGAATTGGAGTTTGGGGCTGACATTATCAGTAAATGCCTTGCAGCTCTTTGATTGCATTTACAAAAATTGTTGTTGATTCACATGTTTAAATTTTAATGTAAATTGTGTGATCAGTTAATAAAATGCTAGCAGATAAGAAGTTGACGATAAGACCTAATTATTTTATGGGAACCCAAAATGCATAGAAGGTCGGCAAAAATAGTACCAAATGAACACAAATACTAGAATAGTGTGGACCTTGCGGTATTCCACGACATCATAACATGCTGGTCCAGAAGATACCGTTTCTCTGGTATGAGCATAACTTAGGAATGTTTTTTTTTTTTTTATTTATTCCAGAACTTGACAGAAGCTGTCAAGGAAACTTAGGGAATGTTGTATAGTATCGCTTCCTACTTTATTGTATTAAACTAATAGGTGTGAGCAAATTAGCAAGTGGTTGATATTTCAAATAAACAAAAGAAGTTGCTTTTTAAATTTTGGTTGAAAATGAAAACACGTGTTGATTTGCTCACACTTCAGTCCTTGTTTAATCATAGAACTATTTGTTTTGGAGCAGCAAATTATCGAAGTAGAAGGGTGAGCCAATCAACAAGTGTTTTCATTTTCAAATAACTCGATTTCGAATGCAATTATTGTACTGTATGTTTAACCGTACCAGGAAAGTAGGAATGATGATAAGTTGTGTCGACGGAGCTTTTATATTTCAATAAAGAACGGAACGTCCTCTCGTCTTTTGTTGGTGATAAGAGTGCTATGCTCCTTTTGTAATTCGCTACTCAATATATTTACCCTACAAGCTCACTATAGGATTACTACCTTCAGTTGACATGATTTCATCAGTTTTAAAATTCTCCAAAAAAAAAAAAAAAAAAAAAAGCCTAATACTTGGATCATTTGTCAGAATGTAAAAGGGAAACTTCGAATGAATGCCGGAAGGTATGTACAAGAATAAGAGAATCCAAGTCCCCTAAAAAGCTACGCATGTTGCAAAGCTAGAGACTGCAAAGGGCATTTGCATTTATTCATATTAACATTTTTGGAATAATGAATCTCCGTCATAACGTAATGCTTCTCACGTCTCTAGGAAACTTGATCAGTCCAATTAATTATATGTATTTAACATTGCACATATTTGTTGGAACATTGGCAATGTTGATCTCATTTAGTAAGCGTACTGACCCAACAAAAATTTGAACTCTGGTTTAATATGTAACAAATATAAAATGCAACTTTACAGCATAACAATGCCTACTGCCTCTAAAGAAAAGAATGTATAGTCGATCGATATAATATCCTACAAAACTGCAGATACCAGATCTACCAGAAAACACATGACTACACCATATTGCATGGAGAAAACAGAAGGTACTATTTTGAGAGTACAATTCGTTACACCTCCATCTATTTTTTTTTTTTTTTTTTATGTCTTGACGTTATCTAGGAGCTCATTCACAAAAAAACTCTGCTGATCTTGGCACAGTTTCTTCCATTTCTCTGCCATTTCAACCAACTTTCTGTTTTCAATTCTTAGTCTCTCTACCTCCATTTCAGCAGCAGCAGAAGAATTGTTTTCCTGAGGTAATATTTGTCACGTAAAATGCAATAAGTAAAATCATTTTGGTTGTGCAAAAATTCAAACAAGAAGGGACCAATAACAAAGGTGTTACCTGAAGCTCTTTTAGCTGATGACTCATCACACCGGATGTTAAATAGTTTGGCTTCCAACAAGGTTGGGGCAAAATTACTAAATTACTTCCCAAATCACCTTCTGATGAGTCTACGTACTTGCTCAGAGGCGGTTGATGTGACAAATTAGTAGCCTGCCTTGTTGGCTTAACTACCAGTACATTGCTAATAGGAGCTGCAGTGTCATAAGAAAAGGAAATGATTAAAGTGAAAAATGTGTGGATAGGTTATGTTCACTAAAGAAAACTACCCTGTTTGTGTAATCATTTACTTCTATTTATTTAATTAAAGGTAGGACTGAATTTATACAAATTTGCTAACTGAAGATCATTGTTCAATGCAATTTTGGACAGACAGAAACATTGTAGGTAAAGACTTGATCAAAAAGAACTCAATAGATGTGATACATATAAGCAGTAATGTCAGTATCAGTACAGCAAAAGCAGATTAGCTCTATTTTGGTTGAATTTAGTTTAAGTTTGCAATGCCATAAAGTAACAAAATAAACGCATTTCTTAAATAAATATTTTAAGAAATAGAATGTAAAGGTAGTAGTAGAGAGTTTGGGCAAACCTTTGGCGTGTTTTAGCATGCGTACCACATGCTGGGTCATAATGTCCCAAATTCGAATTATGCCATCCTCTGATCCTGATACTAGTGTAGTTCCATTCCGACATGCTATGCTTGTGACAGCAACACTAAAATGTACAAAGGGGGGAGCACATCATTGATGAACATTAATTAAGTGATGAATCTAATTAATGTATGGAGGTCCGTCGAACCTGATTGAGGGTTACTATTAGTTGGCTTACCATCTGATCTTGTAGAAAGGTCAAGTTCAGTTAATTGGAAATAGCAAAATATTAAAGTTGGGATGGATTAGGTGGGTCTGGAAAGTACATTATGTTGTGCCATGAATCTTTCCAGGGTCAAACTATAACATTTCCAATGATGGTCCAACCTTGATTACATATCCCCGAAAATAGAAAACCATACTGGAACAAATTTACCTTATTATCACTTATGTGGTTATTTCCTTCATGAAAATGGACATTTCACCCCATGTAGACCATATGCATTCCTAATATTCTGAAGTCTAGGTAAAAATCATGGGTTCACAGTTGATCATAAACTAATATCAGAAATCTAAAATTCCAACAAAAGATCCTAAAGAACACACACTAAACAGACAAAAAGAACTGCATATGGTACAGTAAAATCATGCTTTGTGTCTGTAGTCCAATTTAGACTGAATTGCTAGGGCGGGGGCAAAAAAAGGAGGAAAAAAAAAGACGAGAACCTGTGATCGAATAGTATGCCTATTGTCGGGTTGTTTTCAACATTAAGGGCTTTAATGTAAATTTTTCCATCCCTGCAGCCAGCATAAAACCTGTGTTCCCCCGGATCTATTGCAAGAGCATCTGCTATACTATCAAGTCTGATGCTCCTCAGAATTTTACCCTCTGACAAGCTAAATATCTGTAACCAATAAATCAAGTCAATCTGTTAAAAAATTATTTGAAATGACAGACGAACATAAAGTTAATTATATTGGAACCAGGAGGTATCAGAATCCTGCAGGTATTCTCCAGGCACACAAGTGCAGAGGTGAACTGGAACAATAACGAGTATCTCTACCTATTCTAACAGGCATCCCTATTTGGCTAAGGATACAGCATTTAACTGTCCACTTGGCCTTTTACTCTTCATAAATATGTCTTCAACTAAACATACCACCAGTCTATGTGAAAACAGATTCTGGGCATAAATGGTATTCTATTAAAATTTTGAAAGCCATTTTATACCTAGTAGAAGGTTACAGTAACCCTATGTAAGAGAAATATTCAAGCCTAAAAAATTCCCTAAAAAATCTAATTCCAGACAAATTGCCAAAAAGAAAAGGATCTGGTATGAGCAAATGAGATGCACCTTGCAAGTACGATCTTCAGATGAGGAAATAATGATAGAATTCGATAAACCACGGCCTGAAACTACATCAGTAACGCGTAAAGCATGCTCCGTGAAGCTATACAAGTATGAAGAGCTTGACTGAAACCTCGATGCATCAAACATCCTATTTGAAGGTTAAAATCACAAAACAAACACATTTACCAACAACAACTAAGCCTTTTGTCCCAAACAAGTTGGGATGGGCTAGAAAAAAAAAAACACATTTACCAACCAAAAGAAGGACATCACCTATTTCAAGCTAAAAAGATAGTCCTATAGAAATCCAAGAGCACTTTTGGTGTCTCTAGAGCATTGTTTGATCCCATGTATATTTTCAATTTTTACTTGAAGAAAGAAATTCTTCATGTTTCACAAAGATGCATGCATCTGTTGGAAACTTAAACTAAGTTACCCGATCATTTGGAGGATAAGCTTATGGTTTGCTAAACTATTTCAGGAAGTAGTAATTTAAAACAGACTTGAAATATAACCCAACAAATTAAATATGCCCGTTCAGAAAGTATATATATTGCAATTGTGAGAAATAATGATAATCATTTAATAATTAATATGCATACAAGACTAGGTTCCAAACCCTAACGCCTCCATCATCTGAGCCAGATATCAAAAGAGACTCATCATCTGAAAGTGCAAAACAGGTCACTGATCGGTAATGGGCATGCCATTTTTTCAACAGCTTTCCACTTGCTACCTACAATGAAGAACCAAAAGCAACTTAGGATCAAATAAATTTGAATAAATGGTCTCAACTACCTCTCCACATACAATACAAATTTAAAAAGAGCATTGTTAATACGTTCTTGTAGATACCTTTATTACAACCAAAATAAACCAAATGCTAAAACAAAAAAGAGGCTGATGTAGAGAGGAGCACCATACTCCCTAAGTAATATGTTAATGTGGTATTCATATATGATACATTGATTTCCAGTAGGTTCATATCAGTGTGTACCATTCATTTGTACCAGTACAATATCTCAGTTTCTCAGTACACAGCTATTGAACATACCCTAAAAGAAAATTTCATTTTGATGGGGGAAAAAAATAATTACCTCCCAAAGGTAAATAGATCCAGATGCGCCACCTCCTATTAAATAGGTACCTTCAGAGTTTGCAATAAGAGGCCCAATTGGTTCAGCAGGGAAGCTCTTTACACCCAATTGTGGCTGAAAATTATGTAAATCTTGACTAAATAAATCCCAAATTAACTTCTGACTAGTGACTCAACCACAAAACTTAACAAATAGCAGAACCCACAATTTCTTCAGAAGTTGTGCATTAAAAAAAAATTCCCCATGATGCGGAAGCAGTTATCATTGCTATGATTTTATTTCATTAGCTCAATCTCAACTAGATCAAGCCGCACTGAATGAAGAGAAAAAGGATAGATTAGTTAAGGAATTTAACTGAGTTTATTATAGATCAACTATATATCAGCTTCACTTAACCTTGTCTTATAATGTTATTTCTAACAAAAAATGTAATCTGCAATGAACACAAAAATGATGAGGCTAAGTGAAGCAGTAACTGAAGCACAATATATGACATCTCACAAATTTATTCACAACCATTGTAAATTTGCAAGACTTTTGAGAATAATTCACCAAAATACCCAACAAAAAAGAAAAGGACAAGAAAAAAAAAAAAGAGAAAAAAATAGGTAGTCTAGAAGCATGCCTTGTCCCAAGACCAGAAATAAATTGGGGCGGAGGAAGCCGACTGAGAAGCACGAACTTGAGAAGAGGCGATGAAGCGGGACCCAACTGCGGTAAGACCATGACGTGGCGATGCGCACGTCTTGTAAGTCAGTAGTTTCGTCCCTGAATTTAGACCCCAACTGTTAATGCCAGTATCCACTGGAGACGATGCGATAATCATGTCTCCTTCCATCAGCGGCAATTAAATTGCCTAGAAAACTTAACCAGAGAGAGGCTGGGAAACGATGAGAGCAGAGACAGCGTTCAAGGGAGGCTACAAATGACGAGAGAACTCAGAGAAGCAGGTTTGGCGCTTACAAAATCTGAAGAGGGTTCAGGTCACTAGGCGCGCCAGAGGTAAGGACTAGGGTTTTAGTGCTCTGTTGATGAATAAAGATGGACGGCTTAGATTAATTCAGCTACTCGAACGATCAGGCCGATTTCGAGCGAGTGAGCCGAAGGGGATCAGGTCGAACTCAGCTAATTAACGTTTCGAGCTAACAGGCAGACTTGAGGCTGCACCAGTAAATTACAAATTGATGGCCAGTTTGTTTCGAACGAATTTTATTTTGATTTTATATTCAAATTAAATAATAAAAATTATTTGTTCGTGTCTGTTTCAGAACAACTTGTTTTAAAATAAATTTTGTTAGAAATTTCGATTTTCTTTAAAATTTTATTTTTGCAACAATTGGAGCTTATTAAGCAATATAACACAATCTTTTAAATTTTATTTTTGCAACTCCATATAAAAACTTCATTTGCATATTATATGCTTTATTTTTTATATATAACACAATATTTTTTAATAATTAAGATCTGAATTATATTTTAGACCATATAAAAAGTTTAAATATAAACTATTGCGATAACTTGACATCGAATTCATCAAGTATAGTTTAAAATACTTAACTGATGTTTTAAATAAGCTTTATTTGCACATTATATGAATATTTATTTGTGTATAGCATAATATTTTTAATAAGTAGGTTATGAATTATATATTTTTTTTCATATAAAGAGCTCAAATATAAATTGTAGTGATCAAATGACGTCTAATTAATCATGAATCGTCATAAAATGTTGCATCGAAGCTCCAGAAAAGCATATTTTTGCACATTATATGCATGTTTCTTAATGTTTAATGCAATATTTTCAATATGTAGGATCTGGATTGTATGTTGGACTATATCAAGAGCTTAAATATAGAATATGTGTTTAATTGATGTTAAATAAATCAAGAATCACTTATAGTGCTCAATTGATGCTCTAAATAAGGTTCATTTGCGATTTATATGCATATTTTTTGTGTAATGCAATATTTTGAACAAGTATATTCTAAATTATATTCTAGATCATATAAGATGCTTAATATATATTACAGTGATCAATTGTTGTCGAATCAATCAAGAATAGCTAAAAATGCTCAAGTGAAACACCAGATAAGATTTATTTACACATTAGATGCATATATCTTTATGTATAACACATTATATTGAATAAGCAAGATCTGAGTTGTATTGTAAACCATAGAAAGTACTTAAATATAGATTATTCTGTTCAAATAACGTCGGACGAATCAAGAATGACAAAAAATGCTCAATTGAAACTGTAAATAAACTTCAATTGCACATTATATGCATGTTATTTTCTGTATAACTTAATATTTTAAACAAGTACGATCGAAATTAAATTTGTAAACCATATAACAAGTTTAAGCATAGATTATTGTGATCAAATGATGTCTAGTGAATCTTGAATTGCATAAAATATTCAATTGATGCTCTAAATAAGCTTCATTTACGTATTATATGAATATTTCTTCTCGTATGACATAATAATGTTAATAAATTAGTGTTGAATTATATTATAGGCCATATAAAGTGTTTAAATATAGTTTTGTTATCAGATGACGTCAAACAAATTAAGAATAGCATAAAATGCTCAATATATGCTCGAAATAATCCTTTTTTGCACATTATATATCTATATATTTCTTTATGTAGGAAACAATATTCTGAATAAGGAGATATGAATTATATTCTAGACCATATAAAGAGCTTAAATATAAATTATTGAGATCAAATGTCCTCGGATGAATCAGAAATCACGTAAAATGAGCAACTGATGCTCCAAGAAAGCTTCATTTTCACATTATATACATATTCCTTCATGTTTGATGCAATATTTAGAATATATAGGATATTAATTAGAATTTGGGCCATAACAAGAGCTTAAGTACAGATTATTGTGTTCAATTGACGTCAAATGATTCAAAAATTAATTTAAATTCTCAACTAAAGCTCCAAATAAGCTTCATCAGCACATTAAATGCATGTTACATTATGTATAATCACAATAATCTATATTTAAGCACTTTTTATGGTCTAGAGTATAATTAAGAACTTACTCAAAATATTGCATTAAATATGAAGAAATATGCATGTAATGTGCAAATAAAGCTTTTCTGGAGCATCAATCCAACATTTAAAGATATTCATGATTGATTAGACGTCATTTGATGAAAACAAACTATATTTAAGCTCTTTATATGGTCTATAATATAACTCACATCCTACTTATTAAAAATATTGTGTCATACACAAAGAAGTATTCATACAATGTGCAGATAAAACTTATTTAAAAAGTCAATTTAGTATTTTAAGTTATAGTTGATTAGTTAGACGTCAAGTTATCGCAATAATCTATATTTAAGCTCTTTATATGGTTTAAAATATAAATAAGATCTTAATTATTAAATTATATGGAGTTTTTAATTATATGCATTAAATATGTATAATCTATATTTAAGCAATTTATAAGGTCTAGAATATAATTCCTAACTAATTTATTATAATTTTACATTATACGAGAATAAATATTCATATAATACGTAAATGAATATTATTTAGAGCATCAATTGATTTTTTTGAACTATTAAAGATTCAGTAGACATCATTTGATCACAATAATCTATGCTTAAGCTCGTTATATGGTTCAGGAATTAGTTTTGATCGTACTTATTCAAAATGTTCAGTTGTGCATAAAATAATATGCATATAATGTGCAACTGGAACTTATTTTCAGCTTCAGTTAAGGATTTTCTGCCATTCTTGATTCGTCCGACATTACATGATAAAAATAATCTATATTTTTAAGTACATTAAATAGTTCACAATACAATTCAGATCTTACTTATTTAAGATAATTTGTTATAAAAAAAACTATGCACATATAATGTGAAAATTAACCTTATTTGGTGCTTCGCTTGAGCATTTTTAACGATTCTTGATTGATTCAATGGTACTTGATCACTATGATCTATATTTAATAATCTGATATGGTCTAGAATATAATTAAGATTGTACTTATTAAAATTATTGCGTTACACAAAGAGAAATATGCATATAATTTACAAATGAAGCTTTTTTAGAGCATCAATTAGGCATTACTGGTGATTTTAGAATTATTTGACGTCAATTGATCACAATAATCTATATTTAAGCATTTTTTATGGTCTAGAATATAATCAAGACCTTATTAAAAATATTGCATTCAACATGAAAAAATATGTATATAATGTGCGTATTGAGATTTTGCTGGACCTTCAGTTCAGCATTTAAAGCGATTCATGATTAATTAGACGTCATTTGATCACAACATACTATATTTAAGCTCTTCTTTATATGATCTAAAAACATAATTCATATCCTACTTATTAAAAATATTGTGTTATACAAAAAGAAATATTCATATAATGTGCAAATAAAGCTTATTTAAAATGCCAGTCGAGTATTTTAAGTTATACTTGATTAATTCGACGTCACGCTATATTTAAGCTCTTTATATGGTCTAAAATTTAATTCAGATCTTAATTATTAAAAAATATTGTGCTATACATAAAAAAATAAAGCAGATAATATGCAAATGAAGTTTATATGGAGTTTCAATCTCACATTTTAAGCGATTCTAGATTCATTTTTAAGTCATTTGATCTCCATAATCCATATTTAAGCACTTTATATAGTCTACAATACAATTATGATCTAACTTATTCTACACAAAGAAATATGCTTAAGGTTCAAATGCAGCTTACTTAGAGCTTCAGTTCAGCATTCTAGTGGATTCTTGATTCATTCGATGTCAATTGATCAAAAAATTCTATATTTAAGCACTTTATGAAATCTATAATATAATTCAGAACTTGCATATTCAAAATATTGCATTATATATAAAAATATGCATACGTGCAACTGAACCTTATTTGGAACTTCAGTATTTGAGCACTTTATATGGTCTAGAATTAAATTTAGATCTTACTCATTAAAAATATTGCGTTATACATAATGAAACATGCATTTAATATGCAAAGGAAGCTTATTTGGAGCTTCAGTTAAGCATTTTAAATGATTCTTGATTCATTTGACATAAATTGAGCACAATAAATAGATAAATAAATAAATAAAGAATAAAATATGCAAATGAAGATTATATGGACTATGAAGTTTCAGTTGTGCATTTTAAGTGTTTCTTGATTCCTTTTACGTCAATTGATCACCATAATCCATATTTTAAGTACTTTCTATGGTCTATAATATAATTCATATCTGACTTACTCTAAATATTGCATTCTATATAAACATATATGTAAGGTGCAAATGAAGCTTATCTGGAGCATCACTCGAGCATTTTAGTCGATTCTTGATTCAATTGACGTTAATTGATCACAATATATATATTTAAGCACTTTATAAGGTCTATAATATAAAACTTACTTATTAAAAATATTGTGTTACGCATACAGAAATATGCATATAAGCTATTCATGAATCATTTGGCGTCATTTAATCACAGTAATATAGATTTGAGCACTTTAAATGGTGTACTATTAAATTCAGATCTTACTTATTAAAAATATTGTATTATACATATTAAAACATGCATTTAATATGCTAACGAAGCTTATTTGGAGCTTCACTTGAGCATTTTAAACGATTTTTTATTCATTTGACGTCAATTGAGCACGATAATTTATATTTAATCTCTTGATATGGCCTAAAATATAATTCAGATCCTACATATTCAATTCATTGCATCAAACATTAAGAAATATGCATATAATGTGCAAACGAAGCATTTCTAGAGCATCAGTTGCGCATTTTATGTGATTTTTGATTCATCTGACGACATTTGATCACAATAATCTATAATTAACCTCTTTATATGGTCTAGAATACAATTCAGAACTAATTTATTAAAATAGTTATACAGAAATATTTATTCATATAATGCGTAAATGAAGCTTATTTGGAGCATCCATTGAGTATTTTAAGCTATTCAATATTCATTAGGTGTCATTTGATCACAATAATTTGTCTTTAAACTCGTTATATCATTTAGAATTTAATTTTGTTTGTACTTATTAAAAATATTAAGTTATACGTAAAATAATATGCATATAATGTGCAATTGAAGCTTATTTGCAGCTTCAGTTGAGCATTTTCTGCCATTCTCAATTCGTCCGACGTTATTTGATCTGAATAATCTATATTTAAGTACTTTATATGATTTACAATACTACTCAGATCTCACTTATTCAAGATAATGCGTTGTACATAAAGAAATAATGAAATGTTCATATAAATGTGCAAATTAATCCTTTTTGACTATTATTGATTGATTCGACGGAAATTGATCGCTAAAATCTATATTCAAGCACCTGATATGGTCTAAAATATAATTCAAAACGTAATTATTGAAAATATTGTGTTACACAAAGAAAATATGCATATAATTTGCAAATGAAGCTTATTTAAAGCATCAATTGATCATTACAAGCTATTCTAGAATTATTTGACGTCAATTGATTACAGTAATCTATATATATAAGCACTTTTTATGGTCTATAATTTAATTAAGAACTTACTTATTCAATATATTGCATTAAACATGAAGAAATATGCATATAATTGCAAATTAAGCTTTTCTGGAGCATCAGTTGTGCATTTTATGTGATTCTTGATTCATCCGATGACATTTGAATCAAAATAATCTATATTTGAGCACTTTATATGGTCTAGAATTAAATTTAGAGCATACTCATTTAAAATATTGCATTATACAAAATGAAACATGCATATAATGTGCTAACGAAGCTTATTTGGAGCTTCAATTGAACATTTTAAACAATTCTTGATTGAGTTTATGTCAATTGAGCACAAAAACTTATATTTATGCTCTTGATATGGTCTAAAATATAATTCAGATCTTACATATTCAAAATATTGCATCAAACAGGACGAAATATGCATATAATGTGCAAATAAAGCTTTTCTAGAGCATCCGTTGTGCATTTTATGCGATTATTGATTCATCTAATGACATTTGACCACAATAATCTATATTTAATCTCTTTATATGGTCTAGAATATAATTCATATACTAATTCAAAATTTCGTGTCATACCTGAAGAAATATACATATAATAATGTGCAAAAGAAGATATATTTCGAGCATGTGTTGAGCATTTTATGTGATTCCTGATTCTTTTGACATCATTTAAAAATAATAATCTATATTTAAGTGCTTTAAATGATCTGAAATATAATTCAGAACTAATTTATTAAAATTATAACGTTATAGGTTATACAAATGAATCTTATTTAGAGCATCCATTGAGTGTTTTAAGCTATTCAAGATTCACTAGACGTCATTTGATCACAATAATCTGTGTTTAAACTCGTTCTATGGTTTAGATTTTAATTTTGATCATAATTTTTCAAAATATTAAACTATACATAAAATAATATTCATTTAATGTGCAATTGAAGGTTTTTTGCAGCTTCAGTAGAGTATTTTCTGTGATTCTTGATTACTCTGACGTTATTTGATCTAACAATCTATATTTGAGTATTCTATTTGGTTTACAATACAATTCAGATCTTACTTATTCAAGATAATGAGTTGTACATAAAGAAATATACATATAATTTGCAAATTAATCTTATTTGGTGCTTCACTTGAGCATTTTCGCGATTTTGATTGATTCGACGGCAATTGATCACTATAATCTATATTTAAGCACTTATATTGTCTATAATATAATTGAGAATGTACTTATTCAAAATTTTGGATTACATGAAAAAAAATATGCATATAATTTGCAAATGAAGCTTATTTAGAGCATCATTTGAGCATTATAAACGATTCTAGAATTATTCATGTCAATTGGTCACAATAATTTATACATAAAATAATATGCATTTAATGTGCAATTGAAGCTTTTTGGCTGTTTCAGTTGAGCATTTTCTTTGATTCTTGATTCATTCGACGTTATTTGATCATAATATTATATATTTAAGTAATTTATTTGGTATACAACACAATTCAGGTCTTACTTATTCAAGATGATGTGTTGTACATAAAGAAATATGCATATAATGTGCAAATTAATCTTATTTAGTGCTTCACTTGAGCATTTTTTTTGCTATTCTTGATTGATTCAGCGGCAATTGATCACTATAATCTATATTTAAGCACCTTATATGGTCTATAATATTATGCTATTCAAAATGTACTTACTCAAAATATTCATAAGAAATAAGCATATAATTTGCAAATGAAGCTCATTTAGATAATCAATTGAGCATTATAAGCGATTCTAGAATTATTTGATGTCAATTGATCTCAATAAACTATATTTAAGCACTTTTTTTGGTCTAGAATATAATTAAGAACTTTCTTTTTTAAAATATTACATTAAACATGAAGAGATTGTAGTATTCTGTCCAAAACGTCGTCTAGCGGGTCGCTACCGTTGAGACATTGAATCTGGACAGAACAGTCTGATCATCGCACCCTTTGTTCAAATCCACTGTATGCGCCCTCTGAGTGTTTAGAACCCCTATATAAGCCACTGTTATGATGGAGTACAGTAAGGCTTTGGCATTCTTTCAGTTCCTCTATTGATTAGAGAGCAAGAGAGAGAGAATATAAAGAGAGAGAGGGAAACAAGTCAGGACCGTCATTCCCCGAGTACACCATCGAGTCACGGGAAGTCTGAACGGTTCTGTAGTGCCTTCTCGCTAAGGAGTCTTTGCAGATTGTAGGAGATAAGAAGGAGACACACATAGCTTGCTGGTTTCAAGTTCATCCACTCAACACTCGATTTCGATTAGCGATGGCACGAGGTATTTTACGATTCTGGGTTATTTCCGCATTCTAGAATTGTTGTAGCACTTATAGTTGGTATCAGAGCGGGTTATGCCGCTGGATTGCCTTTATTGAAATGGAATTTCATAACGGTTTGTAAGAAATTCTGTTGTAAGTGTTGAGTGGATTGAGTTTTGTCTGATTTTCATTGATTGTCTGAATTCGTGGAGCAATATCTCAAGATCTGCTTATCCAATTTGAGTGAGGTTTTCGGGATTGGAAAGATCTATGAGTCTACTTTCCAACGAGACCAACATCATAAAAATCCAGTGGGAATACAATGAGATAATCAAGTTGCAACTAGTAGAGGTCAGACAGTCGCGATTCTGAATTTTCTGACCTTTCAGTATTGCGGGCCAGATTTCTCTCAATTGGTAATTCGGTTTTGCATGAAATTTTACTGAGATGTAGATATTTCAGATATCTTTCCATAGAGTGTAAATTTGTAAAATTCCGATAAAGTATGAGTGAGATATACTGTCTGCAAGATAGGTCATTCTGACAGTTTGTCGGGTTTCATCTGTGATAGTCTGTATTTCGAGGGGCATAGCTTTTGATCTGTAAACTTGTTTTTGATGAAACTTGCGTCATTGAAAAAATCTTTGAATCTAGTTTCTATAATGACCAAAAACACAGAAAACGATTAAGTACAGAGAAAGTTATTGTCAGTTTACCAGAAAGTGTTCAGGCTGTCAGAAAGTTTCTGGATGTACTTTGGACGCACCCTTTCGTGTGGGGCGATCCGTTTGGAGTTGGAACGACCCGTTCCAATAGAGTTTGGTCCAGAAATGAATCTTAAGATGAAAATTAAGGTATAATCAGACATATTATGGTTCTCTATTGTTAGTTAGGCCTTGTAGATTACTTAATTATCATGGAAATCTATAGGATAGTCACAATTTGTCAAAATACTGAATTTGTATAAAGATGGTTTGCATTTTTTTTTGTTGGAGATTGGTTAGTCAATACTGATATGCTTGAATATACTATAGTAGTAAAGTTTGATGCAGTCCACAGACCATCATACTATCGGGTACTCTATTAGTATTAGCACTACAAGTATTGTATTGATTAAACAAACTTGAATAACAACAGATGTGGCATACTAATACACAAATTGTATTTGTAAAAGATACGACAAGTAATTATGCATATGGTAATTATTCAAATATAGATAATTATAATAAGATAATCTATGTTCTGGTTAAGTCTTTGAATGCAGACATTTTAAACAGACCGCTTGAGTCTTTAACGGGCCGCTAGGTAATATGTTTGCTTTAAGATTTATTTCGTTTAGATCATTCGGTTAGTGTTTAAACGTATCTGTCTGTAACAGTGAAGGAAATAGACGATTATCTATTGAAATGAATAGTTACATATGGATTCATTTGTTGAAACCCATAGTATGTTCATGATGGATTGTTGTGTGACTAGGCGAACCGCTTAAAGGTTTAACGGGCCGCTGAAGTATCAAGCGAACCACTTGTGGTTTTAGCGGACCTCTACAACTGGTGATAGATAACAAAGTTATATGTCTTGTGATTAATATATGATAATTGATTGAAGTGTAGCCACAGCAGCTTCAATTACATTAAGGTATATATATTATATAGTGTATTTATGAATCACATTATGAAGAAAGGACATAGCTTGTGTCTAGTGATAAATATATATATTAATATATTAAGGAGTAGCCACAGCATCCTTAGTTGGATTAAAGTTATGTATATATAAAGTTTATAAAATCACATTTGGATTAAACGGACACAATATTGTAATAGATTAAGTTAACGAAGTTAGTATCGTCCCACAGGACTATTGACTTAGTTAACTTAATATATTAGGATATAATAGTTAAATTATGAATACTTAATTTGTCCACAGGGATTAAGGATATGAATATAATTAACTAGTTATATCATATGGAGAATCAAAACATAGTATTTAGTCCACAAGTAATATTGTGCAAGAAATTGATTCATATAGATGTAATGTTTAATTACATAAAGAGTTATAGCATGATATTTAGCCCACAGGTAATATTATGCAGGAATTGACTCGTAAAGATACATCACTTAGTTTGCATTGGTAAATTAAAGTATAAAGTTAAGTCTCAACATAAAGATAAGCATGTATCGGTTCTACTTTCATAAGGATAGCAGATTCCCTTTAGAAATGATAAGTGTCAAAGTTCCTGGGTTGAGGATAATAGTTATAGGGTCTAGTAGGATACTGCTCTCCTTCATTACAGTTGTAAGAATATTAAATTTATCAACCAGTAGGATCCACTTTTGAGGTTGAACTTATGAACGTAAGTTATAATGAACAGTGAGAGCAGTTTAACTACTTATGTTTCATGTTTATAAAGAATAAGTTCTTTCAATGTATAGTGATTTGGTTGATATGCATATTAATGTAAAGTTCTTACATAAGACATTAGATGAGTAGTTGGCCTCTTAGGTTAAGGCTAATGTAATAATACTCATCATAAAAGTTTATCTTTTAGGCTTATTACCATTATAGGTGCGAGAGCACATAATGAAAATGAGGAATATAGTTGTTCAACAAAAGAGTCTATATAATATTTGTGAGTCATTACTTGTATATTTTATTTTGAATACTTGTCCAGTTTAATATAGTCTTATCAAGATTTCCTATAAGGTTATAACACATATAAAGATAAATGGTCAGTTTGGTGTTTTTGACCATATGTGTTTAATAGGAGAATAGACATATTATGGATAAAGTTGAGAGTGTTCATATGGTTGAGATATGATTAACAAGTAAGAAAACGACTAGCCGGCATCAAGAGTGTAGCCTGCATTTATCTCTTTAAATGATGATTATTCACAATATATGTATTTCTACATACCTATTGAGACGGAAGTAGAGAAACAATGCGGTAAGCAAATAAAGATTGTGAAGTCAGTTAATGGTATAGAGATTAGAAATATGACTAGGATTTGAATTAGAAATATTTAAGTTCTAGAGAATGTTCAGATTAGTGGGAGTGATCTGTTTTAGATCATACGGAAATTCTCTCTAATACATAATTGGATGGTATTCATTAAGGATCACTGAATATTGATGATCGAATTATTGACATTTGTTAACCGGCATATAATACAATAATAGATCAAGTTGAATTTTAAGATTCAATATTAAGGTGATCTAATAAAGGATAAGGTCGGTTATCCCTAGTATTGTAATATAGTTTACCTACAAGACTCTTATAAAGATATAAGTGCTGAGCATAATCTGTTACATTTTCAAGATAATGAATTGCGATGAGTCCATATTGTTGGAGTTATGTCCTAGAAGTCAATATTTAATGACTTATTTTCTTAGTTTATGTTAATGATGATATTTGATCATTTGTTCCTAGTATTTATTATTGACAGATCATTCAGGTTGAGGATCTGAATTGTAGATCTCTGTGGATCATTCATTAGAATGACAATAATAAATCTAAATCGTCCATAATCTTGATAATTAACAAGGAACATTAATTATCATAAAAGATTAGTATGCAAGTTAAGTGATGATTAAGTTCTACAAATCATAAGTAAGGAGTTACGAACTTAATTGCATATGTGTATGTTATTGGAACATAGTACAGGACTTGACCCAATGAAATAAACATATGGATTGTGTCATGTGTCATTGTTTATTTCATATGAGTTTGATTCTAAGTTTGAGATGTTCACCTTTTCCACATGAGGATAGGTTCAATAAATATCGTCTAACGTTGATTCCTGATAAAGGCTGCTATAAGGACTTTATTTATGTTCTCTTGAATTGTGCGGGGAAAAGTTGTTCATCAAGAAAACCGTATGTCCCTCATTAGTATACCTAGTGAGTGATGATATCTGTTTGGGCCCCTTGATGGAGTTGAATTGTTTGCTAGCAACTTGTACAATTAACTCTATATCAAGAAATGTATAATCTGCAAGAATGACACATTCCTATCTTGGATTATACAAAGATATCGTGTGACATAAGAATCAAGCAAGAAAATACTTTTATTTCTTATGCAGGATTGAGATATTGTAACGGTACATTATTTATACGAATTGGGAATCATAACGTGTTGCTAGATACCGCTTATGATTATTGGAAATAAATAACGATTTATTTCCATGGCCAACATAGTATAAATCCTCAAATAGGGTCGCACAAATAGGATTCTAACCACTTAGTGCATTTATTGTTTATTCACAATAATGTGTATTGTGAAATGTGATAAGTTAATTAATTAATTATATACCGTTATAATTAATTAAATTAAAAGGATCATATGGAAACAATTTAATGCATTAGCTAATCATAGATTAATTATTAATGAGTTAATAATTAATTATGTTCAACTTGCTTTAATTAATTTGAGCTAATTGGGCTTCTATTTAATTGGTTAATTAAAGGCCCAATTTAGGAAGAATGAAGAGACAATTAAAGGGGATTCATTAATTGGTGAATTAATGAATAAAGGCCTTTTATTAAGATGGCCCAAGAGAGCCCATTAGGTGGCCTCTTAGGGTGGATGGCATACTTGTAAATAGTATGAAGGTTGGATGAGAGTGGTTGGCTATATAAAGGGGTCTCTTTGGGAGCAAATCCTAGCCGTCATCTCTCTTCCTCTCCCCTCCCTTGCGCCTCCACCTAGAAGAGAGATTTTTCTCTCTTCTCCATGGCTCTTCTCCCTTCCAAGCTCATGTGTTGAGCATCCCACCTTTCTTCCTCTCCATTAAATAGTTAATTAAGAGAAACAAGGTGATTAGCAAGAGGTTCAAGAGAACTAGCATTCTCTTTGAGCTTGGTGGTGGGTCCTTGGTGGGCTAGAGGCGACTATTGGTGGTGGAGGAGGCGGAGCACGCACGCCACCGACTCCTACGCATTGGATTCGAACCTCACAAGAACATTTGTGAGAGGTACAATCTTCCTACATCTTTTTCTCATGTGTGTGATTGCCTTTGCACTAGATCTTGTGATTTGCTTGTTGTTAATGGTGATTAATTAGTTGTAATTGATCTAAAATTAAAATATGAGCATTTCCTAACAGTGGTATCAGAGCTATGGTCGTGCTTAAGGTTTTTCACACTTAATTAAGTGAGAAATTCGTAATTAATTAAGTTAATTAGTGATGTGCATGCTTGCTGGCCCTGGAAAGGCTGTTTTCTGTCTTGTTGCTTGTTTTTCGTGGCATAAAGCTCTCTGAAATTTTTTCCTTCTTATTGGAGGTTGTAGCCCTTTGAGTTGTGGTTGTTTTCCCACTGGAATCATTGAAATTCGATGTAAAATGAATTTTTAGTGATTTAAACGGTAACGGTGCGCAGATCTGTTATTCTGCTGTACAGTTCTATTGTTGTGGTTGGTAACAAATAAGTTTGTATACAAAGTACCTGTAACTTTTAGATAGGATTATTCTAAACTTGATGCTCTTTCTGGATATGTAAATTTTGTTGCATATTTCGGATATTATGTGGGCGTTCAAGGATGAAAAGTGATGAAGTTGTCAGATCTGTTTTTTCAAACAAACTGATTGTTTTGAAAAACTGTACTTATTGAGAAACTTTTATGGAAAAGTGTTGAAATGGAAATGTTCTCTTTTAAGTCTGGAATCTGTGAAAATTAATTTCATAGATTTTCATTGAGATTTGATACCTCAACCGAGTGAAAATTTTTTGGTCGACGGTCTGTTCCAGAACAGGATACCTTGCTTAAATGCTTGTTATCTCGTTGATCTTGAATATAACTTGTGGATTTTCTTTTCATGGAATGATAGCCTATTGTATGTAGTATTTTTCTATGTAAATTGTTTGCTGGAAAAATATCAAGGGGATGATCATACAGATCAAAAGGTTGAGACCCATAACAGAATTTTCTCTAACGGTGCTTCGCGCACAATCTGAGGATTTGTCTTTTTTGGTTCTCCCTGATGGTAATTGATCTCTTCTTGAGATTTTTACAGGTAATCACAATCTTTGTAAGGAGTTCTCTGGATTTATTTCAGATTTTTTGGAGACCGAATTATTTTGAATTTTTTCGGGTCCCGAATTTCGTATTTTAATTAGTTAAAATAGTTTCTAATTAATCAATTTATTGAAATGTTAATTAGAAGACTCCTTAAATACCCTCCTTTCTGTTTTGATAGTTGGATTTAATTTAAAAGGGCTTAAACAATTAGTTGTTAAGGTTAAGCCTTCTTTGCATTCGAAAAACTTGAGCAACAAGTATGCACAAAGATTCTAATTAATGAAATTAATTAAGAACAAGTGAATCATGTATATTGTATATGTGCTAACTTTGTTTTGTAGGAGGATGTGAGTTTGATATGGCTCAAGATGTCAATGCCTTGTGTGTTGTAAAATGTTGTGAATGCATGTGATTGCTTGTAATGTGGCCTAAGGTGCCTTGATAATTAATAATTGATTAATTCTTGATGTAACTTGTGAGGCTTGCATGCCCCTAAGGCCTAGGAGGGTTTTAGGATTTTATCACATGTATTTATTTCCCTTAATTATTAGATAGGATCTTAGTAATTAGTGGGAGGGCTTGATTAGATTAGTTTCGTTACATGGAGATGCGACGAAGACTAATGCAAGCGGGAGCCATACAAACCCACGGAAATGTTTGAGATGCTTATTATTATGTGATTGTTTGTGAATGCCTTGAATTGTCATAGGTAGGTATGGGTGTATGCTTACACGACCACCAAACAAAGTCACGTAATTGCTTATGTCCCAAATTAACTTGATTTAGCCAAATCGTCCTCCTTCTCTCTATCCCCTTCAATACAATTGATTGTCTATTGATGCTTTCCTGCCGACGCGGACATCGTAGTCCATCATTGTAGTCGGGGTGTAAATCGGATTTACTAGGAGCAAATAGAGAGAAGTTGCTTTACAACGGACCCACTCGGATTGGACGTTGGGACGAAGTTTGTAGATATACTTATGATATCTCACAAACCAAGAATCATATGGACAAGATATGATTGGTTGGAGAACATACCTTATCTAGTTGTTTTAGGTGTCATGCCGACGCTGGCCCCTATTTCAACGAAAATGAGGATCTTGGAATCCATTACATTTAGGGACATTAATTAAATGTAGTGGGAGTTTTGTTTATCATTCCATAAACAAAACATTGCATAAACTAAATGACCTTAAATTGAAATTGTTATAGATATTAAATATGTTAATTTCGTTGCGATCAATCTTTGGAAAACAACAAGCTCGTTTCTAAGGTATTTACTTGGAGAAGAAATACCGATTCCTAAGACATGTTCTTGGAAATGAGAAACTTGAGCAAGTTTAATCCCAAAAACGTTCCTCAACTTCCCGAACATAGCTTCGCAATGATTGATTAGTTTTGACGAAAATTATTCAATAAAGCGAATGCTTATATCCTTTTAGAAGTTCTAGACCTTTGAATTGGAGAATTCATAAGGACTAGACTAGACTTCTATACTCTCATCCACTTACTCAAGAAGACGTTCTTAGAGAAAGTAAAAGATAGACTCAATCATTTATGATCGAGTAATGGAGTATGAATTAACCAAGAGACTCTTCTTATAAGAAGATAAATATTTCATTAGCTTGCGAACCGAAAGGTTTGAGAAACTAATTGACAACTAGAGATATTAAGATCTCCAATATCAAGGATTGTTGATATTGTCATACAATCTCTTTCTATGGATAAAGGATATGTTGTTCGCACACTTGTTAGTGCTTAAAATGATTGGTTAAGTATTAAAGGAATACTCTACCAATATATGAGTTGAGACTTCGAGACCCTCACTAGTGACCGTGTGTCAAATGAGATGTTTCATTTGCCATTTATGGGAGGCATTTGAAAGGTTGTCCGAAATACCATGATGTTCTAAACCTTAAGATATTTGTCGTTCAAATTATCTCACTATCTCTAATTCACACTAGTAATTAGGTGCTAGTTCATGTGCTCACATTTAACGAAATGTGTAGGCAATGATGAATAAGAGAAAGTTTGAGATAAGTAAAGTAAACTTCGTTTTTGGAAATGACTTATACGTCTAAGCCGCTACCATTGAATACGTAGAGTTATCTTTATTAAATAAAGAGTTTGTTTAGGAATTTGAGGTTGTATACCTTATTCCAAACATCTCATAAAACCTTATCCCCATTTCATATTTGATGATGGATGATCATGTTTTGTAATAGAGAAATGTTGTTCTCTTATTGTTATAAATTTGTGTATAAGATTTCATGCATCTTAATTGAATTTGCTTGAAATAGATAAACAAATTTTGAATGACAAATATGTAAGACTTCACATAAAGTATTTGACTTTTATGTAAAATAGTTGCTTAGTCGAATATAAACAAGAATCGCATTATGAGAGTCTACATAACGTGGAGCTCGTAAACCAATTTGATTGCAAATCAATTGAATTTCATGCGAATCGTGTTTGTTAAAGACAAAAGCGCCTTTGACCTACGAAGGTTTAAAGGACAAGTAACTTGATTAAAAACTAATACATATTGATGTATATAGATCAAAAGTACTTGTGCAATTGAAAGGTTGTTGATACTTTACCACTTGACCAAAGATCATTGTAGATATTAACGTATCTATTTGATATGGTATAAGTATGAATCTTTTGACGAGATCAAAAGAATTTCAAGAGTAAAGTTGAAAAACTATTCAATAAAAGTAAAAGTCTTAAGATGGATCATGGTAAATAGTTAAGTCATATAGTTTGATATATTACCTAAAGAGTATGAAATACGTTTCACTACTCGCTCCATGAGGAACATTAAAAAATGTATCCAAGGATGAAGGTATCGAACATAGTTTGATATAGTTCGATCGGTAATAAATCAAATTGACTTGTTCGACTCATGTAAGGGATTTGTGTTTGAGGACAATATTGTTTACACTGAATAAAAATTCCATCGAAGTCTATTGAGAAAGATATCTTACGAGATTCGATCTCTAGGTATATTGTTTCTCAAGATTTGGTATTGAGAAGCTTATTTCAAAGTTCGATTGATTGATAAGCTTGGACCCAAATAAGACGCTTAATATGATGTAGGATATCTTGAATTAGCCAAAAGGTACTACTTCTATGAACATGATAAGAACAAGGTAGTTGTTGCTCATCATAACGTAATCTTAAAGAATGATATTCTCAAGAAGAAGTAGTGGGAGTAAAGTGAGCATTAAAGGAGTTTATGCGTCACTACAAGAAGTACCTTTATAGGGAACTTGTCACTCCATACATGGTGCTTAGTGGGAGTTGAGCGGAACTTAACTCACAAGCAGTTGTGAAAGGAAGAAGTTTATAAGCACGCTTGCTTCTAAAGAGTACTCAAACATCTCATGAATGGATGATGTTAGAGAAACTCGTGGAATACATTAGGATCAAGAACTTATTCTACAAGATGTTGTAGGAGTAGTTCATAGACCTCAAGCACCAATCCTACAAAGATCAACGAGAGTGAATTGCCTAACCTGAAAAGTGCATAGGCATCACAACGTCCTCGTATTTGACATGTGAGGATTCGTTGATAAATAAAGAAACGATGGAAAGACCCGATTCCACAAGTATGGTTTGAATCTATATGATCTTTAAGTGCAATCCATATATATAACAACAAGGTATAGACCTTGATTGATGTTCAAGAAGGAGCAATCCATCTAGAACATTTGGATCTTTAAAAGGAAAGATAGATATGGATAGCAAGTCGACTATGTACAAAGCACAATTTCATGATTGATGCTATGTCTAAGTCGATAACAAGTTGACCATGTACAAAGCACGGCTTCTCGCTTGTAGCTATGTATAAGTAAATAAAGATCATTCTAGCAATAGTTATATTTCGTATATATAGATATATGGAAAGATATATCAAAACCGCCTTCTTCGATTGAATGAAGGAAGTTGTTGTGTATTTGACACAAACCAAGGATTTGTTGTATTGTTGGAAATATATATATGCTTCAATGATCCATTAATGGATTGAAGCAAGTACTGTGGAAATTGGAATAAGCATTTTGACAAAGAAGTCAAGGAGTTGCACTTCGTCAAAAGTATCTTATATAGATAAGATATTCAGTGGGAGCATGATTGTGTTACATGTATTGTACAAGATACAAGACATTAATTGGGAATAACATTAAGAAAAATGAATATTGTCAAGATCTCATTGGAGAATGTTTTTCTCAATTGAGAACTTGGGTAAGTCACCTAAATCCAAGGAAACAAAATCTATGGAGATAGATTATGATGGATGTCAGGTTTGAAGCAAAATGTGCATATAATGACAAGGTGTTATAGTTACACAAAAGGATAGACTCCTAGAAAGGATGTCTAACCACGTTGTATGGCATACACTTGAGTTCTACTCGGTGTGTTACAACTCAATTCGAGAAGAGTGCACGATACAATTCGAGCATCCTTCTGTTATGAGTTTCATTACGTACGCCATACTTATGCACATGCCCCTATGTGTTGTACCCAAGGTGTATGACAATCAGTTGTCAAATGGATACAAATAAAAACACATTTGGACAATAATCAAGAATGTCCTCGAGTATCTTAAGAGAAAGAGTGATATGTTTTCCATCTGGTAAGATAAAAGAAAGCTCATATAAATTGATATATTGATGCTAGTTTTTCGAAAGATTGATATGAATACAATTGAGCTACGTATTTTGTTTAAATGTGGTGTTGTAAATTTAGAAGGTGTTCTAAATGGGATATTACAACCGTTTCCGTCACCAAAACAAAATATATAGCAACTTGTAAAGCAATGAAAGAATGTAGTAAGGATCGTGAAGTTCTCAGTCAAGCTAATATGGTTCTATGCATCTCGAACCATAGCTTAAACTTGAAGAACCCAATATTAAATTGGTGATCCAACTAAGATCTATGACGATGTCACTTGATCTCACATGATGATGATCAAGAACACATATATAGGAGTATATATGTATATAGGGTCAAACAAAATTGGATAGGTTCGCGGACACAGCGAACACTCTAACTAAACCTCTACCTTAAGCGATATACGAGATGCAATTGTGCATCCATACGTGATGGACGTATGAGTAACTTGCTATAAGCGTATAATATTTTTTGAGGTTCGAGACATGTATATATATGGATATATAACATTGTTCTAAATTCTTCACTGGCTAGAAGTCACTGTTAATTGACTCTAGGCCAAGTGGGAGATTGTTGGAGTTATGTCCTAGAAGTCAATATTTAATGACTTATTTTCTTAGTTTATGTTAATGATGATATTTGATCATTTGTTCCTAGTATTTATTATTGACAGATCATTCAGGTTGAGGATCTGAATTGTAGATCTCTGTGGATCATTCATTAGAATGACAATAATAAATCTAAATCGTCCATAATCTTGATAATTAACAAGGAACATTAATTATCATAAAAGATTAGTATGCAAGTTAAGTGATGATTAAGTTCTACAAATCATAAGTAAGGAGTTACGAACTTAATTGCATATGTGTATGTTATTGGAACATAGTACAGGACTTGACCCAATGAAATAAACATATGGATTGTGTCATGTGTCATTGTTTATTTCATATGAGTTTGATTCTAAGTTTGAGATGTTCACCTTTTCCACATGAGGATAGGTTCAATAAATATCGTCTAACGTTGATTCCTGATAAAGGCTGCTATAAGGACTTTATTTATGTTCTCTTGAATTGTGCGGGGAAAAGTTGTTCATCAAGAAAACCGTATGTCCCTCATTAGTATACCTAGTGAGTGATGATATCTGTTTGGGCCCCTTGATGGAGTTGAATTGTTTGCTAGCAACTTGTACAATTAACTCTATATCAAGAAATGTATAATCTGCAAGAATGACACATTCCTATCTTGGATTATACAAAGATATCGTGTGACATAAGAATCAAGCAAGAAAATACTTTTATTTCTTATGCAGGATTGAGATATTGTAACGGTACATTATTTATACGAATTGGGAATCATAACGTGTTGCTAGATACCGCTTATGATTATTGGAAATAAATAACGATTTATTTCCATGGCCAACATAGTATAAATCCTCAAATAGGGTCGCACAAATAGGATTCTAACCACTTAGTGCATTTATTGTTTATTCACAATAATGTGTATTGTGAAATGTGATAAGTTAATTAATTAATTATATACCGTTATAATTAATTAAATTAAAAGGATCATATGGAAACAATTTAATGCATTAGCTAATCATAGATTAATTATTAATGAGTTAATAATTAATTATGTTCAACTTGCTTTAATTAATTTGAGCTAATTGGGCTTCTATTTAATTGGTTAATTAAAGGCCCAATTTAGGAAGAATGAAGAGACAATTAAAGGGGATTCATTAATTGGTGAATTAATGAATAAAGGCCTTTTATTAAGATGGCCCAAGAGAGCCCATTAGGTGGCCTCTTAGGGTGGATGGCATACTTGTAAATAGTATGAAGGTTGGATGAGAGTGGTTGGCTATATAAAGGGGTCTCTTTGGGAGCAAACCCTAGCCGTCATCTCTCTTCCTCTCCCCTCCCTTGCGCCTCCACCTAGAAGAGAGATTTTTCTCTCTTCTCCATGGCTCTTCTCCCTTCCAAGCTCATGTGTTGAGCATCCCACCTTTCTTCCTCTCCATTAAATAGTTAATTAAGAGAAACAAGGTGATTAGCAAGAGGTTCAAGAGAACTAGCATTCTCTTTGAGCTTGGTGGTGGGTCCTTGGTGGGCTAGAGGCGACTATTGGTGGTGGAGGAGGCGGAGCACGCACGCCACCGACTCCTACGCATTGGATTCGAACCTCACAAGAACATTTGTGAGAGGTACAATCTTCCTACATCTTTTTCTCATGTGTGTGATTGCCTTTGCACTAGATCTTGTGATTTGCTTGTTGTTAATGGTGATTAATTAGTTGTAATTGATCAAAAATTAAAATATGAGCATTTCCTAACACATATTACGGAATAATGCCAAGTAAAATCAGTTTGAATCAATGGTGTGTAATTGAGTCTAGAATTGGGTAAGTTACTTATGGCTTTAACCTATTGGTTGTAACGGATTTCTTAAAACCAAAAGGGATTCATAAGTTAACATAAAGTAATACAAAGTTAACATGAAATAATACAAAGTTAGACTTGTCACCAGTGATTCATTGAAAAGAAGTAGTGAATTACATAAAGATTTTCTCTCATGTATTAAAGAAAGATTCATTTCATATGATTATGACATTAATAACTCATTCTGGTTTTGAGTTACATCAGATGGATATAAATGTTGCAATTGTTAATGGTGATCTAAGGAGATGGTTATATTAAATAATCATAAAATTTCTTTCTTTGAGGTAATAATTATTTAGTTAGCAAGTTAAAGTATTCTATATAAGAATTAAAACAAGTATTTCACTAATGGTATTAATAGTTTCATAAGGTTATTTCTTCATACGGTTTGAAGAAATATAAGATGAACTGATGCATATATCAGAAGATTAGTGGGAGTTGATTTTATTTACTTGTTTTATATATAGAAAATGTTATACTTGTAACTAATGATAAAAGATAGTTATATAGGGTGAAATAATTTCTTTCTAAAATATTGATATGAAGGATATGACTGAAGTTTTGTTTGTGATAGGCATCAAGGCCCATGTAGATAGGAATCAAGATATTCTTGATTTATCTCAACAAGCATATATCAATAAGGTATTAGAAAGATTCTGGAAGAAAATGTATTCCGTCCAGTACCTGTTAAAATAGGTGGTAGATTCATTGTGAATCAGTATCCTCAGTATAACTTAGAAAGGGAACAAATAATAAATACTTCAAGTATTTAGGCAATTTGAAAGCATAAAGTATGATCAGATTTGTGCACAAGAACTGACATAGCTTTTGCCATTTGAATATTTGGACTGATATCATAATAATTAGGGGATAGACCACAGTTAAATTGCTAAGAAAGTAATGATATATCTTTAAGGTACTTAAGATAATATGCTTATGTCTCAACAGATTGATAAGTTGAAGTTATTTTGGTACACAAACTGGTTGTGTTGATTTTAGTAAATCAAATTAAGAATACATGTTAACCAGTGAAATTGTGTCATAAAGAAATGTCTAACTGACATTGTTCGTTAGTTCAACATAAAGTATAGTTTGTTGTGTGTTTTGAGATTACCCTCGATGGTGTTTGAAGAGTTTTATTGTGAGACTTAGAGTCGTGGATTTTATATCTAAGTCATTAAGGATTCTGTATGATAATTCTGTTGCAGTCTTTCTAGTCAAGAATAATAAAGGTAAAGGTCGAGCTATTGACATTAAGTATTTGACTTTGAAAAAGCGCATTAAGAAGAATTAAGTGGTTATTAAAGGTGTTCATACAGAATAGAAGCTGACCGATTCTTTGAATAAATACTGCAGCTAAAGGAATTCAAAGATCATGTAGCGGGTATATATAGGAATTGATCCTATGGTTAATATTAATCGTACGATTGTGTATAAACTCTTCATAAGAGTATAGATGTTTTTTTCTCATTTGGTTGCGCGCATATATGGAATATATATTTGATCATAAGGTTGAGAATTACATCATAAAGACTGATTTGGAATAAACGTCGGGTTTATTCATAAAGGTTGTATTCTAATCACATAAAGGGCTGAATTGATAGTTATATAGTACATTGTGATTATGGAAAGTAATATTCGCATTTATTAGTTGCTTTTAGCACTAATAACGATAATGATGACTTACTGCCTTAGTTCATGTATTATGTCTCGATCATTTGGCATAAGGAAAACAGAGGGGATTGTGCATACAAAGGATGCAAGCTCAAGTGGGAGAATGTAGTATTCTGTCCAAAACGTCGTCTAGCGGGTCGCTACCGTTGGGACACTGAATCTGGACAGAACAGTCTGATCATCGCACCCTTTGTTCAAATCCACTGTATGCGCCCTCTGAGTGTTTAGAACGCCTATATAAGCCACTGTTATGATGGAGTACAGTAAGGCTTTGGCATTCTTTCAGTTCCTCTATTGATTAGAGAGCAAGAGAGAGAGAATATAAAGAGAGAGAGGGAAACAAGTCAGGACCGTCATTCCCCGAGTACACCATCGAGTCACGGGAAGTCTGAACGGTTCTGTAGTGCCTTCTCGCTAAGGAGTCTTTGCAGATTGTAGGAGATAAGAAGGAGACACACATAGCTTGCTGGTTTCAAGTTCATCCACTCAACACTCGATTTCGATTAGCGATGGCACGAGGTATTTTACGATTCTGGGTTATTTCCGCATTCTAGAATTGTTGTAGCACTTATAGTTGGTATCAGAGCGGGTTATGCCGCTGGATTGCCTTTATTGAAATGGAATTTCATAACGGTTTGTAAGAAATTCTGTTGTAAGTGTTGAGTGGATTGAGTTTTGTCTGATTTTCATTGATTGTCTGAATTCGTGGAGCAATATCTCAAGATCCGCTTATCCAATTTGAGTGAGGTTTTCGGGATTGGAAAGATCTATGAGTCTACTTTCCAACGAGACCAACATCATAAAAATCCAGTGGGAATACAATGAGATAATCAAGTTGCAACTAGTAGAGGTCAGACAGTCGCGATTCTGAATTTTCTGACCTTTCAGTATTGCGGGCCAGATTTCTCTCAATTGGTAATTCGGTTTTGCATGAAATTTTACTGAGATGTAGATATTTCAGATATCTTTCCATAGAGTGTAAATTTGTAAAATTCTGATAAAGTATGAGTGAGATATACTGTCTGCAAGATAGGTCATTCTGACAGTTTGTCGGGTTTCATCTGTGATAGTCTGTATTTCGAGGGGCATAGCTTTTGATCTGTAAACTTGTTTTTGATGAAACTTGCGTCATTGAAAAAATCTTTGAATCTAGTTTCTATAATGACCAAAAACACAGAAAACGATTAAGTACAGAGAAAGTTATTGTCAGTTTACCAGAAAGTGTTCAGGCTGTCAGAAAGTTTCTGGATGTACTTTGGACGCACCCTTTCGTGTGGGGCGATCCGTTTGGAGTTGGAACGACCCGTTCCAATAGAGTTTGGTCCAGAAATGATTCTTAAGATGAAAATTAAGGTATAATCAGACATATTATGGTTCTCTATTGTTAGTTAGGCCTTGTAGATTACTTAATTATCATGGAAATCTATAGGATAGTCACAATTTGTCAAAATACTGAATTTGTATAAAGATGGTTTGCATTTTTTTTTGTTGGAGATTGGTTAGTCAATACTGATATGCTTGAATATACTATAGTAGTAAAGTTTGATGCAGTCCACAGACCATCATACTATCGGGTACTCTATTAGTATTAGCACTACAAGTATTGTATTGATTAAACAAACTTGAATAACAACAGATGTGGCATACTAATACACAAATTGTATTTGTAAAAGATACGACAAGTAATTATGCATATGGTAATTATTCAAATATAGATAATTATAATAAGATAATCTATGTTCTGGTTAAGTCTTTGAATGCAGACATTTTAAACAGACCGCTTGAGTCTTTAACGGGCCGCTAGGTAATATGTTTGCTTTAAGATTTATTTCGTTTAGATCATTCGGTTAGTGTTTAAACGTATCTGTCTGTAACAGTGAAGGAAATAGACGATTATCTATTGAAATGAATAGTTACATATGGATTCATTTGTTGAAACCCATAGTATGTTCATGATGGATTGTTGTGTGACTAGGCGAACCGCTTAAAGGTTTAACGGGCCGCTGAAGTATCAAGCGAACCACTTGTGGTTTTAGCGGACCTCTACAACTGGTGATAGATAACAAAGTTATATGTCTTGTGATTAATATATGATAATTGATTGAAGTGTAGCCACAGCAGCTTCAATTACATTAAGGTATATATATTATATAGTGTATTTATAAATCACATTATGAAGAAAGGACATAGCTTGTGTCTAGTGATAAATATATATATTAATATATTAAGGAGTAGCCACAGCATCCTTAGTTGGATTAAAGTTATGTATATATAAAGTTTATAAAATCACATTTGGATTAAACGGACACAATATTGTAATAGATTAAGTTAACGAAGTTAGTATCGTCCCACAGGACTATTGACTTAGTTAACTTAATATATTAGGATATAATAGTTAAATTATGAATACTTAATTTGTCCACAGGGATTAAGGATATGAATATAATTAACTAGTTATATCATATGGAGAATCAAAACATAGTATTTAGTCCACAAGTAATATTGTGCAAGAAATTGATTCATATAGATGTAATGTTTAATTACATAAAGAGTTATAGCATGATATTTAGCCCACAGGTAATATTATGCAGGAATTGACTCGTAAAGATACATCACTTAGTTTGCATTGGTAAATTAAAGTATAAAGTTAAGTCTCAACATAAAGATAAGCATGTATCGGTTCTACTTTCATAAGGATAGCAGATTCCCTTTAGAAATGATAAGTGTCAAAGTTCCTGGGTTGAGGATAATAGTTATAGGGTCTAGTAGGATACTGCTCTCCTTCATTACAGTTGTAAGAATATTAAATTTATCAACCAGTAGGATCCACTTTTGAGGTTGAACTTATGAACGTAAGTTATAATGAACAGTGAGAGCAGTTTAACTACTTATGTTTCATGTTTATAAAGAATAAGTTCTTTCAATGTATAGTGATTTGGTTGATATGCATATTAATGTAAAGTTCTTACATAAGACATTAGATGAGTAGTTGGCCTCTTAGGTTAAGGCTAATGTAATAATACTCATCATAAAAGTTTATCTTTTAGGCTTATTACCATTATAGGTGCGAGAGCACATAATGAAAATGAGGAATATAGTTGTTCAACAAAAGAGTCTATATAATATTTGTGAGTCATTACTTGTATATTTTATTTTGAATACTTGTCCAGTTTAATATAGTCTTATCAAGATTTCCTATAAGGTTATAACACATATAAAGATAAATGGTCAGTTTGGTGTTTTTGACCATATGTGTTTAATAGGAGAATAGACATATTATGGATAAAGTTGAGAGTGTTCATATGGTTGAGATATGATTAACAAGTAAGAAAACGACTAGCCGGCATCAAGAGTGTAGCCTGCATTTATCTCTTTAAATGATGATTATTCACAATATATGTATTTCTACATACCTATTGAGACGGAAGTAGAGAAACAATGCGGTAAGCAAATAAAGATTGTGAAGTCAGTTAATGGTATAGAGATTAGAAATATGACTAGGATTTGAATTAGAAATATTTAAGTTCTAGAGAATGTTCAGATTAGTGGGAGTGATCTGTTTTAGATCATACGGAAATTCTCTCTAATACATAATTGGATGGTATTCATTAAGGATCACTGAATATTGATGATCGAATTATTGACATTTGTTAACCGGCATATAATACAATAATAGATCAAGTTGAATTTTAAGATTCAATATTAAGGTGATCTAATAAAGGATAAGGTCGGTTATCCCTAGTATTGTAATATAGTTTACCTACAAGACTCTTATAAAGATATAAGTGCTGAGCATAATCTGTTACATTTTCAAGATAATGAATTGCGATGAGTCCATATTACGGAATAATGCCAAGTAAAATCAGTTTGAATCAATGGTGTGTAATTGAGTCTAGAATTGGGTAAGTTACTTATGGCTTTAACCTATTGGTTGTAACGGATTTCTTAAAACCAAAAGGGATTCATAAGTTAACATAAAGTAATACAAAGTTAACATGAAATAATACAAAGTTAGACTTGTCACCAGTGATTCATTGAAAAGAAGTAGTGAATTACATAAAGATTTTCTCTCATGTATTAAAGAAAGATTCATTTCATATGATTATGACATTAATAACTCATTCTGGTTTTGAGTTACTTCAGATGGATATAAATGTTGCAATTGTTAATGGTGATCTAAGGAGATGGTTATATTAAATAATCATAAAATTTCTTTCTTTGAGGTAATAATTATTTAGTTAGCAAGTTAAAGTATTCTATATAAGAATTAAAACAAGTATTTCACTAATGGTATTAATAGTTTCATAAGGTTATTTCTTCATACGGTTTGAAGAAATATAAGATGAACTGATGCATATATCAGAAGATTAGTGGGAGTTGATTTTATTTACTTGTTTTATATATAGAAAATGTTATACTTGTAACTAATGATAAAAGATAGTTATATAGGGTGAAATAATTTCTTTCTAAAATATTGATATGAAGGATATGACTGAAGTTTTGTTTGTGATAGGCATCAAGGCCCATGTAGATAGGAATCAAGATATTCTTGATTTATCTCAACAAGCATATATCAATAAGGTATTAGAAAGATTCTGGAAGAAAATGTATTCCGTCCAGTACCTGTTAAAATAGGTGGTAGATTCATTGTGAATCAGTATCCTCAGTATAACTTAGAAAGGGAACAAATAATAAATACTTCAAGTATTTAGGCAATTTGAAAGCATAAAGTATGATCAGATTTGTGCACAAGAACTGACATAGCTTTTGCCATTTGAATATTTGGACTGATATCATAATAATTAGGGGATAGACCACAGTTAAATTGCTAAGAAAGTAATGATATATCTTTAAGGTACTTAAGATAATATGCTTATGTCTCAACAGATTGATAAGTTGAAGTTATTTTGGTACACAAACTGGTTGTGTTGATTTTAGTAAATCAAATTAAGAATACATGTTAACCAGTGAAATTGTGTCATAAAGAAATGTCTAACTGACATTGTTCGTTAGTTCAACATAAAGTATAGTTTGTTGTGTATTTTGAGATTACCCTCGATGGTGTTTGAAGAGTTTTATTGTGAGACTTAGAGTCGTGGATTTTATATCTAAGTCATTAAGGATTCTGTATGATAATTCTGTTGCAGTCTTTCTAGTCAAGAATAATAAAGGTAAAGGTCGAGCTATTGACATTAAGTATTTGACTTTGAAAGAGCGCATTAAGAAGAATTAAGTGGTTATTAAAGGTGTTCATACAGAATAGAAGCTGACCGATTCTTTGAATAAATACTGCAGCTAAAGGAATTCAAAGATCATGTAGCGGGTATATATAGGAATTGATCCTATGGTTAATATTAATCGTACGATTGTGTATAAACTCTTCATAAGAGTATAGATGTTTTTTTCTCATTTGGTTGCGCGCATATATGGAATATATATTTGATCATAAGGTTGAGAATTACATCATAAAGACTGATTTGGAATAAACGTCGGGTTTATTCATAAAGGTTGTATTCTAATCACATAAAGGGCTGAATTGATAGTTATATAGTACATTGTGATTATGGAAAGTAATATTCGCATTTATTAGTTGCTTTTAGCACTAATAACGATAATGATGACTTACTGCCTTAGTTCATGTATTATGTCTCGATCATTTGGCATAAGGAAAACAGAGGGGGTTGTGCATACAAAGGATGCAAGCTCAAGTGGGAGAATGTAGTATTCTGTCCAAAACGTCGTCTAGCGGGTCGCTACCGTTGGGACACTGAATCTGGACAGAACAGTCTGATCATCGCACCCTTTGTTCAAATCCACTGTATGCGCCCTCTGAGTGTTTAGAACCCCTATATAAGCCACTGTTATGATGGAGTACAGTAAGGCTTTGGCATTCTTTCAGTTCCTCTATTGATTAGAGAGCAAGAGAGAGAGAATATAAAGAGAGAGAGGGAAACAAGTCAGGACCGTCATTCCCCGAGTACACCATCGAGTCACGGGAAGTCTGAACGGTTCTGTAGTGCCTTCTCGCTAAGGAGTCTTTGCAGATTGTAGGAGATAAGAAGGAGACACACATAGCTTGCTGGTTTCAAGTTCATCCACTCAACACTCGATTTCGATTAGCGATGGCACGAGGTATTTTACGATTCTGGGTTATTTCCGCATTCTAGAATTGTTGTAGCACTTATAGAGATATGCACATAATGTGCAAAATAAGCTTTTCTGGAGCTTCAGTTCAGAATTTTAAACGATTCATGATTAATTAAACATCATTTGATCACAACGATCTATATTTTAACTTTAGATGGTTTAGAATATAACTCATATGTTACTTATTAAAAATATAGTGTTATACACAAAGAAACATTAATATAATGTGCAAATAAAACTTATTTAAACCATCAGTTGAGTATATTAAGTTCTAATTGATTAGTTCGACGTCAAGTTATCACAATAATTTAATCTCTTTAGATGGTTGAAAACATAGTTCAGATCTAAATAATTGAAACTATCGTGTTATATATTAAGAAATAAAGCATATAATATGCAAATGAAGCGTATATGGAGTGTCAATTGAGTATTTTAAGCAGTTCTTGATTCATTTAATGTCAATTGATCACAATAATACATATTTAAGCACTTAATATAATCTATAATATAATTGAGATCTAACTTATTCTAAATATTGCGTTCTACATAAAGAAATATGCTTAAGGTGCTAATGAGGCTTATTTAGATCTTCACTTGAGTATTTTAGTCAATTCTTTATTCATTCGACGTCAATTGATCGCAATAATCTATATTTAAACACATTATATGGTCTATAATATATTTTAAAATTTACTTACTCATGATATTGCATTACACATAAAGAAATATGCACATAACGTGCAATTGAACCTTATTTAGACGTCATTTAATCATAGTAATCTATATTTGAACACTTGATATGGCCTAGAATGAAATTCATATCTTACTCATTAAAAATATTGCATTATACAAAATGAAATTCGCATTTAATGTGCTAACGAAGCTTATTTAGAGTTTCAGTTGAGCATTTTAAACGATTTTTGGTTCATTTGACGTCAATAGAGCACAATAATCTATATTTAAATTCTTAATATGGCCTAGAATATAATTTAGATCCATCATATTCAAAATATTGCATCAAACATGAAGAAATAAAACATATAATTTGTAAACGAAGCTTTTATAGAGCATCAGTTGCTCATTTTATTTGATTCCTGATTCATCGGATGACATTTGATCACAATAATCTAAATTTAAGTTCGTTATAAGGTCTTGAAATTTACATATAATGAGCAAATCTTCATATTTGGAGCATGTGTTGGACATTTTATGTGATTCTTGATTTGTTTGACGTCATTTGAAAATAATATTCTATATTTAAACACTTTATATGGTCTAGAATAATTCATAACTAATTTATTAATATTATTATGTTATACAAGAAAAAATATTCATATAATGCGTAAATGAAGAATATTCAGAGCATCAATTGAGTGTTTTAAGTTATTCAAGATTCAATAGACGTCATTTAATCACAATAATAAGCTTTTAAACTTGTTATATGGTTTAGAATTCAATTTTGATCATAATTATTAAAAATACGGAGTTATACATAAAATAATATGCATTTAATGAGCAATTGAAGCTTATTTACAGCTTCAGCTGAGCTTTTTTTCTGATTCTTTATTCGTCCGACGTTATTTCATCAGAATAATCTATATTTAAGTACTTTATATGGTTGACAATACAACTCAGATCTAACTTATCCAAGTTAATGCTTTGTACATAAAAAAAATGAATATAATGTGTGCAAATTAATCTTATTTGGTGCTTCGCTAGTGCATTTTTAGCGATTCTTGATTGATTCAACGGGAATTGATCACTATAATCTATATATAAGTATCTTATATAGTCTATAATATAATTCAGAACGTATTCAAAATATTGCATTACACAAGATGAAATATGCATATAATTCGGGAATTGAAGTTATTTAGAGAATTAATTGAGCATAATATGTGATTCTTGATTCATTCGACATCACTTGATCATAATAATCTATATTTAAGCACTTTAATGGTCTATAATATGATTGAGAAATTATTCAAATTATTGCGTTACATATAAAGAAATATGCATATAATGCGCAACTGAAGCTTATGTGGTGCTACAGTTCTACATGATTCATTATTCATCAGACGTCTTTTAATCACACTAATCTATATTTGAGCACTTTAATGTAGTATTCTGTCAAATGAAATGAACCAGTTTAGATGAGACGGACTGTTTCAGATTCGTGTTCAAATGGTCCGTTCCGATAGATACGGTGCACCTGGACAGAATGTTGTGAACATCGCACCCTTTCATCAAAACACTGCCTTTGCATCTTCTAAGCGATTTGAACCCTCTATATATACTTTCTCTGTGATGGCAGAGGGTATGTGAGAGGCTTCTTTCAGTTCTAACCAAAGTTTAGACAAGAGAGAGAAGATAACGTGTTTCTAGAGGGAACGAGTCAAGGCCGACTAACCCCTGTCAAACACCATTAGTTGGGGTTGCAACATCGGCTTTGTAGCGATTCTCTCACTGCAGAACGTGGAGAAAATCAGAGACTAAGGAGACGCGCTTGGTTTGCGTGTTTCAAGTTCATCCGCTCAACACTCGATTTCAATTAGCGATGGCACGAGGTATTTTACGATTCTGGGTTATTTCCGCATTCTAGAATTGTTGTAGCACTTACAGTTGGTATCAGAGCGGGTTATGCCGCTGGATAGCCTTTATTGAAATGGAATTTCATAACGGTTTGTAAGAAATTCTGTTGTAAGTGTTGAGTGGATTGAGTTTTGTCTGATTTTCATTGATTGTTTGAATTCGTGGAGCAATATCTCAAGATCCGCTTATCCAATTTGAGTGAGGTTTTCGGGATTGGAAAGATCTATGAGTCTACTTTCTAACGAGACCAAAATCTTGAAAATCCAGTGGGTATACAGTGAGATAATCAAGTTGCAACCAGTAGAGGTCAGACAGTCGGGATTCTGAATTTTCTGACCTTTCAGTATTACGGGCCAGATTTCTCTCAATTGATAATTCGGTTTTGCATGAAATTTTACTGGGATGTAGATATTTCAGATATCTTTCCATAGAGTGTAAATTTGCAAAATTCTGATAAAGTATGAGTGAGATATGCTATCTGCAAGATAGGTCATTCTGACAGTTTGTCGGGTTTCGTCTGTGATAGTCTGTCTTTCGAAGGACATAGCTTTTGATCTGTAAAATTATTTTTGATGAAACTTACGTCATAAGAAAGATCGTTGAATCTAGTTTCTATAATGACCAAGAACACAGAAAACAAATAAGTATAGAGAAAGTTATTGTCAGTTTACCAGAAAGTGTTCAGACTGTCAGAAAGTTTCTGGATGAACTTTGGACGCACCCTTTCGTATGGGGCGATCCGTTTGGAGTTGGAACGACCCATTCCAATAGAGTTTGGTCCAGAAATAAATTTTAAGATGAAAATTAAGGTATAATCAGACATATGATTGTTCTCCATTGTTAATTAAAGCTTGTAGATTACTTAACTACTATGGAATTCTATAGAATAGTCACAGTTTGTCATAAATACTAAATTTGTAAAGATGGTTGGCATTTTTGGTTAAGATTGGTTAGTCAGTAATGATATGCTTGAATATACTATAGTAATAAAGTATTGATGTAGTCCACAGACCATCATACTATCTGGTATTCATTAGTATTGGCGTTACAAGCATTATATTGATTAAACAAACTTGAAGAACTATACGTGTGGTATCGATAATTGTGCATATGATAATTATGTAGATATAGATAATTATAGTTAGATGATCTATGAAAGTTTAGTAAACCCTAACTGTTATATAATCTAAATACCAGTGAATTAGGGTTTCAGATGCAAATTGAAATGGATTCTGGGCTTAGAACGTACCGTTCCAGATTAAATTTGCATAAAGTTTCTGTTTGCATTACTCAGCACATTGGAACAAATAGTCTAGTTTTAGGACGAACAGTTCTGAATGAAGTTGCATGAGGATACGTCTGGGTATTGATAGATTCAAACTGGGACAAACCGTCATGTTCTGGAATGGATTGTCTGGAAAAGTTTGAATAAAGTTTTGTCTGATATTATTGTTAGATTAATTAGACAAATAAATTGATTAAGGATCAATTAATCAAGAAAGTTAGATAACTATGCTAGTTATTGAGCATATACATATATATTAGTTATCTAACTATAATATATTATGTCTAGTTGATTAATATAGGTTAATTAGTTGAAGAGTAGCCACAGCATCTTCAATTACATTAAGGTATATATATTATATAGTGTATCTATAAATCACATTAGGAAGAAAGGACATAGCTTGTGTCTAGTGATGAATATATATATTAATATATTAAGGAGTAGCCACAGCATCCTTAGTTGGATTAAAGTTATGTATATATAAAGTTTATAAAATCGCATTTGGATTAAACAGACACAAGATTGTAATAGATTAAGTTAACGAAGTTAGTATCGTCCCACAGGACTATTGACATAGTTAACTTAATATATTAGGATATAATAGTTAAATTATGAATACTTAATTTGCCCACAGGGATTAAGGATAGGAATATAATTAACTAGTTATATCATAAAGTATGAAGAATCAAATCATAGTATTTAGACTGGGTGAGAAATTGATTCATATAGTTGTAATGTTTAATTACATAAAGAGTTATAGCATGATATTTAGCCCACAGGTAATATTATGCAAGAATTGACTCATAAAGATACATCACTTAGTTTGCATTGGTAAATTAAAGTATAAAGTTAAGTCTCGATATAAAGATAAGCATGTATCGGTTCTACTTTCATAAGGATAGCAGATTCCCTTTAGAAATGATGTGTCAAAGTTCCTGGGTTGAGGATAATAGTTATAAGGTCTAGAAGGATACTGTTCTCCTTCATTTAAGTTGTAAGGATATTAAATTTATCAACCAGTAGGATCCACTTTTGAGGTTGAACTTATGAACATAAGTTATAATGAATAGTGGGAGCAGTTTAACTGCTTATGTTTCATTTTTATAAAGAATAAGTTCTTTCAATGTAAAGTGATTTGGTTGATGTGCATATTAATGTAAAATTCTTACATAAGACATTAGATGAGTAGTTGGCCTCTTACGTTAAGGCTAATGTAATAATATTCATCATAAAAGTTTATCTTTTAGGCTTATTACTATTATAGGAGTGTGAGAGCACATAATTGAAAATGAAGAATATAGTTGTTCAACAAAAGAGTCTATATAATATTTTTGAGTCATTACTTGTATATTTTATTTTGAACACTTATCCAGTTTAATATACTCTTGCCAAGATTTCCTATAAGGTTATAACACATATAAGGATAAATGGTCAGTCTGGTGTTTCTGACTATATGTGTTTAATAGGAGAATAGACATATTATGGACAAAGTTGAGTGTTCATATGGTTGAGATATGATTAACAAGTAAGAAAATGACTAGTTGGCATCAAACTCATAGCTTGCATTCATCTCTTTAATTGATGATTACTCACAATATATGTATCTCTACATGCTTATAAGGTTTTAAGGTGGAAATAGAGAAACAATACAGTAAGCAAATAAAGATTGTGAGATCAGAAAATGGTAAAGAGATTAGAAATATGAAATATGACTAGGATATGAATCTAGAAATATTAAGTTCTAGAGAATGTTCAGATTAGTGGGAATGATCAGTTTTAGGTCGTACAAAAACTCCCTCTAATTCATAATTGGATATATTATTAAGGATCAACAAATATTGATAATCCAATTATTGACATTCGTTAATTGATATATAATACAATAATAGATCAAGTTGAATATTTAATATTCAATATCAAGGTGATCTAATAAAGCAATAGGTCGGTTATCCTAGTAATAATATGTATTTTATCTACGAGACTCTTATAAAAGTATTATTGTTGAATAAGATTCTAAAATTTTCCAAGATAATGAATTGCAGTGAGTCCATATTATAGTATAATGCCAAGTAAAATCTGTAAGAGTCAATGGTGTGCAATGAAGTTTGAAATTTGGTTAAGTTAATTATGGTTTAAACCTATTGGTTGTAATGGATTTCTTAAAACCAAAAGGATTCATAAGTAAACATAAAGTAATACCAAATTAGACTTCTCACCAATTGATTCATTTAGGAGAAGTAGTGAATTACATGAAGGCTTTCTCACATGTATTAAAGAAGATTCACTTCACATGATTATGGCATTAGTAGCTCATTCTGGTTTGGAGTTACATTAAATGGATATAAATGTTGCAACTCTTAATGGTGATCTAGAGGAGAAGGTTATATTAAATAACCATAAAAGTTTCTTCTTTAGAGGTAATAAGTATTTAGTTAACAAGTTAAAGTATTCTATATAAGAATTAAAACAATTATTTCACTAATGATATTAATAGTTTCATAAGGTTATTTCTTCATACGTTTTGAAGAAATATAAGATGAACTATTGCATATATCAGGAGATCAGTGGGAGTTGATTTTATCTACTTGTTTTATATATAGATAATGTTCTACTTGTAACTAATGATAAAAGATGATTATATAAGGTGAATAATTTCTTTCTAAAATATTGATATGAAGGATATGGGTGAAGTTTTGTTTGTGATAGAAATAAAAGCCCGTGTAGATAGGAATCAAGATATTCTTGATCTATCTCAACAAGCATATATCAATAAGATATTAGAAAGATTCCAGAAGGAATGATATTCACCGCGTCCAGTATCTATTAATATAGGTGATAGATTCATTTTGAATCGGTATCCTCAGTATAACTCAGAAATGGAACAAATAGTAAATACTTCAAGTATTTAGGCAATTTGAAAGCATAAAGTATGATCAGGTTTGTGCACAAGGACTGACATAGCTTTTGCCATTTGTATATTTGGACTGATATCATAATAATTAGGGAATAGACCACAGTTAAATTGCTAAGAAAGTAATGATATATCTTCAGGTACTTAAGAAAGTGTGCTTATGTCTCAACAGATTAATAAGTTGAAGTTATTTTGGTACACAAACTGGTTGTGTCGATTCTAGTAAATCGAATTAAGGATACATGTTACTAGTGGAATTGTGTTATAAAGAAATGTCTAACTGACATTATTCGTTAGCTCAACATAAAGTATAGTTTGTTGTGTGTTTTGAGATTACCCTCGATGGTGTTTGAAGAGTTTTATTGTGAGACTTAGAGTCATTGGTTTTATATCTAAGTCATTAAGGATTTTGTATGATAATTCTGTCGTAGTCTTTTTAGTCAAGAACAATAAAGATAAAGGTCGAGGTATCGACATTAAGTATTTGACTTTGAAAGAGCGCATTAAGAAGAATTAAGTGGTTAGTAAAGGTGTTCATACAGAATAGAAGCTGACCGATTCTTTGAATAAATACTGCAGCTAAAGGAATTCAAAGATCATGTAGCGGGCATATATAGGAATTGATCCTATGGTTAATAATAATCGTACGATTGTGTATAAACTCTTCATAAAAGTATAGATGTTTTCTCGTGTTGATTGTGCGCACACATATGGAATATATTTGATCATAAGGTTGAGAATTACATCATAAAGATTGACTTGGAATAGACGTTGGGTTTATTCATAAAGGAATTCAAGATCGCATAAAAGGTTGAATTATTAGTTGTGTAGCATATTGTAATTGTAGAAAGTAATATTCGCATTTACTAGTAGTTCAAAACTCTAGTAACGATAAGATGACTTACTGCTACAGTTCATGTGTTACATTTCTAATGTTTAACATAAAGAAAACAAAAGGTATTTATATGCAAAGGATGCAAGTTCAAGTGGGAGAATGTAGTATTCTGTCAAATGAAATGAACCAGTTTAGATGAGACGAACTGTTTCAGATTCGTGTTCAAATGGTCCGTTCCGATAGATACGGTGCACCTGGACAGAATGTTGTGAACATCGCACCCTTTCATCAAAACACTGCCTTTGCATCTTCTAAGCGATTTGAACCCTCTATATATACTTTCTCTGTGATGGCAGAGGGTATGTGAGAGGCTTCTTTCAGTTCTAACCAAAGTTTAGACAAGAGAGAGAGAAGATAACGTGTTTCTAGAGGGAACGAGTCAAGGCCGACTAACCCCTGTCAAACACCATCAGTTGGGGTTGCAACATCGGCTTTGTAGCGATTCTCTCACTGCAGAACGTGGAGAAAATCAGAGACTAAGGAGACGCGCTTGGTTTGCGTGTTTCAAGTTCATCCGCTCAACACTCGATTTCAATTAGCGATGGCACGAGGTATTTTACGATTCTGGGTTATTTCCGCATTCTAGAATTGTTATAGCACTTACACTTTATATGGTCCAGAATTAAATTCAGATCTTACTCATTAAAAATATTACGTTATACATAATGAATAATGCATTTAATATGCTAATGAAGCTCATCTGGAACTTCAGTTGCATTTTAAACGATTTTTAATTCATTTGAAAGTCAATTGAGCACGATAATTTATATTTAAGCTCTTGATATGGTATAAAATATAATTCAGATCCTACAAATTCAAAATATTGCATCAAGTATGAAGAAAAATATGCATATAATGTGCAAATGAAGCTTTTCTAGAACATCAGTTTTGCATTTTATATGATTGTTGATTCATCCGACGATATTTCATCACAATAATCTATATTTAATCTCACTGTACGGTATAGAATATAATTCATATACTACTTATTCAAAATATCACTTCATACCTAGAGAAATATACATATAATGTGCAAAACAAGATATTTGGAGCATGTGTTGGACATTTTATGTGATTCGTGATTCGTTTGACGTTATTTGAAAATCATATTCTATATTTAAGCACTTTATATGGTCTAGAGTATAATTCATAACTAATTTATTAAAATTATAACGTTATATAAAAAAAAATATTCATGTAATGTGTAAATGAATCTTATTTAGAGCATCCATTGAGTGTTTTAAGCTATTCAAGATTCACTGACGTCATTTAATCACAATAATCCGTGTTTAAACTCGTTATATGGTTTAGAATTTAATTTTGATCGTAATTATTCAAAATATTAAGTTATACTTAAAATAATATGCGTATAATGTGCAATTGAAGCTTATTTGCAGCTTCAGTTGAGCATTTTCTGTCATTCTTGATTAGTCCGACGTTATTTGATCAGAATAATCTATATTTAAATGCTTTAGATGGTTTACAATACAATTTAGATCTTATTTATTCAAGATAATGCGTTGTACATAATGAAATATGCATATAGTGTGCAAATTAATCTTATTTTGTTTTTTCACTGGAGCATTTTTAGTGGTTCTTGATTGATTCGACAGCAATTGATCACTATGATCTATACTTAAGCACCTCATATGGTCTACAATATAGTTCAGAATGTATTTGTTCAAAATAATGCATTGCACAAAAAGAAAATATGCATATAATTTTCAAATAAAGCTTATGTTGCATCAGCTGAGTATTATAAGCGATTCTAGAATCATTTGACGTCAATTGATCACAATAATTTATATTCAAGCAATTTTTATGATCTAGAATTTAATTAAGAACTTATTTATTCAAAATATTGCATCAAACATGTAGAAATATGGATATAATGTGCAAATGAAGCTTTTATAGAGCTTCACTTCAGCATGTTAAACGATTAATTAAATGTCATTTGATCACAATGATCTATATTTTAGCTCTTTATATTGTCTAGAATATAATTCATATCCTACTTATTGAAAAAAATATGTTATACACATATAAATATTTATATAATGTGCAAATAAAGCTTATTTAAAACGTTAGTTAAGTATTTTAATTTATACTTGATTAATTCGACGTCAAGTTATGACATCAACATATATTTAAACTCTTTATATGGTCTAAAATATAGTTCAGATCTTATTAAAAATTGTGTTACACATAAAAAAAAATAAAGCATATAATATGCTAATGAATATTATATGGTGTTTCAGTTGAGCATTTTATGTGTTTCTTGATTCCTTTAACGTCAATTGATCACCATAATTAATATTGAAACACTTTATATGGTCTATAATTTATTTTAGATCTAACTTACTCTAAATATTGCGTTCTATATAAAGAAATATGATTAAGGTGCAAATAAAGCTTATCTGGAGAATCACTCGAGCATTTTAGTTGATCCTTGATTCATTTTATGTTAAATGATCAAATGATCTATATTTATGCACTTTATGTGGTCTATAATATAATTCAGAACTTATTAAAAAATATTGTGTTGTACATAAAAAAAATATGCATATAATGTGTAACCGAAGCTTACATGGAGCTTCAATTATGCATTTAAAGCGATTCATGGTTTTTTAGAAGTCATTTAAGAACAATAATCTATATTTGAGCATTTTATATGATCTAGAATTAAATTTATATCTTTCTCATTAAAAATATTACATCATACAAAAATGAACATGCATTTAGTGGGCTAACAAAGCTTATTTGGAGCTTCAGTTGAGCATTTTAAATGATTCTAGATTCATTTTACTTAAGTGAGCACAATAATCTATATTTATGCTCTTGATATGGCCTAAAATATAATTCAGATCCTACGCATTCAAAATATTGCATCAAACATGAAGAGTTATGCATATAATGTACAAATGATGCTTTTCTAGAGCATCAGTTGGACATTTTATATGATTCTTGATTCATCCGACGATTTGATCACAATAATCTATATTCATCTCTTTGTATAGTCTAGAATATAATTCATATCGTACTTATTCAAAATATTGTGTCATACATAAAGAAATTTACATATAATGAGCAAGATAAGAAATTTACATATAATTTACATGTGTTGACCATTTTATGCTGTTCCTAATTCGTTTGAAATCATTTGAAGATAATAATCTATATTTAAGCACTTTATATGATCTAGAATATAATTCAAAACAAATTTATTAAAAATTATAACATTATACGAAAAGAAATATTTATATAATTCGTAGATGAATCCTATCTTGAGCATCCATTGAGTAATTTAAGCTATTCAAGATTCACTAGCTTACTTACAACATCAGTTTTCAGCTATACTTGATAAGTTTGACTTTAAGTTATCGCAATAATCTATATTTAAATTCTTTATATGTCTAAAATATATTTTTTCATGGACAACGCCCCACTGAAAACCGAAAAGGAAACAATTTGTGTTTATCATTTTTATAAAATAAATCCAAAACCTACTTATTAATTATTTTTTTCTGGTGTCATAATTGCCACCCATACAATATCTTTTTAGTCAGAAGGTAATGTAGTATGTAATATAAATGCCTGCGCATTTTTTTTTTGAAATTAAGGACACTTAGGAACTACTTTCTTTTTCGATTTTAGTGAAAATATTTGAACTTATAAAAAATGCCTCTAATATGCGAGCAAGTAAAAAACAAAATAATTGATATTATTTTTTTTTGTTTTATATAAAACTGTATATGTTAGACGATAATGATAGGTGGCTCAATCTACCAGCGATACAAGTAGATATGTTTCTGAAAAAAGTAAATTGTTTAAACACTATCCAGCGACCTGATCCTAATCCGTCAACGTGTTTGACATTTTGTCTAAAATCAATATCTAGATCACATACTACTTCAAATCATATAAACCAATGGTCCGTAGTTGATACAAAGTCACGCATCATCTATTCTTAGCATATTGTATAACCATAGTATAAAAAGTAAAATAAATAGTAAGTAATAACATAAAATATATGCTAATTTTATACTATTTATTATTTATTATTTAACTAATAAAATAGTTAAGGGCATAATTTAGAATAACAACAATTTTCCATTTTATGAACAGCAAACAATCTCATTTATAATTTACTTTTGTTCAGAGGTGTATACTGAATTTAAATAAAATATTGTATCTAAAAGATCACTTTTTCATCCTTGGTTTGTGGTTTAAACTTTAAACTATGTTCTTTGTATTTTTTTCCCCTAGACAAAACTATTAAGATACATTGTATTTTTTTTCCCTAGAGAAAATTGTCAAGATTCACATTTGCTGGGTAAAATAGAGCATCTAGAAAGAGAGAAAATTGAGATTTTACTCGCTGTTTAGAAGATGCACTGAGAAATCTTATTACGATATCGATTAATTTTTTGACTTCTTTCTACTTGCCAATGTGGAAATCATAAAAGAAATTACACAAAAACTTTAGAAAACCCAATTTCTCTGCAATACTTATAATTCCCTCTCGAAGTCTCAGAACATGAATTAGCGAGATACAAACGTGATTTTGCAAATGCAATGATTCTGCAAGATATATTTATTACAATTATTTTTTCTTTTAAGTTTAGTCCGCCTATTTTGACACAAAGAAAAGAAAAAAAAAATAACGGACCAGACAAGAAAGTATACTTATTATTTATTATTTTATTATCTGTAAGACGAGTTTGAATTTTATTACAAAGGAAAATTCAGAATTTTAGAACGTTCTTTTGATATTGGCAAGAGGACAATCCATATCTTTCTTCCATCAGAAGCATCCTTGTCTTCCACTCCCTTTCTTCCCTTCCTGCCTAAGGCAACCCCACCCGTCAGTGACTACGGCTACGCCTACAAGGCTACAAGCCTGGGTGTGCTCCAGGAATCAGATTTGGAAGGAACGGAAAGGAAAGTAAGAAGATATTTTAAAAGTTTACTCTGCCCATAGGTTTCCTTGCTCCAGGAATAAGAGGAATGGAAAGGAGGGGAACGGAACACAGAGTGCAAAATAGAAAATTTTTGTGAAGACTTTACTCGCTGACTGTACCCTCCGATTTTGGAGTAACAGCTCTGGTCAGCCTTTCCATCTCCTTACCTCCCCTTCCATTAATACATAAGTTCTGGAGCAGACCCGTACAAGTCCTACAACGCGCAAAGACACCGAGGAAAAAAAACGATAATTTAATTTAAAAGAGATTAAAGAATAAAATATTGGTCTGGTCGGAGGGTCGGTCGGTCCAATCCATTGTGGCATTGCTATTCTAATTCATTCTCCTATTTCGAACCAAAACAGAAACACGCTGACAGAGAAGAGAGAAAGGTCAGACAGATCAAAACAATGGGAGATTTCGAGGCGAAAGGAGATGAACTAGAGAGAAAGGCGGAGAAGAAGCTCGCGGGATGGGGAATCTTCGGATCCAAGCAAGAAGACGCCGCCGATCTGTACGACAAGGCTGCCAATCAGTTCAAGCTCGCCAAAAAATGTAAGCGGATCCGATCCTACTGCTTGATCGATTTTCCTCTGTGATTTTTTCGCAATCGGAAGGGAGAATCATAATGTTAATTGGATGCAAATCTGACGCCTAAATTGAAGACAAAAGCTCAGTGCTATCTTTTCTTTGATCGAATAGAGAAAATGTTGACTATCTCTTCATTGCTATTCCAGATATCTAAGAATTTTTTTGAATGAATTTTGTTGTCCAGGCCGTTTGAACATTTGGTTTGCGTACCATTTAAAGAGTGATACCATTCTGAGTGTGAGAAGGGTTAATTCCAAGTACAAATTAAGTGTTAACCTTGTCTAAAAAGTTTGTCTAATGTAAACAAGGTACAAATTTGAATCTGTGGTTAACTAACACTTATGGATGAAAATGTGAATTATGTGAAACAACCTAGGGGTAAAAAGTTCTCTAAGAGACTGTTTAGGAACCCTTTTTTGGTTTTATTGTTTGACCGTGTTGGAAGATTGCTTTTGCGATTAAGACTTAATGGACCTGAAAATTAGCTTGTCTCACACCTGAAAAAATGACGTCAGGACTTAAAATATGTAGTTGTACTATGCATTAGGACTTGAAATGGATGGTGTTGCACTTGAGAGATGAGTTAAGCTAGAAATGAGAATTTATCTTAGGTAAACTGATCTAATTATGCAGTTAATTTCCTTTTTAGGGGAAAAGGCTGCTAATGCATATGTCAAACTGGCTAACTGTCACCTGAAGGTAGGTAATTTAATTTCTTCTAATTATTTTCAATGTGATTATGATCACAGAAAGTCCTCTTGTAGGCATTTTGAAGTGCAAAGTGCAAATGTAGAGTTTTAATAACATTGTCTCGACTTCATTTATTACATCCATTTTGACTTCATGTAAAGTTTTAATTAATATTTTTCTTATCCTCACTCGTATATTGCAATTTGATTGAACTTATTTGGTTTCTTTTTCTTTCTTATGTTGTAATATGCAACAGATGGAAAGCAAGCATGATGCTGCCTCCGCATATGTAGAAGCTGCAAATTGTTATAAGAAATACTCCGTTCAAGGTATTATCATTTTTTGGTATATTAATATAATTCGACCACCGATAAAATTCTAGGATTTTAGATCAAAATGTTTGAGTCAAGTGTGATTGACAATAAACTTTTGGTACTCACCATCATTTTGGATATACGAAATTAACACTCCAGTTGACTAATGGAACTGGTTTAAGTTGATCCCAAAAAAAAAAAAATTGAAAAAGAAAAAATTCTAAATCTCCCAAGTTTTGAGAGTTCAACTGGATTTTGTGGAGCTAGTACCAGAGTAGTTAGTGTTTACAGAGAGTACCTAGACCGACACACTAAGCTAATAGTAAGTTGCAATCCACAAGTATCTGAAACTGTTTTGTTACTCTGATCGGTCCTGTGCTGGTTGTTTTTTGCAGAATATCAGGACACTATTGTCTATAAATGACTTATGTGTGTCATACACCACATTTAGCTAATAGTTTCAGTGATAGATGCAAGTATCTCAAAAATATTGACTGTTATTAGTTGCAGTCTGTCAAATATTGGTTATGATTTGGAAACATGACAGAATTGGAGGTTTTGTATTTCAAAGGATAATTTGTTCTTTTTTATTTCCTTATTCTATCCTGTGTTAAGCTGATATGAATAGTAGGTTTAATGCACTGTGATAATAATCTTTATAGATGCTGGACAAGCTCTCAATCAAGCTGTTTCTCTTTTCTTGGAAAATGGTAGATTGAACATGGCCGCCCGCTATTGCAAGGTACGGCGGTACGGCAACTTACAGTTTACTGATTTTTCACATTCCTCCTAAAGTTTAAATTTCCTTTAATAGTTGGTATTTTCAACTATCATTTGGCTAGAATTTAGAAGTTCCATTGCTTACTGCAAATCAGATATTTGTTGGAAAAATTGAATCAATTCGAGATGAAATGTTGCATTCTTGGAAATGTGGAATTTTGTAAAGTTACTGTCTTTGTAGGATCTGGGAGAGATGTATGAGCAAGGGCAAGACTTGGAGAAGGCAATGGATTTCTTTGAGCGCGCAGCTGATCTTTTTATTAGTGAAGAAGTGTCATCCTCTGCAAACCAGTGCAAGCAAAGAGTTGCCCAAATTGCCGCCCAGCTTGAACAGTAATATTCCCATATTCTTATTTTTAAATGTCAAAATCTTTCTTATTGATTAGGCCCATCATTATTAATGAATTTTGTCATTTTCTTTAACCAATATAATTTAGATGTTCATAAACCCCCAGCATTACTGATAATTTTCAGGGAAGTTTCATAGGTAAAATGCGTTTATAATCTATCCTTTTACCAGCATACTAATATATCTGTAAATTTCCCCACTAAATTCTATCATAGGTATCCAAAGGCAACAGATATATTTGAGGAAGTAGCAAAGCAGTCAATGAACAATAATTTGCTGAAATACAGCGTCAAAGGAATTCTCCTCAATGCTGGTATCTGTCAGCTATGCCGGGGAGATGTGGTTGCTATTCACAATGCTTTGGAGCGTTTTCAGGTTTTTTCTTCAAATTTCTATTCTTTTTTTTTTGTTAGAAAAGATAATTTTGTTGTTCATAATGATCTTTTGTGCAAGTGACTTTGTTGGGTTTCTTTTCTAGCCTACCCCAACTTGTTTGGGACAAAAGGCTTAGTTGTTGTTGTTGTTGTAATGATCTTTTGTGCAAATTTACAGGATATTGACCCTACCTTCTCTGGCACGAGAGAGTACCGTCTTTTGGCTGTAAGATCTATTCACATTGTGACGAAATGTTTGACCTTATGGGTGGTACTCGATCCATGATTAACTGATAATTTAATTTGTATGATAGGATTTAGCTGCAGCTATGGATGACGGAGATATTACCAAGTTCACTGATGCCATCAGAGAGTTCGACAGCATGACCCGTCTGGTATAGTTTTCCTACTTTTTATTCTTCTTTTTCTTGCCATCAGGGGCTGAGTCGTGAAGTTCTGACTTCGATTAGGTTCTAATAACATGCATTTTCAATATTAGAGTAGGCTGAACACATCCTATAACTATATTAACACTGTATTTTTTTAATATTTCACATTGAAATTTTTTCTCAGTGTAGGCCGGGCCTATGCCCGTCCCCCCTTGGATCTGCCCCTGATTGCCATATAATGGCAAACTTGATTTGCATTTGTGTACCCTCTTTATTACCAAGGATTGCAAGTGAGAATGAACTGATTTGTTGCTATACTGTACTTGTAGGATACTTGGAAGACCACACTACTTCTCAGAGCAAAGAATACGCTCAAGGAAAAAGAGGAAGAGGAGGACGATCTCACATAGAACTCAAATATTCGTGATTTACAAAAGAACATCTCCTCTTTATCGTAATTATATTAATGTGACCTTTTTTTTTAATGTGTGATACCACTTTTTTTTTCCCCTTCTTATTCCACCTTTCCTTGCTTTTCAGCTATTGTTTGTGTCATATTAGTCAATTAGCGGCGAGTTATTTGCACCAATGATACGAAATTTGATTTTATACAGAGTTACCTATTTTTTGAGGTTCTCTAAAAATGGTGCGATGGAATTTGCTGGATCATCAGAAATTCTTATTTGTGAGTTTTCTAATTACTTGGCTATCTGAGTTTATATGGTGTGCAAAGCTAATTGGGTCTTATTATTTATGGAAGTTCTGTAAGTGAGATACTTTTTTTGAGAAGGCTGACAGAAGGTGTCAGCAATTTAAGTGGGATACTTGGAGGCATTTTCGATCGGAACATCCAATGTAAGTAGGACTGGTAACCATCAATTGGGCTGGTTTAGCATAGATGTATTCTGAATTTATGAGGATCATCACATTTTTTTTGTCATCACCATCTTAATGCGCTCTCCTGTGTCCTATCGAGCATTTATTCAGTAATAGTGCTCGTCTAGCGTCTAGCGTCTACTCAAGGATGCGCCACCACTCTCTGCCTCTGCCTCTCTCTTGTTAGGAAGTGTTCAATTTTTATTTTAAAATCAACAATTAGCAATAAACACATAATTAAGCACATAAAATTTAGGCTTAAGGCCATTCACACGTAATTTATGAGAAACGGCTAGGAGAAATTATACCTCTCATGAAATCACATTCATGAGGCTCGAATCCATGGTTTGGGAGTCGATGACATACCTTCTCCACCACCACCACCATGGTTGCGCCGCCGGCCTCGACCATGGAGATTAACCACGTTCTCAAGGTATGTGCTAGCACACCCAAGAACAAGCCTAATCCCATTAGCTTTATCTCTTCTGGCAATTAAATCTTTCATTTTAAAGGAGAAGAAAGCTCAACACATGAGCAAAAGAGGGAGAAAAGAGGAGGTTTGTGGCAGCCACAAAGGGAAGAAAGAGAGGAGAGAGAAAACTAGCTCTTGGAGCCTCTAAAGGGGTCATTTTATAGAGCTCAAACCCTAGGAAAAACTTCTCTAAAATTACACCTCTTGCCACCTTAGGGGCAGCCACGAATTGGACCTTGTTAGGCCACTTCTCACCCTCATTTGGATCTTTAATTCACCTAATTAAAGTCCCATTAGTTTGCTCTATAATTGGGCTATACATTTTTCTAGCAAATAACGGCCCAGTTAATCAATATAACTATTTATATTAAAATGTGTTGATCTAAAATTAATTATTAACTCATTAATAATTATTTTGGGATTAGATAATGCATTAATTTATTTCTATATGATCCCTTTGACTTAATTAATTATAACGGTTCATAACGGTATATAATTAATTAATCAACTTATCATATTTCCGCAATACTCACTATTGGGAATAAATAGATAATGCATTGTGTGGTCAAAGTCCTATTTGTGTGACCATTTGAGGATTTATGCTATGTTGGTCATGGAGAATAAATCACTATTTATTTCCAATAATCATAAGCGGTATCTAGCAACACGTTATGATTCCCAATTCGCATAAATAATGTACTGCTACAATATCTCAATGCTGCATAAGAAATAACAGTATTTCCTTGTTTGATTCTTATGTCACATGATATCATTGTATAATCCAAGATAGGAGTGTGTCATTCTTGCAGATTATACATTTCTTGATCTAGAGTTGATCGTCTAGTTTGCATGCATACGATCCAACTCCATCAAGGGGCCCAAACAGATTTCATCACTCATTAAGTGTATTAATGAGGGACATACGGTTTTCTTGATAAACAACTTTTCCCCGCACAATTCAAGAGAGCATAAATAAAGTCCATATAACAGCCTTTATTAGGAATCAACGTTAGACGATATTTATAGAATCTATCCTCATGTAAAAAAGTTGAACATCTCAAACTTAGAATCAAACTCATATGAAATAAACAATGACACATAACACAATCCATATGTTTATTTTATTGGGTCAAGTTTTGTACTATGTTCCATAACATACACATATGCAATTAAGTTGGTAACTCATTACCTATGATTTGTAGAACTTAATCATCACTTAACTTGCATACTAATCTTATCCGATAATTAATGTTCCTTGTTAATTATCAAGATTATGGATTATTTAGATTTATTATTATCATTCTAATGAATGATCCACAGAGATCTACAATTCAGATCCTCAACCTGAATGATCTCTCAATAATAAATTCTAGGAACAAATGATTAAATATCATCATTAACATAAACTAAGAAATTAAGTCATTAAATATTGACTTCTAGGACATAACTCCAACAGCTCTACCCCTCTGCATGCATACAGTCGACACGCCAAATATGTAAGTTGACATATATGATGTAGGATTTTCGTGTATTCATTAGGACATTTAGTTTATAAGACATAATGTATCTACCAATATAATTGGTGTACATACTATGATATTTGGTTCATAGGAACAATTAGTGTATCTACCAAGAGGTTTAGTTTCAAAGACATTTATTAAAATGATTAGTATATTTATCAATATATTTAGTGTATCTACTTCAACAATTAGTTTATATGATGTAGAATATTTAGTGTATCTATTAGGACAATTAGTGTATCTATCGATTCTAAGGACATATATGATGTATGATATTTAGTGTATCTATTTGGACATTTAGTTTATAAAACATTCAATGTATCTACCAATATAATTAGTGTATCTACTATGATATTTGGTTCATAGGAATAATTACTGTATCTACAAAGATATTTAGTGTATCTACTAGAATAATTAGTGTATCTTCCAGAACATTTAGTGTATTTATCGAGACATTTAATTTATTTACCAATACAATTGGTGTATCTACTATGATATTTGGTTTATAGAAACAATTAGTGTATCTACCAAGATATTTAGTTTAAAAGATATTTATTAAAATAATTAGTATATTTATCAAGATATTTAGTGTATCTACTTCGACAATTAGTTTATATAATGTAGGATATTTAGTGTATCTATTAGGACAATTAGCGTATCTACCGATTCCAAGGACATATATGATGTATGATATCTAGTGTATCTATTTGGACATTTAGTTTATAAGACATTCAATGTATCTACCAATATAATTGGTGTATCTACTATGATATTTGGTTCATAAGAACAATTAGTATATCTACAAAGACATTTAGTGTATCTATTAGAATAATTAGTGTATCTTCCAGAATATTTAATGTATTTATCGAGACATTTAATTTATTCACCAATATAATTGGTGTATCTACTATGATATTTGGTTCATAGGAACAATTATTGTATCTACCAAGATATTTAGTTTAAAAGACATTTATTAAAATAATTAGTATATTTATCAAGCAATTTAGTGTATCTAATTCGACAATTAATTTATATAATGTAGGATATTTAGTGTATCTATTAGGACAATTAGTGTATCTACCGATTCCAAGGACATATATGATGTATGATATTTAGTGTATCTATTTGGACATTTAGTTTATAAGACATTCAATGTATCTACCAATATAATTGGTGTATCTACCATGATATTTGGTTCATAGGAATAATTAGTGTATCTACAAAGACATTTAGTGTATCTACTAGAATAATTAGTGTATCTTCCCGAACATTTAGTGTATTTATCAAGACATTTAATTTATTTACCAATAAAATTGGTGTATCTACTATGATATTTGGTTCATAGGAACAATTAGTGTATCTACCAAGATATTTAGTTTAAAAGACATTTATTAAAATAATTAGTATATTTATCAAGATATTTAGTGTATCTACTTCGACAATTAGTTTATATAATGTAGGATATTTAGTGTATCTATAAGGACAATTAGTATATCTATCGATTCTAAGGACATATATGATGTATGATATTTAGTGTATCTATTTGGACATTTGGTTTATAAGATATTCAATGTATCTACCAATATAATTGGTGTATCTACTATGATATTTGGTTCATAGGAACAATTATTGTATCTACAAAGACATTTAGTGTATCTACTAGAATAATTAGTGTATCTTCCAGAACATTTAGTGTATTTATCGAGACATTTAATTATTTACTAGGGAAATAAGTGTATCTATCAAGATAATTAGTGTATCTACCAAGATATTTAGTTTAAAGGACATTTATTAAAATAATTAGTGTATTTATCAATATATTTAGTGTACCTACTAGGACAATTAGTGTCTACCAGGACATCTAGTGTACCCATCAAGACATTTAGTTCATAGAACATTTAATACATTTATTAGGACAATAAGCATATCTATTAGTACAGTTAAGTGTATCTATCAGGACAATAAGTGTATATATTATGATAATTAGCATATCTACAAGGATAACTAGTGCTGCATGCATGGGCATTGGGGGAAGGGGATGGGGGGGGGGGGGGGGGGGGGACGACAACACATGGGTAGGGGAGAGGCGAGAGGGTGGGTGTCAGGGATCGACATCAATAGGGTAGGGTCGAGGGAGGGGGTGTAGGTGACGAAAAGTAAGCTAACCAATTTTAATAATGGCCTTAGCGTTCGTTATAGCAATACAATTTGGTAGACCGCTATAATGTTATGTATTTAGTAATTTCTCCAATTGGACGACGTATAGCTTGCTATAGCGGCAAAATAGTGGTGCTAAAGCGGCATTTTAGCAAAATATCGGTGCAATTTATAATTTTCTAATATAGTATTAGTTTTTTAGATATATCTTTCACATATGAAATCTGATCGACGTAATTCGAAATTTTATTAGGACATTTAGTGTTTCTATTAGAACATTTAGTATATGTACCTATACAATTAGTGTATATAGTGTGACGTTTAGTTCATTGGATATTTACCAGGATAATTAATGTATCTACCAAGATATTTAGTGTATCTACTTAAAAAAATTTAAACATTCGACACGAACAGAATATTAGCACTAATCTAGATAAGTAGAACAAAAATAGAAAGTTCACTAACTCAATTTGGACAATTAAGACGACAACATAATGTATTTAGCATGTGATGACAATGATGATCTTTAACAAGTCCGGTTGGAAACGCCCTTGGGCATATATATGGTATGTAATGCTAATGTAACTATAGTTTGACACGTCTCATAGGCGAGTTTACATACGTACAGTCAATAGGTGTCAATGTCATTCATTTTTTTTTAAAATATTATTAGAGATATATATTTATAGCTTTAAAATGTAATTTTAGCATAAATCCTTCCTATTTTAACCCATAAATATTTATTTTATTTTTTTATTACTGAACCTTATACATAATATATTTTCCTTCTATGGCTAAAAAAAGAAGTGTTTTTAATAGTTGATTCATTGTGAACCTATTGTAAATATTTCTGGCCTCGCCACTAGACACGTCTTATACATAGATGATGCATGACACGACTTTATAACAGCGAGTTTGGGACAATCACTCCTAGATTAAATATAGGAGAACCATTCTTTTAGTAACAATCCGAATATTACGAGCAAAGGCCGATATGAAGTGAGCATAAAATAAAAAGCTTTATGTTATGTATACATTTTTTCTTTTTATTAATATTTGATAGACGAATTGAACAATAATTTTTTAATAATGATTTCCGTGCAGCTAAAAGTTAATAGTTTAAAAATAAATGTAATCGACAATTATAATGTGTAATGTACATACACGTGCCATTAATACTTTGAAATTTTTTTGCCCCCATCTTTATTTACTCAGTTTCTATATATTTTCTAATCTTGAGACTAGATCAAGACAAAGGTTGTTGCATTTGCCAGTTTTGACTGTAACAAATTTGTCAAAGAGAGAGGAAAAGACAATGGAGTTTGACGCAACTTGATGCTGCAAACAAATTTAAAGGGATGCAGAATTGCAGACCCAAACATCAAAGTACGTACTACACCTACACCACCTACCACAGTATTGACTTGGCTCAAACTAACAGAACAATTGTCAAGTAATTTGGACTAGACCGTTGGTGTTGACTCGCAAGTTGTGGTTAGAAAAATATAAATACAATATTACGTAATACATACATTTAATAAATATTTAGGATGCTTCTTCCCATTTTACTCTGAACGGTGAAATTACCAACGCATGCTGCAGCTTAGAGAGTCGCCTAGCCCTGATTCTATATCTGTGCAATTTGGATTAGTGCTGAGAAGTGAGAAATTAGTATATCTTATAAGAAAACGTTAAGTATGTGCTTGTCAGCTTCTCGGTACTTAATGAATCATTATTTATTGCGACTGTGCGGAAACGGCTCCGAAATTTCATTTCTGTGTACGTAGCAGGGTAAATTTATTTTATAATGGAGTGGAGAGGTTATGGACGGAGTCAGATCAGAATTTCACCCTAGTAAATCTCCAAATACTACTGATATCAAACGGACTAAAATCTGCAGCTGAAATTGTCGAGGTTTTTTGTAGCTAATGTAGCACAATTAAATAAATTACTAGAATTAGTTAGGTACAACTTAAAAGGGAGTTTAATTTAGATATATTTCACATTTTTATTTGTCAAAGAATTTTGATTTCTCCTGCCATATATACAACGGTAAACTGTTATTTAAATCTCACTTAGCTTATACATCTTAAACCCAATATTAACACAACATAAATTTTCAATATTGAACGATTATTCTTAATATGCATTGAGGTGTTTTAACTCTTGAAAAATAAACATAACGATGAGGTGTATGCATATATTATAAATTAATAGATAGTTCAGGTTTGACTTATGGTTTGTGCAAAACTTTTGTTTAAGTTAGACAAGGGAAATACCAATTGTTTAGGTCTTTTAATTAACGCCTGAGTATTATACTTTGTGTCGTTTTAGAACTGTCTAGGAACTTAGAATTTTCTCACTTTTCAGAAAAAAAAAAGAAAAATAGATGGTCAGTTTAATGACTCCTCTTATTTTAGATAGTTTAAGTAAGGATTAGACTGAAATTGTGTTGTATTAAAAATCATGTTTCAGACCAGTTAAATGAAACGTGGTCACTGGACCGTCTATTTTTTTTTTATTTATTTTTTTTTAAAAAAAAGCGCGCGTAAGGAAAATGGATGATACATGCTATATAAGATACGTTTCTATGAGTGGTCTAATTAATATATGCGAGGAAGCACATTCATATTTAAGCAATCAGAATTGGAAATTAAATTTTAAAGCAGAATATAAATCTTATTAAAAAGCGATAATAATCTTATGTTAATTTTAATATAAATTGATAGACTATAAATCTGCCATCACTCGGAAAATTCTGTCCGTGACCAATAGAAAACATTTATTTCATTTTGTTCCTTTATTACTAGTATTTACAAGGGATATTACTGATTAAAAAGGGTCAATATATTATTCTGCTTATTGAAATTTTACACTAATTTACAAGATTAATTAAAATTAACAGCGCGCATAATTACGTTTCAAGGATAAAGCTATGAACTCTGAAGTAGCCTTGACTGTAGTTTGACCATTTGAGGTCATGGCAATGAGATACCTTATTTCTTATTACTTATTAGAAAGAAAATGTGACTTGAGCTCGAGGTCGCGGCACTGAGGATTGAGGAATCTTATTTGGAAAAAAAACATTAGCCCCACCAACCGTATGACGTGTATGAAATTCAGATGCGCCAAATGTTGAATAATTTCTTTTCTTGACTTGGGACCCGATATGTTCAGCTTTTTCACGTGTTTCCAAAGCTAATCTTTAACCCGCTCTCCATTTCAACAAAAAGAGAGATACAATTTTCCTTTTTTTTTTATAATCAAGATAAAACTCGATATTACTTTGGTTATCTTCATTTTTTTTTTTTCCATTGCTGTGAGGGGTGAGGTCAATTAGTTGCTCCTAAAACGAATACCACTGACTAATTAGAAATGAACAGAGAGTTAGTCAATAGTTAAATGCGCTGGCCTCCTATGGAGTTGACAATAGTACTTGGTTGAAACAAATTCAAAAAGGAAAATTAAGTGTCCATTTCACAACCAAACGGTGAGGAGAAAAACCGTTTGTGGCTATAAATAGGCAAACGTACAGCACTAAGTTATCTCAAGCAACTTCTCATTTCCTGACTTCCTCTAAGCTCTAACCAAATTTCGCTATTATCTCTCTCTCTCTACCTCTATCTCTCTCTAATTTTCATCGTCCCCCTACAACATATATATATAAACTATGCCGGGTGAGACAAAGGCCATGGCCACCACCAGCCACACAGTGTGTGTCACCGGAGCTGGTGGATTCATAGCATCATGGCTCGTTAAACTCCTCCTCGAAAAAGGTTACACCGTCAGAGGCACCGTGCGTAATCCAGGTGAACATATATATACACTCTTGTTCAGGCATGGATCTAAGTTCAACAAACGAGTGTCAATGTCACCCCTATTTTCTAAAATAATTTTATTAAAGATGAATTTTGATAGTAATAAAATACAAAATTATTATACGTATAATATATTTGAACCTCATAAATATTCGATTTTCTATTGTTGAACTTCATACATATTTTTTGATGCAATTGTTTATGAGGATTTTTAGAAAGATTAGTAGAGGTGGGAAAAAATTATGCTAGCGACTTGTTTGAGATTAATTCAACTTTTTGTTCGAAATTGACTAACTAGATTTTGGGTCCTGATAAATTTGACTCGCTCGAATTTTCCTCGAAATAACTAGATATGTAATTTTATTATCTTATTTGTAACATTCAATACCTAATTTGATATAACATATATTTATTTCTTAGATGTATATACTAACTTTCTTTAAAATAACATTTTTAAAAATAAAAATATTAGTTTTTTGTGTAAAAATAATCTAGAAGATAATAAGTATTAGTCGGTTTGTATTTTTCTTTCTTAAAAATGTATGAAATATATATAAAAATTATAATAATTGATGGTGCATGGGCTCGATTGCGGCTCATGTTCGATTAAACTCGATTCACAAAATTCAATATAATTCCAAATCACGTTTTGGTCACGGTAAGCTTGCTCGACCTTGACTTGTGTTGCTAGTTCTAAAGATCAGTAAATCCCTTATAAATTTTTTGGTTCCGACACTGCTCTCGTTTAAATACTAAAACCTTTTTGTGTCTATGCTACATATCATTATGCTAAACAAGGATAATGTTGTGAACGTAGATGATTCCAAGAATGCGCACTTGTGGTTGCTCGAAGGAGCGAAGGACCGACTTGAGCTCTTGCGAGCAGATTTATTAGATTGTGAAAGCCTCAGGGTGGCATTTGCCGGGTGCAAAGGAGTATTCCACACTGCCTCTCCTGTCACGGATGATCCTGTATGTAAAGCAGCATGCATAATTTATTCATTTATCATTGATCACTAAAAAGGGCTCCATCCATATAGTCTTTATGATCCAATTTGGACTATTAAGTTTCAGCAATGGTTTTGAGGATTTTTAGATGTAATTTGTATTAAAAAAAAGGAAATTTGAAACATTTTATATGATATGAACGTATAAAAATTAGGGAAATGTTGTAGAAAGACTTTTCACTATATAGCACATAGCAGAGGTACATTGGGGTGGGGGGGGGGGGGGGGACGAGAGAGAGAGAGAGAGATCAGAAAGAGGTGAAAGATAAAAAAGACAAAACAATTCTAATTTATTCATTCATTGAATTAAAAGAGTACGTAAGGAGGCCTATTATATAGCTTTACATGATGATTAATAATATATAAAAAACGACCATGTTAATTAGTAAATAATGCAAACAAGAAAATGAGCTAAATTAATAAAAAAAAGTTTGGAGACTAAGTTGTTTAGGCATGAAGCAAGAGAGAAGAGGGCTAGTTGTAACAATAATTTATTGACTGAGTAATTTGTTTCCACAGTCAACAAATTTACTACTTATATTTTAAATTTCATTTCCACTATGGAGGATCGCCTTATTCACACTCTTGTTTCCGTTTGTAGTACTATCTGAGCAGCAGATCATTTAGTAGGCCTTAAACATGCACATGAGCTTAACCAATTCACAACCTTTCATAACATAGAAGTTTCTGACAAAGTGAATAAATGCAATAAACAGGAACAAATGATAGAACCGGCGGTCAAGGGAACAAGAAATGTTATTAATGTGGCGGCTGATCTTGGGGTCAAGCGTGTGGTATTCACTTCCTCTATAGGATCTGTCTACATGAACCCGCAATATAACTCTGATTCAGTGATCGACGAGGCATGCTGGAGTGACCTTGAGTATTGCAAGAACACCAAGGTACTTATATGTTAAATAATTTCAAACTTAATTACTCTCTCACATGCACTATAATCTAGCTACGCAACTATATCAACATGCTTTGAATTATGTCTCACAACTTGTTGATAAACAATGCAGAATTGGTACTGTTATGGCAAGATGGTTGCAGAACAAGGTGCCTGGGAGGCAGCAAGAAAAAGAGGCCTAGACCTTGTGGTAGTAAACCCAGTGCTTGTACTCGGGCCGCTATTACAACCAACCTTGAATGCTAGCACCATTCACATATTGAAATATCTTACTGGCTCAGCAAAGACATATGTAAATGCTTCACAAGCATATGTCCATGTGAAAGATGTGGCAGAAGCACATGTGAAGGTATATGAGACACCTGAGGCCAATGGGAGGTATATTTGTGCCGAAAGCACCTTGCATAGAGGAGAACTGTGCCGAATTCTTGCAGAGCAATTTCCTGAGTACCCCGTTCCAATGAGGTATATATTTTTCTTTACACACTTCATTAGAATAGTACTTTCAAAATTATATGAATGTTTAATTGATAAATCATACGTGTGAACACAGGTGCAAGGACGAGAAAAGTCCATTGAATAGAGGATTCAGATTCAGTAACCAGAAGCTGAAGGATATTGGAATGGAATTTGCACCTATAAGCAAGTGCCTAAGCGAGACTGTGAAGAGCCTTCAAGAAAAACAAATACTACCAGTTCCTAATTTATGAAACAAACACCTGCAGTTGGACTTGGAACGCAAATGGGCTAGAGTAATTCTTTTGTACTCCGTGTTCGCATTTGAGCCAATGCTTTTCTGTTTTTTTTTTTTTTTTTAATTTTTTTTATACTTAGGAGGTATGTGAATTGAAAAAAAAAGAAGGTTCAATAAAACAATATGTACTAATATTTAATTTGTTTTTGGGATAGAGATGAAATCAAGCTTCTTCAATGAATATTCATAAAAATATGACAGTCAGATTTCCAATCCACCACCTTCACTAACAATGTGTTCTTTTAATATTCATACCATATATATAAAAATTATGATTAGTATATCAAAACCTCTAATATTCATACCTACTTATCTAAGGATCGATGAGAATGGAACTAAAAAAAAGTTGTCCATATCCTTTTCCTATGTCTTTATTTGTATTATACGAAATCATATAATTGAACTAATTAACAAACTTATGAAAGGTACCAAAAGGTTTCAATGATTTGAACTAACAAAATAAAAAAGTTACCAAAATATTTCAATGATGGTAACATCCGCCTAACCCTTGATGAAGTAAGTTTTGGGTCACCTTTATACTAGGAAGGGAATATTATCATAAAAACCGATCTCTACTGTTGGTAATGATACACATAAGGAACAGGGGTGTTGTTATTTCTCTTGAAACATACAGCTTCGGAAGGAAGAATGCACAAACTCTGATGATTTATCTTTCTAAAATTTTATTCTTCACCACAATAGAGGACGACAGCAATGTTGTAGTAAATCAAAGAAGTTGGTTGCAATTGAGCAAAAAAATAAAATAAAAATAAAACTATTATATAAAACTTATCAGAGATTTATATACACTGAATGAAGTATACACTGATGTTAACACTTATTGTCTCCATCATTCTACCAAACTTTGTTACATCACAAAGCAATCGTAAGCTCAATTTTCTTTTCCTAACAAATATTCGTGCAGCACGTTAAAAGGTTCCGAGCCTTTGCAATTAATGAAATATTGTTTATAGGCCCAATTTGGGCCGTCAGAATCATCTCGCGGCCTGTTAATGGAGATTCCAGACATGATACCGTACAGCTATGAACATGCTACCATTGCTACGCCACTATACTGACACAGGTCAAGTAAATCATTCCGTGAACGAGATGAATGAAATTTCCTTCCTCTCCAAAGGAATGGAACAAATAACAGGATTTATACACCACTTATCTTGCTTGGGAGAAGAACACATAAAAGTGCCACAATTGATTCTGCATTGTACTTTGTTTAAATTATTCTCCATAGACAGTCTATATTAGCTCTCTTGTTATTTCTAACATACAAAATCTAAAAACAATTATTTAATTTTGTCTGTACCTTCCAATTGTGGTTAAAATTTCATTTCTGATTAGTACTTTTCTTTGCTAATGTCTTGACCACTTAAAGGACCACGTTTGGTCTCTATCAACCTCACTTTTCCTCTTCATTTGTTTACCTTATTCGCCTACCAAACAAGGAGAAACATTCTGCTTTCTGAAGAATTGGAAGAGCAGATGATTATAATAACAATTCTTCCTCGGTAGTTATTATGTATTCATTTTCCCTTTTCTCATACAATTCATTAACAAAAATTGCTGCATATAATCTAGCTAGAACCATCAAATTCTCATCCAAATGATTTTGAACAGAGACTTCAAAATCAGACTTCTCTATCAAATTTACAAATATTATTAACCATATTATATATGCAGCTGATCGACATGTATGTATGCACAATAGGAGATTGTAATCTTCCTACCGTTCAGATATATATGTGATCAATTCTGCAGCATACAATGCATTTATCACGGCTAATTATATATAACTATATAAGTACAAATGGTCAATTCATGGATATAATAGGAAGCAATCCTTTCTCCTGAAGACTCACGACAGTTTCATAAAGACATTGTCTCACTGGTGTGAATTCAATTCCTAAATCCTTTAACCTTTGATTTGTGAATTTATACCCTATTTTCGGTGGATTCACCTCATCCTTACACCTGCACATACAGAAAAGAATCACAATTAATTAATGTCGTAGCAGTTGACAATAGATGAGAAAATGTTTTGACAGCAGAGGCAGGTAGATCAAGAATGTCTTGCGTGCTTTCGTATGTTAGTTGGTAACAAACGGTTTTGCTGGAAAAAGTATCATGTTAGGTGAAAGAATGTACGAATGCTTTTCCTCAGAGGGTAATTATTAATATAAATAGTTATATTGAAACGGGTAATCTAACGCTATTAAAATCAAAATGTAAAATTTCAGATATCTTCTTCATAATTTATTATATCTTCTGAAAAGTGTGGAATTTAGATATATACGGGTAGAACACAATAGTTATTCATTAAGGATTCAGATTTTTATTACATTTAATGGATTATCAAATAATTTTCAAAGTGCATCAACAAATTTCCATGTATTATAAGCACAAATCTACAATTTAACATTTTACTAATTGTTTTCTCAGATTTTTATGTCAAGACATATTAATTGTTTGTATAATACTCAATAATCCTACATCAACTTTTATTCCTGTGCATGAAAATGAAGTATTGAATTATTGATAACCTTTTTCTAGAATTAGGAAATTACTTGTTAGTTATAGGGTACTCAGGAAATAGCTTTGCGAGGATCCGACACAGCTCACCACGGTGCAAGGTGCTCTCAGCACAGATGTACCGACCACTTGCCTCAGGTGCCTCATAAACCTTAACATGAGCCTCTGCCACATCCTTCACATGAACGTACGCCTGGCATGCATTAATATACACCTTAGCAGAACCAGTCAGGTATTTCATTATATGAGCTGTGCTTGCGTTCACGGTGGATTGCAACAACGGACCAAGGACAAGAACTGGGTTCACCACTACCAGATCGATACCCTGTTCTCTTGCAGCCTCCCATGCTCCTTTTTCTGCGATTGTCTTGGCATAGCAATACCAATTCTACATAATTAGTACATACTTGTGTTAGTAGACACATACGTAACAAAACTAATTGCATAAGCATGATAATCACAAAAAACACTCAAGGAGCTACAGTTTATATATATATATTTATATTGCTTTATAAATAAGATATATGCATGAAATTTCAACATTGAGGAGTCAAATATGAAATATTTGAGAAATTCAGCTAGGCATGGGATATAACAAAGAATAAGAGAAACCTTGGTGTTCTTGCAGTAATCAAGGTCACTCCAGCAGGTCTCATCAACTGGCACGTCGGGGCTGCGGTGAGGGTTCATATAAACAGTTCCAATAGAGGAGGTGAATACCACGCGCTTGATACCAGTATCAGCTGCCACATTTATCACATTTTTTGTTCCCATCACTGCTGGCTCCATCATGAGCTCCTGCATGTAGCATAAATTAATATCAATCTGTTATTCTAAGCAGTCAAGTAAACCATTTCTAAACTATTCATAGTCTTAACTTTTCAACGTGCTGACAAAAAGAATCATCGGGTGCATGCATGCATGGCTTTTGATATATTATATGGTAATTATGTGAATGCAAAAGCCTACCCTGGCCATATAAACTATGAGCAAAATATTGAACTCATGATCATCACATGGTATTGAATGGAATTCATTGAATAACGAGGACAATTCCAATATTCCATTCTATTTTTTTTTTTATATCATGACAATATATATAAGCTGTCCAGGTAATTCTCTATTTTTTTTTATTAGCAATGCATCCACATAATTAAAACTTTATAGTTTGTTGATTCGTTTCCTGCAAAATTGAAGGACTAAAGTTAAAATATACTTCTATTTATTTATTTATTTACACTTTTAATTATAAAATTTTATAGTACTCAACATTAATGAAAAATTTTTTATTCAATTCATCTTTTAACTTTGAATTTTTAAAAAATAATAATACAAAATTGATAGCCTTTGGCATTAAAATTTTATGGCACTAAACTTTAATGATTGCATTAACAACTCCTGATTCCATTTCTTTATCTAAGCGTGCGTAAGATACAGAGGGCTAGTCCGTAACCTATGCTAAAGAATATTTTCTTTTTGGAAAACATACCCTACACCTTTTAAGCATCGACATAAAAAAGGTTGACTTTTTGGTTCTTCTGCAGATATGTAGATTTGCGGCTAGTGTTAATGTAGTGGTTATTGCTAATTTCAAGTCTAATATACAGCATCTCTTCTATTTTTTTCTTTTAATTTTTATAGTGATTCCTTGTCTTTGACAATAAAGACATATTTATTATTTTTTCTTAATTATTCTGTTGCAAGCTATGCAAGCACAAATTAAGTCTTTACACTGTAATAACATATTTCAACAATATACAGCTCCGCCATTTTAGACCAACAAAATTTAACATCAGAAGCACATTAACTTGTGTTTGGAACTTTGGATCCAGGAGAGCTTAATTATATTAACATGCAATCGGTGCCGATTTTTTAATTTTCAATATCCGTACATAGTAGTTTTCTTCAATTTTTCATTAAGATTAAATAAATTTAATTTTTTAATATTGATTAATTTTCTTATATCCTCTTGTAAATATAATTGAAAATATATTTATTTTTAATTTTGTACCAATATATATGATCGTCTAGATTCACCCCTGTGCGTAATGTCTTCTAATAAGAAAATTATAATTAATTTTGCAGAGAGTAAAATCAAGGAAGCATACAGGATCATCGGTAACTGGCGAAGCAGTGTGGAAAACTCCCTCACAACCGGCAAATGCTGCCCGGAGACTTTCTGGGTCTAAAAGATCAGCCTTCAAGAGCACAAGTCGCTCACTTGCACCGTCTAGGGATCTCAAGTGTTCATTCTTATCATCATCTGCATTAACAAATTGAAAACAACACTCTACAGTACTGATCAAATATATATGTAAAATTACAATATTAGAGTTTAGAACCTCATGTGATTTAGGACCTTCCAAAACCGTTGTCATCAAAACAACATTTATGTATTTTCAGAATAATTCTAATTTGCATTAAAGTTTAGCGTATGGTTATTTAATGTCCTATGATATGTAGTCGTGTCAAACGAAAATTAAAAGTTTGTGAATATATCGTTACATTTAGATATAACAGTATTAAACATCAGTTCAATCATAAATTATTAAAAAGGCTTAGTTGTTGTTGTCTTAATAAATTACAAACTATAACGAAAAAATATTTCTAATTTATGCTAAATAATAGTGAGAAATATTTAAAGTTAAATGGATTTTACACAAATACTATAAAAATATTTTTTTTATACTGTTAATATTTTATAAAATAACCGACCAGGTTTGCGTACAGTGCCCTTGACAGTGTAACCCCTTTCAAGGAGGCGTTTGACAAGCCATGACGCGATGAATCCAGCTGCTCCAGTTACGCACACTGTGCGACCAAGACCGGGTTGGTCGACGGTTTTCTCAATTGGCATTTTTCAAGACTATGTGGCACTCTGTGCTATGCGTTGGTGGGAGTGGGAGAGGTTGTGGTTGAGTGAGAGATAGAAATGGAAGTTGATGCGAAGACAAAGTGGTTGCTAGGACAGGCTATTTATAAGGCCAGATTTGATTAAAGGATGTTTTGTATAGGGGCACGGTAGGTAAAGCTTATAAGATAATTGGATTACCTAAGGTGGCAAGAAATTTTATTCCTCTCCAGTACCTTTTGGTATTGGGATGTGGGCATGTGGCCTGTGGGATGTTCAATTAAAGAGATCTTTTTTCAATCGATGTGATGGCAATTCTTGATAACACTTGGCAAGATTGTGGCTGCGAGATTCATTTAAGGTACATCCTAAATTACCAGCTGAATGCATCCACTACATGCATCACAAAAATTAAAGTGTTTAGTAAAGTATATATCATCCTTGAATAGTCCCAAAGCCGTGCATGTCGGTGCATTGATTTTTTTTTCCCTTTAAAAAAATTAAGATGGGTCAAGTTCTTCAACATATATTTTGTTTTGTTTTTTTTTTTTTTTTCAGTCGAATAGTGAATTTATGACCTCCACTCAAGATATATACATTATTATTTATTATTAGATCAAAAACTGATTTTCGTCCTGTTGATTTGCATTTCTAGGTACAAGTAGATGTATTAAATAAAAATACCACTTTTATGACAAGAGTGTAACAAATAATTAGTATTCGGACCGAATATGACTATACTCTGATTGAGTGTTTGAGAAAAAAAAAGAAACGATATATCAATATCAATATTATAAATAAATATGTGTGGTTGTCGGATTTTTTAGTTAAATGTCATCCGACGCTCCAAGCATTGTGAAATAGTTGTGAAATAATATTTTACTGATTTATGTAATGTGATACTATGTAACTATATATGTGTTGGGTATTATTGCTCATAAAACTGACCCGGTTCACCAACATACAATAATTTGATAGTACATGTTTTGTTTCTGATTCTTGTGGCCCCTTTCTAATTTCTTTTTCATCATGTCTCTAACTCTCTTTTGTGTTTATTAGAGTTCCTCTCCACCTTTTTTTTCTCCACCATTACTCCTCAACCAAGCATGACTAATATATCTTGATACCAAGTGGCTAATCAATCAACATTTCGGTACCCAAGTGTTCTAATTTAATTGACGACTTCTAAGTTCCCTCTCCTTATCGTTTTCCTTGGTGTGTACCACGACTCTGCCCTTATCTTCAACTTGAATTAATTGTCATTACCAAGTTTTACTTTCATCTTGAATGTTTCATCTAATTCTTCAAAGAGTTGCTTGTGTCCTGGCATATGATTTGAACATCCACTGTCCGAAAAACCAAATGTAGCTTGCGTCAATTTTTTCATATATGCCATGAAGAGAGCTGGTTGTACATCCTTCTCCTCTATATAGTTTGCTTGATTTTCTTCTCTTTGCTTCTTGTAGTACTCTGCTTGGTAGTGCTTGTATTTGTTGCAATAATAATATTGAACATGATTCCTCGATTCCTCGTCAGATTGATTTTCAGCTGCATTGCCTCTACCTCTACCAAAATTGTGTCATCCTCTGCCTCTGCCTCTTGAAGACTCCCCCTTCATATAAAAGACCTTTGACCCTTCGCTTTTGTCTTCCACCTTTGACAACCTTGTTTCATGAGTCAACATCGACCCCATGAGTTCATCAAAGGTGTAGATGTTCAGATTTCTAGACTCTTCTATTGCTGCAACAACATGATCATATTTGGATGTTAGGCTTCTCAATACCTTTGCCACCACTATCTTCTCCTCGATGGTGTCTCCAAGTGCTCTAATTTAATTGACGACTTCTTGTACTCTTGTAAGAAAATTCTTTTTTCATCTGCAACGTTTCAAAATCCCTGCGTAGGCCTTGAAGTTTAATAGTCTTGACTCGAGTACTCCCTTGAAATGATATTTTCAAAGTTGTCCATGCCTCGTTTGCACCCTCGGCTGCTGCAATCTTTGAGAAAACTGTGTCGTGCACTGCTTGTTGTATGAAAAACAAAATTTTTGCATCTTTCTTTAGATCTTTAGGTGTTTTGCCAGCACTAGTTTCGACTGTTTCCCACAAACCCTGCGACTTAAACATGGTATTCATCTTGATGCTCCAAAACTTGAAATTCTCTCCTTTGAACAATGGTATTGTTGGTTTAGTAAAATTAAGGGTGTGGTTTTCTGCCATTATCTCAATACACGAACCTATCGCTCTGATACCAATTTGTTGGAATAGAGGAAGAACAAGACAATAATTGAGATGCTAATATTTCTGGTAAAGCACACTCTTTCATTCATTACATTAAACTGCTTATAATAACTCGTATTTAAAGGAAACATAAAGCTATAATTAGTGACTCAAAACAGACTTTATCCTAATTATTCTGTCTAAATTAACTATCTATTACCATCACAATACCGACACAAATAACCCACTAACCTTTATGCGTCCATACATGGACATCTATTTCCTATTTCTATCAACCTAAAGAAGTCACAACTATTCTGTAGTTTGATGCAATTGTTGGCATGCTAATTACCATACTTCTAAACACGAACTGATATTTTGGGATCAACTTTCAACAGGTACGATATTTAAAATATTGTATACGACTTGTTATTAGTTGTCAATAAGAAATTTTTTGTATGATGGTGCTTTGTGCTATTTCTGCAGTTTTTGTAGAGTAAGTATTTAGTGTGTTTGGAATGTGTAGAAATGTTAGAAAGTAATTATTAGGTAATTGATGAATTATGAGAGAAACATATATGTAGAGAATGACTATGGTACACCCTAAAGCACAAATCATGCAGTATTTTAGAGTCGTTTTTCAAAATTCGAAATTTAAATGTCCGATCCAAACCGTACAATATGTTCTTCATGTTGAATTATCTTTATAAACAAATTTTCACATTTTTTAGAATTTGTTTGCTATTTTTTTTTCATATTTTATAAAATCGCTAATCTAAAACATTGTGGCCCTCCATTTTTTTTCATATTCTATTTTTGTGTTGTATTTATTTTATCTTTGTTCTCTTTTAACTGAAGTCTACTTCCTTAATTCACGATTTATTGTTGATTTGCTCTATTCTTGAACATACTGTCCTATAAGACGTCAATCCCTTGAGCAGTTAATTAAGCAATAACGAATAGAGTTTTGTCCACTACTCACTGCTATACTTGCATTGCTAAGCAATCTCATATCTTTGAGCCATGTACTACAACACTGGGGGTTCCCAGGATATTGATTTTTTTTTTTTAAAAAAAAAAACTTATTGAAAATTGTAACCCTTTTGCATATATATACTATTTTCCTTAATCATCCAGTCCAATTAAGCACATAAATTTTTCTATTTTCAACTGGAATATTTTAAATATTAAACGAAGAAACCAGGCTAGTGAGTCTTAAAATTGAAAATTGTGAAAAGCTTGAAAACGTCAGTCATGTCTCCGTATAATTAATTCAAATCGGTTGGTACAGAAGCGAAATTTGTTAGTGCAACAATGCTCCCCCAACGTGGAAATACTGTGAATATCACCAAGCTTCAAAATATAAACTTTTCTTCTAATATTATATTTTGCAAGTGACAGGTGGATCTATTTCCTTTGGAAAAATCAATTAAATAATTCTCAGATGCACGAATGTTGTGCACAACCAAAGTAGGTCAACTATCTCTTTTGGTTTTCTTATCTTATAAGGAATTGTACTTCATTCATTCAGTGATAGTATTAAAGGGAACTAATATTACATGAACGCGAGGTGGTTATCATCTAGAAAGTGAAAACACGAAAGAGCATAGCGTTTCATATCGTTATTTTACTGAGATTTACCACAGTTGCTTTCATATAGGTACTAATTAATCCATCAAGGAAAATGTGGCATCTGAACTTTTGAAGGTTAAAATAAAGGTTTTCTGTATGATTCAAATCCAAAACAAAAAAAAAGAAGAAGAATGAACAAACAATTAAATTATGTTCTTCAAAAAATAGTACAGGTTTATCTCATTTATGCAAGTAGAACACCAAATTCTGTTAGGTACTCAAGTCCTTGTGCAATTTTTATTTTTTATTAACATTTAATAAACAATTAACAAGTACGATTAACGGATCTAGTTATTCAAGTAGTTAATACATAAAAGAGAAGGTGTAGGAGATTATACCTCTTTTAGTATCGTAACTAGAAGGCTCGACCTTTGCTTAGGAGTCGATGGATGTGCACCTTTGCTGTCTCTAGTCCACCTAGAAGATTAACCAAAGTCTATAAACAAGTGCTAGCTTGTTTTTAGACGTACGATAGCTAATTCCCTTTCGATTTTTCTTCGCGCGATTAACTATTTTTCTTGGAAGAAAAAATAACGCTCAACACGTGAGCTATTGAGAGAGAGATGGAGGCGCTTAGGGCAGAAAAAATTCTGCTCTTTTAATTTTTGCGCAAGGAAATAAGAAGAGAGGCAAAAGATCTAGGGCTCGGTGTATCCTTAAACAACGTTGCCATATTTTGTTATTTCTAAACCTTGCTCTCTTTCCATAATTTTGTCTTGACAAAAATATCCCTTCATTGCAGAAATTTTGTGTATGATTATAGGCTATATAATATATTATATTAGCCTATTAATCGACTCCATTAATTAATCTCAAATCAGACTTTTAAATAACTAATTAAATAAAAGACCAATTAGCTCAATATAATAAATATACGTTGAACGAATTTAATTATTAACTTATTAATAAATATTTTGGAATTAGCATGTGCATTATATTATTTCTATTTGATCCATTTAAGTTAATTAATTATAAAGTTTACAACGGTATATAATGAATTAATTAATTAACATATTATATTTTCGCAATACTCGCTACTGCAAATAAACAAATAATGCACGTATAATTAAAGTCCTATTTGTGTGACCATTTGAGGATTCATGCTACGTTGGACATGGAAAATAAATCGCTATTTATTTCCAATAATCATAAGCGGTATCTAGCAACACGTTATGATTCTTAATTCGCATAAATAAACAATGTACTAATACAATCATTTAATCATGTATAAGAAATGAGTATCTTATTGTTTTGATTCCTATGTCACATGATATCCTTGTATAATCCAAGATAGGAATATGTCATTCTTGCAGATTATACGTTTCTTGATCTAGAGATGATTGCATAAGTTGCTAGCAAGCAATCCATCTCCACCAAGGGGCCCAATAGATATCATCACTCATCAGGTGAACTAATGAGGGACATACGGTTATCTTGATGAACAGTTTTTCTCCGCATAATTCAAGAGATCATAAATAAAGTCCGTATAGCAGCCCTTATCAGGAATCAGTGGTAGACGATATTTATAGAACCTATCCTCATGTGGAAAAACTAAATCATCTCAAACTTGGAATCAAACACTGATGACATAAATAATGACACTTAACACAATCCATATATTTATTTCATCGGGGTCATGTCCTGTACTATGTTCTAGTAACATATACATATGCAATTAAGTTAGTAACTCCTTACTTATGATTTGTATAACTTAATCATCGCTTAACTTGCATACTAGTCTTATATGATAATTAATGTTCCTTGTTAATTATCAAGACTATGGATAGTTTCGATTTATTATTGTCATTTATTATTAAATGAAATATAGTGATCCACAATTCAGATCCTCAACCTGAATGAACTGTCAATAATAAAATCTAGGAACAAATGATCAAATATCATCAATAACATAAACTAAGAAATTAAGTCATTAAATATTGACTTCTAAGACATAACTCCAACAAATTCTTCCTATTTAATTATCTTCTTATATGCATCTTCTCCTCGTCCCATAAAAGGGTCTAGCCCTTATATAATTACAAGAACACAAGTTACAAAATTCTAAGCGACAGTATAGCGAGAAGCTATATATAGATTTGTTCCAAATTACAAAATCAATGTAGAATCAAGTTAACCAATATCCCTATATAATTCGGTAGAATATAAAATTAAAAACAATTTAAAGTACCAATTTAGTGTGATGAACTGTTAATGTTTTAGTCTTAATCTTATAAAAAATAAATTCTAAACTCTATATTGGCTTAACACATATATTATATATTTGGCAAATTCTGACGTGCGCCCTTTATCAGTTAATCAAACGGCTCGATTATAAGGGATTTGATATACACCATCCAACAAAAAACCATCCAATCATCCAATAACAACCTGGACACCAGAAATGGGCCTCAGCACATTTTTCCTCATGCTGACGTCAGCAAAAATTTTATGACTAATTTTTGAAAAATTTCTAGGTGCTGACGTCATCAAATATATTAATTTTTGGGTTCAGTTATATTCCGTAAGAGATGAATTAATGTATTTGTTCAGTTAGATGCACCAATAATTTGGATTTTTAGTTTTTGGGTTCATTTTAACACCTTAAGGGATGAATTAAAAGGTCTATATGTTCGGTTAGATGCACAAATAATTTGAATTTTTAGTTTATGTGTTTAGTTAAATACGTTAAGGGATAAACTTAAAGTGTTTATGTGTTCGGTTAATTGCATTTCAAAAATTGAATATTCGTATCTTTTTGCCTATTTAAACACGTTAAGGGATGAATTTAAAGTGTTTATGTGTTCAGTTAGTTGCAGCAAAAATTAAACTGATCAAGAAAAATTAAAATTGTTTATGTCTTCAACTAGATGCATCTGTAATTTGAACACTGATCATTTATTAAGAATAATATCCATTATTTCAACAAATCGAACCATTCTAATAATAATAACATCTATTAATAATAACACAAATCCTACACAGTTTTAACCACTACATGCTAAACACAATTCATCTACTTCTCCTTCGATTCCTTCTGCACAACTCTTCTCACCCTTTCCTGTCATTCGAACACAAACAAAACAAAAAACAATTAAGATCAATTACTAATTAAGTGTTCTAAACAATATTTAATGTTTCAGGTCATGTGAAGTTAAAAAAAACATAATGAATCAAGATGATGAAAATGCGATCATATCCGCATAATCATTTGTCATCTAAAATTTTACTATTCAAACAGTTTGAAACTTGTACCAAATTTTAACTGATTTGGGGTTTTGCATAGAATTCATTGGCGTTGTATTATTGACCTGAGCATTTTCATTCCATTTAAGAGAAAATTATGCAAGGTAACATAATGCCAAAATAGATTTCAGATACTGCTATATATATGCGGTAAAGTAAAAATTAAAATTTTATATCAAGAGATCAGATATAAATATCAAATCAATATATATGCGGCAAAGTAAATCAAAATTTCTTAACTAAAATCAGTCGATCAATTGAACATTATCGTCAAATAACTAAAATCAATCACAAAATTGCATCATTGAACAATCTAGATCAAGTATTACTGAATCTAATCTTATATCACTACATAAATAGATCAAACCAAAAGCAATTGATATCTTCTCAGATCTTCTTTGGAGAGAGACCGAGTAGACCTATCTTTGACGTGAGGAAGGAGGCGGCACCTGCTTCGTCGTCGGTGACTCTGACGAAGACTTCGACGATCTGATTCTACTCCAACGTGGGAGGCATGGCGATGGCTGCTGATCTAGGGTTTGCGACGAGGAGTGGAAGGGGAGAGAGGGAGGAAGAGGGAAAGAATCTCAGTGAGAGAGAGATCGGAGAATCGGCAATCGGAGAAAGAGAGGGATTGATCTCAGCACATAGAGTAAAAAAGAAGAGGAAGGATAAAATAACAGATTGTATTGACCACGTGTTGCTCACGTGACTACGGAGAGATATTTGAGTGCTGGAGCGCTGGATGGATGATTTGGATGGTATTTCCGTGGATGGGAGATAGTAATTACCCGATTATAATACTATCAAATTTCCCAGATTACTCGAGCTGAAAAAGGAGTTTGAATCGGACTTTATAAGTCCGCATGGCAGAATTGTCCTATATATTTATATATAGAGAGAGGAATGATATACACACTCACTCTGGTGTATAGAGGCCTCGTACACTTAGTTTTTATACTGTCCGATCACTTTAAAATTAGTTTGCAGATGAGATCGTGCGACTGAGAATGAGATCGCTACCCGCGATTCTCTTCGTTACTTCAAAGATTTTTGTTCCGTCCCCATGATAACTTCACGTCCTCTGACCCTTCTCTCTCCTTTTCTTGTTCTTTTCTGCTTCCTTTCTCCATCGAAGCACGAATTCCTTTGGCTCTTCGTGACTCCATAAAAATGATAAAATTAAGTATTATTTACTCCCCGTGAAAGGTAATAAAGAAAAGCAATCTGAATTCAACAATCAAATTAAAAAGGGACATTCGGCCAAAATTACCTTGTTCAAGTAACAGTTGCATTTGTTCATTCATTCAAAAGCTCCTTTTCATCACCAATCTACAATGGTAACAAGCAATTAGAAGCATGGTTCAGGTTGCCATTGAAATCCCATTGAAATTTCAAATACTAATTACAGTCGCAACCAAAATGAGAAATAAAGTACCTTGACAATGCATGTGCTGCAATTGCCTACGCCACCACAGTTCATAACCTTGCCCTGAAATCTACCAAATGCAGATGTAACAAGTGTTTACAGGTACTTAAATACAAAGCAATTTCTACTTTTCAATTAAATTACTCTAAGCATTATCTAGGTGTTATATATGCAATCGATCTCCACCATTCTTGACAAAAACACATCATAATCCGTAAATTTAATCACCTCTGCCTAGTCTCCTTAATCTCTACTACTTATAAATGCACCTAACAAAAAGAGTAAACATTTCATATAAAAGGAGTAAGCATGTCATATAAAAGGGTGTAAACAATTCTTATATCAATTATGGACCATTGATTTGTGTAATTTGATTTGATTAATGGTCTAGATCTTAATTTTAAATTAAAAGGTCAAGATTTTTTATTAGAAAAGATTAAGTTACTACCAAATTAGCTATTTATTTAAAAGGAATGACTAATAAATTATTGATTTTACTATATCTTTATTGTCTATAACATGTAAAGTTCTATATGAAACAAAAATAATATCAATATTTTATTTTCTTATTTGCCCACATCTTGAGGGCATCTTTTGCTAGTTAGTAAAAAGGCAACAACGGGAGAGAAGGAGAGAGAGGCTAAGAGATTGGAGATGAAGAGATCAGCCAGAAGAAAGATACACAAAGGCAACGAAGAGGCGAGAGAGAGGATTTGATTTTTTTGATGTAGAGAGGGATTTTCATTTACGGATTTCTTATAATTTCTTCGATTTTCATCTATTCTAAGAGGGGAAGAAATAAGCGGAGTCGACTACAGTCTACGGGGAACGATTGAGAAGAAAGAGTTGACGGAGAATTAAAGAGTAAAGGATGAAAAATTTTTAAAACAAACGGAGAAATCAGGATATCAGCGCCTCTATCTCAGCCGATCATCCAAATCTCTGCACAATTTTTAATGAGATCTAATGGCACAGAAAGTCAGTGTATGAGGCCTCAATGGAGTACTATATCATTTCTATGTATATATTGTGAACCATGGTTCATTTAGGGCTCCGTGAACCGTGATCGTTTGATTGGTGGTTTTGTAAATTGACAAATCTAAATTAACCAATCCAATCTATATATGGAAATCTCATAGCAAACCGAATTTTATAATTTTTTAAAATTTTTTACTATTTTTTTCAAATTTTTTAAAGTTTTTCATTTTTTGACGATAATTAATTTGAAAATATCATAATAAATAGAAAAAATCGAAAAATATAAAATTTGGTATCTAAGGATATTTCAATATGGTGATCAATTTGAACGATTTGGATTGACTGTTTGAATTTTCAATCTCGAAAAATGACTCAATAGAAAATGGGTGCATATGTCATCGATGGCGCGTGAGCCATCCTATATATATATATATTTGGATAAATTAGCATATATTTTGAGTTGGTCGACCTCCGCTGTTTATATATATCATTTGAAATTGCATAAACTTAATCTCGTTTAAATAATAGACTAGACATGGCAATCACAGGTTCGCCGCGCTATATTTTTTTAGATGACAATAATTTAGCATGAACTAGTTACATTTCTAAATATATTTAATTATGTCACAACCTATATCCGAAATACGAGGCGTGATGTGTGACTAGGGATGTATACGAGCCGAGTTCGAGCGAGTTGAGCCTAACTCGAACTCGTTACAACTCGTGACTCGTTCGGGAGACAGTTCCGAGCTATTCAAGCTGACTCGAACTTGTCATTTTGTAACTCGAGTCAACTCGTGACTCGGTATATAACTCATGAATATAGTAAATAAATGCAACAATTATCTCAAAATAAAATTTCTGCACATACAAATAAATATCTTACATGTGCATTGGGAGGAAAAGATATTTGGGGACTAGGATTAGATTTAGACGGTTATAATTTTTAGGATATACACTTAAAATTTTTGGACTATACACTGATATAATATTTTTATTTACTCGTCCTGTATATGCTACTAACTCGAGTTGAGCCGAGTTGAGTTGGGCCTAACTCAAACTCGTCAAATATAACTCACGAGTCGGCATAACTCGAGTTGTTAGAACTCGAGTCCTATTAGCTCGTGTTAACAACGAGTTTTTCTCGAGTCGAGTTCGAGTAACTCACGAGTCATGAGTTTTTGCTCACCTCTATGTGTGACAATATCTTTCACATCCATTCGACGGTCCGTCAACCTACGTCACAAGAATTAAAAGCATAACAGAATCAAGTACAAAGTCGAGTAATCGGTTATTTAAAGACCTAGCTTCTCTACAACCAATTTATATAATCGAAATATCAACCGATTGGATTAATCCACACATCAATAACAAATAAATAAAATATATTTTACAGAAATCAACAGGTTTAGGTTTTTTCAAATCAGTTTCTCATATCAGTTTCACAATAGTATGAATCCCTCTCTAGGCGATTTGACTTCACATTCCATCTCAGTTTTCCATTTTAAATCACATCACATCAGAGATTTGCTGACTTGTAAAATATATCAGTAAAAATTCTCATATATCAATTCAATCAAATAAACAAACGACTTTTAAATCAATCAACGCGAAAATTAAATTACAGAGAAGTCTGATTATCTGGCGAATAATTATGAATGAGACTACAATGATAATTTGATAAGACTTTACAACGGAGTGTCTGAATTTCAACCTGCTGATCGATCGCACTTGATAGTTTCAGTTCAAATGGCCGTACGAGAGGAAGTATATTAACAAAAGATGGAATGATAATTTAATTAAATAGAGAGGGATATAAAGATGTACGGGTTATAAACATAAGAAAAACAAAAGTAGTAATGATGGACATGTCACTACCACAAAAAAGACCTTCTGCAACAGGCCATCCGTAACATTTTTTGTCAAAAACGTTACCGATCCATGGGAGGCTTTTGGCGTGAAAAACTCTGCGACAATCTGTAACGTTTAAATTATATTGAACGTTAGAAATTTTGGCGCGTTTGGCATAAAAAAAAGTTATATGCACCTTCTATAACGTTTTTTATGTAAAAAACGTTACAGATCTGCATCATTTTTATTATAAAAAACGTTACAAATCTGCAACGTATTTTACATAAAAAACGTTGCAGAAGGTCTAGATATTTTTTACAACTGGTGCCTGGATCTCTCTCTTCCATTTATTTTTCTTCAAAGCGTCGCACCAACCCACCATTAATAGAATTTATAACCATCTCTTTTCTAAATATTCCAATTTTTTTTCACTCCAAAAAATTAGCAAAAAATTTGCAAAAATTCTGAAAAATGAGAATTAGAAAGAGGAGGAGGAGGAGAGCAGATTGAAGGTAAAAAAACTAAATTTGAGCACTATTTCATATTTTTTCATTTTTTCCTTATTTTATTTCGGTTTTATTGAAAAAAATAGAAAATAATATTTGAAAAATCTAGAAAATTTAAATTAGAAAGAGAAGGAGAAAGAACACTATATATTTGGTAAAAGAAATTTGATTTTAACAATATTTTATATATTTTTTATTTTTTCTTATATATTTCGGGTTAATTTATTAAATTAATTAGTAGTTTTTTTATTGCATAATTTTAGGTCTCATTGAAGACGGCAAGAATTACATCGGAAAAGAAGAAAAATTTCATCATAATATTGATGGTATATTTTAGATAACTTTCGTCTTTTTATTTATTACTAAATTATGCATGCATAAATAATTTGCATATGCATTTAATTTAATGGTATTGTCATATAGGACCAAAAATACCAGTACAATACCAAATTTAGGTCGTTGCCCGTCCGACATTAATTCATTAGGGATTAATCTCGGATAGTCCCCGTTTTAGGACTGCTCTTTGGATATTCTGTCTCATTTAGGATTAGCGAGTGGTACGCTAGATGTAATATGTTGTTTGAGAAAAATTCGACGGCATTTTCCTTTATGTTCCCACGGATGAGTTCTCACGAGCAACCGTATGTTGGCGCATTCAGGGAACATTAGGGAAAATGCTGTCGAATTTTTCTCAAACAATAAGTTACATCTAGCGTACGCTCGCTAATGAGACAGAGTATCCAAAGAGTGGGTTAGGATGGTGACCGGCCCGAAAACCTAATGTGACCAAATTGACCCATATATACCCTAACATTTCGCATATATTTTATTTGTTCAGATGGATTGGACCTGATGTACTTGAGTAATCGTTTTTCGTCAGCATTTCTGAAAGGGCTTGAAGAATTTATGATTTTTGCTAAAGAGGATTTGATGAGAGAGAATAAAGATGATAAAATGTGTTGTCCTTGTCGTATTTGTCAGAATTTGGTGAAATGGTCTAATTTTGAAGAAGTGAAAGTTCACTTGATTAGAGATGGATTTTTGCCGGATTATACTCAGTGGACACTTCATGGAGAGACTGGGGGGAGATCATTTAATGCTGCAGGGAGTAGTAAACTGTATTGGATTCACAATATGAGGAAAAAAATCTCTTATTGGATGATTAAAATATATTTGATGATGAAAATGATGTATTTGATGATGAAAATGTAGATAATACAGAATTGAATGCTGATTTAGATGAAATTGTGAACAACGCGAATGCAGATTTTGTTGATAATGTTGAAATTTTTGGTATGTTACGTGAGGAAGATAAGATAAAGTTATATTCCGGTTGTGAATTGTCAAAACTTAATGTTGTTTTCAAACTATTTAATTTGAAAGCCAAAAATGGATGGAGCGATTTCAGTTTCACATCTTTGCTTAAACTTTTGCGTACAGATTTTCTTTCCAAAGATAACCAATTGTCAGATTCCATTTATAAGGCTAAAACGATGTTGTGTCCTCTGAAACTAGATGTAGAGAGCATTCATGCATGTCCAAATGACTGCATATTATTCAGAGATGAGTACAAAGATTTGAATAAATGTCCAAAATGTAAAGCATCACGGTATAAACCGAGGGATGATCAGATTGATGAAGGTAGTAAGGGACCAGCAGCGAAGGTGATGTTTTATCTCCCAATAATTCCAAGATTTGAGCGGCTCTTTGCTAATTCTAAGGATGCCAAATTGTTGAGATGGCATGCGGAATGTAGGAGAAGAGGTGATGGAATGCTCCGTCATCCAGCAGATTGTCCTGATTGGACGAACATCGACAGTGAATTTGAAGATTTCGGAAGTGAACCAAGAAATTTGAGATTGGGGTTGTACACGGACGGGATGAATCCTTACGGCAACATGAGTAGCCGTCAGACTACTTGGCCGGTCTTATTATGTATTTACAACCTTCATCTGTGGTTATGCATGAAAAGGAGATATTTGATGATGCCCTTATTGATTTCAGGTCCTAAACAACCAGGGAATTGTTAGAAAGTGTTTAATTTCAATTTTAGTGCCAACAATTAGCAATAAACAACAACCAAACACAATAGATCTAGGCTTAAAGCCATTCGCGCATTTTATGAGAAAAGGGTAGGAGATGATATACCTCTCACAAATAGTCCTTGTGAGGCTCGATCCAAATCAATAGAAATCGGTGGCGTGCTCTCCAACACCCCTTCTTCTCTAATGGTGGCGCCGGCCTCGAGTCCACTAAGAGGATTAATCACAAAGCTCAAAAGTTATTCTAGTAACTTAGAGCTTGAGGCTAATCCCTATGGCTTCCCTTTCTTGCAACAACAAATACTATTATTTGGTGGAGAGAATGGAAGCTCAACACATGAGCAAGAGGAAGAGAAGAGATGGATGGCGGCTAGGGAGACACAAGAGAGAGAAAGGAGGAAGAGAGCTCTAGGGTTTGAGCTCTAAGGGTCCCTATATAGGCTCAATGTAACAATACTGTCTGATTAGCTGGTAATTAAAGTTCCAAATTGTCCGTATAAGTTAATTAATGACATAATTTATGAAATAAATTAAAGTAACAGTAAAATCTGATGGAAAATTTAATCTGAGGACATGGAAATGTTCCTTATAATTTTCTGAGTATTTCTGTATATTTGCCACAATTTTCCGACTTCTGAAATTTATTTAAATGATTTATGTGAGGAAATAGCTAATTTACAAAAGGACTGTCAGTGATTTACTACACCAAGCCTACATGGATCTGTTCACAAAAGATCCAGACTTATTTTAATAAAAATAAGTCGACGAGGAATTCATTCTTTCTGCCTCGTCTCCTTCGTCTGATCTGTCTCTCTTCTCCGCCTTTCTTTCCTTTCCTCTGACCTTACTCGAGCGTGTGCTCGTGCCTTGTTGTTACTCTGTGATTCGATGGAGGCGACGACTGCCTCTGAGGTGCCCCGTGTAGAGGCGACACCTCTGCTACACCTCACGCGCCTTCACGCCTCTGTCTTGAGCTGGAAACTTGTTTGTCGTTCTCTCTGCGTGGATCTGTGAGAATCACTCGTGGAGTGCTGTCGTGGCTTAACCTTCTCCATGGTTTCGTCTCCCCTTTCCTTCCTCTATCGAGTTTAAGGTAAGTGTTTTATAAACCCAATTTCTAGGGTTTGAGTTTGGGACGAAGGAGAAGGGAGGAGGGGATCAGAGCCGGGAGAGGTAATATTGTTCTTGACATTGTCAATTTCATGAATTTCGATTCAATTTTGGTAAACTTGATTCGTTCTAATCGCTAGGGTTTTCTTGACAGTAACTGTTCATGGAACTAGCACTGTTCTTGATTAGCATAACCTTGATCTTAGCTTTAATTGCACTTGAATTTCTGAGGCGTTTCGCAAAAGATCAAGAGAGAGGTATATTTTTCCTATCAATTTCTAGTTTGATGGATATTTTGATTTCTGTTAGGTTTAATCGATAGCTACTAACTGTGCTTGGGGAAAATCTGATACAGGGTTCACTTTAGTTCTGTTATTCAGTGTTAGTTGGCTAGTTGATGTGCTAATCTATTCTGTTATTTGATGTTAATTGCTTCTGTGAGACTGTGATTTGGTTTCTGTGGGGTATTGATTAACTTTATTGGAGTGATATTTTGCTTCTGAGGAGTGTTACTTGATTATGGAAGGGTTTATACTCATCATATAGGGTATACATAAGCTGCAACATCTATATAATTGTCTAAGTAATCACTGATATGCATATACATGTTATATGGTACATATCTGAGGTAGTATCATCTTGTATAACTGTTTAGAAGGTAAAAGCATGCATGTATCAATGTCAGTGAGCATGGTTGATCATATTTGAGTAATTGCATGACATAATTATATGATATAGCATGTAAAGGAGAAACTGTAGCAATATAATAGTTAAGTGATGTATAAACTTGCGTCTCTGGTTCATATTCAACTATGTTTGATGTTGCAACATGAATATTAATTTGATAAAAATGGTATACATGCATAAAACTGGAACTGTGATGTATATTAGGGTGTATATTAGCACTAAGTGGGGTAATTAGTGGATTCAGCTTGTGCATGGGCATTCTGGCTCATATTTGATTGATCTGAACCATGTTTGAGGGTATTATGTGCATGAACATGTTAGGATTGATGATTTGGATAAGTTAAGGCAAGTATGTGGGCTTATATCTGCATAATTAAGTGTATGAAAGCATTCTTGGCATTGTTGGCATTTGTATTCTGTGGGGAAATGACTAATTGATGCATATGCACCTTGGTACCAGTTACTGGTACACTAACAGTGGGTGAAATCGATAATCTGGTAAAGATGTTGTGTTCTGGGATGATGATTGCGATTTTGAGATTTTTATGGACTTGTTTGCAAATTTCTGAGGGCATAAACATAAAGATTTGAGGGCTTATTGGTAACATATGGAGTATTACTAAATTTTGGTGGGCTTAAATGGAAAAATTTGAGGGCTTAAAACTTTATGTGGGCTGGATTGAAAATGGCGGATGGTTATCGGATCTGGTTTGGGTTGCTGTCGGACCTGTTACGGTTAGACCCAGTCGACTGGGTCAAGTCGACTGAGTCTGACCTGGTTGACTTGGTTTGTCGCTGGATTTTTCGGAATGGGCTGATTTTCTGGACTTGGGCTGAAATTTTGTGGGCTTGGCGGAAAAAAAAAAGGAAAGGAAAAGAGAAATAGATGTGGGCTTTCGGAATTTCTGTGGGCTGAAATTATTTTTCTGATTTTTGGGCTATGTAAATGGATATGATTTGGATTATAATTTAATTAAAGTTTTGGATTAAGACTTAATTAGCAATTTAGCGAGCTAATGACTTCTGTTGAGCTTGATTAAGACTAAATGACTTGGAAACAATGTACTTAGTCTAGATTTCGGATTTGGGGATTTTAGAGAAGTGATGAACACGTCTGACTTAACTGAACGGATACTGTGGCAAATACTCAGACATTCTGATCCCGTAAAGCAATAAAATTAATTTCTGATTTATGTTTTCTCTGAGTTTAATAAATATTTTCTGCTATTTCTGTTATTTCTGTTATTTCTGGAAATTCTGAAAAGAAAATCTGATTCTGACTTCTGATTTCTGATTTCGATATTAAGAAATAATAAAATAAAATAATTAAGTCATGACGATTGGACTAATAACTAAAATGTTAACTTCTGTTATAAAATTTGGAACTATTACCGTCAGTCAGGTGGGATTAGTTCAACCAGACCTTAAGTCTGTCAAGTGGATTATAGAACCCCGTTAAATAAATACTAACGGATCTTGATCTATTATTGAACAGGAGCAGCCGACTACTCACACGCCCCAGACGAGTGTGAAGGTGCGGATACGCGGTTTCTTGATTAAAATTCGGAATTTGGTACTTTTAAATTCATGCATAGCATGTTGGTGTAGTATTCTGTCTATAGAATGGACTGGTTCAGTCAATACGGTGCACCTGGACAGAATGCTGTGAACATCGCACCCTTTCATTAAACATTGCAATTTGCATCTTCTGAGCATTTTGAACCCTCTATTTATATATCTCTATGATGGAGAGAGTATGGCAGAGGACTTCTTTCAGTTCTAACATTAGTTTAGACAAGAGAGAGAGAAGATTAGGAATTTCTTGAGGGAACGAGTCAAGGCCGACTAACTCCTGTTAAACACCATCAGTTGGGGTTGCGATATCGGCTTTGTAGTGATTCTCTCACTGTAGAACGTGGAGAAAATCAGAGACTAAGGAGACGCGCTTGGTTTGCGTGTTTCAAGTTCATCCGCTCAACACTCGATTTCAATTAGCGATGGCACGAGGTATTTTACGATTCTGGATTATTTCCGCATTCTAGAATTGTTGTAGCACTTACAGTTGGTATCAGAGCGGGTTATGCCGCTGGATTGCCTTTATTGAAATGGAATTTCATAACGGTTTGTAAGAAATTCTGTTGTAAGTGTTGAGTGGATTGAGTTTTGTCTGATTTTATTAATTGTCTGAATTCGGGGAGTATTATCTCAAGATCTGTTTGTCCAATTTGAGTGAGGTTTTCGGGATTGGAAAGATCTCTGAGTCTACTTTCCAACGAGACCAACATCTTGAAAATTAAGTGGGTATCCAGTGAGATAATCAAGTCGCAACCAGTAGAGTTCAGACAGTCAGGGTTCTGAATTTTCTGATCTTTCAGTATTACGGGCCAGATTTCTCTCAACTGTTAATCCGGTTTTGCATGAAATTTTACTGGGATGTAGATATTTCAGATATCTTTCCATAGAGTGTAAATTTGCAAAATTCCGATAAAGTATGAGTGAGATATGCTGTATGCAAGATTGGTCATTCTGACAGTTTGTCGGGTTTCGTTTGTGATAGTCTGTATTTCGAGGGGCATAGTTTTTGATCTATAAACTTGTTTTTGATGAAACTTGAGTCATAAGAAAGATATTTGAATCTAGTTTCTATAATGACCAAGAACACAGAAAACAAATAAGTATAGAGAAAGTTATTGTCAGTTTACTAGAAAGTGTTTAGGCTGTCAGAAAGTTTCTGGATGAACTTTGGACGCACCCTTTCGTGTGGGGCGATCCGTTTGGAGTTGGAACGACCAGTTCCAACAGAGTTTGGTCCAGAAATGAGTTTTAAGATGAATATTAAGATATAATCAGACATATGATGGTTCTCCATTGTTAATTAAAGCTTGTAGATTACTTAACTATTATGGAATTCTATAGAATAGTAACAGTTTGTCATAAATACTAATTTTGTAAAGATGGTTGGCATTTTTGGTTAAGATTGATTAGTCAATAATGATATGCTTGAATATACTACAGTAATAAAGTATTGATGTAGTCCACAGACCATCATACTATCTGATATTCTATTAGTATTGGCGTTACAAGCATTATATTGATTAAACAAACTTGAAGAACTATACATGTGGTATAGTAATACACAAATTGTATTTATAAAGGATATGGCAGTAATTGTGCATATGATAATTATTTAGATATAGATAATTATAGTTAGATGATCTATGAAAGTTTAGTAAACCCTAACTGTTATATAATCTAATTACCAGTGAATTAGGGTTTCAGACGCAAATTGAAACGGACCGTTCTGGCCCTAGAACGGACCGTTCCAGATTATATTTGCATAAAGTTTCTGTTTGCATTACTCAAACACATTGGAACAGATTGTCTGGTTTTAGGGCGGATCGTTTTGAATGAAGTTGCATGAGGATACGTCTGGGTATTAACAGAGTCAAACTGGGACGACCCGTCAGGTTTTGGAACGGATCGTCTGGAAAAGTTTGAATAAAGTTTTGTCTGATATTATTGTTAGATTAATTAAACAAATAAATTGATTAAGGATCAATTAATCAAGAAAGTTAGATAACTATGCTAGTTATTAAGCATATACATATATATTAGTTATCTAACTATAATATATTATGTCTAGTTGATTAATATATGTTAATTAGTTGAAGAGTAGCCACAGCATCTTCAATTACATTAAGGTATATATATTATATAGTGTATCTATAAATCACATTAGGAAGAAAGGACATAGCTTGTGTCTAGTGATGAATATATATATTAATATATTAAGGAGTAGCCACAGCATCCTTAGTTGGATTAAAGTTATGTATATATAAAGTTTATAAAATCACATTTGGATTAAACTGACACAAGATTGTAATATATTAAGTTAACGAAGTTAGTATCGTCCCACAGGAATATTGACCTAGTTAACTTAATATATTAGGATATAATAGTTAAATTATGAATACTTAATTTGCCCACAGGGATTAAGGATAAGAATATAATTGACTAGTTATATCATAAAGTATGAAGAATCAAATCATAGTATTTAGACTGTGTAAGAAATTGATTCATAAAGTTATAATGTTTAATTACATAAAGAGTTATAGCATGATATTTAGCCCACAGGTAATATTATGCAGAAATTGACTCATAAAGATAAATCACTTAGTTTGCATTGGTAAATTAAAGTATAAAGTTAAGTCTCAATATAAAGATAAGCATGTATCGGTTCTACTTTCATAAGGATAGCAGATTCCCTTTAAAAATGATAAGTATCAAAGTTTCTGAGTTGAGGATAATAGTTATAAGATCTAGAAGGATACTGTTCTCCTTCATTAAAGTTGTAAGAATATTAAATTTATCAACCAGTAGGATCCACTTTTGAGGTTGAACTTATGAACATAAGTTATAATGAACAGTGGGAGCAGTTTAACTGCTTATGTTTCATGTTTATAAAGAATAAGTTCTTTCAATGTATAGTGATTTGGTTGATATGCATATTAATGTAAAGTTCTTACATAAGACATTAGATGAGTAGTTGGCCTCTTAGGTTAAGTCTAATGTAATAATACTCATCATAAAAGTTTATCTTTTAGGTTTATTACCATTATAGGTGCGAGGGCACATAATGAAAATGAGGAATATAGTTGTTCAACAAAAGAGTCTATATAATATTTCTGAGTCATTACTTGTATATTTTTATTTTGAATACTTGTCCAGTTTAATATAGTCTTATCAAGATTACCTATAAGGTTATAACACATATAAAGATAAATGGTCAGTTTGGTGTTTTTGACCACATGTGTTTAATAGGAGAATAGACATATTATGGATAAAGTTGAGAGTGTTCATATGGTTGAGATATGATTAACAAGTAAAAAAATGACTAGCTGGCATCAAGCGTATAGCTTGCATTCATCTCTTTAATTGATGATTACTCACAATATATGCATCTCTACATACTTATAAGGTTTTAAGGTGGAAATAGAGAAACAATACAGTAAGCAAATAAAAGATTGTGAGATCAGAAAATGGTAAAGAGATTAGAAATATGAAATATGACTAGGATATGAATCTAGAAATATTAAGTTCTAAAGAATGTTCAGATTAGTGGGAGTGATCAGTTTTAGGTCATACAAAAACTCCCTCAATTCATAATTGGATATATTATTAAGGATCAACAAATATTGATAATCCAATTATTGACATTCGTTAACCGACATATAATACAATAATAGATCAAGTTGAATATTTAATATTCAATATCAAGGTGATCTAATAAAGGATTAGGTCGGTTATCCTAGTAATAATATGTAGTTTATCTACGAGACTCTTATAAAAGTATTATTGTTGAATAAGATTCTGATATTTTCTAAGATAATGAATTGCAATGAGTCCATAGTATAGTATAATGCCAAGTAAAATCGGTAAGAGTCAATGGTGTGCAATGAAGTCTGAAATTTGGTTAAGTTACTTATGGTTTAAACCTATTGGTTGTAATGGATTTCTTAAAACCAAAAGGATTCATAAGTAAACATAAAGTAATACCAAATTAGTCTTGTCACCAATTGGTTCATTTAGAAGAAGTAGTGAATTACATGAAGGTTTTCTCACATGTATTAAAGAAGATTCACTTAACATGATTATGGCATTAGTAGCTCATTCTGGTTTGGAGTTACATTAAATGGATATAAATGTTGCAATTCTTAATGGTGATCTAGAGGAGAAGGTTATATTAAATAAAAATAACTATAAAAGTTTCTTCTTTAGAGGAAATAAGTATTTAGTTAACAAGTTAAAGTATTCTATATAAGAATTAAAACAAGTATTTCACTAATGATATTAATAGTTTCATAAGGTTATTTCTTCATACGTTTTGAAGAAATATAAGATGAACTATTGCATATATCAGGAGATTAGTGGGAGTTGATTTTATCTATTTGTTTTATATATAGATAATGTTTTACTTGTAACTAAAGATAAAAGATGATTATATAAGGTGAATAATTTCTTTCTAAAATATTGATATGAAGGATATGGGTGAAGTTTTGTTTGTGATAGAAATAAAAACCCATGTAGATAGGAATCAAGATATTCTTGATCTATCTCAACAAGCATATATCAATAAGATTTTAGAAAGATTCCAGAAGGAATGATATTCACCGCGTCCAGTACCTATTAATATAGGTGATAGATTCATTCTAAATCAGTATCCTCAGTATAACTCAGAAAGGAAACAAATAGTAAATACTTCAAGTATTTAGGCAATTTGAAAGCATAAAGTATGATCAGGTTTGTGCACAAGAACTGACATAGCTTTTGCCATTTAAATATTTGGACTGATATCATAATAATTAGGGGATAGACCACAATTAAATTGCTAAGAAAGTAATGATATATCTTTAAGGTACTAAAGATATTGTGCTTATGTCTCAACTGACTGGAAAGTTGAAGTTATTTTGGTACATAAACTGGTTGTGTCAATTTCAGTAAATCGAATTCATGATACATGTTAACCAGTGGAAATTGTGTTATCAAGAAGTGTTTAACTGACATTGTCTATTACTTCAATATAAAGTCTAGTTTGTTGTGTGTTTTGAGATTACCCTCGATGGTGTTTGAAGAGTTTTATTGTGAGACTTAGAGTTATGGATTTTATATCTAAGTCATTAAGGATTTTGTATGATAATTCTGTTGCAGTCTTTCTAGTCAAGAATAATAAAGGTAAAGGTCGAGCTATTGACATTAAGTATTTGACTTTGAAAGAGCACATTAAGAAGAATTAAGTGGTTATTAAAGGTGTTCATACAGAATAGAAGCTGACCGATTCTTTGAATAAATACTGCAGCTAAAGGAATTCAAAGATCATGTAGCGGGTATATATAGGAATTGATCCTATGGTTAATATTAATCGTACGATTGTGTATAAACTCTTCATGAAAGTATAGATGTTTTCTCGTGTTGATTGTGCGCACATATATGGAATATATTTGATCATAAGGTTGAGAATTACATCATAAAGATTGACTTGGAATAGACATTGGGTTTATTCATAAAGGAATTCAAAATCGCATAAAAGGTTGGATTATTAGTTGTGTAGCATATTGTAATTGTAGAAAGTAATATTCGTATTTACTAGTATTTTTAAAACGCTAGTAACGATAAGATGACTTACTGCTACAGTTCATGTGTTATGTTTCTAATATTTAACATAAAGAAAACAGAAGGTATTTAATATGCAAAGGATGCAAGTTCAAGTGGGAGAATGTAGTATTCTGTCTATAGAATGGACTGGTTCAGTCAATACGGTGCACCTGGACAGAATGCTGTGAACATCGCACCCTTTCATTAAACATTGCAATTTGCATCTTCTGAGCATTTTGAACCCTCTATTTATATATCTCTATGATGGAGAGAGTATGGCAGAGGACTTCTTTCAGTTCTAACATTAGTTTAGACAAGAGAGAGAGAAGATTAGGAATTTCTTGAGGGAACGAGTCAAGGCCGACTAACTCCTGTTAAACACCATCAGTTGGGGTTGCGATATCGGCTTTGTAGTGATTCTCTCACTGTAGAACGTGGAGAAAATCAGAGACTAAGGAGACGCGCTTGGTTTGCGTGTTTCAAGTTCATCCGCTCAACACTCGATTTCAATTAGCGATGGCACGAGGTATTTTACGATTCTGGATTATTTCCGCATTCTAGAATTGTTGTAGCACTTACAGTTGGAACATCTTTGATGATGCATTCTAATTTCATTTAGAAATAAAAGCCCAAAAATAATCAAACAAATGCATGTTGGTTATATCACCGTTTTGATAATGATTGTTGTGCAGTCTGAATCTGAAAAATCCGTTTGATACTGAGTAAAATCAGACTGTTGGATAGATGACTGTGATGGTTTCCGTAATATTCTTATCACTTGATCATATTTTGTGATAGAAGAATCAGACTTTAATTGAACCATTTCCAGTATTTGAAAAATCTGATAAGCATATTTATGTTTATAAACTCTTGCACTCTCCGGTGATTATCGGTTTGGCCACCGACCCGGCCAGGTTATTAGCGCTACTATCTCTGGATTTATTCCCTTTGTCTGGCTCTGTACCAAATGGTTTCTACCTTTGGTTTTGGGAAAAGTTCTTTCTGTATCTGTCAGGCCTTAAGAACTTGAGTGTATAAGTTTTATCTGAAAGATAAATGCTTATGTTTGTGATTCATGTCTCTGTTGTTGCATGTCATCTGGCAGATGCCGGTATTAGGACCTTTCCGACTAGTACCTACGGTACATAAAATCTGTAGTTCTGTGTTAAATAAATTCATCGGGATTTTAGTCTGATGCACGGATTTGTATCAAGATCCGCGTACTGGAACTAAAACCCACACTGAGAATTTATTCTCACTCTGTTTATTTGTTTTGCATGTGCCTCGTTGGGACGAGGGTTTCAGGCCAGGCAGAGGCTTTTTCGGCCCTGAACAGTCGCTACTACTGAGTGTTCTTTTGTGAGGCTTGAAGTCTACGTGCCAGGGTTACAGTGTAATGTTGTGTTTCTGCTCAGTTTCGATAACTTACCGGAGATTTATGCGTATGTGTATTTTGAGTTATTTGGTGATGGTCCTCCGCCTGACGGTGTGGTTCCCGAGTGGGACCCATCGCAACCAGTCACGAAAGAGGAAATTTGATGAGTTGTAGGATGACTCATCACCATGTCCTAGTTTTGTGCCTGTTTCTTGTCAGTGTGGTCAAGCTTTTCTGTAAATATTTTATGTAAAATATATAGTGTAAGCCCGACATTAGGATAGATGGTTTGGACCGTCAGTTAGAACACTTATTTGTTTAATAAATTAACTGACGAGTCACTAGGGTTAGAGGTATGAAATAAGCCGCGCATGTAAATTATGTAAATTTGTGTAAAATATTATATGTGCTTGCAATAAAATTTTACTTGTGTGTTATGTCTGCTGGGACCGAAATCAAGAAAATGGAATAGTTAATTTGAGAAAAAAAAATTGTTACTGTCTGTCTGTTAGCCTTACAAGAGTATTAATTACTCTTGTGGCGAAACCTGATGTCATGCCTAGCTTCCGGGGTGTGACACTCAACCTCTAGGGTACACTTCTAACTAATTACAAGTTTGCCACCCTACCTACCTAGCCGAAATCCAATGGACCTTTTGGGCCTCCTCTTCATTTGTTTGGGGTATTTAATCCATTTAGATAAAATCCATACTCTTTGCTCTTCATTTGGACTATTCATTTGCTATGAAATGTTGGCCCAAATAATTAATATAATTATTTATATTAATTTGTGTTGATTCTAAAATAATTATTAAGTCATTAATAACTATTTTGGGATTAGTTAATGTATTACTCTATTTCTATATGATCCCTTTTGACTTAATTAATTATAACGGTTCATAACGATATATAACTAATTAGTCAAACTATCATATTTTTTCAATACCACTATTGCGAATAAATAGATAATACACTATGTGATTAAAGCTCTATTTGTGTGACCCTTTGAGGATTTATACTATGTTGGCCATGAAAATAAATCGTCATTTATTTCCTATAATCATAAGCGGTATCTAGCAACACGTTATGACTCCCAATTCGTATAAATAATGTACCGTTACAATATCTCAATCCTGCATAAGAAATAATAGTATTTTCTTGTCTGATTCTTATATCATATGATATCCTTGTATAATCCAAGATAGGAATGTGTCATTCTTGCATATTATACATTTCTTGATCTAGAGTTGATTGTACAAGTTGGCCAAAACAATCCAAACTCCATCAAGGGGCCCAAACAGATATCATCACTCACTAAGTATATTAATGAGGGACATACGGTTTTCTTGATAAACAACTTTTCCCTGCACAATTCAAGAGAACATAAATAAAGTCCGTATAGCAGCCTTTATCAGGAATCAACGTTAGACGATATTTATTGAACATATCCTCATGTGGAAAAGGTGAACATATCAAACATAGAATCAAACTTATGTGAAATAAACAATGACACTTAACACAATCCATATGTTTATTTTATTGGGTCAAGTCCTGTGCTATGTTCTATAACATACACATATGCAATTAAGTTGGTAACTCCTTACCTATGATTTGTAGAACTTAATCATCGCTTAACTTGCATACTAATCTTATTTGATAATTATGTTCCTTGTTAATTATCAAGATTATGGACATTTTTAGATTTATTATTGTCATTTAAGAATAATGAGTTATAGAGATCTACAATTCAGATCATCAACCTGAATGATCTATCAATAAATAAATCAAGGAACAAATGATAAAATATCATCAATAACATAAACCATAGAAGTAGCCTGAATGATTGGCTTCTAGGACACAACAGGAATGACATAGATGTGTATTTACGTCCCTTAATAGATGATCTTAAAAAATTATGGCATGAGGGAGTGAACGTATTTGATGCACACTCAAGAACTGAGTTCAACCTTCGTGCCATGATATTTTGCACAATTAATGATTTTCCTGCGTACGGTAATCTGTCGGGGTATAGGAATAAAGGAGCCAAAGCGTGTCCTATTTGTTAGGAAAACACCCATTCTGTTTACTTGTAAAACTCCAGAAAAATGGTTTATCTGGGACACCGCAGATTTTTTAGGAGCCGCAAACACCCTTACAGGCTTGACAAGGAAAAATTTGATGGTAAAGAGGAGCATGGTAGGGCCCCCATGCCGTCATCTGCCAAGGCAGTATATCGACAAGTTAAGGACATAGAGGTGAAATTTAAGAAGAAATTTGCAAAAGAGATTGCAAAGGGTATATGGAAAAAGAAATCTATATTCTAGGAGCTTGAATATAGGCAGTCTCTGGAGATTAGGCATTGCCTAGATGCGATGTACATAATTAAGAACATATGTGAAGCTTTGATTGGTTGCTTGTTGGAATTCAAGAAAAAACTAAAGATGGCGTGAATGCGAGGAAGGACATGGTTGAAATGGGGATCCGAAAGGAGCTACAGGCACAATCTAAGGGTAAAAAGCGAGATTGGCTACCTGCAGCACAATTTAATTTAACCAAGGCAGAGAAAAAAAATTTGTTGAGTTGTTTGAAGGGGATTAGGGTTCCTTCTGGTTATTCCTCCAATATATCAAGAAAGGTGTCTATGAATGATAACAAATTGTATGGTATGAAATCACATGATTATCACGTCTTGCTGACCGTTTTACTTCCAGTCGCAATTCGAGGAATTCTGAAGGAAGAAGTGAGGAAGACCCTCACTAAGTTGTGTGATTTTTTCAACAAAATATGTTGTAAGGTGATTGATCTAGAAATAATGGATAAGTTACAGAATGATGTTATTTCTACCCTTTGCGAGCTAGAGATGTACTTTCCGCCGTCATTTTTTGACTCCATGGTATATTTGACCATCCATTTGGTTAGGGAGATCAAAATGTGCGGTCCAGTATTTCTACGGTACATGTATCCTTGAAAGAGTAATGGGTCAATTGAAAGGGCTAGTACGTAGCCGATCTAAACCTGAAGGAAGTATAGTGGAAGGATATGTTGCCGAGGAGGTTATTGAGTATTATACCGATTACTTGGAAGATGTCCAATCTATCGGTCTTTCAAAATCTCGGCATGAGGGTAGACTTCAAGAAAAATGCACAATTGGAGCCAAAACGTGTAGAGTGGGTCTTGAAATGAGAACAAAAGCACATATGAAAGTGCTCCAACACCTTACGGTTGTGACACCTTACATCAACATGCATTTAATCGAGTTGCGCAAACAATATCCATCTCACAATGAGAACACGATTAACACACAACATCAATTAAATTTTGTGGAATAGTTTCAAGAAAAGGTAGCTTCCCAATTAAAAGAAGGAACCAAGGTCGATGAAACCGTCAAATGGTTATCGAGGGGTCCTGATTCAGTGGTTGAAATCTTCCAAGGGTATGACTTGAATAGATTCAACTGGTACACAAAGCAACAGGATGGTAAAAGCACCGTGCAAAATAGTGGAGTCTCAGTTCTAGCTCTATCTAGCAATAATGGAAAACCTGCTACTTATTACGGGTGGATTGAGAGATTTGGGAACTAGATTATATGAAATTCAAGATACCCTTATTCAAGTGTGCATGGATCAACAACAATCGCGGTGGTGTAAAAAGAAACAAATTTGGGTTCACAATTGTTGACTTCAAAAAAAGAGCTTATGAAGATGACCCCTTTATACTTGCAAATAAGCAAGCAATGCAACTGTTCTACATTGAAGATCCGGCCGATAAGAAACAGCATATTGTCCTTCAAGGAAAGAGACGCATTGTTGGCGTTGGAGATGTCGTTGACGAAGAAGCATATGACCACTTCGAGGAAACACCTCCATTTTCCACTGGTATTGATGATGCATCACAACCCGTGTCGCTTAGTCATAGGCGTACGGACAACACCAAAGGCGTGTGGGTCAACAAGCGAAGAAAAAAAAGGAAAGCAGATGCATAGTTCCATGTGAGTTCAAATATTCTAATTTAATATTCAAAATGCATTTACTATTTTAAATAATTAAATACTTACATTTTTCTTTTATTTTTGCAGGTCTTTTATTTAGTTGTAGTTTTTTTTATTTAGTTGTATTTTTAATTTTATTTAATTGTAGTTTTTATATTTTATTTAGTTGTATTTTTATATTTTAAATATTTTATTTAGTTGTAATTTTTTTATTTTAAAGTAAAAAAATTAAAAATGCAAAACATGCATGCATGGTTTTTAAAGTAAAATAAAAAAAATTAAAAATGCAAAACATGCATGCATGGTTTTTAAAGTAAAATAAAAAAAATAAAAAATGCAAAATAAAATAAAAGTTGCGAAATTAAGTTAACATAAAATAAATTAACTGAAAACGTTAAAAAAACATAAAATAATATAAATGTAATCTGTAACGTTTAATATGAAATAAACGTTACAGAACTCTCCAATCTGTAACATTTATTTATTATTAACGTTACAAAAGGGTAATTTTTAATAATATAAAATGAAGAAAAAAAATTGTAAAAAAAAAAGCTAATCTGTAACGTTTAATAGTAAATAAACATTACAGAACACCTCAAATCTGTAACGTTTACTTACTATTAAACGTTACAAAACACCTCAAACGTTTACTTACTATACAGAAGCCTTCCTCTCTCTCATTCTCTCGAAATTTTTTCTAACTCTCAAACCCTCCACCTCTCTCTCAAACCGATCTACACCTCTCTCTCCGCCGCTCTCAACTCCGCCGCTCTCAACTCCGATCTCCGCCGCTCTCAACTCTCCGATTCGGCCCCGCTTTCTCCCTCTTTCTTCGATCTCCACCTCTCCACCTCTCTTCGACACTCAACAGCGCCGCCGACAGCCGCTCTCGACCACCTCGACAGCCTTGACAACCTCGACAACCTCTGCATTCAAGGTAACTTCATTCTCTCTTTTATTTAACTTGGCTTGGATTTGTTTGTAATGTGTTAAAATGGGTTGATCTGAAATTGGTTGAAATTGGGTTGATAAATGCTTGATAAATGGTTGAAATGCTTGGATTGTACATAAATGCTTGATAAATGGTTGAAATGCTTCATATGGGTTATTGGGTTTGATAATGCATGATGGTTATTGGATTTGATAATGAGTTATTGGGTTTGATAATGCATGGTTATTGGGTTTGATATATTGGGTTGATAATTGGTTATTAGCTTTGATAATGGGTTATTAGGTTTGATAATGCATGGTTATTGGATTTGATATGGGTTATTGGGTTTGATAATGCATGATGGTTATTGGATTTGATAATGCATGATGGTTATTGGATTTGATAATGGGTTATTGGGTTTGATAATGCATGATTATTGGGTTGATATTGTTAAATTGAAATTGAAATTGTTATTGGGTTTAGATGGAGAAGAACAAGGAGATTGTTTTGGAGAAGGAGGAGAAGAAGGAAGAGGAAGTGCAGGTCGAGAAGAATGAGGAGGAGGAGGAGGAGTGCTGGTACTCTTTTGGGAGAAAGATGAAAGGTCCGGGTCCTAAAATGAGGTTTGTCTCAGCTGTACGTCGTTTTCCGCCGGGGTGCGGCAGGAAGAAGGTGGAGGAGGATGGCGGCTCCAGTCAGAAGAAGGAGGAGGACGAGGGCAAGTAGGGTTTGTGTTAGGGTTTTATTTATGCATGGCTTGTGTTTGTTTTTTTTATGCTTGTTAGGTTGTGTTTGTTGTAGGTTGTGAGGTTGTGTTTGTGTTTGTTTGTTGTAGGGTTTGATGTGAACTTGTTTAATATATCTAAATGAAATTTGAAGTTTTTAATCTAATTAATTGTCAAATGCTTGAACTGTTTTATTTATACAATTAATATTGCTTGAACTTTTTCTAATCAATGTGAATTGCTTGAAAAATGTTAATGTCTAATTTAATAGATGTCTTCCGAAGAAGAAATAGAACAGCCTAACATGGAAGAAGTATCTGGCGAAGGGACGAGTCACAACAAAAGAAGTAGGACCAACATGGAAGAATTTAGGCGACTAAGGGCTGGAGGGCGCACATTCACTATTAAATTCGACGTCGAAGGATGCCCAATCGGCGATAAGGTATCCGTTGCGAAATTCAGTACATACTGCGCGTATCTAACTTGTGATTGTTTTGAGAAGGTATCCGTTGCGAAATTCAGTACATACTGCGCATATCTAGCAAAGGCAAGAGTGCTGATCACAATTGATGATTGGAACAAAGATGTTCCAGATGAATTGAAGGACGAGATGTGGCTTGATATCAAGGTAAATTATTTCATAACTATTTTGGCAAATATCTAAAACTTGTGATTGTTTTGACAAATTATTTCAGAAAACATTTAACATAGAAAAAGATTCGGCCAAGAAGAAAACCCTCACAAACATGGGAAGAGCTCATAGGACCTTTAGGAGTAGGGTTGCCAGGGAGTTCATTACACACCCCGATCCAAACAATTCCAAAAATGCGTGGGACGTATACCCATTCACAAAGAAGGAATTTGAAGAGTTTTACCGTAAGAGAACAAGCGAAAGCTTTTTGGTAAAGAGTCAAAAAGGAAAGATGTTGAGAGAGCAATGGAAAGATGTTCACAGGCTGGGTTCAGCCGGCTATAAAGGAAAGAAGGGTACATGGAATCCTACGGACACGATTACCATATGATGTGTCGCTTTTAGGGTAACACAAAACCAAAAACCCTAATCCTAATGGTCGAAAAGCAAGCGCACTATCCAACCGTGTAGTACTTAGGGGTCGATCCCACAGGGAGGTGAATTGGAACTACCGGACTTACAATTATGGTAATCTAGACCTGGCAAATAAGGAGAATGGTGATTAAACTACCAGGAAAAACAATAAAGTAAACAACTAATTAAAAAGACAGTGTAGGAAACTGATGCAGTCGCACCGGACTGAGTGCAACCAGGGATGCAGGAGAAGTATTTGGAAAGGATGCAAGCAGACGATGCAACTGATTGATGCAGGATGCAGGCTGAACTGAACTGAGTGTAATCAAATATTTTTGGGCTAGGATTATGACTTCACGACTTTGTAATACTTGGATTTATGAAGCTTGTATTATTTGTATTCTCATGGCTTAACAGATCTGTGTTGGTAAAATGGTTTAAAAGTACTTTTGTGCATGGCTACTTGTTTAATTTCGAATCTACTAACTTGAGCGGACCGTTTGATGATAACCTATCCTAACCTCCTCTTGAATCTGTCTACCTAAACTACAAGCGAGTAATCTAAGCGGATTGCTAGAAAGTTGGGAGAAATCAGTCACACCTTTGTGTCTAACAACTCAACATTAACTTCAAAACAGAAATAAATCAAGCGTGCAAGTGATCAATCAAATCCAACAACACAAAGAACAACAAGAGATAGACATAATTAACACAACCATGGAATAAAAATAAAAAAAGCATTCATAATCCAAGCATTTCAGTCGCTACATCATAATCCTCATTAAAGTTTAGCTACTCATAATGAAATAAAAGCAAATAACTACTGTATCTGATACAAACATCATGAAAGAGATAAAAGTGAAGATAAAACCAATTCTTCTTCAACTCTAGACTCTACCAAACAGTACTCCAGCGTCTCCAGCCCTTGCTGTCACCAAGAGAGGCGGCTAGGAACCCTAATTTCGTGACCTGAGAGAGGAAGAGAAAAGATTAGATCTGGTTCTGAAATTCTGAAGAGAGGGAATGGACAGCAGCCTCAATTCCTTTTATTGCAAGCTTTCTACAGTTTTCTCAATTTCCTCCTTAGATTGCTCTTCTTCAGCCTGGAGGACATGAAACCTTTTCCATTTCTAGCCTTGCAATAAAAGAAATCGGATCAGGAGAGCTAGCTGTCGCTTGGACACGATATGATTTCCAAATCTGCGCCAGGATGCACCCTGGGATGCGGGTGCATTCCTCGACTGCATTCTTGAAGCAACACAGTTTTCAACTCTGAACTCTGCGCCAGGATGCACCCTGGGATGCGGGTGCACCCTTTGACCTGAAATGCAGCAAAAACAACAAAACGGCAGTATATCTGTCTTTTGTGCGAAAAGGACAAAAACATGCACAATGAACGTGAAAAGGGCATAAGTTAGGAAAATAATTAGGCTTAACCGGACACAAATACTATGTCATTTTCATGTTCATCAAACATCCCATGCTTGAATCTTTGCTTGTCCTCAAGCAAAAGGCACGGCTTAACCTAATCAAATCCAAAGAGTTCTTTTCATCCCGTTTGTGCAATTGAATTTCAGAGTTGAAATGTTATGTTTGACAACTTCTGGATTTTCTCAAATACAAGTGCTCACAAGATTACATCACTTTTCTTTCAATTGAATGCACACGACACAAGGTTATTGATAGCAATCAATGTCAAGTCTTAGAGAGAATTTGGATCAAAACAATTTTAAAACCAAGCCAATTCATTTTAATGATTCAACCATCTTTAAAACAAACTTAAGGATAGATGCAATGTACTGTCCATGAGTTATTTACCTAAACATTAGGTCGATTAATTTTTCAAAGCTCTCAAATCGATTTCAAGTAAAATAGAAACGGGATCGAACCCCTTCAACTCAAATAATTCTAAACCAATTCTCAGTCATAAGGCACATGTTTGGAACAATCAAACCACTTGAAATTTTCGAAAACACATCTAAGAACGACTAGAGTGGGGCGGAAAAAAGGGTACAACTCCCCACCCGTCGCCTTCGAAGTTTTTGGGTTATTTAACATTTTCCCGGGACAAGGAGATTTCCCGCGGCGGAGAGGTCGGCCAGATTAGTGTGGATTGACTTTGAGGTTTTCCTCGTCTTTTTGATGGATTTCGTCAGGGCCAGTTGCACTCTGTTCTGTTGTGCCTGCACTTTGGCTGATGCTCCCAATCTGGTCCGGTGCACTATGATCTGTTGCACCTGAATCAGCTATGTCCCACTGAGGCTCGTTTAGAACAAACACACACTTGCATTCTCCTCTTGGATTGACTTCGGGTTGGCCTGGGAGAGTGCTCGGAGGTCTCGATGCAGATGCAGTTGCACTGGCTTGTTGAGCTACCTGAGTCTCAAGTATTTTGTTTTGAGTAGTCAGCCGCTCGATCTTGGAGCTTAAGTCTGCAATCTCCTCCTTCATCTTGCCTTCTCGGTATCTCTATGCATCCGCCAACTTCTCTATTGCTTCTTCCCAACCTGCCTTCCCCTGATTTGGATATTAACCCTGCTGGTTCTGGCAGGGTGCATTTCTGGGTGCACCCTGGTATCGTTGGAATTGATTGGGTGCATTTTGCTGTGCACCTGGACCTTGGTCACTCTTCCATCTAGATCCCGAGTTGTCTCTGTTGTTAGGATTATACTGATCATACTGGGGTCTCCCATATCCATTGAGCGCATTGACTTTCTCGGTATGCTCTTCTTGGGAGTGCATTCGATCAACAGCCAAGCATTGATGAGTCATGTGACCCATTTCTCCACATGCTCCACATTGAGGGGCAGATCCAGAGTTAGAAGCATTTGCACTCAACTTGTCCAACTTCTTTGACATTGCATCCACTGTGGCTGTAAGAAGAGTGAGTGAGTCGACCTCAAACTTTCCCGATGTCCAAGGCTTACGGACACTTTGGGGCTCATTCCAATGGAGATTGTTGATATACATCTTCTCAATGAGGTTATAAGCCTCGTCTTCCCCTTTGTCCATTAATGCACCTCCAGCTGCTGCATCAAGAGTTGCTTTTGTGGCTGGGTTCAACCCCTTGTAGAAGCTATAAATGTATGACCACTTCTCAATTTGATGGTTGGGACAGCCATGGAGAAGCTCTTTGAATCGCTCCCAACACTCAAAAAGTGACTCATTTTCTTGCTGTGAGAAAGTGGTTATTTGATTCTTGAGGTCAGCAACCATGTGCGGTGGAAAGTATCTTCCAAGAAAAAGCTTAACCATCTGATCCCATGTTTTAATTGAACCATTGTTGTGAGATCGAAGCCACATCTTAGCTCTGCCAGTGAGAGAAAAAGGGAAAGCTCTCAGCTTGATGGCTTGCTCACTTGCTCCATTCAGCTTCAGCGTGTCACACAACTCGAGAAAGTCGGTTAGATGCTGACTAGTGTTCTCACCAGGATTGCCTGAGAACGTGTTCGGTTGGAACATGTTGATCAAGGATGACTTCAACTCAAAGTTGTTGGCTTCAATGTTAGGTTGATCAATGCTCCTGGGAATGTTTTGCTCGGTCGTCAGAAAATAATCTCGCAACGCCTTGGGTTGCTGATTTGCATTTGCATTTGCATTGTCAGTGCCCGCCATGTTGATTGGCGCTTGTAGTGAATTGATGGCAAGCAGTTCTGGATGTGCTCGCGCGTATGCACGAGTGCCTGGTCGTAAAGGAGTACAAGGTGGTCGTCTAGGTAGACGTGCCAGGTGTTAGGAAGTGTTTAATTCTATTTTTGTGCCATCAAATAGCAAGAAACAACAACTAAACACCATAGATCTAGTGCTAGAAGCATTCACACATCAAAACAATGAGAACAAGTAGGAGAAAGTTATACCTCTCATGAAATCGCATTCATGAGGCTCGAATCCAAGGCATGGGAGTCGATGGGGTGCGTGCTCCACCACCTCCACCATCTAAGGCGCCTCAAGCCCACCAAGGAGCCAACCACGAGCTCCATGAAAGTGCTAGCTTTCATGAGCTCCTAGCTAATCCCCTCTATGAACCTCTTCATCCTATTAACTATTTTAATGGAGGAGAAGAAGGAATGGTGCTCAACACATGAGCAAGAGAAGGGAGGAAGATGGGTGGCGGCTAGGAAGAGAGGAGAGAGAAAGTGGATGGAGGCTAGGGCTTTCCCAAGAGGTGACACCTTTATATAGCCAACAACTCTCATCCTCTCTTTAAACTATTTACAAGTATGCCACTAGGGCTCTAGCTGAAATTAATAGGGTCATTTTGGGCTACATCAAATGTTGCAATGGCCCAATAAACCATCCCATTAATTACTCCTTCATCCTTCCTCAAATCGGGCCTTTAATTAATTAAATAACTAGAAGCCCAAATAACTCAAACTATTTAAAGTGTGTTGAACATAATTAATTATTAACTCATTAATAATTAATTTAGGATTAGCTAATGCATTAAATTATTTTCATATGATCCTTTTGACTTAATTAATTATAACGGTTCATAACGGTAAACAATAAGAGAACAACATTTCTCTATTACAAAACATGATCATCCATCATCAAATATGAAACGGAGATAAGGTTTTATGAGATGTTTGGAATAAGGTATACAACCTCAAATTCCTAAACAAACCCTTTATTTAGTAAAGATAACTCTACGTATTCAATGGTAGCGGCTTAGACGTATAAACCATTTCCAAAACGGAGTTTACTTTACTTATCTCGAACTTTCTCTTATTCATCATTGCCTACACATTTCGTTAAATGCGAGCACATGAACTAGCACCTAATAGTGTGAATTAGAGATAGTGAGATAATTTGAACGACAAATATCTTAAGGTTTAGAACATCATGGTATTTCGGACAACTTTTCAAATGCCTCCCATAAATGGCAAATGAAACATCTCATGTGACACACGGTCACTAGTGAGGGTCTCGAAGTCTCAACTCATATATTGGTAGAGTATTCCTCTAATACTTAACCAATCATTTTAAGCACTAACAAGTGTGCGAACAATCTATCCTTTATCCATAGAAAGAGATTGTATGACAATATCAACAATCCTTGATATTGGAGATATTAATATCTCTAGTTGTCAATTAGCTACTCAAACCTTTCGGTTCGCAAGCTAATGAAACATTTATCTTCTTATAAGAAGAGTCTCTTGGTTAACTCACACTCCATTACTCGATCATAAATGATTGAGTCTATTTTTACTTTCTCCTGGAGTAAGTGGATGAGAGTGCAGAAGTCTAGTCTATTCCTTATGAATTCTCCAATTCAAAGGTCTAGAACTTCTAAAAGGATATAAGCATTCGCTTTATTGAATAATTTTCATAGAAACTAATCAATCATTGCGAAGCTATGTTCGGGAAGTCGAGGAACGTTTTTGGGATTAAACATGCACAAGTTTCTCCTTTCCAAGAACATGTCTTAGAAATCGGTGTTACTTCTCCAAGTAAATACCTTAGAAACGAGCTTGTTGTTTTCAAAGATTGATCGCAAAAAAATTAACATATTTAATATCTATAACAATTTCAATTTAAGGTCATTTAATTTATGCAATGTTTTATTTATAATGATAAACAAAACTCCCACTACATTTATTTAAAGTCCCTAATGTAGTCGGTTTCCAAGATCCTCATTTTCGTTGAAATAGGGGACAGCGTCGGCATGACACCTAAAACAACTAGATAAGGTAGGTTCTCCAACCAATCATATCTTGTCCATATGATTCTTGGTTTGTGAGATATCATAAGTATATCCACAAACTTCGTCCCAATGTCCAATCTGATTAGGGTTCATTGATAAGCAACCTCTCTTTATTTGCTCCTTGTAAATCTGATTTACACCCCGACTACAATGATGGAGTACGATGTCCGCGTCGGCGGAATGCATCAATAAACAATCAATTGCATTGAAGGGGATAGAGAGAAGGAGGACGAATCGACTTAATCGAGTTAATTTGGGACAAAAGCAATTACGTGACTTTGTTTGGTGGTCGTATAAGCATACACCCATACCTACCTATGACAATTCAAGGCATTCACAAACAATCACATAACATAAGCATCTCAAACATTGTCGTGGGTTTGTATGGCTCCCGCTTGCATTAGTCTTCGTCGCATCTCCATGTAACGAAACTAATCTAATCAAACCCTCCCACTAATTACTAAGATCCTATCTAATAATTAAGGAAAATAAATACATGTGATAAAATCCTAAAACCCGCCTAGGCCTTAGGGGCATGCAAGCCTCACAAGTTACATCAAGAATTAATCAATTATTAATTATCAAGGCACCTTAGGCCACATTACAAGCAATCACATGCATTCACAACATTTTACAACACACAAGGCATTGAAATCTTGAGCCATATCAAACCCACATCCTCCTACAAAAACAAGTTAGCACAATATATAAATATATGTCTAAGTTGTTCATAACTAGTGAGCTATTAAGTATCTTTGCGTATTGTTTGCTAATTTGTGTTTTTCCATGCAAAGAGAGTTTAACATTCAAACAACTAATTGCTTAAACTCTTTGATAAAATCAACATTCAAAAAATCCAATGGATGACAGCAAGGAGAGTTCTAATCAGCTTATCAACTAATTGATTAATTAGAACGAACACCTTTCATTTAACGGGACCCGAAAAAATCAAGAAATTTTTCGGTCTCCAAAAAATCCAGAAAAAATCATGAGCAATCCTTATCAAGAGACAAACTACTTGTTCAAATTTCAGGAAGAAATCATTTACCAATCGGGAGAACCAAAATTATCAAACTTCAGGTTGTGTATTAAAACACCGGTTTGAAGTTTCAGGTTTTGGCCTCAACCTTTTGGACTGTTTGACCATCTTCCAAAAATTTTTAATACAAAACAATTTTACAGTAAACAATCACAAGTACAAGGCTAGTAACCATGAAAGATTTAAAATTTTACTCATTCAAAATCATCAAGTTTAAGGAGTTTGAATACAAGTCCCCTGTTCTGGAACAGCACGTCGACGAAATTGATTTTGAGTGTTTGAGGTACCAAAACTGGTCCGATTTACATGAAATCAATTTTCATGGATTCAGGACTTCAAAAGGAAGTTTTATATTTAAACACTTTTTCTATAAAAAGTCTCAATCAATACCAGTTTTCAAAACAATCCAATCGGTACAGAAAACCAACAGGACCGTTCTTGTCTTTCATCAATTCAAAAAAATAGAAATACTTCGATCCATACCATCAAATTGGTATGGAAGGAAGTACACCAAGTCTACTTCATTCCTAGCAAATAAAATTAGGGTCTCTTTATCAAGATAACTAAGATAATGCCCACAAAACCAGATCTGGTCGCACAGGAACCAGTCCTGCGCACCGTCACGGAAAAATTCATTAAAAATCCATAGTAACTCGGATTAAAATGAAACCAGTGGAAAAATGCTCACAATTCATCCCTCTTTCAAATCCATCAAAAGAAAAAATCGAAATAAAATCTTTGCTTTGCGAAAAACACAGAAAACCTAAGAAAAAACAGAGTTCCAGAGTGCAAACTGTTAGGAAGTGTTTAATTCTATTTTTGTGCCATCAAATAGCAAGAAACAACAACTAAACACCATAGATCTAGTGCTAGAAGCATTCACACATCAAAATAATGAGAACAAGTAGGAGAAAGTTATACCTCTCATGAAATCGCATTCATGAGGCTCGAATCCAAGGCATGGGAGTCGATGGGGTGCGTGCTCCACCACCTCCACCATCTAAGGCGCCTTAAGCCCACCAAGGAGCCAACCACGAGCTCCATGAAAGTGCTAGCTTTCATGAGCTCCTAGCTAATCCCCTCTATGAACCTCTTCATCCTATTAACTATTTTAATGGAGGAAAAGAAGGAATGGTGCTCAACACATGAGCAAGAGAAGGGAGGAAGATGGGTGGCGGCTAGGAAGAGAGGAGAGAGAAAGTGGATGGAGGCTAGGACTTTCCCAAGAGGTGACCCCTTTATATAGCCAACAACTCTCATCCTCTCTTTAAACTATTTACAAGTATGCCACTAGGGCTCTAGCTGAAATTAATAGGGTCATTTTGGGCTACATCAAATGTTGCAATGGCCCAATAAACCATCCCATTAATTACTCCTTCATCCTTCCTCAAATCGGGCCTTTAATTAATTAAATAACTAGAAGCCCAAATAACTCAAACTATTTAAAATGTGTTGAACATAATTAATTATTAACTCATTAATAATTAATTTAGGATTAGCTAATGCATTAAATTGTTTTCATATGATCCTTTTGACTTAATTAATTATAACGGTTCATAACGGTATATAATTAATTAATCAACTTATCATATTTCACAATACTAACTGTTGCGAATAAACAATTAATGCACCGTGTGGTTAGAGTCCTATTTGTGCGACCCTATTGAGGATTTATGCTATGTTGGCCATGAAAATAAATCGTTATTTATTTCCAATAATCATAAGCGGTATCTAGCAACACGTTATGATTCCCAATTCGCATAAATAATGTACCGTTATAATATCTTAATCCTGCACAAGAAATATAAGTATTTCCTTGTCTGATTCTTATGTCACATGATATCATTGTATAATCCAAGATATGAATGTGTCATTCTTGCAGATTATACATTTCTTGATATAGAGTTGATCGTCTAGTTTGCATGCATACGATCCAACTCCATCAAGGGGCCCAAACAGATATCATCACTCACTAGGTATACTAATGAGGGACATACGGTTTTCTTGATGAACAACTTTTTCCCGCACAATTCAAGAGAACATAAATAAAGTCCTTATAGCAACCTTTATCAGGAATCAACGTTAGACGATATTTATTGAACCTATCCTCATGTGGAAAAGGTGAACATCTCAAACTTAGAATCAAACTTATATGAAATAAACAATGACACTTAACACAATCCATATATTTATTTCATTGGGTCAAGTCCTGTATTATGTTCCAATAACATACACATATGCAATTAAGTTGGTAACTCCTTACCTATGATTTGTAGAACTTAATCATCACTTAACTTGCATACTAATCTTTTATGATAATTAATGTTCCTTGTTAATTATCAAGATTATGGACGATTTAGATTTATTATTGTCATTCTAATGAATGATCCACAGAGATCTACAATTCAGATCCTCAACTTGAATGATCTGTCAATAATAAACTCTAGGAACAAATGATCAAATATCATCATTAACATAAACTAAGAAAATAAGTCATTAAATATTGACTTCTAGGACATAACTCCAACACCAAGATGGCCTGAATCTTCAGAGTGCACCTGAACTGCGAGGCAGAAATCAGAATTTTCAAAAATCAGAAAATTGAAAATAACAGAAAATAAAATAAAAATGGTCTAGCCTCACTTAAACTGGTCGTACCGATATTCCGTTACCTCCCCGGCAACGGCGCCAAGTTTGGTGTGTCGCTTTTAGGGTAACACAAAACTAAAAACCCTAATCCTAATGGTCGAAAAGCAAGCGCACTATCCAACCGTGTAGTACTTAGGGGTCGATCCCACAGGGAGGTGAATTGGAACTACTGGACTTACAATTTATGGTAATCTAGACCTGGCAAATAAGGAGAATGGTGATTAAACTACTAGGAAAAATAATAAAGTAAACAACTAATTAAAAAGACAGTGCAGGAAACTGATGCAGTCGCACTGGACTGAGTGCAACCAGGGATGCAGGAGAAGTATTTGGAAAGGATGCAAGCAGACGATGCAACTGATTGATGCAGGATGCAGGCTGAACTGAACTGAGTGTAATCAAATATTTTTAGGCTAGGATTATGACTTCACGACTTTGTAATACTGGAATTTATGAAGCTTGTATTATTTGTATTCTCATGGCTTAACAGATCTGTGTTGGTAAAATGGTTTAAAAGTACTTTTGTGCATGGCTACTTGTTTAAATTCGAATCCACTAACTTGAGCGGACAGTTTGATGATAACCTATCCTAACCTCCTCTTGAATCTGTCTACCTAAACTACAAGCAAGTAATCTAAGCGGATTGCTAGAAAGTTGGGAGAAATCAGTCACACCTTTGTGTCTAACAACTCAACCTTAACTTCAAAACAGAAATAAATCAAGCGTGCAAGTGATCAATCAAATCCAACAACACAAAGAACAACAAGAGATAGACAGAATTAACACAACCATGGAATAAAAATAAAACAAAGCATTCATAATCCAAGCATTTCAGTCGCTACATCATAATCCTAATTAAAGTTTAGATAATCTCTTTTCATTTGAATGGACAGCAGCCTCAATTCCTTTTATTGCAAGCCTTCTACAGTTTTCTCAATTTCCTCCTTAGATTGCTCTTCTTCAGCCTTGAGGACATGAAACCTTTTCCATTTCTAGCCTTGCAATAAAAGAAATCGAATTAGGAGAGCTAGCTGTCGCTTGGACACGATATGATTTCCAAATCTGCGCCAGGATGCACCCTGGGATGCGGGTGCATTCCTCGACTGCATTCTTGAAGCAACACAGTTTTCTACTCTGAACTCTACGCCAGGATGCACCCTGGGATGAGGGTGCACCCTTTGACCTGAAATGTAGCAAAAACAACAAAACGGCAGTATATCTGTCTTTTGTGCGAAAAGGACAAAAACATGCACAATGAACATGAAAAGGGCATAAGTTAGGAAAATAATTAGGCTTAACCGGACACAAATACTATGTCATTTTCATGTTCATCACCATACCAGCTGATTCTGAAGGGGGCAGTTCAACAAGCATCATCGTCGACGACTTGGAACCGAGAAGTCAAAAGTACTTCATGGCAAGGGTCGTGCCTACTGGCACAGAAGGTACTTAATTACAATGTGATTTGACATGTATTGAACTGTCATTTGATATTGAATGTGAGTTGATATTGTGAACTTGATTTCATATAGGTTCTTACACCTTCAACCCATCGTATACGGCGACTATTGAAGCATTCGGTCGGTCTGTATCGCTTTCTCAATAAGCCAATTCTGGGGCAATCCATCCTAAAGAAGTATTGAGTAAGGCAGTTGGGAGGCCGGAATATCCCGGTAGAACGAGAGGAGAGTCTGGATGGACAAACATAACACATTTGTATGGGAGGAAGTCTAGAAAAGATGTGCATGAACAATGCTTGTCACTGGGACAGATTTCGGCCTTGATGGATGCGGTGACAGAGAGATGTAAAAATGAGTTGAATGAAGAGGTAAGGAATGAATTGAAGGGAGAGTACTTTAGGGAGATGACAAATTGGCTTGTCATGAACGGAGTGCAAGTTCCAGAGTTGCCACCTCAATTCTTTCAGGCTCAGGCTCAAGTTTTTTCGGCCGAGGTACACTCAGTAATGCCTAGAGGTGGCTCAAACTCTATCAATCCTCCGGATCCGAGTGGCGGTGATCAGGTTTCTTTCATCTTAATTCCTATCAAGTCCTTAATTTTTGGAAATTTATTTGGTAACTAATTTGTTTGTAATTTGTAGGACTCCGTTCAATGCGATCTCTACTTGCATTCTTTAAATGGAGGGCGTGTTCTCATGGCCGAAGGGTTGATTGTTCCTTCACATGTGGGTCAGTTAGTACATGGGGTGCCTCTAACTGAAAACGATGTTTTAATCCAACTTTGCAAATGTGAGGACGAATACCGAGAATGGTATGTCCCTGGAAATTCACAGGAACAATTAGGCGCTAATTTAGGGACACGATTTGCGTGGCCGTCAGTTGATGTGGAACCACGACAAAAGGTATCGTTATCTGTTTCACACATTTCTTTTATTTTAATTAATATGTGTGACTTAATTGATGAGAAACTTTAATGCAGGGTAAACATCGATCGAAACCACGTGCAGAGAAAAAAAAAGGGAAAGGAGATAGTGAAAGAAATAGATAATCAAAGGAAGGAGAAGGTGGCGGTCTCAAGTGAGGGCTCTGGTATTTTTCGTGAAGATATCCTCGACCAGATGTATATTGATAGACTTTCCTATTCCGAGAAGAAAGTCAATTCATTGTTGAAACTCACACCGGTGGGAGAGGAGTCGACTGAGCTTCCTAATTGCAACCCTTGGGGTACCCACACCGATGTGCCCTTCACGTTGAACCTTTGCGATATTATCGAATGTTTCAAAGGAGAATCCCTAAACATTTCGATCATCAAGTTGTACTCCTGGTATGATTTCTAAACTTTGTTTTGTTTCAAAAGACATGGGTTCAAGTATGTTATTTTGGATGTTATTTTGGATGAAATTTAGGTATTGGATGATCGAACTTTCAAAAGGCATTGGGTTCTCTAATTTGATCACCATATGGGATCCAGAATTTTTACCTGAAGCTACCTGGCGGGATCCGAAGAATCAAGGATTTAATGTGAATTTAATGAAGAGATCGTTTCTAGAGAATCCAGAATGTCAATATTTTCTTTTGCCGTATAATCAAGGGTGAGATAATTGTTATTAAATTAGCCAATAGTTTGATTCTTTTCAAATGAAATCAATAAATTAATATGTATTGCAGGTTCCATTGGACAGTCATTGTCATTGATATCAAGAAGCGTGAAATTTATTTCGTGGATTCTTTGGTTCGCGAAGATCCAATATCAAAATTAATAATCAAGCCATTTATAACTTCGTAAGTTCCAGTTTCAAATTAGTTAACAAGATAATAATGATTGTGGGGAATACTAATTATATCTAATCTAATTTAATTAATTGAATCGCATGCAGGGCATATAAAAATTATATGATGGAAAAGTCTAGAAAGAGTGTACGTACAAACCGGATATTCGATTGGTATGAAATAATGGTACGGAATTTATGAATTAGGTTTAGTGATTAGAGTTTCTAAAACTATTACAAATTCCTAACTACTTGTTTGAATTATGATTTTGTAGGCTCCGAAACAATTAGGTGGTACAGAGTGCGGATATTTCACGATGTTGGCCATGAGGCACATATTAAGCTATGTCAAATCAGTTGGAGAACTACCTAAGGTATTGCTTTCTATTAATATATGTAAAGATTTTAGGGTTTAATTAAACGGTTTAGGGTTTTTAAGGGTTTTAATTACAATACCAACAACATAGGAATTAGGGTTTAGGGGTTTTAAAATATCCGTTTTTAGAAGGTTTAAAGATTTGATAAAAATCTCATTATTGTATTTATATATATTATCAACCAATATGATGTTTTGGTTTGTTGAATTGAAAATGTAGGAAATTGATCCGGTTGGATTACCATACTCGGAGCAAGACATTAACGAAATCGTGGATGAGCTCATGGAATTCGTTTATGGTAATGTATTTGGATAATTAATTTTTGAAATGTATTCGTAAATAAATTGATACTTTGTTGAATATTAAGTGTGTTTTTGGATAATTTAACTTGTTTTGTTATTTTGATGTGTATTATATGTGTTATAGATTTGTGTGTTTTGGTAATGTGTATATGCATCTATATGTTATATCTGTTATGGTATATATGTTCTGGTACATATGAATGTATCAGTTGGTACGGCTAGCAAAATGGGCTAGCCACAAAATATAAATGGCGCATTAAAAAAAAATATTATGCAACGTTTTTTACAAATTAAACGTTACAGAAAGTACCCATCCGCAACGTTTAATTTATAAAAAACGTTACAGATTCAATTCGAATTCAGAAAAAAAAAATAATTTAAAAATGTTAAATTGGGTTTTGCTACGTTTATAAGAATAAAACGTTACAGATCTGCAACGTTTTTTTAAATATAAACGTTACATATGTTGGCAGAAAAAGTAAGAAAAATATATAATTTAATGTTCTGTAACGTTTCTATTGAATAAAACGTTGCAGATCTGTAACGTTTTATTCAATGTTCTGTAACGTTTTTTTGGATTTGCAACGTGGGCTTCAGTAACGTACCCACAAACATTACAGATCTTTTTTTTTTGAGCATTGCAAAACAGAAAATCTCGCGTAGTGGGTGGAATTAATCAGTAATGAGATGGAAGGTTTCATGAGGGGAAAAAAATAACTGCTTGATTGTCTCGCAAGAAATATCTATTCCTCATAAATTTGGAATTGTTGGAAAAAAATAATTAAATAACTAAAATAACTAAAAGAATTTGATGAGCGATATGCGCAAATATGACAGTTATAATAACTAAAGGGATTTGATATTCTCTAATAATAAAAGCGATGAAAGAAAAACGAATTAAATAAATGGCTCAATTAAAGGAAATGGGTACGGTTAAGGAACTCCTTAATTGCATTTAAAGGAATTAAAATGAAGGGCTCAAATAAAGGGAATGGATATACATCAATAAACATTGGCGGTGGCATTTGACATGTAATAAAAACAAATATAATATATATATATATTAGATGTTAATGGTTAAAGTAATAAACAAATATGTATAAAAATTCAGGGTGTTACAAATTCATAAATTAAATAATAATTAGTATGACTATTTTTAATATATTTAACTAAAAAAATTTTAATTACAGAAATATTGGTCAATTATAGAAAAAAAAAGTCATGACTTTTAATTAATCAATGCATGACAAGTTGCGCTATGTTTTTAATGATAATTATTCAACATAAACGTTACCTTAGATTTCTATATATATTTAATTTCTAAATTAAATAATGCGGTCAAAGAAAAAAAAACATCACAACTTTATTATTACTATAGATTGGTCTAATTAAATGGCATATTAAATCTAATTCCATCAAGGCAGGGAATTAACATATACGACCACGAGATACTCGTTTTGATTTAGAATTAACATATGATAAGCATGCTCAGTCTTAATAAAATATACTAATAAGAAAGAATACGTCTTATTAGGGTATACCTCGTTGTTTTTAAGTATTATTTAGCAATCATGCGACGGGCCGAATCTTTTATTGAGACTTACAAATTATGGTGGATATTATAAATGTCAAGAGCAAGTTCCATTGCACCGTAGTGCGAACGCTTTGAAGTTTGAATTTGTCAAAGATTCTCCGAAGACCTGATTGGAGGTTGGAATCTGCGTGGTCTCGATTAATTTATTCAATCAAATAACATAAAGAAAAATAACTGCAATTAATTAAGAATCAAAACCAACCGAATTGGAATCGACATCTTATAACGACCTGACTAGGCGAAATGCATAATGCATAAGAAAAGAACTACAACAAATAGAAGACTTGGTTCATATTCATTCATATTTCATGGCAATTAAAAAAAAAATCTAAACCAACCGAAATTGGAGATTTGGAGTAGAAAAATCGCACAAAGACTACGTACGCAGATCGAATGGATAAGAAAAGAACAGGAGAAATATGCGTGAGACTTCGCTCAGATATATGTTTTTCATATTTCATTGAAATTTTAGAGCTCTTTAAATAAACTTTGCGTTGAGTGGGTCTCTGTCAACGTATATGTTGGAATAAAGTGCCGCAAAAGATCATATTTGGATCAGATGCATAGCATGAAATGATACGGATTGTGCCGCATAAGATCGCGTCCTGGATCAAATGCATGACACCGACAGAAAATGACAGTTCTGACTTTATTTGGAAGTATCTCAGAGAAGAGAAAAGAACCATTAGAGGTATCTAGAGAAAAATAATTATATATACACAAGAAAGGTGATGATTGATTAACGAGAATCTGATTTAATTATCTAAAGATGTGTTTAGATATTTTTCTCTTCTTACCGGATCGTATTTCGAGAAAGAAATTATTGTTTTCTATTTATTTATCTTCTCTTCTTGTGTTGTATCAACTTAGACATTCAAAAAATAATAAAAAATAGTGTGTATGTGGAGGACATAGGCACCAAATTGGTGCTGAACTTTGTTAAATTTTATGTTTATCTTTGTGCTTGATTGATTTCTGAGTATACTGTAGAAAAATCATAAGGGGCACGGTCCATGTCCAGATGTATTTGGATCGTGCCTCCATATCCGACCTGACGAAGAATTATTTCCGCTGCGACGACTGACGATATTTTGTCAATATATAATACCCCAATATATAAGTGGAAGAGTTCGGCACGATCGTTTGAATGGGGTGCCGCATAAGATCTTACGGATTAGATGCATAGCATGAAATAACACGGGTTGTGTAGTATAAGATCGTATTCTGGATCAGATTCATTACACTGATAGAAAAGGACAATTCTAACCTTATTTGGAAGTATCTCAAAGAAGAGAAAAGAATCATTGGAGGTATCTAGAGAAAATGAAAGAATATACACAAGAAATGTTATGATTAATTGACAAGAATCTGATTTAATAATCTGAAGATACGTTTAGATATTTTCTCTTCTTACTTGATTGTATCTTGAGGAAGAAGTTATTTTTTTTCTATTTATTCATCTTCTCTCCTTGTGTTGTATCAACTCAGACATTCAGAAAATAATAAAAAATAGTGTGCGTGTGTGGAGGACGTAGGCACCAAGTGGGTGTTGAACCTCGTTAAATCTCATGTTTATCTTTATGTTTGATTGATTTATGAGTTCACTATATAAAAATCATAAGAGACACGGTCCATGTGCAGATACATCTGGATCGTGCCTTTATATCCGACCTGACAAAAAATTATTTTTACTGCGATGACCAACCGACGACCGACCAACGATATTTAGTCAATATATAATACCTCAATATCAGTGGAAGAGTTCGACAAAAAGGATCCCGAATATTATATTCAACTTTATTGCAAGATATCTAAATAAGTACGGAAAATGTGCACTCATGTAGTACCTTTTTACCAGAGTAAAAACTTAATTTAAAATATTAATTATAATTATAAGTTTATTTTACAAGATATCTCGTATAAATACGGAAGTCATGTACGGTCGTACTCACTTTTTACCAACGTAAAACCTAATAATTAATCAAAATGTATTTTTCACCTTTTTCATACAAAATATATATTTTTTTCTGTCAAAAAAAAATACATAGTTTTTAAGACAAAAGTGAAACATACATTGTAATTGAGAATGGGATCCGAGCATATATTGTGGGCGATAATTTTTTTTTTGTGTGTTTATAATGATCGATATAGATTAATCTTTATATTGAAATTTTGTATAAAATAAAATTTGATATTTATTGGTACTTATTTTATATTTTTTGGAATTTTATTTATGGAAAATCATTTTTATTTGAACATTTGATAATTTTTAAATTGATTAGACATTTCTAAAAATATAATAATTAAAAAATTGAAAAATAATATAAAATTAGTTTTTTATAATATTTAATTTAGAAGATTACTCGAACTAATTCGAATTGGCTGTTTTAAGCTTAAAATCGAGATATATAGGACACGTCGCACATGCATGACCCATACATATACATGATACATCGCGATTTATTTAATCTTTTTCTTGTTTTATAACAACGCCAAAACGTTCAAGTTTTACATAGCAAATATCAATGATTAGCATAATCTTACCCAATATTTTCCTCTTTTTTTTTAAAAAAAAAAAGGAAAAAAATTGCGTTTACGAAAAGATCTGCTCTACGGTTCATCAACTTTTACATTCTTTTAAAGTAACCTATCGACCAGTAAAAAATTTTCTCGATTTCTAGTCTCTAAGGGTTCGGCATAACTCGGGGAATTCCATGCTCCGGTATATCAATGGTGATTGGCAAAATCTTCTGGATAGTACTTCTAAACTAGGGCAATAGTACCCGTCACATTAAAACCACTACAACAGATTTGATTATTAAAACCGGTTTTTAAAGATTATTAGAACCGGTTTTGCACCGGTGCTAAAAATACGTGGTTCTAAAGATATATAAAAAACCGGTTCTAAAAATGGCGGTGCTAAAAATAAGCTATTTTTGGAAACGAATTTCAGAACATTATTAGAACCGGTTTTTAGTAAAAATCCGGTTTTAATAATGATTTTTAGAACCGGATTTTTGATAAAAAACCGGTTCTAAAAATGAACTTAATTTTATTATTTTTTAATTCATTTTATTATTCGAATTTTAAATTAAATGCAGATTTTAAATATATTTTTAGAACCGGATTTTTAATAAAAAACCGGTTCTAAAAATGAACTTAATTTTATTATTTTTTAATTCATTTTTTTATTCGAATTTTAAATTAAATGCAGATTTTAAATATATTTTTAGAACCGGATTTTTGATAAAAAACCGGTTCTAAAAATGAACTTAATTTTATTATTTTTTAATTTATTTTTTTATTTGAATTTTAAATTAAATGCAGATTAGGCTTAATTTTTAATTTATCTTTTGTCGTTTGTTTGGTTATTTGTTTGTGCTCTAGCCTAGTAATTTTCTTCAGAGTAGTTTCCAGAAAAAAATGCAAACACTTTTGAAAGGCAATTTGTAAAGCTAGAGAATGAAGACAATTTGTGGTCAAAGAAAAAAATGAAACCAAATGAACAACACCAAAAGTAAAATTTAAACAAAGCATCTTTATTTGCTCCGGTATGCTTTGTGAAAACTATCATTCTAGTTCTACAGATATCCAAAATAATATTATATATAATAACAAGGAACTAACTAATTCATACACACAAAACACCCAACACATCTTCACATATCAGACACAGACCGCAAGTAGGCTTCTTGGTCTGTGGCACGCTTCTCATTCTGCCGCTTGAACATTTCTTTCTCAAATCCTAGAAACATTACAATTATGTGAATACAATCTAGTGTTTTGAAAAGAGACGTCTTTCAACAAATGAAACATGAAAGAGGTGAACAAAGGACATACCGTTACTTCTGTCGACACCATCCCAGTGCCATCTCAGGTAATGACGCACTAAATTGATCACCAATATGCCATGAATTTAAAGTCTCATTTATGCAGTTAGTGAAGTAGCAGAGAGGAGGAAATTTTCGGACTTAGAAAATTTCGAGGCAGTAGTGAAGGAGAGAGGAGATCGAATGCCCTTTTATTTTCAAAAAAAATTACGAAATCATTTTTAGAACCGGTTTTTAATTAAAAAACCGGTTCTAAAGATCATTCCGTATTTTTTTGGACATGATCTTTAGAACCGATTTTTAAGTAAAAAACCGGTTCTAAAAATACTTCCATAATTTTATTAAATTTTAATACTATTTTTAATTTTTTAATTTCTGTTTTAAAACTTTTTATTCTAATTTTTAAAAATTATAAAATTCAGATTTTTTAAAATTATAACAAATATGTTTATTATTTTTAAAAAAATGTATTAGGGCTTTATAATATTGAAAAATATTTTATAAAAAACCGAAAGGAAAAACAGAAAAGAAAAAAAAAATCTGTGTGATTTTTAGAACCGGTTTTTTAATAAAAAATCGGTTCTAAAAATCATGCAGATTTTTTTTATTATTTTTTCTTTTCTGTTTTTATGTGTTTTTTTAATAAAATAGAGTGCAAATAAATTTCTTCATCAGCTCAAAAGATTTTAATTTTTTTTCCTCTGATGCACTTTTGATTTTGCTAAAAGAATAATATTTAGCCTCAGAACAATTCCCGAAAAAATTATAACTAACTTTAATTAATTACGAAATTATAAAATAATCTGATTTTAATAAATATTTAGCTCAACATATTATATATACATATAAGAGAGACGAAAGAAAACACTTAAAAAATCGATGTTTTGCAACACTATAACTTCAAGGAGGCTTAACTTTTGATAGGAATGTCCGTTTGGGACATACGACCACTTTTCGGAAAGCTCGCAACGAGATCTACGAGGTTTACGGGGATTTACCCCGTAACGACCAATTTCGGGGCCAAAAAACGCTGTCTGAACATCCAAAATCTATTTTGAAAGTTTTCAAACATAAACATCACATAAAACTACTTAGAATTATGAACTAATTAGTTATATTAACATATCAATAGACCTTGTAATCGTATATTCCGGATTATGATAAATTATGAACTATATATAACAGATAAATAACAGATACGAAATAGTCTTACCCGTACTCTTACCTAATAGATTAAGAATGCATCTTTTTAGATTTAGTTTGCATCTTTTCAAGATTTGTTGCTAGATTACGTATAATTAATTAGCTAGTACTTAAGTCCTCCCTATGGATCGACTATTACTCGTAGAGTCGTAGTACTACACGTTGAGTTTGTGCGCTTGCAATCCCATTGTAACTAAATTAGAGAACACTTGAAAATTACCCAAAAATACATTTTTTTATATCTAAAGTATTAATGAAATTTATAAACTTATTTAATTTTTTTAAGATACTAATATTTTGAAATATAAATTGCTCCATAAAATAAATAAAATAAGCAATTGCCGTCGATTTATAAGTAATTTATTCACGGAAATCTTACATTTTTTCTAAAAATACTTCCATAATTTTGTTAAATTTTTAATACTGTTTTTAATTTTTTTATTTCTGTTTTTTTATAAAAATTTTTAAAAATTGTAAAATTCATATTTTTTAAAATTATAAAAAATATGTTTATTATTTTTTAAAAATATATTAGGGTTTTGTAATATTGAAAAATATTTTATTCTGTTTTAAAAATATTTTTTAGATTAAAAAAAATCATTTTTAAATATAATATTTTGTTCTATTTATATAATATTTTTTATTATTAAAAAACGCAAAAAAAACAGAAAGGAAAAACAGAAAAGAAAAAAATCTGTGTGATTTTTAGAACCGGTTTTTAATAAAAAACCTGTTCTAAAAATCATGCAGATTTTTTTTAAAAAAGACTATCTTTAGAACCTGTTTTTAATTAAAAACCGGTTCTAAAAATCATGTAGATTTTTTTTTGTTTATTTTTTCTTTTCTGTTTTTATGCATTTTTTAATAATTCTATTTTTAGAATCGGTTTTTTATTAAAACCGATTCTAATAATAAACCGTCTAATAATAAACCGTGTTTTTTTAATTTTGTTCAGAAAAAAATCTGTGTGATTTTTAGAACCGGTTTTTAATAAAAAACCGATTCTAAAAATCATGCAGATTTTTTTTTTTAAAAAAAGACTATCTTTAGAACCGGTTTTTAATTAAAAACCGGTTCTAAAAATTATGTAGATTTTTTTTTGTTTATTTTTTCTTTTCTGTTTTTTATGTGTTTTTTAATAATTCTATTTTTAGGACCGGTTTTTTATTAAAACCGGTTCTAATAATAAATCGTGTTTTTTTTAAATTTTGTTCAGAAATTTAGAACCGGTTTTTATAAAAAACCGGTTCTAAAAATAAACACTGAAATTTCGAAAATGCCACTGGCTATTTTTAGAAACGGATTTGTAGAAAACCGGTTCTAATGTGGCGTTTCCAAAAATCATATCTGTTGTAGTGAACCCACATTTGGTGGTTGCTAATTTTTTTCTAATTAATATATACTGTTAGGTGAAATAGTATGGTTGGTGTCAAGCATATCCTTCTAGCAAAATATAAGTTTAAGTAGCACCCATATCAATATTTTAATTTATATTATTTGCATTTACATTTGCGGTTAATTAGTTCAAGAAGTTTTGTATCCCTTTCAAAATGTTCATTCTTGTTACAATTGTTTGGCAACAAAATAATTAAAACAAGCTGCTTCTGGACAGGATCTAGATTGGATAGGCAATGCATATTCCTTTCGATTTTTGTATCTCTTTTATTTTCACAAGGTTATGACATATATAGTTATGTAAGTGACTAACATTAATAGCTTCGTTTCTCTAAAAAAAAGAAAGAAATGAAAATAAAACCGAGTATGTCTTTGATGAAATAATAAATTGAATCGGATTTTTTTTTTTCATTTATTTGTAAAATAAATAATGTAGTCTTGTGAATATAAATCTGGCTGTTGATAATCTTAATTTGACGATCTAATTAAACACTTGTTATATTCCGTGTAGACATATCAAACACAAAACACTCGTACATATATTCCTTTCGATGTTTGTATCTCCATTATTTTCAAAATTGTAGGGACGTTATGTAAGTGATCGACATGAAGCTTCGTTTTTCTAAAAAAAAAAAAAAAGAATAAATGAAAAAGAAAACTGAGTATATAGTATGTCTTTGATGAAAAAATAAATTGAATCAAAAGTTTTTCCATTATATGTATATAAAATAAATAATGTAACCTTGTGGATATAAATTTACTTGTTGATATATAATCCTAATTTGACATTTCTAATTTATCACTATTTTGGAAAATGTTCTTAATTCCTGAATATCATGCAAATTTTTACTCTCCAAATTAGCACACTACAAAACTTAATGTCCCTACAACGGATTTTTTTTTAAATAAAAACCAAAATTAATTTTAAAAAAAATTAATAAGATTCAAATTTTTGTTTCTAATACGAACCATGGATTAATGCTGTTGGATAATAACACGGTCATAGACCCTTGATGCAATTTGCTGATCTTGTTCACAAATGCTGCATCCCAACAACTACAATGCTCTGTTGCAGCTGCCACCTTCTGGGGAATTTGGCTGGAGTGCAACAACCGAACTTTCAGGAATGTTACAAGGCGACTTGATATGCCACCATGATTGGATCATTGCAGAAGCCACTATGTTCTTCAAGTTTTGTTGACCTGTTCTGGTTCTGATTCTGCTGCTGTTTTTCTTCGATCGGCTTGTTTTTTCTTTATTTTCACTTTTACTTTCCTTTCTTTTCCTGTAATAAGTAGCCGCAACCTATTGTGTCAAAAAAACCCGTCATAGACCGCATTAATGGTAAAATGCGGTCATGGCTGTTGGATTATTATGAATTAGCCTAATAATGCTGTCATTGACAACATTATTTATTCAGAAGAATTTTAAGATATATATTTTGTAATTTGTAAACAAATGTAGTAATTGGTATAATGTATGGAAAATTATGAGGACGACTTTGTGATATTGTTAGTTGACGTTTAGTTTTGTTGTTGAATAAATAAAGTATAAATATTGTGTTTGTGATATCTAAATAACCATTGTGTATGTTGATGAGTTAAATTAGCCCCTAATTTAATTTCAATAAATATTTAAATAATGCAAATGCCAAACCCATTTATTTAAATATTTTAAATTAGTACCTAATGTTTTGATAATTATTTCACAAACAAGTATTTATAAATTTTGTATTTTGTAAATAAATATAGCAAATTGATATGTGAAAAATTATTAGGATGACGGTCAGAAAATTTTGTGATTGGATTATTAGAGAGAAATAAATAAATTAGGTACGAAATAATTGTTGAAATCAAATTAGTTTTGTTGATGAAATAAGTAGTATGTAAATATCGTGTTAGTGGTATTTAAATACCAGTTGTACTTGTTGATGAATTAAATTAATTAAGTAAGCAGTTTTGTCATTGACATTATTTAAATAATTATTAAAACTAAATTAGGTATTAATTTAATTCTTCAACAAGTACAATGGTTATTTAAATATCACAAACACAATATTTACATACTAATTTCATCAACAAATTAATAGATTTTTAAATATCACAACACAATATTTATACAACAAAACTAATTCTTCAACGAACATAATATCACAAACTCATCCTAATATTTCCGACAGATTATATCAATTTACTACATTTATTTACAAATTACAAAAATGTATATGTTAATTGTTTTAATAAAATAATGCGGTCAAATCTAATAACGTTGTCGTAGACTGCATTATTAGACTAACGGTCATAACGCAGTTTATGACCGTGTTATTATCCAATTGCCATTAACACGGTCAAGTCCGATTGAATATGAAGAACATCCGTTCCATCAGCTATATTTCTCTTGAAATTAAAATTAGTAGAAGTTTCATTACTTTCAAACCCATTAATTCGCCAAATGAATATTATTCGAGTCCGTCTTTTTACTGATGTGAAGTCACATTTTTTTAAATTCAATGCAGCATAAACCACATTGCACGCGTATTTGATAATTTTTATATAGCCTTTATCCTATATTTCATCAAAAAAGGTCTATTTTGACTTTTGTGTCCAATATCAGATACCTGTTTAACTTTATGAAAGCTTTAATCTTTCGGCAACTAAGTTTAACAATGATGGCCAATGACCGCGACAAAAATGCAAACAAAAAAAAAAAGGAAAAAAGGTGCAAACGTGTCGCTGAGTATGACTCGCCTCATTTTAAATTGGAAATTGCGAATATGTTAACAACATTTAGTGAAGAAAGGTTTTATACGATATATTGTTGTTTAGAAAGAAATTAGATATAATATAACGATTTTAGTAATTCTACCATTTATATGGATTGGTGAAATGATGTTGCGCTACAATTAAAGAATATGAAACAGAAATTATGAAAATAATAAAAGGCTGTATGGTAGAATTGTCATTAGTCAATGGATACGGCTTGAATTTATGAAGCTATTCTCATATATACGTACTAGATTAAAATTAATTCAACTATATATATACTAATCCTTACTTGAAAAGATTAATGGCTAAATAATGGATAACAAATAAATTGATAACTTATATAATCTAACTTAAACTACAGTGCCAAAAATATGTTGTTTAAGTTAAATCTCTCCAAAATAATAAATAGTATATAATTAAATGATGAATTAAAAATATCATGTTTGATTTGTATTATCTATTATCCAATGAAAATAATAGTTACTAAATAAGATATCAAAAAAATTGTATAGTCCTTACTTTTATCTGATAAGATTATGTAAAAGAAAATCTAATTAATAGTCTCTTTATTAAAGTATGCTAACAATTTTTTTGTATTTTTTTCACTTTTATCTGATAAGACAATTAAAACAATTCTTATTGACCAAAGTATCAAAAGAAATAAATTTCAATAGCAGCTCTATATGTTTAGACGGTAATGTAAGTTCTTTCCATCTGTTCTACCTTTCTTTTCCATTTTTCATAAATTTAATTTATCGAATCTATACTAGAAATAAATCGATGACCATTATTGATCATATATTAACCACATTTTTTTTCAATGATTTCGCACCGTTTGTTTAAATTTGTATATCTGTGTGTGACTGTGTGTATATTTTTGGAGTTATATCCTAGAAATCAATATTTAATGACTTAATTTATTAATTTATTTTATTGATGATATTTGATTATTTGTTCCTGGATTTTATTATTGACAGTTCATTCAGGTTGAGGATCTGAATTGTGGATCACTGTATTTCATTTAATAATAAATGACAATAATAAATCAAAATTGTCCATCGTCTTGATAATTAATAAGGAACATTAATTATCATATGAGACTAGTATGCAAGTTAAGCGATGATTTAGTTCTACAAATCATGAGTAAGGAGTTACTAACATAATTGCATATGTATATGTTACTAGAACATAGTACAAGACATGACCCCGATGAAATAAATATATGGATTGTGTTAAGTGTCATTATTTATTTCATCAGTGTTTGATTCCAAGTTTGAGATGATTCAGTTTTTCCACATGAGGATTGGTTCTATAAATATCGTCTACCGCTGATTCCTTATAAGGGCTGCTATACGGACTTTATTTATGTTCTCTTGAATTGTGCAGAGAAAAACTGTTCATCAAGATAATCGTATGTCCATCCTTAGTTCACCTGATGAGTGATGATATCTACTGGGCCCCTTGATGGAGATGGATTGCTTGCTAGCAACTTGTGCAATCATCTCTAGATCAAGAAATATATAATCTGCAAGAGTGACACATTCCTATCTTGGATTATACAAAGATATCATGTGACATAGGAATCAAAACAATAAGATACTCATTTCTTATGTAGGATTAAATGATTGTATTAGTACATTGTTTATTTATGCGAATTGGAAATCATAACGTGTTGCTAGATACCGCTTATGATTATTGAAAATAAATAGCGATTTATTTTCATAGCCAACATAGCATAAATCCTCAAAGGGTCACACAAATAGAACTTTAACCATACGTGCATTATTTGTTTATTCGCAGCAGCGAGTACTGCGAAAATATGATAAGCTGATTAATTAATTATATACCGTTATGAACCGTTATAATTAATTACTTCAAATGGATCATATAGAAATAATATAATGCATATGCTAGTTCCAAGTTAATTATTAAAATTTTAATAATTAAATTCGTTCAACGTATATTAATTATATTGAGCTATTTGGCCTTTTATTTAATTAGTTAATTAAAAGTCCGATTTCAGATTAATTAATGGAGTGGATTAATAGGCTAATATAAAATGTTATATAGCCTATAATCACACATGAAAATTTCGGCAATGAAGAGGTAATTTTGTCAAGACAAAATTATGGAAAGAGAGCAAAGTTTGGAAATAACAAAATATGACAATGTTGTTTATGGAAACACCGAGTCCTAGATCTCTTGCCTCTCTCTTTTTCTTTCCTTGCACAAGAAATAAAAGAGCAGAAATTTTTCTGCCCTAGGAGCCTCCATCTCTCTTATTAGCTCATGTGTTTAGTGTTTTTTTCTTCTGAAGAAAAATAGTTAATCGCGCGAAGAAAAATCAAAAGGGAATTAGCTATCGTCTTGAAACAAGCTAGCACTTGTTTATAGACTTTGGTTAATCTTATTGGTGGACTAGAGGCAGAGAAGGCGCGTGTCCATCAACTCCTAAGCAAAGGTCGAGCCTTCTAGTTACGATACTAGAAGATGTATAAATCTCCTACACCTTCTCCTTTATGTATTAACTACTTGAATAACTAGATCCGTTAATCGTGCATGTTAATTGCTTATTAAATGTTAATAAAAATTAAAATTGCACAAGGACTTGAGTTTCTAACATAGAGCCCACTTGAAATTCATCGTATCATTCTCGATTCGTAATTAAATTATAATTAAAATAAATCAAAATTTTAATAATATCATTTTTAAAATTTAAATTTTAATACTAATATAACAATGACGTTATTTGAAAGCCCGAAAATAATTAAAGTCAGACTTTCAAAGTATGACCTAAGCCGAAAAAAAAAATGAAATGGTTAGTCTAAGACTATCATAATCTGATATTGAGTTTTGCAATTTTTTTTTTAATTTTCAATTTAAACTTTGTTCTTTCTATAAAATAAAAATAACTATATAAAATTTGAATAAAATTAACAATGTAATATTTATAAATATACATATATAAAATTTATATTATTAATTAAAAGCGTATACGCATTTTTTATAGTTAAAAATAATTTTCTCTTTTTGTATTTTCTATAATTAAATTTTTTTGTGTTAAATATATTAAAAATAGTCGTACTAATCATTAATTAATTTTAAAATTAAATATATTTGGAAATATAAGATAGTTCATGCCTAATGAAATAATATCATATAATCTAACTTGCAATATAATTATTGCAAATGATAATGAATATTAAAATTTTAAGAAAATTTTCATATAATGAAACTCAATTTGTTACAACAAATTCGATAATTAAATGTCAGTAATAATTTTCATATCTAGCGAAGTTCAATGTATCCTCTAGTACATATTAATATATATATATATTTAGAGAAATGCAATGGCCAAAGCAATATGAATGCAAGATTCCATCAAACCCGACGTGATCTCCAATTCGGTAGTAATGATTGATAGTAAGTTTCGAACAATTTAACGCAAAAACGAAAGCGTCAATCAAATGTCATAAATAGATGATCTTCATATTGAAATCTCATCGTCGAACAAATTTTATACTTTTCTAAAATTTTAACAATTTTTATGAAATTTTAGAAAATTCTTGATCTAATTAATTTTTGAACCCTGATAAAAATAATTTTTAAAAATTTTATTTGTAAGGAGGATTCAATATGAATAACATATTGAGCTATTTGAATCAATCATTTGATCTTTTGAGTTTGAGATCTTTTCGAGTTTGATGGAGAGACATGTCAAATCGCGTTGACTATAGTATTTCTTTATATATTTATACATTCCGTATATAAATTTGCATAATTAATTTTTGTATACTAGGTAAAATATGTGTGGCATAGAAGTTTAGTATGTTGGAATTTTATTATAAAAGTTATCTTATGATGATTACTTTTATATATTATATTTATGAATCAAAAGTTATTTGTAGGTCTTGGATATTAGCAAGAACATTGATATGTCATGTAAGATTTTCGGTTAACTAAATGTACATTGTAGTTGTTGAAGTTATGTCCTAAAAACCAATCATTTAATGATTTTATTTAGTTTATGTTATTGATGATATTAGATTATTTGTTCCTTAAGTTTATTATTGTCAAATCATTTACTTTGAGGATCTAAATTGTAGATCTCTGAGTTTCATTTAATGCAGTTAAGTCATTTTCAAAGAAAATAATATTGTTCCTAGAAATAATCTCGGAATGTGCAACGATTTGAAGCAATTTGAAGAAAAGAATTTATCGCTACAAATAAAAATTTTATTGTTTTGTGTCTAGAAAAAAAAAAATTTGTTTGTTGACCAGAACTAAAATTCATACATTGAAACAAAAACTCTGAACGTACGTAGCTAAAAGTAAAAATTCTGAAATTTTGCATGAATGTTTAGAATTAAACTATAAAGAATTAGTCTGAAAATTTGGTCAATTTTTTAAAGGGATAATTATTTTGTGACTACAAAGAAATATTTAGAAATTAGCGTTAGTAATGCAGAAAAGTCCGATGGCAAGAAACAAAAATCTGAATGTTTCGTGGGTAAAATAAAAATTCTTAAATTTCATCAAAAGATAAATTTCTCTCTATAGGGTGGTAAGTAATGAAATTTGAAAGTAATTTTTAGCTACAAGCAAAACATTTAAATTGTTTGTGGCCCAAATGAAATTTTGCTTATTCGTGCCTAAAACAAAATTCTGAACTTCTGTGGCTAAAAATGGTAATTTTTTAGAATTTGCTGTCTAGAAACAAAGATTCTCAATGTTTCGGGATAGGAGAAAATAATTTAAAATTTTTATTTCTAAAAACAAAAGAAATTCTTGAATTTCCATGGCCAGAAACAAATAAAGATATGATTCTTCATATCTTTATCCTATCCTAATCGATCGAGTTTCATTTAAAATTTGACAAATTAATATAAATGTAAAATGTTATTATTTAATAATGATTGATTATGAATAGGTTGTTATGCTTGCAACACAAAAAAGAGACCGATGCATGATGAAAATGAAAATAGAAAGAGGTCAAAAAAATGAGAAACAAAACAATGTGTTGCCAAATTATTAAATGTCGGTGAAGCAGGTTAGTGTTGTGAGCAATAATATTCGACACACAAATAGTCACGAAATATCATGTTACAAAAATTGGAAAAACTATAATTTCACAATACTCGAAATGTCGAACCACATTTAACTAAATGATCCCGACACCCACACATCTTTATTAATATTTTAGAATTTTAGTAAGGGATCACAAAAATGAGAAACGAAACAATGCGTTGCCCAATTATTGAATGTCGGTGAAGCGGGTCAATTTTATGAGTAATAATATCCGACACACAAATAGTTATAGAATATCGTGTTACAAAAATTGAAAAACTGCAATTTCACAATTCTTGAAGTATCGAACCACATTTAACTAAATGATCCCGATACCCACACATCGTTATTTATATATTTTTATTATTTTTTATGGTAGCCCATTATATATTTTTAGTGTTTTTCTTTGATTGTGAGCCTCTTCAGGGAATCATTTCGGATGGACAACGGAAGATCTAAGTAGTTTGGAGAAATGATGAAGGACAAAATTATCTTTTTCGAAAAAAAAAAAATCTATTTTCCTGGGTCGAGTGGGTTTCTCTTTTTCTTGTACAGTCCTAGGAATGATATTATAAGGGCCCTCGATAGAGTGAGCTTAAAAATTGATCCAATATAACTGAAATGATGTTATAATTATATAATCTTATTTATTGGAGATAAAAAAAAAATTATAACACAAACATGACACAGTCTTACTTTGTATAATAATCATAATATAACATGGAAACATATACACATATTGAAAACCTCTTTAATATTACTGACTTAGTAGATATTAGATATTCTCTTGTTATAACTAAATGAACAGTTACGTCACTAAGACACTTGTTGTAACTAAATGAACAATTACATCTATTATATACTCTCTTAGTACAACTAATTGAATAAACATTAAATACTCCTTTGTTATAAAAAAAATTGAACACTTATGCATATTAAATAATCCTTTAATATTGCTAAATGTCATGGTATGTTGAATTATTAGAGAGAATGAAGAACAAAAATAATAAATGAGAAAGGGGTGAAAACACGGATGAGAATGAGGAAGATGAGAGAAAGAAGTAGAGAAGGAGGTGATAGACGCTCTGAAGGAAGAATGGAAAGGAAAAGGATGATGGAGTGAAGGAGAAAAAGAATTAGTGCGCTAAAAGGAGGGGAGAGGAGCACCGAAGAAGGGAGGGAGGGAGAAGAGAGGAAGGGAGGGAGAGGAAAAGAGAGGAGAGGGAGAGGAGTGTTGATGGGAGGATAAATGAGGGAGAGAAGAACGCGCTGAAGGAGAGATGGGAGACAGACGCACGCTGGATGACGCAAATGGAGATTAGATGGTAAGTATCAATTACTTTTTTAAAGAAAGAGGCGGAATCAAAACTCTGAAATAGAGACTCAAAAAATTGTATATATTTTTTTAATAAATTTAAAATATAAGTGTAAGTGGAGAAGGATTATCTCTTTAGCTCCACTTGCCTTCCCCACTATTATATATACACATATATAAAAAGGAAACATGTATGCTAGAGTTGGACATTATTCAAGCAACCGTGGTTTGATAGTGTTCCGGATCTTCTATGGTTCCGAATCTGTTATACACATATAAAAGTGCATACGCACACTGTTCAAGCAACTGTAGTTTGGAGAATTTCTGAATTTTCTCTGGCTTCAGATCTATTTATGATTATTTAAATTTTATGTGGCAGTTTTTATGTAATGTTCAGATAGTATTTTTTATCTTTAACGGTAGCTTCTACATTATAACATTCTGAAGTTCAAAAAGATTTATATTGATGGATCACAAAAGCGAGATTCGCTGTAGTACATTATCATCTCGGACATTGTTCAGCTTCGAAAGTCTCATTTTTTTTTCTTAAAAAAAAAATCCCAATATATCGGTCACTGAACTTAGAAATATCTCCTTACCTCCTTTTATAAATTAAAATTTCCCATCATACACAATTCCATGTACAGAATTGAGTGCAGGACCTGCCAAGTTATGAAAATAAATAAATAAATAAATAAATAACTATGCATTTTTTTTTTCAATCCACATTATCTCTTTAATTTTCAGATATCTTGTTGGTTAAGTTTACATAGATTCCTCATAATCTCTTTGATGCGTGAAAAGGATATTTTAAAGAAAAACAACAGAAATTCAGCTAATATCAACGACTAAACAAAAGCAGCAACCGCGCCGATATGACGATATATAAATGTTCATTTTCTTTGTAAGGGTTGAAAAGGATCAAAGCAATGTCCGAGTATAACGACCTATATGCACTTGAGGGTTCTGGAGAAGAAACATACAATATTTTTTATTATGACAAAAGAGAGTTTTGTTAGCTTCCGAAGTTTCTTTCATTTTCAGTAATAGTACCTGGGTCTGATTTGAAAAAGTTAAACAAAAAAATACGGATCTTGTTGTTATTAATATTGTTGTTGTTGTTGTTGTTGTTCCTCCATTAACAAACAAATTCATTTTTTTTTTCGAAATTTTATCTCTTTCTTCTTAATTATCTATTTTTTGTGCATATCTTCACGAAAAGGAGTAAAGAGCATAATTTTGCCACTTTTTAGGTGTCTCTTACGAAACAAAGTTGTACTCTCAATTTAAGATATAAGATCATCATCTATTTAGACTTACAGTAAATTTATAGAATTATTTAAGCTCGTCAAACAAGATCATATCTCAATTTTCAAGATTACAATGGCCAGTAAAAATTGTTCAATTTATTCTTCATAATGAAATCCCTTTGGAAATCAATTTTTATATTTTTCAAAATTTTTACTAGCTTTTTTGAATTTTAGAATATCCACACTCTAATAAGTCTTGGACTCTCCAATTTTAAAAAATTCGAAAAATTTAGTTTTCAAGAAAATTTGAATATGAAAATCACATTGAGTGGTTAGATTGGCTGTTTGAAATTTCAAACTCAAATGTTGAATCACTTTTGATGTCAAATGAGTTTGACTCTTGTATTACTCATTATTTGGTTAAATATGGCTCCAACTATCCAATTAACTGTGACTACATGAGATGAGATAAGATTAATACTCATTAGAGTTTAGACAGCTTGATTAAGATAGAATTAATCAACCGTGGTTTTCTGAATTCTTCTACTTTATAATATGTATGTCTTAATTAATTAATTAATTATTCAAGACAATAATCAAGATTAGTCATATCGGAAATCGCAAAAAAAAAATAATTACAAAAAATTATAAATTAAGTTGTAGATGTATTATGTTTGATTCTTTTCTTTATATTGATGTTATTTAAATTTTAGAATGAGCTGATAATGAAGGTTGAGCTAGTACGCGGACTCCACCACCCATGCTGACGCCTAAACTTAAAGTTTTCATAATTGAGTACACCATAAATAAAATATAAATATATATATCCATACAGCCAAAACGACAATATTTGCGCAGTAGAAGATACACAACTTTCTAAAATTAAATTTATTTTGTGAAAAAAGCCGAAATAATGGTGATGTCCTGGTTTTTTTGGCGGATTGTGATGGCTGCATTCGTTTGTATTTTAAATAAAATTCCCAGTTGGGCTTGTTGATGCGATGTTTTTCATTTCTAGTTTTTAACTTTGGTTTATATATATAGAGCATTTTATTAGAATTGATAATATATGAATAGCTAAGATATTAAAATTATCAGTTCTCTAAAGATCGCTGGCTTGTTGATGCGATGTTTTTCAGATCTTTCAGGCCGACCATTTAATTGTTAACAATATTAATATAAATATTATTATAAAAATACACAATAATAATAATAATAATAATAATAATGGAAATTTTAATAAGAATAATTAAAATAAGATAAAATTACGAAAATAATAAAAATATTGATACAATATAATAATAATAATAATAATAATAATAATAATATAAAATAATATCTGCTCTCTTTTTCCCATTTAATTTTAATTAACAATAACTTTTTACCTTATTCCAACTTTATGAAAGAATAAAGAATAAACACTATACCTTATTTTTCTCCTTGTTTGGCTGAGTCTCTTCACAATAACTATAAGAGTTTCTTATTTCTTATTCTTTCTAAATTTTATTTTTAAACCAGATGCACCCAAAATACTCTGGTTAAGTGTGTTGTTTACTATTCTGATGCGCTAACTTATTTCAAGGTACAGCTCGAATTTTCAAGAAAAGAAACCGAAAGACGAAGAAAAAAGTTGTTGGCCCATCACTCTCATCAACTGCTCCACTATTCACCTTTTAAGTGATCAAAAGATTACCAAAGCGTTTGATAACAAGAAGAATGGAGTGGTATGTTTTTCAAAGTGGAATGTAAATCGGATCATTTTCGTGAGATGCCTGTGGAGTGTGGACCTACTTCCGGCTAGCGTTAGTGATAAAAGGAAGTATAAAACCTTTGCTTCCTTTTCCTTAGGTCAAGGCATAGTGGAAAAAAAACAAAACAAAAAGTAATTAAATTTTTTTTTTGTTAGTAGTAGTAGCAGCAGCAATAAATTAATTAATCAATCAATAATTTACCTATTGATTTTATCATTTTACTCTCTAATTTTTCAAATTTATCTAAATTTGGTATTCTGCAAATTATTGAGATACTCCATTATAAGCGATTATTCAACATGAGCGTGCAAATTCTTTTTTCCCCTATTTTTATTTATTATTATTTTTTCTTGTTGAAGTAAACACGGTCACTAATTTATCGTGGCAAAACTGATATCATTTATTGTTGTTAAGAAAGCTGATTTAAAGAAGTACCGTTCCACACTGTAAATACGAATCACACTCGGCATAAATCAAATAATTAGTTTGCTTGGGTTTAAGCAGGCATAAGTTGAATGCGATGTCTGCATTCCTTGATTATTCCCTTCTCTAGGTGAGCTCATCAGCTCACAAATCCAAAAGGTATTATAGCAAAAATCTACGGTTCACAAATTTGTGAAATTCAGACGATCTTCTAGAAGTGTCGGTACTTTTACAGCAGTCATGAAGTTCTAATTATTTGCAATATTCGTGTGCAAAAGTAACTTTTATGCTGTTTACAAAAGTCAAAAGGAAGGTAACTGCGTATCCAGAAATTTAAAAAAAAAAAAAAATTGCGTATCCAGAAATATTCGACGTTCGTGACTCATGCACCAACTACATCATATTATATTATGCACGAATTTTAGAAAATCAAGAGTATAATTAAGTATGAATATTACGTTTGAATATTTTAATCAAATGTAAATTCTCTATAAATTGATTTAAATTTCTATTTATTTATATATCATGAAGGAAAAACGAGTTAATTAAGAATGAAAATGCTTAGTTCCTGTTGTAAAAATCTGTTAAGCTAGCGAGAAGGGATCGAGAGCTTCTGCATCGGTGCGACGGTGCGTCATACGCAGGCTTCATGCGTTCGTCTTACATACTAATTGGAAGTAAAGCAATATTCTTGAGTGTCCAATTAAAAGAGATTCGATATTTTATTATTCTTAAGCAAATAATTATGAGATCAAAGTCATCTAATTTTTTGTAAGCACTCAAAAATTTGAACTTCTGATCTCTTAAAACCCAATATAATTCTGTCATAATTAGACGAGCTAGCTAGCTACAAAATCAGGTGCGGCAAAATTTAATCTTGATCATGTTCCATAAAGTTGATTGTTGAATGTACTTTGCAAACAACCACACTCATTTATAAGCTTTGAGCTTGGCTCAAAGTCTCAAACTGGATAATTAATTTCATTACTCATGATTCTGTGATGTCATATACCGAGGCACTTGTCTCAGTTTTTATAGCCCCCTATTTTATGTGTAGACTGTTATCCAGTGTTTTAGAAACAAAGTCGAACAGATTAGTCCGACAAGTTTAACAGTGAACCGGACACCATTTTGTTTTGAGGTGACCCCACCAACGGAATTTGAACCTTAGTTCTTAGACAGAAAACGCAATTCTTTACCACCACACTAGGCTAATTTTTTGTTTAGAGAAAGTATTGAGTATATATATATTTAAAATATTAACATGTCTAATTTTTCTCGTATCCACCGATTCAACATCCAATCTGATTTTCAAAACATTGTTGCTATCAACCATACAAATACAAATGAAGAATAGTTATAAAACTATCATAGTACAAGGAACTGAATAAAAAAAAATAGCCCAAAAGAAACGAGAAACAGTGTCGACAAAAGAAAAAAAAAAAAAACCGAAAATAATGAGGTCATTATTGCTTTTTTAGTTTTTTATCAACCATTTCATTGGCATAATTTCGGAGGCTCAATTCAGATCAGCTATCGCGCAGCACAGCGTGTAGCAAGCGCTGTGGGCCGTCTGATCTGAATCTGATGGGTAAGGAAGCCCCGTGAATAATACCAGATTGATAGGCCCGAAAAAAATGAACCATCCGATCAAAATCAAACTGCTCGTGAGGTGCGCTTCACACGTGCCGCGCGATACAGGATCAAGATCCCCTCGGCCTATGTAATTCGAACTCTGTCTTGCCTGCATCGATCACGTATATATTCGGATAATATTAGTTAAGTTTATTAATCCTGTCTGTTAGTTGCTTTATTGGTATGTCACTTTTATATTCCTATCTGCCAACAAACACTTTCGAAAAAAGCACTCCGCAGCTTCGGATATCGGGAGGCCCTTATTTTTATTTATTATTACTATTTTTTTTTGTTTAAGGATTCGACGAAGTAATTATTATCCGGTTGTATAATTCATGTCCGAATTTTGGCACACGGATATTTGGACACATTATAGATATATACATACTAATAACTCCCACTTTTGTTTTTTTTTTTTTAACTGATTACTGATATAAACAGTTATAAATAAATATCTGGATCCAAACAATTTGCTATTCTGGTTTTTATTTTAGAGACATGTATCATCTTATGCAGATTTAACATTATGGTGTATAAAAATATATAACTTGAGATGTGCATGCTACATCAAGTTTTGTTTGGAAGTTTTTAAACGTTTTGAACCTTCGGTTCAATACCGGCAAAATAGAAAAAAGAATGACATAGCTCGCTGTGCAATGTTAGCTAAGAAATTTGTAAAATAAATAGAATTAAAAATATATATCTGTAGGAATAACGAACTCAATTGCTAATCTTCATCAGGTCCAATTAGTCAATTACACATATTACATTTTGTTTTTATCCTGATATTTTGACTGATAATATGATATTATTACCAGTAATTTTGTGACATTTATTATTTTAAATTATTAATATAGTTATTTTTTAAATGTTAGGAGTTTTCATAATATATCTATATATAATTACTTCTTACGGATCTTGTGATAATTCCTTCACAATTACTGGACCATAATTGTATTCTTAATTATTAGACAATATTCCATCCTTATCAGTTTTTATTGAATATATGATATTAAACATAAAATTATATATAAATATAATTTAATCATCATTTATCTGTTCATGTTAGCATCCTACATTTTATTTTACAATGTTTTTGAATGTTTTTTAGGCTATATATTTTGAAACATTTCGAAAACTCAAAATTGTCATCAATATGTATTTTTGCCTACGGCATTCCCCTGACTAACGTATGTAAATATATATTTTTATCATCTATTCTTATTGAAATACTAAAAAAATGTTGAATAAGCTAGAATGCATTTCGTAACAATTCGCCATGATTTAGTTCCTTCCATTGGCAGCTATTTTTCACCAACCAATAACCATCGCCTTCTAATTTATTTCCCAGGTTCTAGATTGCTTTTAGCCATGATAGCGTTCACCCACTGTTCACATCGAATAACAATTACACCTGTATATTGCTTTGTAATTCTGTTGCAAACAAATAGTCTATTATAATTATAATAAATATATGAAGATCGGCGTGCGTGAGTTCCGCATGGGAACAGTGTTTCGGGTTTTCTGTGGCGCGTGATCTTTTGTGGCAAAAATAGTGTTTAGGATTTTCTGTGGCAGTTTTCATATAATATTTGAATAGTATTTTTAATTTTTTATGGCATTTTTTTTATATAGCGTAAAATAAATCGCGCAACCATTTAATAACATATTCGTATAGGAATGAATCGCGCAACTCACGAAATTAACGCTAGTGATAATTTTTTTCTGGCATGGCAATAGTTTTGAGTTGGATTGTTTGTTGGATTGTTTGTTGAATTGCACAAGGAGTAGGCTTGGCTAAATTTTGCAGAAGCCTCCCCAAGGACTAACTAACAAATATTGAAGCCCAATGTATTTGTTTTCGCTTGCAAGATTGGGCCTCAACCTTTATCTTTGTTTAATACAAAAACGAAGTTTTTCGAGTGTAAGTGTGTAACTGTCTAAGTGCCGTTCTTTAATCTTATTAGTTTATTATTTTATATATATTATTATTTATTTATTTATTATTATTATTATTATTTTGAAAACTAAGTGCCCCAAACAGGGGAACCAAAATGCAAGTCCCGTTCTTTAATTAAAACCAAATAATTCATACTGACATCTGTTATTTATGGAATTTTACGTACGGTTATTTGAATCATTGATAAATTCTATACAGATGTACTATGTACACATATCATCATACATGGCTTATCATTTTGCAAATAAATAAAGGGGTCTTCAATATAAGGTTCTGTACAGAGTTTAAGAAATGAATGCCTCCGTACATATTCACCCAACAACCCAAGAACGGCCCATTTTACTCAGCAGACCCAGTTAGGACCTAAATAGATCGATCAAACAGAAACCATTGACAACTGACAAGACAATGCTAAGGATTGGAACGAACCAAAGCAGACTTGCTTTTGTAAAGCCCAAGGATTAAGGAATGAGATCCTCTGGACGTTTTTACCGTGGACGTTTGTGGACGGCTCAAGATCTGGACCGTCTGATTTAATCTCAATGGCTGTAAGGGAGCCCCGTGAATTCCACCACACCCGAAAAAAATATTGGCTCGAAAAAAATCAACCGTCTGATCTAAATCGAACGGCTCCGATCAAGACGTCCACTGGACGTTTCAAAAAAAACGTCCAGAGGATCCTGGTCCCAAGGATTAAAGGAGCAACACAACGGTTGATTGAGCGGACAAAGTTGATTACCGTTGGGTACAAAATATGGTCAACGATATAACAAATCAAAAACTAATTAAAAAGATTAAGCTTCCAATTCCATTAATTATTCCATTATTCATTCTTGAGTGGGACTTAATTACGCAAGCTCAATAGGAGGTTGCTTTTGTGAGGATCGAGGCCTCGAAGGAGCGAGATGTGACGAGAGAGAGAGGTTCACAGATACAGTACACTCTTTAATGAATATTGTGCGTATTTAAAGGAATTGCTGTTTTATTTGATCTTATCTCCTCCACTCTCTTTCTTTTCTCTTTTTTTCCTTCTGAAACCTTCCTAAACCCTTCATCTCCCTCCCTCCACCATCGGCCGCCATCTTTTTACTTCATTTTGTCTCTTCTTTCTCAGAAGACAAAGGAGTTCCTTTGTTGGCTTGGTTTTGTCTCTTCTCCTATATACTTTTTTGTTTTTAAAAATGTATACAACAAAAACGCAGGCAAACTTTACAAGTCAAAGGCTCAAAGCTAAGTATCATTTAACATTGTGTTTTGTTTCTAGCGTTCGATGAAGATTTGGGCTAATTTTTTTGCATCTTTTGTAGCTTATTGTAGGCTTGTGGAGGTTAATTAATCTAACAGCTGATGAGATCACATGCTTCTGCTATCTCGAAGTTCAAAAGTAATCTATTTCATCGATGGCAAAAGTACTATTCCTTCTCATTTTTTTTTTTAATAGTTCTTTGGAGCAACTTTGGAAATTAATGTGGTTTGAATATTTAGAAAGCCATTAATTAAACCGTTCATGATACAAGTTCCTTCCGCCTGGATTCGAACTGGATGTCATGTTGATTCAGATAAGTGTTCTTATTTGGGTTTGATAACGAAGAGTCTCTCTTGATTTGTCATAAATTTGTGGGTACAATATCTTGTTTTGTTTGAAGAATAGGAGTCGTCTGGCACCCCAAATGATAGCCACAATTTAAATAATCATCCACAAATGTCATTCTGAAGAGCAATAGAATAGTGATTTACCAAGAAGAGTGCTAAAAGTGTTATTATGCAGCCATTCCAGCTAGGATTACAGAAATAGTGAGAGTTCTTTCTACTTTTGTAATTTTTGTTGATTCTGTATTACCATACTTAAGCCACTTGGCAAATCATTTGGGTGCCAAGTCCACCAGGTTGTGCCAGGGTGCTAAAATTTTACCTCCCAGCAATACTTAAGTTCTAAGCATTTTGTTCCATGACCATGTTTAATGGAGATGCTACATTTAGTTCCAAGCGTGCGATCAGGAGAAAGAAGGTTTTGATTGATGAATTATGCTGAATTACATATCCGAATAAGAAGAGTCTCAAGAGATAAGTTTTATGAATATATGGGAGAAACTGAGAATCTTAATTTTGTTCAAATTTTATGATTATATGTGAGAAACTGAGAAACTATCAAGTTCTAAATTTCCTTTTAATGAAGTTTTAAATAACTAGTTTTTCATACCTTTGTTGTCCTTTTGAGTTCATCATTGGTGAATTTTCATGACAAGGCGTTTAAACTTGGGATTTCAGGGAAATATTGACAACTGCATTTCAAACTGTAACTGTTTAAAGTATTTGAATAACAAATATCAAACAACTTTCAGGCTATAGTGGAATGGAAAATCCAAAAGTTATGAAACTTTAAAGACCTATCTTTGATTGAGAGAGCATTTTAATGCCACTTGCTCATTGATGAGATCTCAAATTATTTAAATCCAAGCAAGTAGAATAATTTGCCTCGATCAGGTTGACATTTCCTTTCTTTTTTGCAATGATTATGTGAAAAACTTTTTTTTTTTTTGGTAATATATGAAAATTCTTGTTGATAACAAAAATGACATGATTAAAATAAAATTGACCACAAATTAAAAGTTCTCATGTAATAATCTCAAGAAAATTTGAAAACAAGTACAGCCTGCAAATCACCTTGTGTCCGCTGCCAAGGATCTCTAAAAAGAGGTACAGCCTGCAAATGTAATACCTTAATATATAGTGCCAAATAAGATTTTTTTTTTTTTAACTTTATCCTTATAACATGTTGTAATGATTAGATTTCAGGTTAGGAATGAAACGTATCAACTTTGATGGTTCTTTCAAGGTACTTTTCATTGTCTATTGAATTTCTCCACCTAGAGACCTACTAGTTTTATTTATATTTTGAGTAAAATCATGTCATGTCAATAGTAATTTTGACTTTTGAGTCTATCTGGTTTAAAGGCTGTTATTAGTTGAATACTTGTTTGACTATCTGATTTGGGATGTAAAATATATCAAATGAAATTGATCGATCTATCATAAACTCAAAATTAAGTTTGATTTTAGTGTCTTGCTATCTCTGAAATTGTAAATTTTAGAAACTTCATTGGATATGATTTAGCGAAAGACTTGGTTTATACTTTATCCAAAGAAATCTATCCAATTAGTAGATTGTCTAAACCAGATAATCCAATCAAACTAATTTTGGTTAGGAATTTGTCAGAAAATTCATTGCCTAATTTCACGTCTTCTGCAACAAATAGTTAGGAATTCTTTCCATATGCACAATCAATTAGTACTGTCCTAATATTTTGGTTTTCATTTAATCTTTAGCTAAAATCAAGGAATGACAATGTTCTTCTACTAAAGTATAAACACTAAACAGTAATAACCCTAAATTCTTATTGCATCTACCTAACAAATCACTGTACTATTTAATAATTGTAATTGAAAATTATGGATAACAATATTTATAAGTAAAACCAAGAATATACAATTAAATATTTGAAATTAAGAAGCCACTTGTGTTATATTTGTTCTGCATTTTTTCATCATGAAATCATAGGGAACGGCACTGGTTATGTTCAACCTACCTAGGCAAGTTCAATATTGATCTACTAAAATGAAATCACTCGTGTCATTATCAAATCATGAAGACATAGCAGGAAATAATATGACTTTAACAGGCAAGTCAAGACATCTCATTGAAAACTTACCACAGGAATTTGAGAACAAAATTTTCTCTTGAAAGCAACTGATATTATTGGGAAACCAGAAACCCTTGATAGACCAGAGGTTATTCTCAAATTTGGAAAGGAAGTGTGGTTTGATGAAGGCTTTAAAAATCTAGGTCAAATAAATTTATACCTATGATTTACCTCACTAGTCGTTCTGATAAAGCTTAGGTCGAACTCACAGGAACGGTTAGAATTGATTATCAGACTCTACTTCCTCACGAAAGCTAGACAAGACAATTGTCTTTGGCGTTTTATGATTTAAAAGACAAATAAATAAAGTACAAGTAAAAGAAATATTTTTGGTTGGTTTATTAGGTTTTCTAGACTCAAACAGATGCAAATGAATATCCTAGAGTTTCGTGTTCAATTAGTTTAGCTCTAAAACACCTCTACCCACAGTTTTCACCAAGACAGAAGCATATTTCGGACCGAAGAGAACATATTTCGGACCGAAATCAGTACCGTTCGTGCCAAAACTTGCTTTAGACCTTCTGCTTTGACTTGATAATTTTACAAGACACTATGTGAAGGTTACTTGACGACCAGACCTAAACCCTAACCTCAGCTGTCGCGTTTTAGTTCTGGTTTGGTATGGAACCGGCTTTTACCACGTAAATGACTAAGCCTCAGCTATCGCATTTTGGTTCTTAGACACTTAAGATTATTTAGTTGGATTTCCAGAGGTATTTAAAGTCTTTTCAGATCAATAAAGCTACACATTTCGGTCGTTGAACTAACATCCTCTTTCGAGCGATTGGCTTACCTCAAGTACTTAATCAATTAATTACTAGTTCTAGTCTAATGCCCTAATGGTGCTGCAGTTCATCAATAGATAAACAATCAAACAAGCAATTAATTTAACTAAGCAAGATAAAATTTTCAACAAAATAAATCACATAGCATAATATAAATCCATCAAGTCATCACAAAATACTAAACTAATCTACTAACTAGCCCTAAGACATAATAAACTAGCCTAACATGCAAGAAATATAAGATACAAACTCCATCATCAATACAAGCAAAGAGAGAAGAAGAGATACAACCAAGTAATCCCGCTAAACTCCTGTTTGCAAGGCTATGGAGTCGTGGTTGGATTGGTTCTGCCGCTGTCGCATGTCAAGAATCGCTCCAAATCGCTATCAAGGTCATGCTTAATGGAGAATGGTGGAATCTCACGTCTTTCGGGGCGCGAACGGCGGTGGAAAGGTGAGAATTTGGTCTATGGAGGTTTGGATCCCTTTTTGTACGAAAAAATGTGCATAAATACTCGTGGATGAGACCAGGGAGGCGGTTAGGGCAAGGAAAGGCGGTTTGCCTCTTTCCTTCTTCGAAAATTGCCAAAATCACGCTTTCCAGAAATGCATTTCGGACCGAAATCCCAGCATTGCGCACTGATAGTATTTGAGCCATAATTTCTTCATCCGGATTCCGATTTAGGTGATTCAAAGATCGTTGGAAAGCTTAGGATGAGCTCTACAATACTATGGATTCCAATTAGACATTTGCTTCTCCAAAATTCTCCCTTTTATGTAATTATTATGTCCATTCCACTAAGTTCCTACAAAACAAGCTAAATGCCACGGCAGTACCAAAATCTAGGAAAACACAACAATTCATGAGGCAATTATAATGGTTTAAGTAATATTTAGGTACTAAGTACGGTCAAAATACATATATAAATACGAGATATCATGGCTTCTCTGCAGCTAGATTACATGAATTAGGTGTCTCAGAGTGGAACTAGACGGATCCTTCAAAAATCTCTCGCAAGCTAATCCGGTAAGCTGTCATTTTATAATACCAATATCACAGCAATTATATGGGATTCACTGACCGTCTCTCTTGAATATATTGTTACTGCTGCTTGTTCCCTCTTAAGGATAGTAGCAGATATTATCTGCTGGTGATATCTACTATACATGGTATTGGGCCTGATTGCGCAAGCTGAAAGGTATTGGGATGTACGGTAATTGCTTGTAAGATCTTAGCTGTCAAAAGCCAACCGTTCCACACAGGTGCTCTTCTTATGTTAATTTCCAATTTTCAATAATTGTTATATTTATCTTGTAAATTCAAGATTAATAACAATTTTTGTTTTTCGTGAAGGAAAACGGATCAAGTATGGGTAATCATATTCTCTTGAAATCTGAGTTAACCAGATGGCATGTGGGTAGTTGAATATCTTGGAATCTCAGTAATTGTGCATATGCCACTAAACAAATTTAACCGTACGTCATCAAATTGTCTATTAAACGTTTATAGATTGACAGAGAGAATTTCCCCAAAAGGGGTAATCAAATGTCTTTTTGAAATGAGGAAATTTTAAATGTGGGTCAGTAGAGGTCAATTAGTTACACATGCAACTGTAATGGTTATATAAGTTCTTAGTAGCTATCTGTTCTGAGCCCTCAAAAAATGAAAGCCTGATTTGATTGTGATAGACTAACTAGAATCACTGTGCAAATTAAGATGTATGACTTTGTTTTGATTATGTGGAGTAGTTGAACATCTTGGATCATCAATTGACTTTCAATCTGATCAATTTGTGAAATCAATCATATATATGTTCTGGCATCTAGCTTAGTTCTTATTAGAAAATTGCTAATCATAAAATAAAAGGTGATTTTTTTAAATTTAACATTTGAACCACTTCTTTCAGTAAAAGATAATGCTCCAGGGTAGAAGAGGTGGAGAAGTCAGTTTACATAATAGAGACATGGCAAACAGCTTAGGGCTGCCACGCTGGAAAGCTGAGTTCCTGCTATGTTAAGTTAATAGATGCATGGTTACAGCTCTGGGTCTTTTTTTTTTATTTTGTTTTGGAACCTCGGCTCCCTTTCCAGAAGTAGAACAACATTTTGTAACACAGTTCTATTGTACAACTCAGAACGGTTGACTTGGTTTCTTCTATAGAGAAAAATGAGCACAAGCTTAGAATGGTGATGCTATTGTACAACTTCAGTGAATTAGACTGGTACCAAACAAAGAATATAGAAATACAAAAGAAAGAGAACCAGACTAGTACAAGTCCCGTGGTAATCTTATTAGCAATAGCTAGGTTATCTACTGGGCGTAGGGTTATATTCAATAAACACCTATAAAAATTCAATTATACCAACAAAAATGGGGACCAGGTAGCGAATTGCAATAGTCAATAGTAAGTTACTAACTCGACAAGGAATATTTACTACTAAAGAAATCTAAGCTTCAGAAATTTAGTGACAATGAGAGTGATTGACACGGGGAATGTTTTTTGAAGAATTGTTTTTCATATTAAGAGAGAGTTATAGCTCTTCAAATTCTGAATTCTTTTATGTTTTAACTCGTGTCATAAGGGACTTTCAAATTTTTGGTTTGTGAGAAGTTGGCCCCAGAATTTTTAAATTTCACAAATATTTTTTTTTCCGAACTTTTTTCTTTATGGCAATCAAGACTCACATATAAGTCAATTTGCTATTAAAGAAATTAATGCTTCAGAAATTTAGTGACCGTGCGAGTGGTTGAAGCAGGGAATATTTTGAAGAACTGTTTTTCTTAAAAATAAGAAATTTCACTCGTCAAATTCTGAATTCTTAATGCAGGTAGTGTATGTGGTCTTCGAATTTTCGGTTTGTGATAATTTGTTTTTTTTTTTTTTTTCCCTAGAGAAACTTGGTAGCGCGGTTTGTGATAAATTGCTTTCGAGCTTTTAAATTGAATAGATATCCTTTCGAATTTTCTGCATCGTGACAAATTACCCGCACAACTGTCAATTTGCTGTTAGGCTCAATTAAAATACGAATGACCAGAAAACTTTTATAATATAATTAAATTAAATTTAATGTAATGTAATGTAATATAATATAATACAATATAATCTAATGTAATATATTAATTTTATTATGATTTATGACTTAATTTGTAAATTGTTGTAAATTTGTTTTAAAAAATAAGGAGGATTTCAATGTTGTAAATTCCTTTTAAAACGCACTTGAATATTGTTGTCTACAAGAAGTGATATTTAAAGCTGATTATACTCAGGAGAGACATGCATGGCAAGATGTTTGAAAATTTAAACCATGGATACTTTTATTCAATTTTTAAGTTTACAGTTTTCGAGATTAAAAAGTAAAACAAATTATTTAAAAAACTAATGCACTCCATCAATAATTAATTATTCTTTGTCGGGCTGATTTGAAAAACCTCTATATATAAGTTGTATACCGAAACCATACATAATGCTAAAATGGTATTCTTTCAAATTCTAACAAGAATATTAATTAGCAGAATAGAGTAGGTAAAAAAAGAAGAGAGATGGAATAGTTTTTTTTTTTCGATGCTAGTAAGTTTTTTGTATTTTTCGCTGCAAATACACGGGTATTTCAAATATCATATATATTTTATAATATATCATACTGCGTCTGGATTATTATTGTCAAGCCAGATATTTTCATTTCTAGTAACGTCCCTTTAAAGAATTTAATTAAATACTTTCGGATAAGTGAAGTAAGAATATAATTATTTGAAATTCAGATAATTAAGGCAATCTAAATACTGGATTATATATGTATCTAATTAATCATTCACAATTCCAAACGAATGTTTTGAATAACTCAAATTTAATCTGATATACGTCTCACAATCTAAATTGATTCGCACGATTTATGGGGAAAATATCAAGTAAATACAAGAAATAAGATAATAAAAGATAGCTTCTAAAGGAAGATTGATCCGATCTCTTCCGCAAAATATAACATTTTTGCTACTCGATCATCAACCAGCTGATGAAGAAGCAAATACAAGAGATACAATAATCAATAAGTGGCAATTTCCGGTAATTAAAATTGGATTCGACATTTGCATTTTAAATTTTAAAATATTATTAAAAAATTAAGTTATGATATTTGGTGGCATTACAAAATGATAGCATTAAAATTTTCTTTTTAATTTAATATAAGAAGGCAAGGGGATTGATCTCTGCTTTTTCTTCAAAAAAATAAGTGGGAACTGGTGCAAAATAAGCTTAATTAGAAAGCAATAGTTATGTTTTAAAAATCTGATCAAAACAGAAAAGCCTAATAAATTTAAGGTTGAAATGATTGTCATGGACTCTTTGATTTCAAACTTCAACTGGTTTTTGAAGGTGAAATATAGATTTATCGTGCAATTCGTGTTGGCCTGATATTTACAAAAATTATTTCTCCGGACCGTACTTCTAAATTCCGCACTTTGCCATCTTCAAATTTCAATAATTAATTCACACAGTATAATCTTGTTATTTTTTCGATATAAAAATTTGCAACAATTGATTCACAAAAATAATTTTGTTGTTTTTTCAATATAAAAAAAAATTGCATATACGACATGAAGAGAACCAAATTTCAGTTACAGTATAACCAATTTAATGGAATGATAAATAAATTTTAAATTTATCTTGTAAAACCTAAGATTATTATTCCCAACAATAACTCGCTAACTTTAGCAACTCGTTAAATACTTTCTCACTGTAGAGAATGGTCCCCATGAGGCCATGACCATGGCCAAAACAATCTCAATCTGTCTAGATTCACCGATCAACTGTTGTTTGTGGGACTGAAAAAGTAGCTCGACTGAGTTGACTCAAGGTTTCATCACATACACTTTGTAGAAGTTCAAAGCAGTACATTTCTTTTTTGGAATAATATCAACTAATATTTTATTTCCCCGCTTTGTAGAAGTGTCCAACCCATACACTTCAGACAGAAAAAGCCAAAAGTGCAAAATTTACAAGAAAAATAAAATTTTCTCTTTTTGGCATTGGACGAAATAAATATATAAATTACTAGCAATAAAAAGTTTACCAATAAGTACACACAAACACCAATATTTGTACGGTTACAGAATCAACACTTCGACAGCCTTTTTTTTTTTTCTGAAAATAAGATTACTGACAATAAACAATTTACCAATCAGTACACACAAACACCAATATTTGTACGGTGTAAGGAATTCACCACTGGTCCCATCACTTGTATAAAAGGTAAACATGAAGCAACAAAATGTGACATATCCACATAATGTCCCCTTGACGTTCATGTACCAAAAGAAAAAGAGGAAAAAAGAGAATAAAGGAAAAATTCTCATCGGTGAAAGAAAAATTGTACCCTCCACCGTGCAAGCACCGAAGACTGGTCCCATTTAAACCCCCACTGATCTACTGCCACGTGTTATGGGACCCACCAACTCAGGCCAGGTGTTCACATTTCACCAATACCAAATCGACACCGTTACACTCTCCAGGCTATTTATACGAACCCTTCCCCAAGAAAAACAATCAATCATCACATCAATTCTCCTTCTCCCTCTCTCTCTTGACTCTTGAGCTTCTCCATCAAATATAGAGCGCAGAGGAAACTACAGCTGCAACTATTCAACTATTCTTTTTTTTTTTTTTTAGTCCCTTGTTTGTTAATAGAGAAGCAAAGGAAGCAAGAGAATGGGCTTGACAGAAGAGAGCGAGCACACAGTGGGGATGGTATACAAGCGGTATGCACACCGTTGCGTGCTCGTTCCTCTTTCTGTCAGGCGCTGTCCCCCTCTTTATTTCTCTCTCTTATCCTATTGCTGACTCACTATTGTCAAATCCCTTTAAAGCACCTTTGGAAATCTAATCAAAACAAATTATTAGCATAGGGATTTGATGCACAGGCATGCCTCTTGTGAGAAAATAATATCAGGAACTTTCTAATCTTCTCCCTATTTTTTTATTTATTTGGTTCCTTCGTCCTTAACCTGTAAAAGGAAAAAAAAGATTTTCTGAAATAACTGCATGTTTTTTCCTGTGATTTTTTTGATTTAATGAGTGGATGATAAGTATGACTTGGTTCCAAAAAATTAAAAAAATTAAAATAATGGGATAAGTATGGCGCTACAGGTTACAGTGAGAAGTGGCTTTTGAGTTAATCGAGGCGGCCATTGAAGATGAAAGAGAAAATGCAAGTACACTGTTTATTATGCGTCTTTTACTGAAATTACTATTAACTAAATCTTCTCATCTCTTCCATTATTTTGAGGTAGCTTCTGACTTTCTCTATATCCCTCCTATATTCGTTTTGTTCCGTTTCTCTTTCTCGCCTGTTTTTGACAAAACAAAGATTGATTGTTATTCCCCGAGGAATCAATTAAGATATTAAGTTATATTTAAAGGTTTTATTTTATTTTATTTTTTGGTTTTTTTTCTTAATCTGCTCTTTCCCTTCGTAGGCGCGCAGCTCATAAATTTTTCCACTTTTCCTTGCTTATTTTCAGGAGGAGAATTAACCAAGAGGATAATGATGGCCAAGTTTTCTTTCTTTGAAGTTTAAATCAAGATCAAATTGTGAGATATTCTTGAATTGTCAGGAGGTATTTTCATCTTGCAAGGTCAGAAACCCTAATTTTAATTTTCTTTTAATTATTTTACATTCTCGGTGCTATACAAGCTTTCAAAGTTGTCGGTTTCAAGCAAAGCCAAAATAGAAATGTCGCTTGATTCGATCTTGCTAGGCCATGTGGATAACGTATATAGATATTGCGTTAGCATGGTTAGATCTCCTTCTTTGTCCTTTATTTTGTTGATTCTGCATGTATTTTGATTGTTCAAGGACCTATCGTTTATCAAGCCCTTGGTCCTTGTGGTCCATTCGACCCCTTTAAATTTATCATCTCTACTTTTGCATAGACATTATGTCAACAAGATCGATTGTAAGAATGTGTCTTTCCTGATTTGGCCCACTGAAGGTGTGATTGTATGTCTACATCCCTTTCTGGTCACATTTTGATACGAGATCTGTTAATTTTGTAATTTCATTTTAGTTCAATGCTGTATATATGAAGTTGCAGTAATCATATTAAATCTTCTTAGAAATCAATTGAAACATGATTCAATTCTGAATTTGAGACACCAGGATTTTGATATCTATGATATATAGTGTTTGTTCTCTCTCTTTCTTTTTGACATGCATCCACTCAGCTTTTTTTCCCCGGTGCTTTCTGGTTTGTATATAATCTGCATATTTTGTTATATACCTGAAATTGGTTGATCTGGAATATAGTTTGTTACTCGAATAAAGGTATGAATCTATTGTCTACTAGTTTTCATTGTTTTTTTAATGATTAGTAAATAGCTTCATTTCTAGCCACAATTTGTTCGTGGAAATGATAATATGCATTACACATTAATGGTCCTCCGTGCATTTATGATTGATTTTAGTTGGGTTAGAGATAAGGGAGAATTTTTCGGTAAACTGTTTGCAAGCTTCTTAAGATCCTCAAGTTAGAGATAATTATTGAACTTCATCAGGAATTAGGTACATGATTTGTATCATTCAATCAGGACTAATTAATTATATGTAGTCCTAAATGTCTAATTTCAACTAACAACAACTAGTTATACCTGACCTTATTTTGGTTCATTACTAGGTACAGGGTGGACCTATCTATCCAGAACTGGCTTCCATCTGTGTTATGGCTTCCAAAATATTAGAACTTATTGATAGTGCCTTAGATCACAAGGATAATTAAGTACACAAAAGCAATCTATATAAGAATAGTTCTTTAATTGATGTTGGTCATATCCAATATCTTTAAATTTCATTTATTTTGAGTTATTTTATGTCAAATTTGATCCAGTTGGTAATATTTTGTTTTTTAATTTTGCAAATTGAACATTCAATTACTATATGTTCATCTTTCCAAATTGAATTTCACTTGCATTTTAAGTTTTCCTAGGGAGATAACAAATCAACTTGCTGGAAATTACTTAAGGAAAAAGCTGTTTTTATTCAGATAAAATTCTATTTTTGAACTAGCTAGAAGGAAAACAAAGGATTGAAACCAATTATGCAGAGACAACATTCAAAATGTTTGACACACAGAATCTAATTTTAAAAATGTGTTAAATTGTTGGACTTATCTAAGTTACAACAGTAAATAAAACAGACGTGCCTCGTTTATAAACTCTTGATCTTAAATACAATAAGATTTAAGTCACTGAGAATTATTTATCAGCTAGATGTATGTACTTTAGGAAAGGATATGAAATAAAGCTAGTAAGGAGCTTCAGCTCATTACGGGATTCATGAACTTGATTGTGAAAATAATTCAATTGCTTTTAATAATGAATTCAAAGCATTCATCTTGGTTTACTTGTTGGGTCAAAACTTTTATTATCTAAGTTTGCATATCCAAGTTCTAATGTCAAATATTCGAACCAAATTTCCTTTTTTTAATTTAAATTTACATTTTATTTGTTTTTTTTTTTGAAAAATTAATAGCTCGGAATATTTTTATTTTTCAAATTTTGACCATATATATTCAAAACAAACTTAAAATTGAGATTCAAGACCCTGATAATTGTCTCTCTTGGTGAGCTGAACCTAACTTCAACCCCTTTTCTTTTTGTTATCATTTATGAGTATGTAGCAAACTAAAAAGAACTCTACTGTATTGTTGTTATGGCTGTCAGAGACAAATAAAAACTAATAGAGAGCTAATCTAGATTGCAGAGTTAGTTTTTCATCTTGAGATGCAATATGAAGCATGAAATTAGACTTGTAAAATATATTTTTTTTATATCAACTTCTATTTGTATAAGAAAATAATCAAATATTCTATTTTTTTTATAGAGTAAGCATGCATGCGTTTATGCAGAACTCTCATATAGTATATACTTTGGTACAATCTCATTTGCTTGCAATTCTAGACCCTTAGGATTATTGGAATTTGTTAAGATATGAAAAAAAAAAATGAAAACACTAAAGCTCGAGAAGTACTTGTAAGTCGAAAGAATGACATTGAATACTATTTTCCAGCAGGTCATGCAAAGTCGAAAGCATTGAATTATAGTTTGCTTTAAATTCCATCAGCATTGAAAATTGAAACAAATTTTCTCAGCTGTCTTATGATTGCATGTGATTTTACGAATTTTAACTCAGTGAGATTAACTTTATTTCTGTATTCTCTTTCCAGCATCTTGGCATTGGTATAATGGTATCACTGCTATTGCCAGTTGCCATACAGGAAAGCATATATATGGTTTCCTCTTTGACATTACTCCTTTCCTTTAACACATATCAGGATGTATTTTGAGACTATAAATCCTATACACATACATATATGTGATATGAAGATGCATATAATGTGAACACTTTATTTTCCTTAATTTACCAAGTAAAACTACAGTTTTGTATTCAATAATGATCTGACATAGAAGTTGGATGTATTTCAATTGCTTTACTTTTGATGGTCAGTGGTAACATATTTTTTTTATCGTACTTTTTGTTGATACTAGGTTTTAGGTTCCTATGTTCTAATAAAAGAAAAATCCATATGAATGTGTGGTGCTAATTTAGATCTTGAGTTGGACATTTTGGAAACAGTAGTGATGGCTGTGTTTCTGCTGCTATAAATCATTTTCTAGATAACAGCTCCTGTTCCAAATTTCAAATCCAGACTGTCTGGTACTAAACAGATGGTCCAGATGGGACAAGCTAAAACACAGTGACCAGGTTTATTTCAAGAGCTGTGTGTAAAAACTGTTCTGGACAATCTGACTGGTATGAATATGCTTTTATTGGTTATGAAAAGTAGTATGATTGTTCTGGGTAACAAAACCCTGATATATTTGTTGCTATGGAATTTCTGTAATTTAAGAAAGGAATTGGTATTAGTTTATCTATTTTAACAACCATGATGCTTTTAAATTTTCATGACAAATAGCCAATCGTGGTTATGTTGCATAAGATGATTTAATAAAAAAAACAAGACTAGTGAAGGTTGCCTCATTTGGAAATACCTCGGAGTTGAATATACGTAAATCAATTAGTACCTATTAGTGAATTTGGATTGAAATTTGCGATGGCTTTACAAATCACAATCAACCTTTCTTAAATTTATTGTTCAATCTATAAGTTTATATCACATGAAGTTAATTGGTAAAATTATTATAATTTTATTCTGTTTATTTATTAAGGAGTCTTGAAGTTAACTCTCTCTTTTCTTGTATCAGAAAATGTGGAAGCTTATAGCAGAGAATATTATTGTTTGACTCTCTCTCTTTGATAGTAACATAAGGTGGTCAGTAATCCCCTAATCTTTGTTGAGCTTCACTCTTTGTAATGGTTACCAGATTTCCTATTACTTACTGTATCCTATAATTAGTCAGGACTCAGGAGTTCATAATGGCAATTAGTAGTCTCTGTTGTGTGGTCCTTGTTAATTTTATAGATGATATCACGATAATTCAACACATTAAGGTGCTTCTTTTCATTGTGAGGGTAGTTTTGTCCCGTAATTGGCCCTGTCAGTGTATGCTGGTAGAAGACCATTTGTGCTAATTTAGCAAATCTTTCAATATATATTAACTTAAGAATGTTGTTCTTAATTTATAAACAATATTTTCAACATATTAAGGTGCTTCATTTCAAGGGTAGTTTTGTCCCGTAATTGGCCCTGTCAGTGTATGCTGGTATAAGACCATTTGTGCTAATTTAGCAAATCTTTCAATATATATTAACTTAAGAATGTTGTTCTTAATTTATAAACAATAGTTTCAACATATTAAGGTGCTTCATTTCAATTTACTTGAGAAGGGAAGAAGAGCGGCCAAACATCAGATTTCAACTTTCAAGGGTAGACTTTTCCTGTAATTGTACCAGTCAGTGTATACTGGTACAAGATTGTTTGTTTGGAATATTATTTATTACTGTTCATCGCTCGTTTTAATTTCAGTTATCTTTTTGAGTATTGATACCTTTTAAAATCATTTGTGGTCAGCTGGTTTGGATAACTCAGTTTACTCAATTCTGATCCCACGCTGATTATTTTCGAATAACACTCTAAATTTTTGCCCTAAGTTTGTTGATCTGCAATTTGATCAGCTGATTCTGCATCCTTGAATATATATTTTCAATTATAAATTTACTCTTCTGATTTTAAAATCTGAATTAGCTCTAAATGTGACCTCTCTATTGGTAGATGTTAATTGCTATTGATCATTTTTCTTCAGTCTGGTTTACATAGCTATCTCAAATTTGGTGAATTGATGCTAGGTTTTCATCTTCTCTATTGATTCAAATTTTCTGATAAACTTAAGTTTGAATATTAGGTGAAGTTGCTATATTATGTTCTGTGGATAAGATGCATCGTGAAACACTCATGAATGATTGTATTTTTCTTTATTAGTTGATTAACTAATAACGAGTTTCTGTTAGCTAATTTTGTTGATTTTTATTTTTAATGTTAGCTGATTCGGTTGATCAAGTAAGAGCTAGTTTTGTTAGCTGAATTTGGTTATTACATTGTTTTAGTTTCTTGTCGGGACATCTATTAGCAGAATGGAGTTCCTCTCGATCTGTCAACGCACGTAGTGTGCTGTTGAATTAGGGATATTACGCTGGAGCTATTTGGAGAGGAAGTTTTGCCTCGTTGAGTAAGAAAATATAGTTTTTAAATTTTATTATTAAATCACTGTGCAAAATGTATATAGAAGCCCAACTATATCACTAGATACTGGGACTACAAAGTAGTTGTGAGGAGTTATTAAAAAGGCTCTGAAGTCAATTTGATGGAATTGAATTGATAAAACAAGTCACAAGGGATTTGCTATTTAGAGCACAAACCTGTCTAGTGTACTTGTATAGTAGATTAGCTATTGGATCTGGAAAGGAAAACAGGAAGAACAGCAAACCAACATGATAATGTTGTTAGATCGTCTAACATATTCTTTTGCTGTTGTCAGGTATTTTCACACTCTGATGTACATATCGATGTGCCCGTTTAATTGAGGGAATCAAAGTAATGTTGTGGTATCTTTAATGAATAATAATTAGTGTTCGGTACTGACTACAGTGGTGATCATGTGACCTGCGATAATATGGAATTGCCCAGTTTGCTAGTGGATTCAATAATAATAGTCCTAACTGCATTATCCTAAAACTAGTTACCCAGGAGAAATTAGCGCTATTGATTTTAAAAGGGCCTGCAGTATATATGAAAACATTAATGCAATACGACAAGGTGTAGTTGACTAACTAGATAACCGCTATCTAGTATATCGAAAAAAAAAAAAAAAAAAAAAAAAAGGAAAAAAAAAAATGCAAGCTGTGATTGACCAATTTGCTAATTGCTGCTTGATTCAATAATAGTCCTAAGTCCTAACTAATATACTAAAGAACCCAAAACTGAGAACCCCAGGACAGGAGAAATTAGCGCTAGTATTTAGGAGGGGATACAATATATAAATACATTGCAAGCATTAAGACAACACGTACTACGAATCCTAGTCACGATATTGACATTTTCTTCATTTGTACTGTTGCACAACGTAATTTTATCACAGTATATATGCATTGTTTTTTTCTTCATTTGTACTATTGCACATTATTTATATATAACTATGGAATAGTCGCGTAAAGTAAATGGATGTAAAGTTATGAGAACCATCCGAACTTTTGGAATACATATTTGGTGCTTCCTAGTAGACACGTTTGGCATGTGAACTTGTAATTCGGCAAGTATCCTTTGGAACTTTATAATATACTAGATAGCTTAGTAGATAGCTTAGTGATGAGGGCTTACTCTATCGTTGTTTAAGAAGCCTTACCGAAATAAAAATCGATTTATACTCAATTCAGCCACTAAATTAACTTCATTAGTATAGACGGATTGTCGAACTTAGGGACGGACTTTTCAATTACACAGAGCGTTTGCTCTAAAATCTAAGCTAAATGAAACTAGGATAACAAGTTTGATAATAGGATTCAGATAATTGATGGATTAAATCAAAACTATTGAACTTGCTAAATCAATGAATTCGTGGAAATCGAGATAAAAACCTGATGAAATTGTAAACTAGGGGATCGAGTTGTTCACTTTCTGGTTTTAATTCCGGATACGAGCGACCCGCCTACTTTCGTAGAAGTCCGCTCGAATCACCAAAGGTCGACTGGACTCAGGCGGTCTACTTGTTTCTAAGTTTGCATAGATAACAATCGAATAGTCCAAGTATAACTCATATTCCAAATCGATAACTAAGTAGTCTAACTAGTTCAATCTGGTCATTTGTGTGAGATAGATAACAGTTAACCGTACTTAATCCTAACTTTCGTCTAGGTTAAGGTTCAATTAGCCGTTATGACTAACTCCCTATCTACCCTAAGTGTCAACTTTCGCTTCTTAACTAAGGGTCGATAGTTATGATCTTTGAGTCTTATGATATCTCTCAACTTTCGTTTATTGAGATTAGACTTCATCATTTCTGATTCTTGATTTAGGCTTTCATCTTTCGATTAATTGCCATCTAAGAATATGTTGTTACAGAATTGTCCTAAGCTTGGTTGGGTTTAAACTCCTAGGCTTGAGTTTGGCCTAAACTCAACAGAAAAATACCAAATCTACTCGAAAACAATTCAGAACAGCAATAGAAGATAAATCACAAAGATCAATAACACAAAAGATCAAATATAAACTAATTAAAACATACTAAATTAAACTAAACCATAGGTTCACAACTATGCCCCTAAACTGTATTTAGCTTTTACAAATCATCATCAAAACACACGTATCAAACATCAGATCTGGATAAGTTGAAGGAAAAGAAGAGATTATAACAAATAAACTCGGTTTCCCTCAGCTTTCTTCCCTGCCTCGAGCATCAAGCGGCCAACCTGGAGGCCAAGCGATCGCCTAAAGGCTCAGAAGTTGTAGTCTTGGATCTCTTAAGTGGTGTTTTCTCTATCTTTCCAAAACTGCCTCTTTCTTCGCCTTCTGGTCCTTTTATAATGTTGCCTTGTAACTTCCAGATAAGAAGATCGTGCCAGTTATTGCAGGTTTTGCCCAGTAAGCGCATGAGAGGAAGTAAGGTTGAGAATAACTGCTCGGATTGAAAACTGCCAAATTCCATGCTCGCGGTCCGCTTAGTCTTCAAGCTGCCCGACTAGTTGTCAGCAGATGCATCCTCAACTGTCCTCTTCTGTCTGTCCGCTCACAAAGCACGCTAAATCGCTCAAATGCTCCAAAAATTGTGCAAAATTTTCCAGATCCAAAATAAATCCTATAAAACTTAAAAGGGCATAGAAGTACCTATATCTACCAATTATATGCAGAAATTAAGTTAGAAACACATAAAATTAACAGTAAATTAGGGCCAATTCGGATCAAAACCTTAGTATGAAATCTTTCTAACACTCAGCTCAATACATATATTTTTATTGTATTAATTTTTACTTTGGTCTTATAATTAAGTTATATATATAAAGAAGATAATTAAATTTAGTATGGTGGAACTAGATTGACAAAAAAAGAAGCGCATGAGGATGAGGCAGTGCTATCGAATGAGGAGGAGAAAAAAAAAAGGTAGAGAATGACTCCGAGCAACACAGAAGAGATATTGAAATATGATGAAAATGAAAATAAGGAGGGGTCACAAAAATTAGAAACAAAACAATGCACTGTCAAATTATTGTCTACCGGTGAATCGAGTTAGTTTTATGTACTATAATACCCGACACACAGATAGTTATAGAGTATTACGTTACAGAAATTGGAAAAAAATATTATTTCACAATGCTTGGAGTGTCGGGTTACATTTAACTAAATGATCCTGACACCCACACATCTTTATTTATATTTTTTGTTTTTGATATGTAATAATTTTGCATGCAACATTGATTTGTTATTAAATGCTCGATTTTGACTACAAAGTGGATACAACATTGATATATATTTTGTAATATTTTAAATATCTATGATCTTTCACTATGTAGAAGTCCAAAAATTTTCAGTTTAGAAAATGTATTGTATTTGAATTACATATTTACATTATATGAAGCATTTGGATTTTCGTTTTCTATTTTTTTAACTATTATTATAAAAAGATATAAATGCACAATTGATTTGAATTCAAGTTACTATTTTTATTTTTTACAGGAATACTAAATTGAAATTATTGTGAAGTATCCATTTTCATAATAGTAGTTGAACAAGAATTAATTAAGAATAAATTTACATTTGCCAATCTACATTGACATGTGCATAATAAATAATAAATTTATTTTTTTCATTCATATAGACAGGATCAGGAAATGATATTTTATAATAAATATAAAAATTAGTTTTATGCACTAGCAATTTAGGTTCAATTGGACTTGGCCGCTCTAACATCAACGCTAGGTGAATGGTACTAGGATAGTAGGAAGGAGGAGATATTACAACTAGATATACAAATTCTCCAGAAAGACGGACATCTTTGAACGCTTTAGGATATCCAGAACTAAAAATTGGGGGAGGTGATGTTGAATCCTTAATCTGCTCCAGACTTTGGGTAGTTTTGGCATGTCGGGGTTAGAGGGTTTAGTGGGGTTAGTTGGTCTACCTCGAAAATCTCATTCCTTCACTATTCTACCTCGAAATTTCAAAAAGTACCTCGAAAATCCCAAAAAGTACTAATTTTTCACCTCGAAAATTCCCAAAAGTACCTCGAAAATTCCCTCACTATTCTACCTCGAAATTCTCATCTCTTTTTCATTTATATTTGTCCCCCCAGATTTCGGGTGTAGGAGTTTCCACTACTGTCCCACCCCTTATAATCTATCCCATTCCTTTATTAGGAATTTCTGGAGCACAACCTTCAAAAAAAGTGTTCATGAATTTACCACGAGAAAGTTTCCATTACTTGTTCTGCGTACGTAATGTTCATTAAAAAATAATAATAAAAAAACTTTGGTATACGAATATTTTTTTATATCAAATGATTTTGCGAATATTTAATAGAAAGACAAAGTGGTTAATTAGTTGGATTTAAATAAAACAAAGAAGGATACCATCAAAATGAAAAATAGCACTTGCTTCAAATACTTCAAAACGTTGTATTGTATGCAACAATAGCGCCAAAGAGAAATTTTAACTCTGGCGATGGATAGTAGCGACCGGACCATCAGAATTCAGAAGGGAATCTTAAATTTTGTCCTTCGTCTGGACATTATAATCCATAAGATCATAACAGGCTCCACAAGTAGATTTTCTACATTTTGGGCTAAAATTTAGGCCCACTATCTGGGACTCTATATTAGACACTATGACTATGCTATGTACAAGATTTAATAGTTATAACAAAAAAGTTACATTAGTTATTCAAATTAAAATAAAAATGCTGATAAGTTTGATAGTTCAGGTATAATTTATAAGTCAAAATTTAAAAATTGTTCGATAATTTTTTTGTCTTATATTACTCGTTGATAACCCAATCGATTTGAGATTACATGTTCTCGTATTTATAATCCGCACATCCTTTGTAACATTATTGTTCGAAAAAGACAGTAATATTTGTCTATCCGGTAGCGTAATATTACAATTGATGGCATAGAAACAATGACTCCAAGACTCCAAGTACTTGCATCAGCATTATGGAAGAAAACGTACAGTATAATTTTGCATGTATACAGTGCACCTTTCAAGTAGGAATGTAGGATTGGTAGTTTGGTACCATCGGTGTTATGGAAAGAAATGTAGCGTTGTGAGTTTCAGTACTTGTTACAGGGACGGAGCCAAGCTTTTTTTAAGCCTAGGAACAATAAGTAATTTAATAGAAAAATAAGATAACAAATTATTTTTTATTTCATCTTTAGTACTATTATAAAGAAGATCGTTTGCTTTTTCATACATTTTATAACAAAATAATGAAATATAATATTAAGAGATTTTAATCTCAATGTCTATCTCTCACCAATACCAATAGTAACAAAAGAAAAAAGTGTAATCATATAACTGCAAAGAACAATCATTTACGCAAATTAGTCCTAAATGCTTAATGATAGATTTATTTTAACTAAAATATCCGTAGCAAATAACATAATTGAACTAAGATATCTCCAACTACATACATCGCTGCAAATGAAATCATGTAATTTATTTATTACAAAACAGTGAATGAATTAACATAGTTTCATCAATTAACAATCGATAAAATAATTGAACAAATTCTATTGAGTCACTAGGTATAAATTTTGAATAACTAAGTTGGATTACTCAATATGTTGTAACCTGATGGTGAGGATATATATATATGCGTTTATTTGGAAAACAAATAGGCAAAGTTTACTAGACCTCAATTCTCACGTATGAGAAAAAAAAATGTTTAATGGAGCTTGATTGGATCAAGCGCATCAAACCCATCAAATCCAGACATGATTATATTAAAAGATTTTCAGCTGGAAAAATGTACAACCCCAGGCACCAATTAGACACATCCATCTATTACTGTGATTCCAAAATCCAAATATAAATAAGCATAGGCACCATCATTGTTAGGAAATGCTCATATTTTAATTTTAGATTAATTACAACTAATTAATCACCATTAACAACAAGCAAATCAAGAGATCTAGTGCTAAAGCAATCACACGTCAAATTAAGAGAGAAAGTAGGAGAAAGTTATACCTCTCATGAAATTGTATTCATGAGGCTCGAATCCATGGCATGGGAGTCGATGGGGTGCGTGCTCCACCACCTCCACCATCTATGGCCGCCTCTAGCCCACCAAGGACCCACCACCAAGCTCAAAGAGAATGCTAGTTCTCTTGAACCTCTTGCTAATCACCTTGCTTCTCTTAATTAACTATTTAATGGAGAGGAAGAGAGGTGGGATGCTCAACACATGAGCTAAGAGAGGAAGGGAAGAGCCATGAAGAAGAGAGAAAAATCTCTCTTCTAGGTGGAGGCGCAAGGGAGGGGAGAGGAAGAGAGATGACGGCTAGGGTTTTCTCCCAAAGAGACCCCTTTATATAGCCAACCACTCTCATCCAATTTTCATACTATTTACAAGTATGCCATCCACCCTAAGAGGCCACCTAATGGGCTCTCTTGGGCCATCTTAATAAAAGGCCTTTATTCATTAATTCACCAATTAATGAATCTCCTTTAATTGTCTCTTCATTCTTCCTTAAATCGGGCCTTTAATTAACCAATTAAATAGAAGCCCAATTAGCTCAAACTAATTAAAGTAAGTTGAACATAATTAATTATTAACTCATTAATAATTAATCTATGATTAGCTAATGCATTATATTGTTTCCATATGATCCTTTTAATTTAATTAATTATAACGGTTCATAACGGTATATAATTAATTAATTAACTTATCACATTTCACAATACACATTATTGTGAATAAACAATAAATGCACCAAGTGGTTAGAATCCTATTTGTGCGACCCTATTTGAGGATTTATACTATGTTGGCCATGGAAATAAATCGTTATTTATTTCCAATAATCATAAGCGGTATCTAGCAACACGTTATGACTCCCAATTCGTATAAATAATGTACCGTTACAATATCTCAATCCTGCATAAGAAATAAAAGTATTTCTTTGTTTGATTCTTATGTCACACGATATCTTTGTATAATCCAAGATAGGAATGTGTCATTCTTGCAGATTATACATTTCTTGATCTAGAGTTGATCGTCTAGTTTGCATGCATACGATCCAACTCCATCAAGGGGCCCAAACAGATATCATCACTCACTAGGTATACTAATGAGGGACATACGGTTTTCTTGATAAACAACTTTTCCCCGCACAATTCAAGAGAACATAAATAAAGTCCTTATAGCAGCCTTTATCAGGAATCAACGTTAGACGATATTTATTGAACCTATCCTCATGTGGAAAAGATGAACATCTCAAACTTAGAATCAAACTCATATGAAATAAACAATGACACATAACACAATCCATATGTTTATTTCATTGGGTCAAGTCCTGTACTATGTTCCAATAACATACACATATGCAATTAAGTTGGTAACTCCTTACCTATGATTTGTAGAACTTAATCATCACTTAACTTGCATACTAATCTTTTATGATAATTAATGTTCCTTGTTAATTATCAAGATTATGGACGATTTAGATTTATTATTGTCATTCTAATGAATGATCCACAGAGATCTACAATTCAGATCCTCAACCTGAATGATCTGTCAATAATAAACTCTAGGAACAAATGATCAAATACCATCATTAACATAAACTAAGAAAATAAGTCATTAAATATTGACTTCTAGGACATAACTCCAACAATCTCCCACTTGGCCTAGAGTCAATCAATAGTGACTTCTAGCCAGTGAAGAATTTAGAACAATGTCATATATCTATATATATACATGTCTCGAACCTCAAAAGATGTAATACACTTAAAGCAAGTTACTCATACGTCCATCACGCATGGATGCACAATTGCATCTCGTATACCGCTTAAGGTAGAGGTTAAGTTAGAGTGTTCGCTGTGTCCGCGAACCTATCCAATTTTGTCTGACCCTATATACATATATACTCCTATATATGTGTTCTTGATCATCATCATGTGAGATCAAGTGACATCGTCATAGATCTTAGTTGGATCACCAATTTAATATTGGGTTCTTCAAGTTTAAGCTATGGTTCGAGATGCATAGAACCATATTAGCTTGACTGAGAACTTCACGATCCTTACTACATTCTTTCGTTGCTTCACAAGTTGCTATATATTTTGTTTTGGTGACGGAAACGGTTGTAATATCCCATTTAGAACACCTTCTAAACTTACAACACCACATTTAAACAAAATATGTAGCTCAATTGTATTTATATCAATCTTTCGAAAACTAGCATCAATATATCAATTTATATGAGCTTTCTTTTATCTTATCAGATGGAAAAACATATCATTCTTTCTCATAAGATACTCGAAGATATTCTCGATTATTGTCCAAACGTGTTTTTCTTTGTATCCAGTTGACAACTGCTTGTCATACTCCTTGGTTACAACACATAGGGGCATGTGCATAAATATGGCATCCGTTATGAAATTCATAACAGAAGGATGCTCGAAATATATCGTGCACTCTTTTCGAATTGAGTTACAACACACCGAGTAGAACTCAAGTGTATGCCATACAACTTGGTTAGACATCCTTTCTAGGAGTCTATCTTTTCATGTTACTAGAACACTTTGTCATTATATGCACGTTTTCTCAAACCTGACATCCATCAGAATCTATCTCCATAGATTTTGTTTCCTTGGATTTAGGTAATTTTTCCAAGTTCTCTATTGAGAAAAAACATTCTCCAATGAGATCTTGACAATATTCCTTTCTTTAATTTTATTCCCAATTAATGTCTTGTATCTTGTACAATACATGTAACATAATAATGCTCCCACTGAATATCTTGTCTATACAAGATACTTTTGACGAAGTTCAACTCCTTGACTTACTTGTCAAAATGTTTATTCCAATTTCCACAATTCTTGCTTCAATTCATCAATTGATCCTTGAAGCACATATACATTTCTAGCAATACAACAAATCCTCAGTTTGTGTCAAATTCACAACAACTTCCTTCATTCAATCGAAGAAGGCGGTTTTGATGTATCTTTTCATATATCTATATATACGAAATATAACTATTGCTAGAATGATCTTTATTGACTTATACACAGCTACAAGCGAGAAGCCGTGCTTTGTACATGGTCAACTGGTTATCGACTTAGACATAGCATCAATCATGAAATTGTGCTTTGTACATAGTCGACTTGCTATCCATATCTATCTTTCCTTTTAAAGATCTAAATGTTCTAGATGGATCGCTCCTTCTTGAACATCAATCAAGGTCTATACCTTGTTGTTATATATATATGGGTTGCACTTAAAGATCATACAAATTCAAACCATACTTGTGGAATCGGGTCTTTCCATCGCTTCTGTATTTATCAACGGATCCTCATATATCAAGTACGAGGATGTTGTGAAGCCTATGTACCTTTCAGTTTAGGCAATTCACTCTCGTTGATCTTTGTAGGATTGGTGCTTGAGGTCAGTAAACTACTTCTACAACATCTTGTAGAGTAAGTTCTTGATCCTAATATATTGCATGAGTTTCTCGAACATCATCCATTCGTGAGATGTTTGAGCACTCTTTAGAAGTGAGCGTGTTTATAAACTTCTTCCTTTCACAACTACTTGTGAATAAAGTTCCGCTCAACTCCCACTAAGCACCATGTATGGAGTGACAAGTTTCCTATAAATGTACTTCTTGTAGTGACGCATAAACTCCTTTAATGCTCACTTTACTCCCACTACTTCTTCTTGAGAATATCATTCTTTAAGATTACGTTATGATGAGCAACAACTACCTTGTTCTTATCATGTTCATAGAAGTAGTACCTTTTGGCTAATTCAAGATATCCTACAAAATAATAAGCGTCTTATTTGGGTCCAAGCTTATCAATCAATCGAACTTTGAAATAAGCTTCTCAATACCAAATCTTTAGAAACAATATACCTAGAGATCGAATCTCGTAAGATATCTTTTTCAATAGACTTCGATGGAATTTTTATTCAGTGTAAACAATATTGTCCTCAAACACAAATCCCTTACATGAGTCGAACAAGTCAATTTGATTTATCACCGATCAAACAATGTTCGATACCTTCATCCTTGGATACATTTTTCAATTTTCCTCATGAAGCGAGTAGTGAAACGTATTTCATACTCTTTAGGTAATATATCAAACTATATGACTGAACTATTTACCATGATCCATCTTAAGACTTTTGCTTTTATTGAATAGTTTTTCAACTTTACTCTTGAAATCCTTTTGATCTTGTCAAAAGATTCATACTTATACCATATCAAATAGATACGTTAATATCTACAATGATCATTGGTCAAGTGGTAAAGTGTCAACAACCTTTCAATTGCACAAGTCCTATAAGTCTATATACATCAATATGTATAAGTCTTAATAAGGTTACTTGTCCTTTAAACCTTCATAGGTCAAAGGCGCTTTTGTCTTTTAACAAACACGATTCGCATGAATTTCAATTGATTTGCAATCGAATTGATTTACGAGCTCCACGTTACGTAGACTCTCATAATGCGATTCTTTGCAATCGAATTGATTTACGAGCTCCACGTTACGTAGACTCTCATAATGCGATTCTTGTTTATATTCGACTAAGCAACTATTTTACATAAAAGTCAAACACTTTATGCGAAGTCTTACATATTTGTCATTCAAAATTTGTTAATCTATTTCAAGCAAATTCAATTAAGATGCATGAAATCTTATACACAAATTTATAACAATAAGAGAACAACATTTCTCTATTACAAAACATGATCATCCATCATCAAATATGAAATGGAGATAAGGTTTTATAAGATGTTTGGAATAAGGTATATAACCTCAAATTCCTAAACAAATTCTTTATTTAGTAAAGATAACTCTACGTATTCAATGGTAGCGGCCTAGACGTATAAGCCATTTCCAAAACGGAGTTTACTTTACTTATCTCGAACTTTCTCTTATTCATCATTGTCTACACATTTCGTTAAATGCGAGCACATGAACTAGCACCTAATTACTAGTGTGAATTAGAGATAGTGAGATAATTTGAACGACAAATATCTCAAGGTTTAGAACATCATGGTATTTCGGACAACCTTTCAAATGCCTCCCATAAATAGCAAATGAAACATCTCATGTGACACACGGTCACTAGTGAGGGTCTCAAAGTCTCAACTCATATATTGGTGGAGTATTCCTTTAATACTTAACCAATCATTTTTAGCACTAACAAGTGTGCGAACAATACATCCTTTATCCATAGAAAGAGTTTTTACGACAATATCAACAATCCTTGATATTGGAGATCTTAGTATCTCTAGTTGTCAATTAGCTACTCAAACCTTTCGGTTTGCAAGCTAATGAAACATTTATCTTCTTATAAGAAGAGTCTCTTGGTTAACTCACATTTCATTACTCGATCATAAATGATTGAGTATATCTTTACTTTCTCTAAGAACGTCTTCTTGAGTAAATGGATGAGAGTGTAGAAGTCTTAGTATAGTCCTTATGAATTCTCCAATTCAAAGGTCTAGAACTTCTAAAAGGATATAAGCATTCGCTTTATTGAATAATTTTCGTCAAAACTAATCAATCATTGCGAAGCTATTGTTCGGGAAGTCGAGGAACGTTTTTGGGATTAAACTTGCTCAAGTTTCTCATTTCCAAGAACATGTCTTAGAAATCGGTATTTCTTCTCCAAGTAAATACCTTAGAAACAAGCTTGTCGTTTTTCAAAGATTGATCGCAACGAAATTAACATATTTAATATCTATAACAATTTCAATTTAAGGTCATTTAGTTTATGCAATGTTTTGTTTATGGAATGATAAACAAAACTCCCACTACATTTAATTAATGTCCCTAAATGTAATGGATTCCAAGATCCTCATTTTCGTTGAAATAGGGGACAGCGTCGGCATGACACCTAAAACAACTAGATAAGGTAGGTTCTCCAACCAATCATATCTTGTCCATATGATTCTTGGTTTGTGAGATATCATAAGTATATCTACAAACTTCGCCCCGATGTCCAAGAAAACTTGTTGGGTCCATCGATAAGCAACCTCTCTCTATTTGCTCCTAACAAATCTTTTCATTTGTACCCCGACTATCAAGGTTGACAACCATGACGTCCGCTATGGCGGACCGCGCCATGATTGGCTATTGACGTGAAGGGGATAGAGAGAAGGAAGGCGGTCGACTTAATCAATTTAGTTTGGGACAAAAATATGTGACTCTTGTTTGGTGGTCGTGTAAGCATACACCCATACCTACCTATGACAATTCAAGGCATTCACAAACAATCACATAACATAAGCATCTCAAGCATTGCCGTGGGTTTGTATGGCTCCCGCTTGCATTAATCTTCGTCGCATCTCCATGTAACGAGACTAATCTAATCAAGCCCTCCCACTAATTACTAAGATCCTATCTAATAATTAAGGGAAATAAATACATGTGATAAAATCCTAAAACCCTCCTAGGCCTTAGGGGCATGCAAGCCTCACAAGTTACATCAAGAATTAATCAATTATTAATTATCAAGGCACCGTAGGCCACTTTACAAGCAATCACATGCATTCACAACATTTTACAACACACAAGGCATTGACATCTTGAGCCATATCAAACCCACATCCTCCTACAAAACAAATTTAGCACATATACAATATACATGATTCACTTGTTCTTAATTAATTTCATTAATTAGAATCTTTGTGCATACTTGTTGCTCAAGTTTTTCGAATGCAAAGAAGGCTTAACCTTAACAACCAATTGTTTAAGCCCTTTTAAATTAAATCCAACCATCAAAACAGAAAGGAGGGTATTTAAGGAGTCTTCTAATTAACCTTTCAATAAATTGATTAATTAGAAACTATTTTAACTAATTAAAATACGAAATTCGGGGCCCGGAAAAATTCAAAATAATTCAGTCTCCAAAAAATCCGAAATAAATCCAGAGAACTCCTTACAAAGATTGTGGTTACCTGTAAAAATCTCAAGGAGAGATCAGTTACCATCAGGGAGAACCAAAAAAGACAAATCCTCAGATTGTGCGCGAAGCACCGTTAGAGAAAATTCTGTTATTGGTCTCAACCTTTCGGTCTGTATGATCATCCCCTTGATATTTTTCAAGCAAACAATTTACATAGAAAAATACTACATACAATAGGCTATCATTCCATGAAAAGAAAATCCACAAGTTATATTCAAGATCAACGAGATAACAAGCATTTAAGCAAGGTATCCTGTTCTGGAACAGACCGTCGACCAAAAAGGTTTCACTCGGTTGAGGTACCAAATCTCAATGAAAATCTATGAAATTAATTTTCACAGATTCCATACTTAAAGGAGAACATTTCCATTTCAACACTTTTCCATAAAAGTTTCTCAATAAGTACAGTTTTTCAAAACAATCAGTTTGTTTGAAAAAACAGATCTGACAACTTCATCACTTTTCATCCTTGAACGCCCACATAATATCCGAAATATGCAACAAAATTTACATATCCAGAAAGAGCATCAAGTTTAGAATAATCCTATCTAAAAGTTACAGGTACTTTGTATACAAACTTATTTGTTACCAACCACAACAACAGAACTGTGCAGCAGAATAACAGATCTACGCACCGTTACCGTTTAAATCACTAAAAATTCATTTTACATCGAATTTCAATGATTCCAGTGGGAAAACAACCACAACTCAAAGGGCTACAACCTCCAATAAGAAGGAAAAAATTTCAGAGAGCTTTACACCACGAAAAACAAGCAACAAGACAGAAAACAGCCTTTCCAGGGCCAGCAAGCATGCACATCACTAATTAACTTAATTAATTACGAATTTCTCACTTAATTAAGTGTGAAAAACCTTAAGCACGACCATAGCTCTGATACCACTGTTAAGAAATTCTCATATTTTAATTTTAGATTAATTACAACTAATTAATCACCATTAACAACAAGCAAATCAATAGATCTAGTGCTAAAGCAATCACACATCCAATCAAGAGAGAAGGTAGGAGAAATTGTACCTCTCATGAAATTGTATTCATGAGGCTCGAATCCATGGCATGGGAGTCGATGGGGTGCGTGCTCCACCACCTCCACCATCTATGGCCGCCTCTAGCCCACCAAGGACCCACCACCAAGCTCAAAGAGAATGCTAGTTCTCTTGAACCTCTTGCTAATCACCTTGCTTCTCTTAATTAACTATTTAATGGAGAGGAAGAGAGGTGGGATGCTCAACACATGAGCTAAGAGAGGAAGGGAAGAGCCATGAAGAAGAGAGAAAAATCTCTCTTCTAGGTGGAGGCGCAAGGGAGGGGAGAGGAAGAGAGATGACGGCTAGGGTTTTCTCCCAAAGAGACCCCTTTATATAGCCAACCACTCTCATCCAATTTTCATACTATTTACAAGTATGCCATCCACCCTAAGAGGCCACCTAATGGGCTCTCTTGGGCCATCTTAATAAAAGGCCTTTATTCATTAATTCACCAATTAATGAATCTCCTTTAATTGTCTCTTCATTCTTCCTTAAATCGGGCCTTTAATTAACCAATTAAATAGAAGCCCAATTAGCTCAAACTAATTAAAGTAAGTTGAACATAATTAATTATTAACTCATTAATAATTAATCTATGATTAGCTAATGCATTATATTGTTTCCATATGATCCTTTTAATTTAATTAATTATAACGGTTCATAACGGTATATAATTAATTAATTAACTTATCACATTTCACAATACACATTATTGTGAATAAACAATAAATGCACCAAGTGGTTAGAATCCTATTTGTGCGACCCTATTTGAGGATTTATACTATGTTGGCCATGGAAATAAATCGTTATTTATTTCCAATAATCATAAGCGGTATCTAGCAACACGTTATGACTCCCAATTCGTATAAATAATGTACCGTTACAATATCTCAATCCTGCATAAGAAATAAAAGTATTTCTTTGTTTGATTCTTATGTCACACGATATCTTTGTATAATCCAAGATAGGAATGTGTCATTCTTGCAGATTATACATTTCTTGATCTAGAGTTGATCGTCTAGTTTGCATGCATACGATCCAACTCCATCAAGGGGCCCAAACAGATATCATCACTCACTAGGTATACTAATGAGGGACATACGGTTTTCTTGATGAACAACTTTTTCCCGCACAATTCAAGAGAACATAAATAAAGTCCTTATAGCAGCCTTTATCAGGAATCAACGTTAGACGATATTTATTGAACCTATCCTCATGTGGAAAAGATGAACATCTCAAACTTAGAATCAAACTCATATGAAATAAACAATGACACATAACACAATCCATATGTTTATTTCATTGGGTCAAGTCCTGTACTATGTTCCAATAACATACACATATGCAATTAAGTTGGTAACTCCTTACCTATGATTTGTAGAACTTAATCATCACTTAACTTGCATACTAATCTTTTATGATAATTAATGTTCCTTGTTAATTATCAAGATTATGGACGATTTAGATTTATTATTGTCATTCTAATGAATGATCCACAGAGATCTACAATTCAGATCCTCAACCTGAATGATCTGTCAATAATAAACTCTAGGAACAAATGATCAAATATCATCATTAACATAAACTAAGAAAATAAGTCATTAAATATTGACTTCTAGGACATAACTCCAACAATCATCTCCAGGCCTTTGATTATGAAAATTAAGCCTGTAGACTTGCCATATATAGCTCTGTCACTGTACTTGTACCGTGTCTTTTGTGTGTATGTGTTTTTTTTATTGTAAGAACAGATCCCCAACTAGGGATCGAAGTTAAAAAGTTATTTAAGGTGGAATAAGATGTATTAAATATAAATAGTTTTTATAGGTTGGAGCAACGTTAATGTGTTAAACACAGACTAACAAAATATTTTGTATTTATTTTATTTTACTTGTCAAACACTCTATAATAAAAGATTGACATAGAATCAGATAACTATTCATGCTAGATCCGAGTAGATGAAACCTCAAGCCCACAAAATTTGAACAGGCTAGATTGGGCAACTTAACAGTTTAAACTTCTAAACTTCTAAATTAAAAACCCCTTGAAGAGATTTAATAAGAAGCCTTGGTACCTGATCAATACTATTACAATATCAACCGATTAAGGAAAAAAGAAAAAAGAAACTCATACCTTAATTTCATTCATGTCGTGTCCATATTTGCTTCCGTATTCATACTAATATTTTGAAGGGTGAATCATAGTAACTTCCAATTTAATTAATTCGTACATCCATGCGTTGTGAGAAAGGGATCCACAAAAAATCAATGCAATACTCGTAAGACTTATACCTATTTGGATCACAATCACGTACAAGCAGCTATAAATACCTATAGTAACTAGTTGTTTAAAAAGTAAAACGGCTCCAGGCTCCTATTCTCGCCCAGAAAGAAATATATATATAGAGAGAGAGAGAATGGCTATAGTACTATTCATATGTAAACAGACTTTGTAGGCCGAAATTTTAGACCCCGAAATTTTAGACCGTCGGATTACTTCAAGATGCGTGCGAAGATCTGAGGGAATGGTTCAGATAGAGGCGCTGAGGGAGCATTCGCTTTAAAATTTGCCGTTCCCTTGCCGTTCCCTTCTGTTATTTTGCTTCCGTCTCCCTTCTCTCATGTACTCTCTCTCCGTTTGCACAGAACTGAAGATTCGACTCTATACTCTTCTCTGCTCAACTCGACGCAAATCTCTCTCCTCTTGATCTCTGACACTGATCTCGCGAAAGCCAACGAGTAGAAAGCAATACCTAATCGTCTTATCTTTTAGATTAGAAAGCCTTCTGATGAAGCAATCTCCCACCTAGGGTTTCACCCAAATGAGAACCGTGAAGCAAAGGTACTTCACATTCTGGTTCAATTTGTTTGCAATTTGCTTTAATTTTGGTCAAAAAAACTAGAATATGTTAATGAAGTTGGTTCTCAGATAATGGCGGAGTAATTTGAGTTATCTATTTTTACCATCTTGTTGAATTAATGTTTTCAAGGTATATTTGGCATAGGACCGAGGTAATTTCTGTCATCTTTTTTCCTCTAATTTGACTTGGTCGGGTCAGATCATGATGACAACATCAAATTGATGGTCAGACATTGTATAACTTCAAATTAGACCAAATGAAGGTTTCGAAAAAAAATTAGACCAAATGAAAAGAGGATTAATGGATGACAACATCAAATGGATGACAACACTTCGGCAGTCTAATACTACAAGGAAGGCAAAGATGATAAGAGGATTAATTGTGGCAACAAAAAAAAATGTCCCAAATTTAATAATGGGTTTAAGCCCTATCAGTTTATGCTAGTAGTTCCTGTCGGATTTTGATGTGTTTCTAGTTATTTTTATTGAACGCTTGTAGTTAATAATTTGGGAACAGGTTTTAAATAGGGAGAGGCAATGCCACTACTTCATTTTGTATCAACATCAATGTACAATTCAGTTTTTTTGAGCTTTTCTTTTGAAAATGTGCAATTTTTCTGTATGTACAAGGATTATTTATTACTTTTTCAATGTGCCTGGTTAATGTTTTGTCCTTTTTATTTTAAATATTTTGGGGAGATACATAGATGAGACAGTAGAATAATGTAAAGGATGGGTAATTAGTAATTGGTACCAAATTTCGTACCAGCGAGGAACAATTGTAGTTGTTTATATTATGTGAGAAATTGTACCAAACTTAGAAATGTAGCAGCAGTTCTTAAAAAAAATATAACAAATTTTGTGACATATTTTTGATCGGTCTGGGGGAACCAAGTCAAAACAAGTCCTCAGTATCACCGATGTAAATCGTTTGCAGTGATAGCTTAAGGGTCGAATCCACAGGGACGGTGTTGGAATATCGGTCTTTTACTTTATTTAATTAGATAGACGAGAGTTTAAATATTTTTGGGTTTTAACAATGAATTAAAGTTTCAAACAGTAGAAGACAATGACAAAAGACACAAAATTCAACAATTGGACAAAGTTAGGGTCAATTGCTACGGGTTCCTACTCTGGCCGTGTTTGGACGGGTCCGACTGAATTCAGACGGATCCGCCAGAACACGCCGCTAATGAAAATTACTTTGTTAAACGTTCTAAGTGATATGCAGGTTCTCGAAATGGTCCAGGGCTTACAGCGCTAACTCTCGTTCTTGGCTTAAACAACTGGGTTCAACTCTTCAAACCTCCTAAAAACCCTAAGTTTCAACTCTCGTTCCATGGCTTAGGTTTTCTAGGTTTGACTTTCTCACCGGTAGGATAACCTTCTTCTCTCGATCTCAGGTAGAGACACGTCTCTCGACTAAGTCCCGGGTTCACCTCTCGGCTACTACCAATCCTATAGCAAGTGCTTGTAAAAAGGCTTAGAGTTCCGGTTCTTGATACCTAGCAAACTAGACTCGGCCGCGTCTATTGGGTATAAACCATAGATCCAAGCAATTCACAAACAACAAGATTTAACAAGCAAAACAAGAAAGCCAAAGCAAATCAAATAAAACGTCAACAAGAGTAAAGATCACATAGCTACCAAGTATCGGTTCCCTACAATTGCCCCTAAACAAGAAAACTACTCACAAATAGACATAAAACAACCACAAATCAACAAGTAAACTGTATCAAACAACATATCAAACAAGTATATAGAGATTACAACAATAAACGGTGCAGATCTGTAGCAAAAATGGTTCTGGCGGGTCCGACTGTTTTCGGGCGGGTCCGACAGAACCGCCCTGGCGGCTGCTACCCTCCAAAATCGCTCCAAAACTTGACCTAATTGTGTAATCTTCCTTTCTCTCTCTTCCTAGGCGCCTAATAAAGCCAGGGGCGCATCCTAGGAGCCAGCCAGGCAGTTTCTAAAGCTGGCCTGACTTCCTGGACAAGAATCTGGCTTCCATTTCTGCTTGCTGGACCGTTTCTGGCGGGTCCGTCAGAAACCTGGCAGAGGCAATTTGATCATTTCAGCTCTGGTCTGGTTCTGTCGGTCCGTCCAAATCCTGGCGGGTCCGTCTGAATCCTGACGGGTCCGCCAGAAAGCTGGCAGCAGCAGTTTTCTTCGTCTTCCATGCCCGCTTCGAGCCCAAAATGGCGCCAAATCTTCCAAAAACCTGCAAAACACCAGGGGCAATAGCAGTACCTCTATTCTAACATAATAATGACATAAATGAACTAAAAACACCACTTTTCGATTGGAATTGGGGCCTAAAAGGAGTTGAAATGCGTGCATGAAACCCTCCGATCAATCTCCCCAAACTTAAAATTTGCTTGTCCCTAAGCAACAGTTAAAACTAGAGAGAAGAATAAAGGACCAAATTACAATTGAAAGGTTGATTTAATGCAAGTCAGGAGATAATTTCGGAAAAGTTAAAGTCATGCCTTTGAGAGTTTTTGGAATCAGAAATAACAAGTCAATCTTCAATAAAGCAATTTAAAAGTTTCAAGCCGAGACAATCCTTTAGTGAACAAACCTAGAATCAAACGTGAGTTATCGATCAAGAATTATTTGCCTAATTAATGGGTTGCTTAATTCTCAAAGAGTTTCAATCAATTTCAAGTCAGGTAGAAACGGGATCGAACCCCCTCAACTCAAGTGATTTGAACTAACCCTAAGTCGTGAACCACATGTTTAGACATTTCGAACCACAAAAGAAAAGTAAAAGAAAATTAAAATTTAAGGGTTGAGTTGCGGCGATTCATCTCTTAGGGTTTTACGCTATTGGGACTTGCAGTGAGCTACCGGCACATGACGCACCGGGGAGATCGAACCTCGGTTATCTCACGACTAAGGCCACGGTACACTTGGGCCAGAGCTCCTAGAGATACTAGGTTGTCCTTTCTCCGATATTTGTAGAATTTTTCGAATTTCAAGTCCCTTCGCACCCTCATATTCGCAACAGAATTTATTAAGTTTTTTTTTTTATATATATTAAAGTGGTGGTTCGACTATTCTAAACATGCAAGACACAACTTACGGTTAGGCAAACCCTTGAGTTGAAAGAATGATCTTAGACAAATGGTGGTTGCCCTTTGCCGGCTCTAACCAACGAATTTAAATGATACTCTTCTCAAATTAATCATCCCAATAATTAGAAAAATAATTCCCGAATGATTACCCGCTCTTTGTCACTAAGCAGTTCAAACCTAGGATTCCTCAAATTCATTTCCAAAATAAGAGATTGCTCACAATTTCCAAACCCAAATTCTCTCAAAAACCAAACTCAAACATCGCCAAAGTCAATCTCCAAACTCTCCTAAATGCAAACTTACATGAAATTGTAATGCAAATAAGCTTCCTACATGAAATGCAGCTCAGGACCAGATTTCAGGCGGACCCGACTGAAAACAGACGGACCGACAGAATCCTGGCCGAGAGAAAAACTCATTCAGGCGGATCCGCCTGAAATCAGACGGGTCCGCCCAAATGGGTCCAGAAACGAAAGTAAGTCCTACATGCATGGTGCAACCTAGATACACGTGAATTTTTCCCAACTTCTCAAGTTCCCCTCCCCAAACTGCTCGAAGGCAGCATAAAAAAATCCAATGAATCAATGTTTAAAGGAAAGAAAAATAGAAAAAGTTAAGGAAAACTCACAAAAAGTCGTGGTGCTTGTGGCGGGGGCGTCTAGTACGCTGGGTCACCCGGCTTCGGGCCGTAGTGAGGGTAGAGCCAGCCGTACATCTCATTCACTCTGGTCCTTGCCACCTCATCCTCCTTTTCCTTCTCCAGCAAGAGGTTGATGTCGCGCCTTGCTGCGGCTTGCTCCCGCTCGATGCCATCAACCTTGTCACTTATGCGCCTCCCAAGCTCCAGAGACTCGTTGGAAAGCCGTGCTATCTCCTGCATGTTAGCAACAAAAGCGGAATAATCGAACTCTTGTGGTACCTGATGAGATTGAGATCTCGAGCTCGATGCAGCGAAGGGGTTGAACGACGGTGGCGCTTGGCGCGGTGGAGCATCAGGTCTTGCCGCTCCTGCTGCCGACGGTATAAGCCAAGTCGACTCCTCCCTCAGTGAGAATCGCCATGAGAGGGGTAGTGGCACGGGCTCTCGCACGTGGTTCCTCCACGCCCATGGTCCTTCATCCGGGCCGGCCAAGAACTCGATCGACTTGAGGTAAGGGGCATCCATCAAACTAGGCGCTGTGGCCTCTGTCAACTGCTCAAGTCTCACTGGGTCTATCCCCTTGAGCTCTGCAAGGCACGTGATGTACCCTCCCAAAGTAATCTGCCCCTCTCCGGTTCTCCTTCCTTTGGCCACCCTCTCCCAGTACTTGATCATCATGATAGCAAGGTCAAGTTGCTTGTAAATTGCTCCAAATGCCATACGGGACATAACCATAAATTCCTCTTTTCTCATTTTGGCGGCGGACTCCCCCCTTGCAAAGATTGTGTGGCCCAAACCTCTCTGAATCATCCGAAAAACAGGGTGCTGAATAAACTTGCCCTTTGGTTGTTCTGGCCTCTCATCCATTCCAGTCAGGTACTTCCAAAGGTCCCCATTAATCTTGCCCTTGAACTCACCCCCGGGTGCGAACCCAAACAGCTCAGAGATCTCGGAGGCGGTGGAACTGTAGTCATTGTCCAAGAGGCGGTAATGAATGACGTACTCCTCGTCCTCAACCTTTACTACCAAAGAGGCCAAGAACTCAACTGTGAGCCTCTTGTATGTGGGTCTCCTCAAGTCCCAGAAACGTCGTTCAATCCCTCCCCTTTGAGTCACATGGAGGAAATCTTCCAATATCCCCATCTTCTCTAACGTATCGAGGTCGACGAAGCGGGTGTTCTCAATTTTCTTAGTCTGGAAGAACTGAACCGCTTCGGTCATCTTGGTGCTTGTGCAAAGGATTGGGCCAAGGATCTCATCATCTCCCTCATCCGTTGATTGAGAAGAAGATCGGGAGGGAGAAGGAGTCGGGTCCCGGCGAGAGGAACTTGCACCGGACACGGAGGAGCGGAGACGCTTGGCTATCCCTCCATAACTAACATTTTTGGTGCGGGGCATGGTCGGGTTGAGTTGGTGTGTCGCTGAAGGGTTTCCGGCGGAGTCGGCCGAAATCGGGCGGACCCGACAGAACCAGGACAGTGGAGGCCCTTGATCAGTTTTCGGCGGAGTCGCTTGAGTATCGGCGAGTCCGGTTGAAAAGAGGCGGGTCGGTTTTCGCTTTAACGGAGTGGAGGAAGGGGGCGCTTGTGTTTTCGGTGTAGAGACGAAGAGGCGTGGAGATGGCCGAGAATAAGACCAGATCGGGGTTCTCCACGTCGAGGGGAGCACGAAGGTGTGCTTCGGCTGTCGGGCGGCGGCCGAAATCGCCGGCGAATGGGGCGGCTAGGGTTTCGGACGGAGGGGTTTGTGTGTCGGCTGTGAGTGGAAAGAGGAAAAAGAAAGAGAGGGGTAGGGGTCGCGAATGGAGAGGAAGGATTGCGTCGAAACGCATAAGGCAGCGAGTCGGTCGGGTCCGAATCCGAAGCGACGCGAAATTTTTTTTTTTTTTTTTTTTTTTTGCCGACATAGCCCCCAATTCCAGGCGGGTCCGTCCAATTTCTGGCGGATCCGTCCGAATCGCTCCAGAGCTGAAATCAGCCTCCCTTCCTCCGTTTTGCTCTCTGCCTCGTTTCCGACTGGTCCGACAGAATTCAATCGGATCCGCCTAAATGCCTCCAGAAGCCTGAAAACACACACGACTTAGCCAATTTTTATAAAATTTTCATTTTTTTTTTTTTCGATTTTCAAGACTTAAAATGAAAAATAATAAAAAGTAAATGAAACTCCCTAAACCCTTGGGTTGCCTCCCAAGAAGCGCTCTTTTAAGGTCTTGAGCTCGACCCTCGTAATTTTCAGTTCTTGCGTGGGGATGGGTCGTCGAGAGACCCAGAAGCAAGCTCTTCCTTTTCCATGCCATCCACATAGAGCTTGAGCCTTTGTCCGTTCACTGTGAATGAGCCCTGCTTCTCTCCCCAAACTTCAACAGCACCATAGGGAAAGACCTTTTTCACCTCGAAAGGGCCCGACCATCTTGACCGGAGCTTTCCCGGAAACAGCTTCAATCTTGAGTTGAAAAGCAACACTCGATCCCCTTCCTTGAATTCTCTTTTTTGAATGTGCCTGTCGTGCCAACGCTTTGCCTTCTCCTTATAGATGCGAGCATTTTCATAGGCGTCAAGCCTAAACTCTTCTAGCTCATGCAAATCCAAGATGCGCCTTTCTCCTGCAGCTTGGGCATCCCAATTGATGGCTCGAACCGCCCAATAAGCCTTGTGCTCGATCTCTACAGGTAAGTGGCACGCTTTTCCATAAACCAACTTGAAGGGGCTCATACCGATCGGCGTTTTGAACGCCGTCCGATAGGCCCAAAGCGCCTCATCCAATTTCGAGGCCCAATCCTTTCTCGTGCTACCCACTGTCTTTTGCAAGATGTTCTTAATCTCGCGATTTGAAACTTCGACTTGTCCGCTTGTTTGTGGGTGGTAAGGAGTGGCAACCTTGTGGGTAACTCCAAATTTCTTCAAGAGGTTATCAAATTGTTTATTGACAAAATGCTTACCACCATCACTTATGACAACCTTTGGAATGCCAAAACGAGGAAATATGACCTTGTTGAAGAGCTTCTTGACAGTGGCCGAATCGGCGTGCTTGCTTGGAATAGCTTCTACCCATTTGGACACATAGTCAACCGCAACCAGAATATACTCATTCCCAAAAGAAGGCGGGAAAGGTCCCATGAAATCAATTCCCCATACATCAAAAATTTCTACCTCAAGGATCGCTTGCTGGGGCATCTCTTGTTGCTTCGAGATGTTCCCGGCCCTCTGGCACTGATCACACTTTAAGACATATTTTCTTGCATCCTTGAAGATGGATGGCCAAAAGAACCCAGATTGCAACACCTTTGCTGCGGTTTTGGAGGTTGAAGCGTGTCCCCCATAAGCCGATGAATGGCACTCTCGAAGAATGGCTTCCACTTCCTCGCTTGGTACACATCTCCTGAACATTCCATCAACTCCTTTCTTCCAAAGAATCGGGTCTTCCCAAAAGTAGTATTTGGCATCCGCAAGGAATTTCTTCTTTTGCTGATAAGAGACGCCATGTGGGAGAATCCCGGTCGCATGAAAATTGGCAAAGTCCGCAAACCAAGGAGTTCTGTCGGATCCGCCTAAATTCTGGCGACCCGTCTGGATTGTAGTGCAGTTGAAAACCTGTTCTTGATCATTCCAGTCGGACCCGACTGAATCCGGACGGACCGACTGAACATGGACAGCAAGCAATTTCTCACCAGGAATGTCATCATTTATGGGCAGAGCTTGGTCCTTTGTCTCCTCAACTCGGATTCTTGACAAATGGTCTGCAACCAAGTTTTCTGTGCCCTTCTTGTCACGGATTTCCAAGTCAAACTCTTGGAGGAGCAGCACCCACCGTATCAAGCGCGGTTTCGCATCCTTTTTGCCAAGGAGATACTTGAGCGCGGCGTGGTCGGTGTAGACAATGACTTTCGATCCCACCAAATAGGGCCGAAACTTGTCGAGGGCGTAGACCACCGCTAGTAGCTCCTTTTCCGTCGTGGTATAATTTACTTGTGCTTCGTCCAGGACCTTGCTTGCATAGTAAATCGCGCAGGGCCTCTTGTTCTTCCTTTGCCCAAGGACGGCTCCGATTGCATAGTCACTGGCATCACACATCAACTCAAAAGGCAACGACCAATCCGGCGGTTGAAGAATAGGTGCCGACACCAACGCTTCTTTCAACCTGCAAAAAGCATTAACACAATCTTGATTAAAATCGAATTCTACATCTTTCATAGTGAGATTGGTTAAGGGTTTTGCGATTTTTGAGAAATCTTTTATAAACCGCCGGTAGAAACCGGCGTGACCCAAAAAACTCCTGATGTCTTTCACACATGAGGGTTGCGCCAACTTCTCAATGACTTCCACTTTAGCTTTGTCCACTGAGATGCCATTTGATGATATCACATGCCCGAGCACCACCCCTTCTTGCACCATGAAGTGGCATTTCTCCCAGTTCAAGACCAAGTTGACTTCCTCGCATCTCTGCAACACTTTAGACAAATTAGTCAAACAATGATCAAATGAATTTCCATAAATCGAGAAATCGTCCATGAAAACCTCCATGTCTTTCTCGATCATGTCGGAGAAGATTGCCATCATTGCTCTTTGAAAGGTCGCCGGCGCATTGCACAGGCCGAATGGCATCCTTCTGTAGGCATACGTCCCATAAGGGCACGTGAATGTCGTCTTCTCCTGGTCCTTCGGGTGAATGGGAATCTGAAAGAAACCAAAATACCCGTCAAGATAGCAAAAATAAGAATGATTAGCCAACCTTTCGAGGAGTTGATCAACAAAGGGAAGTGGAAAGTGATCCTTTCGGGTGGCACTGTTGGCTTGGGTCAATCCCCTTTAGATCATCAATTGAGTACCCTATGGCTTTGCGGTGGGCACGCAATTCCTTCAAAAGCTTCTCCTCTTGCTCTTCATTCAAGTGTGCACTCACGATCACAGGGTATGTCTCATTCGGCCCAAGAAACTGATACCGGAGATTGGAAGGAAGTGGCTTCAATTCAAGCTTCGGCGGCTCCGGTGTTGAGTTCTGGCGGATCCGCTCCAATTCCGACGGGTCGTCAGAATCTCGGTCGGGTTCAGACACCTCAGCGGCCATCACACAATCTTGCACTTCCTATAGTCAATGCACATCCTCCAACCCGTCACCACACGAGTTTGGATTAGCTCATTCTTCTCGTTCTTGACCACCGTGGCTCCACCCTTCTTGGGCACAACATGAACCGGACTTACCCATTCAGAATCGGAGATCATGTAGATGATGCCTGCTTGGAGAAGTTTAAGACACTCCTTTCTCACAATCTCAGACAATTGGCTAATTTTCATCCAATTCCTGGGCATTTTGGTTATTTCTAACCATTTATTGGTAAACAAGGTAAATTTGTCAGTTGGATTGAAATTGAACTTTTGCAATCATTATTCATCAGTATCACCAAAGTGTCTCAGTTATGTTATTTGTAACCATATTAACAGAATATTCAGGATCAATCTGACAAATGCTAACTGGTGTCAGAAAAAGGAAAAAGAAATTAACTCGTCTCCAATCTGGTATCAGATAGGCAGCTCCACACTGACCAAAAATCAAAACTAAAATTGGCAAATACAGAAGCACTATTATTCAATATACTATTATCATTCTTCTATTTGATATGTAAAACTAAGTACTTTTTCAATGTCCTGGTTTTTGATAAAATTTAGAAATATATGACACTAAAACATTAAAAATGAGCTCGTACCGTCAACAAAGGGTTTTTTTAATAAGAAAAAAAAACAGCCTAGAAATTTTAATAGAAACAAAGCTAATATGAAAATTTTAATACAAGCACAGCTATTGCGCCCTTTTGAATGGCGTAATTAGGAAATACCAATTGCGCCTTTCAAATGGGCGCTAAAGCCCTTATTGCGCCAACATGAAGGGCGCTATAAGGAAAACTCCAAAAAACCGGCTCATATATTCATGCATTAAAGAGTTCTTCAAGGAGAGAATGATGATTGATGTGACCTAGTCAACGACTAACGTTAATTTATAGCCTACCAAAGGATCATTTAATATTGATTATCTTAAAGTTTTCAATAAACGAGTCATACCCTTTCTTTTTGGGTTTCCACAACTGTCATAAGGGCCTTTATTATCATATTATATATATAGCCAGTTCCATAGATATATAACTTCTAGATTGATCTTCCATGAATTGTGGGTGTGATCATTCGTGAGGTATGCTGAGTGTTGAATGTATAAAAGAGCCATCAATTGCTGCACTGAACAAAACTAATTTTCCTTCTACAATTTTCAAAATGCCGATGTTAGGTCAATCAAATGATTGTGTGTGCTACGATTCTAATAAATGGGGCAATTCAAACTTTTCATTATCGGGACATTTATTTTATGGGAGTTGCTAGAGTCAAACATATAGGACACATGCATGCACTCGTCTAACATAATAAAATTTCAATTTTTGAGATTAGAATGGCCGATCCGAACCGCTCAAATTGTTGTCCATAATAAAATTTTCTTGGAAATCAAATTTTATATTTTTTTATCAAATTTTTCTACTATTTTTTTAGAATTTTCTAACATGCTCAATCTAAAAAGTTATGAACCCTCCTATTTTGAAAATTCGAAAAAAATAGTTAAAAAATTTGGAAAAGTATAAAATTTGGTTTTGAAGGATATTTAAATATAGAGATCATATTGAGCGGTTCGGATCGACCGTTTGAAATCTTAACAGTTGATATTTGAATCGTGTTTGACGTCCTATATGTTTGATTCTAGCATTACTCTTATTTTATAAGTACAAATAACTAAAATTATATTTTCCATAGAAAACCCTTGACCCTTTTAATTTGAGAAAATGAAACCATTATGCAAAAAATATCAGAAAATAAAAATTCGTAGGGAATTGTTGTAATTTTAACTTTTTTTTTATTGTCTTATATTATTACTTTGGATATTGGATATATTAATTTAGATCTTGTGTTGTTGTATAGATATATTTGATTTTTCATGAATTTTTTTAAGTTACATTGTTTTAGAATTGTTTATTTGAAATATTATTATACTATATCTATTTTAAACATATGTTCTATAAATATTATAAAAAAATTATGGAGCCTGCTGAGATGGATTTCTAGCTACGCCCCGTTTGGAATATATTCTAGGATATACTTGATAGATAGTTATATAGTTATGCATCAAAGGATCACAAACGCCATGGAAAAAGAGCATGCATGAATAGCATCAAAAACTTGACTGTCTATTAATTTAATAGTAATTAATCCCTAGGTAGATTTTATACTTTAACTTGCTTTGGTGCAAATAACAAAGTACGCTTTTTAATGAGCAGCACGTAACAAAGTACGGTTTTTTTGGAGTTTTACTTATAGCGCCCTTCATGTTGGCGCAATAAGGGCTTTAGCGCCCATTTGAAAGGCGCAATTGGTATTTTCTAATTACGCCATTCAGAAGGGCGCAATAGCTGTGCTTGTATTAAAATTTTCGTATTAGCTTTGTTTCTATTAAAATTTCTAGGCTGTTTTTTTTTCTTATTAAAAAAAACCCTCAACAAATGAGTGTTAGGCTATTGACTCAAAGAGCCATCTAAAAAGGCTAGAGTGTAGGCATGACAATCTACCCAAACCTTCATCACATTGCCTTACAGAAGTGTACTTTTTACTGGTACCAGCAAAATCAAATATTGAAAAGATGGGATGAAAGCTATGCTCTGCTTGTCCGTCACTTTATACCTTTACAAATCATAGCCCTGGAGTATACATAACAGCTTTAAGAATAAAACTTCTTCATCAACTTGCAGTCAGTGTTGTATTTTTATTTATTCATGTTGAAGTTATGTGACAAACAAATTTTCAGTCAGTAAATATTGTTTCATTTTTCCTTTTCAGGTGGTGAATGCTGCTGTCATAGTGAATCCATCTAATGGCCAAATAATTTCGAAAGCTCAAGATGACATATTACCCCTTCTGAAATCATCAGAAGAAAACATCTCATCGAACTCAAAAAATGAAGAGATGAAATATAAATGGAGTGAAAACAAAGGGGTTGCTTGTGTTAATCCCTGGGGATGGTTGGAACAATCATGCCAGGACCATGATGTGATGCCATGTGATAGTGGCTTAGCTTGGCACCCTTTAAAACATGCTGCTATTGTTGCCATTGAAAATGCTGCAGTGAGGGATCGGCGTTTTTTTCCTAATTCATCTCCATGTGATAATAATTGTTATTCTGAATTTTATTCTGATATAGGTCCAGCAAAACGGCTGAAGACAGAGGTATCTAATCTTTGATTTACTTTGCTGTTCAGAGATATTACTTTTACAGATCCAGTTGAAGTTTTGTTTTGCTGTGATATAACCTCTAGCCCAAATGCCCAATGCATTGTTATTAAGCCTATATTTTTCCTCTCTACTTTTTGTGTTGTAATTTAAAATACAATTACTAATAACACTACATATTTTGTCATTTTTTTTTTCTTGAAGGAGGCTCACTTAACAAACCAAAATTCTGAAATTGGTAGTGATTTAGCATGTGAAGCAACAAGGCCATACTTGTGCACTGGCTTTGACATATACCTTGCTTGGGAACCATGTCCAATGTAAGTTCAGGGTATTATCACTTCTGCAATTCTGATCCAACATAAGTTATATATTTTTTGTTACCATGCAAAATTTTGTGGCAAGATGACCTGTAAAGAAAAGATTATATACATTTGGAAACTAACCATCCAAGATCAGTTGAAGCAATGGTCTAGTTGTGGGTGCTTATGCCTGAAACCATGAAAAAAATGGTTTCCATAATTGTTCTTATGACTAAAATAAAGTTATGCTTCTAGCTAAGTGTTTTTTTTTTTTCGTCGATCCACAACATTTTCCTGTTTTAAATATTATAGGTGCGCTATGGCACTTGTTCATCAAAGAATTAAGCGCATCTTCTATGCCTTCCCAAATCCGAGAGTAGGTGCATTAGGCACTGTGCACCGATTGCAAGGAGAGAAAAGTTTAAATCATCATTATTCTGTATTTAGAATACATATTCCTGATAAGGCTCTCAGTGAGATTTTCTTGGAGAAACTGAAGGATTGACAGGTATAACTTTTTTGTTGAGTTATTTATTTGTCATGTATTCTTTCAGTAACTAGTTAATCTGAAAATAACACTATTTAATATCTTGTATATCTAAGTTTTTTGTGATGTCATGATCTATGTAAACAACATGCATTGCCAATCCAATCACCTGGCGAATTGCAGTACTCGATTTCCTTTTGAAGACTTAAAATGGTCTAGTTTGTTGTATGTTTTTTGGGAAGGATAACTACCAAAGAAGCTAAGAGACAATGCTGCTCAAATTTGTACCACAATTAAATCTTAAATTTAAAATTCAAAAGATTTAATTAAAGGATGTTAAGGGATCAAACTTTCGATATATGTATGTATGCTTTCTTCGAAAGCGAATAAACTATGAACAAATAGCAATCTGCACTGGTACCTTTTGTTATTACAATAAGCATCAATTTTTTTTCCCTTTTATAAAAATCAAAAAGAGACTAATAGCTTCAAATTTTCTTACGTAAAAAGTCAGTTGGCGAATTTTATAGATCTACAAAAGGAGAAGATGATTATATGTTTGAAGCAGTCTTGCATTAAAAAACAACCATCATCTATATGTATGATGTAAGTGTAGTAAAAATACCTATAAAAATATCATAATTCATCTTAAATATCTCTTAAATAAATTTGTTTAATATTTTATGTATTTGATATTTCAATCATTCTTACTTAACTAATCATATACCGAGTTATTATCAAGCGCAAATTTGTAACCGTATAAGACCGATGTTTCTATCGTTCTATGCTAGAGCCTAGAGCCTATAAGTTTGGCGCAGTAGAGGCATCAGTTTTCTCAATTCTCCTTTTGTACTACAAACAAATGGGATTATTATTTATTTTTTCGGAATTAAGTCAAGGTAGCCACCTGGCACCTGGTGTATTGTCAAGGAATCTCTCATGTGCTTTTAATTGAAACTTGAAAAGTCTTTCAGTTATCAAGTTCCTACATTAGGTGCCTGCAGCCTTCTCTTTATCATAAAATTAAGGGTAAAAAAAATTCTACAATAGGGATTGGACCTTTAAATAGGTTGAACACATACAGTCTTAGATTCATATTACAGTCTAATTAGAAAGTCTTTTTTTTTTGAAGAAGAAGAAGAAGAAGTGTTATTTTCGTGAGGCCTAAATCGTGTAGCAATGTTTTTCTTTTTAAAAATAATAATAAAAAAAAGCATCTCCTATTTCGTTTAGTTTTCTTGGTCAATCCGAAAGAAAAGCTGATGGCGATGAAAATGTCTATCATCCATATTAAACCATACATTTTCATCATCCGAAAGAAAAGCTGATGACGACAGCGCATATATTTTCAATTTGGAGTTGGATTGAGGTCTAGCCCACGTCAAATTACATTTGATTCCTCGGAAAGTGCTCTAGAATATACTGCCTGACGAATTTTTGAATCATTTAATGCTATCGTCTATCCTAAAATATATCTGGAATTGAGAAATAATTGAGAATATAATTCAGACTTGGGTTCAACTAAGGTTTCCATTCTCCAGAATCGAGACTACAAAGATCTTCAAACCAAAATTCAAATTCATGCGGTGTAATGAAACGAATCTTACATTTGTTGCAGTATAGTTTAATCCTGAAGCCTCAGAAAATGGTGGTTTACTGAAGGGCTACCGTATTCTCTACGTCCCTGGTTGCAGTGACCTGGTTTACATTTCTGATTGTAACTGCCAGTCTGCCACCACATAGAATCTCTGAGAGACACCGTTCAATGATTGTATCAAGCTCTCTAATTTATTTTAAAATTTTAAATATTACAAAATATCTTTCAATCGAGCTTCGAATCGCGACATGATTTTGTTACTTACACATTGTTGTAGAAAACTTTTACATTGAGTCCTCCGATTTTTTTCCCCCTGTTTACTTTCATTCTTCGCTATTTGTTTCTTCAATGAGTATAAATTTATAAATTATATAAATTCACAATCATAGTCAGTTCTCTCGAGCTCAATTAATTCGTCATCTAACCACCATGGGCTGATCTCCTCTGTTGGTAAGGAAATAATTGGCCCCAAAATGTTTCATTAAAAAATATGCGCATCTTTCCAACTATAATAGTTTATATTTTTCTCGGGAATTAAAATATTTTATTATGTTTTACTTTCACAATGCTTTTATTTTTAAAAATACTATAAATTTAAAATATATATATGATGATCTAAAACTTAAATATAATATATAAATAAAATCTTAAACTCAACTGTCAAATAAACCAATTGATGTGATCTGCGTCGATTTTTTATGCATGTTTATAAAATGTAACATTTCAGTATTGTTTTGATTGTCATCAACAGCTGCAATAACTCAATCATGATAGATTTCTAAACAGCTGCTTTTTTGGAGCTCTTAATTCTCTATTCTAGTACTTTTTATGCATGTAGATAAGATAATATAGGTTTCAATTTGTTATATTATTAAGGAAATTTTATTATTAATCACGATGGAGATATGAAAAATCACTATCGCAAAAGTATTAGTAATTAATACAGAAACATGCATGTGCTACTTTTAATGTATTTTCCATCTCTTGTGTAGTTTTAACAATCATATAAATATGCAGACATGCATACGTGCCGACATAACTTCAGATGTACAGTTATATATACATGCATGCACGCTTTCAACATCATTTTCTCGTATTTATACATATATATATATATATTTATATTGTCTAGTTTGATCATCTAAACTTCAAATCATTAATTAGAAGGCCCAGCCCTCATTATAATATTGGGATTAAATGCATTTGCAAAAAAAAACAAATCAAGTTCGTCAGCCATTAATAAGGCTGGTGGGAATACAGAATAATGCTTGTCAAAAAACTTATGAGATGGTGGATGATTCCAAGCTATTTATGTCTTGATTTGGAGGCTAGTATGAGAAACTCAGAGCCATCTAATGCCCGGTCGGTGCGGTTTTTACTATGATTAGTTGGAGACTTGGAGTTGGGATTGTTATTCGGTCCATCCAATAGTCAATGTGACAATGCCACCATTCTGCTTTTCAGTATTTCTCGTGGTCGTCACATCAATTAAAGGTATCTGAACTGGACTTGCAACATTGTAACTTTGTGTTAGTGGTGGTTTAATTAATCCGGAGTCTGTCACTGATTCCCTTTCACCATTATTTACCGCATTGCTTTTCTCTTATAATGATGACATTGAATAATGTATTATCACTATTTGACACTTAGTACTTAGAAAAGATTGTGACTTATTTGAGATTGACTTGATTTTTAATTTGAATTTAGCTCGTTTGATTAGATTTTCGACAATTAGAGTTTCAAACGGGTTGATTTACTCATATCAGTTTGAAATATATAAATATGTTTTTCTACATTATTGGATTTAAAATATCAAGCCATTACTATAACATAATAAGCATATATAGTTTTTACTATAACATTTTTATTAAGTGCTCCTGTCTTGAAAATATTGAAGGAAAAGTGAAATGACTTCTCAAATTCAACTATAAAATGTGACGAACATATATTTTAAAGTTATAATTGCTCGCTCAATTTGATTATTGATCAGTATTACAAGATGTTTATCCCATGCCATCAGGTGGCACGGATCATTTCTCGTTTTTTCTTTTTTCTTTTTACTTTTGCTCAGTCTTGGATTTAAAAAAAAAATTGAATGATCAAACGTATTCTAATATAAATAAAGAAATATCTGTCCGGTTAATTCAGAAAGTCAAATTTTTGAATCATTTAAAAATGAAAAGATTGAAGAAGACGTGAAGCAAGAGACGTGTAAGAGAAAAGTTTATTTCTTTGTATCTTTATTATTTCGTCGAAGAAAAAGAAAATTTTTTTTTTTACTAGAGACTCAAAATTATACGATTTCTTACACAAAATCAATTCATAAAATCAACTATATATTTATAATTTTTTATTTTATAATTTTTTATTTAGAAAATTTGTTAACTTAAAATGAAAATTATTGTTAAAAATATCAAGTTAATTCATTGTCGACATCTTCGTCTAATTTTAAATCTTCCATATTATATGGCATTTCTGTGTTTTTAATCATCAAACATAGGTTGTTATAAGAGACTGTTAATCTGCAAACAGATCCTCCTCGATACATATATTTCTAATATACAGAGGATAAGTGAAATCAAAAGTCTCTTCTCCTAGTCGGAGATCGGCCTCAGCCTTGAAAGGACTTGATAATGTTTACAGACTTACAGTTATGAAACTTTTTAGAATAAAAAAGATACCCAAAAAAGGACTAAAGTGAATTTTTTTTTTTTTTTTTTTTACCAAACATCATGTCACAGGTGGTATTAGCTGCTAACAGGAAGGTCCTTGATCAATCGTAGTATCGTACTGAAATTTTCTAGAAGATCGAGAAAATATTGTACCGGCTAGATAACCAAGTCAAGAATCAAACAATAACTTCAACGAAGCCATTTATCAAAAAAAAAAAAACTTCAACGAAGCCATTCATCGTTGTCAAAAAGTGAAAGGATGAAGGCGAATTCAAATCCTGTGTTGCGCTACACGATTTTGATCTGCTGATAAGGGAGTCCCGTAAAAGTAACCAGATTTCTAGGCCCGCAAAAATTGAACCGCTTGATCAAAATCGAACGGCTCGTGGGTGCGCTACACGGCCTGTAGCGCAACACCAAATCGGGGTCCGAATGAAGGCATGAGGCCACAAGTTCAACCCAGAAAAAGATTAAAAAAAAAACAAAACAAAACAAATGAGCAGAATTAGAACGATATCCCTTTTAATGCCGTCTACAATGATCTAATTTAAGTTCAATTAAATCTTTTACAATCAAAACTTTTTGTTCCTATATATAATTTTGTAATCTTATCATAATTTAAATTTTATATTGTGTATTATTATGGTAGAAAAAATCGTTCATCAAGAAAATTTTATACCGTCCAATAATAATGGGTCTATCCAAATCTAAAGAAAATAGTAACAGAATTAAAAATAAAAAATTTAGCTTTCAACAAAAAACATCATATTAAGCATTGCGACTTTTGGTATTAAAATATAAAAAAAAGGAAAGTTTTATCTATAATTTTTTTTTTTACTTTACGAAATGCCACGTAGCAACTCTATATATATTCCTAAAATTGTCATGTCAAAGGAACTTCCAGGTAAACGGAAAAAAAATGAAAAGATAATTTGTTTTACTCGTTTTTTATTTAAATTCTTATACAATGAGCGCCTGATCAACGAGGTCAGCAAAAGTAATATAAATATGAAAATAGGATCAGTAGCTGACTGTCCCTCTAAAAAATGGAGACATTTCTGCTGCCAACACCAACCTGATTTAAATGAGGTTACTCTTCAAGTTAATTTAGGTTTAAACAGGTCTTTTGCAGGTGGATTGGCGCTTCAATAGAAATTAATTAACTTCATTCAAATCTGATGAAAATCATGGAACCTAAAATGACTTCTCCAGTTTAAGAAACTGGAGAGAGGTTGCACAACTGGACGCGTGGTCCCAGATGGATCCCTTCGGCTTGTGGGCATCACCTTGTCTGAATCCTTGGACCTAGTCTCTTTCAGAAAAGTCTCGGATTCTATGCGGCAATTCTTGTGCTTTAATCTGTTCATTTATTCACTGCATTGTATTTCCTCCGATATATCCCATCTCCATGTGATATAATAATGAATAAATTTTTTACTCCAACTATCGTTTAATACCATACGAAAACTGTGCTCTGTACAATATCATAACGCTTTGATTAGCCACAAAAATTCAATTTTCACTTTGAAGGAAGGAAGGTATGGAGATCTGGTACACAAGCCAAAAGGACCTTGTGTCTTCTGACATGACTATATAACATCCAGCTTAGACATATTTATGCTTTTAAATTTTAAACAAAGAAAAACACAGGGATGTGTGGCCCACTTCTCCCAATCATGCAGACATGCTTTTCTTGTGGGCTGGAGCTTTGCTGTTATAAAAATAGTATTAGAAAATACTAACATCAAGACCCTGTTCTCCCGTCCCTTTCCACCGTTGCCAAGTAATATGTTTAACTATTTCTTTGCTATTGTCCTTTCTCTTAATGTTTCTACATAAGAAAATGACTATTTTGCAGAAAAAGCCCCAGCAACAGATCCATAATTTTCTTTATGCTTATTGTTTTGTTTGTCTCCGTCAATCGTTGGAGAGCTCCTGTTTGAACTTTGGATGCTTGCTTCCTCTTTTGTAGAATTTTACTGTTCTAATTAGAAAAAATAAAGATGAAGTATATAATTGTTTTGTTTTTTCTATAATGAATAGGATATCACTTTTGATTTCATCATTTTTTATGTCTTTTATAACTAAAAAAACATTGTCGGCAGCATGATACATATATATTTGCACGAATAAGTTATGTAGTTTCTTTTATCCTCCAGTTGATTTCCTTTAGTGGAGAATCTAGATGCTTTCTATTTCGGTGCGTAATAATATAGTCATTTTCACCTATTATCATATATATGTTTTAATAAATTTTAAAGGTCAAAGTTTATTGATAATGAGTTAACATAATAATTTTAGTAATATTTTAGATCAAGTAAAAAAATGTCAAAAAACAATCTATATCTGAATAATGAAATTTAATGATTATCACTCAGCCAATTCTTATCATCTTCATACCTACAAGTAAATTTTTAAATTCGATTTTCATTGAATAATTTCTAGCTCCGAGTTAATGTGGGAGTCCGGTACAAATGGTTAGTGACTTTATTGTTTCTCTAAAAAGATAAATTTAATTTTCGTTGATAGCAGAAGAGCAATAAATATACATTTTACAATAGGTTATGTCCCTTTAAATAAATGATCATATTAAAAAAAAAAATAGTTTCAAGTGTTACATCTAAGAATAGTCAAGTGCAAATTAAATGGAAGCTGTTGTAATATTTGTAGATAATTTCTAATCTAAAAACCTTATAAATTTGCAAGTGTTTCACGTCCTTGCAATTGAAAATTGTAATTGCAACATCAAAGTTTTGCAAGTGGGATATGCTCTACAACTTTTTATCAAATTACATTACTTTTATATTCATGTTATGAGCGTGATTTAAATTGTGTTTGTAACATCAAATATCAAATTTTGAAATTAAATTTCAGGTATCAAATTTTTTATTTAGAAGATACCTACAATAAGTAGAAAAATTATCAAGTTAATTCATAGTTCATATATTCCAGTTTAATTTTCAATGATTTTTTCAACTGAATAATATTAGTAAAAATTAATTATCTATTTTGACCGTTCCTTATCTGAATTTTCAATATTCGGCCGACAAGATATTTTTTATGAAAAAAATTGTGTGATCGGTGTAACTTGTATCTTTCAATCAAAGCCAAAAAACATTAGCCATAGATTGAGAAATGGACACATCCCTTGTTAGATAGATAGCGGAGATGATCCCATGCCACATGCTTATCTAACATCCCTCTCCATTTTCCACAACTTATCTAACCTCACATTAAGAAAACCGTTGCATACTCTCATAATCCCTTTTCTACCAGTCTCAAAAGGCGGTTATTGTGCTCATTTTTTCGTGGTCTCTCTCTCTCTCTCTCTCCCAGAATTCTGTGCTCATTGTTTCCTTCGTGTCCTGTTCCTTTTACACTGTAGCCTCAGACATCTGTTCCCTTTTCAGCTGTAACTTCGATCTGCCTCTCCTAACAATCTTTCAAATATTGCCACTTTGGAGAGATCAACCCCTTATTTCCTTACCGACATTTCATGTCCTTGTTTTGTGTTTGGCGAAATCAAAGGTATGTTCTTTAGCTGCTTTGAATAAAATAATATACTCCAACTACTTTTCTCCGTTTTGACTTCTGTGGGAATTTAGAAACTTTGAAGCTTTCCTACATCAGTGCCTGGTCCTTGTTCTTTGTTCCTGTTTTTCTCACTTGAGAAAATCTCAAATCTTTGCCTGTTGGGTGTTCTCCTCGGGGTGGATCTCTCCTTTGTAGAATCAGTGATCTGGTTATAACAGAAGTATATCCAATCCAGATCAACAATCAGTGATCTCTCTCTCTTTCTCTCGTGTGTAAATATTCTGTGATTTCTGAAATATTCATGTGTGTGCGAATTTATGTGTTTATAAGATAAAAGGGACAGTTTGTCAGAATTTGCCATTTTGGGCGCTATTTTTGCGTAGGCGCCCTTTTCCATTGACAGAATTGGGTAGGTGTCTTGGAAAAAGACAGAAAGAGACTTTATACTATCCTGTTTTTTTCCAATCAATGTCTGTTACTCTACTGCAACTCTCGTGAATTTTCTCTATTTATGCATCCCCAAATTTGGAAAATTAATAATGTTATCCTTTGAGTAGAGATAACTTAAGGCTAGGAAAAGTAATCCTAGAATACGAGATCTTTAAGGAATTTTAGAGATAGAAAATGGGGCTGATTAGCATAATGGGGGATTCACTCGGCTGCTCGGCCACCGGGGAGAGGTTGGTTTCAGCTGCTAGAGACGGCGATTTTCAAGAGGCGAAGGCTCTGTTGGAGTATAATCCAAGACTTGCAAAGTATTCGACTTTTGGAGTGAGAAATTCACCTCTTCATTACTCAGCTGCTCGCGGCCACCATGAGGTAAATTTAGAAAATTCTATTAAAATTCTATTATGTTGGTTTTGAATTTTGTCATAATTTGGAACAGCCATGTGTTTTTAGTTGGGGTTGATAAACATGAAGTCGGCAATTTGTTATTTTAAAGGGGTTTATTTGTAACATGTCGGTGTGGGTATTTCTTCTTCCTTAGTTGGTCAAGTCATGGTGGAGGGGTATACCATTTTAGATTTCTCCTGGCCTTCCATTTGAAAAAGATTGAATGTGGGTTAGAAGTTAAAACTTAAAAAAGTTGAGAGTTTTAAGTTGATGTTTATTATTTTCAAGGAGCTCTATTAACAATTTACCATACTAAGTCATTAGTCATAACACTTTTGGCATTAACTGCTTTATCTCGTCTTGTGGGATTAATTGTTAGATAGTTGCTCTTCTGATCGAGTCTGGTGTGGATATGAATCTTCGTAACTTCCGTGGCCAGGTATGAATTGCAACTTTGCCGATTTACCTTTTGTTTTCATCTCATAATTTGTGTATTGTTTCTCCAACTGAAGTGGTCTGGCACTCTAGCTCGCAGGAGGTTGTTTGCATTGAATTAGTGTTGGGTGCGAGTTTCTCAAAAGTTGAATTGCTTGTAGTTAAATTATTGACATCATGTGTATTTGTTTTCATCAAAACTGAATCCAATGCAATGAGAATGATCTGGGCATTATCCAAAAGCAATTAATTGTTTATTTATTTTTTTGGAGTATACTAAAAAATAAGGTTACAAAGGATGCAGTATGTATATGCTGCATGCCAGCCTGGATGAAGATAATTCGCCAATTTCCAAGCTTTTTAAAAGAATAAAGTTACAACGAAATCCCCAAAAATGGAAATCACAACCATTATGTGTGTATATGTAATATTCCTTGTTAGGTAAGATGTGTGTACTTACAAGCCAAATCCACTTCAAACTTGAGAGAATCACAAGAAAAAAAACATAATAGTGGATATGTAATATTCCTTGTTAGGTAAGCAATTCTCTATGGTTATTGTAATTTAAAATTATTTTTAAGGCTGTTTTGCAAATTACATAATGACAATGTCCGCATTTTTTTTTTATCATTTTCTTTTTTACAAATGGAGGTTTCCTTTTGTTCTAATGGCAGACAGCTCTCATGCAAGCATGTTTACATGGCCACTGGAAGGTTGTCCAGACCCTAATTCTCTTCAAGGCTAATGTAATTAAGCTTCAATTCATCTTCTATATATGACCATGGTCGTTTGCTGTACGCTTGTACTGGATTTAATTATACTTAACTCTTTTGTTTTTATTTTAGATTAACAAAAAGGATTATCTGAGTGGGGGAACAGCTATACACTTTGCGGCTCAAAATGGCCACTCGAGATGTGTGAGGCTACTAGTGGCAGATCATGTGCCCAGTATATCAGAATTTTGGAATATTAAGAGCAAGAAGGGTAAAGATGTGAGCGCATCACATTCTTTTGACGAGGTGTATGTTGCATTCTTACTCAGTGCTTTTTTCTATTTTATATTTCTTCTCTATCCTTTGTATTCTTGTCATATGCTAATCTTTGGTTGAGTTCTGACAGTTTCTATCAGTACATACTGGTACTGACCTTGACTGGTTATGGCTCCTGTATCGAATACTAAATCCAAAATCATGTAATGCTAAATTTACATTTTGTTTAGGACAGGACTTGTACCAGATTCGATCTATATTTGGCAAATTTCAGGACATAATTTCAAATCACAAGAACTTGAGAACTGATTAGTGTTGTGGCAGCCATGGTGTACCTGGTATAGCCCAATTCATGGACAACATGCCATGTAGCTAACCAAATAATTGTTGTTCTTAAATGGTGAACACATTAGCAAGCAAATAGCATTCCTCTTTTCTTGGCTGTATGATAAATGCATATCTGTTTTTTTTTCCTTTGTTTTTCCTTTTCATACTTTTCCAATAGTGCACTGTCTCGTGTTGTCAATAAGAAGGCGGATGGAGGCATCACAGCTCTCCACCTGGCTGCATTAAATGGCCATGCCGAGTGTGTACAACTGCTTTTGGATTTAGGGGCATCGGTCTCTGATGTCACTGTGCAAGATGGTTCTACTATTGACCTTATCGGTACATATGAAGTTCTTATTTATTTATTTCTTTGGAAAATAAACTGCAGTTCTTCCGATTATGCCCCTAAAAAACTCGTCTCCGTATGGCATCATATCTGTTAGATAATTTAATTTGAACATGCCAGCTGAAATTTCAAGATATTGACAAAAAATTGTATTTTAATTGGATGCAAAAGCTACTTATTATTGGTAATATCCTGGTATACATGAACTAATTCCGTTCTTTTCTCCATTCTTCTCCTTTTCAGTTTCCAATATTAATGGTCTTTCAGTTCTATTTTTTATCTCTGAACTTTGTAGGAGCTGGTAGCACACCCCTTCATTATGCGGGCTGTGGTGGAAATGCTGTTTGCTGTCAGGTATTTTTAATTCTTTTTTTTTTCTCTGCTATTATATGGATTTTTCTATGCAAAAATATAATTGTGATTTCCTTTTTTCTTTAAAATGTAGCTTTTAATTGCGTCTGGGGCAAGCTTGATAGCGAAGAATGCAAATGGGTATGTATATATAAAATAGTCCTTGGATGCTGATAAAGTTATTGATTTATCTCTATGATGTCTAAAATTGGTGGTTTATCGATCCTAACTTATGTTTTGAATTTCACAAGGTTGACACCATTGATGGTGGCTCGATCATGGCACAGAAATGGTTTGGAGGGAATACTAAGCAAGCAACCTGAAACCCCAACCCGTGTTCTCCCTTCCCCTTACCTGTCTCTTCCCCTCATGAGCATTGTTAAAATTGCTAGGTATTATCTCTATGTTTTGTTTCAGATCTATTACATTAAAATTTTCAAAATAGAGGGAATAGTTTTTACAATTGATCTTATTGCAGAGAATGTGGATGGAGAAGGCCGCCACAATCACCATCTGGTGTGGAGCCATGTGTCATTTGTTTGGAGATGAAGTGCATGGTCGCAGCTGAAGGTAGGTACACTTGAGCCTGCATTGTTTATGTACTTGTTTCTATATCCTAATATATGAATTTCATCTAGCCCACCCCCCAAAACAAATTATGCAAAGTTTCCCGCATCATTGTTTAATGTGCTTGTTTCTATGGTACTTAGCAGTTAACTATCTAAACAATACACTCTTTGTAAAATATGCAGTTTCTTTATTTTATAGATCATTGTTAATATGTTATGACTGTAATCATTTTAACTGTTTTGCTGTCGACCAGGGTTGGATCAGATACAAGATGTGTGGGTCAATTGATACCCAATTTTTTTTTCGGACTTCAATTTATTTGATGGTGTTTTCTTTTTTATTGTGATTTCTTGAAGTAATCTAAAATTATTCTCCTACACTTCATAAAAGGTTGCTCACCATGACCTCCGTTCTTTTCAAAATTAATGGTTTGAAGTTAGAATTAGGATGTTAAATTCACATAATTGTATCATTGACTTCTGTTCAAAATTTTCTGTCTTTTGGCAGTTTATTGTCTCATGGTAATCCTTATCATCTTATCTTATGCAGGTTGTGATCACGAATTTTGCACCATGTGCGCACTTTTCCTCTGCTCAACAAGTACCAGTTCCAACTCCACCTCCACACGGGCCCCACCTGGTTCGATACCCTGTCCATTTTGCCGTCACCCAATCATCTCCTTTTCTCGTCTTACCACCACCAATTCGATAAAGCTCTTGCCATGGACAAAGAATAGCTCCTCTTTGGGCCCCACTGTCAAGCCTTTCACTGGTACCCTCAGGTTAAACCACTCGGTTGACCTTGGGTGCACTTCCCTTAGGTCGGTGAGTTTTCGCAAACTAAAGGCCCCTTCAATTTGTAACAATTCAGAGAGTGAGACGGCACCGTGCCTTGTTAGTTGTTTAAGACCCAATTTGCAACGGTCAGCTTCTAATAGAGGGAATGTTAGTAGAAGATCAAGTTCTAGGTTTACAAGCTCCCCTTAGCTTCTTTGATTTTGTTTATTTCTCCTTTATTCTTTTTGGGTAATATATTTGTAAAGAATTATTGGTTTTCTTTAAGTTTTGGCCCTTATTTCTAATTTATTAACAATTGGTACCTATGGATGGGGAAAATTGCACTTGATCTAGCGGTTAAGGGTTAAGGATAACCCTTCTTGAGTGGGGTATCTACTTTGAAATCTGGCTGAGAGATATCTCGTAAATATTAAAGCCGTGAGGTTTTAACTTCTATCTTTATTTTTTAAAAAGAAAAGAAAAGAGAATTGCCAGTAGATGTGGAATGCTTGGGTTCTAATTGCATGATCATGGTGGGAATTGTAAATAAAAAAAGGCTTAAGATGTAAAATAGTGGGATTTAATAAAAGGTATGTAGACCTGTAACTAGAGTTTTATGTGGTGTTCGATGTAAATATTTCACATGATTTGTCATTTTGCGTTTCATTTTGTTTATTTCTTTTTTTTTTGTTCTTTTTTATAGAAATGGCATCTCGGATATATTGTACTAATGGAAGTAAATCATACGGATCCGGATCCTCTGGTCGGCAGAAGTGTGCGGACCACCTGGTCGGCGTGTGATCCGAGCCGTCTGATTTAATCTCAACGGTTCATTTTTTTCGGGCCAATATTTTTTTTCGGGAGTGGTGGAATTCACGGGGCTCCCTTTAGCCGTTGAGATTAAATCAGACGGTCCAGATCCTCTGCCGACCAGCTGGTCGCCGACTAGAGGATCTGAATCCTAAATCATACACTATTTAGCAACACAACAGGGCACACCGTACGCTTCCTAAGAACATCCCGGCAACTAATAAAATAGTTATTTAATTTCCTTTAAAAAAATTGATATTCTATTATCTAAGAACGTATATTACTGCTTACTGCCAAAAACAAAATATTAAATTTTATGTATAGAAAGATATGAGTTCCATTGCTTGTTTGTATTCATTATTTTTCTAAGAACTATTCTAGTTTATTTCGTTACAAGAAACATGAAAAAAAAAAAAAAAATACAACTACCAAGAACACAAAAGTACCGTGATGTGTTTATTTTCTTTGTAGCTCTTACTATTTGGTACTACTATAATCGATTGGTACCATATAATAAGTTTTGTTCATCCCGACTTGCGCATTAATAAATACGCAACATGATAAGTCTTGCTCATTCCCAACTTGGCATTAATAAATACGCCTCAAATCATGCATAAATATGTAAACCATATATATATTATAAAATTTAAATCTATACATGTCACATTTAACACAAGGGAATCGACACTTACGGATGACATGAGAGGCGTCCATAATAAGATCAGCTGACTCATTTTTTCTTAAAAAATTCTATGTCAATGTGCTACATTTTAATATGACCATAATAATTGCAAGATTTATCTTCATATTTTTATTTTCTGAAAGATAAAAATCAATAATATTATGTATAATTATATTTGTAGTTCACTTTTTTTTAGCTTGCTCTAAATTGGTATAATTGCATATTTCTTAACTACTTCGGCAATCGGCAACTTGGATTTGCAGGTGCAGCTAATTCAACAAACAGAATATAATAAAAGTTTTTTAACTTTGAACCTCAGTTCAGGAATTCAAGAAGTTGAAGGACTGAACTGAAATTAAACCAAACGATATATTCTATGAAGAAAGGAATCTGACCAGAGAGAGGAGAGAAGCTCAACCGAAACAAAAATGGCGCTGCTCTCCTCTCCCGACCCGCACTTCCTTCTCCACCTCTCTAGGAGGAAGTACACGACCCCGAAGTTTCTCCTCCGCAATCCGAACCATCGGGTCTCTTGTTCGAGCGGGCAGTTGCGATTGGCGACCAAGGAAGCACTGACGATCGACTCCAGTCAGCTTAGAATTAAAGAATTCTTGACGGATTCGGAGCTTTACGCCGCTGTCAAGCTCCGAATTCGCACTTTCTACGAGTTTAGAGAATCTTACGGTGTTGAGGTGAGAGAAGTTTCATAATTGAACTGGATCTCTGTTGTTTCTTCTGTAAGTGGTGTTAATTGTACTGGGTGGATGCAGCTAGTGTGAATAGAAATTCCAAATATGATTTCTCAGGTATAAGGGTAATTTGAAAAGGCTTGAATAGATGATTGGAGAGGTGGGCTTCTTTGTATAGAGTTTTGCTACTAAATTTGGAGGTTACTTGTTGGATAGAAATTAAATCAAGTGAATCATAGGGGTTTATATCATTACTACACATATTATTTATTCAAATCTTATCAATTGGAGATGAAAATGTACCTTGTCTCAGTATTCATATGATTTTTAATTTTGATCAATTACTTGAGTTAACTTTCTTTGCATTTTAAGTATTTGAGAACAAAAACAACAATAACATTTCAAATGTCCAATTTAATATATATATTTAGGAACTGAGAAGGTCACTAACTGAAAGAGAATATGAGGGATTAAATGATCGAATTTCTGGAAAACTGGTGGCATTCAAAAGGGTGGCTTGTGTTAATGCCACTCTCCCCATTTCAGGCTCCTTGATCTCAGCAGAAGGGCTCTGTTCTGAATGTAAGGTACTTTATTTTTATTTTATTTTTTTCACATGAGAGTATACTGTTACATTACATTGTTTTTGTACTAGTAACACTGCTGGACCTTTTCGTGTTGTTAATTTCAAGTACTATTAGTATTAGTGATAAGCCAATGCTCAGTTGGGTTTAGACAAGTCAATGAAAGCCTACAAAAACCTGACAATCACATTTTGTATACCAGTTGGATCTGATATCAGTTGTACATCAGTCCTTGGTTTCCAATGGCACATCTCCTAATGTTGGTTACTTAATGTATAGCTACTTAGAAAAATTCAATTAGCCTGATAGCATAATTGTGAATTTCCAGCATTGTAAGCATAAAGAATGTTTTCTCTGACAAATGCAGTTTATTGAAGATGGAAAAGAGAGAGTGGTGGTTGGTACATTGGATCTTAACCAATGCCTTTGGTTACCTGACGAACTTACTGGTAGGAGACCCGAGGTACATGATTTCTAATATTACCAAAATATCCATAATATTTGCCACTGCTATTATACAGGTCAGCTCGAACCATAATAACTGCCAGTGCTTCATCCTTCAGTAATTACCCTGTACTGTTGCTGGTACATATACTCAGGTTACAATTAGTACAGCTTGTATCCTCTTTGAAAGCACCTGGGGTAGGAGCTGTTCTTTTTTTTTTTTTTTTTTTTTGAAGGTCGTACTGACAATTTTCATTAATAAAAATCAAACATTACAAAGTATTAAAAAAAAACAATTGATCATATCAATATCAATTGGTACGTTACACAGAAAAAGAAAAAGAAATATCCAACTCCGTGTACCAGTATTAAACTGGTACGTGGTTCACACTACCTGACCTAATTGGTACATACACACTACCCGACTAGGCGAATACCCGAATTGAAATAACTTCTGACCATAAATGATGCATGATAATTGAACTATTTTCTGGCTATGAACTTGATTAGCTATTAATCAAGACAGAAGCATGCAAATTGCAGTTATATTGGTGACTTATATTAGATTATTTCTTAGTAGTTGCCTTTATTAGTGAACAAAGTTGATAACACTTAACTCTCTTCTTTGGCTTTTTTTAAACTGTCCTTTTTTCCAGGCTTTTGTGGTAAAATTCTACAATTTTTTCTATGTAAAACAGGTGTCTGGTTCTAATCCTATGCGAGCTTACATAAGCAATGTATGTGTCGCAAAAGAGCTGCAGAGAAATGGCTTGGGCTATAAGCTAATCAACAAATCCAAGGACTTGGCACGTGTTTGGGGTAAATATTTTCTATTCTTCCTTTGGTTTATTTGCGATTATAATTTGTAGTGCTTTGATTTCATGTTTAACCCGCAAAGTAGCATACAGGAAAATTTCTCTGCAAAACATAAGAACATCGCTTCTACCTCCGCGAAAGCGAAAAGATCCCGTCTTACCTAAAGTTATTTAGTTGAATGATACATTACATGCCTCTCATTTGTTTATTTGTTATAATTTAAATAAAAAATATAAAGAGAAAATAGGGATAGTATTTTTCTCAAAGCAATCGGGAATGCTAGATGTTTGAAACGTTTGAACTTTGAGTGGTAATTGTTCTTGTTTCTAGTTGAACTACTACTACAACAACAACAACACCAACTAAGCCTTTTGTTCCAAACAAGTTGGGTAGGCTAGAAAAGAAATCCAACAAAGTCACCAAGTCATCGAAAAAATAAGTATATGTCAAAAGTAGGGCTAATAATAATAAAAAAATATATATAGACAAAATAAAATAGTAGTAGTAATAATAACAATAATAATAATAATAATAATAATAATAATAATAATAATAATAATAAATAGTAGTAGTAGTGAGGCCTACACCTAAGCCGTAAGCTAATACTATAACCTACAAATCTAAGACAACACTTGACCCCTAAATTCTCATCTCGTGGCTCCGGCACGTGAATTGCTAACTTCCATGCGGTCCTATCCAACGCCAATTCCTTGGAAACGTTTCATTCTTTAAAGTCCATTTTTACTCCTTTCCATGTCAATCTTGGTCTACCTCTACCTCTGGCTCTCCTTGTTTCTAGTTGAACTACTAAAAAAAAAAATGGTGGAATACTTTGATCTTTTGTACTGTTAATATATGAAAAACTCCATCTTTTTGTGTGTGTGTGTTTTATCTCTAGGTATTACCGACCTGTATGTACATGTGGCGATAGATAATGAAGGTGCACAGAAATTGTATGAGAAATGTGGTTTTGTTTATGAAAGTGAAGAGCCGGCCTGGAAGGCTAGGTTTTTGGGCCGGACAAGAAGGTTTCTTCTCTGGACAGATTTGACAAATTAAAAAATAAAAAATAACGGTGCCACAGGGTAATTGTCTTATATAACTTGACCCTTTTTCTATTCTTCTGGTGTTTTGTTTTTCAACTCTTCTACAAGACTCAGTTTTATTGCTTGGGCTTGTAAATTGTGATAGAAAGGTTGTCAAGAATATAGAAGAAAATTAGGAAATTGGAGCTATTTGGGAGGCTTTTAATTAAGGGCGGTGGTATGGTTGATGCAAATTTTAGTTTTACGTGTAATTTGTGAATAATTGTGCTAGTTGGTTATATATTTTATTTTCCCTTAATAAGTTCTTCTGCTGGTTAAAATTGTTTATTGCACCTTGTACCATGACACAGTCTCGATGAGGAGAAATGATCAGGGACTGAGCAACTGCAAGAAGAGGGATATAACTGAAAGAGAAATGGTGATATGAGTGCCTACGGGCAGTTACAAATGTCAAAAAAAAAAAATAATAAATAATAAATGGTGATATGAGAAGGAAAATTGGGCCTTTATATTTTAATTCTAACAAAACAAAAATGTAAAAAGGGTGAATCTGTTAACTGGCTAAAAAAGGGTTTTTGAGCCTAAAACTCATGGGCCTTTATATTTTAATTTTTTTTTTTAATCTCATGTGTATTGCGCCTTGAAGTTTTCTAGTCTAAGTGGCAATGCAAGTGGCAGCAAAAGTAAAGGTCTACATGACATCATCATTAGAGAAAAATAGAAAGAACAGAGAGAAATTGAAGCCTGTGTCTTCCCTGCATGCGAAACATGCAAAGAGGTGTTGATTGGTACTTACTTGCCATGTGCCTTGTTCAATCTTATATCGTACCGCCATCCCAAATTAAACAACTAGCAACAAGAAAAGGGCCATGAATAAATTGAACTTTACAGATGGCCGAGTGACATGTCGGTGTCTTCAACAACATGCATTACATTTTACATTACATCACCTATAATCGAAAACCAGAAGGTCATAACCGTTGTCCAAAATTTTCAAAATGTCAAGTTGTTTTATTCAAAAGAAAGAGGAAATAGTTTTGAACGAATACAGAGAAAAATTAATGAAGAAGTTAAGATAAAGATAAGAACTATTTCATTGATATTTGTTTTCTCTTACAGAAAAGCTAATACATTCGATGCTTATATAGTTAGCTCAGCTCAAGTAACGACAGATTAGTTTGTTACAAGAAATATCTACTGTGCCTAATAAAGTCTCCATTATTCATCTAACTGGAGCTATCCAGTCTGTGCTCTAACACCCCCCCCCCCCCCCCCCCCCCCAAGCCAAAGGCACGGAATTGACATTGAGCTTGTGTCTCAAGAACTCAAATCTGGAAGTGGACAGTGGTTTAGTCATGATATCCGCCAGTTGATCAGCATAACACAAATATCTCACAACCAGTGATTTTGAAGCCACTTTCTCTCTGACAAAGTGGAAATCAATTTCCACATGTTTAGTTCTAGAGTGAAACATGGGATTGGATGCTAGAAAAGTAGCACCAATATTGTCACACCACATAATTGGGGGAGCAGAAAATGTAACATGCAATTCTTGTAATAAAAACTGAAGCCATAACAGTTCTGTACAAGTAATGGCAAGGCCTCTGTACTCAGCTTCTGTACTGGAGCATGAGACAGTATTTTGTTTCTTAGCACTCCAGAAAATAAGATTGTTACCCAGAAAAATAGCAAAGCCTGAAGTTGATCGACGATCAATGTGACAACCAGCCCAATCTGAGTCTGTATATGCATGAATCTGAGTACTAGATTGGTTATAAACTTGAAGACCATAATCAATTGTGCCACAAAGATATCGCAAGACTCTTTTCACTGCTGTCCAATGATTGACAGTAGGAGAATGCATAAACTGAGAGAGTTTATTGACAGCAAAAGACAGATCAGGCCTAGTGACAGTTGCATACTGTAAGGCACCAACTGTACTCCTGTACAAATGTGGGTCTGAAAATGGTTCACTGTCTCCAGGTGCTAATGCAACACCAGTAGCAATAGGAGTGGAAGTGGGTTTTGCATTCAACATATTGTTCTTTTGAAGAATATCATGGATGTATTTTGACTGAGACAGATGCATGCCAGCTGAATTTGATGTAACAGCAATTCCCAGAAAATAATGGAGAAGACCAAGGTCTTTGATTGCAAATCTAGAGTGCAATTGAGAGATACAAGAAGCAACAAGTAATGAGTATATCGTCCACATAAACAAGCACTATTGTAGTATGACCTTGGCAGTGAGCAAAAAATAAGGATGGGTCATATTGAGATGGCTGGAAACCAAATTCAATTAGAGATGTGCTTAATTTATGAAACCAAGCACGTGGAGACTGCTTCAGACCATAAATTGATTTGGTGAGCATACACACATGGTCAGGCCTTGATTGATCAATGAAACCCTGAGGTTGTTGCATATAAACCCTCTCTTTGAGATCACCATGCAAAAACGCATTCTGAACACCTAACTGATGAATAGGCCACTGTGAAGAGACAGCCAAAGACAACACTAATCGAACAGTAGTGGGCCTCACTACTGGACTGAAAGTATCAAAGAAATCAATACCTTCTTGCTGATGATAGCCCTTGGCAACCAGCCGGGCTTTATGTCGTTCAATAGTGCCATCTGAGCGACGCTTTATCTTGTAGACCCACTTACATCCAATTACTTTCTGGTCTGAAGGAGGAGGGACTAAAACCCAAGTTTGATTTTGAGCTAATGCATCGAGTTCCTTGGCCATGGCCATGCGCCATTCTGTTTGTTGATTTGGTTGAGAGAAGGAGGTTGGTTCTGTAACACTTGAAGAGGTGAGATAAGCAACATGATCAGGGAATTGTCGAGTGCGACGAGTATTATCTCTAGTTCTTGTGACCATATGATGAGAGGAAGAAAGAGATGGAGTTGTAATAGGAGCTGGTGGCTGTAATGGAGAGTGGTGTGTAGAAGAAGAAGGAAAAGTAGTGCGGTCAGGCAGAATAGTACGAGCAAGTTGATCATTTGAAGGAGGGGCAGCCAATGGTAACATTGATAAACCCTGAACAGGTGAAGTGGGCTGAGTAATATGTTCTGTTGTTGGGCCCGGTTGATGGGCTGTCGGAGGCTGCATAGTGGGCTGCTGAGAAGAAATGCAGCATAGATAAACATCTAATAAAGGTGGCCCAGACATGGAGGGAGAGTTTAAGTCTTCTTCTCGCTCAGCTGAAGAGCCGTTGGAAGCATGAAGAGCAAAAGGGAACACTGCTTCATCAAATTGAACACTTCTCGAGGTAAAAATCCTGTTAGTGTCAATATGCAAACAACGATAGCCTTTCACATTGTTAGAGTAACCTAAAAACACACATGGCAGTGACCTCAATTGCAATTTTGTAGTATTATAGGGACGAGTATGTGGGAAACATAAACAACCGACAACTCGAAGAAAGGAGTAATCAGGAGTTTGATTGAAGAGAGAGATGTAAGGAATGGCAGAAGAGGAGCTGGAGGGTAGGCGATTTATGAGAAAGACTGAATTGGAAAATATTTCATATCAATACATGTGAGGTATCGATGCATGTGACATCATGGCCAAAGGTAACTCAATTATATGTCTGTGCTTGCGCTCAGATGTCCCATTTTGTTGGGGTGTGTAGGGACATGATTTTTGATGAATAATTTGGGAAAATTTTTTAGTGATAGGTAGAAATTCAGTACCCCATCTGTTCTAAGAGTCTGAATGTTTGTATTGAGCTGATTTTCAACTTGTTGTTTGAACAAAGAGAAAATATTGGTTACTTCATGTTTGTGTGTCATAAAGTAGATCCAAGTAAACTTTGTATAATCATCAACAAAAATGATATAATATCTAAAGCCATTAGATGAAACAATGGGAGAAGGACCCCAAACATCACTATGTATTAACTGTAATGGTTTAGTAGATAAACTACTTGATACAGAGAAAGGCAAGATATGAGACTTAGCCATAGCACAGTGTTGGCAATTATTTAATTTGTGAGAAATACAAGGTAAAGTAAACTGATTTAAAACTTTAGAAGTAGTGGCTGAGGATGGATGTCCTAGCCTAGCATGCCATATATCAGCTGAGACACGACTAGAAGTGAAAGCTTGAGAAACTGTGGAGGGTAAAACTGAAAACAATCCATTAGAACATCTCACTTGATGAAGAACTGCCTTGGTGAGGTGGTCCTTAAACAAACACAAATTAGAACAAAACTCAATTAATAAGTGAGGATTATCTGATAATAATTTGGAGAGACTAATTAAGTTTTTTGTAAATGAAGGGACAACAAGAACATTTGTAAGCTGGAGACAAACAGTAGAAAGAGACAGAGAGCAACTGCCAATGTGAGTAATAGGTAAACTCTTACCACTGCCAATCTGGAGAGCATCAGCGCCATCATAGTTGTAGAAGGCTGACAGGTTGTTGAGGTCACTGGTGACATGACTGGTGGCCCCAGAATCAAGAATCCAATCAGTTGGTGAAGAAGAAGCAGTGGCAGCTGAAGCAATGAAGGCCTGAGGTGGATGAGCAGCAGTGTTGTTGGAAGGTGGAGTCCAGGAGCTATCTTCATTGTACCTAAACCAGCATTGTTTGGCAGTATGAAAGCCAAATTTATTGCAAATTTGGCAAAATTGCTTGGTCATGTTACCAGTTGGAGAAGAGGTAGGTCTCTGACCCCTAGGTTGAACAGGGTTATACTGGTAATTACCAGTAGGAGGCTGAGGATTTGGTCTGGCACCAGATCTGGGATTGAAACCAGTAAAGCTAGCAGGAGGCACACCTAGATTATACTGGTAAGGAGGTCATGGCCTTGCCTGATACCCTCTAGGTCTTGGATTGTACTGATGGGGAGATCTAGGAGCATATTGGTAAGAAAAAGTGGATCTGGCATTCTGAGAACTAGTACCAGTAGCAAAAGCAGCAGGGGGCTGATATGCACTGAGAGAAGAAGAGGAGGAGGATTGATTGCGTATCAGTGATTCAAAACTTAAGAGTAACCCCTGTAGATCTGAGAAAGTGAAACTCTCATGACGACTAGCAGCTGCTATTGAAGCAACAAAGGGGTTATAGTCAATACCCAATCCACTGATGATGTAAGATATCAGTTCATCTGTTGCAACAGGAGAACCAGCAAACGCCAGTTCATCTGAGAGTTGTTTAACCTTTGTGAGATATTCAGAACAAGAGGAAGTGCCTCTGGTGGATTGTTGCAACTGGCGCTTCAGATCTATGATTCTGGCACGAGAAGAGGAAGAAAAGGATTGATGAAGTGATGTCCATAGCTCAGAAGAAGTCACACAAGACACAACCTGTGATTGGATCGACTCAGAGAGTGAAGATCTGATCCAACCAAGAAGTAGTTGGTCTTGGCGATGCCAAGATGAGAAGTCAGGATTGATGGAGATGATGCCATCAGTAGATGTGATAGTTGGAGAAGGAGCTTGACACTCGAGAAACATTTGAAGATTGTAACCATGGATGAGTGGAAGGATCTGGCTCTTCCATGTGAGATAGTTGGTGGTGGTGAGTTTAGTTGCTATAGGAAGCGTGAGAGGAATGATATGAGGTGGATCGGAAGTAATGGTGGAAGATGGTGTGTTTACAGTTTCGGTGTCACCCATGGTGCTCTGATACCATGAACGAATACAGAGAAAAAGTAATGAAGAAGATAAGATAAAGATAAGAACTATTTCATTGATATTTGTTTCTCTTACAGAAAAGCTAATACATTCGATGCTTATATAGCTAGCTCAGCTCAAGTAACGACAGATTAGTTTGTTACAAGAAATATCTACTGTGCCTAATAAAGTCTCCATTATTCATCTAACTGGAGCTATCCAGTCTGTGCTCTAACAAATTTGTTTCATATATACTACTTGTTTTGAATACAGATCTTGTATAATTTGCAATTCTTATGGTTCCAAAGTAATAGTTTTAATAGCTTCTTAACGAAAGCTACAAAAACGAATGATGTGCCTCTTTCCTATGTTTTTTTTTTTTTTTCCTTTTCTTTTTGTTTACAACCATTCTTATTATATATTTTTTTCTTTTTCGTGTCATGAGATCATCTAATATTTTCTTTTCCTTTTCGTTTTTGTCTCTTTTTTGTGTCTATTTATCTTTCTTTTTTATTTCTTTTTCTTCGCAAAGTCATACTAGAACCTAGAAAGTTATGTTCAATTGGAGTAATTATTTTGCTTTTATTTATCGAGTTACACATAGGACTAATGCTTTCGCAAGGGGACAATAGAAAGATAGGACCTTTTTTGCATTAACTATATGCAATTAGACCCAGCAACAATACTTCTAATCCAAGGAATCTATCTGGTTTATTTGACTAATCTTTTGTCAGTACCCAAAATTTAAGGCATATTTAAGAAACTTTAAAGACCGCTGTTTGGCCTCTAAGAGGAACTCTTTTTGAAGTGGATTGATGCTATGTTGGTTGGTTCATTTGCTCTGTTTGTTTTCTTTGCTATAATTTTTTTTACAATTTGCTATAAGTAATGTTCTTTGCCAGTTCAAAACCAAAGAAAATAAAAATGTCCAAATAATAATATCCCCACCCCCAAATAAGGACACAATGTTGAAAGACATAATACTAAGTGCATGTCTGCTTCTGAAATAATTATTGAGTAATTGAAAAGACTTAAAAAATATTATTATTTTTGTTCTTTTCTGAAATGGACACATTGTACGTACACAATATTATTCATATGAAATCCATATTTATGACATTAAATTGTACTAATATAGTGAACATATGAGGCGAGCGATACTGATTGCAGAGGAAGGAAACAGAAATGAGACCCTTTTTATGAATTGAGGGAAATATGCATTGCTTTGTTGAGACAAAGGGAGCCCATCCATGTGTCTGCATGTTACAAGCACTTTCATTGGGGCATGTGATTTTGGGGCAGTAGTACCAGTATATATACACAAAACAGTACAATAATTGGTATAATATGTGGGTTGGAGTTTCATGGCCATATGCACAAAAAGGACCATGCATATGTACTCCTTGGGGTATGTGTTTTCTTGTTATATTTGGAGATCCTAACAATATACGCAAGGTATGAGTTGGTATGATGTACTCCCCGCGTACAAGCACATGACATGACTGGCAAAGATACGCGTTGAGTGGTAATACTAAAAAAACCTTGCATATACGCAACTTATGTTGTTTGTCTGAGGCGCGCGCGGTTTCATTTTTACTTGTAAACCAACTTTGGCTTGAGCGAATCAATTATAGAATATGCAAAAAAAAAAAAAAAAAAAAAAAAAAAAAGGTAAAGTCTATTTTAATTGCTCTGTTTCTGCACGATTTTTTGCTGTATATATATAAAACTAGGTTTTATTCCCTTTTGCGGATAAAGAATAACACGTAGCTAGTTGAAACAGAATTTTAGAAAAATTGAAAAATGCCAAAAAGATTAATGTCAAACAAATGTAAAAAGTCGTGAATATCTGATTATCCACAGGATATTTTTTTTCAACATTTTTACTTTAAATACACTTTTAAAAAAGCTAACTACATTTTGCTGCGAATATCGTAAGGAAAATATCACTGACCTAAAAGAAGGTTCATCTCTATTTTTTTTCATTTTTTTTTTATTTTTGTGAATGTCTTCATTTTTTTAAATTTCAACTCAAAATTAAAATGATCAAACGTCAAAGTTAAAATAGTTACTTGTGATCTATGTTCACTCATCTATGCATCACTTAGATAATTATGGCACTTCAGTATTGTTTCAAAAGGAGGGTTCTAGTGCCCACATTTTGAATGATCCCAAATGTCTCAAAACTCATTTTTTGATTATTTTTTCAAAATATAAAATTCAAACTTCAAATGCAAAGCGTTGATTTAATTAAATATCATGAGCGATGCATTTTCATATAAGTTTTATAAATTTAGAAGTTTATGTGATACTCGATCAAGAGGCTATAAAATGAACAGATTAAAATTAATCTATCAAATTTAACTAGATTAGTTCAATATTCAATATCTTGATCAAGCACCAAATAAATTTCAAAATTTTTAAAAATTATATAAAAATGTATCTCTTGTTATATCCAATAAGATCAACGGTTTGGATTTGAAGTTTGAATTTTATATTTTGAAAAGTAATTAAAGAGTGATTTTTGGGACATTTGAGGCATTTAAATTGTGGACACCGAACCCTCCTCTTGTTTTAATTACCATCAAAATCTTTGAAGAAAAAAAAAACAATGATATGGTCTATTTCTAGATGTAAATTTTAAAACTTTTGATTTTAATAAAAACAATTTTTTTTGAAAATATCGGAGTTTTAATAGTTTAGAAGATGATATAAGCCACACCTAATATCTCTTATTTAATTTTGGAGTTTCAATCTTCTTCTTTTTTTTGTTTTATAAGAATCTAAAATATGAAAGTATTTGAACTCTCCTAACAAAATATATTGGTACTTCACAACAACTAAAAAAATTTTCAAAAAACGGATTCGAACAATTGAATATGACTTACGTATGAAATTCATATTGCAAGTAAAATTTTATATTTTTAAGATAGGATGAAAGTTCTTTGATCTAAAAATTATTGGTCGTCCATTGAAAATGATTTCTTCCTATCAAAAAAAATATAAGTCATTGTTAACTAGTTAATTTACCGTTTTTAAATTTTTGTCATCTAGTAATATTCCAATTGCAAAGAAGAAGAATAGTTAGACGGTTTCCTTTTGTGGTTTGAGTTTTGCATATTGTCTTATGACAATTTAAAATATAAAAGATAAAATGTTGATATGTTAGTTTTAAATAATATAATATATTTCAACTCTTTTCAATAAAACTGTTGCACAGCTCATTGAAAGCATCACCACCAATCCACCATTCACCGCACACTTCATCAAAAGAAAGTAGCACCTTAGAGAAATCAGGAAGGACAGGTGTACTTGAGGCGATGATAAATGTTACATGCATGGTCATGTGGGTCTCCAGCTTGGGATTTATAATCCCCCATGTGGATACCATGTGAGCAAGGCTACACTTTTGTTTCTCTTTTCTCAAAGCCAGAGTCTATACATAGAAGGAATGAAAACAACTTGTCACAGAGTTTGGTTCTGACGCGGCGTTTTCTTGTGTGTATTATAACTTCAATTTGTGCAACTCCAAAGCTCTATTTGTCGTTGAAAAATGAAAATGTTAGGGATAGTTTTGAGGTAAAAAATATTTTAAGTAATAGAACTACATCTTCATATAGTGAATTATTTTTTTTATGGAAATTCAAATGAAATAAAACTTTTTTAAAATATCACAAAATTCATGATTAAGAAAATTATATGTTTTAATGTGTTTTTTATTTTTATTTTATTTAATTTTCTTCAATAATTATTGTTTATCTCGAGCGTTGTACGTGATGCATTTGGAAGAAAAAAAAAAAACATTTTTGCAAAATTACTCAGATACTTGTAAATCTCCCAAAATTAAAATATCAATAGCAAGAGAGGAAAGTCTCGACTATAATGAGTGGCAAAATTCTATTACTACTATAGCATATATACAAGTGAAAATTCTGCTTCCTAATTTTAGATTAGTGCCTGAAATTGGAATAATTTTCTATTATTCGGTCTTAGCAAATTATTCGATCATATAGAAGCTATGCTACTCCGTTACAGTGAGCCTCTTATTCGATCAGGCAAAGGATAATATTGCATTTATCGTAAGTAAAATGCCACAGAAAAACCAGAATTGGTCCATAACTCCTCACATCTCACTGGCATTAACATGTTTTCAAGGTCACTGTGATCAACTTTTCCCGCTCCAATTATGATGGAAGATAAATTGTAAACGGAGAATAAAGCCTAGTATCAACTTGAAGCCTTCAGGCCAATCAAAACCTAATCAACTTAATAATACATATAAATATCTAAAGAGGAAGGTTCCGCTACCAACATTTTGGTTGCCCCCAAATGCCAACATTTTGCTATTTAGTAACTTTTTCAAATTTTAAAATTCAAACGTTAAATGCAAACCGTTGATCTTATTTAGTTTAACGAGCGATGCGTTTTCATATAAGTTTTGCAAATTTTAGAGTTTATTTGATACTTGATCAAAGGCTAAAACATGAACGTTTTAGAATGAATCTATCATAGTTAACGAGATTCGTTTGTTTTACTATCACTTGATCGAGCATCAAATAAACTCCAAAATTTACAAAACTTATATGAAAACGCATCACTCGTTAAACTAAATAAGATCAACGGTTTGCATTTAACGTTTGAATTTTAAAATTTGAAAAAGTAACTAAATAGTAAAATGTTGGCATTTGGGACAACCAAAATGTTGGCAGCGGAACATTCCTCATTTGGGACAACCAAAATGTTGGCAGCGGAACATTCCTACATATTTAAAAAGGTAAATTTTTGCGGGACACAATGTGTACGAGGAGTAACACATATGTCGACACAGAGATCTGGCCTTTAATTAAGCATATCAGTATTAGTATTAAATTTTTAAAAAAAAAAAACATTTTTTTAAGCAAACTCTAATGTCTCCATATATTAAATTAAGAATATATAGCCATCAAACTCAATTCAAAAAATTAGGATTCTGTTATTATAGAAATACAGATTCCTGACAAACATAAGCATGCAAGTCCATATATTAGATAGATAATTTTATAACAGAAGATTCCAAAGCTAGAGTATCTTGTAATTTACCAAAGAAAAGAAAATCACACAGAGATGAAAATTCTTAGACCGTATAGGGAATAATTTGAAGGGTACGGTATTAGAGCAGAGCTTGGTATTATTTGACGACATGTAATTAAGCAAGACACAAGTAGGGATTCAACACATGTGCTGGCATGTGCTCTGTCTCTTTCCACATGGCCCCACTTTCCGGCCCCTCGTACAGTCGTACTCCTTAATCCTGATTATAACTATTCCGTTATCTTACACATATTACATATCAATTATTATAATTTTTTTATAATCCATAAAACTACTTCATGTATACCTTTTAATTATTCTAAATTTCTAACTACAATTTTTCAATAGGCCTCTTAGTCGCACTCTTTAATAGAACGATATAAAATCTTTTATTATCAAATGCGCACTTGTATAATATTAAGTCCAACACAATTGTTAACAACTATATATATATATTTTTTTTTGGAAGGCCAGCAAAACGCTGACAATTTTTAGTTAACAAAAAAGTTTACGAGAATATAAAATAAAAAACTCAAAATCCATCAATTACTTTCACCTATTTTGATCAAGTCAAATTACATTCTCACGGTTAGCAATAACTTTTATCGACTGAAATTTATTTATTGGATGAAAAAAATAGATATATGACTTATAAATATTTTAATCTATATGGAAAGTTATTTGAATGACGACCTTTCTCACTTGGACAATAAAAGAACTAAAAAGAGTATAATTATGCAGCCAGAACATGATGTTTAATGTGCTCTTTTCTTAATTACACTTCCAATAATGCCTTTCCTTTTTTTTGTTGGCTTATATAAAGTTCATACTGTGTGATACTAACCTTAATAGGGAATTTGTTGTAGAAAAAAAAAAGAAAAGAACTATGGGGTTCAATCATAATAGACATTTTCAAAATCGGGATGGTCAATTTTAAAATATTTTTCCATTTTCTAAAAAAACATAAATATATGAAATATTTTTGTCAGATTTTATAAAATGAATGGATCGAGGCCAGTTAACCATATTCTCGATAGTAGCTAGATCCATCCTCAAGTATGCTGGAAGAAATTATTTTTCAACTACAACAAACTATAGCGACTTTACAAGGGTATCTTTGAAATTCTTCTGTTTCAAACGTTATGCTTATTATAGTTATTAAAAGCATACAAGCATTTGACTAACCAAGTCTTTGCTTAGGTACGCATGTGATTATTGACAACTTAAGTAAGAAATTTGCAATATAATTTCAGATGTGGACAAAGTACTTAATCCTAGTTGCATGCCCAGCCACATGGGCAACCCCCGAGCGTCTTCCTTTAGCACATTGTCTCTTTTTTTTCTTTTCTTTTTTTGAAAATTAAATTGTCTCTTTCTCTCACTCACTAGCTCGATCTCTCTCTCTCTCTCTCAATATATTTAGAACGAAACCGTAAACTTCTTACCAACCTAAGCTCCACAAACATAGCAACACCAAAAGAACCATGCATGCCACAAAAGAATTCAACAAAAAAGCTTTCCTCAAGCAATTCTTATTAGGCCTTCATGTCTCCAATTCTGTTACTAACTCCATCAGCATCCAACAGAGAAAGAATTCGATCAAACTATCAGCTGACCTCGCGATGGCCTTAGCGCGAGGCCGGACCCATTGGACACACGCACTAATCACGAAGCTCGGGCAGAAAGAAGAGAACAAAACAACTTTGCAAGGCATTTTGGGAAGGAGATATGAAATCTTAATGGCAAGATATTCATGTCCATTACTGTATCAAAAGGTGCAAAGAAGTAAGAAGAGTGTGAGGTCATATAGATTTTCTTATGCTGCAAACAGAAGGAGATCAGCTTTAAAGGGTTCATGTGTTAGAGTTCCACCAAGTGTTGTGGCTAGAAATTTAGAGCACAGAAGGACCAAAGTGCTTAAAAGGCTTGTACCTGGTGGTGAACTTTTGAACGGTTCTTCTTTGTTAAGTGAGGCACTGGATTATGTGATCTCTCTAAAATCTCAAGTAGATATGATGAAATCCCTTTGGAGAGCCACCCAAGTTTCAAGCTCATCAAGGTATGCATCTCTTTGCTAATTAAGTTGAAAAGATCAACATGTATATACAATACAAATATTCCAAAAATTTAAATTTTCTTATATTCTGGTTGTGGATAACAAAATTGGAAGAATAGTAAACTTTAATATCTTGTGGTTAATATTATCTGATACAATTCAAATAATATTTATATTATTAAATTAAATAAAATTAGCACACTCTTCATCCATTCCACTGTTCGGAAATCTAGTTTTTACAATACCCTCGCAGACTTAAACAACACCACTCATTTAACAATCTAAATGCACCCTCCAGGTGGTTAGTTACCTTAAGATAAAATAAAAGACCCGAGAGAGCAATTATTACAAATAATAACCTAGCAGAGATTTCCATTCATTACATGTATTTGCTCTGTTTACACCAGTCATAACTGCCGCAATTTTACTTTTCATTTTTCATTATCCAAACTGTAAAGCCAATTGAGTCTATCACAAAAATGAGTTTTTGTTTTGTTGTACATTGCAAACTCAAAAAAGTCTATATAGTATAAATCGATAACTTTCCTAATCTGTTAATATGTTATTCTTCTACATGCTACATATATGAAATATATATAGTGGTTTTAATTTTACTTTCTGGACATTAATATCACTAACTATGATTTATAAATATATAGAAATGTAGAGCTTATTCCAAGTGCTCCATTGCAAAGGAAGGAGGCTTCTTGCACTAGCAAATAGCGAAGATTAATCTCCTTGTTGAGGAAATCATGAAACATATAATTAAGAGGCGAGTGGAAGTCTGGAGTTTGGAAAACCTGTTTATGTTTTGAGCTTCGATTAATTGATGGAGTGGGTTATGAAGTAAATCCTTTTTGGTCTATTATTTTTATTTTCAGAATGGAGCATATTTCTCCAAAAGATACAATAAATTGCTCATGCCCCGGAGATAAATGGTGTTAAGTTGATGGTTTGGAGGTCAACTCATGCCTTATGCTAAAATAATTATTTAGAGTAGTGTTTTTTTTTTCCTTGGCTAGGACTAGCAAGGCTACAAGGTTTTTTTATGGTTTGGCACCGTTTTTTTTCTATTAATTTTTTTGTTAATGTAATAGTTAGCTAGGATTCTCCAAATTAAAATATATATATATCCTATTTAATTTTGTCTCTGATGTTTTTCCTAGCCAAAACTTCTTTTATATTGCCTGAAATTATTTTTCATGTGATAAATGCACTTTGTAGTTTGTACGCTGCTTTTTAAGGTTCTGTGTTTAATTAGCTTAGTTGCGAAATCAGAAACCTTTTAATTAAGGGAACCTTCTTGGGTGACTCCAAAAATGTAAGTTAAAGTCTATTTTTGGCAGTTCCACATAAATGCGAAAACTATGTTGTGCAATCCTCAATAAATAAATTTAAGTGCCCTATTGTATACTTCACCTATTCATCACCAACCGCACTCAATGCCTAACACAAATGGTAGAAATGTCAACTTAATGTGTATATGAATACACCAATAAGTACATGTATGTGCCAACCTGACTGAGTGTCAATGTAAACTTTACCACACATGCCAAATTAATCATTGCACGATATTAATATGCCGATACAATCACAATTAAACGCGCAAATCTACCTAGTAATAGACTAATAGACTAACAGTGAAGTGTCAATCTGCCAAATGACACGTTAAAGTTGTGAAATTGGCGAGACAAGCTTCTCAATGAATGAAACAGGAGGCATGTGTTCAATTTTTAAAGGGGGAAAAAGTGTGTATATAATAAAAATTTAATAATTTGGTATCATGGGTAAATTCAATTTTTTTCCATTTAAGAATCTTTTCAATCTATTACATCATCATTACTTTTACCGTCCTGTTGACAATTAATCATGGACTAGTTTATCAATGAAGTCTGCTAAATGCACTCGTTAATTATGTTGCCCTGCCCACTTAGCAATAAATTAATAAGTTATGTTACAAATCAGAGAAGAAAAAAATGTACATAGCTTACACAGTTACACTCCAGGGAATCCAGTGTTATCAATTTTGAGCCGATCGAGTATCCTAAGCCCATTTGTAAAAACAAATTAAGGGAAAAGATTGTATAAGTTCAAAGTTCAAACCCTGAAAATAAAAGAAAAACCCATCAAACTTTTGAAACGTCACAATACAGGAGTCCAAAACATTCCTCTTGACGACCGTTTTGGGCTCTTTGAATGGAGCGTAACAACAGGGTCTCTCCCGAGGGTCTTTTTAGAACCAGAAATTATATACACCATCCAACAAAAAACCATCTAATACCATCCAATTGAACTAGCGCCATCCAACAGGCCAAAATAACCTTTTTTTTCAGCGTGCTGACGTCAGCAAAATTTTTTGACCAATTTCCGAAATTTTTTTGGTGCTGACATCATCAAATATGCTGATTTAAGGGTTCAGTTAAATGTTTTAAGGGTTGAATTAAAGTGTATAAGTGTTCAGTTAGATACACCAATAATTTGAAATTTTAGTGTTTTGTGTTCAGTTAAATACGTTAAGAGATTATTTAAAAGTATGTATGTGTTCAATTAGATGCAGCAATAATTTAGAATTTTAGTATTTTGTGTTCAGTTAAATACGTTAAGGGATGAACTTAAAGTGTCTATGTGTTCAGTTAGTTGCAGCAGAAATTTGATTTCGTAGTTTTTGTGTTCAATTAAACTAGTTAAATAAAAAAACAAAATGAACAGATACAATAAACATAGCAAACATTTACAATAACAATATGAACATTTACAACAATAAACTGAACATATATACAAATTTCGTAAGTAAGAAATAAATGATCATATTCAACATACAAAGTGAAAATAAATTATTGTTACATCTAACTGAACACTTACACATTTTAATTCAACCCTTAAAATATTTAACTGAACCCTTAAATCAACATATTTGATGACGTCAACAAAAAATTTTTTTCGAAAATTGGTCCAAATTTTTTTGCTGACGTCAGCACGCGAAAAATCTGAGTGGATGGCGCTGGATGGTAGATAGTAATTACCTTTTAGAACTACAACATTCCAGAGGAATGCATTATGCATACATTTTATAGTTTGTAAAAATTTTTAGGATAGTTAGCATGAGATTCTTTAATTGCTCATTCATTTATCTTTTTGTTCTAGGTTTTTTTTTTTCTTTTTGCCTAGACAACCACTTCTCATGATTTTCATAAAAACATTCATACACGAAACAAAGGTAGACTAGTGATATCAATCAGCATCAGTTTGAACTCTCAAAATTACGTTCCTCTTAAATTGTTAACTAAAATAATAGTCATCCCACATAACAGTTACCTCTAGCATTCATTCCATGCAGACGGTGACGTATAGAAAATAAGTACAATAGAATACAACTCGAAAACATTACGCAGACGAGAAAAAACTACATGGAATTCGTAAAAAGCTACATATTTTTCTTATTTTATTGCTAAATAAACCTTCGCCCGTCTGCTACTAGGCGCTATCTTCCTTCCTACAGACCGCATAAAAGCAAAACATAATTCAAAAGGGAAAATCCAGAAAACAAACAGTAACTGAAGAAGGTCTCTTTTAGAAGATGTAGAGTGGTCTATGTTGTATCCCAATTGCTGCGATTTCTCAAATACCCTGCTAGAACCTATTTCGAATGATGAAATCAGAAAAGCAATTGCGGATTGGCCGGCTAATAAGTCTCCCGGACCAGACGGATTCACAGGAGAATTCTTCAAATTTTTCTTAGATGAGATGCTCCCTGACATATCGCAAACTCTAAACAATGCACTCCTGTCCAGCTGCCTTGCACCACTTAACTCCTCTTTTATTGTCCTAGTTCCGAAAACTGAAACTCCAAACACGCCAGCGGACTTCAGACCAATTAGTATAGTCCATTCCATGCAGAGGTTGATGTCAAAGATCTTAGCTACTCGCTTCACTCCATACATCGAACGGATGGTGAGCCAATCACAGTCCGGGTTCATTCCTGGAAGAAACATCACAGAAAACTTCCTTTATGCTCAACAACTTCTTCATTTGGCCAACAACGAGAACCTTCAGCTTGGCGTACTAAAAGCGGACCTACACAAGGCTTTCGACACTTTAAATTGGAGCTTCCTTCAAAAGGTTCTGACGGCAAACGGATGTCCAATGCAGTTTATAAATTGGATTTCAAACTGTGTTCTTCAGGGAAACTCAAGAGTAATTGTAAATGGAATAGCAGGAAGAAGTATAAGATTACAACGTGGCGTGAGACAGGGTGACCCGATCTCTCCCTACCTATTCATAGTTGCTTTTGATTTCCTCTCGAGATGGCTCAATTCATTAGCAAGATCAGGTGCCCTTCCGCTGCCATTCCCTCAGATGCAGCCGGCTCTTTTTTATGCTGACGACTCCATTATTTTCTTCAAACCATGCGTGCAACAGGTCCGGTTCCTTAAGATGATACTTTTAGCTTTCCAATTCATCTCAGGCCTGTCCTTGAACAGGAACAAATCTGACCTGCTGGTCACTGCTTCAAATGAGCATTTTGTTGATTCTCTGGCACAAGAAATGGGTTGCAGGGCTGCAGTCTTCCCTATTAAGTATCTAGGACTGCCTCTTTCAGATAAGAAACTCAAAAGAGAGAGTTATATGTCTTTAATCTCCAAGATAAGAAGGAAGTTAAACACTTGGACTGCGCCATTCCTGTCTCCTGCCGGGCGATTAATCCTGATTAATTCTTGTCTCACCTCAATGCCACTTTACTTTATGTCCGCTTTTGAAATCCCAAAATGGGTAATTAAGGAAATAGACAAAATTCGAATGCATTTCTTCTGGCATGGTAATACTGACGCTAGAAAAAAATTGATCATGATCCCGTGGAGTACCATCTGTACTCCAAAGAAACAAGGAGGACTAGGAGTACTGAGCCTATATGAAATGAACATTGCACTACTGGCTAAATGGCTTTGGATTTGGACTGCCATGAAGGATAACCTGTGGACTTGCTTGACTGCTACAGTCCAGAACAACATAACATCTCTGTTTCCTGAATTCAGCCCACTGAAGAACACGTTTGCTTCTATCGCCCCACTCTTCAACACAATGATCTCAGCTACCCCCCAAGATGGTAAAACCATTCTCTTTTGGCAGCACAATTGGGGTTTAGGAATCCTTAAATTTGTTTTAGAAGATCTCTTCAGTTTTGCACTGGACAGCGACTTAACTCTCTCCGAATTCATTACAAAATTGCAAAACAATGTAAGTCCGTTCCGACAATCGCTGCATGCTTCTCACTCAGCCTCTTTACAGTGGTCTTGGTTGGCACAACGTCTCCCCGTCACAACTCTCTCCACTTCTGGAAACATGGATCACTTCAAGTGGAACTTCAATTCAGATGGCAGCTTCTCAGTTAAGTCGGTCTACAGCTTTTTAAAATCATTCCCCAAAGTCAACTCTGCTTGGTTCCCTCTGTGGAAATTAAACATCCCTCCACGCATGAAGATCTTCGTTTGGCAAATGGCACAAAACAAAATTGCTACAGTCGATAACTTAAAGAAAAGAGGATGGCAAATGGCTAACATCTGCACCTTATGCGCTTCTGATGAGGAGACAATTCATCATCTCTTCAATAATTGTCTTTTCTTTGCTGAAGTATTACATAAAGCAACCTGCTTCTCTCAGTCATTTGCGAATTTACATTTCACAACAAATCCTCATTTCTTAGCAGACACTGGCGCACCAAAATCACATCGAGAGATTATGGCAATTTTGTGCTTCGTGGTCTGGAGAGAGAGATGTTCAAGGATCTTCTCAGACTCTGCAATGCTGACGAGTGCACTGGTAGAACAGATATTCTTAGAATGGGAAGCTCTTCACACGTAACTCAGCTGCTGTGCATTCTTTCTTTTGGTCTCAGATTGACTTTTATTTTGTTCTGATCTACCAGTTTGCTTGTATTTATTTATTTTTCTTTTTAGTTTGTTTCTTTCTGCAATTTCTTTAGCCTCTGGCTAAATTTGTACTGATATTTTTTATTAAAAAAGGTGGGGACTTGATCCCTATTTTTTCCTCAAAAAAAAAAAACTGAAGAAGGTCTGGCTGGAATATGTCAGATTTTAAAATTTTGAGATCCATTTATCTACCAATGTCCAATGTTAAACCCAAAATCAAAATGGGCCGAGGGATTGTACCAATGGCATGCTTAACATAATTACATAAATTTGCAACTACCAAAACATGAAGCCCATAAAAAGATCAGTTGTCCGAACTGCACGGGTTTTGGTACTGTCAATGGATGTTTCCTAGTCCCATAATTCTACTAGCACATAATGTTGCGTTAAAAACTTATTTTATGTTCATGGTGAATTTACCTAACAGTGTTTAACCCTTAAAATAAAAAGAAGCTAGCATACATGAGGAGCGGTTCGGCGCCGGTCCGCTATAATTTTAATTAATTATATCGAATGAAATTTATTTTTAAATTCATAACATCTGTCAAATAATCATCAATCATGTACAAGGGTTGTTGGATTTTCTAATCGCGATTAGAAAATTAATTCAATTAATTTGAAGTTTTCATAGATAGAAAATGCAATTAGTTTCGTGGGTCCTAAATGTTTTCATGAGCAAGTGGATTGATTTTCGAAAGTAACTGAATTCGACAAGAGGTCAAATTTTAAGGCTGAATGGAATATGATATATTAATTGTAGATGTATAGTGGATATTCATACTTTTTCTACTTGAATAACTTATTGATCGTAGATATGGACGTCTATTTTGATGATGCACCTGCTATATAGCTGCTACCTTGCTCTTGCTGGTTCTTCAAATTTTGATTTAGATCCAAATGGGTTTAAATATAAAAAACCTACTATCAGTATAAAATGTATAATCGTGTGGATCTTAAAGATACGTACACCTGTTAACATTTTTGGATTGGATTTAATTGCAATTGAATTAAAATCTCAAAGGCCGATTTATTAGATGCTTAAAAAAATTAACATATTTCAAGTGTTATGTTCATTAAAAAGTTTAATAATATATTCAAATTAAATTAAAATAATCTCAATATCTATTTGTTCTTATCTTATGGTTATCTTGATATCTAGAATTGTACATTATACGTGCGAAAAATGCAGGAAAGCATCGAGAGCCGAGCCTACAAGAAAGTTAATCCAGGCATGTTATATAGATAGCAGTACCAATCTAAGCCCACGGGCTGTTTAAACTATCAAAAAAAAAGATAGCAGTACCAATCTTAAAACAAAAGTTTGGAATGATGGCATCGTAAAGAAATCCAGAAATTCACATAGACGCACACTCGCGCTGGATATGCCAGTTGCCAGACATGGTGCAGACTGCAGAGATGCTATCATCAAGTGGAACCTACTGATGGAGGCCAGACATATCATGGAAGACTGGAAGTGGACCTACTGACGGAATTGGGTGGAACTGCGTAGTCAAAAAGAGAGAACATGGAAAGACATCATTTCTTAAAAAAAAAAAGATATCTCCACGAGGAAGGAGCTCATTTGTAGATCATATAGCCATTGGATCTCTTTGATGGCACGGATCCTAGTGAGATCCATTGACCGTACCACTACGAAGCAAGATTAAATTTGGTGCGGAGAAGTCACGGTACAGGTACAGTGTACACAATAGACAATGTAAATAGGGAGGAGCTTTGCTGGCTCTGTTATAGTGGCTCTTCGCCGTTCCTGGCCCCTCACCTGTGCTAAGGGCCGTTTGATTTATTTTGGTGCTTTAGGCTCTGATCGGAAACTTTTTTTTCCGTAAGAATCGGAAATGGATTTTTCCGTTTATCGAAATTCTCTGATCGGAAAGGTTTACAGATAAGAAATGAGTTCAACCGGTGGGATTTGACGGGAGAATTTTCGGCCAAACAATTCTCACGAAAAAGCAAGAAATTTCGTGAGATTTCAATAGTCGCAGCGATGAATTTTTTCATCGAACAAAACTGCCCCTTAGATAAAATATCATTTTCAGCGATCTGACCTTCTCTGTCCCTCTCTTCCTATCCTCTACTAGGTATAGCCATGGCGAACTAGCTATCTGGCGGTCCCTCTCTCTCTCCCTCTCTCCCTCTCACCGATAGAATGATGGGTCACAAAGAGTCAAATCAAGGGTACAATGGTCATGTCACTAGAGTTGAAATCCATTTCTTTTTCATTTTCTATTGTTTCCGATCACTAAATATCAATTCGCGTCAATTGTCTAATGAATTCTTTTCTGTTGAAATGAAATCAATTCCATATAATGAAGTATTCCGATCAGAGCCTTAGATTAGCGGACGTTTTAGATTTTCCTATGAAAAATTTGATTAATTCGTTCTGTTATTCCCGGTATCGAAGTTTTGTAGGCAAGCGTATATTACATCATGAATGAGAGGAATTCTGTTATATTACATTTTGGTTTTTCTTAATATATTTACTTGTGAATTTTGATTAAGCAAGCAATTTTTTTTTTCACGGTTGTATCATTAAGAATTGTTTTTCTTTAACTACAAACAAATACATAGAAAGGGTTTATGTATCCAAGGTACTCACTCTTTTTTCTACACTAGCAAAAGGCCCACCCACCGTGTGGGCATTTTTTTTAAATCTTTTTGCTACTAATTGGCACCGTCGATATTATCATTCAAACAATCTCCATGCCATCACAAGCAGTCTAGGATTTCTAGACTTTGTTTGTATTAAACTTGAAAGGAAATGTTCTAAATGACAAAGTTATTAAGATATTGATAGGATATGGCCCAAAAGGCCCAATCCGGAATAAGTTAACAATAAGGCCAAGCACAAGGCCCGGCCCGAGAAAGGTCTAGAAGCCGTTCGAAGAAACACAGAGAAATTAGGCGGGAAACCAAGAAAAAGCGAGAAATACGAAATGAATAGAGATCCTGGAGGGGACCAGACCGTTAGAGCTAAACAACCCAGGCGGGGCCCACTAGAGTATCTGGATCCGAGATGTCAACAAGAATGCTTGAATAACTTCTCGGGTTGAAGGAAAAGCTTCCCTTCAAGGGGTATTCGAAGGTCCTCAACATCTCGGGACAAGCAAGTGGCACCAGTGGATATAACCGTTGTCTGGTGACGTCAGCAAAGGGATCTCTACCCGAGGCCTATATATAGCAGGGGTAGAACACTGTATAAGGGGTTCCACATTTTCTCATATACTCACACATACATTCTACGCTGTAATAAAAGATTGTTATCAATAAAGATCTATTTTTCATCTCTCAAATCTCAATCTCTACCTATTGTTGATCTCTCTACTAAGCTAGACGTATCAACTGGCGCCCACCTGAAAATCGTGGCTAGAGTGATAGATCGAAGAGCTTCAGTGTTCATCACTCTCAGCATCAAATCTTGATGAGTGAGATTCGAGGCGTGGTCAATCCACGAAATCTCGATTTTGAATTTGCAATGGCAGATTCAACATGCAACACGCAAATCACAGCTTCAACATCAAAAGTTCATGTAACTCAGCAGGCACAGCTTGGTATGCCAATGATTGAAGCATTGTCAAGTTCTATCAGCGCAGATCGGATGATGTCAGATTCACGATCTGCACAGGTTCCTTCACACACACTTGGAATGCCAGCAGTTGAGGCATTTCCAAGTCCTCTGAGCAGAGATCAAGCAATTCCAGATCCAAAGCTCGCAAGAGGAGTACCAATTCAACAACCCAGACTTTCGGGCATACCTGATCCATCTGGATCAAATCCACCTCCAAGTACACAGGTAGGAGGATCATCTGGGACATCTACAGTCAGATCCAATCCTACACAAGTGTCTCCAGCAGATCTGGTAGCAAACACCAGTACTGTCCCACCAAGCGGCGTAGCATCGTCGACTCCGGCACCTCCAGTCGTTGAGTCCGTAGCCCAACCCTCTCCTCATCCTGTTCAACAACCCAATGCATCAACAACAAATGCTACTTCTCAGATACCAATACCTCAAACCACACCGTCAACCCACACTCAGACAGGTCAATATCCTTACAACTCGTGGGGGTATTATCCGGCAAATGCATGGAATCCGCACATGGTGCAGGGATCATATAACAACCCATACCAATGGACCCGCGAGAACTACAATCTTCACCAGCAATACCAATACTATCAGCACCATCCAACAAGTTTCCAAGTACACCCATACCAATACATTGCACCACATATGTATCAGGAGTTCCCGCGCTACCCCCCAGCTCCACAACCTCAGCCACCTCCACAAACCAGAGATGCACCAGATCCCCTAGTTAAACTTACACCACAGCAAAATACTCGAGAAAATCCTTCTCGGGGCCGACCTCTTTCAAGGAAAGATCGCAGTAATAATGAAGATAGTAGCCCGAATTCATACAACTCCCAATCACCCCCTCCTCCAGGAGCATTGGCTGCACACTTGTATAGAGGGAAGAGGAAAATTGATATGAAAGATTTCCCCTATCTAGACAAATATCCCAGCAACAAGGCCGGAGATGCACATTCCTTCGCTTATAGTTTTCGGGAAACTATGGCGTTGAATGGAGCTTCAGAAAGAGTGATGTGCCTCGTTTTTCCTACCCGACTAGTTGGACCAGCTTGGGATTGGTATGCACAGCTTCCGAGAGGTTCCATCATGGATTACAATGACTTGATGCGGAAGTTTTTGAAAAGATTTGGAGGTCTCAGGCCCCCAGCTGTCAGATGTGCCAGTCTCCTGACATTGAAACAGGAACAATATGAGACTTCTCGGGAATTCCTTGCCAGATTTTCCGCAGAAGTAAATAAAGTAACAACAGATTTTGATGAAAAGTTGGTGTTGGCAGCAGCAATGCAAGGACTGAGAAGTGGAAATCTGAGATACGAGCTGGTGAAAAAAGGTTGCCGAACTCTTGAGGAATTCAGAGAATGCGCTGACCAGGTTATTCGGGCAGAAGAAGATGCAGCAAACATGGGAAGATATCAAGATCAAAACAGCCCGAGATATATCCAGCAAACCCGTCACCGAAGCTATTCCCCTCGTCGAAGGAGAAGCACATCTCCGAAAAATAAGAAAAAGAACAGACAAATCAAAGGGCCAACTTACAAACTTTCTTCTTATAAAAGAACTGGCGAAGATTACACTCCCTTTTACACAAACTATCACATAACGAATGCATCAAGGGAAGAAATGTTTTTTGCAATCAGGGATAGTAAAGAGCTGGAGAAACCTCAACCTTTGAAAGATGATGAACAGATAGACAAGAGTGTCTTTTGTCACTATCATAGAAGTGCAGGACATCATACCCGGGATTGTTTGAAACTGAAAGATGAGATTGAAAGGTTAATAAGGCAAACTCATTTGCTAGAAAGATACCTAGAGAAAAACAAAGAAGGGGAATCATTTACAAGAAAACCTTACAAACCGAACAACTGGAAAAAGAACGATTCACGTCCCAACAGAGCACCTATTCAAACATCCCGGAACAACAACCCGGTCAATAGCCGAGAAGAAGAACGAGACGCTTCACCTGTCATCGCTTACATAGCAGGAGGTGATGCATCTGGTGGTGACACAGTTAAAGGGAGAGCATACTATGCAAACTCAAGAAACACAAATACCCCTTCTCGGTATGAAGTGTTCCATTTACATGCCGCTGGATCTCTTGTTGAGTCACAAATTTCCTTCGGTCCAGAAGATTGTGTAGGAGTGAGGTACCCTCATGATGATGCCATTGTATTAATGTTGAGAATCCATGGTACTAGAGTAAAAAGAATTTTGGTGGATACGGGAAGTTCAGCAGATGTCTTATATTTTGATGCATTAAAACAGTTAAATCTGGCCACATTCCCGTTAACCCCAATGCACACACCACTTGTTGGCTTTGCAGGAGACCGAGTAGTGCCTTTGGGAACCATTGAATTAGATGTTGTATTCGGGGAGTCCCCCCGAGATGTCTCAACAAAAATAAAGTTTATAGTGGTCAATGCTCCTTCGGCATACAATGCAATATTGGGTAGAAAATCTCTCAACAGCATTGGAGCAATCGCATCCACCAAACATTTGATGATCAAGTTCCCTACAAAAGGAGGAGTGGGAGTTTCTCGGGGAGAACAACAACTTTCTAGGGAGTGTTACCAAGTTGCTTTGGGAAATCATGTAGCACAAATAGAAAAGGAAGCGGTGATAAAGAGAACAAAGCCACCGGGTTCAGGCGGACCTGTGGAAGAAGTAGAAGAGGTTGAATTAGGACCGGGAATAGTAACCAAAATTGGGACCACTCTAAATCTTGAAGACCGAGAGTTGGTGAAAACATGCCTTAAGAGAAATGCTGATGTGTTCGTGGAAGAAGGGGGCAAGATGCCTGGCATACGCCGAAATGTAGCAGAACACCGCATCAAACTTTTCCCAAACTATAAACCTGTTCATCAGAGGAAAAGGAAATTTGGGAATGACAGAAAAAAGATTATTGAAGATGAGGTAAAGAAGTTGTTGGAGGCAGGGTTTATACGAGAAGTGACCTGTCCTGAATGGCTCGCGAATCCTGTGGTTGTGCCAAAACCCAATAACAAGTGGCGCATGTGCATCGACTTCACAGACCTCAACAAAGCATGCCCAAAAGATCCTTTCCCTCTTCCGAGTATTGATGCAATGGTTGACTCGACAGCCGGATTCACACACCTTAGCATTGTTGATGCTAATGCTGGTTATCACCAGATAAAAATGCATCCAGAAGATGAAGAGAAAACAAGTTTCCTCACCGAGAAAGGTTTGTATTGTTATCAAGTGATGCCTTTTGGCTTGAAAAATGCAGGTGCAGAATACCAAAGAATGGTGAATAAGCTCTTCAAAGAAGAGTTGGGCGACATTATGGAGGCTTACATCGATGACATGGTGATCAAAAGCTGCTCGGGTCAGACACACGTAGAGCATCTGGACAAGGTGTTCGCGAAGATGAAGGCGGTGGGAATGCGCCTCAATCCGAAGAAAAGTTTTTTCTGCTTAGCAAGCGGCAAGTTCTTAGGCTTCATAGTGTCTGAAAGGGGAATTGAAGTGCATCCGAGTAAGTGCCAAGCGATCATGGATATGGAACCACCGAATTCTATCAAAGCTGTCCAAGAGCTCACAGGTCGCATTGCAGCTTTGGGAAGATTTATCTCCAAGTCAGCCGAAATATGTCAACCTTTCTTCCAAACATTCAAGAAAAATAAGAAGTTCCAATGGTCTGAAGAGTGTCAGCAAGCTTTCACCAAAATAAAGGAGTATTTGGCAACGCCACCAGTCATCAGCCGGCCATTGAAAGGAGAGACTCTATATTTGTACATAGCAGCATCAGACACTGCAGTAAGCGCCGCCTTGGTGAGGGAAGAAAAAGGTGTTCAGAAACCAGTGTATTTCATATCCCGGGTTCTCCGAGATGCAGAAACCAGATACCCACCTGTAGAAAAAGCAGCCTTTGCAGTCATGATAGCCTCACGAAAACTCAAACCATACTTTCAAGCTCACCCAATCAAAGTACTCACAGAGCTACCTTTAAGAAGAGCTTTAGGACAACTCGATGTGGCAGGAAGACTATTGAAATGGGCAGTGGAGTTGTCGGAGTATGATGTCACATTCATCCCGAGAACTGCATATAAGAGTCAAATTCTGGCTGATTTCGTGGTAGAATGCACAGCAAGATCTTCCGAGCTCTCTTCTGAAGATGAAGTTTGGCATGTGTATGTTGATGGAGCTGCATCAGAGAGAGGTTCTGGAGTGGGGGTCGAGATCATTGGCCCTAAAGGAGAGAAGTTTCATTATGCGATACATTTAACCTTCAATGTATCCAACAATGTGGCAGAATATGAAGCATTGCTGGCAGGTTTGCGACTCACCGAAGCGACAGGAGCCAAAAAAGTAAAAGTACACACAGATTCACAGTTAGTGGTCAACCAAATCAGTGGGGAATATGCAACAACCAATGAGAAACTGATTTTATACTTAGAGAAGGTGAAGGCAATCATTGCAACCTTTGAGATGGCTTCGGTTGAGTATGTTCCGAGAACACAGAATGAAACAGCGGATGCATTATCCAAATTGGCTAAGGAAAGCGATTTGGACAGAAACAAGCCGATAGTCATGCTAGAGATACCTTCCCCGAGTATTGACGTGCTGGAGTTGGGAATATACATGGTGGAAGTCAGAGATGAATGGTACACTTTGTTGTGGGATTTCCTCAACCACAACAAATTGCCAGAGGATGAAAAAGTCGCAAGAAAGGTGAAAAGATGGGCCTTGGAATTCACCATCATGGACGGAAACCTGTTCAAGAAAGGGTATGGAATCCCTTGGTTGACATGTGTGGGACGAACCAAGGCAGATGAACTCATGAGCGAGATACATGAAGGAATATGTGGAAGTCACCAAGGAATGAAGTCGCTCAGCAACAGAATAATAAGAGCTGGGTTTTATTGGCCTACCCTAAGGAGAGATGTAGAAGAATTTATCAGAAGATGCGAAAAGTGCCAGTTTCATTCCCGCATTCCTCGACAACCACCCCATGCCATGCAATCTATAGCCAGTCCATGGCCGTTTGATGTGTGGGGGATAGATTTATTGGGACCGTTCCCACAAGGTCAGGGAAATGTGAAGTTTCTGGTAGTGGCAGTAGAATATTACACAAAATGGATTGAAGCAAAACCTCTAGCAACCATTTCTTCACAGAAGGTGGTCGATTTCGTCCGACATCAGATAGTGTACAGGTATGGTCTTCCTCATACAATCATCTCGGACAATGGAACACAGTTCTCGGGAGCACCTTTTCAAGATTTTTGCAAAGGTCTCGGGATCAGATCATGTACATCCTCTGTCTGTCACCCTCAGTCCAACGGTTTAGCAGAGGTTTCCAATAGAACTATTCTTGAAGGGTTGAAGAAGAAGATCGAAGGAAGTAAGAACACTTGGCCCGAATACCTTGATGAAATACTATGGGCCTATAGAACAACTCCTCGCACAGCTACTGGTCGTTCTCCCTTTGCAATGGTATATGGAATGGAAGCAGTTACACCGATGGAAGTTGTGCATCCATCTTTGCGCACTATTTCCTATGAATGGTCTTCAAATGGTGTTAAGCGTGAGCAAGAATTGACAATGATACACGAGTTGAGAGAGGAGGCCAAAGTCAAGGCAGAAGATTATCAAAGGAAGATGAGGAAGAATTTTGATAAGCGAGTGGCCCCAAAGCATTTTCAACCCGGAGATTGGGTACTAAGGAAAGTGGAGGCAACTGAAAAACCTGTGGGGAAGTTGGATCCTGTTTGGGAAGGACCATTTGAAGTGACCAAGTCGATTGAAGGAAGGGCGTATCATTTACAAGACATGCAAGGAAAGAAGATACCAAATGCTTGGAATGCCGCACATCTCAGGAAATTTTATGTGTAAATATCAGTTCATTTTTCTTATGTTGAAAAGTTTGAGAAAAAGTACTGTAGTTTAGAGTTTTCTCAAAACTTTCTTGTTCTGTTTGATTTCGCATTCTTAATTCTGTAATTTGTGATGATGGAAATAAAAAAGTTGAGAAGTATCAAATTGTTGTCTTCACCATAAGAATCAGTCGTGAACCTCCTGAGATTATGTCTCGGAGTAAGCGCATCTTATGGAGTTCTCGGATGAATCGTCACCATAAGAATCAGTCGTGAACCTCCTGAGATTATGTCTCGGAGTAAGCGCATCTTATGGAGTTCTCGGATGAATCGTCACCATAAGAATCAGTCGTGAACCTCCTGAGATTATGTCTCGGAGTAAGCGCATCTTATGGAGTTCTCGGATGAATCGTCACCATAAGAATCAGTCGTGAACCTCCTGAGATTATGTCTCGGAGTAAGCGCATCTTATGGAGTTCTCGGATGAATCGTCACCATAAGAATCAGTCGTGAACCTCCTGAGATTATGTCTCGGAGTAAGCGCATCTTATGGAGTTCTCGGATGAATCGCCACCATAAGAATCAGTCGTGAACCTCTTGGAGATCATATCTCGGAGTAAGCGCATCTTATGGAGTTCCCGAAATTGGTGCGCCTCAAGAGTTAAGCTTAAAGGGGGCAACCGTTTCATTCAAAAGACATAATAAAAGATGTCTGACACACTTCATACATCATTTAAGATCTTAGTGAGATATTGGTAAAAGACAAACAAACTTTTACACAATGTCAGAAAAAAGAAGAAAAAGCTACTGAAAACTGAACACAGATCACGTGAAGTATCAGAACCCATCGCTATAAATAGGGACACAAACCCAGTCTTAGCACACCATTCCTCCTTACCTTTCTTCCTTATCATTTTCTCGTCTCCCAAGTAGTAAAACAATGAAAAAGAAAAAGAAAAATAAAAAAAAGGGGGAAAAGAGAGAGAGAGGAAGAAAAGGGGAAGTTAGCATGGACAATCTAGTAGAATAGCTGAAGCTAAGTTGACAATCTAGTAGAATAGCTGACAAAATAAAGTTAGCTATTCTTCACATGATCCAACTTGGCACGTCTTTCAAGTGATGGAGGACTGCCCTCACAAGCAAACGAACACCAGAAGACACCTATCAAAGGGTTTTCTCACCTGCCAATGGGTTTCTGGTTGTTTCGTCAGCTTCAAAGAGTCCGAGGGTAGAAACTACTTCACGAAGACAATGCACACCTTTCAGTGTGGCCTTCGTCTAACAGTATCTTCGACAAAGAAGACCCGAAAAAGCTAGGTCAATAATTTAAAGATGTCGAGAAGATGTAATTGTTAAACTTTTAAGTCTCAGAATAGTATAAGAAATTGTGTTACAACGAGTTTTCGGGAATAAAGGAGTTCTCGGAAAAGTGTAACCTTTTATTATGATGACTTTACTTAGGTTATGATAGTTTTCGGGAATGAGAGAGTTCTCGGAAAAATGTAACCTTTCATTAAATTTCAGTATGATGATTTAACTTAGGTTATGATAGTTTTCGAGAATAAGAGAGTTCTCGGAAAAATGCAACCTTTCATTAAATTTCAGCATGATGACTTCATGACCTTATTTCATGTTAAAATAATTCTGAGAAAATGATAAGAATTCTCGAGAATAGTAGAAGTCGAATTATAAAATTCGTGAATGGTAAGTCGTCATGCTGCGCATAATATTTCGGGGAAATGATGTAATTCATTTTTGCATAGTACACGCAGTAAATGTGCAATTTATAAAGTAGCAAGATGAATAAACACTCAAAACATAAAAGAAGGATATATAATTTTCACAAGATATTAAAAATAGTTATCACACAAGCAAAGTAAAACAAGTCTTACAACAACATACATCAACCAAAAATCCCATAAGTTTACCCCACCAAACAATTAAACCCGAATACTCCTAACTGTCCTCTTCCGGAACTGGAGGTTTGGGCACATCTATAGGCCAAGGAACCTTATCCTCAGGCCAAGGATGGGCGGGAACATACCCCTCTTCTTTCATGAAAATTCTACCTCCGAGAACATTCCCATGTTCGTCAACCAGTCGATCTTTAGGACGATACCAAGAACATTTAGAAACGTCTGGTAGCTCATCCATCTTGGAGATATCGGGAATACCAAATTCCACGTCAATAAAAGGGAAGTATGGTTGCAAGTCCCGCGCTGCATCAATCAAAGCTTGTCGGAGAGTGGGAGCTTGCTTAATAGCCGAAGCACGATTGAAAGCACGAGATTTAAGGAAATCGCTTAAATATTCTCTACACACTTGTTCTTTCTCCTCTTCCTTAAAAGAACTTGCGATTTCCTTCTCAATGGTAAGAGAAGCAACCAGAGATGATAAATTGCTGACCTGATCTTGTAAGCTGCTCACATTGCTCTCAAGAACAACCTTCTTAGCCTTCTCATCAGTCAGTTCGGAGCGGAGGTCATGCAACTGAGAAATAGCCAGATCTCGTTGCCGAAGAGCAGAATCAAACTTTAGCAAGATGACATGCCGAAAACTCTCAAAGTTATCCAACTTCAAAGCTTGTTCAGCATTTACCAGTGATAAATCCTTATTCTTGAAGTCGAGTTCTTTAGCAGTGTCCAACATACTCGACAACAAACCTTCCCATTCATTGTGCTTAGAGTCAAGCTGGGATTGTAGATCATGCGCCTTTCGCTTCTCGTCAGCTAACTCCTTCTCTAAGCGAACAATCTTCGCATCCTTACCTTCAAAGGCATCCACCAACTCCTTTAATAGAGAAGGTAAGCGAGCAGAAGTAGGAGAACTAGCTCGAAGGGAAGAAGTCACAGCATGAACTCGGACAGCCTCAGGAGAGAGAGCTGCATAAGAAGTAGAGGGGTGGCTCTTAGGCATCATATCGTCGTCGCTGCCTAAAAACTGATCCCTGCAAGGGGTGGCAGGACATTTCCGCTCAAAACTTCCCTGTATTTCCGTGGGAATCAACTCCAAAGAAGAAGAAATAGGGATCTCGGGTTCAGAAGTCGGAATAATAAGTGGGACCGACTCGGATACTGACGTATTGGGAATGGCTTGTCGGGCTTTCTTCCGGGTTTTAATCTCAAACAAAACATCATCATCATCGTCGGTCAATTCTATCAACAAAGGCCCCTCCTTATTGACAGAAGTCTCGGGAGCTTGATCCAGAAAACCCGTTTGGGAACCCGACGCTTTCCCAGTAGAACTATCCTCCTGATTGGACTTAAGAAGAGGAAAGTCCTCTATAGTCTTCTCGGAATCCTGACCAGTAATTTCCTCATGCGACTCAGGAATGGCAGGAGTTTGAGACTGGGTAATCCCCCTTTTCTTGCGAATAAGGGGCGGGTCTTCAATGGACTTCTCGGAATCATTGCCAGTAGATTCCTCATTTATCTCGGGGAGATTAAGGGCCTGAGTTTTGGCAATGGCCTTCTTCTTACGACTTGTGGGGGCAGCAGTGGTTTTAGCTTTCCTTTTTGGGGCACGTACCGGTGCAGCAGGAGGAATTCCAACACGAGGGTCTATCAAAGACATAATCTCATCCTTCTCGGATACCCCAGTATAAGCCATACGAACAAGCCCTCGAGTCTCTAATATGGTTTGGAGAGCAGTGGTGAAGGCATACTCGGGAACAGAAAGCTTGTCAAAAACTACCTTGTTGAAACTGTCACGGTCTTTGTTCCATTTAGGGGCTATCTGGAAGATATTCAAAAAAGGTTCTTGCAAGAAACAAAACCTATCCTCCCAATTATCTATCTTGAGTATCTTGTTGGCGAAAAGGGGAGTATTCGGGCGAGCTCGGATGGAGCACAGGTCATTAGCTTTATTAAAAGTAAAATAATGCCCAAAGAGACTAAGAGAAGGAGTCAGTTGAGGAAGACCCAAGGCCGGAGCATAGACAGTGATGAATTTTTCAAAGGAATACACATTACACCAAGCGCTAGGGTGCAATTGCCCAGGAGGAATGTCGAGAAGAGTCAAAATGCTCCGCACAAAGTCGGAGAGAGGCAGGCGAAAGCCACATTTGGCTATCTTCCAAAAAAGTACCGCACCCCGAGTATCGTCATAAGGGCGATCTTCGGGATTAGCGATAACCAGAGCTTCAGGTTCTCCTAATCCAAGCGATTCCGAGAATGCAAGAACATCCTCTTCATCATCCCAGGGAATAGATTGGAAGGTAGCTGCTTTGGTAAAAACAGAATCTAAGGGATGACTTTTTCGGCGAAATGCTTCTTTCTTTGGAGCAACCCGACTAGATTTCTGCTTCTCTGCAGCAGCATCCGAACTACTTCCAGCGACTTGAGCAATTTCTTTACCCTCACGAGAAGTCTTCTGCTTCTCAGAGGAATCATCATGAGTGCTCCCAGCAGTTTGGCCAGAATTCAGATCTTTAGAAGACATATCTGATAACCAAACAAGACTATCAGATATTATCAAGATATGGAACTAATGCCAAAAACGATGGTACCAAAATAAACTTAGCATATACAAGAACCAACCTTATGCTGTCCAAGAAACAGCAGGAAGAGGACTTCTACAACATTTTTTGGTACCAGAAGAACAATAGGTACAGGGACAAAAACAGGTACAGGCCCAAAATCAGATACAAGAAACAAATTTGGTACTGGATGACAAAGTATAAATCTACAAGAAAATCAAGAAATCTCCTTAATCACCGATACCCAAACAACCGACAGAGGGTGGGTATTCTTTCGGCCATGATGAAAGGAAAAACAAGCACTATTTTAACTAGATATGGTTAAGAGATGAACTCAGGTGTTTACAAGGATGTGTATAAACAATCGAAGATTATGGTTTGATGAACCAAGGTCTGGTTTTACAATCGACCAACGATGATATAAGGGCAAGAAGATTATAATGAAAAATCCAAAATAAAAGAAGAAAGAGAAGGAAAGATTTACCTGTTAATGACAACGCCGGCGATCACCAGAGATGAATCAAGGAAGCCAAAGGAAATGCAAAGCTTCAACCAAAGCCGCCTGGCAACTAGTACTGCAAACCAAGAGAGAAAAGCAGAGGAGGAAGAAAAGCAGGCAGCCAGAAGAAGGGAGTGGAAAAGGAGGAAGAGCAAACGACAGGAAAAGGGAGGAGAAAGAGATGTCTAAGTGAATAAAAGAGAGAGAGAGAAGTTAGAAGGGTGTAGAAGGCGAAAAACACGAGGGAAAAGGCGGAAACGCGGCAATCCCAAGAGAGACAAAAAGGAGGTGCGCAGTCTCTAAGGGAATGAGGAGATGCCACGTACCCCCCCCCCTCTTAAATGCTAGCAGGCGAAACGACGGGAGATCAGAAGGACAAGAAGACTTAAGGGTTAAGTCTTCGGCGATGCAAAACATCTCGGGTCGTCAGCGAAAGTGAAAACAGGTCAAAATTTGACAATATACCTCATAACATCTTGAGTTAAGGTTCAAGGGCTCGAGAATACATCTCGGATACGATATTGTGTTAAGGTTTAAGAAAATAATGTTTGAAAGAGATTCTTGAGCTAGGGCTCAAGGGCTTGGTGATGAATCTCGGGTGATTTCTAAGTTAAAACTCCAGGGCTCGAGGACATGTCTCGAGTATGATTTTATGTTGAAATTCATGAACTAGACAATACATCTGTGAGAGATTCGAAAGCTGAAGCCCAAGGGCTCGGTAAGATACCTCAAAAGATATCTTGAGCTAAGGCTCAAGGGCTCAATGGTATATTTCGGATACGATCTCGAGCTAAGGCTCAAGGGCTCGATGATACACCTTGGGTATGATCTTGAGTTAAGGTTCAAAGACTCAACAACGTGTCTCAGGCATAACATCGTGTTAAGATTTAAGATTTAAGAGCTTGGCAATATAATTAACAACTTCCGAAGACCACACTCTTCACAAGTTCAAGGGCTTATGATAGGATATGGCCCAAAAGGCCCAATCCGGAATAAGTTAACAATAAGGCCAAGCACAAGGCCCGGCCCGAGAAAGGTCTAGAAGCCGTTCGAAGAAACACAGAGAAATTAGGCGGGAAACCAAGAAAAAGCGAGAAATACGAAATGAATAGAGATCCTGGAGGGGACCAGACCGTTAGAGCTAAACAACCCAGGCGGGGCCCACTAGAGTATCTGGATCCGAGATGTCAACAAGAATGCTTGAATAACTTCTCGGGTTGAAGGAAAAGCTTCCCTTCAAGGGGTATTCGAAGGTCCTCAACATCTCGGGACAAGCAAGTGGCACCAGTGGATATAACCGTTGTCTGGTGACGTCAGCAAAGGGATCTCTACCCGAGGCCTATATATAGCAGGGGTAGAACACTGTATAAGGGGTTCCACATTTTCTCATATACTCACACATACATTCTACGCTGTAATAAAAGATTGTTATCAATAAAGATCTATTTTTCATCTCTCAAATCTCAATCTCTACCTATTGTTGATCTCTCTACTAAGCTAGACGTATCAGATATAAAGGAAATTAATTCTTTCTGGTTAGTCCTACAGGACAAACAATGCAAAAAAGTCAAGTATCCATTTCTCGATAATGCACCAGAACATTTTTTTGGTCGTGCCAAAAGAACTATTCCGAGTAAATTTCTATTCTCGTCCATGTCTTTCAGAATTAATTTTCCACAAGTTGCACGCTTCATTTCTACTATCAATTTACCATGAACTTTAAATTAAGTCATTACTTCGTTTGGACCGTGAAATTGGTGGTGCCAGTACTTCAGAGTTTATGTACTTTGAGAAATTATATGTATGACAATTGGCCGAAAAAAGCCATATCAAGAAGAACTACATCTATCTCATCCTTACTTTCGAGTGATTCATATCAGCAACATCACCATAAACACAATTAATGATTAGTTTTATTACAACAAGAAGAGAAAAATCATCGAAACCTAATTCTTACGATTTGGACTTATTAATAGAAATAGAATATTATTTGCTTCATTTCTGCAAAACCTCATTGAGATATATCACAAATTCATTCTTTGTTGTTTGGAAAGATGATGGTGCCAGTATAATATCCACAACTCGCATGCATACCATTGTCTTTTCCTGTACAAATCAAGGTTATACTCTCTTCTCTTATCTGCAAATAAGATTTTTTTTTTCCCATAATCTCACTACTTTGTTAATATGCCAAAGAACCAAACATTCATCAAAAATCAGTTTACTTTCATAACCATGAAACAAAATAAAGCAATATGCCAAATAAAAGGAATGTTGTGAAATAGGTAGTTTTAAGTGACACATTCAGAACCATTATATACTAAGTACTTTAACTAAAGGTTATACATTACCATTTACCAGTGAGGCAGTGAGCATTAAGTTAAATAAAAATGTGAGCCCTGAATCGTTTTTTCTCTGTCAAACATTCAATCCTGCCAAATGGATTAATAAATCAAGTCAATAAGCCACCTCTAACATATATCAATAAAAAAATAAAACAAATTAGATCAGATTTCTCAACAATAAATTTAATTGAAAAAAAAAAATCAAAGCATGGTGCTCTTTTGAGGATACAGCTTCCTGTGAAGTGTGAACACATCATTGATAACCTCTTCCTTGTGCTGTTAGGCACAAACAAGGCCCTTGTACCTGGTGGCAGCAGGCCAATCCATGGATGCTATTGGCAAGCAATATTAAATAAAGACGCACATATTTTCTTTTAATATGCACACTATGGAAAGATATTCTTTACATGATAAAAATATCAAATTAATTAAATCAAAGAGATTAACAATTTACAACAGCAATTGAAGGTGAGTCAACGCCAGGGGGCAGGAGTGTCACATCAGGGCCTCTGATTATTGTTGGCTTTCCGGTCAAAAAAGAACTTTATTCAGACCATTCCACCTGAGTGTTTTGTCCAAGGAATAGCTGGTCCAAACTAAACATATTTCGTTTCAAAAAAAAAAGTAAAAATAGAGAAAATACACTCAATTGATAGAATCAGACGCCAACCCACAAACAAGGTTGAAGAAATTTATGCTTTCCAAAACTAAACAATCAATATCCAAAAGAATCCAAAAATTTAGGTTGCCTTGATATTTACAGGCATGGTAATTAGTAGGTTCATTAATTAAATTTTTGCTAATGAGTGATGTAAAAAACACAAATACTGGATTATAGAAAAGAAATAAAAGTTGAGAAACAATATACATACCTCAAGATGTTTTCTTCTATACCATCTTCTCCCCAGCCAGAATTCTTCCTCCAACAGATCATCTTTTGGACTATAATAAACTCTATGGATTAGAAAAGCATAGTAAAAGAAATCAAGTCATGGGAGGAGGGGTGGAAAATTTTCTCTTTAGATTCTTATCAGAAAAAAGAGATATTATTCACAAGCTTCTTGGTGTAATACTAAGTGTGATCATAAATGAACCCAATTTTGGAGTTCATGTTCTTCAATGTGCTAATCAAATTGGATGAGATTCATTGGTAAAAAATAAAGAGCAAAGCTCTATCTTTCTCTATCTTTCTCACCTTAAGGCTTAAAGGGATAATAATTCCACTGTCGTTCCTGTTAACAACAACTATACTGATTATCTAAAATAACTCCAAATATACTACCATACAAAAACCAAGTTGTTCTTTGCAGAAATCAAGCATTCATCCAATGTTGTACAAGGTACTCTCATTCATCAACTGATTTGCAAGAACATCGCCTATATTTACAAAGAAGGAAGAAAAAGAATTGTAATTCACATTGCAATTGGTCACTATTTCAAAAATTTAAGGCAGAAATATCATAATTACAGATATTCTGAGAATTAGAGAGAAAATAACCAAATTGAGATAGAGCCATACCAAGAAGAAGGTCATCAAAGATCATGTGTGTAATTATCGGAGTGGCCGTGGGTCATGGCTGTGAAGTGAGATCTCAACTCTGAAGGCAAGTATACATCTCCCCTCTTGAGCGGCAACAGCCTCCATAAATATTTGTTCTTCTTCTAATTCTCACCTCCTCCGTTTGGGTTGTGCTTCTTTGGTTTAAATAGGGAAGCAAAATTATATCAGAGTATCAAACGGAAGAGGGATGAGGCGCATATAATTTCGGATTTCAAATTTTAGATTGAAACGTTGCATGTGGAGTTTCAAATTTGTTGCTCCTCCAACAGGTGCGAAGGGAGATCATTTGCGCCACGTCATCCACAACGGATCCCATTTGTCTACAGTCGCGAGGGTTAAGGAAAGTGGACGGGGTTTCGATCAAGGTCATTGGGCTGAGGTGGCGGTCCGTGGGTTGTCGGAGATGAGGTGGCGATCCGTGGGTCGTAGGGTGAGGGTGGCGATTCGTGGGTGAGGGGTCTTGGCTCATTTGGATCGCTGGACTATTTGGCCCAGCCCCAGAGAGTGATATTCAAAACAAAAAAATAATAAAATAAGATAGTAGCTGAAATAACAAATCGCTAAAACACAGAATCGAACGCGGTCACGCGGTATTCGGGCGATCGCTCCTTCCGCTCGCGTTTGTCGCGCTATCTCATCTAGCGAAAGTTCAAGAAATAAATACCTCTTCGATCCGAGATACGATCTCATCCGCTCATCAATATAATATTTTAAGATCAATGGTTCAGATTATAAAATAAAAGATAATGAACGGTGCAGATTGTCAGACCAAGGTTGTATCCTTAGTTCTCACACTCTTGCATTGGTGCATTTATAAGTAGTAATGATAAATTTTATGTGACTTTCTGAAATTTTTTTTGTTCAACTTAACTTTTGTTCTGAAACTAACACGGAAACAATTCTGCTGCAAAGATTTTTCTTTTAAATGCATCATTTTTCATTCATACTAGCCTCTCTGTGTACAAATTTGTTAACGATACAGAACACAATGAGTATGACAAATATTTATATATTTTCCGACATTATATTAAAATCAAATGGATTCTTTAAGATATTATAACAACAAAAACTTTATTGCAAAAATGAATCGTCAGATAGCGTCAAAATGTGAACGAAGAAATTACACAGCTTCATGAACTTTTTTTTATTTTTAAATAAATTTAGTAGCGGCAAGTTGGTGTTGGTCCGCTTCATAAGTTGTGCACTTGTGCTGCCATCCTTACATTTATAAATTTATTTATTTATTAAACTAGGCCTTCCTTACAACCTTAAATTCCGTGCTTGGTCTATCCCATCCAATGACAATGGAGATGGCGCAAATTTAGGCAGGTGTACTGAAGTTTCATGAAAAATAAAATATTATTTAATATAGATTTTGGTCTACCCAACTGTAGACTGTAGTTCCTTCAAAAGCTCACCGACCAAGTGCAGACGAACAAATCGAAACAAGTGCATTTTTTTTTTAATTTATTTCACATGCAATAGATTAGATTTGGAGTTCAATTATTGTAAGCATTGCTAAATGCAGTATCTATTATCCAGGCAGAGACGGTCCCCTCATTTTTCCCAGCTAATTTTCCATTATCTTATCCAAGTTGATTAATTATTAAGACACTCTATTGTGTCTTCCATGGGACCTTTAATTAATTGGAGGTTCAATAGAAAATGATATAAGACCCAATCGCAATAAACTCTTCAAATTTGAAGTTATTGTAAAAAATTTCAAAGTCCAAAACCTCCCAAGAGAAATAAAATGAATGAAAAATACACCTGTATATACAACTTGGCGGCCTGTCCTGGTATGAAACATTCTCAATGCATTATACCTTTTCTCAATTTAAACGTTCTTTATAGAACGAATTTAATAACATTTGAAGTTATTTAATACTTATTAGGTTTATTTAATTGTTGTCTAAGCAACTGTTTTTTTTTTCCTCCTGTAGAGTTAAGCCCAAGATCTTTTGATGTTGCATTTTTAAAACTGGTATAATCAATATTTTTCCTCAACCGATATTTGTACACGTACCCTCACCTATATGTTCTTTTCTAATAATCTAAGGCTCTGTTTGGATCCCAGGAATAGTAGCTTATTCGTGATTAAAAGCCTATTAAGGATTAAAAAGTATTCCAAACAGACTCAGATTAAATGTTTATTCGAAAACATGGTCAGATTAGTTAATCCAGCCAATAGTTAGAATAAGAAGTAGCGAATAAAATTTCCGAAGAAAAAGGTCATTATCACATTTACTCTGGTCACCGTCCAATCCAAACAAAAAAACATATTCGGAGAATAAACTTAATCTTAGTAATTTAGGATTAAAATTTTTAATCCAGAAAAACTAATCCTAGCCCTATTCTCATATGATCCAAACAGAGCCTAATATATTAATATCAGTAAAACAAGTACCTTTTTCGTTGTTTCTTTTATCGACTTTAATATACATATAATCTAGTCCTCAACATGACACCCATATGTTCTCATTATATTACATCAAAAAATACTATAACCTAGGGTGTATTTTCTACAGTACACTTTTACATTTATCGAGCGATTTATCTAGGCCGTTGATTTCAGCGGTTGAGATCAATACTAGATTTATCCGTCCGCTTCGATCTGTCCGTCTCTTCTCTCTTTTCATCAGACGAGTTCCCATCTCTCCGAACTCTCCGCCTTTCCCTTCCTCTCTCTTTTCCGTAATGGTTTCTTTCTTCCTACTATTTTTTTTCGCTTTCCTGCACGAAGCCAAAAAGGAGAGGGAGGGAGGGGAGGGAGAGAGCTCTAGAACACTCCGATTTATGCACGCTCCCTCTTCAGTGCTGCCCATCCGAACCATTCTGATTTTGCGCTAAGATTTTTGGTTCACACACTTGGCTGCCTCTCGCTCACACTATGGTAAATAACCCTCTTTTCTTCTCAGATTTCTTTTGTAATTTGCTTCTTAGTGATTTTCCCTTAAATCTTTTTTGAGGCTTCCAATTCAGCATCGTATTGTTAGTGAAAAGCAGAAGAGACAAGATTCATCGTATTATCTTTTATTTTATTTTATTTTTTTCTGCTGTCTACATCCCCGTAGGCAAAAGCTTCGTTGATCAGGATTAATTGTATTGTTACAATGCTCAAAAAAAATAAAAGCAAAAAAGGGGAAAAGTAAAATCCACAGTGCAGACTTGATTAATCTTTGCATAATTAGCTAATGTGTGCGCCTCTTAAGATTGCTGAGAAGGATAAGCACTTATATTTTTTCTTTGAGAATCTTGATGTTGTCTATTGATTGTTTGTTTTTCTTATAGATTTTCAAGCAATGCACAGCTAATGCTTCAAAAGATGGTACTCCACAATCTCTCTTTGTCAATTTAAATGATTGAGCAACATAAAAATTTTATCTAAACGATATATGAACATCAACTGTATCGACTCAGTCCGCAACTAATGGACTAAAACTAATGAAATTTTTTCAGTGTTTACAGATTTATAGTTTCTAGAAACATATTTTAGAATATTTCCAATTTGTCAATATGTTTTGATTTTGCTTACTCTTTTAACTGGAGCATGAACTGATTCATCGATTTTCTTGCATGAGTATTTTTCCAGATATGCTCTTCATTTACTGGCATATAGTAATGTCCACTGTGGTATAAGGGCATATTTGGAATTTAATAAATATATTTGCCTGAATAGCTATTCATCAGATATAAAATATTATTGTCGGCTTGATCAAAGCTTGGTCTAAAAAAAATCACCTAAAAAACATGAATTGATTAAGGTGTGATCATAATTGAATTCTTTATTCCTAGATACCAGTTAGCTTAAATGGACGTGTACTGATCTGGAGTCCTCTGCTGATCTCCCTTTTGTCTCTCTCTCTCTCCTTGGATTTGAAATATCAATAGAGCTAGCAAATAAAATTTCATCTTAATTTCTCATTTTGTAGGCTTTTTAAGAATTACCTTCTTCTTCTTCTTTTATCGAACCAAATGGCTGGTGGTCTTTTCCAATTTATGGGTGCATTAGCAAGAATCGTGGTTGTTGCAAATACCTCAGGATCATTTGCCTTATTAATAATTCTGGTTTTGGATGGATTTCTTCTTACAAGAGGTACAACTCAGTTGTCTTTTCTACTGATCGAGTACCATCATACTCATAGTACATAAGGTTACAAAAAATTTATTTTATAGATAGTATCAAGAAATGGTGGATATGGGGCTACTGGATGTCTCCGCTAATGTATGTGCAAAATGCTATATCTGTGAACGAATTTATCGGACACAGCTGGGACAAGGTAAAGACATCACACTTCAGTTAAATATGTAGGTAGTTTAAGTTCAACTTTTTGCTGGTACTCATAGCTACAGGTCCTTGCTGAAACAGTATAAGTATGATATTTATAAAATCCAGAGGCAAGGCAAAATAATCCAATATAATAAAAAAAGATTAAAAAAAAGTAATGAACAAAGACCGATTTGATTAACAACTAAAACTTGAGAGCACAATTGAGAACAGAATATATTCAGCATTTGAAAAATCACCTAAATATTACTAACTCATTGTAGTTGTCACTTGTCAGTTGAAAAACATGTACCAGTCAGAACTGTCAGCAGGAAAGGACCTAAGGATGTGCACAATTTGGCGAATCAAGCCAGAAGAAGAGGTGTTTGCTGGCACGGCTTCCCCACTGCGCAACATCTTCCTAGAATGAAGGTTGCCATGCAGCTGGACAGTGCCTTTTTCAAGAGGGGCTGATAGATTATGCGGGCTATTAGAGGGATCACAGTAAGAGGATGGTTACAGGTATTTTTTTCTCCCTTTTATTTTGTATTTTTTGTTAGTAGTTTTTACTTAGTTCTTAGGGGTATTTTGGGTATTCGATTGGTAATCAGGGGAGAAGTTGACTCTTTTTTTTTTGTTTCGACTTTATCCTCTTAAGTTATGGACTTTGTACCTGTTTTTCTTTTTTAATTAACTTTGCACCTAAATGCTTCATAAAAAAAAAAACAGCATTAATGGTGGAGTTAGTACATTATTCTTATATATATGTTCGATTTTTATTGCTAGAAGTACCTCCTTAATGTATGTTGTGAGATTGGACAATTTTACTTGCAATTACTAATCCTTTCCAGTAAATTGTGACTTTACTTTCACGTTTGTTTAACAAGAACTGCTATATATGATGACTTTTCTTTTGTGTCAATTTTATCACTACTTGATACTGGGTTTACACAATTCATTTTAGAAAGTCGATCATTTGAGTAAAGTATTGTTATGGATTTTATTTTACAGAGATAATGCACAAATAAAAGAAAAAAAAAAGATATATCACCAATCTTTATATTTATCAACTATATATATTATATCACCATTTATTAACAACCAATAAATAAAGAAATAGATCACGCAACGCGCGAGCGCCCACTAATTACGACTTTCATGGACATAATAGTTCCTTACTCTAATTACGACTTTCAATTACCTGACCTTTACTGTATAACTGGAAGACGTGAAGCGCGTATCAAAACTAGTTATTATTATTATCTGCAGATAATATGAAGATATAACTACAAATTATATAAATTGATTTCAACAACGCTAGAAAACTAAATTGATATCAATAAAATAAGTAAAATACTACTTAGAAATTCTTTTGCAAACAATTAAGGGGTTACCTTGGGTGTCTTTAACAAAATTCTCTTTCCCAAAACAGGCGGCAATAATAAGTGGCATTATACCTCCCACTAAACAAAAACCTATTTAGATTTCCAACGGATGAGACGGATCCATCAGAGGTGCCATCCTCTACTGACTGTAGGTCCCACAAAAATATCCTTTTAAAACCAAAAAGAAAAGAATGACCTCTCTGTGTGTGAACAGTGACATATTTGATCTGATTACATCTGCCACAGAAAAACTAAAATTGTCTATGCGCGTTTCATAATTGTGGGATTTCTCTCGTTCTCTCTCCCGGGTTCTCTCTCCAGATTCGTCGCTTCTTTATCGCGAGTGAAACCAATCTTTGTGCAACGGGAGAGAATCTCAGATTTGAGAAGAGTTTCCCATCTCCAATCTCTCCTGATATTCGAGCTGTAAGTTAGATTTCTCTCTTCTCACCTTTGTTTATTTTTCTTGAAATTTTCGCTCACCACCTCACAAATCCAATGTTTTTTTTTTTTTCTAATTCGAAATGTAATGGCGATAAATCGGTTTGATATTATGAAAATTTCATTGGGTCTATGAACACCAGTCGATCTTTGATGTTTCGTGCTTAGATCTGTCGCTTTTGCTAGTTTTTGTTTTAATTCCTTTGTCTTGAGTATGTTTGAAGGAAGTGTAGATGCTTGTACATTGTCTAATAATCCCCTTTCGTGACTGGTACAAGATTGGTGGAAACGGTTGTATTGTTTTCCTTTCAAATTGAATTCGAAAAAAGAAGGAAACAAAGAAACTAATTTTCTGCATATTGCCTGAATAAATTGCTAAAGTAAAGTGTTATTTTGTAGCAAACGGAGGTGATTAAATCAAATGTTTCTGTTAATGCTTTTGTTGGGTCCTAGATCTGAGGCCCTGGCAACTTTTTTACTTATCTTAGGAATCCTCTTTGTACATTACAAATCCACCCCTTGTAATTTAGAATTTGAAACATGAAAAGCGATGGAGTTAAGAACTCAGCAGTGTCTGGTTTATGTCAAGTAGTTCGATGGAATTTTGAACAGAATTCGATATGATGTGAATTAATTTTTACTATGTATGATGTATTATTCTTTTAATTTAAAGAAATATCTCCCTTTTGTGTCCGTACCAGTGTCACACTCACTAGCTGGTCCATGTGATATGTGTTCTGGTATTTCATGTAAAATGTGTGACCTAAGTAAGGCATTGCACATGATCTGGTCTGTAATTTAATAGTTTCTAGTATATGCTTTTCTTTCTCAATCTTGTTTTTCTGGTGTTCCTGAAAATGTAATGCTCTCATTCACAGTTACCATATTGCAAGGGTCATATACATGATACATTACCCAACAGGGTTATACCATAATTATTTCAACTCCAAATCTACTAATAATTAAACATAAATTAAGCCCAGAAAATTAACATCACAGGATAATAGCAGCAGATGTTAATCAATTAATGAGGTTAGAAGTGGGATGCCGCCTAACTGTTATGATTTAAAAATAGTACAGTACAACATATGGTCCTAGGAAAAAGCAAAACAAAAATCTCTCAGTAGGAAAACAGATGTGTGTGTTCTTGTCTAGTTTTCTTTACTACTCTTTGAGCTAACAAGGTTTTAAATCTGTTACACAGATTGAAAAATGGTACTCGATTCGCTTTCATCTCCACACAGGAGAAACCAAAACACATTTTTTTCGGCACCACCAAAGAAGCAGTCTTCAGGCCGAGAAGATGTCGGCACTTGGTCAGCTCTCGTTGAGAGACACCGATTCCTGCTGACAATGCTTGTGCTATTGGCATTTTTATGCACTGTCTACCTCTATTTTGCTGTCACTCTGGGGTCAAATGACAGCTGCTCAGGTTTATCTGGCACTCAAAGAGCAATTTGTGAAGCCAAATCCTCTTTAGGAAAAGGGAAATTGAAATTTCTGTAGGATTGAAATCTGAGTATTAAAATGAAGCTAGATGATTGTTTGGGACCTGTCATATTTTTTTGCTGATTCTTCTATAATTGAGTATACATGTAATTTTTGCAACGTTAGTAAGGAATTGATGAACCTTATTAACTGTGGATATGCTTCACGAAGAATTGTCTTTTGATGTAATATGTCTATATTTTGTTTCCAACTCTAATTTTTAGTAACTGATTTTGCTTCATTGTATTAGTGGGAGACATTGTTTCATTGTTTCTATTTCATGGCCATGTGGGACCTGATGTTATTGCAAATGAAAACCATCTGAAAAAACTCCATTTGCTGCCAAACTTTCTCAGAAAAAAAGTCAAATTAGTTTTTGTAGTTTATTTTGGGCCTAACTGGTAAAGAATAAAAGTTGGTTTTGAATTTTGAGAAGATGATAGGGGTCATTTAAAGTTTTAAAAAAGAATTAGGTTGGAAGGATAAAATTGAGATATTGTTGTACTATTTTTTCCCTTTCTTAAAGTTCGTGAACTGATTTGGTACAGTTTAAAGTTTCGAGGACAACTTGATTTCGAAAAAAAAAAAAAAAATAGGACCAATTTGGTGTATAAATGTCCATAAACTATGATATTTTTCTTTTGAGAAAGTTCATCGACTAAAATGTAAAACCTAAATTTTTCAATATATTTGAGCGTTAAAGATTTAAAATTCTCTTCAAAATTATTAGTTCTTCTGGAATAGAAGGCCAGGTATATTTTTCTTAATTTGAAAACCTTTATTAAGTGACTAGCTAGTTGCTACTGGTAGATACGATAATTTTTAAATAGTATGCCCCTCAAGAAATCCGTACAATCCATCAATTAAACTACACCATTTTTTGTGACTGAGGACAAATACATGCGTCTTTCTTTGATTGCATAAATTTTTGGTGCAATTAGCAGCGACATTTTTTTTTTGTCTCTTACCAGCACTTGAACTGTCCGTGAATCTTAGTTTAAGCAAAATGTGGACATGACTATGAGATTTGTCAAGTTTATTTTCTATGTCACATACTTATATGTAAAAGAAAATAAAAAAGGCTCATAAAAGCTACAAGATCATAAAACTGTACTCTTTAAAAACTAATACAAATTATTTTTGGTGCAATTAGAAGCGACATTTTTTTTGTCTCTTGCCAGCACTTGTACTGTCAGTGAATCTTAGTTTAAGCAATTAGCCAATGTGGACATGACTATGAGATTTGTCAAGTTCATTTTCTATGTCACATACTTATATGTAAAAGAAAATAAAAAAAAGCTCATAAAAGCTACAAGATCACAAAACTGTACTTGTTAAAAACGAATACAAATTGACGCAAAGAAGATTCGAACGCAATTACAAAATACAAATGTAGCACAAGCAGAACTTCAGAAGTTGGGCCGAGATAACGATAAACCCAGTAAAAAAATGAGTGGCTGTCATTTAACGGACTCCGTTACATAACGCCGTAAACCATCCAATCTCCCTCCATTTTAACACCTCCACTTCAGTCCCAATGGCAGCCACAGCACTTTCCTTCTCTGCCTCTTCAATTCCTCTCCTCCGATACTCTTCTAGAAGGTTTTCTCCTAGAATTAGTGTTTCTGCTACCATGTCGTCAGATGCTACGACGGCCTCTCCCTCCGCAACCTCCGCCGCCGTTGCCCCGGCGGTGATTGTCGGAGGCGGCCGTGTGGGACAGATGCTGATGTCGTTGGGTTCGGGAGGAGATGTGCTTGTCGGTCGAGGCCAACCGGTGCCGGCCGAACCGGCTGGGCCGATTTTGGTTTGTACCAGGAATGATGATCTGGATGCTGTTCTTGATGCCACTCCTCCATCACGCTGGAGCGGTACAATTCTCTATCATTGCTATTAGTTTAACTTTTGCCTTACTTACTACTCCAGGCATTTTTACAATCGCCTTGCGTGCAAGGAGATACAGTCCCAATTGTTACAATTAACAAGCCTTGCATGTTTGGGTTTACCAATAGTGAAATATCCTTTCTATGCAGAAGCAGATTAGGTGTTTGAATAATATCCCAATCTGCAACTGTATCACCCAACACTGGTAAAAGAAGTAAACAATTGGGTCCAGTTACACCTGAGCATTTTCACAACCACCTTGCGTTCGACCTAAAAGTTAACAATAGAGCAGACTTGGTATTTTTCCAGAATGGAATGATGGAACCATGGTTCGAAAGCAAGGGCTTGGTAGATGCAAATCAGGTTTTGGCCTATTTTGCTGTGTCTAAACTTGGTGAACCACCGGTGGATGGAAAGACAGATACAAATCCTGAGGGCCTGACAGCAGCCTTTGGCAGTTGGGCCCCAGCCGTGGCAGCACGCCTCCACAATGGCGGCCTTTCTTGTAAGGTAAATTCTTGGCAAAGCTTTTCTTTGCCTTGTCATCCTGCATGAACTTCAATCAACCTTGCTCTGAACCATACAAAACATTGTTACTAGTGTACTGGTTGTGGCTCACTTGTGTAATGGTTTTCTGGATATCCTTTGTTTTATAGAGAATGAGAGAACAATCAAATGCAATTGAAGATCTACATTTAAGTCCTTAATTTATTTAAAAGGAAATGGTTCTTGCTTATGAACAGGTAAGCATGCTAGCATCTCTAGCACTAAAGTTTAGTGCTTCAGTAGACCAGCACCTCCTTCAATTCTTTTCTTTTGTTCAAAGAACTATGTTAAAGGAAGATAATTTGTTTATTTTTTTTCATTTTATTATTCATTTTATATTTTTTGCATGGAAATGCTGATCTTTGGAGATTACGTTTTTTTTCCCAGATAGGTCTTTTCAATAAAAATATTGTTCAAAGTAAAAGCCGCATGCAGGAATACCCTTTTTTTTTACTATTGATTTAATGTAGAGTTTTACAGCTCATATTTATGTGCTTATGGGGCTTCAACCTATATCCTCTTGGATGCGAACTCGGTATCTCCCTGTTTGCCTACTAGGCCATTTTTACTATATGATCTACTAAGGCTGTTCTCCAGTAACTACTTGAAGGGGATGAGATAAGGGGAGGTAGGAGGGAGATGAGTGGGTCTGACCGTAAGAGTTTACTTGCTCCAGTACGAGAATAAGATGGGATAAGAGATGCGATGAGGTAAAGTCACAGAAAAAATTAAGTTACTCTGAATATGTAATCCCCAAAATCAGGGTGAACTCATCTCCTAATCTCCTTAGCCTCACCTCCCCTCATATCCACCAGTTGTGTTATGGAGCACAGCCTTAGTGAAAATTAAACTCAGTCACAACTGATATTATGTGTAAGCGTGTAACCTCTTTGATGTCTTTATTGTATAATGGATCTATTTTGCAACCATAATATGGTTACTAGGTGCTTGACAAGGAACCATTTCAAAAGCAAATGCTCGAGAAATTGATCTGGATTGCGGCTTTCATGCTGGTGGGTGCCCGTCATCCTGGTGCAACTGTTGGTGCGGTTGAAAAGGAGTACCGATCTGAGGTAATTATTATGGAGGTTCTTTATTGTTTTTTGATGCAAAATAGACAAAAACTTAAACTCTGTGATTTCAATAAATTTGGCCTATCATCTTCCATGTTTTCTTGAGGGAACGACAATTGTTGTGGAATTGGGTATGGAAAAACTAATCTACTCTTGTGTAGCCATGGATCCTAAGAATTAGAGCCAAAATGAAATAAGTGATATTTTAAACTGTGTGAGGAATTATGTAATTAATCTTCTTGTTCACTTAAATCCTAGAATGTTTGTCATGTATCTGCCCTCCTTACCCAGGTTTCAAGTCTAATAGCAGAACTGGCTGCAGCTGCTGCTGCAGAAAAAGGACTTACATTTGACGAAGGCATAGAAGATAGGCTGTGTGCTTACTCGCGAGCTGTAGCTCACTTCCCTACTGCTGTAAAAGAGGTCCCATTTCACTCCCATTTTACAGCAATTTACAGTATTTTTTGTTTTACCTATGTTGCTTTGCAAAAGTACAATGTGCCAACACTGTCTTCTTTGTTGACTTTTCTTTCTTTACTGGGCATTGGTAGAAACATATCCATTTCCACATTTTGTCAGATAAAACATGAAAGTAATGAAAATTATGGATTCTGATAAAATATACAAGTGTGAATCAGATATTAGTAAATGTGGTAATATATATAGTTGTAATTTGATAGCAAATTAGTTGTGGAAACAATTTATTTAGAGAGGCATAGCCCACTGTGTGACATTTTTGTAAAAGATTAAAAGACCCTAAAAGCTGAAATCTAAAATGAAGAATTATGAACGGGCTACTTAGCATGTGAATTTCCATTTGGAATATAATGGTACTAAATTGTGCACAACTATTCTTTTTCTGCATTTTCCTCCAAGTAGATTATATAATCGTATCAGTTATAATTTAATTATCTATATATACTATTTTGAAAATAACATGTTGCATCAGTATACATATATATCTGTACTTGAATTTATGATCTTACTAAGTTTTAGCTGTTTGGATAAGGATAGTAATATCATTTTTCTATATAGGATATTTGGATTTGAATTCAGTCAGTTGAGATATTATCCATCGATCCCAATTTAGCCTGGTGTGGGAGACATGATATTGTTTGTTTCCAGGGTATACTTAGATATTTCGAGGTCTTCCAAGTGATAGAAGCTCCTTGATGATAATATTCATTATTTACATAGTTTATACTGAGAGCCAATAAAATTCTTGTACAGTTCAAATGGAGAAATGGTTGGTTCTACTCTCTGACAGAGAAGGCTGTCGCCCAAGGGAAACCCGATCCATGCCCGCTTCATACTGCATGGCTGAAGGAATTGAAGGTCATCTGAGCAAGATTACTAAATAGTTGATGAAGTTGATATCACTATTCCCATTGTAGAAAAACCAAGGAATTACCGAAATAGGTTTGTAGTTTATCTTCGAATTAAAATATACTGTTTTCATAAATTATACATGTATGAGTGATGAGTCGATGACTTTATATGTTCATCTGTCATGCAGCAGGAGATACCAAAAAATAGATTGGTTTCCTTTTCATATCAGTTTTCATCTTTACGCTGTTGTTACAGCATACTTTTGTCAGCTATTGGCAAAAATATTATAGATAGAATTCCTGAACTCCATGGATGTAGGTGTCTGTATGTTTCCCTGCATAAGTAAATGTATTTAGTATCTTATAAATAGAGTGTTCTTCAAATAGTACAGTTTAAATGTTTCTTGCGTTTTTAAGGCTGTTTGGCAAAGCGGTCTCACAACAAAAAAAAAAAAAAAAAAAAAAAAAAGGAACTTGAGATTGATTATAGCGAATGGAGTTACGTCAGGTTCCTGAGTAACTTAACAGTTAACACTTCGTATCATTATGATAGCTAAGGAGATGCTTATGCATACCAGAAAGAAAATTTGACTATCAGACGGATCTAAAATTTTGTATTCCAATTTCATGCTTTAAGTATGATATATTCCAATCTCATATTGAAAAGAAAGAGGTTTACAGTATTATTAAATATCTTTGTTCGATTGAGGGCAGTTGACGCTCTAAGAAAACTGTTCTGTTACAGATAACACTGGCAAGCAAACTAACTGTTTAATTTGATTGATACACCGAAATTCAGTTAGAAAATAAATTTTATATTTTTCAAATTTTAAGGACAGCCTAGAATTTTAAATTAAAGTGCCTGGAAAATTATTCAAAATATTTCAAAATATAAAATTGTGAGAGGTATTTCGATTTGAGTGCTTTGGACTGATGAACATCATGAACTGTGTATAACACCATAACTTTGAGAATAGTAGCACCAGCGACTGTGTGTTATATTATATATAACACCATAGCTTTACTAAAACTAATACGAAGTAAAACAATAGGCAATTAAAATCATCTAAAAGATTAAGAATAGTAATGTAATGTAAAAATAAATTTCTTTAATTATTACAGAAAACAAAATCTGAGAGCTCAGGGTATGATGGCTAAAATTATGACTGAGCAGGCGAAAGCAAATTCCTATGAAATAAATGCAAATTACGATAAAAATTCTAATATTATGGCCTACAAAAAGGACGGAAACGGTCAAAAAGTTGTACTGACTAACACAATCACTAATTGCATTAATAAATAATGCATCTCTGATCACTCAGTTCTCAAAATCAAAACAGTACAACAACTAATTTCTCCAATAATTAAAACAAAATTACAATTGCAACAAGCTATCTAGCAAAACTTCTAATTCCCCTCCATCTCTTTACTCTGTCTCACTCTTTTTCCTCTTTTTCTTTTTTCTACTCAAATCGACCACACCATTAACCTTCTCTCCATCGACCGAATTCTCAATCTCTCTCTCTAAGTTCATTCCATTCTCTACTCTTTGCTCCAAACCGTCAATTTTCTCTCTTTTTCTCTTCTTTTTCTCCTTCTTCTCACTCGCCGAATCCCCATCTCCAGTTTCTCCCACTAAACCACCGTTTTGTTCGGCACCTAACCCAACAAAGCTCTCGTCTTTTCTCTCCTCCTCTATTCCTTCATCTTCCCCACGTTTGAGTCTGTCGTGGAGTTCGAGCAGTTCGTCAAAGGCGGCGGCGGCGCGGCGGAGATAGGCAACGATCTCGGGCTGCGCTGCCGTGCCGGACTCGATGAAATGGTGAAGCGTGCACGCCGCACGGGAGAGAGAGGTGTTCTTTGAGGAGAGTATCCTTCCTGATACCTTTCTAGACATTGCAAAGAGGAGAGAGCGGAGAGCTAGGGCTTCACTTCTTACCGAAAAATCATTAATCAATGTCAAAGCAAGCCGAAACACCGAAACCCTTTTGTTGTTTGATATTTTCCGAGAAGGTCCCTACAATTTCATGTTTCCCGACTTAATCCCTTTAATACTTTTTGTGAGAGTTAAAAGAGGCCCATGGGCTTAATCTCTCTATACTTGAGTTGAGTTTCCATAGTCAGGCTTTGTATTAGATTTGCTATACACAGGCCGGAAAAATGAGCTTCTTCAAAAAATTCTCGCTTTCCTTCCTCCTTGGTCGGAGTGAAAACTCCGACAAACCCTCCGCCGCCGTCAAAACTAACACTACTGCTACTTCAGACCAACCAATTAATCCCTTAAACTCCGCCTATCTTAACTCCGCCTCTCTCTCGGCTCTACTCAGTCCTGATTTAATTGCAGATATTTCCAAGATTTCGTTCTTTAATTCACCTATTTCATCGGAGCTTCCCTCCAGTGCGGCCACTTGTCTAGTTACTCTTGCCTCTCTTTCAAGAAGAGTTCTGGCCGACTCAACTGGAGATGATGCTTCACTGAAAACGGTTTCAGTGCCCGAACTGTCGGTTTTTCAAGATCGAATCAATTGGGATTCTCTGTGCTCGTCTGTGGATCTCCCTACACGACTGAGAAGGTTTTGATCACAAAAAATCTGGAAGCCTTTGCTAAACCGTCGCGTAGTTATGATGAGGCGTTTGACATGATTAAGCGGTTCGGGAAAGACCCGCGTAATGTCTCTTCAGCTCTCCCTGCTGATCACCTGCGGCAGTTTTCTAAAGATTTGGTTGACTCGGGTCGATACGCCAAAGCTCTTAAATCAACCTCACATGCTAACAACAAAGTGTTGGACACAAACAATCCCAAGAAAGTAGTTCTTGATTCTCCGATCTTCAAGAAAAGAACGGCCCAGATTGCTGAGACCTGCTTTCGTTGTGGGGATGCTGGACACCTGGCTCTCAATTGTCGGGAACCCCGCCTTTGCTTCTTTTGTAAATCCACAGGACATTTGAAAGAAAAATGTCCTAAGTTGCTAAGTTCTCTCCACTGTTTCTTCTTCTTCTTCGCTCCCTTCTTCTCACACTTCAACTCTCTCTTCTTCTTCGTCGGAGTCACTTGCTAGGGCTTCAACGATGCCTCATCAAACAAAACTCTATCAACTTCGAGAAACTGCTAACTCTCGAGCTCTTGAAGCCGAGTTGGCTAGAAGTTTAGTTTTAATCACTTATGGCGCTATCTCTGATCTTGAGGTGATCGATGCAGTCCGAGCAGAGGTCCCTCCGGGATTTGTGTGGCGGGTGAGTCTGATCAGAGAAAACCGTTATCTGATCGAGATACCACCCGGTAGGCGTCTTCAGTTGGTTCAGCAAGGCTACTGGGAGATCAATGACAGACGCTACACGGTGATGCCATGGCTACCTGAAGTTGACCCTCGTGCACCGACTGTCAAAATTTGGATTCGCATTGCTCGTCCCATTTGGATGGCGTGACAGAGAAGGTCTCGAAGCGCTGACCCCTTTTGGTCATATCTCTGATGTGGATGACAACACCATTAAAAGGAGAGATCTGAGGTGGTCCCGAGTGGAAATTGTGGTAGGTGAAAGAGACATCATCCCTCCCTATCTTTATTTTGAAATCATTAGGGATTCAGGTACCAAAGAATTGGTTAAGGTACTTTATTCGGTTGAAGGAGAAGAAAACTCCTTTTTCGGAAGTACTATTCGCTGGCCTTCTCCTCTTAACTGGCCTGTCAGTAGTTCTTTTGATGTGCAGAAAAGATTCCCCATGAAAAAGGTAGCAAACTCAAGCTGAACCCTGATCCAAAGAATGGAAAAACTGGTACTGGTAAAAGAAAGAGAAAGAGAAATAACTCCAAGAAAGTTACTGGTAAAACTGATACTGGTTCGACAGCTGGTCGTGCTGATACTGGTACTAAAGGGCCTTCTCAGAAGCAAGGGCCTGTTTATAAAGGCCCAGTGAATCATAGTTCTGCCACTGGGGTTCACAGTCAACCAGGAGTGGTTATCAGAGATGCTACTTCTGAGCCCTCAGCTCCTCTTCCCGGCATTAAAGTTAGTGGTAATACTAGAGGAAAAGAGAAGGGAAAGGTGATTGACTCAGAGAAAGAGGAACTCAGAGCCAAGAACAAAGCTCTAGCTGCTCAGTTGAAGAAACTTAGAGAGCTTCAAGCTAGAGGAATGGAGGTGGGACAGGCTAGCAGCACTTCTCCCACTCTGCACCCCATTCCCTCAGTCTCCCAGCATCTTACCTCTCCAGTCCTTCACACTGCTGTGGCAGCTGCTGCAAAACCTCCTGTCCCTCCTAAGTGGGTCACTAACCCTAGACACCCCTACCTTTTTTTGGATTCTCCAAGTCTCAACACCAGATCTAAAAGCAAGGCCAAGTCTACTGATGGAAAGAAGAACACTGTCAGAAAGTTGGTGATGGAACCAGCTGAGACAAAGCCTTCCACTGACACCTTTCAAGACAATTCAAGTTTAATTTTTAACCTTGACATTTCTAATACCTTTAATTGTTTAAGTTTTGACTCTGATTGTGATGATTATGTGCTTGAAGTCATTGCTCTTGATAATTCTGATATTGAAAATGAACTGATTGAACTTGAAATTATTCCTTTAGATAATCACTCCCTAACGAAAATTTTAGATATTAGTCCCCAGTCAGATTCAGACTCTGATTCCCTTGCTGATTCAGACTCTTTATTTGATTCCTCATTTGTTAATAATAATTGTCTTGATAACAATATCTTTGTTTCTAGATCTTCTTTGGTTGAGATACAGAATTCTGGAGTCTCTTTGGTTGATTCTCAGTCTTCTGAAAATCCCAATGTAGTCTTTCATGAAAATGTATCTCCCATTTCTTCCTTTTCTGGATATAAGAAGAATGATTTTTTCAGTTTGACCTTGGAACCTCATACTGATGAAATTCATACCCTTAATAATAATGTTGAACCCCTCAAGTCCAATGACTTAATTTCCACTATTCTTCCTTACAGTCAGCTTTCTGACTCTCAAATTAATGATCTCTTTGAGGATTTAAATATATCCTTGGGGATCAGAGAAGAAGATAGAATTGATTTTATTAATAATATTAGAAGTTCTGAGGTTGCAAGAATTATTCAAGTGTTAGATGGTGTTTCATCCACTCTAAAAAATTCTATCACCTCCAGGGGTTTTGACAAATCATTTTTAGGATAATAAATTGGAATGCTAGAGGCCTAAACTCTGAGGAAAAGAGAAGGTTTCTTAATGAACTAATAGTCAAAGAAAAGGCAGATATTGTCCTAATTCAAGAAACAAAGTGTTCTCATTTCCCTCTAAGAATGTTAAACTCTATTGATTCCTCTAAAACTTGGAATTTTATTCCTTCCTCTGGCAGGTTTGGAGGAATTCTAATTGGAATTGATTTCAATAAGTTTGACATCATCTCTTGGGAGTTTGGTTCCTTTTCACTCTCAGTTTTGATAAAGTTGAACATCGATAATTCCTTTATTTTTATCACTAATGTTTATGGTCCTGTCCTCTCTTCTTTAAAACCTGCCTTCTGGGATGAGATTGATAGGCTAGGAAGCCTCTCTCACTAGAATTGGATTGTTGCAGGTGATTTTAATATAATTAGAACTTATACTGAAAAGCATGGAGTTTCTTTTGACTTCCCTAATATGAGGAAGTTTAATAATTGTATAAATAATAAGTATTGACTTCAAATGTCCAAGTAGGAAGTTCACTTGGGCAAGAAGTCTAAATTCTAATCAAAAAGCTTGTTTGGATAGATTCTTAGTTTCTAATCATTTCTCACAGCAGTTCCAAAACATTGCCACCTTTGCTCTTCCCAGAATTTTTTCTGATCATAACCCTTTAGTGTTGGACTCTGGTTTTATTTTCCCCAAAAAGAACCCTCTTTTTAGGTTTGAAAATAACTGGAGATCACAAGAAGGAATTGATGATCTTGTTTTTATATGGTGGAATGAAATCAATTCAAATAACGATGTTGGTTTTTCCTGGAATCGAAAAATCTCTCTAATGAGGAAAAAGTTCAGAGGCTGAATTCTAATCTTAAAGCTCATTTAAAAGAAAAAAAGCAATCTTTAATGGCAAACATCAATGATTTTGAGTCTGCCCTTGAAGATAGAGAGCTGGAAGATTGGGAACTAGTAGAACTGTACCTCTCTAAGAAACAACTCTTTGACATTTACAAAGAGGAAGAAGTTAAATGGAAGCAGAGAGCCAAAATAAAATGGCTAAAAGAGGGTGATGCCAATACCTCCTTTTTTCACAAAACTGCCTCCTTCAAAAGAAATAAAAAGCTCATTTCTAACCTTACTATAAATGGTTCAGAAATTAGAGATCCTACACTAATTGAAGATCATATAGTAGATTTTTATAAAAATTTAATTGGTCAAAAAGGAGTAACTGTAGGACACTTTAGTGATCATTTTTGGACTGAAGATGAACTTATCTCTTCTGAAGATAATTTATCTCTCACTAGTCCTTTCACTGAAGATGAAATTAAATCAGCAGTTTTCCAAATGAAGGCTGATAAAGCCCCTGGGCCTGATGGCTTTTCAATGGGCTTCTACCATCATTTCTGGCCCATAATTAAAGATGATCTGTTGCAACTCTTTAATCATTTTCATAATAATACTCTTAATGTTCATCTTTTGAATAGAGCTTTGATCTGCCTCATCCCTAAAACTGATGGAGCTAATCAAATTTCTCAGTATAGACCCATAAGTCTTTTAAATTGTAGCTACAAAATTATTACTAAGGTGTTAGCCAATAGACTAGCTCCCATCCTTGATAAAATAATTAGTCCCAATCAAAATACTTTTCTTAAAGGAAGGAATATCCTGGATAGTATTGTTACTGCCCATGAAATTCTACATTCCACTCACATGAATAAAGAACAAGGCATTGCTTTAAAAATTGATTTTGAAAAAACTTTTGACCTAGTCAATTGGGAGTATCTTCTTCATTGTTTGAAGCTTAGAGGCTTTAACTCAGTTTGGATTTCTTGGATTTCCAAGCTTTTAGATGGAGGTAGATCTTCCATTCTAGTAAATGGTTTTAGTGGAAATTATTTTAGGTGTAAGAGGAGAGTTAGACAAGGTGACCCCCTCTCACCCTATCTCTTCCTCATTGCTGCTGATGGTCTATCTAAACTGCTTCATTTTAGCACTGATAAGGGTCACTTAGAGGGTCTTGGCCCTCCTTTTCATAACCAACTTAAAATAACACATCTTCAGTATGCCGACGATACAATTCTCTTCCTTCCTGCTAATCCTGTGGTTATTGATAAAGTTCACTGGATTCTAAAATTTTTGAATTAATTTCTGGCATGAAAATTAACTATGCTAAAACTGAATTAGTCCTTCTTAATATTTCTAACTCTCTAGCTGTTAATTGTGCCAATTTACTCAATTGTAAAATTAGCTCTTTTCCCCTCACTTATCTGGGTATGTCTTTGCATTGGAAAGCACCTACCAGAGAGATTTGGAGGAAAATGATTATGAAAATTCAAAAAAAGCTCTCCTCTTGGAAAGGAAAACTTCTGTCCTTAGGAGGCGGACTAATTCTGATAAATTCAGTCTTATCTGCTATCCCCCTTTACTACTTCTCAGTCTTTAAAGCTCCCTGCTGGGTTATTAAAGAATTAGACAAAGTTAGGAGGAAATTTCTTTGGTCTGGAGTTGATCACAATGGTAAAGATAAATACTGTTTAATGAATTGGTCTATTTTATGTTTGAAAAAAGAGCATGGAGGTTGGGGTATCTTGAATCTGAAAGAAATGAATAATGCCCTCATCGGCAAATGGGCTTGGCATTATATTCATAACCCCTCTTCTTCTCTTTGGAAGTTATTGATTAATTTTAAATATGGCATAAGAAAGATGAGTGAAATGTCTCCTTTTTGGAAACATGTTTATTCTCTTTTTCCTCTAATTAGGATAGGAAATACTAGAATTGTTGGAAATGGTCATTCTATTAATTTTTGGCTCGACAACTGGTTAGATAATCAACCCTTATATGAAAAATTTCCTAACTTATTTAAAAAGACCAAAAGAAGTGACAGGTCTCTGGCACAATGCTGGTCTAATAATTTTCTTAAGTTTAACTTGAAGAGAGGTGCTCCTGCTGCTCTCAGAAAAGAAATAAGAGAGCTAATTAATATTCTTGCCAATATTACCCTTACTGATTCTGACGACACTAGTGTTTGGGGCTGGGATGCCTCTAAAAGGTTTTCTGTAAAATCAATGTATAGTTTCCTTAATTTCAGAGGAATTAAAGAACAACGTTTAAAATCTCTTTGGACTTTAAAAATTCCTTTAAAAATTAAATTGTTTGTTTGGCTTAGCTTACATAATAGAATTCTCTGTAAGGATAATTTAATCAGAAGAGGCTGGCAGGGATCTCCATCTTGTGTTTTTTGTAACCAAGATGAAACTGTTTCTCACCTCTTCATTAACTGTTCTCATAGTTTTGAGTTCTGGCAAATACTGAACTGCTATAATAGGTTTAATTGGAATGTGCCTTTAACTAACCTGAGTGATATCTGGTGGTATTGCTGTCAGTTAACTGCTCCCAATAAATCCCATCTCCAAAGCATTTTTGCAGCTTTCTTGTGGCAAACTTGGATTTGTAGAAATGGTCGATGTTTTGGTAGTAGCAGTAATAGTCATAAATACACTACTTATATTAATGCACTGAGTTTGGCTTACTTCTGGACAGGCAAAAGGGCAGGTTGCGAATCTTTCTTCAGAGGATCTACAGCCACCCTTTCTGATGATAGTAGTATAGAGATCGTGCCAGATGAGCGTATCCCTACTGTGCTGGAAATAGATAGTGATGATGACTCTGATGAAGATCTGCTAGACTAAGCTGTGTCCTTGCTTAGTTACTGTGTCTTTCTTGTTTTGGCTTTTTAATCTGTTTTTCTTTTTTTGCTTGCTTGTTATCAAGATGGAGGTATGTTCTATCTAGCCAAACTCACTTGAGTTGGTTTTACTCTTTTGTTTTGTTTCTGTACTCTTAACTTGAGCTTTAATGAAAGCAGGCAATCAGCTGTTTGATTGCTTTATTCAAAAAAAAAAGTTTCCAGAGTCAGACTAAACCATAAGGATTTTAATATTTTATCAAAATATTTTTCATGCAGACTTTCATTTGATTTCGTTTGATTAGAATTGATTTTTCAGAATTTCGTTGGGTCTAATAATGTAGAAAGTCCAATTAAATGAAATTAAATTTGTTTATTTTGATCAAAAATTTTCTAATCAAATGAAATTCCGCGTTTAAAAGATGCGATTCTAATCATAGTCTAACAGCAGTGTTAAGAAAGAATTAGCGAACGTTTCAGATTTAATGATTTTCTTGAGTTATCGGTCATGTACATGTAAGGCATAAAATGGAAGCTAAAATTTGACGTATAAAAGGTTTATACATTTCATATTTAATATAGAATTTCTTGAGGTGTCAGTTAACAAACTTTTTTTTGTTTGTGTTAACTGTTAAGTCTGCCGTAACACATATCTGTTTTTGTTTTTTTTTTTTTTTTCTTTCTTTCTTTCTTTCTTTTCTTTTTGTGTGTTGGGGGGGGGGGTGCTATTTTTTTTTTTTTTTTTACGAAGCGCTATCGATTGTATTAAAACTCGAGACAGATAATTAGATGGAAGTACTTTTGCAATTAGAGTCTCCTGGATAATCTAACAAATAACGCATTAAACTGGGGACTGTATCAAGATAGACAAATTCGAATGATCAATAAATACATTTCAAGTATTAACTGAATTTTTTTACGATCAAATAGAAAAGAAGATTTGGAGCAATCAAACTGTACATTCCAACCTTTTAAGAAATTGTTTCTTAAAAAAGGTTGGAGCACTTAAGGCATTACCCAAATTATTATTATTGAATAAAAAATTGTTAAACCAATCCGAGCTGGAGATCTGGATTTTTCGTTTTACCATACGAAGGAAGGATCCACTTGACGATGACTTAGATTTATAATTTTGATAATACATTCTTAAATCAATCTAAATAAGATTGAAAAAAAAAAAATTCAGGCGCATGCTGTTGGATATATCGTAGAGCATCGAATATATCTCTCAATATTTTTACATAAAAAACAAATTTAAAGGTTGCAAAATTAAAATCACTTCACGAATCATAAAATATAGTAAATGTATACGCAAGTCATATATTATTCATAGGCATAATATTTTCGTTATAGAATTATTATTCTAAAACTATATATTTATGATTACCGTTGATCGATCCCTTCCCCTATAAAAAATTCCAGTAATAATATTATAATAATCAACAATCAGACTTAAATTCCAAAACTTACAAGATTTGACAAAACCATAATCAATCCAATTGGGGTAATTAAGACATGCTCGTTTCCAGAGTCGACAAATTAGCTGTCCCGCCTTTACGAGCAGTTAATCGCACGCATTAACGATCGCATAAATAATTCACAAAAAAATAGAAAAAATTTTAACAATATGTTTTGTTATGAGAATTAAACGTCAATATATTATGAAAATAAGATATTTACGATCGAGTCTTGGAAGTAAAAATATACAACTTAAGAGCTTTTTTATAGTAAAACATTTAACTAAAATATTCACATTCCACAGGAGGACAAACACCAATTTTTCGGGGAAAAAAAAAGGAAAGAAAAGAAAAAATTGTTCGTTTCCCGCCAAGGCGCCAACCCCAATTTTTCGGAAAAATTTCTCTTTCGTTCCCGCGTCTCGGTTTCTTACATCTCTTCCCCTCTCTCTCGAACGCCTCATTTTCCCACCATTCCTTTTTTCTACCAAAACCGTACCTCTTCCTCCCAAAAGCGACAACCGTCGCTCTCTCTTCTCGAACGCTAGGAAGAATCACCACAAAGCGAACAAGATGTTCTATTCACCCAAGATGCTCGGTAAGAAGGGCCCCATGGGCACCGTCTGGATGGCCGCTCACCTCGAGAGAAAGATCAAGAAAAATCAGATCGAGAAGATCAATATCACTCTTTGCGCAGGTACTTCTTACTAGAATACTAATACCCAAGAATTGATCTTGTTGTTCTTTGGAACTGTCTTAATATCACTTCCTTTTTCGCTTTGTAGAGAGATTACTGTTCCCAGAAGCGCCGATAGCTCTCAGAATGTCAGCTCATCTGTTGCTGGGTCTGGTGCGGATATATGCGTGGAAGGTCGACCACGCATACGATGATTGCAACAGATTGCTCACCAACGTCAGAACTGCCTTTTTCACGCTTAAAGTTATCGGCCTTCCAGCTGATGTGCATCGGGCCCCGCCTCAATCGATTACCCTGCCGAACAATTTTCAGCTTGATGACATTGATTTGGATGACTTGGCAGATGATGCTGGGTAAGAATTTTATGTTATTCCCGCCCCCCCCCCCCCCCCCCCCCCCGTTTGTGTTTTTCTTTTTTTAATAATTAAATTAGTGCCAATTTAAGATTTGACAGATAAATTCAAAAGTGGGGATGTTGTAAGGTTTAGTGGTGGCTAGGTTGGGTTAAACCAGGGAAACTTTAATCTTACTGAAACTTTGCTAATCGATGGTTTTGCCAATGAAAAAGTAAGGACGACTGGAGGACACTTAAAGCCTGATTTTACAAGAGATAAACTGGGTTAATATTTGGCACAATTCAAGCTCAATTATGCTTAACAGCCAGATATTGCTATTTTGAACTTGAGAACTGTTTTGTAACAGTGAGGTGCAGTACTGTTCAGGGTTGATGATCAAATTTACTCACTTGCCAATTTGCCACCAATGACCCATAAATCCACGATTCCCAATTTCACAACTTTATTGGGACAATGAAGATTTCCTCTTTGATTTTGTTGGCATTAATTAAATATCCTATGACTTTCATTAACAATGGAATTATTGGGTTTTGGCAGGGGGTTAGATGCACATCAGAAAACGTTCGATCAAATCACCATAACAAGTAAGTATCTGATCATTACTTCTGGCGCAGTAGATAGCAATTTTTGTCACAAAAACTCCATTTTTCCATCATATTGACATATTTTTCTGACTCAGAAGGTTCAAAATCATCCATAGAAAAAGGATTTCATATAAACACAAACAATAAAGAAAAAGAATGATTCTCTTTTTAACATATCATAATCAATATACTAACATACAATTGTCTATTAAATTGTATCACAGGTGGACAAGAAAACTATGTTCGTTTCCTAATTGATGAGGTATACATTTTGTTCTTTGGTTTTATTTTTTTCTGAATTTCTATGACAATAATTGTTTAGTACAACTTTTGATATGATAAGAAAGGTGTAAATTGTTAATTCTTCATTTGACAATACAGAATGATTCATCAAGCACTTCCAATCACTCTACCCGAGGTGCTGAGCCAATGGACGAGTATGTATTTGTTCTATTCTATTGTTATCTGTCTATGTAATATTTTAGGGTTTTTTTTTTGGTTGGGATTTAGACGAGCAGTTGAACTAGTATTTTCTGACACAAAATATCAGCATAGCCATTATTCAAGTTTCTTGGTTGTCTCAATCTAGGTTTAGCAGTGGTATATTTCTGCTGAAGTTATTCTCACAGACAGTTCATTATGGCTTGTTTGTTGCTTTCATTCTATTTTTCATGTATTGCTTAGTTGAATCTAGATTAGTAAACAAGAGTACAGGAATCAAAATTCAACCATTAATTTACCAAGCATCATTTGCATATCTACTTCTGATTAGTGTTGTAATTTATTTTTTTCAAATGAATATTTCATTTATTTTTGCTGTACAGCACACTGCCCCCATGCAGTGACCACATGCAGGAATTGATCACAAATGCTAAAAGCACAGAAGGTGCATCGGCACCTAACCATGCAGACGAGGCAGAAAGTCAATTTCATGATGCTTATATGGACAATCAGTTTGAACGTGCTCCTAACGAAAACCAAGATATTCCCAATGAAAATCAATCTGATGAATTTCATGATATTCTCAGAGAAAGCCAATTTGACATTCCAAATGAAAATCAATACCATGACATTCCTAATGAAAACACATCTGATGCCATTCCCAATGAAAATCAATTCCATGATAATACCTATGAAAACCTCGACCAACATAGTCCTATTGAACAATTCCGCAGCCTCCACCCTACTCCACCGGTTGTGGGGGATAGTAGCATTGGTGCAACTTGCCAATTTTCAGCTTCCCCTGGTGAGAATAGTAATGCTGTCAGAGGCAGCTTCACTCCGGTTGAGTTACAAGATGCGTTCCCAGAGGAAATCATAGTGGTCAACCAAAATGTGCCAAGGCAGTCCCCTCAGAGGAATAATGATATCCCTTCTCCTAGAAGTGCCAATAAAGAACAGGGTATTTATTATTTGTTATCCAATCAGAGTGCCATAAGGTTGATGAATTCTATGGAGTTTTCAATGTTTATAATTTTTTTTTCACAGATAATGTGGAGCTTGCAGTTGCACCATCTCCTCCCCGTGTCAGAGAGAAGCGGAAGAGAAAGAAGCAACAATTTTATTTTGACAGGCACATAGTCTTGTCTAATAAGTAAGTACATGGTGACTTTATTACTCTGAATCTTGTTACGTTGAGACTGCGATTTTGTGAACATGATTTGTAAAATGATATGTTATGTGTAATTCTAGGAAAATGAAGGAGCAGTTAAAAGATTCTGCAGCGGCATTGTTGGTGCGCAAGAGAAGAAGGCTCCCTTCTTCCCCACTAGATTTATTGATGTATCAACGGGCGCACCTCAAAGACCAAATTTTTGATCGGCCATTAATAAATTGTAGGGCATTTCTCTTTCTGCATTATATCAGCATTGAGATGCGACATGACCTCAGTAAAGTTCTACACAGTACCGGATGGTATTTAGGAACTTGTGAATCTAGTTATTAACGTTCTGTTTACTTTATGGCAAAATAGAGTTTTATTGAGGTCTTATTACATCTCAATGCTGACCTGCTGGTATGATTAATGTGTCAATGGGGTGTGATCACTGTAGTTGGCTAGCAGCACAGTGCTCACCAATTCAGGCAGTACCAGTGCTTTTAAAGTAGTCAGTTCCAGCACTGATACCACCAGCTTCTTATTGCCCTGTGCTGGTATGATGTCAATAAGCTTAACTTATATTTCTTTTTCAACTATTAAGTATGGATGTTTCTATTACAGGGAAGTTCGCTAGTCTAGAAGAGAAAAAGAACTATCCTCCTATAATCAATGAACAACCTGACATGGACCCTCCCTTGAGCCCTCCACAGCAGTTTCCTGATAATGAAGTAATTATTGAAGAGCCTGCTGACAATGAAGAGCTGGCTGACCTTCCAGTTGGCGGCATGCACGGCTCACCCCACCATGACATGGGAACTGTCGAAGAGCCTCCTGTAAACTCTTCTGTGGGCCCATCACACCTTTCCCCCAACCACAATATCTCTACTGAAGTGCCCTCCAGAAACCCCTCTCCTGGCGATCGATATCCATCCCCCAATAATGACATGTACATTGAGGAACCTACCATAAACCCTCCTCGGAGCCCCACACAACTGAAGCTTATAGATTTCAATGAGCAACCAGAGAGGCTTAGGTGTCAGCAAGTAAATGAAACTATGCAAGGACAATCTCCTCCAGTAGATGGAACCTGGAATACACCTAATTCCAACAATAGCCTCTTTAACTCGCCATCTAATGCCTTGCCAAATATTGAGCCAGAAGTGTTTAACAGTGCTCATAATTCTCCAGCCAAACATACACGGCCCGTGTCTCAATCTCCTTCCACCCCTTACCATGAGAGAGAGACTTTTAGTACCCCTCCACTCAAGAGGTCTGCTGAAAGAGAGGTAGAGAAGTATAAAAGTGCCTTTTTCACAATATTGCCATTTGGCATCAGTACCATAAACTTGTTTGTTTTGCTGAATTGCCATGAGTTGGCTGATTATGCTAAAATTGTTCATATAGGCCTCAAGTTTCATAAAATTGTGCCTCTGCTGAGACACTCTAAAACAAGCCTTAATTTAATAATCTTGAATTAAATAACAGTCAATTGTGAGTTAGTCATCAATTTGTTCCATTTCACCTGATTAATCCTCAATCAGTATATAATTTTGTCCCTGTTTTACCCAACTTAGGCTAAATTAAAATATACTCACTAGACAATAAGATCCACAAAACCATATAATAGCAAATCAAAATGGAAAACTGGTACTTAAAAATTTGCTGTGTGATCAATTATCAAAGTGACAATGAATTCTGATATTGGATATCATTTCAATCCTTTTGTAGGATTTGAATTTTCTTGAAACGCCACCAAGTGTAAAAGCAAAGAGAGCTCGTATTGAAGATGGTAATTTATCTCCAAGTGTTCTTCTTGAAAATGGTAACTGTTCCCTGGCTGTTTGCTTTATTCTTTTCCTGTAAGATTTAGAACAAGCAAAATCCTTACTGCTTTGAATCTGTTATTCATCTTCTTTTTATTTCCTTTTTCCTTGAAGAATCAGCAAGAAGAGAACGGAACAGCTGGTCTGCTAGGTCAATGTAAGGGACTATTGTTTATTGATCTTGATAACTGTTTTGGTTTCAGACTGGTCTCTCTAATACATCCTCCTTTGTATTATATTATATTATTTGTGTTTCTGTGACGACCTTATAATTACTTGAATGAAAAAAAAAAGAAATCAATGTGACAGCCCAGTTGGGCTAGTATTGCACCATATATTATTTTTTCAACAAGCTGGTAATGAAGAAAGTGTTGCAGGGGCATGGCAAAGTACCTGAGAGAACACTTGGCTGTAGACCCTAACATAGGAGATCAAAACGGGAATATTTCTTTGAATCATATTTTGGAAGGGAAGACCAGAAAGCACTGTGCCAGAATGTTCTTCGAAACCTTGGTAAATACCTATCTTTTCCCTGGGCACTTTTTGTTTATTGTGTTGTTGTATTAAGTTGCTTAATGCGCTTTCTATAACTTTTGACGGACATGGGAGATGCCTCTGTTGTGCCTTAGAGGTTTTATTTCAAACTGAAATGCATTATTTGTAATTATGTCTTTTGGAAATTTCCATGCTACCCTTGTGATTAGATGGAATATATTGAGTGATTAGCATGCGGTAGATATTATATTTTCCCTTTCTTTTGGGTATTTTTGACAACTTCCAAATTGTCTGTTTCCCATCAGGTTTTGACTACTAGTGAGTATATAAAAGTGAAACAAGAGGAGGCATATGGTGATGTTTTAATTGCGCCTCGGGCTAGACTCACTGGTACGAAAGATTGAGACATTCCAGCTTAATCAAGCTAATTTTGTAGAGGTAATTCTGTTCGCTTAACGGATAAAAATGCTTGCTAGTTTATTAATAATTGATAATACTTAACTAAAGAATGAACTTATAGCTCACACAGTTTTAATGTTATTGTTTTTTTTTTTTTTTATGCAAGGGTATCTTGCTGAATAGCATTGCTCAGAACTTCAATAGGCTACTAATTCGGTTTTGGACCTTTTGGTCTCGTCAATACGCCTTTTTTCTGTTGCTACAAATCCATTGGAAGGCGTTTAACTTATTTCTAATTATTCAGTCTCGGGCAATATGTTTGTCCATTTTGTGTATATCTTATATTTATTATATATTAATTTACGCTTCATTAACTAATATTTAGATGTTGCTTATTGACAAGAGCGCAAAGCATAGACTTTTCTTGTCTTTCCTTTCTGAATATATGGACAATGGAAAGTTTCTCTTAAAAAAAGAGAAATCCACAATCTGAAAGCTTGCTTAAATACGCAACAAGCTTCACCTTAGCCAATAAAATTCAAACTAAATGAAGTGTTTAATTTTCAACGATTGAACTAATTGACGAATTGGTTTTCAACTTCCAAGTAATGTGTGTCTATAGTTTTCAACTCTCCCCCGATATTTGTAGATATATGGATATTTTACACATTTTATTTCATTTTAGAATTGCTTTTTTAGAATTTCGTGGGATTAATAATATGAAAAATTTGATCAAATGAAATTAAATCCTTTTATTTTGATTAAATAATTTCGGTTAATATGGAAATTTCATGAAAAAAATCATTTTAATCAAAAAACACGTATTGAAGGGTATAATTTTACTTGTAGATATATCGCAACAATGTTAACTAGCATCCATATACCGAATGAAGTCCATAGCGAAGTCAGTGGAAATACCTTTTTAGTTGATATATGACATAACGTGCATACTTATGTCAGCATGGCAGTCATGATGCATGATATTTGCGGTTGCGGGAATGTTAACTAGCATCCATATACTGAATGAAGTCCATAGCGAAGTCAGTGAAAATACCTTTTTAGTTGATATATGACATAACGTGCATACTTATGTCAGCATGGCAGTCATGATGCATGATATTTGCGGTTGCGGGAATGTTAACTAGCATCCATATACTGAATGAAGTCCATAGCGAAGTCAGTGAAAATACCTTTTTAGTTGATATATGACATAACGTGCATACTTATGTCAGCATGGCAGTCATGATGCATGATATTTGCGGTTGCGGGTACTAGTATACGCATTAATGGTACAAGTCGTGTGGTTTGGATCGCTGATGTAGATGCTTAAATTGTCAACTATGCGATGATACAATTTTTTAAAGTCTAATCGACGGCAATAAACTATTATGAATTTGTCTTAAATCTTGATAATGACGTGGACTTGATTTTATGTACTTTTTCGATTGATATCAAGAGTAAACCTATTATGCATCGTAATCGTTTTTGCAGTGATTTTACAAATTGACAAATCTAATTTAATACATTCAATTTATAAATTGAAATCTCATAGGAAACAAAAATTTACATTTTTTATTTTTTTTACCATTTTTATGAATTTTTTAAAGCTTATCGTTTTTGGATACAAAGTAGTAGTAAAAATATTCTAACAATAGAAAGTATAAAAAAATTCATAGTAAAATATTTCAAAAATGTAAAATTTTATTTGATATGAGATTTCATTATGTATGTTGAAATAGTTTAAATAAATTTGTTAATTTGCGAAACCACTGACCAAAACAGTCACGATGCACGAAAGCATCTGTGCATCATTACGCACAATAGATATTCTATTGATATTAAATTATTAATACTATTTTAGCATAATTAATTTAAAATCTAAAGGGACCAATTAATGAATTTGTTTCCTTTTTTATTTAATTTGACAGCCGCTAGCAAATCTACCTAAAAAATGTTTATGAAATTTTAAGCCGATCGAAGATCAAAATGCAATACTGGTAAGTAGTAACCCAAATTCATTGTAGAGCGAATTAGATAGACAATTGAAATGGGACAATATCGACCATTAAGATCGAGGCTGTCATTGTCAACTAATCCCCGATTGGGTACAGCTGGACGAGAAACGTCCCCACTAAAAATTAGTAAATTACCAACATGAGGACTACATTCAAAGTAGAAAATTAAATTGTGGTGATTCTGATATTTGGTATCGGATATGAATTTGTGACATTGAGTGCGCTGATAGCTTGCCTTGTTTTGTCGCTTTATAGCCACCTTATCCGTTTGGATACAGCTAATTTCCTACGTCATCAGACCCCCACCTCCAGCCGCCCCCACCAACCTTCTCCCTTGCCACGTGTCGAATCCCTCCCTCGTGACAAGGAAAGCATATGACTGCTCATGGTGCACACAATTTAATTGCCAGTTCAACGGGGTATACCTCAACAGTCGCAAATGTTAATTTGCTCAACGATCATGTTATACAAAAGATGAGCATAATCATAGTATTTATTGAAATTAGTTAAAAACCAATATTAAATAAATATATGCATGTCAATACGTTTCTATAAAATTTCAAACTAGTATTTTGTATATTTTAACCTAATATATATATTTATGCTAGTAATAAAATTTATTAATAATGTGTTAAATTGTAGTGTTTTCTATATCGCAAAAGTTAACATTGTCAGTTATTTATCTTATATTATGGAACAACTAAAATCTAATTGAATATAATATTATTTCTCTCTGTGATATTAATTTTAGAATAAATCATGTTTTAACTAAATTGATTAATGAATCACATGACATATTTATAATCTGCAACCACAAAATATATACTTATGTGATTCTTATTATCAAGTGATAGTAATATAATAATAACGACACATCAATAAAGTTAACACGACAATCGCTAAAAAGGATAGTAGTTTGATTTTAAAAATGATTAGATCAAATTCAAAAATTAATATTTTCCTAACTTTACTTACATATGTTATACATCTATAATCTCGGAAAATTGGATTAGTGGCGCTTTTTTTTTATTGAGACCGCATGATCAAAATTTTCTGAACAGAACGAAACTTTTTATTGGTGAACCAAGTGTAAGGAACTATTATCTGGGGCGGCTGGGTCGAGAAAGTTCCTCCAGCGTGGACCCACACATCAGAAATGGGCGTGCTGGAATTCCTTGGCACGTGTCTCTGGTCCCAACTGCCTCTGTGCCGACATACTCGTTCCCATTTATCTCCTTAATTTATCAGGCTGAATGAGTATGTTGCAAATCTGCTACCTTTGACATAAAATTGAAACTGAATAATGCGTATTATTAGAACCTTTTGCCTCCTTGTAAATTTTTTATGCCATCTTTGTTTATTCATATTAATTTGATAACGATTACTAGGGGTGTTTCCAGGTTTTGTTTCGAATATAATATTTATTCGCAAATATACCCACCAATGAGTGGGTAAAAAAAAATTAAAAAATATTTATACTTCAACAAAAATAAAAATCAACATCTCAATAAAAAAAATTAATAGAAATATTTATTTTTAATAAATAAAATTATTTAAATAAAAATAGTAAATGAGAAAATTTTATCTATTTCTGAAATGAAAAAAAAAAATTATTATCTACATAAAGCTTTTCATATGTGTTGTGCTCTCTTTACAAGCACAACACACAATTAATTAGAGACAAAATTTTTCTATTAAAAGTAAAGGGTTGTTAAACTTATATCAATAGTTAACGTTCAACCATTGATTTACATGATCAATGAATAATATTGCACAGAGTAAACAATTGTTTACACCATTCGTTTAACTTTTTAGCCCTTGCATATGTACTTTTATGAGTAGTTGAGATAGAGATAGGAGAAAAAAATTAAAATTTTTAAATAAGATAATTTTATATTTGTCAAAATTTAATCACAAATATATCATTTGAGACGCTGAATGCATAGTAACTGCAAACAATACAATTCACCGTAACATTTGACTATATTGCATTTTCATCGTATTAAGCATATATTCAAACGTAAGAGTAAAATATGTTACGCGAGTAATTCGATCAAGATAAAATATAAAATAAAATTAATACAAAATTCTAAATAAAATTGAAAAGCTAATTTTTTTTTTAAGACATCTGATAACTATAATTTATAAATTTTCATATCCGATTTCGGTACCTAATTTTCTTCTATGAATCGGAGTCGACCTTAAGCAGTTACCATACAACGACAAAGTAAAAGTCTGGATATCCGATATTCGCGGTCATCATTCAAAAACTTACATATTTATGTAATATTTAATTAATGTTTCTGAAGGCATAGTTTCATAGTTTGACTGCCATTACTCTCACTAGTCAGTAGTCACCCGGCGGCGGGCTTATGAGGAACAAAATTTTGCGTTAGACCAACTCAAATTTGTCCGGACTTCTATACAAATAAATTTCGTGCCATGCAGAGTTTATAGAGTCAAATTTATACTTTTGAATGGAATATCAAAATCAATATTGGAGCCGTACACTCTTTATACGGTAGTATTTTCTTTTTCTATATTTTGCCCCTTGCATAAATAATAAATTCACTAATATCGAATTAGAAACATGCCCCTTGGAACAAGCAGCGGCGACTCTATGTTGATCTTGTATATTTTCATAGTATTAACTTTTGCATTTAACAATTCAGTGAATTCACTAATACAAGTGATTCTTCTTGCAGCTCTCTCTAACCACCTTAAATACGAGTGATTTACAAAGTTTGGAAATGACATGACGAGTATACTTTAATTAATTTCATCAATCGGTCGTTGCAAAATTATACTCGACACGAAAACGAAAAAATTATACTCGACACGATATCCTGTCGTTTTTATTTATTTCTTAAAGAACCTCACCGTGATATGATTTATAATTACAAGGTGTATATGAGTATATGTATTTGCAATCTTACCCTATTTACATTTTTCAAATTTTCTTTTTTGACATCTATATGCTGATTTCTACAATGACATCTATTATTTAAAACTTTCAGACTATTAAATCACACATAGCCACAAGAAAAACATATATACCATCATACGTGGGTTTTTACAATGGGGGAAAAAAATATTTTTTCAGTTACGTCAGCAACTTCTGGAAATATTGTTTAAACAACATTGCATGCATCTCCAACTTAATTTGTGGATTTCATTTAATATTATTAATAATTTTATTAGTTTTGCAATTGTAATTATAAATAGAGATAAATGATGGTCAGGCAATCCTGATTAAATTACCAAATAATTAAATTCACAAAATTTGTAATTATTCTACATTTCTACAATGGATTTTATAATTACCATATCAATAATCAATAATTTAATTAAAATCGTAATTAGAAGGCACATAACTTGGTCCTTGTCTCCTTGATACTTTGTTGAACAAATTTAGTCCCTAAGATACATCAAACAAGTGATTTCTCAATTAATTCCCATAGAGAAAAAAGGTGTAAAATAATTATCCAAGTAACTTTTTATACCACTATATATCTCTTGCGGAGGATTTAAGTGAGTACTTTTATTTATTTATTTTTTTGAGATAGATGGCAGTAGGCCAGTAGCTGCCAGCGGCAGCGAGTGAGACACAGTATTTTACTCGAGAGTGGCACCTCCTTTTCCAGTTTTCCTCGTTCCACGACCAAGGGCATAAATGGTAATTTGAGTAGACGACACGAGCGCCGCACCAAATTGGCACGTGTGTCCACCTCATCATATAATAATCATATAAAATAATATCGCCATCCCCAAATCCCCTTATTTTTCAAAGTTGCAATCATTTTATATCCTACTTAGTCGAAACAGTTCTAAGAGAGAGAGAGAAAAAAAAAAAAAACCCCTATCCAGTCTCTAATTAACGATCCAATCCGTATTTCTACCCTTCATCTTCCAAGCAGAGCAAATTCGACAATTTTAGCGATGGTGCAGTTCCCGAATTTGCAAAAAATTTCAGTCAAATCCGAAAGAGAAGATTATGCTGATTCGGATTTTGGGTCGAACAGTAAAAAACCCAAAATTGATTATCCATACCTTCAGGTTCGCCTTCTGAATCTTTTACTCTCTCTCTCTGCACATGCGTATTTTGTTGGTGTTTTATGGATTTGGGTTTGATTAGACATCTTTGGTCGGGTGATTTTCTTAATTTGGTGGCAAATTTAACATCGTATATTTTTTTTGGTCCCAAAGCTGAATAATCTCGTCTATTTATAATTTTCCAGGTCAGGGTGTTGCTCAGTGATTCTTCTTCTGTTTCCTTTATTTTTAGTTAATTTATCGTGGGAAAGTTGATAGAAAATAAGCAACCTTGCAAAGTTGTACTTGAGAACTCTTTATGGAGCCGTAGAGTCTGTAATTGTATATTATTTTTTTATTTTATAAGAAAGTAATTCCAAACTAGCAACTTAAAATACTTGTTGTATTTAAATCAGTTTCAATTTTTTGGTTCTTTTGACATCAGCAATGTGGCACAGATAAGAGCTCCAGTATAGTAGAACCACAAGCATTGCAACAGAATTTGGTTAGTGAACCGAGCCCCTTGGGCCTGAGACTAAAAAAGAGTCCTTCGTTTCTTGATTTTGTGCAAGCAAAACTATCTCAATTGACCTCGAGGAGGATAGAGAAGAAGAAATCAGCTAAACATGGTTGTAGAGGTAAAGCTGGGTTGGGCTCTAGTTCTTCTGACAAGCTGAAAGCCTCCAATTTTCCAGCTTCCCTTTTGAGAATCGGCAATTGGGAGGTATAGTTTGTCAATTACTTTGTTTATCTGCATTGATAATAAAAACTGACTGTTGGAAGTAGAAAATGCATAAACCAGAAAACATTTTTTTACCATAGTGATAATATATTACTTATTATAAAATTCAACTAGCTTTTCTCCAATTTTTTTTTTTTAATAAAGATTGTATTTTTACATTCTTTTAACTTCATCCCTTGCAGCGAGTTTCAAGGTATGAAGGGGACTTGGTAGGGAAGGTCTACTTTGCAAAACAAAAACTTGTATGGGAAGTACTTGATGGAGGCCTCAAGAGTAAGATTGAGATCCCATGGTCTGATATTGCTGCCATTAAGGCTTCCTTCCCTGAAGACGGACCTGAAACTCTTGAAATAGTGGTAATTTTCCAATGTCATCCTAATATTTTGTTTTGAGAATGAAATTTGCTTCTACAATTAGAAACCGTAACTTTTTTGTTGCTTATATAGCATTTCGGGTCTCTATATCCCTTAGACCTTTTGTCGCTTTAAATAACATTTCATAAAACATTTCAAAGTGTTTTTTTTTTTTTTAGATAAACTAACATTTGAAAGTGTTGGTATTGTTTCTTTTCGAATTTGCGGTCATTAGCTTCATTGTTCTATTTGTGGCAATGATTTATTCTATTGCTCAAATTTTGACAGTTGTCGAGGCAACCTCTATTTTCCAGAGAGACAAACCCAACACCAAGGAAGCATACCTTATGGCAACCCACTTCTGATTTTACAGGTGGCCAGGCTACAACACACAGGTATTTATTGTTATTCACTGGCATGGTGCCTACTTTAATAGTACTAATCTGAGAACACTATGAACCAAACAGCACGGTGCGATCGTAGTAGGACCGGTACCATACATAGCAAGTGGCATATTATTCAGTACATAAACACGATAGATTTACTTTGCTATTCGTCTTTCACATCAACCTGAATGTAAACATCTTAACAGACATAAGAACATCACTAATATCAGCTAATGTAAAATTTTTATTGCGTTGATCATATAATGGTTGTTTGACAGGAGGCATTATCTTGAATGTCCACAAGGTCTCATGATAAGGCATTTTGAGAAGCTGGTACGCTGTGACCCACGCCTCTATTCGCTGAGTCAGCAACCCAGTATCAGCTTGGATAACCCTTTCTTTGAACACAAGCCATCTGTTTTTGAAGAAGGAGACGTGTTCTACTCGACCACCTTTCAAAATTTGAAGGATGGATACCAGTTTTCTGAACCTGCAACTGTGGTACCGTGCCCACTAAATAGTTCTGCAATTGGTATCCACACTGAATTGAGAGATTTTGAGGAGGGGGTACAAAATGTCAACCCCGGGAGCAGCTCAGGTATGATGTTATCTCTATTTATTTGTTGTAAAATGGTTCCTTACGTGTATCAAGATAATGGGTGCCTTAGGTTAGTGAGAAGTCTTATGTACCTGACCTAAAAAATATGTAAATCCTCTCTGACTCTCTCCATTACTCATGAAGATCCTATGTGGTTCTAGCTTTGTAGTCTATATAATCATCTTCAATCCTACAATGCTTTCTTTTCAATTTGTTTAATTCTTCCTTTTCAGGTGCAGAGTGCCACCCAACTGACTATAGCAGTTCATGTGACTCGCAATTTTCATACAACATCCAAGCCCTCTCAAACCATTTCAAGGTACCAGGCTTACGACCATCTATGTCTAGAAGTGAGATCGTGAACCACATAGGCCACCACATCTGCAGACAGCTCAACAGTTCATCACAAAACCAACTAATTAAAAGCAATGGAGATGTGCTGATCAAGTCACAATTTGAAGAACTGGCCCAGTACCTCTTGGCTGACTCACAAAATCCGATTGCTGCCACCGACGAGAAGTATCTCATGTCGAGAGTTAATTCACTCTGTTCTCTGATTCAGAAAGATGAGCGAGAGACCAGAGAAGCAGTGAAGATTGAATCTGATTCTAAAGCAGATTTAAAACCAAATGATTCTTTTGGAGATCTTCTCTTGTCCCTCCCTCGTATTGCTTCATTCCCTCAGTTCTTGTAGATCAGTTTTTTCCCCCTTATTGTCAGGAAAAGAGAAAAAAAATAATGTGTAAGAAAGTTAGTTTCAAATGTTAATGTTGAAATTGTTTGTAGAGAAGTTCATTTAACTTTTGTTGATGTGGTGTATATGTCATGTAAATATCCATCGTTGTATACGAGTAGTTCCAAGTTTTGTTTACTAGGAAGGTTCTATGAACAAAGAAAAATGCTAACTTGATTCACAAATCGTTCTCCTACTTTGCTTCGCCTCTGTGTGGGTTTTTACTTTTGGAGAGAGAAAAGGAGAGAGAAAGCGAGAGAGAAAGAGAAATCGAGGAAGAGAGACAGACGAGAATTGACTCGTGCAGGTCGAAGAGGAACAAATAGACGAACAAAGAGAGAACGAGACCGTCGTAATACTAATAGAGCTCGCAAGTCGCAACTTCCAGGAGGAGGAAAGGTGCTGTTGCGTTTCCACCTCTGGGCTCTGACATCCAATCATGGGATCTCATCATCAGAGCTCAACGATCCAGGCTCCAATCGTGGAGGTTTGTGCAATCTTTTAAAATTGTCGATGTGTTATTTTTTATTACTTAGGATGCCTATCAGGTTTGTGCAATCTCAAAACCAATTGATTATCCATTGAGCAATTTCAACAACTGTTCATTGATGGGTACTTGATCATTTTCTAAATGTTCCTCGTATTGCACAAGTTTGATTCACAGCCTATCTAAAAGAAAAAGGAACGTATGAACTATGAAGAAAAATTATTTCTTGATTGTGACGACTTTTGCCTTTGGTTGACATAATTCTGTAAAAATGCAAATTAAAAAAAGGAAGCAAGAAATTTTCTACAAAATTATGTTGGATTGCTCATAATAATTATGAAAGCATAGTTTCCTTCCCTGTACTTGTGTATCAGCATTGCCGTGTGCACTGCCTCCTTTCCACCCAGGCTTTCCTTGCGCCCAACAAGGCCCATGAGTGTCAGGTGTACCTTTGTGTGCAGTTACACTGCCAAGTAGTAGCTAGTGACTGCATCAGAGAGACCTAGAGCAAGGTGTCGCTCACCACCACCTCCACGTGGACCTAGGCCTGAGCAATAGCCCCCACCTCCTCCACTTCCTCCAGTCGGGAGACCTGGTACACTACTTATATTTATTTACCTTTTGGTTAGAAATACAATGAATGTGCATCATTCAATCAAATTGAAATAAGAATATCTATTTTGGTACTTGTACTGGTAAAAACAGTAAAGTGCTAGTATCAAGGTAACACTAGACAAACATGGATTATCATATATTGGGGATCTCCATTGAAGTTAGATCAACCAAATGAAACCTGAATTATCCCTAATTCAGTCATGATTCATGACATTATTATCATGTTTGTTCTTCTGATATTTTGTCATTGGTGTATACTATTGTTAGTAACACTGTAGTTCGTAAACTTCTAACTTAAATTCATTGATCAATTAGTTGATTAATTAATCAGTTAATTTTTCATTTTTATTTTACAGCACCATTGTATTTTACGAGCTCATAAATAGGGAGAGGGATAGAAATTGTTTCCATCAGATGTAGAAGGAAACCAGCTGGTAACAGAACTGGGTCAGCACAAAAGATGTTTTCAGAAGTGTTTCCTGTCAGAGTAGACATTGATCTCCTGCCAATTGTACCAAGTGAAGAAAATGAAAAGCCAGAACCATCTGAAAACTATGTGCTGATTTGTTGTTTGACTCGTGTAATTACATGCTTAGGCAGCTTCTTGAAAGGAAGAATAATAAGTGGCATTGGTACCAAGAGTTGGAATGGTACCAATGTAGTAGGGATATTGTTTTGCAGAGGTATAATAAGGAGGCAGTCGGGATCTGTTGCTTTTATGTTTCAGTTTTTAGCTTTGTAGAGGCACATTAGCAATCAAGTGTTGTATGTCATAATATGTGGATGCTTCTTATGTAGTCAAGTCTGTTAAGATTTCAACCAGTGCTTTGTATGAGATTAAATGCTTTATTTGAGTCGTTACTAGTAGCCTGAGATTAAGGGTTCTGTTACTTATTTGATGACTTTTGCAATGCTACCAATTTCATGTGATGATGGAACTAGAACAAATTTAACTTACAATATAACATCATTAAAAGCTAAAGCACATCCTTTTGTTTCTTACAAACATTCTTTGTATAAAATTAGCTAGAATAACATCCTTTCCTGAAAATTTAACTTCAGCATACATCATTTTCTTTCTTACAAACACAATATACAAAAATCTGAAAGAAAAGAAAGAATTCTTGAACTAGAATGAAGTCATTATTGCTAAAGCCTTTTTTGAAAGGTTACAAACAGTCAAATGAAAGGGGCACAAACAATCAGTTACAAACTTCCGCAAAAAGATAAAAAAGCGGATAAGAATAACCTTACATGACACTCTTCTAATCCTAGCATAATTAGCTAACAAATGAGAATCTAAGTTGTTCTCTCTCGGAATGAAAGTGCAAGAGAAGCCTGAATGGGAACGAAAGGAATTCAGGAGGTTCATGATCAGCTGCTGAAGTGGGGAGCAATCAGTGTAGAATGTACACTCATGGATCCCCAATTGGTGCACGGCCTGTACAGCCATGTGCATTGCCAAGGCTTCAGTTTACAAAAGCTTCACATATATCTATCAAAGTAGAAATATAATTATATCTTTTTTATAAGTTTGGTTGTTTGGCTACTAATAATTTGTACATTGAAAGATTAAAAAAAACCTCCTAGTTAAATTAATTAATTTAGTAAGATATCAGTTTGTATCTCAAGCTCCTTAGAAGCAATTCTGCAAAATTCTGGTACACAGTAACAGTACGATGCATGCTAAAAGAAACCAACACCTTCACAGACATAATCTCCCAAAAACCAAGAGCCAAAGGACTACTTGAACCAGTTCACTTCACAAAGATCATCACCCATTAAAATGTAACTTGCTTCCTCGCCTATTGTTCAATCCTCGAGATGCGTGCTTCGTTTCATCGAAGAAGAGAGGTGGCTATCGAACGGATAGAAGAAGAGAACAAAAAGAGAGCTCTCGTCTCCTTGGTCATCACCGGAAATGTGGTGGCACGAAGCTGTCCAAAACTCCTCGTTTATGGCTTGTTCATTCCTGCCGAGTTCCTTCCAGGTTCGATCGGTGATTTTGACTAAATCTCTTGTGGAGACAAAGTCGGCCAGGGTGACCTGCCGAGGTCTTACTTGGGTATATGGTTCTTTGACCACTTGCGGAGTATTTTTCCTCCAAAATGACCTACCATTCCTAGGACGTGAGGCCAATGGCTGGGCACGTGCTGGCCTTGAGAACGTCATAACTGGAGCGACATGCGTCGGGACTATAGGTGTGATGGCATTTTTCCATCTAAGCCGGTTCAGACTGTAACGTCCTCATGTAGTGGGAGGCTTCCCGTCAATACAAACGGAGACATGGTGAGCACTGACGTTATTAGTCCCGCTAGGACTGGCATGTGGTGCTGGGTCTTGTCTTGCATCGTCATGTATAGGGATAGCACCCTCTCGGATTTTTTTGCTCTAACCAATTCTTGAAGACATAACAGTCCTCGATGGTATGGCCCAGGATGTGGTGATACGGGCAGTAATTGGGATGGTTCACCTTATTCTCTTCTTCCGGTCTTTTGCACCGAGGGAGTCGGATCTCGAGAACTTCCATGGCTTGTTTGAACAGCTTCTTAGTCTTCTCTTTCTTAAAAGAGTAAGGCCTGCTCTGTAGTTCTTTCAAGGACGACTTAGGGCTTTGCGCGGCTTCGCCTTTGCCCTTGTCGCCTCCCCACTGGCTAGTACCGGCACCATCTACTTGGTTGCTTGTAGCCTTGGTGGTTTTGGCATCCCCTTTCTTGAATTTTTCTTTGTCCTTGGGAACATGGTACATCGAGTTGATGTCATCTTCCATTCCTTCGAACTGGGCGATCTTGGCCATCAGTCCCTCGAAGGTGGCGATGTTACGTCCTGCCAACAACACATTCATTGGTGGACGGATGCCATTCATGAGCATGCGGGCAGCCTCTCTCTCAGTGAGGTTGGACTGGCACCGCGTGTACATGTTTTCCCATCTCGCTGCAAAGTCAGAGGCAGCTTCGGCTTTGCCTTGTTTAGCGTTAAGCAGCCCGGTCAACGTGACTCGCCGAGGGGTGACTCGAAATCGAGATCTGAAGGCATTTACCATTTCCTTCCAGCTTTTGATGCTGTTTTCTTCGAGTGAGGCATACCACTCAAAGGCCACGCCAGACAGACTCTGAGGAAATTGTCTCAACAGCCATTCTTGCCGGCGAGTAGTGTCACCACACGATGTCAAAAAGTGTGACAAGTGTTGGTCGGGGGTGATCTTGCCCCCAATTCCTTCGAACGGTTTGAACTTAGGTATGACATATCCTCCGGGATATTCAACCCTGTCAAATTTTTCAGGATAGGGCCTCCCCGTGAAATTGTTGGAGAATTGAGGCTCATCAATCTCTAAATACTGGAATCCCTGTTCCATTTGCCTTTTCACATCCTGCACCAAGTCGATGGGATCGGCTTTGGAGGTTTCCTTCTTTCTGCGCATCTCACCGTCAGATGTATCTGACGAACTTGGTGTTTTGGCGAGGGTAGTGTGAGCACGAGGCTCGTCTGGCCTACGCTTCTCTTTCCTCTTCTGGTTATGCTTAACACTTCCTTGTTTAGAGGAATCTGGTTTGGCGGCACTTGTGTCAGGCCATGCTCCCTTTTTAGACAAATGCTTTTGAATTTCAACACATGCCTTGGTGACTCGGGCGTTGTCGGCCAGCAACTGCTCTAGCCTTTTGTCTTTCTCCTCCAATTCCCGACGGAGTTGGGTCACTTCATCCACAATTTCAATTTCTTCATCGACGCTCTCATCGGACGCGTCGCCTGGGTTGTCACCTTTTCCACTTTCTTCGCTAGCGAAGTGATCGCTAGTCTGGTGGATTTCCTCAGGGATGGTATCCTTGGGCCGCGAACGGCTGCTCTTTTTCGTCGCGGGAGGAACTGAGGCGGAAGCCCTACTTTTCTGACTTCTCGTCTCAACTGGTATGCTTTCTGGTTGAGGCGGCTCTTGAGAGCCAGCCCCGACCATGTGAACCTCAGTCGGTTCGCTGTCACTTTCAACTTCGTCAGCATGAATGTGATACACGGTGGCAGATCCTGCACCCTTTTCTTTGTTGGGCACACGGACCTTCTTTCCTGGTGCTTTGGTCATGTAAGACATGACATCAGACAGGGCGGAGGACTTCTTCCTCCTGGTGTTTCTTTTGGGCAGCTTTGGCTCGTCAGATTGAGCCCCCCCGGTCCCACGTTGGACCTGTTTGGGTACCCAGACCTGTTTTCCCTTGCCTTTAGCCTTCATAGATTTGACATTGGGCTTGAGAGGTGGGAAGGTGAGCCGGTCAAAGACCGAAGGTGGTGTTGTCATGACCTTCTTTTCGGACGCACTGTAATCAGCGTCTCCGATCCTATCATCTTTGCGATAAGGGAAGCGGAGGCGCTGGTGCACCGGGAATTTGAGCCTGTCCTTGATGGAAGGCTTGCTTGGGTCATTGAGGACTTTCACGTGGGCTTTGCGGGCTCCACGGATCTTCTTCACTATCCGGTAAGTGGCATGGATAGCCTTCACCGATTGATGCTTCTTGGGCGGAACTATTTCTGCCGCCTCAAGGGGAGCATACTGGGGCAGCTCCCAGTCTTCGCGGAAGCACAGACCGTCAGCACCCTTCTTGAGCACTCGCAGAGGAGCGAAAGTGTTCTTCAGGGGCAGGTCGGTGTCGATGTCCTCCTCTTGGACTAGGCGGAGGGCTTGGGACCTCGAGAGCCTAGTCATTTTCTCCTTGGCCTTGAGCTTAGGAGCGAGAACCGTTTTCAGGCGCTGGGCATTGGCCTCAGTCTTCCTGTTGACAACAGCAGTGGCAGTCGATGCTCCACCAGCGAGCATTGCCACAGGGATCTGTACGGGCACGGAGAGAGTCCCGGCTACAGAGTTGGTGTTCTTCTTCTTCAGGTGTTCACCGCTGACAATTTGGCTCTATGTCACCATCTTGTCTTTACCTGCGAATGGAAAACACTCCCAATTTACTGTCAGTGTTACTTGTAATTTCAACAAGCCTATAACACATTTTAATATGCCCAGTCTCTTAATCATCTCCTAATGAGAGGAGAAGAAGGTCCCACCGGGCGTGTCAGAATCTGTCTCGCACTTTTTCGGATCCGCACTTCAGTTAGGATTTATGGATACCTCCGTGGGGGTGAAAAAATACGGATCAGATACCCCTCGAACTCCTTGGGACGCAAACATCAATATCCGCCTGACAAAGGATGAGGATACCGACGTGGTCTCAGGGGTTTCAAGAGTTTGATTGTTTGTTGCAGGTCCTTTCCTTCCAGTAGGCGCAAGCCCCTACTGTTAATTACCTCTGAACCGAGTCGAGAGAACCTCTAGATCAGAAATGTTAATAGATTGGGCATATTAAATGTATCTAAGCTTGTTTAATGATCGTCTAAAACAACCATTTCTATAAACAGAGTGAACTGACAGTGAGTGTGAATGCAGAGTAAGTGTCTATGATGACATGAATGCATATGATGTGCTGCGGCGATTGCAAGAAGAAGAAGTTTCTATTTTAAAAGAGCTGTACGAACAGTCTTTCTGTATTTAAATGTGGTTTGGTAGATCATTAACCGATTAAGTGTTAGATCATTTTTAAGACTTGTCATCTCCATATCCAAGACGCATTGCGTGTCAAAAGAAACAAGCGTAAACGTGTAAAGCCTTGGTCTCATGACGTTTTGAAGGTCCGGTGTATTGAACGTGCTGGATCTTCGGTGTTGAGACGTGTCTAAGACTTAGGTTCACTGTAGACGTGTTAAAGCTGAGGTTATCGGACGTGTTGAGAGCTTCAGGCGTTCTGGTGTGTAGAAACTCCAATCCTTGAACGTGTATCGGCTTCGGTCGTTTGTTGACGTATTTGAACTTTTAATCTTTTAGCGTTTTAGGGTCTGGTTTAAGCGTTTTGAACCCTGGCGTTAAGATGTGTTAGAAAGTTCAGGTCACTTGAGTCCTGTTTGCGTTTCTGAGACTTTAAACATTTTTTAGTTTAATAGCCCCGACTTTCAGACATTTTGGGTACTGAGTTTCTGGATCCCGGTAGGATGTGTGTTTCTGGATTTGAATTTGATTTCTAGACCTATGTTTGGGTCTAGATACTTGAGTGTATGTTTGGTTTTGCTTTTGTGGGGTTTCAGGCTCCTTGAATTTGTTATCTCGGAATCTGGAGTTCGTTTGAAGGCCTTTGAGCTTAGAAGCTGTGTAGAGCCCGTACGGATTTTGATGCTTCTGGATTATATTTGATATTTCTGGGTTTGGGCCTTGGTTTGGTCTGTCTGGCCAGGGCTTCTTGTTTTAGCTTGAATACCGGGAATGTCAGTCCCTGATAATTCAAAGTACCTGCTGTCCAAGTGTACCTGTTGTCCAAGTGGTCGAAACACTTAAACTTTTAAGGATTTTTGTGTTTTTATGTCATTTGGGTCTTTAAGACATTTTTCAATGACATTTTTAAAAGAAATTAATGATGTTTAATAGAAACCCCCTTTTCATTTCGGAATTTGGTGTTGAAGTGTTATACAAAAATGTTCCTTGTAATTTTCTGAACATTTTGGTATTTTTTGGTAATTTTCTGACCCTTCTAGCTATTTTTAAAGTATTTTTGAAGTTTCAGCATTTTTAGAAAATTCTGATTGGCTGGAGACTTTGCTGTTGCGTGTTCTGGGTGTCAGGGATTCGCTACACACATAGCGCCACAGAAGATCAGAGCAAATCGCTAAGGTGAGTTGATTGAGTCCTCTGGTTCACGCACGCGTCTGTGCGCCGACGGATCTGAATCCTGACATTGTGGGTCCCACTGTCAACGTCTCTGTGTGCGGTATGCCGTGTCTACCCATCTTTCTGCTAATATCCGTTGGAGACGATTCTGGGTCGTTGATCTGTGCCAAGATTCGTGCTGGTCAACATTTCAACGCAGCCTCTCTCTTTTCTTTCTTCTTTCTTCTTTTCTTCTTCGTCCCTTCCAACGAGAGATTGACACGAGTCAAAACTCTCAAGGTCGACTCGATCTCCGCCGTGAGAGGGTCGTTTCACTGGCTGAGGATGTCAAAGAGATCGTCTTGTTCTCCCCTGTTCACCTAAGCTGGTCGATTGGGTCGATTCTTGCTAATTGGAGCCGTAGAGACATACCTATTCTCGATTTGGGATTTTCTGATGAGGTGCTTGCAACCAAAATTGGCCCCAGTGGGACTAATCGGCGGCTTGCCTGAGCAACCAGAGAGGCGCCTTGGGTCAATTTGGGCATCAATTTGAGGTAAAACCCTAAAACTCACTGTATAGGTTTTGAATCGTGAGCTACTCAATCCCCTGTGATAATCAAACTCAAATAGACTATTTGATGGGTGGTTGGTGGGTGAATTTTGTTGGAGTAAGCCCTATCATTGCCTATTGAGGTCAAATGAACTTTGTTTTAACTGTTTGAAGTAGTTACTTGACTGGTCTGGATGTTTAACGTTTATTTCTGTCATTGGGTTATTTGGTTGTTCCTAACAGCATTTTGGCATTATGACTAGGTGTATATGGTATAGGAAAGGGATGTAAGTGGTCACATAACTTTAATAGGATTCTAGAAGGGGTATTGGATTGTGTTGGGGCTTGATGTCTCTTGCTTTTGGCTGTGTTGACTACCTGACCATTTCTAGTGTAGTTTTGGCATTATAACTAGATGATTATGGTCTATGGTAAGAATTTGGCTCTGATGGCATGGTATAGTGACTTTGTATGAATCTGTGATGGAGCTATAGGGGTTTTATTGGGATGTGGGCTGTATTTATGGGATTTGGGCAGTATGGTGACTGAATTTGATTATCACGGGGTTTGTGCAACTTCACTAAACTATGAAGCATCAAAGGTGACTGCTCAAAGGCTAGCACACATGTTGGTTTGACCTCTCTCATCCCCTCATACAGCAAGTTTTAGGGACTTGTACCCTTCTTCTCTTCAAGCTTCCTCTCTGGTTGCTCCTGCCTTGCCACCTGATTGCTGCACAGAAGAAGAGGAAGAGATTTTGCAGGTATACACTTCATCTTTATTATGTTTCTATTTCTTAATTGCACTTTTATTTGATCAACAGAGGGTACTTAGCATATTTCACTTGTTTTTCATGCAAGATGCAACTGAAGGCCTGCTAACATGATTATTTGGATGTTTAGCTTAGATGATTATACTAGCTACTGAAGTAAACATGCTTATAACTATATTATATTGAACACATGCAGCAAGAACAAGGTATGAAGATGCATAAATATAGAAAATAAAGTAGATATATACAAAATAAAGCTTTATTTCAAACTGTAGGATTACATTTTTGCTAATTACCTTGTATAAAAGCTAAATAAACTTCTTTACTTTACAGAAAATAGCTTGAGTTTTAAAATGGGCAGAGTTTTAATATAGCACTTTGCCTCCCCTTCTTCTGTCGATGGAGAGCTTCTTTTATAGCTGTAGAGGTATTCTAGGGTTTGGATTGATTTCTTGACCTATAATTTTTTTTGTATACTGATTTCTTGACTGAGCACCATCCATCAAACCTCAAATTTCAACAAATTTCTATGTATTAAAACCATCTCACCCTACTCAATTAACTTACTCAATATTATTTACAGTAGCTAATAACAAGCTACCACCAAATTTCAAAGTTTAAGCCTTAACCCTAACTCTTAATTATTCAATCAAATTGGTTCAACAGAAACATAGTAGAAAGAGAGAATAACGATACCTCTGTCTTCACTACTGCTTCCTCTCTCTTCTTCTTAACCTCTTCTTCTTCTTTTTTTCTTAACTTCTTCTTCTCCTTTTTTTTTTTATGGAATTTTTCTAATCCGACGGCTAACCCAAAATCACCTTCCCAAGAACTATGTATAGGCGACGTAGAGAAGAGAAGAGAGAAAAATCAATGGTGAAGATCAACGTACCAAATCTCATTGCAAAAGTCAAACATTCAACCCTCATCCGCTACCTCTCTCGGATAAGATCGAAGGAAAAGACAAAAAGGAAAGGAGAGGTGGTCGCTGCCTATTGGTTTGCCTCACCACGTCAATCCTCGAGATGCGTGCTTCGTTTCATCGGAGAAGAGAGGTGACTATCGAACGGATCGAAGAAGAGAACAAAAGGGGAAGGGAAAGAAGATGGTGCCAGTGCACCATCCGATCTCTCTCTTTTTTTCTCTTATCAAAACTTCCTCCCTTGGATTTTCTATGGCAAGATTTGTGTGGTCAAGGGTGTGGCAACTCAAATAAATGATTTAATTAATTTCTTTTATTAAGATACCATTCAATTTACACTTAAGGGTCATAATAAATTAAACTTTAATTTTTGCTAGAATTATGTAAATAAATTTTTAGATACTATACCAAGTCAAGATTTCAAATTCAAATCGATTTTCTTGTTGTTTCAGATTTATTTCTTTAGAATATTACTATTTTTATAAATTAATTTTCTTAATTTTATTATTAAAATTAACTCAATTAATTTAATCAAGTCTGGTATTTTCTACTATGTTACAGGCCATTTGGCTTGAATTTACTTCAGTTTACTGGTTTCTTGATGTTTTCATGACAGGTGGGTCATGGGGCCACTTGTCATGCTGATTTGGGGGCATTTGTGTCCCTCTCCTTCTGGCTTGGAAGAGGGGTTGTATTCTGGCGCCAAAACATGGCCTGACCAGGTGGCATCAATCCATGATTCATAGGGTTTTGATGGTGCAGATGCACTTGTGAGAGCATCTTCATCTGTTGCATAGCTGTTGAAGCTACATCCTAGGTGGTACAGTGCACATAGAGGGTGTATGATCCTCTCCAGTGATGTTTTTGCCTTGGATTAGCTGTGGTTTGCATCTGGCAGCTGATAGCTGGGTATTTCTGGGAAGTGAGGCTGCCTATGGGGCCCACTGTGCTTATTTGATATGTAGAAGAGGCAGGTTTGATCTCCATCTCTTTTTTGTCTTTCATAGGAACCATTGGATGTGTCCATTGGGTTCTAAGTTGTTTTCTGGCTTTGTATAGGTGTCATGCTTTCATTGGTGCCATTGTATGCTGGCTGTTTGGCATGGGCGCCTAAGGGCATGCATGGTATGTCCAAGATGTTGGTACATTCTCTCTGAGGGGAGAATTGATGAGGTGTGGAGGCATCTTTGCCTTTTGTGGATTTTTTGCAGCTGGTAACCTTGTAATTTTTATGTTTGAGCTGTCACTTGACATAATACATGTCGCCTGATACTCACATTTCATTACTTGGTTTACTTAGCATCATTTGATAGCTGTTTATAGTGACTTTGAGCCAATGATTTGATGTGAGGCTCAGATGGATTTTATACAACATGTGGGTTGTATTTCTGTGTGCAATCTTGCTTACTGTCTTGCACTCAAGCGTTTGAGTCAACACTTGCGATGTTTTTGGCAAGTTGTGCTCACTATTGGCTGTTCAAGTAGTATGAGACGGCATTGGTGGTGAAGCTAGCCATGATCTGTCTTGGCTTGGTGCCTCCCCCATATTTTGTGCCTCCCAGCAACATGTTTTAGCCTATGATGAACCACTTTTTGGCAAGAAACTGCCTTGTCATATTGGTCTGAGGCTTTATGTTACCTATTGATACCAAGGTGAAGTATAGTCCGTGCACATATGATCTTTAGCAAGTGCATAAACTAGCTGGTTTTAATTACCAATTCCTTGTGTAGCTTCTGTGTAATGCTCTGGATGAGTCATTCCAGGGGCAAATGTGGCATTGATGGTGCTTTCTATGATGTTTTATGAGCAACATTCCTTTGTCCTTTGTGAGAAATGTTTGATCTGCCCATGGGCCAAGGAATGACACGCATGAGAAGCCTTCCCAGGTACAATCTGATGCTTTCCTTTCCTTATTTGACTCTCTATGCACACAGATGCACAACTTGTGTGTATTGGTTGGCATCTGGCCATCCCTTGTATTTGATGCACAAATGAATGGCTGGATGTTCCTTATAGTTGGAAAGTAATAAAGGTATGATGTTTCCTAACATTGTAGCATGTTTCTGAATCATGCTTTGGCTCTGTATATCATTTAATCTTCGTAGAAAGAAGAGGGACCACTTATGTATCAATAGTTGGTGATTTTAAGTGGCACGATGAACTTCTTCTCTCTTGATTGGCTTGTGCAGGCAATTGTACACTGCCCTCCGCAGGGCTAGCATTACCTTTTCAGTTTATAGGCCAGAGAAGAATGCACTCCTTTCCATTTAACTGTTTCATGTAGTTGTGTTCACTGGACACCTCCATTACTGACATCAATTATGCTTATAAGCGTCTTTGACATCCTTCTTTCTTTTTCTTGTGCATGAGCATGCTCTCTGAGCTACCATGAAGAGATCCCCATCAACAGTTTGAGCTGTAGTGACCTCCATTGCTTGTATAGTGCACACTTGAGCTTTCCGCCATGGCCGTAGGTGCAAGAGCTTTCTATAAGCCCAATTGACTCCTAATTGCATGTCGTATACCTTCTCTGAGCCTCATAAAAGCTTCTCAGGTATGTAACTCCATCAATTTCTCCGCAATTTCAGAGAATTTGATTATATTTTTGTCGAGTACTAATTTCCTCTCTTCTGAAATTAGGCGATTCCAAGCGCCATTTCTAGTCGAGTGTGGTGTCGTTGTACTCGTGAGTTCATCGCCTACTCAGCCGTGCCATTAGTTCAAGCAACGGCTGAGCGTAGCGGCGGAGGACGATCGACCTTCGTCGGAGAAGAAGTGTTTCCTCAGTTCGTCCTTTCTCTTTTCCTTTATTTCCTTTAACAGAAAATAATGGGGGCCCACCGTGGCGTCCAGTGGGGTGGTGACATCTGTCGGGTCTGAGTTTGATTTGGGCTCAGTCGGAGCCGTGTCTAGGTTCGGGTCGAATACGTATCGGGTCTGGACTTGAGCTCATGTCTGGTCCGAGTCGGGATTGAGTCGGAATTGGAACTTGGCTGAGCTAAATCAATTAGCATTTTGGGCTGGATTGATTGTGGGCCGTTGTGGGCTTGATTTATTGTTGTATATTTTGTTTGTATTTTAAAACCGGCCTGTTCATTTATATTCATTTGTCTATGGTTTTGTATGCATGATTTTGTACATGTATTTTGTACGTATTTGGTACGTATTTCATGTTTATTTCACGCACGTTTTATATGGATTTGCATGACTTGTGGGCCCGACCAAATAGCTCATTATTGTAGCATCATGGTATTAACCCCTTTGATATATTTGGTTAAGTCCAAGATTGCTTGAAATTGATTCAATCTGAACTTATCAAATAAACATCGTCAATTACATTCGAGTAGCTCTATACGAGCGTTCTCTCATGCATCTTGACGTCTCCTGTCGGCTTATTTAAATTTGCCAAATTTTAGAGGCAAACAGTATGGAATTCTGAAGATCAACTATTTGTCATGAAGATTTTTTGTTATATCATTATTGGAAATCACTATATATTATTATTAGTGAATTTATTATTTTTATTTCTATCAATCATTGTTTTAAGATTTATTTATGTAAATGGGTGTTTTGTCTTTGCATGATGGAGGATTGGGTTAATATTTTAGGCTTCACTTTTAACAGTAGCCCTTGTTGTTTATTGGACAGGGCCTATTTCGAGACAAGCACCTCTAATCATCATTCTTTCTTCAATTGTAAGAGTCTTCTGTTATGTATTATTTTCAACAAATCTAAAGATTTTGCTGCTATATTTTCTGACGAATGTTTACATCTGAATGTTTGTGAGTCATTGTCTTTAATCGGATAGTTAACAGTAAAATTGTGGTTAATTTGGTCTAAAATAAGGATGTAAGATGCTTAATTGAGGCTCCAATCGCAATACTCAAGAGTTGCACAAGCAGTGGGGCTTTAATTTCAGGACTAACAGTTTGGTTAGGTCTAAGTTTTTAAAGTCAATCCTACAATTAAGTAAAAGGTTTACTATATGCATATATAACTATTATCAGGTATTATCTAGATTGGACCACGTGTCTTACGACGTGGTAAGGACGCAAATCCTTCAATCAGACGGTTTTTAAGGCAAACCTGATTGGCACAACTGAGGTGTCAATTGCCAGTCTGATCAAGCTGGTCATGATGGGTGGGGTTATAATATTACATGATGGGTCACATTTTGGCATGCTACCATGCCAGCGATTTTATCAGTCGTGTCAGTGGCTGATGCTGCACTGATTTCTGTAGATGGCTTGCGAACACGACTGTATGAACTACTTTTATAACAAGGCTGGTTAACTTTTCATGCTTTATGTAATTTCTAATAAAGTTTGTATGCTTCAGATTTCATAGATGAGGGGACACACCTTGAAAATGAGCCTAAGAAGATGATGCATTGGTCTGCATTTATTGCTGACTACAAGATTTGAGTTGTAATGTTAAAACCAAGAGATTTGCTGAACTTATTTTGTTTCTGAAAATACAAATGGACCACTGCCCCTTTTTCCCATAAGACCAAAAAAATTTTTTTGCTATATTTTTCACTACAATATTGTAAGCTATTAGTCTGTTACAGATCTAATTAGATTTTCGGTACTTTCTCCAGTTGAGAAGTTCAAGAGAAATGGTAGGTGAAGGGGCTACCTCCAAGAATGGCCAATTCACCTTAAACTATTTTGACATGGGCTCAAGCTACCTCGCTTGTGGTGTTAAAGAGGATGTGAAACTCTATGTTTACAATCTTTGATCGGGTGATATAGAATGGATATGCTAGAAAGCAATTGAAAAGGCCATAACTCTAAGGACCTTGCCCTATCGGATGATGCAGCAAAATAGGCACAAAAGGCTGGTGACATAAGGTCAGAGGGCAACAGTTTGTTTTGATATTTGTAGATTTTATAGTTTTCATGGCACCCTTATTTCGGTTGAATGCCATTTTGTTGTACTTGCAAGCAGTGGTGTATAGGATGGTGCTCTCATTAATTTGATTGGCATATCTAAAATATAGATAAATTTGTGTGGGTGTCAGATTTCAATTTTTAAACAACTAAACGACACGCCAAATCCATTGCCTATTGGCTCATCTGCGTGGTTAAAAGGTTTGTCTATTTTCAAATTTCAACTTTGTATACATTTGTGAGGCCTCATCTTATGACTAACGATATGACCCGTTTCAGAAAATTGACAGTAATTGTGCGCGCAAAGTTTATATTTTTTCCGTCGCATTCTTTTTTTTTTTTTTTAGTCTCGGAGAAAAGAAAACTGAACCTACTTTCCCTTTCCCTTCTCTATTTTCTCAAAAAATGGCGACAACAGTCCTTCCTTCCATCTCCCTTTTCGCTACATTCGCCTCCGACTATCTCCCTTACACTTCCCAACCCTCTCCTCCCTCACCGTTGATATATCCCGCTTGACCTCCGCTGCTATGGTATGCATCTGATAAGGTGATTAGGCATGGAGATGGTTTCACTAGAAGGAGATAAAGAAGAGGATCAGTTGACGCAATTAATGGCCCCTCCTTTCTCGTCAATTATGTCGCACCTCCTCCCTCCGCTTTTCCTCTTTTCTGATTGAATTGTCGAAGCAGAAAAGCCTAGCTATCGGTAAGCTCCATTCTTACATTAGCTGTTTCTCCAGTGGCGCATAATTTACACTGATTTCCCTTAGCAACTTTTTTTTTTTTTTTGAATCTGAAGATTTTTCAAAATGTCTGCCTGATTTTCTCTCCTCACTCCCCAATAATCACCATCTAGATGCAGCCGACTTTTACAACCATTTTAACCTATTTGTTTTAATAATGTTTTTGTCCTTTTTCTTTGAAATTTTAATTTCAGCTACGCTCATGTTGTTAGTGCGGTCGGGTACTGTAAAGAGTGCATATAAAGTGTCTGTGGAAATGCTTGAATGAATCTAACTGTGAAGTTGTATGTCAATAGGTACTGTACAGAGTGTTCTTCCATTCAAAAAATACCTCAAATCAATGATACTGTGCTCCGCAACCAATGATTCAAACTTACTACATTAAATTAATAATATAAGAAAGATGACTTGACTTATGTCTGTCGTCCAAATTTTCAACGAACTACAATCTTATTTAATTGTGGTCGTGCAAACATTTCCTCTTTTTGATTCGACTTTTTCTCATATTTTTATTTATTCTTTTTGTTAAATATTACATAACCAAAGGCAATTGTGCAGTGAAATATATGAAAATTTGAGTTGATTTTAGATTGGTTTGCACATAAGACTAATTGCATACTGATAATTAGGAGGTACTTAGATTTAGGTTTTCAATTTTTTTACTGCCAAATTTTTTTATTTTTTACATGTCCTTTATCCATTGGATTCAATTGAAATAAACTACAAGGTATAGGCTGCTTTGTTGAGGTTGTAACAGTATTAAGTATTTGGAGTCTATTTCGTCATTTTTTTCTACCAATTTCTGAATATAAGTGAGGAAGATTTGTTAATACTTAGTACTATTGATCAGGTTGAAAATCGCTTATAAGACTTTTTTTTTAACTAACTAATTTGGACCTGATAAGGTTAGATTGGGTCATTCGATTTCTGTATAACTAGGAAAAAAAAATAAAATAATATCCCTTTATTTCACATTGAACGTGATCTGACCTCAGCATATCTATTTTATTTTCTTTTCTACAGTAATTGAACATTGGATCAAATAGCACTCTATTTCTATGAAGTGAATGAAGGACACTGCAACTCCTTTTGGTAAATTTTCTCATACTTTTTTTTAAAATTTGATTTATATGTCTTTGTTTATTCTGTCATTTATTTTTATTTTGTTCGAGTCATCGCATTGAGAAAAGCTGTGTCTATCTGATTTCTTTTCTTGAATTAAAACTTCATAGTTAAGTCAGATGAAACCAGCTTCCAGTTGTATGTATGAAGAGGCTAATGTTCAAGTCCTATTCTACAAGAGAGGCAACATGGGTATATTACTGATATCAAGTTTTCTATTAAGATATCCAAATATCGTGTTGATTTTGCTCATTTTAAGAAATCAATCAAGCTTGATAAATGAGGATCTCACTATCTCATTCTGATGTTGATTTTTCTCAGTCTGATTCCACCTGATTTTTTGTTCATTCTGGTGCATAGTAGGTCCTTTGTTGTGGCTTTACATGGTATTCTTTGACGCTTACTTAAATGTATCAGATTAGTTCCTTTTACCTTTGGTCCTTTTTACATCATAATTTTGATTCTCTCCTTTATGCTTCACTTTCTGTTCCTCAATCATTTATGCAAAAGATAAAAAAGGTAAATATTAGATGGAGGGTCTGGCATGGTACCATGTGGGTGTGATGGTAGTTGACAACTCACACTCAATTATGTTTCTCTGACGTGTGTACTCGTATGTATCAGTCAATATCATATTGAGTTTTTGTCATATATTCTGATGCTTAAAATATGGAGAAATTTACAAACTTATACAATTTTGATTTGGTTGGGCTGTTTGCTGAATATAGGGATAATAACATTGAGTTGTTATTATATTAATACCAACTGTATCGGTTTATAAGTGTATTATAATTGGTGCCGATTTCAGAAAAAAAAAAACTTATATGAAATGGCATGATCTACCTGTAGATTTCATTCATTGCATTTTCAATGTAGTTTATCTGTTTTTTTTTAAGATCTTAAATGTAATTATCTGACGTATATTTTGTTTCAACAATGGAAATAGGTTTCTGACTTTTTTTGTAAAAAAAAATGCTATACTCATGACTCCCTGTAGTCTATTTCGGGTTGTTGATATATCTCTTCGATTTGCATTTTGGAATTACTTTCCATTATTTTCAGGGCAATGGATCTGTAAAGACAAACTAAAAATTGATTTAATAAAAATTAATTTCTCTCATGATTTTTAATTAATTGCTGATTTTATTATGGTAATTTTTTAAATGTTGGGTGAGACAATAAGATCAAGTGAACAAATTATCTAAATTATTGCAATAGAGAGGTTCACATCATATCACATCTTAATATGTCTAATATCTCCATGCAATGTGTTATTTAGTTACGCTTGAAGAAAGGAGCTTTAGGACAAATTATGGAGCTGTCCATTGTTTACCTTGATTACTTTTCTTCAGTTTATTACTTTTCTTTTCATTTTGTTAGTTAATTGTACATATTTTTTTCCAGGTTTTTCAATGTGACTTCTGCATGTATGTCTCTGAAGAGTTGGTCTTTAGGAGATTTCTAGGCCACCAGGTACCTCCATTGATTGTAATAATTTTAAGAGTTGAAATTTTGCAATTTCCTTTACTCCTGGTAAGGTGTGCTATTAGAATTTGAGATTTCAGTTCTTAAATGGAATCGGAAGAAAATTATATATTCAAAATATCTTCTACTGCGTGAATCACAGTCGACCATCTACATTTATTGCATTACAGTTTGCTGTTACCAAGTTTGAAATCATAATTTCAAAATTCCAGGGACTACGTTGTAAAATGCTAATGAACCTATTAACTGGCATTTCTGCAAGAAGCAAATGTGTTCATGGCAATAAATGTTTTCTTACTTTCTTTTATTTGTTGGGTCTACCTTTGGTTTTTTTCCCTTCTTGAATTGATTATTTTATGCCTGTTCTAGGTATATATCATTGTGCAATGTATCATTCATCAGGTTTATTGTTGTCTTTTTTTCGTAAGATAGAATTTTATTTGTTCATTTCATGTCTTTTCTTGCCTTGCAGTATAGTAGAGGACAAAAGGAGATTGGTATGGTGACCTTGACTGAAGCAGTAGGATTGGAAAAAGGTAGATGTGCGGAACGTTTGGGTGCACCAAGTAAATAATTAAATGAAGAGTGTAAATGTCGAAGACTGAATGTAGGAAAGAATGCAGAGAAAGCAAATTAGGTTGGTTTCGTTTGAATAGTTAGAATAAACAATTACAATTGTTTGTTTTTACCATTATTATCAAATAATCTTCACAATTTAATGTTGTCTTAATTCTAATTAATGAGAAATAACTGTCGGTTCAACGCCATAGTCACTAATATTGGATTAGTGCTATTCAGGTACTGCATGGACATTGACAGTAAATATTTAATAGTGCATTTTTATATTTAAATACATAGACTAAAAATACGGAAAAACGTTCCAACAATAAACACAAATATAATATATATCGATTTTTTTGGTATCAAATGTGTATTTTACTTAAATTGCTTTAATAGAAACTTTAATGGCCACGTGCTGTACTGTACATTGGTAAAAACAAACATAAACATTCTACTGTTTTTTTTTCAATCAATACATACGTATATCCACATCATTGCAATTTTTTGAAAGATTAATAATGTCTATAAAACACAATTAAGTAAGTCTGGTAATTAATTATTTTATAAGGTTTTAATATAAATTACTATCTTTTACTAAAAGGGTTGTACCTTTTTAAATATGTGTTATTTGTTAAATAATAGTATAATGTTAAGAATATCAATTTACAAATTTAATATTAAAAGGTTAAAATATTTATTTTCCAATAAAAGAAATTGAAATCTGAGAAGTGAAATATGAGAAATCTAAAATAGTGCCAACACAAAAATCTGTGATCTAACTGTACAATAATAATAATTGCAAAAGATAATTATTTATTTATATCGTTATACATATCCGCAAAACAGAAAAAACAACACCTTCTACAAAATATATATATTGTTTCAGACGGTTATAAGAATGTTATATTTCATGAATAATTTCAAAGAAATATACACCATATTGTTTCAGATAAATATAAACATATTAACAAAAGTAATTTTACTATGAATATATATATCGAGCGAAGCTCGATAAGCCCTTCTAGTAAAAATAAATTACCAATTTTGCACTTGTGGTGGTGTTTTTGATGTGTGAACTTGAGGCTGAGATATGAAAAATGTACCACCTTATATAAGAAAATTGAGGTTGAATTTGGTGTTTTTATATGATTCAAGTATACTTTTTATACAAAATTGTGTATTAAAAGTTATATCAATTTTCATCTAATTATGTTTTTCTCATGTTCGCATGTTTATTTTTTTTTAGTACAATAATATTGTTTCCTAATTACCATTTCTGAGAAATGTCGAATTCAATGTTTAAATAAAGATAATCCTCTTAGCTTTCTCAAGAAAGCTGCAGCTCTAATATTGCAACTCGGTGCCAAAATTGTAATATATTTGTGTTCCGCATAGATGCATCATTGGAGCTGTGAACCACGACAGGAATGACCAGTGTAATATTTGTCTTCTTTTTTTTTTTTTTGTCAACAATGGATCAAAGATTGAACCTCAATGATTACACGTGAATAAAGAAATGCAGCATTTTTATTCATTGCGTCTTATGTGTTTTCAGTTTTATCTCGTAAAAGAGACATTAAAAGATGAGGAAGTTCCGCTACCAATATTTTAGTTGTCCCAAATGTCAACATTTTGCTATTTAGTTATTTTTTCAAATTTTAAAATTCAAACGTTAAATGCAAACTATTGATCTTATTTAGTTTAACGAGCAATGCGTTTTCATATAAGTTTTGTAAATTTTGGAGTTTATTTGATACTCGATCAAAGGCTAAAACATGAACGTATTAGAATGAATCTATCATAGTTAACGAGGTTCGTTTGTTTTACTATCACTTGATCGAGCATCAAATAAACTCCAAAATTTATAAAACTTATATGAAAGCGCATCGCTCGTTAAACTAAATAAGATCAACGGTTTGCATTTAACATTTGAATTTTAAAATTTGAAAAAGTAACTAAATAGCAAACTGTTGGCATTTGGGGGCAACCAAAATGTTGGTAGCGGAACCTTCGCTTAAAAGATAACAAAATAGATATTTTGCACGTGTGAGATTTATATAATTTTAAGCTGTTTTCTTCTTGCCATTGAAAATTATCCGGCCTTCGCTTGTAGAATGATGATGATATAAATATACTGATTAGAACACTACAACGTCGAGTCATTTCTGTCTATGACTATTTCATTGTACTTTCTTATTGCTATTAAGTAATCTTGTAGCCATACAACTAAAGTTTGTAGTCATATAGGTTTCAATCAAAATAAAATTTGTTTCATAAAAATTTGCCCACAATTTTTATGAATCATGATAAAATTTGACCCCCATACTATACGGAGATGTCTCAAGCGGCCCCTTTTAATATAACAAATGTGGACACAAACTTTTTTTTTTTTTTTTCGTTAGACTTCTTGCTATATTTTAGTTATTTTACAATTTCAATTACAAATCGAATTGGAAATTTATTCACCATTTGCAAATAATGGATGTATATCTTCTCAAAAAGTGCATATTTAAAATTCCTTTACTATCAAATCAACATGTCTAAATATCAACAACCGATTGCATTTGTATCAAAATATATATATTTTTTATATTCATATGTTCGTTTTTATTTTTGTTGAAGTGTAATAATATTTTTCATAACAAAAATTACCCGCGCAGCGGGCACTGTATCCATAATCTTAGTCTTAGTTTTCAATTTTTGTACGCAAAGGTTGATTACTTAGCCGCCCATTCGAAGCCGAACAAGCGCCTCATTAATTTTGCTAGGGTTTCTCTCCTAGAACCCCTACACTTTTTTCTTTCCTCTCAAGAGAGCAAGCACTAGTATGTACATCAAGGAGATTTGCTTGGAGGGTTTCAAGTCGTACGCGACCCGCACGGTGGTGGCCGGATTCGATCCCTTCTTCAACGCTATAACAGGTCTTAACGGGTCGGGTAAATCCAACATCCTCGACTCCATCTGCTTTGTTCTAGGCATCACCAACCTCAGCAATGTCCGCGTTGGGAGTCTTCAGGAGTTGGTTTACAAGCAGGGACAAGCGGGTATTACCCGTGCTACTGTCTCTATTGTCTTTGACAACTCGGATCAGACCCGAAGCCCCATCGGGTTTGACTCTGAGGAATACCCCGAGATTACCGTCACTAGACAGGTAATTACTATGCCTAATTCTTTTGGGAATTCATGATTTGAGGGTTACTAGAAATGTTGAGGTTTGGTGAATTTGTGGCGAATTTGTAATTTAGATGTCAACTGAGGGGGGTGGAGGTGGAATTAATTCTCCAAGTTCGAAATCAGGGGTAAGCCCTAGTGTAAACAATTTCATTTCAAAACTAAATTCATCCACGCATGCCAATCGGTACACTGAGGCTCCAAGAATTGGTATTATTCTATAAACCTAATGCTCCAGGTGTTCATCTCTAATCCCTCTAATTGGATCTTTCGGTCGCCATCGGTCAGCAGGGCCCTGCTGTTCTGGTTCTGAACTACCTGTAGAATAGTAGACAACATTAGAAAAGCATGGCTTACTTTCACAAATCCCCAGGGAATCAAACCATAACCACCATCCTTTAGTACTTCAATTTGAATTTAATTTTAACTAAATAACAGTCATTACTTATCCTCATTCCAGCTTGTGGTAGGACCAAGAAGCACGTACAAGATAAATGGCCACCCGGCACAGCCCTCTCGGGTGCAGACACTCTTTCACTCAGTGCAGCTCAATGTGAACAATCCCCATTTCCTCATTATGCAAGGCCGCATAACAAAGGTGCTAAACATGAAGCCACCGGAGATTCTCTCCATGCTTGAGGAAGCTGCTGGCACAAGAATGTATGAGATGAAGAAAATATCAGCCCTGAAAACCCTAGAGAAAAAACAAAACAAAGTCGACGAGATTAAAAAGCTTTTAGACCAAGAGATCCTGCCGGCTTTAGAGAAACTTAGAAAGGAGAAGACACAGTATGTTCAATGGGCCAATGCGAATCAAGAGCTTGATAGGTTGAGGAGGTTTTGTGCAGCATTTGAATTTGTTCAGGCTGAGAGAGCGAGGGACAGTGCATTGAGTGAGGTGACAGAAATCAAGGACAAGATGGAGGAGTTGGATGCGAGCATGGAGAAGCTGAAAGAGCAGATTAACGAAAAGGATAAGTCCATTGCTGAGAAGACTGCACAGAAGGAGGCAACTATGGGTGGGGAGCTGAAGGAGTTGTCAAAATTTTTTGATGAACTCGAGAAGTCTCTAGTGAAGGAAAAATCAGTTATGGAGAACCATGAAGAGTTGCTTAATAACGAGAGAACTATTGCTCAGAAGGTGCACTATTAATATATTATTAGTATGTTGGATGTTCGATTTTGTTAGCTTACCTGTCATTTGTTGGTGCCGGGATGTTGAAGCCACTGTAGTATTGTAGTAGTGGTGCTATTTATGTATCCTTTTTTTTTTTTAATTGCCCATTACTCTGTTTATTAAATACATCGAGGGTAAACATGGCTAAATTGTGTTAAGTCTAGTATGACGGAAACCTGATTGCAGAATAAAGAGCCAATTCAGGGTAAATTGTATTGTACGGAGTTCTGGCTCTTAATTACACCTTTCTGCTGTGATTATAATAAACAAACTAATTTTGATCAAAGCATTGCAGATTTTGAAGAATATTGAAGAAACCAAGATATCAATACTGCAGAAGGAAGCTGTTGTGACAAAGGCGGAAAATGAGGCTGCTGATCAGAAACAGAAAGTTGATGATCTGACCAAAAAACTCGAGGAGCACGAGAAAGAATTTCAGGTCGCATGTCAAAATGAATCCTGTAATTACTTTGAAATATTATGAGGAAAGCTTTGTGTAAGGATGTTTTCAAAATTCCAGCTAAGTTCCTAATTTACAAATAATACCTTACAACTTTTGGAAAGTTTCATTTGCATCCAACTGATATTTCTGTCTGGATGAATAGGTAGATTTGAAAGTGGGGCATTTTTCCTCTTACGGCAACAGACATTTAGACATATGGTCAACTGAGATGTATCTATAGTTTGCATGAATTGATTGTGTAACTGTTTCTCTTGAGCTAATGAAATGGTGGTGGACAATGCTGCCATTTTCTTTTTAAATCAATCTCTGGTTTGAGGCTTAGGCAGTTTCATAGTATGCAGATAAACCAAAAATCTCCTTATTAGTTAAAGCACCAAGAATTAGTTGGTTCCATTTCTTTTGAATTTCAAAAAATCTGTTTTTTACAAAGTCAACTTTTGCACTCATATTTCTGATGAGATTATATTCTCCTCATTTTAGGGAGTTTTAGCCGGTAAAAGTAGTGGGAATGAAGAAAAATGCCTAGAAGACCAACTGAGGGATGAAAAAGCTGCAGCCGGTGAGGCCAAGTCGCAATTAGAGCAACTACAAGCAAAAATTTACCATTCTGAGAATGAATTGAAAGCCAAGAAAGCTCAATGGGCCTCAATGCAATATGAAGCAACTGCTTCACAGCAAGAATTTGATGAGAGAATTAAAGAATTAGAGGTCATCAAAGCATCTATGGATTCGATTAACTACAAAGAGGGCGATATGGAAGCTAAGCAAAAGGTCTGTTATCTCACCATTTTGTGATTTTTACTGTTAGATAATTTGCATGTAAAGTTACAATATTTTCAAGGACAAACCACTGTACTGGAATTTATGTTTGGTCCTTTGGTTGGCCTCCATTGTGTCAGCACAGAACATCATTGGTTCGTAATGACTGGTATACAGTACTCTTTGTTTTAGACTATTAGTGCTTTCTTATTAAGTAACTAGGCAAAAAAAAAAAAAAAAAACTGCTGGTGTTTTGTTCTTAACTGCAGGAACGATCAATTTTACTAGCTACAGTTCAGGAGCTAAAAGATAAAGTGCGAGTTCTCTCTGGGGGTTTGACATCTGTGCATTTCTCCTATCGTGACCCGGTTAAAAATTTCAACCGATCCAAAGTAAAGGGAGTTTTTGCAAAGATATTTGAAGTTAAAGATAGCTCCACAGCCACTGCTTTAGAGGTCATAACTCCACCCTCCTTGTTTTTCTCTTTGCTTGATGTACATATTTGGGGGTCTTATTGCAACTTTTTTTAAAAAAAAGGGTCTGACCTGACCCTACCATTCCACAAGTTTAAGAAAATTCAAGGGCCAGACTGCTGCACATGTAATAAGGCTGATAGGTCTACCTATATATGTTAAAATGTTTGCGTGTGTTCCTGGACCAGCATCCCCAGCAGAGATTTGCTCTCTGCAAATCTTCTCCAGACCGTCCGATCTAATCTCGACGATCAAGATTTACGGGCCGTACAGATCCGATATTAATCACGGGGCACCCATTGTTTATCGGACGGTCTGGACAAGATTTGCAGAGAGCAGATCTCTGCAGATGATATCATTCCATGTGCTCCTTTGTTTTGTCTCTTCATTTTCAACTGTTTGAAGTGAGGTTATTTGGATCCTTGTGTGGTTTATCTCACTTAAAAAGGTTGATATAACTAACTGGTTCACATGTGAGCCAGTTGACTTGCAAATGATTCTACTATCTAGTAGAATTATCACTTGACCAGCTTAAATTTAATGGTGATTTTATTTGTTTTAGGTGGCAGCAGGGGGTAACCTATATTGCGTTGTTGTGGACTCTGAAGATACTGGGAAATTGCTTATCAAAAATGGGAATTTGGCTAGAAGGACAACTTTTATACTGCTGAACCAAGTTTCGAATAACTTAATTTCTCAAAATGCCCGGAAAAAAGCTGCTCTTCTGGTCCATTTCTTCTTCTTAGTTACACCGCAATTTTTAAACTAACTTTGTATTTAGTTTTTTACCTGGCTGGCCCTCTGGCTTTGTCTCAATATATCTTATTGACATAGGATTTTAATATAGACGGAGCACTGCCAAATAAATCATTTTAACATTGGTTGGCTTTTATAATCTGAAGTATGGCCATCATATAAAACAGCTATATCATCCTAAGTAAATCTTTATTTCATGGCAAAGTGTAACTTTTAGTAATTTTGCTATCCAAGCTCTCTCTCTCATACAAGTCCATATTGAGCTTTATAATGTTGAAACAAAAATATTATTCTTACAACAACTTCAGCAATGCTTGGACTAATATTTGAAAGGTTTTGATTGTTCTTCTAATGAAGTATATGAGGTTTTTGTCAAGTCAGCAATGTGATATAAGCTGGTTTCCTTTGTTACCTTCCGATGATCTAACTTTTTGCTTCCATTTCTCTAAACATATTTCCTTTATTGTCGACTATGTGTGCTTCTAGGTTGGTAGGGGGGAACATGTAAATCTTGCTTCTGATTTGGTTCGTTATGGCGACGAAGTTAAGGTACCTTTATACCACTGCAATTCCTACCTTCTTTTTTGTACAAATTTGCCCATCTCATAATTTTGTTTACCTTTTTCTCAAATTTGCTGATCTATTCTTAAATATGAAGAGAGTTTGCCAGTGGGCAACTTTATTATATGATTTGATCTTCCTGAATGCTTTTAAATGGAGATTATTTTGTGAGGCAGTTAATGTTTTTTCTGCGCAGAATGCAGTGGCTTATGTATTTGGCTCTACATTTGTTTGCTCGAGCAGTAATGCAGCAAACAAGGTAATAATCTTCGGCTTTAAGAATTTGTTTGGCTAATACTACTTTCAGTTCTATTTCGACTCTCATTATTTTCAGTCCTATTCCTTTAGCTCATACTAATCTTTGGCTTTAAGAATTTGTTCCATAATTTCTTTGTCTGTGTCTCTCTCATTATCTTTTGATGCTTGTATCAACAATTAAAATTGAGATCCGTACATGTCAGACCAGGTTTATCTAGGTGGGGCTTTGCAACACACTGTCTAAAACATGCCCCATTTATGCAGATAAATTTATCAATACATTTTACCAAAGCAAAGTATTGCATTTAAACCCCTCTTTCTCTGCGGTTCAGGTTGCATTCGATCCTGAGATTCGCGCCACTTGTGTCAGTCTTGAAGGTGATAAATTTGTGCCCAGCGGCTATTTGACTGGTGGTAGTCGAAGGTAAAAGTGCAATCATTAGTTAAATTGAAAAAAAAATAAAAATAATAATGTGCAAACACAGGCACCACAGAAGACAAGGGACATTGTAAACGTTGGTGTTATTAATGGATCTGTTAATTATGTAGGGGTTGTGGTGAACTCTTGCAGAAACTTGGTGTTCTAGCTACAGCTGAAAAGGACCTTGCTGATAATGAGAGGAGACTTGCTGAAATAGAAGCTAGGGTTGTTTTACTATGACTGATTAACTTTCTATGAGTAGATTTCATACATAGTCTTTGAATATATTTAATTAAAACACATTTTGGTCCTCAAAGCGTCACCTGTTTATTATTGTTGTCCTAAGCATTTCAATATGTACCATTTTGGCTTCCTTCATTTTTGCCATTAAAAGTATATAATCCTGTTCAATTCTGATACTAAAGAGACATTTTTTTCGCAAGACACAGCATAGCACATATTTCTGTCATTGGCTAAAACTTTCTTTTTTATTTTATAAAATGAGAAGTACGGATTGGAGTGTCTGCGGACACAAGAAATAAAGTTTGGAGTTATTGGAACCAAAAGGCACAAGTGGTGTATTCTAAGGCATATTTGGAATTAGCTCCTTTTCTGGCAGAATGAAATTCAAATAACCAATCTTCTTTTTCCTTTTTCCAGATTAGTGAATTTCTGGTGCCTCACAGGAAGTACAATGACCTGAAAAAGAAGTTAGAGCTGAAGTCTTATGATCTAGAATTGTTTAAGAGTAGAGTTGAACAAAATGAGCATCACAAGGTATTTTGTCCTGTGGTTTGATATACACTTTTGCTTTAGTAGTAAGCTGAAATAATATAATAGAGTACAATAATAAAACTGATGGGATGTGAAGGATCTTTTTTGTTGTCTGTTTTACCATTTTATAAAAAATAATGGGTATTTCAAATAAAGAAAGACTCCTACAAAGGAAAGAAATATTATATTATCATTGTTTGAAAACCAAAGGCTTAAGACTGGAACCTAAATCAACTTATTATTTGCTCACTGTGGGTCAGGTCCAACCTGAATGGAAACAACTAGCAGAATGAACCCCAAACCTGTGGGGTCTTCACCTGCATCCAGAACTCATTATTTTGATTATGTGTATGATTCTATGCAAACCGAAATATGCTTTTTGTCTACTTATGACTGGGGATTTGGTATTGCTCGCAAGCTGATTTTTGAACCCAACACTGCCTGCCCTTTGGTCACCTTGAACATTGAGTATAATTGTTTCTTTCAAACCAAGATCCTTAAACTCTATACTCTGAAACTTATAGTTTATATGTTTTTTTTTTTTTTTTTTTTTTGTGGCACTGTTAATGAAATACAGCTAGGAGAGCTTGTGAAGAAACTTGAGGATGAGCTTGAGGCAGCAAAACAAGAGGAGAAGGAGAAACAAGGAAATTATGATAACTGTGCCTCCTCTATCAAGAAGTTGGAGAAGTTGATCAAGGATCATGGCAGTCAGCGTGAAACGAGGCTCAAGGATCTTGACAAAAAAATCAGGTCCATAAAAAATGAGATGCAGTCAGCTTCAAAGGCACTTAAGGTCTGTACTTTTTTTTTTTTTGCCTATTTTCCTTGTGCTATGATTACTGGTTTTTCTGAAGATTTAATTTAGCTTATGTTTGCCTGCACCATACCTTGCTTGTACAGGCGTACAGCATTGGTAGAGTATAGTGTAGACTGAAATATAGATGTCAATGAGTCAAGTTAGGTAGGTTGAGTTCCAGTCTGGATGGATTGGTATTATTTTCTTAATTTTTACTGTATATTTAAAGTTTTGATTCTTTTGATTTAGAAAATGTTAAGACAATAGTCTGTAGCAATATCTTCCAAAGTCATACCCATCTTCATTTAAGTCTAGTAGAGAGTTATGCAAATTTTTTAATTACTTGAAAATGTACAATTGGTTATTTGTAATATGAATCAATTTAGACCTGACCCAATCTGGGTGGTTTCCTTGGGGTTAAGTTCCCTTAATTGATTATGTGGTCATTGTGGGTCATCTGATTTTCACCAACTATAAACAAACACATTTGCGTACTTCCAAAACATTAATAAATAGATGAACTTCCATATGCATAGATATATATAGAAATCAGCAAATTACTTAAGAGTTTTGATCTTTGGGAAATGATTTGATATATGATATGTATGTTATTGTTTTTTAGTACTGACAAAGTGTTCATTTGAGCCAGTGATCTTTCACTTACAAGATATTCATGGCTTGCAGGAGCATGCGAGCAAAATAGAGAGGCTCATTATGGAGAAAGATGCAGTTGTCAGTGACCTTTCTGCATTAGATGAGCAGCTAGCTGCTTCACAATCTCAGATTAAATCTCTTTCTGAAACACTTGAAAAACATAAGAGCAAGGTACCTGGAGGCTTGGAGTAGCAGTTCTATTTATCCAGTACTAGCCCTCAATTCATCTTCTTAACTTCTAAGTTCAAAATGCAATTGTAAGCTAGTGTGTTACTGTACATCGATGCATCAAATTATCGGTTAAAATAAGAAAATGGTCACTACGGTAGAAGGTCAAACAAAAAAAAAATACTTTTAATCTTCTTTTTGGGTTTACTTGATGGGAAGGTTTTTACGATTCTGTTGGCCCTCTTGTGCAGGTGAATTTAATAAAGAAACAATTTGAAGAAGCCAACGAGAAGTTACAAGTGGGCCGTAAAATGCTACAAGAGTGTGATTCACAATTAAACCTTATGAACAAGGAACAACAAAAGCTTCAACACAAACTTAGTGATATAAATGTTGAGAGAAAGAAGCTGGAAAATGAGGTATCTTTTAAAGAAGGGAAATTTAAAAAAAAAAAAAAAAAACCTTTATAGTGTAGAAAAGCTTTTTACAAGCCGCTTATCATGATCATATGGTAGCTCAATTTAAAATAAAAGGAATCATACAAATGGCTATATGCATCGAACTCACAATTGGAGTTGACTGCTAATTTTGAAGAAATCAGGGGTTATGTAAAATAAATAAAATGAGAGAAATCTTCTAAAATCTTAGAATGTAGGACTTGTATTATTTCAAATCTTCAGCAATCATGTTGTTTAGATTATAAATTTATAAAAAAACCTTAGTTAATAAGGAAAGTTTGCAAAACTACCAATGTCATTAAGAAGATAATTCATATTCTTAGCGACACATTAATCAAGTAAAGATGGTATGAACTTTATGCTTATTTGTCAAATATTAAAATCTGCATGCTCTGTCATGCTCAAATTTAGGGCAACTAGCCTAATACACCTGGAATATCCTTTTGAACGTGCAGGTCAAGAGGAAGGAGATAGAACAAAAGGATTGCTCAATTAAAGTAGACAAGATGCGTGAGAAGTACAATTGGATTGCAGCAGAGAAGCATTTATTTGGTAAGAGTGGCACCGATTATGATTTTGCATGCTGTGATCCTCGCAAAGCAAGGGAAGAACTCGAAAGTCTACGAGAAGAACAGTCCAAGTAACTTTCTTTTACCTGAAGTTAAAATGAAAAGGAAACAATCAGATGATTTCATTTTCAATCATATTAAATTCTGACCTTTGTGACTCTTTTTTTTGGTAGTCTTGAGAAAAGGGTGAACAAGAAGGTTTTGGCAATGTTTGAAAAGGCTGAGGATGAATATAATGATTTGAAGTCAAAGAAGAGCATTATTGAGGTAAGTGAAATGTCTTCAATTGTTAAATTTTAGTAACATATTTTGGTGAAATTTCGAAGTAAATTGTTTTTGCAGAATGACAAGGCCAAAATTAGTAAGGTGATTAAAGAGCTAGATGAAAAGAAGAAGGAAACTTTGAAAGTGACATGGGTCAAAGTGAATAAGTGGGTGTAATAGTGTATGATATAGTTTATCACCTTACTCCTTTCTGTATGAATTTAACTGGATCAAATGTAGCATTTCTGAAGTTTGTTTACGTGTCACTGTTTGATTTCTGACCTCATTTGGTATCCAACAGTGCCCTATATTTATGGTTTAGTGCTGATTCGCAGATTACCTTTATTATACCAAAACATTTTATTTGCGGTCCTTCCTATTGTTACTTCGGATCAAATTTATCTTGATTATGCTCCTAGTTTTTGTATTCCAATTTATTTTACTTGGAAATCATTTTCAAGCTTTTCATATCGTGTCAAAGCATCTATCGAACCAACATCATGTATTTTTTTCGATAGAATGTGCCTAGTTTAATTTGATGCGCTGTTTTGACTCTTTATGTAGGGATTTTGGCTCTATATTTAGCACTCTGTTGCCAGGCACGATGGCGAAGTTGGAACCTCCAGAGGGGGGCACCTTTTTAGATGGACTTGAGGTGCGTGTTGCATTTGGGAGTGTCTGGAAGCAGTCGCTCTCTGAACTTAGCGGTGGGCAAAGGTCTCTCCTCGCACTCTCTCTTATCCTTGCACTTCTTCTCTTCAAGCCGGCCCCTCTTTATATTCTAGATGAGGTAATTCTTATTAGGATGTATTATTGAAAATCATCCACCACCTAGCCTTATAGGCTTAAACTGTTGGTTTTGACTCTCTTTGGTTTGACTTGGAAAATTAATTAGGGATAAAAGAAAAGGACCAAAAGTATTTATTTTAGTTGGAATTGAGCATCGAGTAAGAATGAGGGAGAACTTCCCCAATACTCTATTCTGGTGTTTGTTATTTGCAAGGGAAACTTGCTTTCTCTTATCATTTTCAAAATTCATAAACAAATTTTCTATTTAAATAAAAACAAAAAATGCTGTGTGTCAATGAACCTGATTTGCTATTGACCGATAATTTGTTCTAGGTTTGTACCTTTTGGGTACTAAACCCAACTGTATTTGGCAGAATTTCCTGACTGGAAAAGGTTGAATATGCCCAAGTCAGGCTAGGGATGGTGCAGTATTCGTCTTAGGTTAAAAAAAGTATTCATGGCTGGTTCTTGTAAAGCTTTCCTTATTGAAAATTACATTTAATTGGACTCAATCTGTTTGTGCTTGTAACATAATTCTTTCTACAGAAGGTTAATTTTCTGGTTAGACCAATGTTTATCAGCAAATGTGTATAAAAATCAGATACTCATTCAGAACCGAGAGACCTGGCTCCTGATATTGCTGATCCATGATACTTACCAAATTCTGTCTGTTTACAATTAAAATGTTCCATACTTAGCAGAACAGCACCATTTAGACTGATTTGGGATTTTGTTCTTATTATAGGTTGATGCTGCTCTGGATTTGAGCCATACACAAAACATAGGAAGAATGATAAAAGCACATTTCCCACATTCTCAGGTTTGTTTTGTTCCTCTCTGTTGCATTTTCTGACTTTATCTCAGATAGGCAGCTTCCTGACAAGCCGTTTCCTTCTTCAGTTTATCGTTGTCTCTCTTAAAGAGGGAATGTTTAACAATGCAAATGTGATATTTCGGACAAAATTTGTTGATGGGGTTTCTACCGTTACAAGAACAGTGCCATCTTAACAGAAATGATCAAGTCACATTTGTTGCTTCTAAGGTATGTTTCTGGTAGAATTCCTGCTAAATTTAGATTATCTCAGGTTTAGGCCAAACAATCATGTTTGAGCATATTGTGGTTTCTAAATATATTTCACATTTACTATAGTATTGGCAGAGAACAAACTAAAGTTCTGCACTGTCTCCTAGATCTTTCTGCTGTTAAATTCAGTGACTTATCGCAGAATTTTAATTTGTTTAGACTGAGTCTAGGTAAGTTCATTTCCAATTTTCAGAAATGTGTCAAAATAATTTCTGTATAGGTTTGTGAGAGGCAATTTTTGTCCTAGAAAAATTATTTAAACATCAATTGAAATATTTCGTTCCTTGTGCATTCAAGAATGTGCGGCTTTGAACAAATGTTATCTCTTGCAAATGCTATGAAAAAAATGGGTGTTTCCTACCAAAGGAATACGGTACTAAGCAACAAAAAAATTCCCATAAAAAGATTAAAAATGTTAGCAATCCATTGGGTAGCTATCGTCATTTTTATAACTTCAAGCTTTATTCTTACAGTTAAACGAGAGAAGTTTGGGGAGATCCTTGTTTTAATTGGTGCATCAATGGATGACCAATATTTGAATTATTGGCGTGCACAGCCAAGTGAAGGTTACTGTGCTTTTATATTTCTTCAGATATACATTTATGTGCCTGATAACAGTTCTGTCGTCCCTATCTGTTGTCGTTTTGTGTTAGGAACGGCAAGAACACCTCGTTAGTATTTTGCTCATAGCTTTAACTGTACCTTGTTCGGTTTTCTTTATGGCAGAAGACATGTAATTTGTGACTATGACCAACTTCGTTCTTGTTCGAATTAATAGGCAACACACATAAAAAGACTTACTAGTTTATGCTTGTAAATTATTATTGTTAGCTTCCAAGAAATTCCTGCTCTTCAGGAAGCGGGGCTGCATTTGCCAGTTAATGCAACTTCTACATTTTTTGTTACTTGGTCAGAGGTTGAAAGTTTGGGGTCATGGCCCAAATGGTGTAAACGCATGCAGTTCTAGAATAGTCATATAAAAATTTGATCCTGCCTCGTTGGACGATTCAAAATATTGGTAATGGAATGTGAGCTAAAATTTGTCTCTTGTGACTGCAGGATAAAGGCATAAAAAATCATTATGAAAAATTATTATTATTCCAGAAGGTTCTCTGGTTCGTCTCGTTTCCTGACCTACTCCGGCCCTAATTATGCATTTACACTTATTATTAAGGAAATTTGAAAAAAGAGGAAAAAGAATTCTTGAGGCACAATCAATATGGCATTTATTGCTTATGACCAAAAAAAGCATTTTCATTCTCTATTTTTTTTTTTTTTTGAGATAGAGCCCCAAAAAGAGGTGCCTTGCATTAGTATTAACCACATGCAACAGTTTACAAAGTATCAAAAGTCACAAAACAGTGACTAAAACGTTGCTCCTTAAGGGAGACTTTTAAAAAAACAGCTAAAACAAAACACAGTGTTATAGACACCCCAAAAGATAACAACATAGCATAGAAAGTTAGAAACTAAAGAGAAACAGTCTAAAGCTACTGCTCCACATCAGCTGAGGTGCCAGCATCAGCTCCAACACTCATCAACTGAAAATCCAGCTCCATACTAGTTTTGGTACCTGTCCAAAAGAAGAACAAACTAAAAATTGACAAACATAAAAGAGATAGCAGTGCAACCCACATTATCTATAAATATTCTACTGTTCCTCTCCTTCCAGGCCACCCAAACAAAAGCAGCTAGAAACGTTGACAAGTGCTTTTATTATTTTTTTTCCAAACATCTAGACCATTATCCATTAAGCATATTCTTTTATTATTTTTACAGTCGAGGATGACAAGTGCTAGTATGGTACGAACTGGATTAATACATTGAATAAAATTCTGTGTTATTTTTTTAAATGTTCCATTGCATCATTCTTAGTGATCTTTTCTGAATGACGCTAAAGGTTACAGCGAGTGACAAGTAAATCTCTCTTTCTAATTTCTCCATCAAACCAGGGACCAATTTCTAAGAATATCACGGGATGGCTTCTTTTGATAAACAATTATGCACGATGTAAAGGCTCTTTTACCAAAGCTCCCTTAAATGCAAGTTGTTCCAAGAATAGTTACAAATATCGGGCATAAGTATTATGTATCCTGGATAAAGCAAATGCTAATTGACATGAATTTAACTTAAAAAGAATTCTTACAGTTATGTTGAGCATCTGCCGAAGCTTTCTTCTAACGCAACATGTGTAACAGCAGCATGATAGTATGAGTGTATACGCCATCAAATCATTACATGCCTCTGCCGAAGCTACAAAAGAAACATTGCAATTTCACTTTTACTATATCATTGTTTTAACATCATGTAATTTAAAAGAAACACAAGATTCTGAGGCAGAACTTACAAACAGGCCTTTTCTTGGCAACTGATGATATTCTTCCATTGACTTTGATTTGGAATTAAATTGGCGCTAAACTAAAAAAATAAACAATGTAAAGTTAATTTCAATCTGTTAAATATCATGAAATAAAAATTGTATTACAGGGAAGGCATTGTATATGATAGTGTAAAAGCGAACCAATATATGCAGTGTGTTTTTTGTATGAAATAATGGTTTTTTTTTTGTCCGTTATTCCGGATTTGTTGTGCCACGTAAACATACTTGGAAGACCGTCTAGCATAAAAGGAGAAGTGTTGGAATGACGTTTTTCCAGAAATTTTTGGTTTAACGAGTTAAGTGATTGTGTGAGAACTCTTTCTAACTAAAGTGAATGACGACGGTGATTTTTGGTACATTTTGATCTAATATAAAAAAATAATTTTAAAAATAAATAGTTCACATGACGCATCTCTGATGAAAGAAGAAAAATGAAAGAAAAAAAAAAAAAAAACAAGCCCATCCATTTGGAATTGACATTTCATTTTTATATTTTTGAATTATATACATAATAAGGTGAGATTGTGGCATTGTTTTGATTAAGAAAATGTAATTATTTTTCCCTTAAAAGCGATGAGCTTTAAAATTTGCCCAAAATAAATTAAGCTTATAAAATTCCTGCCAAGGTGTGATTCAACAGGGAAACTTAATTATTACTATATACATTTTTCCCTGCGAATGGTGATAAATGTATACTACATGCTTATTCTGACACAGTGACACTATAGACTATAGTACGGTGTCAAATCGGTGTATATTCATTGAGCTCCAATTTCATGCTGATTTGATTAAATTAACGAATCGATCGACTTCATCTTCGTCGGAATTTCATTAAACACATTGTATGCTGGGGCCCTCTTCATTGTCAAAACATGTTAATTAAGGACCGTAAGCTCTCTGTACTCACATGGTTCAGATAGCTTATATTGGCTAAGCCGATATAAAACTACATGGAACAAAAAGAAACTAAAATTTATAGTACTTGAATTGGTATTATCTGAACACATATTCGTCCAACAACCATGGGAGTTAATAGTAATAAAAGAAAACAAAATAATAAAATATTAGTTGTCTTCGAATATAATTATTCTTATGCTAGAGAACATAGAGCTTATTGCCTTTTCAATTACTTGAATTTCCATTGGAAAGTCCTAAATAGTTTGTACCATAAATTTTAGGGTCCGCTCCAGAGGGAGGGACTCGGGAGAGGAGGGAAGGGACTCGGTACTCTCCGATTTTGGGAGTAACCGATCTCTCTCTCTATATCTTTCTAGTACCATTCGTTTCCGTCGATTCTCTCCCTCTGGAGCAAGATAACCGATCTCTCCCTCCCTTCCCTTTGCCCCGAATCCCTCCCTCTGGAGCGGACCCTAAAGGCTTAATTTTTTGTATGCCATGCCCTCCAACTTTTTCATATTTATTTATTTCTCTCTATTCTTTTGTGTAGTTCTTATTTGCCACTAAACTATTCTAAATGATTTCTTATTTGCCCTTCAACTTAACCCTACATAATTAATTATAATTATCTCCTTAAAAAACTGAAATTTAATTATGAATTAAATTAAAATGACAGAAATACCCTAAACTATTTTTCGCTTCCTCGGTTTTCCCTTTGTTACCCCTGAATATTTTCTCGCTAACTCATTTCTGATTACATGAAAAATGATTAACGAGATGCCATTGTACATGTTCGCACGAATCCCAACGTTAATATGATATATTCGGTTGGCTGAACCGTTAGATTAATATTAGATAAGCGGTCTGGATTGCAGGCTCCTTAAAACATTGTCCCTTTGTGAAAAAGAAAAAACAAAGAACGGAAGAAAAAATGAAAACCTCCGACAGCCCCCTTGGCCCCTTCTCGCATAGCTCTCCTCCGCCGACAGATCGATCTCTCACTCTCCCCTCGTTGGCTCTCTTCCTTCTCGTCCCTCGAGCTACTCCTGCTATTGCCTCCACCATCGCGGACCCATTTCTCTCGTTTCGAAACCTTAGGTTCTCCGGCCACCACCTCGTTGTGGCCATCCAACTGCTATCAAAATTATCGGTTGAGATGAGGTATCTCTTACCCGTGCTGACAAAGGGGTCCAACCCTAGGTGCCGTGTCGGGTTAAATTTGCTTGGCAAGGGTTATAAGCATTCTGGACTTTAAATTGAATTTGCTTAACAGTGGGAAGTTCATGAATAAACGAATTGATTAACTAATTTATTGCATACGTACAATTGGTTTCTTTTTCTTATTGAACATTCTTTTTTCCATTCTTTTCCCATTGATTTGCTACTATTACATCCTAAATAATTTTTCTTCGTCTGTGTCTTTTCTTGATATGATTAGAGATAATAAAGGAACAGAGTGGTTTTTCATTGAGTTATATGTTAAAGTTCTTTTCTTAAGTTTTCGTGGTCTGTATCTTTTCCTTAAGCACGAGTGAGGGGACGGAAGAGGGCCAAAGAGGACAGGAGAGGAGAGAGTTGAGGAGAGGTCGAACTGTCGACGGAGGAGAGCGACACGGAAAGGGCCATCGGAGGTTTTTGATTTTTTCCGTTCTTTGCTTTTTCTTTTTTTTACAAAAGGAGGATTGAATGTTTAAAAGAGCCTGCAATCCAGACCGCTTATCTAATATTGATCTAACGGTTCAGATTTTGTGACACTTGGGGGCAGCGAAAAATAGGGGCAGCGGAACGCTCCTCTTATGATATTCTAGTTCCAGTTTCAATTTGTGTTAATTTCTCGCAATGCAACTCAATTTGAATCAGACCTAGACTCATTGGTCTGGTAAATTTGGTTCAATGAAGCTCAAGCTGTGACATATCAGAACTAATTTCTTATTATCAAAATTGAGCAGCTTGAATATAAGACTTCATGAAAACAAACTTGACAAGTAGTCCAATATCTTAGGATATGGTCGGATCATTTTCAATTGTTAGGTTGGAAAGATATTCCATTCCACTTTCTGTTTTCTTCACTTGACATTGGGGAAAAATATAAAATTATCAAGATTAAATTGCATACTCTACCCTCACATCTACTAATTCTCATTGAGCTATGCAAATGTCTATACGTCAGTTCATGGAAGAAACTTTAATGTATTCGAAGTTGTCAATATTTTAGCTTTCTGCATTGATAAATGGCTTCTTTTATTATAATTTTTCCATAAATAGCTTATGCTTACTATTTTTTTCATGAAATAAGAACAAGAACAAGCTATTTCATGTTTGGTACCCTCTAGAATAGTTTGTTCTTGAACAAAATCAACCTTGTTCTTGTTCCAACAAAACCATGGAACTAGAACAAGAACAAGACATGCCTTGTTCTAGTTCTTGTTCTTATTCCACACACTTCCAAACATCCCATAAAAATCTGTTATTTCATGTCTTAGGCCTAGTTCTCGGCCTTGTGGGTTTTTCATCGGGCCGTTACACTTTTCATTATTTTTATTTCATTGGGCCGTCGCACTTGGAAGTTGGAAGGTTCTGAAAATAGAAAACGAAAACTCTCTAGAAAGTTTACCAACCAACAATATTTTATTTGTATAATTGTATTCCACTCTTTTTTCTGGGATGGTTATACCCAATGCCGTTGTATTACCAAGTCCCTCACTACACTCACTCTTACCAAGTGCAAGGGAAAAGAAAATGCTAACCCAAAACAATGTCACACACGAACACAGTACCTAACCAAGGATTAAAATATGCCACTTAAAACTTTTGAAGAAAAGAAAACGACAATACAAGAAACACTTCAAACCCATGATAAAACCATGCAATAGATTTCATTTTTCAATCAAAACACTTTCTTTTCCTCAAAATGGAAATCAAGCATTTGCTGAACGCCTCAATAACAGCTCTCTGCATCTTTATATTTATCCAACAAGTTCAACAAATCAGTGCAACGGCAGCTACAACAAAGGGAAAAGCACCCGCAATTTTAATTTTTGGTGATTCCAATGTCGACACTGGTAATAATAATGCAATTATCACCATGATTAGGTGTGATCATTCACCCTACGGACAGAATTTTCCACATCACCTTGCCACTGGCCGGTTCAGTAATGGGCGGAACCCTAGTGATATGATAGGTTAAGCATCTCTTTCAAATTTAAATATTTTAATCTTGGGGGGGAGAGGGTGATGGTGAGAACCAAGCGCAACATTTGTTTAGCTGACACAGAATTTATATATGCAGCTTCTTTACTAGGCATAAAGGACTATGTACCAGCATACCTTGGTACCAACCTAACAGAACATGACCTTCTCACTGGTGTAAGCTTCGCCTCGGGAGGAGCTGGATACGATCCACTCACTTCTGAACTTGTGGTACATGACATGAAATTTTATTTCTCAATTGATTTTTAATAAGAGATTATATAAATATAAAAATTGTACCGGTGCTTGCAAATATAGTTAATCTTTTCCTTTCTATTTTTAGCAAGTTCTGACCATGGACGATCAGATAAAGATGTTCAAAGAGTACAAGCAAAAGATTAAGGCAATTGTCGGAGAGAAAACCGCAGAGGAAATCATATCTAAGAGCCTCTATGTGGTAGTAAGTGGTGCTACTGACTTGGCCAATACGTATTTCACAACACCGTTTCGAAGAAACTATGATCTATCTTCCTATGTCCAGCTTTTGGTCCAGTTTGCTTCAAAATTTTACCAGGTAACTGTTACAAGATTTTAGTTATTTAGAGGTTGACCTAAAATATCAACAGTACTGGAACTCTGGAACAGCATGAGATGGCGTGCCTCAATGAAGCAAACATGCCTTTAACAAATTTTGAAAAAAGAGTAGCATGTAGCTATCTAGAAACATGACTTCAACAAATTGAATACAACTTTTTCCTTACTGCCCTCCAGTAAGTATCCAAATTAATTCTCTTCATTTGTTATTAATCCTACATCTATTTATTGAGATATATGAAGAGGAAGAAGATGGAATATGAGAAAAATGACAAGGATAATTCTCATGTTATATGCATATTTCATATATTTTTAGGGGCATGCAAGCGATTTCTTATTCATAACTGTACTGTCACATGGTAATCTCTACAATCATAATTGATATATTTTTATGTACATTTTTAAGGATTTATACAACCTAGGTGCACGGAGAATTAGTGTGACAAGCATGCCACCCATAGGATCCCTACCATCTCAGAGAACCAATGCTGGTGGCATAGAAAGAAATACAGTACCGCTTTACAATCAGGCTGCTGTTATGTACAATTCTGAGTTACTCAAAGAGACACAGCGGCTCAACAAAACACTGCACAGTGTGAGTATTGTCTTCCAGGATTCATACACGCCCATACTTGACATGGCTCAACGCCCCTCGGCTTACGGTAAAGTGCTAAGTTTTGTCTGTCATTTGGTGTTTGTTGTTTGTTTGTTTGTTTAGCTGGGTGAGTGTACGTCAGTGGGTGTTTTTCCATGCAAGAGCATTAGGTTTCACTAAAATCACGTACCAGTATGCTTATCTTGCTGCTCAATGAAACTCCACGCATTTTTTTTATTTTCATGTAGGATTTGAGGTGACAGACAGAGGCTGTTGTGGTACTGGTATCTTTGAGATTACACTATTATGCAACAGCTATACCTCCGAGCCATGCAAGGACCCCTCAAAATTTTTATTCTGGGACACTTTCCACCTTACTGAGAAAGGATATACTATTCTGATAAATGAACTTGTTGCTCGATATGGCCTCAATGTGGGATAATCAACTCTCTCGTTCATTTTTTGCCTGTAGAACTCAAAATATGTTTCAACTTTACTTTTATGATGTAATGCAATTTATTACTTATGTACTCTGCTTCTGCATTTGGTAATGAGACAAGTAAGAAAAACAAAGAAATATAAAAAAAAAAAAGGATCAAGCTACTTGAATTTCAACAGCCAAATCAATTTTAGGCAAATAGAATTCACAACATTACTAAACCTAACCACATCTAACCCCTTTAAAGGTTTTCACCAAATCAGACCTAATATTTTGATCACACCCAGCATTTCTTGTGCATGTAGTTAGAACTAAAAAACTTATGTTTTTTTCTTTCAAAATAACACCCACCATTTATAAGCTGATCTCAAGTCAAGCAAACAATGACAAAATTGCCCCTACTTCCTCATATTTAACTTGACCAAATGTCTTGATAACTCCATAAGAAGATTCATAACCAAAATATGGATTTGCTTGATTGATTAATTAGACCATGCAAAATTAACACTAACAAAGTACGGGGCAAATTTGTCAATATTTGATTGAATGTACCTTTCCATCCGAGTGCTTATCGGTTGAGTCTAGATTGCAAGTGAACATTGGGTGCTATTTGCAGAAAAAAAAATGATAAAATAAAAAATGGGAACCCTAAGTATCAAAACAAACTAAACCCAAAAAATTGACCAAGAACGATAGCCAACCCCATAAAAATAGCCAAAACTGAAGCAGCCCACGTCAACTTCTCAGTCACTCTAGGGACCCTTTCCTTCAGCGCCTGGCTACAGGAACATATAAAAACTGTATAACCTGCCATGGCAAACACTGTGCCAAACAAAAACATGAGCAAGAATGAGGCACCAGCTAACCGGGAAGGTAGCGCCAATGCAGGCAACACCATCATGAGCGCATCTGCTTGGAGCCCGTGCACTATGCCGGTCACAAAAGTCGCAAAACCAACCTTCTTTTTTTCAGTATTTGGAGGTGGTGCTGGAGTTGCAGAGCTCTCTTGATTGTTTAATTCTAGACAAGGAGTAGCAGCAGCTCCAGCAGAGGCCTCTTTGATGCCTAAAGCACCTATTACAAGAAGTGTAAGGCCAACTATCACTGTGCCCCATGTATCGATGACCTCGAGATGGAGCCGTTCTTTAAGTAAGAGGAATATCAGGCCAAATATCACCTGTCATTGTGGTAGTATAGTTGGTGTCAAATTAGATTTGAGATGAGTGTTTTGTAGTCAATTCTGTATGACGACCTGTTGCTAGATAACTTCCATTTTCATGACTATTATCCTAAAATGATCTTTTTCATTCAGAAAATCTTCAAGAGAACTATTGTCTCCAGTGCTTCTTTAGGCTGTACATATGATACTTCTAAATTAGAATCAATATGGACAGTATTTTCCATTTTGCAAGATTCAAAATAATTCTCAATATTGCAGGGGTAGGCAGAAATTTGTGGATTCCTTTTCCATTTACTTTATTCATGTTCTCTTTGCTTCTTCTTTTTTTAATTAGGGACGAGTAAACAAATTATAAAATTGGGACTACGTTTATTTATGCCGTTAAACTGGCCAGTTTATGAAGTTGCGAGACCAGATGATGGCATCTAAAATAAGCTCTAATTGGTTTTCACTTTTCAGGCTTTCTAAATTTAGAAGGGTAGTTGGACCTGCCAAGCTAATCAAAGTATGTTCCCCATTATGAAACACTTTTTTTCCTTTTTCTAATAATCATTTGATCTGAATTTATTAGTTCAAAATTTGATTCACCGATGTAACTAAGTTACCTGGCCGGCATCATGGCCAAATCCCCAAAGTGCCCCTACCAGGGCACTCTCAGTTCGAGTCCGACCAATTGAAAGTGGCGCCAATGCAACAAGATGGTCAGGTCCAGAAAGAGTGTGTAAGCAACCAGCCAAAAAACCTGCTCCAGCACTACTAAGTATCTCCGATCCAAGTAGCCTCTTTCCACTCCCCAGGGCTGTTGAAAAGGCCGAAGCATTGGCTGGTGGAGCAACTAGGTTCAGAAGTGCCGAAAGAGCTATAAATGAGGTTATCTGTAATTCAGAAAGACAAAAGTTGTGTAGGTAATTACTTTAATTAGAAACTTCATTTTTCTCATTTGACAAAGTAGCACATGTGACTAGATAAATAAATTAGCCAAACAATTGACATGTGGAACCTCTCAAAATGAACCTTTATGCACAATAATTACTTCCAATTCATGTTTCCACTGACCATTTTGCAACTTGAGATACAATAGACGTACTCCTTGCTATCATTCCAAAACCTAATGGTAAATAAAATGAAGCAACTGATTCGTCCAATGGTGTTTACTTTGTCAAATTTCAGTGACAGGAAATGCAATTTGGAAATAATTATAGGAGGATAGATAAGTAACATAATTCTGCAAAACGATAAACAGAAAATAAATAAATAAAAAGTATACAAATCGCAAAAAAAAGATCTGACCTTCAGCAAAGATTGGCTTGATGAATCTTTGCAGAACCCCAGTTGAGGCGATCGGTGTGTCTTCTCTGAACTTGTTTCATTGACTAGATCTAAGGAATCAAGCGCACATTGACTAGATTCGGAACAAGAACAGCAGGGCCCTGCTGACCGATGGCGACCGAAAGATCCAATTGGAGGGATTAGAGATGAACACCTGGAGCATTAGGTTTATAGAATAATACCAATTCTTGGAGCCTCAGAGTACCGATTGGCATGCGTGGATGAATTTAGTTTTGAAATGAAATTGTTTACACTAGGGCTTACCCCTGATTTCGAACTTGGAGAATTAATTCCACCTCCACCCCCCTCAGTTGACATCTAAATTACAAATTCGCCACAAATTCACCAAACCTCAACATTTCTAGTAACCCTCAAATCATGAATTCCCAAAAGAATTAGGCATAGTAATTACCTGTCTAGTGACGGTAATCTCGGGGTATTCCTCAGAGTCAAACCCGATGGGGCTTCGGGTCTGATCCGAGTTGTCAAAGACAATAGAGACAGTAGCACGGGTAATACCCGCTTGTCCCTGCTTGTAAACCAACTCCTGAAGACTCCCAACGCGGACATTGCTGAGGTTGGTGATGCCTAGAACAAAGCAGATGGAGTCGAGGATGTTGGATTTACCCGACCCGTTAAGACCTGTTATAGCGTTGAAGAAGGGATCGAATCCGGCCACCACCGTGCGGGTCGCGTACGACTTGAAACCCTCCAAGCAAATCTCCTTGATGTACATACTAGTGCTTGCTCTCTTGAGAGGAAAGAAAAAAGTGTAGGGGTTCTAGGAGAGAAACCCTAGCAAAATTAATGAGGCGCTTGTTCGGCTTCGAATGGGCGGGAAAGAAATCAGAGCGAGGTGTCACTTCAAATGCGTCGCTTCTAAAATGGAAAGAAATCAGAGCGAGGTGTCACTTCAATGGTTCAATTCAATCCGGCCTGATTCTATGATTTTGAATATCTTTAAATTTAATTTGAATAGAATATAGTACAGTGATTATTACTTGTAGAATAAAAAATTGATTTGTTATTTTGTAATTAGATAGATATTTTTTATTTCAATCGGGTAGAATGAGAAATATTTTATTTCTAATATGCTTTTTTTTAAGGAAAAAGGGAGATTTTTGTCGTCTAAGTTTTTTTAAATTTAAATGTGCATGCGGAGCGTACTAGAAACCAAACAAGCGCCTCGTTAATTTTGCAGCTAGTCCTCCACTGCAACTTATATTTCTATTTGAAATTTAATATGAGTGAATTAAATGAAAAAAATCTTTATTTTCTGTTTATAATTTCATTTTTCGAACTGTTGATATGTCCCAATTAGAGCTGTCAAACGTGGCTAACGATCACAGAAATGACTGTGATCGTTAGCGTTTTGTTAAAAAGAACGGCACATAATAAGTTGCTGTTAACCACATCGTTTATTATACGGCTGACAAATCCTTTACGTTAACCGTTTTTGTTTAAACAAATTGTTTAAACTGTTTAACGTGTATAAATATAGGAAATGCAAAGTTTATTTAACAGCACAAAATTTATTAAGTTTGAAACCCAATAATTTTGCAACCCAACAACAAACACAGTAGAAATAATGCATGGACTTACGCAACCATAAGCTTAACAATACCAATCAACATCCAACAACATTTATTTGATCTAAAACTTTCCTTTTTGCGATAATTTTTCCCAAAACCAAATGAAATTATACTAACACAGTAACACTGATACAAAGCTAACAGAGACCATCTACTCAACCAAGCAAGCACAGAATAGATAATCACAGTAACAATGAAGCTTATAGCAACAATTACAATCCAATACAAAACCGGCCTTAATCTAAAAAATCATAGTTTTTTTCCCCAAACATTCAAATTAAAAATGAAATTACATAAAAGTACAAAAATAGCTTTTCTAAACTTTTGAATTATTGGGAACCGCAGTAAATAAAACACTCAAAACTGAATTCAAGCAATCAATAATTATTAATCAGCAAAGAAAATTTTAAGGACTGAAAAAGATAAAAATGTTGGGCATAACATAAGCAATCTGCTACAAAGTTCTTAAACAATATTGAAGAGCGGCATAGAAGAAGAAAATGAAAAAATTGAATGAAATGAAAACCAGCGACGGATCATACGCTGTCAAGCCTACTAAATCTTCCACAAGTACTCTGAATTTCTGAAAACTAGCGACGGATCTGTCTAAGATTTAGGAAATAACAACGAACGAAATCATGACTCCTCAGTTTAGATCTTCTTAAGGGAGAGAGAGGGAAATAGATGTGAGATTGATTGAGACTTGAGAGCAACGGAGAGAGAGGTAGAGAGTCGAGGTCAGGAAGCGTGCGAGAGAAAGAGGGGAAAAAAAGAGGAGAAGACACATGAGCGGCGCAAAGGACTGAAATGAGCAAGGTAGAGAGGTAGAGTTTTCCCAACCCTCGTTTCCTCCGCTGATCAACATCTCTGCTATTCATATTATTCTACATCTGTAGAATTCTATATGCGAAAACGAAATAACGAAAACGGAACACACCATTCCGTTTATCGGTATATTCTAACACGTTATTCTACTCTCCAGCCGTTACCTGTTTCGTTTCATGAACGAAATAAAATTTTGATCCGTTATTCGTTACGTTTCGATTTCACGTCACGAAATAACGTGATTTTTGCTTCCGTTGACAGCTCTAGTCCCAATCGTATTCGACTCGCAAGTGATGAACAGGAACGACCGAATTAAAATATTTCAAACTCGAAAACAAGTTGTGATGAAATGACTAATAATGAATTCAGAAACAATTCAAATGATCAATTGATATTCATAATATTGTTTGATGTAGTCTACTGTGAATTCAACACCTTATCAATGTGTTCTACAGTTTTACTCCAGTTGGGTATATACTAAACAATACATTACTATTAAGCCAGAAAAAAAGAATCCATCATTTTGTTAACTGTGATTGTTATTCCTCAATTCAAAAGTTGCAACTTCTTTCACTCAAGATTGGTCTACAATTTGGTGTCCTTTTGTTAACTGTAAGGGCAGTAGGGTTACTTCCAACTACAAAGAAGGGAATTGAGACAACACACCATTTTCAAGGTTTGGAAATGACAAGATTGGATGAAAAAAAATTGTTAAGGTAAAAACCCATGATATTCATGTTTTTTTTTTCAACTTCTTCCTATTGCTAGAAGAGGCTTGCTACAGAAATTGTCATAAATGCTTTATTTGAGATAAGCAGCTATTTTAGAGAGTTGTGCTTGAAAGTTCTCTATACTGACAAGCTGCAACAACTTGACGAAAGGATCAAGTTAACACTTTGTCACCTTTTTCCACCAGGATTCTTTGCTATAATGGTGCATATCACAGGCCACCTAGCACAAGAAACCATGATTGTTGGTCCAGTACAATTTCGGTGGATGTATCCTATAGAAAGGTAATTTCAGCAAATTATAACTTAATCTAATTGTTTCATACTGTGAATATTGTAATTGAATGCTTACAAGATGTTGTAATTTAAAGAAAGGCTTATTAGTCCAACAAAAAAATTTCATATAGACCTGAAATGTTCAGTGCACTTGGATCCTAATCAACGAACAAAATATCCAATAGAACCAGTCAACAGACACCAAATAGAAATGAGAGAGAGAAAAAGAAGGCAAGATGACATCGAAATTAAAACACAAAATTTCAATTTTATTGACCTAAATCAGAAATTTTATCAATGATCTTTGACAATTACTAACACATTCTCTTCTAGGTTCCTTGGTACATTGAAGTCTTATGCGTACAACCGAGCAAGGCCAGAGGAATCGATTGTTGAGGCTTATTTAGCAGATGAATGCATGACTTTTGTTCTAGCCTTCTAGTTATCTTTAAATTTTCATGCTTCATGCCATGATAGTTTGAAAATCTTTTTGATAAAATTATGTAAAATTTTATGCTTTAGGTATATAAGTGGATTCAATACCAAACTGAATTGGCCTTCGAGAAATAGTGATAATGCCCAACAGATGAACCCTTCAACCTTAAAACCAAGTTGCAAGTTGTTTGCACAGATGGGTCGTCCACTAGGGAAACGGGTACCTACACATTGATGCCTTTGGAACTTGCACAAGCGCATCGCTATATTCTTTTCAATTGTGATGTTGTCATACCATATCTTATGTAAGTGCTTTAATAGTGAAAGTTTTCTGAGGTGATTTCTACAATCCAGGGTACAAACAAGTAAGGTATTTCCAATTCTTTATTTGCTTTAATTACATTGGTTTGTAGAGAAGATGCTGCTGACCCGAGAAGGAAATTTTGTAATCATCGACTACAAATGAAAGATATTGAACAAATGCAACACAAGGCATTCCCCGAATGGTTCAAAGGTGTAGCAAGGAGTTAGATTTGTTTGATCATGCAATAGTTAAATCAAAAGTGTAGCAAGGAGTGCTTGCTAGATTTTTTTGATCATGCAATCATATTAAAGGTGTAGTAAGCAATAGTTAAACCAACATAGTTAGAAAATCTATGTATAGGGGCTTACTACACTTGACATCAACGAGTGTAGCAAAAAAAAATTGCTAGAGTTTTCAAGACATATTCTGTTGCAATTTGGAGTGTGGAGACGTTTCTGTGGACCACAGAGAATCTGTTGTGGACCGCAGAGATTCTGTCGTGGACCACAGACTGATAGGCTCTGTTTGCATCTCTTGATGAAGAGATGCATATGGCTCTTTATATACACTTGTCTCTGGTCATTTTCTGTAATAAGTAAAAAACTAAGTGACTCTACTAATGGGGACAAATGAGAGATAAAAGTGTAAGACATAGAGAGACCATATACTCCCAGATTTGTTCTTCTTCTTGAGGATCAAATACCATTAGAGAGAGATCTTCTCATCTAGTCGGATTAAGGATAACGATGTTGAGAAGAAGTCGAGTCTGGCACTTGTACTGTGACTAGTGTGAGATTGTTGTCAATCTCCACTGGCGATAGTAGAAGACGGGGCTATGGCGCAGCGAGAGCAAGCGGCGATGGCTTGGTGCGGAGGAAACCCAAATAAAGAGGAGATCCTAACACGTTTCCGCATTCGGTATGATTTATTGATTTTCTTACATTGGTATCAGAGCCCTATTCCTCTTTTTTCGGTTTTAATTCACCATTAAAGCCTTGAGATTAGTATCTGGTTGTTTTCTCTGTGATTTGTGTGCTTTATCTCGTGGTTTTTGTGAAGAAACTCCATGAAAACTCGAATCTGGTTCAGTCCAGAAATTTCCTGTGAGATAGTCTGACTTGACGAGGGTATAGCTTGAGATCCGTTACTCCGTTTCGAGTGAGGTTTGTTCCATTAGAAAGTGCTTCGAGTCTACTTTCCGGAATGTCCAAGAACTCGAAAAACGGATAAGTGTACAGAAAGTTATCGTCGTTTTACCGAAAGGGTGCGAGTCAGAATTCTCGTCACTGTATTGTCTGTGGACCGCAGAGGTGCTTCTGTGGACCACGACAGAACAGGTGTTCACGGGATAGATTATCTGTGGACCGCAGATGTTCTTCTGTGGTCCACGACAGAACAGGTGAATTTCGGACATATTGTTTGTGGACCGCAAAGGTTCTTCTGTGGTCCACGACAGAACATGTGTATTTCGGACAAGATTGTCTGGGGTCCAAAGAGGCAGTCCGCAGTATAGTCTGTGGACCGCAGAGATTCTTCTGTGGACCGCAGAAAAGGTCTGAAATGTAGTTTTTCGCGAAATAAAGACACATACTGACTTGTTATGGTTAGTAACCTCAACCAAATGCTATAGGTAGTATCAGTAAGCCCCAATTAATCATTATTTCTGGTTTAGAGAGTTCTTATGCTTTGTTTTGTGACTATTTGCAATATAGAACCCTATAGACTATGTAGATTAGTTTCGGGTTGTGATTTCTCTTCAACGTGTGAATGAGAAAGTTGCAAAATATACCATATGCCGTGGTGGTATTTGGTAGAGATGAATACTTGTATGGTCTAATTGATTTTGAGGTTTGTCTAATTGCCAAAATCAAATTCCCAACGTGATAGACTAGTTGTGAACCATAACATGTTGGTTGTGGATCACATCAGTTTTGTGTGGGAAACAGAGACTGAGTTCTTTGTAACTATGGATCGCAATATTTGGTTGCAGACCATGATAGTGGGTTACGGACTGCAGACAAGGTCTTGTGGACCACATAATACTATACAGACATACAATAAAGTCACAATTAAAGATAGAATTTGGCCAGAATTAGTAACGCTTTACCGTTTACATAACCAATGGTTATAGAGGTTATCTTGACGATAATCTTTGATAGTTTGGTAATTATTTTGCCAAATTGTGTAAATGATAGCACATGTGGTGTTGTCATCTGTTTGATGGTGCAAGTAGGTATCATCTTGTCAATTACACGTGAGTGTACATATTGGGTGAATTTAGATTGGAAGACAAGAGTTTGTCTCATCCATATTCTGGATATTTTGCATCAATTGAATTAATTGAAATCAATATTCCTTTGTTTGCAAGCGATGTTTGTTTCCCTGGGTTCTTTCTCACTTGCTGCAAAGATAGTATTGATTTCAGATTAATTCCAGATTGGATAGCAAAATTAGTGGTAGTAACACTTTACCGTTTACATAACCAATGGTTATAGAGGTTATCTTGACGATAATCTTTGATAGTTTGGTAATTATTTTGCCAAATTGTGTAAATGATAGCACATGTGGTGTTGTCATCTGTTTGATGGTGCAAGTAGGTATCATCTTGTCAATTACACGTGAGTGTACATATTGGGTGAATTTAGATTGGAAGACAAGAGTTTGTCTCATCCATATTCTGGATATTTTGCATCAATTGAATTAATTGAAATCAATATTCCTTTGTTTGCAAGCGATGTTTGTTTCCCTGGGTTCTTTCTCACTTGCTGCAAAGATAGTATTGATTTCAGATTAATTCCAGATTGGATAGCAAAATTAGTGGTAGTACCAACCCATACTGTGTGTGTCTCTATTGTTAATTGGATTTGGCTTGATTGATAAGTCATCGCTGATCTCTATTGAAATAGAAATTGATGGATATGTGTGATATGTGTAATCACAATATCTCAATATCTTATAGAGGATTGAGATGTATTTGCAACCGTAATAATTCAGATTTAGAATTCTTGGTGAAGTAGTTGACATGCTTAGAAAAGAAATACTATAATGTTAGCATTGTGTTGCTGAATGGTATGAGTTAGATTATTCTTGTTATAATTTGAGTTTCGGTAACACTAATACCATGATGTATATCTCAAAGTTCAGTAAAACTAATTGACAATAATCTTATGCAAACTCAATCAATTTTATGGGTTCAAGAAGCACCATAGGGTGGCATCTTATAACCATGTCAAAATGATTTGGAGTTGCATGAAGTATGTCATGTATGAACTAATAAGCAACAAGTGAATATTTCTCACTTTCTATGTGAGAAATGGTTTCTTTGTGAAATTCACTGTTTTGGAATAATTCGTTTTATAAACGAATATAGCTTGTTATGTTGGAATTCATGATTATTGTCAAGTATTAGTATATACTGAAGAGATTGTAGTGTTGACTCAAATGTCTAAGCATATTGAAAGTACTAGAAATTTGATTTTGCATATGTATGTATGTGTTCTTGCTTGTGGTTAAGAAACATAACATTTGCTTAAGAAATCAGATTATATCTATGATTATTGTCAATTTCATTAGAAACAAATTATCTAGATGGAGGATGTCAAGTGAAATGTGCAGTCTTAGGGATTGGCACATGTTTCTGTTACGACCTACAACATTCGGCTGTGAACCGTAATAGAATTGATTGCTCCATGATATTTTGAGTTTCTTTAATTGATAAAATCTAGTACTTGTCATTAATTTTTGGTGATGGATTGCTAAATTGAATTGATAGATGGTTATGTTTCTTGCATGTTACTTAGTCTCTTAGTTTGTGATTGTTATGGCATGCTAGACTATTAGAGTTGGACATTGACATAAGTTGGCATCCGAGGACTTGTGCCAAGCTTATTTGTCAACTTGTAAATATAGTTAGCTGAAGTTGGTTACTTGAAAGTTTTGTGGATATATTGTTCAAGTTTTAGAGATGTATTTGGATGTTGTATTTCAATATGAGGGTTGAACTTGGTGCCTTATGATTCATCACATTAAGACTATATCGGAATAGTCTCATTATAAATGGCAGCCATAATTCGAGAAAAAGTTGATTGTGGATCAATAATTTTCTGAATATGTGTGAAGTCAATTTATAATGAAATCTCTATGATAAATCACGGAGTTAATTCTGTGATTATGGAGACATTGCAAGTCTTGTTGAGGATTGCAACATAGAGTTATTGTTGGCTGCGACATATTGGTTGCGGACCGCAACAAATTGTGATGAATTAGACCTTGTAAGATATGGTTAGAACAATATAGATGCAGTCTATGTTCTAAGTCATGCGCCTCTAATCTCTAAGATCTACTATTTTGTGAACTATAGACTATTATAGATCCCAGTGTGGATGTTTAAGTAGTCATAAGTTCAGTTGCATTGGAGTGCACCTTCTCATAATGTTCGAGGAACTTTATTGGAGAAGAAATAGTAGAAATGTCATATGATTAGATCACAATACTAAATTAATTTCCTGTTGAGAGGGAATTATTTTATTTGAGTAACTTAGAGCTGTTTGGAATCGTTCTTGTGTTTGACATGTACTTGTCTGAGTATTGAGGAACCAGAGGGGAATAAAGTGGTATTTCTCAACCTCATAGGACATGTAACATAGAATAAGAACAGGTTCAACAAGCCAGAGAAGTAACTCAAACTTATTTGCTAGATACAAAATGAGATAAGTAAATGAAGAAACAATGAGATATGGACTTTTAAAATTGATTTAATGCTATGCATAGTAATCAGTTGAAAGTATAAGACTCGGTTGTGATAGGCTATATATTAAAATAGAGGGAGTCTTGTAAAATAGTCTTATTTTAGCAATATTGACCAGTATAGATTAGAACTATTCTTTATAGAGTATTAACAGATTTTAGACAATGTGATGTTGAATCTTCTGCCTAGTTGGTGGCGGAATTATGGTAAAGTGTGCAGTGGATGCAACTTAGCTGATTCAATGAGTCTAAGATTAAATCATGTCAATAGAATTTGGAGATTCTTTTGAGCATGAATGTTAAACTGTCTAAGAATATGTTTCTACTTGGTACACTATTTGCTAGATAGAATAAGTCTATGTGACTCTTTGTCTAATGTAGTTGTTAAGCCTTAAATATGTTTTTGTGTCAACACTTGAGAGATTGTTCCGGTATGTTTCTTGTTGTTACACGAGAGACTAGAACATATCTGTATGATATTTGGTTGCATGGTACGCAATCCAAATGACACGTGTGAAGAACATAAGTGTGAGTCTTGATACATGTTCTAAGTCCATAAGATCTGTTATGTAAGAGGGTTAATGAAGTGCTACTAGAAATTCCAGATTGTTGCGAGTGGCGATGATCTGCTATGGACCATAGGAATAACAGTTTTTTGTAAGTAACATCGATCTGTTATGGTCTGTAGATGGATGTAGTCTATTGTGACAGAACATCCAGGATGTAGTGCAGATATTATGAAAAATGTGTTGTAATATATTTGAGTATTTTACGAACATTTTTCAGCATGTTATAGATCGCAACATGATTGTGTTGCAGACCGCAATAAGTTTCTGTGGATGGCAACATCTTCCAGTATGATTGCAGATTGTAACATGAGTATACTGTGGACCACGATAAGGTAGTTGTGGACCACAAAGAGTTGGTTGTGGATCGCAGTGAGATAGCTGTGGACCACAACAGTACCCTATGACAGATATAAGCCGATTCTATACTTATTTGAGAAAAGTCCGAGGGACTTGAGATATCTGAATGGTACATACATGCTATCTTATCAAGGCAATATATTTGTGTTTGGTTTGTCTATTGAGAGGAAACCTTGATAAACCCGAGTTTACATTTGAGATGTAAATTGCTTGATAATGTTATTTCTTGATGTAGCAAGAAATACAGATTTTACTCATTCGTTGTGGAGTTGGAGTAAATGTAGAGTCATTCTCATTTTGGATATGAGAATTCAGCATGTTTAGTAGTACCGGCTCACTCATGTGAGAGTAGAGCATATAGCATGATTGGATATCATGGCTACAAGGAGTTTGGTCGAGTATAATCCTATATACAATTGGAGATTGTTATGACATAGAGGGAGTCGATAACAACTCATTGTAATTGTATGGATATTGAAGCATACTATGGATTATGAGAAGAACCAAACATATTCAGATATGAAATTAGAGACATGAATTTATGATAACACAGTTAGAGTTGATCGTGGATCAAGTACATACCTAGTGTGCATAGGTTGTGATTGTACTTGAGAGTGATACTCTTTGGTTAACTTGAACATGAAAGATAGATATAGTAAAATTGTATTTTACTGTTGTTTGAGTTGAGGATGGTACTTATGGTAGCATGTCAATAGGCTGAGATTGGCTCTCTCACACGAGCAATCGTCTCTGACGCCTGGGGCGGGCAGAGATAAGACTTATCAAGCTATTTATACTTAGTCTGGGACTAATATGCCATTTGGGGCAAATAGAGTTTGATGTCGCCTTAGTCAAGGACTAAGATGAGACCACGATGTGGTGGTCGGCATGAATTGTTCCCCACAATTTATGTAGTCTATTATTAGCCGAGGTGAGTGGCCTTGCAAGACACTCCGGGAGTGTAGTTGCGAAGGAACTCAGGGTTAGTTGCAATGGATGCGATCTAGACCATAGATGCATGGTTTGTGACTAGACCTGGACTCGTACAGTGTTTTTTTTTTTAAATTGTTTGACATGTGTCTGCTCATGGCAGAATAACACTGTAGCATGCATTTCATACTGCATGTGCTTAGCGACACGTGGAAAATGAGTTAAGTGACCTAGATAGTCATCCCTGCCTTCTCATTGTGTGAGACCCACAACTACGTACCCTTATCACTCTTGACTATGTCATGAGAGAGGGAGCTGATGTATGCTACTTCCTTATGTTACCAATGACGATGAACTATACCGTCTGTCGGGGCATTTGTCAGAAAGCTGTCAGTTTCTAATCGAGTGACATGAGTGCAAAAGGAAGGTAATTGTGATTACACCATTTGACTTACTTGTGATTCACCGCGCGGCCAATCATGTCATTTGGGACATTGATTGGGAATACATGTGAGTAATGTGGACTAAGCATTGTCCAAGAGGGAGTGTGAAATGCTTAGTCAGGTGTATATCTAATTGACCTAGGGTATGAGATACTGCTTTAATTAACAGTTTGTTAAATGTCCTAGATAGCTTTAACCGGCTTCCTCTAGGATACAGGTTTGCAGGTATCGCTAGTCGCACGGTCCATTTGCCAGTATGAAGACTTGACTATATGTTGATCAACGTCTCCAAGAGGGAGATTGTTGGAATTTGGAGTGTGGAGACGTTTCTGTGGACCACAGAGAATCTGTTGTGGACCGCAGAGATTCTGTCGTGGATCACAGACTGATAGGCTCTGTTTGCATCTCTTGATGAAGAGATGCATATGGCTCTTTATATACACTTGTCTCTGGTCATTTTCTGTAATAAGTAAAAAACTAAGTGACTCTACTAATGGGGACAAATGAGAGATAAAAGTGTAAGACATAGAGAGACCATATACTCCCAGATTTGTTCTTCTTCTTGAGGATCAAATACCATTAGAGAGAGATCTTCTCATCTAGTCGGATTAAGGATTCTGATGTTGAGAAGAAGTCGAGTCTGGCACTTGTACTGTGACTAGTGTGAGATTGTTGTCAATCTCCACTGGCGATAGTAGAAGACGGGGCTATGGCGCAGCGAGAGCAAGCGGCGATGGCTTGGTGCGGAGGAAACCCAAATAAAGAGGAGATCCTAACACGTTTCCGCATTCGGTATGATTTATTGATTTTCTTACATATTCATTTAGAATTGTGTCTAGCTAAAGCACATAAATTGTTGTAGTGAAAGGAACTAATTATCGACTCTAATAAATTAATCATACTGCTTTAAAAGGACTTGGAATCTGAACTTGGTAGCAGAGAGTGATAGTAGGTTGGAGAGCTCTTTCAGATCATCACAAGCTGAAAGAGCTTGTTGGTGGAGCCATTAGAGCCAGAGATAGAGAGCCATTTTGAATTTGCTTAGTTATAAAAGAAACGGCGTTGAAGATGGAGGGGCATTCAGAATAATAAAAAGATTTGTGATAGTTCGAAAATAAATAGATGTTATTTGTCAGTACGATGGTCTCTGCACCAATTTATCAGCTATTAATTGCATTATTTTATCCGAGAAAAAAAAATTCAATGATTTAAACACAGATTCAGCACTGTGCAATGAAAAGTGTGACCACTAAGCACAATGGAATTTGCTTGGAGCAATTCAGTTTGAAAAATTCTGTCTGGAAAATAGTTATAAAATAAGACGTTAAAAGTGGGGGGAAAAAAAAAACTTAAAAGCACAGTAAGTCTGAACTCTGAATTGCCTCAAAGTCTAATCTTTATCCAAATCAACAAGCAGCCATTTCCAATTTAACGTTAAAAAGCAATGTAATTCAGGACTTTAAAATTTTAACCCTCTATCTTAACAAAAGCCGTCATTTTGCATTATCAAATTATACGATTCTACAAAAAAAATTTCAAGTACCAGAGGAACTTTTTTTCTTTTACAAAAACACACTGAGCATTTACTGGATGGATAGCAAATTAAAGCAATCTACTCGTTGGCTTCTGTGTAATAAAGTACAAAATAATCAAGTTCACGACAGAAATGTGGGTTTAAATCACGACAAATCATCCCTTTTCTGCATTACAGCACTTTATTGCGGGGATAGAGTCATAAACCAACCTGCGGAATTAACATTACAGGAGTCCTAGTATGAGCAAGTATATTTAGAACTAAAGTACTTTAAGCTTTTTACAGTATCAATAGCCTGATTGAATCCAAAATCTACAACGCTAATCAGCATCATAGAAATAATTAATCACTACATAACAACTCAGCAGAATTGACTTTTTTGCATTGTCAGACAAAAACTTAAATGAATGAAACCATAATAATATAAAGCAGTATGAACCAAAAATGCAAGTCTAAAACCGCAACTATTCAACATGCCAACAAATTGTCTCATTAACCCAAAGAAAAACTATCTAGTACAAAACTCAACGACACAGGTTCTCACAAACTTTTATCAAAATATGGTCTTAGCACAGCAACAAAAAAACAGGCAAAATTCAATAACCTGATCAACAAGTTCAAAATACTTAAAACTACTGTCCTCACTGTGTCACTCCAAGCCACTTTGAGAAGGTCTCAAACTCAGTGTAGTCGCTGTCAGACACCATGGTCTTGTACCATGCCTTTCCAGCGGACTTGATCTTAGCCTTCTCCTCCTGTCACCAAACAACAAATGTTAACACCATACAGCAAGTCAGGCACACATCAAATGTCCCATGAAAAATCAATAATGATAGGAAAATAGTAGTGCCAAACAAAATTAATCACACACAAACAACCCATAATATAATAACAGAGTACATTTGGATAAATGATCATCTAAATGCTAAACCACAGCTCATACCAAGGTCCGTTACAAAAAAAAAAAAAAAAAAAAAAACCTACACATTCAACAAGCTAGCAGGATGGCTGTCATGTATGCTTAACAGCACGAAACACCTTGTCAACAATTTAGAATGAGGCAAAACACAAGTGGAGGTCCATCCATTTTTCATGTGGAACCAAGTAAAAACTATTTCTTATTCAATATATATCACCAGTTACAAGAGGAAATGGGATGCAACTTGACACAACTATACAAGTTACACAGATATATATTGGTTTAATTTGGTCATGGGTCGACAACAGATAGTAAATGCTAGTCTGTTATATATTCAACATAACAATTGAAGTTTGATCCTAGATCATACTGAATTGTACCAGCAACAAGCAACAAATCAATAGTAAAACCTACATGCAGTGCGATTACCTTACAACATGTACAAAACAAATATAAAGTTAGAAATCAATACCGCGCTAAGGGGACTCCTCTTCTTCTCAAGCTTCTCATTCTTGGCCTTGACCCTCTGTGCCTCGGCAAGAAGAGACATCCTCCTTGCAGTCGCAGCGTATGGGTTGAGCTTCAACAGGGTGCTGACGCTCTTGAGCGGGTTCTTCTTCAACTCTCTCCTCTTCACCTCCCTGTTGACTGGCCTGACAACAGCCTGCACCTCATCAGAGTTGATGATCCTTGCCAGATCAGCATTGAGCATCTTAGGCCTTGGCAGAACAAAGCCCTTCTTCTTCTCTGACGGCTTCTCAAAGGTGCCGAAGACCGAGTCAAGCTTCTCAAAAGCCGACTTGGTCCAGATGATCAACCGACCGACATGGCCTCCTGGGGCAAGCTTGAGCAGGTTGAGACGCTCGACATTAGCAACATCAACACCAGGAATGTTGCGGAATGCCTTCACGATCTTGGATCCCTCAGTACCATACACAATCAGAGGGCCCTTGCGGTTGGTGTAGCGGCGGTTGCGCATCTTACCCTTACCAGTACGGATCTGAACTGAGTCCTTGGCCTTCTCAGCATCGGCATAAGCACCAACCTGCTTCAGTATCTTGATAGCAGCCGAGGTCTTCTCGACCGACTCAACTGAATCAGAGAGCACAAGAGGGAGCTCAGGGATACTCTCGACCTTGTGGCCTCTAGCCATAACAAGTGAGGGCACAGCCGAGGCAGCAAGAGCCGAGACCGCAGCGTATCGGCGGAGATTGGTGTTGACACGCCTGTGCCAGCGGCGCCAGATCTTGGTCGGGGCAAACATACGACCACCACGGCACATGTTTCCAAAAGCTCCCTGACCAGCACGGTGCGTACCACCACCAGGGACACGGGGGATACGGGACACGGCGCGTCCAGTACCCCAGGATTCGGCGGAGGTCTGGTGTCCGGCGCGCTTGGACACGGCGTAAGGCTGGCGCTTGTTGCAAGAGATGTGAGCGTGAATCTGGCGGACTACATCGGGGCGGATCGGGGCCAGGAAGACGTTGGGGAGTGGTACGGAGCTGGCATTCTTGGCGCCGTCGACGGCCATATCGCCTTCGAGGGATTGCACGGAGACGAGAGGCCTGGCGGCGGAGGTGGCGGGAGCCATTGTTAGGGCTTGGGTTGCGAGAGAAATGGAGGTGTAGGGTTTGGGCTAAAGGAGGCGGGCGGGGTGAGATGGGTGTTTATATAGGGAGTGAGCGTTAGGGTTTTGGTCAGGATTGATCGTAACCGTTTGATTGGGTTTGGACGAGTGTGTAGATGACTAGGTTATTGTTCCATTTGGACCCTTTCTAATATTTGGGCTGTTAATTAAGGTTTTTGTAAGAGAGGTAAAATGTGGGCTGTGGCCTTTTTTGTAGTACTTCGAAGAACTTGTGAAGTCCGTTCTGGCTTCTTCAATCTAACTTACTATACTGTATGAAATGAACGTGCCTCTAACTAATGTGGCCATTTGTGTTTTAAATACCAATAAAAGTTTTGATTTTTAACCTCTCAGATAAGGTATTATTAGCTTAAAACATTGTTCTAAATTTGTTTATTTACTCATAACACTAATTTTCGTTGATACTAAGTGAGTCTGTCCCCTCTTAATTTTCATTCAACACTGATAAATTATTTTTGACAAAATATATCTCTCCTTGTGCTAGTAATTATGTGTTATACATAAGCTACACTATTCAAATTACATATTTACATGACATGTGTTCTTTACGGTGAATGTACTACTAGTTTTCTGTAATATGTATTTTACTACATAAACAAATTTATTTGTTTGAGGAGCAGAGCTAAATTATTTGTGAATAGAGATCAATATTAAAAGTAGAATTCTAATTATTGGGAATTTGGGATGACAATTGAATAATTTTTTATATTTATTGGTTCATGTATGTTTTTTATTAAAAAATACATTTGTAACATAAAAAATTTCACGCATGCTTGTCTAATAACAGGGGGAAAAAATAGAGGGAATTGAACCCCATAATCCTATTTAGAACCGCCTATAATTTTGTTGGCATAAGCATTGGTCTTTGAAATTTTTTTTCCAAAAGTGGAATTAATATAAAAAAGAACATAGCTGATGGGATTGTTGACAACATACAAATTTCTCTCGGAAATGAAATGAAACCGAAGAGCTTGATGTGTGATAACAAGTGGGCTTTTAAATTAAACTTATAACCCGATTCAATTCAGTTTCGGTCGCAAACACACGATCTACGTCGAGCATAGTCGGAGTCGAACAGAAAGGCGGTGTTAAAATATCGATCTTTTATTTTACCAAACTAGCTAAATGATTCAACTCTTATGGAATTTAAAAATTGAATGTGAGTCAAAATTGTAAATCTACTCTTCAAGTCGAAATAAGAACTAGAGTGGATCATCGAGCTTCGCTCGATACATGAATTTTTATTGTATTAATATTATAAATGATAGAAAAATACTAATGAAGTAATAAACTTTAATTTAAGCCGAAAGGAAAAATGAGATTGCACATAAACTAAAATTTTAACTGAGATATTACCAAGGAACAATGAGATGCCACACCATTATAATCATTGATCAGCAACAAAATATATAATATATAGAGAGAGAAGACATGGAAAAAAAAATATTATCCTCAAAAAATCATGTATGTTTGAAAAGAAAAATACAATATTTTCTAAATAAAATATGTTTTAAAAGGAAATATTTGCAGTTTATATCTGAGGAAAAAAGCTAACCCAATTATAAATTATAAATATCAATCGATCAACATCAGCATATCAACATAAAAAAATAAAAGAGAAAAATATGATTGCAACATGGTATCTTTTAAGAAATGATATTTGGCGACAAAACAAAGCACCATATATATATATATGTACTCTTAGTCCAAAATTTATATTGGATATATTATTTTGAATAAATATCACAATCATATCAATAAGATATGAATATATTAAAATAATATGTCCAACAATATTATCTGATAGAATGAATTTTGAGTTTTCCAAATATATGTCCAACATAATTTACAATATTTTTAGCTTAACTATTATAAATTGACAATGAAAATGAAAATAGGAAGGGGTCAAAAAAATCAGAAACAAAATAATGTACTGTCATATTATTGTCCGCCGGTGAAGCGGGTCAATTTTATGAGGAATAATACCTAGTACACATATAGTTATAGATTATCATGTTACAGAAATAGGAAAAATGCTCTTTCACAATACTTGGAGTGTCGAACTATATTTAACTAAACGATCCCGGCATCCACACATCTTTATTTATAATATTGATTAGTTTGAGATAATCAACACATAATTCTAGGTTTCATGGTTTCTAACACTTCTTCTTAGTCTAGGACTAACGATCCGCCAAGAACTTTAAGTCGCCAAGTTCTTAGTGGCCCACTTAGATTGTTGGTTGCCACATGCAACCCACAAAGCAACCAAACGCTCTGCTTGAACCGACAATATTAATGCAAGTTCACCTAGTTTCTTTGATATTCACGTAGACTAATGACTTAATCCTAACGTTACAGGTCAAGTTACATTAACAAGTTCTCTTTATCTCTTAGAAACTCTTAGTTTCACTTTGTTGTTTCGTGACTTAGGGTGTGTTTGTTACACCTTTGGTTTGGTTGGAATAAGTCTTATTCCGAATAAGGCTTATTCGGGGATGAAACCAAACACGTTTCCGAATAAGCCTTATTCCGAATAAGGCTTATTCAACCTCTAATTCTAATACCACCTATATGGTGGAATTAGAATCCTTATTCGGAATAAGAGGAGAGAGGAGAAAGGAGAGAGAATCCTTATTCGGAATAAGGAATAGCCTTATTCCGAACGCTGCCAAACACACCCTTAGATTTTACAAGTCTATACCTTGATCCTAGTGACAATCCTAAACTCTCCTCTCGAGAAAATACTCCACTATTGCTAATTCTTCATCTTGGTCTCACATCTCGAATTTAAATGTCTAGTTAGTAATGAAACTACAAATTACCTAAGTTTGGTTGGACTCAATTGCCTATCAATTAAGTATGGCCACTACTTAATAAGTAAATAATAAAACTACTTAGCACAATTCATAGCAACAATTCAAGCAAATAAAGCACAATATATAAAAGCACAAAATATCAAATAAACTAATAAACATGCAATCGACAACTAAGAATTAGAGTTTACAACCACAGTCTTAAGACAAACAAACAAATGACTAAGTGACATCATACAAACACGAGAGAAAGGATAATAAAGAAAAATTACAACCAATTGCGGTTGCTTCCCTCTTGCATGTTGAAATCCCTTATCAAACCGACATGTTGCTGTCGCAAACGACCTGCTTGGCGTTGACACAATCTGAACTTCAGAATAAACTCTCGAATAATTCTATGTCTAATCCTAACTTTGACCTTCAATTTGAACTCCCTTAAAATTTCCTCAATAAGCTTAAATAGGCATCGAGAAGGTGTAGTGACATTGTAAAATAACTGATTGGAAAACCTACAATGAGTTCAACAACTTCATCATCCAAGTTATTTCTTGTTGAAAATATGTATCAAAATTAGAAAACTATGGCATGAACTCTAATTAAACTAACCCTAACTAGCCTAACTCAAGTCAAATTAGTTTAGTTTGAGTCAAAATTCTACTTGAATATATATGAAATCCATTCATCAATAGCTGCTTGTAATATGTAATAACTCTTCACTACATGGACTACTAAAAATCTTTTAATAAAGTAGCAAGCATTGTAAACCCATGTTTGATGTTACAAATAACACTTCATTATTTAATATTATGATTTCGGTTATTGAAAAAGTGAGGAATTAACTAAATAACCAATGAGGATCAGTTTATTCTTTGTTTTAATACATGATAACTTAATTGTAGTATAAAATGATCAGTTTATTTATGCAAATGATCGGTTAATTGATATAAGTGATCATTTTAATAAGGAATTGTTTAGTTGCTATAACTATTTTTTTTTTGTTTTAACATTATCATTGTTAACTGCATGATCAATTAATTGAATTCGAGCAAAGAATTAATTTATTTCAATAAAGGATCATTTAATTAAATTAACAACTAAGTTAATCGCAACAAGGATTAGCCAAACGTAGGGTGACTGAAACTGGATAGTGCTTTGGGCAACAATCATTTTGCTTGCAGTAACATGATTTATATAAAAATTGATTAATCTACCTTTCAAATAACTTGCTTCTTTTAAATTATACAAAATGTCGCTTGATTTTATGAGGGTATTGTTGTCCTTAAATGTTGCTCTGAGTGAAAAATCGGTTGCCCAAAGCACTACCCACTGAAACTAGCCTACTCGATTTCGTAATAAATAGGCTGGCCCGTAAACTCGCGAACAGGCCCGAACAAAGGTAAAGAACCCATTACCCAAGGTCGCTCTCGCCTCCGGCCCAAGTAGCCTTTCCGCCTCTCGCGAACCGACCTACTCGTCTCGTCTCGTCTCGTCTCGTCTCTCTCTCTCTCGCTAAGACGGAGTTACAGAACTGAGAATCGCCCATTCTCTCTCACGCAGTCGCCCGCGAACAGTCGAATAATCCATCGATTTTCGCTATGGCTGACAATATGGACATCGACGCAATCATGGCGGACCTAGACGACCTTCCTGATGTCTCTAGTGCCTCCAAGCCCTCCTCTTCTAAACCCTCTCGCTTCACGTTTAAACCCAAAGGTGCCACCACTGCGACTGCTAAACCCTCCATTAGACCTAAGATTGAGCCGAAGGCTCCTGCTCTGACTGCTCCCTCTTCTTCTCTCATCGCCAAACCTAAGACCGAGCCCGATGCCAAACCTAAGACAGAGCCTGATACAAACCCTATTATAGAGGCGCATCCCATGGAGGAGGAGGAAGAGGAGGATGTGGTGGAGAGGGAGATTGACGTGTTCTTGGCCCCTTTTCCTCTTGATCAAAATGGAACTGAGGTAACTTCTCTGTCTTTCTGAAACTTGCATGGAGTCTGTGTTCAATGGCAATGAAGAAGCTGCAGATCATAATCTCCTTTTTGTCATGTCAAGCATGGGTCTTTGATTCAGTGTCAGATTGAGAATCCAAAATGTTTCATTGATAAGTATATAATTCATCTGAGGAGAACAAAAGGATGTATTCTAGAATACACATATTGATGAAAGCTAATGAATTTGTAAAGTAATTTTAAATGGAGAGGATAATAGGAGTATATATTGCTTATTTTATTCCTTAAACATTTGGAAGAAATAAAAGATTTGGGTTGCAGTTTGAATGTTCTGAAGGAATTCTTGTGTTTTGAAATAAAATGCTCTGATTAATTCAAATATTTTCATTTTGCATTCATAGCTACTGATATTTTTTCTTACAGATGTTTCCCCCTTGCAGATATATGTCCTTCAATACCCACTCAGGCCGAATTGGCAGACTTATGAACTGGAGAGGAGGTGCACAGAGGTAAACTTAAGTCGATTCTTGTTTTTTGTACTTTTGAAATTGATGTAATTATTTGGTTGATTGAAATGTGTACTTATTGTAGGTGCGGATGATGCCTAAATGTAAAAAAATGGAAGTAGACTTTCGTATAGATGACGACCCTCAAACTTTTGATGCCGACATGGCAAGGCCTTTGGGAATAGACAAGCAGGTCAATTGCAGTTTTTTTTTCCCTTTCTTGCTGATATGGGATGGCATATTAACCGTGTCTTCCGTAATATGTTCACTTATCATTTCCTGATTACAACTTAGTACTTCACTGTAGTTATGAAAGGAATCATGCATTTCAGATATTTGAATTTACATGATAATAACAACAAACAATAAAATCGATCAATGTACTTGATTTATTCATCAAACGATGGTTCCAGCTACCAAATATTATTTGTCTGCTTGATGTTTCTTAAAACTTTTATCTCTTCCATTGTAAAAGAAAAAGATCTTGTCAGGTCTAAGCAAAGTTATTGGTTTCTCTCTGTTATGATGTACAATGTTGGGTTTGATTGTTAGAAGCCCCTCATCTTTGTCATCTGACTTTATTTTATTTTTTATGACCAGACTCTAAAGTCAATATCAGTACCTTCTGCAGCAGACTATGCTGTTGGTATTTTGAGAAATAACCAGGCAAGTTACTTCTCTTTGCATCTCAGCAGGCTCTTATATTTGGTGTGTGTGATTCAATTTGCTAATTTATCTTTACTGTTTTGTAGTTACACTTGAACCCGATTAATGGAGTTGTGCAACTGCGGCCTGTAATAAGATCAGATCAGCAAAACAGAAAGCGCATAGCGCAACAAATGGATGAGAAAAATGTGCACGATTCAATGCCTTCTAGTAGTAAGGTGGTAAGTTTGTTTTAAGCTACAACCACTTCATTGATGAATTCTATGGCTCATTCCTGCTATGACTTCTTTGGGTAGGGTCGTTTAGGCATCCTGATAATGTCTTTATCGTACTACGAGAATTTTTTTTTCCTTTGGAGTTTTCCTTTTGTTTTTTTATTGCTTAGGTGGGATTTTAACTTCGTTAACTTTGGACAGGCAAAGACGGAACCAGTGGATTCAACACAAACTGAAAACGGGGATGAGGTAAACTTCAATTTGATCTCCTGTTTATGACCAAAACATCTTATTTAGAAAGTTTTATGTGACTTTGAGGGTGGTCCTCTTTAGTATATGTCTGCAAACAATTATTAAGGTCTGTATATGCAATTAGAACGATTTGTCTTTTGGTGGATGGATCTTTCGTTCAGAGTGGTGTACTTTTTCACTGGGATATTGAGGTGGTGAAATAAGTGAGATTTAGATAAGGAATTTGGAATTTCTGCATGTATTTTATCAGATAATTTAGATCATCATAGCTCTGATATTTTATTGCATCTGGTTTTATGATACAAGTTGATGTTCTTTTTTAAAAAAAAAATGCAAACATGCAGTCATGGCTCCCACTTGAGTTCCTACCAGAAAGCAACAAACTTTCGGAAGAATATCACAAGAGGATGGTTACAACTGAGCACATCAAAATAGAGTTCAGAATGACACAGTAGGATATTTTTACTGACTATATTTTTATTATCTAAAATTCAATCCCTTGCTGTGTTTTACTTGTTTACTTTCTGTTTTTGTATTTTCCATATGTTTTCTTATATGAGTTTCCTACGACTGTAGGTCTGATTATGTAGGAGCGCTGTGTCCTGGAGAATCTATTAGTCGTAGAGAAACTAAAGAAGCTATTATCAGGTTAATCCATCTTTGATACACTTTGTTCGTTTCTTCCTGATGCAAATTTTTTTTCCTTTCATATAACAAAACTGACCAATCTATTGCTGCAATATGTTTTTACAGGGAATTGAGAAAACTACCCTTGGAAGAGCGACTAAAGAAGTGGTTTACTGAGGTTTGAGTTGTATTATATATTTTTTTCTATAAGAAATTCAAACATGCAATACTAATTTAGAAGTATGTTGTAGATTTGTAGTCATAGCTTACAGTTTTATGTCTTCTGATCGAGAATTTCAATACTAGAAAGTATTCTGAGCATAGTTTCAGAATCGTAAAATGTATCATGTATCGATGAATTTAGTATCGAACCGTGTTTCGTGTATCGTAAGAATCATCAAAGATACGGTAAGCTATCCTTATTTCAAGTAGAATAATTAGTTAGAACAGATTGTCATTAGAAGGAAGTTTTAAAAAACAATATCATTATAATCATTCATCCATCTAGGCATCATTAGATGTAGTCTATGAGTATTGGTTATTACTGTATAATCTGTTTATTTGAGTAACATTATCTGCGTAAATTATAAAATTATATTGTAAATTACTGTATTATTATTAACATAATTATATCATTTTTACTATATAAAATATAAAAATTGTAGTCATTTTAACCATTATATTGTACTTGTATAATATTATATTATTATAATTTTCATATTCATTACTAATTATTATATTTTTTATAAAATATTATACTATATAATATATATAGATTATAATTATCATAATCATTATATTTTATTATATATATTATTAATTTATTATACTATGTAATTTATATAAATTATAATTAGTATAATCATTAATAATTAATAATGTGTATTATGTAATATAAATATCTATAAGTTAATTGATATAATCATTATTTATTATCTTCAATGTTTAAATTCTCTAGCTGAAATAAGAAAAAGACAAACAGAGGGGTAAAGCCCACTTGAGCCCACTTCATATGTCCAATTAATATGGGTCCCATTGTCGGTTTCTTCCCTTCCCTTTCCCATTCACATTTCCTCTCCTCTGGCGCATGAAGACAAGCGGTGACCTAATATTTTATTGAAAAAATTGAATCGTCGCGTCTATCTCGCGTTCTGATTGGTCACTAACGTATCATTCGTGCGTACCGCAACGATTCCGTCGATTCACTTGGCCTCCGATACAATGGTACGATATGCATCGGTAGGGCTTTGACTCGTACCGAACTGTACAATACGTTGCGCGTATCGAAATCTATGATTCTGAGATATCTGCTTATAGAAGTACTTTACTTATAAGGTTGCATATGGAATGACATTGGAACGGATAATGATAATTGGCATTTTAATGTACAGATAGAGTTGCCAGTACAGTTATAAAGTCAAAGTGCATATAACCAGACCTGCACCTAAATGGATATAGATGCAAAACAATACTTGATGGATACAGATATACTGAACAGATAATTGACCTATACTACTTAGAATAACAACATAAAAATTTTAATTACATCATTGATTAGAAACTTGCATAAACAATATGATGTATGCAATATTTTATAAGCATACAAAATATGCAAGTATGTCAGCAAAAAGGTCAACGGATTAAGATGGGAAATAGAAACTTGGAAATTTGTATCATTTTTTTTATCATACCTAAGAATAATACCTATCCATTTCCACACAGATATAAATACAGATAATTATGATACGGGGTTAGATATCGCTAATAATACCTGTTCCATTTTCAGCAGTTAAGTATAGGTTCATATTTGTTTGGTGTAGGAGTGAATTCTCCTGCCTATTAATCTTAGGTCATTATCTATCAAGGCTCATTGAAATCAAATATTTCTTTGATGGATACATTGTTGTGGGATTCTGTCTCAATGAAGGCTTGATTTAACCTCTATTACTTTGAGTTCCACCTCAATGAAGACTTGATTTAGCTTCTATTAATTGAATTTCTGTATTTAACTTAACAGGTTTCTCAGTTGAACCGATTCGATTTCATTGAGTATCTTTTGGCTCCTGCTGTGCCTGTGCAAGAGGTTTTACAGCAAGTTCAGATGCTAGCAGATCTAGTACAGGGAGTATGGGTCACCAAAACCGCTCTACTCTATGAGGGGTATGAGGCCGTAGTAAGGGACTACATTCTCTTACAGTTCACAAAAGGCCATTCAATACCTTGTGAGAAATTAAGAGCCAATCTTGGTCGAGGCGTGCTTGGAAATAAAGATCTGAGACCCCTCCTGGCAAATTTGATCACTTCAAAGTCAAAAGAAGACAAAGTCAAATTTAAGGGCTTGCCTGACCCCACATTCAGTAAAAGGTACTAGAAATGATATGTAGGAGGTAAAGATTTATTTGTTGTAATGGTGGGTTGGTGTTACTGCTGCTGCTGCTGCTGCTTTTTAAAACACTCTTAAGGCCTTGCTCCAGAATCCATTAGGAAAAGGAAAGGGAAGTGATGGGAAGAGGAGGAAACAACCCATATTTTGGGGGTAACCATCTTTACACTTTTCTTCATGTTTTTAGACAAGGGTTCATCTTCATTCTCCTCATTCACCTCAATTTCCCTCCAAATATGGAGTTTTGGAGCAAGGTAAAGATCTTGGGCAGAGGTCGGTCAGTTAATCTTTCCTTCTATTCTCCTCCATTAACCTCTTCTGGAGCAAGGCCTAGGGGTGCCATTGCCTCCTAGAAACTTTCTGTTTTTGCCTGGGTTGTAGTTCATTACCTAAAAGCTGACCTGCTGTAGGATTTTATTTTAAATTCTGTATTGGTATGATAGGGTCTTTATTAGTCGAACATTATGGTACACGAAAAGAGCTGAGACCAATTATTTTACAATTCCATTTTTTATTTATTTTTTATACATATGCCTTTGGTCAGCTTAATTGTCTGGTAAGAAGTTATCTCTACCTGAGGGAGCTGGTGCTACTATATAACCAGTAAGTTACATTCAAAGCTTGTATCAATATGTGTTCTGATTTTATTGGTTTTCATTCTAAACAGGCATGCTGATGTTGTTAAAAGGATGGAAAAAGCATGGTCAGCTCGAGAGGAGAGTATATTGGAAAGGGTAAGGGAATTAAATAAAAATGGTACTAAAAGAGGTGTCATCTTAAGGGAGGATAAGGAAAACAAGGTAGCCGAAAATAGCCTTGGGCAGGGGGATGGCAGAACTGCAATCTCAGCAAACAAAATGATTTCTACTCCTGAAACCCGGAAGCATCTGCTTGAGGCACTTAATAAAATTTTTGCTGAGCAGAAAGTGCGAACGTAAGTATGGATTGTGCAAATCCCTTGAATCACAATTTTTCGCTTTTCATCTTCCTGTTTGTTTTCTAGGAGCACTGAAATTTAAGTTTTGCAGTGGTACATTACTTGTATATGTAAAGTTGAAACTGACTTCTAATAGGAGTTAAAAATGACACTTAAGAACAACGAACAAGTGGCTAAATGAATTCTACTACAGATACACTAGTGAAATTATGCATATCAAATAAATAAAGTTAATTCTTGTTTGGAATAAAGGGTTATCAATTATGCATTTTTTGAAGTTCGATATTATACTTTCCAATCTTTAAATTAAAATAGAAGAATGGGATAATTTTAGATTATTATCATACTTCTTATTCGAAGAAAGCAAGTTTGGTTATGTATAATTAATTCTGCAGTTCAAACTTAACTAATAGAAATTTCGACCATTACATTGAATGAGACAATATTGAAAGGGTATAAATATAGAAGAGGGAATGACCTAAAGAATTGGGAAAAAAGTGGATAATAAAAGAAGAATACCTTGTTTGTTATATTTTTGGTCATAGGCATTTCTATTCCAATGTAAGGACGGGTCAAGTTTGGTATATGCTCTGATATCGGTGGTATTGATGAAGAACTTTTCTGCTTCCAAAATGAAATGGAGCTCACTTGTCGAGTATTTCATGTTCTTTTTTTGGCATTTTTCTTTCTGTTTCTAGGATTAGGTCTGTGGTGAGGGACTTGCGGGAGCTGGCGAAGCGGCTCTCTGCTTTACCTAAAACCAGCGACAAAAATAAGCACCTCATTGACGGGGCATTATGTGGTGCATCTGCTTCTCAGACTGAGCTGCAGGAAGTTGTTGGTAAAGTTGCTGTCCACATCTATGGTGTCTATGTGATGAAGGGTCCCGAGAAAAAACATCTCAGGTGGGGTCCCTTTTTAAAATCCCTTTTTTGTGCTAAGAAGTCATATTTGGCTGTTTTGCGCACATAAACAAATCTATATGGACAAATGAACTCGTTAAGTCTATATACTTGAGGACATTGAGTTGCACCCATTTGTAACAGTAGGAATATTTGGGCTTGTATAATTCGGGTACTGTGGCCATCTGAAAGCTAATACCAGACATGTAGATGGAGAATAACTGTACAATTCTGGTATTGACCAAGAAGGGTGCAAAATCTTAAAATCTGATGCAAGTTAAATGCGGGTATGGGATACGTGAAAATTTGGTCATGGCACTTATAAAGTACTCTGAGAAAACTTGCATGTCATTTCATACCTGTTCTACCAGTACCATTAGTCTGTTATTTACTCTTAGAAATGCTAAAATCTGAAAATTCATCTTTTTTTTTGTTATGGAAATATGTTCATTTTGCTCTTTCCTGAGGCCAATAAGTTAAATGCTGGTATGGGATACACGATAATTTGGTCATGACACTTTAAAAGTACTGTGAGAAAACTTGCATGTCATTTCATACCTGATCTACCAGTACCATTAATCTGTTATTTACTCTTAGAGATGCTGGACTCTGAACATTTATCTTTTTTGTTATAGAAATGTGTTCATTTTGCTCTTTCTTGAGGCCAAAAAGCCCAAGGCAGTATTAAGAAAGCAGGAAGTAATGCAACGCGGGCAAGCACTTTTCAGAAGAGAGATCACTGAGTCTGAGTATGCTCAGGTTTGTGATTCGAATTTTGATTTTCTCCTATGTATGGTTAAGTAGGAAATCTCATTGTTAAGTTGACTTACGTTAATAGTGCATTTTACTGAATTGTAGACAGTGAAGGTTAACTGCCTCAGATTTTGGAATATTAGATTTACTGTTTAAGAAATTTAATATAGACACTAAAAAAGTTGTTTGTCCATGTATGCAGGTTGTGGAAGAAATATGTATTATAACTGATGATGGAGGGTTGATGTTAAGAGCTGGTGATTAGAATATACTATACAGGGATGTACAGTCAAGGCAAGTTCTTTGGTTATGGAGTTTGACAAATTAGAAAGGAACCACCTTCCTGTTTATTCCTTGAATTAATAGTTTTTGTTTTGCATTTAAAGTACAAACTTGAACCCTTACACAAATGCGAGGTTATGCAATTCATTAGCAGATTAACACTTGTATACATGTCAATCCTCACCGATGAAAAAAATTAGCGTGGAACATAACTGTCAACATTCATTAGCGCCTGAGCAATCACAAAATTAATCTGAGTTTTATATTTAGCTTAATGTTATTTTCTTCTGTGCAGTTTCCTAAATTTCCTAAACTGGGGACCAAGCTAATTGAAAAGTTATCTTCAACTAATTTTTTTGTTGAGAATGGGTACAAATGGATTCATCAAAGAGGCAGTGTTTTGGAATTAGTTTCTAACACGGGATGTGGATTCTTCAGACAGGCATTTTAGCTAGTAGTTTCTGTTACGGAATGTGGATTTGTTTGTTGTAGGGTTCCACTGCTTTATCGCAACTCTTAGTTTAATGTTTGAAAGCTTCTTCATTGCTTATTCTTTTATTTATCTGTTAAGAATGTGGATATGTATTCTGTTACTAGATAAGATAGTTGGAAAATTTCTGGCACGGGGATTCCTTATTTCGTACCACTGTACGTCAGTTATCATGCACCCATGGAACTAAAAGAACAATGTATGACCTTTGCATGATACTGATTGTGAAATTCGTTTCTTAACTCAACTGTGACTAAATTTTAACCCGCTAACCTGCGATGTAATATTTGAGGGGTTACGAATTCGACTTTAAAATAGACAAATAAAAAACTTTTTTTTTCTTTATTAAAAAATGGTATACTGAATTACTGATAATACCAGTTTTTTTTTAAATTTTAGTGTTATTTTTTATTTTCTTACAGTAGAGAGAAATTGTGCAACGACATCTACTTAACCCTATATTGTAAAACAAAGCTAACTACGATTTAAAACTAGTGCTAATCTCGCGCATTGCGCGATTTATTCCTATACAAATATGTTGTTAAATAGTTTTCTAATAAAATGAGCAACCGTGCAGTCAAGATTGATAACTATACAATGAACATCGCGCATATAATTTTTTTTACGAAATTCAGAACACCATATAAAAAATGCCATAAAAATTGAAAATACTATTGAAATATTATACAGAAGCTGCAACAGAAAATCCAGACAAAAAATCATGCTCCATAGAAATTCCAACCGAGTGGCCACAGAAAATCCGCGCGAGTCACTGTGCTTACATCACGATGGCCTAAGTTTATACATTGATAATGATAATATGCAGCAGGACATGAAACCTGAAGCTAACGCTACTAAAAACATTGTAGAAAGTATATTTTGATTCCCTTTTTAATGGGGTTCCCATCAATAATGAGAGCAATTAATTGCTAACGCTTAACGTACACATTCGATCAAATACAGGATCCAGCATCTCTAACTTTTGTCAGATTTATTTTCTGCTTCCTTACAAATATCGAGAAATCTATCTTTAGTAGCATAGACAATAAACCACACAGCAAGCATTACATACAACACTACATTGGTAGCAAATTCACTTTTGTCTTCTATTATCTTTTCTTTAATGATCACCTGAAATTAGTCTCGTATCTTTTCAGAAAATGCGTATATTAATTGCAAGATCTTTAGGAGGTTAGTAGCCACATTGCACGGAGCCACCATCACATGGAAAGCGATAACATTGCCTATTAAAAAGAAAAAAACATGATTAGGCCTTTGAAACTCTGAATGTGCAGGATAAAAAAAAGATGACAGATACAAGGAATATCTGCCAATTATGGGGAAACATTCAAAGCGAGTTGACTTCTTCGTGCTCTAATTACTGATACCACTACCAGATCAATGTAGGTCAATATATTATCACTTTTTCATAAAAATTGAAATGATAATGGCACGATTCAATCACAAATTCTAAAGTAATTCGACTGTATTAAAGGACAAATACCTCAATATAATATGACATTAACAAATCATCTGTCTGGTTGGTGCTCTGCTGCCCTAGCTGAGGCATACAGCTCGCCTTCACTTGCTTTTGTCGATCGCTCGTTTCCTCTTCCACTGGACCATCTTTTTGTTGAATGTGAGATTCCAATGCATCAATCTTGTCACGGATTTCTGTTAACAATTGCAATTGCTTTTTCCAAGCAACAGAATCACTCTCTCTCATCATTCTCATTTCACTCTCAACATATCCCATGCTCACTTTAACATGCTCAAGATTCGATTCTATCATAGCCTTTGCTGCCCTTTCTTCATTTTTAAAATCCAAATTATATTCTTTCGTTCTCTTGAGGCTTTCTGGAATTTCAAATATGTCTTGTGGATTGCTAATAAATTCAGTTTCTTTGCATGAATTATGAAGCAGCGCAACACTAGACGTTCTCCTTGGCAATTTTTTTTGAGGGGTTAGAAATGAGATTTCGCCACGGTTCAATCTAAATGGTGAAAAATCGCCTTCTGAGTCGTACAAGTCGGATTTTGATCCATCAATCACACCAGAAATCTCTCTTATTGATGATTTTGATCTAAACAAATTCTCAAACTTTCTTTCCTTGCTTGTTTTGGTCAATTTCTTTTCAAAATCATCATAAATAGAGCCAACACTTCCTTGCCTAAGATCATCACCATCCAGAAATAGCTCTTCAAATCTTACAGAAGGCAAAGAAATCCTTCTACCTAAATATTGGTGCTCTCCTTTACCAAATATGTACTCATTTAACCATGGAAAACGACCCCCTTCCACACACAAACTCAACAATTTACTTTTGCATACCTCAAATTGGTACCTTAGTGCCTCAATCTCTGTATCTTTCAGAAAAATAATTTTTCTCATCATGGCCATCGCCTCTTCATTGAGTCGCAACTTCTCTTCTACCATTCTCTTGTACTGCAAGGATTCCATCTTGTGTGTTGATTTTTCCTCTTGGAGGCGAAATATCATAGATAGAGCTTCCTCTGCACCTGAGGCTGCTGCCTTTCTTTCTTCATCCAGCTCTTCTTGGAGCCTTTGCACGGTAATTTGCTGGTTTTGAAGGGCTTTTTCTAATAATTTAACTTCATCTTCTGCCATGGTTTGTTTGGGGAGATATCAAATACTTAGTGGTCTGGAAAATGTGAATAGTCTGGTAGCAATTCTGAAAATATTTATGAAATGACAAGGTTAGAAGCTGAACTAGAATAAAATTCAATCATAGTTTAGAATGGAGATGAGCTTCAATTTTTGTGATCATGTGTAATACTAAATTTGCCAAAATTGAAGATTTCAGGAAAAAAAGTAACTTAAAAGAAGAAACTATGAAATTTGTTTCACTCACCTGGTCAAGGCGGATCTCAGCCACAAATTCAAAAATTCTGAGTAAAAAAAAAAAAAAAAACTCTAGCTGTCGCCTATAAAAAACATCAAAAGTGGAATAATATATCAATATTAATGAAAAAAACGCACTGTACATGAACAGATATCTAAATCAAACAATAGAGCAGTTACCTTATCACTTGTATAATCTTCAAAACAAGTTTCTATAGGCAAGCAAATGCAAGAACAGGTTCTTTTCTTCTTGGGAATACACCTTTGATAATGGGGTAAAATGAGCTGTATAATCGTCTACAATAGAGGAAAGATTTAATGGAAAGGGGTTTTACAATCCAAGGAGTAACTGAGGGGGGTTATGCTTTCTTTCTTTTTTTTTTAAAGAGTGTAGATGAAGGCGCGGGAATAACATTGTTTTTTGTATCTTTGTATATTTTCCTGTAACAGTCTAATAAAGCTTTTTATGTTAGGTTTTCATTGTCAGAGATTTGCTAGGAATTTCTCTTTCGGATTGAAAGATGCACAAGGGATTTGGGACAGAGAAACGCGGGAGGCTAACATGCTACCACCGATCAACCAATAGTGAGGTGCCAGATGGCTATGCCAGGAATGGTTATCCTTCCCTGGCTCTGGCTTATACTAAGTCAGTTGACCTTTTCTATATTTTTATTATTTTTTATTTTACAATTCCATATGTGCACACTCTTCCTCACCTCCCAACTCCCACCTGACCTTCCTAATTGGCTAATTGGATTTTCGAAAATCGAATTATAAAGGCAATTTACTACTTTTGATCTTTTGTTTTTGATAATCTTCAACTTGTTTCCATCCTTAAAATTAATACTAACAATTTTATTTTATCAGATTCATTTTTTATCCTAGTCATAGCTTAGACCATAACATTGATGTGACAAATCCAAATCTATAATATATCATATATTGAAAAATCTAACTATATGTATTCTTAAGTTGTGACCTTCTACACACATATGCATTGTACAAAGAGACAAAGCAATCAATTTGTGCAAATAGAGATATCTTGTATTATATGAAATCCGCAATTTTTTTTATTCTTTTTCGAAAGTGAAAGCTCGTAGGTGAATGCGCCAATTTTCTGTTCGGCTCATACAATGCATGGACAGTTGGATAATATGATTGAGAAACATAATATTTTCTTAAACATGATATTGACTTAAACACGAGTAATGATAAAGATAAAAAAGGTCCTGCTGCCACATATATTCGATGACTTTATTTGCCCCCATTTTATTTTTCCCACATCAATATTACAAAATTTTAAACCTAAACAAAGTCTTACACGAAACAATCTAGAAATTAAGAACTCAAAATAAATATAATTGATTACTTCAGTCTCTAGCGGTGCAGATATCACTAAGGTCTAACATCTTGAAGATGATGGAAATCTAAGACTTAAAAAATAAAAATAGAAAGTGATGATCAACAAGACTAAAGTATGAACATGATGCAAAATAATGAAGGTAAAATTCTGTGTGTTAAGACAAATGTTGGGAAACAAATACGTTTTGCATAGAATATATAAATGAAAGTACATTCTGGTTCTGGCGGGAAACAATACAGAAGATTCAGAATTTTGTTTTCTTTTCAGAGTGTCCAACTGTCCATATCCATATAAGGAATAACATCTAAAAAAATTTATAGAAAATCTGGAAAAAAATTGTATTTAGTAGAAAGATTGTATTCTTCCAATAATAATGCACAGAGGAGCTTTGTAGGGACAATGAACAAAATTAATATATTTTTTTCGTTACAACATCGCTTTTTTTTTTTAAAATAAAATCTAAAGTAATCCGCCGACCAAATTTCAAATCCGCGTCCTCCCATTGGAGAGGTTATCATTAATAATAGGGTACGTAGATGAAAGACGGACTTTTGTACGGAAATTGATTACTGTCATATGCAATTTTGTCATTCCTTGCCATCGTTTGAACAAAGTGAACACATAAAATAGACAAGGTGAATATATAAATGATCAAAATGACCATTTACAAATAAATGAGTATAATAAAAATAAGTTGAACATGCATATAAAAATCTGAATAAGAATGACAGAACTTATTTGTTTGTATGTGTTCACTTTAATTATCTATATATTCAGTTTATTTGTTTAAGTCTTCACTTTGTTCAAGTGATGACAATGGATTACAAAACTGCAGATGACAGTTATCATTTCTGCTTTTATAATAGTCCATCTAAAAATGACGTTCACAATACCAAATTTCAAAATCAATAGAGGCTTCAAACCGGGCCGAATTATAAGGCCGAAATGGATAATATGCATGAGACTCTTATCGTTACATGGGTTGATGCTAACAAAGATCATATTGACACAGGCATTTTTTGTGCTATTATTTGGGGTCTATGATGCCTTTTAGCATACTGAACTGGTAGAGTGATAGTATAATAAAGGTATGGTTTGTTTAATCAGCAATATACCTAGGAACCTAGTGCTTGCTGCTATCTTGTATCTAAACCGATACCATGCTTTTGTGCCTAATCAGACCGATTATTCGGTGAATCTATTACAGCGCACTAACCACATTATTTAAGGAGAGAATATAACCTTCTTGGGAATTTGTAGCATGATCTCTTTCTTGTGTCGGCTGCATGAACTATTCCTCATTTTTAATTAATTTTTACTTATATTACCACAAGGAAAATGGAAAAAGAAGTTTTTCATTCTGTTTCCTTTCTTTTTCTTAGTGCAAGATTCATACTACTATATTTTTATTCCCAAGTGCAGGATATGTCAGCATAAATAAATTTTATATTTGAGATATAATTTTTTTATTTGTGATGAGTTCTTGCTTATACTTATTTTTACCTAAATCTTACCCAATAATAATCGCAAGCGCACGATTTATCGTTGAGTAAGCCTAGGGTCGATTCTCGGAGACGGAATATCAATTTCTAAGTTATGTTAATCAATTTCAATTAAATCCTAAGTTTTAATAAAATAATTTGGGGTAACAATTATTAAATCTAAAAGAAAGTAATAAATAACAGTTCAATAATTCTAGATTAAATAATTTCCTAAATTAAAAGCGTGGAAAATAACCAATTTAATAAAATTAGGAGTTTCTGGTTTCAAACAATTTCTTCAACTTGTCAAAAGTAGAACGGTCCGTTCTATCTCTGACATGGTCCGTTCTAGACTTTAGATGACTTACTGAAACTCCCCGTTCTAAGTTAGAACGCCCATTTTCGGGCGGTTCGTTCTAACCTTGAAACGGTCCGTTCCAGAGATCAATACTTGTTTAGTCATGATTTTCAACAATTAATTTAGTGTTTTATGCAAATTAAACGATTAATTAACCAACTAATTAAACTCTAACCCTAGTTCAGGTCAAATTCTTTGATTTAAAACGTTTAACTCTTAAAATCCTAAACTTCAACTCTCGTTTCTTGATTTAGGGGTTTTAACTTATCTTTTGGGTCTAGGCAACTTTAAATCTCTCGATTCTAAGTAAAACGTTGATTTCTCAAGTTTTGATTCAATCTTTCGATCTTTTATCTACCTAAGTGTTTTGTTTCAAAGCTTTGAGTCATTACAATTGATTTTAAATTCTTACTATCAAACGTGTACTTTGTTTGACGAGACAATCAATTAGAAAAAACAAAACAAGCAATTAAACAATTAAAGAAATTGAATCACAAAAGATAATACATAAAATTTAACTTAACTAATTAATTAAAGATCCGACTAAACAAATAATATTAAAAGAAAATGTTCTCAACCATAGTCCCTAAACTAATCTACTCTAACAAATCCATACAGAATAAATCAGGTTTCATCAAATACATGGCAAAAGAGAAGAAAAAATAGAAGTTACAACATAAAATTGCTGAAAACTCCACAATTCTGCGCTCTCGCCTGTCTGGGACGGTGCGCTCCAGTGAGGCTGGATCGTCTCAAGCAGTTAATCTCCTGGCTTGAGTTGGAAAAGAGGCTAAACCTAAAATCTGGACTTGATACTCCCTTCTGGAGACAGGCCATCGCTTATATACTCAGTAGGACGTGGTTTCTAATTGTGGAGAACGTGGGATCGTGCTTCTGGAAGGTCCATACTTAGAAGAACCGACAGGCAGAATTGACTTTGCTATTTTGAGCAGTTCTGAAATTGCTGGAACGGTCCACCTGGATGATGGGGCGACCCGTTCTAGTTGGCCTTGGTTGGTTCTGCTGCATGGGCTGGCTGACTGTTCTGGACGATCCGTCCTGCCGGTTGGGCGGCCTGTGCTGGCTTGTCCTTGCTGCTCATGCTGCTCATGCTGAGTCGTCTGTTTCTCTAAGCTGGGACGATCCGTCCTGTCGTCAGGGCGGTCCGTTCCAGTGCACAATCTTCCTTTCCTTTGCTGCAATCTTCTATTGTCGCGTCGCAAAATGTGATGAACCTGAAAAATAAATTGCCGGGCTACGGCTGTACCTTTCTACAACCTAAAATCAACAAAATAAAATAAAAACACTTGCATTTGGTATTAATTTAGGACTTAAACCGGTTGGAAATCGAGTATGAAAACCGTACATCAATTTGATCAAGTGGTACAAAGATGAGCATATTTTGTTAACTATGCTAAACTAACAAGAATGCATTTTTTTCACAATTATGACAAATTTATAATGAAATTTACAAAGCATAAAGTTTTATGTCGACGTACATTTTTTTCTCTAAAAATGAATAAGATATTTGCAATTTTTTTTCTGGACCATTGAACTAAGAATTAAATGCACTCGAATTTGAAATTAACTTTTACAATTATTATTACTTTAATAATAACCGTATTCGTTCGTCTTTTTGGAATTTCGGAAGAGCCTTTTCAGCTTTTCTCTTGGTAAACAGTTTTTGGATAGCATTTTTGTTAGGTAAGGAATCTTTCTTTTTTCTTGCCAGTTGTTATGCCACCTTATATGTTTGTTCTACGGCAACACAATTACAAATTAGGAAAGAAGATATGAAACCTATACTCAGAAGTGACCTACAATTTAATGCATGATCTAACAAGGGTACCAAACGAGAAGGTCCTCCAAGTGGCAATTTGTTTCATATCTGTCAAATATGTTCATTTTATAACGATAGTTTAATAATGTATAATCATTTATATAAATTTAAAATATTAGAACTTCACGGAAACGTAAAAGCTTTTGCATGACTGGTATTGTGGTGCACAATATTAATAACATATAATTATATAGTATATACAACATGTTAGCAGTTGGTGAACAACTGAACATACATTATATACTAGTCACCTAGAGCAAAACCAATTTAATCAACCATTTACGCAATGAATATCATGTTTTGATTTTATTGTACAATCGATGATGAATATATATATATATTTTAGATGCATAGCAAAGTACAGGAATGAACACAATTGAAAAAAATATTTTGCTAATTTCGGCTTTTGTATTTGATGAGAGATGCAGCGTGTCAAGTGTTTATGCTTTAGTTATATATCTGGAGTCTGGACTTTAAACTTATATTGATGTTTTCATTTAACACTAATAATTTATATTTCATGCATTAATTATATTAATATAATGATTGCATCTCTTGAACATCAATTACGACTTTACAATTTCGTAAAAAAATAATTTAAAAATCGAGATAAATTTGTTGAAAATGAAATTTGATATCGGAAGACCAACTGTGCAATGGACCAAAAATGACAAATGAATTAGTTGGAAAATGAACATGAAGAATGAATGTAAAAATACAACTTTAAAAGAGAAATTAAACTTTATTTAAGTCATGATTAGAATAATATTTTATTATGTCACACATTAGCTTCAAATATCAAAAAATCGTTCGTTTCCTGTCTTCCTTCCCCGTCCTACAAGAAGTGCTATTTGTCTCGTCCTCCCCCTCCCCTCATTTTTTTTTTTGAAAAAAGTAATATTCTAAGTATTTTGAAAAACATTTCTGTTATTATTTTGTAGCTGGACTTTAAATATGAATGAGGTCCATTCATTCGGCTTGTAAAGTGGAAGGGAAATGGGACAAACTGTTGTCAGTCTTTTTCAGATGCCATATACTGGTCCCACCACAATTGGATCTATATTAGCACATTTCGCGTCACTAATTACTCGCATTAAATCAATTTCATATCACCTCATGATGAAGTTCTCACTCCTCCATTCCTTTTTCTTCTTCACTATCATACTCCAAGCTTCTTGGTGCCTAGCAGCTGAAAGCACCAACGGCGAAAAGTTGGCCAAATTGCCCCAATCCCAAGGTAATTTTATCTACCCCTTTTTGTTATCTTAATATTACAGGTACCACCAGATTTAATCTCATTCCAATTCTTTTATTATAAAATGCACCGTCTATTGGCATCCAAGATATGTCATTAAATACTAGTTCTCCACATCCACAGGGTGTTTTTTTATTTTTGTCCTAATAATAACAAAATTACCTCTCTATGCATATCTTTACTCTTAATATCCCTCATCTCCTTCCCACAACACCTACTTTAAGTATTCCTTTACCCTCACACTGTCCATGTACTGATGTTGAAGTTTTACTAATTTATTTAGGACATCTTTGTTATTACAGAGGTAGTAACAAATATAATTAACAGCACCATTGCGACATCATCAAAATCAGCTGCCATACTGATTGAATTCTGTTTCCATTGGGTTTCAATAGTTAAGTTTATTCAGATGGTACAATGAATATATTAATTTAGTTGTATTTCCCTGGAATTTTCCGACAAATCTGGTGATTCATAGGTCGATTTTAAAAGTTAATGATATGTTCTTATAGGGTGCGTTTGGATGGATATGAATAGGGGGTTAGTCGGGAGTAAGTTGCTATTCCTGATTAATGGACAATCCAAACAGCTTGGATTAAGGGTTTACTCTAGTTCCAAAATGGATTAACTAATCCAACAAAATGCTAGAATAAGGGAGTGAGATTAAAAATTAAAAAGGGAAAAAGAGCACAACTCATTCAGTGGAGCGCTATTTCTCCTTTATTTGGTCACCGTCCAATCCAAACAGAAAATCATAATCGGAGAATAAGCTTAATCTGAGTAATTTAGGATTAAAAGTTTTAATTCTGAGTAACTAATCCAAGCCTTATTTTCGTATGATCCAAACAGCCCCATAGATATTAATTTGATCAATTATGAACAGTTCATAAATTGCATCAATTACTCTAAAACCATGTTCTATCGGCAATCCCTGTACCTAGTACATGGCAAGCGATGTGCCATGCGGAAGCCGGCATTTTCCTAACTCGTAGACAAGCAGTGTGAAAGCTAGCTTCGCTCATTCATATCTATAAAGGCTTAGTGCTCCTCTAATTATTGACTTCCCTGAACTCTTCGGATACAAGGCCCTTGTCCGAAACATCTCAGCGAATACTCTTTCCACTTTCTTTCTTAACACACTTACAATTTTCTATTTTGATTTTGATGTGCTTTGTTGCCAGTGATTCGATTGTGACAAATATTTGGTTATCAACATATCTAGTGTTCCTTAAATTAAGCATTGCTATCACTAAGTGATCTCTACGTGCCAAATATAATATATAATGATAGTTCCTTCGAATTGGAGCACCATATAACAAGAACCTGACACTCATGCAATCAGCAAACCAGAATGGAATTACAACCCTTTCATTAAGTCTTTGCCTTAGGGTTTAATAACCGAGAGAAAAAAAATCATGATCAATTTTGTAGCTGAAGAGGAAACCATTAAAGATGTTGGGCTATTAGTGTCGCAATGCACCAGTTTCTCATCATTTTGGGGTCCAAGGAAGGTGGGATGTACACAGACCAACTCAATTTACAGCAAAAAAGTTGTTAATGTTCGTGACAAGTATCCCCGAAAACTCAAAAGAGTGGTTGCAATGGAAACAATGGGATTCTCACACAAGGGTGGTGCCGGCGGAGGTGGCGGTGGAGCAGGAGTAGGTGGACCAAAAGGAGGAGGCGGGAATGGTGCAGAATCAGTTCACCAAGCACATAAGAAACACAACAATGCTATTTCTCTAGCCTATCCTTGGATATATATCCTTTTGGAGATTGGAATTTATGCAGTTTCTACCCTATCCTTTACCTTAATTTAATTGGTGATGGTGAAAGTTTGAACTATTACGGGTTGCGGGTATTACTATTGATGTTGTCTTGGTAAGTTTATTACGTTGTAACGTTCTTCATCCGAGTTATTTAATCAGGCATTCAGTTCCATTTTCTTTGTGTGACTATTGATCTCATTTTTTGAAGCAATGGATTGATGCTCTGCATTTACTTTGGTACAACTCTTTTTATACTTTTTACTTTTAACTCTTTTACCTCCTAGCAAAAACAAAGGTGAGACCACAGTGTAATCAATAGAAAACAAATCTAGATTTGATACATTTATAATGGCACCTTTGTTTTTAGCCTGAGTGAAACAATTAATGAAATGGGCCCGGCCCAATAAAGGTTTATTTCCAATTGTCATTTGTCAGTTACACGCTTTAATTTCATCCTGGAAAAAAAATAAAAATAATAAATTAACACATTTTACAGGTGCTACCATCAGCACGGTATATTCAATGGAATCCCAACATCAGTACTCGTCTCTAGCACTGGGGACCTAATCAATCACCAAATTTTAATACGTTAATATCTTTTCTTTTTCAACTTTCAGCTAAGAAACTTTTAAAAAATAAAAGCATAAGACACGTTTGAATTATATTGCGAAGTTGCAGAGATATAACACGATTTTTTTTAGGGTCATATACATCTTATTACGATTGTGGTGGTATGTATTGATTTGAACACCTGATGCTATGCCACTGAACAGTAATAAATAATGCCATAATAATAGAGATGATACGCTCTGAAAACTATATTTATGCAGTTAGGACATAAGAAACGATTAATAAATTTGATATACAGCTAACACATAACATATAAAAAGCCAGTCAAGTACTAACTTTGAAATGCTAATTTATTTTTTGCAAGGAAAGGCAGGTGGCAGAAGTCAACAATGTGATTATCCCTAGTTTTTGAAACAAAAATACAAGTTTTTCACCAGTGGAAGCCTAATAACATTACCTCATGCACACAAGTATACTAAGCAACAAAGTATTTGTTAATTAATTAATAACTTTACAAAGCATAAATCTTAAATGACATACTAAAAATCATAGACACATCCTTCCTTTTCTCTTCTTTTAACTTCAAACTAAAGTTTCAACCAGTAAACTAATTTAATAGCTGCTCACGAAACAACAGTTAGCACAGATGTTGAAGGACTAGAGAGAGCTCGTATTCCAAGCGTACTCCACCGTCAAGAATTCAGCAAGGTGGATGCAATGGAGGTAACCTCTAAACACCGGGGAGGTGGTGAAGGTGCTGGTGGAGGCGGTGGCAGTGGCAATGGAAATGGTGAACAAGGGAATGGCACTGGACAAAATACAAATGGTGCTGAGTCGCTTCACAAAGCAAAAGGGAAGAAACATAACAATGCACCTTCTCTTGGTTATCCTCGGATGAGCATGCTTCTTGGATTCGGCATCTGCATGATCATGCCCTTTTCTCCTTTCATTATTTAATAATGATGATGCTAGGGAGATTAAGGATCTCTTTGTTGCTTGTTGCTCTTTAAATAGCATCTTAAGAGATTTACGGATCTCTTTACTATATTAGTATTATCTTATAATTCAGAAGTCAGGACGCAAATAATCTCTTAATTCGTTTAATTCGTTCTTTTGTAACATTTACAAATTTGTTATGTTGGAGCATACTAATTTAATTTGAGAATACTTTAACACGATACCACTGTGACATGATTTCATCTTGTTGACTGTGTATAGTTATCATCATAATTAAGCTTACTTCGATACTCCTAATGCATTTTTTATAAATATAGAACATTTTTCTTTAAAAAATGAAAAATAAAGTATCAAAGTTCAAGCGTAATATTACTTTTTTTTTTCTTAATATGGGATAGACAAATAAAACTTTCCTCCCTATAATAAAATGGGTGAGCCGCCGGTTGCATCTAAAAAAAACGTTTTAATTCTCAAATGGAAACCCTGCACGATTAAAAAAAAGAAAAAACACGATAGCAAATAACAGCTAGCAACCTGCTAGTCCATTCAATAAGGAAATGAGAGAGAATCGTATTAAATAATCGGTCTATATCACAAACTAATATCATTTCATGTCATCTCAATCTCAAGATGTTCTCACTTCTGCGATCGTTTATCTTCTTCACAATTATACTACAAGCGACTTCAAGCCATGCCACCCATGGTGAAGTGCCCAGATTGCCACAACTTCGAGGTAATTCTAATTCTTTGATCGTCTTTTTATAATAGAATTCTCTGAATCCCCTTAAATCTTAGAATGTGCATGCCTGAAAGCTCCTATTTGCATTATAAACCTCAGACGAATAAATTTGGTAGACTTAATGCATGGCCCATCAAGACCGACTAAAAGCATTTTTGCAAATTTTTGTAGCTGATTTATTGAAACTACCTGAAAGAAATTACTTATTTGATTATGTTTTTGTATTGTCCAGAAGCCATTGTGAACTCTTTATTTTTGCAGATGAAAAAACAACCACAGGTGATGGTGAAGGACGAGAAAGAGTACCCGAACCCCAACCTAGAAAGCTCTCATCATACAGGGGTCTGAGAAGCTTCAACTACAGGCGATATTCCTCAAGGGACAACAGAGACCAGACTCATCCTTCAAGCAATGGTCATCATAGAAGATCGGACAGAAATGAGGTGCTACCATCAATGAGCTTCAGGAGTAGTGGTGGGGGTGGCGGCGGTGGGGGTGGCAAAGGTGGTGGAGGTGGCAGCAAAGGTGGAGGAGGTAGCAGCAAAGGTGGTGGAAGTGGTGGTAAGAAAAGTGGAGGCAAGACAGGTACCAGTACAGGCAGCACCAGTACACAATCAGGACATCAATCTTCTGGCGACCATAACAAGGCACATATATTCAATTATCTTTTTCCTATTTTCATGACTAGTTTGTTTATGCTGGGAGTACCGTTTTGGAACTAGCTAGTCATGGCAAGCACTAATTCTATTGTGACATGATTTCACGTAGTATTTAAGTCCGCGAATTATCATTTTTCTTGACACAGAAATTGAAAGCGACTGTATCTCATCCTCTTCATTTTTTAAAATATTTGAATGTTTATGTTACACATAGCAAGAAATGTATCAGTATTAGTTGATATGTAAAACAAATCCTAGGCGCTCAGATTGCACCAATCAATTTGCATGATACCATGAGAGGGTGCCGCAGCCAGGACTTCCACAGGTACCCTTTTGTTGTGCATCTCATGTCACAAGGATCATTCGAGTTAAGAGTGGGGTTCAGATTTGTGGCTGCCAAAAGTAACTGATTCACAGTTGTGTTAGCGCTGAGATATCTTGGTTCGCATATGGTTATTTTACCGGGTAGGCTGATTCGATTTTGAAGCTGGAGTTGGTTCAGTTCACGTTACAACTCGTGTTTCAAAAAGCTTGGCTTCTTTCTTTTCTTTTTTTTTTGGTAAAAAATCAATGTATACAGACACCCCGGAGAAAAAGGTCTTTCAAGAAGAAAATAAACACTTTACTATATTGGAGTAAAGTTATTATGGTCTGGACAAATTTTACATTCGCAAAGAAACTTAGGCCCTGATCACAATGATTTTTACTCGGGATTTCATTTCATTTGAATTGATTTCGTAAGATTTCATAGGATTTCATTAGACCTAATTACATAGGAATCCCAATCAAATGACACCAAATCTACTCATTGTGATCAAGAATTTTCCAATGAAATGAAATGAATTGAAATCCTACGTTAAAAAAAAAGGATTGTGATCAGGGCCTTAATGTAATTCAGACAAGCTTTTAGCTAGTTACAATTTACAAAAAGGCAGACATTTTTTTTTTCTTTTTTGAAAATAGTGGCAACTCACGGGAAAACCAGGGCATTTCCTCAAGGCTACATAACCTGACAACTGGTCCTTCAATGAAAATATTGAGGTGCTATTTTTTTTTATTAAAAAAAAAAAACAAGCCACAAGTTCAGTCACAGACTCACAGTAATATTGTGACAACTGGTTCCCTAATAAAACCAGTGACACGTTCCAGGGCTAAATGATTCGTAAAAATGCGAATGCTAAATCATGTTCATGCTAGATTCAACCAATTATTACATAAAAATAAACAAACCATCCATGTACATAATTAAAGCATTGTTTTACCCAAGTAAAAAGATTACAATATATTTAGTTTAGACATACACCCATCAACAGAAGCATTCCAAGACATGACCCTCCAGATAATTAGCTATATACACATGTAGCTTTCGGAAACCATAATTGTTATTTTGCAATGTCATGGGTAAATAAAGGAGGTTTTATCCTTTCCATACTGAAAAGCAGAAGGTATGAGCACTGGTATTTTTAAAAAGGACAACCATACCACCTGATTATGGTAAAGAACTGAAGACTAAGATTTCAAAATACCAAACTAAATACTAACCCCAATTTTCTTATTTTATTCATTCCTTTTTTTTATGTAATCCAACTGAAATGGGTTTAATGAGGTCCAATACACACAAACAACCTCATCACTTCAATATCCATATCCACTATGGTAATCCTTCATCACATCCATTATCAGATCTGGAAAACATTTGTCTGAAACCTCTCATCATATAAATTCCAGTGCCCATACCTATCAGTGTGAAATACTGACCTTGGGATGTAGAAATTGGGCTTGACAAGCCCATTGGGAGTCAGCTTTGTTAACTTGGCTCTAGCTTGCTCGATTCCCCTACTAGTCAGGTTGGCACACCCAAAGAGGTCCAGAAATTCCAACTCTTTGCATGCTTCTGCTATTGCCATGAGTCCATTTGCAGACATTTTGGAGAACCGGAGCTCCAGATGCTTCAGCTTCACCATAAACCTATAATAACAAAGTTAAAAAGTTGTGAAACAAACATGAACATGCTTGGCTTCGGCATGGTACCAGGTTCTTGTTTGGGATTAGTCACCAAAATGGACAATCATCTAAATATCTGGTGGTACCTCAAGCAAAAACACAGTTTGGCACCTAAACAGCTGACAATGTCAATGTATCTAGCAGCAAAATTATCAATACTAGAATAGAAACAACTGACAAATAATCCCCGAACTTTACCTGGAAATAGACAGTGCCTCTGTATCACCATCTTGTGGGAGTGCATTCAGATAATCTTCAGGTATTACTCCTCTATGCTGAGATGGGTCAAGCCAGTTCAATAGATTTCTCTTCAGTGTGGCCAAATTGGGGCAATTCAGGCCAATGATTTCTATTGACCGGTATGAAACCTCATAGCAATTGCTTATGTCAAGTTCGACCAGGTTAATGCACAACATTGCAACCTTTGACATAGACCGGTCAGTCACGCCTCGGCTGCTCTTGACTGAGAGGATCAAAAGTTCCGGTGACCTGAATTCAATCAAGTCATTATAAATTTTCCACCACAAAACCCAGTTGAGTTCAAGTTAACTTGAGTTGCTTAATTAGTCCTCTTGATATACTTTTTTGATAATTTTATCCAAATTAAAGCTATAATGGTTGCTGAAAAATAAATGTACAATAAAGCTTCAATTAAAATTCATTTCTGTGCAATAACCAGTACTCAATCCATTTTTCTTCAACTAACTATACTATGCAAAATTAGGCCCAAAAATACTTCTAAATCTACCTCAGATATTATATTACCTCTCTGCTAAAAAGCACAATGCATCGTCAGAGCAGTGTCTCACTCTGACCTCCTTTAATCCCGCATCGGACCACTCAGCAACGGATCGCATCATCGAATCGACGCGGCGTTGGAACGCCGGGGTCCACCACGCAGCAATATCTGGTCTACCAGCGCCGTATGCCTCGAAGGCAGGCTCAAGATTCAGGGCGGTGTAAAGGGAGCTGTCGCGCGCCGCGTCCGACCAGGATTTGCAAACCCGCATCGCAATTAGCCATCGGTCGGACAGGCTGAGGCGCTGGAATATGTTTACGAGACATACGGTTGTCAGATCCGACCAATCGCGAAGCTCCGTGGGAACTTCGTGTGGTTTGTTGGCGTCGGATTGTTCCTTTTCCATGTTTTGATCGGGGATGAGAGTGAATGAAAGCGGCGGCGTTGTGGAGAAAGTAAATGAGGTGTCCAAAGCAAAGTGGGAATTGCTCAGGACACGATTCAGTTCTCAAAACACTCCCGTTTACACGAGAAAAGACTGAAATGCCCTTAATTTCAGGTGTTTGAGGTACAAACAATTGAGAGCATTTTGGTCTTTTCACCCGAAAAATGGGAGTGTTTTGCAGATATGGGAGTGTCCTAAGCAATTCCCAAGCAAAGTAGAGAGGAACTTATTTATCTTTTCTAATTTTTTTTTTTTGAGTTAGGAAAGGAGAAAAGTTTTAGACTTTGTTCTGAGCTCGAGAAAGAAGAAAAATAATAATAAATAAATAATTTTTATGCTAAGAATAATTTAGGGGGGAATATTTTTTATTGTGTATTTGTATCACCATTCATCATTATAATAATATTGTTATCACGATCGTCATTATTATTACTGTAGTTGATTTGATAAATTTCTTAATAATACTTTTTAAACATAATTAAAAAGTTTCAAAAAACAAAATATTGTTGACACCAAAATTAGTTACGTATCAAGTTTAATGTGATTTAAATATGATTTAATATTGATCAAAGGCCATTACATTCGGATCATTGCACAATTCAAACGATGAAATGATGGATTAAAGTATTAAATTTTAACTCATCATAAAAAATATTAAAACAATCAGATCCGTCCGATTTGATCAGATAACTCATTCAACATCTGGCTAAAGGCTTAGATCATCCAAATCTCTAATCACCGTCCGATTATAATCAGACGGTTCATCCCGCCAACGAAATCTCAATATCGTACAAAACAGAGTTTGATGTGAGATTCCTGTGATGTGATGTCTGAACTATTTCCTTGTCTTTCGCTCTTGCTCCGCCTCCATTTGCAAATAACACAAGAACAAAACCAAGAACTAAAGAGATGTCGAACAACGATCAGGCGGGAGGCGTTGCCGAGTCAGCGCCCGCGCAGAAGAGCTCGATGGTACCAGAAAACATACTAGAGTCGGTGACAGAAACCCTAGCATACACGGAGGAGGTGAGAACTGCTCTTCTCCAGTTCTTCGCCCTTGTTGGAGACGATCCAGACATGCTCGCCGAGCTCCCAGCGCTGCTCCAGGCGCGTGTTTATCTCGTGCTTGCTAAGACCGCCACATCTCTCCTCTCAGGTGTGTATGGAATTTATCGATTGTTATATCTTCTTTTTTTTTTGACATACTAGATGGCGATTGTTATATCTTGTATTGGAATGGTTTATGAATTGTGATTGGTATTTGCCACTGTATAATTGTTTTCTTGGCATGAATCAAGACTTAAATTTGTGGGTTTTCACTGTATTGGTTTGATTGAGCCGGTATTTTTTTGGCAATGATTGTTCGGTGTAGGGTTTTAAGTAACAATCTAGTTTCCTATGTACCAGTAAATGTTGAACTGCAGGTGTACCAGTAACAATCTAGTGTAACATTTAAAGCCAATGGTTTCTGTTTTGCAATATTTAAGTTCAAATGTCAGGGTTAAATTGCAAATATTCCTTTATTTATCTTCTTGTTCTTTGTTTGTTAAATTCTGCGTATTTACAGTACAATTGCGGTGTACGGGGGTCGACCCAGATGAGCATCTAATCAGTAAAGAATTTGTAAGTCATTTGATTTGACTTCTCCAGTTAACTCAATTAGTTAAATCTTATGTACCTAATTTACTGATAAGTGGTTTCCATCTGGGGCTTTTCCTTTTTTGATTACAGGATAGACTGAGCTTGTGTGGGGAGAGACTAGGCCGCTATAAAGACTGGGACAAAGGTAACTGATGCCCTTTATGGGAATTTTCTTGGTTTTAGACGAATAAGAGGGCACACTGCCGTCACTGTTTTCACCTTGTACAATGCTTAAATTAAATTAAGCTTCACCTGGATTGTAAAATCATAAAGCCAATTAAAAAATTAAAAAGGGTAAGAACTATCATTACAAACGGTACAATTCCCGGACCAATCTCTCTGTTTTTGTAGAACATCATTTTAATTATGAAATGCCTCGTCTATAGAGAAAGTTTGTCTGAAATATGGAAACTTTGCCTTTTAGGGTTGCGCAGTGTTGGTAATCAATCTTTTTTATAAAAAAGTAATTTCCTTGTTATATCTTGATATGCTGCAGCTCCTTTACGGCCTTCAACTAAGATAAACAAACGGGGAGCCGCACGGGTCATAGGCCACGCACTGCCTCAATTAACATCTGGTATGCAATGTTGTTACCCCAAAACCAACATGTGATTAGAATTAGAAAAAAGTGTCTTGATTGCTATTATTACACATTATTATTATCTGCTTCAGAGCAAAGAGAGAGCTTGAGAGACATAAGCAGAGGGAATGAAGCACGGATGGTGTCGTTCTCTGACAAACGGGCCCGCAAGAAGAGAAAACAGCAAGGAGGTGGACCCTCATCATCAGGGTCTCAATCAGTTCGTCAGGCGGCTGAAGAATTTCTTCAGAAAGCAGCAAAGGAGCTGGTAATGTGCACCGACCCTGACGGTCCCAGAGGCCCTTTGAGGAATCTAGCTGATGTGGAGGAACATGAACAAGTAGAGCAAGAAACTTGACATGAAATTTGTTGTTCCTTTTTCGTTCTTTTGGTTGGAGGTTTGGTCAGATGGCAAATTTTGTTGTATTTGTGTTTTTATTAAGTTCTAGGTTGGTGTTTGTTGTATTTTGCGTTTTGTGCTTAGCTTCTTCTTAAAGCTTTGCTAGTTGGCTTTTTTTTAGAAAAAGATTTAAAAGCATTAATTTTTGTTCTATCATTAGTCGTAATTTGGGTTGAAAAATCTAGCGACAATGCTAGAGGCCATCAATCTGTGTGTTTCATTGAATGGATACAAATATAAATATCAAATGAGTTTCTAAATTGAATTTTTTTTTTTGTTTATGCTAGTAAAGCAGATACAAGTTGGATGATTTTGTGGCAATTGAACTACAAGAACTATATAACAGCAATAAATGATATTTTCATTACATGATAGAAAAAGGGTTTGTATATCCTTTTTTTTTCTTGTATAATATTGATAGCAAAAGTACAATGCATCGTTTTTAACTGAAATAAAAAAATTAGAATGTTGAGATGAGCTCATAAAAGTTCAGATTAAGGACTTCGCTTTTGAAAACTATAGAATGTCCATGTTAGTGTTACCACCTTTTTTTTTTTTTATCATATTCGACGTATATTTCTTGTTGTATCGAGATCTGTATAAATATCTTATCTACGGATTATGACAATTAACTGCGGATTCAGGCAGTCAGTAGGCAACAATTCCGGTTTGTCATCATTGACTAACACGACTCAGAATTCAACGTGAGATTTTTGGGCTTAATGCTTACCGAAACAACTGATAACAGGTTAACAACTTTACATACAAAGGCCTATTTTTATGGTGGAAAAGCAATTACGAAATTAGATTTTCCTAGTTGGGATGGCAAAAAAAATTATATGTTCAATTACAAATAATTTTATTTCGCTGTAACAAAATATTTAACGCAATACGTTTTGTAATATTTGCAACATAAATATTTTTAGAAGAAAGAAGTCAAAACCTCACGACTTTTCAAAATTAAATGTAATGATCTTCAGTTGGATTTTGAACTCACAACCTACTTTTAAGATGTGTAGTTCTTTATCATTAGATCAAAGATTGGTTCTCAAATAATAAGTTGTTAGATTGTCATTTGTTCCATTTATTTACATATGTCAGTCTTTCTCCAACGGTTTTAATACTTTAAAAACATAGCAAAGTAATCTTTTAGAGCACATTTCTACCTCAAAGGCATTACAAATCTCTCTTAACTTTTCACTAGGACATTTAGTTAATTTAACTTAAATTCGTCATACTAACGAGGGTATTAGTCGTGGTTGAGTGTGTTAGAGCATTGTATCGGTATACTGTGAGTTGTGTTTTCTTTTCTTTTTTTTTTCTTTTTTTTTTTTAATAAAAAGATGAAGTGCTCTTGGTTCATCAAGGATAATTAGTTTAAATCCGTTAGTTTTCTTAATTGAGATAGTAAAAGACAAAATTTGAGATGCCATTCTGGAGATGTAGAGGCAAAAACTGGTGTCACGCGACAACTGCAAGTCAAAACTAACTTGGCCATCTAAAATAACCTATTCTTAACTCCTTTGACAATTTTTTGCGAGTATCTTTCTCTCTTTATTCTCTTATCTCGTATTTGAATGAGATTGTTGTCTGTGCGTGGTTGCTTTAGTGTTATTTATCACTTTGAGACTTTAGTAGTTAAAAAAAAAAAAATTAAAATTGGGTGTTAATTTATTCGCTCTCTTCTTTAGGCAGCCAATCAGAGACATGATTATATACGGTATAAGAGAAGGATGAAATTCAAAATACAGTCTTGGCATTTTTCTTTCAAATCCATTCATATTCTACCATATATGGTTTTCAAACTAAAGATAAGACTAAATTTTCAGAAGTCCAACCTTACTGAAGTGTAGATCGGACGTTGAAAATTTAAACATATGTATTTTTTGTTTTTTCTAGTGCAAATCAATGGTCTAATTTTTCTTAAGTTGAACGGTTGAACCGCAATTTGTTTTCCATTTCCCAAAATAATTCTCTTCACCTTTTTTTAACCAGATTAAATGCAGACAATTGTTTGCAAATACTGTGCAAAGGGAAATGGCAATGTGGTCCTCCCGAAATCAAATCCAGTGTCGCGCGACACCGCGTGTAGCGCACGACGTGGACCGTCTGATCTGAATCTGATGGATAAGGGAGCCCCGTGAATCTAATAGGCCCGAAAAAAATGAACGCCCGATAAAAATCGAACGGCTGAAAAAACGTGTAGCGCGGTGTCGCGCGACACCAGATTCGGATTCGGTCCTCCCAGTCCTTTTGAGTGGAATACAAACAAAACAGCGTGTCATGTAGATATGTAGTGGCAAGCTTCTGACACCTAGTCCCCACTCATCCTTAATGTTTCCAAGTTCTAGCAGTGGTGCACCCTAGGCAGGAAGTCTCTCAGTGAGATGTCACACGGTTCGATACATCTGACTCGTTTCAGAAAATGTATATTTTATTAAGGCCCGTGTTCTACGATATAACTGTTATTTTCGTTTACCTCTCTGCTATTCCATCGTGGAAGCCACGACATGCTGTCTCACCTTCTTCAAATCCGGACAGAAGGTAATAACAAAAACCAACAAGGCATCAAATGTGGATTTCCTAAACCTCACTAATGTAGTAATGCCCATACTGTCTGACCTCGAACTATTCAACGAGAAAAAGAATTTTTATTACCATTATTGACCTTTGTACAACAATATATTTAATATTAATACAATCTCATACTTTTTTTTGAAATGGAGTTTCGCCTCTTTGTCAAAATTTCAAGTACATCAAGAAAAGAAATAACAAGGGTATACAAGAGGACAACAGAAATTGTCCAACTATGCTAAATACAGAGTTCATGCCTTGTACAGTATAGCAATTAGCAAATACATTATTTGGTTTGGTCCAAAGAAGGAAGCAAGCAACACGCAATTGGCCTTAACACAAGCAAGGAAAGCAAGGGAAATGGGTTGGTTGAAAAAGGATGGCCAAGAAAAAGAAAAAAGAGAAAAAGGAGATGGAAAGATGCTTATGATCCATTAGACAATGACACCTCCAAACCTCCTCCATTAAGGGCCAGAGTAGGGGTATTTTGGTAACATCGTCAATGGTAATAGTAATAAAACAATTAAAAGTTGCTCTCACTAATACAGTGTCGTGACCACTGATCATAGATCATAGGTCATTGTTTTCAAAGGTACAAGGCGACAACTGCAACATCATGCCTTGGCTGAGAGAGAACAAATGACATCCTCTACAATTATTTGTATTTTATCCTGAACCAATTAATTTTCATTAGCATTATAACATAAATTCTGATTATCATACTTTTCTCTAAATGTATTCTTAATATGTAACCGATTCTTAAAATAATACAACCTGTTTTCATTCCTGAGAAAATTTTGAATAATTTGCACTATTAAATGTCATTATACAACTTTTTAGCATTTTAAAAAAAATATTTATCTTCAAAAAATTATCGTGTATAAATATATTCTATGAAAAATATCTACACTAATTTTTTTTCTTTTTAATATATAACTTTTTAAAATAAAATCTGAAATAATCCTGATCAATAATGATCAATAAAAATAGAGTACAAAACGGTCCCCAGAAGAAATTGTACCGCGGGACCGAAGCATAATGAGAGAAGTACATAATGCAGAGTGCAATTTAATTACATTGCAGGGTTGCATTCAAAGGTTTCTACTACTCTGAACCATCTTTCCTCTCTTGGGGGCAGAAAGAAAGAGAGAGAGAGGTCAGAAAGCAGTGATGGAGAGGAGCAATAAATAAAGGCAACGATAAAAAAGAAAGAGAATCTCCACCATTCAAGGTAGAGAGAGAGAAGAGTCCATGTCTAGCAGGATTAGCATTAAGTCTACACACCAAATTCCTGATTTCTCCTCTTCTAAATGGCCCATCTGGACAGGTGGTGAGACTCAAAAGCTTGTTTCTTGTGTGAATATGTTTCATCAAATATCTGCCTCAGGAAAAAGAAAGAAAGAATAGATGGAAAGAAAGAAAGAAGGATACATCATACATGGGTGTGTTGTGTAGTATGCTATGCTATATTGCTATGCTCTATGTCTGTCTGCTTTGTGTGTGTGTGTGTGCATCACTCTCCAACCAAACCCCTTCTCTCTCTCTCTCTACGAAACTACCACTGACCAAGTTCCAGAAATGCCCCTTTCTAGGGAGGAAAACTCTTCACCTCCTCTCTTTATCTCTCCTCTCTCTCTCTCTCTCTCTCACTAACCAAGGAGGAAAACTCCAGCCATACCCAAGTCCCTGTGCAAAGATTAATATGGGGCCTTTTTGGGGTTTTCCCTTCAGCATCAGACTTTCTTCTCCTACCTCTCTTTCTCTCTCTATCCAAGTCTTTGTCTTTTTGGCTTCTCTCATCTTCCTTCTTCCTTCTTCCTACTCTTTCCTTTTGCTTTTTCTTGAGAGGTCATGAAGAAGGTAAAGAGATCGCCCCTGATGGAGGCATCTCCTTCCACATCTTCATACCAGGTCGGAGATGGAGACAGAGCTAGGTTTAGGTACCAAAGCTTGTGGCTAGACTACCTGGATTTGCAAAAAGTAAGATTTCTGTCTAGGGTTTGTCTTGATTTGATCTATATTTTCTTTTTTGTGTTGCTAGATCTGTTTGAATTAGATTTTTTAGGGGATTTTGTTAGCTCTTATTTGGTTCCTTTCTTATTTGTTGCAAATTTTTGAGGGTTTGATTTGGGTTTTGGAGAATATATTTTGGGTTGTTGGTTTGGGTTTTGGAATTTGGAGAATATATTTCTAACCTTAAGTTTCTCTATTTTTTATTTATTTTAAATCTGTAGCTTCTTTGATTTTAAAAATTAGGGATTTAGTTCTATTCTTATTATTTCCATGACATAGTTTTGATTTGCTAAATATTTGCTGCTTTTCTGTGTTTTCATGGTACCCAATTTGTGACTTCTAAATGATTGCTACTATCTCTAACTGAGTTCTTCTTTCTTTTGCCAGGAAACTGATGCCAAGAAAAAAATGCTAATGCAGGCAAAGCAGAGAAAGCTGAAGGTTGAATCTGAAGTCAAGTGAGACTCTCCTACCTCCTTCCCCCTCATTTGTTTATTGGGTGGATATCACACCAGCATCATTAATAAATTAAATTCATATCCACTACCATAGTTGCAATCTTGCCCATACTATGGCACACAATCTGAATTGTACGTCTTAAATTTTACACAAATATCAAAACCCTTCTAAAAAACACCCAAAAAAAAATTGACCCTAAAAAAAAAATTTCTTAAAAGCCACATTGAATTGTGTATTTATCCCGAATCAGATGTTTAAGTACCATAGTTGCTGTGCCATCAGAAGTTCACAACTATTCTCTGGTTTATGAACGGTACTGATCTGTTTGTTAATTGTCATGTTCTCTAATCTATATTATTTTTTTTTGAGGTAAAAAATTCTGCTTCTTAAGCATGAGTTTTTTTTTTTTGTAGGATATTCAGATATGGTTTCCTTACTGTACCAGTATTTGATGGGTAGACACCAGTAAGAAAACTAAACTATCTTTTTTTTATCTGTTAGGTTTTTGAGGAGAAAATTCAAGAGCTTGTCTAACAACCCATCTCAAATTATCCAACATCGGGTGAAAAAGCAACTGACGCGTAAAGAAGAAACTTCATTTAATGGGGATGCAAATCAAGTGAAGAAAGGAAGTGGTATTATAATCAGAGACAGAGATGCTGCACCAAGAGCATCTGTCATAGATCTTAATGAAGCATGTGTACCGGTAATGGGTTAACTCTTTTGTATTATGTTTGTTTGATAATCCTGAGTTAATTTTATACTTGTGGAAAGCAGATTTTGGTAATGATGATAACTATTGAGAAGTGCTAATAAGTTGTTTACATTTCTCTCAGATTGGTGATGAAATGGATGATTTTAATGGGACCAGGGACCCTGTAAGACCTGATAAAATGACAAGCTACCATGTAGAAGGTGAACAGGCAATGGCTAGTGATGTTAGAACATCTGTTTGTAGAGATGGTAAGGGGAAGAGAAAGATTACATGGCAAGATCATTTAGCACTAAGAGTTTAGCTTGAGTTCAATTTTCTTTTCTACTTCTAAGTTATTGCTGTTGTGCCTCTGGTAAAAATATGTTCAGTGTAGTTGTGTATGTAGAACTTCAAGCATAAATTATCTTTGCATGTGAGAATGATCTTTGGAGGAACTAGTATGTGATGTATTTATTTTTTTCTGGGCATATGAAATTAAAAAGTGATCGGATGCTTGACATATACAAACTAACAGCTTGGCAATAGATGTGATTATCTGCATATTGAGAAAATTTGTGCTACCTCAGTCGTTATACTTAATAATGTTTATGCTAGAACTTGTGTTAGTGTTTATGCTAGAACTTGTGTTTATATAGTTAGCACTTTATACTTGTGTCTTCTGGGGAATCTCAGCTCTGCTTTGTGGAAACGTTAGTTTACATTGGTGTTTATTTGTTCTAAAGAATATAGCAGCAGGTGCTTCATCAAACTATTTGCTGGACCAGATAATCGGGTTCAATGGTTCCAACTTCTAACTAAGATTGAATCCCAAACTATTGCAGAGACACCGTACCAAATTCAATGAATTCAGATCAGCTGTCGCGCGGCACAGCGTGTAGTGCGGGCTGTGGGCCGTCTGATCTGAATCTGATGGATAAGGGAGCTCCGTGAATAATACCAGATTGATAGGCCCGAAAAAAATGAACCGCCCGATTAAAATCGAACGGCTCGTGAGGTGCGCTCCACACGTGCCGCGCGACACAGGATCAGGATCCATATTCAATAGCTTATTCCGGCAAGAACTTAAAGTACACCGCCATAGTCCAGGACATTATTCTATTAATCCTATTCCTATCATTAAAGCGGGCGGCCTAAGTATAAGGGAAGTCGGTTACCATTATTTTTGAGTGTTACTAGATCATTCTAGTCATTAACTTCATGGAATGGGTACTCTTTTAGCCTTAGTTATTAATGGTTTCGCTGTGTCATCGCCAATACCAATTTGGTCACAAAGGAACATTTTAGCACTAAGTTCTGCCCATAAATGGTAGTTGCTCAGCAGCACATAGTTATTTCACTTGTAGCACTTTGGTCATGACATTATAATTTTGGTCAGAACAGAAACCTATGCAGTTTTCCCATAAGCGGTACCAAAAATTGTACCAACTGCTGGATAAACAAATTGCTTTAGCAGAATATCCATAAGCGGTACAAAAAATTGTACCAACTGCTGGATAAACAAATTGCTTTAGCAGAATATTCATAAGTAGGACAAAAAATTGTACCAACTGCTGGATAAACAAATTGCTTTAGCAGAATATCCATATTAATTCACTTCAAATCTTTCTATGCTTCTTTGCTCCTAGTGCCCTCACCTCGTTCTTGCAAATTTTTGATGGTGTCTCCTATCAGTGAAGTGGCAATTGTTAACCTTAATAGATTTTTGTATACGATTTTTGGTTTGTTACTTGTTGCACGTTATCAGTACAAGCGGGACAGTATCTACTTTTTTTCACAAAAAAAAAACTGGACTTTATATGTTCGAGTACAAAACGTTATATTTAGAACTTGAACAAAAGATCTATTATCTAGTATGAGTAAAATAATAGTAGTATGAATAACATCAATTGTGTGCTTTAGTTTTAATCATTCATTCTCGAATTCAAATGGTTGATCAAAATTGCTCAATTCGAAGTATATCTAAATATTTTCGCAAAATAAATATTTAAAATTTTATCATTTTTTTAATAGAATAAAAATCAGTTTTATCATAAGATCTAGAATTTGAAATTAATAAATTTCTCCCCATCTAAAAAATAGCAAAGAAATCTAAATCATATTTTTTAAAAAATTTTCTATATAAATCGAATTAGAAGACTTCGATCAACTGTTAGAATTTTAAAATTCAAGTTTTTAACTGCATCAGCATAATCCGTGCTGTGCGTGAGGCGAATTTCCTTGAATTTTTTTGATGTTTACGTCTTTTGCTAGGCCCATCAGCCCGATCTATATATTTTTGGTTACGCTATACAAGCAAGTTCATTTTGAACATTTATCAGCATCAACATTTATCTGTAACCAGTACATAGTACATACTTGACCTAATAGCACAATGTTTCAAGAACAGATAATTAAAGAAAAAAAGGGAAAAAAATGTGATCTATTTAAAAAAAGATCTTCAGCTTTATCTACTATTTGTGACGTGGCAATGCCAAAAGATTGGAGGATACCTTAATTAGGATGTTTTATCAAAAAACTGCTTAGGCCGAAAGCAACATCTACTAGTCGTGACATTGCAATGTCAAAAGGTTTGAGGATATCTTATTATCTTTGGGGAGGCTTGACATTTATGGCTAAGAGAGAAACAAAAGATATGGAGAGGGATAATATAGAAGACCTAGCTCTGCTCTTTCTATTTGGAGTGCATCTCTTGGACATGGCCAAGAATCTCTTTTATAGGCGCTTTTGGTTGGAACTTGGAAAGAAGTTCTGAGTTATTGTTGTAGGACTAAACAATATTACCGAAACAATTTTGTGATGCTAGACTGCTAGCAAGAAATAAACAATAGAATGCAATTTATATGTTGCAAATATCTATAGCTAATTGACCTAGGTTCACCGAACCAAAAATCTCGTTCAATCAATGTACATTTTCTGCATTTCTATTTAAGGGAGTGGAATGGAAAATTTTTATTACTCAATTTTCATAATATATTTGGCAGATTCACTGGCCACTCGATTCAAAGTTTATTTCCTTCTAGCTGTCAGTATGTTTTGGCTGTTTCAATATCCTGAAAATTTTCTTATAAGTTTTTTGATCGATCTTTTTTTTCCCACTGAAAAAGATTATCAGGGTGCATATGAATAAATGTATAATCAATTTTATTCCTCTTTTTCTTGTACTAAATTTTTTTGCATGAAACAACTTTAGTTGCTCAGTCATTGACAATTGCATTCGTTTATGTTTCTGTCAGTTCAGTATCTTAAACCTAAAAGTCTCGAGTCTATTTGTACCAAAATTGTTATACAAAATTTAACATTTTGACAGTACCCAAACCTCATTGTTCTGTGGTAAGCAAGTTCCTGGGAATTTCCCTGTGTACAACGTGTCTACCACAAACTACTTCATATCACAAAGCAAAAAAATAGAATTCAGGCCATAATTGATTCAAGTCTTTTGTAAGGCCGTTTATACTAAACTCTTTGAAAAATTACAAATTTCAGAATGCTATGGCGAGGGTGAAAAAGGTTTAGAAAATATTAACTTAGCTTTTAGAAAGAGACGGCCATTGTAAAAGTTTGTCTTAAAAACAATTAAGTAATGCTAGAGTCAAGCATATTTGACGTCAAAAGCTATTCGAGACTCAACTATTGAAATTTCAAATGGCCAATCGAAATAGCTTAATGTGATCTTCATTTTAAAATTTTCTTGGAGACTAAATTGTACATTTTTTTGTAATTGAGATACGATTGTGTTTGATGAGTCTAAGAGTGAAGACTCCGGTATTACTCAAAACAATTAACCCCGGTAAACTGATAATTCACAAAATGAGAGGACATAAAAGTGACAGATCTTATTAATATGCATAATACTTGCGATGAAATAAATAGAAGCAGAAGTGAAATAAAAGATAATGCAAAGGCAATTTCACAAACTAGAGACGTACATATATGACAAAAATTTAGCAAAAAACAAAATTATGCACAAAAGCGTCGTTCATTCAAACGCTTATACAAAACCATACGTGGTACAGAACACTAATACTAGTAGTTCAAATCCAAACACACAAACGCTTAAAATTCTACAGCTACACACTAATCACATCAACACCTCTCATCAATTCCTCAACAATGATTAAATTACCCTGCTCAGTGGATTTCTCTTCCTTCTTTGTATCAGAACATGTTGATGCCATGTTCACACATTTCTCAAAGCAGAAGCAGCTGACAAGGTGGTCATTTGTCAAACCAGCGACCTGCATGAAGGTATAGACAACAGTAGGGCCCACACACCTAAGGCCTCGGCGCACCATATCCTTGCTGATGGCTTCAGCTTTTGAGGTCTTTATGGGCACCTGGCGTGGGTACCTGAATCGACTCACAATTGGCTTGTGGTTTACAAAGCCCCAGATATACCGATTGAACGATCCAAACTCATCTATTATCTGCACAAAGAAATTGCAAATGGTTCATCAAAATTAAACATTCATATTAGTCAGATCAGGTTCTGGTTTGGAATAATAATACATGCACTAACAATCTCTCTATTTGTACTTATTGTCTTGGGCAATAGGCTTCTGACTTCAACTTGAACAATGATAATAAACAACTAACATATGTTACTCAGATGATAGATATTGTGCTTTATGAATCTTGGGAGCAATTACTTGTACCTCTATCAATTTTCAACTTCTTTAATAAAATGTTATGGGGCTTAAAAACAATAATCACAAAATAATCCTACTGAGAACCGTCCAAATCACCAAACTTTGCATATATTGGTACAACAGTACCGTCAGTGAGCACTTTTCCAGACCTTTAGAATTTGTTTTGAATTTTCAACGACTGAACGCAGCTTTGACTCTGACAATAGAGATCTGGCAGGACTCCCAGGCGCTACTAGCTTTTTCTCATTTAATTTGGAAACTGAGGCAGGATCAAAATCCATGAACACTTCCCTACAAATAAACACCACATGGTGATAAGGTTTCAATAGTAATTCAAACTTGTCTTTGTTTGTACTACTTGTGTTTCTGAAAATACCTGAATTTGTGTCTTTTGCTAAGAATAATTGGCCAAGTCAGTTCAGCCAGAGCACCAGATAGTACCAAAATCTCAAATAATTTCCTAAAATATACATACAAAATGATTTTTATTAAAAACATAATCAAACAATTATTTTAAACATTTTAATTGCGACAATTTGTTTGGGACTAATTTTTTTTTTTAATTTTAATTTGTGACATACCTATCGTCATGGAGTGGAACTCCCCATTCTTCGTCATGGAAAGCAACATAACATGATTCTATTTACCACAGAAAAAAAGAAAAACAAAAGAAATAAATAAAGAGATGATGACGACGAAGTAGACAAACAAATTGTCTGCTTCTGAATACAATAAGAAAACAGATATTTAATTCAACGATCAGTTTAGAATAATAAAAACAAAACAAAACAAATAGGGTCGATACAAGGTATAGGTATCAAAACACGGTATACAATCCTAGGTTTTGATCAGAACACCCACTGAAAAGACCATCTATATTCTTTCTCTGCCCAAAACATTAACCAACCAAATTGACACCAAAATGATAATGAAAAAAAACATACCAGCATTTGCCGTGACCCAGCTGCAGCGCCGCTTTCCTAAGTTTCCTTCAGCAAACTCCTGAGATGCAGCAGAAACCATCTCTTTTTCTTTTTCTACCTCACCCTTTTTGCCCAACTCTTTCTTCGGCTGGGTTACCACATATTTACGGCGGCTCTTACTGGTTGACCCACTAGATGGCCGGCTACAAAATGAATCATTAGATGTTTCTGATGAACAGGAGCCATCAAGAGAGAGATTTCTCCGGAGAGATACTTCCTTCTTTTTAGGAATTGACCGAGGGTTTGAGATAGGAGAAGGGTTTTTTGAAATGGGGTCAATTGGGTCTTTAGACTTCAACGTTTGCTGGTTTGAAGGTTTTGAAATGGGTTTAGAGGGGACTGGTTTAATGGGTCTTGTCTTGTTACCCCCGGGAACAAGCACCGGCCTCACCTCGGTGTCCATGTCAGCCGTTAAGGGATCCAATTGAGTCAACTCAGCTCAAGTGTCTGGGAAAAACCCTAATCTGAAAAGGATTTAAGCTGCATTGTGAAAAATCAGGGAGAATTATGCAAGATTGCAAAGAAAATGAACGGATTCAATTATCTGGCCTCTTCTACTCGTGAGAAATTGAACAAGTTCATAAGTCAAGAAAAGAAAAAAGTTTAAAATTCAAACAGAACTCTATCGAAATGAAAATCTAACAACGACTATGAAATGCTGCTTGACCTGAATCGGAGGGATTGTAGCTACTTGGAATATTCAGAGAGCTTATTACATCTGAAATTGCAACATATATAATAACATTTTAAAATTCAGAAGAAAAGAAAGAAAAGAAGAGCAAAAACTATTTGAAATTTGAAAATGAAGAGAAGGAAGAGATAGAATGCATCAAGTGAACTTACCATTCAAGCCTATGGCTTAGGATAATCAGAAGATTAGAAGAAATTTGCACGGTTTTGAATTTTTTTCGATTTGGATTCCTTCGACCCTTCCAAAGATAATAGGACCAGTTCAAACGAGCTGAAGAAAGGCTGAAAAGAGATGAATAAAAGAGACGACGAAAAAAGAAGCGGCAGGACCCACTTGTCAGTGGGTGTAATCAACTAGGATGTGCATAGGATTCCTGTGGCAATGACGGGCATGTATCTCTATCCTCTCTTCATTATTTACGAACTTTTACAACTAAATGACGTGTCAGGTCGAAACAAAAGGTTTCCTTGAATGTTACGGAGATAACTGGAAATAGTAGAAATTTGTAAAATATTTAGTCGGGCGTTAGTATTCTCGACGGAAGGGAAAAAAGTGCAAGCTAAAAAGTGGGTGGCGTATTTAAATTTGGGAACGGGCAGTGGCCGGTGGGAGCGGTTCTTCCACTGGCTGTAGCCGGTGACACTCTCTTTGTTGTCTACCACTGACACCGGAGAAGCGTAGCAGTCCGGGTAGTATTGGGACTGTACAAATTATATCACAGATCCGGACGGAATCAGACGGCTACGACTGGGCCGTAACGTATACGATGCCGTCTAGGTGCGGCACCTTGGACCACGTAGAAAGCTTACGTGTATTTTTTTTAAACAAAATAAAAAAATATTTGGACGGCCATTTATTCTCGACTTACGTAATTTTCTTTAAAATAAAGCTTCTGAATACCTACAATATTTAAATCTGAAATGAAATTGTATTTAATGAATAGAGAAATTTTGATTTGCAATTTTTTAATAATAAAACAAATTACGAAATAAAATATTTAGAATTTGAAGTCAAATTTTAAAGAATAGATAGGATTAAGTTAACAAGAACTATCTATCCACTGCTTGTACTGTTTTAACTTTTAACTTCTAATTTCAATTTGAGGCAAAGATGGATGAATGACTTAAATAAAACTAATTTAGTACACTCAAAGTTATTTATTTATTTATTTTTATTATTATAAAATTACATTAATTTTTGTATGTAGTATATTTGAATTATACAATAAATGCATGATTTTTTCTTAAAAATATTTGAAAAGTTCTCTGTCAGTCGTCAATGGATGTTTTGGTATTTCTGCAATCTAAAAATTTATACTACTGTCAAATCTTCTTTGTAATAATGAATTTCGGGTTCTTCGGTGAAGGCTGCAATAACATTTTAAACTATAAATGTAAGAAATTAAATAATACACAGGATGTAGAAAATATTACTGATTCGATTTTTATTTATTTTGTAATTATTTCTGTCAAAGTTTTTAAATTATTCGTCAAATACTCTAATTATGCTATTATTGAGAAATGCTAGTGTGCAATATATTGGACGGATGGGTTCGTCCAATACGATGGTTCTCACATTTTTAAATTTCAAACGATTGATCCGAACCGTTCAATATATTCTTCATACTAGAAATTTATAAGCAATTTTTTGTATTTTAAAAAATTCATGATATAAAAGTTCTAGATTGTTCAATAACAACGATTTTCTAAAATGCCAAAAAAATAGTAAAAAAATTCGAAAAAAGTATAAAAGTTGGTTTTTTATAAGTTTTCAATATGGAGAACATATTCAACGAATCGGATCGGTTATTTGAAATTTAAAAATATAAGAACGATCGTATTGGATGGACCTCGTCCCTCCAATATATTGGACTCTAACATTTCTCGTTATTATTACTAAAAAAAAAATTCAATGATCACCTTTTACATATAAAAGTTGAAATTTGAAATAATATCACATAATATGACAACCAATTTAGAATTTATCAAAATAAATTTTTTTGCATATTTTGCATTTCAAACATAATCACATAAACTTTGAAGAACTAAGTAATATTCCGACATTTTTATTCTTTTCCTGAAACTTATTACGTCCTCTTATAATGATATATAACTACATAATTGGTTAAAAATTTCAAAAACATCGAAGAAAAGATTTCAATAAATAAAAGGATATGTATGGATGCTCGACAATAACATTAAGTTAAAAGCAATGCTAATTTTTTGCTTATATGCAATTTAAATGATTTTTTTTTAATATATAGTAAAATAAAAATAGTTTTAGTACTGTGACTACTGTCTACTAATTCCAATGTTTTGCTGGAATGCCAATGTTACTCTTTTTGAGTTAATCTTATTTCAAACCAAAGAATTCAAATAACATCTACATTGTTGCGTGTAGGCGTGTAACATAAAAGTAGTAAGCATATCATATCATATCATTTACATTAACCAATTTTTGACGTTATTCTTATACACTAATTAAAAACTTGCTATTTTGACACTATTTCTGTAACAAGCCAAACACACCAAAAAGATGATTCCACAAATAATAAAACCATGCACTCCAAATCTCTCTCTCCTTTCCCAGTGTAAAAAGAAGAAGGACGGTTTACATCTCTAGAGACTTACTTTTATTTTTTGCCTGTTTATTCTCGATTCACTACGAACGGGAAAAAAATTCCCAACCCATCAATCTATAAAATTGACTTTTAGATATGTCATGATGATTTAAACATTTAATTATCAATCATCATTCAAAATAACTCGGCTTACAGGGACATCTCCGAAATACAAATATACAAGAGGGAAAATAAAAATGAAACAAGTTAAAGCAGCGGAGCTTTCCCTTGTCAGTTCGACTACAGGCTAATAGATCGGAGAGAGTGACTCTACTCAGAGGGCACTTGCCTCACCTCACTCTCACGCAACAACGCAACAAAGAAAGAGAAAGCGAGAGAGATGAGTGTGTCGATTACAGTGATGAGCCTCAACCTACACGAAGGGGATCAAGCGAGAGATAGCCCCAACGGCTGGGATCGGCGCAAGGAGATCTGCATCAGTGTCATCGCCAATTATTCCCCTACAATCCTTTGCACTCAACAAGGTCACTCCCTCGTCTCTTGTTTTATTATGTTGCTTTGTAATCGTATCGAGAATTGTTGTGGATTCTATTTCAGGGTTAAAGTGGCAGCTTGACTATCTCCAGCAGTGTTTGCCTGGTATACTTCCCTTCTCCTTAACCCTCATTTCTCGTTTATTGCACTATTTAGCTTTTGAGCATTAATTATCGCCAATCAGTAGACAAAATTTATTAATGTTTGTATTTTCAATCTGTGATATCTATTGTGGAATTAATTGGTGCCAATTAACTAGTTTATCAGTATACTGGTCTCTGAGCTCTGATCAGTTACTTGTCAGTGATTGAAATTGATTATTGATTACATTGTTACTAATTATTTAGGTTATGAACAATTTGGAATTTCAAGGAAAGGATCGCAGGATACCTCTGATGAGTACTGTACCATTTTTTATGAGAAGGACAAGGTTCGAGATTCTTTATTTTATTTCATTTTCTGGCATTAGAAGTGCTTGAATTTTTTTTCCCCTACCTTTCTGACATAAAATTGATTATTGAAAAAAGGTGGAGCTAATAGAAGGTGGTACATTTTGGCTATCCGAATCTCCTTCAGTACCTGGAAGTATCTCATGGGGAGCAACAGTACCATGTATCGCTACATGGGCTATATCCTTTTGAAGTTTACTTTATTGATTCTTTTTTCTTTTTTGAGTGGTGAAAATAAAGTAGCTGTTTAATTGTCCAAAATATATAATTTATTACAACGTTGCTGTTGACTTTCGAGGTTTTTGCCAATTTCTAACCATTATACCAAAATAATATCCATTAAACTCTCTGCTTCAATAGCTTTATGACTGTGAATGTTAGATCATATCAATATAGCACAGCCAAACCATACTGTCACATGCTGACACTGTATGTTCCAATTGGCAATGGAATCGTTTATTAGGAAATTATGGTTATATCCTTGTTTGTTATGATAAAGTTAGACAATTTCATGTGCTTCCTTAAAGATGTCAAATTGTCTAAGTGCCAGTGTAAAACAAAAAAAAAATGTCAAGTATATTTTCATGATAAGGAGATAGTCCTTACATCTCTCTCTCATTTTGCATCAAGGCACCAAAACAATGCTCCCTTTGTAATTGTTTTCCTGCATAGCTTAAACTAGAAGTGGACTATAATGGTAACATTTATCAGTAAATTACTCGGGGGGAGGAGGGTGCAGTGGTGGTAGTAATGGCGATTTAACAGCACAATTAATATTACAAAGAGGGGGTTTAATGTATGTGTTTTACATCTTGTGACTAAAGTTGCAGCTCGAGTAAAAGTTTTTAAAATTGCATTAGAAGCAGGCGAACAAGTGGACCTTGGCTTTAGATCTGAATGTTCCTTCTTTTACCAACTTAATGTTATGATTTGTAGCGGTCTTTAACATTATTATTTATTTTCCATATGGATGGAATTCCTATTCAACACCTATGGGGAAGGATTCATTCTGAATAGGTATTTTATAATGAAAAATTTCATTAATTTCATGTCCGCTACTACTAGCATCCATTCATTTTATGACTAAATATGATTGCACAGAGCCATGGTCTAAATTATGGTGTAAAATGATTTTTTAATCGACAAGACGACAAATTTGAAATTTTAGGACCAACATTATAAAGTTGCCAAATTGGAACATTGAAACTTTGGGTGCCTAAAAGAGAGATGGTGATAAAACTAAGGACCATTTGAGTAATTGCTCTTTGTTTGAAAAAGCAATCATTGTGCATACTTAAACAGAAGACAACACCACTAGCTTGGTAAAAAAAACTGTGGTCTTGCTAGCATACAGTTTGTTGGGTTTGTAGCCTTGGTTTCAACTTTCAAGTATTCACATGTAATTTATTGGAGACTGTTTCTTTGACATAAATTACACACATTTCAACTAAAGAGAGTAGAACCACCAGGGTTTAGCTTTCAAATTGTGAACACAAACTTGGATGAGTTAAGCCCAAGGGCTCGCAGGCGTAGTGCATTGCTTACGTGGCAGCACATTGCGTCTCTCCCACCAAATTTGCCAGTTGTATATTGCGGTGGGTTTAACACACAGAAGGAGTCCATGACTGGTCGCTTCTTGCTCGGTAGGTCAAGGTATGGTTTGTATTCATCTTTTTTTTTTACTTGTTTACCAATTCAGAATCAGAAATGTCCATGTACCTTGTGATAGGAAAATTGAATGGTTACCTGTATTCCCCTAGTAAATAGGAAACTCATTGTTATGGCCGTTATATTAAGAAAAATGTCTGTGACCATCCTCTTTGCCACTTCGAAAGGAAAATATGCTCAAAAAGAGGGGTAGCAATTTTATTTATTTATTTATTTTTGGGCTAATTAATGACCACATCTATGCTGGCAGGTGAGGAATATGTTTTTGTCTTTCTTCATTTTAATTGGTGTTAGTCGAGGTTGTTTCCAATAATTGAAAGCTCGGTATCAGTAGACAATAGAAATAATGATGTGTGGGTTTTTTTTTTATATCTATAATGACACATGCAGTCAATGGCATTACCCTTTTGAGGTATTAGTTAAATTATTTCCAATTTTCAACAGGGTTGAATATTATATATTTTTAGTTATATAGTTATATTATAAACTTTCCAGGTTTATGAGGAGAAAACATGAAACTTTCCTAATTTAGTGTTTTCCAAGAAGACCTAGAATCAAAGGAACAACTTATAGTATTATTGCTGACACATACTGTTTGATAATAATAAACTGTGCATAAGGTGGTACTGAGTAATTCCATACCAGTTGATTGGTGTTCTTCTCAAATAAATAAATAAATAATTAATTAAATAAAAGAAGGGTTGGTTGGTGTAAAGGGACAAATGATGACATGGCCTAGGGATGAAGGTGACTTTCAAGGCTGATCCACACAAAGGACTAAAAAATTGCAATATGAAATAAAATATTTTGGTTAGCAAAAAAAAATTATTTACAATCTGAATGTAATGTTCTGCTATACTTTCTGATTGATTTTCTTTCCGCCTATTACTTTATTTGTAATTTTAAGCAGAGAGCATGGAGTAGTTGGAGACATGAGGGATGCATGGCCAAATGCTCGCGTGAGGAAAAATGTATCTTTAATACGCACTTATCATGGATTTAAAGGTACAAATTCAGCTTTAAGTAGCTCTTGTGAGTTAAAATTCCCTTCCATTGCAAAGAATCAATTAGGCAACCACCCTTTTCTAACAAAGCCTGCATAATTGCATACAAACGGATTCTGCGACATAAGCTTGATTAAATTGTTCATATATCATCATGCTATGCTGTTGTTGTTCATGAAAAAAAAAGGAAATGAAAAGAAATGATGTGACAATAAGTCAATAAAGAGTTAATTTCTATGCAAGTATGGCATATAATATAGAGGCTGCACCTCTTTCAGGTGACAAGCAAGGTGCCATGGAATTCCTCAAACTAATTTTCCGGGCTCTATGCCTCTGCTGGGACCGACAGACTCAAGATTTACACATTGACTGGATCCTTTTTCGAGGCCGCTCATTAGTTCCTGTTCTATGTGAAGTAATAAATGACAACATAGACGGGTTCTATCCATCTTCTCATTTCCCCATCTATGCTGAATTTTTACTTCCTCGATCTGTACGCCTTGTTGAAACACCTTCCTAGGGGTGCATATTTTTTGTTTTTCTAATTTTGGCGTTTATCTGGTTCTGCATTTGATTTTGGTGTTGTTTCTGTGAGGCGCCGTGTATTCTTTTTTCTTTGTACATTCATTGTAGTTATGTACTTACGTTCAATGGTTTGTTGCTGATAATAACGATGAGTCTTTTTTTTTTTTTTTTTTGTTAGACAGGTTAACTGTAATTTAGTTGCATCCATCCAAACAAGCACTGCACTATATATAGACTGTACAGTGTATATTTTTGCTAGAGTCTAGACTGTACAGTGACTACAGTCCATAACACTCAAACTAGACAGCTGTAGTGAAAATTTTTGCTGATCTTGCATTCTTGTTATGAAGAATAATTTTCAGCATTAAGAGCTACATTTTTGTAAAGAATTTACAACTCCAGTTTATAAAACAAAAATAAATTTTCTATGTACATTATCTAAAAGAAAAGGCAAGAATAATCTCTTTCTCATGCAAAAACAGGTGTTTTTCCAAGACTTTTTACCGCACTCTTTGCTGCCTCGATGTCTATGTCAATTAGCTTTCCGGTTTTGGATGCAATCACAGTGCAATTTTTAACTTCCGCCTCCGGTACAAATAACTGGGCCTTTTCGTCAGAAGAAAACAGGGCCACACTACAAAAGAATAATAATAATATTCAGAATAGTAATGGTAATAATGAATATGCACAACCAATTCATTGTATTATGTCCAAATAAGGAATGATGAAATGTGGACATCTTTCCTTTAACTAATGAATTAAGCAAGTTATAATAAGTTGGGTTTGGGCCAGGTTCTGTTGATCTGTCAGGATTACTTGTGGCTGTTTATGTTTTCTGAATAAAGAATAGACAATGAGCTCACCATGGTTTATCACGGGCAACTGCAAGCTGAACAGCAGCAGTATTGGTGCATATGACACCAGCCGAGTCATCAATTAGAGCCGCAAGCTGATTAGCAAGATAACAAAATCACTAAGAAATGTGCAATTATATGAATTAGTTGCAATCTTTCATCACCATCTTTAAAGAAATGTGCAAAAGAATCAAGTAGGGATTTGATATCAGAACCTTGCCAGGTGTGGTCATGAAAAGAATAGTAGCGGCATCACCAACTGTTTCCACTACCTCTTCTCTTTCTTTCTCATGTGGAATCACAATTACTGGTTTTACATCACTGCTTTTGTAACAACAAGGTAATGATAAAGTTACTGCATGCATGATAGAAATACTAATTTGTGATGAAATGAATCTGTGCCTGTATCAATACATGGTATAGGAAATTGGTATTGCCCTTTTTTGTATACTCTCAAGGATCACTTTGATACCTATAAATACTGATAAAGGACCTGACCAGCACATTACAGTACCTAGCTTAAAGTCTGGCACAGTGGCACCAATAATGTTTCCTACTGAAATTCAAATGTGTGAACAGGAAATGATGAAAATGAAGAGGTAAAGGATGAGACCTCACTGTGCCAAAATATAACTGGTCTGGAACTGTCTGGTATAAAGAAAAAGGCAGGATCAATCTGGTGTGGGGTTATTAATAAATGCTTTAAAACTATAAGCAATATTACCTGATCTCTTTAACTATTTCTGCCCATAGTTGGATTGGCAACAAGCTATCTGTGTCTCCTCTAGATTGCATTGAAGCAGCTGAATCAGATTGAATTCCATGTATGACAACATATTTTCCTTTCTCTACACCTTCTTTCGTGTACTTCTCTGCCACATAAGCTCTAAGCTTTTTAGAAATGGAGACCTTGAGTGGAGGCACTGGCTCTCTTGGAATGTTTTTTCCTGGCCTCCCTATCCATTCTATCATCTCGTTGTACCTTGTTAAATTCAAGGAGATAAGTGGAGGCTTCAGAATTGAAAGAAGGAATTAGTTGCTTGTGGAAATTTTGGCTGTCTAAGATTCAGAATTTTGTGATCCCTCAGTTTCTAGAAACAGAAATGGCAGCTTTGAGGCCATTTTCACTACGAATATACTATCAAACTATCAAACTAAAGTGCATTAAAGTGGCATTTTGAAATCAAAGCATTTAACAGTACTGCCTGGGAAGTTTGATAGATAGAGGTCAATTGTTATGCAAGGGGCAAAATTTAAAATTTGCTTATTGCTAATTAAAGATAAATCTTACATGTGATACCCGCCTTCAGAGAGGTTTGAGCTTGGTGGTATGAAAATCTCTTGAAGGAACAGTCCAGAACCTACGCGATTCACATTTGGATAAACATAGCTAACCTTGTCTCGTGCTGATGTCATAAACATGAAAGCCGCATGACCAAGTCCGGCCAGCTTTGTTGATAGGACAAGATCGTAATACCTATTCTGGTGTCAATACAATAAAGAAAATTAGAAATATTATAACTGACTGTTATGGTAGTCCGAAAGGCCCTAAAAGTTGTTTGATGGAGAACTCTAGATCTATCAAATTCAAGAAATAACAAAAACATTTGAAAAATACAAGAAATTGATGTCATATTTTGATAGTTAATTTACAGACTCCACGTCGGCTGCCATAAAAAAAGACGACTGCATGCAGATGTGTCATTATCGGTGCCAGCAATCCAATAAAGAGGGGACAAAGTCAGATAAGAATAAAAAACATTATATATATTTCCGCAAAATTAACCAAAGTGTTATATGGGCAATTTGATTCTGATCGGGCAACTGAAGTCACTAATGGCATACCCTGCACGCATGTGGTTGTATAGAAAAATTTATGTTTTTCAATGTGTTATGTATTCAACAAGAGCTGATAAAGTTGCCCAAACATTTGATTGTGGACAAGTAGAACAAATAAATATTTATATATGTCAAATAAACTAAAAAGATATAACAAGAATATAGTGCCCAAATAATTACGTTGGTGCCAATTTAGACTGTTTAGTTACATTTTTCCAAAAGGTTTGAAGCTTCAACTTTATGTATGTAGTATTGTTCAAAGAAATCCTTTATACTAAGTTTGAAATATGGGCCCAGATTAATGTCCAACGTAACAATTCAAATGTGATCGGTTTCTTACATTTTAATCTATAAAATTCCACTCAAAATCAGAATGAAAACATGACAATTAATTGAGGGGATAAAATAATTCTAATAAACTAACCTTAAGCACTCCAATCATGTCTGTATACTCTGCTGGCTCGGGGAAATCATCATCCAGATCATATGCATTGGCCCACCTTACATTTTTATTCAATTCATAAGTCTGCTTCCCCCTAGGTGATGCGATAACATCGACATCCACTCCCGGGTATCTATCCTTGATAAGCTGAATTACAGGAAAATAGAGCAAATTTTCATAAACTCCACCTGACATCAAGCAACAACACCGCCGCACATCACCACGCACTTTCAAGGCTAGTGATGCCAACTCTACATTGTAGCCTTCTGGGAACTTAAGAAACCCATACGGGTTTGTCGGGTTATCGGGCAGTGATGGGTCCTCCTCTTGCTTACCATCTGGGAAAGGAGTAGTGATTTCCAAGTTGGGGTCCTCGCCTGGGTCGAATGGGTCGAGCCATGGATTCTTTTTCTTGGATGAGACAGTGAAGGGTGAGGAGGAGGAGGGAGGCAGTGCAAGGAATGGAAGGGAAGGTGGTTTGGTTTGTTGGAAGTAGGAAGGAGTGTGGAAGGAGAGGGAGTGGAGATGGGGAAGAGTGGCCATCAGCGGAGATGGAAATGAAAATTGGATTTTGGGTGAGGTTTTTGTTTGGGACGTTAGGATTTGAATTGTGTGGTGGAGGGTAGGATAAACCGCCTTATCAAGCTCGAGCTCTTTTTGTTTCCTCCGATCATTAGTTGATCACCTATTTCAATTCAATATTTGCTTAATTTTATTCAAGACAGCGCATTCAAACAAAATCACTGAAAAAAAAATCTGTACATGGTATTTTATTGTATTTATATATGTACTTATTTTTAAATATTTTTATTTAAATTCTTAGTTTTAAATGTTTATATACTTACAATTATTATCTGTATAATTAATAATGGCGCATATGATCTGCATAATACTTACGTGCTATGAAGTGGCGAAATGGTACGCATAATAGCTGCATAGATCATTGATTTGCACGGCCGAATTCAGGTTTTCATTACTTAGTACTACATGGCCGAACCCCCTACGTTTTATTGACCGGTTTCAAATGTTGCATCTGAATGCACAACCACAATGGTTGTTCCTTTAGACGATTCGAAACCGAAAAAACAAAGGTTTAGGCTCGGTAGTTAACGGGCAAGAATCATAGCAGGACGCCAGGACATGCTTGCTACCAGCCTACCATTGCTTATTGTTCGGGGCCCAATCAACCTAACTAATTAATTTATTCCTGTCCTTCAAAACTATTTGATCTAAGGTACTTGTCAAGGCCTACCAACCAATCGTCTAGACCGAGTCTACCTAGGATAAAAATCAACCTTTTTAACTAAGTCGACTGTCGACGCTTTCATTTTACGCGGCAACTCCGTGCCTAGTGCCCTTAGACCAAATCGACGCTCCGTAACCTGAATTCTTTTCTTTTATTTATCAAGCTATTTTTTTGTAAGAACCTGGGTAAGATAAAAATTACATTATGCACTATTATATAGCTGTTCTTTTATCAAGCTATTTTATAAGTTGTTCTTCAAACGTTACGCACTAATAGTCTAATATATAGTTAGAATTTTAATTGCTGCTAGATGTTATGTACCTAATAGAATTATTGTTTTGATTGCTAAATATTTTTGTTAGTCGTTGTGTATGTAGAAAGTTATTAATTATTTATGGACGGTAATAAAAATATTATTTCAAATTGAAAAAAAGATTGGTTGTTGGTTGTTACGTATATTAACAAAGTTAATTTGATTATTGAAATTAGTTGAACATGGCATATTTAATCGGTCAAACAGAGTAGAACATTATAGTATTGCTTTTTTTTTTTGTGAAAGTAACACTATGGACTATGGTATTGATAAGAACGCTGAAAAAGACTCGTTAATCGACCAAAATGTATAGAACGTTAGCAGTGATAGGAACAATATATCAGTTCTGCCTCTCATGTTAAAATCAGTAGAGCAAACATTCTCAATTTTTCATAAAAATGAAAATTTCAAATAATTTTAATAATGTAACTTAAATATGTAATTATTTTCTTATGATTCGACAAAATATAAAAAATTAAAGAGGAACGAAACAGCGTAATCAATCAGTGTTACCATTTTTGGGCCAACAGGGCTTTTACTAATTTGAAAGATTTTACAGTACCATAGTAGAAAAACAAATCCTTTAATTTAGTCCCTCGTGTTCACCGACCCAGTCAAAAACTCAAAAATAAAACCTCTCCCTCTCTCTCTTCGTCCCCTTCCCTTTCAATTGAAGGAGAGAGCGAGATCCGAGACAGTGAGCGCTGACCTCCCGCACTATCCGGGTCTGAGTTGAGACCCACCCGAAATTTGTTGAAACTTATAACCTCCTCGTGGAGTAATTATTATTACTACAGTTTGGTTCCTCTCTCTCTCTCTCTCTCTCTCTCTTGCTCGCTGCTCTTACTCATAGATCCCAATACCAAATCTCAGATCCCTGATCCCTGACTCCAGATCCCATGGCGATCGCCTCCAAGTCGCCATGGATGGCCATAGTGCTCCTTTCCTTCTCGCTTATGGCTTCTCTGTCGTCCGCATTCTACCTCCCTGGTGTCGCCCCCGCTGATTTCCAAAAGGTTAATTTCTTTTCTCGTTTGAGGCTGCATTTTCAGATCTAAGATGTTTTTATCTTTACTGTTGGTTTATTATGGGTTTATCGGGGTTTGGGATAGAAATGAGTATTGCTGGTTGCTTTTCAGCTTTAGATCTGGCTTTATTAGATAATGTTTCCGAGTATTTTTAATAATGTGGTTAAAACTTGGTGTATAATTTGATAAATGTATTTCGAAGAAGTTCAGATTCTATTAAATGTTCACATCAACACATGCAAATCATTGTAATGATTTAAGCTAATCCAGCCTTATTGTTGAAAGTCACTTTCGGTTTATTTCTTTTTTTCAGAAAAATTGTTCAGATTTTTGTTTTTTCAACCTAGCATTTGACTGTGTGTTTTACTACAATGCATTTTACGTTTGATAGTATTTCTGATTGAGTTGTATTGTATCACCTGCTTTGCGCAATTACCAATTGAAATCTTTTTAATGTTTTCTCAGAAAATAGTTTTTCCCGAGTCTTATCTTTTACATACTCTGCTTGCAAATATTTCAAAATATCTAGGTACGAGTCAATCAGATCTGTTATGAAAACTGTTTTGTCGAAATAATTTATATTGAACCATGCATCGCAAAAGATCTACGAAGAAATGCACATGGGAGTTGAGTTATTTTTTCAGAGATATACCAGGTAATATTATATTGTGAGTGTCACATGAGCTTCTGGTGTCAGTTTGTCAACTGATAAAAATAAAATAAGAGGAATCTTCACAGCCACTTGTATCAAAAAAGTTGTCTCAGGCTAGGGTGCAGATAGAGAGATTTGAGGAGTGAGTTGAGTTTGATTTCAGGTCAGCAATTTATTTAATAATTTACCATTGTTTTCCTGTTCCAGAGAGACCCACTCCTGGTGAAGGTCAACAAGCTTACATCAATAAAGACACAACTTCCTTATTCATACTATTCACTTCCTTACTGCAAGCCTGATGTCATAGTTGACAGTGCTGAAAACCTTGGTGAAGTGCTTCGTGGCGATCGCATCGAGAATTCTCCTTATGTGGTAAGTTTTTATCTCGCATGTCTGAGTTAAGGAAGGTTGATTTTTAACTTTTTTTTTTTACCTCAATTAGCCCATCTGTGCAGTTATGCATCATGACATAATTTGTCGAATTTACCTTCCAGGTTGTGCTATTTAAGCTGCTCAAACAGTCAAGCTAGAAATAAGAAAAAAAAAAACAATTAGCCCATCTGTGCAGTTATGCATCATGACATAATTTGTTCAATTTACCTTCAAGTTGTGCTATTTAAGCTGCTCAAACTGTCAAGCTAGAAATAAGAAAAAAAAAATGGAGAAAAATTGAGGCTCACTGATTGTTTGTTTGCTGCTATCTAGTTTGAAATGAGAGAGCCTAAGATGTGCCAAATAGTGTGCAAGGTCACACTTGGGGAGAAAGAAGCAAAGGAGCTTAAGGAGAAAATTGAGGATGAATACCGTGTTAACATGTATGACTTCACCTTTTTTAAATTCTCCAAAAAATGCACTGATCACACTAATTTTGTTTTCCAAATCTTCATATCTTGAATCTACATAACAATCATTTGGTACTGAAATTATAAAACTAATAAAAAGACATGTGGTATGTGAATAAGTTGCACAGCTGTTGGGCCTGTTATGATTAACTGCACTTTCAATATAGGATTCTTGACAACCTACCATTGGTCGTACCTATTAAAAGGCTGGATCAGGATTCTGCCACCATCTACCAACATGGTTTCCATGTTGGTGTGAAAGGTCAATATTCAGGAGTAAGTTATTTTTCCCTTTTATGCAGTAAAAGAAAAGGAACATTATTCAAGTATTGAAGTACTTTCAAGCATATTATTGCTATTTGTTAATTACTTTTAACTTGTTCCAAACAGAGTAAGGATGAGAAGTACTTCATCCACAACCATCTTTCTTTTCTAGTTAAGTATCACAAGGATGAGCAGAAGGACCTTATGAGGATTGTTGGTTTTGAGGTCAAACCATACAGGTAAATGGTATATTCAAGTCTGTTAACTCAGCTTTCAACTCAAGCAGCGCAATATCTAGAGTTTGTTTAATTTTCTATTTAACCATATTTCTTAAGTCATGTTTAATTTTGTGCTAGTGTTAAGCATGAGTATGAAGGACAATGGGATGGCAACAAGACCCGCCTGACAACATGTGACCCCCATGCTAAACGATTGATCACCAGTTCAGATTCACCTCAAGAGGTTGATGTCAACAAGGAAATTGTATTCACATACGATGTTGATTTTCTGGTATGACTTCATGATTTACTTGTATGACGATGATCGTTTTTACATGATTGTTGATTTTGAAAATTTCTTCTTATATAGTTAGCAATTTTTTTCCATTTTGTGAACAACTTTTGCATTGTTCTTTTACAATTTGGGTAAAGTTATGTTTTGCCATGTGAATGTGTGATGTTCATATTGCTTATATTTTGTTAACTATCAGAATTCCGACACAGCAGATGTGCTCTAATTTGCATGCAAGTATTGTTTCAACTAGGAAGTTCGATGTTTGCAGAAGATTTTTTTTTTTTTTTTTTTGTATAAATGTTTAATGGATGAACTTATTGAGTTACCCAAAAGCATGTCATTTAGAGTTGCAGAATGGAGATGTCATTTCTTAGTTCCACATGCATGTAGCAAATAAATGGAATTACAATTTTATAAAGTGAGAGATGCAGTGTTCTTGTATATAGTTAATCTTAATTTCTTGGGCCTGCAGAGCTTGTTGTAATCTAGCTTGTTATGTGAGAAACAGGAATTTGCGGGCATTCAATTTTTTTCTTCTTCTATTTCAGGAAAGTGATATCAAGTGGGCATCCAGATGGGACACATACCTCCTAATGACAGATGACCAGATCCACTGGTTCTCAATTGTGAACTCTCTGATGATTGTGCTTTTCCTCTCAGGCATGGTCGCCATGATCATGCTGCGCACTCTCTACCGTGATATCTCCAAGTACAATGAGCTCGAGACCCAAGAGGAGGCTCAGGAGGAGACAGGCTGGAAGCTTGTCCATGGAGATGTGTTCCGCCCCCCTGTCCACTCGGATTGGCTCTGTGTCTATGCTGGCACGGGCATCCAGTTCTTCGGCATGCTCCTGGTAATGTAACCTTTTAGGTTTTCTTTTTTTTTTTTTTTGTTAATACAATGGCTGCACTTACAAAATAATGCAAAACCAGTATCTTTTCTCTTTTTTGTAATAATTCACAGCAGTAAGTCTTTTAATGATCGGAGAAATTCAAATCAGGTCTGTAGCAATATGATACTAGCGACATCTTAAAATTGAGTAAAAAAAGTAGCTCTGCTATGATGACTAGGATTACAACCATATCTTTTTTGATATCTGATTTCAAGAAAGCTTAAACAGAATCAAAGTTGAACTGTTTTACTTCAAAAAATACCATGCTTTTTTAAATGATAGTTTTGTGCTTATTTTATAATATTATCCTTCTGATGGCTTCCACAACAAGAAGTACATTTGGATAATTTTGGAATGCTGGAGCTTTGTCATAATCTCCTATAAATGCATTCTTTTAGTATCGCTCTTATTTTTGTTAATTGGCACTCTTAGAACAAATGATGGGCCTTTTGACAGAGCTAGTTGGCCCAATAGCTTATTCTGATATCATTTGTTTGTTTGTTAACTTTACCAGGTTACTATGATCTTTGCTGTTTTGGGTTTCCTCTCCCCATCAAATAGGGGTGGTCTCATGACTGCCATGCTCCTCTTATGGGTTTTCATGGGCCTTTTTGCTGGCTATGCATCAGCTCGTCTTTACAAGCTGTTCAAAGGCTCAGATTGGAAGAACATAACTCTGAGAACCGCATTCACCTTCCCTGGAACTGTTTTCGCAATTTTCTTTGTGCTGAATGCGCTTATCTGGGGTGAGAAGTCATCTGGCGCAGTCCCTTTCACTACCATGTTTGCACTTGTTTTGCTCTGGTTCGGCATCTCGGTCCCTCTTGTTTTTGTTGGGAGCTATCTCGGTTTTAAGAAGCCAGCATTGGAAGACCCTGTCAAAACAAATAAAATCCCAAGGCAAATACCTGAGCAGGCCTGGTACATGAACCCATTATTTTCCATCCTAATTGGTGGTATCTTACCTTTTGGTGCTGTTTTTATCGAATTGTTCTTCATCCTGACCTCAATCTGGCTGCACCAGTTCTACTACATTTTCGGGTTTCTCTTCCTTGTGTTTATTATACTCATTGTTACCTGTGCGGAGATCTCTATAGTTTTGTGCTACTTCCAGCTCTGCAGTGAGGACTATTTGTGGTGGTGGCGGTCATATCTGACATCAGGGTCCTCGGCTTTATATCTATTTCTTTATGCGACCTTTTATTTCTTTACAAAGCTGGAGATCACCAAGTTTGTTTCTGGTATCTTGTATTTTGGTTACATGCTCATCGCGTCGTATGCTTTCTTTGTGTTGACCGGTACCATCGGTTTCTATGCATGTTTCCTTTTCACGAGGCTAATCTACTCTTCTGTTAAGATTGATTAAGGGAGATAGAAGATAAGTGTATCACAATATTGGTGAGAAGATCTGGGAATAATTGCAGCTTGATATGAAATGCGGGATGTGTTTTCCGGGTAGGTAGATATAATCAATTTAATTCATAGTTTGGTTCGTTCTATATTCCTTTTGATGGCCATGAAAGACATTTTGTGCCATTCTAGAGATTAAGAATTTATGTATACCAGCTAATACGTTGTCTATGTTCTCAATTTTCACGTTTAGAATATTATGCTTTATTGGAATTTTGGTGTACACCTTATTATCAGAGTATAAGACTTGGTCATTATTTTTGTGCAACAGCTAAGTGAAAACATTGTGACCATCATGTAACAGTCTAGAGATTAAGAATTTATATACACCAGCCAATACGTTGTCTATGTTCTCAATTTTCACGTTTAGAATATTATGCTTTATTGGAATTTTGGTGTACACCTTATTATCAGAGTATAAGACTTGGTCATTATTTTTGTGCAACAGTTGAGTGAAAACATTGTGAACATCACTATCCGGATCACACGGTATTGCCTTGTCTTTTGATAAATAAAGGGAGTTCCATAGCATTGTGAGCATTGTTCTCGTCCCTTGTCATCTTGTATCATTTTAGAGTTGACATAATATGCGTGAAATTGCCGGAGCTGTACAGAAATCTCACGACCCAATTAATGCATCTAACCCCATCAAGCCCAACCCAATTATAATTCATAAAATTGGAAATGACTAGTTACCCCTCCAAGCCCAACCCAATTAATTGTTGTAATCCTAGAATAAGAAACGAAATATCCAAAATGGCTGCTAAATCAAGGAATCAGATCCTCTGGACGTCCATCCTCTGGACGTTTGGTGGACGTCTGGGGATCTGGACCGTCTGATTTAATCTCAACGGCTATAAGGGAGCTCCGTGCATTCCACCACACCCGAAAAAAATTTTGGCTCGAAAAAAATGAACCGTCTGATTTAAATCGGACGGTTCCGATCAAGACGTCCACTGGACGTTTCAAAAAAAACGTCCAGAAGATCCTGGTCCGCTAAATCAAATCAGACTTGGCCTTGATCAAAAAAAAAATTTTTTTTTACGCGGGATTTCATTTTGCTTCATTTTATTTCAATTGATTTTTCAAAATTTTGTTGGAGCTAATAATTAGAAATTTCAAACAAATGACATCAAATCTGTTCATTTTGATTAGAAATTCAAAATTTCTAATGAAACGAAATCCTATGTTAAAAAAAAAGAGGATTTTGATCAGGACCTTCGTGAGTGACTAATCGGGGTTAATAGCTGGTTAATTGGATTTGGCTACTAATTAATCCGATTTTGGTGGTATTTGGAGTTCGAGGATATAAACATATAGATGACCAATCTCATCAACTATTTGACGTTAGAATTACTTTTTCATGTTTAACCGGTGTAATCAATCATTTTTAATAATGTTGTTATAAAATGAATATGGTTTTTATTTTGACAAAACAGTTATTTTTTACAAAATAGATATATACAAAAATGATTGAGTGTCTATTCTTTTACATTATTCAATATTTGTCTATTCTGGCATTGCCTCCGGTAGTCATGTGATCAGACAAAATCGAAGATTCTGACACATATTTTCTTACGAGATGTCACTATCCTTTTCAGAAAAACAGAAAATAAATAAAAGTAAATTCCGGATGACATCCGTGAAAAGTTTGGAATTTCCAACAGTTGGTCTCAAACGCCGATGGTTTCTATAGTATAGAAAGGATGAAAGATATGTTACTTTCGACTAGTCAACAATGCAAAACGTGCATTCTCCTTTGAATGTCAGGTGGAATAGCCAAGGAAAAGAAAAAAAAGCGTTTGTGTCGGCCACTTTCACGCTTCACACCTGTCAACTTTGCTAATTTGGTTAACAAAAAAAATGTTATTTAAAAATAAACTCTGATAATTTGGTGAAAAATTAGATTCTGTTCATTCGTTCCAGAGTGACCGATAACTTTGCCTTTGTGCATTTGAATCCCCCAGACGACCCCACCCAGCAGAGTAATTTTTATTGAGGTGTTGTGAAGGAAAGGAAATTTTATGTGTTAAAAAAAATGTATTTTTGAAAAGAAATTCGTAAGATATAAAAACATGAACAAAATATGGGCGTGAATTAAGTAGCCAGACGTTCAAAGTTCGGTTATTCGATTTCTTATTTGAAGTTCGACCAGGCTTTGAAAATCCAGTTGGTTTGCAACTTTCTTTCTTTCTTTCTTTGTTTCTTTTTTTTTTTTTTTTTTTGCGACATGTAAATGCACAACACAATAAAATTTTCATTTTTTTTTGTAATAGAAACATTTGCCGCATCCGTCCTGACCGTACAATTCTTTATCGAACTTTCACGGTGCTTTCAATGTTTCACAATTTAATAATTTAATATTTTCTGAAAACTTGATGATTTCATTTTTCAAAATCTAGTTTTGTTATTTTTTTGGTATAATAAAATTGTAAATAAATATGTAATAAGTTAATAACTTATATTAGATATATGTATAACGCAAAATATAATGTCTCTATCTTATATGTATCGTAATTTCTTTTAGAGTATGAACGAGTTCACATAAAAATTACCAATGAAACAATTGTGCGACTATCTTATAATCCAAAATTTCCTCCCTCGATAAAAGTAACACTATCATGGCTCATGAAGAAACAAACAAAGTGAGAGGCGAAGTGGATCTATGTCCCCATTTTACGTGAAAATTGTACACACATGCCATGCCTTCACTCCGATCGAAAATTCCTTTATTGCGCACAATTTGGCGTGGCGAGTTAAAAGTTATCAGAACCATGCATGCATCCATTTTTCACTGTAGATACATGTTTAGGGCTACCACACCGGACTGTCGATATATGAACGCATAATGTTACTTGATTGTACTCGCCACAGTAAATCTTTCTGGAGTCCTCCAACTTGTGTATGCTTTTTTTACCTTGTAGCCTTGTAGGCTACCGTGCAATCGATTCTACAAACATGAGATCGTACCCTCTACGGCAAACCGTCCGATTATGCTTTTATGGCATTTTACTGTTCATTTTTTTTTTTTTTTTCAACATACCTCCATTCCACTAGGTAATGATAGATTCAAGAAATAAAAGCCTGATACTTCTGATACGGTCAGGATAAATTGCACTAGTTATTGAGATGATATTTTCTAGCTTATTCACTGAAAATTTTGAAAAAAAAAGTAGAGTATTAATAAAAAAACATCTTCATTTATGCAATAGAAAATAAGAGCATTTTGCAATACATAATTTATATTTAATTCTGCAATATATGAAACAAATAATTTGATCGGTTGTAATAAACAATTGATTAAGTTTTTTTTTTGATGCGATAATAGAGGGCACAAAGTGTCTGATCGACTAAAACAAAATATTAGATATTAATTATTGATGATTGAACTTAATTATTTGCTGAGCAAACCCTTGGATATATTCATCGTCATTATTTTTTTTTCATTTTATTATTTTTTTCATTTTTAACTACTAATGGACGAATAAAATCATCATCAAGAAAATATAAAAAACATAATGTATGGGACAACTCTTTAGAGATGATCTTTCAGAAATCTTCAGACCATATTTTCGCAGAAAAACATATATGGTAAAAAATGAATAAGAATGGAACAACTCTTGCTTGTATAGACTGGAGACAGATTGGTGTCGATCATCTGTCTTCTTTTCAGTTTTCCTCTGAAAAAGCTCAGTCATCGCTTGCTAAGTTCGAGGGGAGACCGAGACTTTATTGGATGAGTTCATACTAACAAACAATATGATATTTTGTTTGTGCTTAATATTCTTGAAGACACTGAGAAGCAAGAATATTCTCTTTTCATCTTTACTCTTTAGAGATGGAATGGGGTGATAGTATGATTGTATGATGCTATGATGCAAATGAAAAATCCATTAAAGAACAGGTGAAAGAAGGAATTATCACGATTCTCCGAGGCTGTTACAGACAAGAATCGCAGTGTTGTTTCTCGCTGCCACTGCCACTGCCAGTGAGCTCACGTAAAGCAAAGGAAAAATAAAATATATAACAAGACAAAAGGAACAAAGAATATTACAGTTATCACCAGAGAGATTTCTTTCTTCTAATAAAAAAGTAAAAACTAAATAGAACAATATAATTTGTGTAATAAATTTTCGCTTTATGTCTGGTAAGTATTTAATTGTTTTCCCTTTAAACTAATATTAATTTATGTTCAAATCAGTATGCTGTATGTATCCTGAGTAAATCTAAAATTATAAAATAATTATCCATAGCTGTTTTAAGTTGAAATATATAAGTGTTCATTTCGATAATCGATAGCATTATCTAGTATGCATTACAACGTAACGAATTTAATGCACTTATTCGCTGAGATCTCAGAATATACATTTGAGAGACATCTTTAAGATAGCTATTAGGGGCGTAAGGAAAAAAAAATGAATAATAGGATATAATAATTTTGAAAAAAATTATGTGTCCATACATAAGTCCTTCTGTGTTTTCCTTTTCTTAATTTTAAAAAATTCAGCCCTTCAACATAGATGATACGTTTATTTCGTTACGTGTTGGTCTGGTAAATAAATAATACAAGGACAATGATGGGTTTAATTTGGAGGCCGGCCGTCCCAAACATTCTGGCCTCTCTCTGTTTTCAGAAAGGAAGAAAGAGATGCTTAAATACCCATCAACTTATAAGTTTTTGTCAGAATAAATAACAACAAAGACATCTTTATGTTACAACCTAAGGTCCAGCTGTTTTGTCTCAATTTTTCAACGCAGGATCTCCGTACTCTTGAAAAACGTCTCCAATGCAGGACTTATTTAAGTTCTTCAATTAATAGTTGTACCTAAATTCTAATTTTCAATGGTTCATGAAAAAAGCTCATGTTACCAAACTCAACCTTCTTTCCAAATATTTGATTAATCTCTATTTTCTCCATGTAGCAGATAACTTCATCCCCATTCTAAATTCAGCTATATGGCAAACAAATATATATAATAAAATAAAAAAAGATTCATTAATTATAATTTATAAGATAGTAACCCCACCACCTGGCACCTGGATGGCTGGGTCATATATGCATTATAAATAATAAATAAACAGATAAAACCTCTGTCTAGGCCCATCAATCCAACAAAGCAAAAGACAATAGCAATCCGACACTATTGTATTTTATTCATTTATTTATGTAGTTTTGACATGATTGTATTGATCACGGGCTGGCGGTAAACCGAACGGCCTAGATCGAAACCTCAATCCACACAGACCATCGTAACCGTCCGATACAACAATACAGACAGCATAAAAACAATATTCACGTACAAATAATTAACACAGTCAGCACTCCGCAATCAGAATAGTATATACTATATACCATCCACCAATTCACCCACGCTTTTCTCTTCCTTCCACACTCTCACCCCATTCCATTCTTCCAGTTCCCACCTTGCATTCCCCATGCTCCACCTAGCTCTGCTCTAACACTCTCCCACCACCACCACCACCTCCCTTAACACCTCTCTATCTCTCTCTACCCTTCCATTTCCCATGCCTTCGCGTCTCCTCCTCTCACCTCCCTTCACTTCTCCTTCCCCTCCCCACGTCTCCTTTCTGCACCGCCGTCATCACCTCTTCCTAATAATTCTCTCCTCAGTCTTCCTCTTCCTCTTTGCTCTCCTCCTCCTCTACCTCTCCTTCACCTTCTTTCGCCGCCGACGCCGCCGCACTCTCCCCCTCCTCTCCCCTTCCCTCCCTTCCCCTTCCTCCTCTCCCTCTCCTCTCCCCTTCTCCCTCCTCCGCCGTGCCACTCTCTCCTTCCACCCTTCTCGTTCCCTCGGCCGCGGCTCTTCCTCCTCTGTTTACCTCGCTACCTTCCCTTCCCCTTCCTCTCCTCCACTAGCTGTCAAACTCTTACCTCCTATTCCTCCTTCTCTGCATGAATTTCACCTCCTCTCTTCCCTTCCCTCTTCCCAATTCGTCGTTCCTTTGGTGGGTTATTCTCTTCCTACCTCTCCTTCTCGGCCTCTTCTCTTAGCCTTTGAGTACATGCCAAATGGATCTCTCCAGTCTCTGCTTTTCAATGCCTCCTCAGACTCTTCTCTTCTCGACTGGTCTAAAAGGTTCTCTATATTGCTAGACGTGGCGCAAGCACTCGCGTTTTTGCACTTCGAGTGTGACCCACCTGTCATACATGGCGATCTCAAGCCTAGTAATGTGCTCCTTACATCAGATTTTCGTGCTAAATTATCTGATTTTGGTTTGTCTCGATTAAAAGATGAGAATAATGCTACTGATTACAACTTTCCCTTGAGTCAAGAACTTGGCCCAAGTCAAGAGCTTGTGGTGAAAGATTTTGGACCTGTTGGGGTACCTAGTGGTGAAATTGGGAAAGAGGAGGTGATCAACTCTTCACCACCATTGGTGATGCAAGGAGAGAACAACAATGCGCAATGGGGAAAGGATTGGTGGTGGAAGCAAGAGGAAAGCGGTGAGTTGGATTCGAGGGACTATGTAGCAGAGTGGATTGGTAGCCAAATTGGCCTTGAGAAGAACCCGGATCCGGATTGGGATAACGGGCAGAATACCCCGACTGAAACCGAACCTGATAAGAGCTTTGAACAGGCCAGCTCAAGCCAATTCGACGAGAGCACTACTTTTTCAATGGATAAAAGCCCCGAAAGAAATAAGAAGAGAAAGAAAGATGATGCCGTGGAAGATGGGAAGAAAAAAAATCGAAAAATGCGAGAATGGTGGAAAGAAGAGTATTATGCTGAGATGACTAACAGTGGGGTCAATCCTGAAAAGAAAGGGTTCAAATGGCTCCGGTCGATTAGTTCTCGTGGTACTGGTACGGGTAGTGGTGCCGGGACAAACGAAGAAACTCATTTCGACACAAATTTCAAAAAGGTGTGGAAGAAGAAAAAAAGCCGGTCTGTTACTAGTGACATGTTCAGTGGCGATTTATTAAGCCGTGAACTGAGCAGCACCACTAGCATAAGAGGGACAGTATGCTATGTTGCACCAGAATATGGGTTTTCAACACATTTGATTGAGAAAACTGATATCTATAGCTTTGGTGTGTTGATTCTAGTGGTCTTATCAGGTCGGAGACCGTTGCATGTATTATCTTCCCCTGTTAAGCTAGAGAAGGCGAACCTTGTGTCCTGGTGCCGGCAATTGGCTAAGAGTGGAGATGTTTTAGAATTAATGGATGAGAGATTAAATGGGTCTTATGACAAAGATCAAGCTAGTCTTTGTATAAATTTGGCCTTGTTATGTTTGCAAAAGATGCCTGAGTTGAGACCAGATAGTAATGAGATTGTGAAAATTTTGAGAGGTGAAATGGAAATTCCTGATTTGCCTTTCGAGTTCTCCCCTTCACCTTGTGCCATTGGGTTTAATCGTTCTCGGAGAAAGGCTTTGTCAGATGCTGAGTAAGTTAATCTTTATTTTTGTTTCATATTGATGGTTTCTAAGTTCTAACTCTATGATTGTGGTTAGGTGGTGCAATTGTTAGATTTGATATGTTTAATTTTGTATATAAAAGTCAATTCTTGTTCGCCATTGGAATGAGGTATTGTTTATTCATAGTCTTTATCTAGAGAAAATGATTTTTTTCATATCTTTATTTTAGATTTGTTATATGAATCAATTTAGTGCAAAGTGTCAAGTTAAATTTGTATTAGGAAGCTGTCCTGTTTTAAATTGAAAGAATATATCAGCCTCCTAATGGAAATTTTGTGCATGGGGAATGTGAATTAAATTTGGAAACATTGCTACTTCAGTGCGCACCTACCTCAGTTTGCAAGTATGATGATGCTCAAATAGAACTTCTAGAGCATTTTTTAGGTGTGAATTCTATATATTGTACTGGCAACTACATAACTAATTTCTCATTTTTAGAATAAATCTTTGCATGTGCTCGATCGTCATGTGAAATAGGTAGCCATCAACTATTTGCTTATTTTGAAAGGATATATGTTTATGACAGTGAAATATGCTTACCAAGACAATGATTTCCTCTTATCCTTTACTAAGTTTTGCATATATAAATACTGGGATGTGAGATCAGCCTTTGCGTGTTATTCAAAATTTATAGGATGAGTAGTTTTCCTCTAGTTGACTTTGTAGTTTTTTTATACGAATAGAATACATGAGAAAAAAAACCAAGGCATGTAGTTGGTCAAATTGAGATTATTATAGTGCGATCGTTATGATCTTGAAAATGACTTTGTATTGAATTTCAATTCGACCCTAGCATACCTATCATAATTTTAAGGCTGATAGATATGTGCCACTTCTGAAGGCAATTGTCAAAGCACAAGTTACACTTGAAGACAAAACCTAAGCTGAGAGAAAATTCATTACAATTTCCTGGATAAAAATATAAATGTGTGGTCAGAAAAATATTTTATAGATCTTCTGGCGGGAATCGGTCAACTGTTTTTATTTTCATTGTAGATTAATGTTTGTGATCTTGGACCAAAAGAGCCGCTGTACATTTTTTTTTTTTTTTTTTTTTTTTTTGCAAACAAGACAAGTCGTTAAAACTGGGTGAAACTTTTTGTAATGTCATGAAATAATACTAGACGTAGATGGTGTTTGCTGATTATTATCTAATAAAAATTTTTGTTTGGGTAGTCAAGCGTGTGAATTATATATAAAATATATAATTGTGAACTATGTATAAATTTTGTTCTCTACAATAGAGGTTTATTTTAATACATTATAGTGTTAATGATGTATATAAACATGGTATGGAATTCCGGTAACATGATCCTTTTTAACATCTAGACCTAAGAATGGGAAAAATTATAAAACAAAGTCGAATTTGATTGATAACTTGTGCTTGCACTGATATGCATCCTAGATGGTCATCAATTATGGTTCAGGAAAGCGAAACACTTTATGCACATCATGCTCAGCTTTCATAAAGATCATTAATTATGGCAATGTCTTTTTACTAAATGAAATAACTACTTTTGGAGGGGCCAACAGGGATTTTCTCATTACCAACAAAAGATACAGGGGATTTTCTACTCAAAGAGCAAATTAAATTGTGAATTTCAGGCTATGCTATCTATGTATGATTTCGTTCAAAAAGACAAAAAAAAAGAAAAAGAAAGAAAGAGTAAGCTTGCACATGGTATTACCTATTTTAAATCAAGGAAGTTTTTCCACTGCAATAGTATTATAGAAATTATAAACTCCTTTGTTTTTTTAATACACATAATGCACCTTCCATTTTTATATCGTGTTTGATTAGTCATTAATATACCGTTTTGGCTGTCATTAGTAACACTAATTTAAAAGGTTTTTATTTTTATCACCGGCAAGTGTCCACACAACTAAGGTACTTTACACACTTTTCAATTTGGCAATTTTATAATTGAGGTCATTTTAACTTTGGACTGAACCATGATCTTTGTATAATAATATTACTGTTTCTCAGCAGATTTCTTTATCTAGGATATTGACTTCTCAGGCTTCTTTTCATTTCGTGAAGAAAGAATCTTTAGTAGCGTTTCAACATGGACCACTTACTGGTTAGATAGTCAAACTATGACTCATGGCAATTATTGGTTGAAGTAAATAAGATCATTAAATAATGAAGGTATGCAGAATTTTTTTTTAAATTCAAGCAGCAGTTGAATTAAATAATTGTGTTCATAAATCTATATGCAGTTTTATATCCGACTCTACCGGTCTGCAAATAAAATAATTTTGTGTACGTAGGACTAAGAATTGTTCGTAAATGATACAACAATACATACGCACATCAATTAAATATTATATAACTGTAATTATTTCAAATATAGATCTGAAATTTTCTTCTGGTTATTAACATAAGCAAATCAAATCCACTGTAAGCACGGAGGATATGTACACACAATTCATAACATCCAAAAGTTGTCTTAATTATTTTTTTCCTTCTCGGCCAGACCTTATTTTCTGTATGTGATGGGTTGGGATGCTTCAAGTTATCCCTTTTTTTTTGTTTCGTATTTCTAAATCGGAAGTCAAAAAAGGAGGTGAAATCTGTGTTTTTGTGCAAAAACAAGAAAATGAAAAATATATACATAGAATAAATTAATTCAATCCATTAATTTAAATATTTTAGTCTTGTTCTAAAGGAACTGACCTATATTACTTTTTTAGGTGAGAACATTATTTCCTGACGAAGATGAACAATAGATTATTACGTTTCACTGTTTCAGTATAAGAGTGGTTTGTGAGTTTATTTATGAAACCAAAACTTGATGTTCCTAACTTTAACATTTTCTACAAATCGGCCATAGACTTTGTAATTTAATTTTATCACGAGTAACTTAGCAAGTCAATCAAGGTAGATGGTCGATTTAAATAAAGTCTAAGAGATCAAAATATTTTATCTATACGGCACTAAATTTATATCATTATTAATTTTTACGCTCAAAACATAATATAAATTATTGAACGATTAAAATAACTTGGGGTCCGATCAAAATGATTTTTTACGAGTGATTTCATTTGATTTGAATTGATTTATTAGGATTTTGTTGGGTCTAATTTCATAATCACACGACACAAAATTCGTCCATTTTGATAAAAAAATTTCTAATAAAATGAAATCACGTGTTAAAAAAACAAAACTTTGATCAGGGCCTATTTGTTTCGTTCTAACTGATTGAAAATCCAATATGTAAGTCTCTTTATTTGTACGTGGTTAGGTTTTCTTAATGAAAAGTGGGAGAGCAGTCCTCTATTTATTTTCAAAAAAAAAAAATACCCCAATATATAAATGCATCTGGATGCTTCTAAAAATATTAAAATTATTCCCAAATTTTAGATCAAAATCAGGGAAAAACTAACATAAAAAAAAATACAAAGCAAACACAAAACAAAACAGAATAAATCCTAAATTCGATTCGGCCGAACTGTAACTTGATGTAGTTACCTTGGACAGAAGTATGGAGGAATTATTTAGCAAAGATGGCACGGGAATTCCCCTGCATGGATGTAGTGAACGTCCAGACATCAGAGATTCCTTGGGCTACCTGACAAAGAAAAAGACTTTCCGGCCCAAGGATTTTAACTAATTTCTCCCCGCGGGAAATGTAACCAAAATGAAAAAAGAAAACGGAAAAACCGAGAGGAAAACCAGTTTTTTACACCAGTAGAAGAGGAATTTTTCCATGCCCAGAGACATTTTACCGTACATCCAAACATTAGCATCAACCAAACAAACATTATCAAACAAATTATTATAGCTAATTTGCACTAAAAAATATACTGCAAGGTTCCGTGCCTCACGTTTGTGATGCCACAAATTCCATAATTTACTTATTTATTTTTTATATTAAAGTTTAAAAGTTACTCATATGATTCGAACAGTTGATCTTTTTTATTTTCACGAGAGATGAATTATTCTAATATTTTATATTTTTTGGAGTTCATTTAATACTTGATCAAGAGATCAAAATATAAACATATTAGAATTAGTCTATCATAATTAATTTAGTTTGTTCATTTTTGGCCTCTTGATCGAGTATCAAAAGAACTAAAAAATTAGAAAATTTTATGACAATCATCTGTCATTAAAATAAACAAAACCAACAGTTCGGATCATACGATTAAATATTGAATTTTTAAATAAAAAAATAAGATATAACATTCGTGACACTATAAATAGGACCCGAACTTTGCTAAAAAAAATAGACAAAATTGGGCCCATACCCTTCAAATCTTCCTTATTTAGATATTTACCCTCAAATCATTTAAATTGGTCTCATACCCCTCAAATCTTGATATAACCAGATGTATACCCTCCTCAGTAATTTTAATTAATTTTTGAATATAAAAACTGAATTTTATGTTTTATGACCAAATTGGCCTTGCCTAAACTCTCTCTCCAATCCTATCAGCGTAAGAGACCTTTCATCTTCTCGCTTAGTTTATTTTCAAATGATACAAAATATATGCACTTTCCTTTCTAAATATTTCCTAATTGTTAAATCGTGAGAACTATATCTTTCCAATTCTATGCCAAGTAACCATGGATGCAAGATAATCAAATGAAGATTACTTTTCATGACTCATTATTCACCAATCGAATTCTCAAAATGCAATATCCCTAAGCAGTGAAGAGCTCAATCAGAAATTGAAAACAAGAAGAAAGGGTAAAGAAAAAGCTCGAGATGGTTTAAGATAAAATTCCACATTGATTTTCTTTTTACTATGTAAATTGTTATTCATATACGACTATTTTCTTCATTACCGATGTGAGTTGGGCTATTGGTAAAATTATGAAAAATCAATTTGCTCCAGTAACGTGGGACGTGGTTAATTCTTTTTCGTTTTTATTTGATTAAATTTTCTAGCAAATAAACCTTTTGGGTTTGTCGTCTGTATATTATAGATTTGAAAATGAAAAATAACTAATTAATGTCTAAAGTATTTATTAAATTTCATATAAGAGTTCGTTTCACGGACATTAATTGGAGATAGTCTAAAGTACTGATGGCTAGAATGTGCTGGTATAGTGGTACTAGTAGGAAAAATCAAATCTCATTCGTAGCATGTGTTGGTACTAATGCGTTTGGTGCTCCCGTTAAATAAAATCCTCATGTAATAAATTTAACTCGAGGTTGTCTTCTTCTTCCTTCTCCCTCTATACACAGATACATCTCGTTACACCATTCGGTACCAACACTGGTGTCAATCGTACTAGAACCGAGGTGGTCCCTCCAAACCAAACTTTCTTGTAGCAAGCTGACCCCATAAACCTCTGCCCCACTCATTCACGATGATAACAAATCTAATCTCAGAATTTGCCATGGACAAAATCGCCATAATCTATGTTTATATCATCTCTTGGATAAAATTAGCGGAAAGATGAAGAGTCTGGAGAGGAGAGGAGTTTGGCAAGGACAATTTGGTCATAAAACATAAAATTCAGTTTTTTATATTCAGAAATTAATTAACATTGCCGAGGAGGGTATACATCTAGTTACATCAAGATTCGATGGGTATGAGACCAATTTAAATGATTTGAGGGGTAAATATCTAATTAAGGAAGATTTGAAGGGTATAGGCCCAATTTTGCCAAAAATATAATAGCTAATTCAAAGGAAAACTTATTAGTTTCTAGGGCTCTTATCAGCACTGGAAAAAATATCAGATCCCGCCGTTTCAAGGTCTAATTCTGCATCTTCCTCTAATCTTTCTATTGGTATTGTTTTCCCATTTTTCAAAAATCAAAATTCAATAAACCAAATTGGACGTAAATAACTACGATAAAATCGGAAAAATATCCTGCGGCGGAGTGGTGCTTTTTTGAATGTAGTAGCTATGTTGGCTGTTAAGTCTATGAACTGGCTATTATTTAGGCTTTGTCTCTTATGTCGTTGCTATTACACGTATCATGCATGTAGTTTTCATTTTTCAACATGGGTCGTAGGCTTGTAGCCACATGAGACTTCATGTGGACTGAAACTTCGCTTTCGGTGCGAAAACTAATAACAAATATACAAAATCGACTATTTCACTGATTGATTATTTAATCTTTTCAGATCGACTATTTTTATTACAATTTATTTATTTTTCATAATGTAATTTATTTATTAATTTTTTATATATATATGTATATATTATATTTTTTTCTTTTGGAGGTTGCAGGTTGAAAACTCGGTTCGGCTCGAATTATCTGTCACATTTAATTTCATTTAAATTGAAAGACTTAACTCCATCTTTATCTCCCCCAAAAAAAAATTAAAATCTCAATAATATAAAATAAAAACAGAGTAAAACTGCTTGAGCATCTATCTTAAGACTTAATTTCGAGCATATATGAAGAAATTTACAAGTATGACACGAGGGAAATTCTAGCGTGCATTATCATTTATACAATACCTGTAAGAATTATTTTTTAGACAAATCCCCAACTGAGAGTTATAAAATATAATCCATTCTAAATAGCAAGTGTATTAAATTTATAGTTAGTTAACAATTTAATCAATAAATAATCGAAGACTTATAAAAATTAAATTTAAACCCGGTGACTATTTTGTACTTAAACATGAGTCTGGCTCGACACTACACCCAACGTAAATTACAAAAATACACCTATAATTTAGCTCTATAAACTATAAATTTTTTCTAATTAAATAAATCTATTCTCGCGAGATTTGTATTCTTCAGTCAATCGAAAATAGCTAGGCTGAGATCGAGTTTGCTTTTATATTCAACAGAAAACTGGATGAAAGGAAGTACGGATTATATTCTTACCGTTTGTCTTGTCATAATCTGATCCCTCAGATTTGTGCCATGAAAGTAAACAATGCATCCGTTTTAAAACTAAAATTGACATTGCTTTGAGAGTTGAATCCTACCAAAGAAAAGGTGGTTCAACACCATAACACCAACCCAGTCTAATTACCTTTACTCGATGTCGCTATCTAAGTCGTACATCTATTTGTGTTAAATTGCAAAAATCAAATTCAAAACCAATCGACAAACAAAACTATTTAGTGTAATTTGACACGGAGTCCATTTCCCCTTGAAAATACAGGAACAAGCACACTACGATTCCAAGTTTCCAACACGAACTAATTCTCCTTAATTATTCATAACAAAACTAGATACAAAATATTATTATCAAAACGCCCAACCACCAAAATAAAATTTAACTGTGAACAGTTTTTATGGGCTTCTTGTCCTGGTCACTGCCAGCCGGTGAATCTTGCGCCATGGTGGCCTTGGCAACATCAACCGGTGACGTGCCCGGCTTTGACTGGTAGTACAGTACGCCGTACCCAATAGCCGCAACAATAAGAAATCCACCGACCATCATCGTCATGTTGCTATAGGGAAGGCGCCTCCTCTGGTGCAGCACCTCGCCAGGGTTGTGTCCCGGCGGCCTCTTTGACGACTCAACACCAGCTTTGCGTACCTCCTCAGGGCTCATCTTGTGTGTGTCTGCATTGCTCTGCCAATCTTTGTTGGTGTTTCCCATTTTCGTATGTATAGTTACTAAGCCTTAATTTTTTTCTTCTTAAGATTGTTTAATGGGACAATTTAATGGTAAAATGCAAAGGAGACTGCTAGAAGCGATGATGAAAAGGGGACACGTATGGGTGACAGCTTGCATGCTCGACACATGGGTATCGGAGATGTGGTAATATCTGGTAGGTTGTTTCAGTCGGTTAAAACTTCGAAAAAGATTTTAAAAAAATGGCCTTTTGGATAATTTGGGCTGAAATAATAATTCACTGTTTTAACTCGACTGACTAAGCAAAGCCCACTGGACACTTTCTTCGGGCCATCATTTGGGGACTTTTCTCCATCAAGTGATTGAACTGTTCGATTTTGATCGAATATTTTTGTTTCTATTTCTCGTGATCTCGTGATGTTGTTTTCTTGCGTCCTAGAGAAAGGAGAGGGTCATATATATACTGTATTAATTTTTAAAGGATGACCATTTCTTTGGAGTCACCATAGTGTACCTAAAAAAGTATTTATGAGCTCATCTGCGATGAAAATTACTCAATTTTTTTTTTTAAGATAAGATGGATCAAGCTCTCCAACTTGTTTCAAAAAATTACTCCATTTTAATTTTGCATCGATGAAAGAATTATATCTTGTCTATCTTATCGATAAATAATATAAAATGGAATCAATCTAAATACCTTTTTCCAGATTTAAACTAAAGTTACACTAATCAAGTACGATTTAAATCAGATATTAAATCGAACAAGTTACAACTGACGTAACTTGCAACTCTGAAATGTATTGCCTCGTCAAAAAATTTTATATTCATTCGTCAGTCTTAACTCGATGTACGGCAAATTTGTTTTTTAATATATATTTTTTTTTGGATTTGTCATGCTGCCGTGTATATCATATGTATTTTCTTTTTTTTTTTGAAGGCTAGGTGGCGAGAGCCACACCAGCAGATTTATTGATAAGAAAAAGAGTTACAAAAGGTAGTTACAAGCAAAAAAAAAAAGGAAAATGAAAGTTCCCTTAAGTACAAGCTAAAGGAAAAAAAAAAAAAAAAAACCAACTTTCTTCCTAGCTCTCTATTGTAAGTTACGCAATTTCCTTCCAATTTTGTACCGCCAAAGTAATTGTTGGCAGTAGCTGAGCCGATGAAGTACTTACAGCAGAAAAAACTCTTGTATTACGTTCCTTCTAGATGGACCAGGAGGTGGAGGCCCAGATGATATCCCAATCTGCATGAGCTCTGTTGAGTCGCCAAAAGTCTAGGGGATTATCATGAACGGAGATGATAGGCAAGTTGTAGTGTTGTTGTATAGCCGTCCAAAGTTGCTGCGCAAAGTCGCAGAGGACAAAAAGGTGTCCTGTCGTCTCAAGTACGTGGGTTTGGCAACATTTGCACTCCTGGATGGAAGGCCAACCTCTGAGCATTAGATTGACTTGAGTAAGCAATCTGTCGGCAAGAAGCAACCATAGGAAAACCTTAACCCTAGGTGGCACCTTCATTTTCCACAAGCTTTCGTTGTAGGTTGAACGAATTCCACTGTCAGAAAGGGTTCTGTAGGCGCTTGAGAAGGAGAACATCTCCATAGGATCCCGTCGTTGTTTTGTCTTTGTGACACTGAGATTGATAAGAAAATCTTGTACCGGAGGATATCTTTCAGTCCGTTGGATATGGAATTATTTTCACTCAAAGCCAAAGGGTCAGTGGTGCCATATAGTTTCAAAACAGTTGTCGACCAAGTGGAATCTGGCTCTGCCACGAGCTTCCATAGCCATTTTAGCAGGAGGGCTTGGTTTTGATTTGTCAGGTTTATAATTCCCAATCCTCCGTTCACCTTGGGTAAGCAGCATTTAGACCAGTTGACAAGACAATGGCCTCCAAGACATTTGTCTCTCCCTTTCCAAAAGAAACTTCGTCTCATGCCTTCGATGGTTTCCAATAGCCATTTGGGGAGTTGCATTACTTGCATGTAGTGAAGTGGCAGTGCCGTAAGTACTGCTTTTACCAGGGTTAAGCGGCCTCCCAGAGATAGGAATCTTGTTTGCCAACCATCTAACCTCCGTTGAAAAGCATCGATGAGTGGCTGGAAGTGAATCTTCCTGCATCGTCGAATGGAGAGGGTAGGCCTAGGTAAGTCAGTGGTAGTCCTTTAGGCTGACAACCAATTAGATTTTGGATTGCTTGGATTGTAGGCAGAGGAATCGCCACTGGAACAAATGCGCTCTTATCATTGTTAATATGCAAACCGGATAAGGCAGCGAAGTCTTTTAAAATCGCTGAGAGGACACAAATGTTTTGGGGTGTTGCCTCCATTAAAATGATTGTATCATCTGCGTACTGAAGTGCCCTGGGTGGGAGTATAATTGGCCCGGAAGTCAAGGCGGTCGCGTTGGAGATGAAGGACTGAAGAGCATCTGTGACTATTATGAAGAGTAGGGGTGAAAGAGGGTCTCCTTGCCGTAAGCCTCTTTTATGGGGGAAGTAAGGAGTGGTATCCCCATTTACTTTGATCATGGAGGAAGAAGAGCGAAGAATTTGCAGCAGGCAGGAGATCCACTGCGGCGTGAAGCCTCTCTCGACAAGCACGTTAGTGAGGAAGGTCCAGGAAATAGTGTCAAAAGCCTTTGCAAAATCTACTTTATAAAGGATTGTAGGGATTTTCCGCTTGTGGAAGAAGGAGAGGAATTCTCGTGCCACCATAAATGAGTCCATGATCGAACGACCCTTGGTGAAGGCCGTTTGCAAAGGGCTCACAAGATCTGGGATGAACTTCTGTAGCCTGTTTGCCATATCATATGTATTTTCAGATGTACAACAATTTATGATGCTTCAATTTAGATGTCGAACGACTTTTTTTGAAGTAATTCTATATTCATTGATCCATCGTTAATTAGCGATCACTGAAATGCCATGTCAACTAGCTAGTCTTTCAACACTAGAATGTCATGTCATGTCATCTATATCTATGTGTTTACTACCTTTAGGATTTTCAAACTTAATTACTCTTTAGTTGTTAGGATTTTCAAACTTAATTTCTTTCTGAGAGTAGTTGGATTTATTACTCAGAGCTCACAGAAAGGGCTTCAGCGCATTTATCAGACTCCTTCGAATTCAACTGTGTTGATAAAAAGCATGCAATGCATTGATTTAATCAGATAAAGCCAGGCAATATTTCATCTCTCTCTGCCTTGCTCAACACAGGTATTCTCATATTCTGGGGTTCGCGTCTCTTTACTCTTTAGTATAGTTGGTACTGTATAGTGTATACGTGTGACGGTGTGAGAGAGCGATGAGAGAGAGGCGGTGGAGAGTTGAACAATTGATTTGAGCAGTGAGATTTGGTTTCTTGATCACAGTCGTTGGTTCTCCTCTCTCTTTCCTTCTCTTCTCTGCCTATAAATACCTCTCTCGAGATCAAGTTTGAGTTTGGCAGTACGGTAAGAAAAATTCCAACAAATAAAAGAGAGAAAAAAATATATTAATAAGAAGAAGAAAGAGAGAGTGGGAGCAACTGCAAGATCAAGGTATGGGTTTGTTCTTCTCTTCTCTGTTGTGATTTGAAATGTAACAAGAAACTCGATAGAAAGAGAAATGTAATTTGAGAAGAAATTGAATCAATTGAATGAATGAAACTTCATTAGTTCTTTATAGTACATTGTCTCAACTATATATAGACGCTCTGAACTCAATCAGTCCAACATCTCAATAATAGAAATTAGTTACAGAAATCAATCATTGCTAATAATTAATTACAGTTCTATAGTCCTCAAGTGATTTATGACTAACTAACTAAAATCGGACTAAGTCTTCTGTGACCAGGACAGTGTGACAGAAACTATTGCTTATCATGATTTGTTTTGAACCGAGTTGGTTATCTGTTAGAAATTAGGGTTTAGGTCTAAAATGGAATTTCGAGTTGATGAATTTGCTGTCAATGTTGTGGGCAGCTTAGAATGGGGTAATTGAAGGAGTTGAAACTATTTTAGATGATACAAGAGGTTAGAAACCGAGACAGAGAGTTTAAAGGGTTGATGTGAAAAGTTTTATACAAAATTAAGGGGTATTTGGTAGGGCTGTACAAGAAAAAAAGAAACCCGCCCGACCTGTTTAATCCGTACAACCCGACCCGTATTTTACTGGGTTGAAACATTATCCGAGTTGGTCCAGATTTTAATTTTACTAACCCGATTATATTGAATTGGGTTATATTTTTACTCTTGATAATCTGGTTTGTACCCGACCCGTATAATTTTATCGTAAATCCATTTCAAATCTTCATTATAAACAGTTAAACGCTGATAATCTCCGTCCCTTCAATCCTCTCTTTGGTACACATCTCCTACTCGTCCATCCAATACCAACATGTACCACCACTGATTTTGTCTTAGGTGCTCACGAATGCTTTCCCTCTTTTCTTTTTTTGTTAAATTTTGAATAATTAATCTCTATATTTTGTTCAAATGTTTCTTATTGCTATTAAATTTAACGTTATTAAATTTAGCTTCAATAAGCTTGCTTTTAATAATGTTATTAAATTAGCACCAATAAGGTTGCTGATGGTTCTGGAGTATTAAGCATCAGTAGGACAAAGTTTAATTGTTTTCTTCTAATTTTTATATACCAGGTACATATGTCGCACCTCACAATTTTTATATACCAAGCCCCTTAGAAAATTTAATTGAGGTCTTGAAAGTTCCAATAGTTGAGCAAATAACCAAATTAAAGAATGCTTCGGCAAAATAATTAATCAAATTTTAAATGATGATTTTGCAATGGCCGATCTTGTTTATGTGTAACAGTAAAATAATTGATCAAATTTTAAATCACAATCCATTTGATCCGTGTAACCCGCATAACCCGTTATAATCCGTATGTAAAAAATCATATAGGTTGGGTTGGGTTACGAGTGGGTCGGTTAATTTTTTTTTTCAACCCGATATAATTAGGTTGGGTTAAAATCTTGATTATGGACCCGGCCGTTGTACAGCCCTAGTATTTGGATTATTGTTTCAGTCGGGCATGCAAAGAGATTGAGACCTGTTTTTGAGGTTTGAGATACGGAGTCCGTTCTGGTGTGGTGCTGTCGTGATTCAGGGTTCGATTTGCGAAGAAAATTAGGTCTGATGACCTAGCTGAGAAATAAAATGATTCAGGGTCTTTTTGAGAAAAGTTGTTAAGCCGGCGGATCGGATCCGTTCTTGAGGTTGGCGGATTTTGTCGGAAATTGGCATGGACCCGTTAGGCGTGTCTCAAGTCAACAGGGTCAGGTTGACCTGTCCTAGCCATGTTGCGAGTTGGGCTTGGGCCTTGCCGAAAGAAAGGGAAAAAATAATAAATCTGGGCTGGGACCCATGCGGTTGGAGTTGGATTTAACTGGACCCGAGATAATTTAATGATTGGGCCGGACTTAACTAATAATTGTTCTCTCTTGGAGACTGGCAGCATCGGTTACTTTTGACAGGGTGTAACAGTAATGTTCTCATCACTTCCTTTCCTAGTAATTTCTTTTTTCTTTATAGGGAAAAAAAATAATTCTTCTTTAAAAAGTCAAAGGAATATAATACTCTCAATTATATAGAGAGCTAAGCCAAAGTCACCAAAAAATAATTCTATAAATTTTATCTAGATGAATTCAAAATCTCAAAGCAACCAATCCCAAACCAAGCACTAAAGTCAGCATTCCTCTTGAAACAACAACCCTATCCTGGGCCCCAGCTGTCGGAGCAAGAGCTGGAGCTCTAAAATCAGCACCAGATTCAGGTGCTGGAGCAGGAGCCAAATGTTTATGCAAAGAGTGGCGTTCTGACATGACCACCACAATCACCTTCTCTCCCTTCTGGCAGTTGTCGGCAATACCGCTGATGAAATAATATGCACCAGAGTGGTTAAGTGTTACAACTGTAGAACCATTCTTGTATGATTCCATTGGGTCGGTTGTGTTGCAAGCTAGATATGCTTCTCTTGTGACACGGAGCACCGAGTCTTTTTCTGGGTCATAGTTCCACACTGCAGAGAATTCATTGGTGAATTTAGAAAAATTGAATATAATTAATTTTAGTAAAAGTAAGTAAATTGTGGAGTTTATAGTGGCAATTCATAGGGAAAGGTAGTCGGTTGCTCAAATTTCGAAAGCGAAAAATAGACAGATAGATGGAAATATTCGAACAAATTAAGCATTAATTATGATAAGAAAAGGTGAACTATTTGTTTCCCATTTCATATATCAAAAGGAGTTTGGGAAAAGAAAGGGAAAACAAGATGTATTACCAAGAGAATCTCCGACTTGGAAGCGACTAGCCTCAGCCCATTTGTTGAGTGTGTCAGATGACGATGCTGGCACTGCCCATGCATTAACTTTACCTCCTACCAAATACTCTTTAGCTTGTGCAGTTGTAAGGCACAGAGAGAGAATAAGAACGAAAAACGACACAAAGAAAGAAGCAAAGGGGGCCATTAATTTGATTCTTGAGAAGAAAGTGATAAGAGTACAAAAGCTTTTTGAGTATAGTGACGGAGTATTTTGTGAATTTGGCTGGGTCTGGTATTTAAAGCAGAAAAACTAGCCGTTAAGAGAAGAACGTTCTGGACCCAGCTTTCTGGGATTCAGGATACGTTTCTCAAGATGACTTGGCCCTTTGGTCGGTTACCATTTTATTTTAGTAACGGTCAAATGTTGACTCCTAGGAATCCAACGTTAAAAGTAGTCGGTTCGCTTCAGGAGAAATTACCAACATACGAAAACGGATTTAAGTAGCGGTAGCCCGGTCCAATGAGAAATTACCAACAATACCAAATGGAATTGATTAGCCGTAGCCAGGTCCAATTAGAGTACAATAACAGGCCTTGTAAGTTTTATTGCGGAAATGGCCCAACTAGTTATACTGTACTGTACAAACAGACTAACAGTGGTCAGTGGGACACCTAGTCTCTCGCACAGTCGCACAAAACAAGAGTAACCAAAGACCAAACCTATAAAATAATCAAATATGAGATTTTAGATGAAATCATAATGAGAATTACACTTGTCCAAAACTGAATGACATGAAAAATGAAGATTAATAAAAACGGATGAATTAAAATGTTTCAAAAATAGTGAAACATATGAGCCGGTAATGACATCACATACAAGAATACAAGAAACATCTCTATTTCAGGAACACCAAGAATTCCAAAATTATAGGAAGCTGTTAACTACACTTACTTTTTCCTCAGATGTTATCAAAAAACAGTAAATTTATTTACCTAATTTTGTTCCAACCTAAATCATGACATGAATTTTTATATCATTTCTCTGACTATACACGCTAGCTCCTGTTAGTATGAAATTGTGGTTTTTCCCTTAGCAAAGCAAAGTTCCAACCAACTCCTCTCCAGTGTTCCTTGTTATTCAATAAAAATGCCTTAAACATTTTCTCAAGCGGAGGATCAGCGACGCAACCCTTGCTTTTCATCTCATTGTAATAATCAATGGCTTTCGGGACCCACCCGTACTTCACCAAACCTTTTACCAGTGCCATATAGTGTGAACGGTCAGGTTCAATTTGATATTTCTTCATCTCAAACCAAATCTTCATTGCATTTCCAGGCTCATTTGAACTGAAATATTTTTCGAGGAGGATGAGAAATGTGGAACCGCGAGGCCCACATTCATTCTCTTTCATTTTTCTCAAAATCTTCAAGGTTTCTTCAATACTGCCTTGGTTTATAAATGCATGAAAGGTTTCATAATTAGGGATTACGCCCTTAACCGTCATTTCCTCCATTAAAGCCCGCGCATCTTCAAACTCTTGATTTTCACATAAAGGGTGTATCATGGAGTTGTAAGATTCCACATTAGGATTCAGACCATACTCGCAGATTCTCTCGAAAATATTTTTAGCTTCCTTCAAACAATTTTCTTTTGTCAGAACATAAATCAAAGAATTATACACCTCAAGAGGTGGGGACCACCCTTTTTTCTTCATCTCATCATATAGCCTTAAAGAATCAAATAGACTGCCTTCTCTAGAAAAGCACCTGATCATGTGTGAATATGAAGTGCCATCAGGCCTGATGCAGTAATTTGACATCTCCCTCCAAATTCTCTTTGCCTCGAGCATATCAGGCATTATGTTGCACCACCCATTGAGAATTATGTTGAAATTTTCAGAAGTAAGTGGAAATATTTTCTGGTTGGTGAGAAGCAATTCCTCAGCCTCTTCTATGTTTTTGTTTTTGCACAATGCTTGAAGAAGTGACCGAAAGGTTTCTGTGTCAGCATTCAGTTTGAATCTGTCCATTATATAAAATGTTTTAATCGCCTTTTCTGCCTGATTAGTAGCAGCATACCTGCAAATTCCAAAATTACTTTAATTTTACAATTTCAATGCATTGTGTGATACGATAGATACTACCAATTTTTAAAGAGGAACCGATAATTACTTTGAACATCATATCATAATTTCCAAATCATGCATAAGTTATTTTATCAAATTATATGTTTTTGCGAACAAAAAAAAAAAAGAGAGAATCAAATTATCACCATTCCATAATTATAATCACTGCTCGTTGAGTGAGAATCCCATTTCTATACATCCTCCGCACCAGAACCCATGCCAAATCAAACCTTTCCTTCTTGCACACAACCTGTATGATGAAATGCCAAGCCCAGGGGTAGTCCACCACGCACTCTTCCCCCCATCTAAAAGCCACAAGAGCTAATTCCCAATCCTTCCTCACCTCCCACATAGCTCTGCACACCAATTCCTTGCTTATTTCTACACCAGACGAGCTATTCAACAGGGACAGAGCTTGGTTAGGGGAAGACGAGAGAGATTTCGCAGTGGACAGATGTTGGATGAAAGACTGGAGGTCAGTCAGGTCAGTGCTATCGTGTTTGGAAATTCCCGGGGGTTCTGATTCGGGTTTGGGTTCGAAGTCGCTGAGGTCGTCGTGTGGAGTGGCGATGGGAGGGAAGGGAATGGAATTGGAAGAAGTTGAGGAGGAAAAGAAGAGAGGGAAATGGAGATGATGGAAGGATGGGAGAGGAAGTAATGGGCGCCAGAGGAAGTGGCCTTGCGATCGGCGGAGAATTATGTTGGTAAGAGCCATCGGAGATGGTAGAGATTGAAGATTGAAAACGAGAGCAGTGATTTTTCGTGTTTCGACCTTGTTTTCGTTTTGCATAACAGCACAAGTGTACAACACTTTGATAAATATGATTTACACATTAAATTTTATTTGATTAAAATTATTTTTTTAATATTTTATTAAATTTATAACTATAAAATGAAAATTCGATCAAATAAAATTAAATTGTTTCTAATAAAATAATATGATAGTATAAAATTGTCATGGAATTCCCACCCTAAAAAAGCTCATTCTAACAAGGGACTAGCCCGTTGTGGAATTAATCAACCGGTCTAATATATGTAGCACAAGTGCACAACCGGACCGGACGTTTAGACCAATATTGTCGGACCTGGTTATCTTACAGATCATTTATGTTATTGGACCGGTCATAAATCATCAATCTGTCGGCTTCTAATAAAAGCCTGCTGACTTGTTTGATTGTCCTTTTGTTTTGGGAAAAATTTTGCTCTCTATTTATCAAGTTCACTCCACATTTAAAATCGAGTTATACGCTGGAATTTTATTTAAAAATAATTTATAAATATTATCCTCGGCTATGTGCCAGGTTGTAATAGAAATAATCCGATATATTATAATTTGTTATAGTGTAAATTATTAAAATGCAATACTCCAAACTTGCATAGTATCATTGTTTCGTGTAAGAATTATTGAATTAATAAAGGCTTGATATATCTAAAGATATTGAACTTCAAAAGCGAAGCAACAATCTTAATAAGATCTTGAGCTCACATACTAAGCTTATTGGATACATGTTGTCTGGTTTTCTATGGCTAAAATATTGATCATGTCGGCTTTCATATGCAACAAATTTATTTGGATCATTTTTTTTTCATTTATCTTAGAGCTAGTTTTATAATACAACATTTTCGCTAAAATCAATAGGATAATACATATAGGGTGTGTTGGCACGGAAGAACAAGTCACGAACAGCGAACAAGAGTTGTTCGACGAACCAAACGCGGAACAACAATTCACGAACAGAGAACAAACCCCTTGTTCGCTGTTCCTTCTTTTTGGCGAACTAGAGTAGGAACAAGGATAAGAACTGTCGTACATCCCACATGTTCTTGTTCCTTGTTCGTACCCCTTGTTCACACTCTACCAAACATAGCAATAAAAAATTACTACTATGGACTAATTTATCCAGCCGGTTTGAACATGATCAATCACAGTCATTTAATATTTTTAATAAATAATTTAAATTTTAATTATATTAAAAATTAATTCATTGCATAATTTGCCCCATATATAATTGTGATTTCTACCGAGTTTTTAAAACCAACAACGAACAGGATCCGGATCCATTGGACGCTTTCTTAAAAAATTCAGTGGACGTCTTTTGATCGGAACCGTCCGATTTGATCTCAACAGTTATTATTTTTCGGACCTATCAATCCGATATTAATCACGGGACATCCATTATTGATCGGACGGACACGATCAAAAGACATCCACTGGACTGCAGTCACAGAGGATCTCGTTCCACAACGAACCGGTTGATCCAGCATTGGACTAATGAAATCATTGACCGAAACTTGACGTCCGGTTCGGTTCGATAACACTGCCGTATTGCATTTCGCTGACAAGAGGAACTGACTGATTGAGATGAGAGAGAGAGAGAGAGAGAGGCAAAGAAATAAAGGTGCGACTGCGTGCGTGGAGGAGTTGAGACCAACAGAAATGGGAGCGGAGACGACCAGAAGCGGCGGCGGAGGGTTCAGAGCAAAGATAGACCATTACATGTACAGCGGAAACCCTAAGCATGTCTTCGCCGGCATCACTATCATCGCCGCCGTTTTCGCTGTTCCTTGGTATTTCATGACCCGAGGTACTCTCTCTCTCTCTCTCTCCCCGCCTCCTCCATCTATTTGGGTTTAACTAGAACCCGAGAAAAAATTGAACATAGTTCTGTCTATTGCATTGGTCGTTCTAGTTATCAAATTCTATTGGAAAGAGTTTCACCTTTTCTCTGAATTGAATCCCATGTTGTTGTAATTTGGGAGAACATATGGAGTAATTAGGAATCAGGTACTAACATAAGCTAAGAGAATTGTGTTTGTCTGTTTATTATAAGTTTCCTTTCATGTATGTCAGACTACAGTTTATTGGAACCATCAATTAGTTAATATCCTAATATCCTGAACCTTTGGCTTGACTGTACTCGGACTTGTTATATATGTTTCATGTTCATGTCTCAGTTAAGGTTATGTAGTTATATTGGACAGGGATACAGTGTCCCCCTACTTTGTTAAAATTAGAAATTGGAAGTATTTAGTTGGGTTAGGGATAGTAAGTTGACTCTGGTGGAGTTTCTAATTATTCAATTTATTCTTGAATTTATGAGAAAATTATTTTAATCCAGATGTTCAAGCTTCCAATAGCAATGCAACTAGAACAGTACAGTTTTATATTTGTCCACACTTACAGTAATAGAAGTGCGATCATTTTAGGATTTCTTATTTAAAATATGCTAGTAGATTGGAGGATACTGGAGTGCAACTAAACTAATTTGTACGAGTATTTCAATCCAAAATTTGGCCAATCAACCTAATTTAATGCAGTCTTGACTAAGTAATCCTCATGTCTATTTTGACTCCAGTTAATGGAAGTACAAAACCAAAAATACAAAAAGGCAAGTGATGAAACCTGTGCTATATCCCAGCACACTGGCTCGAATGTACTGGTACAGGGAATCACCGAAGCCATGTGTGATCCTGTATGCAGGTTATTTAGGGATCATTTGGCAATCTGACAATCTGATCACAGATGTTGGATCAAAGCAAAGATGAGCAACTAAGATTGAAGTCCCATCTAAATTTTTAGTCATGCGAGTGCCTGTTCACATCTTTCTATCCTTCCTCAGGAACAAACACATCTCTAGCTTTAGCATGAATTGGGTTCTCTTCTAGATAAAGATTAACTCTCCAAGTCTAACACCTTGCATTAGATCCACTGGTCCAATAAAATTCTTACTATCTCTACCTCTCTAGATGATTTTTGTTGTGCTCCCATTGAACTAGGATCTTAGAAGAGTACATGTCTAATCAGACCCTGCTACAAACTTCAATTTCTGAGGCCCACAAACAGTGAAACAAATTGGAGAATGATAGTAACTTTCCCAATAAAACTGAATGATAAGATCATGTTGTACAGAATTTTTTTTGGTTAGTTGCTGTATTACGCAATAGGATTCAATTAAGAAGCAACTTAGAATTTTGTTGACATTTAAGATTTGATAACTGATCAGGAGTCCTGTAATTGGATCTTGTTGTCAAGTTGTTGTACTTTTGAACTTTCTGGTATTTAATTCATGTGAAATAAGAGGTGAAATTGTTGAAAGGGTTTAGAATTGAATATCATTGTCAAATTATTCATAATTTTTAAACTTTTTGAGATTTAATGCATGTAAATGAGAGATGAACTTATTGAACATGGTCTAAAGTTGGATCTTGTTGTCAAGTTGTTTGTAATTGTGATCTTCTGAGGTTAATGTAAATAAGAGATGAAATAATTGAACACAGTATATCCTTTTTTTTTTGGTTTAAAGTTCGCATTATTCTTATGAGTATTGGTTTTTAGCATAACTAGTTGAAACAAGATGCATATCGAGTCAGAATTATGAGAAAAAAGAAAAGATTGTCTACATATGGATTTAGGTTTTTAGATTAGAGTGAGACCAAGTGGGCCTTTAGGTTTTCGTTTGGTGCGAGAAATTCTGGGATTCAGAAAGTAACTTGGGAGAGGAAGAGAGCGAGAAAGAGTAGATTGGAGACTATTAGGTACATGATCTCGCATGCTTAATGTAAAAAGGTTGCATTATTAATCTCAACCTCCTATCAGAACTATGATCCGAAAAGGTTGACATTTAGAAGTTTAAGATGACTTGTTGTCAAACGATCCGCTCTTTCAATTATATACAGAATACAAACATTTCATTTGTTTTATATGATGCCTTGTTATTAACTTAAGGCGATAAGTTCCTGACATTGTTATTAATTTTGTTGGACAAATGCAGGAGCAAAGCATCAGTCGCACCAAGATTACATGGAGAAAGCGGAGAAAGCAAGCCAACTTAGGAGTGAACGTCTTTCTTCTGGCCAACCATCTCTAAAATAAAATTTAAATCCTGGATATCTTGTTAGTTTTAAAGTTTATTTGTTTAGAGAGAGGAGATTAGCTTAAACTTTACTTTTATTGTATGATGGGGCAACTTCTGTGCCAAAATTTTGCTTGTAATGGCAATAAGAAAAAGAAACTATTGTTGGTTTATAGGATTTTGCTTGATGATGGATATAGCTGAATCCCAATTGCTTATTTACGTTTCGGTCATGAAAATAAACAATTTTTTGATAAGCCTTATTTTAGATCACGATCGCCAATGTGGCTTTGGAGTGGGAAACTAAACAGTCACTTTCAAAAATTTATTGCATGCATACTACTCGCAATCAATATCTGTTTTGTTAAAAAATTGAGAAAGAAACAATTTCTCACATTTATCTTTTCACATTTTTCTATGACACTTCTCAAGTTCATATTCTAATATGCAAGGTAGCTTTGCAGGTTAGTTCCATGACCCCGTGGTCTGTCAAAAACTAGTAGGTACATTTGTATTTTTAATTGCGTCTGCACGACACATCCGTTGCTTTTGATTCAGTGTCATTTTTGTTAAATCCAGATTCAATGAGGTACTCTGTAATCTAAAAAAAAAAAAAAAAAAAACTTGTGTAAACCAAACAAGTCCTGTCTGCTACTCGAGTGAATCATGCAGCAACCATGCATCAAATAAGCCTCAACTACACTATTTGAGTAACCACTCCAACTAGAAAAGAACAAGAAGAAACAAACATAATAGAGTTCCGCTAGAAATAATAATGCTGAAAAACCTGTGTAAACGGTCAATAAGACTACAGGTAGTACAATGAACAATAATGCAGCAACCAATATGCTGAAACATGTACTCTGTGTAATTATGGTGACATGGTGGTACTTGTTATGCTCTACATGGTGTGCCAGTGTTACTGCTGGCGTACATTATACAATGCCTTTACCACAACCCCAATCACTAATAAGGGAGCATTCTAATGAATCTATATACCTAAATAAACATTGGTACGATATTAATCGCCAAAAGTTTGAAAAATGTGCAGATTTTTATAACATATTTCCATAGCACTAACTGCATATCTATTTATTCGCTTCACAAAATGTGAAATCTCTATACTTTTGAAATCATTGCCTGACCTTTTATAAGATTCCTTTGCAAAGAATCAGCATTATTAAAATCTCTTCCATTTTAAAATCAGTCCTCTTACTCTTTCCCTTTAAAGGATTCCTTTGTGTAAATCAGCATAATTGACAATATAGAATGACTTCTTCAACAGAGATTGAGCAGGGATTATAAACAGTACATTTTTCTGGTAAAAACTCTTGCACACTACAAACAGTGCTAGCTGAACTACAACATGCAGGCTACAATTGCCATGCGTTGCTACAAAATTGAGGGGAACAAACAAAAATATAGATCTGACAGTATAATCACTTGTTGAAGCCTTGATCAAGGCCCTGAGGAATACCCAGACTCTGTGCCAGATTGCTCATTCTTTCTTTCATAGCCTGTATCAGGTTCCGTAGTGTGTCATACAATATGATAATCAAAAATTTCTATCAGGTTTGGATGATTGGATCTGATAAACAGTCAATAATTTCACATGGATCTTTGTGGAAGTGGATTTTGACAATAACTATAATTGTACTGGTGAGACTACGGTATGTCAGTATCCTTTCACCATTTATTAGCACTTGTTTCACTTTTTCATTCACCGACTCACCGTAGTTGATGAATTGATGATCAAGGCAAAGTTGCAAAATGGCGGACTAAAGTTAAGTTAGTGCTACTAGGAATTTACTTGTATTATAATGATAGAATGCTCGAATTATATTACTATACAATAGTATACCAGATCCAACCATACTCTACAATTGAAGAGAGAAATAGCACCAGACTACCAGTAAAGAAAGTAATTGTACCTGTACACTTTTTTGGTGTGCGTCCTTGTAGGCTTCAGTAAGCAACAAAGAGACTTTCTACAGACCAGAAAAACATGATCAGTATAGGTAAAAGTTATATAATGAAATATCTACTGATTAGGTGTGGACTGTTAAAATTAACTCTTGGATTCGATAATGGGACTGAACGTAGTGAACAAATACCAAACAAAAGAAGTCATTTCAGAAATTAAGACTGGGACAGTTCATAGCAGTTCTATTACAAATTAATAAAATGAAATAGAAAGTAGTGCATACTTCAGCGCCAAGTTCCATTGCTGCTTCCGTTATTTCAGTACGTACTGGTTGTTGATTTCCTGATAGAGTTACCTAAAAATATAAATTAATTAAAGCTTGAAATAGACAAGACAAAAAGTTAAAAAAGTTAAAAACAAGGAAAGTAGAAATACGAGTTACCTTTATGAGTTCACCTTCACAATAGCCATCAAACTCCGCTCTACAAAATTTAGAGTCCAACACATGTGACCACTTTTATACTTATTAGTTTTATCAATGTAAATCAAAAGCTCTATGAAAAAGATTTCTTGTCATTCTGCAAAACATAAAAAATAGACCTCATGTATTACCCTGTAAAAGTAGGGCAACTTTGTCTGGTAACTATTACATTGCATATGATATTCTCTATGTTTTATGATGATATTTCCTGGCTTTGCAGTGCACAAGAGATTGTTCAAAAATTAAACAAATAAAAGGGAGGTCTTTTACGTACTCTTCAAGTTCCTTTTGTACTCGAACAGCTTCAACTTGAACAACTTGTTGAGCCTTTTTAACCGTCTCATACAAATTTTGCATGTTTCCCAAGAATCCGGGCTGTTTAAGCATACAATAAATACCAGCTTAAGATTTTTTTGCACAGCGAAAATGATAATAGCACCATAGAAAAAATAGTATTGTAATTTCAAGTAAGAACACTGTCATAACCTAGCCTTCTAATCTAACTCCTTTGGCTTTTCCCCAATTCTTCCCTCTTTTCTCCATAAAACAGAGAATGTATCACAAGAAACATCTCTAACACTTTCAATTCCATAAGTACCCAAACTAATTTTGCACATAGGACACTCATGATGTGTTGACAAGCAAACATTACATATTTTTCACTTCAAATTTGTGCTCTATATTTTAAGGTTCCACCAGTGTAAAGTGAAATTACTCAAATTATCTTTATAAAATTAAACATAGAAGCATGCAACCTTTGAGGAACCATCAGCACTATTCTCCTTGTCTTTCTTCCCACCAAATAAAGCATATACACCAACGTTTCTCCTCAAATTAATTCTTTTTACAGGGGAGAAGTTTGCAAACCGCACACGATCTGTCATCCCATTACAACCTAAACCAGCAGCGCAAGAAAAAAGATAATTTCAGGGGACAGAAGTAACTAATTGAAACGAAATTGTACAAGATGGAGAAAAATTACGCTTATATACTGGGAACCCGTTAAAAGAAGAATATGTAAATTGGAGCAGAAAACCGCAATCAGGGTAGACTTACGAAGAGAAGAAGAGGGAAAGGTAGAAACCTTCGACAATTGAGTTGTTAAAGCAGCCGAAGTCGCCATTAGCAAAGCACAGAGATAGAGAGAGGAGATGAGTGTGAAATATTTTAGGGTTAAGCGCGTAAAATTGAACATGTGCTAAAATATCTTAACATTTTGGAACTTACCCTTACGGTTGTCAAAAATTTGTTCTGAGATAAGAGTTTCCAAAACAGAAGTTTGAAAAAAATTTCACCTGATCTTTGTATGAGTAAATGGGCTGGGCACAAGTGGGCTATGGGCTCGAGACGGGAGACTACATTTCAGTTGGGAACTTATTGAGGCCTTTATCACAATGATTTTTACGTGGGATTTCATTTCGGAAATTGATTATCGCAATCAGCGAAAATACCATCCCGCGCCATCGCTGAGGCGCTCCCTCAGCGATGGTCTCTCACCCAGCGAAATTTTATTTCATACCTAAATGTTTAATTAGATAAGTATAAATGTTCCGTTATTTGAGTATAAATGTTCAGTTAGTTGCAATAAAATATATAAATGTTATAAACAAAAATGTTCATTTTATTAAGTATAAATGTTTAGTTTAGTAAGTACAAATGTTCAGTTGGGTAAGTACAAATGTTCGGTTAATTGAGTATAAATGTTCAGTTAGTTGCAATAAAAAAATACAAATGTTATAAGTAAAAATGTTCAGTTTATATAGAACAAATGTTCAGTGTAGTAGGTACAAATGTTCAGGTTATTAGATATAAATGTTCAGTACGATTTTCGGTTTTTTTAATAGGTGAGCGAAGGGGTCACGAACCGGACAAAAAACACATGAAAAAATTAGAAGGGGTCATGAACCGATCCGGTTCAAATAAATATTTTTCCGATTCTGCCCCTAGTGCGCCTCTCTTCAAAAATGATGCGCGATCAATATAATAAACCATTACTTGACGCATTTAATTGAACACTTTCGACCATTAAATTGAACACATATTATTATTAAACTGAACATTTGTAGCAGATACATGTTCTGTATAGCGATGGCAAGCGATGGTTTTTTTAGGGATGGCAGTTATCATTTCTGTTTCATTTCATTTCATTTTATTGGAATTGATTTCTATAAATTTCGTTGAGTCTAATAACATAGAAATTCCAACCAAATGACGTAAAATTCATCCAGTTTGACCAAGAATTTTCTAATGGAATGAAACGAAATGAAGTTTCATGTTAAAAGGTGTCATTCTAATCAGGACCTTATGTTTAAAGAGAGGAGGTTTGATCTTTGTTTTAAACTTAATTTTTTGTCACTTTCTAGTAGTTTTGCTTTCAGAATAATTATCTTTTATTGTTATAATAGAGTATTTAATTAAGAGCCCGAACCCTCTTTTGTCAGTGTCAACATAGATTCTTTTTTATTCTGCGTAATTTTCAGGTACTTCACGTTAGATGGCTCAATGCTCAATATTCAGTTTTCTTTGAGTTGCGTCTACTTTAATACGCACCATTTGGTTCATGTATGATGTATGTTTATGTAGCATATTTCTCGTTACAATAAAAATGCAGAAGATACATTTAAGTCCACAAAAATGTAAAATCGCATTGTAGTTTAATGTTAATTTCCATAATAATTATCGAGAAGTACATGAAAAATGCATAAGGGCTGAAATAATGAAAATAAAATGCATGTTTTGTCTTTTTTACTGGTTTTTGAGAAAAGTTCACTTATGTCCCTATTTTCTCAAAAATGCAAGCATCTTGTTAAGAATGCATTTCCTGTGACCAGAACTTTTGCTGATTTTATGAAAACCTTCCTCTTTCTTTCATTTGTTTACATTGTAAATAATATCTGCTTGTGCGAGATGATTGCCTTTACACATCATGATGATATATTTTTCTAAACCCTTGTGAACTAAATCTGAAATGGATTAAAATGTGAGATCTTATTGATTTTGCCTAATTAAGAGTTTTAATATCCAAGATCAAACAAATAATAACAGAAATCACATCAGAGACTAATGGATACGTTGTATCATCAATAAAATGACATTTCAGATCATATATATATTGTAGCAAGGAAAGGAATGCATAAGGATTCAAGACTGACAGTGACTGATCATTGTTGTGACCTATCCTTTCAAGAGTTCACAGATATTATCGAAATAGAATATGAGCAGGTGTAATTACGCAGTTCCCTTTTAGCAAGGGATATCTTGCCTACTCATAGATAGCCCTGCCTTGTGTGTATTAATTCTCTCATAACCTTTGTACCTTGCAATCAAATCTCTCTTTCTACCCAATTGATTTTTTCCATTTGTCTTCCAAGACCAGTCCTACTTTAGGAAGGCACTGCCGCACTGATCCTTGCATTTATATCGTACCAATTCCCTGCAGATCCAACATGTACGGAGGTAGATACGGTGTCCCTTCAGTTTAAGGATCATAAATGCACAGCCAATGGCATGCCTACACGTGCCTGTCTGGTCTTCATTTTGTCAATCTGACAGTACGGGAGATTACAAACCAGTTATTTTGTCCTTTTGCAGTTTTGTTTCCGGTCTTAATTAAACCCTATTAATCCGTTCTCTTTCTTTTTGTATTTTACCTCTCTACTCTTCCCCCTCTACCTAGTTTTTTTTCATTGAGTTCTGATCAACTCTGCAGATTACACTTTAACGCTCCTTTTTCATCAGATATTCATATTCTTTTGTTCAAAGATGTTCTGATCAGCTCTTGAGGGTGTACTAATCTCGAGTCAGTAGCGTATTTGAATCTTATGTATATGATGAATTGATGATGATATATGATCTAGACTCGTGTAGTCATGTTTTTGTACACAGGCCGAGTCTTTGATTGGTTTTGACTTTTGAATCTTTCCTAGACTGTTGCGGGTTGCATTGGGCATTAGGGCCATTTACACTAAGCCGAGAATCCATTCTAACGCAGGTAATAATTTATTTATTTCTCTTGAAGCAAGGTAATAATTTATCCTCCTCTCGAATCAATAGATGTTAGATTTTTCTTTTTTCTTTTCTTTACCGTGAGAGTTTTCTTTTTGGAATAATTTGATTTATGCCACTCTAAAACAGTTCCATTTTAAACATACCATTGCAAAACTACTAATTAGAAATATGCCATCATCAAACACCACAAATTTGAAATATGCCACTATTTTTAATATAAATATATTAAAAATACTTTTTGTATGTCAGATTTTCTTATAATTCCTATAACACCCTTACCAAACATATCATTAATTAAAAAAAAAAAAAAGAACTTTGGTCGTTTCTGTTCGTTTGAAAATTTAGAACCAACTTGTCAGACCAGACATGACACAAAGCAAAATTGAATAAAATTAGATGTTTGTGAACTAAATTGAGATTAGAAAATTGTGAAGGTGAAAGCGATAATAATCCAAGCATTAACTGCAAGGAAACTCAATCGAATTATTTGATACATCATTTGCTGGTAAAAAGCTGGAAGTAGTAACTATCGGTAAAAAGATTTGGAAAGATTTTTAGATCTAAAAAAAAAGCATAAGCTCGTTGAATTCATTCTTTATGTACCAACTCTTAACAGCCTAATTAACTCCTAATTGCAAGATTAAACACAAAATAGCAAAGAATCCTTTTGCTTTTAGTTTCCGCTAACCATAAATTAAATCTTGCATACAAATTTTCCTGATGTGCTCGTAATTTTAATTTTTGCGTATACCTACACAGTTGGGTTGATGGAAAAAAAGTAGATGAAATCTTGTTGAAAAATCAAGAATATTAAGATCTGATTCACGGTATTTTATGTGCATATATAAACTGCACTTGATCACTGATAAATGTTCATACAGACAGTCTATTACGAAAGGGTATAAAATAATTGGCTAGCGGCATAAATGAATTAACTAAATGTTTTGTAGTGGCATATTTAGATGGTAATATGGTCATTGTAATCAAGCGATGATATAAAACTAATTTTTATTATTTTGTAGTGGCATAAAATTAATTACTCATGTTACGATGACATATCTCGAATTTCAAACTTTTTAGTGGCATAATCCAAATTGTCCATTTCTTTTTATTAATTGTAGTTAGTTAAATGGAGCTACAAATAATTTCTCAAAGTATTGTTTGTGCTTTGAAACGATCCTCCAAAAACATTCGATTATTTTGTGTCAATTACCACGCCACTATACTTTTTTCTCGTATTAACGGAGGAACTAATTTGTTATGAAATTCCGATAAAATGTTCTAGATTTCCGAAGATAATCAACTCGATATTGGATTCTCTAATACATTATATATATAAACATGAGCCTATATCTATACTAGCTCTTATCTCGCGCGTTGCGCGATTCATTCCTATCTGAATATGTTATGAAATATTTTCCCAATGAGCGTGGATATGTTATGGAAACTAATATAGAAATGAGGATCATCATTAACAATGAAGCAGTCAAGCGAATAACAAATTTACGTACATATGTATAACAAATTTGATATTAAATTTTGATTTTTGTTTAAAAAACATAGCAAATTGTACAATTATAGGCATACAATTTGTATTTAAAAAATCAATGACATCATTCAGTTATCTTAAATCAACACATGCCATAGAAGATGACAAAAAGAAGATAAGTGCAAAGGTTAAAAAAAAAATCAATCAAAAGTTGTATACATCAGTGTTTGGAATTTTTTTATGATCTAATGAATAGTAAATTTAGATAGTTTTATATCGGAATAGAAGGTAGCTCAAGTATCTAGTGGAAGCTTAACTAAGCATCCAATGTAAGTGGACTGAAATGCAAATTAATTTATTAATCATATAAAACAAACTCAAAATTACTTTATCAGATAGAAGTATCAAGTGTAGAATATGGTACAAAAAGTGCTTGGAAATGAACTCTTCACGTCACAAATCCAAGGTTCTAAGAGCTTCTGCCAGTAGTCATCTGTATCGGATACTTGCATGGCTCCAACATAGAAGGAACAAAGCATTGTCGTTGGATGAACATCTAATCTGTTCCATACGAAAATGGTAGATTAGAATGTCAGTTTCTTATTTTATTATTCTTTTTAGTTCAAGCATTGTCAGAGAGCACTATTTTTTGCAGAAGTATTAAGTTTATAGAGCTATTTATGATCGAAGATATATATATATATATATATCAAAAAATTTGTAGGTTTGTAGTTTTTTGCATGTATACCTTGTTCCTTCATCTATTAAAGAAAGGTCATCATCTAATTTCTGGGCACTGTTCTCATAGACAATGTACTTGCTAGCTGTTGCTTTGTCAAGGACAGATCTACAAATTTATCAGGATATCTTAACAAAATAAGCATGCTTTTAAACATTTATTTTTTGCAAAATTGTATTGATTGAAGATTGCTTTTTTGTTGAAAGAGGCTGGCATAATAGATGTTTTTCAAGAGCGATGTTGTCAAATTACCTTTGTTTTTGTTGCGGAGAAAGAAAATCATCCTTTAATTTTCTCTTCACTGCTTTGACAGATACTGCACTTTGTTGTTGCTTCTGGGCCAGACCTGCAAAGAGTGATTTGAAGGAAATTATTGTATCAAAAATGTTGTCATTTAAATAAGAATATGTACATGTAGAGGTACCTGCTCATGTAATCTATTGTCATGCGTTGTAGATGGTGTCTCAGGAGGTGGTGGTGATATACCAGTTACTTGTGCTAATTGGTTTTCTATGAGAAGGATTGGCTCTGGCAGTAGGTGCAGCATATCGACTGTTACAAGTTTTTCTAATACAGTAAATAGATATGCCTTGCCAATAATATTCATTAGCGCTTTAGGTTATCATTGCTATTTTCATGGTTCTGCATATGACAGAAAAGAGTACATATGACAGAAAACTGATTATATATAAACTAAAGCTTCAATGCGCCTAAGTAACATAAAAGGGTACAGATGAGGCATGCAAGAAATCAATAGTACATTCCTTCTTCGTCAGCATTAGGTACTGATATTTGATTTTGCACAACTTTCATGTGCAGAAAGTGCAATTAGTTGATAGGATTTGGTTTTAAATATAAACATCAAAAAAATTGAACAAAACCAAACTGCAAATCAGTAACCATGGGACATTATTCAGGTACGTACAGTAATTAATAAATGAAACATTGTCAATTCATTTATTATGCATCTCTATGTTTACCTTATCTGAAACAGTAAAAGATCATTGCTTTGGCTATGTAAAGATGACAATGGGACTTTATTCTATTTCACATGTATAAATTTTCCATTGTGCCAAAAAACATAGTAGGGTACCTTAGGTTTAAAACTAAATCGCAAATACTTGATATTCCATGTCTTTAACAAACCAGAAGCTACGATATTCCATATCATTCGGTAACTAAAACACGTCTTTAACTGCTATCGTACAAATTATATGTTTTTCATGTATAATATAGTATTTACTTTTCAGACATACATAGTATTTAGATTTCAACCTTTCAATTATGTAAGGAAAATTAAATAATAGAAAAAACTATAAAAAATAAAACCAAAAAGTACCTCCTTAGGGCTGCCTAAGCACTGGGAAGCTTCCATCCACAAAAATACCAAGCCGATCACATAAGATCTCTGCCTCCTCCATTGCATGTGCTGAAACAAAGAAGACATAAAATGTTATTAGGTGTAGTTCCATTTATTCTGAAAGCAAAATTAATTTATAATTAGAGAAATGGATGTACTTGTAAGAATAATAGCACGACCTTCCTTAGCATGCTTGGCAACATTCCACAAATTGTTTTTTGAAGCAGGGTTCAGTCTTGTACTCGGCTCATCCATGTAAACAACCTAAAAAAGAAAAAAAAATGATTGTGAACACATTAATTAGATAGTAAATTAAGCTAGTTGAAAACCAAATCAAATCACTTAGGGTCGCCAATGAGAGAAATTGCAACACTCAGCCTTCTTTTCATGCCACCACTATACGTCCTCACTTGTTTATCCCCGACCCCACCATAGAATAAATTAACACTTTTCAGAGATTTTTCGACAGCCTGTTTTATTTTTTCCCAAATTGATTGCTAATGAGATTTTTGGACTAAGAATGACACTAAGAAAAGCAAATACTAAGAAAATGACATTTAATAGAATTTTATGTGATATACCTGCGTTAGAACCTTGCCTTAAAGATTCTTGAGCCAGCCATAAAATAACAAAAGTTTCCATCTAGTTAGAGTTTCCCATAATAAACTAAATTTTTTAAGGAAAAATAAAAAAGATTACATTAGATATTCTTGCTGACGTTCCTAATTTTAAGAAGGAGTTGCTTTTTTTATTATTTTTTTTATCAGACACAAAGTAAATAATTTCTAGAATAGGGAGGTTTGCAGAATTTACTCATGCTGGGGGCAGACGTCCATATTGGTATAGATGCCATCCATGTCACTCCTTATGTCCATTCCTTGTACATAGGTTGTACATGATCTCGGCTTAATCAACCCAATCATCTTTTCAAAACAAAAACCACTCATGAATTAATTCATTGTACATAGGCTATACCTGATGTCAACATAGGTTGATTAAGCACTCGGTAACCCAATCATCAGTTTTTAAGAATGAATTAATTTCTGGTACTGAGGTGGTGCTCGAGCAAAAGGAGGTGAGGTTGGGGCAGAGGCGATCGGAGATGGGGTGAGAGTTCGGAATCCATGGTTATTCTTTCATGCCGTAACCAAAGTGGATCGCAACTTCACACAGAGATCGAAGCTTGTGATCTTGGCTTTGTGCATTCAATTGAATGAGATCGGAGCTCGAGTAAGGCAATCAGCTTGAGACAGCTTGAGACAGCTTGAGACAACCCAAATTAGATGGGGTGAGAGTTCTATTGAATACATGAACCCCAACCTTTAAAGTCCAAACCTAGAAGGAATTCGTAAAATTAAAGGCAATCAGCTTGAGACACAACCCAAATTAGAAATCTCATGACAAAATAGAAATGGATGAATTAAATCGTCCTAGGATTTCCAAAGAACTCATGCCACCGCTGGACTGAGGGTGAAGACAGGAGAGAGACAGAGAACAACCTGTGAAAGGAGGAAGAGTGTGGCTACAGTGCTGTTGTGCAACAGGCAGAAGGGACATGGTAGTCGCCAAAAGGAGGAAGAGTGTGGCTACAGTGCCTGAGCAGCTGCGCGAAGACACACGGAGAAAGAAAGAGAGAGTACGCGAAGCTGATTATCTCACCAACCCTCCTTCACAACATCGGACGGCCAAGATGAACAAATCAAAACCAACGGAGTGGATTGAAGAACTGTGCTAACCACAATAAAAAGGAGCCTCACGTGCATCGCACGACCCAGTAAATTTATATATGTATAATGTATGCTTCTCGTAATAATAGGTTCATAATCTCCAAGATTCTTATCCAACGATTCAAGGTACCGAAGTACTAATTTGGTGTTTCGCCAAAAATACCCTGTTGGAGAAAATCAAAGATAGGCCGTAGGCGCATGCAGAATATTTAAGTCCTTTTTTGTCTATGAAAAAGTGGAAATATAAAGTCGAAACATAACGTTCCAACTGTCATGCGTTTATGGCAAAGGTGTGATATATAGTATGGTACTAAATGCAATTGATGTGCAAAAATTTTGCCTCAGAACTTGTTGATGTGAAATACCTGGAGAAGAGCAACAGCAAGCAGGCCAAGGCAAATTGTGAGGTGAGAGCTGTCTTCGTATATATAAGTATTTTAATCTCTTTTAGAAACCCTGTTTTTTTCCCTCGAAAAGTAAAGGCCGTTTCTGTTTTGTGTTTGAATTTCTTTTTCGTTCCTGGCATTCTAGATATCCTTATGCTCTTTCTTTTAATCGCTAAATTTATTTTCTCGATTTAATTTCGTCTTGGTTAGGATACAAAGAGGGAAAAGGGAGAGGGGAGACATGATCTAATCTTAATTGTTTGCTAACAATTTCACAAAACTAAATGAATTATTACATGTTATTTGTTCCCGTATGGTATTATGCCATGTAACGGAAAGATTATATCATAGGCACATCTCAACAATTACGTAGTCAAGCTTAAAAGGATAAGTCCAAATTTGAAATTATTAAATTTTATAGGAAACTCAAATTTACAATGTTGTTAATTTTTTTTTTCCAAGTTTTCTATATTTTTGAAAGATGACTGTTTCTAACTATTTTAAAAAAAATGTTTTCATCCAAAAATAACTATATGGTCAAAAAAAAATTAAAAAAAATATAAAAAAATAGCATGAAAGTCTAAAAAAAATTGTAAAAGTTGGTTTATAAAAAAAAATTCGATATCGATCAAAATTGGATAGTTTGATTTGGGTGTATGAAGTTCAACGGTTGAGATATAAGTATGAAGTATAATCCCTAATTATTTCGTAAAATTATATATATAGTATTCGCGTATATGTAAATTTATATGTTTATTTTATAAAAATCATTAATTATATTATTATATAATTTTCATACAAGACAAATTGTTTCCGTAGTACAATGAACCTACGGCGTTGCTGAATTATTTTTAAAATCAAAATTTGTTATTACGGACCTGAGATGAGTACCAGTAGGCACCAGTGTAGGCATTTACTGGAAAATGTTGAGATCACAATTATTCCGTAAATGATAATTCAAAATATGAGTATTAGTACGGAATTATTTTTAAACTCAAAATATGTAACAGTACAATTTAAAGAAAATCTCACATGTGGTCATTCTAGCTAGATTTCCTTTTATATGTTTATTTTATGAAAAATCATTATATTATTATATAATTTCCATAACAAAACAAATTATTTCGGTAGTACGAATCATCTTTTATAGGTGCATTCACCTCTATTTCTTTTATTATAAAGGTAAGGAGAAAGGTGGGTCATGATTAAATTAAACTCCCTCCCTCTCCCCTCGAAAATTTGATATTGGAGCGCAACTTAAAAATATTTTCAATGCGGAAACGATATCTTTTTCAAATAAGGCATACTCTTATGATTGCTCTAATTCATCAAAAATCGGTCACTGTTATCTTTTTCAGCTGTGAAGTAATAAAATTTTCTTTAGTAAGACTATGGTGCCATGTGTACCATTGATCGATCGGCGCAAAAAATTAATTTTCGACCTTGAAATAGTTGATTTAAGCTGCTCAATCAAATGTACATATTCACAATTTAAAAAAAAATAAAATTTTATAATTTAATATTTTTACTATTTCTAATAGGAAGAAAAAATTCATATATTTTTTTAAAATTCCTTAGATTTCAATATGAATGGTTTTCTTCAGAATAGCGAAAAGGACTAAAAAAATATAAAATTTGTTTTTTTTTTTTTAAAAATATCAATATGCAGAATCAATTGTGTCACACAAATCCGTCGTTCAAATTTTAAAAATTGAGATTTTGAAATCATAGCACCTGCCGATTGATGCTACACATAGTACTAAAACTCCACTCAAATTTTTTTATGTAATAAAGTATATAGGTTTTACCTATTTGTACCAATTCGTAGATATCTTATTAGTTATTTCATTGATGTGATAAATGTATAATACTTTCTCGTGCCATGTACGCATTATACTTTTGTGCATTTTTGCTTACTTGTACCTTTATTAAGATAACAGTGTTATGCGAAACAAAGTCTACTATTAATACTATAATTTACGGTGCTTTTGAATCGCTTAAGAATAAAATTTGATTTATTTATTTTGAGAAAAAATATACTCCTAATGGATCAAGAATAATTTTTTTTTAGAATTTAGAGTGTTGTTTCTAAATGGTCCAACATCCGGAATACATTTTTATTCCGAGTGTGTTTGTATCATCTTCTTAATTCAGATTAAGAAGTTTTTGGACCAGTTTTTAATCTATTAAGAAAAAAAAATTATTCTTAAATTTAGTCCACTTAGAAATAACACTCTAAATTTTCAATAAACTTATTCTTGACCGTTTAAGAATAATATTTTTTTATTCCAATTTCCAACAAACTAATTCTAATTATGTTCTTAGGTGATCCAAACACACCCTTAAAAATAAATCCATGATGCATAGAGGCTTATGTGCATCATAACCGTTTTGGTCAGTGGTTTTTGCAAATTGATAAATTTAGTTTAACCAATCCAATCTATATATTGAAATCTCATAGCCAAAAAATGTTATATTTTTATAATTTGTTTTACTATTTTTATAACTTTTAAAGCTTGTCAATTTTGGATACAAATTAGTAGTAAGAATAATTCTAAAAAAAATTATAAAAAAACTTCGGAACAAACAGTAACAAAAAATGTAAAATTTTGCTTGATATGAAATATCATTATGAATGTCGGATTGGTCCAATATTTCAATTAAATTTGTCAATTTGCGAAACCACCGACCAAAACGATAACAATGCACGGAAGCCTATATGTGTCATGATAGATATTCTCTCGTATAATTGTATCAATACATATACCTACACCTATTAATATAACGCAGCATACGACCCTTAAAAAAAAATTATCTCCTTAGATCTGAAAAATGATGTTCTCATTTACTTCTTTGTATATATATTTTTTTATTTCCCTACTCTTCCGATCCGACGGTTCAAGATGCCGAAGTATTAATTGAGCGCTTCGCCAAAATTAGTCTGTTGGAGAAGATCAGAGAGCAGCTGCAACAGTGCAGATTCAATTTTAGAAGGAAATCTACAATGCGGATCACATTGACGCCCATAGAAGACCTCGCATATAAATGGAAACTACGCACGGCTTTACTTCTAAGAAAAGAGAACATAAAAATAGAAAGTAACTCCTTAATTTCCTCTGAAAAGATGGAAACTATAAAGTTGAAACAGAACAATCCATCGTCACGTTTTAATGCCGAGGGGAGGAAAAGTGTGATTCTATTTGTATGGTATTAAATGCATTCATAGTGCAAAAATTTGGCTTATAAGTTATAACTCACATTTCTCTTTCTTCTTCCTCTCATTTGTGCCTCGTGAAATTTCCGGAGTCAAGCAACACAAAGCACGCCGATTTTGAGGTAAACGCTGTCTTTATTTTTTTTAGTATTTTATTCTCTTTTATAAACCCTATTTTCTTGGGTCTCTTTTTTGTTTTAGGCCATTATAGGTCTCCTTTTGTTATTTTCCTTCAACAATAATTAAACAAATTCGTGATTTGATCTTGGTTTGGATGTAGAGAGGGCAACAGGGTAAGGGGAAGACATTGGGTCTTGCATAAGATTCACAAAAATATGGCATGTTGTTCATTTTCGTCACTTTCTGAACGAATGAATAAACTTCTTCTAAAAATTTTATGAATAATATGTAAACTATGCATGTAACTATAATCACAGAAGTAGTCATTTTTCTTATAAAAATATAAGTATTTTGATATATTATTTTCAATATTAAAAACAAATTATTTCTGAATTAGTACAGACTGTAGGTCTTGGATTTTCAAATTCAAATAATGTTATTATGTTCATAAAATAAGTTATAAATGGAACCTATGCTATAACAGGCTAATTATTTATTTACTTATTTATTTATTTCTTATTATTATTATTGCTACTATTATTATTTATTTTGAAGAGTACCTTTGAGATTTTAGTAATTGAATATGAAAAGCAGAGTAACTGTCTAACTGAGTAAAAGAAGGAAAACATGCTAAAAGTAGAATGGTTTAATTTTCGAATAAACAGTGTATCTAACCTTATGTGGAATTCAGCATTAAGGTTATATTACTTCAATAGTTCGATATGAATTTTGCAACGTGATTTGGTAATTTTGGTATCTTACCAATTGTAAAGGGAAATTGTCTTCCACAATCAACATTCTCCTGCAATCTATGAATAGTAATGTAATGTGATTGCAATTGTCATTCCAAGTAGGGAAAAAGATAATCTTTTGATTGCTTGAATTCAGAAAATTAGCTGGTCACTGTTGCATGTTCCAGCGGTGAAATAATAAAAACTTTCGAGTGAGGCTATGATGCTATACATATTACCTATCGGTTGGTCCTTCAAATGTTAATTTTGAGTGTCAAATGCCAGATCCAAGCTGCTAAATTTGATTTATATATTTAAAACTTGTAGAAAACTCTCAAATTTTATATTTTTTTAGATTTCTTTGCTATTTATTGTGGTTCGGAAGAAAACTCTTAATTTTAAAAATTCTAGAGCATCCGATAAACCAGTTTTCTTCCTAGCCAAAATAATTGCAAAAAAGATCTTACAAAATATAAAAAATTTGTTTTCTAAGCTCTCAATATGTGATCGAATTGAGTAACTTGAATTAGCCATTTGAATTTTGAAAATTGAAATTTAGAGCCATAGCACCAGCCGATCAGTGTTATGGATGGAATTATAGACTCGCTTTTCAAAAGTTTTTATATAATTGAGTCAGTAGATTATCTTCTGTTTGCAGCTATTGGTAGATCGATGATCAGAATATGGATATTTTCTCCTGCCATGTGTAAATTATAAATTTATGCAATGCGAAACAAAAGTCTACATACTAGTAATACTGTAATCTAAACATTTTTTCTGTAAACGGGGATTTACAAAGCGAGGTCGCTTCAAAAGACTTGCCATGTAACCACACAGGACACATGATAGATGTATGAAACACAACGCAAGTCCCATTTGACAAGGAAAGTTAATGGTAAGGACGCCATGTAATTAAAGTAATGATACAAACTTATTTTGGAAAGGTTTACTGTATATATGTCATGTGAATTTCTTTCTCTCGTTTAGGTTCAGATTTTTACATACATATATATATATTAAGTTTTTAACAAAAAAATGGCCATAATATAGGGTGTTTCATGCAGGATCTTATTCAAATAACTTGTAGGTGATTCCTGTGCCACCTAATGGAGAAACATCAGGCTGAAGCTTTGATGCAAGGTGGAGCTACTAAAGGATTAGATGAGAAAGAACTATGGAAAGAAAGATTGAGAAAGGAGATACTGGAAGAAGAGAAGAAGAGAATCATAGACTTTGAAGTGACAAAGAAAGTGGCTGAGATAGAAAAGCTACTGGACATCGCAGGCAAACCAGCTAAAGTGGTTCTTGTTCCAACAGATGGGAATGTGTCAAAAGTAAGGTTAGGGTTGGAGCACGATACCAGCTTATCTTACCAATTTCTAAACACTGGTAACGGAATATCCTCAGCACCTGCCACTCTAGATGGTGGTGCCAAAGGTGGTTCTGAACTTGGGTTAAGTCTAGAGCAAGATGATTCAGCCAAGCCCCCCAAGAGCCCAGTGGAAGAGGCAAAGCCCAAGGTTTGGTTTCTCTTGAATATATACTGCTCCTTTTAATCTTATTATACCTTTCCTGACTGTTTTTGGTATTGATCAAACACAGAAAAAACCATTGGAAGGAGAACAGAACCCAAGACCAAGAAAAAAGCAGAAAACAGGAAGTGTATATTCATGCCCGCTCTGTGGTGTGACCGCAACCAGTCAGACCAACCTTGACAATCATTTTCTCGGGAAGAAACACCAACAAAAACAATCACTTCAAAATCAAAAACCTTTGAATAGTGATCCTGAAGGTGCTCATGCTGGAAAAGAGATTAATATGAAGGGTTTGTCAATGAAGTTGATGGCAAATGGGAAACTATTTCAGGTGTACAAGAAAGGAAATAGCTTGTGGTGTGACAATAGTAATTGCAATTTCACATGTGGCGACTCCGCTGAAATGGTTTTGCATCTGATTGAGACTGAGCATGAGGCATGCGAGAATGGTAAAGAGGATAAAGTGGTAGCCGAGCAGTAGAACATTAATTTTTGTAGGGAGATGTAAATTCGATAATAATTCTGTAATAAGGGAAAGGGGATAACAATCATGGTAAGATGCTTATAACGTTTAGTCCGTCTCATTTTAGACTTTACACCAAATTCAGATATTTCTTTACCTAACTTGCATGATCTGCTTCATGACATGTAATATGTGCCTAACTGCCTACAGCCCTACGCGACATTAAAATTTCTGATGTTATTGGCATCAAACTTACTTATAGGCAATGACAATCTTTGTTCCTGGTTGGTGTATACCTCAAGTGATTTTATTATTGGGCTTTTAGGTTGTCAGTATGATCATTTCGATCGAGTAACGGTCACAGTAGTAATGATGCAAAAACTAAAGTTTTTATATGGTTAATTTTTTTCAAAAAAAAAAAAAATTATAGGCAATGACATAGCCATTTGACTAAAACCTGATGACACAGGTATTACATATTTTACATAAGAGACCCACCCAATTGGCCCTCGCTTGTAATGTTACTAATCCAGCAATTATGAATCAATCAAGAGGGGCTCAATACAACTACAAAACAAAGTACAATTTTTTCTAGTCCGGCATCATTTCGCATGAATTTATTAAACATTGGAACTTCCCCATGTGGATAATCCCTACAATTTTTTTTGGACAAATGTGAGCCCAATTCAATGATAAGGCAGCAAACGAAGTAGTTTTAGACTGTCGACAATTAGCTGATCTCACCAAAAGAACCCCAAGTTTTTTCACAATCACTCAATGATAGAAGCGTTTTGACAGCACAAACTATTGCATACTTTCTGAGAAAACAAGAACGCTCGCAGTAATTTTGGATGTCGACTGTTGAAAACGTTGTTAATTGTTATATGTCAAAATATTGCCAGACCAACGAGGACTTGAAAACACTAATACTACAACAACAGTACCTGCTAATTAAAAATCAGGGATCGTTTCAAATTATACAATATACATAAACTAGAGCAGGAATCTATACACGAAGCACTCATCGATCACAAATTTAAAAAAGAAAGAAACAGGAGAAAAAGGTTTCCTGCAACTAATCAGCTAGTAAACAAATGACCATACCAATGTTTGTCAGCATCAAATCCTTATGTCACATACATGATCACCTAACTCACCACCTCACTAAACTAAAATTGAGATAATAAACGTGACAGCATACATCATCAAAATTCCTTTAGTGAAGTTCTTTCAAATTCAAGTATTTTCAACCTGAACTGCCGAAGAAGGATTTTCCTTTAAAACTAGTGCCCTGGTATCCTCTGAATTGTTATCTCCTGATGAAGAAGAAGAGTTACAGCTCATGCTGAGTAAAGTTTGTGCTGATTCAATCATATTGTCGCCACCTAATTCAACCTCTTTGGCAATTTCAAGGTCTGCTTTAGAAGGCACGTCAGGCTTGGGCAAATGTGGATTTGCAGTTAATGAGGGACGAGGGAAGTCAAGTGATAATTTGGTCGGTAGATCATGGTTGTGTTTACCTTCATAGGTTACAACAACATTTTGTGAGTCATCAGGAGCCCTTTCCACATGTTTTCTTACTGGACAACCTTCAAATGTGCATCTGTAGTAGCTTCTGTAATACGAAAGTGAATAAAGAATTAAGTAAAAGATGAGTTTCAAATGTTTCAAACTGAACTGATCTCCCATCCTTCACAAACCAAAATACAAACAAAAAAACCCAAGTTTTTCTGAAGTTGCTAAAAGAATGCTTAAACTCTAAAAAGAAGGTAAGATGGCTGAAAAGTGATGAACCTATCCCCAAACTGTTAACATACAACCGAACAAACAAATCCATCACATGTTCGAACAAAGAAATCAACATTCAATGAAGATTGCTTGATTTGAACAGTTTGCACTTACAAAAATTAAAGAAGACAATGTAGGGAAAAATAGTATAATTCGAGCACCGTGAAGAGCTCAGTTATAGTCAGAAAGTTACATTTCAGAATATGGTTACCGAAAACACACTGCGACACAGAGGTAATGATTGTACTAAAAGACTGAACAACAGAAGAAATAAACAAACCTAGGATTAGGGTTTCCCTTGACAATCTTCTGCCCATACTTGCGCCACCTATATCCGTCACTGACCTGACGACCTGGGTTCTGCACAATAATTTTCTGTTCTCTAACAGTTCTCAGCACAGGCGCTGGTACCGGCATTGGTGAACTTAATGTAGTACTTTGATTTGATATTATCCTGCAACATATAGAACAATCACCAAGTATAACCCCATGTCAGATGAAATAAAAGCAGATTTCAACAAGACCTCAATGCTATCAACTAATTGCAGAATATATCATTTACTTTTATTATGTACAAAGAATCTCCTATTTTTCTAATTCAAGACCAGTCACTTTGACAAAACCACCTGGACAGCTGGGTCGTGAAATGACGAGAACATATTTGTGGCTCTGTGTAAGAAAAGGCAGAAGCAGGATTTTACTGTACCACCTTTTAACATCATATCTTAGATAACAACACAATTAAGCAAATGCCTAAAAAATGTAAAGAACCCTAGTTGCAGGGCACCAGATTGGTCATTTCTCAATAAGATTGGACTCTTTGGCAAATAATGAATGAGAGACGGAAATCACTGCAGCATCTTCATTTTTAAGGTGCTCTTTTTCTAGATCTCATGAAAAAAGGAAGAAAGTACTACAAGGTTCTACATAGCATTCGACCTTTGTCACTGAAAAGTAACATTCTATCCTAGTATTCGATCGGTACATTAAAAAACAGAATAACCATTAATTATATCATCTGAACAAGGTCGTATGTTAGTACTGGATAGTGCACAAAAGGAAAAAAAATGACAATTTACCTTTTCTTTGGATGAGGCTCCTCTCCAGTATCATCTTCAGCCTTACCGCCTGGGTCCCCCTCGCAGTCACTTGAGCAGTACAGTTGTTGCTCTCCACTCTCCTCCTTCTTCATCACCTCCTCAGGCTTGCAACCAGTATCAACAGATGCCTCTGGCTCATCACTTGTTAACACCAGGGGCATTGGTGGCTCTTTCTCAATCGAGATATCAGCACCTTTAACTTTATAGAATCTTGTCTTCTGAGGGGCTAAGTGGTTATGAGACCCACGGTAGGTGATCTCAACCACACGTCCATCAGGACAGTGCTCAACCTTCTTCTTGGCAATGCAATATGAGTTGGTGCACCTGTTGTTGGAATATAATTCAGATGTATGTCAACCAAATTCTTGTTATGTTATCATTAAATTGGTCTATGCACAGTCAATGCATTCAGCTAAAACAAGAAACACACACAACAACAAAGCTATATTATCTACTCATGGAAATTTCATGTGCACCGCTGCTGCAAAATTTTCAGAATATGATGGACACCGTACAGAAATAATTAAAAGAACGTCACGTAAACCCTACTCAAAGTCTCAAACTACCTGATTTCCTCACAATTTGTCACTACAGAAAATGAGTGTAAAGAGGATAAATTTTGGGTAGTTTTTAGAAAATCAGGTTGGACAGGTCACAGGTGACATCCACAATGTTTCAAACAACCAAACAAATCTAATATTTTGTATTGCAGAGCCCTACATGACATGTTTATGTTAATGCAGACATACATGAAAATATTCCACATTATCAATACCTGTAGTAACTACGTGAGTTCTCACTACTCTTGACTTGCTTCTGGCCATATTTTCTCCAGTTGAAGCCATCACTTGTCGATGCGCTTACTATGCTGTTGGTTGACCGTGGTGTAGAGGGCTCTGCAAAGTGTGCAACTGGAGTTGCAGGTAACTCAGAAGAAGAAGAGGGCTTCGGTGACTGGAGATGCATTTGTGCCTGAGCAGTGACAGTTGCCAAGGCTGCTTGGTGGCTCATAGCAAATTGACCCTGGTTTTCAAGTTGATGCGAAATGGTAAAGAAATGAATAAGAAAATGAAAATAAAAGAAGAAATCTAAGTAATTTAGCAGGATCATAACCAGTATGGAATTGGCACCTATGGAACATACTTCTATCAGGCCTACCACATACCAAATTCGGGATTAGAAAAATAAATAGTAGAATGACATGGCTTATAAAATAAATTACTCCAAGCAACTAAAATTTAGACTATGGACAGACAAGATTGGTTTACCCTTCTTACAAAAATTTAGAAGAATTACCCACACAATTTACCCATATCTCAACCAAGGAAAGAGAATGTGGTTAACCAGAAACGCAATGGAAGACTAACATGACTTTGACTTAATTTGCAGTTGACCTTAGTTGATTTGTTATTAGCCCTACTCAGAAGGGTTATAACCAACTAAGAACCCAATGTAATCCAACACGTAATTGCAAAAGAATCTAAGGTCAAATCCCACAACAAATGGAAGACTAGAGCGCAATCAGAGTAGCAGAGGACTAATGCAAACTCAATCAGAGTTGAATTCCTTTTAGAACTCAAATTTGTCTAATACAGCTGTACATCCTTAATTTGGTAATTTCAATTCAGGAAGGTCATGGTAAAAATTAGAGACAGATCAAAGTAGGAAAAAAAAATACTCGTCGTTCAAACATTCGTGGGTCAAAATAGGACAATTGTTACTGAGAATTAATTCGTCTGCTAAAATGGGTAAGAACAAAAAAAATTCCAAAATTAACTTTCAACCCTAATTACAGTTGACCAGTCAAAGTAACCTCGGTCTTCACTTCCCAACGAAACCAAAACCAAAACAATCACCAACAATTCAAAACAATTAAAAAAAGAAGAGGTCAAGAGTCAAACTTTACTAACCCCGAAGCCTGAGGCCTCGATCAGAAACCCAGGCGAAGGAACCAACGTGGCAACCGGCACCACAGGTATGGCTGCAACTGCACCACCGCTGGAGTCTCCACCAGGTGGTGTTGTTCCCTTAGGAGAGCCAGCCATAGCTCCAGCTAACAACTGAGAGTAAGTCTTCCCATCTCCACTCCCCTCTGCCGCTTTAGCCTCCTTCTCGGAAGTGTCCCCGTCTGTAGTCGCCGTGGAGCCACCGAGATCCGACACCTCGTCGGGGGCGAGAGGAGTGGGAGAGGTGGGTTTGGAAGGGGAGTCTTGGGACATGGGAAGGGAGGGAGCTAGGGTTTTGAAGAAGGGAGAGGAGACTGGAGAGAGAATTCGAAGGTAGAGAGAAAGAAAGGGAGAGGAGAGGAAGGGCTTTTTTGACTGGGATTGACCAGGCGCTGCGTTGTGTTGTGTTGTTTTGGCCTTTTGGGGAAGGGAAGGAGGAGACTTCACGGCGTTAGTTCAAATTAAAAAGGCAAAGAGAGTGCTTATGTTGCTACGGTACCTGAAGACTGTCAGCCACTCGCTTGGAAGCCCAGAGTTGACTGGATACGTTGCTCATTTAATGCTTGTGAGTTGTGAGCAGATTCAATTGTACCCTCAGAGCAAAACGAAAAAAATTTTGAAAGTCCAATTTTCTGATTTTTTTTCTTTTTCACGCACCCCATCTTTTTAGTCGTTTGATTTAACTGACGGACGCATATTTAGAGAGCGAGTCATTTTAAATTATTATCCAACGGTCGTAAATATAATTGTACTGCGAAGTGTTTTATGAGAAAGGAAGTTGATTTCGTATAAGTTTGTTGAAAATGATGCATCGAATTCATTGTATAATTAATGATGGATGACTTTTTAAATTTGAAAATATACGCATTATTTGACTAGATAATGTTTACCATTTATTGCTTCCCTGGTGGAGAAAAAATAAATAAAAAGCAAAATAATAGTTATGTTGAGGATATATAAATTAATATATCAGTCACGGGTGTATAAATAAAAGAACTATTTAAATAATTATTACAAATAAATCGTATTTCCCCTATGTATATTGAGTTAGAGGTTATCATTAACGATGACCATAACATAAGAACATATAAATTAGGCCTAAGTTACTACAAATATAGTCTAAACTTTTGCTAGTATGTTCTAATCTAAAAAAAATCACATTCGAATGATTTATCCAAGTGACGTGAGGTCCTTGTAAAAAAAAAAGTTTGAAAATAACTATTTGGTCGTCTTCAATGTTGGATTAAAAAAATTGCATTACACTATTTGGTCGCAACGTCGCGTTCCACTAATAGTTTAAGAACTTAAGCTTCATGCAATGATTGTTTATTGCATCAATAGTTAGCTTAGCAACATAATGAGTTTAGAAGTAATGACATTCTCTGTAGAAAATAACTATGGTCGTCTTCAATGTTTCTTTCTTATTATTTTGTGATTCAGCTTAGTAGACCTTGCTATATATCTTAAATTCTTAATATATCAAGAATTCTAAATCTACCAATAATTAGTTTGAGAGAAATGCTAGAGTTCAATATATTGAACGGATGGAGTCCGTCCAATACGATCGTTTTCATATTTTTTAAATTTCAAACGACCAATTAAAAGAAACCAATTTTTACATTTTTTTTTTAAATTTTTTGGTATTTTAAAAAATCGTTGTTATTGGACGGTCCAGAACTTTTATATCATGAATTTTCTAAAATACCAAAAAATAAGTAAAAAATTCAAAAAAAATGTAAAAATTGATTTCTTACTATTTTCCAATATGAAGAACATATTGAACGGCTCAGATCGGTCGTTTGAAATTAAAAAAAATATGAAAACGATCGTATTGGACAGACCCATCCGTCCAATATATTGGACACTAGCATTTCTCTTAGTTTTAATATAAAAACGACAAGAAAAGATACAATTTTTATTTAAATTTATACCTTGCGTAAAACTATAAGGAGTGTATATCTTATCTTTTGAAGATAATGCGTATGGATGTTTTATTAAAATATTATGTCTTTTATAGTGGGTGACATTTATTATTTCTATCTAGTTTAAAAAAATTCAAGAAATATCATAAAGGTATCTATTTATCGAAAAATTTACTAATGTACAAATATTATTAAAAAAATTAAAATTGAAATACTAATTTCAACATATATATCTAAAATACAGCTACAAGTCTACAAATTGAAAATCTAGTGTATTTTAATCGACACTTCAATGCATCCAAATTGTTTAGCTTTGGATCATATGAATGCATTGTTAAAAATCATACCAACTTAAAAAGATGAAAAGTCTTTAAAAAATAAATTTTAATCATGTGATCTTTAGAAACCATATATATTTATGTTATGAATTATTCAAATTTTTCCGAGCATATTTTTATAAGATGGAAGTTTTTGTTTAAACAAGTGAGCGATTAATGTACGGAAATACTTCAATTCTCAATCTCCTAGGCAGCGTAAAAAAAACTTAAATTATGCATTAATAATTTTGAACATGAAATATTAACATTTCAAATTTCTCATACTGACGCTCCGACAGTTTTTGAATTAAACTTTAAAAACTTTTTTACGATGCTCATGTTAACTTACTGAAAGGTGTTAGAAAAAAAAAAAAAAAAAAAAAAAAGGAAAAGAACTCATAAGTTAGGCTCTGACTAGTAATTTGGTACTTGCTAGAAAATGAAACTAGCTTGCGGATCTGAGCGGATGTCAGGAGTAAATGAGAAACATGTCCATGCAAAAGTCCAAGTTGAAGGGCAAAAGTAGTGGGGGACCAGGAGTCTCTGTGGGCCCTTGGTCTGTTCACCGTGTAGTAACGGCTATTCTGCGTTAGCTAAAGCCGCTTTGACCTCGGCATAGTTACCAGTAACTACATCCAACTGGGCTCTCTGGTCTTTTGGTCCAACTTCGGCCACTTTTTGCTGCCTTTGGCTGACATCCTTGATTCTATGTGGCAAGAACCATTGAGTGATCTATGGAAAGTGACGATGTTAGTGACAAATTTTATGTCAAAGACTCGCCACAGAGTTATTAAGTTTTTGTACATTCAGAAGATCAAGATTCTTCTTGTATTTACTGTTTATTTCCGACCTAAGGTTGTTTTCACTGCGGCGACAGGTGAACAATAAATTCCTGTGTTTTATTTTCATACTCTTATCCTTTCAAATCAGGGAGATAGATGTAATTTCGTAGATAATTCGAGATGTTACTACTGCTGACTAGTAAATACCGTAATGAAAAAATATTCCAAGACGATACGATGTTTTGTTCACTTCAAAATGAATATATCGATTGAGAAATTAGTAATATCGATTGTTTCAATCATTAATGAACTAATTTGCCAGTTTGAAATTATGGATTCAATATTTATGACTCGTTTACTAATTCAAAATTTTGCATTTATGTATCACTTTTTGTAAAAACTTGGCGAAAACGCATTGTTGTTGAGGGGGGAAGAAAGAAAGCAAAATTGTCGCCTTACCTAGTTAAGTAGTTAGTTTGTTTTAAACACTATTTTTTTTATATATATACATATAAAATCTGCCGAGAGCCTGCCTTCAAAAATTAAATAAAAAAAAAAAAATCTTGGGTATTGTTTAAACAGGGTCGTGATAATTTAGGCCTACACAAGGATTTTACAGTCCATTATTCTGGAGACCTTAAATTTTGGGCCTGTTTGAGGTTTTGGACAAGCTTATTATTCTAGGCCTTAACCGTTCTTAATCCAAGAAGAATGGGTTCTAATTGGATCAACATTCTACCTTATTTATAGAAGAATTGACTAGGTTTGTGGGTTGGGACTAGGCCTGTCAAAATTGTTCTGTTGGAACGTTTGGCGTTCCGTTTCCGTGCTGGCGGAACGAAAACGAAAGACGAAATTTGTTTCGTCTTTGACAACGGAACGGAAACGAAACTGATATTTCTAAACGTTACTGAAATGGAACGAAACGGAACACGAAAATGAACTGAAATCAATGGTAAATGATGGACGGAACGGTAAATGAAATCGTTTTCTGTTTCGTTTGATGAAACGGAACGGAAACGAAACTGATATCTGTTTCGTTATTTAGAACGGAACGAAAACGAAATCCTCCATTTTCATGCCGTTTCTAACGGACTTGGGAGTTGGGACTTCTTCCCCCCCTTCCTAGCAACATGAAAAATTAAATTTCTGGCAACAGAAAAATTGACGTTGATTTTGTATTATTTTGCAGATGACCGCACTTATATAAAGAGCATTTTTTTTTTGTTAAAAAAGTTCCCTAACCTCGTCTCATCCATCCAGCTAATTACTTGTTGCAGTTTTTTTTATTATTTTTATAAAGCCGTGCTTAAAAATAAAAATGTTGACAAAATGATTATTCCAACCAGGAATTACCTTTGGATGTATTGTTGCAACGTATAACAACTTCAAACAAACTTGCGTCTGATGAAGATGCATATTAGTCCGATGTTTGAGTACAAATTTAGTACTAAACTATAAGTAACTTGGTCAACCTTCCATTGGTTCCTTCAGCTTGACACATCTTTACTAGTTATATTTTAAATTTCAATCATTGTCATGACGCAAAGAGTTCTCTATTATTTTAGTACAAAGTCTCAAAATCTCCCAATTCATCGACACTAGAAAAAAAAATTTCTTGTAGCATGTAACATGTGATACGAAATTAAAGTTCTCTTGAGTTGGCTTGGCAAAGTTGAAACTTGAAAGGCTACACGGTCCGGTATGCGTAATAAGATAAGATAAAAAGGCAAAATAAGATAACAAAATCATCTTTTAATTTTTCAAAGGAAGAAACATTATTCACTGCACATGCATGGACTTGTTTGCTTGCCTTCCTTGGTATAACATATGATTTCTGTTCATGTGAAAACAAAAGCATATACAATGCTTTGTGATGACGAGGACCATGTGGGAAAGCCATGATCACTTAAAACTTCAATTTTCCTCTCCATTCATTCTAACTGGAGAACTCGGCTGCATCGATATGTGATGTTGGTGAGTTTGAGAATTAAATGTTTCAGACTACCTATGCTATGTGATTCCAAATTCCAACATATAGGGCTTAACGACTAAACAGTAAACACCAATTAGATACTTCCAGATTTTAAGTCCTGTTTTTATTATTTTATTTTCATCTTCCTTGGTTACTTTTGGTAATAATAGTCAAATTATATTATTCTTATAATAATAATGTATTTTGCGACATCCTTTTTTCCCCCATAATTAATATGTTGTGAGTATGAATTATTTTTAGAATTGATTAATTATCTGCACTGAATTCTACAAAAATCGATTGCATATAGCAGTAATTAACATGCTGAATTTTTGGCATATTTGGCGGGCTCGTGATCGAAAGTTATAGCGAAATAAATACACGCCGATGTAGTACTCTTTTCAGGTGATACAGGTGCAAAAAGTGAGAAGAGAAGGGGTGATTTTTTAAAAAAAAATATTTCAAGCTTTTTCTCTTTTGTTGCGTCGGCGAATCATGGTCGGCAGCAAATATGTTTCAAACTCGCAAGGCCTGAAACGTCTCTATCTTTTGCGTGTTCATCTTATTCTTTTTTTTAAAAAAAAAAAGCAAAAATCCATAACTTAGATAAAAAGATAAATTACTTGCTGAAATCTGTATAAACCTGTAGCAATTAAATGCTTGATATGTTATGTAACTGTTGTGCTTTTAATAACACTGCCATTCTACATCAAATTGTCCCCATAACAGTCATGCATAAGATATTTTATATTAAAAAGGCAAGATACTAATTAAGCATTGTTTAAAAAAGAAAAAAATATATATAAAGCGAGAGTTCAAAATGTACAAGTGGGGGCAGTTAAAGTAAAATTTGGTTTTCTTAATTTGTGAATATTGCTGTGTTATGATTATGCCTTATGCTTTGTCCTGAAGGGAGTGTTATGAGTTATGACTATTATGAAGATGCTTCATCAAACTGTAAGCATTGCATTTTAAAAACCAAAATAAACCATGATTTCAAATTTTTAAGATGTTAGTGCAGGATCTTTTGCTCGTCCATTGAGATTGTACTTTTGCTAGTTAACCTGGCATTATTTTCTAAAAGATGCCTCTGAGTGACTGAGTGTGTGTTTTAGAAAAGTAAAATGGTGCCTTTTTCAAGATTAACCATTTAATTAGTGAGCAGTCTTTTCCAGGCTTTTTAAAGGAGCCTCATTAAAGATCTCTAATTAATTCCGTCACAATCATATTGCTATACGCGTGATAAAGTGTACCTGATACAGTTGTTTTACTTTGCATCGTATTAAAGGAGTTACTTCTGTTGTACTACAGTGATTTACAATGCTCCGACACTAAGGCCATTCCCAATTAGAATTAATTTATGGACTTATTTTTGAGTACTCAATTTCTTCGTACACCGAAGGCTGAATGAGCGGTTATTTATTTGGATTTACAAAAATATTTTATTCGCTGTAATTCCATAACATTATTCTTTTTAAAAACAAATTCCTAAAAAAAAAAACTCCATACGATTTGTGGCTAAATATTTAGTTTTTAGTTGAAAAATTTTTATTTTAGCTTCCGCAAAGATTATATAGTGTTATGTCTGAATCTACAGTTCTACATAAGTTTCAAACAAGAATCTGATATTTTATATTGCAAATTTGCAATATTACTTGATTGGTAAGAATTACACTTATAATAAGCGTATTCAATTGCTTTTTCTAATTGCAGCATTTTATTTAAATGATTATTATTCACTATTTTTTTCTATTTCTACGAAATACCGTATTCTTCTTTGGGTCGGGTGAAGGAAACCCGGGAGAATCTAACTCATCCACATATATAATTTATCATTCTTAGTAGGATCTTATATATAGTGAGAGTTTTTATTTTAACTAATTTCATCATCATAGGGAAAAAAAATCAGAGGGGTAGATTAGTAGATGATTTTGACATAAGATTTTATTCTCTTTATTTTTTTTTTCTTATTATCTATTATTCTACTTCTTTCGTACCTTTTCTCCATATCCATCATGTGACCTATTGCAATCAATCTATGAAATTTCATTTTATGAAAGCGACACGCTATGAATAATTAGTTTTGGCTAATATAACATTTATCAAGTTCGTGCAAATTCAAAACTAAATATTACATATATATATTCTTAATTATATAATCGATGGATTTTTAAGTTTGTTATAACTTGTGGATCATGTATTTAGTATGGAAAAACTAAATTATTTGACGAGATAACCAACCAATTAAAACCACACTAAAATTTGATACAACTCACATCAAATCATAGTTTCTGAACAAATTTTGATTGTTAGTTATATTTTTTTTTTAAATCGAAGACTGTGTCAACCTTGATGGTTGGCATTTTTAATTGGGGAAATAATTGTTAAGATAATACTTGCAACAATCGAGTTAGTGTCTCTTTCCAAAAAGACGAGAACTAACGAGAACTACCACCATTTGGTCTACCTAATTAAGCTCATGGTTTCAGGTTTATCATATAACTTAATCCTTCAATTTAGTACTTAGAAATGCTGAAGTAAATCGAAATGATTTAATTCTCTAAAATAAAATATGTTATTTTTGATATATTCTCATGACTTAAAAAGTGTCTGGGACAATACTTGTGTTCGTCTAGCATTACCCTTATTTATTGCCTGCACAGGACAGTAACTCCTCTGGCGAAGCAAAAGTCAAAATTCAAAAGAAATCAAACATCCACAGGAACCAAAATTCACACCAACCAAGCCAGGGGTATTAAATTCTTTAGACTGTTCTGACCATCATTTGCATACCCCACCAGATTATAATTTTAAACACCTTGCCATCATAAACTATCATAATTTGAATTTTTGTCACGCTTGATTGGGTTTAGAAAGAGAGAGTACTGCGCACATTGCCTCCCCTAAGTCTGTACTAATACTAAAAACAATAAAGAAAAATAGAGATAAAGGGTTGGTGAATGGTGACGAAGATGGTGGTGTTGGCATTGAGTATAATGATAAGCATCATTAAAGAAAGCTATTAAACTTTAGCGATATAACTCTTATGTAGACTTGTTGTACAACAATAAGTTTCTGGTCTACAGAAACAGGCAAATTAATAGTAATCCATTTTTTTATGATCCAATTTTTTTTTTTTTTTGAAAAGGTAATATCGCGGTACATGACCGAAAAAATTGATATATATTTGTTATTTTCAAATGCAAGAAGTTACAGCTTAACTAAGCTCCCTGACATTAAATAATCAGTAAATTATTATACGTCCATGCATGCATAGGTATCAGCCTATTACTGAGGTTCATCAACAAACCAATAATGTAGAACCATTATATTTCATTGAAAATGTTAAGTTATTCCATGTTTAGTTAGAAAAAATTAATAAAGAACTCCTTTAAGCCAATGAAATTCCATCAAGGTTGGTACCACACATCATGGGTCAACAGGCAACAGCTAGCTGGTTAGTCAGTCAGGGGTGGTGGTGGAAGCATTTGGGAAATCATTAGCAAGTGGTACACTTTTTTAGTTAATAAGAATTTTAATTACTTCTTTTATTTTAAGTTTGCATTAAGTATTTGAATAAGAAAGGCATTCATCGGCTGTCTCCTCACCTCTCTTGCTAGGAACATATCTGGCAAATGCTAATGATGCGTGTACATTCACACTAGTATGGCAGTGTTGCAGCTTTGTTTGCCCCTGAAATAGAAAACCATATAATTAGGTTATTCTTCGTTTTAATTATTTCTCGTGGGCGTCATCAAATATGTTCCCTCAATCTGTTCGAAAACTAAGATAGCAATTAATGTAGCAAGCATTTTGTATGTAACACAAACAAAGCTAGGTCCATTGTAAAACAGAGTATTTTAAATTCACTTGTTACTTAATACAAATTTTCTTATATCGGTGCTCAATGTTATAGCGCTGGTACTAGCTTAACAGGTTATATTTTATTTTAGTAACAGAAAGTCAGAAACAGAAGAAAAAAGAGAGGATCTCCTTAAAGCTTCCTTTTTCAATTAAAGAAACTGAAAGTGCGCGCATGTGTGTTAGGCTGTTAGCAACTCTACATAGCATCTTCATTGCAAAGCGAGAAAGTACCAGTAAGCATCAATACAAGTAAACGAAAAAGAAACAAAGAGAGAAAAAAAAAAGGACCTGCCATTCTCATTTTCATGGCTAAAAAACCCATGCTTTACAAAAACTCTTTTTCAACTTTTAACAAAAGCACTCATCAGACAGTCAATTAAGTCCCTATAGTAAAGAACTCTAGTCTTTAGTAGTCTTAGGTTCAATATCCTTCAACAACCCAACAATCTGTTGCATAGCGGGTCTCTTAGATGGTAAATCAGCAGTGCATAAGTACCCAATCCGCAATGCCTCCTCCATTTCCCTTTCCGACCCGGTATCTCTAATTTTTGGGTCAATTATGCTTGACCCTTGTCCTCTCTTCACCATGGCTCTAGCCCAACCAACTAGACTATTCTCCTTTGAATCAGGGTAATCATCACCTAATGGTTTCTTACCTGTTAAGAGCTCAAACAATACCACCCCAAAACCATACACATCTGACTTGGTTGTTACTCCTGCAGCTGAAGGGTTCCCTGTATCAGAAAATTCTGGTGGTTTATAACCTGGAGACCCATTAGAGAGTTCCTCATCCGGGTTGGTACCCGCAATCATTGATAGGCCAAAATCTGCCAATCGAGGCTCCAAAGAGTCATCCAAATATATGCTACTGGCCTTCACATCACGGTGCACAATTTGTGGTATACAACCATGGTGTAAAAATGCAAGTGCTCTTGCTGTTCCTAGAGCAATGGTGTGCCGAAACCGCCATGTGGCAGTTCCTTCGGGGGTAATTTGGACATTTCGCATGTTATCACCATTTTCGTCCTCCTCCCATGTGTCACTACTCCAATCCTCAGTACTTTGCACCCCCAGTGGCAAGTCATGGAGTAAGTTGTGCAAATTACCATTCTCCATGTATTCATATATGGCAATTCTCTGATCACCAGCTAAACAATAACCAGTAAGTGGTACCAAATTTGGATGCCTGATTCGACCTAGCCGCTCGAGCTCTCTCTCAGCATCTTGATCTGTCATTGTTGAGCCATGCACCAACACCTTGACTGCCACTTGTATACCGCCTTGAAGAAAACCTCTGTACACAGGGCCAAAACGCCCTTCAGCTAGTAAGGTGCCTCGGTCAAAGTTTGATGTGGCGGATAATAGATCAGAGAATGTGAAATTTACTAACGGTTTATCAAAAATTATGACTGGTACAGAGGTAGCAAGTTTCACATCAGCAACCCATGTAGTTGAGTCCGTTTGGAAAGAGAAAGGACCTGACATGCTATTTTCTTCCTTGTTAAATGAGACTTGTTTCACCTCCATTGGTTTGCTTCTTTTTCTTAAACCTAAAAAGAGGCACACTAACCCTAAAAACAAGCAGAGAGCTGAAAGAGAGACGGATAGGATTAGACCAAGGCGTTTGCATTTTGATTCCATATTTTTCATGTGGCCTGGGTTCACGGCAATCGGGCAATCATTATGGGACCCAATAAAGGCTGTGCTATAGTCATCAAGTGACCAGTGCGGCCCACACACAGTCAGGTTATTGTAAGAGAAGTTGAATTTTTGCAAGTCGGGTATCTTCTTCTCTAATGGCTCAGGGATCTGACCGGTGAGGTTGTTAATGGAAACATCGATAATTTGGAGATCTTGAACACTAAAATCTGGGATTTGGCCTGAAATATGATTTTGTGATAAGTCTATGGTTTTTAAACTAACCAATTGAGAGAAATCAGAGGGTATCTGTCCAGTTAGGCTAGTATTAGACAAATTTAGGTACTCCAAACCAGGCAATTCGCCCACTGATGGGAAGCTTTGCAGTGAGAATTTATTGAATGCGAGATTGAGATGCTTGAGAGACCCGAACCGGTCTAAACCATCAGAAAACTGACCTGTAATTTCATTCATTGACATATCAAGGTATACCAAGGAGGTCAGGTTTACAAATGGAATATGTCCTTGAAATTGGTTATTGCTCAAGTCTATGGTCTCCAACTGTTCACGAAACACAGCTGGTACAGGCCCTTGAATAGAATTCGATGAAAGATTGAGATATGCAAGATTACCAAGGCCTGAAATATCAGGTAATCTTCCATTAATCCTGTTCCCACCAAGGTTTAGTACCTTCAGCGATTTCAACACATTCCCAAAATCATTTGGTACCGACCCTTCAAGCAAATTTTCTGACAAATCAATGTAGTCTAAGTTCTTGCAACCGAGGATTGCATCAGGAAAGGACCCATTAAACCTGTTGTGACCCAAATTAAGAAGGGATAAGCTCGTGATTGACCCCAAAGATGTTGGTATCTCTCCAGTGAACCTATTATGAGAAAGATCAAGCCTTTCTAGTACCCCGAAATTACCGATGTTGTTTGATAAAGATCCGGTTATGGAATTGAAAGAGAGATTTAGAAATTTCAGAGAACCACCCAATTCCCATATGTCAAGGGAGAGAGAGGTGATGCCGTTGTTGCTTAGATCCAAGAGTTGGAGCTTGGTGAGCTTTCCAATGGTGCTTTCTGGTATCGGACCAGTGAGACCGAAACCCGACAAGGATAACCTGGTGACACTTTCTGTATTCTGTTGGCAGGTGACTCCGGTCCATTTGCAAACAGAAGTGGTGGTGGAAATGGAGCTATAGCCCATTTTGTTGAAAAAATCGGAGAGGAAGGAGGCATCTGTGTTTGGGTCTTGAGAGGTTGAGCTTTCCACAAGGAGTATGAGAGAAAGAACCAGTGCAATGGTGGAGAGCTTCATGTTTGGAGAAGAGAAAGAGAAGGAGAGAGTTGTCAGCTCCAGACCCTCACTCCTTGAGTTTCACCTTACTGCTAGAGAAAGAAAAAGCAGAGGGAAAATGGAATGACGCAAAAATCCATTTGAGGAGGTGGGGTGGGGGAGACTAATTGGGTAAGAATGAGAAAGAGAGTAGAAATGGTGTGGAGAGTAGAACCATTTGGAGAGAAGTTTAGAAATGAGATAAAGAGGAGCATATAAAGCCTAGATAAGCAGAAAGACCTCGTTACTTTTTTCTTTTCTTTTTAATTTTTCCTCTGTATAAGCTTCGTAGCAGTCAAAAAAGGAAGTGAAGTGCGTTCGCTGGGAATAGGAATGTGAGCTTGGTTTTTTCGGTGGATCATGCGGGACAGCAAAGACCAGAGGTGAGAGAGAGCGCGAAATTTAGGAGCGGATTTTCTGCAATTGCCTTCTGAACAGTGATTGTATCAGATCCTATTATAAAGTATAAACATTGCATTCCAAATTAGTCATTCAGGGTCTGCTCCAGAAATTAAGTTTTAAAAAAAAAGTAAAGGAAAGTAAGAAGAAGTTTTACTCTTTACTTTTTCCAGCATAACAATATAATGAGAATAATGAAAAGAGTTTACTTTATTTTTATAGAATTTTGTATCCTTCAAATTGAGGTGTAAAAGTTTACTCTACTCTTCTAATTCTTCCCTTCCCTTCTATTCCTTTACTAAAAATTTCTGGAGCACAGCCTCAGGATTTCTTGAACTGGAGAGGATCCTGATGCAGGCGGGGTGGATGTGGTATGGTTATTTGTTTGTCCTTATTGCTTACCTCCTACCTATAAGTGTTTTTTTTTTTTTCTCAATTTTAGGAGCAATTTTTGGGAGAGGAAAAGTTAGATGGCGGTGAGGAAGTGAGGTCAATCAATGAAGAAGGTGGGGCTGATTCAATTGTAGTACCGGACGGAGAGAACGGGTAAATAAATGGGCAAAATTTATTATGACAGTCTTCTTCTTTCTCTCTCTCCTTTTTATTTTTTATTTTTGCATAGGCCCAATGTTTTGAGTAATATATTTACAAAGTGATTTTAGGAGCCGTCAATATGGGTGCATGGAGTTGTTGTAATGGAAATCATGAATTGTAATTTGTAAATTATGAAGCGCCTTTTTGAGCTATTTTCTAGGGCGGTAGTGCGCTTTTCCCTTATTTTTACTCTTCTTCCGTGAAGATTGGTACTGATGGAGGAATTCATTCGATATATATATATATTTATAATAATACATCGTTACAAATTCAAACGATATTTATATGAATCATTAATCTGATTTTCTGTCATTATAATTTATGGATAAATGACAAAGATTATAGAATTTACAATTTGTTCGATATGTGGTTGACACATCGAAATAACAAAAACTAGCTGCAATTATTTTTTGTATTGAACAATATTTAGAGCAATGTTTAAAAGTATTTTAGGATCCGTCAATATGGATGAGTGCATGGAGTTTTTGTAACTAAAATCATGAATTTTGTGAATTACGAAGCATTTTACTTATTCGGCTAATTTACAGCATGGTAGTGCGCTTTTGCCTGATTTTTACTCTTCTTGCGTGAAGATTGGCACTGACAAAAGAATTTAAATGCTAGTGTCTAATATATTAGACGGATGTGTCCGTCTAATACGATCGTTCTCACATTTCAAATTTCAAATGACCGATCCGAACTATTGGGTATGTTCTCCATATTGAAAACTTATAAGAAACCAATATATATATATATATATATATATAGTGAATGGATAAAATACACTGATGTGTACGGATCGTCCCCGTACATATGAGTCGTTTTTCGAGATCCAAAATTCAAACGGCCAAGGCGAACCGTTCAAGTTGTTCTCCATATTGAAAAACCCTTGGAGACCAAATTTTACATTTTTTCGAATTTTTTTTACTATATATTATGATATTTTCAAATTGGAGAGCCTGAAATACTCCAATTGTAGTGTTTTTTTTTGAAAATATCATAATATATAGTCAAAAAATTCGAAAAAATATAAAATTTAGTCTCCAAGGATTTTTCAATATGGAGAACAACTTGAACGGTTTGGATTGTCCGTTTGAATTTTGGATCTCGAAAAACGACTCATGTGTACGGGGACGATCCGTACATACATCAGTATTCTATATCCATCATCTCTCTCTCTCTATATATATATATATTGAATGGATAAAATACACTTATGTGTACGGATCGTCTTCGTACACATGAGTCGTTTTTCAAGATCCAAAATTCAAATGGCCAATCCGAACCATTCAAGTTGTTCTTCATATTGAAAAACTCTTAGAGACCAAATTTTACATTTTTTCGAATTTTTTTACTATATATAATGATATTTTCAAATTGGAGGGCCTGAAATACTCCAATTGTAGTGTTTTTTGAAATATCATAATATATAGTAAACAAATTCGAAAAATGTAAAATTTGGTCTCCAAGGATTTTTCAATATGGAGAACAACTTGAACGGTTCGGATTGGCCATTTGAATTTTGGATCTTGAAAAACGACTCATGTGTACGGGGACGATCCGTACACATTAGTGTTCTATATCCATTCTCTCTCTCTCTCTCTCTCTCTCTCTATATATATATATATATATATATATATATATATAAATTGTTTATTATTTTTTGGCATTTTAGAAAATTTATGATATAAAGATTATGAATCGTCCAATAACAACAATTTTCTTAGTTACCAAAAAATTAGGGAATTTTTTTTAAAAAAATGTAAAACTTGATTTCTTATAAGTTTTCAATATGGAGAACATATCTAATGGTTCGGATCGGTCTTTTGAAATTTAAATCGTGAGAACAATCATATTGGATGGACCCTTCCCTATCCGTCTAATATATTAGACTCTACCTAGCATTTCTCTAAGATTTTTTAATGATGTCGTTTATTATACAAATTGTTGGATGTGTAAATAATTTTTTTTTAATAAAAAAATTCAAACGATTTTATGAATTGTGAACCATTAATCTTAATTTGTGTCATTATATTTTGGATAAGCGGAAAAAGTTATAGAATTTACAATATGTTTGATATATGGTTGATATATCGAATATCAAAACTAGCTGCAATTATTTATGTGACTTGATTTTTTTTAACCTCCTCATGTTATACTTGATGAACCTCAAAAATCATAATATGGATTTAATGAATACTATATTGATATTGATACAAATCAAGATTTGCGATCTAATTTGATTGTTTTAAAATTATAATATAAATTATTTATCCAAATAAAGTCTTTACGTGATAATAAAGAGAAGTAATTAAGTTGATCCGTCTATCTAAAACATATCTGTGACATTGAAAATGATAATATTATTAAGGGACGTTGTTATTAAATGAAATAGACATTTTATTTTCGTACAAGATATACTTAAAGTTACGTGTTATAATTTTAATTAGGATCTTCGTTACGAAAGACTATATATGTGTAACACCTCAAAACATGATGCACGATAACGGTATATCCGACATTAATCTGTAGTAAATCAACCTACACTCGTCAATAAAAAAATTAAAATAAAAATGACATTTAAAAAACAGAATCAACTTCAAAGCCCACAGCAACAGTTATTCGGTACACGATTCTTTATAATATTTTATAAAAAAACAGCGTATTTTCGGATTTTATAAAAATCAGGCATTTTAAATGAGCCAGCTGCCAAGAATAGAAGCAGTAAAGAAATGACCGGTAGTTCTTTTATATAAATTTTTTTGACCTCGTAATTTCTAAATATCATCAAATATTTAAAAACTAATTATCGAATAACTCTTTAAAGGTTTGGACCTAAATGTCGGTAGGATATAGGCAAAAAAATTAAGGTTAAAATCTATCTTGTTACCTAGTACTTACAAGCTGAGAATAAAACTAGGTTTTCATTGTTGTTTAAAGGACCGCATTTGTAAATTGTACCACACACAGAATATAACATAAATGACCGCATGGCCGCATTGATAAATTGTACCACTGAAGTACGCAACAATTAATGCTCTTGACGACTAGTTAGCAAAGCACAAGAACTGGACTGTGTTTTTGTCGTACTCATGTTGGTCTGACCCGATGGTATTTCTACATTCTAGCTATCAAGGGTTTTATGCGATTTGCAATCTTTAACCTGTTTCTTTGTTTATTCTTTTTTTTTTATTCCTTTGCTTTTCATTGAAGAAAAATAATTACCAAATGGAATCTACGATGTGGGAAGTAAATTAGTAAAATCCTATATTTTCGATTTGGATCATTCAATTCTAGCAGATTTATTTGATCGCATGTGTTTGAAATTGAGCAATATAAATAAACGACGAAGCAAAAGATTTTGTCAACTACATATACAGTTGTTGATGAATTCAAATAATAGCAACTCATCATAAAACAAGTCTTATCTAATTTATAGGATTACGTATGCTATTCATTAATTTATTGATCTTGTAGCAATTTAAAACTTACATTCTATAATTTTTTTGGAACGACATTAATATTATTATGATTAGGTGATAACAATCTTACATTCTTGCCAAATGGATCTAATTAATGGCCTAGTCAATGAGAGGGTGGCAGATTAAGGAAGGCGGAGATTTGGGCGCCTCTTGGCTCTTTCCCATCTCATTACGTATTTGTCTAACATTATATAAAAAACACACACATATATATAGATAGGCTATTGTTCTATGGATAGGATTGAGCACATGTCCTATTCACTTTTTAATTGTTGGATATCGTCAAGATCAGTGCAAAGATCAAATCCAAAGGTTAATATTTATGGCGCTGAGAGAAAAAATGAATATGTTTGTTCCGTTATTTCCTCACCCTCTCTTCGTTTCCTCTCCGTTAATCTCCCTGTCCTTCTAACGCTTCGAAAGGGAGCAAGAAATCGCTCCAACTTCCCATCTCTCCCATGTCATTCTGACTTTCGGCCTCCCTCTCTCTCTTGCACTAGCTCTCTCCCAGCCTCCTCTCACCTCTCCCTCACTTTCCTCTCAATCTACGTACACAGATCCCACCTTGGCCAGTCATCTTTCCCGACTTCCATGTCCCAAAAATCTAGAGAGAAGGTGAAGTTGATGATTGACCTGTCAAGAGAGATGCGGAGGCGAAATCGATTTCACCCATACATCGCTAAAAAGGAAAGGCGAGCACAGAGCATCTAGGATTTCGCTTATTAGGTGCACAATCAGTAAGATAGAGGAAAAAAATAGCCAAGTTACATACCAGTTAAGACATCCAACACAAGCTGTAATTAAATTCAAATCAAATTTAAACATGCTACATTAAACTAATACAAGCATCTAGACTGGCCTAGTATAAATTTTTTTTTATCAATTCAATTACATCAATTTCTTCGCAATTGTCCTAAACTTACTAAAAGAAATTCAAACATCTAATTGGAAAATTTCACATTAATTACCTGAGACAGCCTATCGCTTGGCACCATTTTGATTACAAACAAAAGCACACAACATCAATTAGAAAACTGATCTCATTGAAGTCACATCTACGTTAACCAAGGGTGAAGAAACAGAGCGCAAGGAAGTCTATGTACGCTAGGGTTCTTAGTCCCAATCCAGCAAACGAGAGAGAGGAGCATCGTGGATTGTTCTGGCGGAGAGAGAATTGCGACGAGGGGTTAGAAGGTGAGAAGCACAGAGTCGTGAAGGCGAGCTGTCTCAGCCTAAGGTTTTTCTTTCGCCGACCTCGGTGGGTTTGCTTTCGCGAACAGAGGGATAAAAGGAAGAGCGATGGGTAGAGTTGAAGCGATGGGTAGAGTGCCCATCACTCGCGTCAGCCGTCTGATTTAATCTCAACGGCTAAAGGAGCCTCGTGCATTCCACCACACCCGAAAAAAATTTTTGGCCCAAAAAAAATGAACCGTCCAGATTAGATCGGACGGTCCTGAAGTGATGGGCACTCTACCCATCGCTAAAGTGATGGGTAGAGGATGCTGGTCCAGAGGGGTAGACCGTAGACAACAATGTTTACTGAGGATAGAAGGAAAATTTCTAAAACTAACGGAGAAAAGGGGCTCAGCGATCTTACTCTCTACGATCTCATCCCTGTACGAATCTTATAGCAATCCGACGTCTAGAAACTGAATAGGAAAATCCCTCTGTCCTATTGATAGGATTTTAGCATATCTATATATATATATATATAGAATGGCTATACTACTATTCATATGTAAACAGTTCTTGTAGGCTGAAATTTTAGACTGTTGGATTCCTTCAAGATTCGTGCCAAGATTTGAGGGAATGGTCCAGATAGAGGCGCTGAGCTCATGTGTTATGTTAAAATTTTTCGTTCTCTCCTGTTAAATGGTCCGTCTCCTTTACAAACCGCTCGCCTAATCCCTTTATTTTTCTTTCTGTCTTCTAGCTTTCTCCGAGCTTGTTCTTTACTTCTTTGTTCCTTCAAAACCGTAGCCATGATTTGTTCGCCTCCGCCTTCTCTTCAGAGCAACGAAAGGAGCGCCTCCGCCTTCTCTTCAGAGCTTCGCAAGGAGCGCCTCAATCAGCACCAACGCTTTTTCTCCTTCGAAACCCTAGTCTCAGCACCGTGATCGACACCTTTCGGACGAAAGATTAGAAACCTAGGTGACAGCTGTCTTCGAGCAATAGTCTTTTGGACACAAGAAGACCACAAGGTATTTTAATGTTCTATCTTCCTCTTTCATCAAACTGCTTTGGTCTTACACGGATAACATGACCTAATTTGCTTTATTTTCAACTAATTTGGGCTTATATAAACTGATTTTCAACTAATTTTTGGATAAGAGAAATTCTATTTTCTGTGTACGAACTGATTTGGGGTTGTAGATGGCTTTTAGAAATTGTATTTTGACCTAATTTCGCTGCAAATATGTAATGGATGCTTGTTTTCTTGACTTGAAGTAATTGATTATGTTAGCTGTATGGATGCTACTTTAGTTTTTTAGAAATTCTTAGACAAGATCTTCATTACTAGTATAGAAGACAATTTATTGAAATGGGTAAAGATTGGGGTGGCGCTTTGGGCAACAGGTTTTTTGATTGGAGCAACATCAATTTTTTCTAAATGACTTAATTACCCATCTAAACTTCTGAACTCTTTCATGTTCTATTTTTTTATTCTAACAAAATTTTACTAATATGTCCTCAATATCAATGAACTTTCCTATTAATTTTTTAATTAGAATGCATCCAAACCTAGCCGCTAAAACCAATTGATTTTGAGTTCATCCAATCACCTCTCTTTGAAATGCTAAAATTAATTATTCTTCAATTGAATATTTATTGGTAGGCCTAATCTTAATTTTGAGGTAAGTAGTTCTTTTCTTTTTTTTTTTTTGGCGATGAATTTTTGTTTACCAATATTCTTAATAGAAGTTAAGAGCTCATTATACTACTATAATTATGGACTAAAAAAATCCTCTAATATAAGATATATATTAAAAGTCGTGGCCGCTATGGATTGCGCCACGGCTTTTAATTTTTTTCTTTTTTATAATTTTTTTAAAAAAATTAAAATAGTCATATCAATTAAAAATAGTCTTACCATTCATTAATATTAGCAAGATTTTTTTTAGGGCAGTTTTTTAATATTTTAATTGGAAATTAATATTTTATATTGGAAGTTTTGACAAGTTTGACTAATTAGATTGAATTTTTCTTCAATGTAAAAAAACATAATGCAGCGAAGCTGCGACTGCCATATCTAGTACAAATTAATTAATATAATATTTAATCGTAAGCTATTCAAAATATTTTTCATAATCTCTAATGCTCGAATGCATTATGCTTATTCTATAAAGTATTACGATCACAATTTATGAATAAAATATGAAATTAATTCATACAAAGGAAAGGTTCAAAGTTTTGCTAGAATAAAAAAAAAAAGATAGAAATGTAAATAGTTCGGTTCGGAGGGTTAATTTAGTCATTCAAGAAAAAATTAATGTTGCTCCAAGTGAAAAGTATGTGGCCCAAAGCACCTCCCTAAAGATTGTAATTGTTATTCTCAAACACAGAGATTACAAGGGAATGTATAACCCAGTAGCCAAACACTAGTAGACAATACCAGTGGGTTTCCTAATAAAGTGATTAGACTTAATTAAACCTAAATCACGTGAGACTATCTATACATGGGTTCTTGAAAGTCTATTACTATATATCCTGAAAATACGTTATACATGATTCCTTACTATTCTAGTACAGCTATCCTGAGTTACTGATAGTAGTTTTTATTGATTTTCTTTCTTAGCAACAGCTAGGAGAAAAGGAAGAAGCAAATTTAAATTGAAGTATTTGTTGAGAGAGAAGCATTACTGGTGCCGCATCTTGGCTTATTCATGGGCCCATTACTTTCTATTGATGTATTTGTTGAGAGAGAAGCAATTCCTCTAAAATCCTCATGCGTTTGAAAGAAAAATATTTAATTAGGAGTTTTTATAGTTGATTTTGTAATAGTGTTGCTGAGAAACATGTAATGGATATTTTTAACTTTTTGAATAATGCTTGTGCATGTAATGGATCTATTTATGAATTTATATACTGAGATGTTCTAACTTATTTATGGTAATGAATCTTTTGAGTGGTGGTTTTTTTCATTCAACTTGGTTACTGTATGGTTTTATTTTTGTTTCTTACTTGACGGCAGCAATCTAAAATATGTACCATGAAAATTGATCGGAGGGTTTCATGCACGCATTTCAACTCCTTTTAGGCCCCAATTCCAATCGAAAAGTGGTGTTTTTAGTTCATTTATGTCATTATTATGTTAGAATAGAGGTACTGCTATTGCCCCTGGTGTTTTGCAGGTTTTTGGAAGATTTGGCGCCATTTTGGGCTCGAAGCGGGCATGGAAGACGAAGAAAACTGCTGCTGCCAGCTTTCTGGCGGACCCGTCAGGATTCAGACGGACCCGCCAGGATTTGGACGGACCGACAGAACCAGACCAGAGCTGAAATGATCAAATTGCCTCTGCCAGGTTTCTGACGGACCCGCCAGAAACGGTCCAGCAAGCAGAAATGGAAGCCAGATTCTTGTCCAGGAAGTCAGGCCAGCTTTAGAAACTGCCTGGCTGGCTCCTAGGATGCGCCCCTGGCTTTATTAGGCGCCTAGGAAGAGAGAGAAAGGAAGATTACACAATTAGGTCAAGTTTTGGAGCGATTTTGGAGGGTAGCAGCCGCCAGGGCGGTTCTGTCGGACCCGCCCGAAAACAGTCGGACCCGCCAGAACCATTTTTGCTACAGATCTGCACCGTTTATTGTTGTAATCTCTATATACTTGTTTGATATGTTGTTTGATACAGTTTACTTGTTGATTTGTGGTTGTTTTATGTCTATTTGTGAGTAGTTTTCTTGTTTAGGGGCAATTGTAGGGAACCGATACTTGGTAGCTATGTGATCTTTACTCTTGTTGACGTTTTATTTGATTTGCTTTGGCTTTTTTGTTTTGCTTGTTAAATCTTGTTGTTTGTGAATTGCTTGGATCTATGGTTTATACCCAATAGACGCGGCCGAGTCTAGTTTGGAACTCTAAGCCTTTTTACAAGCACTTGCTATAGGATTGGTAGTAGCCGAGAGGTGAACCCGGGACTTAGTCGAGAGACGTGTCTCTACCTGAGATCGAGAGAAGAAGGTTATCCTACCGGTGAGAAAGTCAAACCTAGAAAACCTAAGCCATGGAACGAGAGTTGAAACTTAGGGTTTTTAGGAGGTTTGAAGAGTTGAACCCAGTTGTTTAAGCCAAGAACGAGAGTTAGCGCTGTAAGCCCTGGACCATTTCGAGAACCTGCATATCACTTAGAACGTTTAACAAAGTAATTTTCATTAGCGGCGTGTTCTGGCGGATCCGTCTGAATTCAGTCGGACCCGTCCAAACACGGCCAGAGTAGGAACCCGTAGCAATTGACCCTAACTTTGTCCAATTGTTGAATTTTGTGTCTTTTGTCATTGTCTTCTACTGTTTGAAACTTTAATTCATTGTTAAAACCCAAAAATATTTAAACTCTCGTCTATCTAATTAAATAAAGTAAAAGACCGATATTCCAACACCGTCCCTGTGGATTCGACCCTTAAGCTATCACTGCAAACGATTTACATCGGTGATACTGAGGACTTGTTTTGACTTGGTTCCCCCAGACCGATCAAAAATGGCGCCGTTGCCGGGGACGGTGACCAAGCTTTAGGATTTTTTTTTTTCTATTTGGTTTAATTTGTTCTCTTTTCACTTTTCTTTCGTTTTTCTTAAATTGTAGGTGTGCGCACTGGCCGGAAGAAGGAAAAAGACAATCCAACCTTTCAGCGAGCACGAGTACAATACGAGATTACGAAAGAAGCGCGAAGAGAGCCATCAACTTTCTTCCCTAGTTGCTCCTCCAACCATTCTTTTCTTGGAGGGTCAACCTAAGGGAAAGGAAGCAACAACCTCGGAGCTCTCACCATCTCGAGAGTCGAGGCAGCCAGAAGCGTCACCTAGCGATTCAGAGGAGGAGTTTGTTCAAGCCGAGTCTGAATTCATGGGTGACCGAGTGGATGAGGAAGATGTGCCGGTCAATGAGGAGGTGCTCCAACGAGCACTTGAGCGAGCCATGAAAGAGATGAAGGAAGCTGCTGAGAACCGCCCCTTGAAGGAGTTTAGCACTCCAACAGCTAGCAACATCAAGCTCGGAGTGAAACCTCCAAAGGCGGCAAGGACAAAGGATCTCTTTTACAATCCCGCCCTCATTGCCCTGATAAAAAATGACATGTTCGGAGGCTCACCATCGGAGGATGCGAGCCAACACTTGCAATTGTTTTTGCGGAATTGCGCCACCGTGATTCCTGAGGGAGTTTCACCCGAAATCACGCACTTAACTCTTTTCCCTTTCTCTCTTAGGGATAGGGCGGCCGATTGGTTGAACAGTTTTAATGACAAACCTTTTGAGTCTTGGGATGTGTTGACCAAAGCTTTCTTAGAACGGTTTTACCCTAGGGTTAAGACCGCAAAAATTATTAGAGAACTGTTGACCTTTAGGCAAGAAAGTGATGAGAACTTGTTTGAGGCTTGGGAAAGGTTCAAGGATTTACAAAGGATGTGTCCCCACCATGACATAGCTGACTCTAGGTTAATCACTACCTTTTACGACGGTTTGACTCATCTAACCCGTCAAAGTGTTGATTCAACCGCAGGTGGGTCATTCCTTAACATGGGGTGCAAGGACGCAAAGGATATGATAGAGAACATGGCGAGTGCCCAAACCAATTGGTCGGTGAGGAGCAAAAGCAGTGGTGGTGGCGGAAAGCTAGAAGTTGACAGGACCACACACCTCCAATCTCAGCTAGATGCCTTTACGACCATGATGAAGAACATGAATTCTAGGACCGAGCCAGTGAACCAGTGCCAAATCTGTGAAGAGGAAGGGCACACAGCGAAGACTTGCTATATGGTGCAGCGAGATGAGCCGGTTGCAGATGTAAATGCTCTCATGGCGCCCCCGCAATATCTCCCAACAAACAACCCGCCGAGTCAATACACTTACCGCGACAAGAGGAATCACCCTGGCCTCTCATATGGGAATCCTAGCGGTAGTGCTAATCCAACTCAAGCTCCACCGGCGAACCGAGGGGGATTTAACAATAGCTCTTCAAGCAACAATCAGGGGGGCTATTGGGCTCAATATCGCTCAAATGTTGATGGGTTTATGCAAGATCAGAGCAAGTTTAATTTCTCGGTGCGAGATGAGATGTCTAAGTTGAGGGAAGATGTTGGATACCTTGTGTCAAGATTCAAGAATGAGGAGAATGCTCAGAATCAAGGGACAATCACTAAAACCGGTATGTTTTCTGGCCAAGCCGATGTGAACCCGAGGGAAGAATGCAAATCCATAACTCATTGTTTGAGGAGTGGAACTCAATATGTCGGGCCAAGAATGCCTGAAGAGGTCGCTGGTCCAGTTCAGGCGGACCCGCCAGAAAACAGTCGGACCCGACAGAATGAGACCAGAGAGGAAAATGTGCCTGTTGAGCCCACTGGACCGATTCTGACGACCCGCCAGGATTTGGACGGGTCCGACAGAAATGAGGCAGAGAAGAAAAATGAAGCCGAAGCGTCTGTTCCGGTTCCGACGACCCGCCAGGATTCAGTCGGGTCCGCCCGAAATGAAACTGAAGGAAAAAGGGAGGTGCCTTTGACGGCCAAGTATGCTCCAGTCGTCCCCTTTCCTCAGAGACTGTCCAAGGCAAAGGAAGAGAAGGAATATGGAAGGTTCTTGGATATCCTCAAGCAAATTCAAATCTCAATTCCTTTCACGGACATGCTCACTCGAATGCCTTCCTATGCCAAGTTTCTGAAAGATCTCCTGTCAAATAAGAAGAAACTGGAGAGTTGTGCAACGATTTCTGTAACTCATGAGTGCAACTCCTACACACTCAAGAAGATGCCTCCTAAGTTGGGAGACCCTGGGAGATTCACCATACCGTGCAAGATTGGCCATGCGAGGATCAAGCGAGCTTTGTTGGACTTGGGAGCTAGTGTGAGTCTCATGCCGGAGACCGTTTTCAATCGAATGGGCATAGGAGAGCTGAGGACAACTCGCATGACTTTGCAACTCGCGGATCGGTCGGTAAGGTTACCTTTGGGTATCGTTGAGGATGTGCCAATTCAGGTTGGGGATTTAGTTTTTCCTTGTGATTTTGTCATTGTGGATATGGATGAGGACCCTGAGGTACCTATTATTCTTGGTAGACCTTTTCTAGCGACAGCTGATGTTTTTATTAAGTGCAGGACAGGCAAGATATCTTTGAGAGTTGATGATAACGTGGTTGAGTTCGAAATTGAGAAAGCCATGAGAGGACCGAGTTATGCTGACACTTGTTTCTCTATGGAGGGGTTGGATGAGCTGATTGAGGATGAGTTTTATGCAAATTTCATTGGGAATTATGATCTTGAAATTGAGGAAGGATTAACTGTGGAAAAGGAGTGTGAAACTGTTAATGATAAATTACTTAACTCGGTGGCTCTTTGTATCAGCGCGAGGAAACTAGTTGTCATCTTTTTGTACTGGTATAAGAAGCTTGAAATTTAAAATATTGGCTGAACTACACAGCCTACCAACATGATAGCTAGAAAAAACAAAAAGCAAACAAAAAGAAAATAAATGAAAATTACATTATTCTTGTCTGCCTTAATCTTTGTTTTCATGTTTATTCTCCATTTCTATTAATGGCAGCCCAGAAGGTGTATCTGGATTGGATGCTGAAGAAATTAAGTCTATATATAGTTCCATGAAAAATGTGATGCTACTAGTGCAATCAAATATTCAACATAAGGTATGTTTTAAATTTTGGCTTATGTTCCTCAAGATGTACGTTGCTGTTTTACATTCATTAATAAACAAATTCTGTTTGACAATACCATACAGCAGCTAAGCACAAGAACTGACTTATTTGCAAAGAATAATTTACTTGGTAGGAGGATGGAATGAAGTAGGCCAAAGCTTGCATTGTTCTTCCCACTCCTCTTTTGAGGTAGCTTGGCATTTAGAAACCTTGAACAAATATTTAAATCATCAACTGCATTAGAAATGATAAGCTATAATAAGCAATATTCAAATATAGAGAATTAACATTTTTATGTAGCATAATCATTCGACCAATGAAAGTAGCAGCATATTTCATTTCCAAACTTAGATTATATCCCTTGTTCCCAGATTGGCTTCTTGTTGCTGTGGTTATATCCCACTCCATAAATAAATAAATAACTAACTAAATTCCACAATCTTATGGAAGACTATTTGCTTTAAGTTGCCCATGGATATGACAAAGATTCGGTCAATTGAACAGTTTACAAGTTGCTTCATGGAAGTACACCTCAGCAACAGTATGTTTGATGAAACCATCATTAGCAACTCAAAATACTACTAAATGGCAGGAACAATAAGCCCTTGTTACCTTTGCATAAAAGAAGCTCAAATTGTAGTTATCTATTAATTGGCGCACTCCACTTGGAAAAGCCTCAATAGAACTTACATTTTCAGAAGAAAGGCATAGAATAATTGATAGTTCAACTTTTCCTGACACCATTGAAGAAGGACAAACATCTCAATCACAAATCACTACTAAAAACAAAATACTGTATTTAGAACACCAATGGTCACACAAAAGACTGCCTGAATTTGAAAATCAAGTAATCCCAGGTTGAATCGGCAAAATATAATCATACTACAAAAGACTGCCTGAATTTGAAATTGATCTCACATGTTCGACCTAAAACAAATGGTCACACAACAATGAAGAGTTTCAGACCCTGAGCTGATGGGAGATTATGTGGGTAATGCTGGATAGGAGGCTGAGTGGAAGAAAATGAGTACGCGCTGGATGGGAGGTAGGGTGGGTAATGCTGGGTAACCCTAAACCCTAAATGCTCGATAATCGCTGGATGTGGATGATGGAATCTCTGTGACGATGGTAAGCAATTCTGAAAACAAATGGTCACACAACAATGAAGAGTTTCAGACCCTGAGCTGAACCCAATCCCAAGCAACCTGAACCCACAATACTAGCATAGATTAAAAAATAAAATATACCATTGCTAAAAAAATGTGCTCAGCACTGATCCTAACACGACTCAAGACCAACAAATGACAAGGCTGAAATGGGCAGAAACCAGAAATACCTCAACCGTGGAACCAGACCTAAATGGTCCAACCCCGAAGCATGTAACCTTCCAAGTTGCAACCAATTTTCACATACAATTTCACATATAAGAAAATAAAACAAGGGTATCATCATTTTCAAAGATATATTCAAATAAATTATGTTTAAAGCAACACCTTGAGAGTTTTCCTTTTTAACCCGCTTGACATGGCGAAGGTTCTCAAGTGGGCATATCTGATTTAACTGCCTGACAATCAAATTTTTGGAAGTTAGAGAGAAAAAAAAAAAAAGCAAAGTATGATGATGAAAAAAAAAAAAGGAATAGATACTAAATGTAGTTAAATTTCAGTACCAAAGGATATATATTTGGTACAAATAGATCCATGAAAGTAGACCGTATGGACCAGTAACTCCACTTGAGTACCTCACTGGTACCAGTGGTATGTAACACCAAAAACCAATTAGGACAGTTTTGAATGACAGGGCACTCTAGTTCAATCAAGGTAATACTTAAATTCTCTTTTTCCTGTTTTCATTAAACTGATTAAAAAAAAATTGTATATGAAATCAGCCTTTAGAATGAAAATTAAAAGCTACACAACAACCTACTAAACATTTTGTTTGATGGAAGCAAAATTATGAACAATTTAAAATTCTCACCGAATTATTGCACTTGCCAGCTTTGGCTCAATCTTGGCAGCTACCACGTTCACTGAAAGGCAGAAGCAAAATTCGAAAAGAATGAAATCAAATTGATTAAAGACTTTGATAAAAGCAGATCAAAGACCAAGGAGAAGAAAAAAGTTACCAGTGGAATCTTCAAGAGAAAGAGGAGCATTGCCAGGAACATGTATGATCTCCCAATCAACAAATTGTTCATTTGGAGCCGCCATTGTGAGTGGAAAAGGTGGTGATTGTCCAATCTCCTTTTTTTTCTCTTATATGCACAAGTTCGGTGCTTAATTCTATTGATGATCTAATGGATTTGTTCTAGATGACAAGTGCAGTGGTCAAGTCTTGCCACAAATTTGGTCTAAAGAGAGAGAGACAAAAGGAGAGTCAAATGAGCAGTTTTCTTCACCATAAATTTGATCAACGAATTATAATGTATCAGATATTTTTCTCTGCTTCTCTATTTCCCAACCAAAAAAAAGGGGAATAAATCATTCCAATGCAAGCAACAATCTCTCCATAACAACAAAAAAATGAAAAAAAAAACTACATAATATACTCTGATTATTAAAAAGACCTTTGTTATTGTTAAATATATATTCAAAAAATAATACTTGTATTTGTTTGCAATTAGTAACAAAGCTATAGTAATATTGTTTACTAGACACTAGTGATGAATAGCAAATAGCAGGGTGACAAGTGAATTAGTGTAACCAGCAATGAAAAAACAATCCTGTAATAAAGTCTAACACAAGCCCCATGAAGCCTCAACGTGACCAAATAAACTGGCTCGTTGCCAGAAAAGGGATGAGCATTTACCTTGCCAGAAAGAACCGGAGACATGTTCCGACAGAGGCGCCGAGGAAGGGCAGACTGCGAGAGAGTGAGAGACGGAGCGGAGAAGTGATGTGAGAAAGAGAAACACGGAGAGCCTCTGTAGGCGACTCGGTGACTCGGTGTGCGCGTGAGAAAGTCACAGGGGAAGCGCGAGGGCGATGGAGGGAAGGAAACAGAAGAAAAACAAAGCCCAGCCCAGCCTCCTGTACAGTGCAGCCCAACATACAAGTCCAGTCCTTCACTATTTCAGCTTGCAGTGGGCCGAAAATTTGTTTAATATTATTATGTTAAATCAGAATTTAAAAAATATTGTTAATTTAATTAGAATTTTTATAATTAAAATATTATTAATTTAATTAGAATTATAATAATTGTAAAATTCTAATTAAATTAGCAATATTCTTAAAAACCTGATTTAAACAAAAATTTTAACAGTGAGGTGTAGGACGTAGCGGATAGGAGATCTGAAATCTTATTAGCCTTTCATGCATTCATTCCTAGAGCACATTAAAAGAAGTTATTGATAATAGTTTTATCTGCTTACCTTCTACTGGGAGTTAAAAAGGCTTGGTCGAAATGTTATTTTATATTATATTAAATGTACGTAAAATTGGAATTTCTAATTGTTGTGCACGAATTAACTTACAAGCTTGTTGAAATGCTCCTGGTACAAACAATGTGTCTTGTGCTCAAATAAAATTTAACAATATATAAATTTCTCTACATTGGTTATGTTTACCTGTTTCAATTAGGGCGAAGGGTAGACTTTTTCTAAGGCCTATGCATCCAGTTCCCGTGCCGTATATGATATATATGAATTGCATCAATTATTTTATGAATTTTTATTGTTGTACGAATGCTATGCAGATTACAACTAATCCCCCAAATGGGACTGGTGTAGCATGGGGTTGTAATAATGCTGATTTCTTGTTTCTTTTGACTTTAATCCGGTCCAATACAATACCGCTACGTTTCAATTGGGTCTTTGACTCTTTGACTATTGAAGGCTACCTGCACTAGCTCTTCTCCCTTTCATTATTATTATTATTATTATTTTACAGTTTTTCCTTATTGTAAACCAGCTTATTGTGCCCCAATGATTTTTCATCCCTTCTCTCTCCTTAATTCGTATTTGTGGGCCACAACTAGCAGCACCGCACATTACGTATTGACTAAGGCGACGACTTTAGCTGGAATGGATATGTAATTTTGCTATTCGGAAGACTCTCCATGCCAATTTTTGTTGACCAGACTTTTATTTGCACGCTTATTTCTTGGACGTGGGTTAATTAGTGCCACAATCCACTGACCTTCGCCCACACGTCTCATTAGTATATACTTTTTTTTTTTTTTTTTTTTTTTTGATACACTAGATAGGGGATATCTAGTTGGTACTCATTAGTATCTACTTATTCATCTTACTTGATAGTTACATCCAGACAATAATTTAATATGATTCTGCAAAATTTATTAGATTCTTAATATTATAAAATAATCACTAAGAAATAAAAAAAATTAAGAGGGAACAAGAACATAGACTTGCTCATCGGAACTTAAAAGGTACTTGACCATATTGGTTATACTCACCTAGTCACGAACAGTATCAGAAATATTCTCAACAACCAGTCTTTTAAATGTAATTTAGAGAGGCAGAGAAAATTCAGAAGTTCGAGACATATATTAATAATGGTATTACTAGCTAATCAGGTCTCTCTAACGCATTATAATACCCCATCAAAATATTTACTTTGAAATGCTGCATCTACTGACGTAAGTGTATTCTATATTCACACATATTCATTATGTACTTCATATTAAATACTTAATTTAGTAGCGTTGCATAATCACCCGGTCCAGGCTTCCCAGATTTTTATGTTCATTCATATATATAAACACATATATACACTATCAACCGATTCCAAATTGAACAGTACATTTGTAACTACAACCCAATTCTCAATTCAAGTCCATGTCCAAGTCTTCCTCCCCATTGAGCTTCCTATGGCAAGCCCTACACCTCCCCTCTAAGAACCCAGAACTCTTTTCTACTGTTTTCTCAATCTACATCCTAAGCCATCTGTTGCTTTATGGCGGCTTCCTGCTATCCATCTCACCCCTTGTTTTTAAATTATTCGATTTGGCAAAATCGCTACTTAAAATTGACCCGTCAAGCCCTGAATTAACTGACCTTGTTGATACTGTCAAAGCAGTCGCCAAAGAGTTACTCATTTTTGAAATGATTTACTACGTCCTTCTGTTTGTGATTTCATCTTTCCTGTCAGTCGGTACATACTATGCGAGCTCAACGACATATCCAGGAGAGGTCCTGACACTGAAAGAAGTGTTGAACAAGGTTAAGGGAATAATCAAAGGGCCATTAATTACTCACCTCTTTGTTGCACTGTCTGGCATTGTCTACATCATCTTTTTTGCTGTAATCATTTTTGCAATATCTCGGTACTTCCCCAGTAATTCCAACATAAGTTCGTGGTTTCTGGAGATCCCTCTGATTTTGTTTGAATCTTTTCTCTTAGTCTATTTATCAGTATTTTGGTTCATGGGTGTAGCGATATCTGTCATTGAGCCAATTTTTCACGAAATTGGTGCGATTTTACATGCGACAGAACTTTTGAATGGGAAGAAGACACAAATATATCTCCTAATTCTTGCTTTGATCATCAGCTCTGGCATCATAAATTTGAGTAATATTCTAATTATTATGTTCTCTGGTTCCCAGGCTGGTAGTTGGGTTGTAGAGTTCGTTTATCAGATTCTTCTCCAGGTGATGAATTTGTACACTATGATGGCAATCATGTTTCTGTACTATGAGTGTAACCAGAGTAAAGAAAATGGATCTGATTATACCAAATTGGTATAGCTGTGATAATTAAAGTTCTTTTCATATGTGTGTCTTTGTATATGATGATAGCTTTTAAATCATATATGTTGTTCTCTATATTAATAGTAATTTGGCTTCTGAATTGTTTGGAGTGTTTTGTTTGGTGCATTTCCTTTCTTGCACATGGATGTATGTTCTATCATTAGGTGAAATTGACATGAAAAAAAAAAATTAGTATGCATTTTTATTGATAAAATAATTCATCATCATAAGGGAGCTGCTATATTGGACTTCCCTCTCAGAGTTATACAAAGTCATTTCTCCCTCACAACTTAAATATTTCCCCCTCAAAATTAAATCAAGTGGGGTAATCTACTCCATTTTCATCCCTACTTGTTGTACATATTTTGTCACCTCCAATAAATTTTCAATAACAGTCATCTTCATATGCACAAGTGCACAACATATAAATAATTAAAGTTCTGGCATAGTTACTGTATTCAACAGAATCCCTCTAAGAACGTAGCAACTATAGTTACAGTTTCATACTTTCATATCAATCATTTATTTAATTTCTAAACATTTTATCTTTTCGACTCACAAACTATTTCCAATTTTCTTCAAATTTAATTCAGGAAATTCAAATTTAGTACTTAATCCAGATAATATCATCGGTCATTAGTATTTCTGTATTTTCAAAGCAGAGGTCTCTGATGTTCTGGCATAGCATCAGAAAGTCCCTGAAATGGGACTGCTATGTGGGGCCTGCACTAGTAAGAGGGAAGTAATTCTGTGTCTTTGCTGCTGCTTTTTTGACAACTGATTTGGGTCTTTCCTTGTAGTTTTCTGGTAAACCAGCTTATGATACCCCTGCTTCTTGTATTTATTTATTTAGTTTTGCCTACATAATCTATTTCTTGGTATGTAACAGCACGTATTACGTATTGACAAAGTCGACGACCTTAGCCGGATTGGATGTAATCGGAAGACTTTTCCTGTCAAATCAATGAAAATTCAATGAAAATTCAATCACACGGTTGGTATTATTACTTATTATATCATATTTTGATGTAAAGGTCAAGTTAAGACAAAAGTTTTTACAATTCCTTACAAGATTATGATACTAAACTACTGCACTTGCACATATTACTGCATGGTAACTGTCACTTGAGATAAATTGATATGCATATTTCCACCATATGAAATAATTCACACAGATCTCTCAGCCAGCCTTGATATTGCGCAAATATTTAGAAATTGTAAGCTCATAAATAACCATCAATAATAATTTGAACCACCAGAGTTGCAAACGAATCCTATAATTTCTAGTTTACATAATTTTCGCATATTATAAGAAAATGAATAACAAGCTAGTAACGAAATGATAAACTATTTTAGAAATGTAAAGAAAATATCGAGGAAAAAAATGAATTGAGCCAAAAGTCGCTTTAATCTGACATGAAAGAGGAGATATGCCCATGCACCCTAAAAAAACTAATAATATAAAATAATGCGAGTGAAACAATTAAAATTTTGAACCGTAAAGGGATATAACACCGTGCACAACTCCATAATTTAACATCTTCAACACCACCAAAATGATGAATTCACAACTTCTAAGAGTATAATTTATTGTACCAATTATCATTCTTTTATGAGTAAAGAACTAGAATGCCAAAATTATCTCTAAAAATAAGAAATCAATCATTTTCCTGGTTTTATTCAGTCAAAATTAAGCACATAATCTGTGGATCAGTGGCTTTTTTGGGATTACTTCAAGTTTCAATCCCACAAAAGGCTAAAAAAAAAAAAAAAAAAAAAGAGAGAGAGAGAGAGAGAAATAAAGAACGCAGTAACGTGGAAGTTTCCGCGATCCTCTAAAACCTACAATTGTCGCTTTTGTGAAATATTCGTCATTTACCGAACCCATAAAACCTTGCAATCCATAACAAAATGAAAACTCTTAAACATGTGGCACCGATCAATTGAGTTTAAGGCTTATCCGGGTGCATATCGAATCTGTAATTATAATTAAAAATTATAGTGAGTCCGCCCGTAAACCAAAAGAATATAATTTAATGAAGAAGTTTTGACAATGATGTTTTCGAACTTTTATATTTATCACCTGATAAGAATTGAAAGTGATTAAATAAATATATATAATTCTTTTCTCGTTATATTTCCGAAATTTATTACTATAAAGTTTAAATTTTATAATTAGTTTTTTCAGTAGGGTCCTGGTTTATTGGATTGCCAAAATCAATTTTAAAATAATTTTCGGTTGCTGACCTGCTCTCGAAAAAGGAAAAAATTAAAATAATTTTCAGTACAAGGTGGTCCACATATACAATAAATTTTAAAATATATTTTCTATCTATACTATTTTTTTAAGCTGCATTTATCTGGATTATTATTTGAAGACTGGTGGAATTTAAGTACTTAACCATTGCCCCTGGGTGGTTAATTATACGCTCTACCACTATCATAATTTTTCTCATCAACCAGACTTCTAAATGCAATTCAGAGAGTTAGAGATAATTCAGAAGTCTTATGCATATACTAATTATGGAATAACTTAGATCTCTTAATGCATTATAATACGCCATAAAACATTAATTTTTGAGAAATCAGAACGTATCTGTCGAATTTTATAATTGTTGTAGAAAATTTTACATACAATTTGGTTAAATTTTTTTCCAGTACAATTTGTCATGTGCTCAAATTCAAATTAACAACGTATACTTACTCTATACCCTTTATTTTTCTTTTGTGATGTTTAATTTAGTATGAAGCATTTAATTATTTATATTAATTAAAATCGAACAAATGAAAATTCGAAGGAAAGAGTTTTTTTTAGACCAATGCTTCTCAGACCGGGACCTTTGAATTATATCAAATTATTAATGTTTTATAATTGTTGTATACTGATCCACAACTACATCCAATCTTCTCCAAATATAAATTCAGGAAATACAAAGTTATGTGGTACTTAATCCAAATAATATTATCAGCATCAGTATTTCAGATCAAAGAACTGATGTTCTGGCGTAGCATCAGAAGCCATGCAGAGTTCAAAGGGAATTAACTTATGCTGTTGCTTTCCTATTTTTATTTTTTTGACAGCCGATTTTGGGACCCGGATCCTGTGTCGCGCGGCACGCGTGTAGCGCACCTCCACGAGCCGTTCGATTTTGATCGGGCGGTTCATTTTTTTCGGGCCTATCAATCTGGTATTATTCACGGGGCTCCTTTATCCATCAGACGGCCCACACGGTGCGCTGTACGCGTGCCGCGCGACACAGGATCTCGATTCCCGATTTTGGTCTTCTTCTTTTTTTTTTCTTTTAGATTTTCTTAATGGTAAACCAGCTTTATGATGCCCCTGTTTTCTTATTTTTTTCCCTCCACCATTGTTTATTTGTGGGCCCCAAATAGCACCACTCGTTACGTACGAGTATTGACCAAGTCGACGACCTAGTTAGCTTGGATATATTCTGAAGACTTTTAATGTCAAGTCAATCCTCTTTGTGCAGTATTTTGTTAACATCCCTCAACTAATAAAAATTCAATCACACAAGTGCTCCTTTGAGATTACAAAAAATGCTTGGTCGTCCTTGATAGCGATTTTGCTTTGGATACAAAATGTCACTGGTAGCTCTTTTGGGCAACAAATGCAAGTAGCAATTTGTTGTGAGTTTCTGTAGGGTTAGATGATCTTAGGTTGTAATTATGAGTAGTGGGTGGATAATCACTGTCGTTTCCTCGGCGAACTCCTTTCTTCGCCGTGGCTACGACCTAACAGATACAAGCAAGAATACAAAGGAGAGAGATACTTAGAGAAGAATATAATTTCTTTATTTCATTTCTGCCTCCAAACATTACACAAGATTCTATAATATAATAGTTGCCAAACAATCAAATCTAATCTCTCTTGATACTTTTCCTAATTTGACAAACATAAAACTGGAAATAAAATATTATGGAATATATGAAAATAGCCTAATTATGCTGTTGCACTTTATTACGCCTTTTATACTTCTGACCAATAAAGGCATCTATATCATTTCCCTCTTCCTTGAAAAGCAACTTGTCCTCAAGCTGAAATGCCGGGTAGCGAATGCGAAAATCATCAAGTGAAACCCATGTGGCATCTTCTGGTGGGGTGTGTTGCCACTGGACCAAAAGCTCACGGCTGCCACGTGCTAAGCGAGATCTTAGGACTGCAGCTGGAGAAGGAATAACCTTGCCACAGAAGATGTCCGGTAATGGAGGAGGCCCGACTGGTGGGGTCCCATGGAAGGTCTTGAGCAAACTGACATGGAACACATTGTGGATGCGTGCATCGCGAGGTAATTCAACACGATAAGCCACTGAGCCAATTTTTTCCTTGATTTGATATGGCCCATAAAATTTTGGGGAGAGCTTTGTCAGTTTAGAGGGAGTTATGGCAGTGGCATGACGGTGATGCAGCCGGACCCACACCCAATCATCCACTTGGTACTCAAGGTCACGATGTAATTTGTCATGTTGAACTTTCATGCGCTGCTGAGCTTCCAAGAGCCTATTGTGAATCTCAATAAGAAACTCATCCCGCTGTTGGAGTTGTTGATCCACAGCCTGGACTGATGCTGTGCCAGCAGAATATGGTATAAGAGTTGGAGGAGTACGACCATAGACCACTTCGAAAGGTGTTGCCCTTAGAGATGTGGGGTAAGAAGTGTTATAACAGAACTCAGCCCAGGGCAGCCATTGGAGCCATTGTCGGGGCCTGTCACATGCTAGACAACGAAGATACATCTCAATAGTGCGATTGACTACTTCAGATTGGCTATCATATTGTGGGTGAAAGGCTGAAGAAAAGTTCAAGTGCACTCCCATTAGCCGAAACAGCTCTGTCCAGAAATTACTCGTGAACACTGTGTCACGATCACTCACTATAGATTCTGGAATGCCATGAAGTCGAACAATGGCTTCAAAAAAAACCTGTGCAACTGAACGAGCTGTATATGGATGAGCTAAGGGGATAAAATGTGCATACTTAGAGAAGCAATCAACCACTGTGAGGATAACCGACTTGCCATGGCTCTTGGGAAAACCCTCTATAAAATCCATTGCAATATCTGACCAAATGCGAGCGGGAACTGACAGTGGTTGTAACAGCCCAGCTGGGTGAAGGTGTTCCACTTTATGCCTCTGACACTGTGGGCAAGATTGCACAAAATCCTGAACTAGTTGTTTCAGCTGAGGTATGTAAAAATCACGCCGAATGCGGTGTAATGTTTTCTGCACACCTTCATGCCCCACACTATGAGCTGTAGTCAGAATTGTCTGCAAACATGGAGAGGATGCCGGCACGAAGATGCGGTGCTGGCGCAGAAAGAGGCCATCACAAAAGGACCATTCTTTGGTTAAGGTGCCTTCTTTCAGCTGAGTACGCAAGCCTTCAATGGCTGCTGAAGTGTTGACTTCCTCCCTAAGCAAGTCATAGAGTTGGAACTGTGGTATGGATATTGATAGTAATGCCAAGCTCTCAACATCGCGCCGAGACAAAGCATCTGCCACAGTATTAAATCGACCTGGACGATACACAGAAAAGTCAAACCCAAATAATTTACTCACCCAATGGTGCTGAGGTATAGTGGAGAGACGCTGGTCCAAGAGAAATTTCAGACTATAGTGATCAGTCCGAACAGTGAAAGCCCGACCCCATAGATACGGCCGCCAATGCTGGATAGCTTTAACCAGGCCAATGAGCTCACGTTCATATGCAGCTAGCTTTGCATGATGAGGTGGAATAGGACGGCTGAAGAATGCTAGAGGGCGGTCTCCTTGATGAAGAACAGCATCAATCCCTGAACCTGATGCATCACACTCGACAATAAATGGATTGTCAAAGTTTGGCATCTGAAGAGAGGATGCTCCTTGCAATGCTGTTTTGAGGGTTTGAAAAGCTTCTTCGGCGGGTTGAGACCATTGAAAGCCCTCTTTCTTTAATAGTTTATTGAGTGGAACTGCAATACTGCCAAAATTTTGATGAATTTCCTATAATACCCTGCCAATCCCAAGAAACCACGCAATGCAAGTGTAGAGTTGGGCTGTGGCCAATCAGATATGGCTTGGACCTTGCATGGGTCCATAAACACCCCCTCTGGTGATATGATGTGGCCTAAATATGCCACTGATGTATCAGCAAATGTGCATTTAGATTGTTTAACAAAGAGTGATTGTGTGCGCAAAAGGCACAAGACAGCACGCAAATGGCGAAGGTGATCAGACCAAGACTGGCTGTACACCAATATGTCATCAAAGAAAACTAAAACAAATTTTCGCAAGAAGGGTTGGAGTACCTCATTCATCACTGTCTGAAAAGTTGCTGGTGCATTTGTAAGACCAAATGGCATCACCAAAAATTCAAAATGACCGTGGTGTGTGCGAAAAGCCGTCTTGTGCACATCAGCTGGGTGCATGCGAACCTGGTGGTATCCAGAATGCAAATCCAGCTTGGAAAAGAAGCACGAGCCTTGTAGTTCATCCAATAGCTCCTTAACAACTGGAATGGGAAACTTGTTGCGCACTGTTTGAGCATTGAGGGCGCGATAATCAACACAAAAGCGCCATGTATTGTCTTTCTTCTTGACCAGCAACACTGGGGAGCTAAAGGGAGAGGTGCTGGGACGAATGATGCCTTGTTGTAGCATAGAGGCACATTATTTCTCAATCTCATCCTTCTGGATATGAGGGTAATGGTATGGTCGCACTGCCACTGGCTCAGCATCTGCTCGGAGATGAATGCTATGGTCTTGTCGACGATGAGGAGGAAGGCCTTGTGGCTCCTTGAACAAGTCTGCAAACTCATTCAATAATTCTGAAAGCAAATCAGTTGTTGTACTCGCAAGTGAGTGCAGGCTTGCATCGATTGGATCTGGCACACCATGCCAGCTGATTTTGTGACCATCTCGCTGAATAGTCATTGTCAATTGAGAGAAATCCCAGAGAATTGGCCCCAAGGAACGGAACCAGTGCACACCTAGTACCATGTCAAATTCATCCAAGGCAATAGAATAGCACGGCAAACAGAAATTTTCTTGGCCAATTTGAATATTAAGGGCTGCACAGAATCCAGCCGTAGGCAGGTGGTCACCATTAGCCATGCGGACCCGAACACCGGGACGAGGAACCAATTCAGCCTTTAACTTGCAAGCCGCAGCTGAACTAAGAAAATTATGAGTTGAGCCCGAGTCTACAAGAGCTATGAAGGTCGAGTTGTTGACACAGACTTGGAGCTTCATAGTTTGACTTGTGCCGATGCCTGTTAAGGCATGGAGTGATCTGTTTGGAGTTTCATTAGTACGTTGCAATAATGAATCTTCCTGGTCATCATCATCCATGACCTCAAGCCAAAATAGGCGCTTGCACTTATGACCCCTCGCATATTGCTCATCACAATTGAAACACAACCCTTTCTGACGTCTCTTGGCCATCTCGACAGAAGTTAGACGACGGAAAGAGCGTTCACCTGATCCAATTCCTTGCGGGGCTGGAAGTGCCAGAACCTCGGGTGTTTTAGGGATGGTTGTAGGGCGTGCTGGTTGCACCCGTGATGGTTGTGCTGATGGGCGGGGTAACAAGCCGGAGCCCCACAAAATTTGGTAGTGCCGCTCGAAGGCACGGGCCAAACTGACTGCTGTATCGAGGGAAACCGGGCTTTGCATCTCCACATCTGACCGAAGTAGTTCAGATTACCCAGACAAGAACAATCCAATCTCATGTGTCGGTGTAAGCTGTTCTGTGCGACACAGGATCTTGTAGAAGTCTTTAGTGTACTCCTCAACAGAACCATACTGTCGGAGCAAAGATAATTCTGCAATTGGGTTCGAGCGAAAAGGGGGACCAAATCGAACTTGGCACGCCTCTTTGAATCGCGGCCATGTAGGGATCCCTTCGCTGCGTTCAATCTTATAGTACCATTGTTGAGCAACATCTGTCATGTGGTATGCTACCAACCAAACCTTCTCTTCTTCGAGGACACACTGACCTCGAAAATATTGCTCGCAACGACAAAGCCATTCGAGTGGTTCACTAGATCCGTCAAATAGTGGAAACTCGACTCGGTGGTAGCGAGGAGAAACAGCAGAACCACCAAAATCAGAACCCTTGCCATTTGTTGTTGACGACTCGGAAGTTTTAGGTGGGATAAAGATGCGTGAGTCTAAATCAGCTAGGCGGGCCTGGATGGCTGCTGTGTTCTTCTCTTGAACATCCTGGCGTTTGAGCAAAGATGCCAGCATGTCTTTGATATCCTTGAGATCAGAAGCGCCTGGACCGGTAGACATGGAATCTGATACCAAATTGTTGTGAGTTTATGTAGAGTTAGATGATCTTAGGTTGTAATTATGAGTAGTGGGTGGATAATCACTGTCGTTTCCTCGGCGAACTCCTTTCTTCGCCGTGGCTACGACCTAACAGATACAAGCAAGAATACAAAGGAGAGAGATACTTGGAGAAGAAGATAATTTCTTTATTTCATTTCTGCCTCCAAACATTACACAAGATTCTATAATATAATAGTTGTCTAACAATCAAATCTAATCTCTCTTGATACTTTTCCTAATTTAACAAACATAAAACTGGAAATAAAATATTATGGAATATATGAAAATAGCCTAATTATGCTGTTGCACTTTATTACGCCCTTTTATACTTCTGACCAATAAAGGTATCTATATCACAATTCCACAAACAAAAGGGTAAAAAAAAATGCGGTAACTTATTGGCATTGCATGTCTGTTCCGTTTCCAAGGTAGCGTGGAAATTTCTGCTATCCTCCAAAACCTACAATTGTCTTCTTCGTGGAATATTCATTACCAAACATAAAAAAAACCCATCCATAACAATATGCCTTGTGACATCGTCCACATGAAGCACCGAAAAGTAGATAACGAGGTTTAATTAATTGCATTTATTGGAATTTGTCTCAATAATAAAAAAGTGTGGTGACTATATATATACCAAATATGGACGAGTTTTATTAATTTGATCAGATTGTAATTAATTTATTTGTAATTTACTGATAAAAGTATTATTGTGTTTTTACATATACTACCAAAATATAAAATTATTATATCAGTTTTCTTTTCTATATTGTTTTTGTCCATTGAACTGCCAAAATCAACTTAAATTTTTTTCTCAAATGAGAAGTGATGTACACGAAACAATATTTTGAAATTAAACTCCAAGTATATTAATCCTCATATAATCATTTTTCTAAAAAGTATGTATATAACTGGATTATTTGAAGACTTTAGTGGAAATTAAGTACTTGACCATTGCCTTTGGGTGGGTTGTTAGTTGTTACACGCACCGGCACTGCCATTATCAGAATTTTTCTCAACTAACAGTCTTTAAAACAATTTAGGTAGCTAAAGGTGATTCAGAAAATTAATTTAGACCTATACTAATTATGTAATTACTTAATCTCTTAATGCATAATATGTAAATATAAAAAATTAAATAAAATGAAGTAATGAAGCTACGATCGACTAGACTATATCCACCTCTCGCCTGAAGATGTTATGGTAGAGTTGGTCAAGTCTAGTATATATAATATAAATATAATATTGAATTGTCAAAGTCATCATCATATTTAATTTCGTACCGTTGGAATATTATCGCCACTCGCCAGCCGCCAGGTCACTGCACCCCTGCCTTTTATGTTCATATATATACACATATATGAGTTATTGGTCAATTCTGAAGGGAAAACATTTGTAATTACTTTCTCAGTTAGAATTCTCTCTTCGAGTCTGATGGCCAAGTCCTCCTCCCCCTTGAGCTTCCTATGGCAAGCTCTACATCTCCCCTCAAAGAACCCAAAACTCTTTTCTAATGTTTTCTTGATCTACATACTAAGCCATGGATTGCTTTACATCGGCGTCCTGCTTTCTATCGTACCTCTTACTTCTAAGCTGGCCGAGTTGGCAAAATTGATGCCTACGATTGATCCGTCAAGCCCTGAGTTTACCGAGCTTGTTAATTCTATCATGGCAGTCACCAAACAGATACTAATCTCTGAAATGATTTACTTTGTCTTTCTGGCAGTGATTTCATGTTCCTTGTCAATCATTACCTACTATGGGAACTCGGCAACATACCTAGGAGAGGTTCTGACACTGAAAGAAGTGCTGAACAAGGTTAAGGGAATAATCAAAGGGCCAATAATTACATACCTCTTTGTTGTACTTTTTGGCTTTGTCTTCATCATCTCTTTTGCTGTAATCTCCGTTGCAATAACTTGGTTTTTCCATAGTAATTCCAACACCAGTTCATTGCTTTTGTTGAATCTCCCTCTGATTTTGTTGGCAACTCTTCTCTTACTCTATCTATCAGTAATTTGGTCCATGGGCGTAGCAATATCTGTAATCGAGCCAAATTTGTATGGAATTGGTGCAATTTCACATGCTGCAAAACTTTTGAAAGGGAAAAAGAAGCAAATATTTTTGTTAATTCTTGCTTTGATCATCATCTCTGGCATCATACAGGCTGGTTATACTATAGTTACGATGTTCACTTCTGGTTCCAAGATTGGAAGTTGGGTGCTTGGATTGGTGTACCAGCTTCTTCTGCAGGCTATGAACTTTTATACTACAATGGCAATCACGGTTCTTTACTACGAGTGCAAGCAGAGTAATGGAGACGAAATTGAGTATACCAAATTGGCCACTACTAGTATAGTTTAGATTATTGAAGTTCTTTTAAGATCGTGTTTGAGTCTTTGTGTGTGATGAAGAGATCGTTTTTAAAATCATGTTTAGCTTTTAATGATCATATGTGTGTCTTTGTATATAATGATGATATAGCTTTTAAATCATGTATATGATTTTAATCATTATATGCGTGTGTAATGTTAACATTAGGTTTGCTTATGAATTGTTGAAGTGTTTTATTTGATGCATTTCCTTTCTAACGTTCTGTCAACGGAATATAGAACTGACATGAAAAGGAATTAATATGCATAGCCGCCATTTTAGACTTCCTTTCAGGATGATAAATTGTCAACTCTCCCTCACAGTTTTAATATTTTCCCATAAAAAATAATAACTGAGCCCTAACCAATCCAGAATACTGTAAATATATTTTTTCTGTTGTCGTATAAATCTTATTACGAGAAAAAAAAAAAAAACTATGAGTAATTATTCATAAATAACACAGAATAATTTTGTTTGGTTCAAGATTTTCTAAGTGATTCGGAGTTCGGAATAAATTTTTAATCCGATTTTGTTAGCTAGCTTGTTTTTTAATCCGAATTAAATTTTGTTCTGAAAATTTTATAAATTCGGATTAAAAAAATAATCTAAAAAAATCAGATTGATTTTTGGAAAAAAATTACAATTAACCCCTTAAAAATAACCTGTTGATCCAAACAAACTTACTCCTAATTACGGAAAAATATTTTAATCTTGAATAAACGAAGGTCAAAGTGTTCGATTTATTTTTCATATAAACAATTAATGAATCTAATTCATCATTAGTGTAAATTCAAATGATCAAACTATGGGAACAGTGAGTCTAATTCAGCATTAATGTACATTCATGTTTTTTTTTTTTTTTTTTTTTTTTTTTTTTATGGTCATGTACTCATGTCATGTACATTCATGCTTGTGTTGCAATGGAGAAGCCGAGAAGCTAAGTGATTCACTCATCTCTCCCTGCAGCCATGATAATTAATACTCAGAAATTGTGAAATTCGTACCGTGGCACTAATACCAATTAGAACCGCAAGAAATTTTTTTTTTTTAGACATAAACTAATAGAGACTATCCAGTTTACATCATCTCTTTTGCAAACAAAATTAATTCTCTTAAACATATTTCTAAATTTCCATAATTCTCACAAACAAGCAAAAAATATAATGAGCAAAAAGAGAATTCGGAAAATGTGGATGAACAACCTAATTAAGAAATGAAATGACCCGAAAGTTTCTTCAATCTGACGGAAGTATACATATGCACACGGAAAACATTGATAATAGCAAAAATGTAATTTGAATGAAGAATTAAAATTTTGACCAGAAGTAGTAACGAAACAGTTGCACACATACACACCATAATTTAACATCTTAACCACCAAAAAAATTATGAACAAACGGTAATAATCTTAAATTAGAAGAAACTTTTGCCCTTTGGGTAATTTAGATCAATTATGATAGCTAGACTCTAAACATTAGCTGCTAGAGCCTAGAGATGATTCAGAAAATTTAGACATCTATTAATTATGTGATTATTTATCCTTTAATGCATAATTTTTACCCCAGTGAAGAAGTAAAATACATTAATTAACGTACTCCTGTGATGGGAGAGTTATACAGTATTAAATTGTTCCATGTCAAAGTTATCATCATACTTAAATTTCTTACCATTGCATTATCACCACATCGCGCCTCCCCTGATCCCTACCTTCTATATGTTTAAAAATATATACATATTTATCCCTTAATGCATAATATTTACCCCAGTGAAGAAGTTAAATACATTAATTAAAGTACTCCAGTGATAGACTGATAGGAGAGTTATACAGTATTAAATTGTTCCATGTCAAAGTTATCATCATACTTAAATTTCGTACCATGCATCATCACCACATCGCGCCTCCCCTGATCACTACCTTCTATATGTTAAAAAATATATACAAATGTGCCAACCTATTCCAGAGGAGAAATACTAGTGTCCAATATATTGGACGGATGGGTCCGTCCAATACGATCATCTTCACATTTTTAAATTTCAAACGACCGATCCGAGCCGTTCAATATGTTCTTCATATTAGAAACTTGTAAGAAACCAATTTTCACATTTTTTTTTTTTTGAATTCTTTTACTTATTTTTTGGTATGTGAGAAAATTCATGATATAAAAGTTCTGGACCGTCCAATAACAACGATTTTTTAAAATACCAAAAAAATAGTAAAAAAATTCGAAAAAAAATATAAAAATTGGTTTATTCTAAGTTTTCAATATGAAGAACATATTGAACAGTTCAAATCAGTCATTTGAAATTTAAAAATGTGAAATTGATCGTATTGGACGAACTCCAATATATTGGACTCTAGCATTTCTCATTCCATAGTGAACACATTGGTATTCCTTTCTCAATTATAATTATCTCTTCAAGGCCATGGCTAAGTCTCCTGGCCTCGAGCTTTCTGCGGCAAGCCCTACACCTCTTCTTAAAGAACCTTAAACTCTTTTCTCATATTTACTTGATCTACATCTCAAGCCATGTGTTGCTTTTCGTTGGCTTCCTGCTATTTATCACTCTTGTTTCTAAGTTCATTGAGTTGACAAAATCGAAACATGCAATAATTGACGTGTCAAGCCCTGAATTTACCAAGCTTGTCAATACTATCCGGGCTGTTATCAATGAGATGCTCATTATTGAAACGATATACTATGTCCTTCTGTTTGCAAGTTCATGGTTCCTGTCAATCATTACCTACTATGCAAACTCGGCGACATATTTAGGAGAGATGCTGACACTGAGAAATGTGCTGAACGAGGTTAAGGGTATTATCAAAGGGCCTTTAATCACTAGCCTCTTTGTTGTACTCTCTACCCTTGCTTACCTCATCTCTTTTGCTGTAGCCTTTGTTGTAATATATCGGCACTTCCCAAGTAATTCTGATATCATTTCAGTGTTTTCAGCGATTTTTCTGATTTTATTGGCATCTCTTCTATTAGTCTACTTATCAATAATTTGGTCCATGGGTATTGCAATATCTGTCATCGAGCCAAATTTTTATGGATTTGGTGCGATTTCACGCGCGACAAAACTTTTGAAAGGGAAGAGGAAGCAAGTATTTCTCTTAACTCTTGTTTTGATTATCATCTTTGGCATCATACAGGTAGGTAATACTATACTTACTATGAAGTTAATTAGCTTTTTATGATTCCATGGCTGCAAATTGGGCCCTTGCTTTTGTGTGCCAAATTCTTCTTCAGGTGCTGAACTGGTACAGTACGATAGCAATCACGGTTCTATACTATGAGTGCAACCAGAATGGAGACGAACTCGAATATACCAAATTGGCCACTACTAATATAGTTTAGTAGATAATCAAATATTTTTTGATGATCATACGTGTGTCTTTGTGTGTGATGAAGATATAGTTGTTTATGTTATACATATTGTATCATATGAACAATTATTCGGTTTCTATAGTTTGAAGTGTTTTTGTTTGATGGTCTTGTATATTGTCTCGTACGACCAATGATTTGGCTTCTATATAGTTTAAAGTGTATTTGTTGATGTTTTTTTCTTTCTACATAGACATAACTTTGTATATGGATCCTTGTTCCATCAGTGAAATTTACATCAAGTGTAATTAGTATGCAGTCATTTTCTTATTGATAAACTAATCCATCATGGATAGGGTGAGCTGCCGTTTTGGACTTCCCTTTCAGGGCTATACATAGTCAATTTCGAAAAATTTCCCTCGTAATTTACAGATTTTCCCCTAAAAAAAGCACAAACACCATTTTTCACTGCTTATCTTCCAATAATCATCATCATTCCACAACTGAAAAAACCAAATTTATGCCCTAGTGGGTGGCCTAAGTTATTATAACCTCATTCTACAGTATATGGTTGATATTTCTTCTTTCTCATTTTTAACCCCCAGCCTATAAGTTTTAACAAAGAATCAAGTGTACTTGTAGCATCAGAAGTAAATAGATAGTCCAATTCAGGTAAATTGCATACCAATTTTCATATTACTATATTAGTAAATTAAAATTACTCGTATAGTTGCTCAAAGTAGCCGTCCATATCCTGTATAACATTTCTCCTACAGTGATGGCTTTGGTTAGAAATGTCATTTAGGGTCCACTTCAGAGGGAGGGACTCGGGAGAGGAGGGAAGGGACTCGGTACTCTCCGATTTTGGGAGTAACCGATCTCTCCCTCTCTCTGTCTCTCTAGTGCCCTTCGTTTCCGTTGATTCTCTCCCTCTGGAGCAAGGTAACCGATCTCTCCCTCCCTTCCCTTCACTCCGAGTCCCTCCCTCTGGAGCGGACCCTTAGTCAAAGAAATAAATTAAGTAAAAACTGAAAAGATCTGCAATCCAGTTTACTTACAATATAAAGTGTTTTCAAGGCTAATTGAGTAGAACACCAGCTGTTATGGTATTCTTAGGGGGGGAGGAAGAAAAAAAAACGTACACAATTTTCAGAAAATTCAAGATGATTATTCCCTTAATACAAAAATAAGTAACAATTGCAATCTCTAACTCACCTCATCACAAAAATGTCAAAATGAAAAAAAAAAAAAGAATAACAATGGTGAAACAACAAAATCACCTATCTGATCTTTTTGAAAGAGCTGACCCGCTCAAAATCTGGAACTGCAAGGTTCTTCTCAATTTCCCATGCAAGGTGAGACATGGAATTAAATGATGATTTAACCCCTTTTTCATCTGTGACTTCCCTTGGGAAAGGGATTCGAACTGCAAAAACCCCATTTTCTGAGTAGATGTATAGGTCAAACCCTAGCCGGTCCACCCAAATCAATTTCGCACTTGAAACCTGTCACAATTTTAGCAATCCACAAGGCAATTGGTACAGAGTCATTTCAGTTTCTGTCTGATTATTACTAAATCTTAAAGAAAGCTCCTATTTTGAGTGTCTACTTTGTATCAGCTCAGGTAATAATAGAGGTAATACCAGAACCATTGCCAGGAACAAATAATAGTTCATAACGCCAGTGCATTAAACAGTTAATTACACTAATCCTGATTTTGGTACTGGTAAGGTACAAGCACATACTGCATACTGTTTCATAGTGGACCAGGCTACAAAGGAACTAAAACTTGCCTGAAAACCAGTGTCAACATAGATGTTGCATAGGCGTTGCACATCTTCGGCATGTCTTGAATTCATTTCTTCTACTATCTTCTCAGCAATGTTCCTTAAAGGATCAGGTTCAGCTGTTACATACTCTGCTGGAGCCACCCAAACACCGTCCTATCAAGCAAATCAAGAAACAAATGCATAAAGTACTTGAAATAATGCCTATATTATCAATGTAAAAGGTTAAGGATGCAAGTAAATACATACATCACTAAAGTCTTCCATATGAAATATCCTTTCAACAGACATCAAATACATGAGGTCTAGATCTGCCTCTTCACCAAACTTCTTCTCCCACTTTGTACTAAGTTTCTACACCACATACAAAAGAGAAATTCCTTAAAATTAGCAAATCATTACAATGAAAAGATAGAACAGCACAATTGCTGATTAACATCTACCTGCAAAAGCTTTTCATCAGTAGGCTTTGTCAAGTTGCCAAGCATTGTACATTGTGGAGTTCTCAATCCGCTCTGCTCAAACTGTAAACAAAAACTAAGAAATATATAAAAAAGAGAAAATATATCTAATTTCATGACAAGGCGCATTTTGCTGTTTTTGGCTCAAATGGGCAGTTGCCTTAGTCACCACTAATGGTAAAGGTTCAATTTTCATGCAATGTCAGACTCAACACACACCCCCACACCAAACAATTCTTGTGTGCTCAAATTACATATTCAATCTCCACAATCAATTTCTGAAACTAACCCAAATATTCAAATTTAAAACAAAATAACAATTTTCAGAGAAATACAATACCTTTACATGGAAACTCGATCTAGTGTCTACAGCAAGGGACCTATGAGCCGGGTGGAGGCAAAGAGCAGGGGTTCCTTCGGGGTCCACAACAAAGCGGGCGCCAATACCAAGCGGCCAGGTGTCGTGGGACAGCGCAGACAAAGTTCCGTTCTGGGCCAGGTCCACTATGGACCGGGACACCTCAGCGGGCGAAAGTTTGGTCTTGGATTCGGTGACTGCGGAGAGGGAGTCGGTGGAGACGGCGTGGAGAGCGCATTTGGGGAAGGGTTGGGGACACGCGGCGGGTTGGAATTGGTGGGAAGAGAATGGGTAAGGTTTGGTGGAAAGAGAGAGGGGTGGAGAGGGAGAGACCAAGGAGGGAGAGATGAGGGAACGCATTGGAAAGAATGGAGAGAGATGATAAGAGTGAGAAAGGAAAGAGGAAAAGAGAATAATAATATGGAACTGTGCAAGAGTGCAGAGAGGAGAATTAGTTGACTGAGTTTTGATCTGATTATTGGGTGGTGAGTCGCCTATGGGTTATGGTTCTAAATTTCTAATAGGAAAAAGTAACTTTTTCATTTTTTATAGTTTTCAGTACTATAATTAGTACTAATTATTTTATTGATTTTGTTGTTGCTAGTTGCTACAGTTATCATTACTAGTTATAGTATTATATCTCCATTGGACATCATTATTGAGTCGCTTTTGTGTATTATAATAATACTTTATAACTTTGTTATGTGCAGTAACATACATGAAGATAGGCTAGTGTGATTTCACATATTGCATATTTGCATCTTATCTGATTGTTCTTAAGTGGTAAAAGATCATTTTTCTTAAATGGTATATATAGTGCCTTGTTAAATACAAGTTATTCAACAAATTAAATTACTAATCTGTTAATCATACACTAACACACGAATGTAGTATCATAATGCATTTCACCATCATTGGAATGTTATTAATAATCATATCGTTTCAAATTATAATGTTTTTTTTTGACATCAGTGCTTAAATATATATTATAATATTTTTATATATTAATTTGATATAATTGAGATTGATTATTTATCTGTGTTAATATATGACTTTTATATCGTGCCTTATTATCGATCTTTGAAGACAAGAGTCCGCTATATATAAATTTCACTCGGAGATTTTAACGATATAAAAATAATTCTAACACAATATTTTTCTTTTGTTGGTGCCTTCTTATTTTAATTACTTTGGGCCCACGTAATATTATGAGGTCACTATAATCTACATGTATTAGTAAAATTTGTTTATCTTTCATTTTATCTAACAGCGATTAAAAAAAGTAAAATAGAATCAGTGTGTGTTCCAAACTCGTGATACATCATACATGCATTTTGGTCGCATAAACCGAATAAGAAATTTGAGAAGTATGATGGAATAATGAATTTCAACTATAACAATTTTTCTTAACAAGAACAAAAAAGTTAAAATTTCACTAAAAACCATTAATTGATTGCCCGGTCCTAAAAGAAAAGATTTATAAATCACCAATTTTGTGATGTGTTAATGTCGTCCGATTAATGTTCAAATCCTTCTAACAAAAAAAAAAAAACAAAGAAAAGAAAAGAAAAAACAATGAACTAGCCATATTTGATTTTGGCAGGGGTAATAATAACAGAGTTTTATTTGCTGGATCGAATACGAAAAATTGTTGTGGCGCAGGGCTTCCTGGTTACTTTCCAAAGAGGAAATATTTATTTTATTTTCCGATTTTGGTTATTGACAAGGCCGAACCTAACCACAAGCCATAGCAAGAACGTGCCCGTAAGGTAAATTAGAAGCAGGATATATAGTTAAATGACATAAAAGGAACCTACAATATTACAGCAATGTTTTTTACTCGCAAAAATGGTCATTCAAAAAAGTACCTCTCTATCAGAAAAAGAAAGAAAAGACACTCAAATTATTCAAACTTTGTCCTGAACTAAATTGTCATGCCCAAAATCAGGTCTTCAACCATTGAATTACCTATAGCTCTGTCCAAAAGAACAAAGTACAAAATAATTAGTAAAATATGAAAAGTATAAAGATAAAATTGAACGAACTGCATCATGCAAAAACCTCAAAGAAGTAAGCATTTTGAGTTTCTTATTTGTCAATCTTAAAAGAACTAAACTAACAACTGAAATTGGTTGATTAAATCAACTAATATCTATACTGAGGGACCTGGAGACAATTGGAGGTGTTTGCAACAAGGCTGCCCATTGAAGTGAGCTAAAAATCTTTTTGAAGTTGTTACCACCTTATATTCTTATAGATGAATTCCGGCAAAAAAAAATGCAAAACAAAGTCTCAAAAGAAAATAAATAGATCATTTGAAATTACACAATAGCAACAGATATCCAACCTTAGTTTAGCCTGACCCAACAATAATGTTGTTGATGGGGATGAAGATAAGCTTCACAAAGAAACCCACAAATCCCATCACAACAAATCCAATAGCTGTCCGAACTGCCACCTTTGAGAACTCTGCAAAACCATTTCACAAACTAAAATGATTGCTTCGACAGATAATAGTTAAAGTGGTAACTAAGAACTCAGTGATGCTAAATACAGGACCATTGGACCTATTTGGGATTCCAAAAGAAATAAGACTTAATTGTAGTTTGAATGAAATTTGAATCTAACAAAGAAAGAACCATAGTCTCTGGAGTCTAGATACTGACTGAGCAATATAATATCAGCTCAACCAGATTCCTATTATGAATCAGTCAGCATCTTAGGTAGAAAAAGGTTCTTCATTCGTCAGTCTTAGTTACAGAAACTACAGTCCCCAGATAAGATAAAAGAAAAGCAGATTGAGCTCACATATCTAATATGGACTTAAAAAGGAAAAAAAAAATTCCCTAATTTGTTTTTGAGATCCCCTAAAGATAAATGCAAATCCTTTGTTTAAATACTATAGCAGAGAGAATTTCTTAACATTATATTAGAATCATATATCTACACTGTGGAGGTCTACTGGTTTTAAATTGCAAACATATCTAAATACTCAGCCTAACTCAAACAATTTAATAATTTCTAACTCCAGTTATCAGTACATCTTGAAGAAAGTTCAGATCTGATAGAACTGACTGGAATTTGAGCTGAAACGGAGGAAAGGGGATGAATCAACCGTTGAAATTGCTTTCAAAAGATATAGAAAAACTAATTAATTAGATAAACTGGGGAAATTTGTGGTATAACGTGAACCAGGGAAATTTCAAAAGGTAAAATTGAACTCAGAGGTGAATCGGAATTTACAATCAGCTCAGATCTGAACGAAGAAAATTTCAGGTGTATAGGTTTACAAGGATTACGTCGATCTGATCAATTACAAATAAATTGAAATTGTAATGGACAAAATCGGATCTCCTATCGCTAAAGCGAATATCTAACAGCTTGTATCGAGAATTGATCATATAGAACATAGATCTAATTAACACAATTAAATCAGGAAACTGAAACGAAAAGGAGAGGAAAAAAACCTTTGCGATCGGGCTTGTGACAGCGCTTGACGAGGCGGATACTGTCCTTGGCGAACTCTCTGAGCGGATCTACCACTGAATCGATCGCATCCATTGTCCTTGATTTTCTTTCTGTTTCTTTCGAGAGAGAGAAGAAGAAAGATGGAGAACAGTGGTGATAAAAGTCTTCGAAAGTTTGTCGATGGTCGAAACGGAGATTTTATTACAAGTAGATCTACGATTATAAGAAGGCCTGATTTGGTTAGAATGGACCCGCAAAACAGAACAACCATTATTATTAGAAGGCCTGATTTGGTTGCAACAAAAAAGGCCTGGATTGGTTTGGTTGTTTCAGGCCTGGTTTGGTTCGGCTTGTTTAATATTATTTGGGTTTCTTCTTTTCGTTTCCAACTCTCAGTATTTTTTGGAGAAAAATTAAAAGAAACCAGTGCTGATAACTGCAATCAGCGCCTAAAGCAATCACGCAATCAATAGCTATTTTAAGTAAGTGCGCTCAACTCTTCTTTCCGAAAATAGAAATCGCGAAACTCTCTCTCACGCGATTAACCCTCACCTCTATTCTCCTGCGCTTCACCCGCCTTCCCTCCCTTCGCGCAATTCCTCTCCGACACGCATCTATCCTCTCCCTCGTGCTTCACCCACCTCTCATCTCCCTCTCATCTGAGTCCCCTCTCCTCTTCCCTTCCCCACCTTTTTCCTCTCTCGCCTCTTTCTCCCCATGCGCCTCTCTCCTATCGCATCACCTCCTCGCGTCTCCCCTCCTTCCCGTCACCTCCCCTAGTGTCGCCACTCCTTTCTGTCACGTCCTGTCGCATCACCCCTCCCTTCTCGTTACGTCACCGCCTCTCTTACATACTCTGTTCTCACCCTTACATTCATTATTTACACCCTTATTGTTATTTAGTTACTCCCTTATAGTCATTTAGTTACTCCCGAAACTTAGCATAACCAGATCTAAAATGTGTGTTACTCCCTTATAGACATTTAGTTACTCCCTAAGTTAAATTAAAATACTCCCATGAACTAGTTATTTACTCCCCTCATAGTGTTTAATTACTCCCTAATAAAGTTACACAGAGAGTTATTACTTACTCCCCTTTACTATTTGAGTTACTCCCCTGTATTTGTTATTTACTTCCCTTATAGTGTTTAATTACTCCCTAATAAAGTTACACAAAGAGTAATTATTTACTCCCTCGTACTATTTTAGTTACTCCCCTGTTCATATTATTTACTTCCTTTATACTGTTTAGTTACTCCCTAATAAAGTTACACAAAGAGTAATTACTTACTCCCTCGTACTATTTTAGTTACTCCACTGTTCATATTATTTACCTCTTTTATACTGTTTAGTTACTCCCTAATAAAGTTATACGAAGAGTTATAATTTACTCCCTATTATTATTTTAGTTACTCTCCTATACTAGTAATTTACTCCCTTCGTAATGTTTAATTACTCCCTGATCTCATGTACTTGTTATTTTACTCTCTTGTGGTAGGAGAACCAGATCTGAAGAAAGAAGAAAAAAAGAAGAGAAGAAATGAGAAAAGAAAAATTATCTCAGAAAAAAGAAGAAGAAATGGCTAAAGGAAGAAGAACGGGGAAAGATTAAAGGAGAAAGAGAAGGGAGAAATAGGAGAAGAGGAAGGAGAGAACCCGGATGAGAGAAGAAATGGAGCGAGAGAGGAGAGTCGCGCGTCTCTGCGGGTGATCAATATGACGGTCGGAGAGGAGGCTGGATCTGATTTAATGAGAGGGTGCGGAAGGGAAGGCTGGATCTGATTTAAAATCGGGCAAGGTGAGGGTGAGAGAGGAATAGCGCTCTGGCGCAGGGTGAGGGTGAGAGGGACGCGTGATTGCTTGATTGCGTGAAAGACTGATTGTCTTAAGCATTTTCCAAAAGCAACTAAGTAAATTGTAAATGAAGAATACACAACCGCCGTCAAAATACATAAACTCGGATCCTGTGTCGCGCGACACAGCGTTTAGTGCGGCTGTGGGCCGTCTGATCTGAATCGGATGGATATGGAAGCCCCGTGCATGTAATCAGATTGATAGGCCCGCAAAAAAATGAACCGCCCAATCAAAATCGAACGGCTCGGATCCGCGCTGCACGCTGTGTCGCGTGACACAGGATCCGAGCCCCAAAATACATGTATCTATTTTGAAACTTATTATTATTCATAATGCCAAACCGAACTATTAATACTTATTAAACAAGTTCTCGAGATTAGACATCGACCGATATCCTCTGGAAGTCCAGAGGTCTTCTTTGATCCGAGCCGTCCGATTTGATCAGAACGGTTGAATTTTTTCGGGCCTATCAATCTGGTACTATTCACGGGGCATCCATCATCATTGAAATTAAATCAGACGGCTCTGATTTAAGGAAGACCACCGAAGACCACCGAAACGCAGACCAGAGGATACGGATTCGATTAGACATACGCATTTATACTAATTGAAGAAAATACTATAAACTGGATGTTGTAAGTATGCATTAATGCTGTTAAAGTGTTAATGCACAGGTACATTTCAATATTTGTGATAGTTATTTAAGTATTTTAAGCAATTTTAACGCATTTTAGCAATTTTATCATCCCCATTCTTTTGTTTTTGGTTACCCCTCCCATCTTTTCTGTTTCTGTTTCTGTCCCCCCTTCCCAACGTCATGCTTATACTCCCGGCCCTCACCCCCTTCCTCCCCCACATATTATTTTTCCTAATTGTTCTAGGTCTAAACACGAATTGTTCTAGTTAATGTAAGTAATTGTTCTAGTTATTCTCGTTATTATAAGTAATTGTTCTAGTTCATTGTTTAGGAAAAATTGACCAGAACTAGAGAATGATGCTCACAATGAAAAATACATTATAGGTTGAACCTTGTCAGATGTGTTATACAACTATATAGAGTGCAAAATTAATCCAAAATAAAAAAGAAGAAGAAAATGCTAGGTTGGTGATGAATCATAATTAATATGTTTAATCCAAAGTCTAGGTTGGTGATGAAATTATCAACAAAGGCTAGGTTGGTAATTAATATGTTTAATCCAATCTTTTTGAATAAGTAAGAACTGAATCATAACCTAGGCCATATAAGAGCATAAATGCAGATTATTGTGATAAAATAACTTAGAATGAATGCAGAAACGGTTGAAATGCTCAAATGATACTCAGAATATGCAATATTTGCACTTCATATGCATAATTACTATGTATAATCCAACTTTATTAACAACTAAGTTTTGAATCATATTCTAGACCATATAGAGAGCTTAAATGTAGATATTGTGATCAAATAACTAAGAATGAACGCAGAGTCGCTTGAAATGCTCAAATGGTGTTCAGAATCTGATTATTTGTATATTATATGCATAATTGCTATATATAATCCAATTTTTAATAAGTAAGACCTAATCATAATCTAGACATTATAGAGAGTTTCAATATAGATTACTGTGATCAAATGACTTAGAATGACTGCAGAATCGCTTGAAATGCTCAAATGATGCTCAGAATATGCATTATTTGCACATTTTATGCGTAATTACTATGTATTATCCAATCTTTCTGAATAAGAAATATATGTATCATAATCTAGACCACATAAAGAGCTTAAATGTCGATTATTTTGTTGAAATGACTTAGAATGCAGAAAAGGTGTAAATACGCAAATGATACTCATAATATGCATTATTCGCACTGTATATGCGTAATTACTATATGTAATCTTTTTTTTAATAAGTTCTGAATCATATTTTAGACTGTATAGATAGTTTAAATATAGATTATTGCGATCAAGTGACTTAGAATGAATGCAGAATTGCCTGTAATGCTCAAATGATGCTCAGAATAAGCATTATTTGCACACTATATGCGTAATTACTATGTATAACTCAATATTTTTTTTTAATAAATAAGATCTGAATCATATTCTAGAACGTATAGAGAGCTTAAATTTAGATTATAGTGATGAAATGACTTAGAATGAATGCAGAGAAGGTTGAAATGCACAAACGATCCTAAGAATATGCATTATTTGCACATTATATGCGCAATTACTATGTATAATGCAATATTTTTGAATACGTAACATTTGAATCATATTTAGACTGTATAGAGAGTTTAAATATTGATTATTGTGGTCAAAATACTTAGAATGACTGTTGAATCGTTTGAAATGATCAAATGATATAACACAAAATATGCATTATTTGCACATTATATGAGTGTTTCACGTGTATAATTCAATTATTTAGAATAAGTAAGATTTGAATCATATTTAGATCGTATAGAGAGCTTAATATAGATTACTGTGACAAATAACTTATAGAATGAATGCAAAAATGGTTCAAATGCTCAAATGATTCCCAGAATATGCATTATTTACACTTTATATGCGTAACTACTATGTATAATCTAATTTATTTTAATAAATAATATCTGAATCATATTCTAGACTGTGTAAAGACCTTATATATAGATTGTTGTGATCAAATTACTTAGAATGCAGACTAATTGTAGATTATTGTGACGAAATGACTTAGAATGAATGCAGAAACGTTTGAAATGCTCAAATGATACCAGAATATGCATTATTTGCACTTTATATGTCTAAGTACAATGTATGATCTTTTTTTTTTATTAATAAGTAAGATCTGAATCATTTTTTAGACTGTATAAAGAGCTTAAATGTAGATTATTGTGATGAAATGACTTAGAATAAATGCATATACGGTTTATATTCAGAATATGCATTATCTAATTTTTTTAATAAGTAAGATCAGAATCATACTCTGGACCATATTAATAGCTTCAGTATGAATTATTGTCATGAAATTACTTAGGCTGAATGCAAAATCTCTTAAAATGATAAAATGATTCTCAGAATATGCATTATTTGCACATTATATGAGTATTTAACATGTATAATCCAATCTTTTTTAATAAGTAAGGTTTGAATCATATTTAGATCGTATAGAGAGCTTAAATTTAGATCATTGTGATGATTCCCAGAATATGCATTATTTGCACTTTATATGCATAATTGCTATGTATAATCACATTTATTTTAATACGTAAGATCTGAATCATATTCTACACCGTATAGAGAGCTTAAATATAGATTATTGTGATAAAATTACTTAGAATAAATACAGATACGGTTGAAATACTCAAATGTTACTAAGAATACGCATTATTTGCACATTATATGTGTAATTTATGTATAATCCAATTTTTTTTTGAATAAGCTAAATCATATTCTAGACCGTATAGAGAGCTTAAATGTAGATTATTGTGATGAAATGACTAAAAATGAATACAGATACGGTTGAAATGCCAACTGATACTCACAATATGCATTATTTTCATTTAATATGCGTAATTACTTGTATAATCAAATTTTTGGCAATAAGATCTGAAACATATTCTACAGCATATAGAGAGCCTAAATATAAATTATTGTGATAAATCACATAGAACGAATACAAAATCGCTTAAAATGCTCAAATTATTCTTAGAATATGCATTATTTGCACATTATATGCATATTTACTATGTATAATCAAATCTGTTTTTTTTATATTGTGATGAAAAGACTTAGAACGAATGCAAAATCACTTGAAATGCTCAAACAATTCTCAGAATATGCATTCTTTGCACATTAAATGCATAATTACTATGTATAATCTATTTTGTTTAATAAGTAAGATCTGAATCAGGTTCTAGACAATATAAAAAGCTTTAATGTAGTTTATTGTGATGAAATGACTTAGATTGAATGCAGAACCGTTTGAAGTGCAGAAATGATACTCAAAATATGCATTATTTGCACATTATATGTGTAAATACTATGTATAATCCAATCTTTTTTAATAAATAATATCTGAATTATATTTTACACCGTTAGAGAATATGCACTTTAAAGGCTCACATGATGCTCAGAATATGCATTATTTACACAATTTATGCATATTTACAATATGTATAATCCAAACTTTATGAATACGTAACATCTGAATCATATTCTAGACAGCATAGGGAGCTTAAATGAGAATATTGTGATGAAATAACTTAAGAATTCATGCATAAACAGTTAAAAATGTTCAAATGATACTCAGACTATGAATTATTTGCACTATATGCTTAATACTATGAATATCTAATTTTTTTAAATACATAAGATCTGAATTATATTCTGCAACATATAGAGAGCTTAAATATAGATTATTAGGATCAAATGACTAATAATGAATGCATAATCACTTTAAATGCTCAAATGATGCTCAGAATATGCATTATTTAGACATTATAAGCGTAATTACTATGTATAATCCAATCTTTTTGAATAAGATCTGAATCATAATCTAGACAATATAAAGAGCCCAAATGTAGACTATCGTGATGAAATGACTAAGAATGAATGTAGAAACGGTTGAAATGCTCAAATGAATGTCAGAAAATGCAATTTTTGCACATTATAGGTGTAATTACTATGTATAATCCATTTTTTTAATACATAACATCTGAATCGTATTCTAGATCGCATAGGGAGCTCAAATGTAGATTATTGTGATCAAAACTTAGAATGCATGCAGATAAGGTTGAAATGATCAAATGTTACTCAGAATATGAATTATTTGCACATTATATGCGTAATTACTGTGTATTATACAATACTTTTGAATAAAAGTAAGATCTGAATCATATTATAGACCTATAGAGAGCTTAAATGTAGATTATTGTGATGAAATTATTAGAATGAATGTAGAAACCGTTGAAATGCTCAAATGATTCTCAGAATATGCATTATTTGCACTTTATATGCATAATTACTATGTATAATCTTTTTGTTTTTTTAATAAGTAATACGTGAATCCTATTCTAGACTGTAAAGATAGCTTAAATAAAGATTATTGTAATAGAATTACTTATACTGAACTACAATTGCTTGAAATGTTCAAATGTTGCTCAGAATGTGCAGTATTTGCACATTATATGAGTAATTACTATGTATAATCCAATCATTCTTAAATAAATAAGATTTAAATCATAATCTAGACCATAAAAAGAGCTTAATGTACATTATTGTAATGAAATAACTTAGAATGAATGCAGAGACGGTTGAAATTGTCAAAAAATACTTAGAATATGCATTATTTTCATTTGATATGCGTAAATACGATGCATAATCCAATTTTTTTGTAATAAGTAAGATCTAAATTATATTATACACCGTGTAGAGAGCTTAAATATAGATTATTGCGATCAAATGACTTATAATAAATGCAGAATCGCTAGAAATGCTCAAATTATGCTTAGAATATCATTGCACATTAAAAGCGTAATTACTATGTGTAATCCAATCTTTTTAAATAACTAGGGTCTGGATCATAATTTAGACAATGTAAAGAGTTTAAATGTTGATTATTGTGATGAAATGACTTAGAAATAATATAGAAACGGTTGAAATGCTCAAATAATTCAAGAATTATGCATTATTTGCACATTATATGCTTAATTACTATGTATAATCTTATATTATTTAATAAAACAAGATCTAAATCATATTCTAGACTGTATACAGAGCTTATATATAGTTTTCTGTGATCAGATTACTTAGAATGAATGTTGAATCGCTTGAAATGCTCTAATGTGATCAGAATATGCATTATTTCACATTATATGTGTAATTACTATGTATAATTCAATATTTTTTTAATATGTAATATAGATGAATCACATTCTAGACCGTATAGAGAGCTTAAATATACATTATTTGCATTATTTGGGATCAAATGACTTAGAATGAATGCAGAAACGGTTGAAATGCTCAAATGATACTTAGAACATACATTATTTGCACTATATATGCGTAAATTATTATGTATAATCTAATATTTTGTAATAAGTAAAATCTGAATCATATGCTACACTGCATAGAGAGCTTAAATATAGATTATTTGGATGAAATGGCTTAAATGAATGCATTATCACTTTAAATGCTCAAATGATGCTCAGATATGCATTATTTGCATATTCTATGCGTAATTATTATGTATAATCCATTCTTTTTTAATAATTAAGATCTTTATCATATACAGACCATGTAAAAAGTTTAAATGTATAATTTATGACAAAATGACTTAGAATGTATGCAGAAACGGTTGAAATGCTCAAATAATACTCAAAATATGCATTTTTTTACACATTATATGCGTAATTACTATGTATAATCCAATATTTTTTAATAAATAAGATCTGAATCATATTATGCACCATATACAGAACTTAAATTTAGATTTTTGGGATCAAATGACTTGTACTGAATGCAGCAACGGTTGAAATGCTCAAATGATTCTCAGAATATGCATTATTTTCACATTATATGCGTAATTACTATATATAATCCAATTTTTTAAATTAGTAAGAGCTTGATCAAATTATAGACCGTATAGATTACATAAAAATAGATTATTGTGATCTAATTACTTAGAACGACTGCAAAATCTCTTGAAATCCTCAACTGATACTCAGAATTTGCATCATTTGAACATTATATGGGTAATTAGTATGTATAATCCAATATATTTTTGATAAGTAAGATCTGGATCATACAGTATAGAGAGCTTAGGCTTAGAATTAACGCAGAATCGTTTGAAATGCTCAAATTATGCTCAGAATATGCATTATTTGCACATTATATGCGTAATTAATATATATAATCAAATTTTTGAATAAGCAAGTCTTAATCATAATCTTGACAATTTAAAGAGCATAAATGTAGATTATCATGACAAAATGATATAGAATGAATCCAGAAATGGTTGAAATGCTCAAAAGATACTCAGAATATGCATTATTTGCACTTTAATATGAGTAATTAATATGTATAATCTATTTTTTTTAATAAGTCAGATCGAAATCATCTTATAGAACATAAAGATAGCTTAAATAAAGATTATTGTAATCAAATTACTTAAAATGAATGCAGAATCGCTTGAAATGCTCAAATGATGCTCAGAATATGTATTATTTGCACATTATATGCGTAATTACTATGTATAATCCAATCATTTTGAATAAGTAAGATTTTAATCATAATCTAGACTATATAAAGAGATTAAATGTAGATTAATGTGATGAAATGACTTACAATGAATGCATAAACTGTTGAAATGCTCAAATGATACTTAGAATATGCATTATTGGCACTTTATATGCATAGTTACTATGTATAATCGAATTTACTGTAATAAGTAAGATCCGATTCATATTCTACACCCTATAGAGATCTTAAATATAGATTATTGTGATCAAATGACATAGAATAAATGCAGAATCAATTGAAATGCCCAATTGCTGCACAGAATATGCATGATTTGCACATTGGATGCGCAATTATTATGTATAATCAGATCTTTTTAAATAAGTAAGGTATGAATCATAATCTTGACCATATAAAGAGTTTAGATGTAGATTATTGTGACGAAATGACTTAGAATGAATCAAGAAACAGTTGAAATGCTCAAAAGATACTCAGAATAAGCATTATTTGCATTTTATATGCGTAATTGCTATATATAATCTATTTTTTTAATAAGTGAGATTTGAATCATATTATAGACCGTAAAGAGAGCTTAAATAATGATTATTGTAATCACAATACTTAAAATGAATGCAGAATCGCTTGAAATGCTTAAATGATGCTCAGAAAATGTATTATTTCCACATTTTTATGCGTCAATCTTTTTGATTAAGTAAGAGTTGAATCATAATTTAGACCATATAAAGAGCTGAAATATACATTATTGCGATGGAATGACTTAGAATGAATTCAGAAGCATAAAAGAACTGTCACACCCCTAAACAATAAGTGTAACAGGACCTGCCACGTCAGCATGCTTACCATCATGCTGCCGCAAGGCTTAGACTAATTTAACTCCAACTTAAACATCATGTAGTTCATGCGCCACACAATTATAAGTTTATCACTATAATCTACATGCATACAACAAATGTAATATAGTTCAGGGAAATTTTTTTTTCTTTTTTTTTTCACCATGCTTAACATGAGACATAGATAAAGTAATATTCACATAAGCTAACAATCTGGTTAACACAAAAGATACAATTTAACTTGTGACTACACTCATAATGCAGCACATAACAGCTTATCTATATCCAACATCAAAATGGACCATACACATCTAACTAAACATTTCTAATATCAAAATGAGTCATACGCAGAACTACATTTCACATAACTAGCTTTACATATCTGGCATCAGAAGGAGACATACACAGAGCTATCATGGACTACACATTACTCACCAAGTTGAACTCAATGGCCTACTCCTCTGCAAGTCTAGCCCCACTCGTTAAACCTGAAACCCACAAGTGTAATTATGAGATAAGTAAAACTTATTACCAACAAAGAAGGACAGAATAAGCAATTTATATAATTACGTATGATTGAAATTCTCAAAGGATACTTAGATATTCATTATTTGCATTCCATATACGTAATTACTATGTATAATCCAATTTTTTGTAATAGAAATATTTGAATCATATTCTACCACATATAGAGAGCTTAAATATAGATTATTGTGATCAAATGGCTTAGAATGAATGCAGAATCACTTGAAATGCTCAGAATATGCATTATTTGCACATTATATGTGTTTATTACTATGTATTACCTAATATTTTTAAATAAGTAAGATCTTAATCATAATACAATATAAAGTACTTAAATGTAAATTATTGTGATGAAATGACTAAGAAAGAATGCAGAAACGGATGAAATGATTCTCAGATCTTAATCATATTGTACACCGTATAATGAGCTTAAATATAAATTATTGCGATTAAATGACTTAGAATGAATGCAGAATGGCTTAAAATGCTCAAATAATGCTCAGAATATGCATTATTTGCACATTATATGCGTAATTATAATGTATAATCCAATCTTTAAGTGAGATCTGAATCATAATCCAGACAATATAAATATCTCAAATGTAGACTATCGTGATGAAACGACTAAGAATGAATGCAGAAACGGATGAAATTCTCAAATGATATTCAGAATATCCATTATTCGCATTTTATATGCGTAATTACTATGTATAATCTAATTTTTTTTAATACGTATGAACCAAATCTTACTCTCTACCATATTGATAGCTTAAATGTATATTATTGTCATCAAATTACTTTCACTTAATGCAAAATCGATTCAAATGATCAAATGATTCTCAGAATATGCGTTATTTGCACATTCTGTGAGTATTCAATATGTATAATCCAATCTATTTGAATAAGTACAATTTCAATCATATTTCTACCATATAGAGAGTTTAAATATATATTATTGTGATAACATGACTTAGAACGAATGTAAAATCGCTTGAAATGCTCAAACGATTCTCAGAATATGCATCATTTGCACATTACATGCGTAATTACTATGTATAATCTATTTTTTTAATAAGTAAGATCTGAAAAATATTCCAGACAATATAAGAAGCTTTAATGTAGATTATTGTGTTAAAATGACTTAGATTAAATGCAGAAACGGTTAAAATACTAAAATGATACTCAAAATATGCATTATTTGCACATTATATGTTTAATTACTATGCATAATCTCTCTTTTTTTTCCTAATAAATAAGACCTGAATCAAATTCTACACCATATAGAGAGCTTAAATATAAATTAAGTGGATCAAATGACTTAGAATGAATGCATAATCACTTTAAATACTCAAGAGAAACTTAGAATATGCATTATTTGCACACTATATGCGTAATTACTATGTATAATCCAATCTTTTCGAATATGTAACATTTAAATCATATTCTAGACCGCATAGGGAGCTTAAATGTAAATTATTGTGACGAAATGACTTTAGAATTTATTCAGAAAAGGTTAAAATGCTCAAATGATACTCAGAATTTTTTTTCATATGTAAGATCTGAATTATATATTCTGCACCGTATAGAGAGCTTAAATAGATTATTAGGATCAAATGACTTAGAATGAATGCATAATCACTTTAAATGCTCAAATGATGCTCAAAATATGCATTATTTAGACATTATAAGCGTAATTACTATGTATAGTCTTATTTTTTTGAATAAGGAAGATCTGAATCATAATCTAGACAATATAAAGAGCTCGAATGTAGACTATCGTGATGAAATAACTAAGAATAAATGCAGAAACGGATGAAATGCTCAAATGATACTCAGAATATGCATTTTTTTGCGTTTTATACGTGTAGTAATAAAGTAAGATCTGAAGCATATTCTACATCATAGAGAGAGCTTAATTGTAGAATATTGGGATCAAATGACTTTGAATTAATGCATAATTGCTTTAAATGGTCAAATGAAGATCAGAATATGCATTATTTGCACATTATATGCCTGATTACTGTGTATAATCCAATCTTTTTTAATAGTAAGATCTGAATCATAATTTAGACAATATAAAGTACACAAATGTAGACTGTCGTGACAAAATGATTAAGAATGAAAGCAGAAACGGATGAAATGCTCAAATGATATTCAGAATATGCATTATTCGCACTTTATATGCGTAACTACTATGTATAATTCAATTTGTTTTAATACGTAAGATCTGAATCATATTCTATGCCATCTAATAGCTTAAATGTAGATTATTGTCATCAAATTACTTAGACTTAATGCAAAATCGATTGAAATGATCAAATGATTCTCAAAATATACATTATTTGCACATTATGAAAATTTTTAAGATGTATAATCCAATCCATTTGAATAAGTAAGATTTGAATCATAATATCATATACTGATCATATAGAGAGCTTAAATGTAGATCATTGTGATGAAATGACTTAGAATGAATACAGAAATGGTTGAAATGCTCAAATGATTCCCAAAATATGCATTATTTGCACTTTATATGCGTAATTACTATGTGTAATCACAAATTTTTTAATACATAAGATCTGAATCATATTCTACACCGTATAGAGGGCTTAAATATAGATTATTGTGATCAAATTACTTAAAATAAATGCAGATACGGTTGAAATGCTTAAATGTTACTAATAATATGCGTTATTTTCTCATTATATGTGTAATTATTATGTATAATCCAATCTTTTTTGAATAAGTGAAATCTGAGTCATATTCTAGACCATATAGAGAGCTTAAATGTAGATTATTGTGATGAAAGGACTAAGAACGAATACATAAGCGGTTGAAATGCCAAATGATACTCAGAATATGCATTATTTTCATTTAACATGCGTAATTACTATGTATAACAAAACTTTTGTAATAAGAAAGGTTTGAGTCATATTCTAAATCGTATAGAGAGCTAAAATAAAAATTATTGTGATGAAATTAAATAGAACGAATGAAAAATCCCTTAAATTGCTCAAATGATTCTCAGAATATGCATTATTTGCACATTATATGTGTATTTACTATGTATAATCAAATATTTCTGAATAAGGAAGATTTCAATCATATTTAACCATATTGAGAGCTTAAATGTATCTTATTGTGATGAAATGACTTAGAACGAATGCAAAATCGCTTGAAATGCTCAAACGATTCTCAGAACATGCATTATTTTCAAATTACATGCATAATTACTATGTATAATTTATTTTTTTTAATAATTAAGATCTGAATTATATTACAGACAATATAAAAAGTTTTAATGTTGATTATTGTGATGAAATGAATTAGATTGAATGCATAAATGGTTAAAATGCTCAAATGATACTCAAAATATGCATTATTTGTACATATATCATATATGTGCAATTACTATTTATAATCCCATCTTTTTTAATAAATAATATCTGAATCATATTCTACACCGTATAGAGAGCTCAAATACAAATTAATTGGATCAAATTACTTAGAATGAATGCATAATCACTTTAAATGCTCAAATGATGCTCAGAATATGCGTTATTTGCACATTATATGCATAATTACTATGTACAATCCCATCTTTTCGAGTACTTAACGTCTGAATAATATTAAGGGTGTGTTTGGAAGGAGCTCGAATAAGCTTATTCACGAATAAGTTCTAATTCGCGTGAACCAAACACAAATCGAATAAGCAGTATCGCTAATTCGCGTCGTTATTCTCATTCGAGCGAACCGATGGAATTTGCTCCCGAATAAGCTACTGGCTCCATTGAAAATATTAAAAAAAAGGGAGATAAGTGTATCGCGCACGTGCAGGGGTCCACCATGTTGCGTGAAGTCCTCATTTACTCCCCTTTTCTGCCATAATTGTTACGCCACTTCAAAAAAAAAACAATAATAAAATATTACAATTATTTATTATGATACATATTATAATTATTTATGTTAATTATTATTATTAATGATTCATTAAATAATTATTATTATGATACATATTATAATTATTATTTTATTAATAAATTATTATTATTAATGATTTATTAAATAAAATATTTAATATTATTATGATTTATGAATATAATTTGTTATTATATTATTTTCATCCATTCTTCTAATGAAAAATAGTTTAAAAACAAAATCAAATCATTATTATATTGTTTCTTCTTTATTCTTATTCACAACACACCATCCAAACAACAACCCTTATTCATGAATAGACCATTCTATCTAATTCTTATTCACATCTCTTATTCACGAATAGACTATTCATTCTTATTCACTTTCACTTCCAAACACACCCTAAATGTAGATTATTGTGACAAAATGACTTTAGAATATGAATTATTTGCAATTTTTGTGCGTAATTACTATGAATAATCTAATTTTTCTAAATACGTAAGATCTGAATTATATTCTGCACCTTATAGAGAGGTTAAATATCGATTATTAGTATCAAATGACTTAGAATGAATGCATAATCACTTAAAATGCGCAAATGATGCTCTTATGCATTATTTAGACATTATAAGCAAAATTACTATGTGTAATCCAATCTTTTTGAATAAGTAATATGTGAATCATTATCTAGACAATATAAAGAGCTCAAATGTGGACTATCGCTATTAAATGACTAAGAATGAATGCAGAAACGGATGAAATGCTCAAATGATACTCAGAATATGCATTTTTTTGTGATTTATATGTGTAATTACTATGTATAATCTATTTTTTTAAATAAGTAAGATCTGATTCATATTCTACATCATATAGAGAGCTTAATTGTAGATTATTGTGATCAAATGACTTAGAATTAATGCATAATCGCTTTTTAAATGGTCAAATGAAGATTACAATATGCATTATTTGCACATTATATGCCTAATTTTTATGTCTAATCCAATCTTTTTGAATAAGTAAGACCTGAATAATAATCTAGACAATATAAAGAGCTCAAACGTAGACTATCGTGATGAAATGACTAAGAATGAATGCAGCAACGGATGAAATGATCAAATGATACTCTGAATATGCATTATTTGTGCTTTATATGTGTAATTACTTTGTATAATCAAATTTTTTTAAATAAATAAGATCTGAATCATATTTTACATCATATAGAAAGTTTAATTGTAGATTATTGGGATCAAATGATTTAGAATTATTGCTTTAAATGTTCAAATGAAGATCAGGATATACAACGCTTGATGTCCGTTACACAATGCATGATAATTTTAAAATAAATACTCGTTTTATACCACGCTACAACACGTTTCACATAATTGGCTGCGTTGTACACTAGTGTAAGGGAAGGCATTATACAACGGTACTTTTATCATTTGTTGTGTAACTCAAGAATGCGTTATACAATGCATAGGCAAAGTAGCTTAGTAACATGAGGGCTGACCTGGTCAAACATTGCACAACGTTATATATATATATTATTTTTTTTTTGACGAAAGCACAACGTTATATGACCATGAGTTATACAACAGAAGGATGCATTGTGTAATGCAAAAAAACATATTTTGTAGTTTTGCATATTTTTCTCAACAAGTCTTGCATTGTGTGACGGAACCATGCGTTATATAACGCAATTTAGCATATTTGAGCATTTTACTTTCATATTAAATGAGATGAGTTTGGTTAAGTTTTATACCTAATCTAATGACTCTAACTAGTCTCTAAAACTATCTTGTGAAGCTCTAGAACTTGAGTAGAACTTGCTCTAACTATTTTTTTTCCCATTAATTCACTACTAAATCACTAGAAAATGGATTAGTAGAGGTTGATGTTATTTTGTAAATCGGCAAACATGTGAGGTTTAGTTCAACATTATGCATTTAATTTTTTTTCAGTAATAAATTGCATCAATATATATTTGGAGAAATAAAGTATAACTACGCTTCGGTTTAGCTCTCTGAATCTGAATCCATATATCAATAACTACAGTCAAGTCAAGTATTATGGTGGATACACCACCAGAGAGAGAAAATAAATTTAATACCTAAAAAGATGTGTATAATAAACGGGGAAAAATTTAATGCCATAAGTTGTTGAAGTCATATAATTTCACAAATTCATTTTTGCATCTATATTTCAAAATATAATATTGAAATCTCGAATTTAAATATTTATAATGTTTAATATCAGACGAGATTCGTCAACACAAAATTTTAATTGGAGTTTTAAGTTATATCATATCAGTAATCAATTAGTCAAAAATAATAATCGAATCTAATTAGACGTCTAAACTTTATATGATATTGTAACATATAACATTTCTCGTAATATATTTTAAAACGTCAATATGCTATGTTTTTAATTCGTGGATAGGTGGGTTCAAATTTCAAAGTCAAACAAAATGGTGTCAGCTTGGTAGCAAACGTCATTTGCCATCCGATAGATGAAAGAAAAATCATGATCCAGCTTGTAACTCAAATCTTCTGCATTTTCTTAAGAGGATATTGCCTTTCTTTGTGTGTCACTCCGTGTGGCGAGCTATTTGCACATCCTTCTTCCCTTATACTAAGCTCTGTCAATGAAACTCCACACGGAATATGGTTTCCTGGCAGCCACAAAAAAAAATAGGTCGGATTATATTCGACCTCCCGCAGTCCCGCCCCAAGAGCCTACTCCCCAAGATTTCGAGTTCCCTTTTTCTTTTCTTTTTCAAAACTCAAATTCAACTTTTAACTTCCGATGATATCATGCAGTTAACGATAAGGGGAAAAAAAAATGGCACTTCCAAGTCTTCAAGCAAGTCTCCTTCGTTGGTTACCAGAACCTACGATAAGAATTCATATTTATTAAGTACAATCTTACTTCACCATTAATTATTTAATGAAATAATTTGCTTAAATAAATTATAGAACAAGTTTTTAGCCATGAGGGACGACCTTGCTACCTTGGCTGAAGGTAAGAGAAAGAAAAATGTGCCTTCAGTGTTCTTGATTAGTGAGTACCGTGTTTAAATTGATAAATTGCTTTGTGTGATGGAACAAGATGGCAATATCCATGATAAATTTCAAGAAGAAGAACAGAAAAAAGCTGTCAGGTCAGTAAATTTCATGGAAAAGGAGAAATCCACATAATTTCTATTTAACACTTCTTTGCATTGTAGTTTTTTTTTTCCTCCATAGAAACAATTCTTTTGAATTTTTTTTTAATAGCATATATAGAGAGAGAGATAGCTCAAAACCTGATTTTTCTCTGGCGACAATTCAGTGAAAGAAAAAGAAATGTGGCACCTTGAGCCCCTAAAAAGAATCATGTATGCTTGCATTATTTGAAGTTTTCGTTATGTACCTTACCATTCTAAGTTCAAAAATTAGAAAAAAATTCTGATAAGAAATTAACAGTCCAAAAATTACAGGTTCATATCACCAGAAAGAGAAAAGCTCAAAAAGCTCCAGAAATCAGTTAACAGAATGCTCCTCTCTTTAAGCAAACCAGTAATCAATAACCCCAGTCAAGTACCATCATCCCCCAAGGACCCTACAAATTGTTCAAAATTGATACTAGACCCTGATGGCTACATTTTCCTTACTTGGAACCGAGCTTTTCTATTGTCATGCTTCACGGCTCTGTGCATCGACCCGTTATTCTTCTTTTTACCTTTCGTAGACAATACCTACCCATACTTGTGCATCAGAACTGACCAGCATCTAGCTGGTGTATTGACCATCTTACGGTGCATGGTGGATATGGTCTATTTGATCAACATAATCATAAAGTTTCATACAGCGTATGTGGACCCCATCTCAGAAGTGCTTGGAAAGGGAGAGCTCATTACTGATCCCCGATTGATTGTGAATAGATATTTAAGGAAGGGATTTTTGATAGATTTACTAGGGGCATTGCCTTTCCCACAGGTTTGTATTTGCTCTTTTAAGGATGAAAACATGTAAAAGCTTTTAATTATACTTTAGCAGTTTAAGTTCTGATGCGTGAGATACTTAGATTATGTAATAATATCATCCAAGAACCATAAATAGTACAATTTGGCACATGTCATGCAAAGTGTAGCATGTCTAATTAAAGGGGGAAAAAGAGTAGTCATGTTGAAATTTAATTTTTAAAATTTTAGAGGGGAAAATTGTATAACTCTGACTCAATAACATATAATTTTGCACTTTTAGGGGTTTATTTTGAAAATACAGGAGGGCAGTTGCCCACTTTTGGGTACACTTAGATCCACCCCTGTGTAATTTCTTGTATTTGCTTTGGCTTCAGTACTATTGAAGTTTTCTGAAGACTAATGTGACGTAGTAGTAGTGCTTTAGTGAGGATTCATTTGTACACCTTGGTTTTCTAAAAAAAAAAAATATTAATGCCCATATACAAAATGGACTAACAGTTTGTTAGTGATTTCTTGTCTGATGCAATTACATTTTTCTTTGGAAATGCAGGTTCTGGTGTGGTTCATACTGCCACAAATAAGCTTTATTCACATAAATACCCCATACCTTCTATTCATTCTGTTTCAGTACACCAGTAGAGTGTACTTAATTATTCCCTTAAGCAACAAAATTATTAAGGTTATGGGGTTTATAGCACGAACTGCTTGGGCAGGAGCCCTATATAACCTACTACTGTATCTTCTAGCGAGTCATGTATGTTTATTCTTAAAATTTTCAGTTTGCTCCCACTATTTTTGTACACATTGATATGCTACCTACAGAATAAAATATTCAGAAATACATATGTAGCCCCGTCAAATTCTGTTCCTTTCAAAAATTAACATTCATAAACTTTAACCTCTTTTTTGGACACCAAAAGCATCTAAACAGTATAAATAATATGAAAACAATTTGACCGGCATGTATGTATGAAGAACATAAAAAGATAAAAAGTTAATAACGTAAAAATGGATTTGTTCATTAAACTTTATGTTAACTGAAGCTTATTTGGTTTTCTATCATTAGGTCGTCGGTGCTATTTACTATCTACTTGCAATGGAGAGGCAAGCCACTTGCTGGCAATCACAGTGTTTGACTGAGGCCACCTCTCAAAGTAACCAAACATGTAATTTCCAATATCTCGAGTGCAGGAATACTGGTAGTCAAGATAGCCAGAATTGGGCAAACAGTACAAGTGTTTTCACAAATTGTAATGCTGCCACCAAAGGAATCAGCTTCAACTTCGGAATATTTCTCATTGCATTGCAATACGGATTGACTACTACTTCATTATCTGAAAAGTACTTCTATAGTCTATGGTGGGGATTTCAAGAGCTGAGGTAAGGAGTATCTAATTTTTGGTTTCAAAGCACAACATTTATGAAGGATATTTCACTTGGAAACTTGTTCTTTCTTTCCATTTATTAGAGGCTGATGTTTTCTAGCATCTCAGTCGTGATTAAAAGTTAAAAACTAAATTAAAGAAAACAACAACAAATACACATCAATACTATATAGCTGGTGCCAGTACTGGTATACTAGGGTTCTGTGCAGAGTTTTGAGAAATTGGGAACTGTATATACACAACAAATTTGTTTCAATCTTGTAACAGTCAACATGCATATGCACACTTTACCATTTAGCGAGAGTATTTTTAGCAGACACATATAAAGCAAAAAAATAGTTCAATAAAATCAAAGAAGGCAGGGGTAAAGCAGTCCTTACTCCTGGATTACTAAAGCATCACATTCTTGTTACAGTATTTGTAGTCAGTATATGGAATGCACTGATTTTTTTTTTTTTTCTCAATTGCAGTACATATGGTAATCCCGTTGTTACAAGTAGTTTCATTGGAGAAAATTTATTTGCAATAGGATTCACTCTCCTCAGTATCTTTCTATTTGCACAGTTGATTGGCAGCATGAATGTAAATGTTTTGTATTTTCTTGGCTTATTTAGTTAACCTTCTTGAAAAAAAAGTGCAAATATTTGTATATTTAACCAAAATTAATTCTGGTAAATATGATCATCCTATACTAGCGTTGGGACATGAATTGTACCAGTATGTTATTATGTACCATCTACTACAAAAGTAACTCCCACATACCTAAGAGTAGGACTTCTCGAGTTAAAATATATTTGGAATTTTTCCAAGTATGTCTATATCTTTAAATACAAAATTGAGGCCTCATGGGACTCAGTCAGTAGTTGTAATATTCCGACATATATGGCAAAACCTCGTATAATATTGTTTTACTCCATTTATTTGCCCTAAATGATAATTATACACTCAGATCTACATGAAATCAATATCAATAAACATAGAAGCATGGAGGACGAGACAGAAAGACACTGAAGAATGGATGAGGCGCCAAGGGCTCCCAGAAGATTTACAACAAAGGGTCTCTCGGTATCTTCAATACAAATGGATTTTTACACAAGGAGTAGACGAGGAATCCATCCTCAAAGATTTGCCAGCTGATCTTCGCCGTGTCATTCAGCACCATCTCTGCCTTGACCTTGTTCGCCGTGTAAGTGCCTTGATCTTGTTCATCTTCACCTTCATTTTCTTTATTTTTTTTTCTGTAGGGATTTGTTTGGGTATTATTTTGATTAATGTATGATTGAAACTTAAATGAGTGTTCAGCTTATATTTCTAGAAATTTGAAAGTCCAGGTGCCTTTCTTTTCTGAAATGGACCACCAACTCCTAGATGCAATATGCGAGCGCATGGTGCCATTTTTGCGTACTGAAAATACGTACATCATTAGAGAGGATGAGCCCATAAGGGAGATGCTCTTAATAATACGTGGCACGCTCGAGAGCTCACCTTCAGATGGAGGCAACAATGATTTCTACAACTCAATCATTTTAAAGCCAGGAGATTTTTGTGGGGAAGAGCTCCTTACTTGGGCGCTACTACCCCGAAATGAGATAATATATCCTAGTTCAACCAGGACAATCAGAACACTAACAGAGGTAGAGGCCTTCGCATTGAAAGCAGAGGATCTTAAGAGTGTTTCAACTAGGTATACATTCACTTGAGAATTACTTATGATTGTGACATTTTATTGAGGACCAAAGGGGAATACAAATTGAAACTAGCTGTCCCTATGCTTGAAATCAAATAATTAGCTAAAAAAAAGATGAGCTCGTTGAACTCCCGCAAAGCATGTCACCTCTTACCACTATTTGCTCCGCAAATATTCTTGGATGTGATGATTCTCTTGCAATGATTAAGATAACAAAATCCTTCATTTCAGAAACTATGCCGAAGTTCAGACATTAATACCCAGAATAATCTAACATCACAAGTTTATGCATGGCAGGTACAGAAGGTTGCACTCAAAGACCCTCCAGCACAAGTTCCGATTCTACTCGCACAGCTGGAGGAATTGGGCTGCACGTTGCATTCAAACAGCCTGGCGGCGGCATGTCGGTAAGAGAGCAGGTGCAAACGAGAGCAGTCGTTGGGAGACATTTTTCTCGCTTGTAAACGAACATGTTGCTGGAAATGAGGTGACAGGAAACCAGGAAAGAGGAGAGAGGCAGCCGATTTCAAAAATCGCTTCCATTTTCAGACGGTCCCAACAAGAGAGACCAGAAGAACCTGATTTCTCTGGTGACTTGTGAGTTGTGACTGATACGAACATTGTAAAATCTCTTTATACCAGTTACCATTATTTTAGCTAAGATAATTATGACTAACGTACTATATTTCATTCAAACAATCAGTGTGTTTGGAAGGGAAGAGAGAGGTAACGTCATTGTTCGAAAAGATAGCAGAGAGAACGTGCTCTGAATTAATTCAGAGGTCTCACTTTTTTTGTTTGAGAACTGGGTCCCACTCTTTTTGTCTTTTCATCCCAGTTGAAAATCTCGCCGAGCATTTTACATGATGATTAAAACGAGCGAAAAATAGTGGCTCTTAATGGTGTTTGCTGTCAGCACTTCTCACCCCAATTGAAAATTCCACTCCTTTTGTTCTTAATGCCAATGGTGTTTGTCTTAATAGTGGCTCTGAACTAATTAATGCATTTTGTGTTATAGCCTTTATACATTTTATGCAGAGCACTTCTAGTTTGGAATTGTTTTATTATGATGTTTAAAATAAAGCTAGAATTATTTTATGAAAATTGTTTAATTCCGTGCAACAAAGTGCTAATAAGTATTCTCAATTTTTTTTTTACACACATCAAGATGGCTTCCATAAATATATAATTATTTTATTTTATTTATTTTTATTATTTTATATTTACTTTCGTATTCTAGTTTTTTGAAAAATAGCGTATCCCCTCACCCACACCGTATCCAATACGATACCTGCATCCGCACCCGCACCCAAGCAACATAGGAGGTATGGATACATGGCCCACCACTGTCAACTATGATTTACTTGTTACTTGTCAGAATTATTAAAATGATTAACCGAATGCACAGAAAAGTAAGAGAAGGAAAAAGTTTGGAAACAAGTTATTTAAAATCAAGACGAATTACTTAAAACAACTTAAGTAGGAGAATAATTAGTATTGGTGAATGTTGATGGAAAGACATAAAGTTAAATATTTGAGAAGTCTAACAATAAACATAATTAGTTAATTTTCTGTTTATTTCAAGTTAATTACTACAATTGAATTTCGATTTTTGCATGAAACAAGACTTTAGAAAGTTACAATGATCAAAGGAAACTGTCAGACAAAGGCCTATTAAGTTAAAATGATCAAGGGGTCGAAGCAATCGTCAAATCACAACAAAACAGAGGAACCCATTTCGATAGAGACGTTTAGGTTTTTCTCTCTTAATCTTTGATTGTGTTTGTCATGTCCTGTTAATTCGGACTTGGAACCGATGTTGGAAATTGGAATGAATTAATCAAGGTCATGTTTGACAGCAAGAAGTTGTAATTTAAGATGAATTAATCAAGAATTCTCGAGAGTCCGACCAAGATGAATTAATCAAGGTCATGTTTGACAACAACTTAAATCATTTAATAAATCAAGAATTTTTAACTAATTAAGTCATCTTTCTACTTTAAAATTAAATTGTTTTTGATATAAAATTTAAGAATTTCTTAACTAAGTTCTTCGATGTAATAATATACAAGAGAGATCGTATTTCTTAATTTAAAACTCCTCCCAAAAAGTTGTAATTTATGATGTCATATCAGATATTTAAGATTCCACCTAGTTTAGAACTAAATCTTACTCATCATTTAAGTAACGTTAAGAATCTAATTTTAAGATGTGTTTGATTTCTTAACTGTTTCTTAACTCAATTAAGAATGATTAAACTTCTTGCCAAACATGGACCAAGAAAATAATGCGTAACCTGTAACGCCCGTTACCGATTGGGATCAGAGGCCAAACCTTTCATGCACAACTTTTGCTTAGTAATTTAGTTAGATCTTTCAAATTTTTTTTTTTAAATTCAAATCAACTCTCAATTAGTTTCTAGTTTAGATATGTAATTTTAAAGTCTTTAAATTAGTATTCATCATGTTTTGCAGTTAAAACATAATATAATAATAATATAAATATTAAAAATCTAAACATTACATCAAACATTGTCCTCTAAATTTTATACTAATATAATCATAGAAATTACATCATTTCAATATTTTTAATGGGATAATTATTATTATCATATAATTTTGAGATAATCATTTGGAAATGTAGATGAATTAATATAGTTCATTTTCTCAAAAAAATGTTGATGGCAATACAAGCATTCACATATCTTCTTATGCTTGTAAGTAGTTTGTGCCATATGGGCATTCTCCTTTTATGCAGTTACAGTGATGACTTCTTGAGTCCGCCTTCCTGGTACACCTAAATATAACCCTCCCAACAGGCTCATTAAAAACTTTTGAGGGTTAATCCATAAAATTGGTCGTCGGAAAAGTTCAGGTATATAAAGCTCGCAAAGAAGGTGCATGTGAGGCTGAAATCTCTGCCTTGAGGGCTCGTATGCTAGAAAGTCGAGATTTTTCTAATGACAGGATCCCACGTAGCAGTCCTACCCTCTTTCTTCCTTCATACTCTTCTTCCACCCTTCTCCCCAATCAGAGCCGGTTATTTGATGATTTTGATACTGGTTTATATATCAATTTCCCTCGACGGGAAATGATGGTTTGTGAAGGAGAGGATGCGGAATAAAATATTGTCTTACGTAACTAATTTTTGCGGAAAAAATTTGAGTTTGCAATAAAAAAATGTATATTGGTTTTATCTGTATTTATTTATTTATTCTATCTATATCATCTCTTATATTACATCAAGAGCTAAATTGCAATAAAAGCTAACCTGAAAATATATATGCATTAATAAGTAGTTATTATTATTATATAATGCTAGATGCATGTAGTTCTTAGATTATTATCTTATTTTGTTATGGGGGACAGGGTGGATGCCTTGATAGACATTTGCAAAAATTACTATGTTGATTGAAGCATGTTATGATGGTTGTGCGAGCCTGAAGATATTAGTGAATCTAAGGCCCTGATCACAATTCCTTTTTTTTAACGTGGGATTTCAATTCATTTCATTTCATTGGAAAATTCTTGATCACAATGAGCGGATTTGATGTCATTTAGTTGGAATTCCTATGTAATTAAATCTAACGAAATCCTATGAAATCCTACAAAATCAATTCAAATGAAATGACATGAAATGAAATCCCGAGTAAAAATCATTGTGATCAGGGCCTAAATGTTTTCGCAAAGGTACAATAACATTTTTGTTGTTTCCAGGTAGATTAATTGTGACAAATTCTATCTATTGATATGAAGTTTAAATATTGTATATTTGGATTTCATAGTAAATAATAGTAAAACTATTCAAGACATAAATTTTATTTTTTAAAATTCAATAAATATAGTCCAAAATTATTGATTTAGAGGACCATTTAAATTTAAAAACTTAAACCAGATATATTTTTATTTTTTTTCGACAAATATGTGTATGTATAATGAAATAGAATCCCTCACTATACCGTCTCGAATGTTTCTAATTGTGTTGAATTAAAAATCAAATGCACGACTTTTAGCCCCAGTAGTCGTGCATGAAAGAAAAAGAGCACCTATATATGTCACTTCCTCTTCCGGCATGTCGGATCGCTTGAGCATATTAGATGTGATCGGATTAACTCTTACTCTGAAACTCGTACTATATTACTCTACAAGTCTGGAACAAGAGTAGAGCTTCTTTTAAAATGTTCATTCAGTTGGAACAAAAGCCATCCTTTTTCAAAAACAATATTAAACAAGTTTGTTTATTAATTGGATGAACAAGTCTTGTTCAAGAATAAATCGAACATCTTGAAATTCCCACGTTCGCAACTTTCCGACTTGCCTATATATCCTACATATCAAAATATAGCTTTCGTTACTCTAGTGTTATACAGTGGATACCAGATGACATGTCAATCTGTTACCGTTATGTGGGCATCAGTTGTTTCAAATTCGCGGCTCTCCTCGCTAGAGTAAATTGTCGTAAAAATTAAGATGCGATACCAGTTGCATACTTTGTTTAGACCAAAAAAAAAAAAAAAGGAACAGTACAAATGTGTAGATAATTTGGATCAATAGAGAATGCAGATTAGCTTACTGTCACGGCGTGTATATATAGTAGTCCAGATTACAGTTTACAAACTTAAATTTCCAGCGCAATCATAAAATTTGGATTTTTATGGATACACACCTGTAATATAATAATTTGAAAATGCCTCACCGAACAGAAGTGGGGGAAGAAAATGAAAAAAGACTAACTATGACTATTTCCGGACCGGAGCGTAGCAATAGCGCATCATTAGTCCCACAGAGCGGAATTCAAAGAGAGGTAAAAGCCGCTGAGTTATAAAAGAGGCAGAAGGGCTCTGTCCAAAGCATACCTTTCTCGGCCTTTTGGCTAAGATCAAGTGTAGTATCTGTTCTTATCAGTTTAATATCTGATATGTGGGCCATGTGCTCACAACGATATTAAATTTATTTTTTGTGGGGGAGGGCCCACCACAGTAGCTTGCTACTGGGGTCCTCGAGCGTCGCCCTTGCGCTGCACTACTGCATGGGCCTGGCGCACCCCTACCAAAACTAACTAAAGCTTTTTTAGAGTTCTAAATATAAATAAACTGTCTGGAATTATTAAATAAATTAATATGCTAGGGTAAAAGTGCATACCTTTGGCTCTGGGAAAAATACTTTATTCTTTGACATGATAAAAGTGCATACCTTTGGGAAAAATACCATTTTTCTCTGACATACTAACACGTCTATTTCTTACTGTTTTAAAAAATGTTCAAATAATCTTAAGGTGTAATTTGATTACCTACTAATTTTCATACTAGAACACGATCATTGGTATACAACAGACAAATGTTAAAAATTTGAAGATTAACATCATTAGCATTTCAATGGAAATTAAAATGTAGTACATCTGCGAAACTCATGCTTAGGAGAAATGATTATTTGGAAACAAGAAACGACTTAAAAAAAATCATTTAGATAGCTAGTTAGTATTGTTGCAAATACAGCCAATATCATTGATCTAAATTTAGCAGCATGCTCTCAATGTGAAATTTTGCTCAGACTCGCCAGCAGTGAAACTGTGAAACTAATACTAAGTGTAAATTCAGTACAAATTATTCATAGGTAACAAATTTATAAAATATATATGGCCTTGATCAAAATGTTTTTTACGTGGGATTTCATTTCGTTTCGTTTCATTTCAATTGATTTCTTAGGATTTCGTTGGAGCTATTAACATAGAAATTCTAACCAAATGACACCAAATCATAGAAATTCCAACCAAATCACCAAAGCTGTTCATTTTGATCAGAAATTTTCTAATGAAATGAAATCCCATGTTTAAAAAAAGAGGATTTTGATCATGGCCTATATTTATGCATGAAGAACATTTTTTTGGACTGTTATAATAAAAAAATTTCATTTCAGCCAAATCAATAATTTATTTAACCAGACTACAGAAGTTATTTTTCGTTGTAACATTGTATTTCTATATTAGGTGGCACCATTGTATTCCTTAGGCCAGATATCACCACTAAAGACAAAGTCCACTTATAATTACAAGATACCCTTAAACTGCTGTCATGGTTAAACATGAATCAGTAAAACCTCTTTCTACTATGACGCACACCAATCAAAACATATTAGTCAAAAAGTATGCAAGCTGATATTTTCAAAGGGAAAAAAGAAACACACAATTTACAAGTCATAGCGATTGAGATCATAGAATTCAATGTTCTTGTACTTCTGTGAAATTATTTCTGCTTGCACCTTTCTAGCGGTATCGGTTGCACAACCAACCAGGATAAGAACTGACGTACCAGCAAATCCTCGAAATGCAGTCAGATGTGTAATTTGTTCAACCACTGCAGGCCCTGCAGCCAGTATTGCCAGGAAACCAGAACCAAGAACCGAAATGCGGCTAAGTACCTTTAAAAACATAAATATAAGAAAAGACCTCAGTATCAAAGCTGCTGTTGAAGCAAGGAATTTCAGTACTATTGTTGTTTTAGGATAAAAGGGTCATCAATTTAAAAAGTAAAATATGTGATAAAAGAAGTATATGGGCTTGAAACTCCACTCTACCACTAGTACAATTATAAATGTGGCCTATGACTTTGGGCAGGTTTCCATTTCCTCCACAAAATAAAGAACTTAAAAAAATAAATATTTTAAAATGGGTTCCTGCAACTATTTTCAAATACAACAAATAAATAAACTCCAAACACTCAGACGATTACAAATTCATCTTTTAAGATAAGACCAATTTAAGAGAGAGAGAGAGAGAGAGAGACTGTTTTGATATATGCAGCTGTGCTTTTTCCCGGTCTGACAAGAGGGATCGAAGCACCTTGTCTCTTTAACTGCTCACTGAGATCATCAGGGTCGAGTTGAAGAAAGGTATAGTAATAATTGAAAAACGCTATAAGAAGGACATTTGTTGGGAGATAAAAGGCACCTGAAATAACATTTAAGTACATTAATTACTATAAAATAAATATAAACTCCTGCTGCAAGTAAATAAATGCAGATGTTCCATAAATATTCATCCTACATAAATAGGTGTATACTAAAACAAACACAAACGTTTCAATTGCATCTATTAGACAAACATTTTGTGGTAAAAACTACTTCAATTCATCTTTAATTATATGTTAACTGTGATAATGGGGGATTCCGGCATTATTTTTGAAGTTGTTTTTTTTTTCGAAAGCTTGACAGCAGCTGTCAAGAGTATTATTTTTGAAGTTGTTTATCTATAATAACCAAAATTTATCTTGTACTACAGACGAAGTATAGTACATGCACCAAACAGTTCGTCAAGTGTTGGTAAAATGGGAAGAAAAAAGGAATTACCTCCAGGGTTTAAAGCAATAGCAGCTTTCTTTAAAGCAGCTAAGCCAGTGAAGCGTGCCAATGTACCAGGTAGAGCCAATGATGAGGTAGAGAATATTATTGGCATCACACCTGAACTATTCACCTGCATTTAGTAAAGAAATTAGATACTGGAAAAAATAAATAGTTCCCTGTATCTTCCAGCTAAGACATAAAGATAAACCTTGAAAGGAAGGTATGCTGATCTTTGTAGCCCCATGCCTTGGCTACTACTGCTATATCGTGAAGCATAGTTTAGCGGTATTTTCCTCTCTGCTTCCTGTTAAGCATCCTTCACAAAATACTCATTAGCTAATTCGCAATTGCCACAATCTAAACAGAATCTTTGCAAAGTACATATTTTTTCCCAATTTTGCCAACCAAAATATATTAGTTTTGACTTTTGACATTCTTGTGAGAACCCTGACTGTGCAAATCATATTGCTCAACTCAACCAAGTTTCTAAAAATATCATGCAAACAAACTTCAAACTGAATGTGTAAATCATTTTATTTTGGAATTCTATAAAGGACTTAGAGCATGTGCATCCCTACATTTACAAATGATGGCCTTTTTCCACATCAGCAATTTTAGCAATTATTTAGATAATATCGAAACATTTTCCAATTTCAATTTCTGAGACCATGCAATATTCGAATATACCTTACATTACATTCCTGCAACAGGCACTGCAAACCCACTGCAAACCAATTGCAATTGCCAGCTAAATCAGCAAGCTTGCTAAATTTGCAATTAGCTTACATATCCCTACAATTGATCTTGCAAGGGCCACATCAACATTTGCAACTGGGATGTGCATGCTATTAGAATAGAGGAAGGAAATAGTAAGCCTAATCTAACAACTAGTGCCTATATTAGTTTAACTTGTTGAACTAGTGGTAGTTTATTATAAAGACCCCAGTAATCGTTGATAAATGCGTTATATAAGGAATACCATAAAAAGAACAATTTGCTATCAAGAACTTCAGTGGTATGGAAAGAACAGGGAAACATATGAAAGCTGAAAAAAAAATATAAACATCAAGTACTTACTTGAACATAAACTATACCAAGGACCAATGCGAGGAACGATGCAACAATTGTGGCTAATCCAGTGTAATTTCCATCCTGAAATGCTTGGACAACTGTTCGGCCAAATGAGGCCGGTAAATAAGAAATAATACTGGTGAAAATAAGAAGAGATGTGCCATTGCCAAGCTTCAGCTCAGAGATTCTCTCCCCAATAAATGTAGTGAAAACTGAGCCCAAGGTTAAAAGAGTAACTGATGTTAAAACCCACTCAGTGCTGAAGTCTGTCACATAAGGCCGAAGGTAAAGAACTTGGCCAATTGCCTACACAATATTAAATTAAAATTAGCAAGTCAAATGAAAAGACTATTTTCAGTTGTCAGTCAATGGAAAAAAGGCTAGACATTTATGCACTAGCCAGGCTCTACCAGAAGATTCTAAATTCAACTGGTTGGATCATTTATTCCACTGCTTTTGGCCAGTTCGGACCATACATTTTATACAGCATCAATAATTCCATAGCGCAGTGTATTGGCTTTTCCACCTCTGTTGTCCCAATTGTGAAAAATTCACACATGCAGTTTTTACTAATAACACACACTATTTTTCAGGAACTGCAGGAGTAACTGAAAGTCATACTGATACAAGATAGATTGCAAAAAGATTATAGTTCTTGTGAAATTAAGAACTACATTTATTATTTCCCATGTTCCAAGTTATATAGTACACAATAGCTTCAGGCTTGCAAGAGCAATGAAAAATAGTTTTGAAATGAGATAAATTATGAAGAGATATAGCTGTCACAAAATTAAGCAATGCCACAATATTACAAAATTCCGGCAATATACACTTTTGTATCCAACAGACCTTTTTCTATTGTTCAACGTACCTCATTTTACTTTAATTTTATTTTCTAAACATGAAACAACTGTTCACTTCATAATAAACCTTCCTTCATTCAATACCACTTTTGTCTATATTCCCATGATGGACCTTATGTAAAGAACCATTGGTGGTGCTTTTTTTGGCACGTATCTCTGAAAACTTTTGAAGAATTGAACGTGCAACTAAGTACCTGAACAATTGCAAATCCAACTGAGGCATATCTGGTGTACTCTAAAATCTTTTTTCTCCCTGCCTCTCCTTCCCTTTTCTGCAAGTCTTGCAATTTTGGTAAAATCTGTGCCAGGAGCTGAAACACAATTTGTGCATTGATAAATGGGACAATTCCAAGGGAACAAATCCCAAGGCGGCCAATGCCACCTCCAGAGAATGAGTCCAGCGTGCTTAGAAGGCTGTTTTGGTCCAAGTTGCCTGCGAATGCATCCCGGTTAACACCTCCCAAGGGGATGTAGATACCGACTCGGGATAGTGCTAAATAGCCGAGGAGTTTGAGAAATTTTCCAGGTAAGGGGCCCTTGAAGAAGTCGCCGATGTCAATGGAACTGTCTTCAATGGCGGCTGACATTGTGAATTTCATACAGTTTAGATTTCTTATGTTTCCCAAAAGAATTACAATATAAAAAAAAATGCTAGAACTATGATTTTGGTGCTTAGGAAGAACAGGCATGCCTGCAGCTCGGAATGCCAACTGGTAGGATTTGGTAAAGACTTTAGGATACTCACTGGTTATTTTTTTCTTTTTTTGAAGAAGTAGCTTATAGCTACCTGTTTCATTAGAGAAACAAATAACAATACAAAAGGTTTACAACTTAAAAACGAGTACCCTAGCATCCTCTATCCCAAAACTCAAGACTCCAACTTAGTCCTAATACAGCTCACTGGTTGAATTGTCATTTCACTTTATAATATAAGAATTTAAGAACAATATCCGACATCCATTAATCAGGAACACAATTGAAGTTGTAAAATTGAATAAAGTAAAGTTATTTTCCCTCTACAAAGTATGAAACTAACAAAATGATATATATTACATTTGCAACTGCATATATTGACATGGCATTTTACCTGCGGCGCCTCGATTCAGAGAAGATTTCTCCTTTCGGGGGCTCGATGTGCTCTCTAACGTGGGAAAAAAGAAATCAATAATGCTTTCCATTGCGGACCCAAGTCCCGAAGAAGTCTCTTTGTTCAAGCCCAGTGGATCGAATTCTGAGCCAATTGTCTCTCTAGTGGTTCCAAAAACAATACACAATTACTCAAAACCACTCAGATAACAATTAAACAAAAAAGTTACTTCATAACAGGAAAGGAAGTACCTTGCAGAGGATGAGGTGGAGGCAGTGGCAGTGGCGGAGACGAATAAACGGCGAGAGTGACGCAAGGGACGAAAGAAACTGGTGCGAGAGAGAGAGGTGGAAGGAGGTGAGAGGCGGAGAGGTGCGCCATGGGAGCAGGAAGGAAGGGAAGCCATGGCGAAAGCTTCCCCAACTGACAAGCGCATGTTTTCCCGCTCTGTATTTCTGTCTCCTCTACAGAGCACAGGTGTGGTCTGTGGAGTAGAAGGAACTGTGGATGCTTCGTTTCCACTTCAGTCTGAGATGCTAGACTTGAGAGAAGAGGATATCGGCTTAGACTGGAGATCTCCAGTTATTAGAAATGTACCGTGTAGTTGTAATGGGCCTGAAAAGGTCCATATGTAGCTTAGTTGGAGTAGGCCTACAAAAGAGCTTGTAAGTTGCATCAACAGTTGCTTAGCCTGCTTAGGCCTATTTTGATGTATTATGTTTTCTCCTCTTATTGCACTTTTTGGAAAGTATTAACTACTAACTGGTATGGCCCACCCAAACATTAGTTTTGATGGGAGGGCTGAGTTTAATCATTATTATGAGGTTTTGATGAGACCATATTAGTTAGTAAATTAACTATTGTTTTCTTCTTGGTGTCTTGCGCATGTCATTGATAGCATTGTCGGTCATGAAAAATATCTTTAGGGGCCGGATTCATCAGTAACATCTCAATGGCATAATGAATTTTTCAATCAGAACCATTTTTAACTTGTGAATTGTTGACATTACATGACTAAACACTCAATATTCTCCATTCACCACTAAAATATTTATTTAAAAAAATTAAAACACAAAAAGAAGGAGAAAGGACCAAAACAAAACCCCTCGGACGAAGAAATACAAAATTTTTCAATTCCACTGTGCAATCTCCATCAAAATGTATGCCCTTTCCGAATTCCGACAGTGTAATTAATTTGCATGTGAACAAAGCAACCAAAATATTTTTTTTTTTAAAAAAAATTCTTTTACAAAAATCTAGTTCTCTCTATCATCTGATATGATCCCAACAGCCTGGGTATTTCTAAGATTTCATTTCTCCAATTGGTTAGTACAATCAGGAAAAATTACCCCAGAAAAGAGTGTACTCTTTTTCAATAAGAAAGGAAATAGTATAATTAATTAATAATTAATAAATAATTAAATAAATCGAGTAGGTACGAAGAAAGATCTGCATCACATTCCATTTCATGTGCGCACACGCGAGCACGGATCCTCATCACACAAGAGTCCAAAATAGAATTTTTCAGCGTAGATCCTTCACTTCCTCTTCTCTTTCTCTGACACTGACAGCATCTCAGCTTCCGAATCCACGGGATTGCACATGAGTTGCACGCAAGTCAAAATAAGCTGCACACAGATTTAGGCGCCTTATTTAACTCAGGTCAAATTGGATCTCTAGGGAGAAAACCGACACTTTATTAGTTAATTTAGTCGAGATCTCCCCCACAACCTTTTGTTAAGAGCAACCATTAAATGTGCATTTCCTGAACCATTAAATGAGTGCTTCGCTGAAACAACTAACAAGCTATGCATATGCACGAGGAAATGTACCTCTAATTTCGGACGCGGTGGAAATGGAATAACTAATTTCTGATTCAGTGTTGTTCGCTACGTAGAGAAAAATTTCAAAGTACTAGGCTTTTTATAATAAAATACAAGGAAAAAGAAATATCTTGGTTTTTACCTCCTCCATGTGCAAAAGAAGTCCTCTCAGGTATGTCATAAAACAAATGGGATTTTTTTTTTCTGGTACAAAATTAAAGAGTTCGTTCAAATATGATCCCTATATAAAACTACCAACTTATTGTTAATTCTCATAAATGCTAATCAGTATCAATCTTTAACATCTCTGAAATGCTTAATTAAATATCAACATATGAACGACGTATAACAATATTATTGCCCATACATTATAAAATAATTCATATAAAAGAACATTATTGTTATATTCATTTTTTATGATTGGACAACGATAGCCAGAAAATTCGATATGAGCCAGCATTGGCCAAATCCTTACACGATTCAAAAAAAAGTTCGAATGACACTGATTTAAAGTGCTGCTGATATTACGTTGTAAGATACGGAAAATTTTGTTTTTCTTCTGCTCCATGTACAGAGATCATCATCGTTTAAGAATTTAATTCAAGTTGAAGGTTGAAACAAAGAGTCCAATTGTACGCTGTTCTTAATTGTAATTTATTTTCATTACACGTCTACACTGAACAAAACAAGGGATCTTGAACCAAGAGATCGATAAAAAAAAACAAAAAATTCAGCTATCTTTCAAATTTATTGAGGTTATCAGACAAAAAAGATTCATAAATTGAATTTGACATACATTATATGAGTTTTACATTAAATAGAAGAAAAACCATGACCATATATCTTTCCCTTTGGAAATTACAACAAACCTTTCCTTCCTTCTCTTTCTCTGAAATAACTAAAACCAAGTAATGTTTGTGTAATAACAGAACAAATATAGAAGCATAGTAGTTGGGGAAAAAAAAAGAAAAAGAGAAGAACAAGAACAGATTCTATAGCAAGAAGTTCTCTAGATGCCTAAATAACGTTCTTATTTCTGTCAAAATCTGTAATCTTGTGCCGTTGTGCTGTACTCCTTGCATACTGTATCAACTAACCTGCTCTCCGATCAAATCCAAACCTACCACTAGAAAAGTGATACCCTGAAATAGTAAGAAGTAAAAGTGGATCCCTTGAGCTGATAGGAGACTCCGGACGGCAGCCGTGAGAAGTAAAAGTGCGAGTGCCAACTCATTTTTGTATATCTTATTTCTCTTTTTTGCCTTTGATTCCTTGGCTTTCTCTTCCTTGAGTTTATCCAAATCCAGAAACCCACCATCCGAGACCCGTCTAGTTAACTCAGGTTGCTCCTTCCACTTATTACCGAGATCAAGTAGACCACCATCAGAGACCCTTCGGCTCAGTTCTGCTTTCGGGTGGTCTCCAATAGAAAGGAGATCGGGTTCAGATGAAGATCTTCCAGCCTTTTTGGTGACAACCCACTCATAAGAGCTACCAAGTTGGAATAGACCCGAAACCATTGCATTGAATTTTGTTACCGACATGGTGTTTTCAAAGAGGAGATACGGTATCACAAAAGGGAAGGATTTCGGGGATGGAAGAATATTTAGGATAGACATGGTGACTGGTACATAGCAAATGACCCAGGTTGGAAGTTCTGCCTCTGGTATGAACATGGTGAGTGGTAGAATCACGCAAAAGAGTGTGAATGAGTAGAACGGGAGGATGAGCTTTCTCAGGAGGAAGAACAGAAATACCAAATTTGCCTTCTTCCATATGGGAATCTGCCAAATTAGAATAACATGTTGGTATGATTATCTTATAAGGAAAAGCAAAAGAACAATGAAAGGTTTCCATATTTTATGGGTCAGGGAGGACTATATTATGAAAAATTTAATCAAACAGTACTTATTATAATTTGAAAATTCTATAGTAAAATAAAGTTTAATAGTCCTCATTGCTCAATTTCTTATTAGAAGATATTGTTAAATAGTTGGACACAAGTTCTGTTTAACAGAAAATATGAACCTTAGATTCCATAATTTGCGGTAGGCAGAGACGGAATAGCTGCATGGGTCCAGAATGCCAGCGGTGTTGTTGTTTCCTGTATGTCTCATATGACTCTGGCAACTCACAGAGTGCCTGCCCATTTTCAATAAAAAATAATTAATTGAAATCATTCCAAATTCAGTCATACCATTATGAATTTATGATGTTCATCATAAACCATTTTGTCCCAAAATGAACTACTTACAGAAAAAGAGTAATCTGCGTCCCCAAAATATTATGAATCACATTTAATAGACTTAGTATTGATGATACTATGGAAAGCATCTCAAATGGAACTTAATTAAATGAAAAATAACCCATTAGATATGCATCAATTTACATCATTAATCTAGAAATATATAGACATATACCCTGACATCATCAACGTAGATGAACTTCCACCCCTGGAGATGGGCCCTGACAGCAATGTCCATGTCCTCGACAGTGGTCCTCTCAAGCCAACCTCCAGAATCCTCCAAAGCCTTGATGCGCCAGACACCAGCTGTCCCGTTGAACCCAAAGAAGTTCAAGAAAACTCCGTTCACCTGTTGCTCAACCTCGAAGTGGAAGCACAAATTTATGTTTTGTAGCCTTGTCAGAAGGTTCTCTTCTTTGTTTACAAAGACCCACCGGGCTTGTACCAGCCCCAATTCTGGGTTGTCCTGCATACCGACATAAATGGTTCAATTACTTAGTTGTGCAGTCTTACTTACGAATGTGTGTACACTTTTTATGTTCTTGTTTATTTCAAAGACAAGTTATGAGGGTTATGCAAATACCTTGAAATGAGGAACGGTTTGCTTGAGAAAATCTGGGTTAGGCTGGAAATCAGCATCAAATATGGCAACAAACTCATAATTCTTCACATATTCACAAGCCATGGCAGATTTGAGGTTACCGGCCTTGTACCCTGTACGCACCAGTCGGTGGCGGTAAAGGATATTGACACCCTTTTCCTTCCACTTGTCAACCTCACCACTGATTAAATTTCGTATGATCTCGTCATCTGAGTCATCTAATACTTGTATGAGCAGACGGTCCTTTGGCCAATCCAGCTGACAGACTGTAGATATTGATTGTTCGTATACCTAAAATTACAATAAAAAAATAACTTAAATTTGATGACTAATTGAGCTTATTAGAGGATTGGACTCCACTCTTCTTACCGAGTTAACACAAACAAATTACGGGAAAATAGAAACATATAAAATGGATCATAAGTATCTAAGAGAAGCAGTATTTATGCGGTAAACTACATATTATTGGAGCATTGCTTTTGTCCACATTTTTCTAGCAATGATCACAAATTTTTATTTGTTGTTTCCCAATATTTGCACTTGAGAGCACTATTGTCAATTTACCCATGGTATTGTACCACATTGTAAAATTACAGTATAGAATCAAACAATGGATCAGAAACAAGACATTTGGTTAGATACACCATGCTTTTTGACATAGTGAGATAGTGAGACTCCTGACTATTAACTAATTATTAGAAGGTCGTTTATTAACTTAAATTTAACTCGGCAGGAGAACACAACGCACCTCTCTCTCATTGCACATTGGTATCTGGACAAGCACCATTGGGTGATAGGACCCAGAACCCGCCAACTCCAAATCTCCACCTGACCCACTCACATCCTCCTTAATTCTTGGCTTAATGTTTCTCACCTTAATCCAGAAGCAGCCGAGACAGAGGATGAGCCGATCAATGGACTGAATCAAAAACAATATAATACAAAAATTGGACAGTAATTGGATCGGGTACGCAACATAATCCACGCGAACAGAGAGCCAGAAAATATAAGCCTTCTCTAACCACCCCTTTATCTCCTCTGTTTCTGGTAAATGGAAATTGGCCATGTTTTCTGGCAAATGCAACTCAGGTTGCTGCAACTGCCACCCCTTCCAGTGTGCAAACATCTCAAAAGCCAGAAATATTAAAGCAAGTGCCAAAAAGGCTTTGATGAACCTGTAGAGGAGGCTCCTTTTACCAGGTTTCTCTGATTCATCGCAAGCTTTACTATGAGCGAACCTCTTTTTTATTGCACCAAGTACGCCCCAGAAACCCGATGCAAGCCAGGCCACGCAACCGACTGCACGGTGGGCCCGGAGTAACAGGACCCATGTGAACTGTTTAGCATTTTTGCCTTTTGCCCCCTTCTCCATGGACTTCAAGGTGACCGCAACCTCAGGACCATCAATTTGTACCAGAGAGTAATTTTGGTTTTCCATTTTCACCACAACTGGAGTGCCCTTTTGGTTGTCTCTCCCCGACCAGTCCGAGAAAAACAAATTTGGAGGTGACATTTTTTTGAAAATAACCAGAGTTAGAAAGTCTGACTCGAAATTTTTCACTAGGACCCAGTTGCCAAATTGGGAGACTTATCGGTATCTGGCATCCAAAATCGAATATTTCTACAAAGAATGAATTTTGAACTTTAACTACAACATTTGGGTCATATTCAAGGATTTAGGGTTTAACCTGGCGGGAATATAACTAAATCTGTGAATCTTTAGACCAACTGGAGCATTTAAACGAACAAGGACTGAGCACGAAAATAGGACCCAATTCCTCTCTGTCTCTCTATCGCTCTCTCTTTTATCCCAAATGGTTTATATGAGGTTTCTCCTTCCTTTTTCTCTTTCTCCTGCCAAACAAAACCAAATTGAATAATTAAGAAACAAACTAATTTAAATAATTGTGAAACAAATCAGTTCCAAAGATGAACGAAAAGGTTTAAAAAATAAATAAATATAAAAAAAAACAAACAGAAAACTAATGGTCACCTTTTATTGTGAAAGGTTAACAATGTTTGAAAATGTCGAATACATTTTGGGTTTTAGAAAAAAATGAACAAACTTGAACTTTTGCTTGCTTTGCTGAAAAACTTAAATCGAATAAACAGGATATGCATATACATACAGGCAAGGAATGGTACCCAGTAGTGATAGTACACTAGTACTATCAGTGAGAGAAGGGAGAACTTACAGGGAAATGTAGACAGGTATCCAACGATCATATGCTTGCTTCAGATCCGAGGAGAGAAAGAGAAAGAGGAGAGAGGTACTCAAGTGGCTTTGAAGCTTAGTAGCTGGTGTCAAGCACGGAGCACCGTATATAAATTGCAGAGAGAAAGAGTAAAAGAGAGAATATTTTAAACGAGTTATTTAGGAATGATAAGAGCGTAACTTCAGGAATTAATTTCGTAATTAATTTGATTTTTTTTCTCTAATGAGAAATTAATTTGTTGGGTTCCTAGAAAGATGCTTTCTTATTCTTTTTCTAGCGAAATGAACTTTGTTATAATTTAATCTCGGGTCAAAATGGGTCATGGGTTTGATCTCAAAGAGCGGCATCTTCTCAAAGAACCAAAAAGACTAATGATTCCTCTCCATTTTCTGCGGCAATGGAATTATCACTCACTTTGATTTCTCTTGCATCTGACAAATAAACTAAATTGATGCACAAATCCACTTTCTGATGATCGTAAAGATTTGCTAATTAAAACATCAGAGCTTCGTCTATTTTTTAAAAAAATTGTAACTATTTATTATTCCTGTGTTATGGATATTTCAGAAGATTATAATGCAATTCGGTTTAACAAAATTGAACTTATAAATTTTAAAGAGTAGATATTTTTCAGTCTATACTTCTATATAATTAGATCAACTTCCAATTGATATGATGAACAAGGTCAAATTCCTAAATCTCCTCTCCCTGAAGTATTTCAGTATTCTGTGTATATGCGTACATGCATACATTAAGTAGAGCATGAACTCTTCTCGGAATTATCATTATGGAGGAGTGGAAACAGCCCTTGCCTTTTTCAATGGAGAGGATCATCATCGTATCAATTTTCTTTTTCTTTATATAATTAAATTGTATGCCCAACAGTAATAAGTTGTACAACATAGAATTAGTTTAAGATTTCCCTGTGAGGTAAACACATGCTGTCATAATTTGTATTTAAGATTTTTTTTTTGGTAATTTAGATCTTGAAAACATAAGAAAACAAGTATATATAGAATGCATTATATTGTAACTAGGTTGATAGTTGACATTTAATCGTATTATACTAGATAAATTATATAGATATATATATGGTGGGTGGGCATAATCCAAATATGAATGAAATATTTTTTTTTTTACGTAAGTATATATGTTGGTGTATTAATCATTTGTACATAACCAATACAGAGTCATGAACATATAATAATAAAAATAATCTGCAATTCAAAACTGAAGCTAATAGACACGCCTACAAAATATACAAATACAAAAGGAAAAAAGGGGGGAAAATGAAAGTACCAAAAAAAAAAAAACATCAATTGATGCGAGATTGCGAGTAAAAGGATGTTGCATATATGCCCTTACCAATTTAAACGTTTTCATGTATAGCGTAGATACTAGATAATACGTACAATAATTTCTATTGTGTAATTCTACAATATTAGTATATTACTCATACGTACCGCAAGCTTCCACAAAAAAAATATATCTAGTTCATTTCTTATTTAAAAAAGTAAAGAAGTGTGATTCACAGCCATACGATCTACATTTGTTATAACGAGTCATTAAAGTCGGAAGTCAATGCTCTTGATATTCTAAATAGGATTTAACTCTGGTTCACATTGCCATAGTCAACATGCGATGTTATAATAATTTATTTGCACCATTGATTATCAATAATTCATCATTCCAATTAAACCCTACCAGATAGTACAAATTAACCTTTCCGTCTGAATCAACATTTCAAAACTTCGTTAAATCCTCAAATAACCCACGTTACCTTATTTATTCGCTAGTCGGCCTAATGCTATATAATTCTTATTTTATTTTGATCGCATGGCTCATTAAAATTTTTTGACATACTCAAAATGCTATATAATTCTTAAAATAATATTGTTCTTTCTTATTCTTCAGTAGGAATTATTAAGCGGTGAATAGTGTTGTTTTATATTATATGCAGTTTGATTTTGTTGTTCAAAAAATATTTATTTTTATCTAAAATTTGTTGAATACGAAATTTTGAATAAATATATTTTAAAAGCGAACCTGAATTTTTTTTTTCTAGTTTGTGTAGTTAATGATAAAATTAGAATTGTCTATAATTGGAGTAATTTCAGGCCCTCCAATTTGAATATATCATAATATATAGCAAAAAAAATTGAAAAAAATGTAAAATTTAGTCTCCAAGGGTTTTTCAATATGGATAATAACTTAAATGGTTCGCGTTTATTGTTTAATTTCGAAAATGAATCGGGTGTACGAGGACGATTCGTACACCCGAGTGTATTTTATCCATCCACTATGTGTGTGTACTGTGTACATATATATATATACTAGAGTGGATCATCGAGCTTCGCTCAATACATGAATTTTTATTGTATTAATATTATAAATGATAGAAAAATACTAATGAAGTAATAAACTTTAATTTAAGCCGAAAGGAAGAATGATATTGCACATAAACTAAAATTTTAACTGAGATATTACCAAGGAACAATGAGATGGCACACCATTATAATCATTCATCAGCAACAAAAATATATAATATATAGAGAGAAGGCATGGAAAAAAAATATTATCCTCAAAAAATCATGTATGTTTCAAAAGAAAAATACAATATTTTCTAAATATACTATGTTTTAAAAGGAAACATTTGCAGTTTATATCTGAGAAAAAAAGCCAACCCAATTATAAATTATAAATATCAATCGATCAACATCAGCATATCAACATAAAAAAATAAAAGAGAAAAATATGATTGCAACATGGTATCTTTTAAGAAATGATATTTGGCGACAAAACAAAGCACCATATATATGTACTCTTAGTCCAAAATTTATGTTGGACATATTATTTTGAATAAATATCACGATCATATCAATAAGATGTGAATATATTAAAATAATATGTCCAACAATATTATCTCATAGAATGAATTTTGAGTTTTCCAAATATATGTCCAACATAATTTACAATATTTTTAGCTTAACTATTACAAATTGACAATGAAAATGAAAATAGGAAGGGGTCAAAAAAATCAGAAACAAAATAATGTACTGCCATATTATTGTTTGCCGGTGAAGCGGGTCAATTTTATGAGGAACAATACCCAGTACACAAATAGTTATAGATTATCATGTTACAGAAATAGGAAAAATGCTCTTTCACAATACTTGGAGTGTCGAACTACATTTAACTAAACGATCCCGACACCCACACATCTTTATTTATAATATTGATATTGATATAAAATATCTATTGTGAACTATGATTCATAGAGGGCTCCATGAATCATGATGTTTGAACGGTGATTTTGCAAATTGACAAATCTAAATTAATCAATCCAATCTATATATTGAAATCTCATAGCAAACAAAATTTTATAATTTTTGAAATTTTTTTACTATTTTTTTCAAATTTTTTTAAAACTTGCCATTTTTGCCAATAATTCACTAATTTGTAGTAAAAAATGGTAAGCTTTAAAAATTAGTCCGTAATGTGCCGTACGATAAATATTGGAAAGAACACAATTCTAATGTACTTACATTGCAAGGAAAAAATAATTTTTTTTGTATGCTAAAGTGTCTTAATAACAAATAATCAGGAAATAAAACAAAATTAAAATTTTGTTGAAGGATGTTTTTGTAAAAACTATTTTGTATCATCCGATCATAATCAGATGGATCTGGTATATAAAATTAACGCAAATGCTGTAGTGGATTGAATTTTTAATTGGACTTAATCTATATTGTTAATTCAAAATTATAATTAGATAAAATTGATTAGAACTCAATACCAGTTAAAAATTTTATTCCACTACAGTAAAAACAAATCCGATTATGGATAACACGGGGCAAAACTACTAGCTAGGGTGCCCTATTTTCCGTCCTAGATTTTTAGAATAGTTAGCTCCGACTTCTAAGTTCTAAGCAGTTAATTGGTTTTTTAGAGTTCATAATTTTATTGCAGTGTGTATTTGACGCAAGTAGCATTTTCGGGTTGATGTCGCTTTCGGCTGATTGTTTATTGCAAAAAAAAAAAAAAAAAAAATGGCCCTGCAGTGCTGGGGCTTTTCAGGAAAAGAAAAAACAAGAACTAATGAAAGAGCAATTCCAATGCTTCCTTAGTGTCATATTAGTGTGTTTTAATAAACATAACTATATAATGAGGGCTAAGGATGTATTTATAATTATATTTTACAACAACCGTCTGCGTCTGATAAAAAAAGTTATTAAAATAAAAATAAATTCTAGAAATACTATATATTGTTAAGTGAATTATATAAATTTGGTGGAATTTGAAAATCACGCAATGCATATTTGAGGCGTGATTATAAAATAGGTATTTACCGATGATTAAACTACAAGCATGAATTTATCAATTTAATCACACGTGTCCCGGCCATTAGTTTGTTGACACGGTTCATCCTTTCATTAATTTTAGTAAGTTACAAGTTTACAAAGGATGCATCATTAAAATATCACCAGCCTAGGGCCAAGCTAGTTGGATATTTAAGGCAAAAGTAGTATATATCCTATAATAATGTTGAAGTTCTCTTCTTTGTCGTTTATAAGCCAAAAGTATTGTATGCACCTCAATTATAAAGCTTGTTTCAACTTTCAAACTCCATTTCTCTCAATGATCAATAAAACTATGCTTTTACCATTGTTAATGGATTTTGACTTCAATTAGGAAGTATTGAAACTCTTTATATGTCTGTCCAACGGCATCTAGACGTTGAATGAATATGGCAGAATATTAAACTATCAAGTGAAATATCATTTTGAAATTCAGTCACAAATAAAAATGGAGATTAGTAGATTACTATTTTTTAAAAACTCTGAGCAAAATATACTATTTATCGACAATTTTTTTAAAAAATTAAGTCCAGACCTGGTTCCGCCTCCGTTTCTACCACTCTCCTGCCGGAGCCGAAGCCCAAGTTTTTAATAACTTGAAGATCAGGTTCAAAAAAAGCTTTTTCAATGTCTTGAATCGTCAATCGGCCAGCAACCGAAATCCAGTATGTTTCAAATTTTTTTGGTATTTTCCTCTTCTACCAGTTGCGTTCGTACCGGTCATTATTTCGATTTTCTATTTTTTATTTTACAGTACCGTATTAAAAACACTCTTTTTTTTAGTATGCATTAAAAATTATTCTTAATTTATACTTAATTTCGTTATTTCGCATCGACATAGTTTGTGCTTTAATCATTTATATAATGCAGAAAGACAATAATAATTGTCGTAGCAGTCGGTATAATATGATACATTTTGTTTGTCTGTCCAAAGTAAGCATTAATTAATTTTTTGAGCTCGCATCGAGAGCCGGAAAGCAACGGATCAGATTATTTTGTTGGATAGCGTGAGCCGCGATCGAGTCTGTGCTGTTTGACTTTGCAAAAATTAACGTCCAGGTTGGTTACTTTTGGTTCGGGCGTTATTTGTGCAAATTTGCAGCTTCGTTTTATGAACCACAAGTTTCCATTATCTCAGTGGCGCTTGCGGGTTGCGGTATAGCTTTTTACTGCTTTGTATGCCCCACTAAGCTTTTGTTCGCACTTTGCAGATTTTTTTTATTTCAAGGAATTAGATGTCATTGTTTTTTTGTTCACCGGATAGAGTCATAGTAAAAAAAAATGTACCAATTTTTGCAACTTTTGATACAGAAGAGTGTTCAAATTCTGCTTTATTTTTTTTTGTGCTTCAATCCTGCTTGTCAAAGAACACGAACATTCATCTATGAGGTTTTCATTACAGAATCAAGTTGCTTCCTGCTAGCTAATCCAATATTTTTTTAGGATACGCAATAAATGTGTGCTAAAATAAATCGAGGATCTCTAATTGTTGCTTGGACAAATCTGCTTATGAACCGCCGGTGCTCTTGAAAGAATATTAATGTATGTGTGCATATGAGTTTTACTCTTATTTTTTGTGATAAAACGGGATTAACTCTTCCAAGATATTTTTAAATTTAGATGTTTATTAAAGATCCTTCAGTCCGGTTTCGAACTCGCAAACTCCACCCGATACGTTGCTTTTTTTGGTCACTAGACCAAAGATAAGTTCTCATGATTTTTAATGAAATAAAAATTATTACAATATGGATATATATGAAATTATCTTATTGTGGTAAAAAATATAAAATAAAGAGATATGCAAAGTATTTTAAAAAAAATAAAATTAATGCGTATTTGTCACTAAACAAATGATTACTTCTCATGGTTTCTAATTAAGGTTATTTACTTTTCACGTGGGAGATATTCAAAACCATCTATACCTAACTCGAATAGTGTTGTTCCTAAAAAGGCAAAATTTTCTGGTCTTTTTTTAGTTTTTCTCGATCTTAGCACAACATATACTTTTGCTATTGCATCTCCATATATACTGGATTGTAAGCTGTAACATACGATTTTTTGTTTCTTTGAGCTTACCAAAATTATTTTCATAGGAACAATAGTAAATAGACCCATCATATCATGAATTAGGTATAGCACACGGTCAAAACATAAACCTTTGCTAGGATTGCTTTGAAGTTACTGCAATGACAAATTAGGTACAGCCCACGGTCAAAATATATGAACTAATTATACAATTAGTTGATATTTGAGCCATTTAGTCCTAAATAAAAGTAATTTCTTATAATTGTGCTTGCTTATACGAAGAGTTATTTGGGAACGAGTTTAATGCGTCTTTGACCTGATATATTTGAATAAACTATCTTGAATGCATGCCATAGTTCTGTGAATATATTATTTTAGGCAGACATGTTCATACCATTAATTATCGAGGGTTTAGAACAACAAAATAATAATGACAAGTTCAATAATTAATAGTGAGTCTTCTTGTATATTGTAAGTTTGTAATATAATGTAGTATCATACACTACACGAGTGTGCTAGTTTAGAACCGAACATTCGACTACAAATGCATTAGTAAGAAATAATTGGACCGAACTTCATGCTGTATCCTTACAGAAGACGTATGAACACAATCAAGGAGAACTTCTAATTAAGTATACACCCAGAAGGATAAGAAAACTTCCACTAATAAAACGGTTGATTTAATTACATAATTTATATTAATTAAACTAGCTACATAACACGTCAAAACTGTAAAATTAAGTCATTATATCAGAATTTAACATGTCATAGCATATAACGTGATAAAATAATAAATAAGTCATTATATCAATATATTTTTTTGTTTTTTTAACAAATTAGTACTAGATGGCTAAAATCATCCAACATTTTGTTTTTTAAATTAAACGCATATGTGTTTATATCCTTGACCTTTTTGAGAACAACCTAGTACTTAAATAAAATTAATTTTTCACCTATATAAAATCTCAGTTATTAATTAATTGTACACCATTAAATATAGTATCATATAACACAATCAATTCATCGCTATAAAATGAAATTTATAATATCCTACTAATTAGTTAAATAAAATATAATTACACTGTCTAAATGCCTTTTCACTATTCCATAAATTTCTCAAATAGAGCTTATAATGTTTTAAAGGTGTGTATCCTAAAAGATGCTATAAATAATACTAAACTTATAAAAAGTTCATTTTTTTTTAACAAAAAAAAACATTGTACATGTGATCCGGAATTAACATACGCCAATTATGTGCAAAACTATTCTGACAAGGTCACAAGGGTCAATGTTATATGAATTCAAATATGTATTGCACTTAAACAAAAAACAAAAGCAGAATTCATTCTTAATTTATTATATGCCTAATATAAATCGTATGCATGTTTAATTTTATAAAGTGCATACTTCTGATATTTTTTACAAAGTTTATACACAAGCTTAATTTAACCATTGGAGTTTAATACACGAGCCTATCTTGCTGTGTATGGGGAGAGAGAACAGTCCTGCCAGGGACCAAAGTAGAACAAATTGCATCAAGTTGGTCATTATGACGCATTAATTACGTCATTTATTTATTTTTAATAAAACTCTTGTGTATTAAACTCGAGACTGTCGGTATTATTTAGCATTTGCTAATGATAGCTTCCAACCTATCGTTAAAGCAGCTAACTCAAATAAACTGATCACAGTAATATTTTCATAAAATTGTTAAAATTATGAAATATTTACTTGGGACCCAATGTGAAAACTACGAAAGTTCATATCATAAAGATTAAAAAAGAATTAATAAATGCATAATTTTATTTGCATTTGTATGACCCTATTATTATTTACCAGTCAATTAACACAAATAATGAAATGGTTTCGTTTAGAAGATGTATATATATGAGCTCAAATTTCGTGGGATAATTTTAATCGGTATTAAGAACAAAAGACCTGGATTCTTTTTTTACTAAAGTAACATTTCAGGTGATGAATATTTCTTTCAAGCGCTTCGAGTGAAGGACATGAATTACTCGTAATTAATCACAGTCAAACACATCTTTCCCACCATGCTGTCGGCTAAAAACTATAAATTCGTTTATCAATTATCATTGAAACTTTTAAAGCTATATTTATGATAGAAATTAGAATCTTTGTAGTTCTCCGATGTGAGAACAATGTATTAAGTAATGAGAAACAGAAATTGAAGTTTAAAGACTTTTGCCACCGACGGTAGCAACACTAAAATATGGTAACAGTGCCATGTAGGATAGCTTAGTGTTTATTAAAAAAAAATAAAGAAAGAAAGACAGCCTTATTAATTGCCACATGGATCTCCGGCCTTAAAACAAGTTTATATTTTAGTTATTAATTAATACCATAGAACCATCATAGTGCTCAGATGGACGCAGAACTATATATTTTGCTATAAATACCAGCTGTTCATTTTCACCATTTAATTTTTTCATGCAGTACTTTTACAATCATGTAATAAACAATTATGTGAACCGTCTGAATTAGAAATTTTTGGGCAGTTAAGAGTTGCAGTGGGAGCATCTATGGCTAGTTATACCTGTGCAGTTTGGCCACTTCAGGGTTAAGAGGCTTTTATGTTCAATTAAATTAATAATTTAGTTCTTTTTTTAATTTCAGACAAGATATCTAAACTACTGAGTTTCCATAACCCGACAGATGCATATCTTACAAGTCATAACATTTTGCATTTAATTTATAAAGAAAAGAGGTAGAAAAATCAATTAATGAACTGAACTTATTACAGAAAACTGTAATATTATTTTCGGCCATTGGACCTTGCTGAAAACGAACTAATTAATAAAATTAATTTCACAAAACAAGATCAAATGATTCAGAGTTATTGTCGGAATTCAGATCTCAGATTTATTAACGCAAAAGAGATCTTATAAATCTGAGTTCGTATATATTAGCCCAATTCAGACTTCTATTGTACTGTAAATATTCTGTACTGAGTAGCATTGGGAGCGTAAGGTAATCTAAGTTATGTTAAATGCCAGCACGCTATGCGCTTTATACAAGACGATGTGAGTATACTGTTCCTAATTAATGTGAATATTCGGTATTAGAACATACCATTCTGAAACAGCTTCAGTAAATTTTGATATTCTATTTGGGGAGATTTGGTAGACCCAAACAAAATAAAAATGGTCGCTATATGGTGTGACAGTTTTATTTGGCAAAGGAGGATGGTTTTTGTATTTTAGTTTTTAGAATATTTAGAAAATGTTTATGAGAAATGCTAGTGTTATACACATGGGACGGATGGCGTGTGTCTAATATGATCGCTTCATATTACAAATTTCAAATGACTGATCTGAATCATTCAATGTATTATTTCCATGTTAAAAATTATAAAAAAATAAATTTTATATTTTTTTAATATTTTTTAATATTTTTTACTAGTTTTTCAATATTTTCAAAATTATTGCTATTGAAGGGTCCAAAAAATTTTTGAATCATGGATTCTCTAAAATAGCAAAAAAATAGTTAAAGATTTAAAAAAATATGTTAAGATATTTTTTCATAATTTTCAATATATTGAACGATTCTGAACTGCAATATGCGAAAATATCGTACGGACGGACTCATACGTCTCATATATTGGACTCTAGCATTTCTCAAACTTTATTCATGTTAGTTTCGTTTCTCTAGGAAACTTGTGTTTATAAATAATTATGTATCCTATGTAATTATGTATCGAAGTCGAGGAATGCAATTATCTTCCTCGCATAAAATTTGTCTCTTCATCTCTTCCATATCCTCTTCTCTATTTTCTCTTCCTCAAAAACATAACATGTTGTTTAATGAGAAAGCCTTCAGAGGGAAGCATTACTGTATCTATATATCCGTCATGATATTTGACAAGAAACAAGGTTGGTTACATAGAAATATTCTCTTTTCACATAATACTATTTTGATATATTATATTGATATCAAATATATTTGACATCCAAACAAATATTTATCAAAAATAAACAAAATCGCATACATATTCTTTATGATTTAGATAAACTATGCATTAAATATAGTGCAACACAACAAACAGTTTGAAAATAGTTGGTTCAGTTTTGATGACCAAATGATTTTCAAATTGCTTATAATTTATACGGATCACATGTAAAATTTTAAAATATATATTTATGATTTTTTTATTTTAAGAACTGTTTTATCGGCTGTCAAAAAGTTTGAGTGTCAATTAATATCCCAATCCTATATATCAATAATATATATTCCTCTTAACCGATTATATTTAGTTATTTTTTTATGTCGCTCGTACTCTATCATATGTTCAAAAAACAATTTAATATTTTCTTCACTAAAAAGTGATTTACTTGAGCAATACCTTTAATTTCCTTTACCGGATATGCCCAGCTTCTAAAGTTCACTTCGAAGTTCTTGTAAATGGTGGATATATTTGTTGAAAGTTAAATTTTAGCAAAATTGTAAGAGTTTTTTTATATATATACATAAAAACGGGAGCCGCAAAATTAATGCAAAGGAACACTAAGAATAATAATTTTGATCCTATTTATAAATTCTACTAATACAAGGAGCATATAGGAAATAAGTTTTCCACGCAACAAAAGGCACCACCAAACGGTAACAAATTAACAGGTTATTCAGTAACTGACATGATGTATATATATATTTGTTGTGTCATGCACCAGTGTTCCTTTTTTATCTGGGAGCTTTGATACAGCTTCTTCTCTTGGTTTGCTAGAAATAAAAATTAAGATTAGTGTAGGGTGTGATTTGAAAATTGAGAATCAATAATACTATTGTAAGGGTAATGACCGTGGCATATATGCGTGTTGACTAAGAATTTTGTCAACCATAAGCAACCTCTCTCTACTTGATTTACATTATAGTAAATACAAATGTCTCCAGAGCCACTGAATTACAGTTGGCTTTTGTCTGTTAAAATATCCTTCTTATAATAGTTAAATAAACTAAATATAATAACCCCGGGTAACATGCTTGCTTAGGGAATTACCTTCTATTCGGCGGTCAAAGCGGCGAGGGTTTTTCATAACGAATAGTGAATCCTTAAATTACAACAATTATAAAAGGAAGCTTTTTTGTTAAAAGTAACAAAGTTTGGTTGACGCATAATTTCATTTAATTACTTTAAGAATCAATATATGATCTAGTGATTAAAGACGAATCAATGAAGTTATCAGGGGGGAGATCCCCGCATAAACTTAAAGTTAAAAGCATTATTTCGTCTTATCTCAAAAAAAAAAAAAAAAAAAAAAAAAAATGCTCCCTTAATAAGGGCAAATTAAAAGTATCACCTGAAATTCATACATGCCTTCCTAGAATTCTCTGAAAAGCAATATAAACGATTCAAAGAAAAGGAAGTTTAAGAATTACAAATTTACAATTATTATATGCAGTCTCAAATGCAACATTGAAGTGCTAAAGGAATCACAAATGTACTGTCTGCATTCTGCAAATTGAAAAATAAATCATCCTACTTAATTAGGAAACAAAAGGAATATATTTGCCAAACACTTCTTCATAATTTATATTTTTCAATTCATGAACAGAATAAAAACAGAGAGAAAACTACACATTCATACAGAGGAGCAGCGACAAAGCCGGATCAAAGTGCCAACGGACCTGAAGTACCAAAAAACAGAGCGGGAACAAAAACTTACAACAGTAATCTGCCTGTTAATAATCAATATCATTCTAAACTTTTTTATAGAAATATATCATTTTAGACTCTAAAATGAAACCATTTTAAGTTAATCGTCAAAATTGGTAGTGTAACGGTCTCTAGGAAAATGGTATTGCCTTCTGTCTCCTAGGGATCCTTATAATCGGTAACAACGCTATCTTGCTTCATGTTTGATAGAGAATTAAGATGCAAATTGACCTTAGTACTAATTAGTATATGCACTCACATATTGGATTCCCCAATAAGGGGGAAAGCATAAATATTTGCATGTGAATGATGAAAATTGCGCGCATCTCTCCTTGTTTGACTAGGATTCATGAAGTCATGTGAAACTACAAAGGTTACATTTTTCAATGTACCAACATGATCATCTTTTTTATGTTAGCTATTTTCATTAAAATTCCTTTAAGCCTGTGTGGCCGTACTTTACTAATAAATTGTTTTCTTGTTTATATATTTACATATTGTTTTTAAGTACCTTCTTTAGTAGACGTTTTAAAGGCCATGTCAGTAATTTATTTTTTTTTTTTTTGAGGAAAAAAAATGGAGATCCAGTCTCCACCTTTTTATTAAAAGAATGTTTACAAATTTAGCAAGCGGCTAAACATAAAACAGTAAGGAAGAAATAAAAATACACAAAAAAGAAAGAAGTTCTAGACTAATCTAATGTCAGTAATTTATGAATCTATGACCAAATTAATATCATACCGACACGCTTTACCAGTACATATTGTTCTTGAGTACCTTGTTTAATTGCTTTTAACATTTTTCTGAATATTTCGTTTTATACTTCTAGGATGTGTTTGTTTGCTTTTGAATAAGCCTTATTCCGAATAAGGCTTATTCGGGATGATAACAAACGCGTTTTGAATAAGCCTTATTCCGAATAAGGGCTTATTCAAAACCTCATTCTTATTCGACCTCATAGATGGAATTAGCCCTTATTCCGAATAAGAGGAGAGAGGAGAGAGGAAAGAGAAAAGCTTATTCAAATCCTTGAATAAGCTATTCAGAAACGGTAACAAACACACCCCTATTATTTTATATTTTTCAAAACTTGTAAATAATGATTATGGCTGACTTATCTGTGAAATTTACGAACTTTTTCAATTTCGTTCTAAAATATTAGTATGTAGATTAATTATTTCATTATAAGAAAACAAAAAAGTGTCGTATTATAACTACTTATAATGCAAAGACGAAATAGTCTTGTCTTATAACTAAGTTAAACCTATTATTATTTCTAAATTCAAAATTATCGCATGCTCTACTGAAATACTGGTATTTACACTACCTTACAAGTTGAAAAATTAAAAACACCAGCTGGCTTGGACGATCGAGAATTAGGTATCTAAAATTTAGTTCGAACTGAGTATGGAAATTAAAATAGCCAACTGGAGTTGACATTATACTGGCCACGAAGTAAACTTCATTAAATAGCTGTTTAACCACGTATTCACTTGCATTCATATCAAACTTAAAAGAGGCATCTCCGTACAGCGAAACTGTTTTACAATATCATATATTTTCAAGCTAGCTGTAACTCTATTGAAAGAAGATCTATGGCGCCTAAGGGAAATCCAATTTCGTCAGATCGGTGACCTCAGATCTGATTTATTATGGTGCTTTACCTTGTTTTTCCTTTGTTTTTCTTTTTCATATTATAAACATAATATGAGAGGATGGAGAAAATTATTTTCTAACAGGATCTGCCGATCTGGTAGACACATCTTAACTATACTTTAATCATCTAAGAAAAACGTGTTAATATATAATCTTTCATAATCAACTCTTCGCACAAAAGTTATTTGTATAATAATTCATTATAGGGCCAAAATCTTTCCACGCTATATCATGATGATTGAATTGCGTGCACGTGTTATATATGCATTTCATCATTATCTTGTTTGTTATAAATAAATTCACCAAATTGAAGAAAATAGGTTCCATCTGAACACAACTATTTCAACAATTTAGGAGAAGAATTTGTGCTAAAATAGCACTGTAATTGAGCCACTTGTTTTATTTAAAATTGGACTGTTTAAAATCAGTATTGAGTAAACTGTAAGAAAATGTATATTCCTTGAACTTGGGCGAAAATGTCGCATCCAAGAACTAATTCATGAATGAATTTCAATATTCTGTTATCTAACATTTTAACGTGGGCGGGAAAAACGGCTCTCAAAATGTCAAGTTACGTCGGTGGTATATAAAATATATATTTGTCAAGTCATTCTACCAGGATATATATGAGACAAGAAAATACTACCAGAAACATAGTCCATAAAGAAAGAATTATGGCTAGCCAGAACTAAATTTTCAAGTTGTAAAAATTACTATAAAAATATGGACTATAACCCCTCAGAACTGATTAGGATATAAAAATGTTTAAAAAAAAAAAAAAATTTGGCACACACCTGCTAAGGATGAGGCTTCACCATTTCATGTGGGGTTTAAACGATTGGATATTACACTAGAGCAAGAGCACTGTGCAATAAAAAATTGTCGAGTAAAATGTACTTTATCAATCAATGGACCCAAGCTCACTGCGTTACGGGCCCATTGTCTACCCTGGTTCCTGGACAATTCGTAAAGATAGAAAATAAATAAAAAAATAAAAAGTAAAATTTAAGCTTCCTTAAGCTTCTTTAAGGAGGAATAACTAAACAAACAAGAGAGGAATAAGCTTCTTTAAGGAGGAAGAACTTATACCACCAAAATTAGTGGAATAACTTCTTCCACGATGAATCCCGTGCAGATTAGTCTAAATTTTCAAATAATCAATCACTAATTTTGATTATTAATGATAATTAATATATTATTGTAATAATATTATTTTATTATTGTAAGTATAATTATTATTAATATTGTAAATACTGCAAGAAATAATCAGTACTATCTTAATTCGTATGCTAATAAATTAATAATAGCAATAATAATAAAATAATTTATAATAAATCTATTATAATAAATAATTTATATTATAACAATTGTTATTAGTATTATAATAGATATTTTTAAACTAATAACAATAATAATAATAATAATAATTTATAATACTAATTAATATTATAATAATTATTATACATCTAATTTTATATTTTGATATTCTTATTCCTTCACTTTATATAACTAAACAACCATGATATAACTTGACATAGGTTCTTCCTCTTTAACTTATTCCTCTTAAGTTAATCCTTTACCAAACACCACCTAGGTTCTCAGCCTATGGAACCATCTCTGTTTCCTTAAAAAGCGAAAAACGTGTCATCCAGCCAACAGGCCAAGAAGTTTTAAGCCCAATATAACGAGGCTATAGATGACTTTAAGACCAAGTTTTGAGGGACTCGGATTCTCTGGTCGGCAGAAATGTGAGGACCACTTGGTCGGCGCGTGATCCGAGCCGTCCGATTTAATCTGAACGATTTATTTTTTTCGTGCCACCGGTCCTGCCTATTATGCACGGGGCATCTTTAGCCATTGAGATTAAATCAGACGGTCCGGATCATCTGCCGACCAGAGGATCTGGTTCCAAGTTTTGAGACCCAATGGAAATAGGTTGTAGAGAACCCTACTATTGCACACTTCCAATGCATCTGCGATCTTCAACAGAATGTATTTTGGGTCCATGTTTATATATTTCTTCCATTGGATTGATTGGGCCAAACCTCCTTGCATATGGGGTTTTTTTTTATTTCTTTCTTAAGAAGTATTCAGTTGTCGACAAAAAAAAAAATGCAAAGTTATTCTTGTTTATATTCATTGATAGGACAGATTTTGTTTATAATTAAGTTGTCTTTCATGTGGAATTTGTATTTCCCTTCTCTGAGTTCAAAAGAGGAGTTGAAATAAAAATTGGTTCTGGATGTTCGGTTTCACTTGATCTCGAGGTCCATTTATTTGCGTTTTATTAGTTGCTATTTGGATTTTTGTTCTAAAATGGCACAAGGCCTGATTTACTCTGGATTAGTTTGGCAGAATCAATTGTTTGGTCCTACAAACAATAGCAAATAAATTGGCACGCCAAGATATCTAATAGGTAAATGAGATATTCCACAGCTTAGAATATGTGCGAGTCTAATGCCTTCATCTAAAGAGATTAATTAATAGGGACCATACTGTGTCTTGGAAAATTCGGCTTTGATATCATATAAAGCTAAAAAGAATCCTATGAAGCCCATTGAATAGCCTCAACATACCTATCATGGTCTGGGTATAAAATAATTATTTCATCTCAGTAGTGAAAATTTAAGGCTTGCCATTATTAACAGGTGGCCCTAAACCAACTACACCTTACTATATGGACTAGTACTCTATTTAACATAGTACAAAGACTATCATCAATCAAGCCTAATAGGAGAGGGGACAAAAGGTCCCTTTCCTAGTTCAATTTTTACAGATGAAATAAGAGAGATGAACCATGAAATTTAACGCAAGTACTCAACATTGAGAGTCGACTAACATACTCATGATCTAGTTGGACCGTGTTTGACCAAAACCTCAATTTATCAATACTTTTCACATAAAATTCCAATGGACCCAATATATTTTTCCATCCTCCATATTCAGTAGGATACCTAGTTGCTTTCAAGATTTAATATCGTAGAATATCCTCTACCCCGACTACATTTTCAAAATGTACCTACTTTCACAAAAGCAACTTGGCCTATCTCTACAATATCATTAAATATAGTTACAACTCTATTTGACAAAAAAAATTGGAATTTTTATGTAGCCACAATTTTTGAAAAAGTTCTAGCTCCCTAGTCCATCGGAATCAAGCATGTAATTGCATTATTAATGTTTAAAACATCTAACCTATTAGCGAAATAAACTTTGCACTAACACGATCCAACAGACCATCCTTAATAAGCTTCCAATGGGCAATGGTGCCCATAAATAAAAATGGATAGCCATCCGGACCTGGTGCACTACCTGCATCAAATTAAAAACTGCTTACTATCTGCGTCAAATTAAAAACTGCTTTCTATTTCTCAATTTCAGTACCTGGAGAAGAAAGCTTGTTGTGTACTCACAGAATTTACTACTGGAAATAGAATTCATAGTGGCACTAAAAGAAACACCAACCAAACTCTTATAGTTATAATAATAAAAATAAATATGTGCTTTTCCATTGATTGTAATTGTCACAATCCTCTCCATCTATATTATTTGACAGGAACACTTTTTCTTTTTTTTTCTGACAGGAACAAACTCATTTAACAGGATCAGGGAATTCTTCCTCTACTGAAAAAAAGCACCTTGTTTCTACACCAGCAGCCATTTGGATCACAGTATTATATCCACGCATTCTGGAATAAGTCTCGATCGCAGAATACTTAATTCCGTCAACTGTCATGCCTCCACTGGATTCTCAATATACCAGCCCACCAATTGATCCAACGGCTCTTCAAACTCCCAATGGTTCCAATTTTTCATAAGGAGCCCCTTTAACAGGCACCCCAATAATCAGTGAGGCGCAAACCTTCATAAAAAAAGAGGTCATGCAGTGAATCAAGCCCCAAGTCTCTACTTCCTACAACAAACGGCCTAATAGTAATGTTTCATCCATTGCTTGACTCGCTGGAAGAGGACTACGAACTCCGCAGTTGATGGTTGAAGACTTCCTCGTAGGATTGATTGTTCCGAATCTGATCCCGCCTTCTATTTGATCGCACCCGTTTGTGTTAATCCTGGACAATCTTCGGAACCGTATCCTCTGCTGACCTTTTCAGGTCAGCAGGCTGCCGACTCTTGATTCGAGCCGTCAGATCTAATCTCAACGGTTAAATTTTTTTCGGGCCTATCAATCTGGTATTATTCACGGGGCACCCATCATTGATCGGACGGTTCTGATTCAAGGTCAGCACCCTGCCGACCTTGAAAGGTCAGCAGAGGATGTGAATTGGACAATCTTCCTCCTAGGAGGATCTAGGTCTGGGCCTCTCCAATTTTTCAATTGAGGCTCAAATTAAGGCCTGTGAGAATGGAGATGGACCTTTACTGTAGTTTCCTATATCTCATCTTATTATTATTATCATTATTTTTTTTTCTCTGCTGAAGTTTGTTGCAGCATTATCTTTTTTTAAAAAAAAAATTTATTTATACGCTTTATACTAATCTTTTGGTCTTGGATGCAATGGAGCATGAGCCCTGCCTTATTGTATAAAATAATAGTCTTTAAATTTTTATGACGGATTATAAAGCTATAACCAATTCGCATTAAGAAGTGGACATTACAAAATATATATACATATATATGTTAATTGGAGTGTCATGTGGATTATGACACCTAACAAGAATTCAATTCATGTTGAACGTCCACATTCTGTTACATATGTGTATAATTAATATGACGGCTTAAGTTTAGAGCTGTGGGTGGTCCACCCTATACTACTTGTGTATATACAAATTCCTTCCACTACACCTAGGTTGTACAATATTATCATATATAAAGGTAATGTCAACTGTATATATGTAGTTCATAACTTACGAAAAGTTATCATATGCAGTTATATACATGATAATTCCTTCTTAATGGAGCCTAAATTATTTGATCCTAATCCAACGGCCTTACTATACTATATACGACATTAAGATGCTATCAACTTTCTGAAAGCAGATGCTGACTCGTAGGCCCACATTTTTTTACGTGGCAGCAGATCCAGACGATACTAGTCAATACATGATATATTATGTGCACTGTATTTAATTTGGGTTTTATGTGGTTGTTAGTGTCTGGCCTCTTAGAGAACGTCGCTTTAAGCATTTAATGCACCCCTCTGTCTGAAGTAAAGACAATGTCATTCTTTTCCTTCGGTTCATTGTATTTTATATGTTAGGCTGAGGGCTAGAGAGAGACATTTTTATTTTTTGTGTTACCTGGCAAAATTGAAGAAGAGCTCTTTTAGAGCTTTTTTGTCTGAAGCAAATAAACTGGAGTCTCTTCTAGTCGTAATAACTGCCTTGTAATTGACCCAAACTGGTTGGTACTATATCGGTCTCAACGAGTCATCACGAAGCACACTATTCATATTTTTTAGTTTAGATTTAATACACAATTATTACATCACCAATGATGACATTAAACTCATGATAGGCTTGAAAGTTGCAAAAAAAAAAATTGAATTAATGTAGAAATTCTGCAGTTGGAAATGAAAAACAAAAAGGGAAAATTTTTTTCGTACCCCTCAAAAGTAGGGAAATTGGGGATTTACCCCCCAAAAGTTCCGATTCGGGTTTTTGCCCCCTCGAAATCAAGTCTCCTTCTGATATTGCCCCTATTCCGTATTTTATAATATAAATCAGATTTAAAAAATTAAACTGAACATTTGAGACTATTTTGCCCTTGGTCGAAAATAATCAAGTCTGGACTGAACCCTTGCTCTCTCGAACCCAGACTTCGACTGAACCCTTTCTCCTCTCGATGAACCCTAGGCTCCTCCGTCTCCTCCGTCTGGACTGAACCCTAGGCACTATTCTCGCTGTCGCGCATCAGAGTGGCATCGATCGAGCGTTGTGCAAGGGAAAACAGCAGATTCTTTCTCGCCTCCAGGTTGGTAGCTTTTTTCACACCGTTTTATTCTCCTCCTGGTTTTGTGCGATTCTCCTCTTGGTTTTGTGCGATTCTCCTACTGTTGCTGCTATCTTCCATTGAGTATACTAGATTTGAGCAATTTTGTGCAAATTTTTTTTTCGCCACCTCCTCATTGTTACGGGTTACCATTAAATTGCATTTTTTCTAGATTTGAACTGGGATAATTTAACTTCAACTTGCTGACAGCGATTTCACTCTGGTGGCGGAAGCTAGGGTTCATCGAAGGAGAAGAAGGGTTCATCGAAGGAGAAGGGTCGACTGGGTTTAATCGATGGGTCTGGAGTCCGAATCGACTCAGTCAATTCGACCAAGGGCAAAATAGTCTCAAATGTTCAGTTTAATTTTTTAAATCTGATTTATATTATAAAATACGGAATAGGGGCAATATCAGAAGGAGACTTGATTTCGAGGGGGCAAAAACCTGAATCGGAACTTTTGGGGGGCAAATCCCCAATTTCCCTACTTTTGAGGGGTACGAAAAAATTTTTCCCATAAAATGGGTTATAGTTCTCATTCAATTTTAGCTATTCATGACACTAACTCAAGGACAACTTAAAATTGACTCTACGTTAGCTGCTTTTTATTGCACGGTGCGGTGACAACTGACAAAGACTAAGGCTGTGCTCCAGAACCCAGGCATTAAAGGAAGGGGAAGAGACGGAGAGGTCAGGAGAGGAAGAGAAAGGTGCGGATAGCAATAAAGTAAATAGTTTTACTCGCTCCAGAGCTTACACGAGGGGAGAGGAAGGAAGAAACAATAATAGACTGAGATGACTAATTTGCCCTTTGAGACTCTGTTTATGTCAAAAGTTTTGGAGGATATTTATGTAATTTACAGATCTTACTCTGTCTACACTCCGATTTGGGAGTAACAAAAATCGCGATTTTAATGGAACAGACGCACCTCCATTCTCTTTCCGTTCCCCTCTGATTTTGATGCTGGAGCGAGTAACTAGCTTACCTGCTCCTTACCTTCCGTTCCTCTCCTTCCAAAATCGTGTCCTGGAGCAGACCCTAAAGAGCCATAAAATTGCATCTTGATATATAATTTCAAATCGTATGATCATATCGATCAAAAGCTCGCCGTAAAAAGATAAGGTCACAAAAGCATACGGTAAAAAAAAAATGGTACAACTAATTAGGATCGCTTGATTTTGATGAGACAGTTTGAATTATCTTAACATGTTAATTGCATTTTGCATGCTCTACTATGGAATGTAAGTACTTTAGGAGATAATGCGGAACTAAATCCCAGGAACTTTAAATTACCTCTGGCTATTGCCGTGCTTGATTGTCGATTAGATTACGTCGCAAGATCGGTTCTCCGACGGATTGGAGAGTGAGAGACAACTACTAAGCCGGGTCACTTCCCTTGAATTGATGGCAAACTCCAGGATATCGGCCCAGACTAGTCTCCCCATGTGTTCTCTATATACTTCTCTCATGATCTGACCATATGAGGGATACAGATCATCTACACACTGCTCTCCATCAGAGCATGGGTAAATATAGGGCAGGAGATCACTAAATAGGCGCAACCAGTGGATGCAAACAAGAGATGATAAGATCAGACCGTTCTGTTCAGATTCAATATACAGTCCAAACGGGTCCGTTTGAAATCAACCCGAGAGCACTGCATCATTCTTCCATTCCGAACGAATCCGTTTGGATTTCTCTAGACAGAATACTACATGGAAAAGTGATCTCGCGCAATTGACCCTACATGATTCATGTTTTATTAATTAATCTAAGATTATACATGATTTTAGAGGTTTCCTTTTTGCGAACATAAATATGAATAAATTGTTATTGTGCCGACTTACGGCAAAATGTATGAGTATGACAGTTATATATGGCACTACACGAAGAACTAGTGGCCATGACTGCATAAAATTTGTACTTGTGCCGAAATTGAGATCAGAGACAATTGATATAAAGATTGAATTTAGTTTTTGTTTGTTATTCATAAATTAAATTGAAAGAAGTATTAAAGGTTGTTTGTTATTCAAATATTTTGCAGCAACAAATTAGAATACATCTTTCGCAGCACTGAACAAATGTTTTAAACTTTCAAACTCGTCTCTCAATATTTAAAAATGCGAACTTGAATGTTATATAATACACACTAGCTAGTTATTACGTAATACACATTCAACAATTTACAAATTTAATTTTTATTAGACTTTAACATTCATTGTCCAAAATTATCCAAAATTAATAATCTCTAGTATACATATTTGGCTAGCGCATAATGTCCGTTTTAAATATTATAGGAAATATACACCTAATTATTGTGCGTAGACTAGCAACAAGAATGCACACTTTACTATTTTTTTTTTTTTTGTTGGCATGAAGTTTTGAGGGACATTTGAATGTGAGGGTTATTTCATTAAAAATGCTCATTCGCGATCTCAAACACCCAATTTCCAGTGCGTTGTTTTTAGTCGCTACATCAAAATCATTTTTAAAAGCAGTGTTTTTAATACCTATCGGTTACCAGAAAATTTCGATAATACCAGTTACCGAAACAATAACCGAAATGGCGATATCCGGTATTGCTCTGTGAAAATACCGAAAAATTTCGGAAAATACCCGGAAATATTAGATTTGGGTCACCAGGTCGGTAGAGATGCTGGTATGGTATTGAAAATACTGTTTAAAAGTGCCATCACTTCTGTGCATGCGGCAGCCCAAGTGATGTCCCAAACCCTCGGTTGTGTCTTTTTCATTATCTGTCAATAAGCCCCATATCCCCACATTTGCATTGTATCACACTACTGTCTTTGCAAATTGCAAATAGTTCCGACTCATGTACCCTTTTTAAACAAATGAAAAGTGCCAATCCGAAGGTATCTTGGTTCGTAGGGATTGGACCACACTAACACGGACACAACCTCAATTATAAAAGGGGTTAGAAAAGGGGCTCAATCAATTAAGGCCTTGGATGTATACGGCCTTACATTTATTTCCTAAAAAGTTGCAAGGGTATCAAAACAAAGACAATGCAATCCAGTCCACTAAAAGACTCTTCTCAGCTTATCTCATGTCCCCTTCTATCCTCTCCACGCTTGCGCTTTCTTCACGTGTTTCCGCATGGGCACAAGGATCAGAATAAATCCCAGTTCGCTTCTTCTTTGGTGCCTTATTTTTAATTTTTGTCCCTTTGTTCTCCCTCCCAAGGACCCACAACTTGGTATGTGTCTATATCCTTTCTCGAAGTAATTCGCTAATAAATCAATTAGTCAGATTATATAATGAATCAATGTGAACTCAACCTGATAATAGTTTCCAAGTCAACAAGTCCACACTGGTCCGCATCATGTACGGAATTTATTAAACAGTCTTGTAATCATATTTGAATGTTAATTTTAAATCATGGTAGTAAAAAAATTTCTCACCTTAATTAGTATAGGTCCGGTATTCTACTCTGGAGCAGAGGATAAACAAATAGCTCCATCTGTTCTTAAAACACATTTTTACACTTTAAGATGCCCTGTGTCACTACGAAAAGTATTGGTTATTACAAATAGCTCCATCTGTGCTTAATTTTCAGATAATCTCACTGTTACAAAACGCAAATTTGCATAATCGACGTTTAGTTTCAAAATATTTTCCTTTATATATTGATATAACATGTACAATCAACTTCAGGTCATATTCAACTTTGAATTAGCATCGTTTTTGAACAAAATCATAACTTCACATGCAAGCAAATGGGCTTGAAAATCTCCAATATTGGCGCCATCTGTTCCAATTATTTACACTTGGTCACGGACATATCCCTTTCGTTATCTACACAATTTCCTCTTCTCCACCTTGAACCCGTAATAAATTACATCAGTCAAGAACTAGAACCTAATTTAGAAATTCATCGAAATTATAGAAACTTAAGTACAAAATAGTTACTTTATCATTTAAAGAAATTGTGTGTCAGATTAGATGTAATTACGAGATATTTGGTCAATTAAAAGCAGATAAAAGTTGGCAATGGAATTTTAAAATTGTTTGATGGGTGACTAAAATTATCAAATTTGATCAATTTGATCACAACCATCTAACTGATGGAAGTCGATATTCTAAAACTTTTAGCTTAAACATCGATTAGTGTTGGTTGGTTGTTGCAATGGAAATTTATTATGTTTTCAATAGAAGAATTAGGTAAACCTGTAGAGTCGAAGTATCAAATGAAAATACTATAAACAGCTAAATCATTTCATAATAATATTCTTCTGCCAAAGGGTTCCTCTTTTTCATCTTTGCACTATTTCTTGCTTTTGTTTTTCTTTGGAAGATCTGGATATGAATAAAGGCGACATACATGTACGCCTTTTTCTCCCTTAACTTCAACTTTACATGCATGTAGGGTCCCCGAGAATAAAGATTGCTCTGTAAATAGTGGATATTATTAAATTTGAATAAATTCGTCTAGAATCGCTTCTTTTAACGAAAGTCGCTTGGTGCTCAGAAAAAGACCGAGAAAGAGCAAGTATTTTCTGTGGCGATCCTTGAGGAGATAATTTGAAATTTGAACAATCCAACGTTTTTTTTATTTTTCTTTTCGAGGTTAAGTTTTAACCAATCATCATTCATCAGTCATGTTTTCACATTTACAGGAAGGTCCTCAAATTAAGTTTTTCCAGCTAGGAATAAAAGGCCTATTTTTATTTTTATTGTTAATTTATTTTTTCAAACCCAAGGGACCCAATATGATAGTGTTATTTTTTTTTTCCCTATGTTATTTACGACCACAGTTGCTACAACAATAGCCCCGCTAAATTTAATTTGAAACGATCAATGTGAGCGTTCTAATATATTTTTCATATTGAAATTTTTTTTTATAAGAAACATATTTTACATTTTAAAAAATTTTTTTGCTATTTTTTCGGTATTTTACAAAAAAAAATTATATTGGATGGCCCATAATTTGAAATGTAAAAAATATCATATTGGACCTGGATTCTAGCATTTCTCAAATTTTATTATTAAAAGATTTAAAACTATAACAGAAGGTATGGTTGAATTTAAGTTCTTTTCGAAATTGGAACATAAAGGTTTCCACAAACTTAATTTTTTGTGTAAGCAATATATTCCGGTGAATTCTAGTAACTTGTATGAAAACTATTTTAGTCGTAAAAAAAAAAAGTTAAAAGGCGGCATTACCCTGATATTGAAGTTACCTTTTTTTTGTTTAATAAAATTTTTTGGCCAACTAACCTTCAAAAAGATAGATCTAAAAAAATATACAAAATATCACACTAAAATATACCTATAACTACTAAAGACTGAAAAAAACAAACAAAACTGACAACGAACGGGTTATGAAATATTTTGTCGTTCCTTGATCAAACAAATGCGTGCATTTTGAGTTGCCACTTGCCAGGGACCAAGTTGCCAATCTACCATTAGTACTTTCCCGAGTGGAAATCTCTCCTGGTGTTGACTTGTTTTAAGGAATCCTCGCCGTACGAAAGGAAACCGTTGTGGCTATAGGCCCCTATACATACAAACAGGGCTTTTTAGTAAAGCATCTCCACTATATGTTTCCTTTTAGTATTGTGATGCCCTTTAGCCTTTGGGTTTCATTATTTTACCAGCAATGATTTCTCTCCTACTTGATTGGTATAACAATTGTCCAAACTCTCATAAAAAGGACATCCACTTTCATAGTGCAATTTCACTTCCTTTTTAAGTTGCCAAAGTTTTTACAAAGAATAATACGAAAAGGCTTTAAAGCTTTCTTTTAATAATTACGCCACTATGAGTTCCCAATTTGCTTGAATACCCTTAGAAATCTTATTACATTATATGGATGTCCTTTATAAATTTTCTTTTAGATAATTTACAATATAAATTTTATAACACATAATAATTATTCTAGTCAAATATATTACTCTTTAAAGAATAGTATTAATATAGCCGCAATAAAATTCTAGTAAAAATTATATATGGACACAATTATAAAGTTCATTTGTCAAATTAGACACACAATAAAAGTATTTTAGAAAACCACGTCCACAACTAGCATGGATGGTTAAGATAAAGCTTTTTTTTTTTTGTGCAGAAGAGACAGATTCAAATTCAGTAAGTAACCAAATATTTTTTAACTGGGTGTTGTTACAAAGGGGACCTAAGCGTTTCGTTAAATAAAAGAAAATTAGAAACACTTTACAACGTTTCTTACTTATTAAGTCTATCAGTCATTATTTATGTATGACTTATCAAGTATCAATAAGTCCAACGAGCAGTGTCCCATGCAATATGATCAGGAACAATACATTCTCTCTATATATTGCTTTTATTATTTCCCCTTTGTTTCTTAATTTTTTCTTTTGTTTAGATCTCCCGCTCCAGTTCGTGTGTACATACATACGTAGATTATACTATGTAGCCGACAGTGGTATATACAAATTACAAAGTTTAATAAGCATCAAAGTTTGAGCAGACCAGGCACAAAAAATCTGATCCAAGAAATCGAAGGGTGCTTCTTCGTACAACATTAATAGACAAGATTGCCCCTCTTATACTAATCAAATGCACAACATCATGCATAAATCTACAATTAAAATATCGGCTTAAATCCATATTATTTAGATTAAAATATTGGCCTTATATAAACAATAGGCTTGCTGCTAGAAAATAAATTTGATTTCATTGAAATAAAATATTTTTTCCATTAGTGTCACTAGTATTTTTAGATAAAATAATTTATTATATATTTTTATTAGACTAAACTTATTTTTCATCAAACTCTTAGTTTATATTATTCTAATTGATTTTATTTTAATTAAAGAACTATAAAAAATAGTATTGGAATGCATTTACTTTGTTAGAGGGGCAATTTTGTCAACTAATGTTGTCCTAAGAAAATTTAACGTTGCCCGAAGCAACTGCCGAAATCAAATGCTAAAATAAAAGGTTGGATTGTTTTTGTTGCTTGAAGCATAGCCTAGAGGAGACGGTGCATCATGTCAAGAATCAAGGGGGGTGACCCAAAAGGAGGTTGAAAAGGGAAGATGACTTCCACCACTAAAAGGTCTAAAAAGGCAATATGCCTTTTCAGATATTGGAAAGGATTTCGGAAATGCCGCAAATGTCATCACTATTTTTATTTTTGGTGCTCTAATAAAGTGTTACAGCTGTCAAATATAAAATATTGTCATATCCAAGTCAAAAAAAAAAAACATATATTAGCACTTGAGACACTTAACTGGACAAAATAATTAAGAAAAGAAAATCATATTTACGATTGCTGCATTTTAACACAAAAATAAATTTTGATGGTAAGAAAGTAACGGATAATTAGGCAGCAAACTAACTGTGATAAGAATAAAATTTACTGAGGTAGCCAACAGACTGATACTATTTTTCGCTATATTTACTTATCTCTAATTAATTAGATGATTTTTTGCAATGAATAAAAGTATAGAAATGCACTGAAAACCTTACGGTACAAGTACATCCGGAACATGCAGACTTACACGTGGTTTCGCAGTTGTATTTTTATGCTGGAAATACGAGTCCTATAAATAAAGTAATAATTTTAATATTGACAATGGCAATAATTGGTTCAAAGTGCATTGCACTTGGCAATTTCTGAGTTGGCAAGAAACAATAAAAATCGAGTGTCTCGCACGAAATTCGGTTTTAAGATTTTTTTAAAGGTTTTGTTATTAATATGCACTGAATGTATTTCATGTCTGCCTTGAAAGTTGTACATAAAAGTGATTGGAAATATTAAAGTATCTAGCTGACCTACAATTACAAAATAATGGCGGAATGCGGGTTCAACTTAGCACGGACCAGGAGTACATAAAGTCGTTGTACGATCAAATTTTTTTAATAAATTTAGTCCATGGTATATGAGATTTTAATATATGACAATTATAATACAAGATATATAATACGTTGTGAAAACTCATACGTCGTTTTCCATTCCTTACGTGATCTGTTTTTTCGTCCAGCATCGGAATCACATATAAATTAAAATGAAACCAATGACTCCATCATTTTTATAAAAACTGAATTTAAACAAAAAAAAAACTGATAAAAAATATACCGAAGTAATTCCGAATAAGGTCTATTTATTAAAAGATATTGAACTGAAATATTACAATGTCACATTTTTCATTAATATACTTCCGAAAATCGAAGTATCTCAATTTTACAGTTGGACCTTACAATTTCCCTATAACTTTTATCATTACATTCCGTGTAAATTTTCATAAAAGGGCATGAACGAAAACGAAGATTTTTTTTAAAAAAAAAAAAGTAGCCCGTAGACAAAATGAAAATATTAGTCTCAATTCTTGAGAAGTTGGGGAGTTGGATAAGAGACTAGCAAGCTTCTAGAAGAAGGGGAAAAAAATGTTGGGCTTGAGACTTCCATGCTTGATGCTTCTAGATGCCTTAACTGCATCTAGCTGGACGAGCTGCCGAATCAAACAAAGTTAACGGCCCCGAAACAGACAACGAGGCTAGAACTCGGATCGAGGGGAACGGGAGATGGTGTCCAGAAAGAAGGCGACAGAGGAAATTTGTTTATTATCTTTTTAAAATAAGGAAAAGAGACGATTTGTGGCCGGAAAGTGAAAGACATTTTAGGGTACTCGCCGCTTTTGGTGTGGACATGAAAAAGGTCAAACATGAAATTGTACAGAAGCGGCGATGTTATATATTGTAAGTTTATAATAGTTCAATTATAATTCAACAAATAACAGTTATGAAAATCGAATATAAGTTTTTAGTAATAAGCTTTAAGCTGATTATTATTAATATGATTCTGTAATAACATAACTATATATTTTAATGATAATATATTACTAAGTCTTATTTAAGATTATCTATTCTTATGGATTAATTGTTAAATATTGACACCAGAAACTATATAGCTAAATTATGTAAACTAGAGTATAATCGATCTAGCTCGCTCGAAATTTGACATATTAATATAAATCTAAAATATTATTATTTAATAATGGTTGTTATGAATAGATTGTTACGCTTGTAACACAAAAGAGAGACATGTGCATCATGAAAATGAAAATAGAAAGGAGTCACAAAAATGAGAAACAAAACAATGAGTTGCCAAATTATTGAATATCGGTGAAGCGGGTCAGATTTATGATTAATAATATCTGACACACAAATAGTTACAGAATATCACATTACAAAAATTGGAAAAACTGTAATTTTACGATACTTGAAGTGTCGAACCACATTTAACTAAATGATCCCAACACCCACACATCTTTATCTGTATTTTTTATTTTTGATATAATCTTATTAAATACAAAATTCAATAAATAAAGTGCAATTACTAAACACACTGGCTATAAGGATAACCACATGAATCATTAATTGCACTGTCTAAACACAACACCAAGGAATAGGCTTCTTATCCTCTCTTCCCTCTTCCTTATTCCCTATCCTTGTTGCAACCAAACACATCAAGGGAAGACATATTAAAAGAGAGGGGCCTGTCATTTTATAGAACCACACATACTTAATACATACAGGACGTAAATTTCACTCAAACACAACACCATTCAAATACAGACTAGCTGCAACTGTGTAACTTAAATTACAGCAATTGAGGTTGAGTTTCTAAACAAGCAACTGTGTAACTTAAATTACAGCAATTGAGGTTGAGTTTCTAAACAATTGAATCACGTTTAACATCATTTTAAGGCCGCGAACTGCATTGGACAACCATTTTAAGGCCGCAAACTGCATTGGACCTGTGTATATAGTATATAGTACCATTCACCACTGGTAAACCATTTTTTTTTTTGCTCAGTTCTACTTTCATTGACTAATTGCAGTAAAAACAGTTACAGCATGCCACAATATATATTGGGTTACACTCATTCTAGGCTAGTATTGCATGCACAACATTTTTTTACACAATACTTATATACTTACACACGTATCAGCCATAAAACAAATAATCGGAAAGATGCCAAGCATATGTTCAAACATCATGAAAATTAACAGAAACATACTGCATTATGTACACAACAACATCATCAAATTGTATTTTTCATTGGAGCAACAAATTGCTTAAAAAAAATTTCTAAACTATTTCAGCAATATCCCTAGATTTTCTTGCTTTAAACAGAATTAAATTTTCTAAAATGGAAAAAGTAATGTCATGAAGTCATATACATTGTATACAAGCTGTTCATACAATCCACAAGGTATATTTTCACCAAATTCCTTGATTTTGCCATTTTCACAAAACATGTCAGAATTGAAAATATTGTTCATGCCTTACTTGTGGCAATGAAATCTGAACTACACAAGATTTGATCAAGGGTCAACATTAAACCAAGAATGCTAAGAAATATTTTAAAATTAACTAGCATTACAATAAGTTCGGTTGATAGATTTGTGCAAGCCTTCAAAGCAAATTGAATATAACAGATTCCAAATCAAGCAACCAAGAAAAGGGAATTTTACAAAATACACCTCGCTATTTCACAACTTAAGATGAAGTGCTGCAGAAACCTTCATCAAATTTGAATGAAAATTTTTTTGTACTTTTACACAAAAGGCCTTAAGTTTTTTACTATTCAGAACTTAATCTAAAATGCATCTAGACCTGAGGTAATTTTGAAAGAGTTTCCCCTCATTTTCTGTTTAAATCCATTTTTTTATCATCAATTCCAACCATGTGAGACGCTGTCTTGACTAGATAATCATAAGAAATATAGAGACACCGTAATCCACCATATAAAACCCCACTTGGTAGCCGTAGCCCAAGCTTATCTAAAAAAAATTCACCATATAAAACCAGATTGAGTAAATTAGAAAAGGCTGAATTCAAAGAGAGAATTTAGAAAAATTGATTATGTGGCATGCCTCAACAATTAATTATTAATTGAATTAGTAAGATGTAGTATAATAATTCGATCTATTATGAATTTATGATATGCAAGAGATCATGGTTTAGCATTTTTTATCAAGTATCAAATAAACTTCAAAATTTATAAAACTTATATGAAAATGCATCGCTCGTTATATCAAATAAGATCAAAAGTTTAAATTCGAAATTTGATTTATATTTTTTTGAAAAAATAAACAATAAGTGAATTTTGGAGGTATTTAGAGGCATTCAAATTGTGGGCACTAGAACCCTCCTCATAGATATTTAAAATTTTCATTTTGCTTACTTTTGTTTTCCTTCGTTGCGCTCTAACTTGGAGAGTAATAAAATATAACTTTAAAGAGGTTTAAGGAGTTAGAAAATGTAACCTCAACTAACCTTCAAAAATTAAATAACCTCTACTACAATATCATATTTTAACTATCTAATTAAACAAAATTAATTTAAGAAATTTTCTTTAATTATCTGATAATAGCAATAATAATGATGATGATGTTTTACCATTAATTGATTCTCTATGATATTTTTATGAAGGAAAATTATGTATTATGCTTAGTTGCTTGAGTTTGTGACACTAAATAATAGATCTATCTTAACTAGCAAACAAATTTCAAGTATCATATCATGAGAACCTCAAAATACATATATCAGAATCAATGAGTATTTAAGGGAAGTAATGATTATTGCTAAGTCACAGGGAACTTATTTGCGTTCATGCGAAATTTGTTGTAGCTTAACATAATAACATGTCATCGAGAGCAATGAAAAGTACGTGAGTATAATTGTATAAATTGTGTGAAATGATCTCTTCTCATCTGCTACGCAGAGCAATATGAAAGCACAGAAGACTGAGAAGAGACGAGATGCGACAGAGCTAGCCATCACGAGTTTGTGGTGTTAAAACATGTTACTTCTGTCGTTATTTAAATTAGAGAGGTATATCAAGTTTCGCTCGATGTAGATATCTATAATAAGAATATTTTTATTATGTTTCTATAGTTTAATTATGTTTATTTTTGGATATATGATTAAGATATATTTATCTTTAGAAATGTAGTTTAGTTATTGTAGTTAATTTGATTTGATTAAATTTTAAGAAAAAATTATATGTGTGTAAATATAGTTATACTTATCTGAAATAATATGATTAGTATGATTTATATTATGTTGATATTATTTATGAATTTAATTTATATTTTGTAAACTGAAATTAAGAATGGCGATGAAGAGAAATTAAGGTGGAGAGGGACTCTAAGCAACACAAAAGAGACGGAGACATGATAAAAATGAAAATAGGAAGGGATCACAAAAATCAGAAACAAAACAATGTGTTGCCAAATTATTATCTAATATTGAATCGAGTCAGTTTTATGAGCAATAACACCCGACACAGAATTAGTTACAAAGTATCACATTACATAAATTAGAAAAAATACTATTGCACAACTATTTCACAATGTTTGGAGTGACGGATGATATTTAACTAAAGAATTCCGACACCCACACATTTTTATTTATAACTAGAGGAGCATATCGAGCTTCGCTCGATGTAGATATTTATAATAAGAATATTTTTATTATGTTTCTATAGTTTAATTATGTTGATTTTATGATATATGATTAAGATATATTTATTTTAGAAATATAGTTTAGTTATTGTAGGTAATTTGATTTGATTCAATTCAAAGAGTTTGATCAATTTAAAGAAAAATTATATGTGTAAATAATAAATATAGTTATAGTTATCTGAAATAATATGATTTATATTATGTTGATATTATTCATGAAATATAATATGTTTATAAATGACTTAAATAAAAAATATATATCGTAAAAGATTTGATTTTTTTCTATTTTCAATTGAATGAATTTAATTTATATTTTGTAAACCGAAATTAAGAATGGTGATGAAGAGAAATTAAGGTGGAGAGGGACTCTAAGAAACACAAAAGAGATGGAGACATGATGAAAATGAAAATAGGAAGGGGTCATAAAAATCACAAACAAAACAATGTGTTGCCAAATTATTATCTGATGTTGAACCGAGTCAATTTAATGAGCAATAACACTCGACACACAATTAGTTACAAAGTACCACATTACAGAAATCAGAAAAAATGCTAGTGCACAACTTCACAATGCTTGGAGTGTCGGATGATATTTAACTAAACGATCCCGACACCCACACATCTTTATTTATAATATTGATATTGATTTTTTATTTTGATATAATCTTATTAAATACAAATCATTTATAGTTTTTTCTCATTAGTTGAGATCTATAAATTGTTCAATGAACTTATAGTCTTATTATCAATCAATTTTTTTTTAGAAACACTTAGTAGTAGCTACAAGAGATCGAGTTAACCAATTGATAAGTCGAATTAACTTCAAAATTTTGAGAAATGAATAATGAAACTCGTACAAAATAACAAACCTTGAATTGTTTGAGTTAAATAAAAAATTCTAATAATAAAGATACTAGAGTGTATTTATTTTGGAGATTTTATCATATTCGACGTTGAGCAAGGTACTTATATTGTCTTGCTAGATACAGTCGTTATCTATAGTATTAATTAAAATCCGTGACCGCTATTTCTATAATTAAAAGTAGTTTTCTTTTTTTTTAAATATATTAAAAATAATTTTACTAATCATTATTTAATTTAATAATTAAATATATTTGAAAACCTAAGATAGTTCATGTTGAATTATTGTCATCTAAAAAATATAGCGCAATGAAACTGTGACAGCCATACCTAGCTAGTAACTAGTGAACCGGAAGATCAATTATGCCACCACCAAAGACATTCCACAAATCTAGAATGTTACATAAACAAATTGAAACAATATTCAAAATACACCACATAATTTTAGTTTTTAGTTATAAATATTAGATGCGTTGTTTAAAAAAAAGTGAAGAAGTAAAACTGTAAATAGATACCCTGCGGATTTATCAAATGACTGGAAGGATTCATCAAGCTTTGCTTGATTTTGAAATTTTTACTGGCATTTAATTATTTAATTTGTTGCAACAAATCGAGTTTCATTTACAAAATTTTTTTAAAAATTTTAATATCGGTTATCATTTGTAATGATTATATTGCAAGTAATATTATATTATATCATTTCAATTTTAGAAAATTATATTGCATAGAAATTTTAAGCAACGGTTGAAGAGGCCAAATAACAATTAGACATGAACTGTCACACTCCGACAACCCCGTCGTATGCGTAATTAATGATCAACGCATACAAAGCGGTCAAAAGTATGTACAATATCAAATAATTCATATAAAACTGCCATGTCAATTATTTCTATATATAAAAGTTCATACAAGCTCATCAAAATATTCATAACTATAGCATTCTAGAGTTCATAATATCTAAATAAATAAGTTCTTGACTTCATGGCAGCACCATATTCCAGACATAGCCCGTACCTTAGCTTTTAGTTCCAGATTGCCTCACCTAAAAATAAATAAATAAAAAAACGGGTGAGAAACATATTGCTTCTCAGTATGGTTTTTAAAGAAAACAAGTTAATATATATGTTTATGAAACAATACAATGGAGTACAGATCAACTAGTCAACGTAAGCATAGTGCAGCGGAATACCAAATCTTATAGCTTGTATTAAATCATATTCTTTTCCTTTTATTAAACAATATTTCATACGGGAGGCCCGGCCGAGCCGCCCTCAAGGTTTGGCTCGAGTGTGCACACTATCTGACGCCCAGGGAGCTACCCTGAACTCTACTTTTATCCCTAAGGATCTCACATTCACTTTCATTTGGTTACTCCTAAGAGCCATTTAAATGTCCTCAAGGACCACATGGTTGAGCCAAAACCCCCAGAGGTGCATTAAAATTTAATCACATTTCATGTCAGATCAATTCTTTCATATTTCTCAAAAAGAGTACCATTCGTTATACACATCCTAAGTGCAACGAAACCATAAAATTATTATAATATTGTATACTAGATCATTAAATTACACAATTACGTTTTAAGACTTTTTTTACTAAATACCATGTATAAGTCACGTATAGCTAATTCATTAAAACTACTTTGAAATAATAATAAGGTTCTGTATGCAAAATGTAGAAAATTCTTATAACTTGCAAACCGTAAAGTCAATTTCATGCATAGTACATTTGAAAACACTTTATATTTATATTTAATATACTGTTACGAAAATCCAGAAGTTAATAACTAAAACAATTTTACCAGTAAAGTCACTTACAGTAAAACAGTGCATTTTTTTCATCATACATGGAAAATCAAGTACATGTGATCAAATTTCAGAGACGAAATATAATTGAAAATATGATTAAGTACTTTATAAATTCCTGTCATATATTTAAATTGAAGTTATGAAAATTAATAAAGAAATCTATAAGTATGCATACGCAACTCTTATTATAAAATCTTGATAACTTAAATACTATGTACGATTAAATGAGAAGTTACAAGTCATATATACAATTTCATTTATATGGTATTTACCAATTCTATTTCTTTCATCAAATGTCTCGTAGCCCAAACACAATAAATAGAGGAGTTAAAGACAATTTACCAGTAAAGTTCCTTAACAGGTATCAACATCTAACAAATATTCCATGTATCTGGCAAAGCTTTCACTAATTTCTATATGCAAATAACGCATGAAATCATGTGGAGTTAATGCGCAAGTTTCCATAAAAAGAAAATGCCTTGAATAAGTTAAACTTGGAAATTTTTACTATAGGCTATAAGTTCGTGAACGTTATGTTTCAGAAAGAACTTTATCTCTTGTAAATCTTTCTAGCTCAATTAATATGACGATGTTTTATAAATAATTAAGTTGCAAGTATTATAGTTACGTATATCGCAAACTAATTTGACTAATTTCTCAGAAAATCAGAGGGGTTTTGAGAAATGAAATCCCGTACCAAAATGTGCCGAACCGTCACCACCGCTTCGTCGCCCCGCGTTCTCACTTCACGATTCCTTCAACTTTCTCTTCACCTCTCTTCTTTTCTCTTAGCCCGTGTCCTTTGTGCACTGGTATGCTTAGAGAGGGCCTTTATATAGGCGGAATTGCCTTGGCCACCAAAAACTACCATTAATGGCATTCATCAATGGGAGAGGTGAAAGGTTGTGAGAATGCTTTTCTAAGGTGGCTAGGGGCGAGGAAACTGCATGGTAAGGTCAGGGGACGCATTAAAGAGCGTCGTGGCACCTCTTCGTGAGGAGTGTTTAGACTCCTCTTTCTCTCATATGTGGATAGACAGTAAAAACAGAAGGAAGAAGAAGGGTCTGAACTGGACACCTCCAGTTTCGACCTTCTTTTAATTTTTAACGGTCCAAATTTGTTCAGAGATGAAATAATTAATATAAAATTAGATTCTTACTCAAAACAATTAATCAAAAGACGTAAGAAAATTATAATTTTTGGTGTACTCTTTTTTTTGTCACAATTAAGATATTTTAATAAATATATATTTCACTTTATTTTATTTTTAAAAATTTCATAACGTCACATGAACTATCTTAGATTCTTTAATTAATATATTTAATTTTAAATTAAATAATGCTTGGTACGATAATTTTTAATATATTTAATAAAAAAGGAAACTATTTTTATAGAAAATATAAAAAATAAAATTATTTTTAATTAAAAGATTATTTAGTATTCGAGATTTCCCAAATCCCAATCTCGCGATGTATGACTATCTGACACACATGTACCTCTTCAAAATTAAGATAATTGTTGATATATATATTTTTTTACAGTTCCATGTATAATTTATTTTGAATTGGACATGCTAACTCAAAGTGTAAATTTATAGGTTAGAAATTCTTTTGACATTATCTAAACGGGTCATGGACTATCCTGAACTCATTCATCTAACTTGATTAATTAAAAAGGATAAATAAAATAGAGATAATTAAAATTAGTATGTTGGGGCCAGATTGACGAAAAAATGAGAGCCGAGGATGAGGTAATGCTACCGGAAGAGGAGGAGGAGAGAACGGTAAAGAGGGATTCTGAGCAACACAAAAGAGAGACTGAAACAAGATAAAAATAAAAAATATGAAGGGTCAACAAAATAAAAAATAAAACAATATGTCGCCAATTTATTTCTGTTGATGAAGCGGGTTAATTTTATGAGCAATAATACCCGGCACACAAATAATTATAGATTATCACGTTACAAGAATAGAAAAAATTGTTATTTCACATTATTTGAAGTATCGGATTATATTTAACTAAACGATCCTCACATCCGCACATCTTTATTTATATTTTTATTTGTGATGTTAAATTCCGTTTGAGCTGCCTCATATTCCTAGTACGAGCTGCTTCTGAGCCGTGAGAAAATAACTCATAAAAGGGCTGTTGTCTTGTCACGAGTACTAGTGTCCGTACGTTTTAATTACCAAAAAATTACTAGTAGTATATATCCTATATACTAAGCAGGCTAACACGATACCATGATTTTTTTTTTTGAATTACTACACGATACCATGATGTTCGTATCGGTGTGCTACTGCTGCTAGTGCTGTCTTTCTCTGCCAATCCTGTTGTCTTGAGTGAGCCACGATGTGACGCGGCACGCAAGACAATAAAACTTGTTGTTATTCAGATTATCGTTTTTTTAGAATTCCGACTCCGGGAAAGTTGGCAAATAATCGAGGCTAGGACTAGGATGCAAGTAAAACGGATTCTATGCGCCGTGTATTGATTATTAATAATAATTAATAATACATTGTGTTTGAATATTTCTGTTTAAAACAACTATGTACAATTATCATGTGTTTTTTTATATGTCGAGTAAAATTACAGTTAGATGATTCTGAATAATTATTTCGAACCTTCATATTTATTGACTAATGCGTAGTGCAAATTTAAGTCTTTTATTTTTTTTTCCTTTGAGAGTTGATAAAAAAAAAACAGTTGTGAAATATTTAGAAGCTTTGTGGATTACTATGGAACTTACATATCCACATAATTATTCATAAATAAATATTGTATGTATATATATGGTTATGAATAATTATTAGAAGTTAACATTATACTGATACTAATACACATAATTTAAATTATAATAAAATATTTGACAATAAAAATCTTATTTTTATCCATTGAAATACTAACATAATTATATACTTGTTATCCACTAAAATATTTCCATGCCTATTTTATCATTTTCAAGCGTTTTTTTTTAAACTTGCATATTGTTAATAGTATTCCTTAATTATCTGTTTTAAACTTTTAATTATTTGAGTCTTTCCAAGTCTAGTATCGAGTTGAAATATATTTCATATATTTATTTTATGCAACATATATATCAGATTATCAGCACTGAACTCCACGTGGCAGCTTACTGGTCCCGAGCACTTAGGTATGCAACTGTGCAAGGTGGCTCTCTTATTGACACGTGGTATTAATAACTTCGGAGATAAGGTGGCGATTATTATATGTAGTCAAGCAAAAGGCATTTGTCTTCTTATAATCGCAACATCATTTTCCATTTGTTTAAATAAATGTTCCTTTTTTCTTTCAAAAAGTTCCCTTTTAAAAGGTATTGAAAAAGTGTGGAGAGGGAAGAAAGAATCATTGAAAGTAGGTAGAGGAGAAAAAAAGAAAAGGAGAAAAAGCAGATAGCGATTTGAATTATGACATCTAACTAATTTTTAATCCTTTGATTATAACCACTAACTTATTCAATGAAGGTAATCATTTTTCCGTTCTTTGGTTGACATCCCCAAATAAAATTTTCTATGCACTCTAATGTAGCAAAGGATGTGGTATGCGGTGACCCACATACAACAGAAAATATCCCGTCCATGCTCTCTCTCTCTCTTTACCCTGATTATTTAACACAGTTCATATAAGATTCAGCACACAAAATAGAATATTTGAACTCAATTATAGAAAATTACTGAATATGTAATAATTGACATTTAGCAAAAAATTCTTTCAGAAAATTGCTACCTCAACAATGCAAGCTTTGTTTTTAATTTGGTACATAATTTGGTGCAAAATTGCTACCTCAACAATGTCAATCATGCTTTTATGGTGAAAAGGAAGGAAATAATTTCAAAGGAAATTATTAAATTAATTGAAAATATCGTAAATGAAAAGGTTGTATATCTGGATATTACTCTAAATCGAGCTCACTAGACGCTGCCATAAAATGAATTTCAAGGATAGGTATGCTTTTCTTCTTCTTTGTTGTGTACCCTTCCCTTTTTATATTTCCTTCGTCGCTTAGAGAGTGTCAATCTTTGACAAAAGGTGTTTTAGTTCAACATTTTCTAAATAAGTTGGATGCGAGGTAAATCATCATGTTTCAAGCGGCACTGTCGAGATGTCTTCCGAAATAGGTAAACTAATAATTCGACATACGTCGTGGAGTCGAGAATCAAACTGCTCAAAAACGTTTTTTTTTTTTAAAAAAAAAAAAGGAGAATAAGAAAACAAAAGAGCTTTTGGCATCCTTATCCTTTAATTACCACATTTAACATGCTTTCAATATTGGCCCAACTGATCCCAACACTTGGGCTAATAAATTAGTGGGCCCATGTTGAAATGGAATCATTTGATTGGGCAAATAAGAAAAGAAAACCTCACTGTAATTTTCTTTATTTCGCCTAACTGGTAAAATGCCAAACTCCTTTGAAACAGCTCTCTTTTTTCCAATTGTGAACTTAGTAGAAAGTTTTTCATGACTTTTCATTTCATCTCTCTTTTTTTTTTTGCCACAAAATTGGATCCTTGACATTTTAATAATAATTTGAAAGTTTTTTTTTAGGGTGTGTTTGACACGCATGAGATTAGCCTAACTTCTAGGTTAATAAACTAATTTTTTAACCTGCAATTGTCGAAAAGTACTAACTTTAATCCTTAATCTCACTGATTTGTGGTATTGCAAAACGCGCCCCTATAAAATAATAGAAGTCAGATTTTGAGAATAGAAAGGATGATCAGTCTTATCTATCCCTAAACTAAATTAATAAATAAAATTTTACTCTCGTACCAAATTTGAGAATGGATATCTATCTGCTTAATAAAATACGACTAGGCTTAATTTCTTTCCAATTCTGTTATTGTCATCTTAGACAGCATTTAACAAAGCAAAAGCCTTAAAACTATTAAATAGTCCTGACTTTCGACATTAAAAACATTGTCTTTCTCCCCCCGTATAACTCTGCTGATATTAATTATTATTAATTAATTTAATTAACTATGTCCAAAATGAAAGTTAATTAATGGTAGCGACACTCCCTTTTAACTTTTCTTTTCTCAAAGTTAAAGTGGATTTGTTATTTGTCATGGCTGTATATGAGTTACTATAAAAATTTACTTCATCACTGGTCCTTTTGACACTAAGTCCACTTTCATTGTCTGATACATCAATTAGCTCCGCCATTTGGATGTCCTGAGAAACTAATTGTGAGAGTACTTGAAATGATACCTGTATTTGGATATTGAAGTCGCTATGTCGACGATATTAGGAAAAAAAATATTAATGCATGATTAGATAGTGGATTTTATTAATTGATAACACGTGGTGACCAAAATATCATGTACTTCGATTGACGGTGGTGGATACCTAAAATATGAATGTTTAGGTCATATACCACCAACAGCTTGGTCTTCTGTTTGTTCGAAACGAGTAATCAATAACTATAAACCACAAAACTAACGAGAAATAAGCTAGGTTGTTCATAACCCGGCGCTTTGACTCTATTTCGTCAACCAAGTATTTTTTTTTAATTACGAAGAGAGTATTTATTTTTCAAATTGTTTATAACAAAATCGTTAGTTTCAAACCAACCAATTTTCAAAAAAATAATAAATTAAAAAAAGAAATGACTACGATATTCATCGTTGAATTTGCGTATAGAAAAATAAAGATCACATTTCATTTTATTTTAACATTATGGATGCCGAACTCAAATTACTAAATTATAATTATAAATTGATAAACACGTTTGGAGCATCTGGCTTATTCGTTTTTTATACTAATTTATGGAATACATTCAATTAAAATTCGTGTATTTGCTCTAATTATAGAAAAAAAAACAATATATAAAAAATTACAAAAAATTCGAAACTCTAAATTTCATGCTATAAACGTCAACAATTAATTTATCATAAGCAATTTGTTCGGCCTTATTAATAAAAATAATTATGACCAAGCCGTCAAAGTTCACATGTTTTGGAGACGTGAATCTGCGCAGAAGAGAAAAATCTAAAAATCGAGGCAGCAGCATGGGGGAGAAGTGAGAGCCACAGAACTACAGAAGTGTGTTTCCTATTACAGGAGGCCACCGCCATAATAAAGTCGCAACGCTTAAATAATTGGTAGAGAGCGTTGCAGGGACTGTTCAAGGGGACACCGAGAGAGGTTATGGCATGGAAACAAGCCTGATTGGAAGTGAGAAAAGGCTATCTGTGATCCGTGCGTTTTGGTGCCTTTTTCTCAGGCTCTAGTTGAGTTGAGTTGCGTGTGAAAAGCAGATATTTGGAGAGAGAGAAAGGTGTCTGTCTCTTTGCTAACGACTTCCGCAGACTGGGTGCTTGAGATATCTCCAGTTGCAAGATTGTCAAAAGAATGTTTAATGCATTATGCCGTTGAGGACTTTTGTGTTGAAATGTAATGATGATTCTGTGATGCCCAGCTACCACTATTTTGTCTTTATTATTATTTTTTTTTAGATTTAAAGTAAATATTTCTCAAATCTTTCCAACAAAGTTTTCTTTATTTTTTTTCCCCTCAAATCCCAATATCGTTTCATGCTCCGAAAAAAAGCACTCATTGTTCATAGATATATTTTCAAAGTTTTATACGTGACAATTATAAGTACGGTTGTTCATTAGAGAATATCGAAGTTTCTAAGTAATTATAGCCACTAAAATATCATTGGAGACAACGAAGGACATGACTTAATGAATGAATATCAGTTCCAGTAGTAATTTAGGAAAACTACGGTGTGCTAGACTACATGATAAAAAAAGAAGCTTGAGTCATTACAATTAGTACATTTCAACACAATTTTTTGCAATACAAAGCAGAGTAATACAATAGGAATGGAAAGCACATATGTAGGTAAAAAAATCAACATGAAAAAATATTTAATGCAATGGAAAAATCAACATATGAAAACATAAACTTGTTACATAAACATAAGCAAATAATTACGCAATGGGAAGCAGTGTAGAAAATATTTAATCCTACATAATAAAATCTACATAAGCAGAATACTAGAGGTGTAGTAGGAATTTTTTTTCCCTCATTGACTATGGGTGCGTTTGGTTTGCTAAGAATAAAATTGATATTAGTTATTCACAATAAAAAATATTATTTTCTAACTATCAAAAATGAATTTTTACAAAATTTAGAGTGATATTTCTAAGTGGTCCAAACTATAAAATATATTTTTTTTCATAATAAATGTGTTGTAAGAACTAAGATTATAATGATTGAGCAATTCATAACTTTTTAAAAATATTGTTCCTAGACGGTTGAGAATAAGTTTTTTTTTATATCAAGAGTGTTTTTTTTTTAAAAAAGCAATCTAATATTCTAAATAAATTTTTAATTATAGTGTCTTTGAATCATATTTTTAATCCGCATTAAGAAATTATTGGGAGTACTTTTTTATCAGATTAAGAAGATGATCCAAAGTCATTAGGAATATTAATTAATTCCGAAGTATGGATTACTTAGGACCAACACTTTAAATCTCCAAAAATCTTATTTTTAATTATTTAGAAATAATAATTTTATTCTGAATAACTAATTTAATTTTTTTCTTAAGCGATCCAAACACATCCAATGTTTTTGGATCATTTTCTTAATTCATATTTAAAATTGGTCTCGACAACTTCTTGATGCGGATTAAAAAAGATGATTCAAACACATTACAAATAAAATTTTATTCCAGATAATGGATCACTTAAAAAATATTATGAATAACTAATCATAATTTACTCTCAAGTGATCCAAACAAACCCTATATGCATAAACTTAATTATATCAAATTAGTCGCGCATGAACAGATTGGAACTTTAAATTATCATGGAGTTCTATTTTAAAGCTTTATTACATAATAATACAGCTTTCTAGTATTTCTATGCAAACAATAGAGGAATTATATATGGTACTTTGCAGCTTTTGCTTCTAATATCTTTATATAAAAAAAAATACTCGGCAGTCAAAAAAAAAGAATAAAATTCGAGGCGAGCGCAATAGCTCAATAATAATATTTATTATATATATAGAATATCTCGGGAATAGATGCACCTTGCTGAAAGTGCAAAGCTTTATATATCCAAAATTGGAGACAGTTAAGAAATCTAATATGTTAGTTTACTGTTTTTCTAGTTGAGGGGAAAAAAAAATCAGCAGTTACTTGATCCGAACAGACTCATTTTTGTGGCCATACTCTATTTATAATTCTCTGGAGATTAAAAACCACATTATCAAATCTCAAGGAAGGAAGAAGGATATCTTCCTGGAGTGCCAGGAGTTGGAGATGTGAACAGTTATTAGAAAAAGTTAAGCATGAGAAAAGGTGGAGTCAATCGCCGGTCAGCACTCTCTTGATAAGATAGAGAGAGATTAGGGAGGCGCAAAAGATTTTTAAAGGAATGAAAAGGAAAGGTGAGAAAAAAAACAAAAACAAAAGGAGAACAGTGATAAAAGCAGTGTTAGAATAATTGTTCAAGAAAAGTATGAGAGAGAAACTAATTAAATATGTCCCAACTAAATAAACCTTACGTATGATCTTTTTGAATTAAAAATGTTAAAAGTTGCGCTGCCTCCATTTTCTGCTCTTTATGGTGTTTGGTACAGTAATTACATCGTCGGAATTAGAAAATTAGTCGGTCTTATCCGACTTTTTGGAAAAAAAAGGTATCTTGCTTTATTCTCCTAAAAAAATTACTGCCTTTGATATTCGGCCACAGCTATAATTCTGATGCATTAGTCTAATAAGATTTAAATGTGCGCATTAAATAACGCACAGCACTAATAGTAGCAGATGTGGATTCAATTTTCTTTTCTTTTTTTTTTTCAGATGTTGTATTCAGTACACCTTCTCTTTGTCAATTATTATGAATTTTAACTTTAAAACTATATAAGTACCTTCAGGAGAAAGCATGCATAAACATTCGAAATTCATTAAAGAGAAAAGGAGCCCACACGACCATGTAAATATTACTTTAATCTTCGGTAATTTGATCAATTTAAATAAATGAGATTCGAGTTAGCTCAATAACATATATAAAAAAGTTTTTTTACACCAGTGCTGCATTAAAAACAAATATTCTACATCGAAAGATGTTGAACCAGCTCTGAGTGAAAACATAATAATTGATTCTTAGTATTAATGTGGGTAGACAACATTAAATTTCCATGTGAAAAGCTGCCATAGTATTTTTATTATATTAATGTTGTAAATTTTCCATGTGAGAAATTGCCGGTATCAATCTTCTTCGCAAGTGGTCCGTGAAAGTAAAATTTGCTTACATATATTTTTTTGACTTGATTTACTTAAAAATAAATTAATTGAAAGATAAAAGCACTAAAAATTCTATGTCAAAGTAGTTATGTATTATGATTTACTTCGTTCTTTTGTCTCTTGATATTTTTCATGTATATATATATATCATTTGCCTGCAGTCAAAATAAATAAAATTCATCATCTAAATAATAAAATTTATTCATGCAAAAGGATAAATCCTGATAGCTCAGGCCCATTAAAAAAAATATATATATTGCCTCAACTCTCTTTGTAAAGTTTATAACGCACCTATCTCCAACAAAAAAAAAAAGAGTTTATAAGGCACTAAATTGAGATAAGAGAAATAGGACTATTTCCAGGTCACACGGCTATGCACTTTCTCAATCAAATATTCCTGATTATCTCAATGCTTCGGCGGTGAACAGTGAGCTACGAGTATGAAGTCTGAACAGCTTTTTCGTCGAAGGGAGAATTTATTGGTGTTGCATTTCTATATAAGTCTGACTAATAAATACCGAAAGTTTCCTGGAATTGGGTGGAACGGTCGATGCAAAATGCAAGGAAAAGAAAACTGGATTGTGAATTTTCAAAAGTCCACTTGGTATCGATCAATTTGCCAAATAGAACTCCATAAATAAGCTCACTGTCATGCCGACTTCTTCTGGAAAGCAATATATCAATTTGAGGTCATGAACAAGTTTGGATTCTCTGGCATCACAAAATCTCCAAATATATCTCTCTCAGACTGACACAGCAAACACGGATTTTCCTTTTTATTTTTTTATTTTTGGGGGGTTTCATTTTTGTTTTTAAAATATCCAGTAACAACATGACTAGATTGCAATTAATCCAGTATGGAAGTCCTTTTGTTTTGACAATTGCCATTTTTCACACGTAGCGATTTAGACGCAAACCACTTCATTAATATAAATTTTGTTAAATTGTTTGGACGTGTAAAATTGCAGAAAATAGAGGAGTGTTAGTTTTTAATTGTTATTTAGTGGCTGACAAGTATGATGCTCTCTTCTGACAAAATATTTATTATCGCTTCGAAATTTTAAATGGTACGAAAAATTTCAATAAACGTGAAATCAATTTTACGGACTTTTATTATTCGCAAATCGTTTATAGCCTTGTAGATCGTTCATTGAAACGATCATGATTGTACTAGCTTACAACAAAATATTAAGTAGACAGTGTATACAAAAAAGTGTGTATTTTTCGTGAATTAAGCATGATAACTTTTCAAGTTTTTTAGGAATAAATCTGATATTAAGTTGCGATATGATTGTAATAGAAGCTATCTAAATCTACTTGATTATATATGAATACCAATTAATCGATTATTATGAAGGTTCTTTGTTCTTTAATCACGAGTTCTGCGCTTCAGCACAAGATATTCTTGGGTACTTACGCAATCGTATGATTAACTTTAGCTATTAGTTATCCCACGTCATCATTTTCTCCTCTATTACGTTATTTTCATAAGTGTGAGAATATTACAACAACAAACGTATTGAAGAAATTTAAAAGTTTTCCTTTTACATAACACAAAGTTCATGTCGAATTTTTATTACTCATCACTTTGTATTTATTATCAATCTATTATATTCAAATTTCATATCTAATCGATGGTTATAAAATTATTATTCGTGTTCCTAATTAAAATACACAACTCGCCCAACATGATAAAATTCAATTTTTGAGATTAGAATGACCGATCCAAACAGCTCAAATTGTTCACCATTATAAAATTTTCATAGAGACTAAATTTATATTTTTTTTAATTTTTTTTTACTATTTTTTGGAATTTTTTAATATGTTCAATCTAAAAAGTTATGAACCCTCCAATTTTGAAAACTCGAAAAAAATTATTAGAAAATTGGAAAAAAATATAAAATTTTATTTTCAAAATATTTGAATACAAGGAGCATATTGAGCTGTTTGGATCGGCCGTTTGAAATTTTAACAGTCGACATTCGGATCGTGTTTGACATCCTATACGTTTGATTCTAACGTTACTCAAATTTCCTCTGTAAAACTTTGTAATTAATTTTATAAAATTTATTGGCACAAGTAACACTTGCAAACCAGCGTTAAAAAAAATAAAATCAAAATTATCATTCGATTTTTCGATTGAATTAGGTACTGATAGTCTCACTCCAAGTCATCGCCTCGCCTCAACAAAAAGCCAAGGGAGAGGTCTTTGAGTTTAAATTCACAAGTAAAAACTAAAAAGTAACACTTTGGCGTGGATTGTACCAACCATAGAAAATCTGGTGCACAAGTGAGAAGAGTTCTGTTCGCCTTTTTGGTTCATATCTTCTCGTTAGAACTTTCATCTCGTTTGGAGAGGGAAAGATTAAACCGCGTTTCTCTCTCCTCTTCCTCTCGTTCTCTTCTCTTCTCTCTGCCTTGAGTTCCTCAAACAACCACCAAAAAGTACCCATGCTTTCATCCACAACTCCAATTTTTTAGTTCCCTGTTTTCTTCTCCCAAATCGACCTAAAAAGTGACCACATACACCTTTCCTCTCTCCCTCTCTCTCTCTCTCCATCTTTCCCTCATTGCATGAAAAATACGAGTTCCTTCCCTGATTCTCTTGCTCGGCACTCCACGAGCATAGGTTGGATAAAACAAGGAACCCTGCTTTCCCAAAGAATTCTCCATTTCCATACAAAAATCCAAAGCTATTATGAGAGAATACACTAGAGAAAGTAACGATAAATTTTCTCTGGCTCCAATCTGCCTCTCCATCGCTCTCCATCTCTCCCTCTACGAAACCTAATTCCCTCCATCTCCGCAAACTTACAGAACATGGGTTCTCTTATTGAATCCATGAAATAATAATCCTCTTCCCCTTTTGTCTAATCATAATTAGAAAACTGAGAAACAGAGTATATCTCTGGTGAGTTGACCTCAATTTCTCACTACCCAACACCCAAAAATCCCGAATCAAATCCGAATTTCCCAGCTTTGAGCTTTCCCAATTTGAAGACCACCCATGAGGGCGGATTTGAGCACAATTCAACAAACACTGACACCGGAGGCGGCCGCTGTTCTCTCCCGATCGATCGAAGAGGCCGCGAGGCGGCGGCATGGTCAAACCACACCTCTCCATGTGGCAGCATCCCTTCTCTCCTCCCCGTCCAGTATCTTTCGCCGGGCTTGTGCCTCCTCCAGTGCGAACTCGCCGCATCCTCTCCAGTGCCGGGCTCTCGAATTATGCTTCTCGGTGGCCCTCGACCGGCTCCCGTCCTCCTCCAGTCCGCCCAACTCATGCCCTCCAGTTTCCAACGCCTTGATGGCTGCGCTCAAACGGGCTCAGGCGCACCAGAGGAGAGGTGGGTCGGGTTGCCCCGACACCCCACAACCGCCCTTGTTAGCAGTCAAAGTGGAACTGGAGCAGCTGATTCTCTCCATTTTGGACGACCCCTCGGTGTCCCGGGTCATGCGAGAGGCTTCCTTTAATTCCTCGGCTGTTAAATCCACCGTAGAAAATTCACTGGTTTCTACTTCCCCTTGTACAAGCAATTCTCCTCCGCAATTAGGACTTTCCCAATCCGCAACTATCCCATCAGCAATCCCCTCCCTAATTCAAAACCCTAATCTGAATTTGAATTCGAGCAGGAATAATTTGTATATGAATCCGAGATTGGCGAATGCAGCTTCGGCTCAGCCGGTGGATGGTCTGGAGCGAGCGGATGAGGTGAAGAAGGTGTTTGATATAATGGTCAGATCCAATAAGAGAAATCCAATACTGGTTGGGGACTCTGACGTGGAATTTATATTCAAGAAGGTGTTGCTTAAAATCAGTTCAGGTCAGGCACCACCGCCAGTGAATTCTGCACAGGTTTTGAATTTAGACCCGGATTTGTCAAAACTTGTGGAGTTGAGGAGTGTAATTGAGGATAAATTGAGGGTGGCTAACGCAATTGTGATAAATTTGGGGGATTTGAGATGGTTGGTTGAGAGTCCAGGCCCTACTTTGGGTCCACCTGGTCGAGGCCCACCGGTTGTGTCGGAGGCAGGTCGATCTGCAGTGGCGGAGATTGCAGCACTTTTGGGGCGTTTTAACAGTGAAGGGAATGCAAAGGTTTGGTTGGTGGGAACCGCTGCTTGTGCCACATACCTGAGGTGCCAGGTATACCACGCCAGTATGGAGACTGAGTGGGACCTGCAAGCTGTGCCTATTGCTGCTCCGCGGCCCCAATCGACGCATACCAACCTGATTAATCCAAGGTCAATTTTCAATCATCTTTCAATTTTTTGTTGTTTTACTTGTAAGTATACTTGGTGAATGCTATATTTAATCATAACAAGTCTTAAGTCTTTTAAGTAATAAATGAGATGGTTGTTTGTATTAATTGAGTGTTAACAGGTCTGGTTTAATTTCTTCCTTTCTTTTACCGAGAATTTTAATTTTCAAAAGTATATAAACATAATAATATCGCCCCTATAAGAAAGACCATTATGCAAGAAGCATGCTTGTGAGGATTTGTAGGTACAATTTTGGAAATTATGTTCTGCGTTCTGTGCAAACTTGTAATCCTATACTGATTTGACATGATGCTGGTTCTCATTTTTTTAAAATGTTTCTAAATGCAGGCTTCTTGGAACTGGAGGTGTTCTTAACAACTCGTTAAGCACGGCATCACCAATGAAAAATGTGGGGATCGGAATTAGGCCCATGCCATCAGCTAGTGTAATCCCCTTGAGACAAAGCCCTCAAATTCTGCTAGGTAGCACCAACCCGAGCAACCGGGGAAGCATGTGCCAGCTGTGTATGACTGGATATGAGCGCGAAATGGGAAAGCTTGTGGCTGAACAGTTCGAGAAGTCATCATCTGCATCTGCAACAACTGTGTCAAAGTCAGATTCGGGTCAGAGTCTGCCTCACTGGCTTCAGCTCGGTCCTGGTCGAGATGCAAAATCTGGATTGATTAACAACCCTGTTCAGGTCTCTTGGATTTGCTATTAAAAACTACAAACATCAAACATCTTGCATTCCAAAATGTGTTAATTTACAAAACTGCAGGGACTTAGTACTGTTTTTCTATATATACAGGCTAAGGATCAAGAGCTGATGTGGAAAAACCGCACTGAAGAATTGCAGAAGAAATGGCATGAAACGTGCTCTCGACTTCACCCGACGAAGCCTAACAGAGGACAACCTACCTTGTCTATACCCTCCACTGTCCCTCCTATTCTTTCAACACCAATTGCACAGAATTTGACACTAACCACAGCAAGTACAAACAAGGTCATGCCACAGCTCAAAATTCCTTCCAATCCTGAAAAACCATTGTTAACTTCGGGATTGCGTGACAATAATTACAAGTCCAATAGCCCACCAGGCAGCCCGGTAAAGACTGATCTCTCGCTTGGTGGGCCCAAATTCTCGGAGCCTTTGTCAGACCAGCAAAAGGCTAAGATAGCTGGCATTGCTGATATCGACTCATTCAAGAAGCTTTTGAAAGATTTAAAAGAAAAGGTGCCATTGCAACCTAATGCTGCCTCAGCTATTGCAGCAGTCGTGATCCAGTGCAGAGCAGGCAATAGCAAACGACGTGGTGTTGTGCCGAGGGGTGATACCTGGCTATTGTTTGTAGGCGCTGATCAAATTGGCAAGAGAAAGATGGCAGTTGCTTTATCAGAGTCTCTATTTGGTGCTGGACCTGTAATAGTTAGTTTCGGGTCAGGCGACCGTGTGGATCCAAAAATGAATTTGTGGGGGACGACTAGTTTGGATCGAGTAGTGGAGGCTGTCCGCATAAACCCATTTGCTGTTATCTTGATTGAAGATATTGACCGTGCTGACACGGTTGTACGTGGGAAAATTAAGCGAGCTATTGAACGGGGCCGTTTACCAGACACTCATGGGCGTGAGGTTAATTTAGGTAATGTGACATTTATTCTCACCACAAACTGGATTCCTGGAGAGACAGACCCGGCACATGAGACCCTAATCCAATATGAGGAGAGGATCCTTGATTTGGCGGATTCAGGTTCATGGCAATTAGAACTATCATCTAGCACTGTGGATGAATCTGCAAAGCACCGAGCAGATTGGCTCTGCGATGACGACCGACCTGCTAAGATGAGGAAAGAATCAGCACTCTCTCTTGACCTGAACTTAGCGGTTGGTTCTTGTGTAGATGACACGTGTGAAGGTTCCCGGAACTCCAGTGATTTAACAGTAGAGCATGAGCCACTTGACAAAGGTCGACTTGCTGTTAGATCTTTGATGCCTTCTCCCATTTTGGAATTGCTTGATTTGGTTGAAGAAGCTATTCTGTTTGAGCCAGTCGATTTTGCCCCTCTGAAAAAGCAGGTGCTGGAATGTGTTACTTCAAAGTTTGAGGGCATTTTGGGTGACAGTAGTTCGATACGAGTTGATGATGAGGTCATTGATCGAATGGTTAGTGGAATTTGGGTCCATGGAGCAGAGATTGCAGACTGGACCGAGAAGGTTTTGAGCCCCAGAATTCAGCAAATGAAGCATAATTTCAGGTCTGCTGAGAGGAAATTAGCCATACGGCTTTCAACTTCTGTATGTTATGCCAGGAAAGGCGATAGTGGCGGTTTTCCGGCAAATGTGACTGTAGCTGTTGATGGAAGGTGGTAGATATGGGGTTTTGGGGATACAAATGTTTTGATTCTTTGGAGGTAGATATGTAAATATAGGAGAGAAATCTTGTTCTTTACTAAAATAAGAAAAGAAAAAAAAAAGACAAAAAATGGGTGTTTAATGGGAAAGGAGAGCGGGCCCATCAGGTTTAATGGGGATGATAGATATAATATGATGTATAACAAAAGCGTCATTTAATCATAAGTTTTGATTTATAGTTATATCCATTTTGGAATTCTTAAAGAGTTAACTCTGTGTTGCTAAAAGGCGAATATTTCATAGATTTCAAATTGCATATCGGTTATTGTCGGATTGAGTTTGCACTTTGCAGGACCACATCCTTTGGTTAGTGGTTGTCCACTTTATTCTGCACATCTTCACAAGAATACTTAGAAAATTACGTTGTTGACACTTTTGGGTACATATTGGTGAGGAATTTAGTGATGTATATAAATAATTGAAACGCTGGATGGTTGCATTTCTTTTTTCCTCATATAAAGGTTCTTTATCTGACATTGGATTCACCAGAGATCTTTATGCCTCCCATGTGAATAATTGGTGGATGCTTCCATTTAAGGGTTTGTTGTGTGAACATTTCTCTCCCAGTACTATGTTTGAGACTTGGGAGTTGGGACATATTGTTGTTTTTTCCCTATAAAGGCTTCGTCCATAGATGTACTTTTCTGGGACCCTAAACTCCTAATTGTGGTCCAAATTAGATACAATTTCTCTTCTGTGACCATGTCATGTGTGCCGAAATGTTGCACCTGTGGAAAAATAAATAAATATAAATATAGCATATTTAGGACGCCATAAAATTTTGTCTCGACGTCATATTTTTATCTATAAAACGTTATAAGATGAGTTAACTTTTCATTTTAAAAAAATTGTTAATGTTGAAAGGTTTGCAGATTGACCAAGGTTTGTGCTATAATATAAACAATCTAACGTTGAACAATTTTTAATTGATATATATTATATAACATTTTGATCATATCATCAAAGATAGCATAAAATGAAAAAAAAAACACTGAAGCATTAGTGGCATGGGTTATAGTTTGAAAGGGGATCTATTTTTACATTACAAAGGACGTTTAATACCTGAAGCTACTAGGCAGCAAGACACACAAAAGCCCACATTTCTAACTGTTATAGAAGAACAAGGCTTCAAAACACATGGCTGTTAGCCTAACCCTCTTGGGTTGGAAACATTCTTCGCTGATTAACACAGCGAAAATCCAAAAGCATAATTTGAAAAACCAAGTGGACCATCAATATATGATTAGCTTAGTTGTTATTTTGTTAACTGGTTTTTTAAATAATAGTGAGTTATAGTACAGGACGAAACGTGGAAGCAGAAAATAAAGTGGTGGTCGTCATCTCCTTTGTCTTGTTAACCAAAAAGGCCTAAAAGCTTGTAAAGAATTTTTGAATGATGCCACTTGCTACCTTTTTGCGATTTATTAATATAATCCTTTGTTAACTTTCTAGCTAACGCATATAATTGACTACTTGTCAATCTAACTTGAAGCTCTTGAATCGAGAAGATTAGTTTTGTCTTAACACACCTCCTAAAACACAAAAATTGCCAGAAGAGAACTATTCTATATCGGCCTTGAATAAGAGTATTAAAATATCCTAAGGTACTAGTAACTAATTTTAATTGTTTCAGTGATATATCCGACAAAACAACTTGTTACTTTTGGCATCTTACTCCCAATCAACCTTCCCATCTAGTAGCATCTTACTCCCAATCAAGCTTCCCATTTAGTTGTAATTGGCAATTAGATCTAACATATTCATAAATATAATCAACGTAATTATTTGGACGAATATTAAAGGCTAAGCAGAAAAGGATTTCGAGTGATATAAATTAAGCAAAAATATAACGCAACTAAGAATTAGTTCAGTTAATATAGATATGCCAGTCAACAACGCTGGTGAATATTCAATTTAATTTAATAATAAAAAAATTTTCTGTATAATTATATTAACATTAAGGGGTAGCCCTTTGAAGTCATCAATTTTGCTGATGTAATACTAATAAAGTATTAATCTAGTTTCAATAATTTAGTAACATAACTATCCTGACTATATAATTATATTGACATTAAGGGTGGGCATCCATTGACAATGCCTTCTTAAATTGAGCTGTTTACGATATTAAAAAATAAAACCTTATAAGGTGTTGTTTGTCTATACAATAAGATGCACATAAAATTTTATGCAATTTAAAAGAAAAGAACTAAAGCTCTATTATCCAGCCTATCTAAGTTTCAACAACGCATTACAATCCTGATTTTGATTGATAATCTTTATGTGAAACTTTTCAGATCACCATCTATATACTTGACAAATGCTAACTTGTAAGCCACAGATGGCCACTAAAGAGAAAGAACACTGAAATGCTAGCTTTCACTAGCGGTCCATGCAGAATTCCGATCATACATGGACCGCTAGCATTTGTTCTCTCGTCCATGCAGTAAAAATGCCAGTAAATAAAAGCAGGCAGAATAGAAATTAGCTGATTTCAATGTTTATTGGAGCCAAAATTAGTTTAGAGATTCTCCTATCATTTCATTATTTTTAGTTCAGACTCGCAAAATTGGTTAATGAAAGGTACATTTACAAAATTTCGTGGTAAAAAATTGATTGCAACGGATACGCGGTATGTGTATAAAATGTTTATATCCGTACTTCATAATTTTTTATTTGTACTTTAGTCTTACTAGTTAAAGTTGACAAATAATAGCTTGAGAGTTGATGATAATAAGTTTCAAATGAAATGATAACTTTTTTAATCTTCGTTTATTTTTCTAATAAACAATAAATAAATGAAAATTGTATTTTATATAAACATGTCCACAGTATCATTAAACGTGAAACAAATATATAACTTTTGGTCACCCTATTCACAAAAATATTAACTATTCACTAAATAAATTAAATTAGATGAAATGTGTTATGAAATGAGGTGAAAGAAGGCACAAAGATTAATGTATCAAGAGTAAACAAGATAATTATATTGTTGTTGTAGTTGTAGTGTAGTTGTATTGGTACATATTCATTTACAATTCCTCTATTTATAGGCTACAAATGAAGCCTCTTATAATTAATACAAGGAATGAAACTCTTGGAAATTATGTAGATGAAACATCCATATTAAATTGATTTATAACGTAAATCATCTTAATTTACAACACTTCCCCTTGGATGTTCATTTTCATTATACACTATGAAAAACTCATTGGGATAAAAACTTGGATAAGGGAAAAAGAGTACAGCGTGTATAATGCTTCCTCTCATTTTAATATTATTGGATATCCTTCAGTCGATGTAGACCTATCTTCTTTCTGAGTTGCTCAAAAGTTCTTGTTGGCAAAGACTTCGTGAATAGATCAGCCAAGTTGTTGCATGATTGAATTTTTTGAACATCTATTATGCCATCCTTTTGTAGGTCATGTGCTGAGAAGAACTTTGGCGCAATGTGTTTAGTTCGGTCTCCTTTGATATATCCTTCTCTGATTTGTGCTATGCAAGCTGCATTATCTTCATATATTGGAGCAGGATTTTCCTTAATGATTTGAAGCCCACATTCTTCTTGAATATTTTGAATTATTGACCTCAATGAAACACATTCTCGACTCGCTTCATAGAGAGCAATTAGTTCAGCATGATTCGATGAAGTAGCAGTTAGAGTTTGTTTTGTCGATCGCCATGAAATCGCAGCTCCACTATAAGTAAATATGTATCCTGATTGAGATCTTGCTTTATGCGGATCTGACAAATATCCTGCATCTGCATATCCAACTAAATTAGATTTTATATCATTTTCATAGTATAGTCCCATATCTCGAGTTCCGCAAAGATAGCGGAAAATATCTTTAATTCCATTCCAATATCTTCGGGTTGGTTTGGAACTATATCTTGACAATAAATTTACAGCAAATACAATATCAGGTCTTGTATTATTTGCAAGATATAACAACGCTCCAATTGCGCTTAAGTATGGTACTTCGGGACCAAGTACTTGTTCATCATTTTCTTGGGGACGAAAAGGATCATTTTCTACATTTAACGATCGCACGACCATTGGTATTTTCAAAGGATGAGCTTTATCCATATTAAACCTTTTTAAGATTTTTTCTATATAATTTGATTGATGGATAAATATTCCATTTTTTTTTTAGATGCTCGATCTGCAGGCCGAGACAAAATTTAGTTACACCAAGGTCTTTCATTTCAAACTCCTTTTTCAATAATTTTGCAGTAATTTCAATCTCTTCAGGAGATCCTATAATGTTTAAATCATCAACATACACCGCAATTATTGCAAAACCTAGATTTGATTTTTTGATAAAAATACACGGACTAACTGTATTATTCTTATATCCTTCTTTTAGAAGATATTCACTAAGTCGATTATACCACATCCGACCTGATTGTTTTAGTCCATATAAAGATTTTTTCAACTTTATGGAGTACATTTCTCTAGGCTTTGATTTATATGCTTCAGGCATTTTTAATCCTTCAGGGATTTTCATAAATATGTCACTATCAAGTGAACCATATAGATAGGCTGTGACGACATCCATAAGTTGCATTTTTAGATTTTCTGTGACTGTGAGACCTATTAAAAATCTTAGAGTTATTGCATCCACTACAAGTGAATAAGTTTCTTCGTAATCAACTCGATATACTTGTGAAAAACCTTGCGCCACTAGCCTTACTTTATATCTCACAATCTCATTTTTCTCATTTCTTTTAATGACAAATACCCATTTGTAACCTACAGGGTTAATATCTTTGGGCGTTTGGACTACTGGTCCAAATACTTGTCGTTTATCAAGTGAATTTAATTCAGCTTGTATGGCATCTTTCCATTTAGGCCAATCTGTTGGAGTTATGTCCTAGAAGTCAATATTTAATGACTTAATTATTTAGTTTATGTTATTGATGATATTTGATCATTTGTTCCTGGATTTTATTATTGACAGTTCATTCAGGTTGAGGATCTGAATTGTAGATCACTGTATTTCATTTAACAGTAAATGACAATAATAAATCGAAACTGTCCATAGTCTTGATAATTAACAAGGAACATTAATTATCATATAAGACTAGTATGCAAGTTAAGCGATGATTAAGTTCTACAAATCATAAGTAAGGAGTTACTAACTTAATTGCATATGTATATGTTACTAGAACATAGTACAGGACATGACCCCGATGAAAATAAATATATGGATTGTGTTAAGTGTCATTATTTATTTTATCAGTGTTTGATTCCAAGTTTGAGATGGTTCAGATTTTCCACATGAGGATAGGTTCTATAAATATCGTCTACCGTTGATTCCTGATAAGGGCTGCTATACGGACTTTATTTATGTTCTCTTGAATTGTGCGGGGAAAAACTGTTCATCAAGACAACCGTATGTCCCTCATTAGTTCACCTGATGAGCGATGATATCTACTGGGCCCCTTGATGGAGATGGATTGCTTGCTAGCAACTTGTGCAATCATCTCTAGATCAAGAAACGTATAATCTGCAAGAATGACACATTCCTATCTTGGATTATACAAGGATATCATGTGACATAGGAATCAAAACAATAAGAAACTCATTTCTTATGCAGGATTAAATGATTGTATTAGTACATTATTCATTTATGCGAATTGTGAATCATAACGTGTTGCTAGATACCGCTTGTGATTATTGGAAATAAATAGCGATTTATTTTCATAGCCAACATAGCATAAATCCTCAAAGGGTCACACAAATAGGACTTTAACCATATGTGCATTATTTGTTTATTTGTAGTAACGAGTACTGCGAAAATATGATAAGTTGATTAATTAATTGTATACCGTTATGAACCGTTATAATTAATTAACTCAAATGGATCATATAGAAACAATATAATGCATATGCTAATTCCAAATTAATTATTAATATGTTAATAATTAAATTCGTTCAACATATATTTATTATACTGAGCTAGTCGGTCTTTTATTAAATCAGTTAATCAAAAGCCTGATTTGAGATTAATTAATGGAGTTGATTAATAGGCTAATATAATATGTTATATAGCCTATAATCATATACAAAATTTCTGCAATGAAGGGATATTTTGTCAAGACAAAATTATGGAAAGAGAGCAAAGTTTAGAAATAATAAAATATGGCAACGTTGTTTATGGAAACACCGAGCCCTATATCTTTTGTCTCTCTCTTCTTATTTCCTTGCGCAAGAAATAGAAGAGCAGAAAAATTTCTGCCCTAGGCGCCTCCATCTCTCTCTCAATAGCTCGTGTGTTGAGCGTTAATTTTTCTTCCATGAAAAATAGTTAATCGCGCGAAGAAAAATAAAAAAGGGAATTAGCTATCGTCTCAAAACAAGCTAGCACTTGTTTATAGACTTTGGTTAATCTTCTAGGTGGACTAGAGGCAGCGAAGGTGCGCATCCATCGACTCCTAAGCAAAGTTCGAGCCTTCTAGTTACGATACTAGAAGAGGTATAATCTCCTACACGTTCTCTTTTATATATTAACTGCTTGAATAACTAGATCCGTTAATCGTGCATCTTAATTGCTTATTAAATGTTAATAAAAATTAAAATTGCACAAGGACTTGAGTTCCTAACAGTGGTATCAGAGCGCTGGTCGTTATTCGAGTTTTTAATATTTTAAAATCGAGAATTAGTAATTAATTAAGTTAATTAGTGATGTGCATGCTTGCTGTTCTGGAAAAAGCTATTTTTCTGTCTTGTTGCTTATTTTTCGTATTGTAAAGCTTTCTGAAAAAATTTTATCTTTCATGGAGGTTATAGATCTTTGAGTCATGGTTCTTTTGGCGCTTGTTTCACTATTTTCTAAGTAGTTTTGAATTTTTAGTGATTTAAACGGTGACAGTGCGCAGATCTGGAATTCTGCTACACGGTTCTGTTTGTATGGCAAAAAAGGACGTATTTTACAAAATAACTACCTGTATCTTTTTCGCTAGGGTTATTCTAAATTTTATGCTCTTTCTGTATATATGCAATTTGTTGCATATTTCGGATTTTTGGGATGTTCAAATGTGGAAAGAATCGAAGTCGTCAGATCTGTCTTGCTGAACAAGTTAGTTGTTTTTGGGCAAACTGAATTTATTGAAAGAATTTTTTAGAAAAGTATTTAAATAGAGTTGTTCTATTTCGAATTAGGATTCTGTGAAAATTAGTTTCATAATTTTTCAATAAAATTTGATGCTTCAACTGGGTCAAATAGTTTCGGTCATCAGTCTGTTTCAGAACATGGCTTCTTGTTTATTTACCTATTAACTTGATGATCTTGAATAGACCTTGGTATTTTTCTTTCCATGGTTAGATAGCCAACTGCATATGCTAGTTTTCTGTGTAAATTTTTTGCATGAAAATTGCATGTAAGATGATCCTACAGACCAAAAGGTTGAGATGAAAAACAGAGAATCCGATATCGGTGCTTCACGCATGAAATCTGGATTTGTCTTTTTTTATTCTCCCTGATGGTAAGTGATCTCTTCCTGAAATTTTTACTGGTAGTTAGACTCATGATGAGGAGTTTGCATGATTTATTTCATAATTTTTGGAGACCGAAAAATTTTGATTTTTCTCGAGTCCCATTTAATATTTTAATTAGTTAAAATATTATTTCTAATTAATCAATTGGTTGAAATGTTAATTAGAATACTCCTTATATAACCTCGGATTCTGTTTTGGATTGTTGAATTAAATTTCAAAGGTTTAAACAAATAGTTGTAATGTTAAACTTCTTTGCATTTGGTAAAACGAGCGACAAGCATACACAAAGATTCTAATTATTGAAATTAATTAAGAACAAGTGAACTATGTATATTGTATATGTGCTAACTCGTTTTTGTAGGAGGATCGTGGGTTTCGTATGGCTCAAGATTTCAATGCCTTGTGGTTTGTAATTGTATGCATGTGTGAATGTGTGTAATGCGGCCTTTGGTGCCATTAATTAATTTTGATTAATTTTAATGTAACTTGTGAGGCTTGCATGCCCCTAAGGCCTAGGAGGGAATTAGGATTTTTCTACATGTATTTATTTCCATTAATTATAGGATATGATCAATATAATTAGTGGGAGGGCTTGATTTAGATTAGTCTTGCTACATGGAGATGCAGCGAAGACTGATATGCAAGCTGGAGCCATACAAACCACAACAATGCTTGTGTTTGAGATGCTAATTATGTGAATGTTTGTATGCTATGAAATATCATAGGATAGGTATGGGTGTATGTTGACACGACCACCAAAAAAAGTCGCATAATGATTGTCCCAATTAATTTGATTAAGCCGACCGCCCTCCTTCTCTCTATCCCCTTCACGTCGTTTGTCTTCTCATGGCGCGGTCCGTCATAGCGGACGTCATGGTTGCCACTCGGAAGTCGGGGTACAAATAAGATTTGTTAGGAGGAAATAGAGAGAAGTTGCTTATCGATGGACCCAACAAGTTTCTTGGACATCGGGGCGAAGTTCGCGTTGCGAACCAAGAATCATAAAGTTGTATGATTGGTTGGAGAACCTACCTTGTCTAGTTAAGTAGGGTGACGTGCCATAGCAGGCTCTACTTGATGAAAATGGGGATCTTGGAAAACCAACTACATTTGGGACTTTAAATAAATGTAGTGGGAGTTTTGTTTATCATTATAAACAAAATATTGCATAAACTAAAAGACCTTAAATTGAAATTGTTATAGATGTTAAATGTGTTAATTTCTTTGCGATCAATCTTTGAAAATAACAAACTCGTTTCTAAAGGTACTTACTTGGAGAAGAAGTACTGATTCCTAAGACATGTTCTTAGAGAAGAGAAACTTGAGCATGTTAATTCCCAAATTCTTCCTCGACCTCCCAAATAAAGCATCGCGTGATGATTGATAGACTTTTGCGAAAAGTTATTCAATAATAAAGTGGATGCCGATATCCACATTTTAGGATCTTTAGACCTTTGAATTAAAAAATTCACACGGACTAGATTGTCTCATATGCTCTCGTCCACTTACTCAAGAAGGAGTTCTTAGAGAAAGTAGATGTTGACTTAATCATTTATGATCAAGTAACAGAGCATGAATTGAGCAAGAGAGATTTGTTTCAAGAAGATACATGAATGTTCCATTGGCTTGCGAACCGAAAGGTTTGAGTAGCTAATTGGCAACTAGAGATATTGAGATCTCCAATATCAAAGGTTGTTGTTGTCATGTAATCTTTTCTTAATTAATGAAGGATATAATGTTACTTTTCGCCCACTTGTTGGTGCAAAAGGTGATTAGTTAAGTATTAAATGAATACTTGACTAAGGTATGAGTTGAAACTTCGAGACCCTCATGTGACCATGTGTCACAGACTCACATAAGATGTTTCATTTGCCGTTTATTGGCGGTATTTGAAAGGTTGTCCGAAGAACCATGATTATCGTGTTGGAAATGTTATAACCCTTCGAGAGTATTTGTCGTTCGAATTATATCGCTCTCTCTAATTCAGACTAGTAACTTAGTACTAGTTCATGTGCTCGCATTTATTGAAATATGTAGACATTGAAGAATTAGATAAAGCTCAAGAGTAGTGAAGTAAACTCCGTATAGGAAATGTCTTGTTCGTCCAAGCCACTACCATTGGATACGTAGAGTTATCTTTACTAATAGTTTGTTTAGGAATCGTAGGTTGAATACCTCATTCCTTTATATCCCAAAACTTTATCTTCATTTCATATAGATGATGGATGATAATGTTTTTAAAAGACAAGCGATGTTCTTTTATTGTGGATTTGTTTATATGATTTCATGCATATTGCTTGAATTTGCTTGAAATAGATAAACGAGTTTTGAATGACAGATAGGATGCGTAAGACTTTACATGAAGTGTTTTGACTTTCATGTGGATTAACCGCTTAGTCACATAAACAAGAATCACATCATAAGAGTCTATATAGAATAGAGCTCGTGGCTCAGTTCGATTGCGAATCAATTGAGATATGCGAATCATGTTTATTAAATGACAAAAGCGCCTTTGACCTATAAAGGTGGAAGGACGAGTAACTTGATTAGAACTTATACATGTCGATGTATATAGAACTATAAGTACTTGTGTAATGAAAGGTTATTGATACTTTACTACTTAACCAACGATCATAATAGATATTGACGCATCTATTTGATAAGGTATAAGTATGAAACCTTTTGACAAGTTCAAAGTTGTTCAATAGTAAAGTTGAAGAAATCTTTCTACAAAAGGTATAAAGTCTTACAATGGATCATGGTAAATATCTAAGTCATATGATTTGATGTATTATCTAATGAATGTGAAAATAGTTTCATAACTCACTCTATTAGGAACATTATATTAGTATAGTGTGTCCAAGAATGGAGGTATCGAACTTTATTTGATATAGTTCGATCAGTAATAAATCGAATTGACTTAATCGACTCATATTAGGGATTTGTGTTTGAGGACAATACTGTTTACACTGAATAATGTTCCATCGAAGTCCATTGAGAAAGATATCTTACGAGATTTGATCTCTAAGTACATTGTTTCTCAAGATTTGGTGTTAAGGAGCTTATTTCAAGTTTGTTGATTGATAAGCTTAGATCCAAATAAGGCACTTAATGTTTTGTAGGACATCTTGAACAGACCGAAAAGTACTACTTATACAAACATGATAAGAACAAGGTAGTTTTTGCTCATCATGACGTAGTCTTGGAGAATAACTTTCTCAAGAAGAAGTAGTGGGAGTAAGGTGAGCATTAAAGGAGTTTATGCATCACTACAAGAAATACCTTATGGAAAACTTGTCACTCCATATATGGTGCTTAGTGGAAGTAGAGCAAAACTTTATTCACAAACTGTTGTGAAAGGAAGTGCGCTCCTTCCAATGAGGACTCAAATGTCTCACGAGTTGATGATATTCGAGAATCTCAAGATATAAATGAGGATAAAGAACTTATTCTACAAACCGTTGTAGAAATAGTTCATGAATCTCAAGCACTAATCCTACAAAAGTCAACGAGAGTAACTGCCTAACCGAAAGGTGCATAGGCTTCACAATGCCCTCATACTTGGCATACGAGGATACGTTGACAAATATTGAAGCGATGGAAGGACCCAATTCCATAGGTATGGTTTAAGTCCATATGATCTTTAAATGTAATCCATATATACCAACAAGGTACAGACCTTGGTTGATGTTTATGAAGGAATAATCCATCAAGAACATTTAGATCTTTAATGAAAGATTGACATGGATGACAGGTCGACTATATACAATGCACAGCTTCTTGCTTGTAGCTATGTCTAAGTCGACAGCTAGTTGACTGTATACAAAGCACAACTCTTGGCTTGTAGCTATGTCTAAAGTCAATAAAGATCATTCTAGCAATTGGTATGTTTCATATATATTGATATATGGAAATGCACATCAAAAACCGCCTTCTTCGATTGAATGAAGAAAGAGGTTGTGTATACGATACAAACCGAAAGTTTTATGTTGATGTACTGCTGGAAACATATGTATGCTTCAAGGATTCATTAATGGATTGAAGCTAGTATTGTGGAATAAACATTTTGACAAGAAATCCAAGGAGTTGAATTTTGTCAAAAGCATCTTGTATAGACAAGAGATTCAGTGGGAGCATAATTGTGTTATTAATATTGTATAAGGTAACAAAATTGGAAATAACATTAAAGAAATGAATATTGTCAAGATCTCATTGAAGAATGTTTTCTTAATGAGAATTGGGCAAGATCGTCTAAATCCTAGGAAATAAAATCTATGGAGATAGATTATGATGGATGTTAGATTTGAGCTAATGTGCATAAAATGATATAGTGTTGTAGGAACATAAATGGTGGACTCCAAGAAAGGATGTCTAACCACGTTATATGGCATACACTTGAGTTCGACTTGGTGTGTTGCGTCTCAATTTGAGAAGAGTGCACGAAACAGTTCGAGCATCCTTCTATTATGAGTTTCATTATGTAAGCCATATTTATGCACATGCCCCGATGTGTTGTACCCAAGGAGTATTGTTTGACCCAATTTTATGATGCTAAATTCATGAGAATAATAAACAAATTTCATGGATAATAAATACAGGGGAATTTGAGAAAATCCATGGAAAATACCAAGCAGACTCTAAAAATTATGAAAAATTACCCAAAAATAAAGTGGAGCATGGAGCAAATTATGGTGTCTTTAGAATGATCATAAGTGTTGTGGAGATCCCATTTTATGCAAAGAAACCCCTTAAATCCATAAAATCACCAAAAATAAATCCATGAGGAATTTCACAAAACCCTTTGAACCATTAAATTCCTCATATTTTTCTGAGTCTACCCATAAAATATTATTCAAAAATACCCTTGGGAAGACCCTCAAATGATTTATTTCCATTTTGAAGCCAAATAAATGAATTATTTTTAAAGAAATTGAATAGAAACCCCACAAAATTCCGAAGCCATTGGCGCGTCCAGCCAATTGTAGAGGATCCAGAGGGGGGTGAAAGATGTCGCTGGGTTTGAAATTCCTTCTCCCGCCTCGAATCTGGCTGGGCATGGTGCATGAACCGAAAACGTTAAAACCCTTTGATCTATCGCTGGCTCACGGAGAAACGCGCCCACACATCTGTCTATTTCTCACTTAACCTGACTAGAGGGACCCAGCGCTGAAGAGATCGTCTTCTCCAGGAAATAAAAGAAGAAAGAAGAGAAAAACGAAATGCGAAAGAGAAGGGTGGAATTGGCGCTAGAACCCTTGTAACCACCCGCCAACCGTCTCTAACCAACTCCGTTCAGCCCCCTGCCTGGAATCCCCAAGGTAATTTGATCAAGACTGTCAGATGAGAGTTCGTTCCACGAGCAATGATGATGATGCAACAAACCATAACCACCTCAGTCAAAGCTTCCCTCCTTCGCTGTTGACCACCAAAACAAACACAGCGTAACGCAATCGCGGCCGTTCGATAACCTGTCGATCCGTGTGCTTCTCAATTGGACGGCCAAGATCAAATAAGAGCTGAAATCTTCTTGAAGAAGCCACCCGAAGTAAAGGCTATAAATACACTGTTGATTGAAGCAGCAGAGATTTTCCACTCCCTTCCCTGGTCCGAGAAACACACACACGCTAGGCTATACACACATTCTCCATTTTTTTTAGCTGAGGGAGAGAATAAAGAGAGAAAGAGAGATTAGGCATTTTGTCATACAACTCATAGGCATAGTGTAAGAGCGAAATTGAAGGAAAAGAGAAGGCTTGATCTTGTAATTGAAGAAAGGTAAGGCATGAGATTGTTGCCTGTTTGATGTAAAAGTGGTAAATTTTCGGATTTGTGATTGAACGTGGTATTTGAGCTGAAATTCGGATTCCTTGATTCTTTTTTCTTTCTCTTTGATTTGTGATTGAAGATTGAGGCCTTGTATCTTTAATTGACTTCTTTCGGCTTTCTCTTTTCTCTCCTTATTCTCTGATCTGATATGACTGCGCATGGCGCATGAGGAGATTGATCAAGCACTTTACGCCCATAAGTAGTCCTTTGAACTACAAGCAATAGCTTTCAGTTTAGATCTGACTGCGCCTAGCGCATGAGAGATCTGACGAAAGAATAGTTGCTTGTTTGTACCTTAATCACAACTTGACTGCGCCTAGCGCATGAGAGATGTGATTAGGATGAACTTGTCTAAGATCACTCCTTAGCCTAGCTTTGGAGACCTTAGTCGAGTAATGTTGCTCAAATTAAACATATGAGAGCATGTTAAATCATGCTTGTTATACGTTTAATTGAGTTTACATTAGTTTGTATTATATTCTGGTAAGAAATAAAGCATTAACAGTAAGTGACTCTTTTAACAATTGTTAAAAAGTGAGGGACCAAAGTGAAGTTGCTTTCGTGCTACCTGGTTTCTTGCTAAATTGACACTCCTTGGAATTGCTCATTATTATAATAAAAAAAACTAGGGACTTAAATGATATCTATGCTCAGTTTCTTGTTCTGATGATTCTAGTTGCTGCCTTTATAGAAATAAAAATGTAGGATTGATTAGTAATTATCATGGTTGAAACTGTTGTTTGTCATCAAATTTAAGGGGAGAGCTTAGATGCAAGAACCTAATTTCTTTGTACACAACTGTGATATTTGCCTTGTCCTATAAACTGGGTATCCATGGATTACAGGTTAATAAGGAATATAATAAAAAAAAATCTGGACTTAATTGCACAAATATGACTATAAAGCTTAACTTTTTTTGACAAAACAGTGGACTCAGGTTCTGGAATAGCATAAGACTATTGTGAAATATGATATCAAGGATTTCTGGATATTAATGAAATGCCTCGTGTACTTGAATTCCATTACTGTTAGACATCTTAATTATTATATGACTTGTTCTTCTCAGGCCCAACATAATACATAAGAGGTTCAAATAGTCTCTTTGTTTGGATTATAGTTTCCTGTATGTAATAAATGATATGAGTTAGTTCATAAGGTCATCAGGATTGAAAGGCTTCAGAATTTTCTTCTTGTAAAATACTTTGATAATCAGTGATGTTGCTGTTACTATAGTAGCATAAGACGATCTCAAGTAATATCGTATATTAAGATTTGCACACGGGCCAGAATACATAAAATTGAAGACTGATATGAAACAGGATAGTGTCTGGACTATTATGCTTAACTAGTGATAAAAATTGATTATGAGAAGTATTTGGACTGAATTGAATAAATGTGACTCTTACAGTAGCTATATAATTTGACTTGACAAAGTAGTGTATTCAGGGTTTAGAAATGGTAGAAGACTATAGTGAACTATGTTGTACTTTCTGTTAATGTGCATGAGAACTCTTTGCAAAGTTTGTAATTATTAAAAAGGTTAACAATTCAAGGATTGGTATAAGCAAAAATGATATCAAATGCTGAAACTTGTATAGTTGCTGGGTCCTTTTATAACGTCCATTGATGTGCCCTCATGATTAGAAGGTTAAGAATAGTAATAGGTTTGGTGCTACTGACTTCTAAAAAAAAAGAAATCAAATAGAAGTATATAAGTGAGAATTTATTCAATTTATATAAGTAAATTAAACATGTATCTTGGGTAACTTCAGAGACAGTGTTTATTGATGCATGACCAGTCCCTAATTACCTCGTGCTAGAAGCAGATTGTTTGATAAGATGAGATTACATCGAGTCATTAGACTAAATTGTACAAACTGGGGGTTAATTAGAAACATTAATCAAACAAACCAGTGCAATTCCATCCTTCTCCCGTACCTAAATGCCCTCACTGCTTCCATATCCAATTCTCCAAATTGAACAAACGCAAGATACATTGAAGGTGTAGGCACCCTTCCCTCATTGCCTCAATGATTAAAGACTCTTTTATGATACAAATTGGATTCACGAAGGCTTATTGATACTAGCCCCTGTATCATCGTATCAAAGCATCTCTCAGCCGTACCAAACCGCTGGCTCTCTAATCAAATAGGGCTGACGCAACCCAATTTGAGTTCATCATTGTCTTCTCCGTTGTCTTACGATGCTAATGAACCTGGCCCCTTGACTTACGGTGGTCGGAATCATTAGCGGATCCAAATCCGAAACTTCAGGAACCCATTAAAGAAGGAAACGAGATCCGTCGTCTGGTTTTGTTTTAAAGAGAAGAGCAGCGTCACAATCCTGAGGATCTTCTATGGCGTACAGCGTGTAACAAATTCGTTCACTCGTCACACGAAGGAAACAGCGCATAGAAGTAGCGCTTAGTACAGTCAGTGATAGATCAGATTTCTACGCTTACGTGGCCCAATCAGAGGCCTCCAAATCAGCCAAAACTTTAATAATCCACCAAGAATATCAGGAAGTCCCGTAAAATCAAAATAAAAAATATCCATAAATTCAGAAAAATCTCAATAAGCCAAATTTACTGATACTTTGATATCAAAATCTTTCAAAATATTAGCCTTTTGTATTTTTGAAGTATTTTCGTTATAAAATGAACTTCATAAAAATAACAAACACAATAAAACTTAGATAAATCTTCTACAAAATTTTCAAACTAAAACTTAAGTAATCTCAATACTAAAACAAACTTAAAGGAACTATTTTCAACTAAATACTTTCAAATAAGTATTTTCAAAAATGTAAAAATGAATTTTAAATCTCTAGATTTCTAAAATCAAAATAAAGGAAAAATAATAAAAATCACTAAAATTCAAAGAGAAACACTAGAAAATTAAAAGTCCAAATACGGTACCCAAAGTCAAAGCCGAAACCTCTTCAGATAAGGAAAAGTCACGCCCCGAGATCAAGATTAACGCAAGCTCAAAGTCAAATTGTCTTTCCATAAACCGATTCCTACAGCGGTCCAACATAGCCCTTGGAATCCAAATCTCTTTTGTTCCTATAGCGACCCACACAGTCCCAGGAACCGATTCCTACAGCGGTCCAACATAGCCCTTGGAATCCAAATCTCTTTTGTTCCTATAGCGATCCACACAGTCCCAGGAACCGATTCCTACAGCGGCCCAACATAGCCCTTGGAATCCCAATCTCTTTTGTTCCTACAGCGACCCACGCAGTCCCAGGACCAATTCCTACAGCGACTCACACAGTCCCAGGAATAAAATCTAAAATCTTTTGTCCTTACAAGTCATCAAACGATCAGAAACCAATTCCTATAGCGACTCACACAGTCCCAGGAATAAAATCCAAATTCTTTTGTTCTTCTAAATCATCAAATGATCAAGAAGTAATTCCTACAAGCCGCCGAAACCAAGCTATCATCCGAAACCTACCCGATAAAACAAATATAAATAGAAGCCTTAGATAAAGTGTTCAGATATCCTCAATTAGGTCCCGTTAATTAGGTTTGGTACCGTTAATTGAGTCTGTTTAAGCCAAAAGAAATAAATTCTCAATTGTGCCCCGTCAATTAAGTTCGGTACCATCAATTGAGTTTAATTTAAGTCAAGAATAAATTGAAATAACAACTTTTCTAGCCTACGATATATAATTCCTCGAGTCCCTTAATCAGAGGTTCTCGTGATTCGTCACGGGGTAATTAACAATAGGGGCTTGCGCCTATTGGAAGGAAAGGATCCACAAAATTAATAAACCCTCATGAGAATAGATTATCGTTAGTGTTTTCTTGATTGTCAAGAAGCACTTTGCACTTGAATTTAAGCTCGTGAGGGGTGAATCTAAGGCTTATTCCCTTTCTTGAGGAAACCCGATCTTTCTTCGAGAAATGACGAAAAAGTCCACCCAAGTATGACAAGCAGTTGTCAACTGGATACAAGGAAAAATACATTTTGACAATAATCGGGAATATCCTCGAGTATCTTATGAGAAAGAGAGATATTTTTTCATCAGTTAAGAAAAAAAAAAAAAGCTCGTGTAAGTTGTTACACTGATTCTTATTTCAAAAGATTGATAAATCACATTTTGAGCTACCTATTTGCTTAAAGGTGGTGTCGTAAGTTTAGAAGGAGTTCTAAACAAGGTATTACAATCGTTTCCGTCACAAAAAGCAAAATATATAGCAACTTGTGAAGCAATGAAAATGATAGTTTGGATTAAGAAGTTCTCAGTCAAGCTAATATGGTTCTATGCATCTCGAACCATAGCTTAGTCTTAAAGAACCCAATATCGTATTGAAGGTCCAAATATGATCTATGACAATATCACTTGATCGCATATGATGATGATCAAGAACATATACGTAAGAATATATATATGTATTAGGTCAAACAACATGGATAGTTTCGCGAACACAACGGAGACTTTAACATAACCTCTACCTTCAGCAGTACACGAGATGAAATTGTTCATCCATACGTAATGGACGTATGAGTGGCTGGTTTTAAGTATATTATTTTATGAGGTTCAAGACATGTATATATGTAGATATATGACATCGTTCTCAATTCTCGTTGGCTATAAGTCACTATTGATTGACTCTAGTCCAAGTGGGAGATTGTTGGAGTTATGTCCTAGAAGTCAATATTTAATGACTTAATTATTTAGTTTATGTTATTGATGATATTTGATCATTTGTTCCTGGATTTTATTATTGACAGTTCATTCAGGTTGAGGATCTGAATTGTAGATCACTGTATTTCATTTAACAGTAAATGACAATAATAAATCGAAACTGTCCATAGTCTTGATAATTAACAAGGAACATTAATTATCATATAAGACTAGTATGCAAGTTAAGCGATGATTAAGTTCTACAAATCATAAGTAAGGAGTTACTAACTTAATTGCATATGTATATGTTACTAGAACATAGTACATGACATGACCCCGATGAAATAAATATATGGATTGTGTTAAGTGTCATTATTTATTTTATTAGTGTTTGATTCCAAGTTTGAGATGGTTCAGTTTTTCCACATGAGGATAGGTTCTATAAATATCGTCTACCGTTGATTCCTGATAAGGGCTGCTATACGGACTTTATTTATGTTCTCTTGAATTGTGCGGGGAAAAACTATTCATCAAGACAACCGTATGTCCCTCATTAGTTCACCTGATGAGCGATGATATCTACTGGGCCCCTTGATGGAGATGGATTGCTTGCTAGCAACTTGTGCAATCATCTCTAGATCAAGAAACGTATAATCTGCAAGAATGACACATTCCTATCTTGGATTATACAAGGATATCATGTGACATAGGAATCAAAACAATAAGAAACTCATTTCTTATGCAGGATTAAATGATTGTATTAGTACATTATTCATTTATGCGAATTGTGAATCATAACGTGTTGATAGATACCGCTTGTGATTATTGGAAATAAATAGCGATTTATTTTCATAGCCAACATAGCATAAATCCTCAAAGGGTCACACAAATAGGACTTTAACCATACGTGCATTATTTGTTTATTTGTAGTAACGAGTACTGCGAAAATATGATAAGTTGATTAATTAATTGTATACCGTTATGAACCGTTATAATTAATTAACTCAAATGGATCATATAGAAACAATATAATGCATATGCTAATTCCAAATTAATTATTAATATGTTAATAATTAAATTCGTTCAACATATATTTATTATACTGAGCTAGTCGGTCTTTTATTAAATTAGTTAATCAAAAGCCTGATTTGAGATTAATTAATGGAGTTGATTAATAGGCTAATATAATATGTTATATAGCCTATAATCATATACAAAATTTCCGCAATGAAGGGATATTTTGTCAAGACAAAATTATGGAAAGAGAGCAAAGTTTAGAAATAATAAAATATGGCAACGTTGTTTATGGAAACACCGAGCCCTATATCTTTTGCCTCTCTCTTCTTATTCCCTTGCGCAAGAAATAGAAGAGCAGAAAAATTTCAGCCCTAGGCGCCTCCATCTCTCTCTCAATAGCTCGTGTGTTGAGCGTTAATTTTTCTTCCATGAAAAATAGTTAATCGCGCGAAGAAAAATCAAAAAGGGAATTAGCTATCGTCTCAAAACAAGCTAGCACTTGTTTATAGACTTTGGTTAATCTTCTAGGTGGACTAGAGGCAGCGAAGGTGCGCATCCATCGACTCCTAAGCAAAGGTCGAGCCTTCTAGTTACGATACTAGAAGAGGTATAAATCTCCTACACGTTCTCTTTTATATATTAACTGCTTGAATAACTAGATCCGTTAATCGTGCATCTTAATTGCTTATTAAATGTTAATAAAAATTAAAATTGCACAAGGACTTGAGTTCCTAACACAATCATTTCTTTGCCTACATTCTTTTATGGTTTTGGGCACATTATCCTCTTCGCTTATAACATCACTAGCTACAGCGAATGCAAAAATTTCATCAACTTGAGTTTCATCCCTATTCAATGTTATACCATTTTTCACATAATTTATAGAAATCTCATGATCATTTGGTATTTCAGTTTTTTCCGGAACTTCATCAACCTCTTCTGGAGTTTGAGTTTCTTTTGGGATGTTATTAATCTCTTCTGGCATTTTATCAACTTCTTCAGGAGTTTTAAAAATATTTTCTTTTGTCATTGTACCAACTGCTTTATTCTGCTCTTTTCTTTTACGTGGATTTATATCCTTAGAACCAATTGGTCTTCCACGTTTTCTACGCTCATGAGATTCATTTGATATTTTTGTAATATCTATTCGAGCAGGTGCATTTATAGCTGGAATATGTGATTTAGTGACTCTATTTATATCTGTGAATGCATCAAGCAATTCATTTGCAATTCTTTGTAAATTTATAATCTTTTGAACTTCAAGTTCACATTGACCACTTCTAGGATCAAGATAAGATAATGATGAATTCCAAATCACTTGTTTATCCAGTTTTGTTTTTTCTTCCCCTAAATTTGGGAATATTGATTCATCAAAATGACAATCAGCAAATCTTGCTGTAAAAACATCTCCTGTTAATGGTTCTAAATATTTAATAATAGAAGGAGAGTTAAAACCAATATAAATTCCCAACCTTCTTTGAGGTCCCATTTTTGTGCGTTGTGCAGGAGAAATTGGAACATATATTGCACAACCAAATACCTTTAAATGAGACAAATTTGGTTTTCTTCCGGAAACCAATTGTAATGGGGAATACTTATGATCAGCAGTTGGCCTTAATCTAATTAGTGCAACAGCATGTAATATGGCGTGTCCCCATACAGAAGATGGTAAACTAGATTTCATAAGTAATGGTCTAGCTATCAATTGTAATCTTTTAATAAACGATTCTGCTAGACCGTTTTGTGTATGAACACGTGCCACTGAATGTTCTACAGTAATCCCAATAGACATGCAATAATCATTAAAAGCTTGGGATGTAAATTCTCCTGCATTATCAAGTCGGATTCTTTTAATTTGATAATCCGGAAAGTTAGCTCTCAATTGGATAATTTGTGCTAATAATCTAGCAAATGCAACATTTCTTGTTGCTAACAAACACACATGTGACCAACGTGTTGATGCATCAACTAAAACCATAAAATATCTAAATGGTCCACATGGTGGTGTTATAGGCCCACATATATCTCCTTGAATTCGTTCTAAAAATGATGGAGCTTCATGTCCAACCTTATTTGGAGATGACCTTGTAATTAGTTTTTCAAGAGAGCATGTTTGGCATAATAATTCTTTTGATAATAGGATCTTCAGGTCCTTTAGGGATGCCCATTTGCACTTTCAATTATTCTCATTATCATTATATTTCCTGAATGACCTAATCTGTCATGCCATAGTGTAAATAATTTTGGATCAACTAACATCTGGTTAGTCACCATATTTGATTCTATTGTACATATATATGTACCATATAGTCCATTAGACAATGCTTGCATTTTCTCCATAACATTTTTCTGGTCATTTTTACTAGATATGATATGAAGATATTCACAATTTCTCTCATTCATAGTTTCAATATGATAACCATTTTTTCTAATATCTTTAAAACTTAGTAGATTTCTTCTGGATCTAATATAATGCATCATCTATTATTAATTTTGTTCCTTTAGGTAACAAAATACTAGCTTTTCCGGAACCTTCAATAATATTACTTGAACCAGATATAGTATGGATATTGGTCTCACAGTAATGCAATTGTAAAAAGTATTTCTTACTTTTTAGTATGGTATTCGTAGTTCCGCTGTCTACCAGACATGGATCTTCTTTACTTATCATTGCGTTAGTCATTTCATTAAATAAAATAAAATGAACGAAAGAAGAAAAAAAATTTAAGATAAACCTCTTCAGAGTACTAACAGATTTTCATCATAACTTCAGGTTATTAGTATCATAACTTCAGGTTATTAGTATCATAACTTCAGGTTACGACAATAAAATAAATAAATGAACGAATGAAATGAATATAAACAAATAAATAAAATTAATAGACAATAACTTTAATTTAACTTTATAACTTGAAGTTATAGTAAATATTTATATAATAACTTCTGGTTATTAAATCGTTTGACTATGCAATTAGTGAACTTTAAATGAAATAACTAGTTTATTAATGTCATAACTTCAGGTTATGATAAATAAAGAGTATATACAAAATAATAAATAGATAAAGAAAAATAAAAATTAATTTATATGATTATAACTTCAGCTTATAACATTTATTCAATAACTTCTGGTTATTAACTTTCTTGACTATGTAATTTGCAAAATCTCATTGAAATAACTTCGGGTTATTTTTCATCCGGTGACTAATAATAAATGCTAAATTGGGAATAACTTCATGTTACTTTTCATCCAGTAATCTAATAACTTCTGGTTATTATGAAACAGAACTTCTGATTTTTTAATAAAAAATTACAGTTTTGAACAACGGTAAGTTATACATTTAATAATATTCAGTGGTCTTCGATAACTTCTTGTTATATTAATTTTCTGATAGAACTTCCGGTTCTAAATAAACTTACATCGAAATATGATCTTCAGGTTCTTCATTTAATAAGAACTTCAAGTTTTAAATTATTATCATTCACTTCAGGGAATGATTCTCATAAATATAAATAAAACATATAATAACGAAAAATTTCAAATAAAATTGAAATTAATAAATTATATGATAATCAATCATATCTTTTACTTACCTCATAATTTCTTTGGAAATTTATTCTTTTACTTACCAAACAAGTTTGCAAATTCTTCCAAGCATTTTGTGAAAAAAAAACTTTGTGATTCCTTCCGAGCAAACTCGTGCTGATAACGTGTTATGAAATGAGGTGAAAGAAGGCACAAAGATTAATGTATCAAGAGTAAACAAGATAATTGTATTGTTGTTGTAGTTGTAGTGTAGTTGTATTGGTACATATTCATTTACAATTCCTCTATTTATAGGCTACAAATGAAGCCTCTTATAATTAATACAAAGAATGAAACTCTTGGAAATTATGTAGATGAAACATCCATATTAAATTGATTTATAACGTAAATCATCTTAATTTACAACAAAATGTTATTTAATCTGACTCAATTAAACTGGGCAGTGACTAGGGATTTCCAACATACTTCACCGGGAAGAATGTTTAATTGGACAGCACCTACCGTACATATAAAATCATATTTAAAATTTAATTACCCATTTTACTAGTTATTTTGGGCAGCGTATTCTTAGCATAATTAATACATTCATTGAACAAGGGGGGATAACATAGTAGCATATCCCCATTGGACCAAACTCAATGAACAATCAATTCATCCGGTAAGCGACTCCACACCTCTTTTAGATTTTTGTTTTTTTTTTTTTTTGTCTTTTTTAGTAAATTTCCTGTTGACTAGTCCACGCCTATTATTTAAGATAACTAATATAACTCCCCGATTTGAACAATTATAATTTAGAGCATCCGTGAAATCAGTTTTTAGTGTAATGAGCATGAAACCACTCGAAGATTTCCAAATAAGTTGCATCAGCTGAAGATTTCCAAATATTTGACCAAAATAAAATCAGATTTCCATGGAATTCCTCCTCCATTCATTCCCTTTCAACCAAAACAATACTCGCCTTGAGTAAATATCTCTCACTTTTCCAGTTTTCCACCAATTAGCAATGACATTATGACAGCGATACATTCCAAAGTCCAATCTCATCGTTTCTCCCTCCTAATTAAAATAATGTACACTTGTTAGTGTCAAACAACTAGAAGCCTTTTTTTGAAGTGCCTTATGTGGTTAAAAATTTGCCAAAAACGAAGAATCTTCCGACCGATCCGATCAATTCCTGTGCCAAATTCCTACCAATTAATATTATTATTCTATGAAAAAGGTACTTTTTAAGTTTATAAATTAAATAAATATACACGGCGAGTGATTCTAGGGATTGTCTGGTGTATAGGTGCGTGGCCCGTAAACAGTCCGCTCAATTGGAATTTAAAAAAAAAAAAAACAGAAGAATATAAAAACAAAAAGTCAAATGTTTGATTTATGAAGATAATTCCATATTAGGACTAATGGACAGTTAACAGTAGTTTCTTTTCCAAAATAAACCTTTTTAAGTATAAGTATTTGCATCACATATATTTTTTTGCTGAAACGAGTCGTACAATTATCTAAAGCTCCCATAACTCTCGGGTTGGTAAGGTTTCAACTTTCAAGGGGTAAAAACCGTTTTGTTGGTTTACCATAAAAAAAAAACCTTAGATTTGTTAGAAAAATTGGGGGGTGTTTGGTTGTGCAGTAAGGGGTTGCATAAGTTAAGAATGCCTAAGTATTTATGTAGTGTTATGTAATGGATGTTTGGTTGTGTAGTAAGGATGAGTAGCTTAATGCATGCATATATTCATGTCAAAAGACTAAAATGCCCTTGAATTTCAATTATTTAATTTGAATTAGTATTATGTATTAATAAGACGTTGTGAACTAATTATGGTTAATTATTATAAAAATTAATTATTAATGATAATAATAAATCATTTTTATTATTATGAAATATTAACAATTACTTTTAATTAAATATTATCAACATTATTAATTACTTAACAATAAAATACTATTATTGATTAATTATTTTTTATTAATTATTATTATTTATTAGTCATTATTAATTATTAAATATTATTAATTACTAATTATTAATTATTATAAAAATTAATTATTAATGATAATAATAAATCATTGTATTATTATGAAATATTAATAATTACTTTTAATTAAATATTATAAATATTATTAATTATCTATTAATAAAAAATATTGATTAATTGTTTTTCAATTGATTAATTATTTTTATTATTAAATCATTATTATTATTAATAATTAATATTACTTGTTAAATTTTTTAAATTATTAATTATAATAATTCATCTTTATTATTAACTATGATTTTTAATAATTATTATTATTAATTATTTCGAAGGGGTATTGTTGGGAAAAAAATTAAACGGGGCCATTACATAACTTATGCAACCTAAAGAGGTTGCATAAATTATGCACCCTTAAGGCGTCTTATGTAACGGGTGTTTAGTGACTTAAGGATGCATAACTTAAGTTATGCACCCTCTAAGTCACAAACAAACGGCTCCTTAATCTTAAAAGTTATTGACTGGCTGTAAATGACAACTCTGACAATTGCTGTTAGTTTACTTAGCCATCCAAATATTTTAATTTTGGTATTCAAAACTTGGATTTTTTTTTTTTTTTGCTCATATTGAAATTTAACATGATATAAATGTAAATGAGAGCTATGATGTACTGTTATTTTCATACGTTTACTTCTCAACATTATACAGAATAAATTCTAAAAATACTAATATAAAGTCATAGTACATTTGCGAGATTGATGAAAATCAATAGTTATAAATCCTGCTATAAAATTAATTTTATTATGTTTAAAAATTAAACTCCCAAACTATCTTTGTTTTCCAAGTTCATCATAACTTTAGAATAGAAGATTTCTCCAAAGATACTGGTAATCTTTTAACTTTGGTTGCATGAAAAAAAATGCAAAATTAGATTTTTGTCAAAATGTGATGATTGCCGCAAAAGATCTTAGCGGAGAAGCAAAGTAGGCAAGCAACCAAACTCACACAAAGTCTAAAAAGAAAGATGCATCTCATAAAAGGACATGACACAAAGACCCTTTAAAACTGAAAAGGAAGGTGGGTCCCACTGGGACATTAGCCTAACCACAGGTCCGCAGTCCATGTGCTTCCATTTATTACCTTTTCCCTCAATCCAAATCTTCATCTTTTACCATTTTTTTTTCCCATTCAAACCTTAAATTTCCGTTGAATCGTCTCCTCCCGTAATTATTTTTTACATAAGAAGCTTTATTAACCCATATTCCTTCTTGTACGTTATGTACTCGATGTCGATGAGTCGTTATTGACGTAAGATTATGTAAATATAATATTTAATTCTACAAGTATTTTAGCTTCTTCTTCATTAAAAACTCTTTGTACCGATAATAATATCAATACATAGCTTGCCTATTAGATTAAAATTTGTGTTGCATTAGAGGCACATATTCTTTTGGCAGGGAAGGGGAATTTAGCCACATATACGTGTTCTTCTATTAAATAAAATTTATCAAACCTAAGGAAAAAAAATGTAGTTCCTTATAATAAATTTTCTACTGTCACTTTTTTATTTTAGCCAAATTCCAGTTCTATGGATAAATTCAAACTCCAAGCCTGGTTGTTGAATCAATCACTAAAGAACCAGAGGCGGTGATAGATAATTTTTTAGTGTGAAGTTCAATAGAGTAATTAAATGTTAATACTTAATATCATATAAATTTTTAAAAATTGGCATGTGAGCTAGTGATTCAGTGGTAAGAATGTTAGATTGGTCTCAAAGAGGCTAAGGGTTCAAGCCCGGCATGTGGGAGCGGAGTTATAAATTATTCATTAGGGGGACAAAATAGTTATTTATATTTAATTAGAAGAATAAATTATCAAATTTTTCTAAAAAAATACACTGAAAAATTAAGTATTTTTTGGAGCATAGGACAATAACGAGGTTATAGTCATATTTTTATGGATTTCAAGTATCAATTTCTTAAATAAATTAATAATTATCTATTGGGCAAAAAAATATATGCAAAAATGTTAATTGGACCAAATATTATGGGGGACATTACACCCCATGTTCACTCCTTAAATCCGCCGAGAACGCATTAACAATATAGTACAGAAAAATTCTTACAACTTTTAACGAATCTTCAAGCATGTCAGTTTGAACGATATAAATACCTATACGGCTACACTAGGTGAGGTTATAAGATGAACTTCTGTTGCCTTTTCATTTGCAGAGCATTTAATGCGGGAAAAAAAAGGTAACATGCATCCCTGATAGGAGATAGACCCACTCGACGACTCCAATGATATATATATAAAAAAAAACACTCCATGATTAAAAAAAAAAACCTCCAATGACATAAAATTAGTTGGGTTCAGAAAAAAACAAATCGGGATTGCTCGCGAGTTATAGAGGTTTAATTTTCCCTCATCTTTCCTCTTTAATTATGTAAAATGGTCACCTTCTCCGGAATTCTCTAATCAACTGAAACATTGAGTTACCGTCTTAGGAAAGAAATAATACTATTATCAAATATATTAACAGAAATTATAAATTAGGCACGGTCGCACGGATGATGACCGGTCTTATTTTTTATGCAAAGAGCATATTTTTTATTTCCACAACATGTGTTTAGAAAAACATACGACGAATTAATGTCCATATTTTAACAATAATTTCCTTAAAAATGGCTACACAATTAAAATGACAAGATTGGTACATAGAAATTTGAAAACCTTAGATAATTCTCACTTTTTTTTTTATAATTATTGGCCACATATTTAATAGTTCTCTATTTTAGATAGTCCACAACTATTACTATTTGGAGTCATAGACTGTTGTACTTTTTTGAAAACCCGAGACAGTTGGACCTCTCCGTTATTCAATGAATTAAAGCACTGTAATAGAAAAATACATATGATGTGTATTTTTCCTTTTTGGAAATTTTAAAAAATTCTACTAGTTGGACTGAAGAAATGTGTCAAACTACTATAAAATCCAAAATTTTCCAAGAAAAATAAGCGTAGCTCACATAGGTTTAGGTAAAACAGGCAAACAAAAAGGTAGAAAAAAGGGACTAGTGAAAAATGTTTTCAAACTTTATGCAAAAGAAACAAAAGTGACAAATGCAAAGTCTAAAAAGTCTCAAAGACTTTATAAGGGTGCAATTAAGTAGGCGGCTAAGAGCTACTTTCTTGTCACGCACCCAAAAAGGTTGAAAGTGATGTGTGACGCATTTAATAAATATTTCGTAGTCATAAAGTTGTAATAATTCAATTTGCTAATTTTATGAAAGATTTGTAGTATCAAACAAATTTAAACCCATAGTTTTCATTAAAACTTTCCTTATTCATGAAACTGCCTTTTCTAATTTTGCTTGAGATAAAATGTTTCATCCATCATTTATGGGGGATGCGAGTTGGAAAGCATAAAAACGCTGCATAACTTTTCAACTACTCTTTTCCCCGTCATAAATGCACTAGAGTGATACCTTTTTGTTTGGGCCAGTCTTTATTAAATGGTTCGTTGGGATATGGAAAGGAAAGATCCTATGTGACCCATTCTTTTATGTACATTTGTAAAACTTGGATTTATAGATTTGTGATTGTTTCGCTGTATATTAACTTTATTTGTTTCATTGGAAGAGAAGGAATATCTCTAGCAATATAGTTTTTTTTTAAAAAAAAAATAATTAGTAGAGATAGTCTGTAAGTTTTCCCTGTATTTGAGATGTGTATATGAATGAATGTAATTATTTAGATCGTTCATTTTGTATTATTTATAAATTATCAAATGAAAATAGAAGACGACTTCTAATGATGTATTTACTGTATCACAGTCCATAGAAACAAACTAAAATTAAAAATTTTTCTATCTAAATACATTCAATCGTTCGCATTTAAAATCGATCCAATAATTCAGTGATCCTGGAAATACCTCGTTTTTTGCGCAGAAACTTGCCTTGTAAATTTCAATGTCGAACTATCATAGTCCATATAAACAAACTAAAATTAATAATTTTCTATCTAAATGCATTCAGTCGTTCGCATTTAAAATCTATCCGATAATCAGTGATCCTGGAAATGCCTTGTTTTTACTCAGAAACTTACATTGTAAATTTTAATGTCTCGTGATCATAGAAAAACTCAAAAACTTTTTGAAACAGTATTCATAAAAAAAAAAAATTTTTCTAAACAGTATTTACCCCTTTTCTGATGGATTTGTTGCTTCCTTCTTTTTTCCTGTTACTTCTCTTTTAGTCCTACATTAATACGGTTTAATCATAAGAGCAAATGTAAAGTTTCGTCATAATTATGATCAGCATTGATATAACTTCTTGCGTGGAGCACAGCAGATCCAAGACTCGTATTTGGTATCCTAGCCACATCAATCAAATCTTGCGGGCATGCTAAGAACTATACTCAGCTAACTACGTCTGACTTTTCATGATATTATGGCGCGCATTTCAATTGCAATGATATTTGTTCAGACTTGTGAAGTCATCACAGGGGAATCCTTTGATATGACACTTATATATATATATATATATATATATACACACACAATGGTTCTCGAAGTAAATTGAACAGCTTTGCCGTTATTTAAAAAAAAAAAATTCTGGGTGGACCTGCCTCAGCTAAAAAATATGTAGTAATCTCATTAGAAATTGAGAGTGGAATAACTTGTCAGTTCTCGAATTAAAACATACACTAAATTTAACTATCAATTTGTATTTCCTGTAATTAGGAAGTCAATGCGAGTCTTTATAATTGTCTTCCTTGGAACTCGGTGTTCTTGATAATTTGATCAGTCTTTCTCAAAACGAGGCCCATGGCTATATGTACCTACCACATAGAAGATCCATAACCAAAGTAGACCCATATTGCCGAAACAAATAGGCCCGTTTACATTTCTCAGAAGCAAATTATGTTTGTTACCTTAATTTCTCTTATGGGCTCTGTGGCTGATCCAACTAAAAGGCTTTGATTTATTTATTTGCTCATCCTACATATAAGCCTCCAATCAACGCAAGAAAGAGAACAGAAATAAATACGGGAAATGAAGAGACCTTTTCCCTATATCAGATTCAAATTACATTAACCGTCTTATCCAAATAGCCATGACAGAATCAAGGAAAGCAAGCTAGATTTCTATCTCATATTACAATAGTTGATAAAATAAAAAGGCTGCAGATTAATCAGAATCGGACAAATTGAAAGAATTTCAAAGAACTACATTTGAAACTTGAGATTCTGAAAAAAAATATTATTTAAAAAAGCAAGATAAATGACTGCGCAGCTGAAACCATAATAAATTCTAAGTCTTGTTAGAGAATCCTTTCATTTTCTGAAATGGTGATGGGGACATCTGAAACTTGAAAGGATTTTTTTTTTTTTAATTCGCAAAGAATCCTTTCTAGACTTTTCCAAGTTTTTTTTTTTTGAGTCGGCGATGGGACAATTTCTGTTGCTTCGTTAGTAGTAACAGCTAGGAACTTCCCTTTTCTCTTTTTCTCATCGCCTATTTTTGGTTCACTTCATAGTTGATAAACATTGGATTGTATCTTTAATATTTTTTTCCTCAATTAAGGGCCATTTTGTATTGATCGTTACTTCTCACTCTCTCAGTTTTCAACTTTTAGTATATTGCAATCAAATTATGATAGGTCAATGTAATAAAAGAAGCAATAACACACATAGTACAAAATTTGAATCCTCGAATTTCAGATGAAAAAAATCAGATCAATTTATTGAAATCTTCTATTCGCACTTTAGTGCCTAACAAAAGCGACATTGGAGATGACACTGGAAGCCTCCAGTCTTTGTATATATTTCGAAACATAGATAAAAGGACGTCTGTGATCTGTCCAATCGTAAAATCAAAAGATTGAACGGTATTGGAGTCCTTCGGACAGGTGATGGTCCGACGGAGGTCCCGGACTCTGGACCTATTTTCCTCCGCTTCGGAAAAGATTGGAGAGAGGGAGGACTTGAAGAAATTTGAACTTGGAACGGGATTTTGAACCAACTGCTAGTATTAAATGCAAGTTCGGATTATCGCATTGTTCGTTTTGAGTCTTTCTAGCATGGAAATTTGTGTTAATTTTGTCGAGATATATTGATTAGATTAGGCTTTTTATAATCTTCATGTGTTAAGCAGCAGAATTGTAGTTCAACTGACTGCTTAGTAATAGGTCAGATCTTCTTTCCTTTTATTTTCTTTTTATATTTATGTTCTTTCACTTGAATTTTCTAATGGAGTTCTTAATCGAGTCTTTCTCGTTCTTGTGCTTAATAGATGGTAAAGCATTGGTTAGAATAAATTTGTAATCATAGCAAACAACATTTTTCATGTTAGAATAAATTGTTGGCGAGAAATTTTGCACATGTTTGAACATAAAGAATAAGGGAAATTACTAATATTCAATTTCTATTTGCGTAAATCTTGTTGTCTAATTTTCTATTTATACGTAAGTCTACAAAAATGAGATGAAAAAAATCTCCATTCATACTTTTTTATTGTTTAGAAAGAAAAGGGATTACCTCGGCAACTTTAACCTATGTGGAAACTACAAGCTTCCTAAAAGAAAAAAAAACCCTACGTGCTTCTCTAGTTTCATGATAGAACATTTAATTTAATATAATTAAACTTGATGAGCGCACTTGGAGTTTTTTTATTAGATGTATGTATGAGCAATTTTATTAATTTCAAAAAGAAAAATTAACGGTTCTGTTTAGATGTAGCCCGAAATCCAATAAGGTGTGAGTTTAGCTGGAGTCACATCGATCAATTCGGAAGTTGCAAGAACAAAGTTGAGAAACTCGTACGACTTAGTGCCGTGATTAATGACCGCTTGATCAAGCTTTGACTCGGAAAATTACTCGGAATAGATCAAATAGAGGTGTTCCACACTGACCAACTATTGAATATTTATGTTGTGGATTCTATAAATAAAAAAATCATTATTTTTTATAAAAGTAATTAGTTATAAATGATTAGGAGCAATGCATGTTGGTAATAAATATAAAAAGAATGACACTATCATTCACATAATCACGTCTCAAGAATAATGCACTAAAGTTGTGCAGTACTTATTGTGTTCGTTAGTAATATGCAAGGAAACAAAGGTGTGTTATCTACTTATCTAGATATTTTTTTTTCTAAAAAAAAAGCTGACGAGTACACCACACAATTTTTGTGAACGACCAGTTGCGTCACAATATAATGATTTCGACGTTTTAAAATTATGTATATAAACCATAATTGAAAATTAAAAATTCACTTCAACTATATATGCAGAAAGAGTACTGCTTGTAGCGAGGGATTGGAGAAAACCAAACATCGTAGTGAGGTGTGACAGAATTTGCACTTCTCATTACCATATTTTCCAAGTGACCCTAATTACAAAATCAATATCATGGTTATGTTTTTCGTATTAGAAAAATTGAACAAAATCATGAGGAAAGTTATGAATAATTGTTTCACCTTTCACTCTTGGACTTGGAACTAGCAATAGTATTAAAAGATTGCAAATTAATGCTTTCATAATATTTACATTCTCTGCTAATACCGCCATTTGATTTATTTTATTTTTTAAAGGTACTTGGAACACATGGATAGTGACTAAGGACCTCCGCTTTATAAAGATTCAGAGGTTGTAGAACAATTCGTTTATATCTTATAATCAAATTCTTCCTGTTCGACCCATCATGATATTTCAATCTAATTATTTGTTCATTTATTCTTTCTGTAATTCTTGCTTAATTGTTTGTAATATGCAACATTTTTAATCAGGCTAAAAGGGAGACGAGTGTCGCATGAGGATAGAGACACAGTCTTCATTGTAATTGAGATGTTACAGTTTTCACGAGAAGGAAATCTTTCTTCTAAAATCTTCACTTGGGAAGCTCTCCAGTATAAATGAGGAGAATACACTGAAGCTGAAATTACTTGAACAACATATTGCTAGTTTGGAGATGTGACTGTGTAACTATGTCAAATAAACAAATATTGGGTCCGTGAAATTTTGATTAGGCTTTTGTTTTGAAAATTTATGTTAGCTAATTTGTGTAGCTTGAACTCTTAGTTCAGTAAATGAATACTCCTACACTTTTTACGTTTGCCGCATTTAGTTGTGAAACTGGGGAGAGGTAAAATGTTTTATCATTGGGTAACGATAGATGCATAAAACCATAGTAAAAAATTTGAGAAAACTTTCTTCCATTCCTAAATCACTATGCGCTGCAACATAACAAAAGTAGTCTTTTAGTTGATGCCAATTGTCTTTTTAGGAATGAAAGAAAGTTTTGTAATATGCATTGAACCCTAAAATGTAGGTCATGTCGCTTCTTGGTTAGGCTAATTTAACGTGTGGAAAAGAAGAGGATTATTCAGCATGACTGAGTTGTCAGCATCATAATGATAAATTCAGAGCAATTTACAAATAGAGAGCAAGTAATTTTCTGGAATAAATTTCAATAACCTCAAAATGTGTACAACCTCCTCATACAGATTTTTACAATCCAATCTAAATAAACGACAGTTATCAACTGAATTTTGGCGAATATTCTGAATAGTAGTAGACGGCGTAGGCTCTTGTCAATATTTAAAATTTCTTACCAATGTTTCTACGAATTAAACTTCAAATGTTTGGTGAATTTTACTCTAATCGCATGAAATTACAAGCTATATCTCAGTAATAAGAAATTTGTGCGGGATTAAGTTTTCAACATTGATAGTTTTTGTCGAATTAATGAGGTATTGAGTTCATATATGCTTTAACAGTTAAAATCACACCTTAATCTTAACCATAATATTAAATTTGGATCGGATAGCTCACTTTGGGTTTGGAGGGGATTTTTTTTTTTTTTTTTTTTTTTTTGGGGGGGGGGGGGGGGGGGGGTGATCATGTTTACTTTTGGCAATTTTAAGATTTTCCTTGCTAGTTTTTAAGTCGTTTTTTGTTGTTTTCTTTTAGTTTTCTGGTTTTAGGCTTTTTATTTCCTTAAAAATTTTCAAGGCTTGCTTTCGTCGTTTGGTTTCATTAGATTAGATGTTGGCTTCATTTTATAAAAAAAAAGTTTACTGTGCAAAATTTACAAAAATATTTAAAAAATATTACAAATAAGTTTTATTTTGCAAATAGACACGTAAATACGGGCTCAAACTAATAGCAATAAAAAAAATAAAGAAAATAAAAGCATCTATTGAGCATTAGTGAATTACAAATTGTGGCGTGCTTGGTGTGTTGATACGATACATACCCGTGTGACCACGACACAACACGCCACATGTACGGATTTAACACGACACGGGTGTGTTGGTGTGGCGTGTTAAAACTGTGTCGTGTTGGCATTTTTAGAAAAGTGATAAGGCGGTTCAACACGGTACGATTTGACACGACACGGTTACAACACAACACAACACGGTTCCATATATTTTTTAAATTTAAAATTCAAAATAAAAAATAGTATAGAAATATTAATGCATCATTAAAAAAAAACTAATGTTGATTTGAAAAATCATATGGTAGCACTAAAATATCAATACATCAAAACTAATAGTGGCGGATTATTTGAAATTTTAAGCAAAAAGATATCATAAAAATATACAATTTTCAACCAAGATATTACGAATTAACATCATCTAATTCTTATTGTTTTTTTAATTATACATTTTCTCATAAAATATAAAAAAAAATAATTTTCATGTAGACAATGAATCTCAAAATATTATTATAATTTTTTTAGATTTTTTTCAATTTTTAAATAATTTTTAATATTTTTTTGACAATTTTCAGAAAAAAATAATAATAAGCTACTAACACGGTTTGACACAGTTGTGGTGTGGCGTGTTAACACGGTTTTCAACCATGTCGTGCCAGTTTCCGTGTTGTGTTGCCGTTTTTCTCTACTCAACACGACATGACACAACACGATTACAAATATAACCCGTGTCAGCACGACACCACACGGTGCTAAACACACCCGAAATCCTCTGGTCTACCGACCAGATTGTTGGTTTGATCCGGACCGTCTGATTTAATCTCAACGGCTAAAGGGAGCCCCGTGAATTCTATCACTCCCAAAAAAAATATTGGCCCGAAAAAATGAACCGTTCAGATTAAATCGAACGGCTCGGATCGGACGCCAACCACTGGTCGGCCGACCAGAGGATACGAGTCCTATTTGGTACAACACACCACAAACGTACTGTTTATTGTAATTCACTATTGAGCTATGTTGCACGGGTGCGGGTGCGGGTGTCGCGTCGGATTCGTTGCGGGTGCCGGGATGCGGCATTTTTCAAAAAACTCGGATACGGCAGTATATATAAAATAATTAAAATAATTAAAAATAATATATTTTTATAATTAAAAAACTTATTTATATATTTTATTATTATAACATTATATTAAAATCTTTCAATATAGAAATTTAACGATTAATTAGCCAATCTATGTGCTTCAACATTAAATTGCCTATGAACAAAAATACAAGGGAAACCCGGTCTTCATCGCTTGAATTTGAATCGCTTCTTTCGGGAGTTAGCTGCCTTGGAACTTGCACAGTTTTGGGTAAAATTCCACCCAATTATTTTGTCATTTCTCTCCACTTGTTCTTTGTTTATTAGCGCATCATGCCAAGGACTATGGTACTAGCCTACTAGGGTATCTAGCTAGCATACTTTTTTTTATCTCTCTAGCTATATTCTTCAAGTGAAACCTTCTGTCTTCCCGAAAGCATGAATGGGCCTTAGCTGCCTTGGAACTTGGAAGTTGTGGTACACCGTACACGTTCACGTGCCATTAATTTTTTATAGCAACGCACATTGAATCAGACTGTACGCATCCTCCCGTATCCAGCGCGTATCCATGCGTATTCCAGCCGCATCCTGCCGAATCTTGACCGAATCCTGAGGTCAAACTTCATTAAAATATTCGGACTCGCCACGTGGCGCGTCAGGTGCGAATCGCACACGAATCATACGTGAATCCGCGTCGGACACGCGTCGGACACGGGATACTTGTATTTTTGGAAGTATCCGGGTAGAGGAGCGTTCCGCTGCCAACGGAATTAGTTGCCCCCAGTTGTCACAAATCACCATCCGTTGGATTTAGTTCGGATCAACGGTTCCGATTAAATTATGTACTTGCATCTTTCCTCCTCCTTTCTTCTTCGTTTCACCAGAAATTTGAAGCCGCTCTTGCGTTCTTTCCTCTCTCTCCCCGCTATCTCCTCTCTCTTGCGCTCGCCTCTCGCTTTGAGACATCTCACGCTTCACCTCTCGCGCCCGATTGCGCCCTTGTACTGTTGCGACCTTTTCTTACTGTTTCACTATTGCACAGACGCCACCTGCTGCACCTCTCTAACCCTAGACTTGTCCCCGTGCTCTCCACTCTTTAACAAGTCAAGTACTGAAGTTCTTTATTGAGATGATGAGTGACCATTTCCATACTTTTTGTAGTGTCTTGGCTATCAAAGCCTGTTGGGTTTTTTTTTTTAATTAATTGGGTTGAATTTTGACAATGAAGCAGTGAATACTGCCATGCCTCTGAAGTTGATGCTTTTCATCATCAATCAAGAACGTAAGTTCTTTTTTGTCATCAGTTAATCAATTGTTTCATAATTATGGTGCATTCTCAAATTGAATATTATATGCTCATTGGCAAGTATTATTTGCAGGTTGAAGATTGAGAGATTTGTGTTATATAGGGCATGAAGGTTAGAAGGTTGAGAGATTGTGTTATTTAAGCCCTGCAACTTGAGGGGCAGATATCTTGTTACTTTATTTTTGTGCCACTATGTTTAATTAAGTCGTCTTTCCAACTTGATTGTATGATGAATTCTAATTTCTGTATGGTCAACTTGAAAGTAAGCTAAATTATTTGTTGACATTGAATGTAAGCTAATTTATACAAAATTTCTGGGCTTTTTTTTTACAAAAATACAAATTCCAATTTCCAGACATTTTTGTAAAAGTAGTCTGAAATAGTCGAACTTTTTTAATCTTCTAATGTGTGCTCTTTCTCATTGATGCAATATGATATAAACACAAAGTGCTTAGTTGTGATGCTGGTACCAATATGGTTTACTGGTATAGGTTATTCTTTTGTTTTTAGAGATGTTACAGTAATGGAAGCGCAACAGAAAGCGGTTACCTGTGTTGTCTCAAGTAAAGTTGTTTATAAAAAAAGGCGTACAGATAAAAATGAAACGAATTAATAACTAATTTCAATTTTGTACTGGTCCACACATATATAAGCATACACTTAAGTGTATTGATTTCTATGCAAGTCTGATCAACTGCAGCTAAATTAACTTCCTTCTTATTGACCTTTTTAATGCATTTGTTGTAAATCTAACACATGATATAATCTAACATAAAAGTTTTTGTTGTCAATTTAAATGTCTCTGATGTCTCAGACATTCTAAACTAAAAAAATTATGGGACGAAAAAAAAAATGTAGAATTGAAAGTCGAATAAACTAATGCAGTGTAACTTTTAAATTTGTGATTGAAGTCATAAAAAAGGGTAGTAAGCTTTGATGTGGAACTTTGAATAAAGGAAAAGGTTTGCAAGCCCCTTATGATAAAGTAATCCAAGGTATCAAAACACTAAAAAATGATAGAAACAGTAAGCTGCAACAACTTAAACACTACAACCGCATGGTTTAGTGATGATTCTCCATTTGCATTTTGCAAAAAAATGGTCAAAGCCATCTGTCTCATTGTACAAACTACAAAGGAACAAGCGAAATAAAAAAAAAAAATTACATCCCCACATCTATCTCTCTATGCTTCTAATTTGTATGTATAGACCCTAACCATGTAACTAAAGATGCAGTAAAATATCAGGCGAAATAACTTCTCCTCTTTATGCCTTGTTGCTATCACCCTGCCACTGTATCGACCCAAACCATCAGGTGCATGCCAGCTGACAGATCTGGCACCATCATACCTTTTACAAGACAAGTGATATTTAGAGGTTTCAATGGACAGACCAAATTCAGCCGAAAATTTTAAACTGTCCTTACTTGATGAACGAGAAACAGATCACGCAAGTAAAAAAAAAATACATTCTGCAAATTAAATCAATACTTTCAGACAAAACTGTACAGTTATATTTGAATTTGCGGGGTTCAGATTTAAATGGTAATTGATAAACCTCAGGTATAATATCAATATCAAACATCTGACATTAATTTACATCAATATCAAAATTTAGTACATAAAATCAGGAGTATATTTTTCACAATATAACAATTGGAACTTACCATAATTCATACTAGGCTCAGATGATTTATCCTCCTGACAAGATTAAATAAACCAAAATTCAATTGCTTTTTACAAGCATGATCGATTCAGGTTCAATTTCTCAACTAACATTAGCTAATTGGATTTTAACAAGAGAAATAAAAAAATGTTGTACCTCATGAACGGAAAGGTGGAGACTCCAAATTCGAATTTTTTTTTGCTAAATCCAACAAACATGCGATCGATTTACAGAAATAAAAGGGCAAAAGGGCAGAAGCATGCGAGAGAGACGAGTATAGAGCACCGGGACAAGTCTAGGGTTAGAGAGGTGCGGCTGGTCGCGTCTAGGTAGTGGCGAGACAATCGAAAACGGTCGCAACAGTACAAAGGCGATCGGGCGCGAAAGGTGACGCGTGAGATGTCTCAGAGCGAGAGCGAGAGCGAGAGCGAGAGACGAGATTGCGGGGAAAGAGAAGAAAGAACGCAAGAGCGGTTTCAAATTTCTGGTGAAATGAAGAAGAAAGAAGAACAAAAGATGCAACTGCACGATTTAATCAGAACCATTGATCCGGGCTAAATCCAACGGATGGTGATTTGTGACAACTGGGGCAACAAATTTCGTTGGCAGCAGAACGCTCCTCATCCGGGTAATACAGCTATTGAGCATCCAAAAACGAACTGTTTATTGTCGCTAATTCAAACTTAGCTAATAAGGCTCCAAACCCATCCGACGGCCCCTCGCCGAGGGATTCGGATCCTCTGGTGATGTGCGGACCACCTGGTCGGCGCGTGATCTGAGCCGTGCGATTTAATCTCAATGGTTCATTTTTTTCGGGCCAATATTTTTTTTCGGGAGTGGTGGAATTCACGGGGCTCCTTTAGCCGTTGAGATTAAATCAGACGGTCCGGATCATCTGCCGACCAGCTGGTCGCCGACCAGAGGATCTGAATCCCCTCGCCGAAGGAACGAAAATGGTGAAACTATTTTCAGTCTTGTAATATCCGGCCGCCTCTTCTCTCACCTAAAAAGTGAAGTCGGTGCATCTCTTTAGTCTGATATCCGGCGGCCTCTTCTTTTCTCTCACCTAAAATGGGGAGTCGGTGCATCTCTTTAGTCTTATATCCGACCGCCTCTTCTCTTCTCTCACCTAAAAAGGGGAGTCGGTGCATCTCTTTAGTCTTACATCCGGCCGCCTCTTCTTTTCTCTCGCCTAAACAAAACCCTAATTTCATCTCTCCCTGATCTCATTTCATCTCAACAATGGAGTCTTTGACGGAGTTACCCCAAGGCATCTTTGATCGCCGTCCAAGGACGCGTCAGAGACTTCGATGGGATGTCTTGCCTGAAAATCCAACGGTATCATTCTTTTCTCAACTTTTTCTTTCATGATTTCGACTTAATCGGGTGTTTTATTATTGTGCATATGCTTGTAGGATTGTTTTTCCGAATATGTAACTATTGTTTTTCATGTTCAATGTTTATTACGTCTGTAAATTGTTACATAGGTCTATGAATCAGGTTCTTTTTTATTTGATCTGCTGACTGAAAATGTTGAAAATTTGTATAGATGATCAAAGTTAAGAGTTGCGGCTCTGTTAATGATAATTTTCATTTTGTAAGACCAACAACAAGTAAAATATATGTTTCAATTAGGTGTTCTTTTTTTTTTTTTTTTTTTTTTTTTTTTTTTTTTGCACAGGTAGCTGGTGCTGTGCCAGAGCATCATTCTGTCAAGGAAATTGTTTGTTCCTCTTCCAGACAACATTCACAAAATCGGTTTTCTTGCAATGATTTATCCTTGAGGTAGAAAAATATTAGGTCATTAATATTCTAATATTTCAATCCAGAATTTTCTCTCTTATTATACTTTACACAGACTTACTCTTCTTTATTTTCCACTGTCTCTTTTTAGTGAATTTGATGATGAAGAGTTGACTAAAGACTCGCCCAAAGTAGAAAATGTCTCGTCGAACAAACCTATGGCCGAGGAGCTTTTTCTTTTGAACCTGAACCAAGAGCATGTACTAGATACACAAGTGAGTATAGTTGTAACTATTTTTCCTTTTTTTGTTTCGACTGGTCAATTTCTGTTTTGGTTCTCTTGCTTGAATATTTTTTCCCCCTTTTTCATTAGCTTAGCTTAATAGTTCAGCTCCATTCAATTTCTGTTTCGGTTCTCTTGCTTGAATGTTTTTTTTTTCTTTTCTCATTAGCTTAACTTAATAATTTAACCTAATTTCCAGAACCATTCAGCCTGCAAAGTCCAACTATCCAAATAAATGGTATGAGTAGATTTTAACAATCTCTAAATTTTAGCATGCTGTTAGGGACACATTAAAGGAATTGGATATGAACTATTCTAAAGAAATGGAGCGGCTAGCTCCCCGATTTGGTCAGATTAATAAAAGAATCGAAGCAAGAAAGTATGCTGATCGGAGACGACAGATGGGATATCAAAGAAATACGTATATTCTCATTCCCTTTTTATCAGTTTCGTCTTTATTTCAATGCATCTTTGCATCATTCAATTAATTTTATGAATCTTCACTATGCAGTGCGGAGATTGTTGATAGACATATGTCAGCCATTCAGTGGGATCATGAACAGAGGTCCCTCATAATGGAGAGAAAATTAAGGGATGATGCAGCTGCACTTGAGGAGGCTAAGGAATTGGAGAGGGCTCGGATTGAAGAACAATTAAGAAAAGAGAGAGCGCAGAAAGAAGCAGAGGTTTGTTCCAAAGTAGACATATATTACAACCACCTTTCAACTGTTAGAATTACAGCCTAAATTAGTGATCAAACAGTTAATTGCTGCCTTGACTTGTTTATCGATCCAATGGCTTTACGTGTCTGATAAAAACTGCAATCTGAGAACCGAAATTCAATTTATGATTCAAAGTAGTCATTACGTTGTCAATATTTGGCAATGGTGGCATCCAGTTTGCAATTAACTGAAGAAGCTGGACTTTGGCCTGTTAGCAGCAAGCCTGAGCAATGATGCGTATGATTTTAAGTACTCAAAAATTTTAATTTGTAGAAAAATTGAGACCAAGGTGTCGTTTAGTGCTCCACAAGTTTTGTTAGCACCTAGAAACCTGAAATAACATATATGCATTGCAGGCTCGACAAAAGGCAGCACAAGAAGCTGAGAGAAAAAGGACAGACGAGCTCGAGGCTGCTAAAAAAAGAGAAGAGGAAGCTAGGGCTCAGGTTCTTCAAAACCAAGGAAGCAATGAGCGAGGACAGGAGACTCAAGTCACTAACCAATCACAAAATCTTGATAGAGAAACAAATATTCGTCTTCCAGGTATGCCACTTCTTCGATGTCAGTGGAAGCATTTTCATTTGATAACTAGTCATAATTCAACAAACTCTCTAACAACATTAACTTCAAATTTATGGTAGGTGTCAGCATGCATAGTGCTCCTGCTGCCTTAGAAGCCGAGGCAAAGAGGTTGAAATTGCAGAGTGAAATACAGATGCCTCTTCTCACAAAGGTATGGAAACTAAATGTACATTTGAAGTTTAGAAATTTGAAGATAATATAAAGTTATTCTGAATAAACATTGAAATAGTATATATGGTAAAAAAATCTATGTGCAATTGGCATACAGTTGGTTGTCTTTCAGGCTTGCACTTTGTGATACCATTATTGGTCATGTGGCATCTGTTACTAAAGATTTAAAAAATGCAGGAACTAGCTAAGCATGATAGGCGCATTGCCAAGTGCATAAGCAAGCTAGTCCCGACGATAGATAGTGTTAGGTATGCTAATTTTCTTGCAGCAAGGGTTCCAATTAATTAATATTCTGATTTTTCTATTTTAATGGGTCCTTTGTTTGTTGCTGCAACTTTCCCATCTGATCGAATATCTTTTTCTTGCTTTTGTTCAGATCAAGGGCACGAGAATTAATTGCTGCAATAAATGACCGTCAATTCCCTCGTCCCATTACTTTCTGCATGCTTGCCAACAAGGTTGGAAATTTTATGTTAGGATTTTGTTTGATCTATGCGTCTATTTTTTCTTTTGCATGTGAATTTAATGGTGTTCCTCGTCCTTCTGTAGGTGGTTTCCCTCTGCAGAGATAGAAATTGCAAAGACATAACTTTTAAGGGTACTGCATTTGCTTGTGGTTATCTCATTCTTCTTGTCACATCACAGGTATTGAGTTGTCGTTTCATATTTTGGTATAAAAGTTTTGATCTATCTTCTTTTGTTTTAATTCCTGTGAGGTAAAAAATTGCAAATTTGGTGAAATGATTTCTAGCTGCTGTTGTATCTTTCACCTTATTTCTAGCTTACCGTAACTTGGTTGGGACTAAAGCCTTTGTTTTTATGATTATGTTCATGAATACGGAGAACAATCTTTTTATATGGAAATTCTAATCAATGCATATAATGCTCATCTGAGTCTGTGCATGCAGTGAGAACCCATCAATACATTTAATTCTTAATGGGACCAAGATTGTTGTCTTTTGTTGTTTTGTGGAAACCTGCGTTCATATAATTTAATGAAGCAATTTATCTCTGTAGCACCCAGATGCAGTGGAATATATTTTGGCCGAGTTCAATAAAGTATGCATCTACACAGTCCCGAAGCACCTGCGACCTTCTGATGTAAGTTGGGTGGTAACCTTTGAGTAGTTTTGCTTTTATTTCCCGTTGGTCCTTAGTATGTTGTGTGTTTGTTGTTGCTTAGGCATCTGCTACATCAAGAGAATACTACAAGAGGATAGGCTACCATGCAGAAGATGGGAAACTAGAGAGTACCGAGGCCTACTTGACACATGTTTCAGCATATGTGAAGCTGTACGCTGCAATTATTCAGGTTTGGTTTTTCTGTCTAATTGCTCTGGATTGTGCAGTTCAGTCTAATTCAATTTTGCTTGCAGTTCAGTCTCTGTCTCTGTTGGGTCTTAGATTTGGGTCCTGGGTCAGCTTCCATTACTCAATGACTTTGGGGGTACCATTGACTATTTTCAACTTAGCTAGGGTTGTATAATAGCTGAACTGCGCTGTCTTGGTTCACCGTTGTCTGGTACTGGGTTTGTTTCTGGTCAAATTGTTCTGAATCGATTGGGTTCATTTTCATGTTGATCAGGTTCAGGTCAGCTTTTGGGTTAATTCAGTTTTCAGTTGAGTTAGATATGGGTTTTAGGTCAGTTTTTTCAGTTACTGCACAAGAACAATGCAGTTCCAAGTGAGGATTTTACATGTCACATCAAGTTGTGTCAAGTTCTGTTCAGTTTTGGTTAATTTGGTAGTCAGTTCCGGAGTGTCCTTAAATTTCACTATTTGTGGTTTGGTCTGGTTGGACAAAGTTGTCAACTTTATCTGAAGTTCTCTTACATTGTGTAGAACCATGTATGCTGATAAATTGTCTTTATTTACTGTGTACTTGTATATTCTGTTAATATTTGCAGGCTGAGATTGATGGAGTGAACAAGCCCTATGGATTGAAAGAGGGATGGCGATGGATTGCCATGTTCGTCAATCATCTACCAGCTACCTCTTCGACTGTTGTTGCATTAGAAGCCTTTCTCAAGGTTTGTTATTATTTATTTCAAACCACCACTTGTGATCTTGTAATTCTGTACTTGGTAGGGATTGTGGTGCAAATAGGCACCACTGCTTGTTTTCTTGCATGTCAGTTAAGCCATCAATCCATGTACTATTTGTGATCTAGCAGTTTTGTACTTGGTGAGGATTGTGGTGGAAATAGGATCCACTGATAGGTTCTTTGGATGTCAGTTAGCTCTTAATTCATGAACCACTTGGCTGGGGTGACACAAAAAGTGAATCCAGGTTGCATAGTGCTCAAGCCATATTAGTTCCGATAGTTTCTCTCAGATGCAGATATAGACTTCAGATACAAATTAATGTGGTTCAGATGTTACATGTGAACAGAATATTACCTAATATGAGTACAAGTAGAAATATTGTTTGAATATTAAAACATATGCCTTATGGTACTGTTTGTAACTATTTGAAATACCCTTGGACCAAACTAAAATAAGTAATCTGCAAGGCATTGTTTAAGGTGCCATCCATTGTGATATCAGCATATATAGAGCGTTTGATTTGCTGCTGCCTTCTGTGTTGAAATGTTGCCTCTATTTGGATGATCCAAATTTCTCTGATAGAATATGTAGATATTATTCATATCTGGTTTAGTATCCATAACTTAAATCATAAACTTCTCTTATCGTCCTCAATTGTCCCATATTTGATCTATTATCTCAAACGATCCAGTTAGCAGCATTTAAATCTGGATTTACAGAATGGAAGCAGATCCAGATCGTGTGAGATAATACTTGATTCATTTGCAACCCTAGTACTGGACAGTTTGTAGAGAGAAAATTTTATTTTGGAATATTCACTATGTTCAAATCCCAATATAAGTTAATTCCCAGAAATTCTGATATATGGGCTCTCTGAGTGTTGTTGACTTATTTCATTGTTCTCTGCTAACAACATTCTCCTATTTTGTTCTTTATTTTTTGCTGGCTTACAGATGGCTGGTTTTGCACTCTATACAAGATATGGAGTCCAGTTCAAGAAAATACTGGATGTGATTTCTGGCAGCTTTTTGATTTCTGGCAGCTTTTTGCCCCTCTTGAAGCGGCGAGGTACAGAAGTAAAAACAGATGCTGTTACAAATCTCGAGTACTATATAACCGAACAGTTGTACCTTAAAGAGCCTGAAGGGACGCGCCTTGCGCCAGGCTTGTTGTCAAGAGACTGCACTATAACCCTATGAGGTATATGTTGTCTCACAATTTTTTCTTTTTTTTAGTACTTTGTCTTTAAATAGATTTTAACAGTCATTTAACTCTGGGTAGGGATATACAGACATCCAAACTTAATTAACATCCAACTTTTGAAAACAGATATTAAAATTGAAAATGTGAATTTTTAGGCCTGGCTAGTTGTTTCCTTGCTGGATCCTGGAGGGACCTGAACTTTTGTGAGGCATGCAAATGAGCCAAGATTTGATGGATAGCGGGGCCAAGCCAAGCTTAGCCAACCTTGAAGTGTTAAAAGATCCTGAAGAATTATGGCACGTTGAAATGGAACAACACTGGGGAGTTTAGACAGTTAGCTGGTTGTGATCTTATTGTGCTTATACTGGTTGTTGTCAAAATTGTTTTTGTATATTAGCCAATTTTGACGTGATGTATCTTTAATTCGCCCATATGGATACCCAATTAAATGCTGTTCAATCTTGCTGTTCATAATTCCACTACTCTCTCTTCCTGTTCTTATCCAGTTCCACTAATATCTCCATTATTCCATCCTCCATTCCTACTCCTCTCCCGCCTAACCCCCCCACCTATTCCATAGGTGTAAGTATGTCTATATATTATATGTAGTCGTTTAGACCTCAGTTTGTATTACATTGAAATCATAATAAAGAAAACATTGTCCTCGGTCGATTTATTTTTAGCTGACACTGATGAGTTAACGGACCTTGATCTTGGTGATACATGTTGAAGAATTGCATCTCCATTCAATTGTAGAGGCTGAGACCCTCCTGTTCCATTTTGACTGAAATTCATGCCATCATATATTGCATTTACTTTATTATTAACAGCAAACAGTTAAACAATAATGAACATCGAGCAAAAAAAAAGAAAAGGGGAATTTTATCTCAGCCTTTGCTACAATAGTTTTACTTTCAATTTTTTTCTGCTATTAGAAAATAGCTCGTGTTTGTAACGATTGAGCACTAATTATGACAAGTAATTTGGGTGAGTTTTCGGTGGGGTTTTTGTGTTAGTGCTTACTGTTGCCACAAGTAATTAGGTTCAGCACAAGTAATTAGTGCCACAAGTAATTAGGTTCAGCACAAGTAAAATTAGTCTAGGACAATTACATTTATTCTGGGGACAAGTGATTAGGTTAGCCCAAGTCATTAGTCCGAATACTAACTGCCACAACTTTGAATTACTTAGTGTTATATCAGTTTAGCACTAATTAGACTGAGAACAAATTCAGAGCTTCATGCTATGTAAAAGCGACTGTAATGAGCTGTGTCAAATACAATATTTGTATGGTTGTGTTCTATGTAAAGAAGAAACACGAGACATGATACCTTTTGTATACTTGTCTACTTAATTTGCCTTCCTTTTGTATATGGTGTTTAACCAACTACTGTTATCATTACTTTTATTATAGCATATGCGTCCACCTAATGTGTGGGCAAATCATATTTTTTTTAAAAAAAATATATTTTTAAAATATAAAGTAAAATTGAAAATATGAATAGGGAAGAAGGAAATGATATTTTATATTTTCTTAAACTATTACTTTTTGGCAGTAAAGAAAGAGCAACGAATGAATTTAGAATGTTAAATTTACATTGCTTAAAATTTTGAGTTGAATAGGCGCATTCCCTTACCAATCTTTACTTACTACTAAAAAAATGAAATAATTTCCTTAATCAAGGCATGTATCGATTCTTTTGAGTGTGTATCAATTCTTTTCTTTGCAAATATGACCTCATAACGATAACTCAAATCTAAAAACAATCTGTCCCACAAGACTATCCTAACCAACAACAGAATGAAGAAAATAAGAAAGAACCAAACAGAGAAAATATACACAAATGATTCTAAACAATTTCTTTCCTCTAATGAATAAATTTTAACACAATTTCTAATTTAGAAGGAATCAAATAGAGAAAATATACACAAAACTTTGTCATCCCATACAGATACAGGTTTCTCTGTGATTATTAGCAAAATATAGCATTATTTGCTTCAAATATAGGTTTCTCTGTGATTTCTCTAATTGAGATGTGTATATCAACGAATGTAATTTTATTTTATTTTTTTTATAAAAGTAACCTCTGGGTTACGAATGTAATTATTTAGATCGTTCATTTTGTATTATTTATAAATTATCGAACAGAGACAGAAGACGACTTCTGACAATGTATTTTCTCATTTTTCTGTATCACAGTCCATATAAAGAATCTAAAATTTAAAAATTTTCTATCTAAAATACATTCAATCGTTCACATTTAAAATCTATCCCATAATTCAGTGATCCTTGAAATAGCTTGTTTTTACTCAAACTTGCATTGTAAATTTTAATGTCGACGATGATATAAATACTCAAAAACTTTTTTGAAACAGTATTCATCAAATAAAAATACTCTAAGCTGTATTTATCCCTTTCTGATGGATTTGGTGCTTCCTTTTTTTGTTTTTGTTTTTTCCTGTTCATTCTCTCTCAGTCCTCCGTTACTTCGGTTTAATTATAAGACCACATATAAAGTGTCCTATAATTATGAATTTATGATCAGCATTGATATAGCTTCTGGCGAGTAGGCCTGTCAACGGCACCAGAAAGCACGTGATGCTGTTTCGTTTATACCAAACGAAACAGTTGACGGCAACTGTTCCAATTTCGTTTCAATAACGAAACGGCAAACGAAATCCGAAATTTTTCCGTTTCGACCGTTTCAGTCTAATTCCAAACCGTTTCATGTGTTATTTATGAAGTGGAACGATTAACGAAACGGAATTTTGTGCCGTTTCGAAAACGAAACGGTTAACGGAATGGGTTCTCGTACCGTGTTCCTAAACGGAACGGCAAACGAAACGGGCTGTTCCGTGCATTTCGGCCACGTTTGACAGCCCTACTTGCGAGGAGCACAGCAGATCTAGGATTCATATTTGGTATCCTAGCCACATCAATGAAATCTTGCGGGCATGCTAAGAACTATATTCAGCTAACTACGTCTGACTTTTCATGATATTATGGCGTGCATTTCAATTGCCATGATGTTTGTTCAGACTTGTAAAGTCATCACAGGGGAATCCTTTGATATGACACTTTTATATATATACAATACAATCATGAATCATTCTCGGAGTAAAATGAACAGCGTTGCCGTTATTTAAAAAAAAAATAATTTTTGGGTGGACCTGCCATGTCTAAAAAAATATGTATGTAGTAAAGCGCGATTAGAAATTGAGAGTGGAATAACATGTGAGTTTTCGAATTAAAAATATACACTTTAACTATCAGTTTGTATTTTCTGTAATTAGGAAGTCAAGGTGAGTCTTTTATAATCGTCTTGGAACTTGGTGTTCTTGATAATTTGATTAGTCTTTTTTGAAAAGTAGGCCCATGCACCTCCCGCGTAGAAGTTCCATAAAATAAAGGCCTATATTTCCTAAAGAATTAAATCCCACTGTCACTGACATTTCTAAGAGGCAATTTAATGTTTGTTACCTCAGCTTCTCTTTAGTGGCCCATCGAACTAAAAATGCTACCCTTGCTCATCTTCATCTACATATAAGCCTCTAATAAAAGAAAGAGAACAGAATTTGTAATGTTGTTTCATTTTAAACAAAAATGAAACTGGTAGCGCTCCCACCTTTTTTGGAACAAAAAGAGAACAAAAATAATTAAGGGAAATGAAAAGACCTTTTCCCTATATCAGATTCAAATTATATTCACCGTCCAATCCAATAGCCATGTCAACAAACATCAACAGAATCAAGGAAAGCAAGCTAGATTTCTATCTCATATTACAATAGTTGGAAAAAAAAAAAAAAGCTGTGGATTAATCAGAATCGGACAAATTGGCATCAGATTGTCTCACACTTCGTTTGGAAGCTGCCTTGGCTGGCCTGGAGCCTTCTCCTTCTAAGAAGATTACTTCGGCCCTAGCAAGTCTTTCCTCCAGCACTTCTGTGCTAAATCCATCAGTTCCTCCTAGCTCATCAAATCCAACCTATTAATTGAAGGGAAAATAATGTTACAATTATTATTAGACCGATGCCATTCTGTTACAGGTTGATTGCAACAATTTTAGTTCTCCCAGCAACAAAAGACAAAAAATGAAAAAAAATCTGCTGACAATGGTTTTAAGTTGAAAACCTTGCCAACTATCTCAAATAAAATAGATATGAGACCCCATATTTTGGATGTGATCTACATCATAAAAGACTAGGACCAATAAAAGCCGCCTACGGGCTATTTAAATTTCAAAAAAAAAAAAAAGGAACCAATAAGAGCCATTTAACAATCTTCAAAATGCAACAATTAGGCATTACATGTCCAATGCATATATCATGCATGCACTAATGCGCATAAACTGATTTATTGATTTTGATGATGCACTATATGGTTTTAGTTTGAATATGTTGTCAAAACTGACATATAATATCATTGTCAAGGGGTCCCATAACAAGAAAATATATAATGCAAGAATTTGATGCTTGTTTTACCATTATAACGATATGAAAATTTGAATGATATATATTTAATTACCCTGGCAGCTATACGCTAAAGCAAGAAGGTACAGTCTTATTTTACCAATTAGAAGCTTTATAGACTGGCCCCCAGTGGCGAGCCCAGCACAGATCATTAGTGGGTTCATCTTTGAAGAGATTTGTCACATCACAAAAGAAATTTCCCAAATTCATATTATTTCATACATATTTTTAAGTGAGCGGGGTCAATTGAACCCAACTAGCCTTTACTAGCTTCACCACTGTTGGCCTTATAAGGTGTCCTGAAGATTATCATGTTAACCCATCATCAAGGGATCCCATTATATAGAGTCAAGGGATCCTATTATATACAGAAGGTACAAATAACTAAAACTGAGCAGTGAGGACTGACTAAATGCAACAAAAAAAAAAAAAAAAAAAAAAAAAAAATGGCAACATAGCAGTCAATTTCCGAAGGTAGAATTATTTTAATTAAACAATTTATACTACATACTGAAACCACTTATGTTACATCTGTTTATCCCTAAAAGACCAAATGTCTTGCTGTTTATCTTACATCTCTACAAAATCCCTTCAGTATTTATTCATGGGAAAACAAACTTAAAGCATAAAAAATTCATACAAATATAACAGAAGATTTTTTATTTGTACAAGAAGAAGATAACACATCAGGCAAAAAACAATATTAATTAGCTTTGTGTTATTATAATAGGTGCTTTTCTCAAGTACCAGAAGTAATAATTTCTTCTACAAAAGATAAGTGAAGGTGCTCTTTGCAATTTTGCATTAAGACCGAAGAGGAAAGAATTATGTACTGTTAGTCTGTAACCGCCATTGCACAGAAAAGAAAAACATAGGGAGGCATTAAATGAAATTAAAAATCAACTTACTACGTAGTCGTCGACTTTGGCATTTTTTACAAGAGCTAGAGTCGGAAGAACAACTACCCTTAGCTTTTCAGTCAAAAAGGGACTCTTTTCAGCATGAACTTTTATAAACCGTGTCTCCATATGTTGCTTTGCTAGAATTGCCAAATGCTTATCCATCACCTGTAGATAACAAAGAATGATAACTCTGTATATAATGAATTACTGAAAAAAAGAAAAAAAATAATCACAACTCATGGTATCATTCAGAACTGAACACCTCTCAGCTGGGAATTCATGATTTGCACTACCAGAAAGGGCAGACCTGATTGCTGTAGCATGTTGATACAGAATGACTACTCTAAAGATGTTTTATTGTGAATTCAGAAACTTGAGTTGTGCTGTTATAAAGTTTGTGGGCTGTATTAAAACAAACATGTGCTCTGTGGTGCTGTATGCTGTCAGACAGCTTCTGGGGGTCACTGTGCATACCAGGTGTATCTGGTACACATCGTGGTTGTGTTCTAAAGGGCACTTGGTCTGTGATGCAAACTGGTGTGTTGAATTAGCACTGACAGTGATTTTTGCCTGCATTGCCACTGTACCGGAACCACTACTGGTACACGGTGATATAAGTTCAAAAATAAGAGTGAAGTGTTAGATAAAGATGCAGTGTTTGTTGCCGAAAGCAGGTATCCAGGGATTTTTCTGGGTTTTCGATCTTCTGCATTATTTTATTTTAAATAAAACGGGTAGCCTAATAGGTTAATCTGAACTTTTATATTATCCTTGGAATTTCAGAAGACGATCTGGGCTTTAAGCCATCACATGGTACAGTGGCCAGTTCTTGTTCTAATTTGCTAAAAGCATAGATGGCTTCCACTTTATTTTTAAAAGCAATCAGAATATACAGCCAAATTTCCCGAATTTTCTGACAAAGACAAGCGGCTCCTCATATTTATAAGCTTAACTAACTAAACTTCTAAATGATGAGATTTAGTAGGCTTCTGTGGGCCCATCAACAACTTTGACTGAAACTTAAAAAGTACAATGGGCTTTTTATCATTGTTTAGTTCAACAATCTTCTTCTCTCATGTAATGTCCTGAGAATTATAATGTTTGACTTACTGATACAACAGCTGCAAGTATTATTAACAAATTACACTCACATGTCAATGTTGTCACATATAACCCTGAAATTTATGTATGCAATAACACACAATATCCAAAACTAAGGTCCAGTTTAAGCAAAAACAATAACCCAGGCAATTCTTATTAACTATTTCAAGTGTTTCAAATAATTTCATTTAAGTTCTACAAAGAAATACTTGGAATTTTAATCACTTTAGAGTTCTAACAAAAGATCTTCACCAAGCCAAGAGTAGATTGTTAAATTTGAATATTTAACATAACATACCTTCTTTATCTCACTCAATAAGTTGGTGGCATTCAAATGTTTCAAAAATGTCGATTATTGAAATAGCAAGACACAAAATGATGTTGTTAACAAATAGTAATGTATTGGATGTTCATTGCAAAAGCATTCAGTGATGATCTGCACATAATCTAATCAGATATATCCGTGCTCAGACAAAACTAAATATGAAATGAAATGTGTGTCGCACCTCAAAATTATGGCCCAAATACCTTACAGACAATGACGAATGCAAAAATATTTTAACATTAAAAATCAATACCTTACAGGGCCAATTCTCACGGTAAAAATGGCAAACAACCCGCTCACTAGCCTTTACGACTGCAAAAAACTCCTTTTCACCAATATCAGAGTATTCACCATGACCCAAAGAAATCCACTTATTTCTTTTCTCAGCCATTTTCTTCATCTGTTGTAATCTCCTCTCTCTCAAAGCCTCCAAGTCGTCTAAATCCAGTCGATCCAAAGCTGCTATTTCTTCATCAATTTTATCCTCCACTGCCTTTACAACTGTCAAGACTTGTTTCTCCACAATCTGTATAGATCAGGAGAAAGTGAAATACTTGTTAGAATAAAAGAGAAATTGAGCTTCTTTTTTTTTTTTTTTCGTTTTAAGAGTATTTAACACGCATGTGACTGCTAGAGTAAACATCAAATTATGGTAAGATCGCCCTCTCTGATCTGCAATTCGACATTGTCGAGTTTTATGACAGCACCAATTGCTTTCAAAGTTACAGATCTACGATGGGCAATTGGAACATAATAGAGAAAAAAGAAACCAGTTTGATTCAATTCTAATACCTGCGCAACTTGAGATTCATCCATTATGGGTTGGATTTGGGAAAGAACGCTGTACGCTACGTTTACGAGCTGTTGCTGAGAGAGAGAGAGACACTGCGGTGGCAAAACACAGCGCCGAGAGAGAGTAGAGAAAGAGATGCGCGATTTGAGCAGAGAAAAAAAAAAAGCGAAATAGAGAAAAAAAAAAAAAAAAAAAAAGGCAGGCAGGTAAGAACTATTAGAGAGAGAGAAAGAAATGAGGTGGCCCACAGATTAGCATCATCTCACACACGGAATTACACTGAGGAAAACGCGGAGAATCCAGGATTTCACTATCACAAACACACAATGGACTCTTGTTTTTCTGTGACTGTGACTATATGATGATACATACTACTTCCACAGAATGAACCGGACCCTGATCTGGTGTTGCGCTACATGCCGTGTAGCGCACCCACGAGCCGTTCGATTTTGATCGGACGGTTCATTTTTTTCAGGCCTAGGAATCTGGTTACTTTCACGGGGCTCCCTTATCCATCAGATCAAAATCGGACGGCCCGTGTGAGCGCAACACAGGATTTGAATTCAGAATGAACCATCGCCTTCGGATTGAGTCCCAAAGGTCAGGATCGAAGAAAACACTATTCAAGTGTTGCGGATACTGAAGATTCAATAATGTCCAAATTTGTAAACACGGAAAGTTTTCTTTGCAAAATGGCTGGAATCAAAATTTATAAATTGAATATTTTTTTTAAAAAAATGTCTGCAATATTGCATGTTTTTATATATGTTTTTTTTTTAAATTAGAATAAAATGTTTCAAATAAATAATCTTGTTTCATTTTGAATGTAATTTGATGATATGAGTAAAATATGATTTAGCATGTTAATTGTCAAATGCAATTATTCACCCGTAGGCTGTAGCCACACATCAAACAATTCAAATATTTCAACAATTTGTGTTGAAAAACTATTTGTTGAAATTGATACGACCACAATTTAACACAGGCGAGCAAATCACATTCAAAATATAGAGAATTATTTCTTTCGAAACAGGAATTTTTTTTTCTAATTCTAGGAAGTTCTGCTACAAGAACCTTCTAGTTTTGTAATCACAAATTTTGACGAGGTTTGTGATGCCTTAGGCTTTCCGCTTTCGTAGAATAGAAGGTGAGGTTGCCAAATTAAGTGGGCCGAGCTTCGATGTATAATCTGAACCGAAGCCAGCACCGATCCAACTTATTCCGGCCCATTATTAACACTACCCTTAAAAGCCCAAAAAGCCCACTTCCCATTTCCCAGTATTAACTAAAGACGAGACCTAGAAGCTGATTTCGTCGTTTGTCCAATCGAGACTTCATCGAGGCGAGACACAAACAGACTGACCAGAGAAGAAAAGAGAGAGAGTTAGAGAGATGGCTTCGGCGGCGGGTTCAAGCGCAGCGGTGCCGTTCTGGCGCGCGGCAGGGATGACATACATAACCTACTCCAACATCTGCGCTTCGCTGGTGCGCTCCTGCCTCAAGGAGCCCCACAAGACCAATTCTCTCTCTCGCGAGAAGGTCCACTTCTCCGTCTCCAAGTGGGTCGGTGGCAAGCAGGAGAAACCCAGTATGATCCCCTATCCTCTCTCTCTCTCTGTTTCTCTTTTTATCTCTCTTTGTGATTTTGGGTTTGATCGGGTTTTAGATCTAGTCGATCTTTCCAGATCTGGGGTGATTTGGTGGGATTAGAGGTTGGCTTTGAATGGATGGGGTCGATAGTTTGATTTGTCTTGTCATTTGGTGGGATTTAGGATTCAGATTAGCTGAAGTTGGATAAATTTGCTAGGTGAAGATCTCTGATGGTTAATTAAGTATCGGTGAATAATGTCTGATCGAGAATGATGTTGAGGGATATATTTTTTTTATTTGATGCGACTGAGATTTAGATCAGCACAACCTTGTTATTAGTCGTCCCTATCCGTTCTAATTTGATTTCATTTGTTTGTCATACTTACTTACAAATCAATGATACTCGTCTATGATGTATATACTAGATTATATTTTGCATGCCAGTTTTTAAATTTTCTATTAAAAAGGGATCCGGTGTGCCCAAATTAGTGCCATTTGTCTTAAACCTCAGATGCTGAGAACTTTTAAATGATTAAAACTAAACAATCGGATGTGTTTTTGCATGTCAGTTTTTTAATTTTCTAATAAAAAGGGATCCTGTATGCCAAATTAGTGCCATTTGTCTTAAACCTTAGATGCTGAGAACTTTTGAGTGATTAAAACTAAACGATTGGATGTGTTATAAGTATCATGCACCATATGCATAGATTAACTTTGCGTCTTTTAACTGGTTATGGGGATGTATCAAGTCTGAAAGTCAGGGGCTTAAAATATGTTAATTAATTTTTTTATAGACAAAGTAAAAGGAATCCTGTAGTATCTTACATGTATGCTACTGAGATGATGAAACATCCAGTGGTTTATAGTTGTTGTTTCATGCTCAAGTTGAAGAGATGGTGTGCCCTTTGTCAAAGGGACATCATTAGACAGTTTGTGATTTGCAAATATCGAAAGGAGTGGTGTGTATTCTTTATTTGGGTTTCTTTCTCCAGAAAAGATAGTTTTGGCTTTCTGCTGATTTAACGTGGGGAACGTCAAATCAATAATGCCCCTTATTGCATAGTTGGAGCTTGGGGGTTTTTAATAGATTTGTTGTACGGTATTTGTTGCCATTTAAGAATTTATATGATGTATAGAGATGGTTTTGTACCTGCAGATGAAAATTGACAAAATTTCAGTGTATGCAATCAATTTCAATTGTTGAACCAGATCTCTGTTAAGTTTGAGTAATGAAAGTGGAAAATACAATGCAAATAAATAAGTGCTCCAGTCAAAACTGGTAATGCAAACCAATAATATTGGATATCATGAAGGTTGGTTCTGATACTATTAAGTTTTGAAGTGTATATTTAATTAACTTGATGCATATTAAGCCTTGGCTATATATTATTGCTTAATTCTTTGCGATGACTGATTTTTGTTCTTTTTATGCAGCTGTCCGATCAGATGATCCTAGTGCCTGAGAGAGCTTGTGCAGAGGGCCTGTCCTTCTGATCAGATGCATTTTTTTTTTTTTTTTGCTGTTTTTGTTTACATTGATGCTCATGCCGTTTGAGATGGCAAATGCCTGCCAAAACATGTCATGCTCTACTTGCGAGAATAAACAATTTGACTTTTAGTTGAACCAGCTACTTCAGTATTTGGTTCTGTACATTTTACTCTTGAGTTGATCCCTTTGATGATGATGATTGTACGTCGAGCAAAGAGCTAATATATAAATGTTGTTTTCGTCTGCCTTTCATGCCATCTGTTTAATTTTTTTGATCATAATTTTCAACTGTTAACTTCTGTGGAAATAAAATACATGCACAATCTACTACTTCATGTCATCTCATTAAATCCTTTCTTCTGGAGTCGAGATCAGATAACAATATGTACGGAAGATCAAATGAAAGAGCTATTAATCTTCATTTATAATGCAAATAGTTTCAGTCGTTTACAAATGCCAGACGATGGGCAGGTTTTGCTGTTAATCTCTTAAGAAAATAGTTTCATAACCTGAACAAAGGTTAAGAGGCATGACGCTTGGTAGGCTGAGGCTCTAAGCAAATGATGCCGTATGAAATCAGTCCGCCTCAAGTATCCTGCAAATGCGTTTGATTTGTTGAAGCTCATGCCAGGACCCTTGCTGGCCAATTGTCTCTGTCGCTATGATTGGTGCATCTGGTATGTTGGGTACTTCATCTCGCACATCCTCTGATAGACTCCTTGAGCCAATGCGGCATTGGCATTGGAGTCAACAAGGAGGACTGACGAGTGATGATACTGAACCGGCTCTAAACCGCCATGGGAGAGGCAATGCGGCTGAAGGAGTCTACTGTTGACGTGGCAGAGCCTGGTTACCTAGCAGAGAAGGGGAAGCCTCCAGAGAACCCACTGGTGGTGTTTTGAATTGCAAGAGTGGGGGCCACCACGACCATTTTGAAGGGAAGATTACAAGAGCTGATTTGGGAAGCACAGGTTTGATCATAGTCCTACAAAAATTAAATGTCCCCTAAATCCTTCCACGAATCTCGACTTACTGGAGGTAGGGGAAGGTATAACGATGCAAAGGTAGCTCGGTTATTTTCAGGGGAATAGGCAGTGGCGGATCTAGAAAAAATATTTAGGTGGGGCTGAGTTCTCCAAACGTGCGTGTCGTGTTAACACGAACTACTTTTTTAATCATGTTTGTTAAATGGTGAGAATAGACAATACGACACGACACGACTAACATGATCGTGTCGTGTCGTGTTGACACATCGTGTTAGTCGTGTCAAATCATGTTAATTATTTTATTATTTTTAAAATTAAAAAATATTAAAAAAATTAAGTAAAGAAAAAAAATTACTAAATAATAATTAGATTAGAACCATATGAGTCAAATGATGGTAAATAATATGATATAGTATTGTAAATTGAATTTAAATTATTAATTTTGTTTAAATAATTAACATTAATAATTAAATTTGTGTTAATGTGTCGTGTTAATTCGTGTTTGTGTCGTGTTACGTGTTAAATCATGTCGTGTTGGATCGTGTTAAACTTTCTAATATTCCAACACGACACGATTATGACACGACACGATAGCACGATCGTGTCATTCCAATTTTGTATTCGTGTCGTGTCGTATCAACACGCACACCGTGTCGTGCCAACACAATCATGTTGTGTCATTTTGGAGAACACTAGGTGGGGCTGAGTTTATAAGAATATTAGATCAACATAAATTCATCATATATCCATCCCATACAATGGACCTTTGAGTGCTCCAATGGCAGAAAAAATTTGCTGGGGCTAAGGTGGAGCTCCATAGACTCGACGACGTTAGGTGGGGCTCTAGCCCCACCCGCCCCAGTGGTAAATCCGCCGCTGGGAATAGGGATATAAGATTACAGGGGATAGTCTGGTGTCTTTCATATTTTCTGTTCAGAGAGTAAAAAAGTTCAAAAGTACTTTGAGATATTGTCGGCTCTGGTCAACATTGAAGTCTGCCATTTTACATGTTTAATCTAGTGATTCTAGTCATTAAAATGTGGGAATTACATTTATTAAATTGTCTATTATTGAGATTCTTTTGATTATAAGATATTAATTTAAGTCTAGGTGCTTTATTGTCTCTTATGAATCCGTCAGACTTGTGCCAATCAGGAGGTTGCAGTGCAAGAACAAATAGAATTTAATCATATTAATCAAATAAGACAATATAAGCAACGACTGTTTGAAACTTCTTAGAAAACTCAGCAACGGATATTTCCTTAAGGATCATCTCAAATTAATTAGTAATCAACACGGAATTAAATCAATTCGATCAAAAGAGCGATTTTTATCTCAAGATAATAAAAAATCCCCATCATTCATGATGGCGGAGGTAGTGATAACAAAAATTTAAATATATCTGTGAACTTTCTTGGATAATAAGACATGCTACAATAATTAATTATTGATTGTTTCAGTGAAATTAATACCCTACATGCAGACATGCAAAGAAGAACATACAAGTCCAGTACAATACTGATTACACTATTACAGGAAGGCAAGGCAAAAGATGAACAGGAAAGGGAAGCCATATGCTGCCAGTATAACAGCAATATTTTCCCAAATACTACCACGACTAGAAATCCATCTTACTAAATGCTCTATTGCCCGTGCAAGAAGTAACTGGGTAGGTGAAGAAACCAACATAGCGACAACAAGGATGATGATTGCAATGGGCAGGCTAAGTGGAGCAAGCATCACATACGATCCTAGTCCAAATGCTACCACCATACAATTTGCTGCTGACATAAACGTAGTCTCTGCGAATTTGAAGATTTCTAATTGTGCATCATAATTTTCAATAGCGTGCAAAACGATGATAGATATGCATAAAAATGATTGTACAAATGCCAAGGTATTGGCTAAAACGAATGCCCTAAACATGTATCTCCTTCCTAGAATCGGCATACCATTGTCTGCATGATAACCTCCTGGGACCGTGAATGCTGCGGCAAATGCCACAGTTGTTATAAGTACGGACCCTAGTCCGATGACTTGAACTTTCTCCAGCTTATCTGAGAGTGGTTCTTGTTCCATCACATCGTCAAACCACTTTGGAGTAAAATACCAACCTTCATTCTCAATATAGTCATTAATCCTGCATCTAATATCCTGTGACAAAACAATATTGAGTATATGAAACTATGTATATATAATAACAATAGGTTTAAGAAATTTAAAACACGCCACTTGTAAGCATTTCATAACTCAATAATTACAAAACATAACGAATAATTACTGCTTGGCTATAATATATACATCAAGATTGAACTAAAAATTAGATTGATAGCAACCAGATCTGCGGAACAACATACGAAGACTTTTGCGTGCTATTAGCAAGGGGTGGCAAAAAATTCATGGCTCGTGGCTTCGAGGTCGATTCGATTTTTTTCGAAATTGTCTCGTTTGATTTGGACTCAAAACTAATTCGACTGGCTCGAATTTAACTTGAAATTGACTCCATATAGTTTTATTGACTAATTTATAATATATTTATTTCTTAATATAAATATAGTTTTTAAAATCTTATTAAAAATGAATAAAATATTAGTTTATAAATAAAAATAATATAAAAATTAATAAATAATAATTAATTTATACTTTATTTGTTTGAAATATATAAAAAATTGCCATGATTCTGCCCGATGTGGTCGTTATGAAACTCAATACGAGCTCGATTCAATTATGTTAAATTTGAATTCTTTACTAGTTTCAAACAACTAATTTGAATTATTTTGTTTGTTCCCCATATTTAAAGTCTTGTTAAAAAACCATATTTTACATTTTGACAAATTTTCTATTTATTTTTTTCTGATTCTTTAAAAATACTGTTATTACAAAATTACAGACTCCAATTTAAAAAATATCATAATAAATAGTAAATAAATTTGAAAAAAATATAAAATTTAATTTTAATATTATTTAAATACGGAGAACACATTAAAGAATCAAAATCGGTCGTTTTAAACTTAAATTTTGAGTAACAGATCTGAAATAGAAATGACATATTACTTTGCGAAGTATATTAGCCCATATTTATATATATTTAGCAGCCGTATCACCTAAATAACTAGATGCAATGACATGTTGGGTTGCAAATTAGTTATATGTGCCTAAGTGCCTTAGCCTTTGAGTGAGGAGAAATTATACAAAAAAATGATTTTTAGTTTATTTATGCATACCTTATTAGAATCCCACAGTTGATTATACGAAACACCAAATGCTGTTTCGCCGTTTTGGTTCCGTAGTAGTGCCTCCCGTTTTTGATTCAACTTATCCCAGATTTCTCTCATAACTGATTTGTGTCCCTTCATTGCTGCTATGTGAAGGGGTGTATTTCCTTCATAATCTAGTGCATTAATCATGCTTTCAACCATTTGACTGATATGAGGGCTGTCATTTTCCGTTAATGCAAACACTCTAGTGAACACGTCTGCAGCTTCCTCTTCTGCAGCCATGTGAAAAAGATTTCTTCGGCATGGATCGAGCAACGTGGAATCATCAGGGTATTCTTGCAAAAAATGCTCAACCAGTTCTGTGTTGCCCATGTGAGCTGCTAGATGAATGGGAAAACTTCCATCCGAAAATTGGGTGCACGCCAGATTAATATCTGCTTTTAGCATGTCTTGGACTAGATCAGTATAGCCTTTCACTGTGGCTATGTACAATGGAGAGAACCCTTGCTTGTTTTTTTTGTATGCCGCTTGTGGATCCAACATCATCAATTGACTGACAACACCACTATGGTCGTGGTTGGCAGCAACGTGCAAGGCTGTATCTCCATTTTCGTTTGTTTTTCCAAGTGCATCCCTTATTACACCACACGCAAGCTGTGTGAGAGCATGAATGATATCCTCGTTTCCAAACTTGGCAGCACAGTGTAGGGGTGTCTCTAACTTGTTGTTGTGCGCTTTCAACAGAGACATATCTTTTGAGAAAACTTTTAGAGCTAGCTCGTTGTGTCTCTCTGTGATAAGAAGGTGAAGAAGAGTGTCTCCAAAATCAGTTGCGCTTCTGAGATCAGACTGGTTGGTCTTATGCTCTGCCTTTAATTTTTGCGTATCAATATCAGATGTCTCTATTGTAACCTAATTACAAAATGTAAAATTTTAGTGAAAGCATTGATTTTACATGAAATTCATTTTTTGTTATCTTATTTGATTTATAAAATAGACTAGTCCGGTAATAAGGACAATGTCTCAAACAGTTTGCTCTAATAATTTGGTTGTCAAACATTCCTATTAAATGTTGATACGTCCGAAGATTTCAACTTACATTAAGCAACAAACTTTTGGATTAACGTGAAATTAAGGGAGTCAAACTAAATTATATATACCATGAAAGAATTCTATTACAATCAATAACAATATACATAAAATTGATACTAAATGTAATATGTCTAGGTATTATTTCAGGGCGCCAACGAACAATTTTCTTTGGATTCCCGACGTTAACACTGTATTTGGTTTGCAAGATGGCCAGAGGGGGATAGAAAGGGAGGGAAACTATAGGAGGGAAAGGAATGGGATGGAATGGAAAGGAAAAACAATTATATGTCCTCTCTTGTTTTCCTTGTTTGGATGATAAAATTAGTAGAAGGAAAAATAAAACTAATTAATTACAAACAGGGGCCGAGGGGCGGAGACGGGGTGGCGGGCGTGGGCCAAACACATGTCAAGTTTACAAAATTTAATTGGAATATTATAGCTAGGCCTATGCCAAAGACCAATCCAAAATCAATTTAATTGCCTAAATGTCTAAAGGCTAAAGCTCATCTCTCTCTCAACATGAAACCAAATCATGGACAGAAGTTAGAAAAAGGAATATGAAAAATACAGTGTTAATTCGATCTAGTATATCTGGCCTATTCTAGTATTGAAATTTGAAGTTAATGATGTCTAATTAAAGTCGACCTCGACAACTCGGCCTACCCTATCCTCTAATCTTGGCTCCGCCCCTGATTACAAATGACCATTGTATCCTTTCTTCCAATCTGTTTCTTTCAAAACCAACAACATTATTGCAAATGACCGTTATATGCTTCCCGGCTTGGCTGCATAAAATGATTGAGAACAGCATTGCACGATGTCATAACATACAATTTGTCAATGAATGCAATCAAGCAACCATTCAACCCAATTAACCACCGCACTGCTAACAAACTAGAGCATGTAAATATGAGACCTCTCTAGGAAACAAGAAATGAAGAATTTTGTTGACGCTAGTAAAGATTTTTTTTTTTTATTGTTGCTCTTTTTTTTAAAAAAAAAATTGATGCTGGTAAAAGAGGTAAATAGATGTAATTGCAAAATTCACAATATAATTCCAGTCAAAATTCACGAGATGATTCTTGAAAAATTATAGAAAATTAATTTATTCTGCATACAGGGACTGACAGCAATAAAACACAAACATGCATGTAGTACACAGTAAGTGATACTACAAAGCATAGGTCTATCTGGAAGGAGTTAGCTATCATTAAATATGATGGTAAGTTTGGAAATTACAACTCCTCAAATCTTTGGAAGGATGTTTCTACTTTGCATCCCCAGTTCAAGATAGGTGTTAAAAGATTAGTAGAAAATGGTTCACACATCAGATTTTGGAAAGATGTTTGGTGGGACAATTTACCTCTCAGTGAACAATTTTTAAAAACTTATGAGAAAACCAAAAATATTTCTAGCACTGTAGCTCATGCTATAATAAAGGCAAGCCAAATTTATTGTTAGGAAGAGGAGTCACTCTTGAAATAAGAAGAGAAAAAATAGACTTGTTCAGGATTTTGAATAACATTAATCTAACTAATGATCTGGATTCAGCTACTTGGCTTCTGGATCAGAAAGGATTATATACCGTTAAGTCTTTTTATAACTTCTTAAATCATAGAGGACTGACTTGCAATTTAAATGAAACAGTTTGGCATCTAAAGATACCCCTGAAAGTCAAATTGTTCTTTTGGTTGACTTTGAACAATAAAATACTTACAGGGGACAATCTCCAAAAAAAGGGCTGGATTGGTCCCACCAAGTGTCCTTTTTGTCAGAATGCTGAAACAGTTAACCATTTATTTGTGGATTGTGAAACTATTAAGGATTTCTGGTCAGGTATTAACATGTTCAATGATAGAGGCTTTCTGATTAACAGCTCCTCTTTAGCTGACATTTGGCATAGCTGTAACAATCTGACTCTGAATGATAGAACTTATGCTAAAACTTTAGTAGCAACTATCTGCTGGAGTCAATGGAATGAGAGAAACTAAAAGATTTTTAATGATTCTAAAAGCAAGTGTGGTTATACTATCATTTTTAATGCTTTTCATTTGTTTCATTGTTGGACAGGAAATACCTCTGGCATGGAAAGTAGCTTTAGGAGCTTGGCAGACTTGCAGAACATTGCTAGGAACAGCGCTGATACAAGTGAAGACCATGTTACTGACACAACATCATCATCAAACATGTAGAAGTGGAGATAGTTGTTGTGTGATGATCAGTGTCTTGTGTTGTTTCTTAGTTGTTTTACTGCCTTACTCTGACTGCTTTTGTTTTGAATAGTTATATTTTTTTCGCTTTGCTGCCTTGGAGATGTCTTGGTTAGAAGGCACTCTCAGTACTGATTGGCTTTGTGTAGGTTAGTTTGTTTAGATAAGAAAGGAGTCTATAGCCTTTCTTTTAGTTTGTATGTTGAAACTCTGCTTAATGACAAGCTGGTAACCCTACTTGGTTGCTCTTATTTCAAAAAACAAAGCTGTAAATCAGAGATGCCAATTAACTGTATTGGTTCAATTTCGTACTTAATCAATTATAGCAGCAGCCACATAGTCCTACCTCTATTATATTACTCGCTTGGTTCAATTTTGCTTGGTCAATTATCACTATATCTTCTAGAAAAAAGAATAAAAGGGAAGAACTATCTGAATAGAGTCAGAGAATTGGAAGTTTTGAAGGTAAGTGCTGGTGCCCGAGAGTGGATCAGTGGATAAGGTTGGTCCAACAAAGAATTGAGGAGGGATTCGCCTGGCCTTGTTTGCGTTGGTGAACTTTCCAGCAAATATACATTTAACTTGAAGAAGTGATCTTGTGCCAAGAAGAAGAAGGGCATCGCTGGAGTTTGTTCGCCTCGATTTTTCTTTTCCTTCGTTACACTCTAAATCGGAGGAGAAATTTATTGTATAGGAAAGAAAGACTCGAGGGAAAGAACCTTCCGATAAAATTCCCTTCCTAATTTTTTACATTCAAACACGATAAAAACAAAATTTTCCTTTCCTTTCCATCCATTTTCTCAAATGTAAGGTAAAAATTTCCAAACACAGTGTAAGGTAAATTATAGGCGCTGTTAATTTATACGACAGAACCAAGAATTTATCCTTCATTTTTTTTTATAAATATTACCTGGATTTCGGTTTGTGCTTCCAGCGGCAGTCCAAGACGTTGTATTAATACATTGCTGTTGCCTTTTATTGCTGCCTTGAAAAGATCTGCATCCATAGCTGGACGTAACTCGGGCAACATTTCGTTCTCCCGGCTTGATGACATGATCAGTATTTATTATTTACCTTGAATGTTGTTCTTACTCTATTGCTTGTTAGGCTAGAGTTTTGGGGCTGGGAAGATTCTCAGTGGAGTTTGAAGGGAAATAACTTTGTCGGCGCATGTGATGCATGCCGTGTGGGAAGGACATTATAATCGATTACTTTAAAATGTGTAACCAGTTAAATATTACTAGCTACGATGCCTTCAGTCTTATATTATATATATATTCTTTTCACTCTGTGCAGGCTGGATTGCCTTGGATGGACATTTCTTTTTGTATCTTTATTTAACGATCACGGGACATCCTTTCGTAACAATGAAATGAATTCAGATCTGTGTCGAGCGGCACAAACGTAGCGGGCGGTGGGCCGTCTGATCTGAATCAGATGGATATAGGAGCTCCGTGCATATAATCAGATTGATAGGCCCATAAAAAATGAATCGTCCGATCAAAATCGAATGGCTCGGATCTGCGCTGCACGTTGTGTCGCGCGACATAGGATCCGGGTCCCCATGGAAGGGCTAACATTTTCTTGCAGATTAGTTCAACTGGCTATAACAAATACATTGATCAATGATTAAATCAAAGTGAGAAGTGAGAATGTTGTTTTCCATTAACAGTTATTTCTCTTGCGTGCAAGTATTTAGATCTATTTTTAAAAATCTTTTGGAACTTTAAAAACTAGCTTACTTAAAAGGAGAAAAATAAATGAAAAAAAATATTAAATCGAGAACTATAGTTCAAACATATGCAGAAAAAATTTTTGTAATTTCCGGGACTCTTGTTGGTTTCCTCAAATTTTTAATATGTAGTTTCTGTTCTTGTTGCAACGGACAAACAACCACAAAAGTTAACAATGTATAATAAGATAAAAATGAAAAGAATATCACGGCCACAGGTTAAGACTTAAAATTTATACATTCCAGCAATTAAGATTTTCAGTTAATTCGCCTTTCATTTAGTCTCTCTCTGCAGAGGGGTGTGATGGGAATTGAACGTATGCAAGATAATGGGAAAACAAAATAGAATATGGTATTGACCTGACTTTCCAATTCTATTAGCAGCTGTCTACATATAGTCTCGAGTACTTTAATGAATAACCTGGTATTTTCTATGAGCAAGGTTTTAAAATGCGGTTTTTGCGATATGACGGTACAGAGTTGATTTAACGATTCGGTGTTATATTGGTGATACAACGGAGAAAAAACGGTGTGTATAAAAAGATAATTATACAAATAATCTATCTTATAAGTTACTTGAAAATTTAAAATATAAAAAAATAACAAGTCAAAAGACAAAATAGACAAAATCAAAGTATTAAAAACTAAACGAATTAATGTTTTTGTATGGATTTGTATTCAACAAAAAGTTTTTTTTTTAAAGTTACATGACCCGTCCGTTTTTACGCTGCTAAATGCAACAATTTTAAGTTATATCGCCGATTTTTCGGAAATATAACGCAATTGTTATTTCGTGCTTGATTGTTGTAACGTTGATGTGTTTTGCTCTAAAAATTTGTTATTTCGGTCATAACGGTGTTATTTCGGTGAAATTTAAAAGCTTGTCTATGAGTGATATAGCGAGGGAACCGCCGTACTAGATGGAACGAAAATCGTGGCTTATCTCTGAATTGCTAACATGGTGTTTCTTCATTCTTGTAATAGTTTAGTTTTTCTGTGCAAAGAGGAGGCTGGTTTTCCTTACCCGGGAGTCGCGTTCGTTGTTGATGTATGTGCAGGCGTGCAGCGGAACCGCCGTATCTGATGGAATTAACTAAGTCAATAGTACACCGTTTGTCCTGTAGTGTAGTGTGCGCCAAAGATGCTGTTTTGGTAAAAGGAGATGCTCTAGCTTTCATTTGTGTTGGCCAAAGTTTAATATGCACCATATATCTTTTTATGCATTTGCGATTTTTTTCGTCGGAATTTTTATAAATTAACTAATCTAATTTAATCAATTTAATTTTCATATTAAAATTTCCTAGCAAATCAAATTTTACAATTTTCGAAGTTTTATTATTATTTTTGAATTTTTTAAAACCTGTCATTTTTTAAAGCAAACTACTATTCACTATTTAGAATATTAAAAAATGACAAGTTTTAAAAAATTCAAAAAATACTAATAAAATTTTAAAAGTTAGGAAATTTCAAGATATAGATTAGATTGGTTAAATTAGATTTATCAATTTGCAAAAATTACAATGAAAAAAACCACGATGCATAGAAAGGCTTATGCATCATAGATTCATAGTGCATATTAAATTTCCTCTGTTTTTTTACTGAAAAAACGGTGAGGCTGTTTTGCCACGCTAGTCTAAAACTTTAAATAAAAAGTTCTCATTATTACATGTTATCAAACATAGGTAAGTTAAAAGGTGAAATAAGGTGACATGATATAACCTATCACCTGAAGAGGTAGTTGGCAAAATACCTCATTTTAGCTTTACAGTACATATAGTGTATTAAATTGTTACAGAAAGCTAGATCATCAATAAATTAAGTAGTATGATGTGGATAGTTCTGTTTATAAACCTGATATTGCGTTAATTAGGTCATGTCAGTGTGGATAAAATATAAGACAAATTAAGGGTGCCGTTTAGATCCCTAAGAATAAAATTAAGACTATTTATTAAAAGTAAAAAAATATTATTTCTAAATAATCAAGTTTTTTTTTTTGGAATTTAGATTATTATTTTTTAAGTGGTCTCTAACATCTGGAATAAATTTTTATTCTTAATATGTTAGGATCATTTTCTTAATCAGGGTTAAGAAGTTGTTTGGACTACTTTTTAATCTGGATTAAGAAGATTATCCAAACACACTAGGAATAAAAATTTATTTTAAAATTTGAACCACTTAGAAATAACACTCTAAAACTCCCAAAAATTTTATTCTTGATCGTTTTAGAATAATATATTTAATTCTGAATAACTATGTTTAATTTTCTTTTAAGGCGATCCATAGGCACCCTAAAAGGATAAAAAGTTGATGACTAAAACGTAAATTTTAATGTTCATTGACAAATTTATAGTCGATTAATTTATTTATATGGACGGAAAATGGACAGTCTATTTAAAAAGTATGAACGATCATTATTGATCAGAGCTCAAATATGGTCGATTAAGTCTTACAAGTTCAATATAGTTCAATAAATTTATGTTCATTATATGTAGTTTCTAACTTGTATGTAATTGAAAACAAAGGGGAAATGTAACAAGTATAAATGTATCATTAAAAGTAAATTAGAAACCATAATAAGATATAGTATATTTTTATTAAAATCTCAAAGTCACGTGGATATAATTATTTCATGTACATGCAACACTAACCCAACCTTTCATTTCACGAAATAAGGTTAGTACTATACTTTATTAATTATTACTCGTAGCATAGTTTTGAACCATAGAGGTCATTCATTCATAGGGACAACATCACTCTTTGCATTTAGAGGTTTGAACTCATTTCCTCTTAAAAAACGAACGATCATTGGCCATTCATGCTAGATTCCAAGTTTCTTGACTCATAACATAGTTAAATGAAAGAAATAAAAATAGAACTAAATATCTTGTTCAACAAAACTCTAACATTCTATTTTTCGTGTTTGATTGGAAAAGGGAAAAAAATAATTACGTCTCAATCATGTCTTTTCTTGTATTCGAGTCCGAGGAAACTTTGCTTTTGTATATGCAGGCTCACGCTTCACAGAAATTCGACACTTTTAGTGAAGAAAATGATGATGTATGTGGCCGTTGGTTTATTATGAAATGATGAAATTTATTTGTTAAGAATTTTTTCTGATCATTATTTGTGGGATACAAGTTCTTTTATAGCCTTTGTCATTGTACCGTTGATATGTCCTAAGTCCTAACGGTACATTGGTACTGGTTATATATTTAAAAAAAAAAAAAACAAAGATAACCCTTTCTTTATTAGCCTATGATGATTTAACTGAGGCTAATATAACAACTAATCGCTCTTGTTACTTAACATGGCTGGACCCACTATACTCCTACAAAAGTGCACTACGACGACACCACGATTCACCGTCTTCTTTTGGTTTAAACTGATTATTTTGCACAAGCTTAACTTAATGGAGTTTAATCGAACACTAGCACCACGGTTTCTGCAGACAACATCATATGAACTCTATGATTAAAAACTCAAATGTCAAAGAGGGCCAAAAATATACGGCCCAACGCAAACAAAACTATTTTCTCATTTCAGCCATCGGATCCCGGACCGTATGATCTGCAGTCACGTTAACGAACTGCATCTAACGCCATTCGCATCTCTCTCTCCCCATCATCAACCACGTTCATCGTATCAATCTTTCGCCAACAAACACGCGCTAAAATTCTCCCCTCCTTTGCATAATCCGTAAGAAAAATGGAAATCAATCAATCAGTCACCAAATTAGAAAAATAATTACCATATCTCGGATAACAATTTAGAGGAATCAGACAGCAGGTGGTTCAACCTCCTTGATTCAAGCCAAAAGGAAGCCAGTCGGTTTGAAAATCATCCAATACCCTATCGACACAACAATGCATTATTGCATTCCATGGTACAAGGTCCTAATTTTGAGGTAAGGACGTAAAGGACTTGACAAACAAACAATAGTGGGGCCGGTGCCCTCTTTAGCCAATCGTCTCTGTCGCAATGATTGGTGCAACTGGTATACCCGGTACTTCATCTCGCACGTCATTGATCGACTCCTTGAGCCAATGCGGTATCGGCATTGGGGTCAACAAGGAGGACCTTCGTCGACGAGTGATGATACCAAACCGGCTCTGTACCGCCATGCGGGAGGCAATGAGGCTGAAGGAGGCTACTGTTGACATGGCAGAGCCTAGTTACGTGGGAGAGGAGGAGGAGCCCCCAGAGAACCCATTGGTGGTATTTGTGAATTGCAAGAGTGGGGGCCGCCACGGGCCCATTTTGAAGGGGAGGCTACAAGAGCTGATTGGTGAAACACAGGTTTGATCAAAATCTTCCTTTCAGAAAAAGCAAACTTTACAACCTCCAAAAGTTTTTTATTTAAACAATTTACAAAATATAAATGGCCCCTAAATCCATCCATGAATCCTGACATACTGGAGGGTGTTGAAGATATAATGATTGTAAGGTAGTTCGGGTACTTTCAGGGAAATTGGGAATATAGGATTGTAGGGCCTGGTCCTTTTATATGTTAAAACTTATCGTTAAGAGGTAGAAAAACATTTATATAATTGTCTTTATCAACATTCTTCTGATAACAAGATCTTAATTAAGTCTAGGTGCTTGATCTCTCTCTCGTGAATCCGTCAGACTTTGTGCAGTATGGTTTGGCTTGTCTGGAGGTTCTGGCCCAATCAGGAGATTGCTGTGCAAGAATAACACGCAAAAAAATGAGAATTATGGTATGCAATTTCAAGTAAGATTATAGTTAAATTACATGCAAGGGAATCTTATGTTGAGGGTCAGAATACTGTTCTTAATAGGAATCACAAAATTAAACCTTCCTAGATTTCTTGCGTAAATTTTTCTTGAGAGGCATTTGGTAGAGTTTACTGACAAAAAAGTTGGGCCCCTTTTTTAAATCCCACATAATGTTCTGCTATACCTGAACAAGGTAAAACCACTGTTGAACTCTGGTAGTACTGAGTCATACTGATACAAAATCTTAATCTTATTTCAACCTGATAGATATTTTTATTTTAAGGTTGCGGGTGGTGATGGGACAGTAGGTTGGTTATTGGGATGCTTAGGGGAATTAAAGGTGCAAAATCGAGAACCTGTGCCTCCAATCAGCATCATCCCTCTTGGTACAGGAAATGATCTATCTAGAAGTTTCGGTTGGGTATATCTCTTTTCAGTTTACTGACTTTATAAAATTTCCAAAATGCTGTAAAAAAAATATGTTACATTTAAACTAAGTTAACCTGGAGTAAGCACAGCTAAGTGTTTGAGAAAATTTGAGAAAACTTTTTGCCAAGATGCAATAGTCCCATGTGTTTTGCTCATTTAGGAAGCAATAAGGAATCTAGGAACCAGTTTATCCTCTGCATAATGTTCCTTCTGTTGACAAGCCTCTTATCCCCAGATTATCCAATTTTCTATGACACTAACATTTTAAAAAAAAAAATATTTACAGGATTTCCTCTATTTATATCATTTCCTGCAAATCTAAAATTTTTTTTTATAAATAAATAAATGAGAAAGACTAGTCTCTGACACAAAGGCTATTAATCATTCCTACTGCGCCTTTTGAACAAATAGAAAACTAAAGGAACTTTCTGAAAATAGAATGCTAATACTCTTAATGTAACTTTTAAACATCATTAAGATTGAGAAATTTTAAAAGTAAAATTTAACTGAGTAATTTAAATTTTTCTCAGGGTTCTTCATTTCCTTTTGCATGGAGGCATGCAATTAAAAGGTCTCTTTACAAAGCTGTAACCGGCCCAATTTGTCGTCTTGATAGGTAAATTTTATTATGCTATATTTTCAGAATGTATACCCAGGCAAAATTAGAAAAAAAAAAAAAAAGCCCCTGCAAATAAACCCCAGTGCCAGAATACCCAAGTGGGCAAAAAAAAAAAAAAGTCCCTATAACTAAACCCCAGTTTGAGATGACTGTTTGTACTGTAAGTAAACCCATCGCAGAATACCCTTATGTTTCTCTACTTTTCTGCTCAGACAATTTGCAAAATGACCCTTCCTTTATCCTTCATCAGAAGGAATTATCTGAAAAAGGTTCAGTTTTTTTAGAATATAAATAAGTTTGGCATGGGTATACATTAATCTGGAAAAAGAATCTTTCTTTATAACAATGAACATTATTACAATGATCAAAACACTGAAGAAGTTTTTAAATATATATATATTTTTAACTTGTATCTTATGGTAAAAATAAAAAACACAGTTGGAAAGTTACTGTGGCGATGCCAGCTGGAGAGGAGATGGATCTGCCACACAATCTAACGGAACTAGGAGAATGCACTATGGATCAGGTTTATGACAGCATTTTCACAATATACTGGTGCTTGTATTTTTGTTATCATTTTGTGGGTCACTTATTCACTTATTTCACTTCTTTCTTTTTTTTTTTTTTTTTTTGGGGTGTGGGGGGGGAGGGGGTTGTATTAGTAATTTGGGTCTTTGTTAAGTACTTAAGAAGTTTTGCCCTATAATCCTTACAACAATATATTGTTGCAAATTTTCACATTTGATAAACAAAATTTGTGGTATTCAGGAGGGAGACATTGAAGGGGAGGTGCCAGAAAAAGCCTTCTGTTTTGAGGGAGTGTTCTATAACTACATAAGCCTTGGTACTAGATATTATGAAGCCTTCTCTTTTTTCTCCTTCAGTACTGCCTTATTCCTCTTTTGTTGTACAAAGGGAGTCAAACTGAAATAATGTGTATTGACATTCTCAATATCAGGAATGGATGCTCAGGTAGCTTACGGATTTCATAATTTGCGTGATGAGAAACCCTACCTTGCACATGGTCCCATAGCTAACAAGGTACATATACTCGCAATAAAAGAATGTAGTGCATTATTTTCTTATGTATAAATGAATTATGATTTTATATTTCTGGGTAATGACTAGTACTAATAGGCTGATCTTTTGACAGTTGATTTATGCCGGGTATACCTGCTCTCAAGGATGGTTCTTCACACCTTGCATCAGTGATCCCAGCTTGAGGTGATCCATTTTAAAATTTCTTCATTAGTTAAATCTGTATTGTGTAAACTTCAGTAAAAGATCTTTGAAAGTAGTTTCACACTGACAACTGAAACTGCAAACCTGCTAAGCAAGTCGGTGGCCACTAATATGTAGATTCATTATTCAGGGGGCTCACAAATATTCTTCGGATATCTATCAAGAAGATAAATTCCAATGAGTGGGAGCAAATTCCTGTACCACCTAGGCAAGTACCAATTTTCTCTAAAAGATACAATTCTTTGTTCAACTTTCATATGTTTACTTGCAATATGTAAAGTGTGAAAAGTATCAATCTTTTTACCAATTTTCTCTAAATGAATAAGTGGTGGAGTAGTTCCTACTTGTTTTAAATAAAAAAAAATGGTGAAATGACTGTAAACTAGTTAAATGTACAGTGTGAGGGCTATTGTTGCACTGAATCTTCACAACTATGGAAGTGGAAGGCATCCATGGGGGAATCTTAAACCTGAATACTTAGAAAAGGTCTTTTTCTGTTAAATACCTCTGAGTGTGTAATTTTTCTTGCAACGCACAACATCTATGGCTCATTACAATTTTGTTGGTCTGTTACAGAGAGGCTTTGTTGAGGCTCAGGTAGATGATGGTCTTCTAGAAATATTTGGTCTAAAACAAGGTTGGCACGCTTCATTAGTCATGGTGGAGCTTATTTCTGCAAAACATATTGCACAAGTACATTCTTTTCTCAATTACTGGAATTCAACGCACTTATGTTTTTGCTCAATAAATGCATTTCTGATAGTTTAGGATACTTGTTACCATGGTTTGACTTATATAAAACAGAAAAATTCTAATAGTAAATATTGATTATTACGAGCTACAACAGAAGTTAGCAACTTCAATGATTAGAGCTAGAACAGCAATTGACTTGTATAACACACAAAAAAAGGCCTTTATTTCAGATAGCCAGCCTATTTGATATGCACTTACTTTCTTTTCTTTTACTTTTCTTAGGCAGCTGCAATTCGATTTGAAATAAGAGGGGGGCAGTGGAGAGATGCATACATGCAAATGGATGGTGAACCATGGAAACAACCATTGAGCTGTGAATACTCCACTTTTGTGGAGATAAAGAGAGTGCCCTTTCAGTCTCTAATAGTCAATGGGGGTTGTAAATTAAATTGATTTTACGTGTATATACTTCAGATACTTGGGGTAGAAGATAGATAAAATTTTCGCTCGTGCAAAATATATTGCCATGGCGATTGTAAAGCTTCTTTTGGTATAATTTTGTACACTGCGAGTGTTATGCTGTGATTAAATTGATTAAATCACTACATGTTTGTGACCCACCATTTTTTATTGTGCTCTTGGATGCTGCCGAATTGAACTTATTTAGCTTATGTTATACTGGTATCAGTTCTGAAGTGAAAATATGCCCTACTGACTATGACATATTGCATTTTTTTTTTTTTTTTTTTTTAATAACAAAGATGTTCCTCGGAAGAGAACACTGGCAATAGAAATATTTTCATTTTTTTTTTTGTTTATTAGCTAGAGGTGATGGATGGGTCTCTAAAATCAAATGTTTTGAAAACCAGACTAGTCGAACTAGAAATAGGACAGTTATCTATTTCCAGTTCAACCACTTTTGAACTGATTCAACCGCAGTGAGACTGACCGGTTGACGTCCTAATTGCCTTCCCAATTAACCCTACAGTTAGGCCTGTTTAACGTGTAAAATGGACACGGAAATAAGTCTATACGTTTCTGTTCCGTTTGTAAGAACGATATAATTTTTTTTTTCGTTTACCGTTCCGTTTGATGAACGCTATAATTTTTTTTCCCGTTGCTGTTACGTTTTTATAAACGTTCAACAACGTTCAAAATTTGCATAACAAAATGCCTTAACATGGCTAAAAAATTCTGGTAATCTTTTTGTTTTTTGTACCAGTAAACAGAAAGAAGAGTATAAAGAAGAGTGTAGAAATTGTAAAATGAAATTTAATGAGAGATCGTATCTATTACAATGAACTGCCTTCCCTTATATAGACAAAAGCTAATTCCTCCTTCACAATGAGAGTAAAGTACTAAATCAAGTACCCAGTCTAGTTTAATTTCCTAACTAATATAGGCAGAAGCAAATTCCTTCTCAACTAATGGACTATCGTCGCCCCACTGAGCACTGACTCACCTGATTTAGAGATCGAGAGTTATCACTACATGGCGTTGTGCCAGGCGCTGCTGGTGCTTTCGACCAATGCTTGAAGCCGCACGAAGCGTATATCGGTTGGCCACCACCAAACCATCCATCAAACCAGTTTGATTCGTCGCGAGATACTCAACTTGTCATCGCCATGTCTAGATCTCTTTCTTCTTCAAACCATACAGTGGACGATTTGGAAAATAATTAATGGATTGATTTAGAGGGAAGAAGGAAGGGAGATCTGAGTAGAGAGTAGAGAGTAGAGGCATGATCAGCCGCCGTTGGCCGTTGCAAAAATGAGAGAGTGGGAAAGGCAACAGTGAGAGATCGACATGGATAGATTTGAGAGGACAGAGAAAAAAGGGGAATGACAGGAGATAAGCGACGGAAAAGAAGGTTTTCTTTCCAATATTTCTGCTGTAAGCCCTTCTGCAATCGTATGTATACTAAATCCATAGAATCAAGAACGAAATGTATCTTAAACATGGACGAAACAGACCATTCCATTTAACATTTTGCTCGTTCCAACGGCACCTGTGTGAATTCCGTCCTCCGTTCCGTTTCCTGCGACAGAACATGAAATCGTTCCGCCACTCATTCCGCAAGGACAGAACGTGTACGGTAAACGACTAACGATTATACCGTCGGCACCCTCACCTACAGTTTGATTTTCAAAACATTGCTAAAATCTATTGTTTGTGATTCGTAACATTATGGTATATAGAGTCGATAGCTAGCAATAGCATTATGGTATACAGAATTGATAGCCACGCAGCAAAACTGTACAGTAGATCAAAATGGTCCGAACCTGAAACACAAGGTTTCTATGTATAATGATTGCTCCTTTCTTGACACCATTTTATAAAATATAGTAACAAGTTCATTCTTGAAAAATAATTCAGGAAAGTAATTTTATCATTCGTCCCAATGGCCACCAAAAATTTTGCAGCTTTGTAAGCCAATGAAAAGAACAGTAAAAGAGGGAGGTTCAATTAAAGCCCAAAAAAAGAAAAAAAAATTCAAATCATTTGTGCACTAATTAATTGGAAAAAAAAAAAAGCCTAATAGAGATCATTCAGCTCAGATCAAACAGCCTGGATCATTTATCTCGGGGTCCATTTGAAGTATCACCGAATGCAGATGAATAAATTGGTGAGCTCAAGACTATTCAGTTCTGTTGCACTGCCAACTGCCCAACAAGAAAACTTTACCTTCCGTTGTAGTTGTATTATCACTGATTGAGGAACTTGCTGTAAATCAGAAAAAGTGCCACAAAGACTAGATGATACACAGCTTCACAATTCCATCATAAACCCTTATGATTGTTACAAAAGGACAATTGAAACCGGCACATTACAAGAGTTTCAAGGACGGGGTTCATTAACATATGGCGCTTGCAATGGAGCCACCCTTAGCTAGGACTTGATAACTGAACAATAATTTCCAATGAAGGCTTGAGGCACCAGAGCATTGGTTCATAATCATAAACTATGGGAACAGACACGAGTAAAGTGAAAAAATGAATTATTCAGATCACTCAAACTATAACCTATGTATCAATATGGTTATCCAAAATTAGTACAGTCACATTCTAATGATAATTATACTTAATATGTCTTTTATAAATTATGTCACTTGCTCTCAGCTTAAAACCCACACGAGTTCCTATTTTTAAACCTCTCTAGTATAATAGCTACACAAATGAATTTCTTGGAAATAAATTTCTCCTTATCTTATAATTTAGGAAATTTAAATTAGTCGAGATTCTGTATGTTTTCTGTGAACCCAATTTTTAAACAAGTGAGTTCTAAGGACAATTTAACTCGAGAAACTAACGAACCTATTCTTCCAAGTTGTGTTAGTACAAACTCAGGAGGAACCACCACATTTATTTCACTCAGCAAGTTAAATTTTCATAAGGGCTCTTACTTCAGCTATAGCAGAGGATATGGTTCAAAGGAGTTAAAACACAACACCTTTCAAGTTCTTGATGTCTCTGTTAGAAGTCAAAATGGGGTTGCAGATCTTTCTGGACTCTTATCGCCTGGTGCAAAAGTATAATCATCAGATTGATATGGTTCATAAGGATGAAAAATGCTCTAAAGCTCCTTAGATATATTAGATGCCATGGCAATGACCATGCTTGTCATGAGATGTCTTTCCAATGCTTCTTCACCACATGATTAGATTCATGGCATGCATGAGAACTTATCGAGAACAATGCACCAAGATCCTCAACAAATGACCATATGATGCATGCCTTGTCATGAGATGACATATGTTCACCACATAGGACGATGCCATGATATGAGATGACCACCATGATATCAAGTCTCCTTACTTTCAAGCACTTGTAGGCCAAAGGCCAACAAAAAAAAAAAACTAAACATTTGCACAACAAAGAGCAAATCAGATAAATGAAATGAAGATGGTATGATTTCCTTCAACTGCACTACTGAATATATTTAAAAAAACAAATGGAGTCTACAAAGACTATTACAATACAAACTAAAGTGAACCACTCACCATAAAATAAAAGGAAAACAAATATAGATATGTTATGATATGCCCATGAAAACAATGCAAATGCACAGCATGGTGGTCTAACTCACAAAAATGCAGAATACACAGTGATACATACAAGATTATGCTAATGACATGTATGCCGTAACTAAATGAAAATGGAATGCGTGCATCATGAGTTGCATGATTAAGAGAAAGTTGTTCAAGATGCCCCCTTAAAATGGCTGCTTTCAAGGCACAGGTGATCCGTTTGCACCTCCATTATTGGCTGAATCTTTCCTTCTCCCAAAAGGATTCTTCGAAAATGTATAACTGAGTTAAGGAAACAGTAATAACAACAAAAGAAACTGTGCAACCACAGTGGCAAAGTAAACAATATATCAAGTCAAACTCACCTTTGGTAAGGAATGTGTGTCAGTTACCAGATTATGACATCCTTAATTCTTGGTTCTGGTTTATTTATAAATCCATTCACCTTCTTTGCCCAATGACATCCTTCCTGTTTTTGCTATATTTTTATTCTGTCATTTTCATTTTATTTTATTTGTGTGTCAAGTATGCACACTTTTATTTATTTATTTATTTATTTATCTAGTTATTTATTCACACACACGCGCGCGCCCACACACATGCACATATATATACAAATGCAAATGCAAAATTTTTTTGGTGGGTAATGTAGGGCTCAATCAGCCATTTGCAGGTGATAGTAGCTATTTTTAAGGAAAATTTATAGCATTAACATAAATGAGAACAAAGATTTTTATGAAAAGAAAAGGTAAAAAGGATATTGTATGCGCATGCCTCCACGACCTGAGCTTGGAATAACGGCACCTTGCAGATTTTGGTGAACTTGACTTGCAGAAACTACATCCTGTGAATGACAAGTCAGATAGTTAGGCAGCAGACATCTCTAGACTATCCAACTATGAGATTCAGTTCATAGTTTTTGTACCTCAAACTCAATGAAACAAACAGTGCTTCTCTCCTGGCGCAATACTTTCATTTGCTTGTACCCAGGTTGACTGCATACGTGCACAACATAGTCAACCCAACCAAATTGCAGAAAAGTAGAATAAATATTATTTGAAAAGGCACCCAAAATTAAAACCATATAATGCCTATACCATCATAACATGCTAACAAATTAAGAGAATTTATACAATATGTGCTTTCAATTTAAGGTATGTTAAAAATGAGTTGCTGAGCCTGAGTGAATATGATGAAATTGAGCATCCTGAAGCCTACAAACAACAATATGTTACATGGTGCATGTGTTAAATCAATAACGTGTTATGGTGCATGCAAAATGGTCAATCAGTTTAACACATATTAAAAAGGAATTGCCGAGCCTGAGTTAATATAAAGAAATTAAAATAACAAAGCCTATACACAACTGAAGGAACTGAAGCAAAGAATCTTACACAGAGAAAAGTCCTCTGAGTTCTTCCTCAATTACATTCTCACCCAAATTTCCAATGAACAGCGTGTTACATGGTGCATTATCTTTTGTATTCTGCAATAATATATCACATAATCAAAAGATATGGAAATATTTCTATGATTCATATAGAAGATAGATCAGAAATTTTAGAAATGCAATCCTGACAATACATTTCACTGGAGCCTCGAGGCCATAACAATACCCATTATTTGTTGCCCACTTGATGTTGGCAACCTATCCAGCATTTAACTTATCCAAATTATATCCAATAAATTTCTGCAGCAGTGAAGGAAATCTGATCTGTCACAAATTGGTCCTTATACTTTAATTCATAATCCTCAATTAACTGAAATTTATTTTTGTTCAAATTAGGTCACTCCATTACCTCTGTGCAAGAAGAGCTGGCCAAATGCTTAACCTAGATGACTTTTTACTGAATTTGCACAGACTTGGAGATACCATTTTCTTTTGTCGACAATGCCAACGGCAATTCATTATTTTCTTTTATAATATAAAAGGTGACCAAGAGACATAATTGGACAAATAAAACATTCAGCGACTAATTATTGGCATGGTCCAAAGTTTAGTGATTTCCCAAGCTACAAGATCATGTTCAAATCCAAAATTAGCAAAACCTATAAACTATTTTTTTTTCAAAAACCAAGCTCTTGACACATAATAATCACAAGAAAACATGCAAACATCTAACACCGTGATTTTTTTAAATTATATTAAAGTTAAAATCATAAAAATATAAAATATCTTAAGCACATTAATGGGGAATCTTTTATGTGGCTTACTACTGTTGATAGAGTTTAACCATTCGATAAATTAATCAAAAAGTTTTGAACTGTCAAATCAATGGAGTTTGGACCAAAGTGGCGAGCTGAGTTAAGGGGCTGACGAAAATAAGCTGACATAAGGGATTTGTATCCATTGAAAATGGCAACTTGGAGTTGCATGATCTAAAGCAAAAAAAAAAATAGCCTTTTATCTGATCTGTCAAATTTGATCCATCAATATTACTTAAATTCTACTTGAGTAGCTCCTTCTCAACCGCTATTGCAGCCCACCCTCCAAGAATAATAAAGTCCTCATACGAAGCGAGGTAAAGAATTTTGTAGTCACTTTCTGTGTAGCAATAATATATTACCTGAACAGGAGCATAACCAGCCGGTGATGTTACTGCAGGCGGAGGCTGAACTGCCACTGGAGATACAGGGTAGCCTCCATATGGATTGTATGGAGCAGGTGGAGGTAGGTAACTACAAGAAACTTTTTAATAAGTCTCAGACAAGGCATACAGAAAAAGAAATCAAAACTTCAAGTTAAACCTTCTACTCATAGCTCAGGAAATGTTAAAGCCTCTGGACCAGAATGGAATTGCGCTTAAAATCATTATGTTTACCTAGCAGCACCCCACACAGGCGGTGGCGGCGGTGAAGGATGAAAAGGGGGGCCAGGATAGGCAGCAGGTGTATAGTCCCCTACGGTTCTCAATCTCTTGCTTGGATCAAGCAAACTAGGATCAGTGCCGACCGCTGATAACAACAGACCAACCATGGTTAGCAATTGGTTAGAAATTTGTGGTACCTGTAATCAGGCCTATACAAATTGTAGCCTATCAATGTTCTTCTGAATTTTCTTAGTGCTACTAGACATCTTTGTAAATTGAGTTTACTTAAAGTGAGATCAAATAATGGTGAACCGAAGCAATTTCCTGTGTTTAGTTTCAAAAATTGAGATCATGGTATTGCAACCCAATAGATCTAAGATAACAATTTAAATAAATGACGCACTTCTCTTAACAAACAGATTCTTCTTAGCCATCTCTATGTGCAAAGTAGATTTCGCATCTGCATCAAAAACCAAATCCTGAAATAAAGAAGTTCACAATTATTCAACAAATCTTACTGCTGGTAAAAATTTTGGACATTGCCAACCAAAGACCCATGCAATCTACTCCTAATCATTTTCTTCATCCATGAAAATTTGTTTGCAGAAGTTTCATTCTTGTACATACTATTTTCAGCCCCAATTTTCATATCTATTTGTCAGCACTGTGACATCTAATCATCACCTTATTCAACAATCAACACTAACACGATCAAAACAGCAAACAGGTCCTAAGAATAACATTGCACGCCCTATAAGGCATACACTTGGCTCCTGAACCCAAATATATGTACTTAACTACTTATGCAAAATAAAGTAGATCATTTACAATGATCCTTAAACCATCACTTAGCTCCTATTGTTGTCAACATAGTATTAATTTCCTATGTATTCCCTAGAAAGACCTGTTTGGACCCACCATTTGTAGTCGAGCAGTAACTGATGATAGTACTTGATGGTTTGACATCACATATGTTGAATAAATAAACTTCATCGAACTACAAACCAATCAATGGCTTACTTAACGAGTGTTCTCACAAAATTTTTAGTACAATTCCTAAGGCGACTAATGAAGTGACAACGATGGGGCAAATAACATATTTATAAAGGGAATGTTCAGGAGTTAAAACTCAAGGGACTTAAATGACTGATACTATATATGGAATCATTGTGGAATACACATCCGCAGATGGTATGAAAGAGTATAGTACTATAAGCAGGAACTAGACCTGAAGCATCCCTTTGGCAGCCATAGCATGGTGAGCTGTAGAGAAAAGAGCGAAACCCATTGGCTGTTCTGATTTGAAATTAACTTGAGCAGCCTCAAATCCAGGAAGCCACCTCAGCAGGTTGTGCAGCTCCCTTTCCTTCACATCTGCTGGTAACCCAGATATAAATATTGTCCTCACCTGATTCACAAACAGTAAAAAGTCAAATCAGCCAAAAATTTAGCAAATTTCTAAACTGGCCAGGTAGACGAGCTTTGGTAGATACAGCCTCAGCATATTGTCAAGGGAAATGCACTTTCAGATCTAACAAAATGTCAAGTATCTCAAAAGTAATCAAATATCAGGCGTAAAAACCTATAATTAAAGAGTACATATACCCTCCCTCCCGAGCATTCAGATACAATTTGAAAATTAACTTAGTTCCTACAGTACAGAGTACCAGACATTGAAACTTAAGTTCGCTTTATTTGAATTAGACGATTCAAACGCGGAACTCTAATTTGCACGAGAATCGGACATGAACTCTAATTTGCAACAACTAAAAAAAGAGAGACGTAGAAAATTTAGATCTTTAAGAATTAGAAGTAAAACCTCGTCGAGGGCGGGTCGAGGAGGGTTCTCAACGGCGAGAGGAGGGGGCGGGGCGACGGGTGGAGGAGGGTGGTGGCCGTGCGGGTGAGGTGGGCCCCACGGCTGGTGGTGGTACGGGTGGATCCCTGGTCCCGCCATCGCAATTGAAGATGGAGTGCGCCTCTGCGCGGATTGAGAGAGAGAGAGAGAAGCAAACGCGAATCCTAGGGTTAGCACGTGCTCCAACGATTGAACCGGTTGCTTATTGGATGAGCGTCTGACCGTCCGATGTGCAAGAGGTCTTTGATGATAGATAGATAGCATGGATATTACGGAATGGATGCCGCCGTCTGATAGATAGCTGGCGAGTAGAATGTAATGCCCAGAGAACAAGGGCGGACGGCTTCTCGAATGATGGAATGTATATAAGTAATAAGTAATCGCTATTTAATCTTGTATGTTTATGTTTATGTTTAGATGAATAACAAACTATTGTTAATTTAAACAAAAAATTATTAAGTATATGAAATAACAGTTGAAATAATTTTGTTCACATTACTCTTTAAGTCTTTAACTCTTCATACGAACTCACTCGTTCAATAGCTTATTTCTTTTAACAGTTGAAATTATTTCTTTCTTTTTTTTTCGCTCTAGTTTTCATTAGTCACAAGTCACAACTCATAAGGTTTTTTCTGTTTATCTCTAGTATGACTACATCGTCGCTCTTCTCACAAAAAGGAGCAAAACTTTACACTGTTTTTTTTAATTACAAAAGTCAAAAGAATTGCCAAATAATATTAACCCATTTCAGAATTAATATGATATTTCATAAGTTCAGGCCGGCCCAAATCGAGAATTTTAGCCCAAATGCATTGTGGACAATTATTGAGTAAGAATTTTACCCGAACTGTTCCGAAATTGTCAATCTAGCAACTATGAACTTCATACCGCCCACGCAAATTTTAAACTGCACTAAGTGAAAGTCGAAATCCTCTGCAGGTTTTTTAAAAAACCTGCAGTGCAAGTCTTTCATCCGTGGCCGTCCCATCAGTAATGGATGTTCGGTACCAGAGCCATCGAGATTTGTGCGACCCGTAAAAATTTGTCTGTCGAGATTAAATTGGACAATCAAAGACGAAAGACTCGCACTGCAGGTTTTTAACCTAATTTTTTTAAAATACAGCCCCTCATTATTCCCAGGACCACAGTTGCGATATTGTTTATTTTTCAGAAGGTACAGAAAGAAAAAAAATGCCCTTTCCTCGTAAATTTTCGACAAAAGTGCGAAGAAAAAAAATATAATATGCACTTTATTCTAAAGCATGAATAATAAATATGTACTTCATTATGATGATAGTTCTTTCACATAAATCGATGTATTATGATGAATTGCGAACATTATTTTTTCATAAGGGAAACATTGATGTTTCTTTTAAACTCGACTAAATTTAAAAAAGGAAAAAAGAAAATCTTGACTCTGCATCCTCCACAGTATCGAGAAAGTGCTGAAAAAAAATAAAAGAACTTAAATCGAATAACATAAACAATCAATATTTATGTATTGAATTTTTGGCACAAATATATGTTATGATTCATCCTTAAAACTTTACGCGACAGAATTGGACTACTGGTATTTCAAAACCAATACACAAATTGTACGTGATATATAGATGGCGACCTCTAGAAATTAAATATGAAAGGTACGAACTGCCATAATTTTTTTTTCCCAGCACTAAGTGCTAACTTCCAATCTATTGTAGCTCATACTGTCATACTGAAAGGGATATTGTGCATAGTAATATAGCATGACGGATTTGTAATGATACACTGACTGGCGCAGTGAACCTTAGCTTACCTTTACCAATTTCTGTTTCTGAATACGTGTGGTAGTTGTTACAACATGGATACAACTAGCTTTTGTATTCGCGCTTCACGCGATGAGGGATGTCTTAAGCCCAACGTGTAATAATAATTAATAATTGTCAAAATTATGATTGTAGTTATTTAAATAAATTAAAACAATCTTACAATTGATCTCTTATTATAATTAATTGAATAGTTTGGTATGTGTGTTGTTTTTACTACATTTGTCATTTATGTCATTACTATTTTTTTGAATTTGGATTGTTTTCAAGTGATCTTAATTGGCTCTGTCATTTTTAATATATGGAAAGTGAATGGCTGTATTAAGGTTAGCATGTCATTATTAATTTTTTTTAATTAAAAAGTGTTAGAATTATGAGAACGAAACCAACTGTATTAAGATTTTTTTAAGTTTTACAAATTTGATCAATTTTTAATTTTTTCAATTACGGATAATCCATAATTGAACACCAATAAAATTGAATATAATCTTATAAATAATCTAAAATACTAGGCATCAATTGATTTCTCATAATATTTTACCATTCATATAAAATTTGATGAAAAAGTAATTTGAAAAACCGTCAAATAATTTAAAAGTTATAATATAATTTTGCAAAATTCATAAAATTTGAAAACCATGAAAATTGTTGTAAACATTGGAAAAAAAAATTCAATATCATTTGGATTATGTATAATTTTGTAAGCATACAAATAAAATGTAATAAAAAATAAAATCTAAGAAGCTCTGTCAGCAACCCAATATTTAAAATACTATTACAAAAAATTGCAAAAGTAAATAATCATCTAAATATTAAGAAAGTATAAATAAAAAAGTTTGTATTATTATATATATATATTATAAATTTTTTTATTATGTATATAAAATTTTACATCAAGAAATTCCGGAAAGGTTTGAAAACAACAATAAATAAAATTATATTTCTTAAATAATACAATTAAGCCATTAGATTTAGAAATTCGAAAAGAATACTTTAGAACTCTATAATTATTAATTTTTATATTATTGGGTGTTTCATAATTTTTTTAATGAAAGGTATAAAATTTTTTTGGCCAATTGAATAAATAAATACCCTCAAATAATTTTAAAAGTACCACATATTCCATATTTCACAAACTTGTATGGGGATCAGATATATTATAATTTTGGGAGAATTTATATAAAATTTCATGCAAAAATAAAATTATAAATTACTTTTAATAATTAAAAACCTAATGATATTTATGAAATTATGGAGATTCAATTTTATGAGATTCAGAAAATTATTTAAAATATTTTATAAGTCTATAATTATGAAATTTTATATCATTAAATTTTTCATATATCTTTGAGTAAGCACATAAATTGTCATAGACAAATGATTTTCCAAGGCCTCAAAACAATTAAAAAACAAAACTCACATGCAAATTAAATTTTATGAGATTAAAAAAATGCTTACAAAAATTTATGTCTATAATGAAAAAAAAATTTATATCACTAAATCATATATATTTTTATGAGCATGCACATAATTTTTCATAGCCAAATGAATTTGTAAAACTATCTTAACAATTTAAAAGTAAAAATATATTTGTCTGAAATTTAGAAATGGAGGGTTCATTAAGATGTGAAATGGAGATAATTATCCAAGAGTGATGATGTCATGTTGACATCACCAAAGTTAATGTAGAAAATGCTCCCAACATTATATATTATATAGATATTAATGTTTTACTTGGATCAATCCCTCAGACTAATGACAAAGGACAACGCAGGCTAAGTGAGGTCAGTGGTTGATCTAACCTCAAGATAAAAATGAGTACATCATCATAGTTAACAAACTTGAAACCACAATAAAATATGTTAGTTTACTTAAAATTTTGAAAATTAAGCCAAGTGCTTGGGCTTGACTAGGCTGGATCTGCCTCTAGTCAATGTCGTGAGTTTGACATCCGACTCAAGAATTTTAATATTTAACTTGGAAAAATTATAAGGCTTTGGATTCCATCTATGGGGAAAAAAATATTATTATTGTTTTTGCGTCTAAATGTGAATGATACCGATTACTGGTACAGGTAACGTTAGTTCTTGTTAATTTGCTCTTGTAATCTTGTAAAACTCTTGTTTGTTTAATAATATTAAATTTGCTGTCTTGCCATCTCTTCAACCAGTCTTAAAAAAAAACATACTATGCCCGAAAAGGCATTTGAAGATTATCCGACTCTAATCATGTTTTTACCTTACCAATTTTCTTTAAGGTGTACTCTCTAGTTTCTAAAGCCGCAACTTTATATCTTAACAATTATTAAAATGTATCAAGTCCTTATAGTGTGATGAATGTAGCCAACCAATCCACTTACATGTTCCCTTTGCCATCTCTTCTGCTTTATATGAGGGAGACATGCACTCTCTGCCCATGGTTTTTTAATATCACTTGCTTGTTTTAGGGAAATTACCTTGATTGAGCTGGTATATTGTTAAAAAAAAGAGAGGAATTGTAGAATGTTGTTTGGTTTAATTCCATTAAACTCCTGTCGAATATTCAGTGAGCGAGGCGTAAATATGATATTTCATATCTATTTCCAGAGAATTGAAACTCGATTTTGAAAATTGACTCTTTTTACTAATTTTGGAGGCCCAGAAACTAGAGGTGAAAATAGCCCCAAATTAGAAAGTCTCTCAGATTTTCTATGGATTAATCCCAGATGACATCTTTATGACTAGGTCTGTCAACGGCACATGCCACCAAGTGGTGTCGTTTCGTATAACTGAAATAGAACGGCAAACGTCATCATTTTCTATTTCGTTTCAATAATGAAACGGTAAACGAAACAAGGAATCGTGCAATTTTGAACCGTTTCGCCTCTTTTCAAACTGTTTTATGTGTTATTTCTTAAGTGGAACGGTTAACGAAATGAATTTTGTGTCGTTTCGGAAATGAAACGGTTAACGGAATGGGTTCTGGTATCGTTTTTTTTTTTTTGACAAAATGGTAAACGAAACATGGTGTGCCGTGCTTTTTTAACGCGTTTGACAGGCCTACTTATGACAACAGATAGGCCCAAAAGTGATTTTCTATGGATTAATCCCAGGTGACATCTTTATGACTAGGTCTGTCAACGGCACATGCCACCAAGTGGTGTCGTTTCGTATAACCGAAATAGAACGACAAATAGCATCATTTTCTATATCGTTTCAATAACGAAACGGCAAACGAAACAAGGAATCGTGCCGTTTTGAACCGTTTCGCCTCTTTTCAAATTGTTTTATGTGTTATTTCTTAAGTGGAACGGTTAAAGAAATAAATTTTGTGCCGTTTCGGAAATGAAACGGTTAACGGAATGGGTTCTGGTATCGTTTTTCTTGACAAAACGGTAAAGGAAATATGGTGTGCCGTGCTTTTTTAACGCGTTTGACAGGCCTACTTATGACAACAGACAGGCCCGAAAGTGAGCATTAGAATGGAGTTATACATGTAAGTATGTAACACGTTACATATAACAATAAAACATGAATAACGATAAGCCATGTTGCTTCCTTTGTAGAAGATGTCACAACTCACAACGGAGTGAGTTATACGAATAATTGAATCTGCAAACAAAACAAGGGATTCTTTGATAAATACACAGATTTTATTCCTTCAATTATTAAAAGGAAATGTAAAATATTAAATAAACAGGCAGGAAATACTTTTTATTTATAATACGAGAGTGGTTCACATTAAGTTGACATGATCATTTTTTTTTTGTATATAGAATTAATTGAAATGAAGTCGCAAAACAATCTTTTTTTGCTACTCGTCACGTGTCATGCGTCAACATTAATTAGTAACTTTTCGAGATTAAGGTATACATTTCAAGAGTCCATAAAATATACAGACCATGAAATTTTAATAAATAAATTTTATGTGTTCATCTTTCAGTCACTTCATTAAAAACAAAAAAAAAACCAATAAAATTTTGTCTAGACGCAATCGCATGTGAGAAAAAAAGTTAAAAATTAATACTAAAGACCCGGTCTGTCATTTTCAGTTTTAAATATGAAAGCATTATTAAATTTTTTTTTGGCAATTATAACATCTTGTAGTCCTAAAATTCTACTCCTCATGAGGATCCATATTAGTATGAACCCGACTACTTATTACTTTAAATTGGTCAAGATAACTCTAAAAAGAAAAGAAATCTTGTGTACAATTATTACATCTTGTAGTACTAAACTTCTCCTCCTCATAATTAAGGATCAATATTACTATGAATCCGACTAGTTACTATTACAAATTAGTCAAGAAAACTCTTAAAAAGAAAAGAAATCTTATATTGTGTACAATTAGAACATCTTGTAGTACTAAAATTCTCCTCCTTATGAGGATCGAGATATTTAACCGACGAGTTATTACTCTTATGGTCAAGACAATTCAAAAAAAAAAAAAAAAAAAAATCTTGTGTACAATTATAACATCTTGTAGTACTAAAATTCTCCTCTTATGGGGATCGGTATTAGTATGAATCCGACTAGCTAGTTCTTAGAGTGTGTTTGGATGCATGAGAATAAGGGGATGGATAGGAATAAGTCTCTTATTCCTTATTCCGGTGTCAAATCAAACACCATAGGAATAAGAAATTTGGACCAATTCCGGGCCTTATTCCTATACCAACAAAACTAAGGAATAGGAATAAGGAATAAAGACAAGCACGAATTCCGAAATTTCTTATTCTTATTCCCTATTCCAACAACATCCAAACACACATAGATGCATGAGAATAAGAAGATGGATAGGAATAAGTCCCTTATTCCTTATTCCAGTGTCAAACCAAACATCATAGGAATAAGGAATTTGGGCCAATTCCGGATCTTATTCCTATACCAACAAAACTAAAGAATAAGAATAAGGAATAAGAACAAGCACGAATTCCGAAATTTTTTATTCTTATTTCCTATTCCAACAACATCCAAACACATCCATAAATTGGTCAAGGCATTTCTGAAAAGAAAAGAAATCTTGTGTACGATCTTATCCGTTACCGAGTTAAGTACTTTGAATAAACATTGACGAAACATTCCAAAAGTTGTTAACTAACCACCAAGCAATTATGCCCCTAAAGACCCGTTTTCAAAGTCGTCTAACCTCACTCCTTTCTTTTAGTAACTCCTAAAACAAGCTAAGCCTAGTGCCATGACCCAATCCTATTCTTTCTTTTTAATTTTTTATTCGGGACTCGAATCATGGAGAAGTGCAAAGTAAGATAAATGCAAGCGACAGCTTGCAATTTGATGGGATATAATCTCAAAATATCCTAATGATAAGGTTTTAATGCAGTTACAAAAATCGGAATAGAGTGTTTTCACTATATCGTGAAAAAAAACATAATAAAAATAATGAAGGGTATTTGACGGGAAGGGATGGAAAATTGATGGAAATTGAAAAACTTACTTTGTTTGGATGGGAGTGAATTGGAAGGGAAAAATTAAACGAGGGGAATCAATTCCCTTTCTAATTTTCCTTTCTATGCAATTATTTTCTCCAATTTGGAGGAGAATCGACGGGAGGAAAATTTGGACATAGTATCTCTCTGTATTTGACAATATTGCCCTTCGACAGTTCGACTTCTTTTTTGAAATTTCTTACGGCTTGCTTCTTATCGTTTGTTTGCCTCCTCTGCATGCTTCATTATAATACAAGTGTACAAGCCTGAATAGATTCTCCAGTCATAACTACCATTAATATTGGCACCAACTATCTGAACTTCTTTTCTTAAGCTTAAAATTTTGTTTTAATTTAAATAGTAGGAAAACAGTTTAGTTAATTAAGTACTATTAGAATTTTGTTAATTACTAGAATTTGATACTACACTTGAAATTTACAGATACTGCAAATTAGTTTCATTAGGATCTAATTCTCACGAATGAATTTTTATTTATGAGATGATAGAGTTCAAGGGTTCAAGAATAAATTAGTCAATTTTATTGTTTTTCCTTCATTGAATTAGTTCATCCAAACAAGAGAAAAAAAACGAAAAAAATTCTCCTTCATTATTTATCAAAATAAGAGAAAGTAAAATAAATTATCTTTCCATTCCATTCCATCCCATCCTTTTTCCCTTTATATTTTCCTTCCCTTTCCATTCCTCTTCAATGAACCAAACCTATAAATGTGGCATAATATTCCGACGATCATTTTCAAGGCTCGTCTTTGTATCATCGGTCAATCACGTTCTACGTGGTAAAATAAATATAAAGAAACACGCACGTTTCATTTATTGGTTGCGTGATACAAAATATAATACATCTTAAAATGCATAACTAAATCAAATAATTAAACCGAATAGAAAATTTATAGTTCTTTCTTTAATGGATCAAATCAATATGAACTTACAGCATATCATGCCATATTATTCTACTAAGAATAAATACTATGAAATATTGTTCCACATCTTCTAATTGAAGTGGGAGCAGACGTTTGAAATTTGATTCTAACTATGTAAGCAAGCAGCGAAATCATTTTTTTTTTTAAAAAAAAAATCTTAATTGGCAAGTGAGGATTGGTAAACACTATTGGAGGAGTACAGTTGAAATATACCATAACTAACGTTGGGAATAATCTTATCAGAAAATTAATCTACAATTGATTTTTTTAATAGAATTAATTTAGTAAGATGAGATCATAATAAGTCATTATATAATAAGCAGATATCTTAATCCGAATTTTTTTTTTCTATCTTAAAAAACAACGGAAAAGTCTCCATTATTAAGTGGGAGGCTACATTTATTTAGGCATTTAAGCCCGTAGGCAAAGTGGCAGGTTAATTATTTAGACTAGGTCAAAATGTGTTAGTTTCTCTTTTGAAAAACACAACATATACTATTATAGAGTACGGGTATTTTAATGCAGATATTAGCATAAGAGATATCTTGTATATTATTTGTTTAATAAGTTACGTACAATGTCATGAATTAAATCCAAAATTTAAACATTACAAGTCTTATAAGATTATGTTGCAATGGTAGTTGTACATTTTGAATCCGTCCTTAAGTTCTTAGTCAGACTATCAGTTTGATGTTCTTATAGGTGGTTATTTTTTCTCGAGGTTAAAATTAATTTGTAGTGGCTTGGCTACACAAAATATATGAGAAATGCTAATTTTATCTACAAAGTAATTAATTATAAAATGAGTAGACAATACAAATATTAAGAGAAATATCATCAAATTCGAGTAAATTAAGAACTTGAATTTTGTGAGAGAATACACACACTCTCTTAGATATGACATTTTTAAAATTCTTTTTGAAAAATGCTATTGTCCAATATATTGGACGGATGGGTCCGTCCAATACGATCATGTTTACATTTTTAAATTTCAAACAACCGATCCGAACCGTTCAATAAGTTCTTCAAATTAAAAACTTATAAGAAACCAATTTTTACATTTTTTCGAATTTTTTTACTTATTTTTTAGTATTTTAGAAAATTCATGATATAAAAGTTCCGGATCGTCCAATAACAACGATTTTCTAAAAGACCAAAAAATAGTAAAAAAATTTGAAAAAATGTAAAACTTTGTTTCTTATAAGTTTTCAATATGGAGAACATATTGAATGGTTCGGATCGGTTGTTTGAAATTTAGAAATATGAAAACGATCGTATTGGACGGACTCGATCCGTCCAATATATTGGACTCTAGCATTTCTCATTATTTTTTCAGATAAGATTTGCAATGAACCATGCAATTTTTTAGTACGACAAACATAGACCTAGAGATACAATGATTTATAGAATAATATGTAAAAAAAATGGTAATCACAATATCAGGTTAAAAATCATGTGGGCCTGCAAATAGAAGATTAAATGTTACAATATATTCTCGGATTAAGATAGCTAGTCTTTTGGTTTTTTTTTTTTTTCCTGGCTGGACACTAATTAATCGGAGAGTAGCAAAATAGCAATGCAAGCTGGCCGAAGTACTGAAATTTAATACAATTAATTAATAGAAAGTGATGGGGGCATCAGGCCATGGCTATCTATTACCAAGTGGACATTTACCTTCTAATAAGTGCAGAAACAATGAGATTTGTAACAAAGTGTTCGGAATTTCTGATACGTCTCGCTCGAGTTAGTGCTTTAGACGTCTAAACACATTGTTTAAATAAAGTGCAGAGGAATTAAGGAATGGGAAGAAGAAAACATAATTTGTAAATCAGTCTTCTTTTGTTGGATATCTTTAATGAAAAGGTAAGATTAATTGAGGTTATTATGTTGATTTATTGTAATCTTATAAACTTATAGTTTGTTATTTTTCAAATTAGATTATAACATTAAAAGACCACTAAATGGAAATAAGAAAAAGAAAACGTTGTAACATTTCTTTTCAAAAAAAATTTCCCTTCTCTTTATTTGTTCTTATCCTTCACTTTTGTGTACAACAAACTGTCTGAAGGAGAAGCAAATTAAGTCCCCATTACAGGCCTCAGTCCTAGTTAAATGGTTTGAACATTAGTGCAAATATCAAAATAAAAAAGTGAAATTACGTGCCTCTAACTTCAAAACTTTGAAAATACATTACTACAAACGATAATAAAAATCACCCATTCAGAGAGCAAAACCTCAAAAGGTAAAATATATCTTTAGTGCCAACATACAAAACCTTGTCGAGTCTGACACGTGCACGCCCGGTCCAGAATAATTCAATGTGATCTTCATATTGAAAAGTTCAAATTCAGAGAAATGATAAAATCCAAGCGTACAAATTCAAAAGTTCAAATGACTGGTTCGAATAATTCAATGTGATCTTCATATTGAAAATTCTTTGTCAACCAAATTTTTTATATATATATATATATATATATATATATATATATATATATATATATATATATATATATATATATTTATTTATTTATTTATTTAAATTTGTACTATTTTATTAGAATTTTAAAAAATTCTTAATCTAATTACTTCTAATTATTTCTGAACCCTCTAATGACAACAATTTTAAAAACCCGATAAATACTCTAACAAAATGTAAAATTTGGTTGGCAAAGGAGATTTCAGTTTGAAAAACACATTGAGCGGTTTGAATCGATCATTTGAGCTTTTGAATTTGATATCTAATCGAGTTTGACGGAGCGATCCATCGAATAGTTTTGACTGTAGCCAAATTCTATAAATATAATATAGAAGATAATAAATATTAATTATATTTTTACTTTATTTACTTTTGCTGTTTGGAATCTGCACGGATTAGCTATTCGGCGAATAGCTTATTCAAAGCGGTTGCCAAACATTGTGAAAAAAAGCGGGCATTTTTTTTTTTTACCCTCAAGGAAAAGAATGGAGCTATGAATAATTATATTATAAAAATCATTTTGGTACTAATAATCATTTTTTTAACACGACCCCGGAGGGACACACATTCCCACTCACAAGTCAGAACACCTCAAATTATAATCTCATTGTCCTAAATTGAACTGACGTATCCGCATCTGTGTGGTAAATAACCGTTCAGCACACTGCCAGCATCTGATAAGTGGACGTGTATGTGAAAAAAGCATGAGCCCAAACTCTGTATTCTAAAATGGCATGAATCTTGGCATGTGATATGCATGGCATCGTTGAGGAATACTTAATGGCGGCATCTGTTAGGTGAAAGTATATGCATGATGGCTTTTTATTTTCTTTTGGTTTGAAGCCATCACTTACTCTTTTTTAATTCAGTAATAGCCAATAAGCTTAACTCATTGAATAGACACGAAGAAATACTAATTTAAGAAATTAGAAAACAGAAAGAGCACTTTTGTGCTACATTCATTATATACACAAATTATTGCAATAAGCTAATGGAGAAAACCAACAATTGGACTAGAGCAAATGCAAAAAAACTTCATGTTCTAAAAAATGAAAGCTTATAGAAGTATGTCGTTGGCAAAAATTTTCAGAAGCAATTGAAATGAATAAGTTACCCTATAGTTGTCTAAATTTTTCAATTTTTTTTTTTGTTTGTACAGAAAAAATGTAAAAGTTTGAAGCTTGTTGGGAAGATTATATGAATTAGAGGAATGGTTTGAAATGTGTGGGTATTGGAGAGATTTAGAATATATACATTTTTGTTTACAATTCAATTTATTTATATAGTAGTAGTATATTAATGTGAAATTTTATAAAAATATACTTTTGGAAAATATAGAATTCCATCAAATCAAAAGCTTAAAACTATTTTTCATTACCAATGTTTTGGTGAGAAGTGTTTTACAATTTTCACAAATTATTTTTTATTGATAAATCATCAAACAATTATTAATTTACGCTACCTATTAAGTTGTGAGGTGAGATCAAAAGTTTTTTTTATTTCTTTGTTTTTTTTTTATATTCTACGAATAAATTCTGTCAATCAATTCTAAATTTAAGTACTGAAAAATAAAAGTTGACTATTAATTATGTTTTACAAAATTAATGAATCGATACCAAAGAGTTATTAAGTTTAGACTTTAATTCGAACTAGTACTGGACTACTGGTATTAATACATCTCAATTCTTAGACTTTATTTTTAATGGACAGGAACTCAAACAACGTCGAAGCCACACTTTCAGCACACAAGCACGTAGTAGGAAGCAAACGTTGAAGATGAAAATATGCATGATTATATTTGATTCTTAGTTTGCTTATGTGCAATGCTATTTATGTGATAGCTTGCTTGTTGTGGTTGTCTTACTGTGTTGTTTTGCATGAACTTTTTAGGAGTAGTTTTTGACTAAGTCATACTTCAGTGACTTTGTCTTGTATCAAACTCTTTGCATCCATAATGGATGCAGGTCCCTTTTGAGGTGCTATTTAAAAAAATAATAATAAAAAAAATTCGAACTAGATTAAGAATTTGAAAATTCATTGTGATTAATTGATGCATTGAATTTTTTTTTCACATTTTTATTCTACATGAAATAAACCCTGGATTTATGATATTGATGTGACATGATTCAATGTCTACCTAGATCAAAACCAATAGTTCATACTAATAAAATCCAAAAGGTGCACATCTGATCCTATTTCAAGTTAATAATGACATGTATAGTTGTATACGTTGAAAACTTTGTATATCAAATATTGCCATAATGTGCTTATCAATAATTATAATCAACAACATATCTGATACCAAGGGTAAGTAAAACATACAGAACTGGACGAGTCCAGTGAGAGTGAAATGGAGGAAAACTCTAATGTTTAGGTAGTTTTATTTAGCATTAATGATGGTTAGTTAAGAGAAACAAAAGTTAGTTCAGATAATAGAGCGCTGTCTATATATACTGTAAACTGTACATTGTAAAAGAATAATGGATGAATAAAATACAGAAATTCTCTTCCGTTCTCTTTCTTCTTGATTTCAAGAAATCACATATAGTATCAGACGCCATTTGAGAGCTCACGCTCCAAACTCAAGCTCAACAATATCGATCTCTTCATCGCTTCCATCCTCTCTAACCAGATCGGAACAACCGATTCAATTCTCTCATCAGATTCATACTATCTTGAATCTTGACAACTATCTCCTCTGGAAATCTCAGATTCTTCCAGTTCTCCGTGGTTATGATCTAATTGGATTTGTAGATGGCTCAAAAACACCATCAATTGCAACAATTGAGGGCTCAAATGGTGCAATTTCAACAAACCCTGAATTTACCAGATGGCTACAGCAAGATCAACTTATTCTTGCCTGGTTATTCAGCTCAATCTCTCCTCGGACCCTTTCTCAGGTGATGAATTGTGTATCTTCTTCTCAACTTTGGTTTCAACTTCAACAAATCTACACTTCTCAGTCACTAGCAAAAGAGTTAGAACTGCAGCTTCAGCTTCAAACACTCAAGAGAGGTGGTGCCTGATGTGCACAATTTCTCCAACAAATGCAACAAATTGCAGATCGTCTCAGAAGTGTTGGATCTGATAGCTCATGTGTTGCAAGGACTGGGCATAGAATTTGAGACGTTTGTGACAGCATTCTCCCTGAGAACTCAGCGATCTACCATGGCTGAATTTCAAAGCTTACTCCTTGCTCATGAAGCACGTGTTCAAGCAAATTTCAGATCTACCAACCCCTCAGTTGTGAATTTCACTTCCAGTCAAAATCAACCATCTATCAATCACACCTCAGACTCAGTACACTTCTCTTCAACCTCTTCTCAAATTCATCCCACTGCAACTAATAATCAAGCACTCTATGCAAGTGGGTCCCAATACAACTCAAACAACAGTCAGACTGGATTCAGATGAAGAGGAAGAGGTGGTTATAGAGGTGGCAGAGGTAGAGGTCGTCACAACAACAACAACACATCTTCAGGGGACAACTGTCAGATCTGTCTTAAGTGGGGCCATTCAGCAATTGAGTGTCATCATCGATTTGACATCAGGTATACTGCTTCTACTTCTCACAGGCACCACCACCACCATCAAACCAGCATCAAGCACTGGTAGCAGAACCATCCACCACTCCAAATGCATGCTGGTTTCTTGACTCAGGAGCAACAACTCATATCACAACTGATGTCAACAATCTCAACACTGCTCAGCCATACACTGGGTCAGATACAGTGCACATAGGAAATGGCCAAGGTTTGCAAATTCTTAATACTGGATCTACAAATTTTGCAAACAACCTGTACTTCTCTCCTTTTAAATAATGTCCTACATGTGCCTTCAATGACCAAAAATCTTATCAGTGTGTCTCAATTAACAAAAGATAACAGTATCAATGTTGAATTCTCACATAATATCTGTTATATCAAGGACCAAGCCACCAACAAAATTCTGATGTATGGCACACTGCTTAATGGTCTTTACACTCTACAAAACGGCTCTGCAACTCATCAAGTGTATCAAGTCTCCTCTGATGTGTGGCATTCAAGATTGGCTCATTGTTCATCCACATTACTTTCTACTCTTAGGAAAAATAACAGCATTGCTATGAAAGCAACTGAGTTTTCTTTCTGCAAAAATTGTAATAAGGCAAAATCTCACAAATTACCATTTACCATTTCTCATCCTAGAGCTACTTTTCCTCTTGCAATTGTACATACTGATTTGTAGGGCCCAGCCCCAATTACTTCTCACAATGGAATTAGATATTATACATTTGATTGATGATTATACCAGATTCAGCTGGTTTTATTCTTTGGCTTGCAAGAGTGATGTATCAAGAGTGTTTGCTGATTTTAAATGTAAGGTTGAAAACCTTTTCTCTTGCAAAATAAAAGTCATTCAATGTGATGGTGGAACTGAGTTCAAACCACTCATGACTCAATATCCAGAAATCACATCTCAAATTTCATGCCCTCATACCCTTGAACAAAATGGAGTTGCTGAGAGGAAACATAGAAATCTTGTGGAACTTGCATTAGCCACCATGTATCAAGCAAATATACCACTACACTACTGGAATTGGATCTTTGAAAGTGTGAATTTCATCATAAACAGATTGCCATACAGTCAAACCTCTCCAATTTCTCCCTTTGAGAAACTCTTTACTCAAAAACCTGATTACAATTTCTTCAAAATTATTGGTTGTGCTTGTTACCCTCTTTTAAGACCCTATAACTCAAATAAATTGCAACCCAGATCTGATACATGCGTGTTTATGGGATATCCAACTATTCATAGAGGGTATAGGTGTCTTCATGTGTCCACAAATAGGATATACATTTCCAGGCATGTGGTGTTTGATGAAAACACTTTTTCATTCACTGAAACACAACCAGAACCTCAAGAGATTTCTCAAAACTCATCATGCCAATCTCTGACAATACTACCCAATGTTTCTCACACTGCCACATCTCCTAATTCTTCTGACAATGTTGTAAATCAGCAATCTGATTCAGTGCCACCAGCTACACCTGCTCCTCTATCAACATCTACTGCACCATCAACCAAAAACAATTCATCAATTCACCTTATGCAAACTAGACAAAAGACAAAAACACAAAAACCAAAGAAATTTCCTAACCATCAAGTCTACACAGCAACAAAGTACCCAGTTCAACCACCTACAGAAGAGACTGAACCAACTTGTTTCACTCAAGCAGTAAAACAAGTCCAATAGAGACAGGCCATGGCAACATAATTAACTGCCTTAGCCAAAAATGCCACATGGGATCTTGTTCCACCACTTGACAATGTCCACATAATAGGGTGTAAATGGATTTTCGGGATTAAGAAGAAATCAGATGGCACAATTGAAAGACATAAGGCCAGATTGGTAGCAAAAGATTATAGTCAAATTGAGGGAATTGACTACTCAGAAACCTTCTGTCCAGTGATCAAGCCAACCACAATCAGACTAGTCATCTCACTAGCTTTATGTCATGGATGGAAACTTCATCAATTAGACGTTAACAATGCTTTCCTCCATGGTGAATTGCAAGAAACAGTCTACATGCAGCAACCTCCAGGTTTTACTGACTCTCTCTACCCCAATCATGTTTGCAAATTGAGAAAAGCAATCTATGGCCTTAAACAGGCTCCTAGAGCATGGTTCCAGAAACTGCAGTCATTTCTGTTGTTCAACAAATTCAAAACCTCCCAATCTGATCACTCCTTATTCATCTACCAACACAACAATGTCATCATCTACATTCTAGTGTATGTTGATGACATCATCATAACTGGCAACAGTTCCTCAGCCATTGATGCTCTAATCAACATTTTAGATGCACAATTCTCTCTCAAAAACCTTGGAGAACTAAACTATTTCCTTGGTATTGAAGTCACAAGACAAGGAAATCAACTACATCTAAATCAGAAGAGATATCTACAGTCAATCCTGGAAAAATCATCAATGGTAGGTGTAAAACCATGCAACACACCATTGCATACAGGGGTATAATTGTCCAAATTTGATGGCTCCACATTACCTGATCCTACTCAGTACAGACAAATTGTAGGAATGCTGCAATATGCAACACTGACAAGACCAGATTTGACCTTCTCAGTAAACAAGGTGTCTCAATTTTTCAATCAGCCCTCTGAAGTGCACTGGCAGGCTATGAAAAGGATACTAAGGTATATTAAAGGGACACTAGACATGGGACTGTCATTCACATCATCCAACAATCCATCCCTGCATGCGTTTTGTGATGCTGATTGGGCAGGTTGTCAAGATGACAGGAAGTCCACTACTGATTTTGCAGTTTATTTTGGCTCCAACTTAATCTCATGGTCATCCAAGAAGCAAAGCACAGTAGCAAGATCTTCAACAGAAGCATAATATCGCAGGATGGCTATTACAACAACCGAATTAGTGTGGTTACAAGCACTCCTGAAAGAGTTGGGTTACACAGCTCCAGTTTTACCAGCTTTGTACTGTGATAATCTGAGTGCAACTTTTCTGGCAGCAAACCCAGTTTTCCATGCCAAGACAAAACATATAGAACCGGATTATCACTTTGTGAGGGCAAAGCTTGCAGCAAAACAAATATCTGTTCACTTTCTATGCTCAAATGATCAGATAGCAGATGTACTCACAAAAAGTTTGGCAAAACCCAGGTTTCAGTTACTGAGAGCCAAACTCAACATTTCTGGCAAAATGCAGAGTTTGAAGGGGGTTGTAAAACATTTAGAACTGAACGAGTCCAGTGAGAGTGAAATGGAGGAAAACTCTAATGTTTAGGTAGTTTTAGTTAGCATTAATGATGGTTAGTTAAGAGAAACAGAAGTTAGTTCAGATAATAGAGCGCTGTCTATATATATTGTAAACTGTACATTGTAAAAGAATAATGGATGAATAAAATGCAAAAATTCTCTTCCGTTCTCTTTCTTCTTGATTTCAAGAAATCACATAGTAAGATTTAAATTTTTTTTGGAGGTCACTGAAGTTTGTACGTTGTCCAAATTTAGTCACTCAAATTTTAATTTGTCCTTCCATAACCACTAAACTTTGACTTCGTCCAACTTTAGTCACTCCGTCATGTGCCATTGTAAATTCAATAATCATAAAGAATGAAAAAATAGAGAATTTGTTGTCCCAATTACCTCCAATTTAGAAAGAAATGGAGTAGCCTCATCGAGGGGAGATGCTATGCCTATGTAGGAGAGAGGAAAGATAGGACATTTGATTCAGATCTCTTATTTGCACCAAATATTTATCAATTGGACGGAGTTAGATGGAATTTTGACAGAGTGACTAAAATATGACAAAATCAAAATTTAGTGGCTCTAGAAGGAAAAATTAAAGTTCATTTACTAAAACTGGACTATGTATAAATTTTAGTGAGCTCTGAAAAAATTTACTCCAAGGATAATATAAAATTAAGTAATTGAGCTCGAGTTCCATCAACCATATACTTTTCATCTCGAATTCGACTCGGCTTGAATTAATTAAATCACAATAGATCATAAAGTTAGCTCACTTGAACTCGGTTTGTTAACATTAATCCTGAAATAACATCCAACAATATGAATATTTTTCAAGGTTGTTAACTTTAATACATAATTTATCCGAACTAAAAAAAATATAAATACCTTTTACATTTATTTTGATGCTCGTCTGAGTCAGTTATTGCGATCCTGAAATATATTTATTATTACTACTTAATTATTATTATTTAAAGTATGCACAAATGACGTGTAAAATTATAAATTTCGTTCTGCTTACTGGACGACAGCTTCGACTATTCCCAATACACTTGCAAAGCGACAAAACTAGTTGCCAAAATGCATCAACAGATAAAATTAGAAACATATCAAACTTCGTATGGTGACCACTGACCAGGTCGGATCAGCTACAGAATTTTGGTGAGGAGACTCAGAGCAGACGAGTGGGACATGTTTTGATTATACCGGTTTGAAAAGTTGGATCATTGAAATCGAATCTTACTTTTAATTTTCTTTATCACTGTCCTAAACATATATTCAAATAACACTTGCAATTCCAACAATAGCAATTAATGTTTTTCTCAGAATTCTCTTACTATTATCAATAATTATAAAAAAATATTAAAAAAATATCAAAATAGTGTTATTTTTTAGTGTTATTATCGTTCTCATACATCCAAACATGCTATAAAAGAAGAGCAGGAAACAGAAGTACTCAACTTTCATGGCTCCATTTATGTTATTGACCAAACCAAAAGAGGATTATTTTTCTTTTCATATTCAATTCCGTCAGATTGAAAATAAGACAGATCGGATAGGATCTATTCGTAATATGTAAAAAAGGTCTTTGTATAAGATCCAATCATCCAATCCATTTATTGTAAACTGATCGGGGGGTTTCATGCACACATTTCAACCCCATTTAGGCCCCAATTCCAATCAAAAAGTTGTGTTTTTAGTTTGTTTTATGTTATTTCTATGTTAGAATAGAGGTACTGCTGTTGCCCTTTGTGTTTTGCAGGTTTTTGGAGCATTTGGCGCCAATTTGGGCTCGAAAACGAAGAAAAACCGCTTCTGTCAGGGTTTGGTCGGACCCGACAGGATTTGGTCGGACCCGACAGAAACGAGACAGAGAGCAGATTTGGAAGCCAGATTCTTGTCCAGGAAGCCAGAACAACTTTGGAAACTTACTAGCTGGCGCCTAGGACGCGTCCCTGGCTTGAAAAGGCGCCTAGGAAGAGAGAGAAAGAAGACATTACACAATTAGGTCAAGATTTGGAGCGTTTTGGAGGGCAGCAGCCGCCGGTGATTCAGTCGGACCCGTCAGGATTCTGTCGGGTCCGACAGAACCGATTTTGCATCAGATCTACTTGATTTATTGTTGTATTCTCTATATACTGGTTTGATATGTTGTTTGATACAATTTACTTATTTATTCGTGGTTGTTTTATGTCTATGTGTGAGTAGTTTCTTGTTTAGGGGCAATTGTAGGGAACCGATACTTGGTAGCTATGTGATCTTTACTCTTGTTGACGTTTTATTTGATTTGCTTTGGCTTTCTTGATTGTCTTGTTAAATCTTGTTGTTTGTGAATTGCTTGGATCGATGGTTTATACCCAATAGACGTGGCCAAGTCTAGTTTGCTAGGTAGTAAGAACCGGAACTCTAAGCCTTTTTACAATCACTTGCTATAGGATTGGTAGTAGCCGAGAGGTGAACCCGGGACTTAGTCGAGAGACGTGTCTCTACCTGAGATCGAGAGAAGAAGGTTGTCCTACCGGTAAGAAAGTCAAACCTAGAAAACCTAAGCCATGGAACGAGAGTTGAAACTTAGGATTTTTAGGAGGTTTGAAGAGTTGAACCCAGTTGTTTAAGCCAATAACGAGAGTTAGCGCTGTAAGCCCTGGACCAATTCGAGAACCTGCATATCACATAGAACGTTTAACTAAGTAATTTGCACTAGCGGCGTGTTCTGTCGGACCCGTCTGAATTCAGTCGGACCCGTCTAAACGCGGCCAGGAGTAGGAACCCGTAGCAATTGACCCTAACTTTGTCCAATTGTTGAATTTTGTGTCTTTTGTCATTGTCTTCTACTGTTTGAAACTTTAATTCATTGTTAAAACCCCAAAAATATTTGAACTCTCGTCTAGCTAATTAAATAAAGTAAAAGACCGATAGTCCAACACCGTCCCTGTGGATTCGACCCTTAAGCTATCACTGCAAACGATTTACATCGGTGATACTGAGGACTTGTTTTGACTTGGTTTCCCAGACCGATCAAAAATGGCGCCGTTGCCAGGGACGGTTTGCTAGAATATTGGTATTTTGCTTTAGTTAATTAAGTTAGACACCTTGTATCCTTGTATCTTCTTATTTTATCATATAAAAAAATTCCCAAAAATATTTTCTATCACCATGTTTCATGATTTTCAGGAATTCGAGCGCAAGGAGGAGCCAAATTGGAGGGAAGAAATAGCCAACCACATGATTAGAAGATATGGACTCGATTCGAGCATAAGTCCATTTGAGCATCATTTCAACATCGTGCAAAACACGATAAAAGTTGCATGTGGAGAAGGAAGGAGTGACAACCAGAACTTCAGCAACCTCATCGGCTTCAACGAACCGTTTAACTACCAAATGGGTCGTTCGAGATTCGTCTGGAGGGAACCTGAAACATACAACATAACTGCCTTTTCAAATGGACCGTTTGAATTTCAAACGGACCGTTTGGATCTCAATAGGGAGATATACAATTCTGGTTTGACTAATTACTCTTCTTTTGCTTTGAACAATCATGGTTTAATGTCTCAACCATACCATAGGTCTTATTCTTTTCCTAATTTTGATGATTTTCCATCATATACACAAATGTCAAGTATTGAGTCAAGTTTTGAAGATTTTAAAGTGAATCAAATCAAGCAAAATGAGGAACTTCTTGAGGAATTGAAGTTTTTATCATCTACAATCACGATGTTAAAAACTTTAGTTGCTCAACGAGAGCATTCCTCATATAGGCCAAAAAATGAACAAAACAATGTATTGACATTATGTAGTGATTGCGAATTTGAAAGTTCTAGTTCCAAAAAGACCGAAATTTGGTTAGAGACCAATGAAATTGAAAGCATACAAGTTGAGAATAGGGAGGTACAAGAGGAATTTGATGAACCGAAATATATACCACCTCATCCCTATATCCCTCCAATTCCATTTCCACAAAGGTTATTTAGAGATGAAATTGTCAAATCTAATGAGTTGGAATTGGAGAATCCTCCAGTTGAGCACATGAATGAAAAACTTGAAGAAAAGGAAGATGGTGATGCAACACTCAAGGTCGAGGCATCCGACAACATGAATGAAAAGTTCAACCAATTCGACTTGAGCACACTTAGAAGATGTTTGGAGAAACTCGATGTGATGGAAGACAACAAATCTCAAATCAAATATCACATCCAATTAGAGCCAAGGAAGATGACATCTAAAGAAGAACACACCAAGCATGTTTTAAGGCGTCCATTCAAGCACTTTTGGAAGAACTATGATGCTTTAAGAGGAAGAAAGGTGAAGATAAGACGAGCAAATGCAAGGTGGTCGAGCTCAAGACCATAAAAGAGCGCTTCTTGGGAGGCAACCCAAGGGTTTAGGGAGTTTTCATTTACTTTTTATTACTTTTAATTTTAAGTCTTGAAAATCTGAAAAATACAAAAAAAATTTCGAAAAACGAAAATTTTATAAAAATTGGCTAAGTCATGTGTGTTTTCAGGCTTCTGGAGGCATTTAGTCGGACCCGACTAAATTCTGTCGGACCAGTCGGAAACAAAGCAGAGAGCAAAATGGAGGAAGGGAGATCAATTTCTGCTCTGGAGCATTTTGGACGGACCCGACTAAATTCTGTCGGACCCGCCAGAAACTGGGTCGGGTAAAAAAAAAAAAAAAAAAAAACTTTTGGCGACGCTTCGGAAACAGACCCGACCCACTCGCGCCTGCCTTATGCGTTTCGACGCATCTCCTTCTCTTCCCCCGCTACGGGCCGAAGTCGGATGATCCAGCGTACTAGACGCCCCACCACGAGCACCACGACTTTCTTGTGAGTTTTTCTTGACTTTTTTCTTTTTACTTTCCTTTAAACTTGATTTATTTGAGTTTTTGCGCTGCCATCGAGCAAGTTTGGGGAAGGGAAATTGAGAAAATTAGAAAAAATTCACGTGTATCTAGGTTTGCATCATGGCATTTAGTCATTTTAGCCTCTGGACCCATTTGGACGGACCCGTCTGATTTCGGTCGGGTCCGACCAAATCTTGTCGGGTCCGTCTGAAATCTAGTCCTGAGTTGCATTGCATGTAGGAAACTTGTTTACATTATAAATTCATGTAAGTTTGCATTTAGGAAAGTTGAGGGATTGATTTGGGAGATGGTTTAAGTTTGGTTTTTGAGAGAATTTGGACTTGGAAAATGCGTGGCAAAAATCTTATTTTGAAAATGAATTTGAGAAATCCAAAGCTTGAACTTCTTGGCGAAAGGTAGAGTAGTTTTTCGGGGAATCGTTTTCCTAACTAATGGGATGGTTAATTTGATAAGGGTTTAGTTGAATTCGTTGGTTAGAGCCGGCAAAGGGCAACCACCATTTGTCTAAGATCATTCTTTCAACTCAAAGGTTTGTCTAACCGTAAGTTGTGTCTTGCATGTTTAGAATAGTCGAACCACTTCTTTAACTTATTTTGCATTTACTTTTAAAAAAAAAAAATACAAAAACACCTAATAATCCCTGTTGCGAACATGAGGGTGCAAAGGGACTTGAAATTCCAATTGAAAATTCCACAAATATTGGAGGGTGGTGGCGGTAAGGCGTAATATTTCCACAAGTGGACCGTAGCGGTAAGGCGTAAAAACCGGTCCGACCTCCCCAGTGCGTCATGTGCTGGTAGCTCAACACGAGTCCCAATAGCGTAAAACCCTAAGCGATGAATCGCCGCAACATAATATCTAAATTTTAATTTATTTTTGTTTGAAGTGGTTCGAAATGTCTAAACATGTGGTTCACGACTTAGGGTTAGTTCAAATCATTTGAGTTGAGGGGGTTCGATCCCGTTTCTACCTGACTTGAAATCGATTGAAGCTCTTTGAAAGATTAACCGACCTATTAGTTAGGCAAACGATTCCTGATCGACAGCTCAAGTTTGACTCTAGGATTCTTCACAAATGGATTAGCTCAACTTGAAATTGAATTGTCTTGTTTTGAAATTGCTTTGTCATTTCCGATTCCAAAAACTCTCAAAGGCACGACTTTAACTTCCCTAAAGATTTCTCTTAACTTGTAGTGAAACAACTTTTCAATTGTAATTTGGTCCTAAATCCTTCTCTTTGGTTCTAACTGTTGCTTAGGGACAAGCAAATTTTAAGTTTGGGGGGATTTGATCGGGGGGTTTCATGCACACATTTCAACCCCATTTAGGCCCCAATTCCAATCAAAAAGTTGTGTTTTTAGTTTGTTTTATGTTATTTCTATGTTAGAATAGAGGTACTGCTGTTGCCCTTTGTGTTTTGCAGGTTTTTGGAGCATTTGGCGCCAATTTGGGCTCGAAAACGAAGAAAAACCGCTTCTGTCAGGGTTTGGTCGGACCCGACAGGATTTGGTCGGACCCGACAGAAACGAGACAGAGAGCAGATTTGGAAGCCAGATTCTTGTCCAGGAAGCCAGAACAACTTTGGAAACTTGCTAGCTGGCGCCTAGGACGCGTCCCTGGCTTGAAAAGGCGCCTAGGAAGAGAGAGAAAGAAGACATTACACAATTAGGTCAAGATTTGGAGCGTTTTGGAGGGCAGCAGCCGCCGGTGATTCAGTCGGACCCGTCAGGATTCTGTCGGGTCCGACAGAACCGATTTTGCATCAGATCTACTTGATTTATTGTTGTATTCTCTATATACTGGTTTGATATGTTGTTTGATATAATTTACTTATTGATTCGTGGTTGTTTTATGTCTATGTGTGAGTAGTTTCTTGTTTAGGGGCAATTGTAGGGAACCGATACTTGGTAGCTATGTGATCTTTACTCTTGTTGATGTTTTATTTGATTTGCTTTGGCTTTCTTGATTGTCTTGTTAAATCTTGTTGTTTGTGAATTGCTTGGATCGATGGTTTATACCCAATAGACGTGGCCAAGTCTAGTTTGCTAGGTAGTAAGAACCGGAACTCTAAGCCTTTTTACAATCACATGCTATAGGATTGGTAGTAGCCGAGAGGTGAACCCGGGACTTAGTCGAGAGACGTGTCTCTACCTGAGATCGAGAGAAGAAGGTTGTCCTACCGGTAAGAAAGTCAAACCTAGAAAACCTAAGCCATGGAACGAGAGTTGAAACTTAGGATTTTTAGGAGGTTTGAAGAGTTGAACCCAGTTGTTTAAGCCAATAACGAGAGTTAGCGCTGTAAGCCCTGGACCAATTCGAGAACCTGCATATCACATAGAACGTTTAACTAAGTAATTTGCACTAGCGGCGTGTTCTGTCGGACCCGTCTGAATTCAGTCGGACCCGTCTAAACGCGGCCAGGAGTAGGAACCCGTAGCAATTGACCCTAACTTTGTCCAATTGTTGAATTTTGTGTCTTTTGTCATTGTCTTCTACTGTTTGAAACTTTAATTCATTGTTAAAACCCCAAAAATATTTGAACTCTCGTCTAGCTAATTAAATAAAGTAAAAGACCGATAGTCCAACACCGTCCCTGTGGATTCGACCCTTAAGCTATCACTGCAAACGATTTACATCGGTGATACTGAGGACTTGTTTTGACTTGGTTTCCCAGACCGATCATAAACCAAACTGATCAAACAAAAAAAAGGCCATAATCTGTTGGGGTGACGTCTGAATATGATCGGACCGTTAGGACGTGCTCCAGATGGGAGAATCAAGGTGACGGAATGGGAGAGTAAAACTTGTTCTATGCTCTAGACTCCAGAGTTTTTTTTTAGAGTAAATGAGTGGTAACCAGGGGAACGAGATCCTCTAGATGGCATCCAGTGGACGTTTTTTTAGATCTGAACCGTCTGATTTAATCTCAACGGCTAAAAGGAGCCCCGTGAATTCTAACACTCCCGAAAAAATATTGGCCCGAAAAAAATTAACCGTCTAGATTAAATCGAACGGTTCGGATCAACAAACATCCACTGGACGTTTTAATAAAACGTCCAAAGGATCCTGGTTCGGTAACCAGGGGCACGAATTAATGCTTTGGGAAACATTTTGTTACCTCCGATTTTGAGGGGTAAAGGTCTAAAGGAGGGAAATGCAGACATATAACCCCTTCAACTTTTCTTTCTATGACAGCAGGCCCCACCCAAATTAAATCATTTTCATCTTATATTTCTTTAGAATTCCATCAAAAGTGCTTATTAGAGCTGGTAAGGAAATTTAAACTTAACATTTTTTCCCCCTCATATGTCATATCGTTCTACACTTCTACTGCTGCCATAAAATTTTCATGATAAAGGGTAAAATAGTCTTTTGTATATTAGAAGTGAGGGGGACAAATTTGAACTTCCATACACACCTTTTGAATTTTGGAGCAAGGTACAATTAATTTCATACCATTCCTTCACCTTCTATTTCTTTCCATTCCATAACCTCTTATCGAATTTGTGGAGCAAAGCCTTGTAAACAATCCTCATTTTCATGTCATGGGTAACAACTCTACCCCCGTAAGTCCATAACCTGTTGTTACTAACGATCAGCAAAATCCAAAATTGTTTAAATAGCAACTGAAATTAATAAAACCCACCAATGTTTTTTTATAAAAAAAAAATTCCGACAAGGTTGCGTCCATTGTGCGGTACGTATGTGGAGTCCGTTGTGGCGTTGTCAATATCCCGGTACGTTGCGTACTGACTCGGAGCTGGCCCCACAAGACCCAACCAATCGAAGAGCAGCTTTTGTCTTGGGACCCACTTTCAGGTGGCAGGCAAACCGATTGTGGTGGAACCCATCAGCTTAAAAGAGGCCGTGACGACATAAAGAGATTAATTACGGTCCGTACTCTAGTTTTCTTTCAATTTTTTAATAATATTTAGGACCCACTAATGGGCCCAAAGATGTAGTGACTAGTGAGTCCATCAATTATTATTACTTTATCCGAACTGCTGGAAACCACACAAAATTGAATTTGCACGGAAATGACAATTGATAAAGGTTTAGACGAATACAGAGTGTAGAAAGCAGTGTTCACATATCCAAACAGAGTACACAAAAAAGGAAAATGTTTAGAACTTAATAACTTTAACTCAAATTTGAATATTCAGTTGGAAATTTCTGACGAAAATTTCCAGTTCTCTTCCATATTTAAAACTTTTGTTTTCCCAAAAGCAGGTTGGCACAAAGTGACGTTGCCATTTTCTTATTTCTTTTTATGTTCTTTAGAAATGGAGCCATCCTTTTCTCCTTTCCGGTTTCTTTTTCCTTTCAATTCACAGAATTTCCAAACCTCTTTCAAGAGATTTTTTTTTTTTCCTTTTTTGGGTTTTGCTTTCCGAGAGCATTTTGTTTTTCTTTTTTTCCATATTTCTGGATTTTGCATTTCAAGAGCAATTCAGTTTCACAAAAGCGTGAAAACCGAATGAAGAGCCTGGAAGCAAAACCCAACTCCGCATCTCTTTCTCTATCTATTTTTTTTTTTCTTTATAAAACTGCTTCTTTCTTCAGTTTTTGTCCCAAATTTGCAACAGTTATACTAATCATTTTTTACACTTTTTTCCCTCAATAAAGACACTTGATATCATTTTTTTTACAATATTTTCCCAAACTTATTACTGTTATACTGACGACATGTTAGGATGGAGATAAAAAAGAAATATGGAAAGATACTCCTTTATGACGATCAGATAAGATATGCTTCCCATCATTAATCTTAAAACCAGGAGCAGACATCTTTAATCATCATCGTCTAAACATGGGAAGGAAAAACCAATGTTTTAGAGATGCATATAAATCATTCGTTCAATTATAATCAGACAACAAGAAGTGTACCAAGCATGATAGTGCAGAACCTGGATACCTATTACCTAACCCAACATTTTACATCAATCGTCAGTTGAATCCTAAATAAAAGCCCCTGATTATTAGTTCGGTTCGTCTCCAGTTATAAAGAATCATTGAAACAGTCCTAGGAATTCGTTTATCTACCATGATTGTGCTGAATAGCATTGTGTAATTCTTTTTCTGATAAAGATCAATGTATTTTCAGTGAAAGGTTGCATGTTCAAAAACCAGTTAGGACGGACATTTAATTTAAAAATAAATTAGGAGGCTCGACCCTCAATTGATCTTAAAAAAAAAAACATATATCAAATTGATTTAAACATTGTTCACTACTATTTCCATCTACCTCTCCTTAAATCATCCAATCCTTTCAATATACTATACTATTTGTTGCGTGATTATATAATTTTTATTAAGATTTTCTATTGTATTATTATTGCATGGTTTAGGCATATTTGAAATTAATTTATGGTTCAAAAATAATATCAAATTTTTTTTGTTAACTAAACTGTTATATAAAGTATATATATGGCTTTCGCAGCCTCATCAACTAAGACCTCACCCATAATAATTGCTGGTTGTCATATAAAATATGAGTTATATATAACATCCATTTTTAAGTAATTAAACAATTAATATATTTGTCTCCATCCACAATTCTTTAACGGACCTAATGATTGCATATGGATTACAAAATGTGAATTCTGCGGATTGTATTGCGGGTTTTTATTTCTAAAATGAAGAAAGCAGAAAGGAAGAGGAAAAAAAGCAGCTGGTTTCTCGGCGGCAAATAAGATACCGTAAGAACGAGACCATTAGCGGGACCTAACATAAAGTGGGAATGAATCCCGGATAGTTGCTGTTGGAACCCAGCTGATCCCCTACATTTCCGAAGGATTGAATTTGGTACTCATCCATGAAACAAATGCATGTTTGGACTTTGGAAGGGGGTTTCTCTGTTTTCTCTTTTGCTTTATTATGCAACAAAGAAAATTACAAGTGTTAGGTTAAGGAGTGGTTTGTCATTAATGTGTATCACACTACCATATAACTCTGCGGCTGCCATTGTTTTTTTTTTTAAAAAAAACTTATATTTACTTAAAAGCTTAGAAAATGCACAGAAGAATTAAATAGACGTTAAAGAACTTCAATTCCGTTGATGTAAATTTTCATAATATACCATATTCGCTTAATATGCACTCAGTTTGCAAATTTTATGCAACTATCTTGTATTTGTGTAATTTTAAAGTCTTAGTTTCATACGATAAATATGTAGAATTAATTGTGTTTGCGGGTAAATAAGATTTTTATATCCTTTAGTAGACTACTAGACGATTTTCGGCCTATTGTGAATGCTGTGTAATTAAATTTGTTTCATTTTTTTTTTTAACAAAAACAGGTAGCCAACGGCTACGTATTTTTCCCAAAAAGTATCGCCTTAGCTAGCTATGACAAATATAACAACTTATGCTGAGTCATTGAGTTATCGTGTACATCACTACATCTCATGTAATAAATTTTTCTAATTAATACTTAACACGTCAGAATGGCAACCTGCCAGCTCAGCTGAATTTCAGAAAAAAAAAGAAGGAATGATATAGTTTTTTATTTGCATGCATTTCCTTTGCATTTAAATTTTGGAAGCCAAAATGTTAGCATGAACAAAGACAAATTTATATTACTGAAAATCTGAGAATCCAAATTCATTTTAGCCGAGGTCAACATACACTTTTATAAGATTTCAAGGATGAACATTAATTATTATTTTCCTGTGCATTTCTTGCTAAATTTTGTTTTTAGTTTTTAGTATTTCTTCATGCAGACCGTTGCGAAGCTTATAAACGTACTAAATTTTAAATATATATATATATATATATATAATTATTTAACGATTTTAAAACAAATGAAAATGGTAGAAAATAGAAATATTAACATAACGAGCTTAAATTATTTAAGATTCTAATTTTGTACATACTGTTATCATATAATTTTATTGAATGTTATGAAATACATGAGAAAAATTTTGGCCATTGCAAGCATATAGTTTGAACTTGGATTTTTTTTTTTTTAATTGCTATCGGTAGCAACTAGCTGCTGAACTTCTATTGTAAATATTTTATTATTTAATTAAAAGACAAGGGCTTGACCCTTGTTTTTGTTCAAAAAACAAAAATCTTAATTAATCTTTTTTTTTTGTAAATGTTCCCTAAATGTAGTAAAAACATCGATTTGTTAAGTGTGTCTCAGCATTCTAACAAAATTCAAATTTAATACAACGGACATACAGAGCTTAATTAAGAAAATCATTAATTTATAAAAAACTACGCGGCGGAACATTGCCTGTCAACAGATAAAACTTAATTAAGAAAGACATTAATTCAAGGAAACTTACGCGGCGAACATTATTGGTATTTAAATGGTTACAACTAAGACAACTATTTTGAACTTACTAAGCAAGTATCAAGTCTGAATTGAGGTAAGCGAACTTGTACCTCAAGTATAAAATTAACCAAGCACACTTAATAACTTTATTTTAGACAGGTAATTAATTAAAAAATTAATGTCCAATATACAAAGAGATCCTTGTAAAAAATATATATATAAAGACGCTCAAATTTTATTGGTCATATAACTTAGTAGCGAGTTGTAACGAATAATAACTATAAAATCATACACTCTTTTTCGTCTTTTCTGACTCAGTAACAAAAAAAAAAAAAAAAAAAAAAAAAAAAAAGATGGAAGTCCTCATGTTGTTGTAATTTCGTTCCTTCTTCCATTTTCACAAAATCTATATAACCACTTATGTTATCTAATCTATATAACCTACTACCTACTCTTAAAAATAATAAAAACTAATTATAATTTCATCAATATGGACGGATATATAGCATTGACAAAAAAAAAAAAAAAAAATGGAAACCAAACAAATTTGAAAAAAATTAAAAATTAGGACAACTCTCATGAAATATTCGTTATGTCAATATTCGAAGAGTAGTGACTAGCGAGTTATATCATGATTTTTTTTTTTTTTTTGAAAAGAAAGTGAGTTATATCATGTTCATCTCTTGTTATTATTATGACGACATGTAGACCATCACTATATAATGTGAACTGTCTAATTCGATCTGATCCCAAAATTAGAATTCTTATACCTTATGAAACACACTTGAAAATACTAGACCATCACTATATAATGTGAACTGTCTAATTCGATCTGATCCCAAAATCAGAATTCTTATACCTTATTAAACACACTTTAAAATACTAGGGAGAATATATCCAGTGTTCATTCTCGATTGGAGAGGATCCTCCTCCGAAGGACTTCCTCCTCAAGCACCACCTTTCTTATAAAACCCCCTTCCCTCTCCCTTTTCCTTGCTCTCAACCAAAACCACCTTTCTCTTCTCTCAAGTCTCAACAAATTTGAGCTCCAAAAATGAGACCAGGCTCGGCGTTTCTAAGCAACTCGGACCCAAGTGAGGCCCCTTCCACATCTCCAACGCAGCCCCACTCGGCATGGCAGTCGCCAGTGCCGTACCTCTTCGGTGGGCTTGCTGCCATGCTGGGTCTGATCGCCTTGGCACTCTTGATCCTTGCTTGCTCCTATTGGAAGCTCAATTCATTTCTGTCAGAGTCTCAGTCTGACGAGCCCGCCGGCAATGATAGAGATGCAAAGCCTGCTGCTCAGTCGGGCCCACCGGTGATTCTCCATCAGCTGTTCGCGGTCATCATGGCGGGAGATCAGAAGCCGACTTTCATTGCCACACCTTCATGTAGCCGGTCTGGGTCGTTTGATTGTGTCAAAGGGGAGGAGAAGGCGGTGCAAATTAATGACGGGTGTAACGTCACACCGGCTTTGAGCCGGACCGAACTGCCCGACGTGGAGTCGGGCCAGGTTCAGTAATTAGTAAAATTTTGATAGTCAATTTTTTATTTTTCTTGTTTTCCTAGTACATGATAGTATCATTCTAGTTTTACTTAATTAATGGGTGTGGATTATTATTAGTTGATGCGGGAATGTAAATAAATTGAGAGAATTAAGTAGGATAAAATGTTTTGTAACTTGATTTCAGATTTTTCATTTTTGGTACGTATGTTGTTCTTTAAATTAAAAGTATTTACCCTTGATTGTTTTTTCTGTTTTGTTCTCTCTCCAATGAAGTGATAATTATGACCTCGGTAACTTTATCAAAAGTAAAGAAAAATTAAATTCGGAGGAGAAAGGAAACTTTGCTCCTCTAGTTGCAAACAACGAAAAGAAAGTGCATAGAATTGGGACGGACGTGAGACCTTGCTCAGTTCATTGAGAAGAGAGATCTTTTGGTTGTGTGTCAGCTTGTCTTTTTAGGCATTTACTATATAATATTAATAATTATTATTCTCTCTCTTTTTTGTTTGTGTGAATGGGAAGACGAAAGTGAATTACAGCTGCCAATGGGCTTTAGTACCAAAAAAGAAAATAAAGTGAATTACATGCAATTTTGAAGTTTATATAATGGAAGTCTTTTATTGGAAATTTCTGAGAGAATTTATAGCGGTGCTATGTTCTATGCCACGTGGCAGCACTGGGGAGTGGTTTGGGTATGGGACGCGGCGACGGGACAGCGTTTTTACTATTAACATAGCACACCGCCTGGTGAATGATTCCCGGATATTCATTCACTACAGCTATTGATGTACTGTTACCCTTCTGCTGTTGTGTCTTATATGACGGTTAGATTTTCCTTACCATATACATGCATTCACATGATACTCAGTTACAGGTTTTTATTTGTTTCCGAGAAAAACTTAATTAAGGTTCTGAGTTTGTTACTTGTTTGGAGCTTGAATCTAGTGTTCTCCATGTTTATTTGGAAAAGGGTCCACGGCTACATCTGTTGCGTTTTTATGATGTCTCAATATGCATAAGATTAATAATTAAAAATATTAATATTTTAGTGTTGAGCAAAAGAAATATAAACATAACCTATGTTTTCAAATGAAAATGGAAAAGAGCAAGCTTTTTCTATTTTATGTATCAAAAAAAGTTTGTAGATATATCAATAATAAAAGTAGAGCAAAACACATGAGCGATCCTGAAAGAACCGAATGTAATTTACCGATTCTTTGCTTACCAAAAAACTGATAGAAACTAGTCTACTACCAAATCTATATATCATGGAAGCATATTATCAATGGAGAATGCCGGATATGGAAATGAATGTCAATCTTTTTTTTTTTTATCATAATTAAATGTGGTCAAGTGAAGAGAATGTGATAGCAACTGTCATACAAAGGATTTAATCGTATTTTCCAACAACAACCGCACTAGCTCTTATTTACCACTCCAATTATATTATTTGATTTCAGCCAAATAAAGAGCTAGGCTTTGTCTCAACGATATTGCTTGAAATTTTAATTTTTGGAAACGTCGACAGCTGCTGTCAGCCATACGAATTTTTTTTTTTTTTTTGGAATTCAAACATCTGATTTAAACCGCTCAATTCGTTTATATAACAGAATTTTATAGAAAATATAATTATATAAACTTGTAAGGTTTCTTACTATTTTGTATCAAAAAATATAAATTTTAAAATTAAGATTTTTTAGTATAAAAAAAAAATTTGTAAGAAAATTTCTTACAATTTTCTGACAAGTTTCTTACAATTGTCAGGAAATTTTCTGATGTGTTCAAATTTATAATTTTTTATATATACTTGCAGGAAATTAATGTTTGGCACTTGTCAGGAAATTGTGCTTGAGCCCCAAAGAGGCAAATACCAGCAATTCATAAATTGGAACTTGTACTGAAGTATAAGATTTGTGAATTGTTTTCATTTTTCTAGGCGAAGGAGACATGCTATTAATTTCCTGCCATACGGTTCACACATGTACAAAATTTTGAGTTTGAGATATGACAAGATGGGAGTTATACCTTGTACGTAGAGAGGTGGCAGACAGTATGCGCAGGAGAAGCCATCCGAGTGACGTTATGATACCGCATGCTTGCCATTGCGAGATGCATGCAATTTTAGGGACCCATAACAAAGAAGTTTCCTTAAACCCCATGATCAGCATTTCTCAAGTTCTCCTCCATTTTAAAATTGAAATGGGCTCTTCGTGGGAGCCTAATTAATTTGGTTCTCTATTAGTTTTATACTTAATGGTTATGTAATTAAATAGGAAGCAACTTTGCCCCCCACAATTATCCACACAAGCGTAAAATTTAGAAATAAAATTAGTATAAGCCGATTGTTTTTTTTTTTTTTTTTTTTTTTTTTTTTTTTTTGGGGGGGGGGGGGGGGGGGGGGGGGGGGGGCTTAATATGCGATCGTAGCTATTGATTAAAACTCAGTTTTTATTTATTTTATTAAAATTTGAGAGAATAATAATTTAAACAAACATAAGCTAACTCTATAAAGTAATTAATGGAATCCTAACTAGATGGGACCAATTTTAGTATGCACCAGAAATAAAACTTAATACTACTTAGTGCGTGTAGGTCTTTCGTGGTTGGTTTTCTTATATCACATTAATTGTTATTTGAAGTGACGGCACATACTTCTTAAAGTTGTATTAATACTATTTAGAGATGTCTTACGTAAATTTGTAAAGTTGTTAGCCATAGAATAACTGTTAATTATGTGCAAGTTTCTCTTTGTAATAAATACAACGTACGGTCAAACTAGCTAGCTAGTAAGAGTAGTTAATGAGTAAGTTTGGTACCAATAAGAACTGTTACACAATATACAAAAACTATACAAAAATGGGGATAACTAAGCTAATACAGAGTTAAACCTCTATGTTATTAATATCTTTCTTCTGATGCGTCAACTATAAGTCTATAAAGTAGATATGATGCAGGGAAGGGAAGTTTCCATTTCTGTAAAATTGAGAGGTATAGATTGGTATTGGAACAACCTGCCATTTTTCCATAGAAGTGACACTAATCTTGGGATAAGATCATAAGATTCTAAATTCAAAAAAGTAACCCAGGCGAGCCAATCTGGAACGATGTTTAATTAGGAAATTGGAAAGTGACAATACAGTGCCATAATTAAAGTTGGTAGAATCAGACACTTGAGGCCCAAAAGAGAGGGACCGGGGGTGGGTTGCCTCATAGATTATCTTTCAAAAGTAATTGATTGAAGGTGTTCCCATTTAGACTACAAGATAGCAGGGTTGCATACTTGGTTTCAAAAAAATGCAGAACAAATCTTAGAATTATTAGAAACAATCTAGTAGGATCGAACCTATTCAATGTTTAAGGTTCTGGTTTTTCTTACTCTTTTGAACGTAAAAGCCCAAAACCCGTTACACTTGTGGAATAGTCTTGTTGGGCCAACGATTAGGTCTAGAATTCTTGAAGCTGCTTATTCCTAGTCCTGAGTTCAAGGCCTTATGCGTTGCCCATTTGCTGTATAGATGTCGATTTGAATTTGATTATGGACCATTTGTTATATTAATGTTAAAAGTAAAATTTTATGGGAAAAGTTGTTACGCCCATTTCACTTTAAGGTCTATATATTTCTTCAAAATAACTACTATGTTCATCGCCACAATTGTGATAGAAAGGTTAATTTCCCAATATGTCTAATTAAAATTTCATAGTACCTATCAGAGGGTCGGTGCATCAGACAGTTTAAGAGTGATGATAACAACAATTTCACTACGAGTTGCTATTACTATGCCATATTTTTTTTTGCTGTTGTTTTTTATACCAAGATTACCTTGATCCTCAACTCTGAACTGTCCAATTTCGACATCAATTTGTAACAATCCATCAGATTCAGTCCGTTCAATTCTAGATTAAAGAATTAACAATGTTATCTAAACGTGACTGGCAGCATATGTGGACACATTCCAGAAACCAACATGCAACATTAATATGTTTTAACCAATGACCATATAAAATATTTGTGAAGATAACAAATCCTGCACAATCCAATCATATGTGCACTAAAGTGGGACTATATATGTAACCTACAATCCTAATTCCCAAATTCTCAAATCCTTAGGGTCCTTTAAGTTGCCTTATCCTCTAATCTTTACTTCAGTGCCACAAAAGACACAAAGAGATACCAAATCCTTTCAATTAATCATGCCTAAAGAAACAGCCAATTAACGACCCAGTTAAGAACCCTTTTATCATAACACCGCCTTACTCTTTCTCTCACTCTCTTTGTGGCCACATGCTAATTGGCTTCAACAATAAGCTAGAATAAAAACTCTCAAGCACAAACTAAAGCTTTGCTTCCACACCAAACCTTCTCTCTTTCTCTCTACCAACCGCATTATCTCCCCAGTTCATTGCCCCAATTAAATTGGCAAATGAGAGTCTCGTCACTATAGGCCCTTCAGCGACTCTCCAGCTTACACGTGTCAGTACAAGTTGAACTAGCAGGACGTCAGCAACGTAAACATTCGGTGTTAATGATGTCAGATATGCTCTAATAATAAATATACACTGTTCTCAGTTCAACAATTGTTGATATTTTATTAGATGTTCAATTTGCAACAGAGAAACTGAACGCATACTAATTGATCACGGATCCAAAATATATGTTAACTTGAAATAACCAACAATCCAACTAAGCATGAAGTTTGACCCCTACCTGGCACTAGCCATACTACAATCAAACAGAAATGCAATTTGCCATAAGATAGTAACCCTAACTTCACTGATTTAAATATAACCCAATTTCATCTGAGGGGGGGAAAAAGGCTGTACTCTACAATTTAGTCAATATATAATTACTAAATGCTCTGAATTCTAGGTTAGCAATTTAAATTGAACCGACCAGAAAGAATAATCCCATTTTAACTTTGAACCTTATGAGTTGACTCAAATCGTCTCAAAGTTGAATATTTTTTCTTATTCATTTTTCTGGCTGAATCTCTGTAATATCAAGTTCTCCTATCAACTATCGATAGCCCAATTCATTTCTGAGATCAGTTTATTTCTGCAATGTTAAAATTGTATAAAATGTAAGATTATGATTTCCACCCCCCTTTTCGCCCCCCCTTCTTGAACCTTAAGCAATCCACATGACATAAAACATGAAATGAATATAGGTGGAGTCCACAAACCAAGCCCCCTTTATATATCTCCATCCATGCAAGACTTATCATATATATATTCCTCCTCACCGTCCCTTTCTACCTGTATGAACACTTGAAAAAGATACTAACTAACAAACTTCCATTTCTATGCACTTTTGTGCTTCACACAAAAGCTAGATATGGAAATCATAGAGGAAAGTGAACCCGGTTCAAGAATACTAGTCGGTATTTCTCTCAATGCACAAGCAAGTGCCGAGCTTCTTTCTTGGGTTATTCGAGTTATTGCGAAGCCTTGGGACACAATTGTTGCAATACATATACTGGGTTAGTTCTTTAATTAGTTACTACTATCAACACACATACTGCTGGCTAATTTGTAGTGGCGCTCAATAAAGCAGGTTTGTAGAGAAACATCAGAAGAGTAACTGCTAAAATAGTTTAATTAGCACTAGCAGAACTGTACCAATTGCGCTGTACTAAGTGCATAATTGTCAAAACTGCCCGTTGAATCATTTGCTTTGTTTGTGGTTCAACCAGTGTGCAAAGAAGAAAGGAAACTCCATTCTGATGAGAAGCGGAAAATGCGCAAGGCTAAAGCATTTGTCATTTCATTGCTTGGAGATTTCGTGAGAATGTCTCAAGCAAATCAGGTACATAAATTAGGTTGTACAATAAACATAATACTTGCAAGTATTCCAGTATTTTAAAGAGTACTCTGGGTTGGGTTAATTTGCCTTGTGCATGAAACCGATAGACCCGTTTATTTATTTTTTGTTACTAAAACAATTTTGTGAATAAGAACTCTTATTTGTCTAACTGATTGCTTAGAATTGTTAACTATTTCTTACATTTCTTTGATCCTTTAAGGTGATGCTGGAAGGAAATGTCGGTGTTAGTTCAAGCATCGGAAGAGGTCTCGCACAAGAAGCAGCTTTGTCCGAGGCCAAGTTTTTGATTGTCGGTACCCCAAGAAACTCAAATCAGTACGATTCTTAGATCTTTTTCATGTAATTGGGGGATCATTTGTGCAATTGATTGCTGAAGAGTTAATTAATTATTTTCATAATTCAGGAAATTTTTTGAGATAACGAGCCATTGCTTCATGTATGCTCCAAAAGGTTGCTCAGTGGTCACTGTTAGAACAGAAAATATCGAATTGCATGATCTTCGATCTGGTTTTGGAAAATTTGAAGGTAAAATGTTTGGCTAAATTTAATAATAATCCAAGTCAAGCTCCGTTAGAATTCCTGAACTGTGAAAGTAGCATTAATTATTATTGTTTTTTCCCAAAAAAAGGTGAATGCGCCACTTAGTTTCATGTTTGAAAATGTAGCATTAAAGATTCAAAAAAAAATGAAAATGTAGCATTAAATAAATTAATTTTCAATAGTCCAAATCAAGCTCAGTTAAGGGGAATGAAATTTCTGTTGCACAATCCACCATCTGTTCATATAATATGGTCTTAAATTCTTAATGAACTGCTATCCTGAGCCATGTATTTCTGACCAATTGTCTTATTCAGTCTCCTCTGTGTAAATCTACTAAAATAAGCCATTACTGAAAAGAAACATATGGGAACTAAACTTTGGTTAATCTGCTACAGTTATGTACCGGTTCAGGACCTAGCAACAACATAAGTATATTTTATCCTATTGTTGCCATCTTCGTGCCAGTCCAACTAAAAATTATTAACATTTTAATTATATTATATTAAATTTTGGAACTGAATATTTTTGTCAGAAGAAGACAATCTTTCCTCAAATTCAAAATGGCCCAAAAAGGAAAAGCACCACCTATTCAAATCACAATCCATTATCCAAAAGATTTTCAAAGCATATTCAAAGAAAGAGAAAAATAGCTCTCTTTCAAAAAGCATGAGTATGAGTGAGAAAAGCTCACCAAAAGCTGTGCTAGATGGAATAGAAGTGTCATCACAACAAGCTACAAATGTCACGTTTTCAAGCCCATCAAGCAATTCAAGTAGCATTAACCGGTCAAATATCTGGAGACGTTTATCATTTGTAAAAGGCTTGCTTCCTTCCATATTTGCACTGGAGGAGTCCAGTATGAAAGCGGGAGATGCAGGGTCAAATTACACCGATGATCAGAAGCCTCTCTGGAGATGTTTTGGCTATGATGAGATTTCAGTTGCAACTGACAATTTCAACCCTGGTGAGGGAAACATTCTCTGTTTTTTTTTTTTTTTTTTTTTTTTCCAAAAATTGAAATTTAGGTTCAGAAAAAAAGAGTATCACTCCTATTTTTTTTTTTATATATATATTCAACAGAATGAACAGTAGCTTTTACAGGTCTTAATGTAACAGTATCACCCTGAGTACAACCAATACAAATGTGTATTGACTAGATTAAGACTAAAACTTGAAATTGTTTTCATAATGTTTTTGTTAGCGAATATGGTTGGAAGAGGAGGCTATGCAGAGGTATATAAAGGAACACTCAGTGATGGCCAGACAGTTGCAATCAAGAGATTGGCCAAGGCAAAAGCGAATGAAAATAAAGAAAGTGAATTTCTGACAGAATTTGGAATACTCGGCCATGTTTGCCACCCAAATACAGCTTATTTAGTTGGATGCTGCATTGAAAATGGTCTTTACTTAATATTTGATTTCTGCCCAAATGGAACACTTGCTTCGGCTTTGCATGGTATGAACTAGTTTTAGTGTTTTCTTTCATTTCTGATTATTGTTATTAATTAAGGGTTGATTAAAAATACTTCCCAATGTATTTGTTGTTTTTTTTTTTAAAAATTACTAATTCTGACAATTGTCAATTGCATTCCATATTTTCAAAGAAATCTCATACAAAGTGTTTTTTTCCCCTTTCGTAGGAAAAAGTGGTGTTTTCCTTGATTGGCCAGCACGCTACAGAATCACAGTTGGAATTGCAAGAGGTCTCCATTACTTACACAAATGTTGTCGGCACCGAATAATTCACCGGGACATCAAGGCTTCAAATGTTCTTCTAGGAGAGGATCTTGAACCACAGGTATCATATAAAATAGATCTTCGTACTAGTATGTTGAAGAGTGATGATATGGAACGTGTACTAATTTGCTACTTGGAAAATCTCGGTTTGACATATGCTCTCTTTTTTGCCCCCTTTTGATGGGTACCTTAGCTTATCACTGTGTTTGGGATTAAGCCTGTAAGGCTTGATTAATTAGTATTGGATTGCATCTGGCACAAGTATTCAGTTATTATTTGCAACTGAAGACTATCTTTTACGGAATGTAGATTTCAGACTTTGGATTGGCGAAATGGCTTCCTAAGCACTGGAGTCACCACTCTGTTCTTCCAATTGAAGGCACTTTTGGGTAAATAATAAAGTTTCTTTTTAGATTTACAATTACTGAAACTTATAAATCAAATCAATTCCAAATTTTAATTGGTGCAGATTGCGATTGATAAAAGATGATTCCAATTTGAATTGTGTATCAGGTACTTGGCACCCGAATATTTTATGCATGGAGTAATCGATGAGAAAACCGATGTGTTTGCCTTTGGGGTACTTCTACTGGAGATTGTTAGTGGCAGGAGGCCCGTTGATTGTTCAAAACAAAGCCTTCTTCAATGGGTAAGCATAGATATGCACCATATTTTGGAAGGTAAAATGAAACCAGAGTAAATCCAGTGGAACCCAACCTAGAGTGAGATAAGAAATGCAAAGGATTAAAACTTTGACCTATAGTGTTCATTAGATAGGTCGAATGCAATATGTGTTACCAAAAATCAAATGCAACACCTAAGATGGACAACTTGTCAGAATATCCAAACTAATACAAACTTAAATTAGATTCTTACACGGTCAGGCTAGGTCATATAATTTTAAATAAGGATTAAACAAAGCATTTCAGCTCGGAAAGAAATACTTCACTGGAGGAAACTTTAAAACTGTCAAGACCAACTAAAATAGGTGGTGAATCAACAATACATCACAAGTATTTTTCAGATGTTATGGCAGTACTGAATTTTTTTCTTCTTTCCAGGCAAAACCACTTCTAGAGGCAGGAAAAATATATGATTTGATTGATCCAGTGCTTGGGGATAACTATGATGAAAATCAACTAAAGAGGCTAGTGCAAATTGCCTCGCATTGCATAAGACAGCCATCGATTTGGCGTCCATCTATGAGTGAGGTAAATTGCATCATTACTGACAAGGATTAATTATCACCAGTTATATGGACTAGAAAAGGCTGATGTGGTACAAAGCTGGGGTCATACAAACCTTGGGTGAAACTGGAAGAGTCTACCAAACTTTCTACCAATGCTTTAACATGACTGTCATTAGCCAAAACCAGAATTTGTTGGAAATATTTTACCAGCTCGACTGTGACTCCTCTTTGTTAGAAGTTCTGAGAATTTTCTCAAAAGTGTTTCACATGACTGATAGTTCTTTCATTTCTTGGACAGGTTTTGAATGTGTTATCAGAAGGCGATGACTTGAGAGAGTCTCAGAGATGGAAAATCCTTGAGCAGGAGATCGATGAGGCAGATGATGATTCAAGTGTGCTTACAGAATTTACTCTTCCTTTCTAGTGCATCTAACTTATTCAAATTCTGTATTCCTCTTATATTTTTTACCATTCATTTCTTTCCTTTTCCCCTTCCCCCTAGTTTTGGGAGGTGGGTTGTTCGAGTTGTCTACTTATTCTATGTTTGTAGAAAACATGTGGCTTTGTAAGTAGGTAGAAGGTAATTATAAGAATGTATAACATTTTGTTTTGGTGTAATTTTTCTCATGAAGATGGAGTTACGAGATCTTTTCTTATTAGGTTTGGAACTCTGGGAATTTTCTGTTATTTATCTGTTCTCATTATACCTTATTATTCTTGACTCCTGTTTGTTACAGTCGCAGTGAGGTTGCTGCAGTCTTGCAGCTGTTGCTATTTCAATGTTGTTGTTCTATTCGGCTGTTTTGCAATTTATAATTCAATTATTAATTTCACAAGTTTCTATAATAATTCCTTTTTAGGACATTACAACCAATTTCAGAAGCCTGTCCCACCTTATATGGGCTAGTTATCAGTCTGGATTTCATAATTTGCCTGCGGTAGTTCATTTTTGGGATTGAGAAATTAATCGAACTAGAAAGTCCAAAGATTGAATAAACAAAATTCCATAGTTTGATACCAGCCAGTATGTGGCTGTACGGTATTTCTCAGTATTTAAGGGAACTTACCCTAGTGCAGATATCCATGTTACATTGGTCCCTGTAATAAAGAGCCCCCATCTATAAATACTTTTCGTGACCAGAGAATAAATCATTAAATTGTCTACGGGCTCAAGCTTGGGTTATCTGTGATATATCCTGCAAGTTATTCCAGTTAAGAGTTAGAACTAGGATTCTGGGCTTCTGGCAAGGCTAGGTTCTTGTGCAATCAATTACCAAACTGTGTTTTAGTCAATTTACCATCCATATTGCTTCGAATAGCACTTCTTATCAACTAAAGTAAACTTACATCAACACTCAAAAGTGAATGGCAAGTGGTGAAATCTTCGATCCTCCACCATTTACTTTGTCTCTCTATGTGCTCATCACAGCACCACTTGTTCCTAGTTTAGACTTTAGACTAGCGTCAGCTCTGGCACATCCCACTAGATCACAGGTTCAGCCTTCATCCCAGTTCCATCTAAAATGGCCTTCCATATTTTACCCTCCCAACAAAATGGCACAGATCAACCTTTTCATCATGTTTTGTCGAAGTACATTTGCTGATGTCAGCCTGTCATTCTTCTATGGCCAGCCATAATTGGACTGATTTCTTCGTATAGTGTTTGTTTTTTTTTTGTTTTTTTTTTTTGGAAATAATTAAAGTAGCCCCTACCACTTCATTACTGAAAAACAAAAGAAATACAAAAACAAGTCTAATAAGAAATTACAGATAGCCCATCTACCCTCCATATCTCAACTACAAATTACCCCAAAATGTACTGGTACCATAACATCTATTACCAATGCAAACAAAAGCTATGAAATATCGATGAAAAACCCCCACAACTCCAAAAAAAACCAGATACAATCTCGTAAAGGACCCATATAGCACATTGCATACATCAAACAACTCAAACGACCAAAGAGAATATCAGTAAAACATCCACTCATTCTGCCATATGCCTTGACACTATCCATTGGATCGAATTTCTGACCCTGCCATCAATTGTAAAGGTGGTGCTTCACTGTTAAGATGCTCCGGCACTCCATCTCTCAACTCTGGCCCTTCCATCAATCGCAAAGGCAGTGCTTCAATGTCAAACTTCTCCAGCACTCTTTCCCTCAGCTCTGATGCCCAAAGACCTGCCCAATATTGCAACAATGCTTTGATTTTAGTGCCATATACTCGCAAAGTTATATGACCAGAATTGTTGAAGCATACGTCATTTTGTTGAAGCCAACAAATCAACAATATGGCTGCACTTATAATTCTAAAAGGCATAGTATCAATAGGGTATATATTTTCAGCCAAATGATATAACTCCAGTGACGATTTGGGTTCTGAATTGATGTGGAATTGCCTAAACATCCAACCCCAAATTGAATGAATATGGTTACACGCAAATTTCTTCGTATAGATGGCAATTGCGGTTATTGTTACATGTGGACCTCTAACCTTTTAGTTTCTAACAATAAAAATTTTAGTTCTTTATATAGAGCCGAAAAAAATTCTAATGATGAGAAGATTATTTACAACTCATAGAGTCAAAACGGCATATCTCATCTGCATCAATCATCGTAGAGGACCCGTTTGTCCCATATTCTTAAAGATGCAAGATCTCTTCTCCTTTACTTTTAATGATCCCACAATTTGTCGAACAAGGACGATTTTTCTGACAAGCAATGTGAAAGCTTATTTCTCCATTCGCACTTCGAAGTACAAAATTTCTCATAAAAAGTATTCAACTAATGCCAAAGTTTAGCCCAATACCCGATACCCGTAAGTCTAACCAAATTACAGCACGAAATGTACACAACATAAGAGGCCCAAATTGCAAGACATAATAAAAGAGAAAAAAGAAATACCAATTTTTCGGATGAAAATCACCTGTCCAAAACAGTCAAGAACCTAGTTGACCTTCATTATCAAAACTAATGTGCTTCGACTCAAAAAAATAGAAAAAATAAATAAAACAAATGTGCTTCCTATCCCGCGAACAAATGCACTAGCAAATAGCTCAAACCATAACCCAGTAATCTTTATACCCCAAATAGCCCTTGGAAACCACGAAGTCTTTATGGAACTGGGCAACTGGCATCGAAAGTATTATCTATCACTGTTAGTTCTAACTGTTGTTTAATATAGTTATTCATGTGTTGATTGGCTCCTCTCCATAATTTGGGTTTATGAATAGAGTATAAGCAAACTTGTCACTGCATAAAATTAAAATCACATGAGGTGAAATATGTATAGCAGGCAACATAAAAGAAGTAAACATGCTTAAAAGGTAAAAATCAGAAAATCTCAACTTTCTCAACATGTCCTATAACTGAACTGAAAACATAATCACCAGAATACTGTATTCCTTAAATTTACAAAGTAGACTTGGATGACAGAAAGCTACACCGCCATTATCCCCACAGAAATTAAGAGTGAAACAAAATTCTACAATTAAATTATGACAGGAAAAATGGTCCTTTAGCACAGTTTCCCTACTTGTAATTAGCTTCCTCCTGACTTCAGTGTGTTGCTAAGCCTACAAAAAGATACAAAGAAAAATAAAAATAAGAAAATGACAATAACAGTGGTAACAGGTATACCAATGATAATAGTGACAATAAGTACATTTTGGAAAATAATTGTAAAAGTAGCAATAACAATAATAGTCATACAAATGATAACAATATATAGAAACAACTGATAAGAATAGCAAAACATAGAGATTTCCTCTCTACCATGGACTGGTGCAACACAAAGGTATTTTCATCAAATAATTTCTTATGCTCAGAAACATGTGAAATAAATGAGGTGAACATTTATGATCCAGAAGTTATCTAAATAAGACACCATAGCACAATCATAAAAGTGTAAAGATAAAGGGTTAAACATTTACCAATCCAACCCTTCAAAAATCCCTTCTCCTTTAATAGCAGATGTCTTGAAAATAGCCCATTGACGATTCTTAATCTTGTGGAGCTCCAGTGATTCAGTAATGGCTGCATCATCAAGTGCCCCAGGTAAATCCTGCAGTACAGAAAAATATTAAATTAAAAAATAAACAAAAAAAAAAATAACTCCTATAAAGTCCTCTAAGAAAGTCAAATACTTAATTTAGCATGTCTTTCCCTCTAATTGCTTTTTCTCAAGAAGAGAAAATTGTCTGTAAACCCTGGCAAAACAATCATGTCCACCATGCAAAATGTGAATTATGACATACGAGGAAAAGGAACTGCATCTGTGAAAAAGTAAGGAATATATACCCTTCATATCCCAATTTCATGAGAACACCCGCATAACTTCCCTCCTATGAGAAATTAAATCCACACACCCATTTATTACAACAATAAAATCTTCCTCCTCTTCTCTCAAGTAGAAAGCATTAAAGATAAGCGCTTTGTCTTTTTAGCATTTTTTTTAAAAAACAATGTAGAAGGATTATAGAATGTTTTCCATTCTGCAGGGATATGAGATGTTTCACTTTGCAGAAGTAAAGATGTTTCCAAAATCATAACTTCCTCTATTGCTAAGAAACTAAGATGTGTTCATCACCTGCTTATTTGCATAGACCAGTACTACAGCTCCTCTCAACTCGTCCTCCTGAAATTTAAGAAGAAATATTTTAAAGTGTCAAAATGACAGAGCATCTTGTACCATTTCTACCCATACTACAAATGCATGGTCCCGCCGACCAGTTTAGTTGGTAGATAGAGGCTTAATCAAACCTATTTAATTAATACATCATAGTATACTAACAAAAAGATATAAATAAGTCATCAGAACTACCCACTTGTATGGAAGATGTCAACCAGTATCAGATTGAAACCCAAAAATTTTGAGCCAAAAAGAAAAGATAAAAACAATTACCTAAGGAAAGATACAACAACAAAACATTATATACTGGCACCAGTATGAGTTAGCTTAAACCTTAGGCCCTATCATAGACAAGCACAAAGCAGGTCCAAAGAGGCGTAACCAACATCAAAACCCCATTTAATACTGATTCTTACGGGTACAGTATTTAATTTTAAACTCAAAACTTACCTCCAAAATAGCGTGAAACTCCTCCTTGGCAGTAACAAGCCTATCAGTATCACTTGAATCGACAACATAGATTATAGCCTGTGTGTTCGGGAAGTAGCATCTCCAATATGGCCTGAATACATACTTGGGTGTTACAACACAGTGCTTCACAAAACTTGCGGCCAATTGCTCATATAAAACTTCTAATGAAGTGCCAAATAATATGAAAAATAAGGTACCTGATACTTGTTTGACCACCTGTTGTGGAAATCAAAATTTTCTGTTCAGTATAATTTGAGACAAGCATCCAGCGAGATACGAAAAGAAGAGAAAAAAAAAATTGCATACCTAGGTCCCAAACTTGGAACTTTATATTGTTATATTGTACTGTCTCCACATTGAATCCAATTGCTGGGCACACACATTGAATTTAATTTAGAAGACAGAATATGTATGAAGAAAGCCAGATAAATAATACAAAGATAAAAAAGAACAAAAGGTCAGAGAATAGATAGGTACAAACTTGGGATCGTAGAGACTACTTCCCCCATCTGAAGCCGATCTACATAAACAAAACAAGAAGCAAATAAAAACAATTAATTATCTCCATTCATCCTTTACTGTAGCAATACGAGTCACTTTATAGAAAATATTTACAAAATAAAAAACATTCTATAACTCTGCCTATATTAATCTCTGCTTGCACTGTTTAGTATAGCTCGGTCCCAAGCTCGAGTAAAAGGAGGAGGGTTATGATAGGCCGGGCGAGCCAACGTAAAAACCTCAGCTATCTCTATGGAAATGATACCCAATTTTGCTGGGTTTCTTTCTAGCCTACCGCAACTTGTTTGAGACAAAAGGCTTAGTTGTTGTTGTTGTTGCAAAAAAAAACGTTCTATTTTTGCTTCATACTTGGAAGTCCAAATTGGTAACTGATACTAAACCTTATACCTATTTATTTTAAATATTGACTGTATGATAAATTAATAATTAATAAGATCTAGTTGACCTTTGATAAAACCAAGCAGCCAATTATATTTAAATTAATGTTTAGATCTGAGATGAGTACAGTATAAACATGCAAGAAATACAAAATCAAAATTTACATTTTACAGGGACCACACACACCATTATTTACCTCAAAGTTCCAGAAAAAACAATCTTAACAAGAAACTGAGTGGAAATGCAGATAATAAACCACATTACTCACTTCACCCTCCAATAAAAAAATAGCAAGCAAACATCTAATTGGTACAATACAGGAAACTATACTTAAATTGGTTGAAACAAGAGCAAATGTTGCAAATTATTCTCCCTCCAGACCTAGATCTCCAAGACACAATGACAATTTACACAAAATCCCATACCTAAAGACCACTAAAACCAAAATGCTCAGCCAATTTATAACTAACAACCTCCTAGATCCAAAACCGAGTTGGATTCAGCATTGGGTAACTATCACAATCAAGTTCTACAGTTTCAACCAGGGTATCAGTAAATTGCAACCAAATTAGGGAAAAGAGAAAAGGGTACATACACAAAATGGTGGTTTTTCCGGCGTTGTCGAGGCCGAGAACGAGGATCCGAGCCTCCTTGTTGCCGAACACCGAGCTGAGCATCCGCGTGAAAAGGATGCCCATGGTTGGATGGTTGCGCGCGCACCGTCCGATCCGCCCGAGAGGAGATCAGATCCGTTAGGTGGGGACGCAGAGGCAGCTCCGCGCGCAAAGGCGAAGTGTGGGAAAGAGAGAGATCTAACTGCTGGAGAGGAAAAGGAGAGCAGAGGCCGGGTCTATTTTAGTAATGGATTCTTACTTCTGAAGAAGTACGCAGTAGTATCCAGTTGTCAGATGGTCCATAGATGCGTACCGTGCACCGAGGAATACGCTCTACAGTACCATAGTAACAACATTCGACAAAAAGTCAAACGTGTTGTTTTTAAATAACAACTAATTTTTAAGTTGTGAATTATACCTTATATAGATAACATGCTATTTATATTTTTATTTATTTTAAAAATTAGGATTTCTATATTTATTAAATATTGTTATTTTTATGTATTATTTGTATAATAAGAAATAAATTACGTATTGAATTATTTTTGTATTTTACCCAAACCGCAAAATTTAAATATTACCAAACTGAAATAAGAACAACGTGTTTTGGGGAATCAATTCTTAATCTAGTAACAAAAATCAATACAATTTGAGAGAATGTAACGTGTTTTATTATAAATATTTAAATTAGAGGATCTTAGGTTTCATCTTATTTTTAAAATACAACCACGACATTTCTGATACGGACGAAAGCATATTGGAAACAAAATCAAGTACACTCTAAGCACACTATTAGCTGCATTCTTCATATTTTTAATTTTAATTATAAAAACATCCATGACTATCTTCAAAAAAAATAATAATAATAACATCCATGACAGTTTGAAACACTGTATGCGTGTCATGCGTTAAATTTAATATACGTTGTTCATATCGTAGAACATCTATCGCATTGTAAAATCATTTGGATATTCCGGTGAATTAAACTGTAGAAAACCGAATAGGCCCTAAATCAAGGTCGAGTCGAAACGGAGAAATCGATATTCGATAACGAATATCTCGACACATAATTGAACTGGGACCGGAGTTTGGCTACGGTGAGATGTATCACAAAAAGTTCTTTGTGTGGTCGTGATGAAAACTTCTAGATATTATTCAAAATAATTAATCCAAATTGTCTAATATGATCTCTTATTGAAATCTCTTTTTTTTCAAAATTTTTAGAGTATTTTTTTTTTATTTTTAGAAAATCTTAAATCCAATTAATTATGAACCTTTCAAAAATCGCAGTTTTTAAAAATCCGAAAAAAATACTTACAAATTCTGAAAAAATATAAAATTTGGTGTGAAATGAGATTTCAATAGAAAGATCATATTGGACAGTTTGAATCGTTCATTTAGAACTAGATCCAGAATTTTTAGTTGCGACTCGCGAAGAATTTATTATGTGTATCTCACCGTAGCTAAACTCCTAGTACCTTCGATCATTTACACAAGTTTTCTACCACTATTTACTCAGGGGGAAAAAAGAACAAAAAGAAAAGAAAAAAAAAAATCTTCAACCACTAGGCCGTGTCTTTGACGCTTTAATATGTCGAAAGCAACAAAAAAAAATATATAAAATATGTAATATTTATTTTACTTTTTCTTATAAATTTCAACATCCAAGCCAACACGCTACAAGTATATAACTGTACCACGCAAATCAAATAAAATTATGGCATTAAATCGACTTCATTAATAATTTATATGTGTCAAGACTCAGAATCGCATGATTCATTTGTTAAACGTAAAATTTCAAATCCAACGTATAAATAGGTTATATCATATGACTAAAAAAAAATACAGCAAACACACATTTGATGGATATTTATAATATAATGTTTAATTCTTTTATTCAAAATTATTTTATTGAATAACAAGGTAGCTAGTACCATTCCTTGTTTGTATTTTTCTTTTAAAAGATAAACATATCGTTTTTTGTCATGTTGAATAGATGTGGCTGTATTTAGGCTCCACATCAGTGTTAACGTTCTCTCCTCATAAAAAAGTTCAGCTTTAATTATATGAATAATGAATGAGTGAGGTAGAATAAGTAACTATTATGTATAATGTTAATGTATTAAAAATTTAAATGATAGTTGTTATCTCAGTTGCCTACATCATCAATCAGTTAAAATTCGAGTTTGATCAACATGATTTTCGCATGGAATTTTATTTCATTTCATTAGAATTGATTTTTCGAGATATCATTAGATTTAATAACATAGAAATTCCGATCAAATGACATCAAATCTATCTATTTTGATAAAAAAATTTCTAATAAAAATGAAATAAAATGAACTTCCAAGTTTATAGAAGTGATTCTTATCCGGGCATTCTCTCCATGGAACTTTTTTATAAAATATAAATCCGTAGTTGCGTAGTAAAACGTTTGCCAAGACTTGCTATCAAAAGTTGCCTAATATAACTTCAACGAAGCCCATATAATAAAAGCCCAAATAAGCCTCTATTCTTTCTAACAAGCCCATATTGAATTATAATTCCACATTCCCTGGTTTCAGACCCGCTCCATGGCTCTTCGCCTGTCCCAAACCTGGCGCGGATCCTCTGGACGTTTTATTATAACGTCCAGTGGATATTTTTAGATCGGAACCGTTCGATTTGATCTCGATGGTTAATTTTTTTCGGACCTATTAATTCTGGTATCATATACGGGCATCATTAATCGTTGAGATTAAATCAGACGGTTCAGATTAAAAAACGTCCATTAGATGGCCGTTCAGAGGATCTCATTCCCTCCCAAACCCTGAACGAGAAAACGATTTGAAAAAAGAAAAAAAGAAAAAGAAAGAGAGGTAGGAAAGGAGAGAAAAAAAAAACAAAGAAAACCAACCACTCACCGGCCAGTGTCTAGTGCCGTCGTGCGGCCACTCTCCAGTGCTGACTGCTTACGTCGGCTTCTCATCTTCTCTCTCATCCTCGAGCCGGATAAATTTACTTGTATATTTTAGAGCAAAAGTTTTAAAATATACTAATTTATACAGTTTACTAATCAGTTTCTATAAATATTTCGGATTGAAATGTACTGTAATATATAAAATATTTTTGTCAATTCAAGCCGTTCGTTGCCACCTACATTTAAAAAATATCACAGACGATTAAATTTTGTTATTTATTATTATTTTTGAACTTTTAACAGATAATTAATACTTTTTTATTTGCGATATTTTATTTTTTTAGGACAATATAACGAAGACATATTTTGAACTAATCTTTTTATCTCACCACAGCAATGAAAGCTTGGGAAACATAAGAAAAAGAAAAAGAAAAAAAAAAACAAATACCACCAGCGATATCAAGAATAAATTTTGTACAACCGGAATGCGTTAACATCGACAACTGCAAAAAAAAAAAAAAAAAAAAAAAAAAAAAAAAAAAAAAAAAAAAACTCACAAGGAACAAGGATATTTAATTAACAGGGTTTGCTCTTTGATGGTGGATATTGACGTGGAATTTGTACTGCGCATCATCTTGATATGTTTTTTTACATAAAATTGACAGAGACTGTCAAATGAATTAAATGAAATTGACAGAGACTGTTAATTTAATTAAGTATGATGAGGTATTGACAGAGACTGTTAATTGAATCAAGTTGCTAGGGCAATCGCATCTAGTACTTTGAAGGGCAAACTCTTGGAGAATTCTTTTAACTTTTATTTTGGTTCGCCCAGAGCGATAAACTAGATTGTTTTTGTGTGCATGAAACAGCCGACTAGATCAGTTAGCTAGTAACTTATATAGTATCAAACTTCAAATTGTCCAATAATTCGATTAGTCGATCACCAATTATTTATGACTAATCCGCCGGGACGTCAAATCAAATTATATGCTTGTCATATCAAAACTAGTTTTTGTAAAGTTTGAGAATTCAAGCCATACAATCAATCTCATAATAATGCAAGAGCTTCTTATACAGCTCTAAGTTACAATTACAGCTCTGTTTTGATCGAAAGATGGACAGAGTAAATTACTTATATACCGAATGTGCATTCCAATTTTATTTCCACCATAAATAATTATCCCCTCCCCCCAACCATCAACTTTGCATCTCGATAAAATATCCAAGCTACCAAACATACATTTAATATCATAATATGTATTCACGGATAGAGTTCAATAACAGAGTTAACTCCCAACTGAACTGGATATATTTTGTAACCAGAATAGCCTGCTCCAAGGATAATTTCATGCCATTCCTGCTTGTTACGTTCTTTCGATCCATGTATACTCATCATAGAAATGTCATAAAGAAGACTTGTCTCGGTTGCTTTCGTGTCATTATTTTCAAAATCTATAACAATGTCGACAACAATTACCTTGCCGCCGTGTTTGCTTGATTCCAATGCTTCTTTGCATCTCTTGAGTATCCGAACACAATCTTCATCGGCCCAATCATGTAGAACTTTCTATGAAATATATTGAAGAGAAACAGTCAATTAATCATATTACATACTAAAATAGTGGATATATATTTGAGGTTTAAGTAAATTTACTCCATGTTCTGCTGGATAATTGTAAATATGCTAAATACTAGTAATAATCGAGGGAAATACCAACACACAAATGTACACACACATACAATGGACAATATTTAGCTCAATCATGTGCTTTAAGACGGAGAGAAGTGAGAACCTTGAGAAACATTGCATCAGCTGGAGGAATCTTTTCAAACATATCTCCTCCAATCACATCAAAGGAGTCGCTTTTCAATGCCTTTTCAACGACATGTGGAAGGTCAAATAATGTGCATTTCAGTCCGGGAAATGCTTCAGCTATTATTTTGACTGCAGTTCCGGTGCCGCCGCCAACATCCACCAGACTACTTAAGCCATCAAATATATTTGAACACTTTGAAACTAATCCTCGCATTATTAAGTTACTCTGGCTTGCCATTGCCTCGTTGAACATGTTGCCTGGTTTGGAGGGTTGCAAAGATAAATATTGGGTATAATTAAATTCGCACATAATTGCTTTTGTACGTAGTAGCTAGTTTAAAGTTTAAACTTTAAAGTAACACTCGAGCGATCCAGAGACAGAGAGAGAGATGTCGTTACCGACTTACCACGCTCCGGTATTTCCTTTAGAATTTCCCAAGCTTTTTTACCGTCATGCTTTTTCTCGAACAAAGTATAATTACTATTATCCTTGAACACTTCGCTCAGTCGGTCCCAATCTTTGATGGATTGTGATTGGGTAAACAGACGCACGTAGGCGCCCAAATTAGAGCCATCGGTTAGGAGGAGCTCAGAGGCTGGCGTGAGCTGGTAACCATCTTCAGATTTCCCGAAGACGCCTTGATGAACAAGTAGTGCCATGAGGCGGCCAAGCATCGAGTCCTTCTGAGGCGGGATTGGGATGGAACATGTTGTTCATTCAGAGGCATGGGACGGCCGTATGCTCGTATGCGGCCCGAGATGTCTAGGTCAACTGCACATCTAAGAGCGAAACTACTGATGTAGGATAGGCTTAGGTTTTGGATTATGGTGAGGTCCATGTTGTTCGTGTGGAATGTATGCGTTATAATAGAAATACAAGGTATATACCGCTAATCGGTTTGTATAAAGGCGCTTCTAGCTGTTTGAGGTTGTTGCCTGAATACACCGTAATCCTTCTTATAATTAGAGCTGGTCGAGAACTTATCTTTCGGTTAAAATATTTAAAAAAAATAAATGCCGTATGTAACACGCGTGGGGTTCAATTATTACCTTTTTTTTATAATGATTTGTTAAAATGGAAGCTAAAATGGAAGCATCTCATGGGTTTTGGACCCCTCAAAATTTACGAATATAAGATAGGTGAGCGGTGACGTGTTCCAATTGGCGTGTACAAATGGCTAAAAAAAAGGACAAATCACTTAGAATATGTCATCACAGGGTACGATCGCTTGACAAAAGTAATTAGGTGGGGATGAGATTAATTTCAAAGATTTGATGGGTAAATATCTAATTACGAAAGATTTGATGGGTATGGGGCCGATTTTGCCTTATTTAAATGTTATTTCTCATTTTTAATAAATTTTTTTTTAATAAATTGTTATTAATACAGTGCTGTTAAAAAAAAAAATTGCCGCAGTGAGCCGCCCAAATGATATCAAATTTTGCCAATGTAAAGCCTCTTAAGAATCCAGAAGCTAGCCACCTCTACTGGGAAGAGCAGGGTAGGTTTTTTTTTTTTTTTTTTTTTTTTTTTTTTTTTTTTTTTTTTTTCCGAATGTGTGCAGGGTAGCTGACGGGTAGGTAAGTTGAAATGATGTTACCAAAACCAAATTTATAAATGTTTTGTTGCACTTTTATATTATTCACCTCTACAATTAGTTCAATATAAAGATGCTAATTGTTTTCTTATTATTTATTTATTTTTATTTGTAACCTACTTCATTTGAACTTTCATAATAAATGATAATGACGTCCAAATTAAATTATGCTAATAGTAATGATGATAATATATACTATTTAAGTAGCGGGGATCATTCCTCAAGAAAATAAATAAATAAATAAATAATGCGGATCACCTTTGAGCTTCTATAATAAATGATAACGACATCTGAACGCCATTATGCTAATAGTAATGATTTTACAGTATATACTATTTTAATATATACGGTAGTTAATCCTTCAACAAAAAATACAAACTATTTAGTTAATGCGGAAACTTTGAACTTCTATAATAAATGCTTGGGCTGTACAATGAACAGGTCAAAGTTTTTTAATCAAAACTTCAACCCAATTCAATTATATCGGATTTGAAAAAAAAAATAACTAACACGCCTGTAATCCAACCCAACTCAAATAATTTTTTACCTATGAGTTATTACGGATTATACAAGTCAAACAAGTTGCAATTTCAATTTAATAAAAATCACATAAATAAAATAAAAAAACTTAGCACATAACATTCTTGGCAAATAACATAGATGAAACAAAGGTAACAACACAACACTCTGCAACAACTACTAAGGTCATCTACACGAATTATGAATATTCAAACTACAAGTTCAACGTTTTTTTTTTAACCTATGGATCAAAGCTTTTTAATTCAAACTAAACTGGTCGAGTAGAAATCAAATTATCAAGAGTAAAAATATAATCCGACCCAATACAAAAGAGTTAATAAAATTAAAATCCGACTCAATCCGAATAATATTTAAACCCGTTAAAATATGGATCAAGTTGGAGGGGATAAATAATCGGACAGATTTCTTCTTTTTTCTTGTACAACCCTAATAAATGGTAACAACATCCAAATCTCAATTATTCTAATATTGTAATTGTTGTACTAAACAATTAACCTTTGAGTTTGTCGATTTGCAAAACAACGCACCCTTCTACTAATATTTCCATTTGAGTGATTTATTAGATAATTATTCAAAGATGTGTTCAAAGTAAGATCTCTGCAAGTTATGGAGCTATACAAGATTTAGTTAGGCTTCATGGAGTTCTTAAAATAGGTATTAATGCTTGCTAGATTTATCTCAATCCCTTTGTTAGCTAAATGCTCATTTTTTTGGGGTATTGAGTTATATAACCAATATTACGTTGTATAACGTATCAGTAAATGTAGAATTCCCATGAAGTTCTGAAAAATTGAGGTCTTGCATTATACAATGCATGTTGTGTAACGCAAAACCAATACGTTGTACAACGCTCTATTCCGTTGTACAACGGATGGCCAAATTCCACACTTAAAATTTGTTATATTATGCCGGTGCATTATATAACATTCCTTAAGTTATAAAACGATGAAACGATGAAGCGTCCACGATAAATGCTAACGATAAATATTTATAATTTAAAATATTCGTAAATTTTTTAAATATTCAAACTATTCATAATTTTAAATGTGATGGTGGATATATATAAAAGTAAGTCAACATGTCAAAATATGAAGTCCAAGATATGTGTACTTCCAATTAAAGTTGACTGTTATTCTCGTTTTCCACATGATTAATTTGATCATTTTCAACAGACAATCGCATCAACTAAGTTCCTTTTTTTTTTTCCCCCTAGTTGTGATTATAAGTTTACTTTCTGCATCGCACAAACAAAACATGTAATGGAGCGTACATGCCAAATGGAGGATGACACTTGGCCTTATAAGGCGGAGCAGTTCAAAATTAATGAAAGCATTTCAAGTAAAAATCTGTATTTCATTAAAATTAGTATAAGATGCCCTCATATGTGGGCAAATAAAGAAATAAAATAATGTGAGACAATAAAAATATATTTCTTAATTTATCAGCGTTACAAATAGATGTGCTATTCAATTTGTTTCTATATTAGATGAGAAATCAATCCATAGTGTTTATTCGTCTGGCGATTCACATCCAACCACAGATCAAACTGATCGAACGGTAGAGGAAAAAAAATTACAATCTCTCAGCCTGAACTTTTATATGAATGTTTAACTCTTTTTATATGAATGTTTAAAACTTTTCGCTGGGTGCATTTATGAGTAGTAGAGATTAATATTGGCTTTTTAACTTGAAATTCCTTAAAAAATTTTTGTACCATATAAAGTTCCTGTACATATTTTTGTATAATCAGTTGATTTTTTTTTCATATAAGGATACTGAAGGTAGGCTTATGAGTGACGCATCCCTCGGCTGAGTGAATGCTGCTTATTTCGCTTAATAGGGGTCTAATTAGCGTTGAAAAATCTAGCTGAAGTTGATTGGGTTGCGAAATAACTGTCAATATAATCTGAACTTGTGAGTCCAACACTATTGGTCAGTGGCTCCGTCATTATTCTAGAGATAATAAGTTCAATTCCTGCTGAACGCATAAGAGGAATAAACTCTATTTCACATTGTGGACTATGCCTCTATAAATAAATGAACTCTTATTTCAACTGTCAATATAATCTCCACCGTGATTTTTAATAATTTGTTAATAACTATTACTAAAAAAATTAAAATATTTCTATATTTAAGTCTCTATTACTCATAAAAGAAAAACCAGCTATCTTAAAAAACACCTTGATTGTTTCAATTAGGTTTCTGCGTACGTTAAATTAATACCCTTTGTAATAATCGCTGACCTTACACAAGCATCTCTTGGAAGCCGGTATCTGTGCTTTGACTTCCAATGTAGGTTTTTATAAATTGTTAAGACAAAAAATCTTGGATCTAGTGAAATAATATTGTTATGTATCGTACGACTAGATAAACAATTAAGTTTTTTGGTAATAAGTTAGCCACTATTAACTTTTTTAAGTCTCTCAAACACAATTAAGTTTATATATCCCTACTACTTACAAAATCATCCATAAAAAAGTCATAACAATTGCATCTACAGAAATGTAAACAATTCTTATATCATCTATGAACCATGAATTTTTGTAATTTGAGCTGATCAGTGATCTAGATCTTAATTTCAGATAAAAAATATATTTTTTATTAAAAAGAGACAAAATACTAATAAAATGACTCTTTATTTAAAAATGAAAAGACTAAATCATTAATTTTACAATATTTTTATTCTCTAAATAATTAATTTTGCAATAAAAAATATCTTTATTGCCTAACATGTATAATTCTACATAAAACAAAAATAATACCAATTATTTTATTTTCTTATTTGCCCAGGACATGTTTTGCTAGTTAAATACTTAAATTTGAAACAAAGTACTTTTATGGTCATTATCTTTTATCTTCCGGTTAGATATTTGTACTTTTTCTACGAGAATTGCTCAGGACTATCAAATCATTCTTATCGATTCATCACTATCATCAAATGCTTTCTCTCACTCTAAACCTATCCAAAGCCGATCCAATACCCAGCGCTTACCTAGCCTCCACCGTCTACCCAACACCTACTAGACAATATCTTTGGGGAAGCTCTTTTTATGAAGTTAGTTTGGAATGTCATTAGTGACGATGACAAGTTATGGGTGCAGTTATGTAAGGCCAAATATTGTCCTCGTATAGGCATCTGGAAAGCAAACCTTGCATCTCATTGCAGTAACATGTGGAGGAATGTGTTACAAAGGAGGGACTTTTTCAGAAATGAAGTTTGTTGGAAAATTGGGGATGGTAGCACTTTAAGGGCAGTGGATCAGCCATGGTTCATGGGTTAGGAAGCACAAATTCAACACAGCTCTAACTCCAGGAAGATGAGTAAGTCAGATCTTTTTGATTTCGACACAAATCAGTGGAGGTTGGAGGAACTGGCAAGCTTATTCACTCAAACACAGATTATGCAGATACTTAATGTTGAGCCTAAGCCAAATATGGAAGCAGGGATCCAGGACAAGCTGATCTGGACCATATCTAAGAGAGGTAAATACACTGCCAAGGAAGGGTACGCACATTTGTGGGGCCAGCAGGGGGTCATTCAGCCTACCCAGTCCTCAATTTTGTGGCAAAAAATACAAAATTGGAAAGGAATCATACCGAAAGTCCAAATCTTCCTCTGGAGGCTGATATTTGGCGCATTGATGCTGTCTCAAAATGTGCACAGAAGAATCTTAAAGGTGTCACCTATGTGCCAGCGTTGTGGGGAGGAGAATGAGTTTGAGACCCATTGTTTCTTCTTCTGTCAAGGATCTCGAGTAGTTTGGTTTGCAAGTCCATTGAGTTTGAGGACTCAGGATCTATCACTCAATGTGATTAACGCAATCGAGCAGTGTACCGGTAACATGAATGAAGATCAAATTAAAATTTTCTGTTATACATTGTGGGAGATTTGGAAAGGCAGGAATGAGACAGTGCTTCACAATCAGAAGTTTGAGCCAATCCAAATCCAAAAAAAAGTGCAAAATTGGCTCAGCACTGAAACAGCATGGGAGAGTTTGAGTACAAATATCAGTAATGAAGGTGTGCACAATGGAGATTGCTACTGGTTTCATCATGCACATTTTCAGCTACTGGTTGATGGGTCTTGGGACCAGCAGAATAAGGCAGGGACAGGTTACCTCTTGTTTCAAGGTGGGAGGTTAAATGAAATTGGATATAGCCATCATTCTTTAAATGATGCATTCCTTGTTGAAGTGGTTGCAGTAAAACGGGCTCTAGAAAGGTGGATGGCAGGAAATTGGCAAAATCAATTTTTAGAAATTTTCTCTGATTGTTTAGAGCTGGTAAAGATTTTGAATGAAGAAGATGTGGATAACTTGCCCAGTTGGAGAGCTTTATATGATGTGATTGTTGTCATTAAGTTGCTAAACCAGTTGAAACCTAGGGTAAAGATCATGCATGTCAGAAGGGAAGTTGTTGATCAGGCACACAAACTGGCAAACCATGCTAGAAGGACTGGTTCTCAGTATGCTGGTATTCACAGGCCATGGCATGCCGTGGAGAATTACATTAGAGATAAATTAGATGAGAAGTTCTTCCAAAGGGTACAGGAAGCACCTCCCTGAGATTTTTGTTGTTTGTTTTATTCCATGACCTGGTTCCAGTAATTGTTTTTGTTTTATAGGCTTTTGCAAATGTATTTTAGGTTGGTAGTTAGGTTTATTGCAATGCTTTTCCTTTTAGCTTCGTTGTTTAATTCTTACCAGGTTATGGGTTTTTTTAAGCTGTATTTGTATGTTGCTTGCAGCCTTTGGCTAGCATTTTTTAATGAAAGCCCACGGGCAGTACCAAATTTCAAAGAAAAAAAAAAACCTACTAGACAATAAAACAGGCAATAATATAGAATAAAACAATTGAAACTGGATCTTGTGTGCTATAATATTTAATCGATAGTGAATTTATGAGGGCATTTGACTACAACGAGTGAAGGTCAGGTAGTTGCCGTACTGGTAAAGCCGTAAAGTATGTTTAGGGCCTACCGAGGCGCTGCTTTCTGCACGGTAAAAATTTGCAAAGCACGGAAAAAATTTATAAATGACGAAAATGCCCTCATAGGCTTTGAAACGTGCATCCTCTCTTCCTAGCTAATTCGAACCGGTCTCTTTTACTCTCCCCTCTCTCTCTCTTTTAGCTACATTTTAGGAAACCCCCGGCCCACTTGGTCTCAACTCTCAACCTCTCTCCAGCATGGACGGTGGCTCAGTCTCACCAATTTATTGGGTTAAATTAACATTTAGTACAATTCAATGCTTGTCATCAACTTTTCCTAAAAGACCTATCTCCCATAAATAAGAGCATCCTGAAAAAGCACCATTAGGATTGAGACAATATGAAAGAGAGAGCTTGAATCGCAGGGAGAGACGAGGAATTTCGTGAGAGGTGAAATTGCTTTAAGCACGCTTCACGGTTCAGCTTAAGAGAGACGAGGGTATTTATGTCATTTGGCAGATTTTTAGCGTGTTTTGCAAATTTTTACCGTGCAGAAAGCAACACCCGGCCTACCGGTATCAGTCCATGTGTGTTGCCAAAATGAGAAGGCTTATGAAGTCGAATTGTCCAAGCACTGCTGACGCAACAAGATCAACTTCATTGTTTTAGGTTCATTTTCTTATTTTTTATTTCTTAAAATCATATGCTGTTGAAACCGAATTTAGGATCAATATACCACATTTTCTTAAAAAAAAAGTAATAATAATAATAACGAACTAAAAAAAGTTACAAAATCGCAGTGAGCTTTTGCCTTTTTATTTTCTGTCGAGCTTCGTACTGGCTGGACCGAAATAAATAATTTCTGTTGAGCTTGATAATAAACTCTAAACTCGAAATAAATTCTATGGGCTTTAAAATATAACGAGTCAGTTTCGGGAAATAAATTCTATGGGCTTTAATTTCCACATTCTCTTGTTTCAAACCGCTCCTTGGCAGGCTGGCTCTCCGAAACGGCGAAACCCCGAACAAAAAAGAAAACGCGGTTGAAAACAAAAAGAAAGAGAGGTAGGAAAGGAGAGAGAAAACTAAAGAAGAAAACCAACCACTCACCGGCCAGTACCTAGTGCGACCACTCTCCAGTCTCCAGTGCCGACTGCTGACGTCAGCTTCTCATCCCCTCTAGAAATCAAGTGCCACTCTCAATGGACAGTGCGAAGGAGTCCCTGGACCTGGCGTACCAGGTGTCGCAGATCCTCGGCACCGGTCTGGACCGCCACACGCTCTCCCTCTTGATCGCGCTCTGCGATCGGGGCGTCAATCCTGAGGCACTCTCCGCCTTAGTACGGGAGTTCTCCAGTTCTACTCCCTCCGACCCTCCTCCTCCTCCTACCAACGCTGGGGGTAAAATCAGTGGCAATGGATCGGCGCCTTTTGTTCCCTCCTCCTCTTTCAGATCTAATCTCAGGTGAAATTGTTATGCTGTGGTGGATTTGATTTGTTTTACTTGTTAGGTTGTTGGGGTTTTGAGTGTTATTATTGTGTCGTTTGTAGTAGTAGTATGGCTTCTGGGTTTGTTTACATTTGATTATGGCCATCTTCTTTGATAGAATTTGGGGAATTCTTATCCTGTGTGTGAATATATTTGTTACGAATGAAATTCTCTTTATTGTGTTAGATCTATAGTAGTTTTATAGTCAAGTAGTGGTTGATTTGTGTCAATAATCCTGTACCAGTACTTGGCACTGTGAGTTGATTGCTGGTCCAATGTTGGTGAAAACTGAAAACCCTCTACTTTCTAAAGAGATTTTATTACTGTTGGAGTTACAATGAACCTTACCTTTTAAAGATTCACTTTTGAAAGTCTAATTGAAGGTAATGTGCAATTTTGGGACTAATCTGATGGTGGTGAGAGCTGAGTCTAAAGGTTAACTAAGTTTTGAGTTAATCCATGCCATTGTGTAGACTTAAAAAGTGAACTATAAGCTTGTTGGATATGATTAAAGAGGTATTTGTTGGTCAAAAGAAATATTGGTAGATTAAATTTTTCTGAAATTTTGTTATTTTTGTAATCTTTGAACTTTTTGGAAGTTGAATGGCATCATTTAGTTTTATGTTTATAGATTTGCCTTCTTTTCATTTATTTGTTGTCTGCTTGATCACTTCAAGATTAAACAGGGACCGCTTTTCCTAAACAATTTTCTGCAACATTGTTCCAACAAAGTATTAGGAAGTAAAGAAATAAAAACATTCACATATTTTATTTTCATAAACAATGTTTCTTACATATGCTTTCAGATATTACATTGGTTATTTGTTACAATCGGTACAAGAAAGGCCCTTACCTTACAGCAAGGATATTGAAAGCAAAACTCTAGACATATTCGTTTCCTATGATTACAAACTAGATATAATTTCCCCTATTATCTGCACAACCATACTAATTCTGTAACAAATCCACCTCCTATGGCCAAGTTAAATATCATATAGCAAAGCATAATCTTGGGAAATTGGGTTTGGTTCAGCAGGATAGCCCCATGAACTCATAGGAGATTTATTAGCATAATTGTCCCACCAATCCATGCTGCCTATTGCAAGGTCCTCTTCTCTGTTATAACTTTGTTCACTAACTTGACCCTCTTCACCATACAACAAACCGCGCAACTCTGCCTCAACTGCATTAACATTTGAATGTACTCCACTTGAAGGAGATGAAAAGGCCTCTATTCCATCTAATAAACCCTCGTCCAAAGAACTAACTATACCATTTTCATTAACCGGGGGATTAGAAGAAATCTCAGCAGGTAACGCATCGGATAAACTTTGACCCTGGTTTTGGTTAATTGCATCGTTAGCCCATAATAGAGGGTTGGCCTGTGGTTGTAATAAAGGCAATGGCAAGCCTTGCAGCTGCATGCATAGCTGGATCCTTTCAAGAGCAGATGCACTCAGGTTCTGGGTACTGTTGTCGTTCTCGTTTGATGATTCTCTCTGATCTTGATTGTTTGATTGATGCTGAGAACGAGATGGGTCTCTGCGTCGGCCAAGGAGGCGCTTCTTCAGCTTTGTGTTCCAGTAGTTTTTGACGTCATTATCAGTCCTGCCTGGCAATTGGGCTGCTATAATTGACCACCTAATACATTGAAATTGAACTTGCAATTATTAGGCTTATTATGTTGAATATAAAGGTTGCCAAGCTTTAAGCTAATGATGGCGTGTTTATACAAGGGTTTAGGTGGGTATTATTTGTTGTCTAATAAACCAAAATTGGACTAAATGAGTGCTTCATTCAAAAAAAGAGTTGAGGGTGCTTGTTTATTGAAGGGAAACAACAAACAAAAGATGTGAAGCCAATGGTGTGCAAGGTTGCTACTCAAATATTCCCATACTCTTCGATGTGCATAATATATGTATATGATTAGGCATGGACTATATGTACAAAACTAAGACTAATTCTACCTGCTACCAATGCTAATGTAGAGGTTGCAAATGATGTTATCTTCCTCTGGAGTGAAATCTCCGTGCTTTATGTTGGGTCTGAGGTAGTTCAGCCATCTCAGCCTGCAGCTCTTCCCACATCTCTTTAGCCCTGCAAATTCAATCACACTCATATTAAGCACTATTATTGAACGCAATTTATCTCATTTGTACAGCTATGCTTTTATCACACTTACGACACTAGCGCTTATTAAGCAAATTATAATGTTGTTTTTCATTGTTCTAAGCAAAATATTTATAAAATCCACTGGTTTGGATGTTGGGACTAGGGGTGTCAAGCGTTCGAAATGGAACGGAACAGGTAAGTTCCGTTTTCGTTCCGTTCCAGTCAACGAAACTGAAAAATCATTCCGTTTTCGTTCCGTTTTCGTTAAGCGGAACGGAATTAACGTTCCGTTCCGTTTTTACATTGATTTTTCATGGTAAATACCTGAAACGAAATGAAATTTTGTTCCGTTTCCGTTCCGTTTCTGAAAACGAAACACATTTCCATTCCGTTTTCGTTCCGTTCCGTCCGGAACAGAACGAAAACGTTAAAAACGGCAGGTTTCTGACACCCCTAGTTCGGACCATTGGCAGAGTCACAATCAAACTCTTTATAATTGGTACATAGTTGCAACGTCAAACAAAATCATTTGGTGTGAAACAGATTCACTGTTCGTAGTTCAATAGTTCTATAGTTCTATTAAGTATACATTTGCAACTCATATAACATTAAACTCAAATAAAAGAAAGTTGAAAGTATATTAGTATAAGCATTTCTCTTCATATTTGCTTCTAGTACTTTCACTTTATACTAACCAATTTTGTGTGGAAGAGCAATCCAATTGCCACCAGTTCCATTCTCCTCTATGTAAGCCTTCAATTTTGCATCTTCCTCAGGTGACCACGGTCCCTTCTTCACACTCGCCTTGTCACAACAAGGTGCTCTGCCCATATCTCACTGTTTGTGTCTGTCTATCTGTGTATCTTTCTCTCTCTCTAGGAGGTAAGTTGCTCGGCGATGAAAACGATGAGGTGTGGTAAGGTTTTATAGTAGCAAATAAAGAGGAGCAAAATAAAAAAGTAAGAGTGGGTTGACTTGATATGACATGATGTGATAGTGATGATATGAGAATATAGTTAGTTCCAAGTACTTCACGGTTTTTTGGGGCTTCACCTTCTCTTGCCTTGCCTTTTGCTTAATTCACTCTTCTTTCGGATAATTCATATTGAAATAATGTACTATTTCGGTACCGCTATAAATTGACCATAGGAGTAAAGACCATAATTTTGGTTACCAGGAGGCACAGAAAAATAAATGGAGGTGTTTGGATTATTAAGGATGGTCAATGGAGTGGCCAATTAAAGCAAAAAATGAACATATTGAGATATAATTGAACAACATATTGACTATAGATCAAAATCCTCAAATAATAGTACCGAATTTTGGTCTCACAAGTCACGACCAAAATCTTTACACTTTTGCTAGAAAGGCAGCAAGTCTTTTGTTGCGACAGAGTTCGAAAGGTGCTTATTCGATGTGTCCACTTTTTCCAGACATGCTGTGTAACTGTAACTCAAAATAAATTTCGGCTTTTGTAATATGTAATTATTAAAAGCATTTGATTTTCCCCCCAATTGTTATTAATTGCTTCATGTTATTAACATTTTAACTTTCTGTGCTGACATAATAATCAATATTTTAAATATTTGTTCATTTATTTAAATTGAAATAATTTTGAAGTATTAAAAAAATCAGAAAAGATGCTTCAAATAAAATAAGTTTATGGTACCATGACGCTGATTGTAAGGATGCAATTTCACAATAGAGTTTACCAGTCACTTGGAAATGGGATCTTGTTTTTTTTTTTTTCTGTTTTATATCAAAATAATAGACGAAACAACAACAGAACTCTACTGAAACGATTAAAGGATTTGCAAGGTGTGATGTAAATTGAAGAGATAGGGAAAAATGAAATCAAAGATGAATGTAAAAGAACCCTAGATGTAAAGAATAACCCCAAAAGGAAATTAATTAGAACTCCAAAATGTAGCACAAAAGTATTTTAAAACAGAAATATAACTACCGTATACATAATGACGGATTTAGATAGGAATATAATTTCTGAAAGCAACAGATACACTAACAATTAACCATATTGAGAATATGCCCAAAAAAAGGGAAAAAAAAAAAAAAAGCTTAATTGTCAAACTCTAGTGAGATTCCTGTAAGGTGTCCGAACTTATGCAAAAAATTCTGAATTCTAGCGGACTTGTAGTATTCTCTATTTTGTTTTCACAAGAGCTTGGCAACTCGTACAACAGTACACAAAATAAAATGATACTAAATTAATAAAGTCAACTTATTATTTGAGTTTTTAAAGCTGATATGAGTTTAAAGTCGGGTATATCATTGTACTGATTTCTTAATAGAGAGATGAAGAATTTTTAAATTTCAGGGGCATATATATATTATAATATTATCAATTACAAATTTACAATTTACAGAGTATCAAGGGCTGCCTTTGCTTTCACATTGGGCAGGATCACAGGAACGAAGCCTAAGAAATATGAGAGAGAGAGAGAGGACCACACTTGCTGTATTGGATAATTGTAATTCTGTTGTGGCATGAACACGGCAAGTGCAAATTTAACAAGTCAGCATCATATGTGTTGTTAGGTTGTGCTTCAGTTTTCGTAATTCCAAAATGAAAATATGAATTTGACCAAAATTTCGAACAATTGATTTTATTTATACATAGCAATGTATATACGTACATTGAATATTCTAAAAATTCATAATGGTTCTGCTAATAAATTAATAATATTGACGCAATTTATTATAGAGTTATTTTTTATTTTCTGTATTTTAGTCTTGTACAAAAAATATTTGATTTATTTATTTCATCATGCATCTATCGCTTATGGCATACAATAAAATCAATAGTAAGAGATTTCTAATAAGAATATGCCTTTTGAAATTTCATGTTAGGTTAACAATTAAGTTGACAGAGAGGCCTTTTAATGTGAGCTCACATTGGCAGTGATAATAATCAAGTCTTTCATATTAACCACGTTATTTTGGTTGTCCAATTTCAGAATATAATTTCTTGTAAAAGATTTTTTATCTCTGCTGTAAAAAGCTTAATTATGTACATTGATCTTCTATTACATCTTGATAAGAAAAAATAATAATAAATAAGTTATGCTGCCATTTTGTTAGGCATGAAATCACAATGTTCCTACCCCACATGCAAGGCCTCAGTTTAGAACACCAGACTTCTAGCTAAATTTCTGAAATTGCATTATTAACGGTCGCATTCTACTATTCTATATATATGCGAAGATAAGTTTGAAACTTAGGTTCTATACTTATATACAGAAAAACAGAAAATGCTAATGAGCTATATATTTGCACTTCATTATTAGGTTAGAGTACAATGATTGACCAAACGATATTTAAGTCGTTAAATTTGTAGAAAGAGAAGGTAGTGGGAGCAGAAAAGCTCTTATAGTTGACAACGAGGTATAAAAATACTTGCGTGTTGTATTTAACAGACAAGGCTAAGAATATGTGTGTTCCTGGCACTTGTCTTCATCTGAGCTCTAGAATCTCAGTTCAAGAGACGGCTATAGATTATCTCTGAAGATATGTATACATATTTTATTCTTGGGGCAAAAGGAGAAGACGAGGCAGCTATGCACATTGAGAAATTTGTTCATCTTCATTCTTTAGCTCATGGTTTGAAAACTCGGCCGAGTCCGAGTCGACTCGGGCGAGTCAGAACGGACTCGGCGGAGGATGAGCCGATTTTTGGCGAGTTGGAACGGAATCGAGATGAAAAATTAAAATAAGGCGAAATTTGATTGAAATCGGGCAAAATTAGTTAAGAACTAGCATTTCAACACAAATACCATCACTTCTCGTTACCATTTCAGTGCATAAACTAGCTGGAAATTCGGAATTTATGCAATTTAATATGACGACGAGCGAGAAAGGGGCAGCACGGGAAAAAAGTGGGGAATGAATTTAGTGGGAAGAAGTTGGGAACGAAAACTGGGACTCTCTGGGCACCCAGATCCTCAGCAGTCGTTTGAGCAGTCGAATTCTTTTTTTTTCAATATTTAAAAATTTTAAAATTCAAACACAAAATCCAAACCATTCATCTTGTTCAATTTTACGGGCGATGCGTTTTCATATAGGTTTTATAAAATTTGAAGTTGATTTGATAATTGATTAAGTACTTAAATTATGAACGTATTAGAATTAATCAAACCAGGTTCGTTCATTTGTTGACCACTCAATCAATTATCAAATCGACTCCAAATTTTATAAAACTTATATGAAAACGCATCGCCCGCAAAATTGTACAAGATGAATGGTTTGGATTCGATATTTGAATTTTAAAATTTTTAAATATTAAAAAAATAAACATTCTGCTGCTCAGCAGTCGTTTTGCTGAGGATCCGGTTCCGACTCTCTGGGAGAGAGAGGAGTTTGGTTTCCAGTATCCAATGTGACCATATCAATGGAGAAAAGGTGTAGCGGGTTAAAATGGGTCATCTCCATGATATCATATTTCAAAATCGTAAATTTTTTTTACTAAACTTTGAAAGAATGTTTGTTCGTAATTTTTTCATATTATTTTATGATTTTTAAAGACAAACTATGCTTTTGGAACTATATAATAGTTGAACGATTTTATTTTCATTAAATTGATATTATATAATTTTATATTATAGTTGATTTTCACTCATCAAATATTCACTTTATTAATTATTTTTGAATAGATATTTTTTTCTCAATTTTTTCATATTATTTTTTCTAATTTTAAGAGATTAAAAATGATTATTTATGAAAATCCGAATTTCCGATCCGAGTCACTCGAGTTTTTCGGAGTCATCTGATTCGACTCCTTAGTCCAGTACTCCGAGTCCGAGTTTCAGAACCATGCTTTAGCTCTCAACAAATTTAATTCAAAAATATCAAATTTGTTTATGGTTGAATATTTAGTGAGAAAATATATCTATTTTTACTTTTGTGCCCATTATTATAGTTGTTTGGATTCGCTATTGTTTTTACTCAGGAACCGCTGTACTTATCCACAAGTTCCAGATTCAATTGTATCTTAAATGTCCCTAAACTATAAAAAAATGCATAAATAGGGCAAACAGATAAGTGATAGCCGTGGCCATTGGGTGTCCTTTCACTCATTTAATTAATTAATTATTTTTCCTCTTCTAAGAAGGATGACCTTTTTTTTAAGTGACGGTTGTCAGTTTTTCGTTTTTCTTAGAAATGAAATGGTCAAGTTTTGAAATTTTCAGGGGACAATGTTTGACGATTGTCAGTATTAATTGTAGATTTCTAAAAAGATTTGGCTACCCATAAAATAGGAGAGCTAAAATAAGCTATATCAAGGAGGATATTGAAAACAAATGGATATGGCAAAGGAGGAATTCAAGTCAAAACCGAGTTAGTTTCACAGTTGAAATAAAACCAACCTAGCAGGTAACAACTAACAAGTGTACCTTACAGACTTACCTACTAAAAGTCCATGGGCAGTTACACTGCGACAGGACCTTGTGAGTTGTGATGTCACCTCTCTTGACCTCGTAAAATTCTCTCTTTGCATTTTTGAGGTTTTTCTTTTTCGAGCAAAATTAAATCTGGATTTATTTGTTGTGTGTTGGTGTTCCCTTCTTTTGTGCCAGCAGTTTTGACTCTAGTTATCTTGGTCTATATCGAGCATGTCTACTTGATTTTTCCTTTTTAATTTTGAATTAAAAATCTGGCGTCATTGGTAGTGGCGTAGTTTGGGTTGAAACAAGAGGAGACTAAAAGTTAGGTGATTTGTTACTTAGCAAACTTAGTTTTATCAATATATTCTGTTAGAGGAGGTTTGCCTTATGAATTAATTTGATGTAGCATAGTTATTTATCGTGCTATACATATAACCATCAAAATGAATTAATCATAAAAGAGGAAGTTATTTTTCATGACGTAAATTAATAGCAGAAATGAGATGTACACCCATTAGATTAGATAGAAATGAAATGCACCAAAAATAATAAAAAATAAAAAAACACCTAATTGTACAATCGTTTTTTCACTCCATTTTTGGACTGCATTTTAATCTATCGTTAACTTTCGGACTCACTGAAGTCTTTGTGGTCCCATATTTGCTGTCAGTAATCTCTAACTTCTAGTTGCTTAACATTTTTTTTTCTTTATAGTTGTGTACAGTGCTGATAATCGTTGAATATGAGATTTCGAAATAAATTCTCAAAAATTGTATGATTTTTCGAAATAAAGTCCCAAACATTACATCTAAGTATTCTTGTCATAATTTTTACTCTTATAATTTCTCCAATTTTTTTTTTCTCTCTTAGCCATACAAAAGACACCATCCTCTTGTATACATTTCTAACATGACTTTTCAACTATCTAAACACAAATAATACTATTACAATTATGAAGACACTTAAATTGCATTTTGAGCATATAACCTAGAACACCTAATTGGTCTGGAATTCCATATACGTAAATTAGCTAAATTACTATTAAGTAACGTAATCGAGTCTAATACTAATTAATGCAATAACAACAGATCAAGGGTGTACGACTGCAAAGTTAAGCGTTTCAACTCAACAAAATTACAAATACCAATTCAATTAACTTGTTAAGATGAATGGACAGCCTTTAGTGTGATCTAAAAAAGAAAAAAAAAAAAAAAATCTTGAAACAACGTACACTTAATGGGCAAGCATTAAAGCATATCATATGCTGACCGGTACCTACATAAATGATAGTGCGGCTTCTACAACAATTGCATGGAGCTTTGATAATAGCTATCGATAAGCACGGTTTTGACAACTAGAGCTATGCATTGTTATTAAGAAAATAATATTATATGTCTTTTAGTTGGCATCTATATAATATCTACATGGCGCAATCAGAATATCTGAATATGATAGTATTGTTTTCAACAGGGTTTGACATAGGAGCAAAGGAAATATATAAAAACCATAAAGGATCACAAAAGACCAAAAGAGCGACCATGTGAAATATTTTATCCAAAAGATAAGGCAACTTGATCTCATGATTTTATGAATGATAAGAATCAAACTAGCTTCCAAGCAGATGAAGGCTGGGGTTTGACACACCATGGAGTAGAGTCACCTAAAACAACTTCATTAGAAGAACTCAATTGACATTAATTAAGAAAGTCTGACTTGGTTAATGCTTAATTTGGTGGAAGTACTTAATTGCGAATACTTTTATTTTCATCAGGGCCCCTAAATAATTGAATGATCCCTGGATATGCTCAATTCCAGTGCTGAGTGACAGGAAGTACATTTGAGGTCTATGGATTGAGAAGACAGCATAATAATACCAGAAGCAGTAGTTGCATGTCTTTGAACAGATTTGGCATCACTAATTAATTTATACAACTATATATTGCTAAACGATTAGCTATGGTTCCTTATCCAATTCTGTGTTATATATTTGCTAGATACATTTGAGGTAAAAACTACATTGTAATTCAGAATATACCCAGGTATGGATGTGTCTCTTTTTTTGCTCTGAATAAAACAGAGGTTGACTCGATTCTTTCTGTACGGTGAGAAACTTTTAGTGCTCTTGTTGGTACAAATATTTTTTTATTGATAGAACTTGATTGTCCTTTTGTAAATGCTAGTTTAATTTTTGGTATAGAATAAAGCATATAAATATTGCCTAACTTTTGACCTTTGCTATTTTGTATAACCAATTTGGATAACACGACCTTATGGAGCTAACGTCATGTTGAGTGGGGCTTATTATTATTATTATTATTTATCTAAATTTTATATCAACATTCATGTCACTTGAAGTTTGAATGGCATCAATCACCGTTAAGATTGTGATTTCCTTTTTTTTCCAGAAAAATACAACTGAAATTAAATGATCTTAATTTTGTTTATAAAATAGATTTTAATAATTAACATGAGGAGAGGATTCTAGTATCCCATTTCCGAGGTTCACAAATGACAGAATTTTCTTTTATTAATATTTTGAAAAAAAAAATTTAACAGTCCGATTTGAACTGCTGATCTTGTCACGATAGATGCATTAGTATAAAATTTAAAACTTTTTAGAGTTAATTTGATATTAGATCGAGAGGTCAAAAAATGATCATAATTTTAAATTAATCTATCATAGTTAACTAGGTTTGTTCATTTTTCAACCACTTGATTAAGTGTCAAATGAAATTTAAAAAATATAAAATTCTATAATAACATAATCTCTTCTAAAATTAAACAAAACAACTATTTGGATAAGCACTTAATTTTTTTCTGTTTTTGCTATAAAAATAAAAAGTGAAATTGTAACATTTATGGCATCTAAAAAATGGTACACTCATACTCTCCTCGATTGAAATATAGCAGTTGTAGTTTCAGAATGATTATTGCAAACTGTTGATTAATTGATATCTAAAAAAAAAAAAAAACTGTTGATTAATCAAGACACAATTGCTATATTAATACAGCCGGTAAATTAAAAAAGACAATTATATCTATCCTTGTTTGTTCTATGTGGAAAGGGAATGTGCTTGTTGGCTAAGTAGAAGAAACAGAATTTGTTAGTTGCTTAGTTTCTCTTTTACACATTTGTTTTGGTGCTAGCTCAGTTCATTAAATAGTCTCATGACCAGTATTCATTAAATTTTTTTACACTATTAGACAAAACTCAATTATTCCTTTTCTGGATATTATTTTTGAGACAATATATATATATATATAAGAAAAACACCAAGCACGCACGCTGGGATAGAATGACAATTTCATTTTCGGAAACACCTCAGCATCCAACCATTGGCTCAATAAATAAAAAAATAAATTCTCTATAAAATATCATCTAAATAAGTAGCAAACCAGTCGAATTAAATTTCAACATTCGATTTGCATAAATAAGAATCTGTTACTATGGTCATGTTAAGGGAACTACATTCGATTAAACCAAAAGAAAGTTGATGTCTAATATGTGCAAAAAAACCCATGATAACTAACGAAGATATTCACTGGATAGCCTCTATCCAGTTTGTCTAAAAAAAAAACTAACGAAGATGTTACAAAGCCCATTAATTAACTGAGAAGATATTGCAACTTGCAAGTCCATTCCATTTTGGGCCTTTAAATACAACCTACTTCTCAATTGACACAGCCCATAGCTACACCAACCAGATTTTAAAATTTTAAGGATCAACTAACAGTATATCAGAGAATCGCGACCTATATTAACCCGTACAGTAAAGTGCCACAAACGAACCGAATTCTGACAAGAGATACACCTCGATTTGGATTACTCCTATTTTCTCGGGTTCTCCGCCGCCTCCTCCGGATCCTCTACATCACTACCCCTCCAGCAACAGTGTGACTGACGATAGGACCCACTCAAATTCACCTCTTGGTTATTAATTTGTTTCCCAGTCCCCACACAAATTGAATGAAACACTGTTTGTGGCCTAGTTGGTAAGTGGTAATAGTAACTACTAAACTCCAACGACCAAAGGTGCTTAAATTCCACATTCCTACTCCGCTAGCTCTCTCTTAAACCCTCCCACACCTTCCCTTCCGTTTCCATTCCCTCCTTCGCCAAGGGTACAATGTCTCCCCTTCTCACTCTCTGGCGTTACAACTCCCGCCGCTTTCCCTTCCCTTCCCCTTCCCCTTCCCTCCGGGCTCTTTTCTCTACCGTCTCCACTCCGCAACCCGTCTCCCTCTCCAGTCCGACCTTCACCATATGGGGCGCCAACACTGGAGTAGGCAAGACGCTCGTCTCCACTGGACTTTCCATTTCGGTCCTCTCCTCTCTCCAGTCGCTCCTCTACCTCAAGCCTCTCCAGACGGGCTATCCGGTCGACTCCGACTCTCGTTTTGTGTTCCTCAAGGCGTTGGATCACTTGCGCCTCGCCAATTTCGCTAATTCTGTTGTTGGGTCGAATCAGATCCTTGTTGCATCCGAATCCGCGAAGGAATTGGGAGGTTGTGGGAATGAGAACGTGGAATTGAATGGAGGGAATGGTGAGGAGGTAAGACTGGAGTGTAAGACTTTGTATGCTTGGAGAGAGGCAGTGGGCCCGCATCTTGCGGCAGAGAGAGAAGGGTTGATGGTGGAGGATGAGGTGGTTAGGGAGTTTTTGGGGAGATATTTGGGGCCTGGAAGCAGAGATGAAGGTGGGTCTGAATGGAGGCTAGTTGAAACAGCTGGTGGGGTGGCGAGCCCGGGACCTACTGGAACTCTGCAGTGCGATATGTACAGGTGCTTACTTTTGTAGTCTTAGTCCCATTGTTTTTATATTGGTGTCTCAATTGATATGTGGACCAGCCAGTTAAACCTTAGTTAAGAGGAATTACTGAAAATAGTAATGAGTCCAACATGGTTCATAATCATATACTTTGTATGCAAGAATACAAGCTAAGAAATATTCTCTGTCCTTAGTTGTTATCTTAATTGCATGCTATTCAAATTATAGAGTTCTAATAATGGTAGTGGACTGGTCTGAGACCAGGCCTTTCAGGTTGCCAGGTGTACTTGTAGGAGATGGCCGATTGGGTGGCATTTCTTCTACTATTTCAGCATATGAGAGCCTTATATTAAGAGGTTATGATGTGCCAGTTGTTATCTTTGAAGATAACGGGCTTTCGAATGAAATAGCCTTGCTTTCTTATCTCAAAAAAAGGTACATAATTTTACTTGTATTCTTCATAACGGTGCTAATGTAGTAGCGAATATGTATATCAAATTATCAATGTTATAACTGTTAGCTGCTTGGGCTTAAATTGTACTTACCTTTCTTAAGTTTGGTTCAAATGAATGTGTTATGGCTAACAAGAAGTAGACAGTACATTGGGTCATGTACTCATTTGAGTTGGCTCAGTACCAGTTTGTTACTGCTTTGGCTGATACCATAATGCACAAGCTGTTTGCATTAAGAGCTGTCAAATGTGAACTTGTTTGAAAAGAATATCTGTCATAATCAGAAGCCAGATAGAAGCCTGATATCATCAATCTGAGATTCATAGCAGATCAAAACTGAAGCAACTGAACCAAAATTGATCCAACCCCAACCAACTTAACCAGCAAATGTCACGTACTGTTATGATAACCCCCTACTAATGGTCAGCTAATTGTCTTTATGGTACTGTAGAAAATTTCATGCCTGAGGTAACTGCTGTAATTAGAATTGGTTTGTTGCAGCACTATTGAATATTTTATCAATTGCAACAAACAACCATATTTCTCATATCGTAACTATTGCCTCGTCTTTTGAGATTTCTGCAACTAGTAACCCACCATTATTTTAGGGTCATGGTTTGCTTTATTATTCCATTTACATTTTGAAAATTTTGCCCCAACTGTCATAAGCTTAATTTCACATCAAAGTTATGTTATTTCAATGAATGATTTGTTTTTTATTGCAAAATACGACAAACACTGGTTGTTGTTGAAGTATATTTATTACACACAAAAAATAAGTTAGTACCTTGAATGTTAGATTGAAAATTATCTATAATTTCTTTTCAAACAGAGTGCCTGTTCTCGTGCTGCCACCTATACCGAAAGACCCTTCTGATGACCTGACAGACTGGTTTCGTGAGTCTGCCTCAGTTTTTACCTCTCTTCAGGATGAACTGCTCTTGTTTCATTCAAGGAGAGTTGAGAGGTTGAAGGACATGCAGAAAAAGGCAACGGATTTGTTCTGGTGGCCGTTCACTCAGCATGACCTCGTACCAGAAAATACTATTACCGTGATTGATTCACGGTGTGCCGAAAGTTTTTCAATTTATAAGGTACTTTTAGATCCTGATGTTATTGATTGGACTTCGGATGGTTTGCAAATAAAGCAACAGTTGTATTATATTTGCATGCAATAATTGCATATAAAACTCAGATTGCTTGGTTGGTAAACAAAATTTATAGTTTCACTTCCGGTAATTTGGTTGTTATTCTTTTGTGGTTTTTCTTAGGTCAAGGATGGCAAAGAAGCAATAATTCCACAGTTTGATGCATGTGCTAGTTGGTGGACTCAGGGACCTGATATGTCTTTACAGGTTCATTCTCCTTTTTTTTAAAAATTATTTTTAATGGGAAAATTCAGACATGGCACACCTCAAAAAGTTTTGCATCTACCCCTGCTAGATGTTTCTTGTGCATTTGCAACTTGCAACAAACTTTGTGCGCTTATTTGGGTCAAACAAAAGAACAATTGCCTCAACTAGTATAAATTGAGGCCAAGTCAAAACAAATATTTCTAGTTTACTCTTGAATTTTGTAGCTCAATCAAATGATTTCATAACAAGCTCATGCAGATTTGGAATGCTTATGTTCCCTTATGCTTAGCTGAAGTCAGCCTAAAAAAATAGTTAAGGACCAGGCCAAAATAAAATGAATAATAGACTGTACCTCCATGATCACATTAATCTTTGCAGTGAGTTTCCAAACAGTTCAAATGGTGATGGATTTTGTTTGCGCATATGTGAGAAACTACTTGGATTGTAATTTCATGTTTTTATCACATAAGGTGTTTTCAGACTGAGCTATCAAGGGATATGGGCTACTCTGTCTCAAGATACGGTCACGTGATGTTTCCTGAGAATGTTTATGAACCTGCTCTCAATTGTGCTGAGCTTCTTTTAGATGGAGTCGGAAGAGGTTTACATTGCTTTAAGCATGCTGTTTTTCCTTGCTTTTTTTTTTTTTTAATTAGGCATGTTTTCATTGGACCACTGCTATAATGTGACTTACGACTTGTAACTGTGCAAGTGCGAAATGTTTTTGTTTCTGAAAATGAAATAATTGCCACTAAGGTGAGTATGCACAGATGGTACCAGATAACTTTTTTTTCCTTCCCAGCCACATGGCTTTCCTAAGTTTTTCTAGGGAGTAAGATAACCATTAAGTTCTTTCTAGAATATGTCACAAGGTGTTCCTTCTCTTTTTCTTTAATCAATCCTTTCATTTGTTGAATAGGTTGGGCTTCTAGGGTTTACTACTCTGACAATGGGTCCACAGCAGTCGAAATAGCTCTAAAAATGGCATTCCGTAAATATGTTCACGATCATGGTATTGTCTTAAATTCACAAAATGGTATCGAGAATGCCACTGGCTTTAATCTAAAGGTACTGTACTTTGATGGAATTACTGAATATAGCATATTGATACTTTTTTTAATTAATTAAATTGATTGTTAGTGAACACTAAAATTTTCTGTGTTGTGAAGGTTCTTGCTCTTAATGGAGGCTACCATGGAGATACACTTGGTGCAATGGAAGCACAATCTCCTTCTGCATATACCGGCTTTCTTCAACAGCCATGGTACTTTTCTGTTTAACATTCTTGTTGTTCTAGCTCTGATTGTACAAACTATCTGGCATCTACCTGATGCCAGTCAGCCTCATATTGACTATAGAAAAATACTAGTTGTTTGATCAAAGAAGGGTTGATATTGTGTAAAATGCATTGAAAATATGTATGGTCTGGGTTGCACATGTGAGAAATTTTCAGGCTCAATAACCAAATGAAACTCTTTAATATCGAATGAAACGTTGTCATCGTGTAGTATCAAACTCACTGGTCGGAAGTAGCTGATGATAGTCTTTTCTGGACCTAGTAGAAGATATAGAAGGATTATAAAAGGAAAGTAGAAGAGAGTGGAGGCAGGAATGGCTCACAAGGAGCTGGTTTTTACTGTTTCTAGTCCAGATCTAAAAGGCTTTATATAATGAAGGATTTAAACTGCAGTAACCAAATAAATATAAATAATGAAATAATTAATTATTCGGTAACCAAAATACTGATAATCTGGTACTGATTTTATAATTTCTCTTTCGCATAGGTACTCAGGGAGGGGCATTTTCTTGGAGCCTCCTACAGTATTATTTATTAATAAGAAATGGGAACTCTCTGTTCCTGATTCATTAGTGTCTGAAAAACTAAGTTATCAAACTCAACCAAGTGAGTGTCAGTTAAATTAAGTTGAATTTCTGAATCAATTCTTAATACCTTGTATTCTCTTTGTATGATACTGTAACATAATTTTTTTATTTAATTATTGTAGGTTTTGGATTTTTGGCTGATATCTTTTGCCGAACCAGAGATTCTTCTAGTATTGCAGATATGTACCGCTCTTACATTTCTGAACAACTATCACAAAATTCTGTGCCTGATCAGGGAATTTGTATCGGTGCACTCCTAATTGAGCCTGGCAAGTGAATTATTCTTTTCCCTTAGGCCTTAACCTAATTACAGTGCCCAAATTGATGCTGGTTATCAGTATACAGAATATTGTTCATTATTTCATATATGTTGGAATGAAGATGAGTGATTCAAAATTTTGAATATCCTACATTTAAAGCAGAGTAGTTATGAAAGAATTTCAGTTTTCACCTCTGTAGATAGTTACTGAATGTTTGTAAAAATACTTCCCAAGTTTCCTCATTGTACCTGGTAAACCACTTGTGAATTGCTGATTGGGTGTCTTTCAGCATTCTAGGTCGCATTCTCTACCTTTATGGTTACCAAAATGTTGGGTGTCTTGATAGAATATGCTTATCCTCAAATGAGCCTCTTTCCATGCACAAACTGTTAAATAAAGAGAGGAAAAAGTTGTAATAAAATAAGATTAGACATACTAGCATGTTAAAAGACCAGAAGTTGCTTAAATTGGCTAATCAACCAATCATAACTAATTAAAAATTTCATCCTAACATATTCCTGTCATTCAGTGATACAAGGTGCTGGTGGAATGAACATGATCGACCCTCTTTTCCAAAGAATCCTAGTCAGCGAGTGTAAAAAACGTAGAATTCCAGTAATATTTGATGAGGTATTTACGGGCTTTTGGCGACTAGGCCGGGAGTCAGCTGCTGAGCTGCTGGGCTGCTATCCTGACATAGCCTGCTATGCTAAACTAATGACAGGTGGCGTCATACCTTTGGCCGCAACTCTGGCAACTGAAGATGTTTTTGAAGTATTTAGAGGCAATTCCAAGTTAAGGGCTTTGTTGCATGGCCACTCTTACTCAGCACATGCCTTGGGGTGTACTGCTGCTGCCAAAGCAGTACAATGGTTCAAAGATCCTCGTACCAACCCAAATCTTGACTCAAGCGGCACCCAACTGAAAGAGGTACATTCCTTCTTTTCTTGGGCATGTTTTTCTTTGCATAATGCATTTTCTTATATTTGTTGGTTGTATAGTTGTGGGATAGGGAAGCTATCAGTAAGATCTCGTCTCTACCAAATGTCAAAAGGATAGTTGCTGTTGGTACGCTTGTTGCCATAGAACTCAAAGCTGAAGGTTTTGATGCTGGGTATGCAGTTATTATTATTTTTTCCTTCTTTATTCTGGATATCGAGTAGTTGAATGATTGGTACTTTACTTTACATTTACATCAAGGACTGCTGTGCTAATGAGGCTAAATATTCATATACAGGTATGCTTCCCAGTATGCAACATCTCTTATCCGGCAACTACGTGAGGATGGTGTTTACATGAGACCTCTTGGAAATGTAATTTATCTAATGTGTGGCCCATGCACATCTCAAGACATTTGCACTCACCAACTTAACAAAGTTTATGAGAGAATCTTGGCCTTAGATTCAGAAAAGGAGGATGAACATGAATTGGACGTTAGTAATGTTAGCACACGGCAATGTATATCAGTCTATTGAATTTCGTAAGGTACAGCAACTACAGTTTATTTTCTTGTAAAATTATATGAGGTTAATTTGATTTTAGTAAATATAAAAACTCATTTATCTTCAAGTTGAAATATTCATCTTGAAGGTAGCATGCAGTTGTTGGTATTAATTGTCCAATGCGTGTTTGTGTTTTACTTTAAACAGAAAAATCATAGAATATTCCAACGGCATGATGAAAATAATATAGCTTGATCAAAGGAAAAATACCATTGCTATACTTTTTACCTCTTTTTGAAAACTTAAATTTACATGGCCAACCTTATTGGATGTTTATATTATTCTTCGTCATTTTCCTGTCATGTCATGCCATGAATTAATGCTATTGAACTCGCACCTAATTTATAGCCCAAACACTTGCTATGACCATGGATGTCTATGCTTGCATGAAATGCAGATTCGTTAGACTGAGAACAAGTAGGGTTGGAAACCACGTATTTACTAACAGGGTATTCAACAAAATTACAAAATTTCTTAAAAAATTTAAGAAGTTGAGCTACAAGGAATTAACACGTGATCATCTACACGTGAACAAACTCGTACACCCAACCCAACAAGGAATATTAAATATTGTTTCATCATCATCAAATAAAAGAACAAATAATATAACAGGCCTAACTTTATCAACTCGTAATAAAGAATCATATCTCCAAACATCTTCTATTATACGTGTTGTCATAATTTTACATACATTACAACCAACTTTCTGTATTTTGGAGAGGATGAAAATGTGAAGTTACGTTGCTTTTTGCATGGAAGTTCTTTTGTGAAAATCAGGACACCTGAGCATTTAGTTTTGCTCGCAAGTCCTTCCGTAAGATTTTACCTGATGGTGCCTTGGGAATGGCTTCTGTGAAGATAACCTTACTGATCCTTTTGTAGAATACAACCTTTAAAATTGAAAATTAAAGAATTAGGAATGCACTAAATCTGAAATGCAAGTATTAGTCATATTCATTTTTTAAGAACTCTTGATAAACTAATAGAGGAGGATGCAAATAGTTGTATGTCGGAAATCCTGTCCAAAATTACTTGCTTTTTGGAATTTTGTATAAGAAAGGAGATTGTCCATGAGGACAAGGAAAAAAAATGGAAGGAGTAGAGACAAACCTGTGATGAGACATATTGCTTGATTTCGTCTTCAGTTATTTCAGTGCCCTTGGTACGTACCACATATGCAACTGGTACTTCACCAGCTAATTCATCCTTTAATCTGAAATTATCAAATCATAAATGGATGATAAACTGAAGAATTCCAGATTTATATTGCAAAAAAAAAAAATGGATTATTTAAAATAGGGAAAAAACAAATACGATCACCTACTTGCTTCTGTATTTTTTTTAAAATCAATTTATTTAATGTGCTAACTAAGAACTCTCCAGATATTGAGGATGGTATCATATGGTCAAGTACTCAGAATTCCCTTTTTCATTGAGGTTTAATTTTTCTCTTTATTCACCCTTTAAGATATGTAGCAATGAATAAATTTGTATCTTACACAAACACACACATGCAGTCACATGCACAAAGTCACAAACACACCAAAAAAGAAAGTAGTGGTCCTTATTTAGGAATAAGTGGTGCGTTTCGTTACATGTTTTTGCATTTGTCTAATATCCTGATGTAAACTGAAATGGAAATCTTAGAACTAGGAACGTGTTTGTACACTAAAAATGTTTCAATGATCAAAGCTTCCTGCTTTAATTATAAGCATCAGAAAGTTTAAATACATTTGATACAAGTAAAACAGAGGAAAGATTTGATTATAAACAGGACCAATCTCGATAGACTTATATTTTATAGTAGCTAGCTGGTAAATTTTCAACGTTTTTTTCATAAAAATAAAGAACTTTGAGATTGTAAAACTTACGGGACGACAGCGGCATCTGCAATGCTGGGGTGCGTGATGAGAAGGGCCTCAAGCTCAGCAGGAGGCACTTGGAAACCCTTGTACTTTATAATCTCCTTTAACCTATCTACAATAAATATTTCTTCATTGTCATCGACATATCCTATGTCGCCGGTGTGCAACCACCCGTTCTCATCTATTGTGTTCTTCGTGGCCTCCGGGTCATTCAAATAGCCTGTAGTTGCAATTAAATGATATATTTGAGTATTTTTGTAATATAGGGGTGTGAAAATATAATAAGCAAAAACAGATATGGACTGAACTGAATGGGCACAGTACTGGTGCGAGTCTCCTAATACTGTGTCAAGTTTCACAATTTCTCCTTTAGATATAATTAATCAAGATTGTTTAACATTCAGAGAGCAAAGATGTCTCCACAGGTGGTTGAAATGGAGAGGGTTATCTATTGCTGCTTCGACATAGCAGAGCTAAATTTTTATATTTGAGAGAATTTCTGTTTTTTTCTTTTTCTTTCGAAGATCGAGCGTTTCTAACTTTTATGCAAAGACAAGTTTGTAAAAGAGACCCATTGTGGATCTACGACAAAAAAAGACAAGTCAAACTAGCCACCCCAACTTCAATAAAAATTAAATGCATCTCTGAAAACTCTTCCGAGAAAAGGCTAGTTGTTGTGCGTTGGAGATCCGTTCTGGATACTATTACTTAAGAATTGATCTGGAAAAAGAAGCAGCGCGTAAAACATGCATGTGGCTAAGATGCATTGGCATAATGTTAGGTAAACTCAAATAATTGTTTACATTATTTTCTTCTAAGTTTAGTTGACTTTTTATCCCATCTATAACATGACACTAATTTGACTTTCTCGATTATTGTTACCTAAATTTTTTGTTTATTGGACACCAGCTGGGATTCTCTACTCAAAACGGTCTGCACATGTGCTGCATATATGCTTCACATTAAATTTTAAAGGAGGTTTCATATTCATTATAAATAAACTATGATCGACATGCCCTGCCAGATATTTTCTTTGTTACAAGTTATTATAAAATTAGAGAATAGGAATCATGTTTTGAGGTATTGTAAAATTAAATTTGATACGGTTGAGCCAGTATTTATCATGCTAAACAAAGTTCATTAATGCAACGTTAGATATTTTTCTCGGTCTATGATTGCTTGTTTGTTTACCACTTTCAAGGTACAGTATGAAAGGCAAGTCTGATTAGGATTCTTCGTGAAACTTCTCCAATTCAATTCAATTTTATTTAACGTTCGTATATCAATTGTGCATCTAGGAGCCTAATGCTAGTTAATTTTTTTTTTTTTCATAGGAGACCATGTGAACATATTAGAAGTACATCTTTTGTGAGTTGTCTATTAGCATATCCATGTTAAGCACGACCATGTTGTCATTTTCCTAAACGTACTTAATTGAAAATTTCACATTTTTTTACCCGTTTGAGGAAGCTTATTTGCCGTCTTCATTTGACAACAAGAAACGATTTTTTTACCGTATTTACATTCTAATACATAGTATAAAACACTAATTATATCAAGGAACTTTTGCTCTATTTAACTATAGAGCAGAGTGGCCAGAACTTCCATGGTTCTATTTTTGGAATCTTGCATTGAGCATTTACGTTTGGTACCCAACAACAAACACGGTACCTTATTTACATGTCGAAAATATTTGACCTCAATAAGAATCCAACCCAAGTAATTACAAATAGGAAAAAGAAAAGGTAAGATATGAATTCTTGGACAGTAGTGCGAAGTACTTTGATGTGGGATTAGCAATTTAAAAAGCAATGTATGTGGAAGTGGTCCCTGTTAAGGTGTATACGCTATACAGTGGTTGAGTAGATAATTTTTCTAGAGTTGCGTGAAGGCTAACGTCAACCACCACATCTGAGTAGTTATTGGGCCTAATCACTAAGCATGATAATATTAACAAATTCTTGCTTGATATATTAGATCATGAAAAGTTTATCTTTAGTCATGACAACTATGTCTCAATCACATTACATATCCATTAGTGCTATAGCAGATATCAAGCCTGTTATTGGAGGTTAAGGAATTAGGCGGGAGTTTTATACTTTTATTGAATTATTTTTCTTTAGATAATTCTACCATGGTATTTGATATTTTAAGGAAAACGTATTCAATAAATATTATTCAAATTAGAAACTTAAAACTATAGATGTATTCTTCATTATTTAGACAATGCGCACCAAAGTTAAGTTAATTTGGATTTTAGTTAATCATCTATCAAATAGCTACTAGAATATAAACTGTTCCATGGAAGGCATACCCTATTTAAATATATAAGTGTTCTCTTTCTATATACTGTCATATTGTGTATGCTCTGAACAGATCACACAATGATTTCAGGAAAGCAAATACCTAATTGATCTAACAATCATACCTTCAAGGCCTCAACTATAACACAACACTCTTAATAGTAAGAAACGTGGGAAAAGAAAAATGCATTACCTTTCATGATCTGCTGTCCCCTGATGCAGATTTCACCAGACATGTTTCGTCCAAGGGATGCGCCTGTCTCAGGATCAACAACCTTCAGCTCAGCATTTCTGACAACTGTACCACAAGCGCCTGATTTGGCATCAAGGGGCTCTTTCGCAAAGGCGAGACACATTGCTAACACTGGCCCCGCCTCAGTCATACCATAACCCTATTGAAATATGAAAAGATGCATTTACATACATTTAGTTTGCAAAGGTAAGACATTTCGTTTTGCTTTATTCTAAAATAACTGGCACTTCAGTCTGAGTGGATTGGCTTTTGATGGTATGTTGACTAACAAGGATTTCTTTTTCTCGATCCATCATATACATTAATTTAGGGTAAATTTCATTCTCTAATTTTTCACGGTACGGTGACACTTTAGTATTTCTACTGTATTAGTATATGCGATATATACTATATAGTACTATAGCAAAAGCTACATATATAAACAAGTCAATCAATTTTAGGGGAGAGTGTACGTATTTTCAATCAAAAAGTTTGACAACCTTCACGACAAAGTATTTTTTTTTTCTTAGAAAAATAAATAAATGCACGCATGCTTCCTGTTATTTAGGGATTCGGCGCATTATATTTGGTACTAATTGATCACTAATCAATTTTCAAATTTTATTAGATTTTTAATACGCGCGACTTATATACATTATAGATACCATTTTTACAGATTTTTATATTTTGCCAAAAATTCCTCAATAATAGTTATTATTGAACAAATTTGTTATAAAACATTATAGATTTATTAAGTGAAAAACTACAGCAACGATCCTAACAAATTTAGAGGATATGACAAATTATGAATACTAGACCAACATATGGATCTACATCCTCTGTTAGCCTTGAAGAGAAAATAGAGATGAATTGAAGTTTGGTACAATTAAATAATAATTATTTGACTTTCAATACAAGTCATCATTTTCCTGTTAAACAATTTAATTCTGATCAGACTGATTTATAATGCACTTATCCCTCGATGGATCCGAATGGATGCCAGCCCCAAAAAGGGTACAGTGAACCAAAGCTAGAAGTAGTATGGAAGCAATTGAGTTGTTTGTTTGCCTACATATTTAAGATTTTTTGGGCACTAATTACTCCACGTTAGGAACCACAAAAGGTCATTCTGTTGGTGAAAGGGACAGTACATTATTAGTTAAGATGTTGGTGAGCTGCCCCATAACAAAAGCAACAATACATGAGAGGTACTTCCAAACTGATCCCTTGTCCCCACCAACATTTGCATTCCTCACATTTGTAAAGATCTTCTATGGCACGCGCTCATGTAGCTACTGAAGGCGCGACTTGGACTATGTAGATATGTCGTCTTGTGTGAGCACTACTACGTTTTAAATATTCTGTCTTATAATAACTGAACCAATTTATGTTTACAACAGAAAATTAATTATGGATAAAAAGAACTCCTTGAATTAAGGTTGCTATTCTAAATATTCTTCTTTTTTCTTTGCCATTAGGATTACTGAGGAGAAATCCTCGTTTCATAGCATTGTCTTGTTATAATAATAGGATGTGCTATTAGAGAAATAGTCAAAAGTACAAACTAGTTCTAAGGTATCTTATTCTCCCATGAATTGCGTGCCAAAGGACAAAAGAAGGTAAGAGAAACGACAAAGCACTAATTTTGTAGAATTTAGTTAACATAAAGTGTCAATTCACATGGTTACAGTAGTTGTTTTCCATTTAAATTGTAGCACGTTCCTCGGAAATACTATTCTATCACAAGCAAAAACAACTTAATCAGAAGTGTCCAATTCTGTTTTTCTCAAAAGGCCAGGTGGAAACCTAGCAATGGCAAGGAAATGTAAATTCACTGTGCTGCATGAATTGACATTATTTGCGCCTTACATCATGATTGATGACATGATTTGGCTTTTTCTAAGCTAAATAGAACAAACTTGTACGTGCTTCATATTGTTCAAATCTAAATTGACCAAAGACGGACCCACATAAGGATCATAATTTGCTCGTATAGCGTTTTTTGTTTTTTAATAAAGGTGTATAGCAAAATTGTTTATAGGCTGTCTTTACAACAAATCAAGAACAAGTGCTAATGTCGACCGTCCAAAAATTATAGCAAAAGGACATAACAAAATTTCAGAGTAGGGAGAATTCTAGGTATTTTATGTCGCGTCTCATATTAAAAAAAATAATTTACAGTATATAATTTGTAAGTATAAATTTTACTTATATTAAATCTGAAATATATATAAATTTATAGTGGCAGAAAGTATATGATACGCATTATTGATGAACTTAAAGATCAATGAATATGTTGACATTATGGACATCCCTCCCATAATAAATATCTAGATAAAACCGACACGAAGATACCAATTTTGATTATTTTAAGATGAAGAAAATTATAATGATACTTCTAGATCACTATCTACAAATAACCAAGAACCTACCCAATTGAACTCGACAGCTATTTCCTGCTGTGAAGCCAGTTGGACCCCACAAGACACGCGTAAGTATATATATTTTTTCTATATTCCACAATCTCATCAATTTGAGTTCATCTTCGTTTTCTCATTGGAGAATACATAATTCCATTTAGTTAAACTGGAGAGAGTATCGTTTCAAAAAAAAAAAAAACTGGAGAGAGTATGCTGTATACTTATCAAACCGGATCCCACGACTCCCATATCTATGCGCCTGTTGGACCCAATAGAAACCAGAAAGTACTAGAATACTGATCTCCTGAACGTGACAACTGACAAGAATTGCCTAGGGGCCTCTTTGGAATTCAGAAAGAAATTACATGGAAACAAAGAAAGCAGCTGTACTATCAGGAGGACCCATAGTACTAATTACTAAACATCCAAAAAATGGGAAGAAAAAGTCAACAACAATATAGTTTCGGTCTTTTCGACGAGACTTAATATAGATAGACACAGACTTGACCCAGGTGAGTACATGAACCTAAACACAGCAGCACAGGCACAGCTGGTGATTTACTCCAAGCAAAGTAAAAACATGCTTCGCTGTTGATTTGTTTTCTGAACTTTTGAGAATAGGTTCAGACAACTTTTCAATTTGGTTTTCTAAATGTTACAATTTGATGAAATGTTAAATAATCATACTGTCGGTGTGGTGATTGCCACCTGACCCTCAACAATAAATAATCAAACTATCTTTTTTGTTAATTTTTCACTCCCTTGTGAAATTCCTAGTAAAATTTCTTTAAATTTAGATAAATAACTGTCTAAATCCGCTATCATCTCCTTTTTTTTAAAAAAAAAAAACTGAAGTTGAGAATTGCCAATACACTATAACTTAAGGCAAACAGCCAAACACCATATAAGGAATGATAAAAATTTGAGTTGCACTAACCTGACCAAGATATGCGCTCGGGATCTTAGCCTTGAAAGCATCCTGTATATCTTTCCCCATAGGAGCAGCACCGGACATGACGATTCGAATTGATGACAGATCATATTTCTCAACCAATGGGCTCTTCGCAATCTCCACCACGATCGGCGGTACTAATGGTGCAACTGTCACTTTATACCTCTGAACCCATTCCATCATAGGAACCAAGTCGAACTTCTTCATTATTAGAATTCCGGCGCCGACTCGCAACCCGCAAAGCATGATTGAGTTCAAGGAGTAGATGTGGAACATCGGGAGTACACAGAGGATCACATCTGTCTCGCTAAAGTACAGATTTGGATTTTCTCCATCCACCTATAATGTAACAAGAAAAAAAATTAAATATCACTAAAATAAATGGGGAAAAGTAAATTTGTATCAGTAAGATCAGTGCTGGTTGAACAAGTTGGCCGACAGTTTTCACCTTCTTATTTTATTTTTATCTAATTATTATACAGTGGCATGAATATCTAGTTGAGAGTCTCAGTGTTCAGGAATTAATGCATACACCTTGGCTTGATTCAAATTTTTAGATTTGAGTTATTGAATTGACCTGGTCAAACCTCACAAGGCAACGTGGGTTTTGCATAGACCAAGTCAGTATGTATTGTTTGAAACAGAGGGCTCCACGATTGTGTTGACTATCAGGTTCTAATTTTCTTTATGCTATTTTGGAATAGACAATGTCCAGAAGCTATTTGGAAAAATGAATTTTTAGCTGTCTTGATTGGGAAGGAACAGACAATAGCAGATTTTACAATTTGTACCCTGATTTATTCAAAAGGAAAGATAGTAGCTAAGTATTTGCTTTTCTTGGTTGTTATGTTTCTATTCTATATATCTTAGTGAATGCCAATTAAATTCATGGGCTTTTGAAATTAATCAAGACGTGAAGTACACCTATAGAAAGATTTTGTCAACAATGAATAAAGTTAAGTACTACGTGTTTCAATTTGCACAAGGATTGACTCTATCTGGGTCTAGATTGTATTTGTACAATTGTACCCCATCCACACCCGAAAAGGACCAAAAACAGAAGATGATAATTGATAAATGAAAAAAGAAAGAGACTGACAGAAGAAAAAGGAAACAGGGGACATTGGACAAGCACAAAACAAGCGTACGACATAAGGATTTATTGTATATAAATGTAACAGTATTTCTATAACATAAGTAACTGAACAATAAATTATATTTTTTAAAATTTACACTATAAAGACCTAAAAGTTCCAAGATGGGACAGACGGAATGGAAACGAAGTAAAGCTCTAGTCCGGCCTGACCGCCTGAACCAAATATATCAACTTTACATATAAGCCCCTTGCATGAGTTGTATATACATAGCCCTGAATTTAACTATATTTGTAAATTCTGTACCGCAGACGGCACTGTTAAATCTTCATGGTCAAATGATAAATAGACAGTCAGATGAGACTATTGAATATATGGACGAACAGTAAAAATATATATAATTTTGCTAAAAAAAAAGGGGCTTATTCTGATATGAAGAAAATATCGGGAACAAAATGCAAAAATTTGAGGACAAACTAAACGGCCCATGAGACGGTCTAAGTGACATCCACGCTCTTGGTCAGAAACTCAGAATCCGCGGTCTCTTCATTAAATAATAGTAAAACCTTTCATTAAGAAAGTATGGTCAACGATATCACGAGTATAATTTAATACTGGGTCCTATTATCCAATTTATGAAGTTCATGGGATATCAATGCAAAATATTATATCTCTGACATGCTAGGAACAATCGAATGTAGAAAAGCAAACTTGCATCAAAACTACACGACTCTATAAAAAAGAAAAACAGAGATAAGCTTGCAACAAAAGGAAAATGGGAATGGTATATAGTGTATAATAATTATAACCTAACTAAGGAAAAAGGTACGAAAAGACATTGCCCGATGACTGTGACCCCAAATCAAATACCAAGGGGCTAAACCGCTTAAGAAAAAAAAGGCCAGAAAAACAGAGATAAACTACCGACAATAACACAATTTCAAATACTTGAGGGACCAAATAAATATTTCCCCGCTCAAACTCAAAATTACCTCCCATTATTTTTACTCAACACTCTGTAATTCCTAAATAAATCTACAGCATACCTGTTGAGCAACGCTGGTAATGAGACTCCTGTGTGTGAGCATCACTCCCTTCGGTAAACCGGTCGTGCCTGAACTGTACGGGAGCGCGACCACATCGTCGGGATGTATCTCTACTTCGGGCAACACAACTTCCCCTGATTCCTCGATCAGATCCAGAAAGTACAAGCAATCATCGAACTTCTTGTCGATTGTAATCAATGTCAGGTTCTTCTCCTTCGCCAGATCGCGCACCTTCTCCACCGCACAGGCCTCGGTCACCACCACACTTGCGCCTGATGCCACCAATTGCTTCTTGATCTCGCCAGGTGTCAGATATGGATTGGCGGTAGTGGCAATTGCGCCCAATCGGGATGCCGCGAGGAACGTGAGGACGAATTCGGTCGAGTTTCGGAGGAGATTCATAACGACTTTGCCCTGAGTGAGGCCGAGCTTGGCCAGGCTGGCAGCGGTGCGGCGAGAGAGGAGGTCAACGTCAGCATAGGTGTAGATCTTGTTTGTGGCACCTTCAATAAGGCACGGGCGATCGGCGAAGCGGGAGAGGTACTCGAAGCAGTAGGAATGGAGCGGCATTTCGTTCGTGATCTTTATGTCGGGAAGCTTCGAGCGAAAGATGGTTTCTTCTTGCAAAGAACCCATTTTGTTTGGATTTGGAATTGAGTTGTGATTGATTGTAGTAGTAATTTCGAATTGAGAGTTGAGAGGAGGTTGAGAGTTCGGTTGGGTGTTGATGTTGGTTGCTCTCCCTCCCTGAAGGAAGAAATGTGGTGGGAGAGGAGGTTATTATAACTGTGTGGACTTGGTGGCAAAATTAATAAGTGTATTAATAACTGTTTTTTTTTCTCTTTTTTTCTTTTTCTTTTATCTCTAATTGGTGGAAAATGGAGAGGTCAATTGTCAATGAATTATAATAGTAATATTGCAATATTATGCTGATTGATAGGTGTCACTATGTAAATAATGAAGATAAACACGAGTTATTTACTTTGTGATGTTATATTTTATCATCTCTGAGGTCACATGTCATGTGATCAAAATAAACGGTCTATAATTGCAGGATAGTTCTTTAGAAATTGACTTATTATTCAACCCGCGCTTATTGAATCGGTAAAACTTCCAAATTTAATTATTACTACATGATAGTTAATGATAGTGAAAATTGAATAATTATCTTTTTTTTAGACTCGTTAATAAATATGCAGTTTAAATAAGCATATATGAACATTCTGATTCATTGAGGTTTATAAATATCAAGGTCAAATTTTAAATTAATCATCCATACTATAATTTTTTTTTACCCAACTTATTATCCAATCCACAATTATTGAAAGCACAAGAGTTCAAATCAAAATTTTACTAAATAGTAATTAATGACATTGAAAAATAAATTTATTTTATTTAACTGGTTAATAAATATGGCAGCTTTAAATTTAATACTGCAAGTATAATAAGTACAATATGAAGGTATAAATTAATCATATCCGTAATAACCAAATAACAAGTTAACAACAGCATAATGCCAGTAATTTCTGAATTAGTCATGTGCATCATATTGATGAAAATAGTGAACCGTGTCATTGGTTGCAATTAATCGAGGGTACACCTGTTGCGTACTTTAGCAGGGTACAAATATTTAATAATTGAGTTCAATTAACTGATTGATTCAACCCAAAAAGTTTATCATTCCCTCCAGTTTTTCGAAAATGGAGACGAAATTAACCCGGGAAAAGAGTGCAAGCATGTTTGGTGAGGAAGCGGAGCGGTGACCTTTGACTCTTGGCGTCTAAGCCAATAATGGAATGCCACGTCGGAAAAACCGCAGCTGGGTAAACACGCGCAGGAAGGAAGTGGGAAGAAAAGAGACATGGTCCGGTTGAGAAAAACAGGTCCTACTTGGTTCCAAGTCTTCCGATTTCTGACCTACTCTGGACCGGGCTGGTGTACCGGTTCAACGGTGCCTTACGCAACAAAACCACAAAAGGAAACAAAAAAACAAAATGGGGTAATAGTCACTAATATGAACAAACATCTTACAAAAGTTACTTACTAGACATTGGAACAAAAACATTGTCAACTTGTTTTAGAATGGATAATAATATTCCTTTAAAAGAACGGATAGTGTACTTAACACGGTTATATCCAAAATAATATTGTTCCTTTGAAATAATATTGGGATGTGTTTGGATAGCTAAGAAATAGTTATTCAAATTAGCCACTATTTTTCACCTGGAATTTGGCAACGAATTTATTTGTTTCACTAATCTATTAACAGCATAAATTAACAATAATTTTGAATCATCACTATTTTTAAAGAGAGGCTATTGGTCCTTTGCAAAGTAATATGTTCATTTTACTTTTGCCCTTGTTTCTCGAAATTCGAGCTTTCTACAATTGATACCAACGTTTAAAATCTCTTTAGAAATCAAATTCGATATATTTTTTAAATTATTTTTGCTATATTATGATATTTTCGAATTGGAATTCGAGAGTCTGAAATTCTTCAATAATAATTTTATTTGAAATTATCACAATAAATAGTAAATATTTGAAAAAAAAACATAAAATTTGATTTTTATGATAAAATTTGATTTTATGGAGATTTCAATATGAAGAATTAATAAAACAGTTCAGATCGGTTCGTTTGACGGTCGGATTTTAAAAAATGAAGCTGAAATAAGATGGATAGAAGCACCGTAGCCCATTTCCTATTTTTATTATGAGCAATGTTCCGATGCCATAAGTTTTGGTTGCCACAACTTTACTATTTATTAATATTTCGAAATTCAAATTCAAATTTCAAATTTAAACCTTGGATCTTGTTCAATTTAATGAGTGATGCATTTCTATATAATTTTTGTAAATTTTGAAGTTCATTTGGTACTCGATCAAGATGTCAAAATATAAATGTATTAGAATTAATCTATCATAGTTAAGAAGATTCGTTCATTTTAAATCTTTTGATCGAGTATCAAATGAATTTCAAAATTTATAAAAATTATATGAAAATGCATCGCTCATTAAAATTTGAAATTTAAATTATAAATTTTGAAATATTAATAAAATTGTAAAGTTATGACATTTGTGGCAACCAAAACCTGTGACACTAGAAACTTGCTATTTTATTATTTCTATTTATCATCCAAATGACTATAATCATCCAATCCTGCAAACGAAAAGGCTTCCAAGTTCCAACACCAAAGGGAAATAAATCGACGGCCAGAAGAACCCGTCCACTCGTAATAATTTCAGTTTCTCTCCATTAGAAATCATGTCCGTCTTCAGTTCTCAAGGAACTGATGAAATCCAACCTCACTAAGATGGGAATGGAGGCCTTCGTCGGTTACAATCAAAAGGAGAGAAAATATAGGTCGTTTTGTCTGATGGAGACATTTAATCCGACGGTGCGGTCAGCATCACCTAACGCCTAGGCGTTGACATGTATAGGAAGGACCAATGGCATGTTCACACGTGTCCATTTTAAGAGGAAGTATAGTAGTATACATATTTTTTTTTTCCGACGAACAGGGATCCTCTTCACTAAAAAAAAAAAAACAAAAAAAAGGAAGGAACAGGGATCCTGCAAAGTTGGCTGACGGTCATGCCATCTGTACTGGGCCCAACTTAATTGTTTTTATTTAATTTTAGATTAATGGAATGAAAAGTCAAAAGAATGAAGTTAGCATGTTAATTTAAATTTTTTATATAATTCTAATTTTTATTAGAAAAAAGGACTGTTTCAAATAATTACGCATAACTAAATGCCAAATAATGTTTCAAAACAGTCGTCGATTTGGATTAATATTATTTCTGATCAATTCAAACATATTGATTGATAAAATATAAGAAAGTGTAAACTTAAATCGCAAAAATAAATGCTGATGGATACCATATCAATGATATTTCATTGGAGTTGGGGTTGAACCGTAACTTTCAAGTACGAGAAATAATAAATATTTTTAGCAGGCTAAACAAATTTCAACATAGATAAAAATTACTTATCTGTCTTTTTCTAAAGAAATAAATACAGCTCCGCAGATTTTTATATATCGGTGCTGTTATGATGACATAATTATAATCTTAAAATTTGTATTATTTGGCATTTGGTAGTGGTCCAGATGTCTTGGACGTGTAAGCATCAATTTCACTGGGAGAATTTGTCAAAGCTTCAAAGAATTTGGTAATAGTGGATTCTTCGAACCAAAACTTGGGAATAGTGGGAAATTATACTATTTGGTAGCGAAATATTATTCTACGGTCAATTAATTGTTATGTAATCGTTCCTCTATGATAATTTATTCCTGAAGTTTACTGCCCCTCTGAAAATTAAAAGGGCAGGATATATAGCCTACGGACTTATCATGAAAATAAGAGAGAAAAAAAAAGGAAGGATATTGTCAGCCAGCGTTTACTTTTTTCGTCAGTAGCAACTAGCAACTGCCTTGAGTAGTAGTATAAGATGTACTTTTGTTGTGTCAAGCTCTGAAACTCCGAATACTTGTTCCTTTGTCATCTCATGCTAAGGCCTTTTCCATGTTTCATGGTGACAAACTTTCCTTCCATGTTTTATACTAACAAGTTGCATTTTCCATATTTTTTAATTTAATTAATAAAAAGATAAATTAGACAAATAATTTGTATCATCCGGTTACTATTTTAATTTTAAAGTTCCTAAAATATCATTTTAGTCCTAAAATTTATTTATTCGCGTCAAAAGGTCCTATATTTAACATCTATTAACAAGTAATTCGAATATTAATTAATGGCACAAATAATGCAAATAATATGATTACTCTAACATATTTAATTAATTATCCATGAAGTCAAATATTAATTAAATATTCACTAATAGTTTATAAATTTTTCTATCGTAAATATCCCATTTTGTGAATCTCGACGTGCATCTTTATCTATGTTTTTTACCGGTTAATAAAAGTAGAACCAATCTAGCATAGGACTATAGGTTGAAAACTTTCAAGATGGATATGGTATTTTTAGAACTTCAAAGACACAAAAAATCGCTAGATAAAACTACTTGTGTTATCTTGCTTGTCTTTAAACGTTGAAAATGTATAAATTTGAAGATAAACGTTTATACACGTGAAACGCATTTCATCCATAATGTTGCGACTAGCGTACATTGGGGAGTGAATAACGTCCTGAATTGTCAAAAAGAATTGCTGGATCCAAAGTTAAATATGTACTTCTTATGTCCTGATCATGAAATTTTTATATTTGTTAGTAATTAATACTCTACAATCTATATCGTGCCAAACTACTTAAATACATTATTGGCCTTGAAGTTTGGAGATAGAAGCTGAGTACGTATGAAAATCTCCAAAAATGTTTTTCAGATAATATTTAAATATTCTTTCTTACAACTTTTTCTCTCAAAATCTCTAATGCATTCTCAATTCGTCTTTTCTCATACAAATAACACAGTCCTTTTCCTAAACACATTTAATACCATTAACTTATATATACAACTGTCAAGGTGCATGATTTGCACATTAATATACAAATATAATATTTTTTTTTTGGTGAGATATAAATATAAATTTTGATTGTGCGACGAATTATATCGATCAAATCCGCTTATAAAAATAGTATCTATCAAATCCGTATGTGGACTCGTTCGTACTCATTGGTACTCTTATTTGTGGGACAATTACAAATTTACAATACGACTAAAAAGTTTTATGATATGTACATAGTTGTGTTTGCACTTTGCAGGAAAAAGAAAACAAAAATGTTTCGCGCGGAAACAAAGGTTCACTGTGTTCATTTTATTTTTCTTATTTTTGCTCGATATCCACCTGGTCGGATGAATAATTTTTACTCTTTTTGCTTCAATTCGTAACCCGATCAAATATGAAGATAAAGGAGAGACGGTCTTTTCACAAAATAGTACTACCTAAGTACCAAGGGTCCAAGTGCTCCGATTTGGACTTGGAGAATTTAATTCGACACTCAAGTGCTCCTGCCCATTATTATAGATCTGTCATAGAAGAAGGTTATGAATTAGAACATATTAATGCTGGATACCCCCATAGTTTTGCTTATGAACAGTGCCGTTTTTTTTTTTTGGGTTGAATTTTCATTGGAATTATTGTGCAGAGGTCAGCGACTTTAGTTTGTCTTTTAGCCACATCTCATCTTTCTTCAATGGTTACCATGCAAAGTCAACAGATGGAGTTGGTGAGTTCTTTTTTTTTTCCGCTGGACTTGGTGCATGGTTCAATGTTTGGGCTGTCATTTAGCTATTTATAGCTTTCCTTTGTTGTATGTATTTGGTGCGCGACATTTAATTGTGCTCCGGGTTTTTAATGTGCTGAGTATTTCTTCTTTCCTCCTTCCTTTGTTCACATTAAACTTTCATTTCTTTGCTTTATTTCGCCGTTCTTTTCATCTTTCCTGACCGTCTCCTCTCATTTCTTCAACCGGGTTTGTCGGCGACTGAGCTAGGTTTCTTTTGTTAGTTTTGGGCTTGGGCTGCTGGTATTTCGTTATGGTTGGGATCATCATCTCCGTCGACAGTTGTTTCGTGCGTCGTTTCGTATCAGCGGTGGTTTCCTACGGTGTTTCTCCGAGTTGTGCTCGCTTTTTTGGTAAGATCTCTCGTCGGTGCCCCTACCTTTGCGTTCCATTATTTTGTTTCCAGTCTTTTAATAGCCAAAGTCCTTTTCCTTGCTGGCTGTCGTTGTTGGTTAGTGCGTATGTAATTGTTCCGATTTTGGTGCTCACGCTTGCCTTTTCTTCTTCCACCTGACCTTTTTTATAAGAGCAACAGTGAGGCGAGATATTAATGTTGTTTAACAAGTTGATTTCTTATTTTCTTGGATTTCTTGCTTTTAGAACAAAAGTTCAACGTATTAACTTACTGAGAGATACAACTGAGCCCTAATTATTTTTCTACCTGGAGTGAAATTAACCACGATTTCGACAAGCACGACCTAATTTTCTGTCCAATTTACTGTAGAAGTTGTTTTTCATCTTTATAATTTTGCTTGAATTAGAATGTTGATTCTCATTCACAGGCACATCTTTTAGTTCAGCTTTTTATCTTTTAATCGAGATTTAAAGGCATGATTATATATATTTCTGGTTATCTTATGCCGTTTGGACAAAATGTGTGCAGATTTATTTCCAAAACTTGGAGTCGTGGTCTTTCGGCCGTGTTGGCTGTTGCGTTTACCTCCTTCAGATTTCTGCAACTTTGGGGCGAGGTATTAGAATGTTGTTTAGCGAATTGATTTCTTATTTTCTTGTATTTATTGCTTTTAGAACAAAAGTTCTGCATATGAACTTACTGAGAAATACAACTGAGCCTTAATTTTTTTTTCTATCTATAGTGAAATTAACCACAGTTTGGACAAGCACGTTTTAATTTTACGTTCAATTTACTGTACAAGTTGTTTTTTATCTTTTAATTTTGCTTGAATTAGAATGTTGATTCTCATTCACAAGCACATCTTTTAGTTCACATTTTCAGCTTTTAATCGAGATTTTAAGACATGATTATATATATTCCTGGTTATCTTATGTCATTTGGAAAAAATGTGTGCAGATTTATTTCCAGAACTTGAAGTCGTGGTCTTTCAGTCGTGTTTGTTGACGCGTTTACTTGATTCAGATTTCTGAATCTTGGCTCTACGTAGCTTTGACAGTGCATCTGTGGTAAATTTGTATGTCCAAAAAATGCTGCAATTTCACGGGAAACATATCCAGCATGTTTGATCTCTTTTTTTTTTCATTTTTCTCTTTGTCTTCCTTCTTTTTTCCAAGTCCGTTCAGTCCTTTGTTGAAACAGAAAAAAAAGAATTACATATCACCAACGAATACTTTTTCTCTGCTTGTACCAGCAACCGTCGGATCTTTCGGCTGCTTTTTTGTGCTGCTCTTTTTTTTCCATTCTTTTAAACACGCGTTTTTGGACATGGGATACTGTCATTTTTGTTAGATTGCATTACTACATGTACAGAGAGTTGGTCTGATATTCTGGTTGATTCGATCGCGTTTGTAAATTTATGTGCGTGGTTCCTGATTGATTTTTTAATCGCAGCTTTCCTGTAAAAAGGCGTGGTCATTTTTAATGTTTTTAGGAAAATTGGGTTTACGTTACGGGGGAGGCCATTCTAATTTATATATTTACGTATATTTCATTACTTTTTTCTCCACAGCTTTGAGTGATAGAGGTTTTAGTGTAGAAAGGTATGGTCATTGGTTATGTTTACAATTAAATTGGGTTTATGTTACGGGAGGGACCATTTAAATGTATATATTTACATATATTTCATTACTTTTTTCACCACAAATTTCAGTGATAAAGGCGTTCATTAGTTTCCTTTTCATATGTTTTAGATTGGAGCTTATTTTCAGTAGGTTCATCTTCTTTTCACCAACTGTAAGTTATGTTCTTCGTCTGTTGCCATTTGTTATCATTTTTGTATAGGTTATTCAATTGTCTCTTTCCGATTTTAATTTCTTCATTCTTGTCTCAGCTCGGTTGTCTTGGAGCTGATTGATTAGGTTATTTAGAATATGACGATAAGTTTGTTAAACGTATTACTGAATATACCGGTACAATGGTTGGTAGTTTTTTTGTTTCTACTTTCTTCTGTCGGACATTACACGTATGGTTATAGTATTGTTTTCTGTCTTATAGGTTTGGTGGCCATGCCGCTGCGGCGGCTCCGTCGTATTGTTGCTTCGGGGGGGGGGGGGGAGGGACATTGGTGCTTCTACTTCGGCTGGTGTTGTGAATAATTCTGTTCCTTCGGCACACCCCGTTCAAGCTTCGGATCAAGATTTGCGTTCTGCGCCTCCCGTGGGCTTGCGTGGTCGGTGCTCTCGTAGGATGCGTACCCTTGGGCCTTCTCCTGTGTCTCAGATGCTGGTAATTTCTTCTTGGGAATTAACAGTTCTTAACGTTCTTAATTTAACTTCCTTTTAATTAATCAGTTCAGATGAGTATCCTTCAAGCCATTTGGCTATTGTTCTTTTTAGTTGGAATAAAATATCTTTACCATGGTGGCTGTATTGTTTTGCTCTGATTTTGCGAATTATGTTAGCTACTCAATGCTTCATGTGCTTCTCGGTTCTGTGCTTTGTCGTAGTTTTATCCCTCTCTGTTTGGCGGATCTATTACTTAGTTATCACAGCTGACTATTTACTGTCCAACTAGATTAGATTTCGATTTTTTTTTTAATTTTCATGTAAGATGATTCCACCGGTTAAATGTATGTTGAGCCTGTGTGGTTCGTATTTTTAATTTTGATAAAATTTATGACGTACATGTTAAAGAGCTGAGACCTGTTTGTCCAAACATATCTCACGGTTTGAGTTTAGAAGAAAAAAAAAATACAACATAAACAAAACAAAAAAAATGTTAAGCTGTTACAATTTTTGGTTGCATAGTTGCCATAAACGTGTTTTGTAGTTCTTTTTATCGGATCGATTCTCTAACAAACTAGAAATTGTACTAAATATAAAGTTAGATTTTTTTTATAGATATATATATTAGGAAGTATTCAACTACTACGTCTGTGCTGTTTGCCTGTCGAACCACCATAAGAAAATAGGTAACTGGTGATTTATCAATTACATGATCTGCACGTATCTAACTTTTGTTGGTACTGATTAATTGCCAAGCTCTTTTCTATATCATATTCAGTGCACATCTTACTAACCATTTTTATTTTTTTTTAAAAAAAAGGATTTAAATCATTTATAATCATATTTGTTGTTTTTTTTCTTATTGTGCTGTTTGCAGTCGTTAACACGCGTCTTCTTTTGTTTTATCACTTCTTTCTTATGTACTACAAGTACATCCTCCACACCACCTCCAGTTCTTTTTTTAAACGACAACATTTAGACAAACAGGTATTGATTAACAGACACATGACCTAGGGGTTGGTCGCGGCGAAGCCGCGACGACAAGGTAACTAGTGTTAAGAAGCAATCCGATGAGGAGAAGGAATCCGGTGAGCAGGAGGAACAGGATAGATAACTTCGATACATTACTCGCAACTACCGGACTATTCTCGAGGTGTAATTAAAGGAAGTATGCGTGCTCTAAGACGTAAAACAGTTATTTGGGACTTGTATCAACCACATCCATATTCCCCGCTTTTTTTTGATCGAGTAGAAAACAAGCTTTTTTCTTTTTTTCGAAAAATATTTTTTGCTGTTTTTGGTATCTTTTTCAAAATATTTTCAAAGATTTTTTTCATTCTTAGGAATTCGGTGGGGAGAAAACAAGAACCGAAAATCTTGCAGGAGGAAAAGACAAAGGAAATAGATTTGGTAGAGAGAAGAAAAAAGAGTAAGATGAGAAGAAAAGAGAGCGAAAAAGAACAACGTCGAACAATAGCAGAAACTTGGGATGCAGATGAATTCACTCAACAAATAAGAGGTTCGCTGTTATTAACACACTCTTATCTTAGAAAAAAAATTGTGTTACCTTCTTTGATAATAGCTAAAAATCTTGGCCGGATGGTCTTATTCCAATCCCCCGAATGGGATGAGGATTTCAAGGAATGGGATAAAGAAATGCATGTTAAATGTACTTATGCTGGTGTTGCATTATCAGAAACAGAATTTCCCGAGAATTGGTTAAGTGATAGTATTCAGATAAAGATTATATTTCCTTTTCGTTTGAAACCTTGGCGAAGTAGAAAAGAACAAGCAATAAAATCGAGTTTTTTAACAGTGTTTGGAAAAGAAACACACGTACCTTTTGGGTCTCCCCTAAGACAACCTTCCTTTTTTAGACCCATTTATAAAGAACTCTCAAAAAAAATGATAGAAGTGAAAAAAAAATCTTTTCTACTTTTCGAAGTTTTCAAAGGAAATAAAAGAAAAGTATATGAACCGACTGAAAATGGAAAAGATTCCAAAATACATAAGAATATTATTGATGAAACCACCATTGGAATCCCATCCATGAATTGGACAATTGAGTCACTGATAGAAAGAAAAATGCAAAATTTTTCTGATAGAACAATCAGAATCAGAAATGAAATAGAACAAATCACAAAAGAAAAGAACAAAATACTTCTCATTTTTTATGATAAAAGACCGGAATCACAGAAACCTATTTGGAAGATATTTCAAAGCAAAAGTATTCGATTAATACGCAAATCAGGTTATTTTCTCAAATATTTCGTTGGAAAAACATCCATAAATATCTTGCTATGGATGATTAACAACCTTCCTAGGACTAGGAAAAATTCGCAACTTTTCTTTGAATCAATAAAAAAAAGATGAAGAAATTCATTTACAAGAATAAAACAAATAAAAAGGGAGAGAGCAAAGAGATCAAAATACAATGAACTTTTTTTGGACTCAAAAAGTTAATTCTCCAAGTACGAATTAGAATATTAATTAGGCCAACTGGACAGTGAAGTAACGAATTTGAGTTTTTTAGACGTGTTTTCTTTGCAGCTCGTTTGTTATAGGGTCTGTGGAGGGGGTCGAACGAGATTCTACTCCTCGTTCGGTCCCTATATTTTCATTTATTATTATTAATATTATATATTATTTTTTATCATAGCATTTTCATACTGTGCGGAAATAAAAAAAAAACACAAATAATATTGGTGTGTCGCGTGGCACACAAATAATGTTTGATGCCGCTCAGAATGTGATTGTTATTATAAAAATGTCGGGTTGAAAATCAGCTATTGGTATATATAGTGTCAAAGAACAACGCATTTTCAATGGAGATCGTAGGTTCGAAATTTGATTAAGAGGTCTTTTGTGACAATTATTTTCGAAATAAATTAGAGGTTCGACCCACTTATCTTCAAAATTATAAACAAAAGTCGTACTAATGGAAAAAAAAAAAATTAGTTTGAAGTTTCAATACTTATTTATCTGAATATACAAAATCAGCCGATGTACTGCTATTTTCTCTTTTTTTTTAGCAGAAATTGAAATATTAAATTAATAAACAAATAATAGCTACAGTGCCCATTCGAAATATATAATAATAAAAAGAAAAAGCAGCGGGAGATTGAACAACATAGAGCTCACATCGCAGCTAATAAGCAATATATAAGAACAAGTGTAAAATGAGAATCAACTTTTTATTTGACCAAGTGCAAATGAAAAACGCTCACATTCTGAGCGGAATCAACTCTTGACAGCTGCTGTCAAGTTTTCGAAAAAAAAAAAACTTTTTATTTGACCAAGGGGCAAGGGCGGCGTTTTTCTAGTTGCAGATTCAAAACTTCATCTATTTTTATCAGAAAAAAAAAAAAACGAACTAGTATAAAGAGTAGTGTAAAGTATTTCTTCAATCATCATTTTGATATATATATTTATTTTCAAAAAAAAAAAATTATACCTGCAACTAGAGACAAGTCAGAAAAAAAGCTTCTTGTCTTTTTTACTAAATGGGAAAGTTGTTTAGCGGAGTCCTAGTATAATCAATTCATTCTTATAATAGTGATTACCAAAAAACTAGGACTCCAGTAATATTAGGATTAAGGAACTTATGTTCCTTTAAAGAAATATATATTTAGTTGCTTTCAAGTTAATAAAGTTACTAAAAGCTTCATTGTGAACCATTGCTAGGTAAACTGCAGTGTCTTGTGTATCATTTAGTATTATGGATAAACAAGTATTTTATGTAAGGCTATAAATGAAACTCGTTTATTCTATCCGTACCATATTCGATAAGGCATGTATAAGTAAAGTTTTATATTTGTTAGACTAACATGTATTGATATGAGTAAAAAAAAAAAATATTCTGTTAACTTATCGGTTATAGTACGTGTAAGAGCTATTTCATACTCATTATCTAACGAGTAAAATTTTACAAACATATATTTTATATAATCATGTTATTAGCATATTTAGTAAGATATGTATTAGTTTCGATCTTCATCAAAATTTACTTATGTTGATTAAAAAAATTAATTTGCACTCTTTTCTATTATAATTTTTTGAATGACAATTAACATGAGAATAAATTTCATGATTTTTGCTATATCTAAAGTATTTTCTAAATGTTGTGTTTTATTCGTATATTTATTTGATGTTATTTATTTATCACATTATATATATTTTATTAAATTAATAATATAACTATTACTCATTGTGTAATATTATCTTAGTCTTATCGTTAATTTTTAATGGGCATGGATAAAGTTATTTTTAATAGGTACGAATCAGTTATCGGTAAAAAAAAAAAAATTAACAGGTACAAGAATAAAAATACATTCTACTGCACTCTCTCCATTGACGGTTCGAATTTTACTTGGGGAAGATAGATTCATATAGACAGACTATTATGAACATGGAATGTTCGAGTTCCTCAGTTGAAAAAGTACTCACATAACATGTTACAATAAATTAATTCCTTCAATTTTTGGTTTTTTAGTTGTCATCAAGATTATTAAACTTACTCTGCGACCATATTTTATACCCATTCAAAGTTGACTTGAAGACTTAATTAACTTATCCTCTAATGTTTGTATATTCGATGTATGAAAGGCACCAGGCATTAATTATTGCATTAGAAATGAATTATCATTAACTTAAAAAATAAATGAATTGTCATGAGTTGGTTTAATTGATCTTAAATCTAATTTGCAAAAGCAGGCCCACTAAACCTTATTATTACAAGTTACAAGAGAGGAGCCTCAAGGATCAAATTGGAAAATTAACCGTTCTAGAATGGTGACTGTAACCTTTCAAGCATGGTGATTTTGGCAACCTGCCTGTACCTAAAAGCCGGTATTTTAAAGCATTTGGAATTGGAGGAACGCTTTTTAAAAAAATAGTAATAGTAAAAGATAGCGAGTTGATTTAGGTCATATAATTACAAGTAGGCCCACTAAACCTTATTATTACAAGTTACAAGAGGGGAACCTCACGGATCAAATTGGAAAATTAACCGTTCTAGAACGGTGACTGTAACCTTTCAAGCATGGTGATTTTGGCAACCTGCTTGTACCTAAAAGCCGGTATTTTAAAGCATTTGGAATTGGATGAATGCTTTTAAAAAATAGTAATAGTAAAAGATAGCGAGTTGACTTTAGGTCATATAATTATAAGTAAGCCCGCTAAACCTTATTATTACAAGTTACAAGAGAGGAGCCTCACCGATCAAATTGGATAATTAACTGTTCTAGAACGGTGACTGTAACCTTTCAAGCATGGTGATTTTGGCAACCTGCCTGTACCTAAAAGCCGGTATTTTAAAGTGTTTGGAATTGGATGAACGCTTATAAAAAAATAGTAGAAGATAGCGAGTTGACTTCAGGTCATATAATATGGTTCTGCACATTTAAGATTGCTTCTGCTTGTAATTTTCCAATTGATTTGAACCAAGTGGCTCAACTGATAGTCATAAATAAATTGACACAATGGTTTTGAAATATAGTCTGTACTAGTTTGGTTACTGGGTTGTCTTGATTTTTCGTAATATTTTTAGATATGGCATCTAATCATTGGTTTATGTCCATGAGACAAGTGAAATAAGATCAGGCACTAGGTTTTGATGCACAGCACATCACAAAAACCAAACCTATATAATATGAGAGATTTTATTTTTTGGTTTGTGAACGCTCAAGGACTAAATTGTCAATTGCCCGAATAAAAGGTTTTTCCTTCCTTTTTTTTTTTTTGTGGGGACTGACCGACTGAGGATACAATTGATTATAAATCAGAGTCTTTCATGTTTTGGGCTGGAATTGCAATTTCAAATTTGTGGTGTCCACTTTAAGATCCAGGCCGAACCTTTATTCGGTGCCAAGCTATATATTGTAATCTAAGCATCAGATATATTCATACATGGAATTCTAATAAACTTTTAACAGGTGCAATGTCTAGTTTAAATTTGAAATATATTAAATTCAATGATGGAAACAGAGCATAACTAAACACTTAACCAATCTTCTCATGCAGTTAGTTTCATTATGATAACCTGATTCCCTGCAAACACGATATTGAGTTAAATTTATATTATCATTATGCAGTAAATGTTAAGATTTTCACTATGCGTGTTGAAGTAAGCAGCTTCTCATTATTATTGAGTCTGTGATACAAATATTTCCAACAAAAATAAAGTGTCACCCTTCGAGATTTTAATGTTTATACCAAAACGAGTACATCAGGGCTTTTTCAATCTGAAATTACTAATTAGTAATGTGGCGATGACTTATATATCACATAACTTCTAATGCTGAATAGCGCCAATTATTTGTGTTAGTTAGCACATAACTTTTATGTTTGGAGTGAAAAGTCTCTGATTAAGCCTTCTCACTCACTTAATATATATCATATAATATATGCTGCCCGCTTTATTTATTACAGAAAACAACCTGTTTGTACACAGTTTATCAATCAACACAGAGCTATCAAAAGCTCAGCCAAGGGAACAGCTGAGCTCATTTTTAACCCTATATTTAAAAGACCAAACTACTCCTATATATGCCATAAAACACAGTATAACACATATCAGCTGCAGATCAAAACATCACTTAAGCTCAAAATACCGACCACACCAGTTATTATAACTTATATTATATGCCCCTATGCTGGAAAACGTGGTATTTTTAATAAGAAAATCAATTCCCTCAGAAATTTTAATAAGAAAAACGATATAATTCTTTAATAAGAAAAAAGTCCTAACGCGCTCCATAAAAGCATTAGGCTTTCTAACGCTGTCTATAACCGCGTTAGGAGGCGGAATCTTTTTGAAACTGCAAATTCGACCGTTTCTCTTTTTTTGTGCGGCGCCGAGTTAAAAAGAGAGTAGAAGAGAAGAGAAAGAGTAAGCCAGAGAGAAAGAAAGAGAAGAGAAAGAGAGAAGAAGAGAAGAAGAAGAAGAAGAAGAGAAGAAAGAAAAAAAGAGAAGAAAGGAAAAAGAGAAGAAATGAAGAAAAAGAAAAACGGTTAGAAATTTTTCTGAGTGTTTTTTTTTTAAGCCAAAATTATTAGAAATTTTGTGTGTTAGAGGTTTTTGTTAAGCCAAAATTATTATAAATTTTGCATTGTTATAAAATTGGTTAGAAGAAATTATTAATGACAGGCAATTTCGTTAGAAGAAATTTTCCATTGTTATAAAAATGGTTAGAAAAAATTATTAATGATAGACATTATTAATAAAATGAAACCATAAAATATATTTATAGTTTTAATTTAGATATTTTTTAAAAATAAATTATTCACTTGCCATAAATTATTCATTTTTAAGAAATTTAAATATATTGTTCCTAATTTATATTTTTCATTTGTGCTTGAATAGAAATTGATTTGAAACCACGCAAGGTTGTTACTGGTGTGCTACTGGAGGGACACGGTGAAGTATATGACCATCACATATTGAGGACACTGTATTGGCAATACCCCAAGGATAAGTTTTATTTGGAAAATTTGGATGATGCATCTATACGATGAAGAATACAAAGTGTGGCATGTTAGAGTACCCAAGTACTGGACCGACAAGGTGAAGAGGGAAGGGGTTATCGCTTCAAGGCGAACAATAAGTTAATTTGGCTTAACTTGAAGCGTGCTTGCCCACCTGGATTTGAAAACCATCCCGCTGCTGCAAATGACATTTATCGTGCTTAGATTTTTTATGTTTTATGTTTTATTTTTTATGTTTTATGTTTTTATGTTTTATGTTTTATTTTTATGTTGTACGTTATGTATGTGTTATGTTATCTATCGAATAAATATGTGTTATGTTATGTGTTCGAATGACATTTGTGTTATGTTATGTGTGGTATAATTAATTGTTATTAATAATGATTTAATGTTACGTTGTATTATTATTATTATTATGTATTTTATATGTAAAAAAACGTAAAACACCATACAAATAAAAAAAAATATAACAACAAAATAAAACACACAGTAAAAAAACCAAACAAAATAGTTTGAAAGATGTAAGAGACAATTCTACTCTATTCAAACGTGAAGTTTCACATGTGATCAACGGTTATGTGAAACTAACAGTACAAGCTTCTCAATTTACTTATTCATTTTTTGAGAGTATATAGGTTACATAAGTTTATTATCCAAACCACAGTTTTGGTAGAGGAAACGAGCATAGATCACTTTCTCACATTCTTCTCCTCTGTTTCCAAATGCGTTTTCACAAATGAAATAAAATTTCAGAAAAAAGAATGAAAAAAAGGTGATGCAATTTGAGCAGATATATCTACACCACAATCAGATGTTTTGATTTCTTCCTATAATATTCTTAATTACATACATAAGTGCATTAGTTTACGAAAACTTGAATTCATTTTGGACGCCGCGAGTCAATTCGGCCCAATATGGGTCAAATCATAAAAGCCCAACTAATGGGCCTAGATTTCTCATAAAAGCCCAACTAAGAATAATTCAGGCCGCTCTAGATTTCTCAAAATTGCACTCTCCTCTTTTCGGTGACGGGAATTGCTCAGGTCACTCCTGAATTTGCAAAACACTCCCATTGTTTTACTGAAAAGACTTAAATACCCTCAACTGTTTATACCCATTAGGCCATTACAATCATTCTTTATCTGAAAAAAGGGTAAATTGGTCTTAAACGGAGTGTTTTGCAAACTCAGGAGTGACCTGAGCAATTCCCATTCGGTGACCCATCTGAGAAAGCCCTAAACCCCGACAGCATCAGTCTCTCTTTTACCATTTTGCTGTTCCTCTCATCTTAGTCCTCTTCTCTGAAAGCAAGCATGGCGCAAGAGAATCTTAAAATTTGTCTCCCGCCTCTCACGCAAGATGACCAATTTTACACAGAGAAGAAGGTACTTTTATTCTTAAATATCTGTGTTTTTGTAATTATGCGTCCTGCCTATACTTCGCTTACTTGTACCGTATTGGTATTGTACCATAGCAATGTGATAGGACTTCTTAATAAATAAATAAATAAATAAAGAGATGGATTCTGTATAGCTTATATGATTATTATTCATTATCAAGCTGAGCTGGTACAGTATCCAATTTCATGTACATTAATCCATACTATTTGTTGTTGATTTCTTCAGTTTCTGATGATTGTTTTTAAATTCTGGGTTTTTTTTTGCGTATTCTCTTTTAATGTAGAGATTATCAGATGCTAGAGGCTTGAGATATGAATTTATGCTGCCAGTTTCTCTCTCTGATGATGAAATTGTCAAAGTATTTAATCAGATAATTCAAACTGCCAGACTTATCCATATGGATGAGGTACTGTTTATATTATGCTCAAAACCATTTCTTTTTAAAAAAAGAAAATGCTGTTCTATCAAGCTAATAATAATGCATTATTCTACTGTCAGATAGAGCTTTATTTTGTTGATGATGACGACTTTGGTCCATTTAGCCCGAGAAATGAACTTGGGTCTCTCAATTTAATTCTGAGAGAAGTAGATTGTCTACTCCTTACTGCTAGTCAACAGGCAATACAAGTTTTACAAGATTTAAGAAATGTAACACTTTTAAAACTGCAATCAGTGGGGACAACTAGTGGAGCTGTGGATCAAATGGTGATTGATGAAAGTTCCAATAATATGGAGGAAGACAATTCGTTACTAACATGGGCTAAGAATAATGGAGTTCGATCAAAGTTGAATATTGCACGTATGTTTTTCTTAATACATTGCTACCTGTGCCACCCCCCCCCCCCCCCCCCAACCAAAAAAAAACACAGAAAGACCACCAATGACCATAAAGTACTAAACTAATCTAATTTACTCCTATCTTCCCGATTATTGTTTTCAAAATGCTGAATTAATTATGCTTAATTCTTTCAATAGTTGGGGGAGGAAAAAGTTACAGTTGGTACTCAAATAGAAATTAGAAAGGTGAAGAATTACAGTATTTCCCATTGTTTATCATGTTTCATTTAGTCAGTCTGCACATTATATTTTAAAGCTTTAGTATTTGCATCCATGAAATTTCTGTTTTGTTAGGGTGTGCTGAAGTGCCCTAAGTAATTATGCATTCAGGCTTTAAAGGAGCTGGAAGAGGTTTGATAGCTTCAGATGATTTATCTGTTGGAGATGTGGCACTTGAAATTCCAGAGTCGTTAATCATTTCTGAGGATCTCATCGTCGGGTCAGATATGGTATGTTTCAGCCACAATCAGTTTCTTTTTCTTTAAGGCACTTCATGTTTTGTTAATTGGATTGCTGGTTCCTGTTTTCAATCCTTTTTGTGTATATATTGATTTAGTAATGCAACCTATGCTCCTTTGTCGTGTATACCATTTCCTATGGTATCAGCTGTCTGCAATTACTTATTTTTGTTCTTTCTTCGTCAGATTCATTACTATTGAAACTTTATGGATGGAACTGATGCTTAAGCATTGGATCCTAAGACAAAAATAGAAGACCCACAACAACTGTGGCTTATGATGAGCAATGTGAATGATCCCCAAACTCCAATAAACCACTTTAGTTCTTAGTATTTTTTTTTCTGCCTATTAAGTTCAGAGGGCTATCATGAAGTACCCCCCCCCCCCCCCCCCCAAAAAAAAAAAAAAAAAAAAAAAAAAAAAAAAAAAAACCTTTGCTATCCATGCAGAATCACAGATAACCATATGAACCATCACACTGTTTTTTTTTTTTTTTGAAAAACTAGACAGCGGCTGTCTAGGAAAATACCATCACACTGTCATAATCAGCTCTACATAAAGTAGCAAAGCATTATCAAGACTCCTGTTGCTACTCGCCAACCCACCTCAATATTTAATTGAGTAATTGTTTTAGTTAACAACAGAAAAACTATGAAGATAGTGGATAACATTTTTGGGGGTAACAAAGAACTTTAACACCACAGGGATGGAATAGGGTTCGTCTAAACTTTTTGTTTCTTTTGTAGTACAATGCAATTAAGGACTTGGAGATTATGACTTCTGACACAATGTTGACTCTCTGGACCATGCAAGAGAGATTTAAGCCAGATTCAAAATTTAAGATATACTTTGACACACTTTCTGACAATTTTTATACAGGTATTGTTATTGCCTTTTTCTATGTACTTAATTACTTGTATTGTTTAGTAAAAGGAATAAATTTTAGATACTTAATTTCACAGGTCTCAGTTTTGGAATAGAAGCACTTGCTGCTCTAGAAGGAACTCTTCTTTTTGAAGAATTAATGCAATATAAAGAGGTTATCTATCTGAATTCTCTCTAAATTATGGTCTGCTGAAACCTCAAAATATTCCTTATGAGTGACATCTCCCTTTATCTAAAAAAAATTGAATTGACTACATGAGTGACATCCAAAACAACCATTTATTTCTCCTTATCCATGGAGAGCAAAAAAAAAAAAAAAGCTTGAGGTTGGTAATTTTCCAGAAATGTACAAGGTCTGTAAGTTTTCTGATTCTTTCCCTTCTTTTTCAGCATCTGAGGCAACAATATGACATGTTATTCCCAATGCTGTTCTCTGATTATCCCGACACATTCAAGAAGGAAATTTATACATGGGATAGATTTCTTTGGGCTTGTGAGCTTTTCTATTCTAATAGCATGAAGGTTATCTTTTCGGATGGAAAATTGAAGACTTGTCTCTTACCTGTTGCCGGTCTTTTAAATCACTCAGTTAGTATCTTGACTTGAATATATTTTTAAGTTCTTGAAATTTTTGCATAAACATCTTAAACTTCAAGGTCTATTACCTGTGGTATAGCATGAAAATTATAATTGGGATTTGGGAGGACATGTAAGTTTGAAGTTCTCAAACCACCACTGCTTTTGCTCTTTTAAAAATAGAAAGGCTTCTTAAGGGTGTTTTGTTAGACAATTATGATGATCCAGAAAATGTTATAGAGAGCATTATTAATTTGTCTGTGATGTTAATTATTAATTATTTTACAGTTATGTCCTCATATTCTTCATTATGGCCGAGTGGATCCGACAACAAGATCTTTGAAATTTCCTTTATCAAGACCTTGTGAAAGAGGACAACAGTGCTATCTAAGCTATGGAAGCTATTCTTCTTCTCATCTATTAACATTTTATGGATTTATCCCAAAAGGATATAACTATTACGACTTCATCCCTTTAGGTGAGTTTTGAGATCCTTGGTACTTACCACGGTATAAGAGAATAATGTTTTACTTACAATTGTCTAGATAGTAAAGTTAAAGGTGGATAAACTCAACTAAATGATTTTCTTTAAAATGGTTCTCTGAGTTGATCTTCAGCTCCGTTAGTAAGATGTATGGCTGCTTTTCCTTGTTAGGGGTCGCTGCACTCTAAAATCATCGTTATGAGGGTCTTATTATGTCTAGGAAACCAAATCTCGAGATGACATTATTGTGTACTCATGCGGTTCATGTTCACCTGGTGAAAAGATTAGGATTTTTTGGTAGTAAACCTTTCAATGTTCTTTTCATGTCTAGATTTTGATGCTGCGGATGGCGACAGCTCAGCAAAGAGTGAACACATGGTGCGGAGGACACAGCTTTCAACATCTAATGGGTCACACACCTACTGTTTACCTTATAAATTAATTGTACATCTCCGAAATGCTTTGAGTTGTGCAGATCTCACAGACTCTGCCTCAGATGTGAGTTTCCTTTGTGCAGATTTTGCTTAGTGTTAAAATATCAGATCTATTAAATTAATATAATTTTTTTCTTAATCTCCCCAGGGGAAAGAAACTGATAAAGAAGTGCTGCAGACAATATTATCCATTTTTAATCCCATGCTTGAAGAATTGGGTGCATCTGATGGTCCAGCCTGGTATGTTTGTAAAAGTCAAACAGTAGAATGTATTTTCACTAGTTATGTTTGGGAGGAATAATTTCTTGTCTAATCCTAAAAAAAAGGAAAATCAGAAATCACATATAGTTTGTGAAATGAGAAATACCACATTTGCTGTACATAACCTACGACAACTAAAGTGTATCCCCTGATTTCATCTGGGGTGGCAGCATACAAAGATGGAGGTGGAAGTTTGGACATCTTTTGAAGGAAATGGAGAAGATAGTGGCATAAAGAATGTTCATGCTTTTCTGGGAACATTCTCTATTACCACTATTATGTTTGGCATGGCATGTGCAAATTTTTCAATTTACATGCCCACATGATAATTTGACCTTCTATAGGTACATGTGGGATTGGCCCTCCAGCTACTTTTAAACTTATTTGTTTATTTATTTTATTTTTTATTTCATTATTTTTCAGGGAAAACAGCAGCTGGGATGTAAAGCTAGCCTTAGAATTTAAAGAGCTGCAGAGAATAATAATTTCTTCTGTCGTGGCTTCTTGCAATTCTGGCCTTGAGTTGCTGAAACTCTAATTACTGTAACTGCATTGCTTGTTTTCTTTTAGGTATACCCACTAATGACAGGAAAGAAAAAGAAAAAGTTCATTGTACCAATCTATTCCAAAACAGTTGTATAGCTGGTATCCATGGTATAGTACTGTAATAGGAGGATCCAACATTTTAGAGGGTATATCATATTTAAAGCAAGTGTATTATCTGTTACCTTCATCACAGATGCAAGCATGAAAGTCCTGTCACAATTAAGGGATATTTTCACTATTTTTTTCTTTTTGGTTTATCGACGTGCAAAATTTTGGATATTTTTAGGTAGGCTTGCTTTATTCTTATTGTGAGAAGCATGTTTTGGCTAACTTTAAAGCAACTTTTAAGCTAATTTCTTGGGGTGGATTGGCGTTATGGGACCATGTATGACTAGAAAATAAGGGCAATATGAATTTTTTAATGTAGGAATTTATTGAACGAGGAATCGTGGGCCACTTTTGATGGTCCTGCTTTGAAGAAACTTTTCTGGTCATTCCTATGTGCATGTAGCATATCATGTGTTCCCCAACAATAAAATGGGGGGTTATTTCATGAAAATTGAAGCTCACTAATATCTGTCTTTGCAATACCAATTTGAAAAAATAATAATAATAATTTCAGTTGAGGGAACATTTGTTTTGTGGGGAAACTTATCAGATTTTTAATTTTAGTGAAAAATTTAGAATGGCACATGAGCCAACTAAGATTCGATTCCTAGTTGCTACTGCGTAGTTTGTTTGACCGAGTATAATTTATATTTTATAACGATCGCATAAATTGAAAAGATATGCGAAATTGGATATTGCGTAGCTGCCACTATGAGAGGATATTATATCGCAACACCAATTGGGATGGTGCTTACGGTATCTCCAATTGGGATATTACGTCCATCACTTTCGTTCCTTTGCCTTCTTTTTGCCAAAATTTAGGTATCTTTTTTTTGTTTCCGGTAAATGATAAAACCAAATTCTATATGGTCAATAAAAATTATTTTCCTTGTTTAGTGCAATTAGTAGATAAATGATGAAAGCATGTTCTATATTGTTGATATGTTTACAAAGCTATTCTTTTAAATTAAATTGAGCCATTTGGTTCACTTTTTATTTTCTTTCACTAAACTTTTAAATGCTATCATTCCTGCTGTTTCATCCTTATTTCAGTATCTGTTTGCTTTCTTTAGATAAGAGTTTGGGTAGACCAACCAACAGCTAAATAAGCCAATGGCATGGGTGTTATTTCACTTTCGGCTAACCATGCTATTATGGGCATTTTATGCTTCTTTATCTCCACACCCTCTCCATTGACACAATTATTTGAGATGACAAACTCTCTGTGGTCGAGAGAAAAGAGTCACACCGGTCTAGACAACTGGACAGGATTTATAAATTTGGTGGTTCGGGAACCCTGTACGTGTTGTGCAATGGAATGGACCCAGGTACAACGCGGCTGATGGCCCTGCGTCCCCTGCCGAAACTCCCAGTCCCACCAATAGTTTCATAAAAAATAATAAATTAAATAAATAATTCCGTCAAAAAAAAATATTTAATAAATAAACTAAAATAAAATTCTACCAGTAATTTCTTCGTGCATTCGATTGCTTGCTTGGATTTTGTTAGATTCTTTGAATACCATGGCAACGATAAGCAAAGCAACTTAACAAATTAGGATGACGTTCGTGTTTGGTTTAGTTAAGCAAGTGTCAGAAAAAAAAAATACAAATATGCAATTGAGTTGCTAGTAGTAGCAGTTCTAGGTGTTAAACTAACATGATAAAATCGAAAAAAAAAATGGCATGATAAATGCAGGGGCGAAGCCAGAAATTCATATCAGCAGGGTCCATAAATTTTTTTGCAGAATATATATGTACAACATAACATGTAATATAAACATAGTATAACAATAATTTTCAAATAAACCATTCTAAAACAGTATAACAAAAAAAATTATGAAAAATTAAATATAATCAGCACAAAAATCCCAAAAAATATACCAATATCCAAAATAATAATTCAAGACAATAAAAAAAAAATAAAAATACAATAATTTCAAACAAATTATTATTTTCTGATAATTTTGCATAATAGATTCATTAGGAATCTCTTTGAACATATTTTCTTTTTTATATATATATATATATATATATGCTACAAGACAATCATTCACATCCAAACATCTCCAATTATATTATAAGTTTTGCGAGGGAAGAGGCTATTTACCGTGAACTAATGTGATCTGGATCCGTATACAATTTTTCAAGAGTCGCTATGTGATTCAAAGCAAACACAATTTGTCCACCTAGGTCCTTTAAATTTTTGAGATGAGTCGCTAACTCATTATGCATTTTTTTTCTATACAAAATATTATCATCTTAATGTAAAAATTTTTTTGAGGTGGGTCCAAAACCAGCATGGCTTCGCCAATGGATAAATGATCACAACCTTTGAATGATCAATTTACAACTAAATCTCAACAAATATGGTCAAAAAGCTAGTCTTCAGAGAAGAAGCTCCATTCACAAATTAGGAAATAATTAATTATTTAAGATAACTTTTATAATGTACTTCCTCTGTATAAACAAAATATTTGTTGTTTGCAGGTCGTATAATCACGATTCATTTGAATAATCAAATCCTTCTTTGTTGTAGAAAATTCTCAACTTGTTTCTATATCACAAATAAAAAGTCAAATGGGAATATGAAATTTAATTTAAAATATAAATGAGATAGAAAAAGTTAATTTCGTAAGTAATTAAATGCAACAAGCCGCTAAATTTTAAGTCTCCCATTTTATAATTGAAAATACTAATTGGAAAAGCTTTTTGTATAAAGTAATGATTTGGTATTGATCATCATTGTAGAATAAAAGTTGCTCGTACAATATGAAGCAGTTATACTATTTGCTATCATAGTTAATGCATCATCATCTTGAGTGCACCTTTCATATGTTTTTTCCTCCGCAGGTGTAGTGTGTTATTCAGGGTACACAAATTGGGCAATCAAAATAATTCCTGTACCAAGAATTCTTAAAAAAAAATATATGCGCCTCCCACTCCCACCAGCTTGTAATTGGCGCGGGTTTTAACAGCCGTCCATCTCTGTCGGCTATTTTTTTAACACCTTCCTGTTATTTCCCTCTCGCACAACACAACAGAGAGAGAGAGAGAGATCATTTTATTACAAAGAGAGCCCTTTTCTCCCCGTCTCTCTCTCTCTCTCTCTCTCTCCCGACGAGTTATATTTCTTCTGTTGGGATTGCTTTTGGTTTATTCGTACTTGGTAGGTGAAGGAGAAGAAAGAAATTATTATTAATCAAAGGGGTAGAAAGCTTCCATAAGAGCTGTTCTGATTTTTAAAGGTATATGGCGGTAGTGAGTAGCTTCGATCAGTGGGAAAAAGATGTTTTCTTTTCAGCAGCTGAAGAAGTGCAAGAGTCAGCTGATATGTTAGTATTTTTTTTTTATTTAAATTCTTCGTTCTTTTGTTTCGGTTTTATGATAATTTTGAAAGTTTTAGTCTTTGGGTTTTCTAAGAAAATTGTAGATTTTTTTTCATTTGAGGTTTTTAGATGGGAGAGTATTTTTTTGCCTGTTTGTGAAATTTAGCTGGAGTTCTCTAGGAATTTTGTTGCTTTCTTTTTCTTGGGCTGTGATTTGGATAGGACCTTGTATTGAGAATTCAGTTCCCATCCTCATTTATGGTGAATTTTGGTTTATAATTGTTCAAACTTTCTATTTTAAGTATTTCGATAATTTTTAAATTAGCAGTTTGACTGATCGCTATCATAAAATAGAAAATAGGGTAATCTTCGCAATCGTTTGCATATTACTGAAATTTTAATTAAGCAAATGGGCCTGTTTAAATAAGAGAATTTTACAGCTTTTTAAATACTCAAACTTAGTAAGAAACATATTCCAATTTCAGAATGGAATCATTGTATAGAACTTGGCAACATGATTGTACTAGTGGAATCTGCTCCGAAGACTTAGAAGAACTGCAAAGAGAGTTACAAGCCGCTTTAGGTACTGCTAAGTGGCAGGTAAACATAATAATTTACACATATATCCTCCAAAACTTTTTTAAGCTTTCGACCTGGCAACTGTGTCAAATTGGTTTGATCGTACAGATTGATATGCTTTTCGAAAAGCTGATTCTGAAAATTAACTTTCAATGCCTATATTTCTTTCTATGAAGGCAGAAAATAATGGTAAAATGACCAAAAAGTTTACATTCTTCCAATTTGGCATTGCAGCTTAGTCCCCTCTGTTGTAATATAATTGGCCAGTTTGTGAGCCTTTGAGGTCATTAGGTGATGTAAACTTTGGGGTAAGTATAATATTTCTAGAAACATTGGGGGATTACTTGTCCAATTTTTTTTTTCAACTAAAAAGAGTATTTCTAATATTTTAGCATAGTGATTTTGTTTCCAAATCTGCTTATGTAGGCTTCCCCTTATAAAGAGTCTTTCTTATATTTGTACTAAAAAAGCAAGAAGTAACTTATTGGAAATTTTGCTTTTAATAGTTTCTAGATTTACAATTTGTTTCTACTTGTTTTTTCAGTTGGAACAATTTCAGCAAGCAATTGATGTAAGTCATGAAAAGTACTCATCGGAAGAGAATACTATTTCTAGACGTAGGCAATTTGTATCAGCAATAGAGAACCAAATCAAAAGAGTAGAGACGTCTTTAGCTAAAATTCTCACAAAAGAAGGAAAGCCGGCTGTTAGTTGGGTTAAATTGGAAGAAGGAGAGAGAGACGACCTTATTGCTTTTCTCTCCTCGGACTCTCTGTCCTCTAAAAAACCAGAGAGAGCAGCAGAGACGCTAATAGAAGTTCCTTGTAAGAGAGAAAAAGAAGTCCTTATTCAGATTCATAGTTTGAATGGAGAACCAGAAGTGGTACATGATGGTTACAGGTCGAGTTCAATTGATTATTTAAGAGGATTTGAAGCGCTACCAAGGGTCAAATTGTTTAAAAAAGATAACTTGAGGGTGGAGGATGAAGTACCAAAGCCAAAGAATTCAGTTTCAAATCATTTGAACTTGAAAGGATTTCCTTTTTTCTCCCAGGTAGTATACTTTTCTTATTAAGCTTACTGTACCTGTACCAATTTCGCAGTCGAGCTTTACCAGTATAGCTGTTGCACCAACTACCAATTTTTTTTTTCAAAATCATTGTATTAAAACTCAAGTAAGCTTACTGTACCTGTACCCAATTTTTTTTAATACCAGTAAAGCTAGCGACAGAAATTGTATTAGAACTCAGAAAATAAATTACAATCTCTGGTGGGGTAAAGAAAAGGGTATCCTACCCCACCTAAAGTGAAAGCTACATTGACCCTATCCCGTCGGCAAAATTTACCGTCTCAACCTACATTGCACAAAGTCCCAAGTACCAATTACCAAGCATAAGTAGTGAAGTATTAACAATTTAAAAATGATGGAATGTACTGGTATATCCTGGTCCCGACGACCTGACCAGTCTGAACCTGTAGCTAGTAGGAACTGATATGTGGCAGTATGGCTGTACTGTAGTGGTATTGAATCAAATGGTGAAGTACTGTAATTGGAAAGGCATATGTATTGCTTTCTTCTGCATGAATAGTTAAACCAGCTGACTAGCAATACCGCATACTGGCACTTAACCTGTTCCAATTGTTTTATCTGTAGAGCTTTACTAGATTGAGTGAAAAGAGTAGAAGCTGTTTCTACAGATGGAAAGAGAATGTGAGAAGTTCAAATTTGCAACTGAATTACGTAAGAGGTGGAGGTACCGTTCAAAACAATTTCCAGGCAAGGAGGTCAATTCGAGCCACTTTTTTGCTTTTGTTCAGCATTGTTCTTATCGGTGAGTTGTATACTTGACTTAATTAGGTCTAAAAGAATAGCATATGGGTTTAGAAATATTATAATTTAATAGCTGACGAGGTTTCTAACTTATGCTGAAAAAACAGTATAATTATAGCAGTCTGACAGAACAATTACTCCAAAAGAAAACTAGAATTCAGGGTCAATAATGTAAAGATGAGCCCTGGATCTATTACCATACCAGTATAATAAAGCCAATATAATTTGTGTCATCTTAGAATTTTCATGTCTTTCTCATCCTTTTAATTAATTCTGTGACTATAGGGAATTTGATAAAGGTACTTAATTCAGGCCCAAAAAGAAAATAATCATAAATCATCTGTGGACCGCTCTGGGTTCTGACTAGTTTAGCAACTTATCATCACTGAACAAAATTAATTAATGCCTTTTTTATTTTTCTTTGGAAAATTTGTTATATTTTTGCAGTGCCATTTCTTATTTATGCAAATTGATCAAGTAATGTTCACTCGGTGCGAGCTGAAGCCGATTTTAGCTGGAACAGTAGAACACTGAGAATTTGATGCTGATGTGCTTTTTGCAATGTTGCATCTTTATGTGCTAAATGTACATATGCTAAGAGTTAAACAGTTCAACTGAACTTATTATAACATCAATATATAATTTTTCTCAATGTTGACTATTTCTTTTTTTTTTTTTTTACTATATCCCAATATTAAGTTTGACAGTAGGAAAACCATAATAAACCCTAGCAATAATTAATGTATCCAAGTACTGCAACAGGGTCCTAATTAACTAATCATTATGCTAATTAACGACATGCTTCAGCAATAATTCCTACTATTTGGAAAATTGACAGATTTCCTGAATAATCAATATCAAGAAACGAAAACATGAAAAATAAAAAGAAATTAACAAGGATATAACTAAAATACTGAGTCATTTCATTTCATTTCAAATGCAAAACACACTAGTACATCCAAGTACTTAAAACCCAAACATCAATTGAAATTGAAACGGCTCGAAACCCTAATTACACGTCCCACAAGCGAACAAACCCTAACCCTAGATCTAACCACCAAACCCGTACAAGGTCCTTCCCTGGCGCTTGAGCGCGTACACCACATCCATGGCCGTGACAGTCTTCCTCCTGGCGTGCTCAGTGTAGGTCACAGCATCACGAATCACATTCTCGAGGAAGATCTTGAGCACGCCACGTGTCTCCTCGTAGATCAACCCACTGATACGCTTGACGCCACCACGACGCGCCAGACGTCGGATCGCTGGCTTGGTGATGCCTTGGATGTTGTCTCTGAGCACCTTCCTGTGGCGCTTGGCGCCGCCTTTGCCCAATCCCTTGCCTCCCTTGCCTCGGCCTGACATTTTCGACGCGAATTTTTTGGAGCTTGGTTTGAATTTGGGATTTCGTGCTTTGAAAATGAAATTTTGGTGAAGAGGGAATGGGTATGGGGGAGAGTTTATAAGATTTGGGTAACGAGTTTGGACCGTTGGATTGGAGGTCGATCCGTGGGTCGCTTGAAATTTTGGATAAGAGCCGTTGGATCGGATATGCTAGTTTGCTATTGGTGTAAAAGAGTGCATGCGGATCGATGTTTCACTCTCTTTTTTTTAATGACCAAAATACCCTCCCTCCAGCACTATATTCTGAGAAAACAAGATGGGAGAGGAGAGGATATTTTGGTCATTTTTAAAAAAATTGGGAGTGATCGAGTAATAATAGGTTTTTTGATTGGGGAGCGATCCGTAGGAGAATTGGTTTTTTGGACATTTGCCGTTGGATCAGAAAACATAGCATCTGATTGAAGTCTAAAGGACATCTGTAACTGTATGGATGGATGGCGCCCAATCTAGGAAGGTTTAGAGTGTTGAATAAACTAGCAAAAGATGCCCTCAAGATGTGGGCAAATAAGAAAATAAAATATTGATATTATTTTTTTTTCATATAGAACTTTACATGTTATAGACAATAAAGATATGATAAAATCAATAATTTATTAGTCATTCCTTTTAAATAAATAGCAAGGAATAAATAGCTAATTTGGTAGTAACTTAATCTTTTCTAATAAAAAATCTTGACCTTTTAATTTAAAATTAAGATCTAGACCACTGATCAAATCAAATTACACAAATCAATGGTCCATAATTGATATAAGAATTGTTTACACCCTTTTATATGACATGTTTACTCCTTTTATATGAAATGTTTACTCTTTTTGTTAGGTGCATTTATAAGTAGTAGAGATAGAGATAGAGATAGAGATTATCTGACTCGTGTTTGATGTATAATCTAAATTGTGTGAAACATTTATTTATGCAAATATAAAAAATATATTAAATTTGGTACGATCGACGAAATTGCTAGAGTGTAGTTGCATTATATTTGTACACATTAATTAATTTAAGTTTCAATTGAATTATAAATGATACAATTAATAACAAAGGGTTTGACTAATATTCAAAATAGAATTCGAGATACTGTTTAAAATTAAAATTACAATGATGTTGAAAATAAATTAAATATGAATTAATACAATATTCCTATAAAGTGGATATCTCAACAAATGCATTGTGTTGGGCGCCACATGAGATCACTTAAGCTTTCTTTTTTCTCGAAGAAAGATGGGCCAACCTCTCTCAACTTATTTAAAAAAGTTTTACACTGTGTTTTCAACTTATTTAAATTAATTAATGTGTACAAATATATTACAACTACACTCTAGAGTTTTTGTCGATCGTACCAAATTTAATATATTTTTTATATTTGCATGAATAAAATTTTAATATTTTATTTATCAACTACACTCTATCAACTATATCATATGTTTTTTAAAGCATATGTTTTATTTTATTGTTTTAAAATTAACATAAACAAATATATATTTTCATATATGGATGTTGATAATTATAACTATCTCGCAAAATATCTTTTACAATAACACATCAATTTTAATATTGCAGATGTCTCAACGGTTAGAAATTATATACAAAACAATAGACATTGGCAAGTTTAAGTTCCTTACCATCCTCTCTTTAATTTCTTTATCACATCAAGCACAATAATAAAATCCCTACCAAATTTCAATGATCAATATTTTCTTAATAAAAAATAAAGAATTATATGGGCCGGTTTCATCCTCAATACCCCACCTGCTTAGTCTGCATTGTTCGCTTGTAGTTCTTTTTAACTTTTCCTTTTCGATTTACTATAAATATTTTATTTTCTTTATTTTCTTTTTTTGGGTTCTTCCCCTAAATCCCAAAAACTCTGTAACTCTTTCTTTTATTTATAAAAGTTTTGGGGCTTGACCCCTTGCTTTCTTAAAAAAAAAAAAGAAAGTATAGAGAAACAAAGAATTGAGATTTTATTATCTTTTCAATGTATCTGTTACAGAGAGACAAGCTCTATTTATAACAGTTGAGCTGAATTACAACTTCTAACGAATTACAAAAATGCCATCAACATTAACTACGCTAACAGCTCTAACTAACTCTTCATTCATTCTCTTCCTCTCCTGTTCCTTCACTACTGGTCTCGTCCAGTTCTTGATTACATACTTCTTCTACAGCCCCCCTCAAGCGTAACGGATTGGCAACAATTGTGAGCTTGGAACAAAGTGCTTGAAAGCGATTTACTGACAGAGGCTTGGTGAGTATATCAGCCACTTGATCTACTGAACATATGAACTTGATTACTAGCTTCTTGTCAGCCAATTGTTCTCTTACAAAATGATAATCAAGTTCAATATGCTTGGTTCTTGCATGAAACACAGGATTAGCAGCTAGAAATGTAGCTCCTAGATTATCACACCAGAGCACAGGGGTATTTCTTAACTGAACTTTCAGTTCTGTCAGTAATGAATTTAGCCACATTATTTCAGCTGTTGCTACAGCCATGGCTCTGTACTCAGCTTCCGTGGATGATCTTGCAACTGTTGGCTGTTTCTTTGACGACCAGGACACCAAGTTGTTGCCCAAAAACACTGCATAGCCTGTGGTTGACTTTCTGTCATCTGGGCACCTAGCCCAGTCAGCATCAGTAAAAGCTTGCATTGTGAGCTGAGCTGATGTAGTCAGAGTGAGACCATGATTGATAGTACCCTTCAGGTATCTGAGTAGTCGTTTAACAGCAGCCCAATGTATATCAGTGGGATCAGACATGTACTGAGACAGTTTGTTGACAGTGTATGTGATGTCTGGTCTGGTGATTGTAGCATATTGCAATGCCCCAATTGTCATCCTGTAGAGTTTGGGATCTGACATTTGAGTGCCAGAAAACCTGGATAGCTTGAGTCCTGTCTGCATTGGAGTCTTGCAGGGCTTGGCTGCTGCCATCTTGGTATTTTCCAGGAGTTTATGAATGTACTGAGTCTGAGTCAGAATGAGAGATTGCTCAGATGAAGTCACTTCTATCCCCAGAAAAAAGCGAAGAGTGCCTAAATCTTTGATTGAAAAGGTAGATTGAAGTGTCTCCATAAATGCTTTGATGGCAACTGGATTGTTTCCAGTAAGAATGATATCATCTACATATACCAGCAGATACAAGAAAGTGTTGTTCTGCTGACAGACAAAGAGAGAAGTGTCAGCTTGAGAACAGACAAACTGCTGTTGCAGTAAAAATGCCTTTAGTCTGTAAAACCAAGCTCTTGGAGCCTGTTTTAAACCATAAATGGCTTTCTTGAGCTGACACACATGATTTGGATAAAGGGGGTCTTCAAATCCTTGTGGCTGTTGCATGTAAATTGTTTCTGACAGATCCCCATGCAAAAAAGCATTATTAACATCAAGTTGATGCAGAGACCAGCTGTGGGGACTTTTTCGTCATTTCTCGAAGAAAGATTGGGTTTCCTCAAGAACGAGAATAAGTCTTAGATTCACCCCTCACGAGCCTGGGTTCAAGTACTGATGTCTCTTAACGACCAGAGAACATCGACTATAATCCATTCTCATAAGGGTTTATTAATTTGTGGATCCTTTCTTTCCAATAGGCGCAAGCCCCTATTGTTAATTACCCCGTGGTTTCCCACGAGAACCTCTGATTAAGAGATTCGAGGAATTAAATATAATAGGCTAGAAAAGTCGTCATCTGAATGGTTTTGTGTTTAAATTAATTTCAGGGTTTGGAACGGGCTCAATTGATGACATCAGACCTAATTGACGGGGGCACAATTGAGAATATCGGAGACTTGTTTCTTTTGGCCTAAACCAGACTCAATTGGTGGTACCAGACTTATTTGACGGGGTACAATTGAGAATATAAACAATTCATTTCTTTTTGGCTTAGACCGGACTCAATTGATGGCACCAAACTTTAATGACGGGACACAATTGAGGATATGAGTGATTTACTTCTTTTGGGCTTAGGCTGGACTCAATTGGTGGTACCAGACTTGATTGACGGGACACAATTGAGAAAAGCTAAGCATATCTAAATCTAAATTAAGGACATCTAAAACTAAAACTATTTATCTGAAATGTTATATATATATTTTTTTTTATTGAGGGGATTTGGATTTTAATTTAATTTAATTTATATTGATTTATTTGGGATTATCTTGATTTTTTAAATTTTACTATTATTTCATTTTTATTTTACATATTATTATTTAGTTTTGGATTTTTAATTTGATGAATTTAATTTGGATTTAACTTTAACCTGAATTTATCTTGATTTTGAATTTTTTATTATTATTTATTTTATTTTATTTATTATTATTTATTTCAAAGATTTAATATTCGAAATTTAAAATATCATTTTTATGTCTTTTGGAGAAATTCTTGAAATTTGAAATTTAATTTCCTATTATGAATTTTGGTTTAAATTTGGTTGTTGATTTTTAATTTGAATTAAATTTTGAACTTTAATTAGATTTTGACTTTAGATTTCAACATATTTTTAATTTTGATTTTTGATTGATTTGGATTTTTTATTTAGGATTTGGAATTTAGAATAAATTATATAAATAAAGAATGGGAAAATTATTTTTAATTATGACAATATCTTCAAATTTGTTTTAGTAATTTTAGTAAAAGATTTTGTTATTTTTCTAGAGTTTGTACAATTTATTTTTCATAATAAAACACTTCAAAAATATGAAACTCTTGATTTTGTCAGAATAAAATATAAAAATAATATTAGATTTGGTTTATATAGATTTTTAGAAATTTTTGGATATTTTATTTGGATTTTTATGAGTTTCCTACTAATTTTAGTGAATTTACAAAGTTTTGGCAATTTATAAAACTCATTTTTATTAGAAAATACTTTGAAAATATAAAAGAGGCACAAATTGACATAATTTCATACCAAAATATCAGTAAATATAGTTTCTACGGATTTTTAGGATTTTATGGATATTTTATTTGAATTTTTCTGAGTTATTTACTATTTTTAATGAGTTTTTTGAAGTTTAATCTGATTTGGAAATTTGTGATTGGGCCACGTGGGCGCTGACTGGGCGTTGAGAGGCGCTGACTAACGCTGACTTAACCTGCCACACCAAATCCGGCACAGAAAATCCTCGCAAGGTTGCGTTTAAACTCTTCCTCCTTCCGTCGACTGCGGCACTTTTGCAGTTTGGTCCCTGCATTTTCTCCGGCAAGATTGCGGCGAGTTGGGCCACCGTTTCGATCGATACTGGGTGCATCAGAATCGTGAAAGTGAGAGGAAGAAGTTGGTGGGCTCCATTTTGTCTGTGTCAGCTCGTATCGCCACGTAGCACCTCAAAGAGCTCGGGAAGCCATTAATGGCGCTCGGAGCTCTCTGGTGCTCCGTTTCTGCCAGCAAGAGGTTCAGTACACTCGAGAAGATGCTTATAGGACATTTATAACTTCAATTTTGGGTGAGGAAGCTTGGAAGAAGGAGTTTCCAACTGAGACACATCGGCTCCATTTTGGTCTGATCTGAGTTACGGCTGTGGGGCCCTCAGGGAGTACCTTAGGGTGCCAGCAACGATCGTGATAGCTTCAGGGGATTCTATTTAGTTTATCTAAGTACTTAATTTAATTTGCGGCATCTTAATTTATTGTGTGAAGCATACGGCAGAAATGTGTATTTTATTCATTTTTGTTTTAAATATTGAGTTCCATGTAAGTAGGCTTACAGCAACTGAGCCTGTTTTGATGCTCAAATTGAGTCCAATTGAGTGTGTTTTAAATGTTCAAAACATCACAGGATGTAAGAGTCTAACTATTTGCATTTTTCTCAACTTTAGATTTTTGTTTTTGTCTCCACTTTTCACTGTTTTTGGTTATTTTTGGTTTGAGTTGCTGTAAGTGCTTGAAAATCACTTACAGAGGCCATAACAGGCATAAGAAATGCATTTGAGATGATGAAAACGATTTTTGATTTTTCTTGCAAAATATTCATTTGTTTACTTCACTTCTGTCCTCTTGAAATAAATGATAAAATGTCTTTAAACTTATTCAAAAGTCCTGAAACTTTGCAATAAGCTCCACTAGCATGTTTATAAAATTTTTTGTGTAATCATTTTTACAATAAAGTCGAAAATCTAGAAAATAGCACTTTGTTTTACCAAATACCCCTGCTGCCTATATAAAATCATATAAAATCAAATAAATTCTAGAAAAATAGAAAATTTGTCCCTTCTGTTCATCAGATAAAGTTCCTGCTGTCCATGCACAATTTATGATTTTTATGCAAATAAAACCTCACCTTTCTATTTATTTTCATTTCGGCCAAACTTGATGCAAATGCAAAATATACATGAACATGCCTATTTCATCTCTTTGATTTCTCTAGAGAGGAGAGAAAATCAACAGAGTGGACCTTGCCCCCTCTATTGATCTCCCTTTATTCAGAATAGTGAGGAAGTAGACCGAGTCCCCTCCCTCCAAATATGCAAAATTTAACTAACATGATGCAATTAAAGCTATAGTAGTACCATGATGCTAATAAATAACTCATTCTCAGAAGAGGAATCCAATGGAGTGGACCTTGTCCCCTCCATTGCCCTCTCTCTTTACATGAGCTCAAGCACCATTGTTTGGTGGCTGAGGTGAAGGTAAAGAAATAAACAACCCCTCAAATGACAGTTCAAATCGATTATTTCACATCCACATTTAGAATTATCGAGTTAATTTCACCTATTTCCTCCCTCACACAAATGCTCGATGAATTGCTTCTCTTCTTTCCTTACTGTTCTCACCGAATTAAACCTAATTACAAGTGTTTAATCCTAATCTCAGCTTGAGGTGGCTCTCCCCCTTTTTTGTAGCTCGAATTTTGAGATATATATAGACTAGGTATTAGGGCATCCATCCTTGGCCGAGAGCAATCCACACTGTCGAATTTTTATCAATGGTTGAGAATTGGCTGCGTTTAGGGCCTGGTTTTGCAAAACCATGGGCTGAGGATAGTGGTTTTGTGCCTGTGGTCAAGGAGGAGGCCACGTCGACGAGAACGCCAGATTTCACCTTATTTACCCGGCGTTCGCGCGGTAAAAGTGAAGCTTTTCTTTTTTACAGCGAAGAGGACGATGCTGACAGGTGAGGGTCCACATGTAAGGTTTAGTAGGAAAGAGGGAGATGGGTGCAATCGGTCTTCTGTGCACCAGTGAGAGTTCAAGGAATTCCAACACTTTTGGTCCATGCGACGGGTGCAGGCAAACTTCCAGGCGGGAAGGAGAAATTTAAACTCCAGCGACATTGAACCCTCCCCGGATCCTCTGCAGTGGTACGTACGCGCCAGACTTCCAGGAATTTTCAGGGATTTTCTGATATTTCATTAAAATAAACCATTTATTTTTACTACCAAATGAAAATAAACCATTTAAGGGCCTTCCCTTGGGTATTTTTGGATGAAATTTTATGTGTAAGTTCATAAAAATATGGGTAATTTATTGGTTCAAAAAGATTTGTGGGATTGTGTATGGATTTATTTTGGAAATTTTATAAAATTTATGGGTTTCTTTGAAAAGTTTGGGCTTTATGTTGATAATTTTTGGATTTTAGGACTATGATAATTCTTCATAAATCTTGGAGAATTTTTGGGTATTTTTTGGGAATTTTTGGAGTTTATTTGGTATTTTTGGTGGGTTTTCTAAAGTTTCAGACATTTATTGGTCTAATTTTGGTTCATTTATTGGCAGAAAAATAGGGTTAAACACCAGCCTTGAGACAGTGCAATGGTAAGAACAACTCTGACTGTGGTGGGCTTCACTACTGGGCTAAAGGTATCAAAATAGTCTAATCCTTCCTCCTGAGTGTACCCCTTAGCAACCAGTCTGGCTTTGTGTCTTTCTAAGGTACCATCAGCTTTCCTCTTTGTCTTGAATAACCACTTGCAACCAACCACATTACTACCTGCAGGAGGAGGAACCAGTTGCCAAGTATTGTTCCTAGCCAATGCATCCAATTCAGAGGCCATTGCTTCTCTCCAGTGAGGCAGTTTCACTGCCTTTGAAAAACAGGTTGGGTCTGAGTCAGGTACAGTGACAGTGAGAGGATGCTTGTCAGTATTGTACACCTGATGACTAGGGAACTTCTTAGGCTTCAATTTATTTGTCTTTGACCTAGTTACCATAGTATGAGAGGAGGAGGGTATGTTAAGTGGTTTGATAGTCTGTGTAGCAGCAGGTGAAGATTGAACTGTCTCATTGGTTGGAGTTTGAATAGTCTCAGTGGGTATGGTCTGAGTGACAGTATTTGATGGTTCTGATGGGTAGATTACTGTGAGGGGGGTATCAATTGGTCTGATAGTAGCTGTCACTGAAGGTGATACTTGATTGGCAAAGGGAAAGCATTGCTCATTGAATATGACATTTCTGGAGATATACATTCTGTCTGATGGAAGATGCAGACACTTATACCCTTTGTGTAGTGGAGAATAGCCCATAAACACATAAGACTCTGATCTTGGTTGCAATTTGTGTTGATTGTATGGTCTGAGAAGGGGGAAGCATTCACAGCCAATGGTGTGAAGGAATTGATAGTCTGGCTGTTGATGAAACAGTTTTTGAAAAGGAGAGACCATGCAATTGGGAGAAGTGGGGAGTCTATTAATGACAAACAGTGTGCTGCCAAATATCACATCCCAATATTGCATTGGAATTGATGCCTTATACATGGCTGCAAGGCCCAATTCAACAAGATGCCTATGTTTTCTCTCAATTAACCCATTCTGCTGAGGGGTATAGGGACATGAGAGATGAAAAGTAATCTCAGGAAACTGAGTCTGTAGAGGCAGATATTCTGTACCTCCATCACATTGCAGAATTTTAATTTTATGAGATAGCAGGTTCTCTACTTTTTGTTTGAACACAGCAAACAGTTTAGGTACATCTGATTTGCAAGCACAAAAATACACCCAACTAAAACGAGAAAATTGATCAGTGAAAAGCACATAGTATTTATTTCCAGAGTGTGACAGTACAGGTGAAGGACCCCATAGGTCAGTATGTACAATATGTAAAGGATGTAATGCAACAGAAGTAGAATTGCTAAAAGGCAATTTGTGAGCCTTTGACCTATTACAATCACTACAAAAGGAGAAATCAGACTTTGACATAGCTAGTTGTTTTGTAGAATGCAAAGCCTTTATGATAGAAGGAGAACAATGCATCAGTCTGGAATGCCAGAGATCAGCTGAAGTTTGAGAAGCTTGAAACAACTGATGAGAAGAAGAAGGATTATCAAGGCAGTAGAGACCATTACACAGATAGCCACGCAGAAGTATCTTCTGCGTTGCTTGATCCTTCACAAAACAAGAGGTATTATTAAACTCTACTGTCACAGGGTTATCTCTGGTTAATTGAGAAATGCTCAACAGATTCTTTGTTAAATCAGGTACACAAAGTACATTATTGAGCTTGAGAGTGGAATGGGGTGTATTTAAAACTGCAAAACCAGTGTGAGAGATATACAAACCTGATCCATTGCCTATATGAACTTTGTCAGAGCCATGATACTGTTGACTGGCTAACAGATTGTTCAGATCTGGTGTCACATGAGTGGAGGCACCAGAATCAAGAAACCAGGCAGGAGAGGGTGAGGTGGCATGAGGGTCAGCAATCAAAGCTTGAGGAGGAGTCACTGAAGGAGTGTCAGTTGATGCACCAGTGAAGGAAATGTCAAACCTGTGATAGCATTTGAGGGCTGGATGACCCCATTTGCTGCAGATCTGACACGTCACATCTTCCTTGTTGTTGTTGTTGCGGCCTCGACCCCTGCCACGCGAATTGCCACGTCTAGCTGAGCCTCTTCCTGAGTTGTTGAACCTAGCTCCATACTGCATAGCATATGCTTGAGGAGACTGATCAGGTTGACTGGTAGTATCAGTATTCTGCTGAGTTGTCAGATGAGCTGATTGTAGAGAGAGCTGATTGTTCTTGATTCTTGATTCTTGCGTCAGAAGTAGACTCTGCAGCTCCAACATAGTGGACTGGCCTTGTCTCATAGCAAAAGCAGTGACAAAGTTATCAAAGTCACCACCAAGACCTTGTAGAACATACATCATCAATTCTTGCTCTGTCACACCAGATCCAATGCTACGCAAGCGATCTGCAATGTGTTGCACTTTTTGAAGAAACTGTGCACAGGTATCACCACCTTTCTTGATGGTTTGAAGCTGCAATTTGAGTTCCAATGCCTTGGCTAGGGACTGAGAGTTGTAGATCTGATCAAGAGAATCCCAAAGATGCACTGTTGTTGCACAATTGATCACTTGGGAAAGAATCTGTGGCGATAAGGAGTTAAAGATCCATGCCAAGAGCAATTAATCTTGTTTCTGCCACAAGTCGAACTCTGGATTTGGTGTCTGAGCACCATTTGCACTTTCAAGAAATGCAGCTGGAGGTAATTTGGAGTTATCAATGAAATCTATGAGGTCATGACCTCGAATCACTGGCATGATCTGAGAACGCCAAACTAGATAGTTTTCAGCATTGAGAATGGTATTGATTTGATGTGCAAATTGCACAGGTTTTTCAAATCGGAGCGAAATGGATTGAGAAAGGGATGAATTTTCCGACATTTTTGCAGAATTTTGATACAATTTCTTGGATCGTAGATCTATTGAGCGTGTGCTCTTTTTGTGGCTACTGATACCATATAGAGAAACAAAGAATTGAGATTTTATTATCTTTTCAATGTATCTGTTACAGAAAGACAAGCTCTATTTATAACAGTTGAGCTGAATTACAACTTCTAACGAATTACAAAAATGCCATCAACATTAACTACGCTAACAGCTCTAACTAACTCTTCATTCATTCTCTTCCTCTCCTGTTCCTTCACTACTGGTCTCGTCCAGTTCTTGATTACATACTTCTTCTACAGAAAGAATTATATGGGTCAGTTTAAGTTCTACGTTCATTGCGCAAAGCACGAAACTGTAACTAGTTATTATAAACACTGAATGGACTATATCACTCAATAGGTAAACCTAGAATTACAAATTTTCCTTTGGTTTTTAAAAATGACATTAATTCTAACTGTTCTATCTTGAATTCATAAGTCAACATTTCAAATTTCTAATACACCGCAATTTATTCTTAATAAAAATTATAAATGCTAAGTTTACATCTAATTGAGTTAACAGTTTTAAGGGAGAGGAGATCATATGGTTGAGTTTTTACTGCCCATTAAATACGTACAATTCCCAAAACTCAATTACCTAAACACAAAACGTACTCCAGCTTTTAGCTCTACTTATCCTCGATTTAAAAAGCAACCATGAAAATGCGTCGATGAAGTGGTCCAACTGTCAGCTGTACTGTCTCTAATATTGTGATGAATTCGTAAGGATGCCAAGTTGCCAACCCACTTATTTATTAAAACTGCAAATTTTATTAATACGAGAATAATACAAAATAGCTCACGGGAGTACAGATGCTAGGATCAATGCAGGCATTATTACAAACACAGAAAGTTTAAAACTTACGATTAAATAAGATTATAAGAAGCATTACATAATAAATCTATATCACCGACGTCAGTTGACGCTTGCCATTCAATAGGTGAAACCAGAAGGACGGAATTTTTCTTTGGTGATCTCATCTAACTTGTTTGCCATCTCAGGCGTCATGTAGTTTTGCCAATCTCCCGCAATAGCTTTTCTAAAGAAGTAGCTATTTGTTAAATTACCTACTCCATTTTTATTGACATCAAGGTCCTTGAGTTTATTGAAGCTGCAAAGCTTCACGATCTCATCCACCATACCATTTTTCATCTCCTCTTGAGAGAATGGGCATCCGATGAAGTTTGCTAGTCTCATCACCCCGTCAATCGGGTCTTTTAGCATCTCCTCATACTTGAGAATCAAGATTTTCACAGGACTATTAATCAAGCTCTTCGTGTAATATTCAACAACATGTTCCCAGACTGGACCGTATGGAACTCGACCCTCGCAAAATAAATTGAAGGCTTGATTGAAAGAGGGTGTTTTCTTTAACCAGTCAAATCTTGAATACATGTGCCAAAGGGAGACTAAGACATCTTTCGGCTCTCTACATATATAAACAATTTTACAGGTTGATGTCTTGATGCTCTCGGGGAGCATTGAGTATGACAGGTGGGTCCCGAGAACTCGGGGATTAGGAAGGGTTTGGAGATATTGTTCATCTTGGGTGGCATAGTGATGTTCAATGATTGGCACACAATCATGGGGATTGAGTTTAAGCAAAGGATGACTTGAGAAAGTGTACTTATCTCGGTGCATGACACTGAAAGTAAGGGCTTTGAGCCAGGTAGTACCGGACTTCATAAAACTTGCCACTATCACATCATCGGAGCGGGGTTTGAAAACCTCCTGCATCACAAATAAACCTGGGAAATGAGGTTCTGAGAACCAAAAATCATAGTATTTTCGAAGCACAAATGGTGCCCATCCTTCTTCTTTTGGGAGTGTAAGAATCAGTTGTTTGTACTTGCTATCCGTCTCTTCAATTTTTGGAACAACAGAGAAGGATGGACGAGGCCTTAGTTTTGACTCTTCTACCTCCATTAATTATTACTTCTACTTTCTCTTGCTGATGAGGATTAATTGGTGGTGATAATGGTATCGAGTATCGACACATACATACCAGAATATATAAAAGAGATAAAGGAGTTGTATTTTATTAAGGATCTTGCAATTCTTAAACTCTGACATTGGCCCATTGCATTCACATGTGATACATATTGTTGCTGCTGCTGCTTTTGTTTTTCTAGGAAAAGTGACATATAATTTATGAGGTGGTTGGGTTGAGGGACTTTAATTAGTTAATTACCAGGGTGGTAATGACATGGTCGTGGGCTCGTGGCACTTTACTACATATCTCATCTGGTTGTCGCTAGGAATCAAATTAATAGTGGTGGTGTGGACTGCATCAGCATGCATGCATGTTACCTTGTTTGGATATTTATCACCGTCACTCAGCTGCTGTCGCTCCAAAGGTGAAACCACGTTCATAATTCGTTCCAAGTAATGATGCAATATTTTTCTTTCTTTCTTCACCTTTTAGTCCCCGTTATAGTCTAATCGGCATTCGGCAGTCGGCACCATGTATTGATCTATTTATTGGGCCATTCAATTCATGATCATATCTTAATAATAATAATATAATATTTTAGCCTTAAAGCACTTTATTGAAAGCTCCTGGCCCATTATTTTACCACTAATTGATCCCATATTGGGCTCTCTGCCACTCAGCCCACAAATAGAGGAACAACTCCCTTTGACCCTTAATTTTATATATATTGTTTTCTTAATTAATTATTAAGTTCACTAATTAAGTTCTGTGCATCCTACAAAGTATTAACTATAGAAATTAATATGCGTACAAACATGGATGTGATGGTGATCGATGCTCTAATTAAATCATGGCAATGTACACTGGTATTTAACAATTAGGTAGGAAAATGTTCATTCTATTTAATTAATGTTATAATACATGAAATTATTAACCTAATATATCCTGCATGCAGTTCATAAGTCTTAGGCCCTAGTTGAACTAAAAGCTGATTCATCCAAAAAAAAAAATTGTTCTGCTACATTGGATAATTTTAAACTTGTTGTCATAATTATGAGTAATGCTAGAATCAAACATATTGGACGTCAAACACAATTCATACGTTGACCGTTAAAATTTCAAATGACCGATCCGAACCGCTCAACATGATCTATATATTAAAATATCCTTGAATATCAAATTTTATATATATATTTTTTTTTCAAATTATTTTTTTTTGAATTTTCAAAATTGGAGGGTTCATAACTTTTTAGATTGAGCATATTTAAAAATTCCAAAAAATAAAAGTAAAAATTTTTGAAAAAAAATATAAAATTTGGTCTCCTCGGAGATTTTATTATGGAGAACAATTTGAACGGTTTGGATCGACCGTTCTAATATCTAAAATTTAAATTTATCATGTTGGACAAGTACACGTGTCCTCTATGTTAGACATTAGTTACTTCCCATAATTATATGTCAAATTTTAAGCTTTGCTCGCTGATTGTATGTCATTTGAAAATAATTCTGAACAAAAATTGAATCGTTCAACAGTCAACACAAAAAGTTTAAACTACATATCTTATTATAAATATATTCTAACTGGATTTCAAAACTATCTCGCCTCCTAATATGTCCGTGATTATAGTTATACGGTTCATATTGTTTGAACTGATCCAATTCACGACGTATATGACTCGTGAAAATGTAGAATGTCGATAAATTTATTAATGGTGTTCTTTTGCGAGGCATAAAAAAATGAGTAAAATTTGCGGGAAATGATTGGCAAATGAAAAGTTAAATCTTATTGTTTAAATGAAAAAACAAACTAATTTTCTTTTATGCTGGTTCATTATGAATTTATGATTGAAAAGAAAAAAATAAATTATGTATTCATCATTTTACAAATCCACATACCATTAATTGTCGAGACTTGACTAGCACAAAGTCTGTTTATGGAAATATCAAATTTAGAGACATAAAAATCATATCCTAATCATTCAATTAAAAATGTCCATGAGAACCAGCTCTTGGTCTAGTAACAAAGAACAATGCATCTTGAATGAAATGTCGCAGGTTCGAAATTCGGCTGGGGATTTTTCATAGACATTTATTTAAAAATATGAGAGGCTCGACCCCCAATTTATCTTTAAAAAAAAATAAAAATGTCCACCACAGTTTTCTGGTTTCTCTATACTATAAAAATCTCCAGCTGATTAATTAGAGAAGTGAAAATTGTTTTTTGTGCATCTATTTTGCTTTCAAACATGTCTCGCTGCACCTTGCTTTAACAAAAGCATCACGAGAACAAAAATCTCCTTTTTTTTTTTTTTTGCTTTTCTTTTTTGCGATTATGTTTCCCCCACTTCAATCAAATTTTTTTGTAATTGATGCAGCAATAAAGTATCGGGAATTTGTGATTTCTGCATTTAATCCAGTATTACTAGTATCGTCCCTGTTCAATTATGCATGTTTTTAAATATGGTGCCGATGAGTTGACTCCTAAATCCCACCTCATGATCATGATACAACTGCTTCGATGAGAGGCAAAAGGGTAAAAAACATGAAATTACTTACCCGGGTACATCGTAAATTAATGAAGGTTATAAAGAAGTGAAATTTTGGCTTAGAAAGAGGCGCGCTAATTTTTTTTTTTTGGTTTTCTCTCAAAACCAAAATTTGAATTATAATTTTCTGAATTTTTTGTTTGTTCCCTATTAAGAATGCACAAAAATTGACGAGACCCAACCAGAGTGAGCAGTAAAAGTAATTCGAATCTCATCCCGACCATAACCGGGCAATCCGAACCATCTGACCGCATCAATATCCGCGCCAGCACGCATCTCAAAACATCCACCATTCCCCTTCCCACCAGGTATCGAAGCATCGAAGACCCTCTTCCCTTCATAGATCTAACCACTCTTCTCTCTCTAGTCTCTCGATCTCAGCTCCCAACTCTGCAATGGCGTGCCTAGCGCTGTCGCTGCAGCCGACCAATGGCCCCGACATAATGCTACAGACTCGCGAGTGGTTCCCTCCTTCGCGAGCCCTCGCCGCTCTCTCCGCCTTCCGTCTCACTCGCCTCTCCCAATCCTCCCACCGCGCCGCCCCCTCCTCCTCTGCCTCCGCATCGGCCCAGGCCCAGGCCCACCCCAGTTCCGACGATCTCGATTCCTCTCTCGGTGACGATCCCCTTGCCGCTTCCAGTGGCCAGGTCTGACTCTTTTTCTTCCTCCTCCTTTTTGTTGAAATTGGTGGTATCGCTTTAGGAACCGGCGAGTTTAGAAATTAGAATCTCTCTGTCCTGGTGTCAAAATTGGTGTCTTTTTCTCTAGGGATCACCAAGGTTAATGGTCTGGTTTGCTTGATTTGCTCGATTGGAAGCAGCAGATCAAATTTAGTACATTTTGGTGGCTTTTCGTTATAATGAGCTGGATCCTACAAGTTCAGAGTTGAGTGAATTGTGACAGTAGCAGAAGTTTTATCTCAGAACTAGGAGAATTAGGTTGAATATATTTATATAAAACTGAAAGTTGCGAATCATGGTGATATGGTTGAAGCCAAGTTTAACTGGAATTGAACCTGGATTAATTTATTATGCTGGATCCGCCCTCTTCCTTCTTTCTCCGTTTTATGTTTTGTTGGGGGCAGGTTGCATCAAACGACCTCATTTATAAGGTTTTCTTGTACCCTTGTACCTTGGAGACAAAATGGTAAGCTGATTACCCAAAACTATCAATAGGACTGAGAAAATGATATTTGCAGGAATTAAGCCCTAGTTAACTGCCTGATTGCACGTGAAAAGGTGCCTAATTTTTTTTTTAAAAAAAAAGAAATTCTATCATGGCAACAACATACAACTGGGTAATGTCAAAATGAAACATAAGTTATAACCAAACCACCATAAAGACCTGAATTTTGTAAGTATTTACTCGAGATCCAACTTTCTGTTGTCTAGTGCATAAGAATAGTAGCAGAATTCATTATCTTTGTACACAGGATAACAAAAACTAAATAAGGTGGAGAAATTTTCTTATTTTCAAAATAATAATAATAATAAGATCATGTGGTTAAAAATGCAAATGAAGGTTCTCATTATAAGATCTACTCTCTATAGCAATCTTAAACAAATCAAAATGCGGTATATACAATGAAATTAGATTAGACTGAGGTAAATAAAGTTCACATGAAAGAAGCCCACTTTCTAATTGATTAGCATAGTATTTGAACATATTAATTTAATGATTTTAGTACTGCTGGGTTGGATCGTTTTGATTCCTTTCTAGGAAGAAGTTTAAAATAGTTTAACTTATTGGATTTTTCATGTTGTTATGAAACCAGGTGATTGTTGGTGTGGAGTCGAAGTATCGAGTGATATATCGGCTTGTGAACTCAATCTATGTACTTGGCGTAACGACAGCTGATGATCAAGCACGTGCTGCCACTAATGCCTTTGATTGTATCAACACTGTTAACCAAGCTGTGTCTGTTGTCGTAGCAGCATGTCGTGGGGTTGACGTCACCCCTGAAAAGGTGAATTTTCTTCCTATTCTGTCATGTTGATTGATTATGACCAGGCTAACAGTTCTTTAGGGAATAATATTTGCTGTTTAACATGTCAAACCAAGGAAATGACTACTCTAGACCCCTTTATTGTCAATGCAAATGAATCTGGTTGAAATTGCCTGGTGCAGTTCATGATAGAACTAAAGTGACATCGGTGCAACATAATGCTTCTTTATTTCCTTAACAGAAACTGATGATAATGGGTTCTCGGTGGGTTACAAACTCAGGATATTTTGATTCAAACGATGCTGAACCTTGAACTTTTCCAAAATTCAACTCGCCATAGATTGTTGATTTTAGTTTTATGCTTATAACAGGTGCACCGGAAGTACCCTGAGGTATATATGGCACTCGATATTGTCCTACGTGGAGCGGCAGGGGCTGTCAGATTGGCAGCAATTCTGTCATCTATCCATGGAGACAACATTGCAAAGCTTGTTTCATCTGCACCTGATGCCGAGGCACGAGTGAGAGGGGCTGATCCATGGTCTGCTCAGATGGAGACTCTATCTGCTGACAGGCGGGCCACACTCGAATCATTCTCTGGGGCTTCGTTTGAGCTCCCAGCAGAAACGCTTGCTGCTGGTATGTCAAATCTGTTATTTATAGCTTCATACCTTGATGATTAGAAATGTGTAATTCAATGGGGCAAAAGAAAACAATCCTTCTATTCTTTTTCCCCCTTGTTGCTTAAAAACCTTGTTTTCTTTCAAACTGTGAAATTTTTTTTTGAAAAAAATAGCATTACATCTTTCATTTTCCGTTGCATCAGGTCAAATTATATGAAATAAAATGTGCATTTACTGATTTCACTTATTATTATACATTATAGGTAAGCAGCAAAATGAAAAAAAAAAAGATCAATTAATCGTCTTTTTGTGGATTATGGAAGCGCAAAATGCCAGCATGTTATATGCTACTTACCTGACATGGATTCATCTTGAAATTTTGAAATTGATATTTTTTATATCTTGACAGGTGATGAGGTTGCTGTAGCAATTGCACCAGCAGTTGTCACAGAGGACCAGGCACAGAAAGATCAACCTCCTCAAACCACTGAAGAATCAACCGAAGAGAAAGACCCATTCGCAGCCAGTGAAAAAATAAATAAGCCTGAAGAAGCCCTAGTAGGTGGTTTCAAGAAAATAAAGGATCCTGCAGCAGATCCCACCGCTGCCCTGGCTGGCCTAGAGGTCACCACTTTACCCCCAGCCGAGGCCACCAAACCTACCTTTGTAAGCGTAGAGGGTTTCGAGGGTGACTATGGTGGTATTGAATTCGGTACAGAAGAAGCCTCCCTTAACGATGCATTTGAAGGGTTCAATACTGCCTTTGGTGGTGGTCTTGATGCCTCAGAATTTGTGACCACAACAAAAACCAAGCCCAAGGGTCCAGGCTTAACGGGTCTGGAGTTGTTGGCAACTGGACCAGGTGGGCCTACTCCAGCTGCGGCTGCTGGGTCCCAGCTTGATGGCTTAATGGCTGCACAAGCAGCTGCAGAGATGACAACTCCAGAAATGTATATCCATGAAGAGATTAATGCAGAGTTCAAGGAGTCACTTCTTTCCCGTGTTGGATTGAAGGGTACAGTTTATTTGCGAACCCTGCCACCCAAAAAGGCTGCAGGGAAAGAGACGGAGTTCTCCTTCAGGCTTGAGGGCACATCTGTAATTAAACGTGCTGCCTTGTTGAGCTCAACTGTTAGCAGTCTTGAGAATAATTTGTTCCATGTGCGCACGGGATCCATGGAGGAACCCATACCTGTTCTAAAGTTTAGCCTGCAGCCGAAGCTTACCCCATTGCCTCTTAGGGTGCGCTTGTTAAAGCGCCACAGTGGGACCCTATTGTCAGTGATGATACAATATGCTTCTAACCCAACCTTGCCTTCACCTCTGACAAATGTTACATTTGCAGTGAAACTGCCTGTGGACCCGACACTGTTGAATGTTTCACCTAAGGCAGTTTTGAACAAAGAGGAGAGGGAGTTGAGGTGGCATATACCAGATATACCGCTCAAGGGACATACTGGCCGATTGCGGGCCCGCATGCCAGTTGATCAGGACTCTAGCGAGGGAGAGTTGGATGTTGTTGGTATGGTGAGGTTCTCGGGTCAGGGCCTAATGACCCTTTCTGGTGTCTCAATCCGACCTGCTAGTGAGTCAGTCGTGCAATTTACTGAGGTCAGCCATACCTATTCTAGTGGGAATTATTTGTGTCTTTAATTTGGTTCTCATGGAAGTGGCTATTCTTTTAAAAATTATTCTTCTTTTGTTTTTTCCTTTGCTTTTTTTTTTTTTTTTTTCAAGAATGCATTCTTGATGTATGTAGAGGTGTCAGTATTAGGAAGATTAGTGCTTGTGATGCTATGTTTTTGTTTTGTTTTCCTTCCTTTTGTTTGGCAAAGTATGAACTGTGAGTGCTACTTTTTGTGCGCCTTTTCCTTCCTATTCTGTACCATTGTATAAGAAACGTATATCACATAAATATAGGGTTGATCATCTTTTGTGGTAATGTTTGTACTGTTTAGGCATATAGTTTGCAAGGAGCTTACTTTTGCTCGGTGGTAAAACTATTGTTAGATAGTTGCGACGTGTACTCACAAAAGATGCGAGTACACACAGATATCTGGGTATACCTATGATGGTTTGTTCACTGTCCGTAGTCTTTTTACAAGAATATTTGAGGTGCAAGGTGAAGATATAATGACTACGTCTGTGTCATATCAAGTTATAACATGCGCATAATATGCGTGTAACTTGACAATAATTTTTTTTTTTTTTTTTTTGATAAAAAGAAAACAAAGAAAACAGTTGCGCGTGTTAGTCATCTTCTGTATAAGCTATCACCTACTAGTTAACAAGGGGAAAAAAAGATTGAAGTATAACTTATATCAAGGCATTTGGCCCCCGTTAAAATCATTAAGCTTGGAACACACTCTAGACAGTCATCTAATACAATGATTGTTGTTTGTGTAGAACCGCATAGGCCATAGCATCATGTGATGGCGTGTCATGGTTTGAAACTTTCCATTCCTCATGATATCTTTACCTTCGTCTTTTGAACATTTGTCTGGATGCATTCGGTCATCTTTTACTTTATATCTCCTTTTAACAACAACAGGCGCTCTTATCCAATAAGATACGTGGTATCGTGGGGTAGAAAGATAAAAAACACAAACATGTACTGTTTAGTCAAATTTATTGAAATTTTGATTTATTATAACAGGTTAATTGCATTGACACGTCACAGTATATTGCATTGAATTGTACAACTTCTGCTGGAAAAAAGGTAAGGTATATTGGCATGACACGTCACAGCATATTGCATTGAAATGGTACTAATTTTGTTGGAAAAAAAAAGGTATAATTATACATTGGATAGGTACGTCACAGTGTGAAAACCTCACATAGGTGATAGGTAAATCAACAAACATACAGTCGAACAAAAAAATTTATTGTATACATAGAATCTTATCTGAGCTTTATAAATAATAAAAGCAATTATCATTTTACAAAAGGGTAATACGGAACATAGAACGGTCTGTGGAGGCAACGTAATTTTAGACTCATTCACGAGAATAATTTTACTAACGAAGCTATCGACTATCATCTAAGAAATTTCGCCAGGAGTTTAGTCTGTACATTATTCACTCTCTTTTATGCACATAGGAGTAGTGATTTATATATAAATAATTTAAACATAGTTCACTCTTTTTATACATAAAAAATATGGATTATGCGCATAGGATGAATTTAAACGAAGTTTCTGGGGGGAAAAAAAAAACACACCCATTTACTAAAATGCTTCAACCTAAAACTTAGATCCTTAATTTCTCAACTATGTACGTCTACACTAGACCATGTTCATGGGCACAGTAGCAGCCACGGCAACACTCTCCACTGCACGGCAGCTAAGCGATCGGATCAGTCTCCACCCAGTTGAGCTCTTCTGTGTCTCCAACACTGGGTTTGCCAATTTTCTCTTGACACGCTTTCTGATATCTCTCAGGTCCATTTCTGGTAATGGTACTCGCACCAGCCTGAACACAAGCCGGTACCACCGTGGTTGAACCCTTCTTGGTGGATCCATCTATTATAATGTCCCCACAAAAAAAAAAAGAAAAAAAATCCCTCAGCAAGAGATGATGACATAAAATTTAATATATAAAATTTTGACTACAAAAAAAATATGATATATAATCATGAGAATATTAGTTTATCATACCGTCACCTCTTGAAGTGGCACGAGGCCTTTTGGCTTTTGAGCATCAGAAGGAAGAAGTCTACCGGAGAGAAATATATCATCTGCAATACAAGGTACTGATGGCATTTTGCAGAAGGGACTGTGAAAGGAGAACTCGACGCCATCAGGGCTCAAAGAAAATTCTTGGTCACCAGAAATGGACGATGAGGTGGTTGGATCATGTCCATAGGAGTCGAAATGGACAGTCATGATCGGAAGGTCGGAAAGGGAAGGAGAAGGAGAGTGGGTTTGGAGCATTTTTGTGAAGTATATACAACTATACAAGAGGAAAAACTGCCTTTTTTGTTTTTATCACAAGTTCAAAGGCAGGTGAAGCAACTATCTGTTATATAGAAAATTGTACATTAACTAGCGAGGCAGAGAAGGGAAAGGGGTTTTCCTATTTCTATTTTCGACAGAAGAAAATAGAGCAAGCTAGACTGGAATCATGGAATGTTGTCCCCTTCACTAAATTGCAAGTGACACGGTTTTGGAAGGTTCTGACATACCTTTTGTCATGCTTATATCAAAAACGTAATATCAGAACCTTCTTGATGACGACGACTAATAAAATCTGGAATTTGACATGTCAGAAGAAAAGATATAAAGGTTCAAGTATATATGAATACGTAACCGTGCATCTTGAAAAAATGTACAAAGACAATAAATCGTACAGACATCGTGTCAAATTTATTAACTGACTGTTCAATATGTAGATACGGACACGGGCATTTTGTAGAAACTTGTTTAACATAAATTTAGAATAAATAAAGTAAAACAAAATATTCTGCTTCAAAACACATGTACTTCAGGTTGAAATAGCAATTCATGATGCAGGTAATCCGTGAAGGATCGTGGATCGATGATATTACAGTACTTCATCTTAATTAATTTTTCAACTTCTAAAATATGATGGAGCATGAAGGTTAAGTACATTGTATTCTTGAGAGATAAAATGTAATTTATATTTTGATTGCGATGTCTATATATGATATTTATTATATTATACACATGAAAAGAGATAAAGTTTATTTCACGTTTAACTTAATTTTTGTTAGCGACCTCAATTTAACATTTTCTGTGTATTTATCAAATTATTATACTCAAATTCTAACAACCCAATGTGTTGAATTGTTGATTGGATAACAGACTAACAACAACTTATGTGCCAAGAGTATTCTTTGACTATAGCAGTAAAACCGAAGAAATTAAGAGAACTATCAATTTTAATTTATCACAATGATTTTCATTGCTTCTGTTTTCTTGAAAAAAAAAATATGAACAAACATTTAAATTTAAAAAAGAAATAAAAAGACAAAATCTTCATATTTCAAGCAAGTGCTGCTGAACTTACATCTTAGAAAAAGAAAGATTACAAAAAGTAACTGCAACTCAACTTATATCACAAAATATTTTAAATCCAAAAATATGTATATGATTTTAGTGTTCTAAAAAAACAAGACATGGTTTGAGATTCCAAGGAGGTGATACAACACGGCAAAGACACAGATATGGACACGGTACGAAAATTTTGGTGTCAAAGAACTTGATCACATAATATTTAAAATTCCCATCCTAGAAAACTAATTATTAAAATCATCACATTGAAAATACCTAACTCCTATGAATTTGTGAACAGAAATATATGAATTTGTGAACAGAAATATATGATTTTGATTTTATGGTGACCACAATTAACACATAAATCAAACTCACTTGTTAAAAGTATTCTCATCCTCCATTACCTCTGATGGTCACGGTATGAAAAATGTCATGAAAAAGTGGCCCATAGATGAACTCAAACCAATAAAATCGAACGATTAAATTAATGTCTTAGATCAATGAATAACAGAATCAATTTGACTAGTCAAGAATTTTTTGTTGAAATCCGATTTTCTTTTAAAATGTACGGATTGAATATGAAACAAAATAACGCATCACTAACTATGCAAAATGGTAAGATACTTTTAATTTGTAAAGAGATACAATAGTTTTTCATAAACAACATTTACCTTATAAAACATGCAAACTGTAACCATTAACTTTTTTTTCTTTTTAATAAAAAATGTGGTTAAATTGTTTGCATATCATTTGAGATAAAAAGTTCAGATATTTTTTATTTAATTTCTTCCAACATCTTAGTATGGAAAGAGTTAATAAGTCGGAATAAGCTTTTCATTTTTCTACTTTTAATTGAATTTTTTTTATGTGAACATTCAGCTTTCTTCTTCAGATCGGAAGAACTTTAATAGGAACATTGTGTTTACATGTGCACATTGTACTCAGCACTTTAGCATTTCTCATCATGTGCATTGAATCCTCTCAAGAAATTTTACTCTTAGAAATGCGATAATAGAGCTATATTTCTATGACGGTTTTTTAAAAGAAGCATGAGTTTCAACGTACCTTTCATGACAGATTTTCAAGTAGACAGCTTTTGAGTGAATGATCTATAACTCGTATCCGATTTTGATGGGTTCCGGATCAATTCGACCAATATCTGTTAAAATACAGAGATATAAATTAAAACAAATTGAAGTGATATTATTTTATAGTTAGTTGCTATGTGACGGATTAATTACTAGTCTTTAAAAATGTTGCTTCCCATCTTAACAATTTATTCAAAAAGTTCTTAAATAAACCTTTAACATATCCTAAATTTTCCCTATCCTAAAATATAAGAAAGAATCGAAAGATAAAAAGGGGTTTGGTTTGGATGGAATCGTATGTGATCTGTGAGACTCTGACGGATTAATAGTCTTTGATTTATATCCAACCCATTTACTCTCGTATTATTTAGTAGGTTGAATCTGGCCTCCAACATAGATCAAGTTTTCCATGCATATATGTAATCTCGTCATAGTCACAGTTCTCTATTCAAACATGCATTTTGTAGCATCATAAATAGATACGGGCTAATTTGCCACCAACACATAAAACTTTTGTTGTCAACTGTGAGTATTCACTAAGCTTAAACTAGGCTGCCTTAAACCAATACGGTAGCATTATATTAGAATACGGAACCGTGCATCTTGAAAAATATGCACAAGGACAATAAATCGTACTGACATCGTGTCATATTTATTAACTGACTATTCAATGTAGATGTGGACACAGGTGTATTTTGTATGAAACTTGTTTAACAATTAACATAAATTTAGAATAATTAAAGTAAAACAAAATATTCTGCCTCAGAACGCCATGTACTTAATGTTGAAATAGCAATTCATGATGGTAACAGGTGAAGGATAATAGTACAGTATTTATCTTAATTTTTGAAGTACTTGTAATATATTATGGAGATTTAAGTAAATTGGTTAAACTTAAGAGACAAAATTTCATTTATATTTTGATTGCGATGTCTATGATAGTTATTATATTATAACATATGAAAAGAGATAATAAAGAATTTATTGCACGTTTACCTTAATTTTTGTTAGCGACCTCAATTTAACAACTTCTGTGTATTGTCAAATTATACTTAAATTCTAAAAAGCCAATATATGATTGGATAAGAGACTAACAACAGGTTATATGACAAAAGCAGTCACCACCGGAAGGAATTAAGAAAAATATTAATTTTAATTTATTAGGATGGTTGTCCTTGTCCACTTGTCCTTGATTCTGTTTTCTAGAAAAAACTTGATAGCGGTATCCTTGATTCAGCTCTTTGATGACATAGGCCTTTGGTGCAAGCCCATTTATTTATATTAACTTGGCAAAATGATTTATCGGGCTTATATTTGGGTTCTCGGCCCGTAATAAATAAACGCCAGAGAGAAATGCTCGTGATGCGGACCACGTTAACTTTAGAGAGAACCCGTTCACTTTAAGAGAGAGACAGAGATACTCGCCTTGTCTTGCCTCGAGAGTTGAGATCTCGTTTCCCAGCCATGGCGACTCCGACCATTACACACGTGATCTTTGACATGGATGGCCTTCTTCTTGGTATCTGTCTCCCTCTCTCAATTTGGTTTCTTTCTCCATTAACGTATTGGTATCTGAAAGAATATTCCCAAAAGTCATCTAAAAGTCTTTGTAATAGGTGATATTCAAGTCATTGAGTCTTTGCATTTTCAGTTCCTATGTGGTAGTAATTTTGAAACTAATGGTGAATTACTAGTATCATTTTGTGGTTTAGATGGACCTCTTCCTTCACATTTGAGATTTTAGTACCTATGCGACACATCACTTTGTTTGTTACTGTTGATAATTAAAAATTAATACAAAATGTCATGTTAGCTTCCAAAACCTTGTTTGGCTGCATTATTTTACCTTTCAGTACTATGCATTAATAATTATTGGTAACTTGGAACTGCAATACTTGGTATTGTTACCCGGAATGTTTTTTTTATTTCGTTTGGTATATTATATGCATCCGTGCTTGTGTATTTGTACGGGCTCCAGTGTGACAATATTGTGGACAAGAAACATTGGTCAGACCTGGTTGAGCCTGGTCAATCTAATGAGTGACATTTCCAGTTTTATACTTTTGGGCATGGATTATGTTATACAAATTTTTGTTTTATTCAAGCCGTGTTAATAAAAGAAAATAATTAATTTGAGCATCAGTCAAGCTAGGTTTTGGACCCAAATTGACCCATAAGCACCTGACATTAACCTAGCCAATTAACACAAATGTTCCTTGCATCTGGATCAGATTGACAATTTGTATCCCTAATTCTAATTATTTCATTTTGAAAGAAAAAACAACGACGAAAAATTTCCATTTTTTCCATTACTAAGGAAAAAACAAAATTAAATACCAAGTATAATGTGAGAAAAATAAATTTGTTTTATGTAATGCAATGTAGACACAGAGGGTTTCTACACTTTGGTACAGGAGAAGATACTGGAGCGGTATGGGAAGAAGTTTGACTGGGAACTAAAAGCCCAGATGATGGGAAGGAAAGCCATCGAGTCAGCACGAATTTTTGTGGAGGCATCAGGGCTAACAGGTGTTCTATCTCCTGAAGCATTTCTAGAAGAGCGAGAAAGAATGCTTCAAGAACTTTTCCCCTCATGCACCGTTCTACCAGGTACAGTACTTTGTTCAAGATACGATGAGGCCATATCAGGGGCAGATAAGAGGGTTTGTGCTCTTCAGGTTAGGTGAAGGGAATGAAGTGTATGTTTATCAAACCAAACTGTACTACAGTATTGACAACTACATTCAGTTTCGAATCCAAATTGATAATACGTCAGACCTGTGCCGAAGCATGCATTACACAACTTCTAACATCTAGTGCCACCTTTCAACACTGTGTACTGTTCTGGTCCAACAATTACCCCTGGAACTTCTTAGCCAGTATGTTGCCACTGATAGCAGCTGACAGTGGTGCTTTAATGAATCACGGTACTGTACCTGCAACTGTACACACTATGTACCTGTTGGAATCTAACGCCAGTGATAACCTGTCATTAAATTCAGGGTACAGGTTCAACTCAATACCACACTCGACTTGTGGTGAACCAGTAATATCCAGTACTCATTGTCCATAAAAAGGATACAATCAACAGAGTTTGGCTATGATCAAACCGATTTGATGGATCGTTCAGTCAAATCGGTTTAAATTTCAAATTAAAAGCTAAAATGACCAATCCAAACCGCTCAATGTGTTTTTCATATTGAAATCTCCTTGCCAACCAAATTTTATATATTTTTTTTGAATTTTTTAAGTATTTTTTAGGATTTCAGAAAAACTATTGTTATTGGAGGGTTTAGAACTAATTAGATTGAGAACTTTTTTAAAATACCAAAAAAATAATAAATAATTTCAAAAAATATAAAATTTGGTCAACATGAAGATTTCAATATCAAGATCAAACTGAACGGTTCAGATCGGTCATTTGAAGTTTTGAATTTGAGATAAGGTTGGGTTTGACAGAACCCTCCATACGTACTGATTTGATTCGAGCATTTCTCCAATCAATAATTTGTTGCAAACCACTAATGTCCCGAGCTTTCATTGAACATTAATTAAGTTATTTCCATATTAGTGATACATAAAAGGAAATAATTGAGGATTTAAGTTAAGCACAAGTAATGAAAAAGTCTATATTCATACTCTACTAATTTCACTTTCTGATATTATGCAGGAGTAGAACGCTTGGTGAACCATCTTCATGCGAAGGGGATACCGATGTGTGTTGCGACAGGGTAATCTCTTTATCTCTGTCCTCCTCTGGCACCTATTTTTTTTGTTTATATTTTATCATTGTCTTTTCAGCTCTCATCAGAGGCACTTTTCGTTGAAGACTCAAAATCATGGTAAACTATTTGCCCTAATGCATCATGTGGTGAAGGGTGATGATCCTGAGGTGAAACAAGGGAAGCCATCCCCAGATGTTTTCCTTGCTGCTCTTAGGAGATTCGAGGTACTAAAAAAAAAAATTAAAATAGATTTTGTTTTACTTGGCTGATAATTATTTCTGTTTATAAAGATTCTAATTTTATTTAATCAGGGGAATGTTGATGCTAGTAACTGTCTAGTTTTTGAGGATGCTCCAACTGGGGTAGCTGCTGCCAAAAATGCTGGCATGTGAGTCTCTCTCTCTCACTCTCTCTCTTGCTTCCTCGTTCCCTCCCTCTTTCTTTTCACCATCCTCTCCTCACACCAAGAAAGAGGATGATCTCTATATTGTAAAAGCAGTAGCTTTTGTGGTATGCAAAAAGGGTACTTAGTAGTATCAATAAAGTTAGAAGATTTTTTGCTCTCTGTTGAACAGTACAATATATCCATTTCAATCTTATAAGAGGATCAACAAAGCAGATTTTTTTTTTCTGCAACTCAAGTCCATATCTTTATAAATTATAATACATTACTTGCTTCTTATTGGTCATCCATACATCTAAAATCTAAAGTATCACTTAATGAGAAAACAAATGGAATGACAGATAATGACAATTTTATATTATTGAGGATGAGATATGTTTGAGTGAACAAAAGGGACAGAAAAGTTATTCATCAGATTATATTGTGTTCGCTAAAACTGGGTGGCTTTGCAAGCTTCTAAAATTATGGGTGTAATCTTAAATTAGGACAAACAGTGGGTTCATTTTACATAATCTGCTCATTTTTTCAGCTTTACTAGATTAAAATTGTGCAACTTTGCATAGAAGTACTCCTTTTTACTTTTGTTTCTATATACTTTTCTTTGGGGGCGATTGAAGATATTAATATTTTTTTTTGACAAATAAACAAATGTAGGTCGGTGGTAATGGTACCAGATGAAAGACTGGATTTATCCTATCGGAAACAAGCTGACCAAGTTATTAGCTCTCTCTTAGAATTCCAACCTGAATATTGGGGATTGCCTCCATTCGAAGATTAGGACAAATATTGATTTAGAAATAACACCGGTTCAATCTCGGGTGATTGTTGCCTCTATATTGCAAGGCTGAAGGTTAACTTATCTCAGTGAGTTTACTGAATTACTAAAAATACCTGGTTTACTTTTGCATAATTACTGGCTGGTATACTGATCAGCTTCCAGAAAATTCATGTACATTTAAGTAACTCTATGAAATAATTAGGCTTTTCAGGTAATAATGAAATTACACTCTCAGGTGGTTATCGATTTAAGACTTGTGTACTGTGGTAAACTAAAGCAGTAGCAGCCTTCTCAGAGGGCACATGACAATCATTCTCTTTCTTTTTAAATAAAAGAATTGTGTATTATGAAATTCATTTTTCCCGCTTCTGTCCTCTCCCACAATTCACAAATAAAGTTTTAATATAGGTTGGTACAGTTAACTGCATTGTAGTCAACCTATAGCATAGTATGCTCAAGTCCTATTGTTTTTTTTTTTTTGTTTTTTTTCTCCTTGTTTTGAACAAGACAGTGAGACCACCAGTTGCCATTGGGATACAAACAAAATTAACTAACACAATGTCTTTTTTATTAAAAAAAAAAAAGAGAAAGAATTAACCGGAAGAAGCTATTCTTTCTGATTCACAATTTCATAAAAATACTTCTATAGGATATGAATCTGATCGTAGAACTTTAGAAGTGGTGAGTCTGATTCTATTGCACTATACATACATAATTTCAACTTGTAAATATCAAACTTTATTTAATTTTTTTATCATACAAATTGCTAGATTTGACTTTATCATCTTTGTCTACGAAATTCAATTGGGATATCTTATATTGTTAATAACTTATTTGACAATTGCAACAACTGATAAAATAGTTTCAAAAAAAAAGAGAGATAAACTTATAAATATCTTTTTTAAAACGGACTGTATGAAATTTTATGTAATCTAAAAAGCAATTGGTTATCTATCAAGCGGTTTGAAAAATTAACGATTTAGGTTTTGTAATACTTGATCGATTCAAGCAATTCTTAAAATGTGCATCAAATTTTATACAACACATATTTTAACTATAAAGAAGATATTTAATTCTACTCATTTAATTGTGATAAACCATTTGATCAATGATTATTAAATAAAAGTGGTTAGTATTCCTATCCTATTCTACTTTGATTTTTATGGTCCTCCTTTGTGAATCATTGCAATATTTCAAATATCATCTTCTGCAGTGGTAATCATTTGCCGTTCTAAACTTTCCTAACGCCTGTTTGAACTTTGAACTTAATATGACGCTCTAGAGATATTTAACTTTTGGCAGCTAATGAATGACAAAGTATATAAAGAAGAAACTTATGTTGACATTTAATTACAAATTAAGTGGCCAAGTTGATGCTTATTTTTATGTTTGTCGACGCTCAACTTGCACTAGAAATATCTAATTGTGTCCTTATGTGATTTTGTTGGCTGTCAATTAAAAATGACGTAAAAATATTAGAAAAGTTGGAAAAAAGTTATAACATCAGAAGTGTTATGATATTTTCCCATGAGAGACAAGTCATTGGATAATTGGAGGCGTGTATCATGAATCCTGTATAAGAATGGACGCGATTTATTTTTTTTAGTTACTACTGTGATGTGTGCATCCAATCATGCAATAGAAGTACTATTCTAAACTATCACACAATAAAAGGTTCTATTATGTAAAATTATGTTATATAAAATTATTCAAGGATCGCATTGACAATTCTTACTTTTCTCCCTTTTTGTTTCTCCTGATTTTTTTTTAAAATTGAATATAAATTTCTAAATTAAAATGTTAACGTAAATAATATATAAAATTTTAAAATCTATGACGGCTAGGATGCAAAAATAAACAAGAACCAAATTCAGCTCTCACAGTCACAGTAGGACAAGCATTTGGAAATACAACTAAACTAATATGAGGAACGCTCAAAATACAGAGTGTCGTTTTATTTATTTTTTAAGTTAAAATGCTATTTTATTTCAAAGTAATTGATTAACAAACCGTACCTATATTGCAACAATAACATACCGATTCAAGTTATACAATTAATTATAATACACATTAATGAATTGTGCTACGACTAAAAAAAAAGAAATAAGTATATAACAATATAAATTAGGGATAGTCTTATAAGATAACACAAGTTAGATTGGATTGCTCGAGGGATAACTAATTCCTACAAATCCGTTTGTTCTGCAGATAAAACATAACTCATAAATGAGAACTGTGACGGATTTTAAACTTTTTTTTTAAGCCAAGCACAATAATTTATTAAAATATATAATAATTAATAAATAAATATTTTATTAAAAATATTTTGTAAGGTTAATCACTAATAATTAATCTTTAACAGAAAATTACTAGGTCATAACTACATAAATAAAAATTTTAAATTTAATATTGAAATAGGATGAAAATTATATCAGTTTAGATTATTTGTTAGTTGGATTATACATATTATCTTATTCGATCATTTTATTTAACATTACTTGTTATTTTACTACCAGCAATCATGTATACTTCAATATGACATAGCATCTAATTCACATAACTACTCATGAGTGAAAATTAAATTACTTTTATCATCCTAATCCTCATTCATCTAATACCTACTGAAAATTATAATTGTCATTTTAATTTTACATCATTTCAATAGATTTTGCAAAACTAGCACAATTGAAATGTGATCATTAAAAGAAAATTACTAAATAAAAGATTTCGCTAAATCAATATTTAACATTATATTTCTAAATTCTATACAAATTTTCTATCATCTCATCAATGGTTTCGATTAACTCGTAATTCAAATATGCATTATGAACATAATAACCGTACTATAGGATTTAGATTAATTTTCTATCAATCTTTTGTGAAGCCTCAAAATCACATAATTATTCCAAAATCATAAAAAACCTAAGAAATTGAACGAAAAGAAATCCTAGCAACGTATCACAAATTAATGAATCAGTGTTTTATAAAAGAGTCCATCGTGTCTCTCAGTTACTTGATGAAGTCGTTATTCTCGTGAAACATTACAAAGCCGAAAAAACTTTTTTGAGAAAAGACGAAAGTCCAAGAAAGATTTAATCCAAAATCCTTAAGCCCGTGTACGGTTAAAATGCAAGCCTATGCACAGTATGTTAATATCACTAATTGAGCTATAGTTTTCCAAAAACAAGCCCGGGTAAATGTCTCGGCTTGTCCCTCTTTGGATCTGGATGAGATAGATATCGTAATGAATTTAAAAGATTAGACAATTTTTGCCCACATAGATGATTCAGTTTTCTCCATCATCTATACAATGTTCTTTTATTTATTATTGCTACTCTTCAATGTAGCCTTGTTTGAGTACTTTATGATATTTAAAACAATCACTTTTAACGCAATTTATTTCCACCAACTTGTGAATTATTTATACATTTTTTTATGCGAGAAAGAAGTCCTTAATTGATTATTTTGGTGTCCAATGAATGCATTATTTATTTTTACATAGCCAGTTTCATGCGGAAGTAATGAACTCGAGTTGCATTTCATGTATAACGTCACGTCTAAGTAATGCATATAAGGTGAATTATGCCTGATCCTAATTAACTCGAGGTGTTCTTCATGTAATAAATTATTGGAATAATTCAAACAACATCTACTAAAATTACCTTAACTCCTGTTTTAACTCAAATGAGGCTCTAGGGGGCAATTTAATTAAAAATTTGGCAACTAATTATGAATAGTAAATTAAAACGCATTAAGGAGGAACATTATGTTGACATTTATGCTTGTTTTCATGTTTCTGGATGCAATTTGCATGCAATAGGTTTTTTCCGTCCCTGGCATGCACGCCTTACAAATGTCGATCAGCACGTGTAATGATCTTGTTGGCAATCGCTTAAAATTGGCATTCAGCTGTAAAATTAAAATTATTGGAAAAGTTAAAAACTATAACATCAGAATTGTCTATTTTTTTTAAAAAAAAAAATAAAAACAACTCAGGCATGATTACAGGCTTTCCATTAAGCAAGGCAGTTTGATACAGAGAAGCTACGAAGAGAGTGTCCCATGCAGAATGAGACACCGACTCTTATCTAAAGTTCAAATATCTAAGAATTGTTTATTGTTATGATATTTTGCTACGAGAAATGAGTAATTGAATCTGGATGAATACAGTTGTGGATACGAATGGACGCGATTTATTTTTTAGTTACTATACTTAGATGTGAGCATCCTATCCTGCAATACAAGTACTATTCTAAGTACTCTAAAATAGTATCATTCTAAAACTTCCGTTATTTTAAATTACTCAAGGACTCCACTGATTATTTTTTCTTCTTTGGTTCCCATCTTGCGTTGCTCAGAAATTATTTAATTAGATATAAAGTTCTAAATTAAAATTTTTTAAGTATATAATAAAGTTTAAAGTTAATTTAAGACAGTTTAAAAAAAAAAAGACGAGAACAAATGGCTAAGAGTTAAAAGTCCAACCCTTCCAATAAGACTAGAATCGGGTAATACAACTAATACGAGGGCCTCCAAAACAGCATGCTATTTTATTTATTTATTTTCAAAAAATAAGGTGCTATTTCATTTTCCTTCCGATTTGAATTCCAAATAGTTTGCGATAAATTGTTATTCCATCATATTTTTTTTCTAAATCGATACAGATAATAGTTAATTACAGTTGGGATTAGTTTCAACTTTAGTAAATCTCAAAATATAAATAATTCATTTGCAGATTTAATTTGGATTTTTCTGTGTTAATTAAAAAATAAATCGATCGTAGGTGTAATACTTGGAATTGTACGAGTAGCATAATTCGGTATATAAAAAAAAATCACAAATATAACTTGGTGTAAAAAAATATGGTGGAAAGAGCCTAATCGTCTATTTTGATTGGAAATTGGAATACTACCATTTTAGCCTAGCTTGATAGTGGCCTCCAGGCTCCAGTTGGAAGTGTCCCATGTGATCTCATCTGCCTGGATCTGAAACTTGAATTTTATTATTATTAAATTATACAGATTCAGCTGATCTCATCCGCACACTAACATCTTAATTCGAACAAATCAAAGGTGCGATCGCCAACTACCCAAAAAATTCCAACTGGTTGGGCGTTTGACCTGACCTTTCGTCCATTTGCTGACATATGCAGAGAGGGAGAGATATTTGCCGATACGAATATTCCCTTTTATTTTTTATTTCTTTTTGCTTAAAAACCCATGGGGGAAAATAAATGAGAATCAGAGAGGAGCTGGAGGTTCCTCATTTCGACTTTATAGACATCTGGACGTACAGCAATGTTGACTCCGACCATAACCCATGTCATTTTTGACATGGATGGCCTCCTTCTTGGTACATTTTTCTCCGTATGGATCCATTTATTTTGTTCTAATTAATACCCCTTCACTTTTGGAGGATGTCTCTACAATGTGGAACTCATTTGAATGGATGAGTTTGTTTAGTGTTGAGATTATTTGAGGTCCTGCATTAATTTTTCAGAGAGATCTTATTTCAAATATAGTAAGCTAATTAGTAATGTTGCTTCATACGAGTATCGGGAGCAACCATTTGGTAAAACAAGATACACTTCAACCATTTGGATAAGCACAAACCCATACATATAAAGATAGATGGGTTAAATCAATTGCAAAAAAATATCATTGTTAGGGAGGGGAAAGTGTCAGGTTGCATTGGCATTTCATATCAAAAAAATATAATCATACCAAGTCAACACTACCTGCTAATTGGGTCAGAAATACTGATACAGACCTGACCAATTAACTTACCTCTTGAGTCTTGTCCCTTGATTTTGGTTAGCTCAGTTCAACCTTTGGATCAGAGCTGACAAAGTTCCAATGGTCCTTGGTTTTGGACAATGCAGCATTACGTTACATCTACATAAGTTCCTAACAGAACATACTGGCCCAATTGGAAGTTTTTAATAAGAGAAAAGATTTTGGTCAAGTGCCATAATTTTGAGGTCGAACCCTTATTGTAATTATGCTTTAAAAAATTCCAAAGAAGAAACATGAGCAATTTGAATATCAGAAAGAAAACTGAAGCCTAAAACTAATTCTTTCATATGATCTGCAGTGCAGATTCAGAGAAGATTTACACACTATTAAATGGGAAGATACTGGAGAGGTATGGCAAGAAATTTGACTTGCCACTGCAAGCTAAGATGATGGGAAAAAGGACTGTCGAATCAGCCCAAATTATTGTCAAGGAGACAGGTCTGACAGGCATTCTCTCTCCTGAAGCGTTCCTGGAGGAAAGGGAGAGGATGCTTCAAGTGCTCCTACCAACTTGCACCCTTTTACCAGGTACATCATATTTCACTTCACTAAGAAGATCATACAAGTGACCGGTGCTTATGTTGGTAAAAATTGAGCACTGCTCAAGTTACTGATGGTACAAAATGGACTGGTTATAAGTTGTGACCAGACATGGAAGTGTAGTCTGGCTCCTAAATTCACAATATTAGACCCGTGCATAATGAGGAAAATTGCATATGACAAAGTCCAGAAACTCTCATCACCATCTAGGTTGGAAATGTAATCTGAATACTTTTGACAATATTGTTTTGTACTGCCAATGTCAGGCAGATAAGTTTTCTGTTATTGGATTTCTAGACTGAATAACAGTTCACGTATGCACAATGTACCAGTTTGAACCTCACTCATATTGAAGTGCCAGTTAGATATTAAATTTAAATTACAGACCTGTAAAGAACCAAGCAAACATCAAGTTTTATGTTGTGTGTGTCCTGGTTGTTTTAATATATGCTTAATGGTGCTTGCAAAGCATCACAATCTGAAAGTCAGTTTTTGTACCAATACCTTCCAGGACTGCTCGTAACCAACAGTAATTTGTTATTACTTCCATTTTACAGGAGCAGAGCGCTTGGTAAAGCATCTCCATGCTAATGGGATACCCATGTGTGTCGCAACAGCGTACTAAAACTTTCTCTGTCCTCTTATATTTGATCACCTATTTTGTTCGTGATTAATCTTTTCATTTTTTGTAGAACTTGCACAGATCACTTTTTATTAAAGACTCAAAATCATAGTAGAATATTTACAATGATGCATCATGTGGTGACGGGTGATGACCCTGAGGTGAAACAAGGAAAGCCGGCCCCTGATATTTTTCTTGCTGCCCTGAGAAGGTTCGAGGTACCAATTGGAAACACATCTGCTTTTCTACCTTTGCTATCTAAAATTTACTGGTTTCCTGTTATTTGAGAGCTTGTATGTCTTTAGGGAAATGTGGAGGCTAGCAAGTGTCTAGTCTTTGAGGATGCTCCTTATGGGGTAGCAGCAGCTAAAGAAGCAGGAATGTGAGCCTCTCTCTCTGCCCCACCACCTCCACCACACCCCTCCCCCCTCAAAAAAAAAAAGGGAAAAAAATGCTCAAGCTTTCCATAAATATATGAAAAAGATTTCCTAAGAGAAGTATGAATAAAAATGGACCACCTTGCCCCTAGTTTCCTATGATTTAAAGAACTATTGGGTGTTTCGTGCAGAACTATGCATTTTCTTTTGTTTTTGTTGGTGGTGGTAACTAATGAGTGTGTGTGTAATTTTTTTCTTTGCCTTGGTTAATGAGTGGTGGCTGACTGGCCGGAGCAATCAAATCCTTGGTAAATTCCCATATTTCTATTTGAAAAATTGTTCTATATCATCATCATAGTCTATATATGGCCAAATCTAAATGCACATTACTTTGATTACCAGTTGTTACAAAATAATTTATACAAATTAAACAATCGTAGGTCGGTGGTGATGGTACCAGATCCAACACTGGATGCATCCTATCATGAAAGAGCTGACCAAGTCATTAGCTCACTTTTGAAATTCAGTCCCCAAAATTGGGGACTGCCTCCATTTGAAGACTAAACAATGTGGGAACGATTTAGTTCTGATTCCTGTAGTGATTATTTACGCGTCTTATTGCGAGTTTAATTTATTATGCAAATCTGTTGAAAAAGGAACTTTAAAAAGGTCCTTGCTGTAACTGTAATAAGAAAGTTTTAGTTTATAATCAAAATAATAGTATTGTACATTATTTAGCTTGTCAATTCGTATAGTGAAGTTGTGCTTTTTCACAAGTGTATAAGGTTTGGATGTAACAGAAAGTACTCCACTCCTTGAATCTGCAGCTGCAATTATCATTCCTGAAGGCTACATGTTATTATATTCTCAAATTCGCTGTTTTTAACAACAAAATATTGTTATACTATTTTTTATTATGTTTTTCTTAATATGGTGAATATCTAACATTCCCTGATGAGAAAGACCACTCATGAAATTAGCTTGGTACCTCAATTTGCTCTATTCATATTTTGATGATACGATACTTGTGTCTGTATCGATGCAGGACACAGACCTTCTCTACTTAAATTTCTGCTGATGAACCTTCCTTATTTTGTAATTTAACCAAACATCTCTAAAATACTTTCTGTTTCCCTTTCTTTTGCTTTCATATAGTCATGTAGACGACTCTATTGTGTTGGAGTCGTTCTTCCTGATCCCAAATGGAAATAAAACAATTTAAGTTGCAAAAGAATAAGCAAAGCCAATCGACATTAATATAATTCTAGATTTCATTGGCTTATTTGAACAAACAAAGAAACAAACTTAAGTTTAGAGCATACTAAGATGGGACAAATTCTAGAAGATCAATCATCAATGATAGTGTAATTTTACATAAGCTTTCTGTCACATTTGCCTTCCACATATTTTTTTGGTGGGTCCTTAACAAATAAATACCATAATCAATTCATGAAGTGCTCCTTTTGCCTGACAGCATCAATCGTGTCTGCCTTTAATTGCAATAACAGTCTAAAAAACAATCCAACTAATTTCAAGTGCCAATCAGGCTTATGAATAAGATGTCATATCAGACAGAAATGCATGCATTAATCTTTGCGGTCCTTGTTTTTGGTGAGTATTCCTGATTTTACTATTTTTGAGGGGAAAAATTAGTGGACCAAAATAAGTGTTGTAATACAATTGTAGGTCAAAATGCCAAAAAGTCTTTGGTGACTTAATTTCTACGGATGCAATTGTAGGTCCGTGGACATGCTACATGATCCAAGATTGGACGAATCATATCAGAAAGCCGACCAAGACAAGCTCTCATTGAATTCAAGCCCGAATTATCCTTAAATTTAGTTGTCTGTATCGATGCACCAAAAACAATGCTGTATCGACCAAGACAAGCTGACATCTTTTATGCAAAAAAAAAAGGAACCATATTATCCTTTTAACTTTTTTTCATTGATTTTCCGGTGCCTCTTGTTATTTTGAGGCTTTAAATTGCAAAAGTTGGGAGATTTTGATCCCGTTTGTCTTTAAAAAAAAAAAAATGCTTTTAACTTGTAAGCGAGTCGACTACAAAAATCGAGAAGTTAACAAAGTTGATGATAATTTCTATTTCTTGTAAATGCACGGATTCAAGAGGTATTACACACTAAATCTATATTGTAAACACATATTTATACCGTTCAATCGATTTGATATCAATCGCTAGACAAAAAAACAATCACTAGATTTAACGTGTAAACACATATAGTTGGATATCAATGCATCTGGATCCTCTCGACTTCATAATAATAAAGAAAACTAGCGGACTTCGTAAGATCTTCTAAACGGACGAACGGATGTGGATGTGAACGGACCAGAGTTCCGTCCAAAAAAAAAATTTTAAAAATCGTGTATACTGAAGACAAATTCGTATCCGTCCCCTTCTTTCTCCTATCTCTCTCGTTTGAACACAGCTGCTCCGATCAAATTAATCTCTTGGTGGCAGAATGCGTTCGTTTCTTAGAGGTTTCTCAAGCCGCGGTAGGAGTTGATTGTGACAAATTATAAATCTGGCTATCGCAACCCTCAAAAAGACAAATTATAAATCTGTCATGTGCTTATTTTTCAGATGTCCCAATCCCCATTAAAGAGATGTATCTTGAGATTTACTTTATGTGGCTTGCATAATTATTTTGGTGAGACCTATTGTAAGATTTTGTATCTTTCGTATAAAATGACATGCACAATAAATAAAACAAATTCACAAATAAGTTGTAACAAATTAATGCATGCAATAAGAATATAGACACATAAAAAATAATCACAATGTGTACATCATCGCAACAAGAATGGACACGATTCTGGTTGTGGATGCATATTTGATGATATTGATCCTGAGGTTCAGATCTGGATTCTATGGATTCTGGTTGAATGAGCTGCTTGAGAACATTTGTGGTGTGGGTTCAGTCCAGTTGCTTTATCCGATGGCTTGGAGCAGCTGTGTTCAAACAAGAGAGAGGGGGGAGAAGAAGGGGACATATACGAATTTGTATTCCGTATACATGATTTTTTTTTTTTTTTTTGGACAGAACTTTGGTCTGTTCACATCCGTCCGTCTCTTTAGATCGGACGGTTCAGACCTTACGAAGTCTACAGGTCTTTTTTTTTACACGAAATCTGGAGGATCTGAATGCGGATATCAATCGCTAGATGAATAAACAATATCTTTTGATTTTATAACTAATAAAAAAAACAAATTAAACAACATATCTATTTGTATCTCTGATAAATTGATTAACGTAATTTTACTATCTAATTTTATTTCTTTATTTGTCCACATACGAAGGTATCTCATGCTAATTGCAAAAAGAGATGATTGCACGAGATCCGACTGGATCTATCCAGTTGTAACGGAGTCAATAAAGTTTTTTTTTTCCGTCAACAAAGTTATTAGCTGTCTCGAAATACCAACTGGCTAACTAGGTCACCGTAAAAGTTTAGAAATAATAACAAATTTTTTTGGAAGTAACTAACGTCAAATATATAGAACACATGCACTCATCTGACAGGATAAAAAAACTAACTTAGAAATGCATCTAAAACGCGAATAAAATATGAATAAAATGGAAATCAAACATGAATCAAAGGTCAATAAAATGTAAATAAAACGCGAATCGAATGGAAATTAAACGTCAATCAAAAGATGAATAAAACATCAACAAATACTACCTCATAAAGAAATGGAAAAAATCAGAAATTTGTTTTTCTTATTTTTATTTGTTCTTTTGCTCGAGTTTTACTCCTTAAACGATTGTGTGTTCCTTATTATCAACCTTTCAAATAACATAAAAATCCTTTTGAAGCGAGGAAATCCAAAACTGAACATTTTATACTGCCTACGGAAAATAACCATACATTACACATTCTTTATAAACAGCTAAGGTGAAATCGTTAGATTTATACAACTAATAGCGCATTCAGAGACTAATACCTGATATATTTTCATAATTTAATGTTGAAATATATAACGTAATGATATCCTGGTTAGGAGTCCAAAGAATAGCTTACAATGAAAAATATAAATTTAAACAAGGAATGAAAAGCCAGCTTCCTGTATAATTGGTATAAGAGCAAAGATTTTTGCTCCTCCCTCAAAATTCTTCTGGATGGGATCCCACAATTGAAATATGTGTGAATCACCCCCACGATATTTTCTAAATTTACCAAACATCTCTGAGATACCGTCCTTCCATTTGGAGACTCTTCACGAAGCTCTCGGTCTTTGAGTTATCCATCGCTCCCTATTTTAAAAAGAACATGCCCGGTCAACAAATAAATAAGCACAGTTTCTTACATATTTAATCAGTACTGTTAAGTCACAGTTCAACTATTTATAAAATATATACAATACACAATACCTGTTCTTGAGCAATGGTGTGAAGAACACGGTGGACATCTCTAGCCATACCCTTGGCATCACCGCACACGTAAATATAACCGCCTTGAGAAATAATATTCCAGATCTCAGAGGCCTATTCGGAAAAAAAAAAAGAACTTACAGTTAGACATATGGATAGATCGAATTGCAGGTAAAAAATAATACATGTCAATGTGCTAACCTTCTCAGCCATTTTGTGCTGCACGTATTCTTTGGTGGGACCCTCACGAGAAAAGGCAACAATTAGCTCAGAAAGTGCTCCCTTTGCAACAAAATTGTCCAATTCATCCTCATATATGTAATCCTACAATTCAATAAATAATTTTCCATCAGCAACTGTTGTTAACATTTTTAGTTTTGTAAAACAAAATCTCAAATAAATAAAAAAGTACCATATTGCGGTTTCTGCAACCAAAGAAGAGAACAGCGTGGCCAAGCTCAATGCCAGATTCCTTCAAAGCCAACCGTTCCTGATAAATCGAAAACAAAGATTGAGAATAAGGAAAATTGCATGAAATTTTAAAGAAATTTGTCACTACCCAGGATGTGTGTGGGAATTTATACCTGTAAGAAACCCCTGAAAGGTGCAAGGCCAGTACCAGGACCAATCATTATAATTGGAACCTTGGGATCTGCTGGGAGTTTGAAATTTGATTGTCTGATGAAAATAGGGGCCCAGCTGCAGTCATTGCTTTCTTCCAGTGGAGTTGCATTCTATAGAAGTAGAATATATAAGCAACCAATCAGGTAATTATGAAATCAATATCGTGCCAGTGCTCACTACAACAATATTTTTAGAACACCGCTAGATAAGAAGAAAGCAGAATTTAAAAATGAATTTGCTATGGCCTGTATATCAAGGTCTCCCTTTACTTCTTATAAAAGGTTACATATACAAACTAACAATTACTATAATCAACAAGCAAAATATGATAAGTAAAGCAATAGAATCACTATAAGTAGATTACTGAACAAGATGCACCAGAGACACCAACAAAAAGTAAACAAAGAATAACCCTCATAAGGAATTTTCTTATTTCTTTGTGCTAGAAAAAGGAATAACTATACTACCTTCATCCAGGTAGAGCAAATTCCTTTATGGACCCGGCCAGCCGGTGTTGTTTCGTACACCAATGCACATGTTACATGAACTCTTGTAGGTGCCATTCTAAGTAAGCAACAACAAATTTTTTAAATAAAATAAAAGATGAACAAAAACTTTCATGTCGAACAAAGTGAAATTTTAAGTGCTTACTTTGGTGAAGAGGAGATAGAGTAGTATCTTGGCTGGAGGCGAGGGGCAACAGCCGCAAAGAACACACCAAGTGGCGGTTTTGCAGAAGGAAATTCTGCCATCACTTCTAGCAAGCTTCTCTGGCTAGCCACCACCCACTGTGAATATTCATCCTGCATCCCAAGAAAAAAATAATAAAAAAACCTCAAATTTTTGTATGAAGAAAATTTCAGAAATAAATAAAAATCAAATATGAGCTTTGAAAGATGCCAAACCTTGCCAGCAGGAGATGCCAAAAACTTCAAGCGTTCAGCTTCAGCTAAATCAGAAGCATGAGCGGCCAGTGCAATTAGAGCACTCTACACAGTTGTAAAAAAATTAAAAAAATCAGGAAGGAAAAGCTCAAAAGCACAATAAGCACCGATGCAATGCCTTCTTGGAAGGTTGAAATTAATCAGATACTCAGATGTATATAAAATGATATGCTTAGTAATTTTTCAAAGATAACAATTGGTGCGATAAGTTTTTAAATTTACAGTGGATTGCTTATGGAGGATAAAGAACAAATTTCAAAATTAGGAGGGTATTAGTGGAAAAACCTTACCTTTTTAGGGGAATTTAGAAGATCAGCATAACGGGTAAGAGCAGCTCTAAGAGTGCAAGGAGAGGGAAAAGGAGGAGCCAATGAGCTGTTGCCAAGTGGTGTGCCATCCTCTTTATCGGCATGAATTGAGAAAAAGGTGTCAGCTGGACAACCCAATAGCCTCTCAGCTTCCTCCACAGTCTCGATGCAATTCTCAGCATATACACCAACATGGTCTCCAGTTTCATAACTGAAAAAAGTAAGAAACAGAGAGTAATGGTAAGACGGTGAACTGATAATTTCAAAAGTGCAGGTCCCAATATCTAGAACGAAAGAAAGAAAAAGGAATGCTACATCCATCAATTTTTCATAAAAATCCTAGCAAAATCCATGTTAATACTGGAAACCATCAAAATTCCATGCAGACCCCGAGAAAACATGAAAAACATCATAAACCTCAGGACACGTCAAACATTTCATTCCAATTAAAATAATCTCAAAGAGCCCATTGTTAGTCAATATTTGTATCCACACCAGTGATCAAAGAAAGAAGGGTCAATTTAAGAGCTTCAACAAACTAACAAAGGTAATGGTACAACCAAACTTTTATGTTTTATAGGACATGACTGCCATCTTAGTATTACATGACAAACAGTATATTCCGGTTCTTAGAGAAAGCATTTTTTTTATATGCCAGATGATAATTGGAAAACAATGAAATGATATCACTTCACCCAAAAGGAAAGGAAAAGAAGGAGAGAGAGTGACATTTGGTGTACCCATGTAAAATAAATAAAGAAATGATATTCCTGTGTTAAGATGCAATGCCTGAAATTTTTGTCAGATGTTAAGCATGGCAGTCTAAATTAAGGCCAGCAGAACTAGCTGACTACTATTTAATTTGAAAACATGGTATTTTTGAGATTTTCCATGAAAAAGGTGAAAATTTCCCAGATAATAATAAATTGACTTTAATTTTCAACTTACCTAAGACCAGTGCCTGCAATGTCAAATTCCAAATGAGTGCATGACCGATCAGAAGCAGGTTTATGGAGCTCCCTTCTCACAGCCACATTGGCTCTAAATAAAAAAAAACAATTATATATAATAAGGACATAACTCAAAGAAATATAAAAAAGAATAGCTAGTTCCTTACCCGAAAGATAACATAAATGATTTTGCAATTACCTGCATGGATGATGGATGTCATAGACAGCATGGCCATTTGCAAGGCTCCAGCTCTTGTCCAGGTGGGCAACTTCGTCAGGTTTAAGGAATACCACGCGATATTCTGGAATAGCAGCAGTATAAGGAGTGGTTGCACCTGAGGCATCATCTTCATCTCTGAGCAAGTTGTCTAGTTCTGGCCATAGAAGCTCTTTCCTGAAAAGAGAAGAAAACGAATAAAAAACAAGGGGTAAAGAAACAAGCTGATAAGATAATAAACTACAAAAATAAATATACTGTGTAATATTCAGTTGCGTGTACCAACTGATTAAAAATGTCATTTTGAGCATACCATGCAGAGAAATCATCTTCAATGCACTGATCATCATCTCCAAGACCAACTGGAATTAGGCGTTTGGCACCTATTGTGAAAATAAATGTTAATAGGGTACAGCCTAACCACACTTACATGATGTGTATCGTATGTCTATATGAAGAGTTCAAATTTGATACCTTGCTTTTCCAGAAGCTCATCTAGCACCTTGGCAACCTATTATCACAGCAACAGGAAGTAATCAGTTAATAGATTGGAAAAGAACTTAAAAGTACACTATGAGAACAGATTGTACTACAATACTAACCTTGTTGAAATGCTCATATTGCCTGTTTCCAAGACCAAACACAGCATATTGAAGATTCTTCAACCAATCCCCTTTCTCTTCACCCTGTAAATTAGACAATAATGAAACCTGAATACATTTCTAGTATAATAAATACTCATAAATAAACATATGTCACTTTCTTTTACCTCTGTGAACCATTTGTAAAATCTGGCAGCATTATCAGTTGGTTCACCATCTCCATACCTAATTTTCATATAAGAAAAGTTAGAAATGATCCAATGGAAAAAACAAAATGTTAATACTAACGACAACAATGGAGAATCTTACGTGGCCATGAAAAATATAGCTAAGTCCTCCTTTTTCATCTTCTCCTCGTATTCTTCATCTTCAGCTGCATACTCATCCTACCAAAAGATAAAATGAAATAAGCAACATTTTTCACAGTACAATGCTATGGATTGTTCGAATTTAAATAATAAAATAATAATAACAGTAGAGAAATAAATTATACCAGATCAACTACTCTGAATGTGGCTTTCTCATATCTTGCTTTAGCCTCCTCAACAAGTGCCTAAACATTCACAATCAACTCCATAAGTACAACTAATTAAATAATTACCAGCGAGTTTCCTAAAGTGCCCCAGCTTAAAATTTTTCCACTGCTTTTTATTGCTATTTGCCCAAAGAAGAAAAAAAAATTAAATACAGCAATTCCAAAATTACAGGTATGAACAACCAATAGAATCCAGAAAAAGAATAAAATAATTTCCTGAATTTTAAATCCGTTTTTTTTTAGACAATCCAGCATCCATTCCTGACCCCACTAAATTTCTCTGAGATTCAACTTAAAAAGGGGAAAAGGCAGAATTATTATTTTAATTCAATTATTCTTTTGTCCGTTACCAATTCACTTATTAATTTTTCACAAGTTCCTACATGGTTGGCTGAGGGTAGTATACTATACTAAATTACTAATTGTATGATTTGTATCTCGTAAATTAATCAGAAAATCGATAGAGTCTACCAAAATAAACAAATCAACTATTTTATCACTACTGGCCAACGCCAATTAAATGGGAATCAATCCACCACCAATCCAGACCTTAGCGAATCCCTCAGCAGTTCCAGTCTGAGTTCCGAAAAACACAGTGACCTTCTTCTTCCCATCATCCACCTCCGTCTCAGTCGGCGGCGCCACCTTGAGCGGCGTGGGTCGAGGAGGCGCGACCTCCTTCTTCTCTCCTCCAGATCGCTTCCAAATCAGAAAGAACCCAAAACCCACCAGAACAGCCACAGCCGTCACAACAACCATGAGCGCCTCTCTGTTCTCGGCGAGCGACGCCACCTCTCTCCCGGAGAAGATCGCCATGAGGAAGTCGAACGGAGACAGATCCATGTGCTCTGTTTCCATCTTCCGAATTCAAAAGGTGGAATTGAATGGAATTGAATTGCTCTCGGGTTGGTTGGTTGGTTGAAATTTCGCTCGGTTTGTTTGTTTTGTTTGGTTACTTGGTTTTTGTGTGAGTGAGATTGGTTTGGTTGGGAGTTGGTAAGAAGGAAATGGTAAGATTTCCTGAGAGAAGGGAGGAAGGTGAGGTGAAGAGGTTTATATAGGTAAGAGCGGGAGGTGGGTTTCACCAAACACCGGTGGGTCAACACGCCTTGGCACCTACTCCAGTTTTCTGCTCTCTGAACTTGGTGCGTGATTCACGAGTACATTAATTATTATTTACTGTTATGATATCAATTGCATAACAATAATAACGGTTTACAAGTTACTACCCATTACACTTGGTTCAATTTTTGTGATATTGTTTTATAAACATTTTTTTAGCTCAAACAACTTTTTTGTTCATTTGTGCGAGATTTAATAGTATGTGAAAATGCTGAACGGATCATTTAAGGGTAGAGTGTACTGTGATATGATTTAGAAAACATGATGACCGCAAGTTGACATGAGTCATGATTCTCATGTCAATTTTGTTGGATGATGATGCCGAAATTATGTTTTGTTTGGATTGGAGTTGTGGTTGAGCTGAATCGACTTTTTAGAGGCAAGAGAATTATTATAACATCAAATAAACGAGGACCTAATTAAGCTAAATGCAGTAATGCATAGTGGCGATTGTACACATACATCAACAATTCAACATTAATTTAAGCAAATATTTCAGAGTTCGAATGGATTTGCGAGTTGTTGTTACTTGTTACGTGTGTAAAATGTTTGAATTATAAATTATTTATTTATGTTTTATATCCGACTATCCGCGCACACAAAAAAGTTGTTTCTATCTTCAGTTGCGTTTGGATTTATATGCATAGATATCTGATAAAGTAATTTGAAATGTATACAATATTATCCAAATATTTAGGCGCCTGTTGCGTGTACCGGTGTACCCGAGCTTTAGATTTTAGGCAACTTATTTTTCCTTGCATGCATTTATTTTACTTTTGTTAGCTAGGACCCTTCATTTGTGTATGTTCATAAAGACAGTATTAATGATGTACCTACAGCTACATTGTCAAAAAACAAAAAACAAAAAAACAAATATTTGGATTTCCATATATGATTCAGATTTTAATTTGAATGGCTGTAATCAAACGTACTGCATCATTAAACGACGAGGGACAGTAATTTTCCCAGGAGAATACGATGTTGATAATATTGACATTTAGCAAACCTTGCAATAATTTTCTTGCATGTGTTATAATAGCTTGCATATTTTGTTAATTAGTTATTATGTTAGATTGAATCATTGAGCTATCGGGATCCTCTTATTTATATAAACTTGATATCGCAAGATCTTCTATTGAATATTAATATTTAGTGATGCAGAAAATTTTCTGTTATGTGATGGAACCATTCAATCTTCAGATTTGCATGGAAACATTTGTCGTGTTGTAGAGAATAAAAAATTAATATGTTGTCAGTCGTCACAGTGTCACACAGACAAATTCGCTGTAGTAGACTAGGAGTGTAGTGTACTACAGTACTAATGTTATTTATTTCCAACCTCACATTTCAGTTTAATAGAAGCCTTGACAGATATGCATCTTGACCTGAGATATTATCACGACATAGATGCCAATATAATTTTATATATTTATTTAACCGGTGATTGAGGTAGGATTAAATTGCTTGTGAGTACCAAAATAATATAATTTTTAATTTTAATAATCAAATCAAAATAACAATTAGACATGAACTATCTTAGATTTCTAAATATATTTAATTCTTAAATTAAATAATGATTGGTACTACTATTTTTCATATATTTGAAAAAGAAAAAAAAATATTTTAATATTTTTAAACAAAAAAAGAGAAAATTATTTTTAATTATAGAAAATTACAAAAAAAAATATTATAAAAAATACGGTCACAGATTTTAATTAATGTATATATTATAGAATTGTGGAATTTTTATTTTTTTTTACCTTTTGCAATAAAAGTCCCATTTCCTAAGCCACTGTTCTATTCAGTTACTGAATTACCCAATACTTCACCTCCGACTTGTGAGCTGCACGAGCTTCGCCACCTAACTCTCACCCTCATGCATTAAATTCTGAACCACGCGCAGCTAATAAAGAATGAGAGTCCGGAACGAAGTGCCGGGGCTGGGTGGCGCGCTAGTCTTCTGGAGTGAAGAATTGCGTAAACGACTACGTTTGCCCCATGAGGACTGCATTTGAAAATAAATAAATAAACACCAATTTTAACAAACAAACAAGGTAACCATAATCACGAATTAGTGGATTCACCAAAATACCCTTCTGGACGGAATTTAAGTGGCCACGGGACCACAGACGTCGCACCAGTAATTTGTACTGCTGCACCGACGTCGAAATTTCGTCTTCTATATTTCTTTTTTTTATTATTCTTTCCAGTTTTATGGAATTTTTTAATTTAAGTATTTTTCTGCCGTATCTATCTGAAAATCTTTCCTTTATCGTCTTTGTGAGAGTATCTATGTGAAAGGGTAATGACAAAAGATCAATCATTTTTACTAGAATAATCTGATTTTTTGTAAGTAAGAAACGATTGTATAATAATTAAATAAAAAAGGTGAACAACTTAACACTTAAGAAAAAAATTGCTAATATTATTTTTTACCGGGAAACTTAAGAGGTAAGGACCATTGAAAAATCAAACTATTTTCTCAACGCCAGAGATACTGAGTCATCTATTATTCTACTGAGCAAAATCACTATCATCTATAGACTATAGGTTACTATTAAAAAAAGCTAGGACGGACCAAGTCAAGTTTCACTGTTTCAGGGCAGAATAGGCTACGACCCTCCAAATATTAACTTGTTCTTTGATCTTTTGTTTTTTTTTTTAATGTTGATTTGCGATAACCAAGTCAACGGATCAAATTAAAAATTTACAAAAAAAGTAAAGAAATAAGAATACATGTTTACCAAAATTTGATGTGAAAACGACAAAGTAGAAAAAGTATAAGAAAATAAAAAAATAAATAAATCGTCTAACAATGTTCACTTCAGAGGTGCACTAATCCCTCAATATCCACAATGAGCTAAAATAAAGAGCGTCTTCAGTTGAAATTTTTTATATTGCGCTCTTTTTGCAATCATCAAGTCGCCTGAGTCATCGGTGTTGAAAACATGGATGTTGAAATGAGTTCGAACCAAATTTCCATCTGTGTTATTTTGAATAATCTAATTCTTCATAAAATTTGGTTCTAAGAATCATCATTATATGGAAAGTATGAAGGCCCTCCGCGATTCAATTTCCACAATTGAGCACTCGAACTAGTATAAAAATCTTTAGCTCTAGAAAGTGACAACCCGGATAATTATTATGAATTCAATTTTCAACGTTGAGTAAGTATAATTTTTTTTTTCTCTCTCTCTTTTCATGTTATTTCATATCATTGTCTCATATTTTTAATCTTCTCGATGCCAATGGGATGGATGTATCAATTTATGAAATACAATGTCTCTCATAATTCTTTTCCATCAATCATTTTTGCATATGATTATGATCCTACAAACTTCTTCTTCTTAAGAAATCTTACATTTGACCTCCACAAACATGTGACTATAATTATATTAGTGTTCTTTATAGTAAAACATACATATTTATATTTATATTAATACAAAGTCAAGTACTTAATTTTTATATTAAAATCTTAACCTTCGTTGATGAATTTTCTGACTCTGCCAATATATAGGAATGTACGTAATCTCTTGGAAGTTGGGAAAGGAAATAAAATGGACATGGAGTGAAATTGCAAGCTCTTTTATTATATTATCCGTATCCACGTTTATACGTACGTGTTTAACAATAATAGAAGCAAATGTGTAAAGATAGAAGTGTTTAAGAATAAAAATAATATCTGCATTTTTTTTTCTTTAGCCCTACGTCCTCAAATGTCAGCGTGATGTATTCTATATACGATATTAACTAATTTGCACTGCCACTTCTTATTATAAAATCAGCAACTGACTTTTAGGATAGCTCTCGTTGATTTGAATATATGTTTTTGTGCAAATGAATATTTCTTATACAATGTGGGAGTACAAAATTATCCAAAAGCTGGATAGGATCGTTGTAAGTTTGTAATACCTCCAGCTTTCTAAAATAACACAATGGTCACGCACATGAATAATTTCTTTCATGCTCTCTCTTCTAGATGCAACAAATAATTGCTCTTACGTAATTTCGTTACAGCTAGTTTACATTAGATTTCAGAGATGCATTTATGAATAGCTGATTTATACGAAAGGGAGTATGAGAATAGCTTGTTTTGACAATATTTATTAAAATTCATCAAAATTAAATTAAAAACTACATATCGATTTATTTTTTTTTTGCAAATTTTAATATCGTATGCATTATAAGAAGAACTATTAATTTCTAACTGTTGAAAAAATCAAATTACACAAGAATGGTAAAGCACACATTAATTTTAAAAATTATTTTATGAACATGTAAAATATTCAAATTAAAATTCAGATTATTTTCAAATATTAAATGATTGGTTATTTCCCTTTCTCACTCTTCAAACAATCAAAGCTCCGAAAATCATTTGATTATTACGTTCATAAAAATAATATAATCATTTGTTTCAAAATGGAGGAAATAATATTTTTCCAGAAATTATTGTTCACTCTGTTTAAGAATTATTTGGTGTTATTTATTTTAACTTTTATAAAAAAAAGATAAAAATAAAATCAATCGAAAAATAGAAATGGATAAAATGTCGTGCTTTTACAATATATTGGGAAAAAAAAAACTTACTTTCTTCCGAAAGAAAAGGTTTCACCGAATAGTAGGATCGATGAAAATCTATTTCTTTTTTGTATTTTGAGTTTGATGTACATTTTTTATGAAATATCTTCCTCCACACCACTAGGACATTTTGCAAATGGATAAAATGTCGTGCTTTTACAATATATTGGGGAAAAAAACTTACTTTCTTCCGAAAGAAAAGGTTTCACCGAATAGTAGGAAGAAAATCTATTTCTTTTTTTGTATTTTGAGTTTGATGTATACCTTTTTTATGAAATATCTTCCTCCACACCACTAGGACATTTTGCAGTATGAGATGACATTTTAATTTGTTGACTATGAATTTTATAACCATCGGTCCCTTAAAATACAGCTAAATGCGTGTGTCTATCCATTGCATGCATGCATTATATTACTAATTAAGAAGATAAATACTCATATAATAAGAAGACGATTGCAAGTTTGCAACTCTTGTAAACCAATGACGAACCAAATCATCACGTAATGATTCACATCCGAGACGTAAAAACTTGAAATGGTTCGATTTGGCGAGCGTCACTCGTTAGTCTAGAATAAGCAAAGAAGACTACTTTTCACTCCCGCCCTTTAGGCCATCGAAGTTGACTCTTCTAGACTTAAAATCTTTTGCTGCATTAGTGCTTATTCTAAAAATAATAATAATAAATAAAATAATATAATTGATCCAGTAGGACCTGAACCTGAAGCCGTGGGATGTATTATAAATTTATGATACTTAAATGTTAGGTTCATATGTTACAACTAGATATTTACTTTCTGTTTGGGAAAAGATAAGGACTCTGTGCACTCTTTCCTAGTGAAAGTAGATACCTCTAGAATTGGTACAGAAGAATCTTACCTTGTGACTTGTTGATTGTAAAAATTATTGCATGTACGAGATTTTTATTACCTTAACTTATGAAAAAATATGGAAGAAATTAATTAATTGTGTAATTTTTGTGATAAAAAATAAAAGTCCATTTACAAAGTCGTCTTTGTTAATAACGACAAGTGATGATATTATTATAGAGTTTTTTTTATCCAAATTAGTAAGTTCGACCATTTTCGGTCCAAACTGTCATCTTATATAGCTATATTGTCTATATAAGACCGATCAGAAAATGTTAAATCGAAAGGAAAAGAAAATAGGGGGAAAAACAAAACATGATGTCATTCTTTGTCATTTTCTTCGCATTAGAGGTGTATTTTTCTACGCGCGTGTTTTTATTAATGGACAGGCTATACAGCGACTTGTTTGTAAGGAAACTAAAAAAGATGGGTATACCTGCAAATTAACATCTTTTTTAATTGGTATTTGGTTGGGTGTGGGGAGGTGGTCGGAAACAAGAGTTTGGTAAACCATATTGAAGCTGAGGATTCTGAACATGGTTCCATGGGCATAATTGTAAATTTATTGAGCTTTCCAATGGTTTGCAAGTCCAATTTCTAACTGTCAACTACCCAGTATTGAAAGCAGATTTTGTTTACCCAGTCGGGTCAAGCACACTGGACCACTCCATTTTTTTCCCTTGATTCCATTAGAAATAACAAAACAAATTATAAATAGATAAAAAAAAAAGAGCTAAGTCAATAAGGTATTCGTGCAATATCATCTATCGTAGATCCTAGTCATATTTCCTAATTAAACATTATCGGATCGCTCATGTGTTTTCATATTTATTTTCTTATTTAAATTATATATTTATGATGTATCCATGGTATAACAAAAATTCTAAAACAATACGACTTAATTTTTCAATCTTTGTGTTAATTTTTCTGTGATGTATATCATATTATTTTATGTATAAAATTTAGCATTTCAGAAATTATTTTTAGTCAAAATTTGCTGAACAGAAATTTATCTTACAAAATGTCTTATTAAAAGTTTGTTTTTCTTTCTGTGACAATTTCTTACACTTTTTAATATTTAGTTTTAAAATCAAGGCGCTAATCTAATGAGAAGTTGAGAACAAAACAAAGTACCACAAATGGCTAGAGTAGGCATCCATTTTCTTTTAACATTGTATCGTGCTATCACATATATAAGTCAACTGGATAGCTTATATTATTGTTACTTTATTATCAACAACACAGAACATGCTTATTAAACAAAGCATTGTGTCGAATTTACTAAATGAAAACAAACGCTAGCATACTCGGTGTGTTAAGTATTTTAAGATTCATCTATTCCCTCAGGTCCGACAACAGAAGCTTTAGCTTTATTTGTCACTTGGTATTGGATCATATGGAATGAGAGAAACAATAGTATTTTTAGGAATAATAACATTAATTCTCTCAATTCTGTATATTTCCGCATACTTAATCTTTTCTCTAATTGGACTAATCTGGACACAGATATGGAAAAGAGCTTTCGGGATCTACCAAAGCTTCAAGCAGCTGCAAGAAAGAACAAAGACGAGGATGGTCACACAATTGAAGATACTTCATCAGCTTAATTGGCTATGTTTTTCTTTTAGCTGGATTGCATTGAAACTTGTTTGTGTGTTGATTGTCTGTTAAATAGTTATGTTTACTTCTTCTATCTGACTGAGTGGTCCCTTCGTGGCACTCAAAGTATAGTTTACTTTAGCTTGTAGCTTATTACTTTGCTTATTAATTTTTTTGGTTCCCTACTTGGGGAGCTGTTGGCTCAAAAAAAAAAAAAAAAGATTCATCTATCGTAAAGGCTTGCAAATAGTTTAAAATCTAATAAATTCATTAATTTAATTTCGGTTATATCTAGTAGATATTGAAACTTAAAAATAGTGACGGAATCTTACTTTGATATGCAAGACTTGTGGTTTTTTAATAACAGAGAATTTTATAGCTACAAAAGCAATTGTAAAAGTTCAGTATATTTCTCAGTGCAGTGTTTTTTTTTTCTTCTTATTAGTATATAGTGTTAAACACGAATCAGTATCTTTTTTAAAAAAAAAATAAAAATGTTTCATGTCCTTCTAATTACTAAGAAATTACCGGCATTAGAAAAACTGTTAATTTGAAACAATATATCTTTACTTTTTTTTTTGGGAAAAAGTTTTTAGGTCCTTTTAGTTACATAAGAAATTGCCAACATAACAGTTCTTTATTTATTTTTTCCATAATTCTTGCTGATTGGCACACAACCAACATAAAGCTAATTGAAAAAAAAAATGAAATTACAAAAAGTAACAGATTATATAGACAAATTAAAACATACTTGATACGATAAATAACACAAGAACGATTCATTATTGAAATGTAAAATAGAGGTATCCAATGTAAATCTGTAGTGATTTAAATACGTAGTGTGTGGAATTTGTTCCAATTAAAAAATTGAACTTGGTCATCCATTAAATAATTTGAAATTTATGAATGAGGTTGGCTGTCTTCATCTGTGAGAACTGAAAATAACATGAGAAATATGAAATGGACAGCAACTGCTCTTACCAACTATCACAATTAATAAGCGACTGATTAAATATATTCTGAGCCCATGGAATTAGACCTTAAACAAGGCGGACAAGAAATACAGCTTCCTATTAAATTGCAGTTTGTTGAACACTTAAACTCTCTCAGAATGGGGACCCCTCAGAATCCTGTTTTGGCCGAAAAAAACAAAAATGTTTTTTTTTTTTTCAAGGACTGCTGATGTTCTGTAATAATAAAAACTGCAACCTCCACCCCACCAAAATAATAATAAAAAAAAATGTAAGGGGGGAAAAACACATTCAATGAAGGAATGCTAGCAATATGGTTTTTAAGTACTTTTTGTCTCTGTATTTAGTTTTTTATTTCTTTTTATAGACAGATCATATAAGACAGTTCAAAAGTTGTTGTAACTTTTATATAAGACAGCTAATAGAGCTTTCAATGCTATTGGAAAGTTCGTGAATTGAATCCAAAAGCTGTTAAAAACTATTCAAATAATGAATTCGAAATTTTAATTTAGGTCCACTTTCACAAGTTATTTATGTTTTAATTTTTTATCTTCAAATTTACTCTGCTAATAATATTTCAAACTCCGTCCCGCTAACTGTTTTACTATTCATGATAAAAAATAAATAAATATCTCATTTGCCAAAAAACAAAACAGGCGTACAAAATCATATCATTTCAAGAATTTCGCAAATTCTGCTGCGCATTTGATTAGGTTAAACGGCTCAAAACGATAAGCGGTATAAATTGAAACAAAACAACTGCAAAACTAAATATTCAAATTTTTTATGTAGTATAATTTAATTCTTGATGCTAAGTTTTTTTTTTTTTTTTTTTTTTTTAATAAAGTCTCCCCGACTAATAATAGGAAACGTCAAGATGTTTTTTAAATTTAGTCCTGGGATCATCTGCAATCTCGGATGCGTGCTTCCGTTATACTAAGACTAGTCACCGTGGACCGTGGTACCCTATTATTTATTTATTTATTATTATTATTATTATTTTAGTGAAACCATGGTACCCTATGAACCATTTGTTGCTGGATAGCGCCGCATTATTTCGTTGATTGGGCCGTAAGAACATTTTCCCAGTATTTTTTTTAAATCCATAAAACTTTGAGAACTGGAGTATGTCAACGTAGCGCAGAGAAAAGGAACACAAAATCAAACACAGAGAAGTCAAAAAATAATAATATACAATAATATGAAAATGCGATTGATCCCCAAGTTTCAACGCAGCAGAATCACTTAGTACGTGGAGGATTTTCTGCCAGGAATTGGTTGAGTTAGTTTTGTGGTTAAGAAAATTACAATCAGAAGTTCAGCACGCAATTTCGTTCATACGATAGTCAATAGTGTCATGGATGTAGACACGATAGATTCAGCCTGATTGCCTGTTGCTTCTTTTACGAAATAGTACACTCATTTTTTTATTTTTATAAATTAAAAGTTTTTTTTTTGTAAGGTTGGAAATTCATTGAAAGAAAGTACTTTAATTTTGATGGCTATTGAAAATAACTTGTAATTTTAAAATCAGATACCTTAATGCGATCTATACTATACGCCCATCATACATATAAATAATGATAACATTTCTTTGCTATTAACTAAGCTATTAAAAGTTACCGACTGTCTATATTTCGGCATATAATGGAATATCAGATGACACAAAAATACAAAATATATAAAATTGATAAACACCAATTTTATAATTTTCCAAGTTGATTCAATATAACAAGGTCAAAGAATCGAGATGAAAACAATGTAATAAATTCAATTATATTTGTGGTTAGCCCAAATTCTATGTGTTCGAAATAATTATCCAAATTGGGCAAGCCTATGCTCGGCTGCTGCTGTAAAATTTTATGTGCAAAAAAGGTGGCTGTTGTTAATTCTGATAATTAATTGTACCATTTGATCAAGATTTGATGGTTTACATAATGTATTGCAAATTGATTATTTTTTGTAATCGAGAAGCACTTTATTGAACGTAAGCACACATTTCTTCTTATGGTTTCCGTGTCTTTTTCTGTGTGACACGTGTAAGATTTTTGTAGAAAAGATTTAGGTACCCACCCTTAGGTGATAAATTCGGCATATATTAGTAAAGCAGCAGATATCTTTTTCTCGATGTGGCAACATTCGTATAACAATAATAGACACTGGCAACTCAGCAGAAGAAACCACATAATGCCTGGCTGAAATGAATTTGAAATTTGCTCGTCAAATTTGCATTTAAATTTAGACGAACACGTTGAGACAGCATTACTCGAAACTATATCCATGGTAGTAGGTGCGCGGCTTGCCGTCTATAAACCAATCAACAATTCGGCCTGTAACCTGTAAGCATCAAGATGCGGTTTACTCCTTTACAAATGGGCTTGTAGCTTTGGGCTCATTATTGTCAGCCTAAAATTGCCACCTTTTAGCTGCTAAAGAGGACAAGGGATTATGGACTTATGGTACAAGCCTAAAGGACCTACAAAAATAATTATACTGTAGCACAAGAATAATGAAAAAAAATGAACTCAAAAAAATATATCACATTTTACTAAATTATAAATTCTAATTAAATTATATATCATCCAGTTAAATTCTGAAGGTTTTATTCTCTAAAAGCAGTGTAATATAATTGTGTTGATCAGTGATCACCCCTCAAGGAGGAGTACTCATTCCGGTGGATGTCATGTCTTTTGTTGGATGGAACATTGACTACTTATTTTGTTTGCTCAAATTCAAACTTTTAAATCATAATTTTCATCTCAAAGAACTTTTAAGTTTTGAAATATTTTGGTTTACTCACAATTTGCATAATTTTTTTATTTTAAAAAAAATCCTTAGATCAAGAGGTCAATTAATCAGCTCATTAAGTATTGTTTGCTTGTGATTATGGAACTATACTTTGGAAAACTTCTCTTGTCTACAACCATTTGCATTTTACAGAGCAAACATAGATTGGTATTTGCTAAATTAGGCGCCAGTATCAGTCCTAAGTTCAAAATAGTGCACCAGTCAGTAGTGCAAGCATAGATTGATATTCCAAATTTGCATGGGTCCATGGCTCGATGCACATTAGGCTTTGTTTCTGCGGATCATTGTCGTGATGAAGGTTTTGATTCTTTATTTAGTGTTACTTGTTGTACGAGTAAAGCGCTTTGGTTCGTCGAACACGATTGTATTATACTTTGGTGTTTTTTTATTGTTACTGCTGCACTTTGGTATTTTTTATTTTTAATGCTGACTGTGGGTACAATTATCTACATTGTCTTCTTACTTCATGTACGTAGGGGGGAGGAATGTCTGCGCGGCTTTTAAATTTGTCTGGGCATTGGGCTAGTAGGTTTTAGCGTTTGAAGTGTTTGACTGTACTTTTTTCAGTCTATATTTTTCTTGATACTATGATCCCTTTTGACCTTTATTAGGACAATTTTAAAAAATATATACATTTATTGACCATCAAAAGTAAATGGAGTCTGACATTGGCCACTAGTACGCTTTTTCCATTATCTCACCTTAAGATATGCTTCAATTCCCCGGTAATTATTGTGATTATGGAACTAAATTTCCCAAATTGGTAGTTTACAACAAATGCAGTTATTATAATTATTGTAATATGCTTTAATTCATTGTGATTATGCTTTAATGCACATTATGAAACTGTAATTATTGTAATATGCTTTAATTCACTGTGGTCATAATAATTCAATGGAACGTCTCCTATATATATAAAAAAAAATGTCAAGATAAACCACAAATGTAGTTTACAGTTTCTGTCCCAGAAACAAGCTCGTCTTCTATAAATGGAATTGTCCTCCAGACTTTTAATCTCAGTAAATTATTTTCATCACCTGTTGCACCAAAAATGAATAAGGTTCAGTGGCTAAATTAGTTTAAAAAATAAAAAAAATTATAGAGAGAAGTCTATTCTATAATCAAACCCAATATTTTGCAATATAGTAAAATAAAAAGAATTCCACAAATTCTGAGCACACGTAACACATCTATAGTTTTGCAACTAGGGAAATAAATATGCAAAATGTACTTTGTGAGATGAGAAAAGCACCTGAAATTTCTTGATCTCTTTCCATGCAAACTGCGACCACATGAGAACTATTAAGTTCCATAAGTGCAAATTGACAATTATCAGCTAGACCTTCACAATCTGAATCAGCTTCTATATGCATTTTTGGAGCTCTCTAGTTCAAAAAGGGGAAAAACCAATCAAATGCTTAAAAAACAGTATTTTGCGATTTAAATTTAGAAATAAAACACAACAATTGGAAACTAAGCTGCTATTCTAACATCTGCAAAAGAACTGCACAATTGTGATATTACTTTATACTTTTAAGGGAAGATAGTCAGATACTAAAGTGTGAAATATACTGACAGAATTAATTCTTACACAAGATAGAGAACCCTTACAACAAATAAGTTGTTGGATCCATTTTCTTGAGGTCCTATATTCCTATTTGGACATGGTCGACCCAAATTATGATTATAATCATTATGCCATAACATTTTTTATCTCTTTATTAATAGACCATAAATCTAATGATAGTTGGCTGCCTCTCAAGTTTATCCAAAAGAATCAAAACCTTGTCTGATCCCATTTCAATTGTGAAGTTTTTGAAAGGAGCACCTGAAAAGCCCCTACCAATGGCCTTCACATATGCCTCCTACAAAAAGCAAAAACAAAAATGACAAAGGAGAGACTATAGAGTGTACCGAACATCATACTGTTCTGTTTCTACATAACAAGCTGTCTAAATCTTGTTTTGTTTTATTTTATATATACTTTTGTTTACCTGTTTCATTTTATTTATTAAAATTTCTGGATGGTCTCCTGTGATTCATTGATAGAAGTAGAAAAGTGCTAAAAGAAAATTTTAAAGAGTTTGAAGAAAGGGACAGTAATTGGGCCTTCATACCAAACTCTTATATCTCATTTTTAAATGCTTCATTTTTTTACTTAATTTTGTAATGGTTTTCTGTCTACAGTATCACTGCTAAAGTTAAATGGGCCTAAAATAAAAGAAAATTAGATAAATAAGAGACAACTCACTTTTAGAGTCCACAGTTGAATAAACTCCTTTTGTTGGATATCAGGATAAGGAACAGCAGCCAAATATTCCACCTCAGAAACTGTAAAATAGCGCTTAGCAACGGATAAAACACTTTTTACTGTTTGCCTTTCATTTTCTTCAACATCAATTCCAATCTATCAAAAGCAGAACAAGATATAAGATGTATCTTAGCTTGTAGCATTGATTAATATGAAATTCTGAAGGGGGGAAAAAAGAGGGCGGGGGGGGGGGGGGGGGGGGGGGGGGGGGGGGGGGGTGTGGTCTGAAAGATCTGAAGAGAAATACCGGGTTTTCCAGGGCAACTGCACAAGCAATCAAAGAAGATGTGTGCGAAAGATTAAATTGTAATGGCGGTTTGATAATGTTATCACCATCTTGCCACATTATCTGGATGCAAAATACAAATTGATAAGAAATAATAATAATAATAATAAATAAATAAACAAATGATAATTTAATTTTAGGAACTACCATAATATGAACATTTCCAGTGAACTGAAAACACCTTATGTGATGAAGAATACTAAACAAATGCTATAAAAATTCTGGGTTTAACAGATTAACACCCAACATTTATCTTGTTTCTATGTAACATTCAAATTCCAATTTCTTGTCAAACACTTTTGCACTTATTAGAAGGCTGTAAGCCAGTCATGTAAGAAGTGGATGCCATTGGCTCACTTTTCTGTACATAAACAACTCAAGTGCTTGTTAAACTGCTTATAGAAATTTGGATTTTGTACCTAATGTAACAATCCTAACCTAAACCCTTCCTCTATCAGGCCAACAAATGCAACATTGAAGAGCACGCTGAAGGATTAGACATATGAATCAGAATTTTGCAATTGTATTTACCTCGGGCTTGCCATATAATCCTTTCTTGAATTTAATTGATCCTGGGTCAACTCTTCCATCACAATCTAGTCTAATTCAAAAAATAAAGAGAACTAATTTGAATCAACATATCATCAAAACTAAATTAAGTGAATACACGAAGATAATATATAATAATAAAAAAAATTACATCTTGAAAGGGTTGTTCTTGTGAGTGTGCGCGCCAGGATCGCATTCTTTTGGTGCCTCTCGCTACTCAGAGACAAAACACCCTTTTTCTCACATGGAGATAACAAATCCATGTACTGTTTCAATTGTGAGGAAGAATCATTTATCTCCTCTGGCTTAATGTACCAAAGATGCACCTCTCTGCATGAAAAAACAACCCAATATAGAACTCACTTTTCCAAAGTATAAAATTTAAAAGAGCGGAAAAATTGAATTATTTTCAGACTATCAATTAGAATCGTTAATTGCATTTGTCTGATCATAGGACCAAATCTGGGGCAATTAATTAGTTCCACAGTGTTTGCAAAGCTCCTAAATTTATAACCAAAGAATGGTCTACAGAGGAATGACACAAGGAGGTATAACTAGGAGGCAATTAGAGAGGGGCGAGATGGACCTGCGATGAGGAAGGGGCGTCGGAGGGAGAGGAGAGCAAGAGGTGGAGAGATGGCGAGAGACGGCGCTTCCAACAGGCTGTAACATGTTCCTGCGGTGTAGCCTAAGCATAAAGAACTTAACACCGGCAACGATGATTTCTATGTTTGTCGGGAGAGAGGGGTTTGGTGTCGGAAGAGAGCGGGGAGAGGAAAAAAGAAGAGTGGGCCCAAGTGAAAATATTGAATGGAGCAGGGCTGACAGACTGACAGTGGGTCTTGCCTGTCAGTTTCGATACCAGATCGATTGTGCTGTTGTGGCGTGGGCGACGATGCTTTCTACGACGATCGGGTTTCAAATGGGACTCGCTAAATGGGAGGAGAAAGGGTAAAGTCGTAAAGAAGCGATTCTCAGGCAACTGGGCCGAGAACAAGTAAAACTGTAATAATGGGCTCACTATTTAGTTGAGATGTTCAGCGATAGTACTCGTATAGTCGTATGTCATGCACTCGTGCTCGTGCATGCTGCTATGCCAGCGCTTAGCTAGCGGCTAGGCAAATCACTTTGATTAGTTAGATTCAAATCTCAGTTCTGGCCTAATTTTAGTATTTTACTATATATAGCCTAAATAGATTCAAATTGAATCCTCGTAAATTTTGGCATTGCTTTTTCTGTGTATATTTGGTCGGACAAGGTAAGAATTAAAAATTTTGGATCAATTTTAGAAAATACGAGTAATTAAATGGATATTGAAATAAAACATCTCCCGTAGCATTTGTTCTAGCACACGTTGTTAGTTGAATTAGCCCAATCAATGTTCAGATCTATTAGTTTTATTAGGCCTTGATCAAAATGATTTTTATATGGGATTTCATTTGAATTGATTTCGTAAGATTTCGCTAGATCTAATTATGTGGGAATTCCAACCGAATCCGTTCATTTTGATCACAATTTTCAATGGAATGAAATGAATTGAAATCCTATGGTAAAAAAAAAAGGATTTTCATCAGGACCTTAGTTTCTAAATTAACTAGATTTTGATTGGTTGGGATTTTTTTTTTTTTATAAAGTCTTTAATGCCGTCCTTTACAATATTTTTAAACCAGACTATAATATATACAAAATCAAATCACTCAAAATCCGGAACCGATTCAATTTTTTTTTATTTAAAAAAGAAAATAGATTTTGTGGCGGATGAGGAATTTAATTGGTTTAAATGGTTTTTATTTTAATAGAACAAAACCATTTAAGTTATAGCTTCATTTCAAACAATAAAATAAAAAAAAAATCTACAAATTAGATCTAAAATGACATAAAATATTCACTCATTTGAATTCTCAAAAGATACATCAAAGTTTTCTTCTTGCAGCAAAAATATATTTTGAGTAGTTTTTCACCATTTTAAGTGATTTCATGAATAATGAAAGTTTAAATTTATGACCCAAGTATGAATGAGATGAGATTAACTATTTAGTATGAATGAGATATGTTGCAATTTCTTAGCTTATTTAGTTGAAATTTCTATATTCCTTTGGAAAATCATGGCACAAAAAGGAGAACTACGACTCGATATGTGACAGATATCACATCAAACAAAGACAAGACAGCCCAAAAGAGCCTAATTTTGGTGTCAAATACATCATTTGGTGCAGTTACCAACCTACATTTAAACTAAAAATAAGACTATATTCCGAAATTCTAAAAAAAAAAGGCTAGAACAACTCATAAAACAATACATTAATTATTCAGATCCTAACATACCATTATAATCTCACACAACCCGTAAGAAGGAAGCAACTTATGATTATATAGTATGGAGCCACTTCTTTCTTTCAAGTCTTGCAGCCAGTTTGTTCTTCAAAGTGTGGCTTTCCACAAATACTTCACCGATCAACAACACATTAGTCAACTAGAGGTTACGTAAGCACTATTAAAGTAAAAGGCCATGAGTGCTGCTATGGCCAGTTGAATCTATGAAACAAAAGCATAACAAATGAAAATGCTAGTTAGACACCGTCATATGAATTATCTTAAAGTAATGGACTTGAAATGCCATAAGAATCATCTCGTACAATGAATCTGGCACACAACTAATACAAAAAGATTTTTCCATCAAATACTAATATTTTAACTACAAATGTACATACAATTTAAATAAATTTCCTCCGGAGATTGGATCATAATAGAAATGTAAATTCAACCTATCGTCAGGTGAATTATATCAAAGTAATGGACTTGAAATGCCATAAAAATCTTCTCATACAATGAATCTAGGACAGACATAAAGATTTTTACAGCAAAATACTAATATTTTAACTACAAATGTATAAACAATTTAAATAAATTTCCTCATGAAAATATATCAGAACACAAATGTAAATTCCACTTCAAATCTCGACAATTACATTTTGCCTAGAAACAAAAAACTGAATAAAATGGATCAGAACACAAAAGTTGTATCTTCATGATTTAAGACATTTTTCTAGACACTGAATTCTCCTTATTTCAAGTTACCAACAATAAAAAAAAAATAAGGTCAATAAAGGTGATTACTCACACTCTAAGAGATATTTACTAGCAAGAAAACAAATACAAAATAACATTTTGTTTTCTCCAACATTTTAACCACTAGTCAGTTCTTGTTTAATATTTTAATGCATGACCTTTGTATAATTTAGTAGTTGCTTTGTAAGTTTGTATATTAAAGATTTTAAAAATTTTGTAGATTTTATATCTAAATAGAACTATAGATTTCTAAAAAAAACACACTTCTATTTGTTTCATGTCGAAGCATGCAACGCAATGTGCATGCTTGTCATGCCTTTCTCAGCACTTTCACATCTTCACCACTTAAAACTATACAAATAATTTAAAATAAGGGTTCAACACTTAAATGCAACCTAAATTGATTAAAACTATATTTCTATTTAAATATTTGGGGTGTGAAATGTCTTTTAAATTTATTAAAATTATTCATTAATGCAATAACGCGTAGAGACATTTTAGCAATTTATTTGCACTATATTTGACGTATACTTACAGAAAAATTTAGAGAATCCCTTTAGCTCTATAATTAGGACAGGTTGGCGGCAATCCGCATATAGTTGTGATATATGCAAGGCACGTATATCAGCATTAAATTATACATTACTTATTACATAGTAACACAGGCGGATTGTTAAAATACTACATGTAGAAGTGATGCACTCGCAATAGATTTAAATCTCAAATTTTATACTTCAAATAATAGATCCGAACCATTAATATATTTCTCATATTGAAATATCACTGGAGACCAAATTTTTATTTTTTAGTATTTCTTTTGGAATTTTAAAAATATTTTTATCGGAGGGCTCAAAACTATAGATTGATAAATTTCTAAAATTAAAATAATAATAATAAATTATGGAAAAAAAATTGAGATAAAGTTGTATGGATTGCTCGATAAACTTCTTTTCGTTTTTTATTAGATTTCAATATGAAGATGAAGTTGTATGGTTTGGATCGGTTATTTGAAGCATAAAATTTGAGAATGAATACGTAGTACGCGACCATTTGTGCTATGCTTAGCATTTGAGCAATCCTTATAGCAAAGAAATTAGACGAATCTAATAAGATTTACTAATTGCAACAAATTTCCAAACAGCCGAAAGAAATAACATTAAATATATTAACATGTTGAGATATATATGAAACACCACCATGCCAAGGCAATTATTATTTTTAAAAATATTGGCATATAGCTACCATGATAACAAATTAATTATTTTACTATTTTATTTAGTTTATTAAAAACTAATTGATAATAATGTGCCAAGATTCATCTTAATTAGTCCCCGTTGGATGGTATATGCATATGCGTAGCATGATAATACATCTACATGCATGCAATGGAGATTAATAGATTTAATGCCACTGTTATAAATTAGTTTTATGCCACTGTATATGTAAATGTGTCAATTTGAAATATATCACTTTTAAATTATTAATTAGAAATATGTCACTCAAAAATCACTTAACTTAGTTTTATATCATTAATTCCTTCCAAAACACAAGTAATTAATTAAAGATATGCCACTATAAAAATCTTTCTTATTTAAAAAAAGAAACTCAAAATTAACCTCATTGGATTAATTATTAAGAAAGGAAAAGCAACAAAAATTACATCTATGACAATTCAAAACTTAAAGTTTGAAAAACAATTATTAAATTTTAAATATTAAATTTTGAAGTGTTGAAAATTTAAACTTTAAATTTTAAAATATTAAAATTTGAAAATTTGAACTTTTCAAATTTGAAATATTGAAAATTTGAACTTTTCAAATTTGAAATATTGAAATATCGAAATTTTAAAATTTGAAAATTTATATTTTGAAATTTTAAATTAAATTTTTTTTAGATACATAGTCAATTATTTATTTACAATAACAGTTTTCTATTTTCATTTTTTATAGTAGTATATTCACTAGGACATAATGGTAATATTAATTGACTGACGGCATAAAGCTAATTTTGCAATTAGTGATGGTATAAAAATAATTTATCGTTTAGTGATGAAATATCTCTAATTTGAATTTTTGAAGTGTCAAAAATCTAAATCATCTTTTAAAAAATCAAATAAATGTCATTTATAGCACGGAGAATAAAGGATAAGAAAAGAAATGCAGGATGTTTTCATGTCGCATTTATAAAGTTTAAAATAAATAAACATAAGAGGCGGGCTGCACATATACTGTGATAAAGCATTAAAAAAATACAAAATAAAATCACATAATGTTGACGGACGGCATACAAAAATCTCACCAGAGTTGCTCTTCTTTGAAATTTGAAATCTCGCAATGTTGGTACACAGGGGCGGATTTACGTATAGGCAAGCCCAGGCAAGTGCCTGGGCTTGTTTTCTGAAAATCGAAGCCCAGTAGAGATGATAATCAATTGGTGCCTGGGCTTGATTTTAGACTGTGCCTGGGCTTGATCAATTGGTGCCTGGGCTTGATCAATTGGTGCCTGGAAACTGGACTGACGTGGCCTGAAATATTTTTTCTTGACTTCCTTTTTGCTTCGCTTCGTGATTGGGCACGTAGGGAAAAGTTCTAATCGGCTTAAAATCGGCCATTCATTAAATTAGGATTAAAAAATGGTGCTCCCTCATAACTCCTGCACGGCTGTCCCCTTCCGTTCTAAACGTTCTTTTGTTCATACTTATTTGTATTTGTTCATAGAAATTAATTTCATTTTATTTCAATGTGTCATTCAATTGGAAGCTCGATTTGTCCCTTTATAATTTACATTATGGTGCTGGTTTAGAGATTCTATTCTATTTTTATAAATTAAAAATTATTTCAATTTAGATGTTTAATTTGACACTCAACAATTTAATTCGTAGGAATTTCAATACAATAACAAAACAACATTTCAATTAGCAATTACTTCTTTTGTGCTTTTTGGTGGTAGAGAGAGAGATAAAGATTATATATATAAAGATACTATGTATTTGTGATATTACAATGATATATGTTGAAAACAATTTTTTTAAAATTTTAATTTATTTTATTTTTTTAAAATATTATATTTAATTATATTATATGTGTGCCTAGGCTTAAATTTTTTCTATATCCGCCACTGTTGGTACAGATTGAAAAAACAGCTTGCACCGGCGCAATTAAACAAAAACTCAATGCACGGATATGTCACACGATTTCGTCGAAATGTTGAAGTAATGATAGAAGGAAAATGAAGATACCTCTAGAAAAGTCAAGACGAACACTGCCACAAGACGAGATGGTGAAAGAAAAATAAAACGTATAAGCTAGTCAAACCAGAGATGAATAATTTATTTTCTTTATAATAGTCAAATAATTTACTTTATTTGAAAGTGCTAGATTACTACTAAACATTTTTTTACTTCTCACAAACATCCCCTGTGAGAGGCGGTAAGTCAAAACGATACATGAGGTTTGAGATAATATGCAAAGAACACTGCTCTAGGTCATTTATACGCCTCGAATTAGTAGACATATATCCGTATTTTAATTAACTAGACATGACAATTGCAGGTTCGATGCGCTATGTTTTTTAGATTGATAATAATCAAATATATTTCGACAAACTTGCCAAAATTTGTAGACAAAAATTTGTAAGTCGTGGATGAGGATAAAATTTTTAATTTTTATAGACTGAACTACCTCAAATTTCCAAATATATTTAATTCTTAAATGCGGTCACGAAATTTTATTAATAATATAGATTAGAGTCAAATTTCAAATCATGTATGTTTTTTTTAAAAAATAATTTAAATCATGTAATCACCAAAATTGACAAAAATACACTCTAAGTAACATTACATATAGAAAAACTTATTTATTATTATTAAATATAATAGCATCAAATACACAATGAAATTTGTCGGAATGCTGCTACCATGCACTGCATGGATTTATTTGTATTTTTAATTAAATGAGGTGACATCTCAAGTCATATAATCATCACAAGTCCACAACAAAGTTTTTCAATACCCTACCGGTTATTGGAAAATTAAGATAATACTAGATAATGGAACAGTGACCGAAACAACAGTATCAGTACAATTGTATTGAGTGAGAAAATACCGGAAAATTTAGGAAAAATATCGAATTAGGCCATTGGATGGTATGAGTGTCGGTAGTATATTGAAAACATTGCAACAGACCGGTATGCAAAAACATTAATCAACTATGGTGATTATACGATGTAAAATATTTGACATATCATATTTGCTAGAAAGTATTTACATCGCATTTCAGTCTTCCAAAGATATATTTCACATTTTAATTGACAGTATTGCAATTTTGCGTGGGTGATCTTTTTCATCGAGTGCTTGCATTTTTCCTTAAAAAAATTTGATATATACTTAACGTAAATTTAAATATAATTGGAGCCTAATTCTAAAGGACAATCCAATTGCTTTTTGAACTAAAATGCAAATAAGAATAGAACAGGGGGCTTAATCGGAAGCGTGAAAGAAAAAAAAAATTGAAGGGAAGAAAATTGCAGGCGCTGATTTTCCATGCCCAGCTGCTTTGTTCCAGATTCGACCTATTTGTTTGTCCACAACGGAAACGTGATACAGCGCGGGGATACACGTGTTGATTCCATAATTATTCCATTGGTTTCTGAAGATTCACGACAGGGGAATGTTTGGATTCTGAAGATTCACGACAGGGGAATGTTTGGAAGTGCATGAAATAAGAACAAAAATAAGAACTAGAACAAGAACAAACTATTTCATGTTTGGTATATTCTAAAATAGATTATTTTTGAATAAAATCAATCTTGTTCTTGTTTCAACAAAATCATGAAACTAGAACAAGAACAAGAACATGCCTTGTTCTAGGCCTTGTTCTTATTCCACACACTTCCAAACATCCGGCGATTAGAAAGGAAAGTTTGCACTGCACTTGAAGTTTGCACAAAAGCATATTTTAGCAGCAAAGTTTGCACAAAACAAGCGTGCAATGCACTGCATTTCAGCAGCAAAGTTTGCACAAAAGCATATTTTATCTCTTAAAATTTGTAACAACTAAATATGCAGTGCAGAATTACATAAAATGGAATAAAAATTATCAATAGATTCACTTGAAGTACTGTGTCTGTAAATATATTGTAGCACATTCGTTTGCACAAAATAAGATTATCTCTTAGGATTTTCTTAGAAAAAGGAAAAAAGCTTTAGCACATGTTCATTTGTATTTTTTTTTTTAACTTCTTGATTCGATTTAATGTCAATATAACCGCTGACACTGAATTTAAATTTTACTAAAATTACTAAATCTACGTTAATTGCCACATTCATGTTGGTTTTCTTACAAATGTCCTTAAGTAGTCTTAGAGGTGCAAACGCAACTCGTTGTTATCTAAAGGTCCATGACTAATTAGATAAAAAGTTGTTAATAAAACTCGGAGAATGGGACAAATGGGTAAAAGTAGATGAGTTATTTAATTGTTCCTATGGATAGGTGCAAATGGGACGGTCATTGAGGCAAGGGCATAAAAGAAAATATGAATAGAAACGCGGTCGAAGCCAATTGCAAAAGTAGTACCTGAACCAACAACAAAACAAGTATATATACATGCAAACTGCAAAGACAGGCTTAGGCCTGTCAAACGTGTCATTCTGACACGGAAATGGGCAAACTCGTTTGCGTTTCGTGTAGAGAAACGGAACGAAACTCCATTTCGTTTACCGTTTCGTTTGTCGAAACGGCACAAAATATCATTTCGTTTACCGTGCCACTTTAGAAATATCATATAAAACGGTTTGAAACTGGACTGAAACGGTCAAACGGTACAATTCGCTGTTCCGTTTACCGTTTCGTTTAAGAAAACGGAACATATCGCCATTTCGTTTGCGTTTCGTTTAATCTGAAACGTGGTGGCGAAACGGTAAACGCGTACCGTTGAAAGGTATAGACAGGCTAAGCTAACCGTAGGTCAATAGGATTACAGAAACAGATTCCAATTTTTTTTTTCCATCTGAAATTAATGTCTTTTTTTTTTACATTTTTTCTGTACTTCTCCGAATTATATCGAACGTAGACCCAATAACTTCGCGTTTCTTTTCCCTCTTCATCACCCAGAAGAAATTTATGATTCATAATATACATTTGTTAGAAACTGAATAGTTTGAATTTTTACCTTTTTTTGGATCAATAGTAGAGAAAATGAAATAATAACCTCATTTCGTCGAAGACGTGATTCTGTAATTTTCTCTCAGTTTCCTTGGATCAAAGTTATTGTCTTCGACGAAAAATTTTGATTAACCGGGCTGTTAGTATTCATACGCAGAGGTAGAAGTATATTCGTTCATGCGTATTCAAAATACAGTTCTCATTCCCTATCGATTATAAAGTGCTCATGCACTCTGATATAGTTCGTGTAGATATTCTGTTGACAAAATTAAAACGGGAATGATAACCGTCATCCAACAAAATGCCATCCACGTCATCCAAAAAAATAAAGTGAACATATACTTATACAAACTGAACATATATAATAAACAAAGTGAACAGACATACTTATTGGATACTACTTTAGTATTGCTGACTGAATAGATACTAGATACTTGTTATAACTAACTGAACACTTATGCATATTAGACATTCCTTTACTGAAACAAACTGAACATTTCGGAAGTAAGAAGTATCCAGAAAAGATTGAGATGGATAAGAATAAGACTAAACGGAGGGAGGTAGGGGAGAGAAAGGAGGCGAGAACGTTAATGAGAGGGAGGGGCAGGAGGGAGATGAGACGCGGAAGGAAGAGAGGGACAAATCACGCTAAAGAAAGATAAAGAAGAATTTAGATGACATGAATGACATTTGAATGGATGACAAGAAGCAACTACCATTTCTAATGTATGATTAAAAGAGATCTAGAAAGAACATTTGTCCACAAATAAGAAAGCCTCATTTGACCACAAATAAAAAAATAATACAAACAAACGACTTAGAAATAATTAAATACTCCATCCCTAATATTTTTTAAGGCAAACTCCAAAGTCCAAACCCCAACTAAAAGCTAAGTACGATGATAATATACAAGGTACCCAGCTAGGCCAACAAATACCACAACAGTGCTAAAAAATAAAATAAAAAACAACATGCGCCAAATTCTAACCCGATCCACATTATTCATGTGATAGACAGGACCCATAATGCATGAAAATGAGGCATAAACAACCCAAACCACGGAGAAGCCAATAGTGATCGCCAACACAACATGACGCCAGGAGGTCGGTGCAACTACAACAAAAATAAAAGTGCATATAATAATCATCACCAGTGATGTTATTACGGAGCGCCAAACCACCTTGTCCATGACAACCGATGCAGCAGCACGAGCGCGAGTGTCTTCCTCTCCAGCCATCTCACGTGTTCTATCCTCTAATTCCTGGTTGGCCTGCTCTTCGACTTCAGCCATCTTGCGAGCGTTTTCAGTTGATTCCTTCTGCTGGAGTGCTGGGTCAAATTATCAATGGTCTCGTGAATAATTGAAAAATTTGGCAGCTTAATTGATTTTATTGAAAGTCGCCAGGATTTTATTTTGTCCAAATTTTGCCAAATTATGATCATGTAATTTTATATTAATTGTCCACAGATATTCTGTGATTTTATTTTTTCCGAATTTGTCTGAGATCTCCTGTGATTAGTATTACTAAGACCTTTCGCTATTATCATTAATTAACGTCACAAGATATTATAATGCAGTAATTATTTTTCACATAATTTAATTTCAGATAGGTGAACAGAATTAAATTCTGGCTGGATCAAGAGTTTGAAATGCGCATTTCATGGCACTTAAAAGTAATTTGAATGATACCTTTTGTAAAAACCCAAACTTTTTAAATTAAAGTTTATTAATTTTTAAGAAGCTAATTTAATTTAATTGATTTAATTAGCAAAAATCTAATTGTAAATCCTATTTGTAATTAAGAGCAATTTTAATTTAAATTCGATATGATAATTGATTTCCGGCCAATTGAAAATTTTCTTTAAAAATATTGATTATGTGCCTAATTATATGTTTTATGCCTCAAAGTATCTGAATATCTATTTTTATAAATTTTTCATATTTTATTTAAAGCTAAAAATCTGATTTTGGTGCTTAGAAATTGTTTTTCCTAATTCTCTTTAATCTGAGCCGTTTGATCAAGTCGAAAATTCCTGGATTTTGTGGACCATTGGATCTTCCTTGGATTCTCTTCATCTCACTCTCCATTTCTCTTTCTCTCTCCCTTCTGTTCCACGCCGAAGGATTTTCTCTCTCTCTCTGTTTTCTCCGCCGAAATCATTTCTCTCCCTCTCTTTGACTCTCCTGTCACTTCACTGTGCTCGCTCGAACACCCCTCTCTCTTCCCTGGCTGAGAGAGTCACGACTCTCGCCAACCACCCAACCCACTGCCTTGACTTATTTCCCTCTCCTCGTGCTACCCCTCTCTCACCTCTGACACGAGAGATTGACTCTCTCGCGCGACCCACTCCGCTGACATCACCTGCTCCGCCACCTCAGCAGCACGCTCACTTCACCGACCCCACTTCCCAGCCTATTTGTGTCACCCCTCTCATCTCTCTCTACTCAAACTGCTGTCCCTCAGGTAAGAACAGAAAAGAGAAAGGAAAAAGAGAAAGGAGTAAGAGAGAGAGAGGTGGAAACTAGGCGATTGGAGAGGAGTCGGAAGTGATCGGCGAGGCTAGGTGGAGGTGCTGAGGTGTGCACGAGCGACGGCTGAGCTTGCTTCCTCCTTTCCCTTCTCGGTTGGTAATAACTTTGAAACCCTAACCCCTTTTCTTAGGTGTTTGTTTTCTGTGACTTGCCTCTGTGCTCGATTGAGCTATTGTGATGCTTGAGTTGGATCTATGTGCTTCTGTGTGTGATTTGAAATTGTAAAATTGTTGAGGCATGCACTTGATTTGTTCTGTTGTGGTGGTTTTTATGATTTGTGAGAGGGGTATTGTTGTTGTGACTGATCTGTTGTGTGTGTATCACTTGGCTTCGGCTGTTCCTTTCTTATCTTTGCTCACTGGTACATGTTTATGGCTATATTAGGTTGTAGCTTGTTGATTCTATACTTGCTAAGATTGTGTGGGTAAGGCTTGTATATCTGGTCTGTCAGTTATTAAGTGCTTCGGTTAGAGTTGTATTTATTTTCCTCTCTTGTTTGGCTTGTAGAATTAGTGTAGATCAGTTATATTCTGTGCTTGGCTCTGTTAAGGCTTGTTTAGACTTAGAATAAGTGTTATAGGCTTGATAAATGCAATTATAAGTGTTGTGGTTTTTCTCCAGGGTTATATCTCACTTGTAGTGCGTTTTCTGGCTTGATATCAGGCTGGTTCAGGCCTGGTACCAGCTGTGGTACACCTCTGTTGCTTACTGGTACGGTTTTCCTTAGGATCAGGGACCTATTTGTAAAGATTTCTGAGGTTTGGACTGTTTGGTAAATAACTTTGAACTGGGTTAGGACCTTTCTGTAATTATTTCTGTTAATAGGGGCTTTAGTGTAAGAGTTATGTAAATATTTTAGATTTGGGGTCCTTTTTGTTATTTTGGCGTGGGCTGTTTGGTTGGGTTGTGTTGACTTGGTTGGATCCGCCTGGATCCTTTCCGTGTGGGCTGCGCGAATTTCCTCTGGCCATTCGGCCTTTGTTCCTGTTGGGCTTGGACCCTTCTTACTGTGGGCCCTTTTTCTTTTCTGTTGGATCCTTATGTTGTGGGCTTAGTTGTTTTTACTGTGCGTGGCCCATTTCCTTTTATTGCTGGCTGGATTTTTGAATGTTAGTTGTGAGTTGGATTTCGATTAATTAAAACTAGAACTATAATAGTATTGTGATGGCATATTTTATAATTGCAACACAATTCGGATTTTGAGTTAACTCTTTTGGCCGAGAAATCAACGAGACGGATTTGAAATTAAGTTGTGGGCTTTTACAAATGGGAAATGATTAGATTGTCCGTAAATTATTTTCTAATCAGATACTATGACTTAAACGGACACAGTATGATCCCAAAATATTTTCAAACAAACTTAGTTTTCTTCGTTAGTCTTTTGAAACGAATTTTATCTTATTTTAGTTGTTTTATCAAAAGTGTTTCATACTTGAGCAAAACACTATTTAAGTATTGACTAAACTTTTCAATTAATTTCCTAATCCAAACTAATTATTGCCACGTCTCAAAACGTCGTAGTTGGACTTATAGGAATCGTCAAAAACGTCTTTCTGCACATTAATTTTATAGCTGGAACTTAACAAATTATTTCTAAAAACTAGTAACTTAACTTTCCTTCTTAACTAGCTTTAAACGGAACTCCGTCAATTTATTTTTATAAACTAATTAAGTATAATAATATATTTTAATACCGAGTCTCCTTTTTAATTTAATTAGAAGTTAAGTATGGTTAAAGATTTCATAACCAGCACTTGAACTAGTTAAGGGATATTTGGGTTTAATCGTTAAATTAGTTTTAACGATATTGTCGTTCACCAGGTGATCAGGCAGACTACCAGGGAGACGAGTACTACTACCTGAGCACGAGGACGGTGACGCAGGACAGGACTCCGTCGACCCTCCAGTGGAGTAGTAGCTTCTACGCCCTACTTTCCAGGTGTGGATGCCTTAGGTTTTGTTTAATCTTTAGAATAAGAATTAGATCATTAATTAATTGTAGGCATATCATGTCATTAACACTAAGTAAACAATTAGACACATGTCATTAATTCAAAACTAGATTGCACTTATAGGATGTGCATTTCATATTAATATTAATGTGATTAATAAACTTAAAAGTGCCCTTAATCAACACTTGCATCTGGTGTGGATTCAGGATAGAGAGACCGAGTGTGATAGGTTCGTTTTGTCTGGGGTTTCCATTATCGGGAGATTGCACCCAAGCCATTGCCGGTGGTCTCCTTATGATAGAGATCGTGGGCAACGCGTTTCTGATGATCACTCAGCAGACCGACCGTTAGGCGGTACTGCGGTCACTTGGTAGTCATTTATTTTTGATAGGTTGTTGTTATATATGTATATGTACTCCTCTTGTTTTGGCTGGACTCTATGGGGCTGTTACTGCTTATCTGATAGACTACCTCTCGATCTCCCACGATTCAATACCGGTATTGACCTACTCCTCGACGGGGGCAGTAGGATTGGAGCTAGGCCTTTGTTTTTATCGAGCTATGATACTTTTTAGGTAGATCTACTTTAGGCAAGGTCCATGTCATATCGGGTTATGTGAGGAATGATTCTGGATTATGATACGCTTATGATTGACTACTGAGTGTGGGTGTTTGACTCTCGTATAAGTATGATATTATCTCGTATATTATTCCACAAAACCAGATCTTTGCTATTTTACTTGGGCATGTCATAATAGGAAGAAATGCATCATTAACACTTTCTTATACATCTAGAAAATTGCATCATTTTATAGGACTTTAAAAGTATTTAAGTATGGTTTAGTTCTGACTAGATATTAACCAGAACCTTGTAGGCTCACTCTTTCACCACACTGAGTATTAATGTACTCATCCCACATACTTTGATTGTGGAGACAGGTTCAGGTTTGGATGGCTTAGCTGAGGAAGACGTAGCAAAAGACCAAGCCGAACTGGAGTAGTTAGTTTATTTTATCATTGTTAGGATTTTGTTTAGACTTTGGCTGGAAACTTTTGATGTATAAACGTTTACTGGCCCTTTTGCTGTTTGAACAAACTTATCCTTTATTATATGATTTTATTTGTGATATTATTTCTGTGACACTGTTTATTAGCCTTACGTGTGCACAGTAGAGTGTGTACACGTGGCGGGGTTGTCTATCCCGAGGTTTGGCTTGGTTCGGGGTGTGACACCTTTTGATCTATATATGTTGAGTTAGATTTTACAAGATAAGAGGTAATATTTATATCAATACAAATCTCTTTAAATGTAAACTTTACGTACGATATATACCCCGGAATAATTTAATACAATCCTTAAAAACAAACAAATTTTTTTTTTTTTTTCGAAACCTTGACAGCAGCTGTCAAGTGAAAAAACAAACAAATTTAACAGTTGATATTTTATTGATTGTTTATTATTTGCAAATATTCCAAATTGAATCTTCAAGTAAATCACAAATAGATTGCGAGAAATAAAATCCTACAACTGATAAATTTGCTTTATAACAAAATAACGTAGCCACCATCTTATATTTCCATGTAACATTCAAATTCCGATCGATCTATTGTCATTTTTTTTTTTTTTTTTTTTTTTTTTTTTTGCATTAGTTTTTGCAGATTTAAACCAGCTATTACAAGTTGTGCAAGTTATTTAAGCAGAAATGAACTCCATCAACTCACTTTTCTGAACATAAAACAACTCAATTACTTGTCAACCAGCTTAGAGAAATTTGGATCTTGTACATAACGTAACAATCATAACCTAAACGGCTAAACCCTTCCTTTATCATCAGGCCAAGAAATGAACCATTTATCATCAGGCCAAGAAATGAACCATTGAAGAGTACGTTGAAGTCTTGAAGGATTGGACAAATTAATAATTAACAAAAATTTATAATTGTTTTACCTCGGGTTTGCCATATAATCCCTTTCCTGAATTTGATTGATCTTGGGTCAAGTCCGACATCACAATCTAGTATAATTAAAAAAAATAATAATCAATTTGGATCAACATATCATCAAAATTAATTAAGTGAATTTAAGATGGTAATATATATTATATCAAAATCAAAAATCAAAAATCAAAATATAAATAAAGATGTGTGGGTGTTTTAGTTAAATGTAGTCCGACACTCTAAGTATCGTGAAAGAGCATTTTTTCTATTTTTGTAACATGATACTTTATAACTATTTGTGTACTGGGTATTATTGCTCATAAAACTAACCTGCTTCACCGATAGACAATAATTTGTCAGCGTATTGTTTTGTTTCTGATTTTTTTGACCCCTTCCTATTTTCATTTCCATTGTCAATTTGTAAATAATTAAGCTCAAAATATTGTAATTTATGTTGGAAATATATTTAGCAAACTCAAAATTCATTCTATGAGAATTTTCACCAAGCAATATGAATAAATATCATGATAAGATATGAATATATTATTTTTTTTTCATTTGTTCGTTATTACAATATGTATCACTCACTTAATATAGTAGTTAATTAATTCTTTACCGTTGATGCTTTGGTCTATCAATGCACTAAATACCCATTATCATTTTTGTCGTTTTAGTATCATTGATGTGTGTTATTAGGCCAATTAAATCATGAAGTTATTTGGGCACCATTAGACGTTTGGGAATTTTCTATATATACACAAGTTCATTCGAAAAAATAGAAGTAACATGAAAAGTGATCAAGCAATAAGAAATTCCATTTGAAAATCATATTCCAATATTTCTTATAGTACTATTCCAAAAATTATTCTCAATAATTAAATTATTTTTGCTATATATTTTTGGAGACTTTCGTCAGTTACTTCATGGTCATGCCCTAAAAAGTGATGCACTCGAGATTATCTTGGTTGCAGTTCATGTCACATATTGAGACGGAATACGCTTAAGGACGGTGCCTATTGCGATCTAGATAACTTTATTCCTTTTATTTATTTCTTTATTTTGATATTATCCGAATTATTTGACTTTGCATCAACAATTTAAATAACTAAGCTTAAAAGTATGGTAGTTTACAAAAATAAATTACATTCGAATACATACGAGCAGAAAATATATATTTGGACTAGTGTATGTGTGTGTGTGTGTGTGGATAAAATACACTGATGTGTACGGATCGTCCCCGTACACATGAGTCGTTTTTCGAGATCCAAAATTCAAACGGCCAATCCGAACCGTTCAAGTTGTTCTCCATATTGAAAAACCCTCGGAGACCAAATTTTACATTTTTTCAAATTTTTTTACTATATATTATGATATTTTCAAATTGGAGGGCCTGAAATACTTCAATTGTAGTGTTTTTTGAAAATATCATAATATATAGTAAAAAAATTCGAAAAAATGTGAAATTTGGTCTCCAAGGGTTTTTCAATATGGAGAACAACTTGAACGGTTCGGATCGGGCGTTTGAATTTTGGATCTCGAAAAACGACTCATGTGTACGGAGACGATCCGTACACATCAGTGTTCTATATCCATTCTATATATATATATATATATATATATAATATATGGTGCGTTGCTTTGTCGCAAACTATCATTTCTTAAAAGATACCGTGTTGCAATCATATTTTTCTCTTTTATTTTTATTTTTATGTTGATCGATTGATATTTATAATTTAAAATTGGATTAGCTATTTTCCTCAGTTATAGATTGCGGTTATTTCCTTTTAAAACATACATGATTTTTTCTTTTGAAACATACATGATTTTTTTAGGATAATATTTTATGTCGATTGATGGTTATAATTGTGTGTCATTTCATTGTTCCTCGGTAATCTCAGTTAAAATCCTAAGTTATGTGCGATTATCATTTTTTCTTTGAGTTTAAATTAAGGTTTATTATTTCATTAGTATTTTTTTATCATTTATAATATTAATAGAATAAAAATTTATGTATCGAGCGAAGCTCGATGAGAACCTCTGTTTCAATAGATTTTTGATTAATTTGGAGTCATTTGTTCGTAATAATTTATATTTAAGCTCTTTTATTTTATCTATATTATTTTTCTGTTCTTATTTATTAAAATAATTGGATTATACATAGTAAATACGCTGATGATGCGCAAATAATGCAAATTCTGAACATCATTTGATGCTTAAAGCAATTTTGCAATAATTTTAAGTCATTTGTTCGCAATAATCTATATTCAAGCTCCTTACTTTGTCTAGAATATGTTTCAGATCTTATTTATTCAAATAATTGGATTATACATAGTAAATATGCATAAGATGTGCAGAAAATGCAAATTCTGAGCATCATTTGAGCATTTCAAGCGATTTTGCATTCATTTTAAGTCATTTGATCACAATAATCTATATTTTAGCCCTTTATTGTATGTAGAATATAATTCTGATCATATTTATTCAAATAAGTGGATTATACATAGTAAGTACGCAAATAATGTGTATATAAAGCAAATTCTTAGCACCATATTTATTGCAATGATCGCTATGATTTATATTTAAACTCTTTATTTTGTCTAAAATATATTTCTGATCTTATATATTCAAATGATTGGATTATACAGAGTGAATACACATATAATGTGGAAATAATGAAAATTCTGAGCATAATTTGTGCATTTCAAGAGATTTGCATTCATTTTGTGTCATTTGTTCTCAATAATCTATATATAAATTCTTTATTTCATCTAGATTATGATTCTGTTATTTATTCAAATAATTTGATTATACAGAGTAAATACGCATATAATGTACAAATAATGCAAATTCATTCGTTCGTAATAATCTATATATAAGCTATATATGAGCATTTTAAGAGATTTTGCATTGATTTTAAGTCATTCGTTCGTAATAATCTATATATAAGCTCTTTAGTTTATCTATATTTTTTTTCTGTTCTTATTTATTCAAATAATTGGATTATACATAGTAAATACGTATATAATGCGCAAATAATTCAAATTCTGAGCATCATTTCAGTATTTAGAGCGATTTTTTTCATTTCATGTCATTTGATCGAAATAATTTACATTTAAGCTCTTTATATTGTCTAGAATATGTTTCTGATCTTACTTATTCAAATAATTGGATTATACATAGTAAATACACATATAATGTGCATATAATGCAAATTTTGAGCATCATTCGAGCGCTTTTGCATTCATTTTATGTCATTTGATCGCAATAATTTATATTTAAGCTCTCTTTATATTGTGTAGAATATGTTTCTGATTTTATTTATTCAAATAATCGGATCATACAAAGTAAATACATATATGATGTCCAAATAATGCAAATTCTGAGTATAATTTGAGCATTTGAAGAGATTTTGCATTTATTTTAAGTCATTTGATCGCAATAATCTATATTTAAGCTCTTTAATTTATCTAGAATATGTTTCTTTTTTTTTATTCAAATAATTGGATTATACATAGTAAATACGCATATAATGTGCAAATAATGCAAATTCTGAGCATCATTTGAGAATTTCAAGAGATTTTGCATTCATTTTAAGTTATTTTGTCTGGAATATGTTACTGGTCTTATTTATTTAAATAATAGGATTATGCATATTAAATACGCATATAATGTGCATATAATGCAACTTCAGAGCTTCATTTGAGCATTACAATCGATTTTGCATTCATTTTAAGTTATTTGATCGTAATAATCAATATTTCAGCTCTTTATATTGTCCAATATATGTTCTGATCTTGTTTCTTCAAATAATTTTGACTATACATAGTAAATACGCTCATGATATGCAAATATTGCAAATAACTGAGCATCATTTGAGCTTTCAAGAGACTAGCAAAAATATGCCCTCAATACGTGGGCAAATAAAGAAACAAAATAATGGTAGACAACAATAATATCTGGTTGAATCTCAAAAATAAATTGTTTAAACACCACCTGACTCTTTTCTGTCAAAGGATCAGACCTTTTATCTGAATACACGATCTGGACCAGAGATCTAATCATATTATGCAGATCAATGGTCTATAATTGTTGTTAACACATCTTTGAACCACCTCCAGTGAAATTGTTATGACCTTTTTTAGATGCTTTTATAAGTAGTAGAGATTTTGCATTCAGTTTAAGTAATTGACCACAATAATTTATATTTAAGCTCTTAATTCTGTCTAGAATATTTCTAAGAACTGTTTTATTAAAATAATTGGAATATACACAGTAAATAGGCAAATAATGTGCAAACAATGAAAATTCTGAGAATCATTTGAGCATTTCAAAAGATTTTGCAGTTATTTTAAGTCATTTGATCGTAATAATCTATATTTAAGATATTTAATTTATCTAGAATATATTTCTATTCTTATATATTCATATAATTGGATTATATGAAGTAAATACGCATATAATATGCAAATAATGCAAATTCTGAGCATCATTTGATCATTTCAAGAAATTTTACATTCATTTTATTTCTTAAGTCATTTATTCGCAATAATCTATATTTAAGCTCTTTATTTTGTCTGGAATATGTTTCTGATCTTATGCATTTAAATAATTGGATTATACATATCAAATACACATATAATGTGCAAATAATGCAAATTCTGAGCACCATTTGAGCATTTCAAGAGATTTTGCATTTATTTTGAGTAATTTTTCACAATAAACAATATTTAAGCTCTTTATTTTGTCTATATTATAATTCTGGTCTTATTTATTTAAATAATTACATTATACGTAGTAAATACACATATATTGTATAAATAATGCAAATTGTGAGCATCATTTGAGCATTTACAGCGATTTGCGTTCATTTCATGTCATTTGATAGCAATAATTTATATTTAAGTTATTTATATTTCCTAAATTATGTTTCTGATCTCATTTATTCTAATAATTGGATTTACATAGTAAATACATATATTATGTGCAAATAATGCAAATTATCTGCATCGTTTTAGCATTTCAAGACATTTCGCTTTCGTTTTTAAGTCATTTCTTTGCAATAATCTATATTTAAGCTCTTTATTTTATCTAAAATATCTTTCAGTTGTTATTTATTCAAATAATTCGAATATACATAGTTAATTTGCATATAATGTGCAAATAATGCAAATTGTAAGCATCATTAGTGAATTTTGAGCGATATTGCATTTATTTTATGTCATTTGATCTCAGTAATTTATATTTATGAACTTCATATTGTCTATAATATGTTTCTCATCTTATTTATTCAAATAATTTGATTATACAGAGTATTTACATATAATGTGCAAATAATTCAAATTCTGAGCAACATTTGAGTATTTTAATAAGTTTTGTATTAGTTTGAAGTCATTTGTTCGCAATAATCTTATATTTAAGCTCTTTATTTTATCTATATTATGTTTCTGGTCTTATTTATTCAAATAATTGGATTATACAAAGTAAATACGCTGATGATGTGCAAATAATGCAAATTCTGAGCATCATTTGATGCATCAAGAGATTTTGCAATCATTTGAAGTCATTTGTTTGCAATAATATATATTTAAGATTTGTTCAAATAATTGTATTATACATCGTAAATACACATGTAATGTGAAAATAATGTAAATTCTGAGCATCAGTTGAGCATTTCTTGCGATTTTGCATTAATTTTAAGTCATTTAATCGCTATAATCTATATTGAAGCTCTTTATTTTGTATAGAATATGTTTCTGATCTTACTTTTTCAAATAATTGGATTATACAGAGTAAATACACATATAATGTGCAAATAATGCATATTCTCAGCATCATCTGAGCATTTCCATGAATGTTGGATTAATTAGGAGTCATTTGTTCGCAATAATCCATATTTAAGCTCTTTATTTTATCTAGATTATGTTACTGTTCTTATTTATTCAAATAATTTGAATATTCATAGTAAATACGCATATAATGTGAAAATAATGCAAATCCTGAACATCATTCGATTATTTCAAGAGATTTTACAATCAGTTTAAGTCATTTGTTCACAATAATCTATATTTAAGATATTTATTTTGTATAGAATATGTTTCTGATTTTTTTTTATTCAAATAATTGTAATAGTAAATACACTTGTCATGTGCAAATAATGCAAATTCTGAGCATCATTTGAGCATTTCTAGCGATTTTTTATTTATTTTGAGTTATTTGATCCCAATAATCTAATATTTAAGCTTATTATATTAACTATAATATGTTTATGATCTTATTTATTCAAATAATCGGATTATACAAAGTAAATACGGTTATAATGTGCAAATAATGCAAATCCTGAGCATTATTTTGAGTATTGCCAGCAATTTTACATTCAATTTAAGTCATTTGATCGCAAAATCTATATTTAAGCTCTTTATTTTTCTATAGAATATGTTTCTGATCTTATTTATTCACATAATTGGATTATACAGAGTAAATACACATATAATTTGCAAATAATGCAAATTCTGAGCATCATTTAAGCTTTTAAAGAGATTTTGTACTTATTATGAGTCATTTTTCATAATAATCTATATTTAAACTCTTTATTTTGTCTAGATTATGGTTCTGTTCTTATTTATTAAAAAAATTGGAATATACATGGTAAATTCGCATATAATATGCAAATAATGCTAATTCTGAGCATCATTTGAGCATTTCTAGTGATTCAGCATTCCTTTTAATTCATTTGATTGCAATAATCTATATTTAAGCTCTTTATATTGTCTAGAATATGAATATGTTTCTCATGTTATTTAGTCAAATAATTGGATCATACAGAGTAATACACATATAATGTGCAAATAATGCATATTCTGAGCATTTCAATGGATTTTGGATTAATTTGGAGTCATTTGCTCACAATAATTTATATTTAAGCTCTTTATTTTATCTATACTTTGTCTCTGTTCTTATTTATTCAAATAATTGGATGATACATAGTAAATACGCTGATGATGTGCAAATTATGCAAATTCTGAGCATCATTTGATGTTTCAAGCAATTTTGCATTAATTTCAAGTCATTTGTTCGCAATAATCTACATTTAAGCTCCTTACTTTGTCTTGAATATGTTTCAGATCTTATTTATTCTGATAATTATATTATACATAGTAACTATGTAAGTGCTACAACAATTCTAGAATGCGGAAATAACCCAGAATCGTAAAATACCTCGTGCCATCGCTAATTGAAATCGAGTGTTGAGTGGATGAACTTGAAACCCGCAAACCAAGTGCGTCTCCTTAGTCTCTGATCTTCTCCATATCCTGCAGTGAGAGAATCACTACAAAGCCGATTTAATCGCCCCAACTGATGGTGTTTAACAGGAGTTAGTCGGCCTTGACTCGTTCCCTCAAGAAAATCCTTATGCTCTCTTTCTCTCTTGTCTAAATTCTGTTTAGATCTGAAAGAGACACTCTACAATACTCTCTCCATCATAGAGATATATAAATAGAGGGTTCAAAACGCTCAGAAGATGCAAATTGCAATGTTTAATGAAAGGGTGCGATGTTCACAGCATTCTGTCTAGGTGCACTGTATTGACTGAAACGATCAGTTTCACTCTGAACTTGTCCGTTCTAACTGACAGAATACTACAAACTACGCATATGATGTGCAAAATAATGAAAAATTCACAGTTGGACATTATGATTTATATTTAAACTCTTTATTTTTTTCTAGAATATGTTTCTGATCTTATTTATTCAAATAATTGGATTATACAGAGTATACACATATAATGGGAAAATATTGCAAATTCTGAGCATCATTTGAGCATTTCAATAGATTTTGCATTAATTTGGAGTCATTTGTTCACAGTAATCTATATTTAGGTTATTTATTTTATCTATGTTATGTTGATGTTCTTATTTAATCAAATAATTGGATTATACATAGTAAATACTCTGATGATGTGCAAATAATGCAAATACTGAGCATCATTTGATGCTTGAAGCAATTTTTCAATCATTTTAAGTCATTTTTTCACAATAATCTACATTTAAGCTCCTTACTCTGTCTAGAATATGTTCAGATATTATTTATTCAAAAAATTGGATTATACTTATAAAATATGCATATAATGTGCAAATAATACAAATTTTGTGCATCATTTGTGTTTTGAAGGAATTTTGTATTCATTTTAAGTCATTTGATCGCAATAATCTATATTTAAGCTCTTAATTTTATGTAGAATAAAATTCTGACCTTATTTATTCAAATAAGTGGATTATACATAGTAAATAGGCATATAATGTGCAAATAAATCATATTCTTAGCACCAATTTTGCATTCATTTAAATTCATTTGATTGCAATATTCTATATTTAAGCACTTTAATTTTGTCTAGAATACGTTTCTTTTCTTATTTATTCAAAAAAATTTGATTATACATCTTATATACCTTGATGATGTGCAAATAATGCAAATTCTGAGCATCATTTGATGCTTCAAGCAAGTTTGCATTCATTTTAAGTCCTTTGTTCGCAATAATTTAAACTAAAAGCTCCTTATTTTGTCTATAATATGTTTCAGATCTAATTTATTCAAATAATTGGATTATACATAGTAAATAAGCTTATAATGTGTAAATAATGTGAATTCTGAACATCATTTGAGCATTTCATACGATTTTGCATTTTAAGTCATTTGATCGCAATAATTTATATTTAAGCTCTATTTTGTGTAGAATATATTTCTGATCTTATTTATTCAAATAATTGGATTATACATAGTAAATACGTATATAATTTGCAAATAATGCAAATTCTGAGCATCATTTCAGCATTTAGAGCGATTTTTCTTTCATTTCATGTCATTTGATCGCAATAATTTATATTTAAGCTTTTTATATTGTTTATAATATGTTTTTTATCTTAGTTATTCAAATAATTGTATTATACATAGTAAATACATATGTAATGTTCAAATAATGCAAATTTTAAGCATCATTTGAGTATTCGAGCGATTTTGTATTCATTTTTATGCCATTTGATCGCAATAATTTATATTTAAGCTCCTTATATTGTCTAGAATATGTTCCTGACCTCACTTACTGAAATAATTGTATTATACATAGTAAATGAAAATCTAATGTTCAAATAATGCAAATTATCAGCATCATGTAGTATTCTGTCTGTAGAACGGACCAGTTCAGTCATTACGGTGCACCTGGACAGAATATTATGAACATCGCACCCTTTCATTGAAACGCTGCATTTGCATCTTCTGAGCGATTTGAACCCTCTATATATATAACTCTGAGATGGCAGAGTGCATGTAAGAGAGTGTCCTTTTCAGATCTAAATAGATTTTAGACAAGAAAGAAAGAGAGCATAAGGATTTTCTTGAGGGAACGTGTCAAGGCCGACTAACTCCTGTCAAACACCATCAGTTGGGGTTGCGACATCGGCTTTGTAGTGATTCTCTCACTGCAGGACGTGGAGAAGATCAGAGACTAAGGAGACGCGCTTGGTTTGCGGGTTTCAAGTTCATCCGCTCAACACTCGATTTCAATTAGCGATGGCACGAGGTATTTTAACGATTCTGGGTTATTTTCGCATTCTAGAATTGTTGTAGCACTTACAGTTGGTATCAGAGCGGGTTATGCCGCTGGATTGCCTTTATTGAAATAGGATTTCATAACGGTTTATAAGAAATTCTGTTGTAAGTGTTGAGTGGATTGAGTTTTGTCTGATTTTATTGATTGTCTGAATTCGTGGAATATTATCTCAAGATCCTCTTATCCAATTTGAGTGAGGTTTTCGGAATTGGTTGGAAAGATCTTTGAGTCTACTTTCCAACGAGACCAACATCTTGAAAATCCAGTGGGTATACAGTGAGATATCAAGTTGCAACCAGTAGAGGTCAAACAGTCGTGATTCCATTTTCTGACCTTTCAGTATTGCGGGCCAGATTTCTCTCAATTGGTAATTAGGTTTTGCATGAAATTTTACTGGGATGTAGATATTTCAGATATCTTTCCATAGAGTGTAAATTTGTAAAATTCCGATAAAGTATGAGTGAGATATGTTGTCTGCAAGATAGGTCATCCTGACAGTTTGTCGGATTTTGTTTGTGATAGTCTGTCTTTCGAGGGGCATTGCTTTTGATCTGTAGACTTGTTTTTGATGAAAATTCCGTCATTAGAAAGATATTTGAATCTAGTTTCTATAATGACCAAAAACACAGAAAACGATTAAGTATAGAGAAAGTTATTGTCAGTTTACCAGAAAGTGTTCAGGCTGTCAGAAAGTTTCTGGATGTACTTTGGACGTACCCTTTCGTGTGGGGCGATCCGTTTGGAGTTGGAACGACCCGTTCCAATAGAGTTTGGTCCAGAAATGAATTTTAAGATGAAAATTAAGGTATAATCAGACATATTATGGTTCTCTATTATTAGTTAGGCCTTGTAGATTACTTAATTATTATGGAAATCTATATGATAGTCACAATTTGTCAAAATACTGAATTTGTATAAAGATGGTTGGCATTTTTTGTTGGAGATTGGTTAGTCAATACTGATATGCTTGAATATACTATAGTAGTAAAGTTTGATGCAGTCCTTAGACCATCATACTATCGGGTACTCTATTAGTATTAGCACTACAAGTATTGTATTGATTAAACAAACTTGAATAACAATAGATGTGGCGTACTAATACGCAAATTGTATTTGTAAAAGATACGACAAGTAATTATGCATATGGTAATTATTCAGATATAGATAATTATAATAAGATAATCTATGTTCTGGTTAAGTCTTTGAATGCAGACATTTTAAATGGACCGCTTGAGTCTTTAACGGGCCGCTAGGTAATATGTTTGCTTTAAAATTTGTTTCGTTTAGATCATTTGGTTAGTGTTTAAACGTATCTGTCGGTAACAGTGAAGGAAATAGACAATTATCTATTGAAATGAATAGTTACATATGGATTCATTTGTTGAAACCCATAGTATGTTCATGATGGATTGTTGTGTGTCTAGGCGAACCGCTTAAAGGTTTAACGGGCCGCTGAAGTATCAAGCGAACCACTTGTGGTTTTAGCGGACCTCTACAACTGGTGATAGATAACAAAGTTATATGTCTTGTGATTAATATATGATAATTGATTGAAGTGTAGCCACAGCAGCTTCAATTACATTAAGGTATATATATTATATAGTGTATCTATAAATCACATTAGGAAGAAAGGACATAGCTTGTGTCTAGCGATAAATATATATATTAATATATTAAGGAGTAGCCACAGCATCCTTAGTTGGATTAAAGTTATGTATATATAAAGTTTATAAAATCACATTTGGATTAAACGAACACAATATTGTAATAGATTAAGTTAACGAAGTTAGTATCGTCCCACAGGACTATTGACTTAGTTAACTTAATATATTAGGATATAATAGTTCAATTATGAATACTTAATTTGCCCACAGGGATTAAGTATATGAATATAATTAACTAGTTATATCATATAGAGAATCAAAACATAGTATTTAATCCATAGGTAATACTGTGTAAGAAATTGATTCATAAAGATGTAATGTTTAATTACATAAAGAGTTATAGCATGATATTTAGCCCACAGGTAATATTATGCAGGAATTGACTCATAAAGATACCTCACTTAGTTTGCATTGGTAAATTAAAGTATAAAGTTAAGTCTCAATATAAAGATAAGCATGTATCAGTTCGACTTTCATAAAGATAGCAGATCCCCTTTAAAAATGATAAGTATCAAAGTTCCTGGGTTGAGGATAATAGTTATAAGGTCTAGAAGGATACTGTTCTCCTTCATTAAAGTTGTAAGAATATTAAATTTATCAACCAGTAGGATCCACTTTTGAGGTTGAACTTATGAACATAAGTCATAATGAATAGTGGGAGCAGTTTAACTGCTTATGTTTCATGTTTATAAAGAATAAGTTCTTTCAATGTAAAGTGATTTGGTTGATGTGCATATTAATGTAAAGTTCTTACATAAGACATTAGATGAGTAGTTGGCTTCTTAGATTAAGGCTAATGTAATAATACTCATCATAAAAGTTTATCTTTTAGGCTTATTACCATTATAGGAGTGTGAGGGCACATAATTGAAAATGAGGAATATAGTTGTTCAACAAAAGAGTATATGATATTTCTAAGTCATTACTTGTATATTTTATTTTGAACACTTGTCCAGTTTAATATAGTCTTGTCAATATTTCCTATAAGGTTATAACACATATAAGGATAATGGTCAGTCTGGTGTTTCTGACCATGTGTGTTTATTAGGATAAAAGACATATTATGGATAAAGTTGAGAGTGTTCATATGGTTGAGATATGATTAACAAGTAAGAAAACGACTAGCTGGCATCAAGCGTGTAGCCTGCATTTATCTCTTTAAATGATGATTATTCACAATATATGTATTTCTACATACCTATAAAGTTTTGAGGCGGAAGTAGAGAAACAATGCGGTAAGCAAATAAAGATTGTGAAGTCAGGTAATGGTATAGAGATTAAAAATATGACTAGGATTTGAATTAGAAATATTAAGTTCTAGAGAATGTTCAGATTAGTGGGAGTGATCCGTTTTAGATCATACAGAAATTCTCTCTAATACATAATTGGATGGTATTCATTAAGGATCACTGAATATTGATGATCGAATTATTGACATTTGTTAACCGGCATATAATACAATAATAGATCAAGTTGAATTTTAAAATTCAATATTAAGGTGATCTAATAAAGGATAAGGTCGGTTATCCCTAGTATTGTAACGTAGTTTACCTACAAGACTCTTATAAAGATATAAGTGTTGAGCACAATCTGTTACATTTTCAAGATAATGAATTGCGGTGAGTCCATATTACGGAATAATGTCAAGTAAAATCAGTTTGAATCAATGGTGTGTAATTGAGTCTAGAATTGGGTAAGTTACTTATGGTTTTAACCTATTGGTTGTAACGGATTTCTTAAAACCAAAAGGGATTCATAAGTTAACATAAAATAATACGAAGTTAGTAGACTTGTCACCAGTGGTTCATTGAAACGAAGTAGTGAATTACATGAAGATTTTATGTCATGTATTAAAGAAAGATTCACTTCATATGATTATGGCATTAATAACTCATTATGGTTTCGAGTTACATCAGATGGATGTAAATGTTGCAATTGTTAATGGTGATCTAAGGAGATGGTTATATTAAATAATCATAAAGTTTCTTCTTTTGAGGTAATAAGTATTTAGTTAGCAAGTTAAAGTATTCTATATAAGAATTAAAATAAGTATTTCACTAATGGTGTTAATAGTTTCATAAGGTTATTTCTTCATAAGGTTTGAAGAAATATAAGATGAACTGGTGCATATATCAGAAGATTAGTGGGAGTTGATTTTATTTACTTATTTTATATATAGAGAATGTTATACTTGTAACTAATGATAAAAGATAGTTTATATAGGGTGAAATAATTTCTTTCTAAAATATTGATATGAAGGATATGGCTGAAGTTTTGTTTGTGATAAGCATCAAGGCCCATGTAGATAGGAATCAAGATATTCTTGATTTATCTCAACAAGCATATATCAATAAGGTATTAGAAAGATTCCGAAAGGAAATGTATTCACCGCGTCCAGTACCTATTAATATAGGTGGTAGATTCATTGTGAATCAGTATCCTCAGTATAACTTAGAAAGGGAACAAATAGTAAATACTTCAAGTATTTAGGCAATTTGAAAGCATAAAGTATGATCAGGTTTGTGCACAAGAACTGACATAGCTTTTGCCATTTGAATATTTGGACTGATATCATAATAATTAGGGGATAGACCACAGTTAAATTGCTAAGAAAGTAATGATATATCTTTAAGGTACTTAAGATAGTGTGCTTATGTCTCAACAGACTGATAAGTTGAAGTTATTTTGGTACACAAACTGGTTGTGTCAATTCTAGTAAATCGAATTAAGGATACATGTTAACCAGTGAAATTGTGTCATAAAGAAATGTCTAACTGACATTGTCGTTAGTTCAACATAAAGTATAGTTTGTTGTGTGTTTTGAGATTACCCTCGATGGTGTTTGAAGAGTTTTATTGTGAGACTTAGAGTCGTGAATTTTATATCTAAGTCATTAAGGATTCTGTATGAAAATTCTGTTGCAGTCTTTCTAGTCAAGAATAATAAAGGTAAAGGTCGAGGTATCGACATTAAGTATTTGACTTTGAAAGAGCGAATTAAGAAGAATTAAGTGGTTATTAAAGGTGTTCATACAGAATAGAAGCCGACCGATTCTTTGAATAAATACTGCAGCTAAAGGAATTCAAAGATCATGTAGCGGGTATATATAGGAATTGATCCTATGGTTAATATTAATCGTACGATTGTGTATAAACTCTTCATAAAAGTATAGATGTTTTCTCGTGTTGATTGTGCGCACATATATGGAATATATTTGATCATAAGGTTGAGAATTACATCATAAAGATTGACTTGGAATAAACGTTGGGTTTATTCATAAAGGAATTCAAAATCGCATAAAAGGTTGAATTATTAGTTGTGTAGCATATTGTAATTGTAGAAAGTAATATTCGCATTTACTAGTAGTTTAAAACGCTAGTAACGATAAGATGACTTACTGCTACAGTTCATATGCTATATTTCTAATATTTAACATAAAGAAAACAGAAGGTATTTAATATGCAAAGGATGCAAGTTCAAGTGGGAGAATGTAGTATTCTGTCTGTAGAACGGACCAGTTCAGTCATTACGGTGCACCTGGACAGAATATTATGAACATCGCACCCTTTCATTGAAACGCTGCATTTGCATCTTCTGAGCGATTTGAACCCTCTATATATACTACTCTGAGATGGCAGAGTGCATGTAAGAGAGTGTCCTTTTCAGATCTAAATAGATTTTAGACAAGAAAGAAAGAGAGCATAAGGATTTTCTTGAGGGAACGTGTCAAGGCCGACTAACTCCTGTCAAACACCATCAGTTGGGGTTGCGACATCGGCTTTGTAGTGATTCTCTCACTGCAGGACGTGGAGAAGATCAGAGACTAAGGAGACGCGCTTGGTTTGCGGGTTTCAAGTTCATCCGCTCAACACTCGATTTCAATTAGCGATGGCACGAGGTATTTTAACGATTCTGGGTTATTTTCGCATTCTAGAATTGTTGTAGCACTTACACATCATTCGACATTCCAAGATATTTTGCATTCATTTTATTTTTTTTAAGTTATTTGTTCTCAATAATCTATATTTAAGCTCTTTATTTTATATAGAATATTTTTCTGTTCTTATTTATATAAATAATTCGATTATGCATAGTAAATGTGAGTATAATATGAAAAATAATATAAATTCTGAGCATCATTTGTGCATTTCGAGCGATTTTGAATTCATTTTATGTCATTTGATCGCAATACTTTATATTTAAACTGTTTATATTATCCGGAATATGTTTATGATCTCATTTATTCAAAATATTTGGATTATACATAGTAAATATACATATAATGCACAAATAATGCAAATTATCAGCATCATTTGAGCATTTCAAAAGATTTTACATTCATTTTACGTCATTTATTTGCAATAATCTATGTCTAAGATAAAGTTTTAACTAGAATATGTTTCTGTTCTTATTTATTCAATAATTCTATTATACTTAGTAAATTTGCATGTAATATGAAAATAATGCAAATTCTGAGCATGATTTCAAGATATTTGCATTTCGAGCGATTTTGAATTCATTTTATGTCATTTTATTGCAGTAATTTATATTTAAGCTATTTATATTGTGTAGAATATGTTTCTCATCTTATTTATTCAAATAATTGGATTATACATAGTAAATACGTATAAAGTGTGCAAATAATGCAAAATTCTGAGCATCATTCGAGTATTTCAAGAGATTTTGCAATTATTTTGAGTCATTTGTTTGCAATAATATATATTTAAGTTTTTTATTTTGTCCAGAATATGTTTATAAATTCATTTATTCAAATAATTGTATTATACATGGTAAATACACATGTAATTTGCAAATGATGCAAATTGTGAGCATCATATCAGCATTTTTAACGATTTTGCATTCATTTTTAGTTATTTGATAGCAATAATCTAATATTTAAGCTCTTTATATTGACTAGAATATTTTTATGATCAATTATTCAAATAATAGGATTATACATAATAAATAAGCATATAATGGAAATTCTTAGCATCAGTTGAGCATTGTCAGCGATTTTGCATTAATTTTAAGTAATTTGATTGCTAAAATCTATATTTAAGCTCTTTATTATGTATAGAATATGTTTTTGATCTTATTTATTCAAATAATTGAATTATACAGAATAAATACACATATAATGTGCAAATAATGCAAATTCTGAGCATCATTTGATCATTTAAGAGATTTTGCATTTAGTTTGAGTCATTTTTCACACTAATCTATATTTGAGCTCCTTATTTTGTCTATATTATAATTTAGTTCTTATTTATTCAAATAAGTGGATTATACATAGTAAATACACATATATTATATAAATAATGCAAATTCTGAGCATCATTTGAGCATTTACAGCTATATGCATTCATTTCATGTCATTTGATCGCAGTAATTTATATTTAATCTCTTTATATTTCCTAGATTATGTTTCTGATCTCATTTATTCTAATAATTGGATTATACATAGTAAAGTCACATATATTGTATAAATAATGCAAATTCTTAGCATCATTTGAGCATTTACAGCTATTTGCATTCTTTTTATGTCATTTTAACTCAATAATTTATATTTAAGCTCTTTATATTGTTATATTATGTTTCTGATCTCATAGTAAATACATATATAATGTGCAAATAATGCAAATTATCTGCATCGTTTGAGAATTCAAGAGATTTTGCTTTCATTTTAAGTCATTTGTTCGCAGTAATCTATATTTAAGCTCTTTATTTTATCTATGATATCTTTCTGTTGTTATTTATTCAAATAATTCGAATATATTATGTATTTTGCATGTAATGTGCAAATAATGCAAATTCTCAGCATCATTAGTGCATTTTGAGCGATTTTTCATTTATCTTATGTCATTTGGTCGCAGTAATTTATATTGTTTATAATATGTTTCTCATCTTATTTATTCAAATAATTTGATTATACAGAGTAAATACACATATCATGTGCAAATAATGCAAATTCTGAGCATCATTTGAGTATTTCAGTAGATTGTTTATTATTATGGAGTCATTTGTTCGCAATAATCTATATTTAAGCTCTTTATTTTATCTATATATTATGTTTCTGCTCTTATTTATTCAAATAATTGGATTATACATAATAAATATGCTGATGATGTGCAAATAATGCAAATTCTGAGCATCATTTGATGCTTCAAGCAATTTTAGAATCATTTTATGTCATTTGTTCGCAATAATCTTCATTTAAGCTCCTTACTTTGTCTAGAATATGTTTCAGATCTTATTTATTCAAATAATTGGATTATACATAGTAAATACGCATATAATGTGCAAATAATGCAAATTCTGAGCATCATTTGAGCATTGCAAGCGATTTTGTATTCATTTTAAGTCATTGGATCGCAATAATATATATTAATCTTTTTCTTTTGTGTAGAATATATTTCTGAACTTATTTATTCAAATAAAAGAATTATACATAGTGAATAAGCATATAATGTGCAAATAAAGCAAATTCTTAGCATCATTTGAGCATTCCAAGGGATTTTGCATTCATTTTCAGTCATTTGATCGGAATAATCTATATTTAAAATATTTATTTTGTTTCTGAATTTATTATTCAAATAATATTATACATAGTAAATACACATGTAATGTGGAAATAATGCAAATTCTGAGCATCATTTGTTAATTTCAAAAGAATATGCATGCATTTTGAGTTATTTGATCGTTATGATTTGTATTTAAGATCGTTATTTTGTGTAGAATATGTTTCTAATCTTATTTATTCAAGTAATTGGATTATACAGAGTATAACACGTATAATTTTCAAATAATGAAAATTCCGAGCAACATTTGTTCATTTCAAGAGATTTTGTATTCATTTTGAGTCATTTGTTCGCAATAATCTATATTTAAACTCTTTATTTTATCTATATTATGTTTCTGTTCTTATTTATTCAAATAATTGGATTATACCAATTGAGCATTTCAAATGATTTTGCATTTTTTTTAAGTTATTTGATCGCTATTATTTATATTTAAGATCTTTATTTTGTGTAGAATATGTTTCTGATCTTATTTAATCAAATTATTGGATTATACAGAGTAAATACACATATAATGTGCAAATAATGCAAATTCTCAGCATCATTTGTACATTTCAAGAGATTTTGCATTCATTTTGAGTCGTTTGTTCGGAATAATCTTTATTTAAACTCTTTATTTTATTTATATTATGTTTCTGTTCTTATTTATTCAAATAATTGATTATACAAAGTAAATACGTCGATGTTGTACAAATAATGCAAATTCTGAGTATTATTTGACGCTTCAAGCAATTTTGCAATCATTTTAAGTCATTTGTTTGCAATAATCTACATTTAAGCTCCTTACTATGTTTAGAATATGTTTTAGATCTGATTTATTCAAATAATTGGATTATACATAGTAAATACGCATATAATGTGCAAAAATAATGCAAATTCTAAGCATCATTTGAGCATTTCAAGGGATTTTGCATTCATTTTAAGTCATTTGATCGCAATAATCTTTATTTAAGATATTTATTTTGTTTAAAATATTTTTGTAAATTTATTTATTCAAATAATTATATTATACATAGTAAATACACATGTAATGTGCAAATAATGCCAATTCTGAGCATCCTTTGTGCATTTCTTGCGATTTTGCATTGATTTTTAAGTTATTTGATCGCAATAATCTAATATTTAAGCTCTTTATATTGGCTAGAATATGTTTATGATCTTATTTTTTAAACTAATTGGATTATACAGAGTAAATGCACATATAATGTGCAATGCAAATAATGCAAATTCTGAGTTTCATCTGAGCTTTTCAAGAGATTTTGCATTCATTTTAATTCATTTGTTGGCAATAATCTATATTTAAGCTCTTTATTTTATATAGATTATGTTTCCGTTCTTATTTATTGAGATAATTTGACTATTCATAGTAAATACGCTTATAATGTGCAAATAATGCAAATCCTGAGCATTATTTAAGTATTTCAAGAGATTTTACAATCATTTTAAGTCATTTGTGGAATAATCTATATTTAAGATATCTATTTTCTATAGAATATGTTTCTGTATTTATTTATTGAAATGATTGTATTATACATAGTAAATACACTTGTCATGTGCAAATAATGCAAATTCTGAGCATCATTTGAGCATTTCTAGCGATTTTGCATTCATTTTGAGTTATTTGATCGCAATAATCTAATATTTAAGCTCTTTATATTAACTTAAAATATTACTGATCTTATTTATTCAAATAATCAGATTATACAAAGTAAATACGCAACTAATGTGCAAATAATGCAAAATTCTGAGCATCATTTGAGATTTCGAGCGATTTTGCATTATTTCGCAATAATCTATATTTAAGCTATTTATTTTGTCTAGATTATGATTCTGTTCTTATTTATTCAAATAATTGGATTATACATAGTAAAAATACGCTTATATTGTACAGATAATGCAAATTCTGAGCATCATTTGAGCATTTCGAGCGATTTGCATTCATTTTATGTCATTTGATCGCTATAATTTATATTTATGCTCTTTATATTGTCTAAAATATGTTTCTGATCTCATTTATTCAAATAATTGGATTGTACATATAATGTGCAAATAATGGAAATTCTCTGCATCATTTCAGCATTTCAAGAGATTTTGCAATCATTTTAATTCATTTGTTCGCAAGAATCTATATTAAGCTCATTATTTTATCTATAATATGTTTCTGTTCTTATTTATTCAAATAATTTGAATATACATAGTAAATATGCACATAGTGTGCAAAAAAAATGCAAATTCTGAGAATCATTTGTGCATTTTGAGCTATTTTGCATTCATTTCATGTCATTTGATCGCAGTAATTTATATTTAAGCTCTTTATATTGTCTAGAATATGTTTCTCATCTTATTTATTCAAATAATCGGATTATGCATTGTAAATACACATATGATGTGCAAATAATGCAAATTCTGAGCATCATTTGAGCATTTCCAGCGATTTTGTATTCATTTGAAGTCATTTGATTGCTAAAATCTAAATTTAAGCTCTTTATTTTGTATATAATATGTTTCTGATCTTGATTCAGATAATTTGATTATACAGAGCAAATACACGTATAATTTGCAAATAATGCAAATTCTGAGCATGATTTGAGTATTTCAAGAGTTTTTGCATTTATTTTGAGTCATTTTTTTCAATATCTATATTTAAGCTCTTTATTTTGTCTAGATTATGATTATGTTCTTATTTAGTCAAATAATTACATTATGCATAGTAAATACGCATATATTGTACAAATAATACAAATTCTGAGCATCATTTGAGCATTTCGAGCGATTTGCATTCATTTTATGTCATGTGATCGCAATAATTTATATTTAAGCTCTTTATATTGTCTGGAATATATTTCTGATCTCATTTATTCAAATAATTGGATTATACACAGCAAATACACATATAATGTGCAAATGATGCAAATTATGAGCATTGTTTGTGCATTTCCAGAGATTTTGCAATAATTTTAAGTCATTTCTTTGAAGTAATCTATATTTAAGCTCCTTATTTTATCTAGAATATTTGTATGTTCTTACTTATTCAAATAATTGGATTATACATATTAAATACGCTTATAATGTGAAAATAATGCAAATTATTTGCATCCTTTGTTCATTTCGAGTGATTTTGCATTCATTTTACGTCATTTGATCATAATAAATTTTATATTTAAGCTATTTATGTTTTCTATAATATATTTCTGATCTTATGTATTCAAATAATTGGATTATACATATTAAATATACATATAATATGCAAATAATGCATATTCTGAGCATCATTTGAGCATTTCAAGCGATTTTACATTCATTTTAATTAATTTGAGGGCAATAATCTATATTTAAGCATTTTATATAGTCTATAAATATATTTTTAATATATGTTTAAGCACTTTAAATATAGAATATAATTGTCATTTGGGTGTTATATATTAATGTTTATTAAAAAACAATATAGATTCTATCCCGTTAACGTAAAGTTTGCAATTACATTGTAAATCTGATGTATCTGATTTGTAAATTTATTTTATGCATTTCATACAAGACAGAGGAGACTAGCATTTCAGTAGTGCATGGTATAGGAGTAATAAATTTCTATTTATAACTGATTTTAATTTTACGAGAGTTTCATTATAGTTTGTGCTAGATCTGAGAGAATTTTAATTTTAATTTTAATATTAAGAGTCTAATAATTAATTATAAGTCTATTGATTAAGGATAACGCTCTGGTTGTGAAGACTGTGAATCCATAATTCAATTTAAAGATTTTTGTGTATATTTAAAGTTGATTGAGCAGACTTTATGTTTACTAGAGGGGTTACATAGCCACATTTTTCCTCAAAAAATAAATTTACATCTAATTATTTTATCGTTTTATTTTTAAACATGATAAGAAGAACATGTTATGGTTTTTTTTTTATATAGAAAACATCGATAGTGACTGTCAATGGTAAGCCCTTGAAAGAACATTTTGTAGTTCTTTACAATGTAGAAAATTTTAAGATGATGCACATGGATATAGAAACAACAATTTATGCTGAGTCATATAAAGGGAAGTTGAAGGTTATAAATAAAATTTTGATCATAAGGATAAAATAATGTCCTTAATTTGTTGGTTTTATGTTCTACAAACTTAAAATGTTAAAGATTCTATTTTGACGTCAATTGTCGGTACCAATGGGTACCTGTCAATTAAAATAACCGCTAAAAATAATTGATAAATTTTAAACAACACATAGTTATTCCCATCAGAAATACAAAAAGAAAATTATACATTTATTTTTACAAATTTAAAAATTATAACATATTTTATATTTATTAGTCAAACATCGAGCGAAGGCTCGATTAGCCCCTCTAGTAATAAATAGATACATCTTAAGGTTTGTTCTTGATTTTTTTTTTTATATATATAATATATAACAGAGGTTCGCATTCCTACTACCGTTAAATAATACAAAAGTCTACATGTTAAATATGTACGTATCAATAAAATGACATTAATTTTAATCATAATAGACAAAGTGACAATAATTATGTTATTAATATTATAACGGCGAAGAGAGAAATAAAGTCACGTTACATTGATATTATTAATGATGATGAAAATGAGAACAACATTACCAGCAAACGCTATAATTATTTTGCAAGTGGAATGTTACATCTTTTTCTTTATGCAAATATAAAAAAAAAATCTTGTAAAAATTTTACAGTCATAACTCTGCACACGCGAGACTGTTACTATAGTCATTTCCTTAATTCCTTCTATTTTCATTTTTTCAGCTTTTGCCTCTTTTTTTTTACCTTTTTCTTTTAATCAGAAAAGTTATCACGGAACTCGGAATCTCTGATGCTTGCTTTGCGATTGGACTGAGCAATTTTGACTTTACTGTTTAACCGTTGGATCAAGAACGGACCAATCCTGGACGCTTTTGACCATCTGATTTTCTTTTAGACCAGTCGAAGTACACAAGGAATAAATACACCCGGCATGTGTGGACCAGGCAATATCTGTAACAATGACATTTTGGGACCCACTACAGTATTGAAGGACCATAAACAGTCCCATTTTCTGTCTTGCCTCTTGGCATTAATATTCGACACAACGGCTCAAGCCACAAATTATAACGGGACCGCAAACCAAGCACACTCCAAGTCCAACATCTGGACCGTTAAATCTCATAGCTGTTCAGTGACCCGGAGAATCGGACGGTCTGGATTGGATACCACTCGGTCGCCAAAACACTGCTTTAAAAAACTGTAGCGTCTCTTTCATCTCATTACATGGGCCCCACCAATCAGTGAGCTTTCAAATTATATTAATAAATTAATTAATTAACAAGGTTCAACGAGTCGTCTTTCCTAGTTATTCGAGTACATCAGCTCCAATCTGGTGCCTCCACATTTCAAATTTTCATTTTTCACACAAACTCGAAATAGCATCGCATCTCTTCGTCTCTTTATCTTTCGCCATGGCCATGGCTCAGCCTCAGTTCGATCTACGAGTGAGTTTCAAATTGCGACCACATTTCTGTCTCAGATCCCCTCTTCTATCTTTTTCTGTATCCCAATCTGATAATTTTTCACATTTTTGCTCCATTGTAGGTACCTGGTTCTCAGTCAATTGGGAACAGGTGAGTCGATCTGTTCGTATTTAGTTCAATTTTAAGAATTATGACTGCTCATTGTTTCTAATTGTGATTTTTCGCTTTGTTTTGGCGAATTTTGTTTGTGCAGTGACAATGCATTTGCGAATGGGAACAACTTGGAGCACTGCGCGAAGTATTTGAACCAGACGCTCGTTACCTATGGCTTTTCAGCTTCGCTTGATCTCTTTGCCACTGATCCAGTATGTGCTTATCTCCAATTTTTTGAAGGGAAAGTTACACCTCGGTCCCTCTTCTCTTTTACTTTTACACAAATGTACCGGAACATCTTTAGTTACTGAAATCAGGCATAATGTTAATTTCCAACTGAAATGTGTTTCTGGAGTAAAACTTGTGTGGTAAAACTTACTAGTTGGCTCAAGGACCTTACAATTTGCAAATAGACCCCTAATTTATGCTGGTGAAGCAAATTAAGTCAAGGAGCTCGAGAATAAGCTACCATTTTTATTTGTGTTTGGTATGGCCAAATTGCAAATGTAGCTCTTAAAATAATGTGTGCTTTCTTGTAGTAGAATGCTTTGCTAAGTGTACTCTTGAATCTTCTGGTTTTACCAATTGACACTGATTTCATGTATAGTATCAGTAATTAGTTCGTTCTATTGATTTTTTTATATATTATTTTACTCTAATCCATCAGGGTAGAGACTGTTGGGAAGGAATGTGTTTTCTAAATTAAAGCATTAGCTAGTCTTCTGATATTCTCTGATTTGTGTACCTTTTGTGTTCGCATGAGAGTAGGTCTCTATTGCAAGGACATGTAATTGCATATACGCACTGCTTCAGCAGAGACAGAGAGATATTGAGTTCAGAGAATCATCTAATGATTTGAGGCAGAGGTGAATTATATATTTTTATTTTGTTAACTTCCATGCTTCTGCCTTTTTTAGATGCTGCTGCTCCAATTCGCAGCAAACGAAGGATTGAACATATTATTATGCTTACCACTTAGTGTTACATGTCATCTCCGCCACTGAAAGTGCTTTCCCAAGTTCTTTTGTCGAATAGCACTAAGCTCAATTAGTTGATCTAGAAAAAAATTAATCCAAATATGAAGAAACTAATTATTTCTTGTGGAATTTTTACCTCCATAGTGATTAAATTTTACACAAATCTTTACCAACTAGTCCTCAAGCAACCCCCTTGGGGCAACATAACAAATATAAGAGACAGCAGATCTTAAAAATTGGAAAAGTGGTGGTGACCAATTAGTACTGTCAAGGCCATATCTCTACTGAAACATACTTTTCAACAAATACCATTTCTTTTCAAAGATTTAACTATTATTTTTTTTATTAGTGTGTTATTAAATAAACATATTCCTGTTTATAATTTCAGGTTACAGTCTGATATATCAAGATTAGAGGCCAAGATTGAAAGACTTGAGGCGCAAATAGCAGCCAAAGATAGGGAGCTAGCTAGCATGACCCGCACAGTATGATTTTTCATTATTTGCATGTTTCCTTCTTTTGTACTTCTAGTTTTAGTTAAACCAAGTTGAAAATTTGTTACAGCAAGCCCTGATATATCCAATATTTGCAAGTAAAACACTACATAATTTGGGTTTTTTGCAATAAATGCCCAAATATTAAGAATCAATTCAACATGAGCTCGAGCAAAACATGCCTACAAGTATAAGTTTGTTACTATCTCACCCAATGGGTTGATTAAGTTTAAAATTGAACATTACAGTAATACATTATCTTATTGGAGTTTGGGGCAAAAGTGATAACAAAGGAATGCAGCTTCTCCTTTACTCAAACTACTTTTGTTTTCTGTTAAGTTCTTTTGTCTTTTTCTGGCATTGCTTTTTTCCCCCCAGCTCATCCTTCATGTTTTTCTTCTTTATCCTTTCCTTCTACCCAACTGTTTAATTTGTAATGGTTTGTTTTTTTTTATCTCAATCGACAAGAGCTTGGCCTCCTCATACCAAAAAAAAAAAAAAAAAAAAAATGCTGGTGTTGTATCTAATATTTTAAAGTCTTGATGTCAAATACAACCATTAGTAATATTGGCTGTTATTTGCTAATTCAACTTCTGGCAATGTTAGGGAAAGTAACTTTTTCAGTTTTCTTTGTCATAAATTTAATTTTGCTTTTAACATCATGTCTTCAAATAATCAGGAGGCGAAAAATACGGCAGCATTGAAGGCTCAGATTGACAAACTACAGCAGGAAAGAGATGAATTCCAGAAAATGGTCATTGGAAATCAGGTGGAAGTTTTCTCTTATCCCTTTCAAGTTCCAAACCATTTTGGTGGCCTCTTATTTAAGAAATTGTTGGCCTTATTTTTCAGCAAGTACGCACTCAACAAATACATGAGATGAAGAAGAAAGAGAAAGAATACATAAAGCTTCAGGTAAATTTGCAATGATGTTTTTTTTTTTACAAATATTAAGTAGATTACTGAAAATAAAAATTAAGCAATTTTAACAATTTTTTTTTCGATATTCAGGAGAAGCTAAATCAGGTGTTAATGGAGAAAAAGAAAGAATCTCGTTCTGGCATGGAAATAATGAACTTGCTTCAGGTAAATTTTTTCCGGTCATAAAATAAATTAATTTAGTTATGTAAGTTTTAAGAGTAAAGAAAGGAATTTATTTTTTTTCAAATATATTTTTAACTAATTGCTTTTATCTTTAATCTAATAGAAAGAAGGCCGGCAAAGAGGAACTTGGAATGGGAAGAAAGCTGACAACGATTTTTCTAAGATGATTGTAAGTTTCCAAACTGTGCCAAAATTTTAATTTAGGTGCAAATTCATACTGTTTTGTAGTTTCAGATATCGTAAACTTCATTTATAGGTTGATGCATATGAAGTGAAGAAACAAGAACTGATGCAAGAGAATGCTGACTTGCGAGCCTTGTTGCGATCCATGCAGGTACAAAATCTCCAACAACTAGAGATTTCGTATACTTTTATTAGAAACCCATAAAATCACAACTTTGAAGCCATAATTTATGGTCTATATCATAAGCTTAGAAGTGAAGACATCCCCTAATGATCTATGCCCTCCCTTGCCCACTCAAAAGATTCCAAAATGCTTTCTGCATGAACAAGGGAGAAAGAATGTTTCGTTTATTTTTTAAAATTGTTGGATTTATTTTTTTTGAGGGTCAGGTGGCAATCACCACGCCGACAAATAATTTATTAAAAAAAGATAATTACAAAAGATATTTACAAAAAATAAAATTGTTGGATTTATACGGTTTAGGTAATATAGATTTCATGATTGTTCGGACACATTGTGTCACGCCCCGCACCGACGGGTCGCGGGCGCGCGAGGGTGGGGCGGTATCATCTGCATCCATCCGTCGGCCCGTCAACCTACGTCGCAAACACAAGAAAACAAACGGATGTCAGCTACAAAGCTCAGTAACCGGTTATTTAACGACGCAGCTTCTCTATATTAGTTAAGATAGCAACATCAATCAGGATCGGATTAATCCACATAACAAACATATATTCTACGGAGATAAACGGGTCTAGATCAGTCATATCAGTCAGGCATAAGGTTCCTCCCCGGTCCCTAAGGGATCAGAACCAAACCCCTCCCCTGTCCTGGGGATCAGGGCTCAAATTCACATGCGATTTCCCCTCCCCTGTCTCGGGGATCAGGGCACAAAATCCACATGCACATACAAATTCAGTAATCCAGTTTCTAAACCCGATATCCCGCAAAACATACCACAAACGATCATACACATGCAATCAAAGCCAAGCAATAATCAAATCAAGCAATACGAAACTAAATATAGAGAAGTCCGGTTACCTGACTGAGCGATCCACAAGAACAAGCAATTCAGAACGACTATCCAACAGGACTGCGACGTAGTACTCAAATCCCAAACGGCCGACTAAGCAAAGCCAAGACGGTATTCAATGGTAGCTGCAGAGAGAGAAATAGTGGGAGAGAGAAATCCGAAATGAAATGGAGTGAGGCTAGGTTCTATTTATAGTGGAGGTTTCTTAGTGGCTAAGAAAGTAAATATAAAGTTACTTAATGGCTAAGAAAGTAGAAATATATTTCTTATAACTATTTCTGAAAATATTTTGAGCCTATTTATAAAGATATTAATTATTGGAAACTATTTATATAAATATCCATTACTTAGCTACTAAAAATGTGGATAAGATCAAATAGATATTTTCAAATGGATAAGATCAAATGAATATTATATAATATCAAATGGATAAGAATGAACATTTTTCAAATAGGACCTTAAGATTTGAAGTATTGCAAACAGGTCCTAAAATTCAGGGATGTTACACATTGGAAGGTGTTACTTTAAAGTTTAAATACAAGACCAAATCTGATATTCTAATCTAGAATCTACTTGGTGGTACTCTTTTTTTTTTAAAAAAAAAAATTCTATTCTCTCTCTCTCTCTCTCCCAATATAGGCTGATATGCGTGAATTCTTAAATGCTCAAAATGGACTTTCACAAGACCCACAGCAGACATCTGAAGCCAATGGGAGGCAAAATGGCTCTCCTCAAACCCCTTTAGGGGGCAAAACGGTATATACTTTGTGACATACCTCTAAAATATTGTTATGCTTTTTCATGTATTTCATCAACTTGCATATCTTTTCTCATTTAAGCATTCCTAGCTAATTTAGCTCTTGTATGATACGAAAAATGTAAAAGGGACAGATAATCATCATTTCATATCCGATGATGTGATTAACTACTCTGTGTGTGCAGGATATGTTTGATCTGCCATTTCACATGGCAAGGGATCAAATTGAAGAGAGTTTGCGCACCAAGATGGCTTCCATCAAGGTTACCTAAATCATTTGTTTTCCATTTTGTAAATAAATAAACAAATGCTCTCTTTAGTGATAATGATGAAATATAGGCTAGGATGACACAACTACAAGATGCACAAAAGGGGGCAGAGGTGACAACAGAGGCCACTGAAAGAGAACTAGAACTTGAAGCTCAGCTTGTTGAGGCCAGAAGCATCATTCAAGAGCAGGTACTCAAATCTTTACCCTTTATGCTTCTCTATCTTTTCATACCTATATTTTTTGTTTCTTTAGCTTAGTTGCCTTTTTTCATTATAAAACACAATAACCACCTTGGTAAGAACCTTTAAGCCTTTATATGACCCTCATTGGTGCCATCTTACTGCCTGAATGATGAATTGACTATGGTATACAACAAGCGCCTATTTGTTTTCTCTATACTTAATGGACAGACTAAAATTTCTTCGGCTATTTGAACAAAAATGTGTAGTTCGTGACTAGACACTTGTAGAAGTTCAGGTGGCATATAGAAGTTCATTAAAAAAAAAAAATTCTGGAAGTTTACTTTGAATAAATTTTACTGCTAGGATCATTTGTTATGCCTTGTCTTGCACTCTTGCCACATAAGGAACATATCTTTTAAGTCATCTCATCCAAACATTGGTCAGTACATGAGTGTGTTACCAGTACCAGCCATATTTTTGGAAGATACCATTGCAGTTCATTAGATCCATACATTTTTTGGCCGAGACTTGAGACCATGTCAATTCTGTTTATCCCTGATAATATTTCTGAGACATAATGTGTTGTATTCCAATGCAGGCTTCAATAATGTCAAAACATTTCACCAAGTCTGATAAGCCAAGGTAATTTAACTTGAAGAGGTCTTATTTCATCCTAGTATTCATTTTTTACTTGCTTTGAAATTTTAAATTGTTTGATATATGTATATTCCTTTTCTTTTTGCTGTAGAAGGTTAAATTTAGGTGGTGAGACGGAAGGCACTGATGTTTAAATATCTTCCTGGTATGTATTTGCTTTCTTGCAAGATTTTTTCAAACTGATAGTGTCTCATTGTCAACCCAGAAATCTTATTAGATCTTTTATGTTACTCTTAGATAATAGATGTGTGCCATTTCATATGAGACGATAAGAATATTGTTATGAGTTGCAGAAATTGCGATTTTTGTCTGTTATGGAATAACTTGAGCATTTTTGTTGATGTAATTGATTGCTGATGGCTCATTCTGGTACAATTTACATAAGGGATTAGATGATCTAGTGGCACTGGTAATGGGAGACCAGTGTTACCAGTGCCATTTCAGGTTTTATGCAACTAAACAATTTGAGAAGATGATGTCGTCGTATGGTTATTACTTATATTAACGGAAGTGGTGTTCTTACCGTGTATTTCAGGAGAGAAAAAAGAAAAAAAACCAAGAGCATCTTTGGGAATTTCTAAATGATATTCATCTGTGTTCTTTTAGGTGGTCATGATGCTATGTGAGGGTGCATACTCCTATGCACCACCCCATCTGCCTTCAAATATCGGCAAAGCATGCCTGGAGGTTTTGTATGTTATTCAAATAGATAGTCAGATAGCTTAAGAAAGTATTGATGTAATTGATCTAGTGAACCTGGTAGGTTTCTCCCAAGTGTTACATCTTTCCTCATTTCAATGCAAAAAGATTAAGAAAAAGAGAGCAAGCATTACTTCCATGTCGTAATGTATTTCCTTTGTGAAAATATTTATTATGAAATAGAGGTTCGCTTCAATGCTTTTCTTATGTTGGTGTCGCACTCTCCCTTTCTTTCACGCAATGAAGTTTTGGTTAAATCTGGTACTAATGATGGCTACCATCTTTGCCAGGCTGCTTGATAAATCTATATTATATCATAATTAATAAATGTTTTTTGGCCATAAAGATTGTAACTGATTTTAATTTGATAATAATCTGGATTCTGGATAAGTGTCTACTGTCTACTCAGATTTAAGCAATCATCAATGACGAAAATGTGCGGTTGTCGCATTTAAATTATTTTCTATACGCATTATTTGACGTATGGCATTGCAATTTCGCATATGTACAATATTATGGCTATGATAATCCGGGGCAACTGGGGTATGGTGGCATCTACGACCAATGATGCGCATCTTATCCTTTTCTAAATATCTAAAACCGTCACGCCGTCGCGTAGTCACGTTACGCATGTGCAATGTTCTTTTTCTTCTTGGCAAGTGAAAACAAAATTATCCAGGTAAAAGAAAACAGAACTTCTCTCCGCGGTGTCCTTATTAGATTTTGGCTCCTGCATTTTGTTCTCCATTTGTTTTGACAATGCTGGTTACCAATTTTGTTTGATTCTGCCCTGGTATGCAGGGCCAATGTAACTGCGTTTCACTGAAGTATACATTCCTTTATTTATTTATTTTTACATTTACTGAAAAGGATATTTCAATTTTTGCTCAGCTTATATGTTTACTCAACAAGATATTTGCACTTTTAAAAAACTTGTCGAATTATGTGAACATGGACTCTTTTTATGCCAGCGATCTCAATTACCTCGCAAATTTTTAAATTTATTTAGCAGCGATGTGTAAAGAAGTTTAAAAAATTATAAAGTTCATACAACTGTGTAGAACTTGCATTATTCTAAGCTTTCAGGGGAAAAAAAATGTATGTACGGTTTCTTTTAGTTTATGAAAATTTTTGACAGATTAATTTGTAACTTTTATATTGTTTGAATATGTTGAACAAGGATGTCACAAAGACTAATAATCACGATATATATTTTATGTGATTGAGTGATAAAAAATGAACATATATATTTTATACATCTTCAAAAATAATTGATCAACGGTTTGATTGTAGAAAATAATTGTTGCGACTGGCAAATTCTAAGATCTAGAGTTTTTTTTTTCGGTTTTATTTTGCAAATCGTTTACGCGTCAGATTTGCTTCAATACTTAGATGATGATATACAAGCCAATCAGCGTGCATTGTGGAACAGTGGCACCATTATATCAAATACAATTGGGATTAGGGGATGATTTGTTTTGGATGGACGTTGAGACCTGACAACCGGTCTCCTTCATGAGTCTGAGGCACATGTAGATGTAGTATCGGATTCATTTTTCTTTATTTTTATATTTTTTTAATGCGAGGAGGAAGGAGATATCGGATTCAAATGTAACATAATGACCAAGCATCACCTTATTATTTCAACTCTTTTGAGTGTAGATTAAATAAAATTGGGTTATTTCACAGGATACATTCTAAAAAAGTAATATCTACTGTAGAAAATTTAATTATTTAAATAAAAGTAATTTATTTTTTAAAATTTTATGCATTTATATTTTTTAAAGCGTCATAAACAGCATTTTTATTCACGCGAGGGAACCGAAAAGAGTTGGATTTTTAGCTTGCTTTGAAGATTTTATTTTTTTCATTTTAAACACGTCATAAATATCTCATTTAAATATGGTGCGAAAACACAAAAATATATGAGCCGTCCGATTTAAATTAATTAAAACATGACAGCAAGATCAGACAATGACCGATGAATATGATGTCACATGACTAAGAATTATGAAAATTAATCTGAAAATATATTTTGTTTAAATTTCTATTGTTATGAATTAAGAAGGACCAATATAAAAGGAATATAAGATGATATATTTTTTTTTTGCATAAAATATATATTTCAAATCAATAATGTCAATAAAATGATATTCGAGATTATCTAAAAATACGGAACCGCAATAGTTAAGATGAAAAGGACATTCAAGAATACAATTAACCGGTGCAAGTGCCAACGGCCTTATCTAGGGAATTCGGTTTCTCTCCAATAGTAAGATAATAAAAATAATAAACGATAATTCAAATAACTGATTTTTATATCAAAAGTAAAGATTAAATAGTTATAATTAAGTATATAAAAAAATGGAATGTGAGATTTAAGTTATGCAGCATGCAATTTTCCCAATATATTTAAAATTAACACCACTGTTTTCTCGCAGTTTATATGAAACTTATCAAATACAATTAGCATTAGTAAAAGCCATTATAAAAGCTGCATCTAGTAGTTTTTGAACAACTGAAACTTATAGTTCTTGTGATATAATTTTTTTACTAATTGGTTCAAATGTAAGTTGCTTTTTTTTGTTTATCAAGTTGTTATTTTACATTTTTATTATCTACATGTTCTTTTCAAGAAGTATTGTGTGCCATATTTTTCCAAAAAGAAGAAGAAGAAGAAGAACAAAATGAGTATACAAGTATAATTATATTGCGGCTTGCTCATGTAAAAAATGATGTGTGCGCAGTTTTGTAAGTTAACCTTATATTTATATTTACCAAATAAATGGAAGGAAACCCCGTTTACGGTTTAACAAAATACCTAATTTTATCATGAAAAAGAATGGAATTTTTTTCAATAATAATTTTTCTAGAACTTTAATTATTATAGGTTTGATCCTTTATGTACGTGTTGTGTTTTTGTGGATAAAAAAAATAATTAGTTCTAAAAACAACAGAGTTCAGTATTTTTGCCTTAAAAGGTAAAAACCAAAGTTTTTTAGACGTATCTTTGTCTCTATCTCTACTACTTATAAATACACGCATACGAAGGGAGTAAACAATTCATATAAAAGGAGTAAACATGTCATATAAAAGGGTGTTAAACAATTCTTATATCAATTAGGGTCTGATCGGAACGGAGGATTTAAGGTGAGAATTGGAAATGGAATTATCTTTCCGTTGGTTTTCCTGATCGGAAAGGATACGACGGAGAGAAACGATTTCAATCTTGACGATTTGGCGAGAAAAATCCACCCTTCCAGATTCTCGTCAGAAACATAGAAATTTCACGCGATTTGGTTTGGCTAGCGATGCTCTCCGATACTCCATCTTCGTTCTGACCGTTTTGCCCTTCCTTCTCCTTTTGATACTCTCTCTCTCTTCCACTATTTCATTTGTATTGGTCGACGCCTTCAATCGCCTCCACTAGCTCAAGCAAGCTCTCTCCTCCAATGGCCTCTTTCCATTCACCAAAAAGACTTTGTTCTCGTGCAAGCACATAGAAGGGACAGGAGTGAAGAACAAGTCAAAAATTAGCTTTATCTAATCGTTATGGTTGCTACCATTTTGAAAAGAAATATACGAGGCTAAAATAGTCAAAATTTTAAATAGTGAAATCATTTCTTTCAAATTTGTTTATCTTTGCCGATCGCCGAATTTCGATTGAAAAATCATTTCTATTGAATTCTTTTCTCTCGAAATGAATTGAACTCTTATTTTTATCCTTTCCGATCAGGGCCTTATGGACCATTGATTTGTGTAATTTGATTTGATCGGTGGTCTAGATTAAGGTGAGACTTTTTATAGAAAAAAATAAGTTATTACCAAATTAGCTATTTATTTAAAAGGAAAGACTAAATTATTGATTTTACCGTTTCTTTATTGTCTAACATGTAAAGTTTTATATGAAACAAAAATAATATCAAATTTTTATTTTTTTTTATTTGCCCACATATTGAGGGCATCTTTTGCTAGTACGTTATATGTTGGAGGTAACGGGTAAGGTGTTTTTTTCATGCATCTCTTTAACCTTTTAAATTCCACCGTCGGATGAGAATATTACCACGTTTCATAATCCAATAGATGCACAGATCCCCCTTAGAATTCGGACGATTGGAGAGGAACAGAATCCTCATTAAACGACAATCCAAACCCAACCAAAGCGAAGGAGATAAATATCACACCCCCACGCATTGGCACACTCGAATCACACAAATGGCAAGATGTTATGATCCCAAGCTATCATTATCTCTTTCTTTTAGCTGTAGGCAGCCACACCAACCTCACCCCCTCGAGTGGAGATTCTCCGTGGCGGGAAGATAAGGCAAACCATGAAGCTGGCGTGTAGCAAATCACCGAGCCACTAGAATACAGAGTACCGTAGAATCCAACAACTTGTCGCCAACATAAACCATTATAATATATAACACAAAGTAACATTCGATAAAAACTTTTGTGTAGCTGATATTTCAAATAGAAAAGTATTTTTTCTAGTAGTTACTTATTTTTTGGAATCTATAGTATATATTAAAAAGCGTGTTTTTTTTTTCTTTTTTATAATTTTTTATTTTTTTATAATTTGTTTAAAAAAAATAAAAAATAGTCATACCTATTAAAAATAGTCGTACAATCATTAATATTAGCAAGATTTTTTCGGACAGAAAATTCATGTCAAAATTTATATAGCGGCTTTCTGTGAAATAAATTATTAATTTTGAACTTACAAATTTATGTCAAGTTTATTAATTTTATTCTTTATAGTTTTAATATAAATTAATTTACGTTTGTTGACTGTTGTTGAAACAAAAAGATCACCATGAATACCTTGTTGTTAATATTTTCATCGTCGTCGACAATTGATCTCTATACTTTGTTCATAATTTGGTCTTCTGATTTTGTCAATACAGCATAACTATTATTCCAAAAGAATTTCAAATTTTACAAAATGTTTCTAAAAAGAACTATTCAGAGTTACTTTTGGATTCCTATGTACATTAATTTATATCTAAAATTTATCTCATCTCCTGTGTACAATTATAACATATGCAAAGTTTTTTCAAAATTTTTTGTCGAACGGTTTTACCAAATTATAATTTCCGACACAATATTGTGTTGAAAATTAATAATAATTTTGTATTAATTTAATTTTTCATCCATCGAACGTTTGTAAAAACAAATGAGAATAGCAATATTTATGCTTGAAAATTTTAACATATTATAATTTATACTATGTTGAATTTATTAAAATTAGGCATGTAAAATAACCTTGTGGTTCGTGATTCATGTGAGATCAATTTGACTTTGCTCAAACTCGATTCATTTAATTATATTTTGTTAACCATTTCGAGTTTGGGTTCAAACACGAAATTATCTTGGCCAATTTGTCCGAGCTTGGTTGAAAATAGTTTGATATGAAATCATCTCATTTAATCTTTTTCTAGTTCTTAATGCGACATAGGCAATAATGTCATCTCCAAATTTATTATAAATTCAACAAAATCTTAGTAAGTAAATAAGTATAATTTTTTAAAAAATATTAATTATATTATATAATTATTTAATATAATATACAAATAAATACACAATTATTAATAATAAAGCTCCGTATACCATTCGAGCTTATTTATAACTTGGAGTTAGCTTGTCTAATTATTAATTAATGGCCATAACATTGACGCTTATTATTATTATCGGTTGCGTTGCTGAGTCAGTGCATTGTTGTCCCATGTGGTACCGTAGCGAACAGTCGCCGCAGAATATCCGAATCTTACAATTTTCTATTTGTAAAAAGATTTATCGCAGGCAAATGGGGAGAGAGAGGAAAGAGACTGGTGAAGCTAGAGAGGCCACAGTGCCACTCTCCGCAATGCTTAGATAACGCGGAGATAAAATTAGATGGATTTCTCTCCCAAACTCTCCCCTTTGTAGATTGATTTTCTAGAAATTTAAAGAGAGAGGGAAGGAAGGATCTACCACCTCTTCTTCTCTCCTATCATTTTCTTTCTCTTCTTGGTTTTAGTTGAAGGAGAGAGAGAGAGAGAGAGACAACAACAATGGCGGTTTCCATGGCCTCTCTGTCTTGCAAGGGATTGAAGATTGCTCCCACCAACCAATCCATTGCGCCTTTTGCGCCTGGATCTGTTGCGGGGTCAGGATTCTTGGTTCCTGTCCCTTTGAAATTGAGGTTGGTGGTTCTTAAATTCGATATTTTTGAGTTTGAATTTGTGGGTTTGATTCTCTGCTTGACATTTTGTATGGGGGAAATAAAATTTGTTGGGGGTGCCCCAATTTGTTTGGAATAATTATAGAATGTTTGGTAGATTTTTTTAATTATTGATGATTCTAATAAAGTAGTTAGGTGGTTAGAGCTTTCTTTTTAATTTGTTAATTGCATTATTGAAACTTCTCTGTAGGTCAATATCTTCTATATCTTTGAAGGTTCAGGGAACTGCATCTCCCGCTGCTATTGAGGTATGATATTTCATTATGTAACAGTTAAGCTTTTGCACCAGTACTCCAAATACTTGTGTAGAAACCTGAGTTCTTACGAAGTGTTTGTATTTATTAATTCTCTCCCAAAACAAAGAACCCAAGAATCTGATACATACTACAGGATGTATCAGTAACAGTAATTTGATAATAATTTGATGATGTAACTCTTTAATTCTTTTTGAATTTCATAGGGGGATAACACTGATACAGTACCAGTACCTAAAGTTATAATAGACCAAGATTCAGACCCTGACTCAACCATAGTCGAAATTACCTTTGGCGACCGCCTTGGAGCTCTTCTTGATACTGTATGCTTTTAATAATATTTTTCCTCATATTTCTTTTTTTTTTTTTTTAGTTTGAGGACAAGACTGTCTTGAAGGTGGTACTGACAAATTGGATTTGTCTAAGTTTTTTTATATTCATTTTTTATCATAGTTTACTTAGTTGAAGTGTTATCTATTTGTTTAATTATTTTTTTGTGTTTATGTAGATGAATGCTCTTAAAAATCTAGGGTTGAATGTTGTCAAAGCCAATGTGTATCTAGATGCTTCTGGAAAGCATAACAAGTTCTCTATCACTAAAGCGTAAGCTCTCTCTCTATTGTATTTTTCTGAAGGTTTTGTTGTCAGTACTCAGTAGTCAGTACTATGGAAGTAAATGCCAACCTCATTTTGCTGGATGATTCGAGAAGTCTAACCTTTCTTACTATCGTTAAGTAACGTGGGATCTTGCCTTATCTATTAATCTAAAATGAATAATTATAACAAACAATACAGGTCTACTGGGCGTAAGATCGATGACCCAGAATTGCTTGAGGCAATCCGTTTAACAATTATTAATAACATGATTGAATATCATCCGGTACACATACTACTACTTTTTTAGTCTTCTTGCCTTCATGTAACTTTGTTATTGTTTTGACTAAACTCCTGAAAAAATGGCTATTATTTTCAATTTGAATCAGGAGGCAAGCAGCCAATTAGCTCTGGGTGCTACATTCGGGCCTGAGGTACCACAAGAGGTAATAGATTTTTCACTTGTACACCTGCAAAGACCTGGAAATGTAATTTGTACTGTCATATATACCCATTATCAAGGATGAATCATTGGAAACAATGGAACTATCCCGTTCTGCCTTGTTATGAAGTTTACATGCAGGTGAACACTTGTTGCAAGTTTTTAGTCTTAAACTTTGTTTTATACCTAAACATAGGTTGATGTTGATATTGCGACGCATGTCAAAGTTTATGACGATGGTCCTGACAGAAGGTGTGTGCATTTGGCATATATCCTTACAAAACCTTAAATTGCTAAAATTTACTAACCATAAAATTTGATTTTGTAGCTTGTTAGTGGTGGACACAGCTGATAGGCCAGGATTGTTGGTTGATTTAGTTAAGATAATAACAGACATTAACATCGATGTTCAATCAGGAGAGTTTGACACTGAGGTATTAATTGATATTCTTAAGATAAATTAGTAGTTGCTTTGAATTTCATAATAGTTTTAGCTGCACAACATTTCTCATGCTTGATAAAACAGAAAATAACTATACTACTTTTTAATTAGCTTTTCTGAATTGAAGTTTGGTTTGATTCTAGTCCAGCTTGAGCTTAACTCAAGGGCTTATTATATATTTGTTGGGCTGCATTTTCAATCTTATCTTCCATTAACACTACTAATATTCTGCTAGTTTTTGGCTGACAGGGTTGTGTTTTAAAATCTTTACTTTTGGGAGAAAAAACCGTAGAATAAACTTCATTTGTTTTCAGAATATGATTTCTAAAATTGGTGATTTTTTATTTATAGGGGCTGCTGGCGAAGGCAAAATTCCATGTCAGTTACCGAGGCAAACCCTTGATCAAGCCATTGCAACAAGTAAGCTTCTATGTTATTTTTCCCCCCCTGCTGAAAACCATATAATGGGACATAATAAATGGTTTTTTCAAATATCCTAGATTTGCGACTATCTAGTCGAGACATAAAAAAATGTTTATTGAGCCATAATTTTCATTTCCTTTTGCAGGTGCTAGCTAATAGCTTGAGGTACTTCTTAAGGAGGCCGACGACAGAAGAGGCAAGCTATTAAGCTGCTTCAGACTCCCGCAAAATAAAATGACACATTGCTTTAGAAGAATGAAAGCCTATTAAGTTCTTAATATTGAAAAAGATGATGAACTGTTTCCTTCCAATCTATCTTTTTTTTTTGGAGCAGTTAATCTTTACAATTCATTATAAATTGTAAGCAAAATAGGTTGGATATGTTCTTTATTGAGAATTCAGTGAATTAGTTCCTGTGATGAATCCAAATCCTTATCCTCTATGCAAGTGATGGATGCACAAGGGATTGGGGGAGGGGGGCTGAGTTGGCATTAATATCAACGAATCATGCTCTAACGTGGGTCCTATAAACCTTCGTCTTCCAGTTGGGCCGTCGTTAGATGAACTATAAAGTAACTAACATAAGTTAAAAAACAAACTTTCGTACTGGCCTAGCTGATAGGCCCAACTCTGTGCTGATTATTCATCCTTTATTCTAACTAGAAATTTAGTGACATAAGAAATGTTTCGTACGTGGAAGTGGCGATCTGGCACATGTTCAGCACATCAGTAAGTGCAGTAAAATGTAAATTTGCTCACAAAACTAGGATGAAAATGAAACAAAAGAGGAATAGCAAATGTAGGTCTGATTATTAAGGGGCCCGTCTTAAACTAAGTTTTCTTTTGAAAATATAACGAGTCGGGAGAAAGCTAAGAGAATGGATCTTAAATTGACGTGGTCAGATCGGCTGTATCTTAAATCCAATATATTTTGGACTCGTAATGGGCTGTATCCATCTTCTATGAGAGATGAGAGATCTATGCGGAGCTTATCCTTAGTTACTCTTAGAGAGATCTTTCAAAATTAATATTTCCGCCACCATTTCAAAATTAGTCCCCACAATCAAATTAATATATCATACATTCATACTCCTTATATCTATTTAATCTGATTGTCCACGATTTTTGCTATCATCTCCACTCATAAATTGAATAATTGTCAGACCTCCAACTCCACCTATCTCATTGTTTACTAGTCTTTCTTATTATGTTTAACTTGATAATTTGAATTTTATTAATATTTTTTACATATTGTTTGTCAACGAAAATAGTTATCTAATCCCAGATAAAATGTGAGGTACTAAATATTAAGTTCTCACTTGATGATTACCAATCCACCGAAAGAAATCGGGGTCAACTAAAATGGAAATTATGATTGGACTACTTATGCCTAATAGGACCCACCATTCTTACGACTTTAGAATTGGATCTTTTTGGGACCCATTATGCCTTTCTTTTAATAGTTTCAAGCGATCCGGGCCTCTTCTTTTTGGGGTAGTTTCTAACGTTGCTGAGGATCCTTGCTAGTCCGAAATATGTTCTTCATCATAAAGAAAAGTTGGCAAAAACCACTCGAAAAGATAAGGGAATATATAAAGGGTTGAATTATTCTGTACTTTTTACTGATACCAAAAAAGAATAACATTCTTACCACTCCAAAACGAAAGAAAAACATCCCAGTACTCCTTAACAATTTTGCTTCAAAGGTTCCAGAATAAAAAATAATTGAGGATTATTTTTTTTTTAAATTACGGTGATACAAGAGAAATGGAATAGCCAATTATTTAAAAGGCCACAAAAAAGCTAATCCCCTTTTACCTCAATACACTTATAATTTTTCCATAATGGAGTCCTTCCTGGATGCAATAGGACATTCCTAAGTTGCATTCTCCTCTCTCTTCACATGCGTTACCACTGAGGCTTTCTTAATTTCCTATTTATTTTTATTTCTTTTTATTGATGCATGACAAATATATGATGTGTTGATATAGATATGAAATAACATGTTATGTCTCTATTACATGAGAATACAAGTAATATCATGGCTATTACTTCTGTCATGACTTAGTGGTCAGAATTGCGACACAATTTAGTTGCTATTATGTTATCATGAAGTTGCGACCATTCGGTTAATTAGTTGTATTGTCGGCCTCAATGCATCAGATGACACAGGAAAGCTCATAATAATTTTTCAGGCCCAAAGACTTCTTGATGACTGATAATTAGAGATAAATGCATAAAACACAACAATATAATGAAGCAGGAACTCTAATTCTAATAGTTTTAACAATTTCTTTTCTTTTTTTAAGATATTGTAGATTTTTAGTGTCTTTGTTAGAGCACCATCAATTTTAAACATTTAGCAAGCATTGGTGGTTCAGTGCTGGCTTGGAGGATTGTGACATTGGTAATATAATAATTCTTCAATAGCTTCTGCACTAGAAAAGAAAAATGTAATTAAGTATTCTATTGAATTTACAACATTTAGAAATATCACTCTGTTCTGCTAAGAAACATCATGATACACATAGAAAGAAGAAAAAAGAATGTGATGTTTGAACTTTGATGATGTATTGCCCCTATGAGTTGTCGCTCCAAGAGTAAGAAATGAACAAATAGGTCGGAAAGTTGATTTAGAATTTTCATTTCATGTTTTCTTGCTTTTGTTTCTTTCGAATGAGGATGTAGACCATCTTATCAAAACAGGTACTATCTGATTCAGTAATAACCCATTTAATTAAATTGCTCGCAGTTAGTGATAGTCCAAAAATCCTTGGCCCTTGGCCCATCCTTTGGAAGACCGTCTTAAAATTCGGACCGGACCGGCCCTTCAAAGGATTTACGACGGACAAGGACCTAGAAGGGCCGGATTTTCAAAGGGCCGGATCGAATTTTTTTCAAAGACGGATGTGGAAGGGCCGGATTTTGAAGGGCCAGGACCGACCTAACCCTTTAATCGTGAGACTATTTCATCATAATGAGACAATAGAGATTAAAAAAATATTACAAATAATTAAAGATTGTTATTATTTTGGAAGGACTAGAAGGGCCAAGGACTTAGAAGGGCCGGGTTTTCAAAAGGCCGGTCTCCTCTTCCAAATAATAAACCCGCCTAACCCGTCCCATTTGAACCCTTTTTCTCAACCCGGTCCGGCCCGGCCCTTCTACCAAACCCGTTGAATCCGGTCCTTTGAAATCCGACCCGGCCCTTTTGACTTTCGCTACTCGCAGTCTCAGATCAAGTCTATACACCAGCTATATACATTTTTTCGCCTAAGATATATTCCACCATTTGCATTCTCATAATGCTCGCAGATTTTAGTAATTAGAAGACAATTTGCCACAAATATGATAGTTTGAATTTTCTAAACAAGATGGATTAATACAACATTAAATAGAGCATTAACAATGTGTTGACTTGAAAATTGAAATGCCAAAAAATAAATATACATCCCTTATAACAACCAAGCCAGAGCAGATTGCACAATCTCATAGTGCCGAACAATGCTAAAACTAGCAATAATTCGCTTAAAATAAATAAAAATAATGAACAGTGATACGTGTGCCAGGGCATGTCTATCCTACTAGATTCTCCACTAAAGAAACAGGAACGACAACAGAAGCGAAATGGATGGTAGAGAGGCCAAATGAAGTACCTTCTTCTCTACCCTTTTATTAAACTTTTTTTCTTTTTGGTGAATGGTGGGCATCAGTTCGCACTACCACACATAATGCCTTTGGAGAATTCATAGGCCTATATAATAGTCAAAGAAAATCATGGATTGGCGGATAGAAAGGGTAATCTAGAGATTGGGATTGGGTGTTCTTTATTTAAATTTTTAAAGTATTAGGTTTCAGAAATTAATAAACCGAGAAAAAAAATTAAAATGACTATGTTCATTTGCTTGGAAACAATTTTAATTCTGTTTACTTATGAACATATTTGGACACTATTATCACTGGCAGAGCGATCGAATTTATACTTACTTTTGAATTAGCTAAATTCATTGCCTTTAGGATATAATTGTCGATCATAACGGTTGATTTAGTTTAGTAAATTTATGATCCAATTTTACTTTAAGAGATTACTAAAGTTGAATAGTTTTCATCTATTGAATGATCTTGATAATTAAAAATTTAATAGCAAATAGTAAAGGCTCAACACCAACAGAACCAAAAATCCAAAATATACTTTAGGGTTCAGCTGCATAAAATCATGATTCGGTTTATAACATCATTTAGCTCAAAATATTATTTTTAGTTTAATATTTTGAACCGGTTTGATTCATTGAAGATACCTTTTTTTTTTTTTTTTTTTTTCCCTTTTTGGTCCGTCCTTATTTATTTTAAAATTTCAATAGTGAAATACTGAATTGAAGTTAATTAAACTATAGCTACTAAATGTATTATTGTCATGTAGGCTGTAGCTCATGCCTATTTTTAACCAAACAGGCAAACTTGACATCCCATCGTCGCTGTACAGATTTATCCTTTCAACGTACTTCAATCGTACAATACTAATTCTTCTATGCATATATATATTGAGTAATTTTAGATTTCGCAGGAGATGTAGAATGAAACTAAATTTCCCTGTTTAATTTGTAATCTTTCAAGGGTTTAAGCCAAAAAAAGATGTCAACTTCGATCTTTTCAGTAAAAGTTTCCTACTTCTCGTAGGCTAAATAAATTATAAATATCTTCACCTAGAGCAAACAGACAAAACAAAAAGAAAAACCTTAATTAATGTTGTAATTAACAAAAGTAACCAGAACAATTAATAGATAACAGATTTGAGAGGTAGAGATTGCGTGTTACCTAAACGGAGTTGAAGTTCTATACTTACCTTTCACATGTCATCAAGCACTCAGTCCTTAAACTACAGGAACAGAACCTTTTGGTGTACGGAAATTAAAAAGAGTTTCACTTTAACAACTTGCAGGAAATGTATTACTGGCGCACGAGTAATCGGAGTCCAAATTGAATCCAAATTAGGTGCGTATAAACAAGGATATCTTTTAGAAAAAAAAATAGTTCATGTCATCTCGCATGATAAAAGATCAGCTTGTCAGCTTGTGCATTCCCAAAGACCAGCATTTGTGGTGCTGTAGCGTATATGGGGGAATGAACAAGTTACCACAAAATTCCTTCCCATAGATCATATCTATTTTGATATGATATGATGCTGAGATAAAGATTTTTTAGGAACCACCTTTTTGTGACACTGTTCTCTTTTATGCTTAGATGGTAGTTATCAACAGTTGTTCTAAATTAAAATAGCTATATTTATATTATGTATCGATCATCAAGTGAGCTTAACGTAATATTTAATTATGCAATAATTAAATATATATGTTAGATGCGTGGGAACTACATATATATAGGTAATTAAAAATAAATTTATAAAGGTATTTATATTATTTTAAAACAATGTATATATGTAGCATCATTGCGATCCTCTAGAAATCGTTTCTTTTGTAACATGCTTTTGCTTTCATACATTTCCAGTTTTATTTTCCACGGCTGTCATTACTGCCATGAAATAGACATTTTGGTATCAACCTGATGGACTCATACTCATCGGCAAAATGAAACACACATTCAGCATACTCTTAATTAAAAAAATCAGCAATATGAGGCTTGCAATATCAGGTGAACTAAACCTCTTGTACCCTAAACACTCAAATTTGGAAGTGCTCTAGGCTTTTGCATTTGTTTGTTTAACATTAGTGAAGTACAATTGAATGAAGAAGTACAAGCCTCTTTAATCTTAATATATATTTGATGCGTAAAGATGCAACATTATTGGGCTGGTACCTGACTTGGATCGCATACTACCAGCTGCTAAACTTTTTGCAAGATGCTTTAAATCCTTTATGAAATTAACCGATGAAAATTTTCTTTTCTTTTTTTTTTTAAAAAAAAAACGGGGAACAAACGTAAATAAAGGATTTGTTATAGCCACCTCTCTATATATTTCAAGAAGCCGGTTTTCCCCTTTTCTTCCATTGTATTATATTATCGGATGATAGTCTTATACAATTTTAAACCGGAATTACTTATCATCATCCTAGAAATTGTATCATGTCACACCCCGAACCAAGCCGTAATTCGGGATGAACAGCCCCGCCACGTGTACACACTCTACTGTGCACACGTAAGGCTATAAAACAGTGTTACAGAAATAAAAGTCACAATAAAATATCACATAGAATAATGGTTGTTTGTTCATACAACAAAAGGACTGGTAAAATAATACATAACAAAAATATCCAGTCAAGTACAAACCAAACAACTAAATAAGAAAACTACTCCAGCCCGGCTTGGTCTTCCACGAAGTCCTCCTCTGCTACTCCTACCAAACCTGAACCTGCTCCACAAGCAATTTATGTGGGCTGAGTACATGAATACTCAGTGCGGTAAAAAGGTAGCCAGCAAGATTCTAGTTAAACTAAAGTCAGATCTATACCATACTTAAGTTAAAAACTTTTAAATCCTACTCAATGCATGTCTAAGTGATCTTAACACTACATGATGCTTTTCCTTACTTTAAATGATATGCCCAAAGAAAGTGTAAGATATCTGGATTTCTGGTAAATGAATACTATAATACGAGACATAGATAAGTTATATAATACGAGAGAGTCAAACACCCGCACTCAGTAGTCAATCATAAGCATAACAATTCCAAAGTCAGATCTCACAATTCCCAATATGACATGGACCTTGCCTAGACTTCCAGAGCTCCGTAAGCTGGCTCGAAGAGTCCCGAAGACTGGCTCCAAAATCCCACACCCCCGTCGAGGAGTGGGTCAGAATACGCGGTACCGGTAACTGAACGTGCGGAGATCGAGAGGTAAGTCTAATGATGGCAACCAACCCCGTAGTCCAGTCGAAACAAGCGAGAATACATATATATAACAACATCCTAACAATAATAATAAACTACCAAGTGACCGCAGTACCGCCTAACGGTCGGTCTGCTGAGTGATCATCAGATGCGCGTTGCCCACGATCTCTATCATAAGGAGACCACCGGCATTTAGCTTGGGTGCAATCTTCCGATAATGGAAACCCCAGGCAAAACGAACTTATCACACTCGGTCTCACTATCTTATACCACACCAGATGCAAGTGTTGATTGAGGGCCCTTTTTAGTTGATTAAACATTTTAATAAACATGTCCTATAAGTGCAGAACTAATCTGTTGATTAATGCTCTTAATTGTTTACTTAGTGTTAATGACATGCTATGCTTTCTGATTAATTAAAGATCTAATCCTTAATCTAAAGTTTAAAGAGAATCTAAAGGCATCCACACCTGGAAAGTAGAGCGTAGAGCTGGCTACTCTGCTGGAGGGTCGGTGAAGTCCTGCTCTGCTACACCTCCCTCGAACTCTGGATGATAGTCCTCAGCTACACCCGAGTAGTCCTGCTGGTCACCTGACCAAAGACCAAAGTCTAACTTAGAAAAACAAACACTAGGCAAAACACTCAAACTAACGATCTCTAAAGCTATCCCTCAAAAAGCAACAGGTTCTGGTTACTAGGGTAAAGTACCAGACTTGACTCTTTAATTAATTTGAAAAGGGGACTCAGTATTAAAATATATTACTTTAATTAAAGAAGTACTTTTAAATAAAATTTCGGCAGAGTTTCCTCTTAAAACAGGTTGGAAGAAAGACGTTAAGACGAGTTCCTACAGTCCAATCTACGCGTTAAGTCGTGATAAAGGTTTAATTAGAAACTCCGAAAAGTCAAACAAAAACAGTTTAGCAAATTATAATAGTGTTTTGCTCAAGTATGAAAATAATTAATTAAAACTTCACAAAAAGATAAATATCTTTTAAATCCGAAATACGAGAATCAACAAATAGAACTTAGTTTGAATAAATCTGTTTTGGGATCATACGTGTCCGAAATAATCATAGTATCTGATAGAGAAAATAAAATAGCGGACAATTTAATCATCTTCCATTTTAAGGCGCCAATCTAATCGGGTCCAATACCAGTTTCTCGGTCCACTTAGCTAGATAAAATCGGGACGAGGGTCAAGTTCTAGTTTTATTAATTTGGGTCCAAGCATCAAATTCTTATCTAAAAGCCCACAAAACTAATTCATTTCGGACCTGGCCCAGTCCAGAAAATAGAAGTCCAACAGAAAAAGAAAAGGAGGCTCGGTTAAGAGAGCCCACACGGAAAAAGGAAGGGGCCACGCTAGCCCAAGCACAGAAGACAAACAGGGACGGAACAGAGAGCCCAAAAGGCCCAAGTCGGAACAGAGCCCAACAGAAGGAAAAAGGGTTTCGGGGATCAAATCCGAACCCGAAAGATATTTTACACAAAGGACCCTGAATTCCTTTTATTTACCTAACATTTACACCAAAGACCCTTACAACAGAATTATTTATAAAGAAGACCTAAACCAGTTCAAAAATATTCACCAACAAGTCCAAAAATCGGAAATCCTTACAAATAGGTCCCTGGCACACTTATGCAGCGTACCAGCAAACAAACAAAGAGGGACAAGGCTGGTACAGGCTGGTACCAGACCAGAGAGCACAATCCAAGTATTAAGAAGCATCCACAGAGCCTAGCTAAGCCACAACTACCACATATTCATAGCATCTAACCCTAGCACAGTTCAAAACGATAATCCACAGTTCAATCGAGCTATCGGACAAGTATAACCACTGACAAAAATAAATCAAGCACAGAAAGCTAACTAATTGGAAGGTGAGCTAACAGTTTCAAGCAAGCATTTAGAACAAGCCAAAGGCTCAGATGGAACAAAAGCAAGCACATCTACTCTAACAGTTCAGTAAAGCAGTCATCAACACAATCGTTCACAGCAAAGCAGTTCAAGGGAAGGCATTGCACAACTCCAACATTCAACCAACGATTCACTAACCACACACATAGAGCACAAGTTCAAAAGTAGTGCAAGCCTCAGCAAAAAATCAATCACAGCACAAAAATCGCAACAAAAGAAATCTAGGGTTTCGGATTCAATACCAACAGAGAAGGGAAGCAAGGAGCAAAAGAAGCAAGGCCAGCCACACCACCACGCCACTAGTGTCAGCACCACCACCTCGCCGTCGAATCTCCTCCTCCGGCTACAGTCTCCGCCTCTCTTTCTCTCTTTCTTTTGCCTTTCTCTTTTTTTTTCTGATCTTATCTGGTGGGTCTCGTGGGTCAGAGCAGAGAGAGAGAGGAGAGGGATGACTTATAGAGGGAGTGGAGGTGGAGTGGGGCAGCTAACAGGTGGGGCAGGTGTGCACGAGGGGTAACAGTGGTCGTCGCGAGAGTCGCGACTCTCTGCCAGAGGCGAGAGATAGTCAACAAGAGAGAGTGGGGGCTGTCAATCGGGTGGGACGGGTAGGTGGCGAGGAGTCGCGTAAGTCGCGATTCTCTCTGCCACGAGAGAGAGTGAGAGGAGAATCCGAGGGAGAAAGAGAAAAAGGGGAACGGGTGGAACGGTGACCCATTCGGGGAAAAGTGAGGGAGAGAGAGAGATAAGGAGACAGAGAGAGAGAGTAATGGAGAGGATCGGACGGCTCAAATAATTCAAACGAATTAAATCTCGATCAAACGGTCCAGATCAAATAAATTCTTAGAAATTTGTTTAGACAACAGAAAAACTAGAATTTCGACTCAAATTCAACTCGACAAAATTATCAGAATGGACGAGAATAAAGTTGTATCGGACTTTAAACAAAAATTCGCGCTTAAATTGAGAGATGTTGTCCTTTGAAATAATAAATAAATAAAATACACTAATTAAAATATAAATTTTGGTTTAACTAATTTAATAACAAATTAAAAAGGTTTGGGTTTTTACATATCATCCTCTCATTCCATTAATTATTTCAGAGACTTAATATTTAATCCAGCATACTTATTAATTTTTTTTTGTTTTCAACGCCCTCATCTAAGTACCTTTATCCTCATATCTCAACCCCTCTCACTATCCTCCTTTTTCCCCTCTCACCCAGTATGTATCCCTCTCATATCCGCTCAACTCCTCTACGCTTACAATTAAGGTGTATACATACTAGTAACTAGAACAATATTAATTAGAACAACTTGCATTAAAAAGTAAAACAATTACTTATATTAATTAGAACAATCACTTATGTTAACTAAGGAAATTAGCTATGAAAAGAAAGAAGGGGATGGGGATGAGGTAGACAGAGTAAAAGGAACAACATAAGTAGACAGGACGAGGGAAGTTACGGAGAGGAAGGAAGGGGATGGGGATAGGGTAGACGTTAGATTAGATTCCAGAAAGTTATGCTGGAATTCTAGAAATAAAAAATAAATAAATAAAAGAAAATGCATATTTGGAGATGATGGGATTATTGAAGATAATCCTTATTAGCCCGATTTTAAACCATCTATTTTTAATTTTAGTTTCAATTATCTAGATCGAGTTAACCTAATAATTTATTACTCGTTGACGGTAACAGATCAGAGTGAAGAGTGTCAAAAATGTCGACATTGATAATACCAATTCATTTTTTCATTTTTTTTTTGGAAAAAGGTGATACTGATACAAATTGCCTTCAATTTGTATGGAAACGCTTCAATTATACTCAACATTTTTAGAATATTTTTTTATTAATAAATTACATTCGTACAATATGTGTAATTTTATTACTCTTTTTTTAAAAAATTTGAATCTCACACTCAGTAATTAGATTCCAATATCCTCCATTTTATTTTGTTTCAACAGTTTTGGGAAATTCTTTTTATGAAATTATCTAATTTTTTATTCATCATTGCACTTGAACTCCAACAAATGACATGATGTTTCGCCATTGAACTTCATTCTTAATCTTATAGTTGTAAGTACTTTAGGGGATAATGCGGAAAATAAATCCCAGGAACCTTAAATTACCTCCAGCCATTGCCGTGCTTGATTGTCGATTAGATGACGTCGCAAGATCGGTTCTCCGACAGATTGGAGAGTGAGAGACAATTACTAAGCCGAGTACACTTCCCTTGAATTGATGGCAAACTCCAGGATATCGGCCCAGACTAGTCTCCCCATGTGTTCTCTATGTTCTTCTCTCATGATCTGACCATATGAGGGATAGAGATCATCTACACACTACTCTCCATCAGAACATGGGTAAATATAGGGCAGGAGGTCACTAAATAGGCGCAACCAATGGATGCAAACAAGAGATGATGAGATCAGATCGTTCTGTCCAGATTCAATGTACAGTCCAAATGGGTCCGTTTGAAATCAACCCGAGAGCATTGCACTATTCGTCCATTCCGAACGGATCCGTTTGAATTTCTCTGGACAGAATATTACATTCTCCCACTTGAGCTCAGCATCCAAAATAACTTAATAGCCTATTAACTAAATGTAAAAATAAAGTAACAAAATATATGAACCATGGAAGTAAGTCAGCTTTAAGCGCATATTACTTCTCATAATCACGATACACTTTGAAACTTTCAAATTTACCCTTAATGTGACCTACTGTTGCATTATGAATAAACCTGATGTTTATTCCAAGTCTATAACTTAATGATGTCATTCTATACCATATGATCAATCCGTATAAACAAATCAACTTAATGCGCAAACAACATGAATAACATCTAATCTTTATCGAAGAGATTCACTTATACAATCGTACAATTGATTTACTTCATAATAGGACCAATTCCTATTTATTGCTACACGATCCTTGAATTCCTTAATATGCATTTAATCAAAAGATCAGTTAGCATCACATCTGTATGGTTATACTTAATGACCACTTAATTCTCCTTAATGCATTCTTTCAAAACCAAACTTTTAATGTCAATCAACTTATTATGACTTTCATTTCTTAGTTACAAAGAGTGCGAGAGAATTACCACACAGAATATCTTAATGGTTTAGATATAGAACTCAAAATTCTAAATCTCCAAATAAAACTCTTCTGCCATCACGGGAATCAGTCTCAAATACACAACGAATTATTCTTTATAGTTGAAGTAGCAATTAGTGCCTATCTGATACTTCTTTATATAGTTCCATTGGCTAACATAAAATATATTCTCTTAATTCGATTCCTAAAATCGATACAGCCAATCTATATAACTTAATATCTTCAACTTGTCATTCGTTGAAACATAAGCATATTATTTTTAATACCTTAAAGATATTTCATTACTTTCTTAGCTATTTTCTAGTGGTCTATCCCCAGGATTTCAATGATATCAATGATATCAACACAACATTCTAATCGACAAAGCTATATCAGATTTTGTGCACAAATCTGATCATTCAATATGCTTTCAAACCGTCGAAATATACAAAAATGTTAACCAAATGTTCCTTTTTTCTGAGTTGTTATGAGAATATCAATCTATAGTATATCTATTATCTATTCTAAATAGGTGTAAACTTGATAAATAATATTCTATCTAGAATCTTTCTAAAACTTAATTGATATATGCTTGATAAGATAAACTTAAAATTCTTGAATATTTATCTTTATGGATCTTTAATCCAATACGAAATATGGCTTTACCCATATTGATATCAATTTTAAAAAGAAATTATTTCACCTTATATAATAGTCATTTATCAATACATGCAAGCAGAATATCATCTAAAACAAAAAAAACAAACACGACTCCCACTGACCTTGTGGTATATACAATAGTTCATGATATTTTTTCAACACTGTATGAAAACATACCTCATGAAACTATAAATACCTATAGCAGGATACTTGTTTTAATACTTATGTGACTTTCTTAAAGCTTGCACACTAAATGCTTACTATTACCAGAGAGAAACTTATGGTTATTTCATATAACCTCTTATACATTATTACAGTTTTCACATCCATCCTATATAACTCGAAACTAAAATGAGTTGCTAATGTCAAAATCATACGAAGTGAATCCACTAGTGACAAGTCTGATATATCTTTAATGTTGCACAAATAATCTTTATTGGTTTTACGAATATAACCAGCAGGTTATAGAACCATCAAGTAACTTAAACAAATTTCAGACTTCAATACATGTCACTAATTCGTAAATTTTCCATGACATTACACTATAATATGGACTTACTGTAATTTATCAATTGTTCAACCTTGATAACTACATTAGAGTCTCGTATACTTAGCATCAGGAACAACCAACTTTATACTTAATTAGATCACTAAAATATTGAACACAATTGTTCAACTTGATCTATATTTATAAAATTAGTCAATTGTGGAAAGTTTCTTCTTTCATCAAACGGTCCGATTGGACATCAAATGGTCTGTTTGAACTTGATGGAATATGACTAAATGGATATACATTTCTCAAACGGTCCGGTTATACTTTAAATGGTCCGTTTAAACTAAATGAAGTGTCATCCTATTGTACATTAGAGGAGAGTACTATATGATCATCAATCTGATCACTCCCACTAATTTGATCATTTTCCAGAAACATACATATTCCACTATCCTAATCATATTTCTAAAATCTCTTTTATCTAACTTTACAATCTTCATGTGCCTACCGCATTGTGTCTCTACTTTCGCTTATGTAGAGATACATATATTGTAAGTGATGACCAACAAAAGAGATCAAAGCAAGCTTTATACTTGATGCAAATATTATTTATATAAGCAGTCACAAAAATATGACCTTTCAACCTCATGCTTATTTAATTAATTGCTTAGCTTACTTATCATAATTTTCTTGTTATCAAGTATTTCAACTGCATCAACACATTCAGATTAGTCCATAACATAATCTATTATCATCCTTAATTAACACATATGGTCATTGGTTCATTGATGGACCATTTCTCTTATATGTGTTATAACTTTATAGGAGATTCTTAATAGACTATACTTGATTGGACTAGTGTTCAAAATGAAATATACAAGAAAATGACTTAGAAATATCAAATGCTAGACTCTTTTAATTGAACAACCATATAAACTTAATTTTCACTACGTGCTCTTGCACATCTATAATGGTAGTAAGCCTAATAGATAAATGATATAATGAGCATTATTACATTTGCCCTATCAAACAAGACAATATGCTTATTTAATACCTAAATAAGGACTTTACATTATTTTGCTCATCAACCGAACCACAAATTATTGAGAAAACTTACTCTTTATGTACATATCACGCAAGCTTATCCTCAAAATTTGTTTCTGCTAGTTGATTCTCCCAAATGCAAAATCAATATCCTTTTGCTTAATAAAGAATAACACATCTTTCTAAACCTTATAATTCTCATCCACAACTTAGGAACACTAATACCTTTCATTTCTAAATGGGGATCAGTTATTCATTATGAAAGTAAACCGATACATGCTTATACTTAATTTTGAGACTAGAACTTCATACTTAATTTACCAAATGTAAACAAAGTGTAAAACTTCATGAATCAATTCATGTATAATATTACCTGTGGGCTAAATATTATACTTTGACTCTATACACACCAAAATAGTATATGCCTTTATGAATCAAATTCCTTCATGGTATTAACCTGCAGGCTGAATACACATTTCGATTCTATATACTTTACATATGTATACATCTATATCCGTATGATATAACTAGTTAACTACATGCTTAATCTTAATCCCTGTGGGCAAATTAAGATATTATAATTAACTATTATATCCTGATAAATTATATCAATTTCAGTCAATAGTCCTGTGGGACGATATTAACTTCGTTAATATAATTTATCACAATTTATGCCTTTATAACTAAATGTGACTTTGTAAACTATACGTACATATACCCTTAATATAATTGAAGATGCTGTGGCTACTCAACAACTATACTAAAATATACTCATCATTAAACATAATACTTCATCATCTGTCCTAATTCAAACGGGTCCATTTGAATTTCAAACGGTCCGATTGAAAACAACCGACAGACACAATTTACCTGTCACCAAATGAAACGGCCCGTTTGGATTCCAAACGGTCCGATCAAAACTTTCTGATAGATACTTAATATATTTGTCAACTATCTTAATATAGACACAAACCAAATAGTCCGTCTGGACTTCATCCAAAATGTCTACCCTAGTAGAAGAACTAGTTATACAAGCAAGTTGACTTAACATAACCTAATGGATTATTTAATTATTATTATTATCTATATACGAATAATTACCATATGCACAATTTCCACTATATCCTATATAAATACAATTTGTGTAATATCACTATACTATATGTATAGTAATTCATATTAGTCTAATTAATGCTTGTAGTACTAACACTAATAGAGTATTCCTAAATGTATGATGGTCTATGGACTGCATCAATACTTAACTACTATAGTATTATACAATCATAGCATTATTGACTAATATGTCTCCAACAAAGATGCCATCAAACTACACAAATTTCGTATTTTAGTAAATTGTGACTATTCTATAGACTTCTATAATAATTAACTAATCCTTCAACCCTCTTAGACAGTGGAGAACCATTATTGGTCTAATTATACCTTAATTTTCGTGTAAAACCTAAGTTCTGGATCATATCCAATTCAAACGGGTCGTTTGAACTCCAATCGGATCCGTTTGAATTCAAACGGGTCGTTTCAAATATGAAACGTTGCATCCAGAATTTTCTGACATTAACTTTTTTAATAACTCGTTCGTTTTCTACGTTCTTGGTCATTCCAGAAACTAGACTCAATGCTCTTTCCAACAACGCAAGTTTCAACAAAAACAAGTTTCTAAATCAAAAGTTAAGCCCCTCGAAATTCAGACATTTACTGGTATGTTCTGAAAAACTTTCAGTCCGACCCATCTTGTAAATAGCAAAACTCACTCATACTTAATCGGAATTTTGCAAATTTAGATTCTATTGATAGATCTCTTAATGGACTATATACCAGTAAAATTTCATACGCATCCAAATTACAGAATGAGAGTAAACTGGCACGTACTCCAGAAAGGTCAGAAATTTCAGAACAAAAACAGACTGACATCCTTTGATTGCGACACAATATCTCACTGTATACTTACTTGATTTCGATGATATTGGTCTCTATGTAAAGTAGACTCAAAGATCTTTCCAATCCCGAAAATCTCACTTGAATTAGATACACAGATCATGAGATATCACTTCACGAAGTCAGACAATTAAAAACAGATTCTGTTTTTCTTAATAAAAATTAGGGTTTCCTCTAATTCTTTCTTTAATCACGAAATTAATCAGAAAAAACCAATAAACTTCGACTAACAATCATCTAATTGATCAAAATGACAATCCTAATGGCAAGACAGAGGCGTAAACCGCTCTGATACCAACTGTAAGTACTTTAGGGGATAATGCGGAAAATAAATTCGAGGAACCTTAAATTACCTCCAGAAATTGCCGTGCTTGATTGTCGATTAGATGACATCGCAAGATCGGTTCTCCGACAGATTGGAGAGTGAGAGACAACTACTAAGCCGAGTTCACTTTTCTTGAATTGATGGCAAACTCCAGGGTATCGGCCCAGACTAGTCTCCCCATGTGTTCTCTATGTTCTTCTCTCATGATCTGACCATATGAGGGATAGAGATCATCTACACACTGCTCTCCATCAGAACATGAGTAAATATAGGACATGAGGTCACTAAATAGGCGCAACCAGTAGATGCAAACAAGAGATGATGAGATCAGATCGTTCTGTCCAGATTTAATGTACAGTCCAAACGGGTCCGTTTGAAATCAACCCGAGAGCACTGCACTATTCGTCCATTCCGAACGGATCCGTTTGAATCCAAACGGGTCCGTTTGAATTTCTTTGGACAGAATATTACAATAGTTATATATATTCATATGAAATATTTTAAAAATTACGACATCGAGACCCTCAATTAATTTTCTGACTTCACCAATGCACACATTTTTTTTTATCTAAAAGATAACCTGAAATATGCAAACATAAATTTAATCACAGAAAACCAACGAATTCAAAAGCAAACCTAACCCACAAAGTCTCGGGCTCTCGGCTCACTTCAATGACTTATACAGTTATACCGACCTCTTCTGTGAGTACTATAATTTCAGCAAAAGAGAGAATTTTGAGATTGTTTCCGGAAGGTATATATTTTTACTTTTTTAGTTTGAAAAGAACGTAGATTTTCCAACAAAAGGAGAAGAAAAAAGAGAGCAGCATATTTAGCGGAGATAAATTAGTAAACTATATTCCATTATTCCATGTGATGTATTAGTCAGTCATTTTCCATTTGTTCTTCCTTATTTATCGTGCTTATTCATTTTAATCAAATTGCTTTGTTTATTCCATCCTTTATTCTTTTGTGTTTGACTGCTTATCCAAGTAATGATTCCCAGACTATATATTCATGGTCAAAATGTGCTAGACGCACATTGTAATTAATGCCCCCCTTAATTAGCCATTAATGAATCATTATAATTGTGGATACTTTTATGCCTTTTTTAGTAGTTGCATGACATAACCAAATGCGCCGTGCGGCTCTGAGCAGAGATTAACAAATCTGTTGTTAATATTTTTTAATTGTTTTAGGATTCAAATGTTCTCAGTTTTCATGCCATCTTCTGCCTCCGATCTTAAAGCCTTTGATAATGACGACGGATATAATTACCACAGTTAAACCTACAATTATTTTATTACCACAAACAAACCAATTTATGAACGTTTTGGTCACGTGACAATATTTCCTTGCATAGTTTGGATATACTAGCAAAAGATGCCCTCAATATGTGGGCAAATAAAAAAAATAAAATTTTAATATTATTTTTGTTTCATATATAACTTTATATGTTAGACAATAAAGATACAGTAAAATCAATAGTTTAGTCTTTCCTTTTAAATAAATAGCTAATTTGGTAGTAACTTAATTTTTTCTATAAAAAGTCTGACCTTAATCTAGATCACTGATCAAATCAAATTACACAAATCAATGGTCCATATTTGATATAAGAATTGTTTAACACCCTTTTATATGACATGTTTATTCCTTTTATATGAATTGTTTACACCCTTTGTATGCGTGCATTTATAAGTAGTAGAGATAGAGATATCACCCTTTGTTTTTCACAACAATTGTTGCGCATGATCACAGGCGACAAATTTATATCCATTCATATTCTAATCTCACATCCACACCTAAATCCAAACCATTTGTCGGTATTCAATCCATGCAAAGTGCTTCTGTTTAATTAATGGAAACAAACGGTTCAGATTTTAGTGCTTGAGAAGATTCAGACTTTTATTGAGCATATCTTTATTTTTATGGAAAGTCGGGAGCTTGATGAAGGACGAATATATCCAAAATTTATTTTCATAAAATAAAATTTATTATACATAAAATTTGTACAAGGATAATTATCCTCAATAGATAGAATTTATGAAGTAAACATTCAATTCGACAATTTATCCTTTTAATTTTCAAAATTTAAATTTAAAAATTCAGATTATCTCTTCTTTTCTTTGGCTTGAAGCATGAAAAAGATTCTTAGGCTAATAATCACAATATCCCAATAACGTCTGGCTAAAATAATAAAATTGAAGAGTAGAATTGTGGTCTGCTTTGACCTTTGAAAAAGATACTCTATGATTATTCTAATCCCCCGTAAATAGTCTATTTCAGTTAATCGGAATAACGAATAGACTGCAAAATTTCATCTCAATTTTACTTTTAGAAATTCCCACTATTCAAGCCGAGTTTATTCTTGTTTGGTTTTCATAATTAATGCATTCAAATTTCAGTTTTCACTATTTCAAAATTTTTGAAAATTTCCAATAACTGATTTATTGTAAATAAATATCTTAAAAAATGATGAATCTTATTCTTTTTACATAGTATATATATTTTTGGAAATTCACAAGAACTATTTTTTCATAAAAAATAAAAATTCCGAACTTGAATTTTCTTTCGATTTTTTTAAGAAAGCACAGTTAATATTTTTTTTTTTTTGTTATGAAAAGGACATACACGGTGATAGCTGGGTGGGAGGTCGAGGCTTTGGACCTAATTGAGAGAGACGTGTTTATTTCTAAACAGCAAGTCTAAAGAGTGGACTCCGTACTTTTCAGTGGGGTGTTAATTTTCAAAACACGCTTTACAAATCATATGGCAAAGGCTCCATTGTGATCGTCTCTGTTTGCAGATTCTTCCGTATAATGATCGTACATGGTCTTATTTTCCCTATCGTCAAAACCAGAATTCAAAGCATATTATTGCATGTACAATAATGATTTGACATAAGACTTTGAAAGAACACCAAGGAGCAATTTCGAGGAAGGAGCCATTTATTTGTTCGGGTTCAATTAATATCGACAATTCAGAGATGTAACGAGTGGTTAACGTTTTGAACGTACAATTCCGATGTACTTGCATAATTGCATTAGTTTCAAAACCCAAATAATTTACCTGAAGTTCTACGGTACCCATTGCGAGTCAAAGTAGATTGTTTGTTTATTTCAATTGTGGTGGAAATTTGGAGTTGATTATAAAAAAAATTGGTTTGAATAATGATATAATTAAAATTAAGAAACATAAAATTAAAAGAATCGATACAAGCCTGGAAATTTTAGCCATGCAATTGTATAGTGATAGTCTATAGAAAAATCAATGTCCTCCGTGCAAGGTGACCGTTTGTCTAGGGCTGTTTAACGTTTACAACGGTAACGGAATGGGCCGTTCCGTTCCGGAAACGGTATGGCCATTTCATTCTGTTTTCCGTTGAGAAAACGAAATGCCATTTCATTCCGTTAATTCGTTCCGTTTGGACGGAACGGAACGGAACAACGTGTTTTTATACATAAAATGTCGAAACGGAAGCGAAACGATCCGTTTCGTTTACCGTTCCGTTTCAGCAATGGTATGCTCTTCCATTCCGTTTTCTGGAACGAAATGTAAGTTTATACAGTTTACCGTTCCATTTGGACGGAACGTCCACGGAAAACGGTAAACGGCATACCGTCGTCACATGCACGCTTGTCCATCTCTAAAGTTTTACGCACACGGCACATCGAGTTTGTAGTTACCAGTCTAATTGTACTTTTAAGATGAAAATAACCCACTTCAAAGTTCAAAGAAAAAAAAAAAAAAAAGATGATTCGTCTACCGAATTTCTCAATGTACAGCTATTACTAGAAACCAAATAAAACTATTTCAATAGAACACTCCACATATATTTTTAGTCTTTTCATATCCGCATCATTGAATAAAACATACAATAAATTAACCATATTATTTTAAACACTAAAGCTACTATTTTTCACCAAATGTCCGATCATTTTCAATGTCTATCTATTCCCTGCTGAATTCAATTATAAAAAATACCATCTTTTGTAGTACAAATGATTGATTATGAACGGAATATATACCTCCCAAAAGTATTGGATGAAATTCCAGTTGTTTGGGAACCTAATAGCAGTTGCTTTACAATATAATTTTATTTTCTGCTTCCACCTTACAGTCATGCCACAGTTGCTTATGGAGTATTGCAAAGTATCTACTTAATTTTTCTATTTATCTGTTAACACTTAAAAATCATTACTAAAAACATTTATATATATATTTTTTTGTAAATGTTAAAAATAAGTATCGAAATGTTTAAAGAACTACAAGTTTAATCACTAACATGCGTATATATTCTTGTAAATAGTTAGAGAGTTGTTATGGACGGTCATAGTTATCATGTGCACGAAATAAACTTTTTCTTTGCGTGGTAAATGATATGCAACTATCATCGAATTATAATTATAAATTATAATCGAGGGTGCTTGTCGTCAGCAGTAATTTGTTTATTAATTTGGGTACTAATGAACGTCGATCGCATCGTTCGTAAGGCCAATACTGAATTGTTTAAATGTGAATTACACGTAATTTTGAAATTCTGTACAGACTCGTATTTACACAAATATCGCAAGTATTTGCAAGTGACATGGGTGGACAATATTTTTGCTCAAGTGGCATGGAAATATCTGTAACATTTAGAACATTTATATTTATAATTTTAGGTTTTTTATTGAATCAAAAGTTTGTGAAAGTTGCAAAGAGATTATGTAACTAAAACTGCACGATTATGGAAATGCAAAATCAATGTTACCCGGATGAACTTTCCAGAATTAATTAAAAATTAAAAATGTTTTTTTCTTCTCGACTTTCTTTTCCGAATTCTTTCAATTGTGCTTATCCTGTGCGGATCTGGCCAATACGATCTATCAAACATTAAATTACGAAGCAATGAATGTTTATATTACAAATAAGAGAAAATAATTGGGTCTGTGCGCAAAAAGAGAAGGAAAGAAGAAGGGAAAAAAAAAAAAAACACTATGAAAGAACTACAGATATAAAAGCGCAATAAATGGACCCACCGACTAGAGTATAACCCCAACCTCCCAAGCGGCTCCGAGCCTTAACTTTTCTTGGCTGCATTTTAAAGGAAAACATTCAAAAAAATTATTTTCATAAAATACATGACATGACAATTAATGGCACAATATATATGGCTATATTTCAATACTTATGTTGAAAACAAGATAACATGAAATTTAAAAAAATAAATTTTACTTAAAAAGGAAAATGGTACTCTTATTTGGAATTACTTTCAAATATCATGTTTTCGAACGTTATTAAGAGGACCGATGCGCAACCAATACAATATACGGAACTATATTTTATAAATCCAGACAATATATCTAGTATGATATATATTTTTTTAAATCATTGTACTTACTTTCAATTTCACCTCTGAAAAATGCTCAACCTCTTTTAATCAACTTTCTTATAAAAAAAAAAAAATAGTCAGAATAAATTGCGTCAATACAATTTTGAAGTTGAAGTATGCCTTAATGCATAAGCGCGTATGTCGATTGTCGAGTGTGTATTTTGAGAGTTAAACATGAGTTCGAAATCAAAACAATGATTTAACAGCTGTCCAAAGATATTTTTACTTGGGCAACAGCAACACTACGTGATAACTGGCACCGATTTTATTTTAATTAAATTGACAGATGTACATCGGCATAATAAATAAGTATAAATTAATATTGATACAATAAATAAGTTATACATCAGGACAATACACAAGCTTATATTTGTCGTGAAAATATTATAAAATGCTTATTTAGAGTATAAATTCATATAAAAATATCTGCCCATATATTTTAAGGATTATATCCAGTCATTAATTTCACTGTCACGAACTCTTTTTTTTTTTTTTTTTTTGAAAATGGTCACGAACTTTGTTGGACCACCTTCAGAGGAAGCAAGCACCCAGACGTCCGTTGCAGCACGGTTACGGACCTTAAGATTCTCTGTGTCTCAATCTATATAAAAATCATACGCACATTTCTAAATCCCCATCTACTTACATCAATATGACCCGTTACACAAAACGACAAAGCGTAAAAGAGAAAAAGTTGGCGCCTCTCTAAGCAGTAATTATTTTTACTTTTGAGGAAACTCTAATTGCAGTAATAAGGGGTGTAATATCAACGAAGAACGGGAAAGGTGACCGACACGTAGCAGGTAAAAAGTCTGATTACCGGCAATTCCCGGTCAGCCCCACCGCTACCACTATAAATTCCCGCCTTCCCCACTCTCCACCTCCCCCGCTCTCATCAGCATTTCATTTCGATCGATTTCCAAAACAGAGAAGGATAGAAAGAGATACCAATGGAGAATTCTCTTTGAATACATCTCCATTAAACCTTTCTAATTCATCTCTGAAATTCAATTTAGAGAGAGAGCGAGAGAGAGCTTGAATTTGAGGAGAGAGAGATGGCTGGGAAAGGGAAGAGCCTGGAGGATATCAAGAATGAAAACGTTGATCTGGTGAGAAATCATGATTCCGATAAGCTTTTTGTTCAATTTTCATCTGTTTTTGTATTCTGAATCATGTTTATTTTGCATGCTATGTCGAATCTGTTTCCTTTTGTTTCACCTTTCGTTTAGGATGATATCGATTTTTGAATGTTAGTACTTAGTAGTGAGTAATAAGTTCTCGATTTGAACTTTTTTTGCAATCAAATTTAAATAAAAGATCGTCTAATCGATCTATCAGTATACATTTGCTTAATCTTCCTTTTCCGATTGGAAAAATAACTCTGTGAGCTGGATTTCTCGAGGTATTTTGAGATTTTGAGCTTTTATTTTTGAAATTCGAAATGAAACAACTGTAGGACAGTACGAGAATTCCCTGACCGTGGTGTTTAAGGAAGGAAGAAAGGAACAGTATGGAAAAATCTTTCAAAAAGGAAACAATGACCAGAAAGGAATAAGCTAAAATTAGATCTTCATTAAAATAAAAAAATTCGGTACAGTTCGGTAAAGCGATCTCTTTGTCTTCGTTCCTATTTTGCGCTGCCTTTTAATTTGCATGCATTTTGATATTAGGAAGTTGCCAAAATTTCGCACCTAGTACTCTTCCATGTACTGGCTCGTTTGGTTTATTGTGATCTATACAGTGTTTTTTAGTGTACCGGGTCGTATCATGATAGTTGTTGAAACAAGCACAAATGCGCAAGAGATGATAAAAATCTCTGTTTCCAACTGAATCTGCAGGGAAAACAGAGAAGGAATGAATTAAATCGTTAATTTATTGTTAAAACCAATAACAAATCCGTGTGGTCCCCTGTGTCGTATGTGATAGCCTGAAAGGGATTTTGGCTTGTTCTCTCCGTACGGACGTCGCATGGCAGGAATTTCTTAATACTCTTGACCTTTTCACTTTAGTCCCTGTTTCTGGCCCTTCTCTTTGTATTTATTTTTTATAATTTTATTTTTTCTTAAAATAGCCAAATAGAATAGGTTGCTTCTTGCCTCGACCTAGGTGTAACATGCTGCATGCAGTAGTTCCCTTTTCCTTTTCTCTTCTATTACTACTCTATACTTGTTGTGTTAGAGATCTAATGGGAAAAAAATTGCTGTCTTGAATAGTATAGCTTTTTGGAGGTAGTAAAAATGAGTTTCTCTAGTATATTTTATAATTCCGTTGTTATTTTAAATTTCTTCGTAGCTTTCGTCTTTTTAGTTCAGACCATTTAATCTGAATTAATATATTAAAAAAATTACTGACTCCATTTAAAACACACGTTAGATAATGTCAGTGCATCGAGTGACGTGTCCACTTAAGATTGCACAAATTCAAAATAACAACATATATGTACTCCATAGTATAAAATAATAGAATTTGTGGGTTCGGAATAGATGTTGCACTTCTCTCTCTGCTAATTACTCAGCCAACTTTTATCGTCAGTGGATGTTGTCGGTTAGCAATAGACACAACATTTCTTGATTCAGAAGGTTTTAAGAAGGTTTTAAGAATATCCTTTATGCACTACTTATATTATGTGAAGGTGGCAGACTGGCAGGAAATGATTTCCCAAAGATACAGATGTAATTATATAATTTTTAGGGTGTTTCTCGGAGGAATTTTGGCCTTTTTTACTCAATTTGAACAATGTCTGTGGAGTCGAAATGTCAATCAGCCAAATTGGGAGCAACTATGATGTCTTGAATAGTCGTACAATATTCGTACAAGTATCATATTGTGAAAGTATAGGGGCAATTTTGAAAGTACTGCCTTCGTCTAATATAGTAAAGCTGGATATGTAGATAGTGGGGAAGCTGTTCATCTCTCGACTTAATTAAACCCACTAGTGGCTGTCTTTCCCTGGTGGGTTCTTTCACATGGAACCGATACCATTCCTTGACCCTTGTAGTTCTGGTAGTATTGTTTTTTAGGTCGAATCCCAAAAAATAACGATTCAATTCTTTACCCCCTTTTTTGGAAGCTTCACGGGATAAAGGATAAAGATAGAAGCCACTTGGATCTTCAATTGGGTGAGTTGGTTCCAGCCTTCACGGGCTAATAACCATTAGAGACATCAAAAACCAGTTCACAAGGATCATGATTTTATATTTTTAATTTTCAATAAAGTAAAATACGTAAATTAATGATAAATATAATTAAAACTGAATTTTTCAGTAGGTCCTTTAGTTCAATTCAGTTTAGTTTTGCTATAGCTGATGTGGACTTTATTTAGAAAATATGATTTCACTCGATGGAATTTGGAAAATATATTGTGAACTTAATTGTCTCAACGCATTATGTTTTTGGTGAAATTAACTAGGAGAATAACAACTATATATGCTATTGGCACTTCATAATAATTGGACTCGGGTTTAATCTGTGTTATTTTCATTTTTTTTTTCAGGAGAGGATACCCATAGAAGAAGTGTTTGAGCAGCTGAAATGCACCAAGGAAGGTCTTTCCTCAGAAGAAGGTGCAAGCCGTCTCCAATTGTTTGGCCCCAACAAGCTCGAAGAAAAAAAGGTTCACTACTTGCTTTATCCAACTTTCATCTTTGATCTTGCTAATTTTAATATTACTTTTAAATTAAATAGCCAGAAATCTGATCACATATTTCATTGATTAGATAATAAAAAGAAAAAATTTAATAGCAAGGCAATGATCTTTTATACAGGAAAAAATTCAAATAATAAATCACATGATAAAAATAATTGTTGTGCAAATTGCTGCCTGCCTGATCCATACTTCTAGCACAAGCTATGACATACAGAATGCACTTGTTCCTTAATTAAGTCTTTCTCAAACAACTCTTATTCATCTGGAGCAAATGTTTTTAGAAGTGATCATCACTAATGCAAAATTAAAAAAAATAATAATATTAAACAGGAGAGCAAGTTGCTGAAGTTTTTGGGGTTCATGTGGAACCCACTGTCATGGGTGATGGAGATGGCAGCAATCATGGCTATTGCACTGGCTAATGGAGGAGGGAAGCCCCCTGACTGGCAGGACTTTGTCGGCATTGTTGTCCTTCTGCTTATCAATTCTACCATCTCCTTTATTGAGGAGAACAATGCTGGCAATGCCGCAGCTGCTCTCATGGCTGGCCTTGCTCCCAAGACCAAGGTTACTTGCTGTCCAAACATTGTTTTTCATTTTTCTCGCTGTATGCTAGATTTGGTGTTATATCCACAGAGAATAATTTGGAGGTCATTATTCTTGTTTTGATTACTGTTTAGGGTAATATTGACACTCTGCAACATCTGATTAATGATAATTAAAAATAAAAAAATGTAAAATTATATGCTTTGCAGTTTACATACGATGTTTATGAATTTTGATGCAATTTGACCGTCGATCAAGCACCTCCCATACTTTACTAGTTGGAAAAAAAATACCCCTCATATAACCTAGAAAATGATGAATAATCTGTTCATCCTTTTGATATATTATTAATATCGTAAAATCTTGAGTATGACTTCCTTTCTGCGTGATTTACTGAGAGACAGAAAAGTAAGAAGGGTATTCTGAGCTTTTTTTTTTTTTTTTTTTTTTTTTTTCTGTTCAGTGGGAGCAAGGAATATTGAGCATAAAATATTCTTTCCTTTTTTAGATTTTTTCAGGATTTTAGACTTGTAGATGATAATTACCCTTGCTCTTTGGGATATTCCTTAAAGTGTATTGATATTTTTAAGAGTGCAAATAGTACCATAGATGTTACAAGCCACAGATTACCTGTAGCATATGTTACAAGTTTGTCATCCCTGGAGTGCCATAATTTCTCTCTTAGTTATTGTGCATTCAATTAAGAAAATACTACACTACAATTCATTCAAATGTGGCTCATATGTTTCGGTGAAAAAATTAGGTCTTGAGAGATGGCCGCTGGAGTGAACAGGATGCTGCAATCCTTGTCCCAGGTGACATCATCAGCATTAAGCTTGGAGATATTGTCCCAGCTGATGCGCGCCTTCTTGAAGGTGACCCTTTAAAAATTGACCAATCTGCACTGACTGGAGAATCTCTTCCTGTCACAAAAGGTCCAGGAGAAGAGGTCTTCTCTGGTTCTACATGCAAACAGGGAGAGATAGAGGCTGTTGTCATAGCCACCGGGGTGCACACCTTCTTTGGAAAAGCTGCACATTTAGTTGATAGCACCAACCAGGTACAGCACGAAGCACTCATAAACAGACGCCAGTTTATTGTACCCTAGTTTCTTGTTAGCAGCTTAAAAGTGGTCTAAATATAGTAGGTCTGTTGCTAATTTAATCTGTGATTTAGTTTATAATCATGACATAATTTTATAAAAAATTATTATTATTATAATGATAAGTAGAATCCTTATGTTATCGGCATCATTATCTATGTTGTTATTTTATATGTACTTTCAGGTGTGACATGTTATTTGTCTTTCCTACCTATTGCTATATGTCGTTTCAATAACATGTGCATATACAAATAATTTCAGGTGGGTCATTTCCAAAAGGTGCTGACAGCAATTGGTAACTTCTGCATCTGTTCGATTGCTGTTGGCATAGTAATTGAGATCATCGTCATGTACCCAATTCAGCATCGCCGGTACCGGGATGGTATCGACAATCTCCTTGTGCTCCTCATTGGTGGCATCCCCATTGCAATGCCCACTGTCCTCTCTGTCACCATGGCCATAGGGTCCCATCGGCTGTCTCAGCAGGGTGCCATCACCAAGCGCATGACTGCCATAGAGGAGATGGCTGGCATGGATGTCTTGTGCAGTGATAAAACTGGAACTCTTACCTTGAATAAGCTGAGTGTCGATAAGAATTTGATTGAGGTATTTGCAAAAGGGGTAGATAAGGAGCATGTATTACTGCTTGCTGCTAGGGCTTCCAGGACTGAGAACCAAGATGCAATTGATGCTGCCATGGTTGGGATGCTTGCTGACCCGAAAGAGGTAACTTTCCTAGTATGATGTTTTACGTATACCCTGGATATCAGAACTGTATTAAGCTTTTGTGCTTATATTAGGCAAGAGCTGGTATCACTGAGGTGCATTTCCTACCCTTCAATCCTGTTGACAAGAGAACTGCTCTCACATATTATGATACTAGTGGCAACTGGCATCGTGTCAGCAAAGGTGCCCCTGAACAGGTAAGATCTGTTTTCTTTGTTTTTTATTTTCTTCCATACATTGGCCAAAATCTGATCTACTTTTGAGTTTTCTGTACTAAATATTATGGTCAACTATTATCTTATATATTACTTCAGATATTGAGCCTCTGTAACTGCAAAGAAGATGTAAGAAAAAAGGTTCATTCTGTGATCGATAAATATGCTGAGCGTGGGCTCCGTTCATTGGCTGTTGCAAGACAGGTTCACTAGTAAAATTTCTCTATATTTTATTTTTGTCACTACAATGAGAGAATGTTAAATTAAAATAGTAAAAAAGAATTTATTTTATTTTGAATCCAGGAAGTACCAGAGAAATCCAAGGACAGTCCTGGTGGACCATGGCAGTTTGTTGGTTTATTACCATTGTTTGATCCCCCAAGACATGACAGTGCTGAGACCATTCGCAGAGCTCTTAACCTTGGTGTAAATGTTAAGATGATTACTGGTACGATTTCTTCTATTTGCAATTAAGAAAAAGGGGGTAAAAATCTATACAATCTTGACACTAAGGCCCTTTGCACTTCTTAATGGATTTTTATATTTTCTGATGTCAGGTGATCAGCTTGCTATTGCAAAGGAAACTGGGAGAAGGCTGGGAATGGGTACAAATATGTACCCCTCTTCTTCATTGCTGGGCCAAAATAAGGATACAGCATTAGCTGAATTACCAGTTGATGAGTTGATTGAAAAAGCTGATGGATTTGCTGGCGTGTTTCCTGGTATCTGCATTTACCAAATTTTGTAATCAATATGTTCTGATCAAATCTCATACTTCTTACTAGGTAAATTATGCTATGCTTTAATTTTTAGAGCACAAGTATGAAATAGTGAAGAAGCTTCAAGAGCGGAAGCACATATGTGGCATGACTGGTGACGGAGTCAATGATGCACCGGCTTTGAAAAAGGCTGATATTGGAATTGCAGTGGCTGATGCTACTGATGCAGCCAGGAGTGCCTCAGATATTGTGCTTACTGAGCCGGGTCTCAGTGTCATCATCAGTGCTGTGCTCACAAGCCGTGCTATTTTCCAAAGGATGAAGAATTATACGGTAAGTGTTTACTATTGGCTTAGATAGTTGTTTTTTTTTTTCTCTTTTCTAATTGGCCACTAATTTGTGGTATATTGTTGTTGTGTAGATCTATGCTGTCTCCATTACCATCCGTATCGTTGTAAGTTATTTAATCCTCCAACAGTTTCTTTTGCTTCTCTTTTTTTGCAATTCCTTATCTGTTCGATCTCTTGTATGCTTCATCCATAAACAACATGAGTCCTGAAAACTATAGAACATTTTACAGTGAAGGATTAAGGTAGGAGCCTTAGTTATTGTATTTACATAGGCAAGGAAAGTCCCACTGTGAGGATGACCTCATCATTTTTCCTATATTTTTTTATAAATTTTATTTATTTGATTATGAAATAATTTTGTAGCTCGGGTTTATGCTGATTGCCTTGATATGGAAGTTTGACTTCTCTCCGTTCATGGTTCTGATCATTGCCATCTTGAATGATGGTAATTTTTACTTATAAGAAACTTCTAATTGTTTTGGCACATAGCAAACATTTCTAATTTCAATTTCAATATGCTAGGAACGATTATGACGATATCGAAGGACCGGGTGAAACCTTCGCCGATGCCTGACAGTTGGAAACTAAATGAAATTTTTGCGACAGGTGTTGTTTTTGGAAGTTACTTAGCAGTAATGACTGTTGTATTTTTCTGGGCCATGCGAGAGACTAACTTCTTCCCTGTTAGTTATCCTTCTGTTGATATCCATTCATTCATTGTTTATTAAGTCTGAATGCAGAGGGGAACTCATGATGAATGCGACAAAATGGAATAATCCACTTTTTCATTTAATTTACGTAGGATCATTTTGGTGTGAGGTCGATTAGGCATAATGAGGATGAAATGATGTCTGCTCTTTATCTTCAAGTTAGTATCATAAGCCAAGCCCTTATTTTTACCACAAGGTCACGCAGTTGGTGCATCTTGGAGCGTCCTGGCCTTCTTCTGCTTGCTGCTTTTTTCATCGCTCAGCTTGTAATTCATTCTCTTGCACCCAGTCCCCCTCCTCACCATCTCAATTTTTTATATTTCAATCAGACTAATATAACATCTCAGAAAGCATTACAATGGTATATCTGAAATGAGTATTCTGCCAACCTATCATTAAATTAGGAACTGTTGAATACGTGTCCTTAGAATCATTACTTTTCTTGATATTTATCTCTTCAAGCTAAAAGTTGCATAAGAAAAGTAAATTGTGTAGCCTGCAGGTTATTACTAACTTTCCAACTATATGTATTGTCAGATTGCAACTGCAATTGCAGTGTATGCTAATTGGGGATTTGCACGCATAAAAGGGATCGGATGGGGATGGGCCGGTGTTATCTGGTTATACAGTCTTGTTACATTTGTACCGCTTGATCTCTTCAAATTGCTCATCCGATATGCACTGAGTGGCAAGGCCTGGGATAATCTTCTTGAAAACAAGGTAATAATCAGTAACTGGAAGTTTAAATCAAATTTCAATTTATGTTACATGCAAGTCAAAAGGACATTATGAAGAAATTGTACTAGCAATCTGGGTTTTCGCTATTTAGAGTCAAACAGATACCAGAATTTTTCAGGTTCTGGCACGTAAAGACCGTCTGCTACTGGTAGAAACCTATTATTTCTGAGATACCATAAGCCACACGTAGTTGTGTTCTTTTGGAATTCGCACTAGAAATTTATTTATTTATTTTGTGTTCCTATGCTTGCCTTATTACTATACAGAATAACTCTATTGCAAGTCCTGGCCCTGGTTTTAACATTACTTTGATTTGGGTCATCCTAAAGCCATGAGATCTTGCCATTTAAAATCTTTGACCATGGGTTTATTTTTTGTTATAGACTGCATTTACAACAAAGAAGGATTACGGAAAAGAGGAAAGAGAGGCCCAGTGGGCCATGGCCCAGAGGACCCTCCATGGGCTCCAACCACCAGAGACTGCCAACCTCTTCAATGAGAAATCCAGTTACAGAGAACTCTCTGAGATTGCTGAGCAAGCTAAAAGGCGTGCTGAAGTTGCAAGGTACATACATTTACTTTGTGATGAAATTGATTGAGCATGATATACTTTCTCCTGATCCCCCTTTCAAAGGGTTAAGCAGCTCCTGGAATTTTAGATCTTCATTAAAAAAAAAAATTGGGTTGCAGGTACTTTTACAGCTGGTAAAGTGTCCTAATTAAATTCAATTTATGAACAACTTACTGCTTTTTACTTGCTAGACATGGAAAGCTGCAGGATTTTCCTTGTTTAAAAAAAAATAATGAACAACTATATATTCTGATTTCCTGTAAACCCTTTTCAGGTTGAGAGAGCTAAACACATTGAAAGGGCACATGGAGTCGGTTGTCAAGTTGAAGGGGCTTGATATTGACACCATCCAGCAGCACTACACTGTCTAAACCATTCAGATTGTATGAAGGGGATCATCCAAGAGTTTTTCTTGTTTTTCTCTTTATTATTGTAACTTAGTTGTCCCTTTGGCGATATTATCTTGTGCCTTTGGAGGCCTACTTTGTTATGCTTACAAATTATGTACCTTCTCTTTTACTTCTTTTACCTTTAATATGAGGTAAGGGTATATGCTGCCTCGTTTCTATAGGTAGATTGTAGAGTAATAAAAAGATCTTTTCCTCTATAATTTTCAAGAGTTTCTTAAAGTCTGCTACCTGTTAGCAGTTGCAAAATTTTGTTTAGTTTTCTTGTGTTGACTTGAATTGAAATTATTATTTGCGGATGAGATGATAAATCATTCTTGGTGTTAATCTTATCTTTCTTACACTGATGTCTTTTCTTTTCATTTTAAGTCGACTAAACGTAATTAAGGTGGCAGATTGCTGTCAAGGTCAAAATCTCAGTCATTGTTTGTTATCATTTCTCTGAACTTAAAGGCACGACTCCTAACGACCACTACAGGCTACAGCATCATGATATCATATCGGTACACTGCAAAACATCAAAAATAGTAACCTCTTCTGCAGCCAGCATATTACATATTTCAAGCAAACAGCCTAAAAACACTATCCCTTCGTACATTGCACAGCACAATTGGGTCTATGCACAAAAATCTTAACAAAAGAAATAAAGTATTCATTGAACTGCAACTGGCACTTGTGTACCGACAGGTACCTTTTCTTCTTGAGACAGAGTGATACTTGGGTCCAGAATTTAGATCCATACTTCGGGCATTCAGTTCTTTAGATAACCTGTCATCTAATATCACATAGGAACAAATGAAACACATCATATTGAATATCGAATAAATTATCCACATTTGGAACTAACAAGTAGTAAATTATCAAAAAATGTAAATTCACATGTTGATTCAGTTTAGGTTGTTAAATTATGAATATTGATTAACCACGAGTTCTATGGTATGTGTAAATTTAATGAGAAGGTGTTTAGATTGTGAATCCGTAGAAATTGTTGTCAAGTATGTATGTCTATATATGTAAGCTTCACACTGATAATAAAAAATATTGCGCAGAGAAATTGTAGTTGTACAAAAAAAAAAAAAAGAGAAATAGATAATAGAATTTTACTGTGCGCATTCTAGTTTGTAAATGAATGGCATCAATATCTTTATTTTTAACTCTCTAATTCTATATTTATTTTCTGAACTTATATATTTAAGACGACATCTCAACAGATGTGTTCAAGACCTACTACCCATGTCTAAATAAAAAACTGAAAATTTTCATGTCCAAACTCGTCTGTTCGGTAACTGTGTCTGCACGTATATACTCAGACTCGATCGTGCCTTTTGAGATAGGAATATTTGATGGATGCAGAGGTCATAAACATATTACTTCAAATGACTCACTGGAAACACATGCATAGAAATAGGGTAAACACAAAACATTATAATATTTAAGTTGAATTTTTTTTTTTTTTTATTGGCTGCATTACAAAAAACATCTAAGTTGAATTTAATTTAGGATTATGCATTCTGGTATTTATTGTTGTATACGACTAACACGCCATTGCTCTGAGGCCCAAATTATATTGCAACTTATTCCAAATTTTCCCCTTTTTTTGTTAATAACTTGTAATATACTCGTGGTCAAACAAAATGTCTACTTCAGTTCCTGATCCTATTTAACGGGAGAAAAAGCTGGGCAAGCTTCCTTAAATGGTTTTGCTTTGTTTTGTACCTTATCCTCTCTTGTGAGTTCGAACTACCAAATGCATCCAAAAAGTGAAAAAGCGAAAAGGAAAAAAGGTACAGTATCACGAGAACAGACTTGATATTCGGGATCTCACCTGGCTTGTTCTATCAGAAACGAACCAGAAGCAAGAGCAAGAAAAGAAAATAGATTCACGTGCACAGCGCTGTCTACATGATGTGATGATAGAATGAGACATGGATTATGATTCGTGATACTTTGCCTTGTGAAATTAAGCTAGTTTATGACACTAACCTACTAACTTTAAATGCTAGCTTGACTCATCTCCAATGTTTTAAAGGATGGAGACATCCATTGTAAACAAGGGATTGGAATGTGTTGTGAAGCATTTTGAAATTGGAGTTGTGGAAGAATCAATTTAAATTTATATTATTTTCTTATTTTCGTTACTGCTAAAAAATTTTGAGAAATAGCCGAGTATACTAAAATCAGTTTAATTTTTTCCAATTTTGTTTCCTGTTGCAATATTAGTTGACATGAAGAACTGGAGAGTCTGCGATCGTCTAGTGTTGGGATAGAATCTTTCCTTTTAAAAGAGTTAAATTTTGGAGAGAATCTTGTGAGCATAGAACATTGAAAGGGAAACGAGCCATGTTTTGGAAAATTCCTCGCATATCTAGTCATCTACTGTATTCAACCTTTTCTAGTTCTTTATTTGAAGAACTTATCTAATCATATAAGATGATTTCCAGATGGCCCTATTTCTAGCTAGCACATGACACGAGTTCATCATGTAGTTAATTTAAGAATATTTAAATATCAGGATCATCGATATAATTAAACAAGAAAAGCAAATTATGTCCTTTTTTTTACTTTTTATGCGGAACTAATCATTTGAAGTAATGTATACGCTTTTTGCATCTGATCTCATTTCAAAAAGAAGAATAAAAGAAAAAGAAGATATGATAGATCAATTTTTCTATGGTTGGATACAAAGAACTTTGCTGTTAGAACAATTAAGGTAGCCGCTTGTCCTTGGAATTTGGAAATACTTTCCATACAGCGTGGTTTCTCTCGAAAAATTAGAACAATGGACCTTTTATTCTTGTATTTCCTAACATTCGTTAGAAAACATGGCAATGAACTTGCAGCTTAGCACATTTAATATTGTGTCGTTACAATGACAAATTGGTAAGATAAATTTCGTAATAATTTTCATCAACAGAAATTATTGTTATCTGGTGCTTTCATAACTGATCCAAAATCAAACCGAACGTGCTTTCGAAGAACTTAATATTACTAGAATTAGTTTCAAACTTTGTTCGAAAAATAAACATTATCTATATATATTGAAGAAAAAAAACTTTTTACAATAAAAATTTCTATTAATAAAATTATTTATCAAATTGAAGAAGAAAAAAAAAACTTTTGTACAAAAAAATTCTATTAAATAAAATTATTTATCAAATGGATCCTCTCGTTTTACAAAATGAACTAAAACTTTTATTTATTGAATTCCATTTACTTAGATAAATACAATCAAATATCTAATTTATATATAACTGGCTAACTGCTACCATTACAGTACCAATAGAGTGCAGAAGGTCGCTCTCCCATTTGCAAAACAAGTGCTTTTCTTGCTTTGGGGTTTCCTTTCAAGTATCCTTTATGAACCTTGCTTTGAATATACTAATTTTTGTTGCTTCTGTTGTCACCGACTCCTACTTTTTTTTTTCTAAATTATATCCTCAAAGTTATTCGTGCTAAACCTTTTTAAAGTCCCTCGGGTTTCATGAACTGCTTGATGTATCTATTTTTTTTTTTTTCAAACAAAGTTATTTTCCGAATTTTATTCCATTATGAAAACGTTTATTAAAACACCTGAATTTTTAAAATATAATAATATTTGTAAACAAAATTACCATTCAGTAAATTTTACTCGCAAAGTATAGAGAGATTAAATGACATTATAAGCCATCCAATAACTCATGTATAAGAAATGTTATATCTTAAGCACGTCATATACAATATTTTTTTAAATAAAGAGAAACAATCATAAATCATTAGTCGTCCGTAGATATAAAATAGGAAGAAAAGAATAATTGAAGTGACAATAATTAATAATATAACATGATCGAAAGGTTTGTAAACTTAATATTTTTATGGGAGTATATTTGTAGATGCATGGCACCAACAATCCAACATTTGTTGAGAGTGTGCAAATTTGGTCTCTCGAAATGGCCCAATCAATGGATAAAAAATGTTGAGCTTGTCTATCTTAGTACCCAATTACCAGCAAGTCCTCGACTGTATTTTACCTCTTTATGGAAAGGACCGCTTGTGGGTTTTGGGCTGTTTAAGGCATATATAAAGTTTATATAAGAAGCAACAAAGTGGATAATCGCCTCTTTCATTTGTCCAAACTCCAAAGTTGTGCCAAGGTCAGTCCAAAATAAAATGGATGAACTGGGCTGATGGGTCTTGGTACAAAATAACAATCTGCCGCTCTATTCAGATAGCAAGCTTATATGGCTATATCCTCTTTCAAGAAAAGAAATTAGAAAACCAAATTTTGTTTCTTAATTTTAAATATTCTTGCAAAACACATTGCATTGTTGGTCGATCATCTTTTATTGTATTTTGTTTTTTATTCGTTTGTTTCAGAATATTAAAAAGTGTAAATTCTGTAGTACAGAACGTACGATGAATTTAATCATGTCTTGAAATCTAAAACGGCCAACCCCAAAGATTTGGGACCAAAATCGGTTAGCAGTGGAAAAGAGGAAAAGAAGAAGAAATAAGATAGGAGAAGCACCATTCTTAAGTATAACAGCAAATTGAAGCTTATAGAGCTGAGTTTGGCTTCATTTTAGTAGTACGTAATTCAGGATAAGTTGGGATATTTTGGGAATGTAACACTATTTGTGTCAGTCTTGCTTTAAGTATGGCCCTCTAACTTCTTTATAAGCATCAATTTTTAACTTTCAGTGTAGGTCTATAAACAAACTTGTACATAGAAGTGCTAAATAAACTCGTGTGAAATTTTTTGGAAGGACAAAATTTTACTAAAGTTGATATATGTGATGAATAAGAAATGTAGCATTGAATTTTATGTGGCACTGGTCGTAATATTTTTAAAAAAATTGAATTATATTCATCATAGAACATTTTTATGAGTCACTAGCATTTGCAAAAGTAAATGACATTCGAAATTGAAACTAAAACCAGATATATAATAACTCTTGATTATTTTCATCAGTTCCATTAGAATGTGCCATAGCCACACTATATAAGTATCCCAAACAAACTAGTAATAGAAAACTTTAGCGCACGATAGAAAAACTAAATTTCAATCAATTTCTGGATAAGAAAGCAGAAAGAACCACGAATGCAATTGCTGTTGCTGCTGCAATCGTAAACCCCACGGTCCCAGGTTCCTTGCTCTGTAAATCAAAATCTGTCATCTATTAGATTATATCAAGTAACAAATAAGATAAATTTATTAAATCTAATCTGGGGTCACAAAATAATGTTAAGGAAAACCGTCTGCACTACATCTCCAGTAACACAATTTGCCTTACCCATCCAAAGAGACGATTTATATTTATTCTCTTACGGCCTTGGTTCAAAACAACAGCCTGTAATAAGGGGCGGAGCCAGAAATAATTCATTAGGGGGACAAATCAATGATTTCTATTTAATTAGGGGGACAAATTATATAATTTTTCTAAAGACAAAAGAAAATACATGGAAAAATTAATCAATTTTTGGAGCATAGGGGGGACAATGCCCCCTCTAGCCCCCCATGTGGCTCCGCCCCTGGCTGTAATTTCCGCACACTGATTTTTATTTTAAGAGTGTATTTTTTTAATATGATCTCCAATTTAAATGATTTTTGTTGGAACCATAAGAAAAATATTTATATTTTGAGAATCTTTCAATTTAACGTGCATCATGGTAAGATTTTTTTTTTTTTTTTTTTGAACATGAGACCGTTTTGTATAACATTTGCAAGCTCTTTTTAATCATATAGCGCATTTTGAATTTGAATGTACTCAAAATAGCAAAGTTCCAGATCTTATTCTTAAGGTTTTAACACAATTCGAATAATTAAAATAGGAGTTCGTATGAGATAGAGACACTAAAAAAAAAAAAAAAAAAAACAATGTGTGAAAATTACAGGTTGTCATTTCGAAGTGAGGACCATAAGAAAAATATAAATTTTAGACATTTTTTATGTGGCGTCTGCCGTGGCTTTCATGTATTGTTGTCGGACTAACATTTTCGACATTGGCTTGGCGAAAAGTCATTTAAGAAATTTTTAGGGGATCTCAAGTGCACAATAATTTTTTTTAGGCTTTATATACAGAAACTCCTCCAAAGAGCATATAGAACTACGTAGTTTTAGTCCTCCATTTCTGGTCTTTAGCAGAAAATACAGTAATTCTAGCAGACTGAATTTGTAAGAGGGAATATGCACTTGTGGATTTATTCTCTCTTCTATTTTAATCCTTTAAAGCATTTCATACGTGTAATAAGGTTTTCAACAAGTTGGAATTAAAATTTTCCGGTTTCGAGGAAAGGAAAGGAACGTCAAACAAAAAAAAAAAAAAAAAAAAAATCATAGATGAAACATGCTACGATGAAAATGTATACAAATGGAGAAACTTATATACCAAACATATGACATGATAGCAAGACGAATTACCTCACTATGTTCATGTAACTCTGTTGCGGTCGGAAACTCCGACGCCAAATCAATGAAAGAATGTGTCCGGCCACCAGCGATGTGAGATCTCTCCATGAACTCGAAAGTAGATTTTTCCTCATCCGAATCAAAGAAATCTTCCATCTTCTTCTAGTAGGTTAATTTTCTCCCAGCTTGATTGAAAAGAAACATAAAAAAGATGTCAAAGTAAGATTAACTTTTTATCTGTTAGTTCTTAAATTAGAATGGAACAACATCTAAAAATAAAAAAAATTGAATATAGAGAATTTATCTATTTTTTTATTTATACATATTTTTTTTTATTTTTCAAAAAGTAAAACACAAAAGCAGGTTCGAATGTGTTCCTTTCTTTCACTGTTATTTACTTTGTGAAATAATCAGAGTTGATAAACTGTCATCCGGCGAAAAATCATCCGCATCATCCAGCATATAAGGCGTGCTAATATGGGCATGTTGCGCTGAAATTTCTGATGCAGGAAATTTTGGCAGGAATTTTGACGAGCTCTCACTCACGCTGGATTGATCGATTTACATATTCTGTTAGATGACACCAAGTGTTCAGTTAATACGTTATAAATTTTAAGGCCATAACCACAAGGGATGAGATATTATGAGTTACTAGAGGGGCTCATCGAGCTTTGCTCACTACATGAATTTTTATTTTATTAAATTTTATTTTGTTATTATAATTAAGTTATATATAAACTAACAAAATTAAATTTAGTACGATGGGGCTAGATTGACAAAAAAAAAGAGGCGCATGAGGAAAGGAGGAAATGAAGAAAAGAAATAAAAATAGGAAGGGGTCGTAAAAATCAGAAACAAAATAATGCACTGCCAAATTATTGTCTACCAATGAATCGGGTCGCCATAACCACAAGGGATGAGATATTATGAGTTACTAGAGGGGCTCATCGAGTTTCGCTCAATACATGAATTTTTATTGTATTAAATTTTATTTTGTTCTTATAATTAAGTTATATATAAAACTAATAAAATTAAATTTAGTACGATGGGGCTAGATTGACAAAAAAGAGGCGCATGAGGATGAGGTAATACTACCGGAGAAGGGGATGGAGAAAAAAAATTAAAAATAGGAAGGGGTCGCAAAAATGAGAAATAAAATAATGCACTTCCAAATTATTGTCTACCAGTGAATCGGGTCAGTTTTATGAGTAATAATACTAAGCACACAAATAGTTATAGAGTATCACGTTACAAAAATAGAAAAAATGCTATTTCACAATGCTTGGAATGTCGAGCTACAATTAACTAAAAGATTCCAACATCCACACATATGTATTTTTTATTTGATTTTTGATAAGTGAAATCAATTAAAAGTTAATAATTTCCTTTATGCACGCTCAAAGATAATTTAGAAAATTGTAACCAAGTAGAAAATGTGAACGATCTAAAGAAATATACCTGTTATTCCTAGCGATTTTACTGATTTTCGTATTAGTTTATTTTATTTTATTTTTTTGGTTTGTGATACATAAATCGTTCGAGTCCACTTCAAAACCTGCTTATTTATTCGATAAATAAACTTTATTTAATAAAATGTTATTTTTTGTACTTTTACATTACTTATTTTCGTATGGAAATTGATTACTGTCATCTGCAATTTTGTCATCTCTTGCCATCGTTTGAACAAAGTGAACACATAAAATAGATAAGATGAACATATAGGTGATCAAAGTGAACATTTATAAACAAATAAGTTCAACATGCATATAAAAATCTGAACAAGAATGACAAAACTTATTTGTTTGTATGTGTTCATTTTAATTATCTATATGTTCAACTTGTTTATTCTATTTTCATGTGTTCACTTTATTTAAGTGATGACGAGGATGACAAAACTGAAAATATCATTCCTGGTTACTGTCAAGAATAAAATATATCTTAACAAGAAAACAAGGACATAATAAATTTTGCCAGTTGCTAGTTGCTACCGGAAGTCTGACAATATTTTTAGATAAAATATTTCCAAAAATAGATGGACCGTATTGCAAAATTATGCTTTCTTCCAGTAGAGTAAAATTATAAGGTTACATTTGCAAAAAAACGAAAAACCCGTTCACCTTCTTCTGTGAGGTTTGAGCGAAGTGGAGAGACGAACTCTAATTTAACGTCCTAAAAACAAACAAATCCAAAAATTAAGACGAAAAAAAGAATATAAAAAGAATCATAATTTTCTCTCAGTCTTGCTCCTTTCAAAATTTCTCTCTTGGTCTCACGACGGAGAAGGAAACAATAGATCTGATTAGGAGGATAGTACTGGAAATGGAAGATGCGTTGACGAGCTACACTGCAATTCGTCAGATTTCACAGTTTGTTGGAGCAGTGGTGTTCTTCCACGTGTCAGAATACGTCCTTGCTGCATACTTCCATGGTCGCGCCAATGTCTCCTGTTCATGTCAGTACCTTTTGCCTTGGACCATTTTTTTTTCTTTTGTTCGTCATTATTATTAGGTATGGATATTTGGGTTTAAATGGTTTTAAGTAATATGTATTATGTGCATGAAATAGGACCTGGATGAATCAGGTGTGATTAAATGAGCTTGAATTAGAACAAGAGTTGAGTTTATTACTTCAATTCCACTAACAGCTGAACAACAGAAGCAAAAACCCAATCTTTGGGGATTTATGGCCTCGACATCCTCAATAAAGCACTGAACCAAAGTACAAGTTCACTGTACCCACATATGTACCAGTACAGGGAACCGGTTTTTGGCACTGTCAAAGTTTCGGCGTTTGTATATCATCATCAAAAATAGTCACAAAAATTGAAAAGCTCCTCTAATTTTGTACCAATACCATGCCTGTACCTCAAAACAGATATGGTCTGTTAAGCAATATCTGCTTGCACCAACATGGTAAGAATAATTATGTCTTTTGTTTTAGACCAGCTATTAAAATAAAAAAACATATTTCATTCCTCATTTCCCAAGTATATAATATACCAAGAACCTGCACTAAAGCTGTTAGAATTAATTTTTTTGGGAATTTTAAAATCTAATTTGATTATAATTTATAAAACTACTACTATGCCATGTTGTAAAATGTTCTCAGCACTTGCCCGTGGGGAACTAGACTTCTTGTGCATATCGGCAGAGTAAAAATAAGTGATTAGTATATGCATCCGGGCATAAATGACATTGAATACTACCTGGCCATCCTATTTTGCACCAGCCACATGCAAAGTTTAATTTTATGAGGAATTTCCAATTCTCACCATTTTTTTTTCCTAAAACTTTTGAACCCCCAAATGTTAAATCTTAAATCTTATAATGGATTGTATAGTGAGTTGCCCATTAGTCTCCCATCTATACATCAATATATTTCTTATCTGTCAAGGTATAGTTATATATTGGAATCTGCAATTTGCTCTATTCTTGACTAAGAATTCCATTAAGCTGCCAAGAAAATGCACAAGTTCTCCTTTAATTTCACATCATTCAGTAGACACACATATTGGTTAGTACAAATAAGTGTGGATAAACAGTGGCTAGGGTACATTTACCCAGCCATCTATCTTTCCAGAATCTGACTGTGGAGCCATTCCCTTCATCATAAGAGCTAGTAATTTCACCAAGTTATTGCAACTCTAAAAGTTTCTTTTCAAAATGAAGATGTTTCGATATGTTGTTTGTGTTGAGCATAATTAATTAGGGTCCATTTTTATGGTCTTCTGATAATTTTCAATTAGCTCGAGTCATAGTCTTCTGATAATTTTCAATTAGCCTGAGTTAAGCCTTTACAATAGGGTTTAATTATACCAAAAGTACAAAAGTTTGAACTATATCTGGATTTTGTCTCAGCAGGCAATGGCTTGTGAGCTTGCAAATATCTATGTTCTTTTAATAAATTCTTCAATTAATGATATTCTCTGGAGTGTAATGAGTTGATGTGGTAATCTGGAGGGTCAGGTCACCTTGGTTCAGTTTGACTTTGAAGAATTCACGGGTCACGGATCTGGTCAGGCCGGTTTCAGGATGTTCAGCTTGTTATCAATTTGAGTCTCAGGTCATGTTGGCCTGGGTCAGATTCGGTTCAGTTTTGACTTTCTGAAAATTCAGATCTTGGCTGAACTACTCACTGCTTAAATAGAAGTACAATACAAAAGATATTACAGATTTACAGTTAATTAAAAATCATAATCATATTACTACCCTTTAATGGTTACAGTATAGAGATAAATAGTCAAGTAAGTACTTGTACCCTAAATCAGCAAGTTTTTCTTTGATGTTGATGCAGCTTTGTTAATAAGCAAGCACTATGTTATGGCTATGGGCTTTGCACTGGTCGAATATATAGTGGAAATAATTCTCATCCCACAATGGAAGGAGAATTGGTTCCTTTCCAATTGTGGCCTTGTAATGATACTTGTTGGAGAAGTTATTCGAAAGGCCGCAATTGTAACAGCCGGACGTTCATTTACTCACATGATCAGAATTTATTATGAAGAACACCACGAGCTAATTACACATGGAATTTATAGGTACAAAATTGTGGTAATTTTTTACTTTGGTGTGCTGGTACTTTGCCTGATATCTGTAGTTGATAGGTCGAACTTACAAGGTTTCATAGCTTACCAGTCAAGGAATTTGTATGACCGGTTTATTCCACTATTGACTTGTAAAACAACCAGTCAAGGTCAATAATGGTGCTTTTTCTTATATACCAAAACTTTTAATGCGCACAAGCTCATCTAGTTAATCCGTTGATATGACCATCGGGTTGGATTATTCTTTTTGATATGATATGGTATTAGGTACTTAAGCATTTAAGTATGTTCCCACTAGTTACAATGATACCAGTACTGGTACAACTAGAATAGCCATTACCTGAAGTATAAAAATTCAAAGAATCATATTTAAAAGTACATACATGCACTCACCAAATAAACTAATGACAGCATGCTAATAATTGTTTTTGACAGTATAATGAGGCATCCTAGTTACTGTGGATTCTTTATATGGGCAATCGGGACTCAGGTCATGCTCCGCAATCCAATTTCTTTAATTGCTTTTGTGTTAGTTCTGTGGCGCTTCTTTTACAGACGAATACCGTATCCTATGGTTACTTAACAGTATATGTCATCAAATTACAGTTATAACATACTGAGATCACAGCATATATACCTCTCATCTCAACATACAATTTTGAACTTTTATGATGGGTATCAGCCATTTTTTCCTATATCATTTTGTACCGGCACTGGAACTGGCAGTTACAACATGCCTTGAGTCGATACAAAGGAACTATAAAGAGCTAGACTACAAAACCCGAAATAAGCATGAAAGCTGGTAAAAAAAAAAAAAAAAGGTTTTGACAAATGATAGTTAAAGAGCTAGATTACAAAACACACTCAGACTAACAGTACCCAGAATGGTTTATGTAGCATTTCTGGCACAGCATGAATTTTATGATTTATTACTTGGTTTTAGTCAATCTTTAACATACAACAGATATGAGGAGTTTTTCTTGAGGCAGTTTTTTGGCCCTCAGTATGTAGAATATGCAAGAAAAATCCCTTCTGGTCTTCCTTTCATCAGATGAAGCAAACCCTAAATTGTTAGATAAATTGCTTTTGCATTATCCTTCAAACATTATATTAGTAATTTGTAATTTGGCTTTATGTTAGTGAGCTCCCGGTCCTTTTAAATTAGTGAGAACCTTGTTTTTCTGTACATTTTGTTCTGGTGCACCCCAAGAACATAGTAATGTGTTATGATTAATTTTCTGTACATTCTTTGGATAGGTAAATCTTTCTTGTTTTTGTTTTGACCCCTTTAACAGTTTTTCTAGGGTTTTTGCACGGTAACAATGGATGATGACTTGTATACTGTTTTTAGTATTTACAATCAGTATTTGATTGTATTGTTTACGTTGACATTGGATAAATGAGTACTACAATTGCAGTGTCTATAGATTTTGTATCAAGTTGCATGAGTAAAATAATGTGGTTTGAATAAATTGATGACGGCTTAGAGTTATTTCATTGTATTTTTCTGTACTTTTATCAGATTTTCTGTGTTATCGACTTATCGTCCGGTACTGTTTCAAGAGGAGAATAATAGAGGTGCCAGTGAAACCCATTTATTCGATTACCTGACACATACCGTATTTGATAAGACGATGTGGACAAGGATTAGCTTATCGGTTAATGTTGCATATGAAGAAACAAAAAAAAGTCATGGTAATATTTAATTATTATTTAAAGGTACAAGTAAAAGTAATAGCCATTTTTTTTACATCATTACATGTTACCCTATGAAACAATAAATACAAAGTTATATATATTTTGTTTCTAATCATTTATTTAATTAATGTAATATTAATAGTTATGACAAAGTTATTGTACTCAGCATATCATGTAAAATTTTTTTTTATTTAAATTCAGAAAGTGTAAATTCCGTTTTAAGATTCTATACGAAATTTGCAAAATGGAGCAGTGCCGGTGGTCCTTATTTTGTACGAAATCATTTGGCGAATAGTCACCAAGGCCCTTCTTATTTTCTTTCAATTGACAATGAATCCGGATAATATAGCCTCGCTATTTCATTTTCTTCTTATCGGTTGCCGGTGGTCCCACCTGTAAGAGTGATGGAGCCATTGCCCTCGCGTGGGGCGAGAAATTAACTTATCAGGATATCAATTTGTTCCTATCGGACAGAGCTGCTTAGATGGAAACCTTTTCCAATTAAAAGATCTCAAATTAAATTGGTTGAGAAAGAAAGATGCTAAAAATATCTGAATAATAACGACGCCACTGTCAAAAGTACAGCTCTTATCAATATAAGCAAGGTTATGAAAACAAAATGGAGCTTTGAACCGGTGAAGCTCTTAGTGTGATGGTTTGTCTGGTTCAATTTGTCAAACTAGTGGCACAAATCGAACAAACCATTTTTTATAAATATGATTTAATATTTAGTTTTTTTCGACGAAGTATTTCTATCTCGCTAGTAAAATCCTTCTGCTTCATGTCCTCTTACAAAACATTTACAAATATTATTACGTATAAATTAACATTTGTACAAAATTCTATATTTAACAGAACAATGTATAAACTTTGACAATCGACCTGGTGTTGGTCAGGATGGACACGCGGCACCGTATGATTGATGGCCGAAAAACATTACCCTTCTTTTATTTAAAAAATTTCCAAACCATCCATAGCTAAGCAAGCATTCAAATTAGTGCCATATTAGTGGTACCCTCGGCTATTAACTGAAGAAAGATTTTTGTTGAAAAAAAAATAATATTCGTTGTATGTTTACTAAATATAAAATTTTAGGGGGCTTCTTGTCATTTTTGTACTTGTATAAAATTTTCATACTAAGAAATTCCAATTGTAGTTCCCAAATTCACCTGTCATAGTCTGGTGGGCAAAATGTATAACATCATACCAACAGAAATTACCAGAAATGGTAAAATGTGCATAAACATATTAAAAGGAATGTTTTTTCCTGTTTTCTAAAATAACTGCTTGATGTACAGATCATAACGGAAAATTAAAGAAAAGAAGAAACGAAAGATGTATTCTAACATATTCTTTGGTATCTAAATGTCGAAGGACAAAAGTATGTCTGTGTACAAAAGATTGAAAAATTACGAAAAATTATCCCACAATTTTTTTTTACGAATTTTAGGACGAGGGAGAGGCCAAAGCTTTGCAAATGGGGCACCAATTTTTCAACCGGAGCCATTGATGTATACAATTTACATGATAGTAATGTTTGCATAACATCTTCCCCACCTCTTCTCCAAAACTATACTCCTCCTGAATATTAAAAATAAAATAAACATAGAAAATTATATATCACCAATATAACAGAACTCAGAAATGGGCAAATGGCAGTGGTTATTAATAAAATTTATTGAACTAACTAAAAAGTTGAGAAATTCCAAATAGCATGGACAAAATAATACAAAAGTAACATAGTCCCGTTTCGTTAAAGTTAACCAAAATACTTCCAACTTTACTTTCAGAAAATTTGTACAGTGTTGAAATCACACCTGCCTAGGCTACAATTCATTAATATTTACCAAAAGCGCCAATGGTTTGAATATGAAAACTAAGCACTATTGTGTGTTAGAAAACGTAAAAAGAATATTGCCTCCAAATTTTGAACTCATTAAGAACTCGGATCGGGTCAAGAAAAATATCCTAATTCAATAGACTTATCCATTTTTATGTCTTGCTTTATTCTAGAATAACTATCAAATGAATAGTTTGATTGAGATTATTGAAATTATCAATAATTTGTAGCAAAGACGGCTATTTCTTTGCTAGCAGTTCCTTTCCTTGTCTTTCATGGAAAAGGTGTTTTCTTGCAAATACCAAATAAAATCACATATTTTTCAGTAAAAGAGAATGGCAATGGATGTCATCTGCAAACAATCCTATAAAAAAAAACATAAAGATACCTGACAAATGATGCACTTGATGTCACCTTCTTCTTTTGAGCCCTGCAAGTTCAACTGTGAATTTGTTTGTACATAGAGGCTTCTCTCCAGACATTCTGACAAGGCAGCATCTGACAAGCCAGTATTGACTGTACCAATTCTCTCACAAAAGGCTACTAACTCCTGTAAATCCAAGTGAAAAAATAAACTGTAAAAAAAAGCAATAACTTTCAACAAGACGTACTAATGGAAAGCATAGGCATCATGGATGATATTTAACAATTGTCCCTAAGACTCTATCAATAGTTAAATAATGAGTGTCTGGTACAACAGGACTGATACATACAGAAACAAATTGCAGCAGCCAATCAAAAATAGTAAGCTAACAAAAACAGTGCAGCCAGATCCAAATGTGAATCCAATAAGTTAATGTAAATTTTTTGTGATTGACATGAATAAGTCTCCAGATTCATTTTTACAATCCACCTGAAAAGCCCTTAATGTGGATTCTGATAGGCTCATCTGATAATGGACGTCCATCAAGTTCTAAATGATTGGTCAAAGAGTAATTAGACAAAAAACTAAATGAAAATGAAGAAGAAACCTCATATGACATGTCATCAATATCCATTCTCATCTCTCTGTGACGATCAGGCCAACTTCGGTCATCAAGAAAAGAACTTGTTTCCTGCTCTAAGAATCTCTGAAATTACAGAAGTACCCATTAATACTGCTTTCAATTTACAAATACACCAGTTACAGCCTTTTTTATTAAGGAGTTGCCAATTTCTCTACCAGGAATTACAATGGTTAGTGTGCAGACTGAAACAATTTGTAACATAGTAGACAAGTACATGAATAAATAGATACCTCTGAGGTAAGAGAATAGAATCAGAACAAAAACAAAGACATACCTCTGAGGTATCATCTATGTTAAAATTCCAGTATGCAATATCATCTTCAGTACTTGTATGCGACACATTGGCACCCCTCTCCTCATAATACGGTGCTACTCTTCTCTCATTAGGACGAAACAGGTTGCCGTGCAGATGGCCGTTTCTCTCCTGGCGAGATGAAATTCCATCATTATTTCCTGCTAACCTATCCTCTTGCCTTTTTATTACTGTACTACTGCTACTACCAGGGCCTCTGGAATTTCCGTTTCTACCCCTCAGGGATCCCTGAATTTGTGAAACAGTCTTTGTTATGCTGCTAACTCTTTTGTTTATCCGAGATGCCAAATTTACATTTTTGCCCCTTGTTTCAGCATGGGAGGTAGAATTTGATCTTTTAGAAGGTTCTGAATTGCGCTTCTGAGAAGATTGTATATGCACTTGCTTGCACTTTTTAGGTTGATCTTGGTTACGCTTGTTGCTGTGGCTAGAGTTTTCTTTTTCATCTCGAAAAACAAGAATTGAGCCAGCTCTTGTCAGAATTAGACCACCAACAGTTCTTCTTCCCATTTGTTCTTCCATGCTTCAATTTCAAAAACTTATTGAAGAAATTTTGGAGATTTTGAGGTTCTGATTGTTAATTGGCGATGGTAGTCAATCCTGCATATTACAAAGAAGAAAATCAGACTTCTGTTTTTGCTAATTTCAATTAAAGTAAGATTTACTTAACATTTACTCATAAGAAATTAGAAAACAAAACAAAATAACATAAATGAAATAAGGAAATTCTACAGAATCTCAGGAAACTTTAAGGCCATAAATTAGGAATTGTAACAAACCTTATTCATATTCTCTCTCCATTTTCAAATTCCTAGTTCAGTTTTAGAGAAAAGAAAAAAAAGTACCAACAGATTAAATGCAAATACCAACCATTTGCAAGGCACATACCATTAATTTCTTACAAAACTAGTTTGCTATAATGGAATTTCAAGTTAACTTATTTCAAAGTTTGTATAAGTCATTTCCGTTTCATTTAATCCCTTTCCCATTATTCCCCACCGTAGCAAAAAGCATTTTAAAAGCAACCCTTACCTACAACAAGCTAGAACCTTAAAAAGACATCTATACCATTGACAGAAAGGTGGAGGCCCACAAATTAGAACTGAGACCTCAAATTTCAAACTTCAGATTGAATTTAATAAAGGATACAATTACCTAATACTAACAATAATTAAAACCCATCACAATCAATTTAAAAGCCTAAGAAAAACAGAAACGAAGGAAGAGAACTCTTATTAATTTAACCTACTAGATAAGGGAAGAAACGTATAGATTACAAAAGAAGTCCTGTTCTGTTGTACAAGAAAATAAAAATCAACTTTAATAATACAAAATACTATCAACTAAAATAATACAAATTATCAAACTCAAGCTCCTAATAATAAAAAATTCTCAACTAAAATAATTTTGAAACAAATTTTATTGATTAACCTTAATTAATAATTTAATATTGTATATGTAACAAAGTTTGGGGGGAGAAAGAATTCCCTAAAAACTTTACACTTTTTTAGTATTGTTATCATGTTATCAAGCTATAGTCTGATTCAAGAAATAACTTTCATTAGCAAACACAAATCATGATGCAAAAACATGTAACAATACCTAACTTAGGGTACGAAATGTTTTTCAGTCTCATGTATGAATATCAACAAAACTAAAGCGAAACAGAATCCAACGGAGTTCGTAATTTCTTCTTCGTATTTAGAAAAAGTAAAAAAAATAAAAATAAAAAAATAAAGTAAGAGAGATTCAACACAGCCTATCCACCTCCTCCCTCGCAATTTTTTTATTTGAAAAAAATGTAAATTACTGTTCTTAATTTATAAAAAAGAAAACCCTGCTAAAACAATCGAAAAATACATAACCCAAGTACGCAATTATCCATCAAAAGGAAAAGGAAAAAACTATTATCCAGATAAAATGACAAAAATCATGCCCAAAACATAGAACATACCTTTTGCAAACCATCCGAAACCCAAAAGTTTACCATAAAATTTGGAGATGAACATGATAACGAAACAAAGTCAAACAGGGAGAAAGAACATGTACCTTTGCTCAAAAACTAATCAACCTTCGTCCGTCTGTGCATCCAAAAGCCCACACGCAAAGCAAAATGAAATAGGAGATAACACGCAAGCACAAGTCCAAGCTTCGAATTGGGATCGGAAATCGACAAAGAGCCGAACTATTTAGGTCGTTTCTGTTAATTGAAGATTTGGATTGGGAAAAGAGGTCGACCAGGCAGGATTGGAGGCTTGTTTTGGCAACTTGGCTTCTTGTTCCATCAAAGGAGAAAAGGAATTGGTGGCGTCTTGTTTATATACGGCGACTTCATTTCCTTATTTTGGCACAGAGGTGTAAGATATTCCTTGGATGCACCTGGTTTATATTTAAAGATAAACCTGGACTGTTGAGTTTCTGCTTTCTCTGGCAAGTTGGTTCGGATTCTATCACTTCTATCTGTTTCAACTTTGAATCATGCCTACTATTTATCCAAAAAAAAAAAAAAAAATGAATCATTATTAGAGCTTCGATTATTTGAAGCAAGTTTTCAAAAAACTAGGGGCAAAATTTTTTTTTACACAATGCAATTACAAAGTAAAATACATAAACATATAATTACTCGGTCATATTTGTTGCTTTATAAATTTATTTAGTTTGTCTCATACGAAAGACGCATCCTAATTATAGGACAATGCAAAGTTCCAATAAGATGCAATATGTAATTATCATATTTAGTTTGGCTAATGCGCTATCCGTGGCACGTGCCACCCATTTTCCATCTACTCGTTTTTCAAGATCTAAAATTCAAACGGTCAATCCAAACTGTTCAAGTTGATCATCATATTGAAATACCATAGGAAACCAAATTTTATATTTTTTCGAATTTTTTTGCTATTTTTTTTATGTTTTCAAAAAATATTATATTTCAGGCTGTCCACTTTGACAAATATCATAATAAATAGTAAAAAAATCGAAAAAAAAATGTAAAATTTGGTCTTCTAAGGTATTTCAATATGATGATCAACTTGAACGGTTTGGATTTGTCGTTGGGATTTTGGATCATGAAAAACGAGTATATAGAAAATAGGTGGCACGTGCCACGGATAGCATGTTAGCCATCCTATATATATATATATATCATAACTCTGCGCAACTCTATTTCTCATTTATATTACATATTTTAGTTAAGATTTATCACATAAATATATTATTGATTGGTTAAATATAGAGATTATAACAAAAATAGTAGCAATTATTCTTTCTTTTTTGTGCCAACACAGTATAATTCGATTGGAGGAAGTATTTTATTTTGTTTCAATGTTTAGTACCATATAAGTGCCATTTTTACTTTATCAACCACTATTTTTAAGGAAGTGCTAATAATCAACCAAGATCGGGCGTTTATACGTTACTCTGTCATTTCCAACATTGGGAAGAAAGAAGCCTAACCCAACATTTGTTAGTGAATAAAAGAAAAAATAGTCAAAGTTTGTCTAAATATACAACTATTAAAAACAAATCTAATTCTTATGCATTGAAAACTATGTTAACTTTCTAAAAATAAAAAAAATCTGATCATGTTTTAGCAAAGTGTTGACCAAAACTTACATAGTATCTAAATTATATACTAAATTCAAATTCAACAAAATTGGCAAAATCATCTCTTCACCTAGTCCCAGAAAAAAGTTACCATATATATTGATTACGTTATTAGAATGTTTTGTGGCAAGATCTTTATAGCAGCTAAAGTAAATATATGATATGATTTAAAAACATACAATGCCCTAACTGTTTGTCAAAGAAAATAGAAATAAATGATCTTATAGAATTTCCAATCTTTCTTTTTTCTGAAAGCTTATCATTATTATTATTATTCACCTTCCATATAAAGGATGGACTTTGAGGAAAATACAAAAAAAAATAATAATAAGAAATAAAAAATATTTTTAAGTTTATTTTGAAGAGATGAAAAATATATATATTATATAAAGAACAATTGTAGTGCAAAATCAACCCAAAATTATACTTATCATATCTAGTTTTACCATAGAAAAGAAATGTTTTTGTTATTTAGTAATTTTATATTTACACACCTTAAGCCCGTCGAAAGTCGCAACAGAAGACCATCAATGCCATTATTGTATCATATAGGTATTCATACTCCAGGTGTAGTCAGAAGGTATCCGTCCGCTCAAAGGCACGAGTACTGAGAGGTCTTCGCCTCTTGTGATGGGCGATAGAATAAACAAGGGGCCCCACAGGATCAAAACTAAGCCGTTGGATGAGGCGCGAAGAGGTTTGATCTGACGGGAGTGATCAATTTTAGACCGCTTCCGCTAAACAGTGCCCCGAAATAAGGGGATCTTTATCCATAATTTTAATCTCTCTTTAAATAGGGGGAAGAAAGAGAGAATAAACAAGAAAAGATCAAAAGAGGCGAGCACTATCTATTTGACAAAGAGAGCATGTGTAGTTTGTCTCCAGTTTTATATAAAATGGAGTGAGTGGGACGGTGGGTCTATGTTAGAATATTTCTGTGGTCAGGTAAATTGCAACACCTAGGTTGTGACAATTAGAAAAATTAATAAAATAATCACATGGTAAGCATGTCTAGTGACACTTTTGTTCTTTCTACTACATTCAATTGATAAGAATTTGTTATTTTTTAAATCACCAGAATTGTTTTTATGAGTATCTGTAGAATTCTAACACGTCAATTAAGGAATTTGGAATCATAGGAACTTATTTCTTTGTTTTTGAAAAAAAAACTATGGTTCTCCTTACATAGTGATCAACAACCATACATGTTTAAGAAGGTCCAATATACACTATAAAATAATTAAAATAAATCAATAAGGGAGATAAGTTTCCTTCAGGTAAAACATAAAAATTCCAGTACTGTGTATTATTTCATTCTTGTTAGAACATACCATGAGTTTTCAACATGATGAGCTAATCCTTAATTGTTAAGCAACACGGAGAATACATAGAAAATTTTCACAGAAAACCACTCCATAAATGATCAATAGGAGTGCAAGGGCTAGAATTAGATGTTTTAATTGCATCCAAGGTGGCTGTAATCTTTGTTAGGACTGCTATAGGCACGTTGAAGCAAACATGAAGAAAACAAATAAATTCATTCATATGGGACCCTCAGGAATAGTGGAATTCTGGTCAAAATGCCACATTGCATATCATGAGATTCTTAATTAGACGAAAAGACTCGGTAAAACTCTGATTATTATAATGTTGTTGATGTCATTGCTATGTTCCTACAATTAAGTTGTCAGATTGACCCTAAGTTTGTTCGTATGGCATGTAAGAAACGTGCAACAAGGTATTTTATACTTCACTGTACTTAAATTGGGAATCACCACAAATCGTAGTTAATACATGGTCAACTTTTATAATCTCGAGAAATATGAAAGAGTATACAGGAGAAAGTCACTTGTTGGCATTCCAAACCCCCCCCCCCCCCCCCCCCCCCCCCCCCCCCCCCACAAGCAACATGCTATTCTAATTTGAAAGGTGGATTTTTTTTTTAAAAAAAAAAAATGAAAGATGGAGATTTGCATACATGATTAATAAAAAATTACAAACGTACGTACTGAGAGAGTGTGTGGGGTTTCTCGAAATAAATAGATATTATTACTTTTTTATCAAATAATTCGAACTGCATAATACAATTTTGCATTATTTTTAAATATTTTTACTCTCTGTCATGATAGGAAAAAAAACAATTATTTAAAAGATTATATGTCCTATTTTTTTTTAAAAAAAAATCTTTACCTAGATCGTATTGACAGGTCCAAAATTCAAATTTTGAAACTTCAAAATTGAAGTGACTAATCTCTGTAAAGTATCTTAACATACTGAATACATTAGGGGAAAAACATACCATCCATTAATTAATATTCCTTTTGTTCTAAATTGAACAATGAAAATTTTAATAAGAAAAAAAATTCTCATTTTCTCTTTTAACCAAGCGGCTCGAATATGTCTAGTTGACAACATAAACATTTCACAAAATTTTGCCACAGATTTTGATTGCATAAGACCATAAGTGCTCGCGACTATATGCGTTCTTCATGTCGTTACACACAACCATGCACAGTCCTAACCATATATAATCAGAAAGTTAGACAGTTAACAGTTGTGTTGTACAATCTTTCGGATCTTATATAAGACCAGCAATTTTTTTTTTCTTAAGGAAAAAAGGGTAGGTGCAAAATTTAGTTGGTACTAACGAGACCATGAAAAAGTTTGATCTATGAAATAGTAGGTCAAATAAGGTGCCTTGTGGCCTGTGGGTGGTGCTGAATGTCAAAATCTCTCATTAAATGATCGATATATAAGACTAGCACATCAGAAAATGATGTTCCTCTGAGGCCACACACATTCTTTTCTCCGTCAAAATTAAAATGATAACATAATATTTTATTTTCTCTCTGAAACCACAAACTTACTTTTCTACCATCCCATGCTGGGCTGCTGTTTATGTGGCACTGAATTCATGCCTTCTTTTCTCTTTTTTTTTTTTAAAAAAAAAAAAAACTGCCAAACACTTGGATTTATCTGATAGTGTCTCTGTATGAGGTTATCTGGTTTGTCGTTTTTAATTAGCTTGATGTAGTTATGTTATGGTTTATTGCTTTCAATCTCCACCAAATTTTTTGGATAGACCCAGAAATAAAAAATAATATTAAAAAAGAATACGATAAGTGTTCAAAGGGTTAAGTGTATTTTGATTCTTTTGTGAACGAATCTGATTCTTTGAGGCAGGTACTGATTAAGCAACACCTGGTGCTGTTGTGTTGAAATGTAAAGTTCTTATAACTATCGTTGGTCAACCACTAAAAAGTAAAAAGGTGATTCAGCTCCTGGAATGAAATTTCACATCGGCAAAGATGGTGAAAAAAAAAAAAAATAAGTTCTTTGGTGGAGATGTAAAAGACTAAATTACTATCCAAATTTAGATAATTTCACAACGAATTAATACGACATATCATGAAGTGTTGTTAGCTCAGCGAAAGTGAAATATATATTAGATTTATATATGTAACTTCTTGTGCTGATTGGGTATGAAAACATGAAAGAGAGAAACAATTCCTGCAAGCATTATATTTTGGTTGATGGCATTAAAGTGCGCATACATGTATACATCAATATAAATTAACTTTATTAGTATTTTGTGAGATATACCCACAAATGATAGCTCCATATGCCGAGTAAGCTGGTTGTCCACGTAATTGAGGCTATAAATTAGAGAATTCACCAATCATCATAATAGAGACTTTTAATTAATATATTAATTTATCGGTAAAGGAAACCCTAATTATCAAGGGGGTAATTATGTACATGTCTTTTAGCCTTTTAGACATCATAGTGTGCTGCCACTTGCCTTCACTTTCTACATACATCTTCATACCTGGCACCTTCTCTCTTTTTCTTACTTTATTATTTTTAAATTAGTAATTGTAAATAGCCATCCAGACAAAAATTGTGCCAAAATATTTTTCTCTGTCTCTTTGCTCTCTTTGTAATGATGGGTGATAACATATCCTTCTGACCAAATTTGAACTTTTGATGGACAATCCGAATAATGATTATACTTTTCTCTGTTAACCTTTTTTTTTTTATATATACGAATTCAATTTACACTTCTGACCGGTTAGCAGTAGAAATGCATCTTAATATTATAGTGCCGACCTTGGTGTCCCCATCCAATTTTTTTTATTTAATCTCTGTTTTTTTTTTCTATTTTTGTTTTAAAAAAAATCACTGAACCATCAACTTCTATTTAAATAAAAAAGTGCTTTTCATACAACACAATTGTAATAAAATAAAAATAACTATGACCAAAACACTACAACCTTAGCTCCACTTCGATTAAATATGATCTTGACCGTATAAAAAATGAGATCTCAATAAGGTGTCTTGCTAAAACGAACATAACTTCTCGTCCAAAATGAATTTGCCTTTAAAAATAATATAAGGATGTTCAAAGCACCTTGTGCTAAATGCTCCACTCTTGAAAGCGAAAGTCAAAATCTGTTTCCTCTCTCAAAACCATAGAACACCCTAGAATCAGCCGCTAGAAAAGTATGCCCTGCTTCTTATTTTTCACAGGAATAGGAATATGCAGTATTGCAATATAACTAATAACAGAATTCTTTTTCGGTATTTTAATAGAAATTCTTGAAATAAGGAATTAACGGAATTAGTTCTCCAGGAAGTGTCGAAGATATATATAAAATATTAAGTTAGTGATTTGATACACTACTTTTATTATTAGTAGGTTCAAGTTAATAGAGTAAAGATTTTTTTTTTGAAAAAAAAAATCGGTGTTTAATTTGATTTGAATTGTTCTTGAATCAGAAAGCAATTAAATAGGGGGAAAAAAGATTAAACGTTAAAAAGTTCTAATAGTAAAATGGACTGAACGGGTTTAGGTTGAACGAAATTTTATACGTTATTAATTTTCACTCTGAATGGAGTAATAATTTGCAAAAAAAAACAATATATAATTTAATTAAGTTATGATATATCGATTCAGTATAATAACGATAAATATATCAATAATAATATAGCCGAAATATTCTCATTAATTTACGGCACAAAGTTTGCTTGGAAATTTGATTGTAAATTAGTCCAGATTTGTTTATATCCCACTTCCATCAGTACCTAAAGTGGACAAATTCCTCAAAAAGAAGCATACCTTCTGAGATCATCGTTCTTCTCGACATTTATCGCTTATCAATTTTATAATTTGACCCCACTGAATTGTGAGATTATTTCTCGAACATTCGTAAAGGATCAACTAAATTTTTATTTCTGTGTTGATGACATATATTCTTCCTTGTAGTATCGGAACGAAATGCTTGAGTAGTGAACTCTCTTTTGAATTACTGGTCAAAGCCCGGCATTGCAGCGGAAACACAAAAAATATGAATAATAAGAACTGGATTCTTATTTCTTTCTAAATAAATTTAAATAATAAATATATGTTAGTAAAATGTGTTATGTTGTCAGTTAGAATTAAACATTGATTATATGTTTAACTTTAATGTGGTAGTGAAAAAAATAGATCTTTAAAATTTAAAAATGCAATTTTTTTTTGTTTACAAAGTATAGGCATATATAAACCAAATCATATTTATAATTCAAATCCACTTCAAGTACGAAAGTATGGCGCACAAGTATACAACGAACATCGTCATGAAAGAAATTTTATTCAACAATTAAATATTCTTAAAGGACATTATTGAAAAATTTGAACTATGATGGCTGAAACATCAAAAAAGTAAGAAGTACAGAAAATTATCTTCTTTCCTAAAAACAAAAGGGAATAAAGTACTTGAAAAGAGGGGACAGAGAAGCATACTGAATTGGATTGCATTAGCTTTCTATTGCTTAAGACTTCAATATATAATAATTATATAAAAGAGCAATAAAACAATACCTTTGACGTGTTGTTTATTCTCGCTTGTCCTTACTGTTGAAATTCTCTCTCTTAGGACAAAACATTTTTTTTTTTAAAAGAAGTAGTTGAAAGTTAGAGGGGTTCCTCAAAAGGAAAGCTTATATTTGTATATTGCTCATTGGGTCAAATCCAAATGACCTTAGTATGACATTCATGACTTTGGAGTTTGGAACGAGAATTTGTTTAGTATAATCATGCAATGATTACTTAATGTTTTTAATAGTAAGAAAAATGATACAATGTACAGTTCCTTTTGATGTATCCAGAAAGTTAACATTGTTTTCGAATGAAAATTTGAAGAATGAATTTCACCTATAAAAATGATCGATGTAAATTTTAACTACAAATAGACTACTTTAATACCATTGCCACTTTGATTCATGATGTTGCATCTTACTTGCAAAGCAATTAGTTGCTCCAAATACACTAATACAGTAGATAACGATAGTTTGATAAAGAACATAAATAAGTAATGAGTACTCGCAAAGTCCGTACTGTACAAAATCGCAAGCAAAATTACTAAGTATCAAAATTTGTGTAGATGTACACACCACACAGACATGTTGCATCAATCATTCTTGCTCCATCAAATTGCTTTGGTTATTTTGTCTTTAAACTTTTGTTTGTGCTAGAAACGATTGTAGTTGAAAATAAGGGTTACTTCAATGTAGTTTGATAGCAGTCCTTTTTCATTCACATTCTTTAATATAGATTACTTCGACGGAGATATATCGTAGTACCTTTCATTGATGATTAATTGTTGCGTGCCGTCTATTTCTATATTATCGATTTATGTTGAATCAAATAATTTTTTTCTCGTATGTTAGATTGATGACTGTCAATCAGGGGGAAAAAAATAATTATAAACAAATTTCAACATAAAAGAAAATTGTAAAGTAGGTAAAAATTACTTACAAACTACACTTCTTTAGTAAGAATTCAACTTACCTTTTTCACAGATTCTACCGCCGAAAGTAATATTAATTCGGGCAACTTGAAATCTAAAAAAAATGTTGAAAGCTTTTCCAACAGACTATTAAGGCTATGTGACTATGTCGACTAAATAAGCGCAGGTGTACCAACCTCACAGGCCATGGAAGGTATTAGCCCAGGTGTACACGGTACACGTACCTTACTTACATCACATGCCATAAATGATGTCAATATTCAAATGAAATAAATTCCAAAAACTAGTAAAAATTAACTACAACACATTAACAGTGAGATATTAGGCAACTTATTTTTCCAGATAACTTCTCTGCTCCTCATTCAAAAATAAAAAGCGGAATCTGATAACTCAATACACATAGGAAGAACAATTGAATTATTTTATCCAGATATATAAAATTCTGTTATTACAATAGCTTATTTTAAAGTTTTCGGCCAGTAGGTGGATTTCGGTCAGATTAGTTGTCATTTTCGAAATTTTACTGTCAAAATCTCAGTAAAACATACCATTATAGCTTCGAACAAAGAGATGGATATATTACTAATTAATGACATTCATGTATACAGAATCATTCATATTAACGTTTATAATTATCTTTTGTTTTGTATTTTAAAGTTTAGTGAAAAAAGAATATTGTATTAACTTGAGAACCGGATCCTTATTTCCAAATTACTCGTCTTCCTTCTATTTTCTAAAAGAAATAACGACAAATATTATCGACAAGCGAAGTATCGCAACTTTCCGAAATTCTCATATAAAATTAACGCGTGCGGCGTCTTTTAACTTGAACGGAAGAAAAGGTACTTTATAAGCGGACCAGAGACTGAGAGAAGTCTCTGAAAAGGAATTTATTGATTGTCAATTGAAGCACAACGTACAGTGAACCAAAAGGAAGGAACAAAAAAAAAAAAAAAAAAAAAAAAAAAACCCATTCCTTAAACTATATACTAATTACTCAAAAATCGGCTCCGACCAACTCCTCTCCTAAGACTGAGACTTCGTCCTATATAAACAAACTACAAAAGTAAATGCAAAATGTAATTAAAATATTGGAATTTTTTTTTTTTAAAAAATTAAGGTTAACTCTGTTATCTGTATCCCCTCTGTTCTGTCGCCTTCCTAGTCTTTGCAAAGCCCTCCGTCTCCCAACAGTACTCCAGTAGTAGTAATAATAATTTATTAAATAATAATGATTATTATTGTTGGTGCTAATAGTTCTAAAATAATTATGGATAATTATTATTAACAAATGCTAAGAGCCACAATAGCAATATCAATAATATATACATGAGAAAGAAACCCAACCCAATTCAGCATGGTTGAAAACCTCAGCATGCCCTATAGCTAGTTTTCTCTGCTTCTTTGGGTATAAACTTCAGAACCGTTCGGCCTGTTGTGTTTAGCTATTAGGCCCATTAGGAGGGATACATTCTGAGTAGTGCCATTAATTATCCCTGTTATTGTATCGATCTCAGCTAACGAATAGCTAAAAGAAAATTATAAACCGCAACAATACTGGCAATTTGGCATAAACGTAGCATATAAAATAGCTATAAAAGTAACATTGCACACCGTAGAAGTTACACAGACTAATGAAAAACAAATAATTATTAAAAGATAATGTCCTCAAAATTGTAACGCCTTATATGCCTTACACTATCATAATTAGCGCCACATGAATAATAGCCAATTATACATTCTTTATCTCTTACAATTTACATATACATGTATTTTTTTTTCTTTCTTAGAATTAAATATATACATGTATTTTCACATAATTGTTTTTATTTTTACGAGACAGCAATCCAAGTAACTCGTAAAAATCTTCAAGTAGAATTTTGTGTTGATCAGTTGGCTTTGATTTAGGAGCGAGGTGAACCGGGTTGTGGTTCCCGACTGGGGGCCTCGACATGACCCGACGATCACGGGGTTTTTTCAATTTAGTTGTGCTATGACACAGATTCCACAATTCATTAACCTCGTCACAGTTGCACGACTCGGCCAGTCTACGCAGTGTCCTGATATTTGAGTACTCTGCGTCGCATAATAAGGATAGAAATTGATTAACTAACTTTTATAACTCACAGTTACAAGAATCATAGTACGTACGTAAACTAAAATGTATACAGACTACTTAAGGGGTAAAAATTTTTAACAAAAAAAATTAAATAACAAATTCACTGCATTTGCGGGCTTATGAGAAGAGGAAAGTAAAGACACCTATGAAACACTAATATATTTTCTTGGGACGTTTTACAGTATATTTGTTTTTTGAACCCGATTTAAGCTCTGACAAATTACAATCGTTAGTAATTTTAAACACACAGTATGTTTTTCGGCCCATTTGAAACAATTTTTTCACTACAGAATATGTTGTATGCCTATTTCTTTTATATATTAACAGCATTTTTAGAGAGGAAGGTTCAATTTCTGAAGACACTATATTCTTCTTCTTGCTTCTTGCTTGGTTTGAACACATTCAATATGGAAAAACAATGGAGTCTGGATTTCATGTTCATATAACTAGTTTGTACATTTTAATTGTGGCTTATTTTGGCTTCACTCTGGTAACTTGTCATGAAGAATTTTATCCTTAAAAGAAAAAAAAAAAAACGAACAAAGAAAAAGAGAGGGCAAAGAAGTTTTTTATTTTTTATTTTTTTTTTTTTTTTTGAAGGTAGGGAGATGATTATCTCTCCTACAATTGTATTGAACGAATAAGTTTCGTACAAGGTAATAGGAATAATAGGAATACAGACCTTCCAGTTTTTGGTTGAGTGTACGCGCGTAGTCAAGTACAGAGATATTATCACACAAATAATTGCACAGCAGGCTAACTGTTACATGAATTAAGGAATAAAAAAAAAAAGAAGTTAAATTTTATTTATCATTTCGATTCACAGCTATACCATAATAAATACACCAACAAGATAGTAATGGTTTCTAGGGATAAAAATGGAAATCCTAACTGCAAATATTTAATAGGTGACTGATGTAAAACCAATAATTCTGGGGCCTTCAATTGAAACTAACAAATAAGTTAGCCACTAGAACCAGGGTACACCGTATACATTTTGAATTTCCCAAACATAATAAAACAATCAACGCAGAAACTTTGCAAAATTCAGATGTATTTATTTTATTCATATTCTAGTATGAACTTCACTCTCTCTTAAGCCGGCTTTATTCCTAAAACTTAGAACAAAACTAACAATTCATAAAAATCCTGCAATAACTTGATCAAAGTAAGCAATCAGATTTATCATTGATCAATTAAAATGATAAAATAGTAAAATTTTTAGAAGATGGAGTACTAACAGTTTAACTTACTTTTATTTTTTCTATTCCAACTACGGAAGCGGACTCTAGCTGACTGAGCTGCACGCTTGAGAGGAACAAAGAGCTGCTTATGCCACCATTGATCATCAATCCAATCTAAGAGCATACATATGAGGATTTCTTCTGGGTAAGTCATTTTGGTTCATACTGTCTTCTTCAACTAACAGGTGATCTAAATAATATCAAGAGTTCTAATTTTTGAAATCTAGCTCACTCTCTATATACAGAGCTTAAAGTTGAGCCTTCCGTTCACTCTCTTATTATTAGATAATACATGCTGTGTGTCAATACCAAGCCAAAAAAAAGAAATTTTTTTTACCTTTTTTGCACCAAATTTTGCTTAGTATAGATTGACGTCTTTAAATGTTCATGGAGAAATTTCTGGTCTTCAAGTTACCTCTGTAAGAATCGGCACGTGTGATGTATGTTGTCTTGGAGGGGTTAAATTTGAAAATTCCAAATTTTGATCGTTGGTTTAAATCCTGAAATTGGGGTATTGAATAACCATGGCGGAGCCACAAGATTTTTAAATGGAGGTGCACTAAATAAAATACGAATATCAATATATATAATTACGAGAATTATTAAACTATAACTATAGATCAGGTAAAAATGAAACAATTTTCTTATTTCCACAATATTAATATAATTTATTTACAAAACTTGGATAGCACAAAAAATAATTTCATTATCTTTTGCGAGTGTGTCCGATTGGATATGAATTTTTATAATAGTACATTGTTTTAGCAGTATATTTTTTGTTTGTGCGAAGCCCACGTAAAAAGAAATATATATGTATCGGATCGGATAATTAACAGTCTCTATCGACTCACTATAAAAGCATTATAATTATAAATATATACATTTTGGCATGCGTGAGCTCCGCATGGAGCACTGTGCTTACCACAGTGCTCCGGATCTTCTGTGGCGCATAATCTTTTGTGGCAAAAATAGTATTTAAGATTTTCTGTGGCAGTTTTCATATAATATTTGAATAGTATTAATTCTTATTTTTTATGATATTTTTTTATATTGCGTAAAATAAATCGCGCAACGCGCGAGATTAGCATCCGTTTCAATAGATGTGAGCTTCTCTGTTCTCACTACTCTTGCATCATCGTAAGAATAAAAATCAATCTGATGTTCTTTGACTTCTTTCATACAAATTATCTTGAGTTTGAACAGTTAATTACCAAAATATCTAATTTTGATGTTAATTCGGATACGTATATACTTTTGATAAAACATGCCAATAACATTATTTTCGATGAAAATATTGTAATTTTTACTTTGTCTTGAAATATCTGATTTACCAACCGACAATCCAATTCGAACTGGTTTGGCTTCTATCTATTTTTAAATAATTTGCCGAACTCGGCTGGATTAAACTTTGGGGTTTGTTCTCTATACGATAATACGATATGATTATTAATATGGCTGAACCCGTTAAAACTGCATGACCCGACTTTTCTGAGTGGGGTTCAATTAAACCCCAATAGCTATCCATGCTTGTTTCTTCAGAAAAAAGGATAAAATATTACAGAAAAAAAAAACATCCACACTTGCTTGTTTCTTCAGTTTAACATTCATTGCGGGCACAATCAGATGTAAGGTTGCTGCGTGCCTCAGCTGGTTTAATGTAGGAAACGAAGAGAGAGTTTTCAAAAGGGTGAAGCCTAAAGCATACCTATGGCCTATATATGGGTTTTCTTGTTGGTTTTCGCTATTCTAAAACAACTGAATTGGGCCATCAAAATAATTCAAACAAAGAAGAGAGAGTTTTCGCTATTCCTTTAGAAATTCAAACAAAGAACATTTGAATTGGACCATCACAATAATTTCAATGGCGCGCGCTGTTAATTATATAATAATACTAAACTTTCCGTTAATTGGGATTAGTTGGATAAAACAAACATGTGACAAACACACGTTTTTAAAAATACACTTGCATGCCATCTTTTTCAAGACAGTTCGCCACATGCATGTGTAATTGATAATAATAACAGTCAACTGGAGACGTCCAGCAACAATGAAATGGATGAGTAGTACAAGAGTTTGTTAGAGAAGTTAGTTAGCGCTAGACTGTTAGTGTTTCAGCTGTCTATATAAGTGATATACTGTTAGTGTTTGGATCATCTAAGAATAAAATTAGGATTAGTTATTCGGAGTAAAAAATATTAATCCTAAACAATCAAGAATAAGTTTTTTGGGATTTAGAGTGTTATTTTTAAGTTGTCCAAAATCCGGATTAAATTTTTATTCCTAGGGTGTTTCGATCATCTTTTTAATCCTGATTAAAATGTGGTCCCAATAATTTCTTAATCCACACTAAGAAGATGATCCAAACATCCTAGGAATAAAAATTTAATTCGGATGTTAGACCACTTAAATATAGCACTCTAGATCCAAAAAAATTTATTCTTGATCGTTTAAGATTAGTATTTTTTTACTCCGAATAACTAATCCTATTTTTATTCTTAAACGATCCAAACGCCCCCTAAAGGTTTTAATTAGTTTAATGCAATTTGTACATCATAACAAATTTTGTTGGACTCACTTGTCATTATGATTATTTACAAAACAAAATTTGATTGTAAAGCCAGTACAACAGTACTGTGAGAAAAATTATCAACTATTAAAAATATCTCATATCAGAAAATGGAAATCGATTAAAACAGACAATGTACTCTAGGATGAAAAAAAATACTATTTCCATAACCTAACATATCGTCTTGTGATCGGATTACAAGGATAAAAGAAGAACATCACTGGAACATAAAGACAAGAAGGAAATAATTTAGAACCTATCAATCTAGCTAGCTAATTTTAACAAACACTCCAACCACTGAGCTCTAATTACTAAGATGATGCATAATGGCTGCATAGAAAGCTACTGCAAGAGTAGATGTCACCACCAAAATTATAAACCCAAAACACATACGGCGAAAGGGTTTGGGTCGGCTAAGCTTACGACCTAAACAAATAGTGACAGATACAAAAGCAAACCAAATTACCATAATTGTAATGAAAAATGCAGGCACAGTAGGACGGAACCTCATCGGTGCACAAACAACTATAGTACCAGAAACTGAACCAAACAACATTGCCGCAAAAAAAAACAGCTCTAAAGAAACAATATAGTGAGATCTCTTCAGCCAGCTGGATGCTTTCTTGATCACGGCCCTCCTGACATGTCTCAAATCGCAGAGTACCCAACTCAATGTTTTGGCCTGTCGACGACATAGACATGGTGTAGGTGTGGTATGAAATCAAAGATGGCTGTTTAAACGTTTAAATGCAAAAGAAAAGATTGCAATGGTGAGATTGCAGAAAAATAATGAAAGAAAGGAATGTATTTAATACATTAAATGTGTACAATATTTTGGATATTTCACTATTTCATGGCTTATCTGACCAACTTCTGAAATCCTATTGGCTAAGAGAGGTGGAGTCTCTCGTTTCCATTATAGGAAATATAAAAAGAAAAATAGGAGGGAAGATAATATACCAGAAACAGAAACCACAGGAAGCGGCTAGGGTTTGTTTCTCGCAGGAGCTCCTGGCCACCGTAACCCTAGTCGAGCATGTCAATGCACAGGCCACTTCACCACGAGTCTAGTGACACCACAGACGAGAGGTTTTGGAGGAGTATTAATTAATGGTAATTTGGCTTTGAGAAAAATTCGAGTCTGAAGAAGAGGAGAAAGAAATGGGGAAAAATGGGGCACTAAATCGACTGCTTAGAGACTGGAGAAGGTTGAGAGAAGCACGGTCTGGAGATTTGTCGAGTTAATTTGACTAAACATAGCACAATCTAGAAGGACGACCATGGTGAAATTAGAAAGGGAGAGAGCTTTGACTTGTGTCAAATGTGATCAACTACTTGGGTAGATATAAGAGTTCAGAAGCAAAAGGCGCGGCCAGAGGAGTAAGTAGGATTTGTCCTTGAAACCGGAGATGTCCAGTGAAAGCAACCCCAAAAAAGTAGCGAGAAGGAAAGAAATGGAGATGAATGTGATGTCCTCTGAGTCTCTGACCTATGCTCTGAAAAGGAAGTTCTAGGCCTGGGGATGAAATCAGATGGTAAAAACAAAAGACAAGATTATTTGAGTACAACTGTACAAGTGGTCAGTTGAACGGACCTAGAGAACAATTGTCTTATGCACAGGCACAGCACCTCTCTGAACCATGGGCAAATCTGGAATTAAAAAGAAAGAGACAAAGCATGGAGTATGTAAAAGACTAACATAAGATCACTCGATGTCTATTCTGTCTCTGACTTTGCTAAGCAATGGTTCATAAAAGAGATGTGTTAAACTGTGGTAACAAATGCAGCTGAAAAGGATGTAAGAAAAATGAAAAATCAAAAGGCAATAAATATAAACAAGGGAACCAAAATCAGTACAATCATTTGTTCTTCTTATTCTCCTCTCAAAGAAAAGAAGAAAATATGGAATTAAATGATAATTAGCAACTAAATTGCAAACTTGAATTTGGTTGCTTAGTTACTGTCATGAACGTTCTTTTGGCAAAAATAAAATTCATTTTTCTTGTGATTGATAGTCAAAATTCCAATATTCAGACCATACCACAATGCTATCCGCAAAAGCCAAACAGGAACTGAAGCCAATTGAGTTAAAAGAGGCGTGCAGAAGAAATCGTTCTAAAAAATAAAAGGAAAACTGGCAGTTTCAGTTCTGCCCCTATCATATTACAACAACAAATCAACAATGCCACTGACATGTATGCCAAGGAAATTTTTGAAATAACATAGAGTGCAAGGGAGCCTCCACTCTCCAGTTAAAATTCCAAGTAGATGGTGTTGGGTTTGCTTTAAATCCAAAGAAATAACAATTCTAACAAATCAAATAGCAAACAAAAAATAACTAAAGAACTCGCAGAACCAGCAGTGAAACAAACCGTTCCAAAACACCGAAACTAAATTCTTGAGCGGAAGCATACCTTAATCCATTGCTATGGCCAGGATCTTGATGTAGAGCACGTCTTGTTTGATTGCTGGGATCCTTGATGTCGTGAGAAAGCCACCAAGGTGGGGAGAATGCCTTCCAAGAGTTCAAGACTTGCCCTTTGATGCCTTTAGCCTAAACAAAAGCACTATTTCTCTCTAATTGATGGAAGTATTAGGGAGAAGGGCAGAATAGCTGCTATCAACACATGTATGCAGCAGAAATTCTTAGATGTCTTGTCCCTTGGAGACCAATCCCATATATATAAGCCAAGGTAACTTGGCATGCACTCATCTTCTATATTCATCCATCACAAATATAGAACATGACTTTCCTAAATTAACCACCTATTAAAGGCAACACATCTTTTGTACAAAACCATACTTTTCTAATACAGTCACGTTTAGCATATTACCATACTTAACAATATTCATAATTAGCAGAATTACTAAGCCAGAATTAGCCCACCTTTTAGATTATTTCTAAATCTGCGCATGATCTAGAAATAATCCAACAATCTCCCACTTGGGCAATTATGCTTAGTGTTATCTAATTATGCTTAATTTAAATGAGCTCCTGATTTATGGTAATAAATTTTGTACTCCAATTCCGTCCATCATTCATAATGATAAAGGACCAAGGAAGCTTTTGTCACATTATAGCCATTACAGGTTTCTAATCCTGTAAAGCCGTCGTAACTCAACCCACAATGATCTCAATATCACAATAAATGAATGACATTGAATTTAAATGTGTATAAGTGGTGTGGAAAATACACGTAAATGTGACTGTAACGTGTCCATTTTCCAACTTTATTGGTCACCCCGAAACTGAAGTGAGGTCAACTTAAATAGATTGAGAATGAAAACTGAAACTGAAAACTGAAAACTGAAACTTTATTCATTTCTGCAGAAATTCACTAAATAAACTGAATAACTAAATAAACCAAAACCATTGTCAAATCTAGCACTCCCACTGAACAAAACTCCCACTAAAGCCTAAAATCCTTAACTGAAATTACACCCATACTAGTTACATCTTTCAGAAACTGCTTGGGTATTAATGCTTTAGTGAGTGGATCCATTATTATTGAGTTTGTTCCAATGTGCTTGTTTTGACAATTCGTCATTCTCAACTCTTTTATTTACAACTAGAAACTTAAAGTTTTATGTGCCTTAACTTATTGAAGTTTCTGTTATTGGAGTATATGATTATTGTCACGATATATCCGTAGTGATGTTTTAGCAACATCCATCATATGCAGCCTAGTGACAAAATTCATGATCATACTCCCCAAATTTGAATGCTTTATAACATACTATAACCTTATTTTCATTATGAAAGATGCTAACACACACATGTTTAGCATTCTTCATAAAATGAAATCATTCTTTATCATGTTATCATGGCATTCACTAAAATCGAAGTCAGAACACTAAAATGACCTCAACTTATTTCTGACATTCGAACTGTAAGTGCATAGTTATTTCTGTAAATACTAAACAACTAAATTTGGCTGCCATCCAAAATTCTACACTTTGTGTAGATATTGACTTTGCATCTTTATTATGTATACAGTATCCACATGTATACAAACTTAAGATTAAATTCCTTATAACCAAATCACAAGGAATGATTTATTTCCAACTTTACTTAATCAATATATATGAAATATATTGAAGACAAAAATATATGCCTCAATCATAAGTTATCCAATAGTTTGCATTTTTATCTTATCATTTTTATCCAATATATTGACGTTTTATTATTTGTTTAAAAGGCCCAAGAACCTTGAGGCCCAAAACATACAATAATATCATTTCAAGTAGTAAATCATAAGATAAAAATGCAAACTATTGGATAACTTATGATTGAGGCATATATTTTTGTCTTCAATATATTTCATATATATTGATTAAGTAAAGTTGGAAATAAATCATTCCTTGTGATTTATTTCCAACTTTACTTAATCAATATATATGAAATATATTGAAGACAAAAATATATGCCTCAATCATAAGTTATCCAATAGTTTGCATTTTTATCTTATCATTCTACTTGAGAGCCTAATTGACGTTTTATTATTTGTTTAAAAGGCCCAAGAACCTTGAGGCCCAAAACATACAATAATATCATTTCAAGTAGTAAATCATCCTAATGCAAAATATTACTCCCACTGAACCTGTGATATATACAATTATTAATCAAGTTAATCTCGAAACCAAATGAGATAATGACTTGATAAAATTTGTAATATCACTGCTGAGACACTTATTTTGAGTTCATAAATAGATTTTAAATTTGCAACTATTTTATTTGTATCATCCGATTCAAAAATAGAATGGTTGCACCATATAGAATGTTTCACCAATGTTTCCATTGAAGAACAGTCTTAACATCTATTTAATAAAACTCGAGATTGAAAATTGTACTAAAATTGCCATAATTACCCTAAAAGAGTCTTTCAATAAGAACTAAAGGGAAAATCTCTTTATGGTAATTTATTCTTTTTAGGTGAAACACTTGGTGATAAGATGTGCCTTATGTCTTTTCACATTTCCTATAAAATCCCTTTGGTATTAAATGTCCATTTGCAACCAATGAGTTTCTTTCCTTTAGGTAATGTTACTAAGTCCCAAATATCATTATCACAAATGAACTTTATCTCTTTATTTATGGCATTAATCCACTTCTTTGAGTTTTAAACTCATGTTCTTAAAGATAGACAACATAATCGTCCAATATTGTTTGTCTTTTCTTCCTAGTGGATCTTGTAAGTACGAGTTCTTGAGGTATTTGCAGTTGTGTAATGACAACATTATCTTCAATTTAATTGTTACCAGGATCTAATTCCATAAATCCATAGCAAAGTCTAATTTTGAGTCAAACAGTTTTCTTAAGTCCTTAAGCAACCAATTTGACTTTTCTGAGTTTGAGCAATCTGTTTGGGTTCCCAATCAGTTCATCTCTTGCTCAGATTTAGGGCTCGAGTCAAACAGTCTATTGAGTCCTCAAATAGTCTGTTTTGATTTCTATAATTGGAATGGTTCATTTTGAGTCTTCAAAAGGTCTATCTCCTACTCAGATTTAGCCCTTATGTTCTGTATTGATCTCAAATGGTCTATTTTAGTCCTGAAATAGTTTCTTTGAGAATCAACGCATGTGGTTTCACCTTGAAGATAATATTTAATATTTGTCATCTCTCCCCCTCAAAACTTCCTCAAAGAACTTATCCTAATTTGTCTCTAAAACTTAATCTTAAATTGTGGGACATAATAATTTGGGTACTCTTTTGATCTTTTAGCATAACCAACTAAACAACCAATTATCCTTTCATCCAACTATTTCTCTTGTGGCTTATAAAGCCGAGTTTTGTTAGATATCCCAAATATAATATGTGGACTTTTCAGTCTACATTTTATATGAGATTTTATTGTAATTGTCTTAGCTGATACTTTCTTTAAGAATATAAACTGCTTTTCTTAATGAATTGAGAAATTATAACTTTGCACAAAATATATTTTCTCCTTAAGAGATATAACTTAAGCTTTTGTGCCAAAGTATTCATAAATTCTCAATAGTTAATTTATGCATAAAATTTTAGTATCCATTTACATGTTTTCCTTATATAAGCTATTATTTCCATACAAGGTCGTTATAAACTAAAGAAAAAATGAATCTACCTTATTTTGGACTATGAGACAAAACCAAATTTCTATTCTTAAAAGAACAAACAAATCCATATTTGTTGATTTGAGATAGAGTTGAAATTTCATTAAAATGAAATTATAAGTCTCATGTATGTCCAAATATAATCCATTACTAAACAACAACCTATGAACTTTATAGCTTTCAAAATTAATTGTCTTGTTGTCACCACTATATGGATGTATCTTTCACCATCATTTGACTTTTGACAATCAAAAGGAAAATCCTAGAAATACATATGTGGGTTGCTTCATCCGAATTAATCCACTATGTGTATGTTGATACTAAAAAAGACCTTAGCAAGAAGAACAATACTATTCTTAGTACCCCAAGTATAATATTTTTCTTAAATGCTCTTATTTTCATAGAAGAAAACATCCCTTAGATTCTGACTTTTCAATCAGTTTCTGAACTTTAACTTTATTGGGATTCTTGTATGATCTAAAATTTGCAGTTTTATTCTTAAACTTTATGTTTCTAATTTCCTTATATTCTTGGAGTCAAAATCAACTTGAGTACCATATTTCTTACCTTCAATTTATTTTCTTCCTTCACCATATTCAAGTTGATGATTATATAACTCATCTTGAGCAAAATAGGAAGAAAAATAAGCACTAAATAACCTTATTATCTTACGATCTATTTTAGTGCTTATAATTTTGAAGCATAAAATGTCATTTCCAAATTTACCCCCCTTATGTTGATTTTATTTTAGATACTTCAAGTGTTTCTGTAATGAATGTCCAAATGTAACTATATAGTCCAATATAAGTTACTTATTCTTAACATATACATTTTATAAACTCTCTCCAAGAACTCTTAACTGTATTGAGGGACTTAAACATTTTGCCATGAAATACATATAAATGTAACCAATATCCATGGAGTCTCATGACATATTTCAATTGATTACATTCTCATTCATGCAAAATAATATTTCCTCATATTAATCCTTTAACTTTAATGAAATTAGAAACAATGCCTCTTAAATGTCTCAAGAATGGTTTTCATGAAATGATCACGAGACACATGTGTTTTTGACCTCAATGGGATTATTAGTCCTTAACACATGGTCAAGATCAAGCCAACTTGAGAACCTTTAAATTTTAAGTTGGAATTTTAAAGCTGCTAGATATGCACTTACATTAATCTTTAATTGTATAACAATAAATCACAATATAAAGGTCCAAATCCCATCTACTAGCCTTTATACATTTGCAAGTGCTCTTTGGAGTCTTCTTGCAAACTTCAATCGACTAGGTGTAGTATCAAATGTAATGATTCATAACATAACAATTAATTAACCTTCCTTTGGGCCGATTAATTAACCATATGTAAAGCCTCACAATCATTACTTATTTGATTCTACCCAAACATTGTACATGTAGCCTTTTAAATTATGTCCTTCCTTTGGGCCGATCCATAATTTAAAAGTCACATGCACCTTAATACACTTGTATTTGGGCCTTTGAGACAACCGTTAATGTGAGAGCCCATTAGTGGGATGACATTAGGGCTGGCCCAACTTCTCAAATACAACTAAAGTTACCTTTATATTTGATTTAAAGTATACCTTAACCTAGACTTTTCATTATGCACATCAATCCTAATATGAAAAGCCTAACTAAATACTGACCTAGGATGATTTAGACTTAAGACTCGGTTGCGAAACCTTAAGGTATACATACAATAGACTATATAGTACTTATATAGACTACTAAATCTTATGTAGTTTGTTTTGGTAAGTAACAAACTACCCTAAGAGACCAGAAGGAGAACCATAGAAATATGTAACCATACAAACTAGTATGCATTACGTTAAGGTAAGAAAAGAAAGCGATGGTTTCCTCTTCAGCCAGCAGCCATTAAAATTACACCACATCCAGGCAAGATTCCCAGAAAAGGCCAGGGTCATATGGACACTTAGGCGCCGACCTTATTTTCTGCGACAGAACTTGTCCTCATGACAACATGGTGTAATTCAATGCTTACAGCTCTTACTAATGAAAACCATGGCAGAGATAAGAAGAGGAGAGAAAACTGGACAAAAACGGAATGTACAAAACCTGTACATACCATCTAAGAGGGTTGTTAAACCGAATTTTGGTCAGTTTCTAATAAAACCATACAAATCTTTCCTAGCGGGCCACTATGGCATCTAGTAGGCCCTCAACTCGATTCTGGTCATAACCTAAAAGTTTCCAACCAAAACTGAAGTAGAACGATTGTCTCGGAGTGAAACAAATCGTTGATGGACCGTAGATAGAGTAGAAGAAAACGTCCTAATCTAAATCGAGAAACCCTAAAGATTTCTCTCCTAACCAAATAATCTACTCTAATTCTAAATCATCCAATTTTAGTAGATCAGATTTTTAATGATTTGGTATTTCGATCTTCTTAGTTACCAAAATCCATAAATAACCAACCATGTCAATTATATCCAAATTTAAATATTGATTATATTAAAAATTCCACTCATAATGAACCATATAGTATAAAGGGTTAAATGCCAAAAATAGGAATACTAAAATATAATCAAATATTTACTTAAATACTTTAATAAGCTAACTTAATTTTAACCGTACAAAAATAGCTTATTAAAAAATAATGCATGGTGAAAAAAAATACAAAAAAAGATCGAAATCAATAACTATTTACCATGCCAAAAATTAAACACTAAAATTGAAGGTTCAATTTTAGAATCCAAATATGCACAATTTTTTTTAGATAAAAAAAATGCAATATCAAATCAATTTGAAACAAAACGATTTTGAAATTCCATAAAGCTTTAACTATATTTTCAAAATCTCTCCAAATAACTAATTTCAAAACAATTTGAAACAAAACGATTTTGAATTTCCTTAAAGCTTTAACTTAATTTTCAAAATCTCTTAAAATAACTGAATCCAAATCAATTTGAAACAAAACGAATCGAAAAAAAAATTCGATCAATCCAAAAAATCACCAAATCAAATAATCAAAACTAAAATTTGTGTTTATTCTACTGGCTCATGACGAGTGGCTCTGATACCACTTGTTGGGTTTGCTTTAAATCCAAAGAAATAACAATTCTAACAAATCAAATAGCAAACAAAAAATAACTAAAGAACTCGCAGAACCAGCAGTGAAACAAACCGTTCCAAAACACCGAAACTAAATTCTTGAGCGGAAGCATACCTTAATCCATTGCTATGGCCAGGATCTTGATGTAGAGCACGTCTTGTTTGATTGCTGGGATCCTTGATGTCGTGAGAAAGCCACCAAGGTGGGGAGAATGCCTTCCAAGAGTTCAAGACTTGCCCTTTGATGCCTTTAGCCTAAACAAAAGCACTATTTCTCTCTAATTGATGGAAGTATTAGGGAGAAGGGCAGAATAGCTGCTATCAACACATGTATGCAGCAGAAATTCTTAGATGTCTTGTCCCTTGGAGACCAATCCCATATATATAAGCCAAGGTAACTTGGCATGCACTCATCTTCTATATTCATCCATCACAAATATAGAACATGACTTTCCTAAATTAACCACCTATTAAAGGCAACACATCTTTTGTAAACACATCTTTTGTACAAAACCATACTTTTCTAATACAGTCACGTTTAGCATATTACCATACTTAACAATATTCATAATTAGCAGAATTACTAAGCCAGAATTAGCCCACCTTTTAGATTATTTCTAAATCTGCGCATGATCTAGAAATAATCCAACAGATGGTTGTAAAAAATAAAGCGGAGGAGTGCTTAGGCAGCATAGTACCTCATCTCTGAACGCTTTTAGCTAATGATTAATGAAGTCAGAGAAGATGCATGCTTCTCTTGGACCATCTATATGGCAACACTTCAAAGCCTATCAGCCATGGGATGGTTGCCATCTGTCCCCTCCCATTTTGGCGCGAAAAGAAATGTAGAAAGAGCATTCTTGTCCTCTTAGCTGCCACATGGCCTACATCTACATGGCATGTAAGAAGAAGTACAACCAGTAAAACCACTACTCTACAGTATGCTTATTTCTTTATGATTGACACAATATCTTGAATAAGTAGGAAGTAAATTATGTTTTAGACCATATAATGAGTTTAAATATAGATTATTGTGATCAAATGACGTCTGATGAATCAAGAATAACATAAAATGCTCAACTGAAGCACAAGAAAGTTTCATTTGCATGTTTTATTCATATTTAATGAACATTTTGAATAAGACGGACCTAAATTATAATCTGGACATATCAAGAGCTTAAATATAGATTATTGTGATCAATTAACATCAAATGAATCAAGAATCATTTAAAATGCTCAAGTAAAGCTGCAAATAAGCTTCATTAGTATATTATATGCATCCTTCATTATGCATAATGCAATATTTTGAAGTAAGATCTTATTTTCGTTCCAGACCTTAGGAGCTTAAAAATATTGATTATTGAAATAAATTGACGTCAAATAATTAAAGTATAGCTTAAATACTAAACTGATATTTTAAATAAGCTTTATTTTCACATTATATGAATATATTATTTTTATGTATAAGGCAATATTTTGAATAAGTAAGATCTTAAATACATTCTAGACTATAGAAGGAGCTAAAATATAGATTGTTGAGATAAGTTGACGTCGAATGAATAAAGTTTAGCTTTAAATACTAAACTGATATTGTAAATAAGCTTTACTTTCACATTATATGAATATTATTTCATGTATAATGCAATATTTTGAAAAATTAAGATCTAAATTATATTATAGACCATATAAAGAGCTCAGATAGAGATTAATTGTGATTAAATGGCGTCTAATAAATCATGAATAGCTTTAAATGCAGAACTGAAGCTCCAATTAAAATTTAGTTGCACTTATATGCGAATTTATCTATGTGGAACAGGCTATTTTAAGCTCTGAATTATATTCTAAACCATATAAAGTGCTTAAATATAAATTATTATGATCAATTAACGTCGAACGAATCAAGAATCGCCTAAAATGCTAAAGTAAAGCTTTATTTGAACATCGTATGCATATTTGATTATGTAGAACGAAATATTTTGAATAAGATAGATCTGAATTATATCATTGACTATATAATGTGCTTAAATATGGATTTTGATGATCAATTGATGTTACATGAATCAAGAATTTCATAAAATACTCAGCTAAAACTCCAAATAAACTTCATGTGCTATATGGTTGGTTTTTTATGCATAACGCAATAATTTTTTATAATTATGATCTGAATTATACTTTAATCCATATAAAGATCATAAATATAGATTATTATGATAAATTGACATCAAACAAGTCAAGTACAACTTAAAACACTCCACTGATGTTTTAAATAAGTTCATTTGCACATTACATAAATATTTCTTTTTGTATGACACGATATTTTGTATAAGTAGGATATGAAATATATTCTAGACCATATAAAAAGTTTAAATATAGATTATTGTGATTAAATTACACCTAATTTTTAAATAGACAATATAAAAAGTTTAAATATAGATTATTGTGATTAAATTACACCTAATTTTTAAATAGACCATATAAAAAGTTCAAATATAGATTATTTGGCCAAGTGGCTCTCGGAAATTGTCTTCACTTTCTTATTCACTCTGGAAACCACTGGCTTCAACTTGCATTCTTCCTCTCTCTCTCCTTTCCCTCTAAACAGCAAGCTGACCAATCATCTGAGACCCCTAATTTATATTATGAATGTGGGTTTGACTTTTCAACTGATAAATGGGAAGGACATTCTTTTCTGGCAACATAATTGGGCTTCTCAGACCTGCAGTTCACCTACTTAGACTTGTTCTCTTTTGCTTTGAATCAACTTATTTCTATCAAAAATTTTGCCTCTAGCTTGCATAATCCGATCTCTTTTTTTTTTTCACCTTTGCTTTCTACTTCACAAACGGCTATGAACCAACTTAACTCTCTTCTACAGTTCATAACACCTTTACTATCCAACCTAAGTGATTCTGGTACAGATGGGGTTTCTTGGAAGCTAGGTTGTGGCTCAGGTATTTTCTCTACAAGTTCTCTTTACAGACTCACTATAAGTCATCCTCACCATTCTTCACCTCTGACAGCCATCTGAAAAATGAGGATTCCTCCTAGATTCAAAATTTTTCTATAGTTGATGTTCCAAAATAAAATTGCCACACTTGACAATTTACAGAGGAGAAGATGGATTCTAGCTAACAGATGTGTTCTTTGCTAATTGCTACTCTAATTGTGAGTCAGTTCAACATCTGTTTAATTCTTGCAATTATTTCAAGCTTATGAGGGATTTGATGATTAATTCACTTGGGTACACTCACTGGCTACACCATCTGCATTACCTATTATTCATTCGGACATTCTGCATAATTCTGCTATTACCAAAACTTTCAAGGACCTTTTTGCAATTGCTTTCTTTGTCATCCGGAGAGAGATGCACAAAAGTTTTCAGGAAGACTACCAAAGAGTCTTCTTATTTGCTACATGAGGTTTTATTCGAGTGGAATTTCTTTAGGAAATAGCTTTGCTTCTTTTCTCAATATTTTGCTCTTTAATTTTTAACTTTTGAGGGGTTGCTGGTTTTCTTTTTACAGATTAGCTACTTGCTAATCTTTTTATTGTAAACTTTTTTTAATTATTAATTAAGATAGGAGCTTGACTGCTAGTTTTCTTAAAAAAAAAAAAAGAAATAGAGAACAGAAAGAAGACAAACACTGACAGCTACAACACCAATGAACTAGGGAAACTATAGTTCCAAATTAGCACACATTTACGCACATCAAAGGAATTAGGGATTGATTCTTTGAAAAAAAAATAAAAAAAAACTTCGCCCGGTTTTAAATATAGTTAGAATATAATATACAACTATCAATTTATTCTTATTCTCATATATAATGCAACTGTACTGGAAAATTTTAGTTACATTGATACCAACCGACTGACTAGAAAACCTGGTGCTCAATTTATTTTTAGAACTCCATGCCTTTTTGTTTTGACTATCACTTTATATGAAGTAACCATTTGTCTTTATTTCGTTAGCAAGGACATTGTTCTATGCCGCGCTTAAATTAAAACATTTATATATTACTGTCTATTTCTGAAATTCAATATATGTCCAAATCATATGTATCAGGTGTACATATGGTGGAGGAACAGTGAAGCGGGTTGAAACGGGTCAAACTGAGTGATATAATATTTCAAAATTGTATCTTTATTTTAGTTAATTTCATTTTATGCTTCAAATGATTCATTTTGTAACTAATGTTTCTTTCGAAAAAAATTTATCCCTAATTTTTTTAGATGAACAATCTGAGTTTTCGATCTGATTTAGCTGATTTTTTTTTTTTTTTCTGATTTGTGCGATTTGACTTTTAAGACCAACAGTCCGAGTCCGATTATGATTTCGATTGTCAGAACTATGATTTTGCCCACTCCAGCGTAGTATTACATTAAGTTAAATGTAAGTTCCTTGATTTGGTTTGTTCCTTTAAGTCCGTACGAAATAATTTAATGTAAGTAAATGTGTTTTTCGGACCATATAAAATAATTCAGAACATGTCTATTTCTTTGATATATTAAGAGCTTATATATTTAAAGGGGCAAGGTCTTGGCTTCACTTTGGGTAACTTGCAATGAAGAATTGTATTTCTTAAATGAAAAGCGAAGAAAGAAAAAGAGAGGGGAAAGAAGTTTGTAATTTTATTTAATGCAATAATGGGGATACAACCTTAATGGTTGAGTACGTATAGGCGCGTATAGTCAAATAAAGAGAAGATATCACACTTATAAATGCAAATCAGGAACAAGAAAAATAAAAAATAAATCTCATTTTAATTTACAGCTATACCATATCATATACATCAATTGGAAATTAATGGTTTTATTATTATTATTTTATTTTTGGGTGTTTAAAGCCTTTGGCGAAATTAATCGTTTTTAGGGATATAAATGGGAATTCTAACACAGTAGTACAGCACAGACCCATAGGTAACATTTTTTTTCCTTTTACATAATTCCGAATAAATAAACAGGACATCTAAATATAGATCTATTATTTGATTGTTTAAAATGCATATTGATACATTAATAGATCGCAGACGGCTACACTCAATGTATTGATGTTTAAGAAAATTACAATAGTCAATAGTGAAAAAGCAGTTAAACCTTCTGTAGTTCTATCCTTTCTTTTCTTCTTTGGGCTAGTTTTCCCACGGTTCAGCATTCTCTGCAGTCTGCAGATCTTTAATTTGAACCATCCGATCTAATCTCGATGGACAGATTTTTACGGGCCGTACGAATCTCGACAAGCCTATATTAATCACGGGACATCCATCATCGATCGGACGATTCGGATCAAAGGTATGCAGAAATTATGAATAATATCATTGGTGATCTAGGTACTCCCTAATTAGAAAAATATCACGGAGCCCTTTAGAAACGTAAAGTTTATTTACCGCTTCTATATTATAAAAGGCGCTCATTTTATTTTTCTCGCTTCTACGGAGGGCTGCTTTACTAAGTGAGGTTTAGATGACATTTCTCCTTGACTTATAGGATCATAAGAGTCTATCATTTAAACACGAGTATATATATACATGAAATTAGGATGCTTTACACACAGTTATTCGCCTTCTATTTTTCTCTCTTTTTTCTTTTTTTTTTTTTTCTCTTGCTGTGCTAATTACTTTTTTTTTTGTCGAGAATAACGACACCATTCAAGTAATAATACGATTTCCCCGGCGAGATCGATTTTGCCAAGTTGGCACCCGCCAGATTGAGCGCTGATGAGACTGGGGAGTTTGTACCTCCATTTCTAACCTAAGAATTTCCCACAATACTTGCACATCCTTATACTCGCATGTTTGCACATCATCGTATAACTTCATGATTCCATTGCCTGAGAAATCAGAACCAAAAAAAATTAAGAAAATTTATTGTTAATTAGTATAACACAAAGTTTGAAACAAAAATATATAACAAAGGCAATGTTTTTGGTGCTTAATTAATTTATTAAATAGGGCGAATTCTCAAAATGTTAACTGCTCTATACAAAAAGGAAAATTGAATGTGTCCGGAGTACATAAGCATATGAATTTTCAGAGATGATATTTTTTTTATTATATTAATTCTAGCATAATTGCATTTAGTTTTGGTTAAATATATCAACTGACAACTCAGTTGCATCCTTACTCTAGGTCATCTACTATATACATATAGGTTTACGAAGATCACGGTATGAACGAAACATTTTGGCAGTGATGCGATCTGTTTATTTTATGGTTCTTTTTTGTTTCCTTTCTTCCCTTTTCATTAGGCCTGGATGTCTATAAATAATCCGACCAAAACAAAACATAACTGAGATGACTTTTCTGTTCCAAAATCAATTATTGAACTGAAAATACATGTGATGATCATGGAGCTTTTTTAATCAATCAGAAAGGTCTAATCTAATCATAATAATGACATCGATTGAAACAGACTAGGTGAGCAAAAAACTAGTAGCTCTTGAGTTTACTCAAACTCGACTCGTAAAAAGCTCGATTGTAACTCGAGTTGTATCAACTCGGTTAATTAATGAGTCAAGTTTGAGTTCGACTTAACTCGGCTCGTCAACTTGTGAGCCGACTCATGACATAATAAATATTAAATTTAAATAATATTATCAACATATTTATGAGTAATAAAATATCATAAAATAACACGATAAATTTTTTATTGCATATTTTTTATTTTAAATAGTTATAAAATTTAAAATACTAAGTTTTAAGACATAATCTGCTTCAAATCAACAACAAGAATAAAATTGATGATAAATTTTATTATTTGTAATATTGTATATATTAATTAATTTTAATATTGAAATAATATATGAATTAAAAAAGAAAAATTTGAAGTACGATTGCTTACATCGAGTTTTTTTTTTACTCGCGAGCCAACTCAAGTTGGAGATGGAGATGAGTTGTGTTTCAGCTGGACTAAATAACTCAAAAATATTTCTAACTCGATTCGAGCCAACTCGAGTTAATACCGGATTGAGTTTGAATTGTTCCCAACTCGCTCGAACTCGGTTCATATACAACCCTAAAACAGACCATGATAGAAGTCGGCAATGAGCAAACATTCTTAACAGTCATTTTGGAATGAGAATACAGTTCATGGCTCATCTTCGTTTAAAACATCTTTTCTTTTCTTTTTCTTTTTCTTCTTTTTTTTTTTTTTTTTGAAGAAAGCAAGGACCAAGCCCCAAAACTTTTATATTGAAGTCTAAAACATCTTTATTCACCCAGTCCGACCGTTACTCGAATCCAACCCGAATAACTCATGGGTTGGATAGAACCGGACCAGATAAAGGTTCAGGTCGGCTAATAACCTAGGATAATGCCACGCCGCTTTACTCTTGTTGTGTGTGTGTAGAATTGATTATAATATTACAAATGAATCCATAAATTTAAAATGTTATTAAATATTGATCGGGGCACAGATATTTAGTAATATTTATGAAGCTACTGTTATATCAACATGCGTCTCATTAAGTAATCATACATATTAACTTAAATAAATGTCTTTAGTAATTCTATAAATAACTCGAAACCTAACTTAATAGAGAATAAAAAAAGTAAAAGTAAAGGTGCGGACCGTAATTTAAGTTCTTTAACGAGAGCATGGTTTCAATAAAAAAAAAAATAAATAAATAAAAGAAAAAGAGAAAAGAAGATCGAGAGCATGGTGGCCCTACAATAACAATCAATGCCACGTTAGCAGGAAAAAAAAGGTTCACAGTTCCTGGCAAAGAAATATTGAGCTATATACAGTTTAATTGGGCCTACAATGTAGAAATAATACATGCATCGACTTTAATTGGGCCCCAAATTTTAACACCGAAAATGTCGGCAGGGGGAGGATGTGGAATCTGTATGTCGTATTCACTGTCAAAATTTTTCGTTTTACACAAGTGCAATAACTTTATAATACTAACATATGATCTATATATTGGAATTGTAAAAAGATTGGTGTAAATAGAATCGACATTGATAACAAAAAGAAAAGCTAGAAAAAGTACCTCTAGTAGCTCTGACCATGTAAAAAAAAAACTCTTCCTCGTCCTTAGTTATTCATTATATTCCTCTCTTATTTGTTTTGTCTAATAAATTCTCACTATGCATGGTTGTAATCACATTATGTGATATTTTGTAACAATTGCTCCATATGTGATTATGTTCACAATATATATATTTTTTAAACTAATTATTTTTCTTTTGAGAAGAGAGATCAACTCTGGGTCATGTTTGTTATCGAACTACAGTGAAGAGACTGATGCAAACCTTGATTCTGAATAGAGAGCTCTTATGTGTGAGATCCAAAAACTTTTGCCTTAAATATGCAAACAAATTATTGGATTATTGAAAAATCACGTGTAATTAGTTCACACTTTAGCTTAAATAATATTCATGCGTCTCACGCGCGGTTCAAATCAAAGCATTCAATCATTGAAAAGCTGAACCTATTTGTCCGCCTATGTTTTGTATGATTAAGCCACTTCATTTTTTTTTTTCCTTACTTCGGCCACTCATAGAAATGGATAAGATATAAAGTTTTGTTGATTAATCCGGAATTTTTGAAACGTATTGACTTCCAAGAAAAAATCAAATTAACTTTTCTCTCCTTCAATTTTGCGAAAAAAAAAAACAAGATACATCATACCTGCATTTTTGTAGCTGCATGAAATTAATTTCCAGATTTCTTTAAAAAAAATGATGACGGCATGACGCTTATTAAACTTTCGCAAGAAAAAGAAAAAATTTTAAATGCAAAAATTTATTTAAACTAGCGCTAATCTCGCGCATTGCGCGATTCATTCCTATACAAATATGTTATTAAATGGTTGCGCGATTTATTTTACGCTATATAAAAAAATGCCATAAAAAATTGAAAATACTATTCAAATATTATATGAAAACTGCCACATAAAATTCTAAATACTATTTTTCCATAAAAAATCACGCGCCATAGAAAATTCGAAACACTGTGCTTACTACATTGTCCCTACGCCGAACTCACGCAGGCCAAGATTAATATAGTTATAATGTATTCCACCAGAAGCAAACTTTGGTTCCTTTGATCATCGTGAAGACGAAATCTATTATTACTGTAATGTAATGAAGAATAAAAAAATGGATTTTTTTACATTTAGATGAGTGTTCTTATTTTAGTTTAATTATAATTAATTAATTTTGGTGCAAATGGGAGTGAAGTCAGTATAATTAAATTTTATAAAAAAAAATTAAATATCAACCGTCTATATGATAAACAGACAAATGGCGATCAAACCACTTCTGAAAACTCTAAAACTCGGGGTACTAGGATGCAATTTATCCCAATTCGCAGTGGAGGACTAATAAATGCCTATAACTATCTAATGCATAAAATTAACAAACAAACGGAGAGAAGAAGTGACAAAACCTTAAGACCTACTAAATGACGCGCTTCTCGTGAGGTGTAAACTCGTCACATGACAACAAATTTAGACATCACAAGCAAAAGATGCAAATGCCAAACAATCAACGTAAGTACCTTTCGTCGTCTCTTAATTTTGTTTGGTATGCCAATTGCCAAGCAATTAATGGAAAGTGAGTGCTCAAGGGAAAACCAATTAATTTAAAAGAACAAACAAATGGAACGAAAAACACCTCAGAATTGTCGACCATCTCACCGCTTTGCACGATTACGAGTGTCAGCAAAAATAATCGTATCTACTTGTTTTTTTGTTAAGAATTAGTTCATCCGAATCTTACTCTGTTCATTTAAAATTTAACACGACTCGTAATCTACACTTAGCTACTTAAATTAACGGATTACAAATAGATAACATATAATTACTGAATAAAGTACACCGTATGTAATCAACTCCTCGTATTGGCAAACAAATAATATATCAGGCGTAAATACTATATGTATACATTATCATAAAACAAAAAATAAATAATTAGATAATTGTTGACCTCGTTACTTAACTAGAAAAAGATACAAAGTCAAAATTAAACATAACTATATGAAACATTTATATATCAATGCTGACTATACACAGTATATAATTAATAAATAATTACAAAAATATCTATATATCATTGTATTTGTTAATTACTCGACTATGGGCCAGAATATCCGAGCCTTGATCTTATGAGTAGACAAAAAATTTTCTAAGTTGTATTTTTACCTTAAGCTAACACCGCTTACACACAATCACCGCTTATTCGCGTAATCACTGTTTTAGCGCAGATAAAACATTTATTATATTTAAAGAATTAATGCACACCATTAATTCAAAAATCTGAATTTTGAAAGATAAAAGGTAAACACCAAATTTGCGTAATCACTGTTTTCATTTTTCCTTAGTACGTATGTAGCTCATGTTTGTAATGCATATCTTTTTGTATTAAGTTGATTTAGGATAGTGATTGTTAATTTCAAAATAAGCGGTTGCGATTACATGTCTCGAAATATATTCATTGAAGAAAACGAGAAGTAATTTCTAGCAATAAGTAACAAAAAGAAATTTTCGCCAAGCTGTTGCACGACGCAGCGTTGTCATACTTTGTACCAAATGAGCTCAAATGAATAATCGCAACAATGAAATTATTTTATGGGAACTATATGTACATTAAATGTGATAATTAATAAACTAAGGTGTATTAGCAAATTAATCGTTCCTCAGTTTCTTTCTCACTCAGGAAAGCAGAGTAGAAATACAACTATTAATTAATTTACTTTAAGCATGCAAGGAGAGGGAAATTACACACAAGGACTTACAAGTAACAAAAGAGAAAGAAGAGGGCACAACTGGAAACTTACAATTCCGACGGGACCTCAGTCGAGCTGAGATGAAGGCCAATGCACGCTTGACAGGAAACACCACCTTCTTCCTCCACCATGCCATAGTTGAGAGAGAGAGATAAAGAGACTTCTGGTTAGACGAAGCTCCCTCTTTCTTTTTCTTTCAGGAGTTGCATGGAGCTATCATGGATATATTTTCATGGACGGTTTTGTCTTTTGGGGTTTCACTCAGCTTGTCTGTGGTATTATTAGGATGTATTCGCTATCTTCACTCTCCATTTTTTATTTTTTTGCCCTTGAAAACAAGAGTTTTGTGGGACCCGCTGTTAATTTGGCACAGTATGGTTTTATAACTAACTAGTAGGAAACTCAAAGAATAAAGAAGATATTATTTTGATACGGTTGTATATCAAAAGTTGGACAATCATTAGTCTCTCATAAATTAAATTAAAATTTTGACAATTGATTTTTGATGAACAATATGTTAAAAACCTATTTGGTTCAAATTTTATATGCGCGTTATGTAAATAATAGAGAATATATGTACAAATTTAATTTTTTTAAGTTTGAATATTATTTTTTCTTTTTATCAAAAACTGGAGGAAACTATTAAAAAAATCAAATGAAAGTACCATAGTCCATAAGCAGTCATATATATACTTGCCCTTCAAAATATAACAATACATCACAACGAGATGATAATATTTTGAAAGATTTACTAAAATTCCAAAAATCCTATTGAAGAATTTCAACAATAAGATAACATCAATTAGCATATCTTATAAAATGATATGTTAAATTTTCAAATCTTTATTTACGAACTTAAAAATTTCGAGAAATTCTTAGAACTATACGTTCAAAGAGGCCAAAACGTCTACCATAATACTACGATCGTCTATATATTGTCAACTATCGTCAAATCAATATGAATGATGTTTTTAGTGTAAATTGTAATCAACCAAATAATGGAAACTAAAGTTATATGGAGGTAATAATAGTTAATTGTCCGTTTATTTCATGAATTATTAATAACTTCTCTACCGTATCATACAATTTTTAACTAGATTCTACGAATTATTATAACAAAAAGATATTGATATTGATATTGATTGCTGGATACGATAGATAGGGTTAGATATATTTATCATACAAGTATACGGATTATTAATCCAGTCAAAAATAGAAACAAAATGCAAGTAAATACATTCGAACACTTAATTTTTGCTGTCATAACTCAAGATTCAGACAAATGAAGAGTATAAAAAGGGAAATCTGGCGTATGAATATCAGAATCGCTTGTTGCCAAATATTTGACCGCAAACTAACCTTTTTTCCCGGTAAGCCCCATACTTTTACACGACTCGACTGATTTCAGCGACGGTGAAGGTGCTGTAAGCGTAAGCACTGACGCGTGGGTCCCACATCAGAAGTATCTTGGTGAAATTTGGCGTTTAGTGCCTTGACGTGTTACCGTCTGAGGTCTTCTGACTGTAGGACCCTTATCCGTCAACTCCCACAAACGAGGTACAGGATTTTCCGTGTCATCTGTAAAAGTAGAAGAGATGTGCAAAGCGCTCTGTGAATTTTTGCAAGTAACAAAGCCCAAAAATAATATACACAATTAATCTAGGTAAATCTGAACACTTAAATCACAAATTAAAAATAAAATTGTAATAATCTCATCTTAAAATCAATCGATTTAAATTTACAATTGTAGATAAAGCAAGCAAATAATTACATTAGACACTTCGCTCTTCTTTAAAAATATTATAAATGAAAATTCTTTGTGTTGACATGGAGATTTGTTTCCTCACTTATAGAAAGACTAAAATAGAGGTATATTCAGTTTAAAAAAGAAATAGTCCATTTTAAGTAAAAAAAAATAGTCAATTCTTAAATATTTCAAATTACTCAAAAATAAAAATTAAAAGACTCATTGTTTGATCTAAATGAAAACAATACATTTTTTGAGTGGAGGACATGCTGGGTCAATCTAATCCTACAAAAATTTTAACTTAATTTTTTAATTATGTTCGCTTCATTCCTTTTTATATTCTTCGTATAACCATTTCTCTTGATTTGCAAAATTAAATTAGATAAATTTATTTTTTAAATAAATAAATAAATTACGTTATAGTTGTATGAGCCTGATTCACACGTTCCTCTAAATTGTTAACTCTAATCAATAATTTTCTAAATAATATAAAAATTATGACAATAATACCTCATAGTTTGTACAAAAAATGTCTTGCTAGATTTGTACATTTTAAATACGATAAAGTATCTTCTCAAAAAATTCAAAACATAATCTACGTTATAAAATTTGATAAATATTAGATGAAGACTGTAAACTCAGAATTCCACCATAGTTATGATAAGAACTTCAATCCATCAATCATATTTTACGAGCTACAAAGGATCTCAACTTCCGGATTTTAATCGGTGAGATTTACTAAACGACAACACCGGATTAAGTCATCAAAAAATTGTCTTTATGACACTCTTTTTGCTATTTTACAGAGACATTGTAACTCCATTGAATCGCGCTAAATGGATCTCAAATTTGCAAATGCATCCCTCGGAGCAGTAACTTGCTACACATAATCATTCAGGAACATGTTCCAGGCAAAGCTGAGTCATTTACAACTTATCATTTTCTTTTTAATCATTTCATTTTCCAAATAATTGGGACATTCCAGGTTGACATTTCTCTGCCGCCGAGAGCAAAAGTTTAGTTAGTTTGTTATATTCGTAGCGTTGGCAATATATTGCTTTTATTTAACATGGAATTTTCTTCTGAGTTTTGTTATATTATAGTTGTTTATAGTAAGTATTCTGCAAAAAAAAAAAAAAAAACGGCATTTGGTATGACGAGAAAATAACGGCAGGTTACTAACTTTATATATATATATATATTACTCTCATTATCGTATATAATTAAATGATTACTTAATATGATTTCTATAAGCAATCATCAACCACTTATATGTGCATTTGTATATTTAAGTTATGAATTATGTTTAATCCTCCTAGAATATATCTTGTGCATATAATAATTCTTAATTATACCAACGGACCCACTGATTTGGACACATAAAAAACCAATGCTTTGAAATTCCGTTTGTAAACTAATGTTGAGATTTGCTTAATCAGAAAATTGTTGTTCCTTGCAAGAAGTTAACGCAAATTCAAGGAGAATAATTTAGTACTTAAAGAGCATCAACATTATATTGTGGAGGTCATGCCTTAAAATTTTCTATAAATCTTTAAAGTTTAAACACCCTGTCGTCGTCGAAAATAATACAAAAATTTTAATAACACAAAATGCACGACGCGCAGCCAGGCTTTAATTGAAGATTTGTAGGATGCAAAGCAAATCACCTACAACTACAAGCTAAGAAAAATTTGCAGTTCCAGGCCACATATTTTTCTTTTCTTGCCCTACTTCACAACCCATTGGTCCACTGTTCTTACACTCGGTTCACAAGCCCATTAATGACAACAAAAGTATAGGCTATCCGTTATAAAGCCCAAATAAAGTAAAGTGCAAACGGAAGTTTTGACTTTTGAGCCTTTAGTCAATTCAAATCCACAGTCAATGCGCTTATGTCATACGTGACCTGAGATCTCTATAAGCATTCCAGGTCCTATTAAGGTAGTAAGGTCACTAGAAAAAAATCATTCATTTAAATATCTTACTTGTGGAAATTTTGTCATGGGTAGTATTTTAATCGTACAAAAAGCTCGAAGACTTGACTGAATTCCATGCCCATCGTGTTCCGCAAGATAATAGTTGGATTACTACTTAATTTACAAGTAATTGAGTTAAAAAAAATATCCATTTCATATTTTTTTGTAAAAATAATAGAATTTAATTAAAACGACTATTTTTTTTAGAATCGGTATATACAACAACAGAATACAACAACTACTAAGCCTTTTGTCCCAAACAAGTTGGGGTACATACAACAACAGAATAAGCAAAAAAATTACAAACAGAAAAACATGGCACTCTAATTGTTAATATAAAACAAGATTCATTTAAAACGACTACATTTGAGAAGATAACGCAATGTTTCTATGACAAAATTCCCAAATATTAACAATTCAACGTATAAGCAAAATAGTCCTAAACACAGTAGCATGTGTGAATTGGGGTGAATTTTTTATTTTATTTTAAGATAAGATGAGAGCAAATTCTCCAACTTATTTCGAAATTAAAAGTCACAAAGGACCGAATCCGCAACCTTCATGTGTTGCCTTTTGTCAATAGACCAAGAGTGGTTCTTGAATTGAGACGATTTTGTCCGCTTATTTTGTAGAATCGGTACTTATTGTTGAATTAGTTCAAATTCAATCGATATCAAATAAAAATAATAGCCATCCATGATTTTTTTCTTAACATAGACTTGATTGATTGATTGAATTGACGGTTGACCAGATTAATTTAATTACACCCTTGATTCCAATTCCTATTACATAGGAGTCCGGTGAAACTTTTTATTGACTTTGTGGGAATTTTTGGCATTAGAATGAACAAATGTAACTTTGGATAATGTAAGACCGGGGCCTCTGTCAAGATTATTAGGAAAAAGAAATCGGTACCATTAAGGGTCTGTTCCATGCTCCAGAACAACGCTATTAAAGGAATGGGAAGAGACGGAGAGTACGATTGCTCGGTTTTTATTATCTTAAAAATCGGAGTGTACAAACAATAGAATAAACTTTTTCTGAATTACTCTATCTCTCACTTCTTCTCTTCCTTTTCATTACTCTCCTATCGATCCGGAGCAAAAAAATTCTTCGGTAAGAGTAACTTCCATCACTTCCCCTTCCTCTCCTCCCGAATCTCGTGTTATGGAGTAGACTCTAATAAATGTACAAGCGAACAATGATTTTCTACCATTTTTTTTTACCCTTTTTCCCATGAATCTGCAACTTTAAGATAGTCATGATCATATCAGTAGAATTTTTATCTCGATTTTCAAGCAGTTACTTGAGATCTCAATGTGATCTTTACTTTGATATTTTTTTGAGATGCTATTTGCGATAAAAATTTTATGTTGCTCTCAAATTGTAAGAAACCTTTTGCTATAGGATAGTTAGAAATTTTCGAACATGAAAAATGTCTTTTTATTTCTAACAAGATATACTAATTTTGATGCATAGATTATATTTAACAGTTTAGATCGTGACATGTTAATTTCAGAGTCAAAATTTGATTCATCGTTGCTGTATAAGTTTTCATACCAACAAAATGTTTTTTAAATTCATTATTCAAACAATGGAACATATCTCCGAAATAAGAGTCAAATAGAACGGCAAGGATACCTATGTTTATCCTAATCTAGAAAATATTTTCAGAATTATCAAGTTACGTCATTACGTTGATCCAACAAAGCAACACTTGTACATTTGAAAATCTAGAAGATTCTAAAATGTGCTTGCCAACCTACTACCTCATACAGTACATAAATATATTTTATTTATAAATTTGCTATACTGAACTTCAAGCTAACTAAAATTGATAATTGTTATTGAAGCATAGTGGCCTAAATATACAGGCTGGCAGATTAATGAAACCAGGCACTACAAGGCCTGCTAATGACTGCCACGTACGTGACATGAGATCATGTATGTAATTCCAAATTATAAAATTTATTAAATTTAATTTTCAAATAGCACGTATCACATTGACCTTTTAAAAGTTAAATTAAATAAGAACGTTGCCATTCTTGAACTTCCAGGAGTCAAATTTAATCTAGTCGATCGTTTATCGTTGGATTAATTCGATGAAATACTTCAATTTAATTTATATTAATTTTATTTGAGACTTCCCTATTTATTTCTGAACTAAGCTAAACAGTTTACGCTGTAATCTTTGGACAAATGAACGTTGAGATTGTTGGAAATTAAACTTAATAAATTATCAGTCAAATGGTCATAGTCTAAAAATAAATGTGTTTTGATCTTCTAAGTGGGTTAATGGATTAGAAATCTAAGTTCATCTTGGATTGTGTAAGACATGCACCTAGATAATTGTATGGTTAAATGTTATTAAGTATGTTTAGGGGATTGAGGAGTCTAGTTAAGTCTATATAAGGAGTTCATATGTGATGTTATGTAAGTAGTAAGAAAAGAAAGAAAAGATAAAGATTAAGTGTTTTATAGAAATTTCTATTTTCTAGATTTGGTACCAGAGCGAGACGATCAAGGGATCAATCATGGCGAAAAAGAAAAAGAAGAAGAAGAAAAAAAAAAAAGGAGAAAAAAATACCAGTAAGTTGTATGGTGAGAAAAAAGAGTGGTGAAAGAAAATCTTGTTAATCCCCGTAGTGATTAAAAAAAAAAGTGTCGAGTGTTTTTCATGAAAGAATGACGAGAATGAGAAGTGTGCGTTGGGCATATATGAAGAAATTTATTTCTAGCGTGTTGAAAAGAGCGTTAGAGATATGATGTATAGCGGATGTTCGAATTAGCATGGTTACATTCTTGTCAATGGTCTTTGACGATCAGTGAGTGAAGCTGATGGAAGTCCCGTGTTGTGTGCCGGGAGAAGAGAGCCAGTGACATAATGAGGAGGTTGCTGGAGAAGAGTTGAAGACCATAAAAATGTGGTATGAAACCACAAGAGAAGAAGCGGTGTAAAAGCCGCGTGTGAGTGTGGAGCTCATATGAGGTAAGAAGTGATATACAACCATGACTTTCGACTATTGAAAGCAGCAAGGAGCGAAGACACATGCTAGCTTGAGAAAAAGTTGAAGAGGAAGCCGATATTAAGATGACGACTATGAGGATATATCCGCTACGAGATGATATTGCCCAATGATCGAAGATGAGACATCACCGACACAAGTTTGTTGAAGAAGAATAATTTAGTTAATTAAGTTTAAGGTGGAGTTTTGTTGAAAATTAAACTTAATAAATTATGAGTCAAATGGTCACAGTCTAAAAGTAAATATGTTTTGGTCTTCTAGGTGGGTTAATGAATTAGAGAATCTAAGTTCATCTTGGATTGTGTAAGACATGCACCTAGATAATTGTATGATTAAATATTATTAAGTATGTTTAGAGAATTGAGGAGTCTAGTTAAGTCTATATAAGGAGTTCATATGTGATGTTATGTAAGTAGTAAGAAAAGAAAGAAAAGATAAAGATTAAGTGTTTTTTTTTAAAGCAAAAATGGAGGTCTGAGCCCGATAAAGATTAAGTGTTTTATAGAATTTTTTATTTTCTACATAGATGCTCTATAAAAATAAAGGATTGTGAGGATATGTTGCTATCAAATTTCTACTCAATTTGTCAGGATATCGCCAATATGTCTATTCCTTAGTTTTACTTTTCAAAGATTTCTTGAAATGTACTTTGGAAAAATCTGAAAGACGACGAAAGGTCGTGATCTCCACTTCTCCAGTGGGATGTATGGGAGAAGAAACTAGAAGTGCAGATCAATGCTTTACAGCATTCACAGCAATTACAAAAGAAATAAATTATTCACGCATACAAATTTGTCTAACAGATCAACAAGTGCATGTAAAAACAAACATACATCTTTCATATATAACCCAACCTTCGTCAGATACATCTAGATCAGAGTATGCAATCTTTATTGTAGATTAACATTGTTGCTTCCGAAAAAGATTTTCTTTTCTGCAAGATTTATCGTTACAATTTCCATCGAAATTTTGAAGGGATTTGGATTACAGTCTTATTGTAAAATAACTGTTTTTTTTTAAAAAAAAAAGACAAAAATGCTTCCGCCTTCATATGCTATAAGTATATATGTAATAAAACATTGTCAGCAAGCTAGCTGAGAGAACAATGAAAAACAAAATTGTAGCAAGGTAATTTTTTGAATTTTTTATAATGTGATGAATCATGTCATTTTTGGAAATAAAATTTCGCATTTTCTAAATCTATTAAAATATACAATCAGCTATTCTTTAAAAGGGCTGGCTCGATATAATATAAAATTATTTTAAAATGTTCAAATTGAACTTTTGGCCTTCAGACAAATCAATTTGGGACAAAAAATAATAATTAAGGACTACAACCTAAGTAAATAATATATATCTTATTGTTCCTTTTTAAAAACGAGGAAAAAAATATAACAAGCCAGTCATTTATTGTAAAATAAAAAAGTAATGTCCATTTACAAGCTGAAAAATATTTTTTTATCAAAAATATAAATAAATTTGTGTGGGAATCGGTTTACAATTTTAAAATAACCAATCGACACGGCAATTAATTTTGTTAAGTGGTGATTTGAGATGTTATTAATTTAAACCATTTGCAAAAGATATTATATATCACATTGTGTTGTCTGATAATATGGCCCATTGTATGACCCGCTTCAAAAAAGCGAACAGTAAAATTGGCAAAGCAACATATGTATGGATTCTGTCCCTTTGTTTTTTTTTATTTTGTTTTGGTCTCGGAAAAGAAGTTGCGCAATCCATAATATCTAGTTCCCTTTTTTTTATTCCTGATAAAAAAATGGCGATTGCAATGATGCCTTCCAACTCCCCTTCCTCTCACTTCTCCAGCTTTTATCTCACATGGCCAGTTCCTAACCCCCTTCCATCTCCACCGTTTACAAAGATATGAAAGGTATGAAAATGTGCATACATCTTCTAACTAATTAAATTTATTTCTTTAAGTGTTTTTTTTCAAAACAGAAATGACTGTTTCACCTTATGGTTATCAAAGTCAATGACTTTGGAAGTAAGTCAATTTTGTTATATTTCATATCAGTCATAAATTAACAAAATTTATAATGTAAACTTCACATATTTGTGCATAATATTAAATAAATACATTTCCCTGTGAGATTGTTCAAATTAAACATAGGGTACATAATGTTGGAATAAATATTTATTATATTAGTGTTTATGTATCATAATAAAATATGAAAATGTATAAGCTTATTGAACCAATATATATCTATTCATAGTGTTCAAAATGACTGATAACGTAAAGTATCATCATAATAGCATTTATTTGTTTAATTAATTATTATCATTACACATATAACTGCAAAACATTGCTTTTTAATCAGAATTCAATTGCATGATTATTGTGGATCTGTGCCTTAATTTTCATTTAATATTGCTCTAACGGTCAGAAATGTTGTAAAATATTATATATTACCGTTCTTTAAATGTTAACAGTCATTTTCTGCTCTAATTTTTAACGGTCAATAAAATTATAACAAACATTTTTTTTTATTCTTATGAACTCAAATATCGAGCGAACGATTAACCCCTCTAGTTTTGATACTTCTCTGGACTTGTACCTGTTCTTTCTTTCGTCGGTTTGGTTTAGACTACAGCACCCAGTTTCGCATCATTAGACGCTATTATATGCGCTAGGACCCACAAACAAACTTTTAACAAATAAATACAACTGGATATAATTTTATAATATAACAAAGAATAACTCTGATAGAAGTTAAGCACTTAAGCATCCATTATCATTACCTTGCATACGAAGAAGAATCACTGTACATAGTCAATTAAAACTTCATGTTGGCATATTTGATTGTTGCGCCCATGGAGTTTTCCAAATTGCAATTTCCAATTGCCATATTTGATTATTCGAAAGTCGAGTGATACTTCCAAATATCAAAGATAAATCAAGCGCCGTCAAGAGGTCATTTTTATACCGTACATACGTGAACATGGCAAGTGCCCAGGAGCGCAGACATAACAATACAATAGAAACGCTGCCAAATAAATATGAAATTCAATTTAATATTTTGCGATGCAAAATTATATATCAGAGAACTACGAGGACTTTGCAGGAATTGACCCCGAAGTTTATTTTTATTTTAAATTTATTCCCTTCGTATACAGTTGAAACATGTTAGAGAATTTAATGCTATTGTACAGCTGATTGTTTTTCTATTTTTGTCTTCTAGCGACGGAATAGAATTGACACAATGAAACAATAAAAACCGTAGTGAGTCTAGTGACTTAAATTTAAAGTTAAAAATATATTTATAATCAAACTAAATAGTCAAGGAACATAATTCAAACAAATAGATCTTTTTTTTTCTTGAAAAATGACAAAAATACAATAATCCATTTTATCTTTTGGAATAAATAGTTGTATTTTTATTTATTCAGTTGATTAATAAATGTGGAAACTAGCAGCTAACTTCTTATTCTAATGTGCATCAGTAGCTAACAAATTAACACTAGAGTGGATCATCGAGCTTCGCTCGATACATGAATTTTTATTGTATTAATATTATAAATGATAGAAAAATACTAATGAAGTAATAAACTTTAATTTAAGCCGAAAGGAAAAATGAGATTGCACATAAACTAAAATTTTAACTGGGATGTTACCAAGGAACAATGAGATGGCACACCATTATAATCATTGATCAGCAACAAAATATATAATATATAGAGAGAAGGCATGGAAAAAAATATTATCCTCAAAAAATCATGTATGTTTCAAAAGAAAAATACAATATTTTCTAATATACTATGTTTTAAAAGGAAATATTTGCAGTTTATATCTGAGCAAAAAAGCCAACCCAATTATAAATTATAAATATCAATCGATCAACATCAGCATATCAACATAAAAAAATAAAAGAGAAAAATATGATTGCAACATGGTATCTTTTAAGAAATGATATTTGGCGACAAAACAAATCACCATATATATATATGTACTCTCAGTCCAAAATTTATGTTGGACATATTATTTTGAATAAATATCACGATCATATCAATAAGATATGAATATATTAAAATAATATGTCCAACAATATTATCTCATAGAATGAATTTTGAGTTTTCCAAATATATGTCCAACATAATTTACAATATTTTTAGCTTAACTATTACAAATTGACAATGAAAATGAAAATAGGAAGGGGTCAAAAAAATCAGAAACAAAACAATGTACTACCATATTATTGTCTGCCGGTGAAGCGGGTCAATTTTATGAGGAATAATACCCGGTACACAAATAATTATAGATTATCATGTTACAGAAATAGAAAAAATGCTCTTTCACAATACTTGGAGTGTCGAACTACATTTAACTAAACGATCCCGACACCCACACATCTTTATTTATAATATTGATATCATAATGGATGATTATCAAAATGATGTCTTAATTTTCAAGTTGCTAATGACGGAAAAAAAACTCAAATATCAAAATATAAATTGCTAGATGCGATATACTAATATGTATTACTTTGTCTATATATACATGAAAAATTAATACATTTCAATTGTATTTTAGTAAGATTTAGCAACTTCTAAGATTCAACTATTGTACACATCGGTGCGTTTTTATAAGCCCTTGATACTTAAGGAAACAAAAAGCCAATGTCAAAACTTTAATGACCGCGTAAAAAAGATGATATACATGATTGAACTCTCTCTGACAAATTATATTGATTCAGATAAAAGTGTTATAATGATTTAAACTAATATTGAATATTTTTAAATCATGACATGTTATTAAAAAAACATATGTAAGAACTGTAAGTACAAAACTAAAATTCGAACTATGAAAAACTTAAAACTAAAATAATTCAGTACACCACGTTACTGAAAATGATATGAAACTATAAAGTAGAAGCTGACATGGTAAAACGAATCATATGCGCAAGAGCTTACGTCAAAAGCACAAGAGCTTAATTATAGACCAGGTGCAACTGACAGTCGTTAAAGTATTCAAAGTGTTGTCCAAGCTGCCAGGTATTGTGGGGTTTAGGCATCTCTCCGCGTTATAAAACGGAAGTTTCATGATTGGGAGAATAAGAACTACCAAAAATTTTCTCAATTCTCTCTCAACTTGAGCAAGAACATTTTCATTCCATTGCCTTTTTTCTCGACCAATTGAGTACTAAATGGAAGAAGCTGCAAATCGTGCGGGCAACGTGGTGGTGATAGGAGGTGGCGTGGCCGGCTCACTTCTTGCCAAGTCTCTCCAGTTTGATTCAAACCTTGTGCTTATTGATCCGTATGATTCCTCAAAATTCACAATTTTAGTATACTAATTTTGTTTTAGTTGATGTTTTGGGTTAATAGTGGTGTTTAAATTGCCATCTGATTTGGTATTTTTGAGGCTTTTCTTTATCTAATTTCAAGCTCCGTCTTTATGGTTTCTGCATCTTTTGGACAGGCTGGACTGAGCGTTTAAGGGTGGGTTATGGAATTTTGGCGTATACGCTATTGAATTTCTTAATTGGTACAACCGTCTAACAACCTTTGTTTAAATAATATTGTGGGAAGTTTAATTTTCTATGCAACTATTTATTGCAAGCTAAACAAATCTCCAATATTCAAAGAAACTTTTTTTAGAGTTCAGTTATTCGGGTTTAAATTGAAATGCAGCTATCTTAGTATTGTGAAATAACCAAACTAATTGGGTGTTATGTTATCGTTATATGCTGATCATGGCGAGCCTTTGATTTATTATTGCTTTTTATTTTTTTTCTAAATTGATTGCACAATGATAGAGTTCCGTTTGTGTTATTTGTTCCTTTATTTTACAGAAAAGAGTATTTTGACATACCATGGACAGACCTGCGATCCATGGTGGAGCCTACATTTGCCGAGAAAACACTAATTAAGCACTCAGAGTACCTCAGCAACGGCACAATTATTAATTCACGGGCAATTGACATTACTGCGACAGAGGTGTTAACTGAGGAAGGTCGTGCTGTGCCATATGATTACCTTGTTGTGGCTACTGGTCACGACGAACCTCTGCCACGAAACAAGACTGATAGGATCGGGCAGTTTAAACAAGGTATTTCCCTAATTCTAAATATTTATATTTCACCTTACAGTTCAGAATACTTGCAGTAATATCTGAATAATATGATATTGTTGTCATTCGCAGAATTGCTTCTTCAATTTCCCCTATTAATCTTAGTCTAACTGAATTTTCAATTAAATTATCTCCTTGATCACGAGTCATATTTCAACTGCACAGAATGCAGTAATAAAAATGCAGAATAATTTCACTTTGTAATAAAAAAAAGGCTACTCTATTTAAAAGAATTACTGACTCTAATTGAACTTGTTAAATTTTAATAGATTATGAAAAGATAAAATCTTCAAGCTCAATCCTCATCATTGGAGGCGGCCCCACCGGAGTTGAACTAGCTGGGGAGATTGCAACTGACTTTCCCGACAAAAAGGTCACACTGGTTCACAAAGGAGAGCGTTTGATTGAATTCATAGGACTCAAGGCCTCCACAAAGGCCTTGAAATGGCTGAAATCAAAGAAAGTTGAGGTGCTTTTGGGCCAAACTGTTGACTTAGACTCTGTTTCAGAGAGTTCGCGCGAGTTCAAGACATCAGCTGGTACAACTGTTTCGGCTGATTGTTACTTTGTCTGTATAGGAAAGCCACTAAGTTCCGATTGGCTGAGCAATACTATACTGAAGGATAGCTTGGATGAACATGGCAGAGTAAAGGTTGATGATAAATTCAGGGTTAGGGGTCAGGACAAAATATTTGCTATTGGAGACATCACTGATGTTAAGGTACGGCATATAATCTCTCTCTCTTTTTTTTTTTGATATAAAAATATTTCCTACACAACAACAAGAGCAAAAGTCTTTTTAATAATGGTAATTCTAGGGAATTAAAGATGGAGTTCTAGTAAATCCTCTGTTTATTACAAGACATAAATATTTCCTTATACCCTCCTTACAAGCATGCATACATTGAACTCAGTACTAACTGAGATTTTGAATTTTCATTCGAGAGCAGGAACTAAAGCAAGGATACTTAGCTCACGCACATGCTACATTGGTTGCCAAGAACATAAAATTGCTGATGAAGGGAGAGAAAGAATCAGGCTTATCCCCTTACAAGCCAAGTGCGGCAATGGCAATTGTTTCACTAGGCCGCAAAAGTGCGGTTGCACAGTTCCCATTCATGACCGTTTCGGGTCGCTTTCCCGGCATGATCAAGTCCAAGGACTTGTTTGTAGGGCGGACCAGGAAAACCATGGGCGTAGACCCGTAAGATATCTACAGTATATTTCAGAATTGAATTGTATGAATTTTATATTTGATATAGATGTGATGTATGTAAATAATTTGCTTTGAATCCATGTATATTTTACGAGTTTTGGCTAGTGTACTATAGCTTGTGAGTTGTGAGATATGCGAGGAAGTTACATACCTTTTCTTGTGTTATTCATTGTATATTGGAATGTAAAAGCACTTGTTTCATCTCTTAAGTCAATTGAATTGAGTTGTATTATTGCTACTTTTATTATTAAAGCTATTTTCATTTTTTCGCCCAGAATGTTTATGGACCAGCCAGGCTCAACATACCTGGGTTACTGGGTATCAAATTTATACATAATGTTGCAATTGAATCATTTGAATGCATAACTGCATTCATAAAGTACAAAAAAAATCACATATAATTCTATGGTGGACAAAAAATTTAAATCGGGCTTAAATTCTTATCATTGATCTCAGTTTAAAATTTTGAATCAACAATTAGGATTTAAGCCCGGTTTCAAAATTGCGTCCACAACAGAATTTGCCAATATATATTATTTCTTAATTTTGCATGGCTGGTCATTATTATTATAGTATCTTCTTTTTTAAAGAGAAAATGAACATAACCATAAACGGCTTTTATTTTAGTGGGATAATTTTGCACTTCTTTCAGTAAATACATTGAATGATAGTATGAGACTGGACCTCTTTTTAAGCATTATTCCTCAATAGTAGTCTCGAGTTACAAAGGTCCCAGCAGTCTAAAGTTGTGTTCTGATTTTGTATTCTTCCTGGTTCGAATTTATTTGTTATTACATATTCGACCGATACAATTTTTAGCCCGTCAGACCATTCTCTCCGTCCTCCAAACTGCGCTGCCGAACAAACGAACCGAGTGAACCAAAAATAATCGGTGATTTAGACCGGACCGTTTAATTTGTTGGGTTAAACTGTTAAAGCGCAATCCTACGGTTCTACCTGGTCAGGTGCTTTTACTACGCTTTGAATTGGTTTCTCTCTCTGGCCTATCAAAAGAATTAAAAAAGTGGCAGAAAGGCCTAATGGTTAGATGATTTTCTACATACAACTCTCATGTAGCTTTAGCTTCACATTCAAAAAAATGTAGCTTTAGCTTTTTTATTCTATACCGTTGACTACGATGTAGCCTTTATTTGGGGAAAAGAATTATTTTTCTACCATTAAAAGTTTTTGTCAATTCATTGAATGTTTTATGATTCAAACAAGTTCCTAAAATGTAAAAAAATACTATAATTACCCCAGAAATAGTACAAAACAAATCGCAGAAGAACATTAACTTGGGAGCCGTGGAAATTGAAAGAATTATTTATACGTTTTTTTAATCAAATATCAAATATATATGTAAAAACACGTAATTTTGTGAACACAAATTAACTTTAAAAATAAAGTTAAATTTTAAACTAATTAAATTTTGTATAAAATTATTATAAATTAAATTTTAATAGATAAATTCCTATAAATTGCAACTTAAAATTTCGAATAGTACGAATTCTGCCAGTCAGATCTGAATTTAAATCCTTCAATTAGTCTCATTCTCGGGATCTGGTCTGTCTATTATCTTTTGTTACACTATTTTGCCACATAACATCCTGGATTCGAAATCTGCCTCCCTATATTTTACTTCCTTCTCTCTGCAAAAACCTTCCTTTTCTCTTCGTCTCCTACACAGAGCAAAACCCTTCTTTTCCTGACAAGTAGGTTTTAGTGTTTTAACTTTTAAGTCTTTATTCTATGACGTTTCAGTGTAATTTTAGCTTGATAATTATCCTATTAGTATCGGTTTTGGATAATTAAAGAATTTCTATTATTTTTTATTTATTTTGGAAATTTCTGAATATTATAATAATATTGTTGTTATTTTTTCGGAAGTAAAAAGCTTTCCATGCACCAAAAGACATGCGGGGTCCACTTTGTCAGGCTCTGAACCAGCTAGGCCAAGTCAAAATTCGAATTGTTTGATTTGAATCATCAGGATGATCCATATTTAAATCCTGAATTTAAAAAATTCCTTATAGCTAGAATTCAGCAAAATTGTCATGAAATACCAAAAGTCGAAAGAAATATACTGAATCCAATTTTACCAAATATGATTCTCAAAATCTTATTAATTATCTAAAGTTCTAAACATTCCGAATTTTATATACTCTGTGAAATTCAACCAGAGAAGTTCTCAGAAAAAATAAAAAAAAATAACTCTTGTACCCGTTTACTATTTACAGATTTTCTATGAACAGATGACTTGTAGCTAATAGTATTCTGCATCCTTATGTAGTCTTTTTTTTTTTTGTGGGGGGGAAATTTTTATACCACTAAAATTTAATCTTAATTTATTAAACATTCAAATCTAAATAACATTGATATATATCTTTAAACCTTTTGTAATGGGAAATTAACATTTATATATAGTGGTAACTATTTGCTACAATAGTAAACTTTTGTAATGGGAAATAGTTGACATCTAGCAGACCTATCAGTTTGATTTCTAGACCAATCATTTCTCTAATCAAAACATTCAATTTTAAATATTAATCTCATTATTCAGAAGTTTAATGGGAAAACTACTGCAGAAATCTACTATGGCTTTCTGAATAGATTGCCTACTGTATCAAAAAAAAAAAAAAAAAAAAAAGAAAATTGAACCAATATTGGTATATAATTCTTTCTATTTCAATTGAGTGATTGCGTTTTTTTTTTCTCTTTCCATTTTAATTGAGCTTATTTACCTTCTGCATTTCAAGTCATGCGATCTGATCGTCCCTTCCAATATTTCTTTCCTATCTAATTTGTAACCATTCCTTAATCACCAAACGTGATACAATTTTGCCGTAGAAATATATTATATATACGGAGTTACATACACACGATCTTCAATAAAAAAAATTTGTCTCTTCTTCTTAATTCCTCGTAGTCATCTACTTCTAGGACATTAGAATGGCTCCTATTATTTCATTGATGATCGCAGGTCCAAAATTCGACTGGGGGTTTAATTTCGAAATAAGTTGGAGAAGTAGACTCCCATCTTATTTTCGAAAAAAAATGGCTGCCATTAGTGATATTAGCACAACTAGCACCGAAAGCAACGAGCAGCCGAACATTATTGAGCCCTCCTCTACCACGGCCAATCACATGCGAGCAATGACCCTTTTAACGTTGAGCTTCTATTCCATTCTTTCGGCAATGGTTGTTGCAACTAGCGTTTTAATTGCGCGTGCATTCGTGCCGCACAGTTCGCATTCGGCTCTATTTATGTGGATTATTGTAAGTTGTGGAGTTTTGCTTGTCAATGCATCTGTTAGTTTTTTATGGTGGGTGTATCAGTTGCCAATCTCAGACACTGGGATCACAGCTTGGATATGGTTGCTTTTTGCGTTGATTATAGGCTCTAATTTAGCACTTGGTGTCTTCATCGGATATTTTATTGCTCTTCATAAGGCTGATGCACTTGGTTGTCGAGGATTACTTTAATGTTTTCATATTTGCTGTCTTCATCGGATATGAGGGTTGCAAATCCTTTATTTTCATTTTAAATATGTTCTGTGTTGTCTTGCTTTAATATCACTCTTTTGAGTTTTGTTGATTTTGTGGGGGTAGAAGTGTAGAACCTCCTATAGATGTCTTTTCTGGTTATAATAGCTAGAAAGTTATTATGGGTGCTAACCTTAATGCTGGAGTTGATCTTCACATAATTCGTTTATAACGCTGCTTGCTAGTGAAATAGGCCGATTAGTATAATACTATAATTAAAAGCCCATTCATTAGTTTCAAACCTTAGTCCATTTGATAAAATCCTCTATTACAGCGTGAATAATTGTATTTATTTTATTTTGGGTTGTTTGTTTTTAATATTTTATTCTATGTCCATAGTTTCATAGATAATGAAAGAAAGGGTATTCGTAATCTAGTTTTCTTAATCGTCTGTTGATAGTGTGATATTCTCTCTCTTTTCGCTGAGATCAAATCTTTTTGGTAGTTTTCATAGTTGTGTAGCCGATTCAGAAAAGTTCCCAACACTATATTCCCTCATCCCTGGAAATAATGGATTTGACTTTAATTTTGGATGAAAAATAAAGTTGAAAATTGCATGAAGACCTTCACTATATTTCATCGCATTTTTTAGATAATTGCGTGAAGTATTTCATTTATTTAGAAACTGTAAGTGGCTACCACCAAGCTCGACGACGGTAAGGGAGCCTTCAATCAACACAACTAATTAACATCTGTAGAATTATTGTACTAAACCAGCGGGCTTCATCACCTTGGGATCTTCAAGGTTTTCAGCTGGCAATTGTTATCAATCCCCAATGTCAACGTATTACTACCTTTTTTTTAAAATATAATTTAGTACCAGTATAATCTCCAGACAATGTAAACATATATCACACGAACACAAATCAGAAGTGCAAGAAAAGGGATGACAAAGAAAGAAAAGGAACGTGACATAGGATCTACAAAAACAAGGAAAAAAAAAAAAACAATTTTATTGATAAACAAACAGATCATATTTGACACTCCGTCTATACATGCACTCGAAGAATCTACTACCTTTAAACTCTATTTACCCTCATAAAGTAATTCCGAAAAAACAAAGAATAATGAGAAAGTACAAGAAAAAAAAAAAAAAAAAAAAAGCTCACATCCAAACCTGTGGGCTTATAGACAAGAAAATTATAGAAAATAATTTTCCAAAATAACCCAAGCAACCCAACCTACAATATTGGAAAAAATTAATAAATTCCAATTAAAGAAAAACCTAATATGAACTAATTCAAAACCTAAGCCATGGTTCCCATGAACCATGACAGAGTGCTTGAGCAAACCTATCTTCGGCTTATGGACCTAGGTTGAATATAAATTTTCAAGTACTCGGATTAGAAAAGCTGAAGAGCGATCTTGAGCCTGTTTTGCTTCCACTTGGGTAACTTTGCGAAAGCACCCTTTGTCATGCCAAATTTTTCCTTAAATTCTGCTGCAGATAAGTATGCCTGCAAGTTTGATAAAGAAAAATATAACAGTGGATTAGGGCAATTTCTGTCAAAACCCAAAAATGCCAACAGTTTTCTAACAATCGGTTAGCCCAACTATTGCAATTTAGTTCTCAACCCTCACCATTATAGTTATGCATGCCCTTTCATTCTGACTGTAACTAGTATACATTTGAGGTAACCTTTGCATTTTTTTTCTGTTTTTATTTTCTGTCATTTATATATTTATTAGAACCATTATATTTAATCTACAGAACTTAAAAGGTATTCAAATAAATTAATGGTAGCTTGAAAGTTCCCACACAAATTTCAGATTGAAAAACCAATTAAACCATGCATATGGAGATATGGGGAAATGCATAACATAAATAAATAAATAAACCCCACTTGAAAATGGAAAGAAGAGAGAAAGTAAAAGTAGACATTTTCTGATGAAAATGAAGAGTCAAACCCCATATAAAAATATATTTTGTTGAGTTATTTTGATATGTGTGGGCTTATATTCAGGTCCTTCGAGTAAAATGCAAAAAGTTTTAGATAAGGTGTTATTTGTACCTCACGCTTGGTGATGTCAATATCCGTGACAGGGTCATCAGAGTTGGTTTTGAGGCGGTCATATGGGTACATCACCATCCCTTCTTCATCCTCTCCCATCTCTTCTTCCTTTGCATCCTCCTTTATAGTCAGAGCCTCCGATCTGTTGCTAACTTCTCCTTCCTTTGGTTTTCCTTCTGGGCTCATTTTTTCATATACAAAAGAAAAATATAAATGGTGAACTAATGATTAACATTATCACTTGCTCATGAAGCAGGAAGGATAGTATATTCTAAGAAATCAAGTACAGCGGACAAATATGGGTGGAAATCAAGGAAAGGTGGCAATAAAAAGCCAAACCGTACATCTTACTCTCTTAACAAAAAAGAAAGACAAATGGTTTCTCCATTCTCACATAAAATAGGCAGGCAGAGAGATACAGGAGAGTTGAGGCGTCTCATTGGATAATGTTTATACAGTAAGAATAACAACAAAGTACCTTTAACTACTTTGGGTATCATAGTGGTGGTCGGCTTTTCAAAAGAAGATGTCATTGCGGTAATCGATGCAGACTTTGGGTTCGCAGTCTTGTCAGGCGTGACAGATTTTGGGTACAGCTTCTTCACCACTGGTGGTGGGGTTGAGAGATTACGAGTATCAGGTTTCTCAAAGTTGGCTGCAAGGGCATTGAATGCAGGAGAGCGTCCTCGCACCCGGACCCTTTCAGGGCTAAACGACACACTTCTAGAACGTTGAGAGGGTTTTTCTTGTGCACTTGACCTGCCACTTTGGGAACTCACTGGGGCCCGCCGCTTTGGTTTCTGAAAAGTAGTAAACAAATGAGTATCTTTTTTTCTTTGCCAGTTGGATCCCTTTAAATTTGCAAAATTAGGTCACCTAGATGTCTTACCTCTACTGTTGGGGCGACCCCATTTTTCAGAATTGCCAGCTTTCTCTGGAATGAATTGCCGTGCATCTGCAACAACAGTACAATTGTCAGGGCAAAAGTACCTCCATTAGTAACTTCAAGATGGATATTAAGTATAAAATAGACCCATATTCCCAAGTAAAAGGTATTCAAAAAAAAAAAAATTCCAGTGTTCCAGCACTTCACAAACAAAATTCAAAAGTGGGGTCGGGATAACTTGTTCTTTCAGAGAGATACATCATACATGCATGGTGCAAAAAATTGGAAAGTACCAATGATTTAGCAGAGTCCCACTTGAAGAATCGGGTAAAGAAGGACGGCTCAAATCCCTCAGTCATGATGTACAACGGGGTCTCTTTAGAGATGCTCTCCATATTCAAATCAAGTTCTAGAAATTTCTGTTCATTGAATTTCAGAAGACAAAAATCAAAATTCAAAGGAAAGAAGAAAAACATCCACCCATGTTTCTTCACAGAAAAAAAATTTGGACATTCAAGAAATAACCAATCAGAAAACATAAAAAAAAAAAAGCAAGCTATTTGGGAGATTCAAGACCTTAATGCTGCAACTTGCTTGCAAAGCATCTGCAATTCAAAAAAACAATGATACAACACAGAGAAGAATGAGTACCTCTCCAATAGTGAAAGATTGGGATTTGATCTTTGTGTCAACATTTTGACCAACCCAGACAAAGACATCAGTATGACAGTCCAAAATGAAAATGTCTTCTGTCATGAGGTCATCTTGACTAAAGTTGTATATCTCCTTCACCTTCAAATCCCCTACACATAAGAAATTATTATTAATAGACAAGTAAATAATAAGCATCAGTCAACAGGGTTTGCTACGAGAGATATTCATGTATAATCCTACACAACTGCAAAATACAAGATACACCTATAGAATGCAACATATCCTTTACATACTTCTCTAGTTTACTTTGACCCTTAAGCCCCCGAAAGTTCTGAAATAATACATGTATCAACGCTGTTTCTCTAAAGTAGCTGGAATGCACTTATTATATGCCAAGAAACAGAAAACATGAATGATAGTTGCCAAGAAACAGAAAATATGAATGATATTTCAAGTGTTGAAAAAATGAGATATTCTTCACTTTTTAAATCAGCAACATAAATTAAGCTCACTTGTACAAAAAAGAATGTGGTTACATGATGTAATGCTAATATCTGTTTATGATACAAAGCACTTTTATCACTTCTGCCGTTTGATTTAAAAATAAAGAACAAATTAGGAACCTTTTGAAAAGGTACATGAGAAGAGGCGTGGGTCCCCTTCTTGTTCCTTCACGATCTTTTGGCTAGGATATTCTGCTTTGCCACCCAGCATACTCCAAAACTGGTCACTTTCTGTTCCTTCTCTTTGCGTCTTGGTTTGAAGATTCGGCTTAAATAAAATAACACAACAACATTTCAAAGCTGAGGTTCTGTAGATATCTACAAAAAAGTAATTAAACATAGTGTAGTGTATTCAGGAATTATACCTTAATCACATCCAATTGCCTCTCAGCAAGCTCTTGATCAAGGGTAGTGGCAAGGCCTCCTGACCATGTGAATACTGTATTCCCATCATGCAATATGTATGAATATGATGAATTAAGAGATGTTGCCACCTGATATGACACGTCAAAATAAGGTAATTATTAGTCCGAAATTTGGAGAAGTCCAGCCCCTTATATTCCCTTGATCTGCGCTTTCTGCTTTCACATTCCCAATATTTACTTACAGCTGGGCATCTTGGTTTTCGTACTCGTACCCAAAAGTCTTTTATTTTATCTTCTTTGTCTAGGTCACCAATTCTAACTCATATTTGTAACTCTTAATTTACATACAACTTGCAGTAGGATAATTTACTTACACAAACTAAGCAAATAATACTAAATAGAATAATTGGATCCTTACAGGGTCGACTTGAATTGCTTGCATGTTTTCAGGTCCAGTTCCCTGAACCCGAAACAGTGCCAACCCTTCTTCTGAGTAGGTGTCATCAGAAATGCCATTCTCTGTGATATAATTCTTGTACCCAGTGCTTAGACCACCCTAAAGTAATAAAAAGAAAGAAAGTTCAATTAAATGTAACTTTCTTGATAACAACAACTTTGTAAAAACTAAAAAGAAATACATACCTTAAACACAGCAAGACTCTGAAATATTGCGAAGAACTGTATTGGTTCTTTCCCTTCATAAAAACGGGCCTAGAATCGTTTTTAAATAATGAAAAAAATGAGTAAAGGATAGAAAATAAATAAATAAATGTGACTCGAAAAAAATAATAAAAAACTGCAGTCTTTAAAGTTCGCACCAGTACGCCTTGTGACTTTAGGGCTTCGTTCATCTTAGTAGCGAGAGAAATTGCTGATGTTCTTTCCTCCTGAAATGATGTGATAACACTTAATTTACTGATACAAGAATAGGAGAAGTATAATATAAGAAAAGGACTCAGATTAAAAGTACCTCAATGCTCTTCTTCCCAAACCAGGTGCCAATTAGAATTTCATCAGTGTCATCACCAGGATAGGTGTATTGAAATATGTAGCAGTCGCCACTGTAGAACTTTGTGCTGTCAGATCCTGATAGAAGTGTCTTTTCTGTGCCATTCACTCGCCACACCTATCATAATTCAGGAAAAAAAATATTAAACAAACAAATTACAGTTCAGCCATTCACAAATTCCACAATCTGGCATAAATATAATTTTTGGTTTTGTGTTCCCGAATCAACCTAAAATCTTCTATAAGAACAAATAATCACCTGTAAATTGCCAGTGCAATCTATGAAAGGCTGAGGCTCTTCTTTCGTGGGAGTGGTCTTCATTAGACCCTTTACATTCAATCCTTGCTTCTTTAGAAGAGCTAAAATGCGAGTTGCACAAAAAGTATTTATAAGGGACTATTTGATGACATTGTGGATGACAAAGCACAAAGGATTTTAGCCAAAAAAGGCAGATTTAGAAATTAGCCCAAAATATGACAAGTTTGAAGAATTTACCTGCAACTTTGCCTCTTCCTTCGTCAGAGACTGCCACCTCAGTTGTTTGAGACCATTTATCAAATTTTGATTTGAACATTACCGTCTCAAATCCTTCTATTATTCTTGTAAGGTTTGATTTATGCCGATTTTCATCTCGGATTAATTCCTTTAGAAATTTTAAAGGTAGCAAAATTAATTATATTAGCTTAAGAAAACATTTTGTTAAGAAATCAGGCCACCACATTTCCATATAAACAGCCACCCGTCAAAACTTCTCTTCTCAGAAAATTGTAGACCTCTACTCATCAGGGAAAAGATGAGTAGGAGAGGTAGTTTAGTGAATTTTCTTTTTTTCTTTTTGAGAAAATTGGACAGGGAGGACCAAAAAGTATTAGGCATATCTTACTCAGGAGAATATCGTACATTGTTTGGAATATTCTAGTCCCTACTAACCAACCCACAGAGTGCACCAAAATGTTAGAAAAAGCCTCTCCTCTGACTTATTATTGAATGATTGCATAACCAGAGTATGGTCACTTCTATTTAGTTGTTCTGCAAGGGCATAATTGAAAATCTTCCAAAAGGGTGCTTGCCTCGGCAGCAGCAATAGCAGCTTTTCTCTCTTCGAGTGAAGTGCTTCTCCCTGTCCAGACATACAATTCGGCCCCACAATCAAGTACGTAACACTTGTTTGTTTCTAGCAATTCTCTTGACAAGGTCTCTGCACTGAATGGCTCCAACTTTCCACCCCGTATCCTAAAAGTTAAAAAACCATTAATAAGAAGAAAATGGAAAGGTTGCACTTTCAGATACCACTTTTGTCTGTTCCATTTGCATAAAATCATTATAGAATGTTCAAATAGACCATAACAGAACTCTACTTGTATCATAGCCGCTAGTAAGGTCACTCATTACGAATTGCCTTTGTGGTTATACATGTCAAGTTCATAACCAACGCATGCCAACTTTGACGCATGGAACTCAATCAGAAAAATTAAAAAGAATAACAAAATAAAGTTTACCCAAGCAACTTTGCAGAGGTGACCTGGACCTTTCCACCATCATCTGAAGCAGTCCTTCTTGGAAGGGGTGCAAAGCCGCCAAAGAAGCCCCAAAATTCACCAGCATCAGCATCGGCCATGAGCTTACCATCATCTGTACCCAACACCGTTATGTAAATGATCAGTCAATGGACGTATAGTACCTGTTATACTAATTGCACCAGCATGATCCTTAAAACTATTTTTTTTTTTTTTTTTTTTTTTTTTGAGAATTTGGCATACCTACAGCTGCAATGTCGCATTTCCCTCCATGGTATGTATCCTTGATGTATTGCACCACTTCAAGAGCTTTGGCTCTCTCTTGGATAGAAGAGTTAGAGCCGTTGAACTGAAATATCTTTGATTTTGTGTCGAGAATGAAAATATCCTCATGATTCAGAGAAGACCGGGCAAAAGGAACCTGGAATTAAATTTGCAGAAGAAATTCAGTTAGAAAATTATTTCATAAACAAGTGCATGGAGTATTTTAAAGTCCTATGTGTTACTTTGCTTTTCAATTTTTTATCTAGACCTGTTAGCCATGAATTAGAACCTCACAATCAAGACCAAACTGATAATGTCGAATACCATTACAGATCTTTGTTAATGTCTGTGGGTTCTTTTATTTATATTAAGTATGTAATAAAATCATTTTTGTGCAGACATGTTTAATTAACCCCTCCACCCAATCAAATCGGCAAAGGAAAAGTCAGATACTTCAATGAAGAATCAGTTTCATCTATTCACTCTTTCACAATAGAAAGAGTAACCTACCTCTACACTTTTATTGAAAATTCTATTGGTGAATCATATATGAGAATCTCTGAAAAGAAGTAGAAGAGGAGGGATACATGTCATCTTTAAAATAACTTTAGAGGTGCCTGCTTGCCACTTTCAAATGTAAATATGCAATACATGCTATTTCAAGGCAAGCAAGAAAATTCTTCAAAAGAATAGAATTTTAGATAAAGTTATCCTTTCTTACCTCTTTGACATGCACGACATGCTTCCCCTTGCACACATACAAGCGTGTGACATGCTCCTCAGCATTGACTTCGACGTGCTTGAATCCTGATGCAACACCACCAGGTTGAGGAAAGATGCAGGGCTTGAAGTAGGACAGGAACTTATCTGTCTCATTCCCCTGTACCTCTCGGTGTTGCACCGCACGTCCTCCTAGTGCAGCATCTAGCTCGACAGTTTTAATTGCAGCAGTACCGGCCTCATCCTAGAAAGTTGACAACAGAACAAACATCAATACTTTCTAATAGGTTTGTTGTCCGTCTTATATTTAGTATTTTGGCTGGAATAATTGTCCAGCACCAGCAGCAGCCAACTGGATCAAAAAAACTGGTCCATTAACACTATTTAGGACTTCTCTTAACTTTTTGTTACAAATTCTTTGGTTTCCCTGAATTTTTTGGCCTGCTATAGTGATTTCCCTTTTGTCTTTGCTAATTTGTGATAACACTTCAGCTGCAAAATAGCTGTTTCTAGTAACTGTACTATACCATACCCAGTTCATTGCAACAAAATATATGTACAATTTTTTTAGAGGTCTAGTATTTATGCTTTGAGCCTTCAAAATCAGATCATAATTATGCTATAATTACTTACCTGGCTGGTATCTTTGCCAAGCCAATAGTGAATTTCGTGGCGAAGAGACCCATTCTTTATGGCTGTTGTCTAATTATATAACAAAAATATAAATTATGTTACAAAGCAAGGAAGAGCACATATCCAATGAAATGATAACTACTTTTCTTTTAAACAAATGCACAAATAGAACCATTAACTTATAAGGTGAACATAACAAAGCTATTCCACAAAACTGCTTTTGACTTAGACCTGCGACCACCATCATGCCCAATTCTGGTACAGCCGGTACCTCAAACATACTTTTTGTTTACCTATGCAACAATACCTAGTGCTGATGTGTCCTAATATTTGGGTAAAGAAGTAAAAACTCCCTTTACATGCGTTCTGCATGGATCCATTGCCATGCATCTGTCACTGTTACATGCTTCAATCATCCTGGCAACGAGCAAGTCCCTTGACAATGCATAAGGAAAGTAAAATTACCTTTAATATGATATACGAATCTCCCACAAAGAATTTTCCATAAGAATCTTTTGGAACAGGTACAGGCTTTAAGTTCTCTATCCGCCATATTTCCAGTCCGCTAGCATAAATGTCAAGGTCAAAATCATATCAATAAGAAATGTCTGACAGAACAATTTGTATGCATATTCTTGTTAATTAATATCGAAAACAATTATGTCAAAAATTAGTTAAACATAAGAATAAAGGATACGCCTTTTGGCCAGCGCCTTGAAAAGCAGGGTCCAAATCCTTCAGAGAAACAGACATTACTTTAGCTTTTGTTGAGGTTCCTTTTCCTGGTTTTGACCTCAAAAGAGACCCGATTGTACTCTGCAAACATAATAATAGAAGAAGAAAAGAGACGAAACAAACATTGGATTAGTACCAACAAAAATTCCAGCTGAAAATTAGGAATAAATATTTTTCAGTGCATACCAATTTAAGAACGGTATGACAAAATGCAATTTAAATTTTCCTCGATAATACATAAGTTTCAAAGGGAATAAAAAGAAAACGAAATAATCCAGAACAATGTACGATTTAATATCATGTGAAATGCAAAATGATAATCCTCCTTTTGGGTATCCGAGCTCGGATCATACAAAATCCAACAACACCAAATGAATCGATACAAGCATGAACTTGATCCCAACGACCTGGTCAAGATCAAGTCGACTCAAGTCTGACAAACGAGAGATCCCCATCACAACAGAGCTCAATTAAACCAATAAAAATACCTTAATCGAGGTAGAATTAGAAGGAGAATTGGAAGAAGAACCCGATCTGGGGCTACCCATATCGATTCTTTTCGCAAAAGATAGATTCTCTTTTCGCTTCAAACTTGGTAGGCAACCAGGTTTCATCCCAGTTACCTTCCTTTTTTTTCTCCTTTTTTTTCTTTTTTAATTTTCAAAATTAAGGAACCCACGTCTCACCACGACCAACGCTGAATGATTATTTTTCATCATGGAGATATTGTAATAATAAAAAATTAAAACCATGATTCGGTCTCACCTTGTGGTTTTCAAATGGGCTAGGAGAAGACAATTCGGTCGAAATTGATGGAAGGAATGTAAGAGAAACGGATTGGAGGTTAGAGAGAGAGGAGACCGAGACGGAGAGGAAATGCCAGGCGCCAGAAAAAGGGGTGAGGTGTCAAATATAAAATAATACAAGGTTATTTACGGATAAAGGAAGCATGAGGAGCGCATCATCATGGATGGGAGTGAGCGTGCCAGTCACTATGGCACAAGAACTTTGGAACTTTAGCAGGAAACACCCTCGGTTTTCTCACGTTTAATTTTTGCTCCTATGTACAGTCTGGATAGTGGAAACTTTGCCTAGGAGGTTAGGAATGCAATTGTCAAAAAATCATCTTTTCATTTTTTTTTTTTCTTTCGTGTCGTTTATTGCACTATTACACATTATTCTGAAGTGGATGAGGCAGAAAAATTTAAATATTCAATCATTAAGTGTTGGATATATTAGGCTGGAGTTGGTTCTATTGCTACTTTTTTTCCGTTTTTGTTGCTATAGTGTGAAATAGTGAAGTGAATACATACATGCGATGAATAAGAAAAAATGGATAATTATATTATCATCCCGTATTCTAAGTGATAGAGTTCAGAATTTCAGTATGTCTTTCATGGAATAAAATAAAAATATAATAATTTATTCTTTGTGGACTAACTCCCAGAGGTAAGCATGTAAATAGTATTGTGTGTTTGGATGAGAGGAGAATAAGAAATTTGAATAGGAATGTGTGTATTCCTTATTCTTTATTTTAATACTAAGGTTTTGTTGGAATATGAATAAGGGCCCGAATAAATTCAAATTCCTTATTCTTGTGTTGTTTGATTTTTACCGGAATAAGAGATAAGGAACTTATTCCTTGTTCCTTATTCACCCCACTTCCAAACACACCTTTAAAATAAAGCTTTTTAATTGTCTGTGGCAACTGGCAAGACAACTTCGGTGTCCTTGGGTTGGTTCTGAAGGTGGCACAGGAATGGGGACCAAAAAATAATTATGCGCTTATAATTCGTAGTTAAAATGTATGTTTGGCGCAATTAACAAATTGATGATACAAAATGTCCCCTTAATTGGGTAATCGACGACCCGTAGATGCTGCGCATATTCTCTTTTCGGTAAGTTTTGGAGCTTATTTATGTTTGGACAGTATCGCGTAGGTTATCTGCCGTACGATTTTGACACTACAAGTTGTAAAAATTTTCTTACTCGGAAAAAAAAAAACTCAAAATTACATGTTGAAATATAAATCTAAATTATTTCTTTTCTTAAAGTTGCAACTTTTATTCATTCATTGTGCCCATCTAAATTTTATAATTTTTTTAAGAAAAACCTGACAGAATGTCAAATGTGATTTCTTTATTACAATTTTTGATGTATTTTTATGGAATCATCCGAGTTGAAGTCAAAGCAGCTACTTCAGTGCCACCAAAAAGTTTTAAAAAAATGCATAAATGGAGGAGGCGCTCTTATGGGGTTATGATTAAATTGACAAAAGTCAAAAGAGAGACGATTAATGTAATGCCAACAAATAGAGACCACAGATTATATCAAAAAATAAATATTTTGTTAGTGAAGGAAGGGCTCAACTTTTTTTTAAAAAAAAAATTGTTAGTTGTAGATAGATTTTGAATGCATCTCTAAATAGAAAAATCTATATCTTAAATAATAAATATATTAGATGTGATTCTCATAAAAAATAATACATCCAGGTTGTAAATTTGAGAACATAAATAATTATATTCCAAATCAACGGAAGAAATAAATAATTCATGCAGTAAATGTAGAATAGTAGAGTACGAAATGGAAAAATAATTAAATTAAATACAAAGTTATCCGATAGGTTAGAGAGAGAGAGGGAGAGGAAGAGAGTTTAGAAGTTTTTTAACCAGTAAGAATTCTTCTGTAGAGGATCCGTACTGATTGTTGTGTTGCAGGTCGACAGGAATTTTTGTCTCGGACTTGTTATTCAGAAGGAAATGTGGAGCCGCCGCAATCAATCCAGAAAGCCAGTGTAAATTTCTGCAGTAGTTTTCCCATTAAACTACTGAATAATGAGATTAATATTTTAAATTGAATGTTTTGATTTTGATGATGATTGGTCTAGAAATCAAACTGGCTATAAACTGATAGGTCTGCTAGATGTCAACGATTTCCCATTACAAAAGTTACTATAGCAAATACTTACCACTATATATAACTTCAACGTTCATAAAAATTATATATATAACTTCAACTTCTGATATTTTGTACGAGGTTAATATTCTTTTAAAAAAAATTATCAATGTTATTTAGATTTGCACAACAAATTTTCTCTAGATTTGTTGGACTTGGAACTTTATAAAGTTTTAACTGGAATATTATGCAAGACGGGATTGTAATTTTGGTTCTTATGTCGTCTTCAAAATTTCAAATGTAAAACGACATAAGTTTTAGTAATCCGAAGCATTTAAATTTTTAGCTGAATGCTGATCGTCATATACTCATATCATATATATCCATAGAATTCAATTTTCTATAATATTGTATGATATATAAAATCAACAACGCGGACATTGGTCATACAAACCTTCAGGAGAAAGCAAGAGAAAAAATTTGATCAAAATTTTATAATAAACTTAATTATTCATGGTCGAATTAAAATAATTTGCACGCATACTCGTGATGGGGATATAGATATATGAAAAGGCTGTTTTGAAAGAGTAAAAAAAAGGCTTACTTAAAAACCAAATCTTTACATCGGAAGAAGTACAGTGTACAGCACACAACATGTCTTGTTATTAATCAATTATTAATAATGGATAAAAAAATGCAAAAATTAGAAATAGATGAAAGCGACTTGAAAGGTCGGCCACCGGCCACAAAAAAGAGCTCGGAGGATAGGAAGAAGATTAAACAGTAGGTCCCAAGAGTATCCCAACCACGTGCTCGTCTTTGAAAGGTACATCTCTCTGTTTGCTGTTTGGACATAACGAAGAGTCTAATCGACACGTGGCAATGTATGTGTTAATCTAATTGAGCGTTCTAAGTTTGAACTAGCATGCCGGATTAAAAAGATATTTGCCTGGAAAGCAAAATGAAAATATGAAATTGTAGGAATGTATGTGAGGCCGCAGAGCTCCCACTGTTTCAGGACTGATTAAAATTGAATATTTGAATTCGTCTAGGACAACTGGACAAGTAAGGCGAAAAAATTGAAATTGCTTTTTAATTTATTGCCCTTGAAAAACTATGCATTCGAGTTATTTCTTGCCTCCATAAATAATCAAATGTCGTACCACAATTAATCAGTTAATTTTGATTTATCTGACTTTGCAAATTCGTAAAATGTAAATAGTACATGTACGAACTAGCACTTTTTCGTTCGAGAAAAACAAAAAAACATAGCCTGCTTATTTTTCATACAAAGAATATGTTGCAGTGCAAAAATTACAAGAGAAATTTTAATTGCATATGTCGAAGTTTTTAGTTATGTACTTATGTGTCATGAATATAACCACGGACCACATGTATCAATACAACACTACGTGTCACTATTTTTGTTTTGTAATATAAGTTAATTTGTTGAAATACAAGTATTGGTCTCGTGTTCCATAAAAACTAAATACGATCTAAATAAATATTTTATCCAATTGTTTTTATTGACGTCTATATGTTAAAATAAATAATGATTACTTACATAATAAATATATATCAAAATTAATGATTCGATATTTCTCTCATCCAAAATGGAAGGGGAAAAATATCTTTGTATTTGCATTTAAGGACAATTTAACATAAAAAAAAAACTTTATTGTGTAGCTTAGTTTTTCCAGTGTCAAATTTCAAATATTGTCCAGAATACCATGAATCTTTCAAAAAAGGAGTAAGCGGGTTTAAAGAACAATATATTTTTTCGGTTTGTCAGTGGAAAAAACAATTTACAAGCTTCTCTGGAATCTGGATACACACTGTAATTCTTTATATATTTTTTGTACGGATGTTATTCATTTCAGGTACATATGTTAAGGGCCCCATAAAAATTTGTATTTTATATAACGAAGTCAAACCTTGTAGTTTTTATTTGGGAAAATTTACGAACAACGTTGTTACCACAAGAGACAAGACAGAATAAGCATTCTCTAAACAAGCATCTTTTTCACGCTCATGACACTAATAATAACTAATATTTTCCGTTTGAGTCTACAGTCTTTAGCAATCATATTCAACATATAATAGTACATAGCTGTTATATACACTATAAAATATAGTAGAGGTGACATAAAATCTATCACAAGCTCCAATTTCTTCATTTCGAAGGGTTTGTTGGTAAAATAGTTTTCTGGGAACTTTAAAAGTTAGTAAAAATTAAAAAAGAGCGCCGAGATCCGACGAAAACAATAAAAAAGCAGTCAACGGAAACATTAATATCTCACTCGCAGATCACGGCTCACATTGTCAGTTCTGGAGTCTGAACACGGTCACCCAAAAACGCATCCAAGAGCGTGTCAAATTCCGTTTCTAGACACGGTGCTTCCCTTTCAGTACCATGCGTAAACTACGCTGAGGAAAAAATGGTGCACCTTGTCTAACTTTATCAACTTTAATATTTAGATTTAATAGCCATGTCTGCTTTCTTTTTCTGTGAATGATGACCATGTCTGCTGGAGATTGGAAAGTAACCTTACCATTTCTTTTCTTCTTAACAAAATACTTCTGCTATACTTACGGTGATGTTTAGACAAATTGTCATAGCCCTGTCGTTCTTCCGTGTGAGAGATAGACACTAGTAGAAATTTGAAATGATTAGGACCGAATTAATATTTTACAAAGAGTTTTAAGTATCTAAACTGTTGTGGTCATATTATATAACCTATATTGTAGTTAATCCGATTTGTCTTCAAAATTAATCATTAGAAAGGCACAAATAACGTACAATAAATAATTATACGTTGGTTGATATTTTCGGATACATTGTTCAAAGTAAGTATAAATAAATAGATGTATTTTTTTAAGAACTTATCAATGTATTTTTTATTATTTAAACATGACATGTATAAACTTCGACCAATGTAAACGTCCTCTAAATATTTATCAACCAAGGAAAATTTAGTTTTATCCCATTTCAAATTTTGTCAATTTGAAAAAAAAAAACAATGAGAATTTCAGATTGCCAATGGAAAATTTCACTCTAGATTCACTAACATTAGCTTTATGCCAATAAATCCTTCCAAACTTAATTAGAGATATATCACTCTAATATGTGTCATCTTTTATAATAATATCAAAATTAACCTCATTAAATTAAATTGTTAAGAACAAAAAAAAGAAAAAGAAAAATTAGATCATGATCCTTTAAAACTCTAAGGTCCGAAAAGAATTTAAAATTTTAAAATTTTATTTGAAATTTGAAACTTGAAATATACAAAATTTAAAAAATAAAATTTTTTATTTTACAAATAAAAAATTTTATAATATAAAATTTGAAATTAATAACATCAAATTTGATTTTTAAAATTTTTGTGGCACATAGCCAATATTTTTTTTCCACAATGTATAGCATATTTCTAATTTTAATATTTTATATGGCATATTTAAAAAAAAGGCTTATCGAACATTATACATATATAAAGCTTGGCCATCGTAAGAGGCACAATGCTCTAGATTTTCTGTGGTGTATGATTCTTTGTGGCAAAAATAATATTTAGGATTTTTTGTTGCAGCTTTCATATAATATTTGAATAATATTCTCAATTTTTTTCAGGCATTTTTTTTATATAGTGTTCTGAATTTCGTAAAAAATTTTATATGAATAAATCACGCAACGCGCGAGATTCTCTCTAGTTAGAAATCATACCTTTGTGTGGTTTAAGGTCCACAAAAAGGGGAAAAAAATCTAAGTGTCATAAAAGAACCAAAAAAATCGGTTCACAAATTTGGAACAAACTAAAGGAGTATTTCCTGCGTCGCATAACAAACCCATCCAAAAATTTACATTTTATTGTTGTCACTAATAAAAAAAATTTGCTTGTCACTCTGCCAGCTCCAACACCTCATTGTCACGTGCAACCTCCACCGGTTGCACGTCACCTGCAGACTCCTGAATGCCATCCACGTCATCTGCAGATTGCTGAGGCGTTGACTTGGCAATCTCGACTATTTTTCCGAGCCTTCAGCACATCTTTTTGACTTTGGACCCCATCTTCTTGACTGAGGACCCCATCTTTTAACTGCATCAAGAAACGAGACCAATATGTTGTGGATGGCCGGATCTATTATAGTTGAGTCCAGTCCATCTCTCCTCTCTCGTACAAATATGTTGCCACCTCGTACACATACCACATTTGAAGAATGGTAGCCATAACAATATAACTCTGACATTACAAGTACATATTTTAGATATCTATTGAAGACATAAATCAATTAAATATCAATAAAAGACAAAGACATATATAAAAACACTTACCATTATGTTATTTTTTCTAACATGGTGCATTGTAGCGGGTCTTTCTTATTAAACTCCTATGTTTGTTTTTTCCTTTGTTAGGGGTAGTTTAATTAAATGTATGATCCATGTTTTCTTTTGTTAGGAAGTTTATTGGTTTATTTAATGGCTTAAGTAGAATGCTCGAACCAAGTTATTGCATTTCATATTTATGTCTGCGCTCGTATTGCTTTTATTAATTAAATTAGGCTTGTGTGAGTTTATCAAGAAAAAAAAAACGCTTACCCTACTGAGACCACTGCATGAATCGATCATGTTGGACATTGTGTATGCTGCTTCGAGTAAGTTATTGTGGAGCTCAAAAGAACTATAACTCTGGATAGATTTATACATGTGAAAACCCAATCATGGAATTGCAACTAGATTAATTTTGTGAAGCTTGACACATCGTCCATGGAGTTCTTCATAGAATAACGGTGGTTATACGATATAACCAAGACAATAGCCATAAAAAAACAAAAGAGACCTATTATCTGAAAAAGAAGCAAAATATTTGGTACATGAATTAAAGAGCAATAGTATGAGAGGTATGAGGTATTTGATGAGGCCCATTACATAGTGAATATTGTTGATGTTTATCACAAACACATTTTAAAGAGATTGTAATTTTGTTTAACTTAGATTTTCTCCGATGTCTCATAATTTATTTACTCGTGGCATCAAAATTTCAATTATTATATTGATTGGACTATTTTCTATAATATCGTTATATAACTTCAACACTAGATAGAGGACTTGTTATTTGAATGAAAGTTTTTTATCTATCACAAAGCACGATACTGATTATATAAGAATTATGTCATATTTTTCAATTTTAGATCACAAATTTATTGTGACTTCGAAGGTACAAAATTGTTTGATCATGTAGTCATGCAAATAGAATGAAAAAAATAAACTAGCATTAATTGATCGATGGCATCACTACTATAAAAAAAGGCTTCTGCACCGGGTTAAAAAAGGGGTTAGCACCGGTTAGCCTACCGGTGCAGATGGTAGGGGGTGCTAAATGAAATAGACAACCGGTGCAATGGGGGTGGTGCTAATATAATGGTTAGCACCGGTTATGATATAGAACTGGAGCTAAACTGTTACTGATTTGCACCGGTCTTCACATAATAACTGGTGCAAATTGAAAACCTTAGCACCGGGTATAAGTTATAACCGGTTGAAAGTTATATTTTTTTTTCAAACGTGGCTTCCAATTTGAATCGGTTTTTGTACTAAAACTGGTGCAAATTTTGAATCGGTTTTAATCGAAAACCGGAGCAATTTTATTGTATTTTTTTTAAAAAAAAATATTTTAATCTGTGGTTAGCCCATGTTGCCAACCATATATTTCCATCATTTATCAATTATGATCATGCCACATCAATTTGTAATCACAACACATTCAGTACTTATTCTAAATAAGCATACAAATTATCTAAAATAAAAACAGTCATAACTCACTTACAAGTCATATAATATATCATGCCATGCCACATGATACATATCACAAAATCATGCATTCACATAATACCCCTCCCCCCCTCCAATCTCTTGCCCTTAACACAATCATTTTCCCCAACCCACCAAGTTCAGTAATGCTTAAATTCTAAATTCATAGTCTAACCAAAAAAGTCACATAAGTGACTTGAACCAAAGCTCCTAAAAGTCTAAAGCAGCAAGTTATTTGATGATTGATGTGTATGAAAAAAAATTTATGAGAAATGTTTGGTTAGAGAAATGCGGGCCGGTATATCTCTCCATGCTACGAGGCGAGTAGTTGGCGCCTTCCACTTCAGGGCTCTTAGTGGTGCAAATGAGTTGCGCACTGGCAAGTTTGGTTCAGCTTCCAGGCTGTTCTGATATGCTTGCAGTGCTTTGAACTCGGAGACTTTCACCCTTTTCATTGGCTTAGGGGTTGGCCTCGGAGTCTTGTTCTTGTCTTTGTTTTCAGGGACCGCCACTGTTTTCATGGGCTCGAGTAATGACGCCTTGCCCCCAATGATGAAGGGTGCATTGGCCAGTGCTATAGGGATGATGATTGGCGTGGTCCCAACCATGATTATCCCAGTTGCCCCTTTGCTTGCAGCGGCAGACTTTTTGTTCACCTTTCGTGCCATCCGATTTCCTGAAAAGGCAATGTCTCGGAGTCATGGTTAGCACTTGGGGAGAATCATGATAGTATTTCTTTAGCCTACGTGTTTTGCATATTTATCTTCCCAGATGAGAGGAAAAAGAGGTCCCACCGGGCGTGCCAGAGAATCTGTCCGGCTCTTTTTGTCGCGTCTTTCCCATTTTAAAATGCCACTTTCGGGAGGGAAAGCAAAAAGAACATCAGATCAGATTATGTTGGAGTTATGTCCTAGAAGTCAATATTTCATGACTTATTTTCTTAGTTTATGTTAATGATGATATTTGATCATTTGTTCCTAGAGTTTATTATTGACAGATCATTCAGGTTGAGGATCTGAATTGTAGATCTCTGTGGATCATTCATTAGAATGACAATAATAAATCTAAATCGTCCATAATCTTGATAATTAACAAGGAACATTAATTATCATAAAAGATTAGTATGCAAGTTAAGTGATGATTAAGTTCTACAAATCATAGGTAAGGAGTTACCGACTTAATTGCATATGTGTATGTTATTGGAACATAGTACAGGACTTGACCCAATGAAATAAACATATGGATTGTGTTATGTGTCATTGTTTATTTCATATGAGTTTGATTCTAAGTTTGAGATGTTCACCTTTTCCACATGAGGATAGGTTCAATAAATATCGTCTAACGTTGATTCCTGATAAAGGCTGCTATAAGGACTTTATTTATGTTCTCTTGAATTGTGCGGGGAAAAGTTGTTCATCAAGAAAACCGTATGTCCCTCATTAGTATACCTAGTGAGTGATGATATCTGTTTGGGCCCCTTGATGGAGTTGGATCGTATGCATGCAAACTAGACGATCAACTCTAGATCAAGAAATGTATAATCTGCAAGAATGACACATTCCTATCTTGGATTATACAAAGATATCGTGTGACATAAGAATCAAACAAAGAAATACTTTTATTTCTTATGCAGGATTGAGATATTGTAACGGTACATTATTTATACGAATTGGGAATCATAACGTGTTGCTAGATACCGCTTATGATTATTGGAAATAAATAACGATTTATTTCCATGGCCAACATAGTATAAATCCTCAAATAGGGTCGCACAAATAGGATTCTAACCACTTGGTGCATTTATTGTTTATTCACAATAATGTGTATTGTGAAATGTGATAAGTTAATTAATTAATTATATACCGTTATGAACCGTTATAATTAATTAAATTAAAAGGATCATATGGAAACAATTTAATGCATTAGCTAATCATAGATTAATTATTAATGAGTTAATAATTAATTATGTTCAACTTACTTTAATTAGTTTGAGCTAATTGGGCTACTATTTAATTGGTTAATTAAAGGCCCGATTTAAGGAAGAATGAAGAGACAATTAAAGGAGATTCATTAATTGGTGAATTAATGAATAAAGGCCTTTTATTAAGATGGCCCAAGAGAGCCCATTAGGTGGCCTCTTAGGGTGGATGGCATATTTGTAAATAGTATGAAGGTTGGATGAGAGTGGTTGGCTATATAAAGGGGTCTCTTTGGGAGAAAACCCTAGCCGTCATCTCTCTTCCTCTCCCCTCCCTTGCGCCTCCACCTAGAAGAGAGATTTTTCTCTTTTCTCCATGGCTCTTTCCTTCCTCTCTTAGCTCATGTGTTGAGCATCCCACCTCTCTTCCTCTCCATTAAATAGTTAATTAAGAGAAGCAAGGTGATTAGCAAGAGGTTCAAGAGAACTAGCATTCTCTTTGAGCTTGGTGGTGGGTCCTTGGTGGGTTAGAGGCGGCCATAGATGGTGGAGGTGGTGGAGCACGCACCCCATCGACTCCCATGCCATGGATTCGAGCCTCATGAATATAATTTCATGAGAGGTACAATTATTTCTCCTACCTTCTCTCTTGATTGGATGTGTGATTGCTTTAGCACTAGATCTATTGATTTGCTTGTTGTTAATGGTGATTAATTAGTTGTAATTAATCTAAAATTAAAATATGAGCATTTCCTAACAGTGGTATCAGAGCTATGGTCGTGCTTAAGGTTTTTCACACTTAATTAAGTGAGAAATTCGTAATTAATTAAGTTAATTAGTGATGTGCATGCTTGCTGGCCCTGGAAAGGCTGTTTTCTGTCTTGTTGCTTGTTTTTCGTGGTGTAAAGCTCTCTGAAATTTTTTCCTTCTTATTGGAGGTTTTAGCCCTTTGAGTTGTGGTTGTTTTCCCACTGGAATCATTGAAATTCGATGTAAAATGAATTTTTAGTGATTTAAACGGTAACGGTGCGCAGATCTGTTATTCTGCTGCACAGTTCTGTTGTTGTGGTTGGTAATAAATAAGTTTGTATACAAAGTACCTGTAACTTTTAGATAGGATTATTCTAAACTTGATGCTCTTTCTGGATATGTAAATTTTGTTGCATATTTCGGATATTATGTGGGCGTTCAAGGATGAAAAGTGATGAAGTTATCAGATCTGTTTTTTTCAAACAAACTGATTGTTTTGAAAAACTGTACTTATTGAGAAACTTTTATGGAAAAGTGTTGAAATGGAAATGTTCTCCTTTAAGTCTGGAATCTGTGAAAATTAATTTCATAGATTTTCATTGAGATTTGATACCTCAACCGAGTGAAACCTTTTTGGTCGACGGTCTGTTCCAGAACAGGATACCTTGCTTAAATGCTTGTTATCTCGTTGATCTTGATTATAACTTGTGGTTTTTCTTTTCATGGAATGATAGCCTATTGTATGTAGTATTTTTCTATGTAAATTGTTTGCTGGAAAAATATCAAGGGGATGATCATACAGATCAAAAGGTTGAGACCCATAACAGAATTTTCTCTAACGGTGCTTCGCGCACAATCTGAGGATTTGTCTTTTTTGGTTCTCCCTGATGGTAATTGATCTCTCCTTGAGATTTTTACAGGTAATCACAATCTTTGTAAGGAGTTCTCTGGATTTATTTCAGATTTTTTGGAGACCGAATTATTTTGAATTTTTTCGGGTCCCGAATTTCGTATTTTAATTAGTTAAAATAGTTTCTAATTAATCAATTTATTGAAATGTTAATTAGAAGACTCCTTAAATACCCTCCTTTCTGTTTTGATAGTTGGATTTAATTTAAAAGGGCTTAAACAATTAGTTGTTAAGGTTAAGCCTTCTTTGCATTCGAAAAACTTGAGCAACAAGTATGCACAAAGATTCTAATTAATGAAATTAATTAAGAGCAAGTGAATCATGTATATTGTATATGTGCTAACTTTGTTTTGTAGGAGGATGTGGGTTTGATATGGCTCAAGATGTCAATGCCTTGTGTGTTGTAAAATGTTGTGAATGCATGTGATTGCTTGTAATGTGGCCTAAGGTGCCTTGATAATTAATAATTGATTAATTCTTGATGTAACTTGTGAGGCTTGCATGCCCCTAAGGCCTAGGCGGGGTTTTAGGAATTTTATCACATGTATTTATTTCCCTTAATTATTAGATAGGATCTTAGTAATTAGTGGGAGGGCTTGATTAGATTAGTTTCGTTACATGGAGATGCGACGAAGACTAATGCAAGCGGGAGCCATACAAACCCACGGCAATGTTTGAGATGCTTATTATTATGTGATTGTTTGTGAATGCCTTGAATTGTCATAGGTAGGTATGGGTGTATGCTTACACGACCACCAAACAAAGTCACGTAATTGCTTATGTCCCAAATTAACTTGATTTAGCCAAATCGTCCTCCTTCTCTCTATCCCCTTCAATACAATTGATTGTCTATTGATGCTTTCCTGCCGACGCGGACATCGTAGTCCATCATTGTAGTCGGGGTGTAAATCGGATTTACTAGGAGCAAATAGAGAGAAGTTGCTTTACAACGGACCCACTCGGATTGGACGTTGGGACGAAGTTTGTAGATATACTTATGATATCTCACAAACCAAGAATCATATGGACAAGATATGATTGGTTGGAGAACCTACCTTATCTAGTTGTTTTAGGTGTCATGCCGACGCTGGCCCCTATTTCAACGAAAATGAGGATCTTGGAATCCATTACATTTAGGGACATTAATTAAATGTAGTGGGAGTTTTGTTTATCATTCCATAAACAAAACATTGCATAAACTAAATGACCTTAAATTGAAATTGTTATAGATATTAAATATGTTAATTTCGTTGCGATCAATCTTTGGAAAACGACAAGCTCGTTTCTAAGGTATTTACTTGGAGAAGAAATACCGATTTCTAAGACATGTTCTTGGAAATGAGAAACTTGAGCAAGTTTAATCCCAAAAACGTTCCTCGACTTCCCGAACAATAGCTTCGCAATGATTGATTAGTTTTGACGAAAATTATTCAATAAAGCGAATGCTTATATCCTTTTAGAAGTTCTAGACTTTTGAATTGGAGAATTCATAAGGACTAGATTAGACTTCTACGTTCTCATGCACTTACTCAAGAAAAACGTTCTTAGAGAAAGTAAATATAGACTCAATCATTTATGATCGAGTAATGGAGTGTGAGTTAACCAAGAGACTCTTCTTATAAGAAGATAAATATTTCATTAGCTTGCGAACCGAAAGGTTTGAGTAGCTAATTGACAACTAGAGATACTAAGATCTCCAATATCAAGGATTGTTGATATTGTCATACAATCTCTTTCTATGGATAAAGGATATATTGTTCGCACACTTGTTAGTGCTAAAAGTAATTGGTTAAGTATTAAAGGAATACTTTACCAAGATATGAGTTGAAACTTTGAGATCCTCACTAGTGACCGTGTGTCACATGAGATGTTTCATTTGCCATTTATGGGAGGCTTTTGAAAGGTTGTCCGAAATACCATGATGTTCTAAACCTTGAGATATTTGTCGTTCAAATTATCTCACTATCTCTAATTCACACTAGTAATTAGGTGCTAGTTCATGTGCTCGCATTTAACGAAATGTGTAGACAATGATGAATAAGAGAAAGTTCGAGATAAGTAAAGTAAACTTCGTTTTTGAAAATGGCTTGTACGTCTAAGCCACTACCATTGAATACGTAGAGTTATCTTTACTAAATAAAGAGTTTGTTTAGGAATTTGAGGTTGTATACCTTATTCCAAACATCTCATAAATTTGATGATGGATGATCATGTTTTGTAATAGAGAAATGTTGTTCTCCTGTTTTTATAAATTTGTGTATAAGATTTCGTGCATCTTAATTGAATTTGCTTGAAATAAATTAACAAATTTTGAATGACAAATATGTAAGACTTCGCATAAAGTATTTGACTTTTATGTAAAATAGTTGCTTAGTCGAATATAAACAAGAATCGCATTATGAGAGTCTACGTAACGTGGAGCTCGTAAATCAATTTGATTGCAAAGAATCGCATTATGAGAGTCTACGTAACGTAGAGCTCGTAAATCAATTCGATTGCAAATCAATTGAAATTCATGCGAATCGTGTTTGTTAAAAGACAAAAGCGCCTTTGACATACGAAGGTTTAAAGGACAAGTAACCTTATTAAGACTTATACATATTGATGTATATAGACTTATAGGACTTGTGCAATTGAAAGGTTGTTGACACTTTACCACTTGACCAACGATCATTGTAGATATTAACGTATCTATTTGATATGGTATAAGTATGAATCTTTTGACAAGATCAAAAAGATTTCAAGAGTAAAGTTGAAAAACTATTCAATAAAAGCAAAAGTCTTAAGATGGATCATGGTAAATAGTTCAGTCATATAGTTTGATATATTACCTAAAGAGTATGAAATACGTTTCACTACTCGCTTCATGAGGAACATTGAAAAATGTATCCAAGGATGAAGGTATCGAACATTGTTTGATCGGTAATAAATCAAATTGACTTGTTCGACTCATGTAAGGGATTTGTGTTTGAGGACAATATTGTTTACACTGAATAAAAATTCCATCGAAGTCTATTGAGAAAGATATCTTACGAGATTCGATCTCTAGGTATATTGTTTCTCAAGATTTGGTGTTGAGAAGCTTATTTCAAGGTTCGATTGATTGATAAGCTTGGACCCAAATAAGACGCTTATTAGTTTGTAGGATATCTTGAATTAGCCAAAAGGTACTACTTCTATGAACATGATAAGAACAAGGTAGTTGTTGCTCATCATAACGTAATCTTAAAGAATGATATTCTCAAGAAGAAGTAGTGGGAGTAAAGTGAGCATTAAAGGAGTTTATGCGTCACTACAAGAAGTACCTTTATAGGGAACTTGTCACTCCATACATGGTGCTTAGTGGGAGTTGAGCGGAACTTGACTCACAAGCAGTTGTGAAAGGAAGAAGTTTATAAGCACGCTCGCTTCTAAAGAGTACTCAAACATCTCACGAATGGATGATGTTAGAGAAACTCGTGCAATACATTAGGATCAAGAATCTATTCTACAAGATGTTGTAGAAGTAGTTCATAGACCTCAAGCACCAATCCTACAAAGATCAACGAGAGTGAATTGCCTAAACTAAAAAGTACATAGGTTTCACAACATCCTCGTACTTGACATATGAAGATCCGTTGATAAATAAAGAAGCGATGGAAAGACCCGATTCCACAAGTATGGTTTGAATTTGTATGATCTTTAAGTGCAACCCATATATATATAACAACAAGGTATAGACCTTGATTGATGTTCAAGAAGGAGCGATCCATCTAGAACATTTAGATCTTTAAAAGGAAAGATAGATATGGATAGCAAGTCGACTATGTACAAAGCACAATTTCATGATTGATGCTATGTCTAAGTCGATAACCAGTTGACCATGTACAAAGCACGGCTTCTCGCTTGTAGCTGTGTCTAAGTCAATAAAGATCATTCTAACAATAGTTATATTTCGTATATATAGATATATGGAAAGATACATCAAAACCGCCTTCTTCGATTGAATGAAGGAAGTTGTTATGTATTTGACACAAACCAAGGATTTGTTGTATTGTTGGAAACACATATATGCTTCAATGATCCATTAATGTGTTGGAGATATGTCCTATGAGCCAATCAGTTATTGGCATTATCTTTAGTTTATGTTATTGATGATGTTTGATCATTTGTTCCTTGATTTTATTATTGACAGATTATTCAGGTTGAGGATCTGAATTGTGGATCTCTGTGTTTCATTTTGTTAAATGACAATAATAAATCTAAAATGTCCATAATCTTGATAATTAACAAGGAACATTAATTATCATGATAAGATTAGTATGCAAGTTAAGTGATGATTAAGTTCTACAAATCATGGATAAGGTGTTATCAACTTAATTGCATATGTGTATGTTATCGGAACATAGTACAGGACTTGACCCAATGAAATAAATATATGGATTGTGTTACGTGTCATTATTTATTTCATATGAGTTTGATTCTAAGTTTGAGATGGTTCAGTTTTTCCACATGAGGATTGGTTCAATAAATATCGTCTACCGTTGATTCCTGATAAGGGCTGCTATACGGACTTTATTTATGTTCTCTTGAATTGTGCGGGGAAAAACTAATCATTAAGAAAACCGTATGTCCCTCATTAGTTTACCTAGTGAGTGATGATATCTATTGGGCCCCTTGATGGAGATGGATTGTTTGCTAGCAACTTATACAATCATCTCTAATCAAGAAATATATAATCTGCAAGAATGACACTTTCCTATCTTGGATTATATAATGATATCATGTGACATAAGAATCAAAACAAGGAAATTATCTATTTCTTTTGCAGGATTAAAATGCTATAATTGTATAGTATCTATTTATGTTAATTGGGAATCATAACGTGTTGCTAGATACCGCTTATGATTATTGGAAATAAATGACGATTTATTTTCCATGGCCAACATGACATAAATCCTCCAAGGGTCACACAGTATGAAGCTCTTGACCAACATTGCATTATATTTAGTTTGTTTATATTGGAGAATAGAAAATATGATAAGTTGAATAATTAATTATAAACCGTTATGATTAATTATTTCAAGGAATCGTATGAAACTAAATTAATGTTAAATCTAATCCATTAATAATTATCAAGGAGTTGATATTTATTTTGTCTCAACACGATTAATATAATTGCGTGAATTATATTGCTATCTTATAGTATATCAAATTGGGCCTAGTTTTAAATGCAATTTAAAGGGATAATTAAAGAGACATTTGACTTAACATAAAATGGGCTTGGAGCCCATGATATGGCCGGCCAAAACCAAAAGGAAATTGGTTCCTTTAGGGTTGGCATATAGTGACATATATATATACATATATGTGTAACTTTTGGAGCACACTTTTCATTTGTCTCTTTCCTCCCACCATAGCCGCACCTTCCAAGTGGGTTTCAAATTTTTCAGATCTGAAAATTTGAAATTTGGTTCTTGCATTTTAATAGGACTCATGTGTTGAGTATAGTTCCCTTAATTAATTAGTGAATTAGTTGAAGAAGGGAAGCAAAGGATTAGGCTAGTTCTTATTGGTTTACTAGCATAGACCAAGCAAGAAGTTGGTTAATCTTTGTGGACCTAAGGTGCAGCAAGGAGGAGAAGGAGAGTACGCCACCGCCTCCTACGCCAAGGTCGAAGCCTTCCCGTTACTAGTCGGGAAGAGGTATAGACCCGTTTCTCTATTCTCATGCATTATTTGTGCTATTCCACTAGATCTTGACTTGTGCTTGGTTTAATTAGCTTAAATATGATTTAAAATTTAAATTAGCACTAGGAAAAAGTTCCTTCAATTGGTATCAGAGACTTGGTCGTGGTTTTGGCATTTTAATGCTTAATGAAGTGAGAAAAAGTTAATTAACAACATAATTAGTGATGCACTTGCTTGCTGTCTGGATTTCTTCTCTGTTTTCGAGATTGTTTTGAATTTTTCGCTGAGTAAAGCTTTCGGAAAATATTTTATTTCTGTTGGAGGTTGTAGATCTATGAGTTGCGCTTCTTTAGCCACTGGTTTCACCTTTTTCTAAGCTGTTATGAATTTTTGGTGATTTAAACGGTAACGGTGCGCAGAACCAGTTTCTGTCTGCACTGTTCTGTGTTTATGGCTTGTAGGAATTAATTTTTGAAAATAACTATCTGTTTTTATTGGCTAGAAATCTTGTAAACTTGATGCTCTTTCCAGATCTGTAAATTTTGTTGCATGGTTTGGAGTTTAAGTGAGTATTCAAGTCATGGAAAATAAAGAAGTTGTCAGATCTAGTTTTCAAACAAACTGATTGTTTTGATAAACTGTACTTATTGAGACAACTTTGTGGAAAAGTATTAACATAGAGATGTTCTACTTTAAGTTAGGAATCTGTGAAAATTAGTTTCACATTTTTCCATTGAGGTTTGATACTCGAACTGGGTCAAAACTTTTTCGTCGACTGTCTGTTTCAGAACAGGGATAGTAATTTGTATACTATTTAACTTGATGATTTTGAATAAACCTTGCTTTTTTCTTTTCATGGATAGGTAGCCAATAGTATATACTAGATTTACTATGTAAAGTGTTTACATGAAAACTGTTTGGAAGATGATCCTTTAGACCAAAAGGTTGAGGCAAAAAACAGAAAATCCGATAACGGTGTTTCGTGCACAATCTGAGGATTTGTCTTTTTTTGTTCTCCCTGACGGTATGTGATCTCTTCTTGAATTTTTTACAGGTAGTTAAACTCATGATAAGGAGTATGCTTGATTAATTTCATAATTTTTGGAGACCGAAAACTTTTTGGATTTTATCGGGTCCCGATTAATATTTTAAATAGTTAAAATATTATTCTAATTAATCAAAATGGTTGAAATGTTAATTAGAAAACTCCTTAATACATCTCCTTTCTGTTTTCGAATGTTGAATTGAATTTCAAAAGGTTTAAGCAAGTTAGTTGTTTAAAAGTTAAACCTTCTTTACGCGAAAAACCGAACAACGAGCGATGTGCAAAGACTCTAATTTGTTGTTGTTAATTAAGTTACAAGTGAAACATATATATTGTATATGTGTGCTAACTTTGTTTTGTAGGAGGATCGTGGGTTTAGTATGGCCCAAGATATCAATGCCTTGTGGTTTGTAAATGAATGCATGTGTGAATTTGTGTAATGCGGCCTAAGGTGCCATTAATTAATTTGATTAATTTTAATGTAACTTGTGAGGCTTGCATGCCCCTAAGGCTAGGAGGGATTATATTTTTTTTCACATGTATTTATTTTTCCATTCAATTATAGGATTACATTACTATAATTAGTGGGAGGGCTTGATTAGATTAGATTTGCTACATGGAGATGCGGCGAAGCTAATATGCAAGCGGGGGCCATACAAACCCACAACAATGCTTGTGGTTAATTTGAGATGCTTATTATGTGAATGTTTGAATGCTATGAAATGTCATAGGTTAGGTATGGGTGTGTGCTTACACGACCACCAAACAAAGTCACATAATGTTTGTCCCATTTACTCGATTAAGCAAAATCGTCCTCCTTCTCTCTATCCCCTTCATGTCGATTGATTGTCTATTGATGCATTCCGCCGACGCGGACATCGTAGTCCATCATCGAAGTCGGGGTGTAAATCAGATTTGCAAGGAGCAAATAGAGAGATGTCGCTTAACAATGGACCCAATCGGATTGGACATTGGGACGAAGTTCGCGACGCGAACCAAGAGTCACATAAGTTGATGTGATTGGTTGGAGAACCTACCCCATATTAGTCGTTTTGATGTTGTGCCGACGCGGACATCATTTCGATGAAAGTGGGGGTCTTGGAAATCCATTACATTTAGGGACTTAATGTATGTAGTGGAAGTTTTACTTTATTGAAAATAAAACATATGCATAAACTAATAGACCTTAAATTGAAATTGTTGTAGATGTCTTCTCAATCGTCTTTCTCGCTACGTTCTCTCCTTGAGAAAGAGAAACTCGCTTTTAACGGCGCCAATTTTCTCGATTGGCACCGTAACCTTAGGCTTGCCCTTCGGTTTGAAAAGAAGGAGTATCTCTTGACCACTCCAATTCCCGCTCCCCCTGCGAGCACTGCTCCCGAAAAGGAGCAGCAAGACTATGACAAGCACTTGATGGACGACATTGAGATGTCGGTCTTGATTGTTGCGGTCATGGACAATGAGCTCCAAAAGGAGTACATTGACAGTGGTCTTGGAGTGTTTGAAATCGTCTCTCGCCTCTCGAACATATTCAAAACTAAGGCTCACACCGAAAGGGGTAGACTTATCAAGGCCGTCGCCAATACTAGATTGGTGGAGGGTCATGAAGTAGGCCCACACGTCATGAAGATGGCGGGGTTGTTTCGGCAGCTTGAAAGGCTTGACACGCCCTTCCCGTCAGGGACTGTCCAAGACTTTATTCTCAATTCTCTTCCTCACAGTTACTCGGGGTTCATAGTGAACTACCGTATGAATGGCATGGAGAAAAGTTTAGAGGATCTCCAAAACATGCTCATGGAAACTGAGGAGAGTCTAAAGAAAGAGAAAGGGCCGAAAGATGTTCTTGCGGTGAGTGAGAGGAGCAAGAAGAGCAAGAAAAAAACCCGCAGAAACAAGGGCAAAGGCAAGGTGATGCCCCAGGCTTCGGCCAAGGGAGCTCCCGAGGGTTCCAAGAGAAAGAAGAACCCCGCCACTTCCGACACCGTGTGCTACTATTGTAGTGGCAAGGGTCATTGGAAGAGGAACTGCCCCAAGTACCTCGCTGACAAGAAGGCGGGAAACGTCCTTGCTTCTACCTCAGGTATATTTGTCATTGAAAACTTTCTCGCTACTTCTAATACTGACTGGATATTTGATACCGGTTCATGTGCTCACATTTGTCGAAATGTGCAGGCACTAAAGATTAGGAGGCGGCTCGAGAAAGGTGAAGTGCAACTCCGCGTCGGTAACGGCACGTGCGTCTCCGCTATGGCCGTTGGGAATGTAGAGTTGACTTTACCTAGTGGTTTTATTTTGGAACTTAGAAATGTCTATTTTGTTCCTAGTATCACTCGAAACATTATCTCCATTTCTTGTTTGGATTTGGATGGATATCATGTTGTAATAAAGAACAAATGTTGCTCTCTTTTTCGTGATGATGTTTGCTTTGGTATTGCGCACTATTTGAATGGTCTTTATGTGCTTGATATAAGTGAACATGTTTTGAGTATTGAACGTGACAATAAGAAACGTAAAATTTCACATGAGAGTTCGACTTTGATGTGACATTGCCGCTTAGGTCATATCAACGAGAAACGCATCAAGAGATTAAAAAACGTTGGTCTCTTGGATCAATTCGATTTCGAATCAATTGATTTTTGCGAATCATGCTTGATGGGAAAAATGACAAAAGCGCCTTTTACCAACAAAGGTACAAGGACAAGTGGCTTATTGGACCTCGTACATACCGATGTGTGTGGGCCCATGAGTATTTGTGCACGAGGAGATTATTCATACTTCATCACTTTCACCGACGATCATAGTAGATACGGGTATATCTACTTGATGCGGCACAAATCTGAATCCTTCGAAAAGTTCAAGGAATTCAAGAATGAAGTTGAAAACCAACTTGATCGAAAGATCAAAGTTTTGCGTTCTGATCGAGGTGGAGAGTACTTGAGTCATGAGTTTGGTGATTATCTAAAGGAGTGTGGAATAGTTCTACAACTCACTCCATCGGGAACACCACAATGGAATGGTGTATCCGAAAGGAGGAATCGAACTTTGCTTGACATGGTTCGATCGATGATGAGCCAAGTCGACTTGCCTAGATCGTTTTGGGGTTTTGCACTAGAAACCGCAGCATTTACACTAAATCGTGTTCCTTCAAAGTCCGTTGAGAAAACGCCTTATGAGATTTGGTTTGGTAAGAAACCAAGTATGCTTTTTCTCAAGATTTGGGGTTGTGAAGCTTATGTGAAAAGGCTAATGAGCGATAAGCTTGGACCCAAATCGGACAAGTGTTATTTCGTAGGATACCCTAAGGAAACGAAGGGTTATTACTTCTACAACCGTGTCGAAAACAAGATAGTTGTTGCTCGTCATGCGGAATTCTTGGAGAAAGAGTTTCTCTCAAGAAGAAATAGTGGGAGTAATGTGGTTATTGAAGAAATTCATGAACCACAAGATGCGCCTCAAGTAGGCAATCTTGCTATTCCCGACGTGGTGCCAAATGAGGTTGTAGCCGAACCCGTCCCACAAGTTGTTGTGGAAGAGGTTCATGAGAATGCTCCCTCAAACGAGAACTCGGACATATCGCGAGTCGATAGTGCTCAAGTTACTCAATCATTCGAGGCTCAAGAACCAAGTCCACAAGCCGTTGTGGAACAAGTTCAAGAACCTCAAGCACCAATCCTACGAAGGTCGACAAGGGAAAGTCGTCCACCCGAAAGGTACTTGGGTTTGCACGACGTTCTCGTCATTGAGAATGACGATCCGTTGACCATGAATGACATGAAGAAAAGACCCGACTCCAAAGAATGGCTTAAGGCCATGGAATCCGAAATACAATCTATGCATGACAACAAGGTATGGACCTTAGTTGATCTTCCCGATGGGATTAAACCCGTTGAGAACAAATGGATCTTTAAAAGAAAGGTCGACATGGATGGAAACTTGAGCGTATACAAGGCACGGCTTGTTGCGAAAGGTTACAAGCAAGTTCATGGTATTGACTATGAAGAAACCTTCTCGCCCGTTGTCATGTTCAAGTCGATTCGGATTATGTTAGCAATTGCCGCATTTTATGATTATGAGATATGGCAAATGGATGTCAAAACCGCTTTCCTAAATGGAAATTTGGAAGAGGATTTGTATATGATACAACCCGAAGGTTTTGTAGATCCAAAGAATGCTAACAAGGTATGCAAGCTTCAAAGGTCCATTTATGGATTGAAGCAAGCATCAAGGAGTTGGAACAAGCGCTTTGATGATGAAGTCAAAAAGTTGAACTTCATTCAATGCGAGAAGGAAGCTTGTGTTTACAAGAGGATTAGTGGGAGCTTGGTGGTGTTTCTTGTTCTTTATGTTGATGATATTCTCTTAATTGGAAATGATGTTTCCGAATTGAATGCAGTCAAGTCTTCATTGAAGAAGGTGTTCTCAATGAAAGATTTGGGCGAGGCCGCCTATATCCTAGGAATCAAGATCTATAGAAATAGATCAAGAAGGATGATAGGTTTAAGCCAAAATGCATATATTGACAAGGTAGTTACTAAAAACAAATTGGCTAGTTCCAAGAAAGGTTACCTACCTATGTCACATGGCATACACTTGAGTAAGACTCAATGTCCCGTACATGAGGAAGATAGAAAGTTTATGGAGAAATTCAAGTATCCATCTGCTGTTGGTTCTATCATGTATGCCATGCTATGCACTCGTCCCGATGTGGCATATCCGATTAGTGTGACTAGTCGATTTCAAGCCAACCCCGGCATGTCACATTGGACCGCAGTTAAGAATATCCTCAAGTATCTCAAGAGAACACAGGATAGTATTCTCGTGTATGGTGGAGACCAAGAGCTCGTTGTAAGTGGTTACACCGATGCTAGTTTCCAAACCGACCGAGATGACTCAAAGTCACAGTCTGGCTTCGTGTTTCTGCTCAATGGTGGTGCTGTAAGTTGGAAGAGTTCCAAACAAGATACTACAGCCGATTCCGTCACCGAAGCAGAATACTTAGCGGCTGGTGAAGCGGCGAAAGAAGGAGTTTGGATCAAGGAGTTCTTGACCGAGCTGGAGGTGGTTCCAAGCATCTCGGGTCCAGTGGATATCTACTGCGACAACACAGGAGCCATAGCTCAGTCCAAGGAACCTAGATCGCATCAAAAGACCAAGCACATTCTACGACGATTCCATCTCATTCGCCAGTTTGTGAATGATGGATGGATCAAGGTCAAAAAGGTGGACGGTGCCGCGAACACAGCGGACCCTCTGACAAAGCCTCTATCTCGAGCTGCACACGAGTTGCATGTTGCATCCATGGGGATTAGACGCATGCCTGAGTGGCTTTGAGTGTATTTTTCTTTCGAGGCTTTAGTATGAGACATGTATATTTTGATATTACATTGAGTACTATTCTCTGGCTAGAAGTCACTGTTGATTGACTCTAGGCCAAGTGGGAGATTGTTGGAGATATGTCCTATGAGCCAATCAGTTATTGGCATTATCTTTAGTTTATGTTATTGATGATGTTTGATCATTTGTTCCTTGATTTTATTATTGACAGATTATTCAGGTTGAGGATCTGAATTGTGGATCTCTGTGTTTCATTTTGTTAAATGACAATAATAAATCTAAAATGTCCATAATCTTGATAATTAACAAGGAACATTAATTATCATGATAAGATTAGTATGCAAGTTAAGTGATGATTAAGTTCTACAAATCATGGATAAGGTGTTATCAACTTAATTGCATATGTGTATGTTATCGGAACATAGTACAGGACTTGACCCAATGAAATAAATATATGGATTGTGTTACGTGTCATTATTTATTTCATATGAGTTTGATTCTAAGTTTGAGATGGTTCAGTTTTTCCACATGAGGATTGGTTCAATAAATATCGTCTACCGTTGATTCCTGATAAGGGCTGCTATACGGACTTTATTTATGTTCTCTTGAATTGTGCGGGGAAAAACTAATCATTAAGAAAACCGTATGTCCCTCATTAGTTTACCTAGTGAGTGATGATATCTATTGGGCCCCTTGATGGAGATGGATTGTTTGCTAGCAACTTATACAATCATCTCTAAATCAAGAAATATATAATCTGCAAGAATGACACTTTCCTATCTTGGATTATATAATGATATCATGTGACATAAGAATCGAAACAAGGAAATTATCTATTTCTTTTGCAGGATTAAAATGCTATAATTGTATAGTATCTATTTATGTTAATTGGGAATCATAACGTGTTGCTAGATACCGCTTATGATTATTGGAAATAAATGACGATTTATTTTCCATGGCCAACATGACATAAATCCTCCAAGGGTCACACAGTATGAAGCTCTTGACCAACATTGCATTATATTTAGTTTGTTTATATTGGAGAATAGAAAATATGATAAGTTGAATAATTAATTATAAACCGTTATGATTAATTATTTCAAGGAATCGTATGAAACTAAATTAATGTTAAATCTAATCCATTAATAATTATCAAGGAGTTGATATTTATTTTGTCTCAACACGATTAATATAATTGCGTGAATTATATTGCTATCTTATAGTATATCAAATTGGGCCTAGTTTTAAATGCAATTTAAAGGGATAATTAAAGAGACATTTGACTTAACATAAAATGGGCTTGGAGCCCATGATATGGCCGGCCAAAACCAAAAGGAAATTGGTTCCTTTAGGGTTGGCATATAGTGACATATATATATACATATATGTGTAACTTTTGGAGCACACTTTTCATTTGTCTCTTTCCTCCCACCATAGCCGCACCTTCCAAGTGGGTTTCAAATTTTTCAGATCTGAAAATTTGAAATTTGGTTCTTGCATTTTAATAGGACTCATGTGTTGAGTATAGTTCCCTTAATTAATTAGTGAATTAGTTGAAGAAGGGAAGCAAAGGATTAGGCTAGTTCTTCTTGGTTTACTAGCATAGACCAAGCAAGAAGTTGGTTAATCTTTGTGGACCTAAGGTGCAGCAAGGAGGAGAAGGAGAGCACGCCACCGCCTCCTACGCCAAGGTCGAAGCCTTCCCGTTACTAGTCGGGAAGAGGTATAGACCCGTTTCTCTATTCTCATGCATTATTTGTGCTATTCCACTAGATCTTGACTTGTGCTTGGTTTAATTAGCTTAAATATGATTTAAAATTTAAATTAGCACTAGGAAAAAGTTCCTTCATAATGGATTGAAGCAAGTACTGTGGAAATTGGAATAAATATTTTGACAAGGAAGTCAAGGAGTTGCACTTCGTCAAAAGTATCTTATATAGATAAGATATTCAGTGGGAGCATTATTATGTTACATGTATTGTACAAGATACAAGACATTAATTGGGAATAACATTAAGAAAATGAATATTGTCAAGATCTCACTGGAGAATGTTTTCTCAATTGAGAACTTGGGTAAGTCACCTAAATCCAAGGAAACAAAATCTATGGAGATAGATTATGATGGATGTCAGGTTTGAGAAAACGTGCATATAACGACAAAGTGTTCTAGTAACATGAAAAGATAGACTCCTAGAAAGGATGTCTAACCAAGTTGTATGGCATACACTTGAGTTCTACTCGGTGTGTTGTAACTCAATTCGAAAAGAGTGCACGATATATTTCGAGCATCCTTCTGTTATGAGTTTCATAACGGATGCCATATTTATGCACATGCCCCTATGTGTTGTAACCAAGGAGTATGACAAGCAGTTGTCAACTGGATACAAAGAAAAACACGTTTGGACAATAATCGAGAATATCTTCGAGTATCTTAAGAGAAAGAGTGATATGTTTTTCCATCTGATAAGATAAAAGAAAGCTCATATAAATTGATATATTGATGCTAGTTTTCGAAAGATTGATATGAATACAATTGAGCTACGTATTTTGTTTAAATGTGGTGTTGTAAGTTTAGAAGGTGTTCTAAATGGGATATTACAACCGTTTCCGTCACCAAAACAAAATATATAGCAACTTGTGAAGCAATGAAAGAATGTAGTAAGGATCGTGAAGTTCTCAGTCAAGCTAATATGGTTCTATGCATCTCGAACCATAGCTTAAACTTGAAGAACCCAATATTAAATTGGTGATCCAACTAAGATCTATGACGATGTCACTTGATCTCACATGATGATGATCAAGAACACATATATAGGAGTATATATGTATATAGGGTCAAACAAAATTGGATAGGTTCGCGGACACAGCGAACACTCTAACTTAACCTCTACCTTAAGCGGTATACGAGATGCAGTTGTGCATCCATACGTGATGGACGTATGAGTAACTTGCTTTAAGCGTATAACATTTTTTGAGGTTCGAGACATATATATATATATATGGATATATAACATTGTTCTAAATTCTTCACTGGCTAGAAGTCACTATTGATTGACTCTAGGCCAAGTGGGAGATTGTTGGAGTTATGTCCTAGAAGTCAATATTTCATGACTTATTTTCTTAGTTTATGTTAATGATGATATTTGATCATTTGTTCCTAGAGTTTATTATTGACAGATCATTCAGGTTGAGGATCTGAATTGTAGATCTCTGTGGATCATTCATTAGAATGACAATAATAAATCTAAATCGTCCATAATCTTGATAATTAACAAGGAACATTAATTATCATAAAAGATTAGTATGCAAGTTAAGTGATGATTAAGTTCTACAAATCATAGGTAAGGAGTTACCGACTTAATTGCATATGTGTATGTTATTGGAACATAGTACAGGACTTGACCCAATGAAATAAACATATGGATTGTGTTATGTGTCATTGTTTATTTCATATGAGTTTGATTCTAAGTTTGAGATGTTCACCTTTTCCACATGAGGATAGGTTCAATAAATATCGTCTAACGTTGATTCCTGATAAAGGCTGCTATAAGGACTTTATTTATGTTCTCTTGAATTGTGCGGGGAAAAGTTGTTCATCAAGAAAACCGTATGTCCCTCATTAGTATACCTAGTGAGTGATGATATCTGTTTGGGCCCCTTGATGGAGTTGGATCGTATGCATGCAAACTAGACGATCAACTCTAGATCAAGAAATGTATAATCTGCAAGAATGACACATTCCTATCTTGGATTATACAAAGATATCGTGTGACATAAGAATCAAACAAAGAAATACTTTTATTTCTTATGCAGGATTGAGATATTGTAACGGTACATTATTTATACGAATTGGGAATCATAACGTGTTGCTAGATACCGCTTATGATTATTGGAAATAAATAACGATTTATTTCCATGGCCAACATAGTATAAATCCTCAAATAGGGTCGCACAAATAGGATTCTAACCACTTGGTGCATTTATTGTTTATTCACAATAATGTGTATTGTGAAATGTGATAAGTTAATTAATTAATTATATACCGTTATGAACCGTTATAATTAATTAAATTAAAAGGATCATATGGAAACAATTTAATGCATTAGCTAATCATAGATTAATTATTAATGAGTTAATAATTAATTATGTTCAACTTACTTTAATTAGTTTGAGCTAATTGGGCTACTATTTAATTGGTTAATTAAAGGCCCGATTTAAGGAAGAATGAAGAGACAATTAAAGGAGATTCATTAATTGGTGAATTAATGAATAAAGGCCTTTTATTAAGATGGCCCAAGAGAGCCCATTAGGTGGCCTCTTAGGGTGGATGGCATATTTGTAAATAGTATGAAGGCTGGATGAGAGTGGTTGGCTATATAAAGGGGTCTTTTTGGGAGAAAACCCTAGCCGTCATCTCTCTTCCTCTCCCCTCCCTTGCGCCTCCACCTAGAAGAGAGATTTTTCTCTCTTCTCCATGGCTCTTCCCTTCCTCTCTTAGCTCATGTGTTGAGCATCCCACCTCTCTTCCTCTCCATTAAATAGTTAATTAAGAGAAGCAAGGTGATTAGCAAGAGGTTCAAGAGAACTAGCATTCTCTTTGAGCTTGGTGGTGGGTCCTTGGTGGGCTAGAGGCGGCCATAGATGGTGGAGGTGGTGGAGCACGCACCCCATCGACTCCCATGCCATGGATTCGAGCCTCATGAATACAATTTCATGAGAGGTACAATTCTTCCTCCTACACCCTTTCTCTCTTGTGTGTGAATGCCTTGCACTAGATCTTGTGATTTGCTTGTTATTAATGGGATTAATTAGTTGTAATTAATCTAAAATTAAAATATGAGCATTTCCTAACAGATTATCCCCTCGTAAGTCAAAGTCTCAGCTACGGGCGCCTCCCACTAAAGAGATACTCGCTCGTACGGGCTTATATTCCTACGAGAGTTTATTTTTGTGTAGGTCCTTTCTTTCCGACGGGCGCAAGCCCCCGCCGTTTATTACCCTGGTTACTTTCCTAGGCACCTCTAGATCGGGAAAATCAGAAAAAAAAACATATATTGCAGGCTATTAATGCAATGCTTATTTGTAGGGATATTTGTGTTTCTTCATTTATTCCTCTTTTGAATGTCCTTATGTTGGTGTCCGTTGTTTATCTTATTTGATTTGATTTTTTTTTTATTGAACATGATATTTTGTGAAGTGATTTTGAGAAGTTATGACATTTTGGGGATGTGGTTTGGTTTGAGGAGATCTTTCTAGGACCTCGTGTAACTTGATTTTCGTTATATAGTTGAGCTTGGTGAGCTTTTAATCACAAAGACGATTTTAATTTTAATGAACGGGGTCTTCCAGCGTGATGGTGTCAGATGGAATTTGGTCACCTGAACGGCTTTATCTGGTGAGACGAGGTTTTGGCTTTCCAGCGTGATTTTGTCAGATGGGATTTGGTCACCTGAACGGCTTTATCTGGTAAAGCGGTGTGTCATTTAAAGTAAGGTCGTGGGATTACTCAAATGCCACGGGTCTTCCAGTATGATGGTGTCAGATGGAATTTGGTCACCTGAACGACTTTATCTAGCGAGACGAGATTTTGGCTTTCCAGCGTGATTTTGTCAGATGGGATTTAGTCACCTGAACGGCTTTATCTGGTAAAGCGGTGTGTCATTTAGAGTAAGGTCGTGGGATTACTCAAATGCCACGGGTCTTCCAGCGTGATGGTGTCAGATGGGATTTGGTCACCTGAACGGCTTTATCTGGTGAGACGAGGTCTTGGCTTTCCAGCGTGATTTTGTCAGATGGAATTTGGTCACCTGAACGGCTTTATCTGGTAAAGCGGTGTGTCATTTAGAGTAAGGTCATGGGATTACTCAAATGTCACGGGTCTTCCAGTATGATGGTGTCAGATGGGATTTGGTCACCTGAACGGCTTTATCTGGTGAGACGAGGTTTTGGCTTTCCAGCGTGATTTTGTCAGATGGGATTTGGTCACCTGAACGGCTTTATCTGGTAAAGCGGTGTGTCATTTAGAGTAAGGTCGTGGGATTACTCAAATGCCACGGGTCTTCCAGCGTGATGGTGTCAGATGGGATTTAGTCACCTGAACGGCTTTATCTGGTAAAGTGGTGTGTCATTTAGAGTAAGGTCGTGGGATTACTCAAATGCCACGGGATTGATACATTTGGGGAAATTATCACAGAACCTTCCTCGGCACATGATCTATTTCCTCCATCTGATGATCGACGGGACATAGTCTGTATTTGCTTATTATGTTGATAAATATGAAAAAACCCGCCATTTTGGTGAATCACAATTCAGCCAAATTTTTAAGACTGGGTTATTTTCTGAACTTTCAGACTTACAGGGATTCCTGTCATGATGAATGGATTTATATTTTTTTGTTATTTAGGATTCCTTGTGGAAATGTTGAACTCATAGGAATATATTTTTCCGAGTCTTTGGTGATTTTTGGTAGATTTCTTCAGTTGGTCATTTACTGATCCATCAGGAGTTCAGTATTTGAGTGACTCGACTTATCTTGATTTGATTTTTGGTCATGATATTCAGTAAAAATGGATTCCTCACATTTTTCTGGATTTATGGAAATTTGATTTGGATTTTTCTGAGCTTTCTGTAATTTTTGGCGTATTTTCCAAGTTTGGGTGGACTTAAAATTGTTTGATTGGGCCACGTCAGCACTATGATTATGCACATGAATGGCCGCATATTGTTTCGTCAGGAAGTTACCACTTCTGAAGCGCCGCAAAAGATCAGCGTCAGGGGTCGAAACCATGGTTTGGTTGGGTCCTCCCGTCTCTCTTTTCCTCGTGTGATGGGTTTGTTTCATCCCTGTGGGTGTCTCACTGCACAATCTTCTTGAGGGACCAAGCCACAGAGGATCCTCGTTTATCAATCTAAAGAGTATCGATAAGTCGAGGAGATCGGTCAGTCTTTTAGGGTTATACACCGAATGCGCCTCTCTCTCTACCTTGCTTCTTCGTCTTTGGTTTGATCGCCGTGGCCGCAACCTTGACCTGATCGACATGGCCGCCACCTCGAAGTGTCGGAATCCGCCATAAGAGGGGTTTCTCGAGCCTTGCAGTGCTTTCTAGTAGACTTGATCTACCTGACATGGGAATTCTTTCACACTGCGTTTCATTCACGACTTCGATTTCAGGCAGTAGATGAGACGGCCGGGAACTCGTGAAATCTTGGGTAAGTGAATGTAAACCTTTACTGCTTTTATTCAAAAAGGGAATTATTTTTATTTGGCCATGACTTCTTTTGTGTGCTCATCAGGTGTTCGACGAAAAGTCTGAGAGGGGTGACAGGAGAAAATGTGGTGTTTGCAAGCCATCAGAAGGAGTATTGAGGAGGTGCATGAGCTTTTCAACTTGGTGGCCGCGCATCCACTCGATGGTATTTAGCTTGCATATCTGGCCTGAGCTCACGGGGTGAAGGTGCAGTGGTACTGACTCTTATCGAGGTTGGAATTTGACTTATTCTTTCTCTTTATTTGGTGATTCTTTCTTTTAAAGGGAATATCAATTTGACATGAATCACTGGTTGTGCTTCAGATTACCAGTCAACACGTTTATCATTTGACTTTTCATTCTGGGCGGACATAATTTTGGCACTTTCGAGGTCGAATTCGTGCCATATGACAATTTACTAGAAAGTTTGAGAGTTTATTAGTGAATGTTTGATGTTCTTTCCTGTTTCTTTCTCTTTTGCTATTTTCGAATCAGTCCCTTTTTTTGAGAAGCTTATGGTTTATTTTGTAGCCAGAGACATGATTGGAGGGAGGTTTGTTGATGTGATGAGAACCTTCTATGACTGTCAAAGTTCGGGAATAAAAGATACAGGCATATACCTGTTGCTAGAGAGTGCTCTCTTCTCCCCTCCTTTTTTTTGATTTTTGTTTATCATTGCTTGTTATTACTCTTGTATCATGGCTTGTGCGTATTACTTATATACCTATGATCTGAACCTCCACTTCTCACACATTCATATCAGAGCACAGGTATTTGTGTGTATAGACTTGAAGTGCTAATACTGGTATTCTCATGGGTAGGATTTCTAGCTGGTGCAACTGGGAACTTGTGTTTTTTTTTAGACTTATACAATATATGATGACACTAAGACAGAGGCAAGGAAGAGAGACTATAATTTTATGAAACTCAGGTGCACCACTATGCTATCAGGTACATCTTTCTTTTCCTCTCACTATGTGCTGAATGTGGATCTATTTACTGTTTCTCTTTTTTGTATGTGGAGAGAAAAATTAGACATATAAAAAAAAATGAAGAGAATAGTATTAATTAACATGTACTAGGAGCTTTACTGTATATGCTATGTAACAACTTGGTGCGATTGGAAGTAAATGTAATTCTGTTACACCCATGCACATCATGAATTGATGGCTGGGTTGGATGTAGATGACTCTCAAAACAAAAAAATTCTCAATGCTGTAAAGATAATGAAAGAAGGTGGTAAACTAGGCATTATTACCTTGTCTCTTACAAAACTTACTATCTTAATATCCTCACTTTCTCTCTTTTTTTTGTTTTCAGGATTTCTCTCCAACAGAAGCTAAGTTTCTTTTCTTTTTTTTTATTTTCTATATGTGGCTGAAATTTTTGCTCTATATGTGCGTGTGTCTGTGACTATCTCTCTCTGTGTGTGTCTATGTTGGGGGCCTCTTTCTTCATGCAACTGCCTCCTTATTTATAGGAGGAGGTGAGGGCATTTTGGTCTTCATTTGCCTGATTTCTATTCTCTCTCTTGTGCAGGGTTCCTTAACTCCTCAAATGTCCTTCCTTATACCAAATGGCATACTTCTCTCCTATTGCAATTTGAGTAGAATACAGCCATAAGTGCTGTCAACTCAGCATTAATCTTCATTTCAGATACGATTCCCTCTTTCTCTTTCTTTCTTTTCTCTCATTGCATTCAAATGCTCTACTGTTGTTCCTTAACATGTACATCTTCCTTTTCAGGTATAGCTCCAGGTTTCTTGGGTTTGTGAGAATGTGTATTTTACTCCCAGTGTACACAGCTCCAGGCTTTGATACATCTCTCTCTTTAGGCACAGTGAACCTCCTGGGGCCTATTTACTTCTTCATCTGTCACCTTGACTCAAGCTGCACCATCTTTCCTTTGAAGCATAGGACTTGTTCCATAGAGAGCATAATTTCATGGTAATTGCCAAAGTCTCTTCCCCCTTTTACTATGCATTCTGTTTGCATTCATCATTTGTTTAGAACTATTCTCCTGGTTCTAATGTTCAGGTTTACAATGCCTCTCTTCTCATCATCCCTTTTTTTTTGCACAACTTGCATGGCATTTATTTGATCAAAGCTTAATCAACTCTTTCCCTTTCTTATTGCAGGTGCATTTCATTGGCTTGTGATAGCTTATTTTCTGCTCTGGTCAACTGGGTGTTCTTCTGCAATTTGTTGTAGGTTTCTCTCTTTCCCTTTTTGTATACTCTTTTGTTCGACTGCATGCTCTAGCTTGTTAAAAAGAAGCACCTTTATTGCCTCAAACTGCTTGCATAATTTACCCCTTCAAAATGAAATGATCATTGGCCCTTTGTCCCCTTTACACCTGAGTTTCACTTTCTTTCTTCTCTGCTTTGCACAAGTGCAATTTAGTCTTTCTTTTCTTGTCTGCGATTTTTAGCTGACAGTGAGGTGCATCATTTGTTGTTCCACAAGTTCTAGCAAGTTTGCTATTTTAGTTCTGTATTCATTCACTGTTGTTACTATCTCTCCTCATTTCTTCTTTTTTCCTTTGCATGGCTGTGTCACATCCAGTTGCCTTACTCTCCTTCTGTATTGATTGCTCCCTGGTCTTACTGAATGATTTGCATTATTTTTGTTTGGCTGCGCTCAACTTCCTGAAGTGAACTGCTGCATAGATCAGGTGAGACATGGGTTCTCTGGGTGCTGGTCATTTCTGCCCCCCACTCTGTGTTTATTATTTTTCTCATTTTTTGCTCTCTCTTTTTTTTTTTTTGCATGCATGGATGTGTCATACTTAGCAGCTTTCTTTCCCCCTGTATTGACTGCTTCCTGGGTGATTTCTGCCATTTTGGCTGCGCTCAATTGCTGCTCAGACTAGGTGAGTCATGAATTTCTGTGTGCTAGTTATTTTTGGCTCTATTCTTTTACTATTTCTGGAATTTCATGCAACCTAACCACCACTGTTCATGTCATGCAGGTCAAACTTCACTGTTTTCTTCTATCTGAGGCAACAGATTCTTTGGATTTGGGCATTTATTGGTATGCACCATATTGGGTATTTCATTTTCTGTGTGGTACTTGGTGTGGAGGGTCGTCTCATTGGTCTTCATTTTTACTACTCTTTTCCCTTTGAACAGATCTAGCCATTATTTATCAAGTAGCTTTTATGCACTTTCCCTTCCTTGTTCAAGTCGCATTGTGAAGAGTTATTTCGTGACCAAATTGTAAAAGCATTTTAACTCATTCCATTAAGTTCTGGAATATCACGGCCTTCCTCTTTTTAGTATTTTCTGGACATCTCGTGTTTGTCACAACCACGTATTTTTATGGGTCAATAGATATAAACTTCCTTGACATCACCAAATCTTTCCATGTTCTGACAATCATAGCAGGGACAAAGAAGTCTCTTTTCACCACTTAACTTCATATGATTTGTTGCAACTTTCATAATTTCCTCAACCCCACTAATATACTCCGGTGTACTTCGATTAATTCCATACATCCACATGCGACGATCCATCTGGAGAGAAAAAGTGAATCACATGTCAAGATTTAGGGTAAAGGTTCAATATCAGGGTTGTAGGACCAATTTTCACATAAGGTATTCATGCCGGTTACCATCCTAACCCACTCTTTGAATACTCTGTCTCATTAACGAGCGTACGCTATATGCAATCTGGTGTTTGAGAAAAATTCGACAGCATTTTCCCTTATGTTCCCTGGATACGTCAAAACACGATTGCTCGTGCGGACGCATCCGTGGGAACATAAGAGGAAATGCCGTCGAATTTTTTTCAAACACCAAATTGCATCTAGCGTACCACTCGTTAATCCTAAATGAGACAGAATATCCAAAGAGCAGTCCCAAAAAATGGGGACTATCCGAAATTAATCCCTAATGGATTAATCTCGGACGGGCAACGACCTAAATTAAGTATTGTTCCGGTATTATGGTCCTATATGACAATACAATCAATATGCAAATGCTAATTAACATTTAATATGCATCATCTTGCTTCCAATAAATAAAGAAATTAAATTAATGATAGAAATTCAAGCTCAAAATAATAAGAAGACGGGGAGGTGCTCACGACGGCGAGAAGAGGGAATAGAGTGGAAGGACAAACAAGATCTAAATAGAAGACCAAATAAAGCTTATTAATAATCAATTTCATTATAAATTATCTAAAAATACGAAATATTAAAGAAAAAATAGAAATCACCGAATATAGCTCAAATTCAAATTTTTTTAGTTTCCCGCTGCTCTCATTCTCTTCCTCTTTCTATTTCCTAATTTTCTTAATTTCTTCTGATTTTTTGGAATTTTTTTCAAGATGGTTTTGTTGGTGTATTTAATGGAGCTTCAAAGCTGCTGGAATAAATTATGGAGGCGGCGCATTTGGGATCAGCAATGAAGCCCGACAGATGGAGAAGCAATACACTTCGATCGACATATACCTAATTTAATCTTAGCACCGGTTTTTGATAGAAACTGGTGCGAAAACAATCCGTATACGTATAATAAAATATAAATAAAATTAAAGGACTCATAGAACCGGTTTTATTATATAAATGGTGCAAATTTTTATTCAGATTCACACCGGTTATTACATTTCAACCGGTGCAAACTTGGTTAGAAACGGTTCTTATTAAAGAACCGGTGCGAATTTGGAAATAGATTTGAACCGGTTATTAAAATAACCGGTACAAACGTTTGTCATATATTATTTTTTAATTCGTCTATCGTGATAACCGATTCTAAGAGTATTCAACTTAATATCGATTTTGCCACTATTTTCTTCTTACACCAGTTATTTCGTATAACTGGTGTTAAGCAGGCGGTGCGAAAGACTTTTTTTCCTGTAGTGCATAAATCTAATTTTTGTCATTTATTGATGACATGAAAATAATTTATTGTTTAGTATTGGTATATCTCTAAATTCTAACTCGTCTAAACCTAAATAGCCAATTAAGCAATTATGAATTTTAGGTGTAGTTTCCAAAATGTTTGAATGCACGTATCTCAATAGAAAGTGAACGAAAATTAGCATTATTACAATGTGCTCCGATGAGTTATATTAATGGCCTCAAGAGTCAAGAATCCAGAATCAACTTCAACAGGATTTCGATTCGTTAAATATCATGATTCGATGCATCAGTATGACTGTGCCATCTACCTTTCTTTGAAGCAACAGAAATATACCATACCAAAAGAAAAAGAAAACCCAACAGCATTGATGTTGTCTGCGCAGTAGATGTATTGATGAAGAAATCAAGCTTTAGTAACGGCAATACGTAATTGCCGGAAATTCCGCCTTCAATTTTCATTGCAAAGCAAAGACCAGAATGTCTTTTTAAGTTTTGACCAAATTTTCATGCCAAAAAAAAATGTCCTGAACGTTTCGATTATTTGTGGCGTTATCCACAAATATAATTGGCTATATATATCATTTACAAAGTCAAAATAAATAATAAAATTGCTTTAAATATTGAAAATATCTTAGTTTTCTAAAATTTTTAACTTTACTTTGATTCAGCCCAAGTCTGCAATATCGAAATTATTAAATTGTTTTGATGGAAGTATATCACCGTAAAACTGACGGCATTATATACAGAAAGGATAGATTAAATGCATTCAAGATTTCCCGATACATTTCTGACTTAGCGCGCTTCCAGCTATTAAACTTGACAAAAAAAATTATACTTTTTTATTTGTTAACGAACTTAGATAAGCGGAGTAAAGAAAATAAAGTAAGCCCTTTTGAAAATAAGATAGGTCAAGCCCTCCAAGTAATCTTTTAACTCCAATTCTTCTAAATTGGAGTACGATAAGATTAAGCAAGAGGATCAAGTACTCTATTTACTTCATCAATTTTACTTTACCTTGATAGGTGAAATAAAGTTATTCTCTAATTCAGAACTAGAATTATCTCTCTATTTGTGTATTATAAGTTATTATTATTATTAAGAGAAAATCTATGGTGCATACTAATATACCGGAATTTCGATGCATATTAATCCAAACTCTTCGATCTGCTTCAAAATGACCGATCCAAACTGTTTAACATGATCTCCCTATTGAAATTTCCTTGCTGATCAAATTTTACAATTTTTAAAAATTTTTAATTTTTTTTTTGTTTTTTAGGTACTGTTGTTGTTGAAAGGTTCGGAAAAAATTAGATTAGCGATTTTCTAAAATTTCAAAAATAGTAAAAAATAAAAAATATATAAAATTTGGTCGGCAAGGAGAACATGTTGAACGGTTTGGATCGGTCATTTTGAAAAAGATCGAAGAGTTTGGATCAATATACACCGAAACTCCAGTATATTAGTATAACCATAGATTTTTTGTTATTACTAATATTATTTATATTAAGATAATTTAATCTTAGTAGTAATTATTGTATAATCAGATTAAACTTAAACAAAGCAACAAAAACAAGTATAAATAATATATAGAGAGATGCAAATTTATACTTAACAAGTATAAATAATATGTATTGAGCCTTTTGTACATCGCGACCATATTTGTCATAGTTTTACAAATTGACAAATCTAATTAAACAAATCCAACCTATATATTAAAATCTTATAATAAACCAAATTTTATATTTTTTGAAATTTTTTTACTATTTTTTTCGAATTTTTTTAAACCTGCCATTTGGAATTTCCTTATTATTAGTTGGTACCAAAAAAGAAAAATTTTAAAAAATTCGAAAAAATAGTAAAAAAAAAAAAATATATATAAAGTTTGGTTTCTTATGAAATTTCAATATGTATATTAGATTGATTTAATTAGATTGTCAATTTGTAAAACGATTAACGAATAATGATCGCGATGTACAAAAGCCTGAATACATCGCGATGCACCATAGCATATCTCATAATATATTTCTCAAAGTATCAAATTACCACTCGGTGCTTAATTCTAATATCTTTAATTCCCAAATGACAATATTCCCAATGATTTTTTACGATATTAACTTAGTTTACAAGGCGCGGCGGCGCAGGTGATCTAAACTTAAAAAAAAAGTTTAAGAAGACGAGGCGATATTACTAAAAAATGAATGAATAACATATTTCATAGATGAAAATGAGAGTCACATAACATAAATTTACATCGTCTAGGAATACAGAGGGTTAGCATTTCAAATAGGCGAGCCTTGGGCAACAAAAGTACAAAAACGATAAGTGAAGACGAACGCTTTTTAAGATGTATGGATGGAAGTGAAAATTACGAATTATTAATTTGCTTCATAATGTTCTGCAGTGGCGGAGCCAGAAAAAAATTAATTGGGGTTCAAATATTTTATTACTTATTAATGTTATTATATATTGTGATATTTACGAAAAGAATTTAATTATGGGGTCAAAAATAAGATTATTGTCATATTAAATGGGATTCAAATAGTATTTTTGTTAAGATATTTGTCAATATTCAACTTAAAAATACAAAGCAAATATGTGTAATTAGCAAAATGAATGGGGGACCCCATCCCTTCCATTTAAATCCGCCACTGATGTTCTGCGTTACATTTTGTAGTCTCAAAAAAAAATAAAAGTATGAAGCTATGACGTGAGTTCTATCATATTATATAACTAATGAAACAATTATGTTCGTCGAAAGAATTTTTTGAATCACGAAAAGAAGAAAATATTGTTTTCAGTGCTGTTGATGTTCCTACGGAAGTCCATCTTGACGTTCGGTTCCCTCGTTTTGTTCGTCGGGCTTTTTTTCATGATTAGACCAGTGAAATTCAGAAAATTTAGCCCACAAATTGCTGCAGTTTACAAGGCCTAAAACTTGGGCCGAACGTGTTGAAATGTCGAAATGGCAATGCAAATTTCTGCAATCCAGAAACCTGCTCCAGATAACTGCCAGAATAACTACACGGATTTTGTGATGTATAATAAGCGTTTAAACTTTTAATTTCTTCTTGGTAAAGAAATAACATCCAATTGGATTATTAAGTACCATATTACATTAGATCTAATACACATAAAAGCATCACAGAGATTGTATACAATTGCATATATAAACATCTTATCTCCTCAAAAGACAACCTCCCCGAAGCAAAGACGGCCAAAAGTCATATACCAGCTAAACATTCCGTTGGTGGGACTGGATAACGGGACTTGTCGGAGCAATAATCATACACCATATGATTCATACGGACCCACCGATACAACCGGGCTTGTACCGGACCCAATTGTTGGTATGAAGGTGTGTCCCACCAGTTACTAGCAGTCGTAGTACAATGACTTGGCCAGTCTGAGGTTGAACAAGCCTCTATGTCAATATCTTTGTAGTAGGCATAGAAAGGAGCACTCGACCAATCGATTTTCTCCAAGCCGCCACGTGTGGCCCAGTCGTCAGCATTCCAAATTGTGGAGTAAATTCCCATTGGTTGAGCGTTGGGGTAAGCTACCCCTTTTGCCTCATTGTTTTTATAAACCCGAATTGGTACGGCATCAACAAAAAACCTGCAAAGAAGATGTGACGGAAAAGAGGCTTTTTAGTTCAAATTATAGTTTGACATATTTTAACTTTCCCTTGTATATAAAAAAGTGCCGTTAAACTATCTTGCTATGCAGAGCATCATGTATTAATTAGAACATAATCAGGAGTGGCTTCTAGTGCAATAATTGCCGCAAAGAATCGGGAAAAGGAGCCACCTTTCAAGTTGTAAAGTACAAAGAAAGGAAAGGGCAAAGAACTGAGATGAGGTTATTTTTCTTCCCTACTTTTTTTTGTCAGAACGCTCATGCAGCATGGGTCCTCACTAAAGCATGCAAGTCTAGTTGCAGTAAGCCAGTAAATGGCTAGCCTTAAATAAAGGCACACACCATCGGTGCAATAGTCAATGGATGAGTGATAATGGGGTTTGATGTGTATATTGTACTACGCTTTAAATGGACCATTAAGAGGCAATAATAATGTAGCTATTGAAGACTGAAACTTGTTCCTTTCAAGGAAAGTATCATTTAGAAAAGTTTATCTGCACATTTTACTCTTTTTATGCAAAGAAAAATGTGAAATGTTTGTAATTATTATTTGAGCATACTTCAACTCTTTTGATAAATGCACCTTCGACTTTCATAAAATTGCAATGTTGGATTCGACTACTCAGAGATGAAAGGTTTGATTCGGTGTTTGTATTATCTTTATGTAGAGTTGATTTGACTTTGATAAATCATGTCTCACAACAATTCATAGTTATTTTCGACAAACTTTTCGTAATTAAATAGAGACACACACCATCATGTGTTAGTTATAATTTAGTCTTGTCGATTAAATGAGGAAATATTAGTAAATGATCAATTGTACAATGCATGTTTTTTATTGTGAAGATGTTGGAAACTTATTCGTTAGACATGTCATTTTGATTAGACTTTGTACTATTAGCCTGTCTTGTTATTTTTATACGATAATCACTACAACAGTCAAATTTACACTAGTAACGCTACTGTTGGTATAGTTGGATTGATGATAGTGACCCCAGTTGAAGTGCAATAGAAACGCATTTGGCATATCTATTATTATTGAGATGTATGATTTGACTCCTGTCGGTATTTGCCATTTCTTCTCGGTTGCATTTAATTTTTATCATCCTTTTCTTTTTCTGTTCTTAACTTCTTATGACTTCTTTTGGTTGTATTCTCTTCCTTCGTACAAAGTACAGACAACAAAATTTCACATCTGTACTATTGTTAGATATTGAACTTTGGTATTACTTATGTGGTTCACGGTTGCATATTACAAATTTTACTTGACTAAAACAATTCTGAGAATGATATTCTACATTCAAGAAATGGTGAATATTATGTACAAAGAAATGTCACAAAGTTCGTTCCCCTAAATATTCTTTGTTTTAGCAGGGTTTTATTATAGCATTATTTCACTAATCCAAATAGAAAGAGTAAAACAGAGAGTTGCATGAAGTAGACTTACACAATGTGGTGGTGATTCCAAAGGATGGAATAGGTGTGGAAATCAGAAGAGGGGTCAAACCAGAGATTAACTCTCTGTTCCCTGTCGCCTTTGCCATGGGAGTATACATTTGTTTGTACCGTATATGGATGGCCTGACCTGTTTCCCAGGAACTCAAAATCCAGCTCGTCTCTTACTTTATCTGTTTCTGAACTCAACTGAATGACAAATAATCAAATATATATACAGGTGCAATACATGTTGTAAGAGTACAAGTACATAAAATTGGCCCAATATTATTTCAAAAAGAGTAGAACTTTAGATGTATAGAAATTTGTCCATCGATAATAAAAGGTACAATATATAGAGCGAAATGCAGAGTTGTATTGTAATATTTGTACAATTGCCAAGCCTGTACATGAGTTGCGGTTTGTATGTTGTGGGGATAATATAAAAATCATTTATAACATGGAAATGATCTTTGTTTTTATCACGTGCCTTCTGTAGTTTGTCATTTATATTAGTCAGTCATGCAGCTTTTTGAGAAAAAAATATTCGAAAAATTTCTGTAAAGCTAATCCTTCATTTCCTCTTTTTACTCGGAATCTTGTCTTACACGACTATTTTTCTTGTAACATCCATTCGATATATACAACATATCTTTCGAGAAAAACAAGATCTGTTATCCAACAATAGAATATAGCTACGAAATTATTCTGGTGAGGTCATGACTCCTCATCAACCCTCTTGTAATTTGTAAATATTTGACGGGGCTTGTGAGTCAGTAAAAAGTAAACAATATTGAGATAGGTTATTTTACATTTTATTTCACTAAAGAGTAAATTATTTTATTCAAAAAGATGTCCCCTTGTCCTCTAGTGTTTTACTTTTCCCTAATCATAGATTCTCTAAGTTTTCAACAAACTTAAGTAAATTTGATTTTCTATGGTTTCCTCGAGTAGTTTTGAGTAAAAGCATTGTGCACAAAGGAAAAAGGAAAATGCCTCAATTTCATTTAAAACCTCTATTCGAATAGAAATAATAATTTTCGGCATAACTACGGGTATCTTACTTTGCTTATTTAGGTTATGTTCAAGTTAAGAAGATATATTTAACTCTTTTAAAGAGCAATAGATCAATGATGCAATGATGAGCTAAGCATATAAAAAATACTAATTTGACAAAGTGGTATGCATACATAAAATGCAGTCACAGTGCCAGCAGAGTCTCCAGCAATGAGCTTGATTTTCATGCTTACTCGCCCAAACATAAATTTATTTCTTGAAGCAAACCCACAACCTGTATAAATTTCAAGAACCATCAGGACATTTGATAATTCGTTAGTTGCTTTTCATGAACTTGATATTTAGAATATTGGGATGCTTTCTAAGATAATTTTGTTCAGCATTGGATAATCAATCATAGAATAAACACCTAACAAAAATCATAATACAAAAATATTGATTACATGATTGTGATTTACCATATATTGCTTGCAAACAATTAAAAGTGTGTTAATTTTAGTTGATAACAACATTACAAGAGAACTTATGTTTGGGAACAGGGAAGCAAAACAAGCAGAAATGAGAAACCTGAGGATTGGTCAAGTAAGAGTTGTAAAGAGCTGCCATTGTTAAGCTCTGTGATGTGGGACCCAGCCCAAGTGATTCTGAAATCTCTTGCAAAGTTTGCTGGCTTTGCCATTGCAAAGGAAAGCATCTTACAAAGGTAAACTAAGGAGAGAGTGAAGAAGAGAGGCAGTCCTCTAGTGGCCATTTTCACTTGATTGGTTTTTCTGGTTTTTTAAGAGAGTGAGAGAGAGAGAGTGGAATGAGAAAAATTTTGAAAGTTGGGGTTGCTTAAATAGGTGGATCAGGGGATTTGAATGTGCATGGGTTAATTTGAGTTGTACTCTGGTCTTGTTCGACCCGTTAACCCGCAGGGGTTGAATAATTTACCTTGTAAATTGGAGCAGAGTAAAAGTTCTAATTCTAAACGGTAATAAAGTCATCTTATTTATTATTGTTTCATCAGTACATCACCAGGACTTTCCATATTCAAACTGCACAAATTAAAATAATAAAAAGTTTTTCTATGTCCAAATAAAAAGTTATTTAATACGATCAATCTCCTTTTCTCTTAATTCATGCATATTCATGTATTATTATTTGGGTAATTATATAGTGAACAGAAATTTTAAATCATACTTTAATCCAAATTATTCATCTATATTCATAATTTTAAATGAATGATCTGGACTTAAATTTGGTTACAAAGTTTAGTACAGCATAATTTATCTTATTATTTTAGTTTGTATATCAAAATTAGCATGGAGGAGTTTAAAATGTAAAAAAGTGATAAGGCAAGACCGCAAGATATTAGATGCTGAGCAACAATGCGGCACGACACAGAAATATTATGATCATATCTGTGCTCTTAGCACCTGGCAAAACTACGCCAACATGCAATAATGGGGCACGACATAAACACTATTATGGATCATATCTAATTGTTTTTCTTTTGTTATTAAGTTTTAGATTTTTAAATTAATGATTTTTAAAAAATACAGATATGATGTAGACAAATAATAATAATAATAATAATAGAGATATCGGACTTCTTCTGTTAAATACTCCATATTGTAACCTATCCAGTATGTTTTACAACATCAGTCTGACATAAATTTTCTAAACTCCTAATTAATGTTAGGATTATTCATACAATCTAATTTTTCATCGCCCTAAGTGGTTTTATTTCAAGTTTTTATATTTGGATGCTACTTAATTATCACCTACGCTAACCTGGAAAGAAATTTCCAATATATTCTTAAGTTCATAAAAGACTTGGTTTAATTGTCGCTGTTAAACTTTCAAAAAAAAAAAAAAGTTCATAAAAAGACTGATCTAAATTAAAAATGTTTATCAGTAAGCATGTTTTATATTGTATATTTTAATGGGACGATTATGCAAAACTTTTTCAATAGTGACATTGTGAAAATCTCCTAATTTTAGTATGACTACAAGAAACTTATTAATTATAATTTCATGATAATTTTTTACATATTTTTTCATATTATTTAATTGCGAAAATCATCATTTCCTAAATTACACCAATTAACCTCAACAACGACCAACTTATTCAGTCACAACAATCTAAACGGTCTCCAAGAGGAAAGGTATTCGGATCCCGATAATCGGATGCATATAATTATAGATCCGGATCGAAGGAAAATGCCCTCAAAAGTTTAGTGGGACCGTAGGCATCTCAATGCCAGCTAAGTAGCTAACAATGGGTCCTTGCAGTTATTTGAGCAATCGAGCTCACAGTCGTTCATTGACTTGAACACCATTTCACAGTTCACACAAACATGGAACATCTCCTGTTTCGACAATGTTCCAGATTTCTGCGTATGAAGAACGGGATTCGTGTAGTGAGCATAATATTTGAAGTCTCGTTATGTTTACCTTTCGATGTACACATGATGTTATGCGTCTGCCTCCGCAGAAAATCTATATATATCTTAATAACCAAAGATAAGATTATGGGACTCTATTACTTAGTCATTATTTCTACCCAAAAAAAAAGGAAAAAGGGAAAAAAGAAAAGTTATCGGATCGAGATATCGAACGGTGAGTGTTCAGTGAAAGTCAAAAGGGCCGGGCCGGATTTCAAAGGACCGAATTTGACGGGTTTGGCATAAGGACCGGACCGGATCGGGTTCGAGGAAGGATCTAAAAAGAACCGGTTTTGACGGCTTTAAATTTGAATTGGTAGTCCAGACCTTTGAAAATCCAGCCCTTCTAAGTCCTTGGTCTTTTAAATGGCCGGGCTTAAAAATCCAAAGGACTCAAAGGATTTCCATATGATATATTTTGATATTTTTCTTATGAATTCATAGTATTTTTTTTATATTGAATAAATAATTGGTAGTTAAACGGACATAATTCACTAGTAAAATTTATGTTCACTGGAATTATTTGGTCATCACAAAAGATATTACAATTTTTTTATTTCGGATGCCAATGTTTACAAGGACTCATATTCATCGTGAACTCATATGCCAACTTTCACTTTGATTTTTGTTCTATAAAAAAAAAAGCTTCAAAATATTTAAGCATTATTTCTAAAAAAATTATAATTAAATTAATATTATAAATTTTAGCAACTAAAATAACATAAGACCTAAAATTTTTACTCCTTTTTATTCTTTTAACTTATATTGAACCGGTCCTTCCAAATAAACCGGGTTAGATTGGGCCGGACCTAATCCTTTGATACCAGTCCCATCAAAATCCGTCTTCGTTAAAAATTAAATCCGGCCCTTCTAGGACCTAGTCCGTTGTAAATCTTTCAAAAGACCGGTCCGGTACGGGTTTAAAAACGGTCTTCCGAAGGACGGGCCAAGGGCCAAGGACTTTTGGCATATCACTCAGAGTGTTGCTCCAAAATTGATACAAGTTTCTTTGAGATTGTAACATAGTAGGAAGGTTAAACCAAATTAAATCAATTAAGTTAATTAAACAAGTATGTTAGAAATTTTAATTTATAAGAAAAATCATAATTATAATATTTTATTAAGAATTAAATCAAAAGTAACATAAAAATCGACTCGAATTCGAAATCCTTGACTTTGTGTAAAATCTATAATTAGTATAAAATATTCTAGCAAAATCAAAGCTCAATTAAACATGAGATTCATTATTAATTTGAGTAGATTTTAGTGAAATTCGGATTTAAAATCATATAAACTAAGCTGCTACACCAAGGTTATAAAGTCGTCGCCACAGAAAATTCGGAGGAAACCAATTTGACAAAAATCGGATGCACAGCTGGCGACATCTTCCTCCTCCTCTTTTCTTCTCTTCTTTCTCTTCCGCCCGTCTGATTTCTCCGCTTCACCTCTCATTCGTCGCACCGCCTCACACGATTTTTGACGGAGATTAAGTGTGGCCAACCAACCACGCTTGGCCACGACTGAGAGAAGCCGTCTCCAATCGTAGCCTTGAGATGCTACGATGAGGAATCGGTGAGTTACGAAAAATTGGGGATTTTAGGTTTTAATCTCAATCGTTGAATTCTTTTCTTTATTTCCTTCTCTATTTCGCCTATAAAAACCCTGTCGGGGTTAGTTTGAGTTTTGGGCCGGGTGTTGAAAGAAATTTCCAAAAAAAAAAAAAAAGAGTGAGAAAGGATTGAGCGGAAGAGAGAAAAAGAGGAAATAGATACTGAAGATCAAAGGTATACTTGTTTATTCTTCTTATTGTTTATTTAGATTAGTTGAACCGAATTGATTAACTGCTAAAAATTAGGGTTTGAGTGGGGTTTCGAGTTCTTATTAACTGTTTTGATATCTGAGTTTAATAATAGGTTTAGCTAGTTAATTATATGATTTAAATGAAGTTTTGAATGATATAATTGTTTTGAGAATGAAACTTTTTGGGTTGTGGGTCGGCTGGGAAGAATTGAATTAAATCAAGGGGAATTAGAGGTTTGTGTTTTGGTTGGGCATAGAAGAGGGTTGTATAAGTTCTTGAGGAACGATTTAAGGCGTGGTACCAGCCTCTGGTACGTTGATTGTACCTCTGGTACCATTCTGGTACCTGATGAGTTGTGACAGGGGCTAAAGTGTGAAGAAAAAAAATGGTCCGAGGACTTATTCATAAGGAAAAAAGGGCTGATTCGTGATGACAAAGGACTTAAAAGTAAATAAAAAGGGCTTAAATATAAAATAATTTGATCTAGGGCCTTCTTAGAAAAAACAAATGAGGTTGCGGATCGGATCTGCTTATTAGGCTGGCGGATCCTGTCGGAGTTTGGTGCGGACCCGTTAAGGCCGATCCAGGTCAACTGGGTCAGGTTGACCTGGTCGAGTCCATTCGGGATTATGGCTTTGGGCCTTGTTTTGTTTGGGCTCTGGCGAAAAGGAAAAAAAAATGTATTAAGCTGTGGGCTTGCTTAGCTGGCCCAGTGCGGAAAAATAGATGAGATCTCATATGTTTTGGACTTAATTAATACACTTAATCAATGATTAAGTAAAATAATGTGGGCTTAATATTAAATTAATTAAAGAAAAAGCCACTTAGTTGTCGGGAATTTCTTTAATTAAGTCGGATTTTTACGGGAGATGATGAGAATAGTCCGAGTGAGTCGAGAACAGATACGACAATCAAAATCACCGACTTTCTGATCCCAATAACAAATAACTTTCAGACTTTTAAATTGTTTTATGATTTTCTGATTTTGATTTTGGATTTTGAGTTTATAATTTTATTTAATGATTTGAATTCTTATTTAATAAATTTGATTAAAAGAAACTATTTAAACTAAATATAAGGAAATAAATTAAATATAACAAAATAATATATTAAAATAAACATAAATTAATTATTAATAATAAATAGAAATTAAGAATAATATTAAACATAAACTAATTAATTAATTAATTAAGTAAATAGAAGGAAATAAATAAATAAAATAAATAGTTAAGAAAACAAATTAATTAAAGTAAAATAAAAGTAAATCAAAATAAATTAAAATAAATTTAAAGAAAATAGAACTAATTCAAATAGAATAAGATAGTAATCAATAATAATTAAATTACTGAAAACACAAGCAATTACTATATAAATTCTCAAGTACTGGTCAGTCTGGTAACTTAAGCCGGACCACAGTTAAGGATCTCAAGTTAGATCAAATTAAGAAATCGTTTAGTCAAAGCTTAACGGTTTTGATCGTTGTACAGGAAGCTTGACGGAGACTGATCCCCAATCCAACAACAGGTGCGGATACGTGGATTTTTATCGAAATCCGGTCCTGGTAACTTTAAATTTATGCATGGCATGTTGCTGATTTTGTTGAACGCGTTGTACAATAATCATGTAGATTTAGGAATAGATATTATAACTCAAAAACTCATGTTGAAAAGATCTCCTTTGTTAAAATGGTTATATAGCCAGGCAAGTTTGCATATTCATTTGTTATGAATGAGCTGAGTTGTGCCAGCTCAATATAATCTTGCCTGATAATTTGGAATTGTGACTGCATGACTGAGACTGTGTGATAACTGAGAATGATATGGTAATGATTCACATCACGACTGTCTAAAGGGCAGTGTGATATACTGAAGTGATAGTCAAAGCCACTCTCCGGAGTCGGTCAGCCACCAGCTTCGGCCAGTTCGGTAGCGCTATGCGAATATGGAATTTCCTTATGCCTGCCTAGGGTTAGGGATTCGTCCCTTATGCCTGCCCTAGGTTAGGGAAATGTCTCCTTATGCTTGCCCAACCGGTTGGGTTAGGGGACCTGAGTGTGTTTGGTGTCATACTGTTATGAAACGATATGAAGAGACTGGAAGGTTCGAATGATATGTTTTATGATATGGAATTCCCTTATGCTTGCCCAGGGTTAGGGATTCGTCCCTTATGCCTGCCTTGGGTTAGGGAAAAATGTCTCGCTCTTGATTCAATCGTGTGCATATTCATGAAAGATGATCATAAAGGGATCGTGCTTGATTTTTATCACCGAAAAACTGGCTAGAAAATTTATATTGATATTACATGAATGATTTAACTAAGTCTAGTTCTTAATGGATAAATTTGCATATTTATATTGATTATTGTGGGTTTTACTTTTGGGCTAAGATTTCGACTAGAAATCCACGTCTGGAACTAAAACCCGCACTGAGAATTTTATTCTCACTCCGTTTTTGTTTTGCATGTTCCTCGGCGGAAGGGGGTTCCAGAAGACGTATTGCTTGCATCAGGAAAACCATTTTTGATGAAATGTGACAGAGAGCACCTTAATATAGGAAGTCAGTGATAGGATATACTGTTAGGCTAGCTATATATTGTTAAGTGTGTTTTTGCGATCGACTAGATGTCGATATATTTTATTTTGTATTTTATTTTGTTTATACTTATGACTTGATAATATTCGATTTATATTATCGGAAAAAAAAATTTACGGCTAATTTTATACTAAGTTTTAGTTTAAGCCTTACGAAAGTACAATTATCTGTACTTTCGTGGCAGGAGCTGTCACATCTGGCTGCGGGATGTGACAGAGATTTTACACCTCTTTCTAATATTGCACACCGTTTATTGCTGCGGCAGAGATAAAAAAGAAAAAACCATTATATATTTCGTAATTTGGCAAATTAATTCCATGTACAATGTATGACTTAATATCTGACATTATTGACATGATATTAATAAATGATTAAAAAGTAGAACAAAAATTCTCATTTTTTTTTTTCATTTGCCTATCTCATTTAGTTGTTATTTATCGAATAAGAATATACAATCATGAGAAATAAATTACATGCATTATAACCATAGAGTTTTTTATATGATTCAACTGCAATTTAAGCAACTCATCCATGTAACTTCAAAGATGTGTATATACGTGTATATGAACTAGAACATAAAAGCCATTAATCTCTGTTAAAATTGTTTAGTTTCACCGCTAAAGAATGGATGAAGACTAATCGAGTTTAATGCTCGATTGATTAAGTAATGCAACAGAACCCTTCCATAAAATAATATAATTATGAAATGTGCATTCATGCCATAAGCAGATAATTGACCACTACACAGCACATACAAATTATGCATATGCATATTTGTGGTTTTATTTCTAAAGAAATTCAAATCTTGCGACCTTTTCCAAATAATAATATTTGGTTTAGTGGCAACAGATGGTGCTGATTGCTTCGATTGGTTTTTACGACTATTTTCTTTTTATTTTATTTTTAATAATAAAAGAAAACCATATACCGATTATAGTATAAGAAGTTACCAAAAGTTATAAACATAAATTTTATATTCTTAACATATTTTGTCTAATGGTTGGGCTCCCAATCAGCCCACAGGCTCATTTTCACTTTTTATCAAGAAAGTCGTGTATGTGGGCTGAATATCAGAACATTCTGAAATTCAAAATTTTCCTGGAAATATTTCAATAAACCCGGTTCACCATAGTTCCATGCACCAAACTACCAAAGAAACCTTCTTCTTCTTTCTCCCTCCATTTTGGAACACCGTCTGGAAATTGCTCGGGTCACTCCCAAGTTTGCAAAGCACTCCAACATTTTTTAAGTGAAAAGACAACAGTACCCTCAATTATTTTGCACATTACGATCATAATCTTCTCTGACATAAGGATATTTTAGTCTTAATTTGATTATTTTGCAAAGTTTGGAATTCCGAACCCCATCTCTCTCTCTCCCAAAAGTTACAGTTCCAAACTTCAAAAAATGGAATCCATGGAAACGCTGATGGCGTCTCTCGACTCGCACTCCTCCACAAGCTCCGCGGCATCCGACGCAGCGCGCCTCGCGGAAGTCCAGTCATGGCTCTCGTCCCTTTTCGACCAAGTGAACCGCCAAGTCCCCGACCTAACCCTAACCCCTGCCTCGATCAAGCACCTGCATTCCCTCGCCTCGCTCTCTCAGTCCAGATCCCGTGCGTCCGCGATTGTGGCTCCCGATCTGCGTCAGAAGGCGGCGGAATATCGGGCCGAGGCGGCTCGGATCAGGGAGATTCTTTCTTCCGCTGGGCTGGGCCGCGAGCATCTCTCCCCCTCTGCCGTTTCTTCGGCCCAGGCCGTGGCTGACGTCGCTAATTTGCTTGGAATTAGAGATACTGAGACTAGTAGGTGAGAATTTAGGGTCACTCCTTTTACTTTACTGTGGTTTATTATATTGGTTATCTATCAGTATATGTTAAATTGTTGCTTAAACATCAAAATACGGCCCAATTATACTACTTATCAAGTGAATCACAGGAAGTTAGTACTCTTCCAGGATCTGGTATGTGTCGATAAGACAAGAAATGAAACAAGCAATTGAAGCTTAAATTCTCAGAGAAGTTATTCCTTTTTTCCGTTCAAATTTATTTTCGGTCTGAGTTGAACTGCCATATGAAAGTTGTATTATGTATGAATTTGGGGATCAAGTGTTCAGCTTTGTAGTTTGAAGTGTAATTTGTTTACATATTTTTAACTTGTTTAGCTTTGTTGTGGCTAATGCTGATCTGGTGCTGAGAAAGACTGAAGTGGCGGAGAAGAGAATAAATGTTCAAAGGGAATCTAAGATGCTTTTAGAATATACTCGAAAGGCCATTACCAAGCTTGCTGAACTTAAGAAGTAAGTTTCTTTTCCTTACAAATCATATACGTATTTATTAAATATGCGTCCTGTTCCTCATTTTATTAAGCAATTGGGGAAGCAAAGGTACATAGATGTGTAATATAATGTCTGTTGGCTAATGCATGCTTGCTATATTTAACATGTGATATTTTGTAGTGTTGTGTATCTCAAGAAATTTGTACCTCCACAAATTTGCATTTTGAACTGTAATGATCAGAGGAGGTTATTGTTAAGGTTTGATGAAACTGCGAAAACAGCAGTCATATTTATTTATTTATTTATTTTACTTTGTAGGCTGCTATCTAAGTTTGAAAATGAAGCAGCATTGCATGAAGAGCAAATGTACCGATGGCAAAAGAATCTGGCAATGTTGGATGAGAAGGAGCGCCAGTACAATAGCCAACTTGGCAATTATAAGGTACTGCATTGTAACCTGTCAGTACCTGTAGCATTACAACATTGTACAAGTAGTATTTGCTTCTGCTCTTCATCAATTTTAGTCAAGGGAATATTTAACCTCGTGTGGTATTGACCCAAGGAGCTTGTGTGGTTAGATTTTTTGTTTGTACAGTACCAACTACTGGCTGTGAATCTGCTATATAATTATCAATTGTAAGCTCATATGTTGGGTTCCTAGTTAATATAAATTAATTATTCGGAAGAGATTTTTTTTCGAATTAGTATCAACTGCCAGGGGCAAATCATATATGCATGGAAACTTTGATTTAACTTTTTATGTGATATTTGCAAAGAAAGGTACTAATTATATCTATTATTTATTACTTCAGTAATAGTATCAAGCCTCTCCTTTTCTTTCCCTTTTCTTTTTTGTTGCTTAATGTGCTTTATGACATCTATACCAATATCTGGTGCAGAACATGCTTCCTCAAACAATGTTCTAATTTCAATTACATTATATCTTTGAGCAGGCACTTTTAAATCGAGCAGGTTATACTTCAGATATAAATCATGGTGTTTTAATGCAAATGGCAGAGGACAAGAAGGATTATGAGAAGAAAACTAAGCCTATTCTTGATACTCTCAGAAGCTACCAAGACTTGCCCCCGGTATGGCAGAACTACATATTTTCCCTTTTTATGTATTGGAACTATGCTCCAGCTTAGTGTTAGGGCTGAAATGGTTGTAACCTTAGCTTAGTGTTAGCTACTAGTTACTAAGTTTTTCATGTTCAAGGGCAACAGTGTTTTTCTTTCCCCCAAATTAAACCTTGTGTTTGCATAGAAGTAGAAGACACTCCAACTGAGGCTACAATGGTCGACAAGCATTTGTTTATCTTTCTGGATATTCTAGGGAAGGGAAAAAGAAAAAAACTGTACATCTTATAATGAATTTGCAAATAGCTGCCTCTGCTTTGAAATTTGCAACTCTTGTTTTTAATATCTCCAAAACAGAAAAAGACCCTCACCTGCAGTTTCCAACAAAAAAGATAGGAAAATAGAAGGCTTTTGCCAATATTCCTTAGTAGGCAATTTTTTGTGTTCCCCTTGTGATACATTAATCTGATATAATACATTATGAGAATATCTATTGTGAACAATGGTTCACTAATTATTGCCAAAAATGGCAAGCTTTAAAAAATTCGGAAAAAATAGTAAAAAAATTTCAAAAATTGTAAAATTTTTGTTTGCTACGAGATTTCAATATATAGATTGGATTGGTTAATTTAAATTTGTCAATTTGCAAAACCACCGATCAAACTATCATTGTTCATGGAGCCCTAAATGAATCATGGTTCACAATATATTCTCATACATTATACTTAAAAGGAAAAAATAATAAGATTGCACCAGTTTAAATGGGTACAATTTCTATCTATGTTGGACAACAGGTTCTAACTTAATATTGGTTTATCTTATCTCATTTCATTTTGTTTTGAATCAGGACAAAACTCTGGCGGCATTAGCTATAGAGGATAAGAAGAGGCAGTATGCTGCAGCCGAGAAGTACCTTGAGGATGTCTTGGGCCTGTGCCTTAATGCGCCTCCTTTGTGATGATTTCTACATTTTGTAGTTAAGACTTTATTTTGTTTATATCAAAATATCTTGGATTAATTGGTTTTATGCCATTGTGAAAAACAATTAATTAGGAATCTGCCATTGTTAGATTGTTAATTAGATTTATGCCATTATCAAATTATGTAAATTAGATATATGCCATTATCTTATTCCTAAAAAGATTAAATTCTAAAAATAACATCCTAAAATCTTTCATTATTTATAAAAATTCCCAAACTAACCTTTTAATTGTCCGCTACCTCTACAAATCTGATTAAAATTTTAATTTCGTTTGTGCAAACGTTATACAGAATATATGCCCTGTAGCACTAGACGAAGGTAGGTTCTTAGATTTCATGGCTTTATTTGATTGGTAGGTTACGAAGAGAAGGCCATTTATAGGTTCGTTAGTTGGGAATACAGTACCTTCTCGTCTCTAATGTATTTCATGGCTTCATTTAATCTCAAAATTTTATAAATTACTTTGCTTTCAATAATGATATCAGTTTTTTTTTTTTTTTTTTTTTTTTTTTTTTTTTTGCAAGTGCAACTATTGTTGATGGTTTTTTTCAAATTTGTCATTTAGTGATGGTATTTTTTCTAATTTCTAATTTTTTTAGTGGTATATTTAAAAGGGTAAAATTGGTAAACCAATTCTTCGGTGGCAAAAAAATAATTTTTACTATTTTGTAATGGCATAAAACTAATTTGTCATTTAGTGATGGCATTTTACTAATTTCATATTTTGACAGTGGCATAAATCTAATTAACCCAAATATCTTTTGTTCAGTGTTCTCATTTAGTGACCGGTAGATAGTGTGTAATAGTCACTATTTACTAATATCTATATTAGTAATAGGACATGGCATGGCCACGTTGGTACCAGGGTACAGGTATGGTTGGTACCAATCTGAACCCTGCTTTTTAATACCATTTGCTTGTTGTATACGGGGTAATTATTGATTTTTAAACATGTCAACCAGTGCGATGGCGAGTGGCTATATTCTGCATAGTTAATTGTTTTTATATGATCATCTCTGATATGTATAATACGCGGCTCCTACGAAATGCCAGCCTATATAAATTAAATTCCAATTTCAAGTGGTGTATAACGTATTATCAGTTCTTCAACCGAACGGACTATTGTGCTGTGACAAGTGCCGTAGTCAATATGCACAACTTGTGCAAAGAGAAAGGAAGCATGCTCTCAATTTCAGAATATAGAGACCAAGTTTCAACGATATCTATTTTCAGACACAACACAGAGATGGAAGTTCTCAGTATATCATCCTATCAGCTGAAGTATATGCCCACTGTTGTAAAAAGAAAAATCCCCAAAAGAAACAAAAAAAAAAAAAGAAAAAGAAAATGGCCCAGTGTTGTAAAATTAACTCATTGAAAACTTTTACATCAAAAAATAAAAATCATAAAAAAAAAATCCTCTGATCAGCGGAAGTATATGCTGTCTCGGTAAAACCAATATTATATCTATAAAAGAAATCTCGACTTTGTGGCCCCATCTAATTTTATTTTAGATCACATTAAGTACTTGCCCCCAACAATAAGCAGGATCCCCTAGGTAACTTGTTCCTAGTGTTTTGAAATAATAATATACGCAGGATCAGTATCGATTTCCCCCATACTTACGTGGAATCCGATTATTGAATTTCTGGGGGATCTAACGGTCGAGAAGAGCATTGCCGACAGTGGTCACGTTAACAATAGAGATCCCAAATCAGCTGTCCCTCTCAGGCAGGCACAAAGAAGCTCGTTTTGTGATGCCACCTTGATCCTTTTCCTTTAAATAGTAAATGTTATCCATTATCGCTTATTATAGTTGAGCTCCTCTCCATCATGAAACAAACCTGGAAGTCTCCATTACCTACAATACAAGTTGCCCATGAAACACAAAAAAATACTGCTTATAATTTGAGGTGAGTTGAAGATTGTTTTCGAGAAACTTTTGCAACATCAAAACATAATTAAAATATAAGAAGATTTTGATTGGCAAACTATATTTCGTATTATAAATTGACAATTATGTTATTTTTAGTTAATTAAAGGTCATGGCCTTCATTCAATATCTGATTATAATATTATCTGTTAGTATCAAACTTGTATCTTTTATATGAAAAGAATTGTCTCCAACTATATACGTTTTCTTTATTGTCAATTTAATGGTTCACATAAAACTTGTCTTGTTTGATCAAGTATAAAATATGATGAGAACCAGTCTTTGGTCTATGCTAAGGACATCTCAATTAAAGTATGTGAGTTTAAAACCTAAACATGAAGATCTCTCTTCTAAATATTTAAATTTCATAAGTTAATTTGAGAGGCTTGATTCTATCTTATCTTAAAAAAAAAAGTATTAAAGAGGATCCTTCAATTTTCAAATGTACATAAATATTATTGAATTTAATTAAACTAATCTCTAAGTTTTGATAGGTCGGATTTTTTTTACTCAACTAAATACCAAAATATTTGCTTAATCTAAATATAAAAAAATGCCACAAATGAACTGTGGCAGTGCCAATAGTATCACTGATGCCTCCAATTTAGAACGGAATGGAGTGTTCATTGGAAGAACTTTAAATTTCACATCATGGCCTTCTTTTGCGGGGCTGACCTTGTCTAATTCTTTCCTCTTCTTCCATATTGAGATTGATCTGAGTTTAAAATCGAAGCCGCGACTTGATCTGAGCTCATTTCTTCTTTCTTCCCATTGATTGGACTAAGAGAGGTGAGATTTAGACCTTGATTTCTTTTATTTTGTTCTGAACACAACTTCTCTAGCAATTTCTTACTTCAGTTCACTGGGTCTAGCGATTCACCTCTTTATTAAAGAGGCGAAAATTCTGCAATAAGCGATCTTTCATTGGTTAATGGATTATTTTTACACTTACGTACGACCATCTATCCAATTTGACACTTTTTGTTAAGATATCAACTTTTTCTGTACACAACGGAACCTAGTAGTTAGTACTGGTGATTTGATCTGAAGTTTCTACTTAGGATGTTCAAGAATGTTGGTTATAGTTTCAACTTATGATCTGATCTAATTTCAGGCATTAAGTTGAACAGAATGTCTACATCCGCTGGAGAATTGGATCCTGCCTTTGAAGGAGCTGGAAAAGAGCCGTATCCTTTTGAATGTTTCATTCTAAGAGAAAATTTGTGAGGTTTTTTACTCGAAGATATGATCAATCTAAAGCAATTATTAATTTTTCTGATCTTTTGGAGTCGGTGTATCTGTTAGACCTTAATTGATCTTAGAGGGTTGCAGATTTGGCGAATTGAGAACTTTCATCCCGTACCTGTTCCAAAATCCGCATATGGAAAATTTTTCGCCGGTGACTCTTACATAGTACTAAAGGTACACATTAATTTGCAGTATAATTTTCTTTTGATCACTATCCACTATTTTGGTCAACATATGGTTTAGTGTACAATTCAGTGGCTTGAATTGTTCTCCATACCCATTCAAAGGATTAATAACAACCTTATTGCTTATTCCCTTGGTTTTGCCCTCAGATCATGTCATGGCATCTCTAGTGTTTTTTTGTTAAATTAGCTTATTGTTTCTCTAGGAAGCTGACAGTTGCTTGGTTTCACAGATAGTTAGATCAAAATCAAAGACCTATTAAAACAAAATATGAAATCAGCAACTATGATATAATAATCCATGAGAATTAAACTGTATATTAAGAGTTGTATTAAATTTTCCTCCATCACGGCTTCTTATTTAGCTTCATCTCAAAAAGAGGTCAATTCACGTTGATTTACTCAATATTGGGATTTTTCTCTTAAATTAAATAAGATCTCCCGTTATATGACATGTCCTTGTAGACTTGCAGTGCTGATGAATGAAATAAGAGCCCTAGTCAGGACTTGTTGCATCTTTTCAAATTTGGCTTGATCCTTTTGCTTAGTACTTTTACTTTTGTTTAAAAAGGTCTAAACTCTCAATTAGCCCACTAGAAACATAAAGAAAAGGAGAAAATATGCTAACTTTGAAGTTTTTTATATGCTAAACTAATAATATTTCTTGTCCGGCTAAAGACGTTGATCTGTTTAGATATTCTTTGTAAGTTGCTACCTGACTAAATCTTTTGCTGGTCCTTTCCTCCACCATGTTTATGTCTATATATATTGTAATATTTGGTATTTGTGATTTTGTATAACATTTGATTTTGTAATAAACAGACCACTGCTACAAAAAGTGGTGCACTTCGGCATGACATCCACTATTGGCTTGGAAAAGACACTAGCCAGGTACCACTCAAGTCGTTCAATCTGTATAGTTATTTTGGTCTCGTTGTTCATTTTCCATCTTGAATTTGTAAATACTAAAGACCTCGGATAATGACATTTAAAAGGAGTGAGATTCAGTTAATTGGACCAAATTAGCCAATGAAATAGTTCCACTGAACACACCTATACTGCAACTACTGTTATTGATGAGTGTGCCAGAAGATATCATCTTTTTTAAAATGTCATTTAGTGAAACAATGTTTTAAGTCCCATCTCTAAAAGCAACAAGCTACCTTTCATATAGGATGAGGCCGGAAGTGCAGCAATTCTGACAGTAGAGCTGGACGAGGCACTTGGTGGCGGACCTGTACAATACAGAGAGGTACAGGGCAACGAGTCTGAGAAATTTCTCTCCTACTTCAAGCCACGCCTCATCGTTCAGCCTGGTGGTGCTGCATCAGGTTTTAAGCACACTGAAGTTAATGCCCAAGAGCATGTCACTCGGTTGTATCAGTGCAAGGGCGCTCATGTCGAAGAGGCAAGTTTGGTTCTTTATTTGTATTTCTGCAAAAAGCTGTCCATCATTATATATATGCAAAACATAGCATAACAAACATGAGAACTAAACAAAGATTATTTATCTAAAACTTTATGTACTTAGCACTTCAATAACCTTTTTCTTTCCTTGATGAAAATTGTTGGTTGTCATTTTGCCAGCTAACCTTCAAAAGAAAAATTATGAGCACTAATTGGGCATTAAATAAATGATTGTTGTCCTTACTTGTACTTTGACACATTTTTAACCATCAATTCTTATTTGTAAGAACTTTCCCACAATGAGAACATTTTGAAGTCAATCTATCGACTAAAAAATAGCCTGAATTCGCATGATTGCAGAATGTGCTCCACTGAATGTATTAAATTGTTTGTGAAAGTCACCCAGAATACTGTTGCTCCATTTGCAAAGTTGCATGCTATAAAAACAGAATTTAATCCAATAAAATTGATTTTTTTTTTTTTTAGAAAGGCTAGACAGTGGTTGTCTAGTGAACTCATCCAACAATATCTCTCTCCTTATAAAGACTATGTGAACTTGAAATCTGATGTGGAATATTATTGGTTTGGTTTCATTGTTTATTTTGGTAAGAGGAAAGCACCCATTGTTAAAAAGATAAAATTGCCAAATATAATGGTGTATCCTATTTATCTCTCTCGAAGTGGGTCTAGTTTGGAGCAGTGAGAAAAAGAATGTATCTATATCAATGGTGAAAATGAGTATTAATCCCAGATTACGAAGGGTCTTTTGCTTAATTATTTGGCTACTTTCCTTATTTGTCAGGTTCCGGTCGATAAGTCATCTTTGAACCATGGTGACATATTCATACTTGACACCCAGTCAAAGATATATCAATTCAACGGCTCTGGTTCATCAATTATGGAAAGAGGCAAGGCCATGGAGGTGGTCCAACACATCAAGGACACATACCATGAGGGCTCCTGCGATATAGTCACCATTGGTAAAAACGCAAAATTAACAATTTAAATATATATACAATAATACCATTAATTCACCGGGTCATATTTATACGGCAAGTTTTGTTTTATTGTTCTTAACAGAGGATGCTGAGGTGGCTGATGATGCTGAAGCCAGTGAATTTTGGGGATATTTTGAAGGTTTTGGTCCTATTTCAGCAAAGACAAGTCAAGAGGATATCTCAAGTGATGTTGGCTCAAACAGACAGTTGTTCTAGTAAGTCTCCGTTGTCTCTTTATAAATTTTATATTTGTTTCAATACTCTCCCATCCAAATTGTTGAATCTTATTGTATTGCATCTGTTTTCTGAATAGCATTATTATTGTGAGCAGTGGCAGAGCGAAGTGGGGACTTGCTGAGGCTGGTCACCCCAATATTGATTTTCTTTCCCCATAAGACGTTAAGTTTTACTTAGTTAAATTTCTAGAATTGGTCCATGGGCCTCCTTTAAACCCAAAATGATATATTGTGATTCTTGTCCATCAAAAAGAAAAAAAAAAAGAAAAAACTATGGCACTCTGTTGCTCTAGCTTTGCGTAGCCATCTCCTTCTGTCTAGACTGTCCCCAAACCCCAAATGTAGCGTCCCTCATCCCCTCCCCCCCACACAACCCCCCACAGCCACTGATTCTGAGGTTGTAGTCCAGTTCAACCAAACATACTAAACATAATTTTTTTCTGTTTTGTACCTTGACTTCTTGAAAATTCATACAAACGATGGATCCCTTCATGCTTGTGTAGAAAGATTATTATACATAAACACTCTACTTCCAAATCAATTCAAACTTCTAATTTTATTAGGGAGGCCTGTAAGTGCATTCGTAAATAAAGCTTAATTTCTATTTAACGATAAATTAAAGTTTTCTCCCTCATAGACATCATTAGGAAAGCAAACATAAAGGTGAACACCAGAATCAATCTGGGCCAGAAAAGGGGGAAAAAAAAGAAAGAAAAACCTTTAAGAGTTTGTTATTAATTCTCAAAATAAGCAGGCTGATAGTCAAATAGTGACCAATAGATAACTTGAACAATAAATGTATGCCCTTACTTAGTATGAGACAGAATAACTTAGAACATCATCAGTGGCAGAATTTCGATTATTTTGTAATTTGTATCTATTCAGATCATGGATTAGTGCCAAAACCTAATATATGCATCCTTACTTTTTTCTGTTTCCAGTGTTCAGCACGGGAAGCCAGTTCCTGTTGGTACGGAGAACTTAACGAGGGACTTGCTGGAGACAAACAAGTGTTACTTGCTTGAGTCGGGACTTGAGATTTATGTTTGGATGGGTAAAGGTGCATCTCTTGCTGACAAGAAAGGTGCAAGTGTGGCTGCTGAGGTATGTCTTCCTTTTCCTCTCCAGTAGGGAGATGATTGAGGCCAATGTAGTCTTTCTTTCTTTTGTAAGAGATGATATGCATTTTGGTATTGGCATCGTGATTTATTTTTCTTCTGTGTGTATGCATTTTGGTAATGGTGCCATTATTTAAACATAACAGGAATTGCTCCGTGACCCCAAGCGAAAGAAATCCCATGTTATTAGGGTAATAGAGGGACATGAAACTGGGCTGTTCAAATCAAAATTCGCCGACTGGGCACAAGAGGAGGAAGCTGAGGACAATTGATGTGGTTGAACTAGGTTGGGTCTGGTTGCATCAGTTATGAATTCTCACGTCTAGTTGTTTCAGTGGCTTGAGTTGCTTTTGTGCATTATTATTTGCAGTGTAGCACCAATACACTGTTTTTTTTTTTTCATTTTTTTTACCCGCTTTGATTGCTAATGTATTTCAAGATCATACATTCATACCTATATATTGTTATATTTTCTTCGTTTTTTTTCTTGACATTTTGTGCTTGAGTGTACTAATGTAAAGCCCAATCTTAGCAATCTAAACATATAATAAGAGGCATAATATAGGATGGACATGTCATTTGGTCTGTTGTGATATGTTGGTTTGGGCCGTAAACAATCTATTTTATTTTTCTTTTGTTTTATTTTTATTTATTTCTAGTTTTTTCTTTAGTGCTACAGTATGACCTCCGTAATAGAATAATCATCATATCGTGTATTAATTACACGTGCGGTTGATATATCTTCTATTATTAACTACAAACTCTGTTTAACATTTCTCAATTAGAAACAAATTTTTTTTGAAATCAGAACCCAGATTGAGTTACTCGATGCTGACGTATATACGATTTACATTTGTTGAGATTACCGCCAGAAATTTATCCCTAGACATGCAACGACAATTTAGCAGAGGACAAGGAAATCTGATTGGCTCTTTAAGGCCAAACAGCGGGCTAAGTACGTAGTTTAAGTGTCTTTTAAACAACTTGGGTAAAATATATCGGGATGTTCATTCTCGATTTTTTTTTATATGAATTTCTGTTAGTCCATATATATTATACTTAACAAGCTCCACTTTCTAAATAGTCCCTAGGTGAGTAGTTAATAAGTAAAATTTAGCTTTTGCCAGCAAAGTTCATTTGCAGGTTTCTAAAATTTCAGAAGTAATTAATGTATTCCAATGCTCCAACATTTCAAGTAAATATGTATGATTCCAAAATCTTGTAAATAAATATTCGATCTAAAGAAAACATAATAGAAATAAAAAAAAAAAAATGAGAAGTGAGCATGCCAAACAAGAAAAGAAAAAAGGTCATTATTCGAGAAGCAGATCAGATGATTAGGAAGTAATTTGTTTGAAAAAAAGGGTGAAAAGAAGAAACGGGATGGAGGATTTTTAGGCCATTTTGTTGAAGTCAGCACCAAAGCCCAGCCAATATTTGATATCTAGCAAATTAGTGAAGAATCTAGAAATATGAAGATTATTGTTGCCGACCTAGTTTAGTATGATATAGAAAATATATGAAAAATCTAGAATGCTCCTCTAACCGACATATGCTTGTATAAATAGTGCATGAGCTCATTGTTGTATATGCGCATATATAAAAGGTTAAGAAAATTAGCTAGTGCCAATGATGTAGTTGTCGTGGTAATGTTGTAGTAGTTAGAATAGTAGAAGTATATAGAGTTGTTATGTATAGTAGAGAGTATAAGTTATTGTAATAGTAATTTGAGTAGTAATAAAGTTATATTTGTGTGTATCGTTAGTCAACACATTTGACAATCCTTTGTTCTATATTATATATAATTATATATTCCTATTCTGTACAAGAGACTTCACAAATGTCTTTTACTATTTCAAAAGACCACAATGACAAACATAGTGAAGAAGAGAGGCAACTTTTAGGTGCTGTTTATTTTTTGTCACTAAACACACTTGGCATTATTCCAAATATCACTCGTCTGCTACTAATTTCTGAACGAATAAGATCTGTTACAAATAAATCACAGTTAAAAGTTAGAGGCGTAGTTGTGAGATTCGAAACAATTTAATAGTTTTTAGGAGAAATATGCTAACATTACTGATTGGTCTTTCTATAGCATCTCCAATACCTTATCTTTTTTTTTTTCTGCTTTTTGGTTGTTATTCTCCGCTTCAATTTTCCATCTATAAAGCAAGGAACGAAAAAGGCAAAAAAAAAAAAAAAAAAAAAAAAAAGAAGGGAAAAAAACTAAGAGCTATGGCATCTCGATTGAAAAAATATGAAAAAAAAAATTATAAAACAATTTTGTATAGTATAACTTCTACATATAATATAACAAATTACGCTATCCAAAATAAATATTAAAATTCAGATAAGCGAAATAACAAAATGAAGAACAAACTAATTCCTTCATTTATTGTGCAGGATTACCATTCCATCATTGCTTCATTCAATATGGCCGCAAAAATAATTTCAGTATATACCTGCTAGGAGAACTTAATTAAATTGTGTGCTTATCATGTATATATGATAGGCAGAATATAATAACATTATATTTGTAAAAAAATTCTTTCATACTAATACAGATCTGGCTTGCAAAGTGCAAGCAAACGCCAACCCCTTTCCCAATCATCTAAAAAATCCGAACAACTAGTAAATCAAAAAAATTATCTTGAAACTCCTTTCTAAATACAAAAAAGAATGAAAATGGTTATTGCAAGACATAAATATAACAAATAGCCAAATCTTCTATATACCCATCTATTGCAAAGTACACTCCTTGGGTAATCCATCGGGGAATCTCCTGGTATCATTGCAATAATTGTAGACCATCATGTTGTCATTGACCCATTTTAAGTTCCCTTTCTGTCCATCGTCGAGTTCTTGGTCATACCACGGGGTCCAAGCGGAGCTCCACTGGCATTTGTAATAATCATAGGCCGGGTAGCAAGCGTCTGGATCAAAACCTTTGTAGTAGGCCGTGAACGGCACCAAAGACCAGTCGGTCTTGACACGGCCGCCTTGCGTTGCCCAGTTTTCAGCATCCCACAAGCTGCAGTAGACCCGCATTGGCTGGTCATGTGGGAATCCCACACCTTCTCCCTTGTGGTTTCTGAATACTCTAATCGGCACGTCATCAACTAGAAATCTGAAACAAAAGCATGATAGACCATTATTTTTCTGAAACATTCAAATTGTTATACTTCAAGAATAATTAACGGTAGATAAAAGGGCTATTTTTTTTACTAACATTAGATTACGAGGATTCCAAATAAGGGTATAGTTGTGAAAATCTGCAGTTGGGTCGAACCAGAGGTAAAACTGCTGCTCCCTATCTCCTTTGCCTTGTGCAAATATGTTTGTGTGCAAAATGTAAGGGTTCCCGCTTTGGTTCCCCAAGAATTCGAAGTCCACCTCATCATGACTCTCGCCTGATGAAGCTAGCTGTAATGACAATTGAAAGTGAATGTGAGATCATAAAAAAGGAACAGACATGGCAGTATTTAGGAAATGTAACAGAACATGAGAACACATGCGTATATTTTAGAAATCAATAATGCTAATTTATTATAAGTACATTTAATTTTTCTTAAAATTAACTAAATAATTTTCAATATTCTTTTGTGTTTAAGTATCTTTACTCAACTCGAACGGACTATATAAAAATTTTAAAAGCGATAACACCCTTTAGCACACTATTCGGGTCTGAAGTACTGGAACTAGACTGCAACTGAGTATCCAGCACAATGTTACTTCCGAGATTTTCATGATAACAAATGGATAATACTGTTAGTACAATGTTTTGGTTAGTTTCTATTAATTACAATGCTCGGTTGGTAAAATTCGCTAAGTAGGTTTTTTGCTTGCTTATTTTGAAAGAAAGAAAAGTCTGTTATTTAAAATGGGAGTCTGCAGGTAGTTTTGTCAGGATTGGGAATTAAATATTACCATGAGTTTCATCTAAAGAGGATTGGGATCGTAGTCAAAGTGTCAAACTAATGTAATGATGATTAAAGAGTTCTATCTTTTCGTGTATCTTAAGTCTATCCATATATACCTTCCCTAGAACTTTTCCAGAAAAATAAAAAAATAAAAGATCTCCATATAACTCATGTGTTTTAGCATCTCTCTCTCTCTCGCACATACTCTCTCAGTTAAACATGTACTTCGAATCCTATAAGATTTGGAATTCCGGTGCATGGCGCATATACAGTTTGAAAAGCCAAATTAGAAACTGTTTAATTATCATTTCACATTTTGTAAATTGACCGAACCTGCCTTTTTTTCATTATCAAACAGTAAACTATATTGTTACCCCCGCTAAAAATCAGAAAAACAAATCTTGAGTTGTATGTTATTGAATAGCATTGTCTCAAAAATGATTCTAATAAGGGGATTTTTAGAGTAGTAAAACATATATAGGAGCACAAAGAAGATAATTAAAATCATGACTCACATAGAAAGTCGTAACAGTTCCAGCTGAGTTGCCTGATACGAGCTTTATCTGCATTGTGATCCTGCCAAACAGATACTCATGTATCGATACAAAAGCTGAACCAGAGTTCGTGTCCATTGACAATGCCAAAACTTCGCCACCATTTTGATATTGAACGTTTTGGCCTCCCCAGATTGTATAAGCTTGTTGATAGAAGTTACCCGACACAAATTTTGTTGCAGAGGAGAGTGTAATTAGAATTACTAGAAATTGGAACAAGAGTTTAGGATTACTGGGGCGCAATGCCATGGTTTATTTTGTTCTTTGAGAGAGAGAACTTGACAGGGGATTTGGTGTTTTGGTTTGGTACTAATTTGGTGGGAGAAAGTGCAGGGTAGTAGGGTTTATATATTTTGGGAAGGAGTGATAGGAAATTTGACCGTTACACTTGGGGTGTATAGTTGGCATTGCATTGTTTAGGAAAATATTATATTTATTAATTTATATATTATGTGCTACGAGTTGACGCGTCCATAGCGGATCAGGCAATTTTAATGAGACCGATTTTCTGTAGACAGGTATGGTCCACAAATTAGTGCTTAGGGTTCATTACAATATAAATTAATTCAGTATTTGAGGAGCAAAAAGTCATCTTACTGGAAGAAACAAATTAACAGACTCCTATTCAAATTTGAAGAAATAAAACAGAAAGGCGCCAGACAATCTTTCTCCATCTTCCAGGAAATTAAGGCCCTAGGAGACAAAATAAGCAACTTACCACAAGAGAGTCCCCTTCAAGAATAATAAGACATGAAATTTATCAATTTAGAGATATTGGCATTTTATGGAGAAAAATAGAATGTAATATTCTATTTCAGTTTTACGTGAGTTATATAATATATTAATATTATTTAACTGCTTAGAAGCAGCATCAGTTTGTACTTATTAAAAATTATCAAACTTTTTCAACTAGTTATGTTTTTGCATTAGCTCATTTAGTGTGAAAACATATCATTTACCTTAAATTTATAATTTAATTTGTTCGCCCCCCCCCCCCCCCCCCCCCCCCGCGATCTTCTTTTATTTGAAAAAATAAATTCGATAGGAAGTTTCCATCAACTCAAATTGCAATATTTTTATTCATATATATCTAATATTATTTTTATTTAGTTTTCGGTTGAAAATTTTATTTATATATGCATATGTCATGTTTAAATGGCGAGCTGATCATATTTACAACTTCACTTTTATTAAAAAAAATTCTGTAAAATATCGAATGAACTTACCATTAAAAAAATAAATAAATGCACCCTAAAATTACTCAACACAAGGTATATATGCTCGTTTAAAATGATTTTTCATTTTTGACCAAAACAACTCTTTTTTTATGAGCTAATGCTACACCGGATGCACATAGAAGTTCTTATACTAAGATCCGCAACCAAAGGGACATATAATACAAACGGTATAATCTCTCATTTGTAAGAAAGCGAGTTGGAATGTAATTAGCCTTTTTTTAAAAAAACTAGAATAATAAAGCCATGTGCGAAGAGAGGGGTTTAGTCAAGCAATGTAATAGCCCCTCTCGTCCACATGGTAACATGAATGGATTAATTAGCCTTCTCTCTAAGGTAGAATTTAATGAACTGCACATTTTTTTTTTCATTTTTAATAGAAGAAATTTCTTATTTATTTTTTGTCAGATGTAAATTCAAAAAGTCTATCAATGGTAAGTTATGTACATTATGGTACAAAAATATAACTTCCAATTTAGAAATCTGAAAATAATTTATATTATGTTAATACCAAGCATAAAACAAATAATAGATTTTGATTCAAGTTTTTACGATTCTTCAAACGACTTAAAATATAAGACGGTTTATATTCCACTATCTTTAATAATATATTAAAATATTAAAAAAATACTAAAATTGTGTGAAACATGATACAGAATAAATTGGTGAGGTCCACCATACTTTTTATTTTTTTCAGTTTGAAAAAATGTTTAACTTTTTGTTTCAAAAGTACTATGAAAGTTATCTAGCTAACTGTCGATAATCCCAACTTCCAAAATTAGTGGCGCTTTCGTGTATGCTTATGTTTAACTGACAAAAATGAGCTATAAGACAATGTTAAATTATTGCATTTGTATTAACGATCTCTCTAGTATGCACGAATATTCCAATATTTTTTGTTACATAGTTATTAGGCAAAGCATGAATGAACCGACTGGAGTAATAATGGATGATTATATATGACAAATTAACTTGCAAAATAAAATGTCACAGGATAGTATGAGAATGTGCACTTCCTCGCGCATGTGACAACACGTGAAATAACCTTCTAAAGTTATTAACTTCATTAAATTATAATACTTTTTTTCTGGAGAGATAAATGTCAAATAACATGCAGGTTATGCAGTAATTGTCCTTAAGAGCTGCTTGAATAAATTAAGCCCTTGACTGAAGCCTCTTCTATGTTAATTATCTTTTGTCAGACTTCGTAAACCGGACAACGGTATTATAGTGTAATTAATTATTCTTAAAATAGTTAGAAATTTGACCTGGGGATCGTATTGACTCACCGGCGTTTAAGATATTTTCGCATATAAGAAAATTTTTTTAAAAAAATATTAAGTTAGATATTCAGAGAAAAGTGGTAATTCGTGAATTATCTTTTACTGCATGCATGCCTCACACATTTCAGATCACATCACTAAAATAATTACAAATTAGTCACTCTCATATATTGCTTGTAATAAAATTTAAATAGAGAAACTATACAGACACAAGAAAAAAAGATGCCCTGTTTATCGAGGGATAATGAAGTTTGGGGCAATACTCATTCATCGTAAAATAGATCGTAAAATATGCAAGTTTAAGTAACATGCACAAAATCTAAGAACATATGATCCAGCTGGCAGTTAACACATTATTTATCTATCTAGTGGCCGTACGCGTATACGACCTCTTTGATAATTAAGAGATCATTCCATGTCTCATGCACGTTTAGCTTGTACATTAAAGTGAACTTGGTCTCCAATAAGTAAATAATAAACTAACTCCGAAATTGATAATATGTGGTAAAACCAATGTAGAATAAAAAACAGATAGCGTAACTATTTTTTAGCCTTTATCATTTCTCGATATATTTGATTTACAAGCAACATCTAAGAGTAGTATACGTACGCGCATGCACTCTGTGTTAATTATCATTATTATTATTATTTGAGATTTTTGTTCATCAAAATAAAAATCAAATCTTCTCATTCATTTACATGCATGTCTGGAAAGTAATATAGTCTATATGCTGAATTCATATAATTTGAATTCGAACTTGAGTTTCTCTAAAATGAAGGGGACGATAAACGCACAAACTTTGGAAAAACATATGCAGCCTCGTCAGGAATATTTAAATCTGTTTTCTGCATCTTGGTAAATAAGTTAAAACAAAACGAAAGAAATATCTTTATAGCCTAAAAAAAGCTATGAACCTGTAGAATAACCGTGATATGTCGCTCTCCTAAATACGCTGGACTGTTTTTGGAAATGTTGATTAGTTACTTTCATTGGATTTTGATAGAAATATCGTTAAGGTAGAAAAAAAAATCATATTATAATAAAATCATTCTATAAATAAATTATGACATAATTAAAATAACAATTAATTATTTAATCATATAAAAGACTTTTTTTATGTTTCTGTTATATCATATATACCATCTCTATTTTCTCCTCATTTTATCATAATCAGATGACATTTTATTCACATTTTTTTTCTTATATTAAAACAGATGTATTTGATATGTCCAAGGAGCTATGAGACTCCTACTGCTACATAATAGCGAATGTCTTGAGTTCATTCGGATCAGATTGATGTGCTCCCCGTAAGACATTCTCCTCTGTTTAAGTGTTTATCAATTGTTTTGATAACCCAAGAGACGAGTTTCAACGAACTCATGAAGTAATGGGTAAAAGACGAAAGCATCAATTCGGCTTATTGTTTTATTAGATATTTAGTGTTTGTTAAATATATTTCTTAGAATTTTCTTGCTTTTATTACACTTAACTGCTACTATCAAGGATTTTGAAAGAAAAAAAAAATAGAACATTGAGTGTTTGAATGGTATCAATATTACTGTAGCAATAAAATTGCGAGACTTCGTTTCAATTTAATTTACAGCATAGACTTCCACAATTGACAACCTCAAGAAAGGGGATGGCAAATGTCTAACATGTGTGTACTTTGTGATGTTGACGAAGAAAGTGCATTGCATCTCTCCTTTCATTGCCCTCTTTTCAAGCTTCTCTCACTGCAGGTTTACCAGCGTGAGAACATTTCTTCCCTGTGACAGCTGACACTCTCACACTGTTTCAGTCTTTTTTCACTAACCCAAAACAAAGAGAGCTACTGCTCATTTCCTGCTTCATTTTATGGAGAGAAAGGTGCAGCAGAACTTTTTCACAAAAAATCAAACCTCCTCAGACCCTTCTGGATGAAGTTTTCCTCGAATGGAGTCCTCTGATTTATTCAGGGACTTCACCTACTTAGTGATGCCTTTTTTTCTAGACTATTTTTTTCTTCTTTTTCTTTTCTCTTGTGGGTTCACTCTCTGAACCTACATTTTTTTCTTTATTTTTTATTGTACTTTCCAAACTTTTAATTTAATATAAAGTTTTGGGGCTTGACCCCTTGCTTTCTTCAAAAAAAAAGTTTGGATTGCTTTTTCATTTTTAAATTTTTATTTTCAAATAACTCTATCATGAATCGTGACGGTTACTTATGTTTTTCTCTAAAAAAAATACTCTGCCATGAAGTGCTTTCGAATTGGGCTAATTCTCGTTAAGTGAAAGAATAAGCAAATTACAATTTGCGAGGTTAAATTTCTCTCAAATTAAATGAATTTATAGCATAATTTCAAATATAACTAGTTCCATTCTTGTACATCCCACTTAATTATTTAAATTTCAAATTAATTAATATTATTTATTATTTTTCAGTAAGCCGCATTTTTCATTCTTGAGGTGAACTTTTGACTAATATGCTTGGTTTCGCATGGTACATTATGACATCATCTACAGTGATCCATATATGGATTGCATGTCAGTCGCCTAATGGGACAGAGCTAAATTAAAATCTCTTAGTCGATTATTCACGAAACCGTGTTCAATTTTTCTCCGAGCAGGTGTTTTCCTCGTTCAATGATTGATGATATTGCCATGATACTTAGAATGTGATCATGTTACTTAGGAAGCCTCTATATATTGTTCCACCGACCCAAGCCGGGTAATGGTCCCATTATCCAATCGGAAACGAAGAGTGCAGGTGCATGATCATTATTGGAATATTTCGCAAAAATAGAGAAAAAAAAAGGAACGAAACATGACCATAATCCATATTTTTTGTCAATCAAGATTATGAGAATTAAACTTAAACTAAAAATTATTATCCATATAATTGAAAATTATTCGAGAAATACCATAAGAAAAAATACTAAATGATTTGAACAACTTTTTTTTGTGGACTTGTCATTATCTTACTAACTTTCGTACTGTATGCAAATCTCCGACAAATTTCGGCTGTAATACAGTTAACTCTCGTGGGTAGTCCACCGAATTTTGGTGGTGGTCAGGCGAATTTCTAGTAATATATTGCTTATGTCAAGTTGGCAACTGATATTAAAACAACCAAGTTCGGATTGGAGTCACAAGTCAGTTTGCAAATATTGAGGCGTACGTAACAGAGCGAATCTCAGTTTTTTGTTCTATCTGACAACTGGCAGCTAATGTAAATCCTACTATTGAAAAAGTTCACCTACAGAGCTACAGATCTGAAATAATGAAATTGTTTTTTATTGATACGTTGCTATAGGAATAGGAACTAGTTCACCTACAACTACAAATAGGACTACTTTTTTAATAAGTGGACTTTTTAGTAGTCACACCTATGGTGGACTATAACATTTAATTGCTCCATTTTATAATGGGGAAGGCGAAAGAACACGGAGGAAAACAAATTGGATTGGAGAAAACTTTCGAGCGCAATCTGAATCTGATCAGTTAAAAGCTCCATAATCCTAATAGGGTAAAACAGATCCAAATTGAATTTTTTAATGTGTTTCAAATGTGCTTTTATTAATATAATTATATTAATGATAGTCACATAGTGATTAGAAAAGCGAACATCAATATAAGTTAATATCTTGGTAAAATGGAGTAAAGTTTAATTTTCTTAGCAGAAGGATAAGACGTATCAACTTAACTTTGCCCAGTGGCAGTAATATACATTCAATATAGGCAAACTTCATGTTGTCTATTATCCAAATATGAAAATACTTACTCTGAAATCCGTTTTTAAGGCACACATTGATATAGACCCAATAAACTGGTGTATGCAATTTACCGAGCATAAGACCAATTTACTTGTTGGATTAACTTAACATATGTCAATGCCCCCATATGTTTCCTTGGAACACCATTCCATTTTTTTTTTCTTTTTTTCTGATTGAAATATGGCAGCTTCATTAGAACAGATGTTAGCGATGCGGGTTTGGACGAAATGGATTAATTGGACCCTTTTTTTTTCAAAAAAGTCATGACCTGCATGCTTTACTGATGCTCAAGAAATTAATTGGACCTTCATAGATGGAAGCGGCCGACATGCAATTTCATCTGGGTTGAGCACAATGGTACAAGTACAACCGTACGACTACCAGTTCCTTTTTAACACTTCGGCCTTTACCTTTTCCATATCTGCATACTCTAAGACCTGAAGCCCATCATTTACTCATATCCTCTCAATTACGCTTCTGGCCCGTCAATCCAATCCTTTTTATGCGAGATATTGGAATTTAGCTAGATTGCTACCGAAAATTAGGCCTGCATAACGTGCAAAACGGACACGAAATAGATGCCGTGCGTTAACCGTTGCGTTAATAAGACGCAAATTAATTTTTTTTGCGTGTTGCGTTTCGTCCCTTTAACGCAAGAAAATTTCGTTGCGTTAACTGTTGCGTTTAATTTCACGATCAAAACGGTTGAACCGTTTAACCGTTTACACTGAGATGAGATAAATTAAAAATAAGAAATACAAGAAAGATTAAAGCGGGCACTCGTTCATAAGACAAATAACTTGAACAAAACATGGAACTCATGCATTGCTTGTTCCACAGCACTCATACATAATAACATAATTGATTGCTTTTCAAAAAAAATAACATAATTGATTGTAAACCAATAAGAAATAAAACTTATCAAATCTAAACAAAAACACAACAACCATCAATGTGTCACTGTAACACTCCTTTTGGGTGCAGTTCTTCAATCCCCGTATCACTCCTCCTTTTGGGTGTAGTTCTTCAATCCCCCTGCCTCTACAGCCAACTTGCAAAAGTTGATCCTTTATTAGTTCGAGACAAATGTGAAGTAAAGCAACCAAATTAAAGCATGAAAATCAAAATTAAATGATGCATTATTGCATAATTAGAACCATGTCCATGCTAATTAGCCCTTCGAAACAATCCACAGTATTGTAACTTGCGAAAATTATAAATAATTCTCATTTTATCAGAAACCACAGGAGAAAGGAAAACAAATTCACATGAATACTATCAGGTAAACTCGTAGAACTCCATGTAGACTGAAGTATAAACTTCCAATCTCCATGCAATAAAAAGAAGTTTCTAAATTACATGCTAAAACTCACATAAGCAGCACAATAGAAGTACAATCATTTTAAAAAAAAAACTCACATAAACAGCACAATAGGACCCAAGCTGGTCCAACACGGCTTGAAGCCTCACCCGCTGCGTCTGGTTCAGCGACAAGTGAAGATCTCTCTCTTCCCCTGCAGCATCAGAAACTAGGTAGGTGTTTTTTTTTTTTTTGGGAGGGAGGAGGTAGGTGTAGATCTCTCATCTCTCTCTTCCCATCAGCCTCACCTGGGAAAACGGTGGTAGGTGTTTGTTTGGGAAAGGTGCGAAAGAGAACAGGAAAGAGGTTAGATCGATTAGGGAAGGAGAAATATCTGAATGATCGAACGGGAGGAAGACTCTTGCTTTTGGTTTGCTCATGGTAGAGGAGAGGTGAGGCAGGGAAGTTGATCGGAGAGGGAGAGACGTAGGGAGGGTCTGAGAGGAGGTCACGGCGGAGAGGGAGAGAGGCATGGAGGCAGGGAAGTTGATCGGAGAGGAAAAGAGAGGGAAGAGGGAGGCGGGTTTGGGTGTTTTGTGGGGATTCTGAGTGTAGAAGAGAAGAGGGAGGCGGCGAGAGCGAAGAAGATAGGGAAAAAGATCAGAGTTTTGTCCACACAATCCTCGTTCTCTCCGCAAACTCAGAAGTTCCGTAAAATATAAACGAAACAGACGAAACAACGATCACGAAACAGGTCTGTTTCGTTAATCGTTTCGTTACATCAACGAAACTGGTTTTCATTTGCGCCAACCATTTCGTTTCTAAAACGAAACCAAAATACTTGACCGTTACCGTTCCGTTTCGGACGAAACGAAACGGTCGGACGGTCGAAACGGCTTCCGTTTTCACCCCTACCGAAAATTTTATAAATTTCAATTGAGAAGTTCGATTAAGGGGAATTCAACATACATTTCAAACAAACATGGAAAAGAATAAACTGAAAAATGTATAGTACTAACCAGTGGCGAGGCCACATATGGGCAAGACTGGGCAAGTGCCCAGGCTTGTTTTCCAGAAATCTGAGGTCCAGATATAGATGTTATAATGGGTGCCTACACTTGAAAATTTAAGGTGCCTACACTTGGGCTTCTAACGTGGGTTTAAGGGCCTTGAACAATCCATTTTATTTTTTTCTAACAAATCTCATCTGTAGCGACAGTAAACTGGTGAGAGAGACTCGGTTTTTCTATTGTAAATTTCAGTTTAATATTAGTTTAATTATTTTCTATTTGTGTGTGTGCCTACGCTTAAAAATTGGCTGGACTCGCCACTGGTACTAACATCGGTCTTCTCAGTGTGCACTGCATTCTGCATACTTTAAATCTGGAGAGAACAAAATCCCTCCATCCTCTCCTCAATAATGGTCACAAATGGACCCTTGTGATTATGAATGATTACGGATACAATCAACAAATAATCCATTTTTCTCCAATAATGAATTTATTTTCTAGAGAAAGAATAAACCAATATATCAATGATAACCCCATGAATAAACTCTAACATCCTTCTCTTGTCATTTGTCAATCCTTTAACCTATTTGCTACCACAATTCTACCCCATTGAGCACTCTGGTGGAACACCGTTAGGAAACCGTTTTTCGTCGGTGCAGTAGTCATAGATCATATAATTTTCATGGACCCACTTCATCTTCTCCATGTCTGTTTCATCCAGCATCTGGCCAAACCAGGTATAGTCGCTGCCTTCAGGCAGATTGCACACCATTGAGGCTTTTCGAGACACGCAGGCTTGTGGGTTGAAATTTTGATAATACACGGTGAACGGAGATTGGCTCCAGTCTGTCTTGACCAGGCCACCCCGAGTGGCCCAGCCGTCAGCATCCCAGATGCTGCAGTAAACATTCATTGGTTGGCTATTGGGAAAGGAGAGCCCTTTATCCTCATGGTTCTTGAAGTCCCTTATTGGTATGTCATCGACCAAAAAACTGAAAATTTAACATTCGTTACATGTTAGGTTTTACTTGGATGTATGGAAAGAACTTGAGAGGGTAAGGGCTAAGGACATGTTGTTTGTATCTCATTTTTGAGCCATGACTAAAGTTTCTCATTACACGTTCATGAGTACACTTTACTTTTTATTGTCTTGATATACATGATGTATGTATTAATGATAATTACCAATTGGTAATTACCGTTTTAGAAGTAAATCAAAATTGAGAAAACCCTGTGCTGAATTGAGAATTCAGAGCTACTAAGAAAAGAACTATTTAAACCATGGTAAGTCAACGCCCATCTTTTTTATAACTAGAAACATTGAAATTGCAGCCTGATATTAATGCTGCCAGGGAAAAATTAAAAACTGAATTTTCAATTTCCCAACAAAAAAAAGAAATAAACTTGATATGTACCGATACATAATAAATAAAATATAGTATGATCTGTAGTTAAATGAATAATAAATTTTATATATTTTCAAAACTGATAGTTATTTTACTAAACGGCCCAAATTAAAGATTAATTAACGGTTTTTAATTTCATAGGCACTTGATGGTAACTGAATTTTTCTCAAATTAACTATACTTGATCTAATATAAATTATCAAAATTATAGAGAACTTATCAATAATTTATTTCTTTTATTTTTGATAGTTGTCAACCTTTTGTGGCAGTAAGAGCATCTCTTCTCATACTATATATGTCATTACTTTATGTTCAGATTTTGGAGACTCATTAAAGTCGGTCCTTATTTGTTAAGTAGAACTTGAATAGGATAAACATTATAATTTATGCCAAAAAGAAAAAAAGGTTGTTCATCGTGCAAAAGTAAGTTCTCTGTTTTCCTCTGCTAGACAGCATTTTATGGGAAAGTACTCTCACTCATAGCTACTAAGACAAACTAGCTAGTGGGTATTGCATTAGATATTATCTTTCTTGAGTCCATGCATTTCTGTCATGTTTGCGTATTTATTCACAAACTTATTTGTTGACAACGATATTTATTTACTTTAAAATTGTTAATATTGAATCGTTAAAAATAAATATATTTGTTTTGAGTTATCAAGTCGATAATTATTGTTAGGAGTGTATTTACAAATCGTACTAAATAAAATAAAATAATTTTTTATTTTAATTACATGTATCTTTGGTTTGAAAAAGGTGCACGTTAGCATGAAAATCCGCCCATCTATTAATTAGTGCCTCGTAAAATGCTGCATACCCTGTTCCATATATGTTAACTAGTCCTACAATTTTGATATTATTTAGAGTTTAGTAACTGGACTTACGCGATGTGACGGGGATTCCAAAGGATGGTGTAAGTGTGGAAGTCGGCAGTTGGGTCAAACCAGAGGTAGAACTGCTGCTCTCTATCCCCTTGTCCATGTGCAAATAGATTTGTGTGCAGTATGTACGGTTCCCCACTAATGTTCCCGAGGAACTCGAAGTCCACCTCATCATGGTGGGGTCCACCTGGCGATGCTAACTGTCAACCATATTACAAGTGTTGTATTTTGTAAATGATACTGGTATACATGCTTTTCATACATACATAACTTTCAGGGTCATATATAGAGTATGTAGCAATGAGTTAATTACATAACATGTCAAGGGTGATCTCAGATAGATAACCAAGATAGAAATGTTTCAGAGAATTAATGTAGAAGTTCAAGTTAGTTTTCACATGATCTGCAGAAGTTTACACTGATGTTCTTCAAAATGTTTGTTTCGATCATACAAACTTCAAAAAGGCAATGTCAAGTGACAAGAATAATGCATTCAATAAAACAGAGGTACAATTTGTGTGCTTACATAGTATGTAGATACAGTGCCGGCTGAATTTCCCTGGACAAGTTTTATTTCCATGTCTATCCGACCAAACAAATATGCATCTTTCGATTGGAAACCCGAGCCAGACATGGTGTCAAGAGATAAGCTGAGTTGCTTGCCAGTATCGTCCATTTTCGAGTTGCCTCGGCCCCAAATCATATCTACTTCTTTGTCGAAGGAATCAGCAAAAGACAGAGCAATATAGGGAGATAAGCACACAATCAGAGCACCAAATATGGATAGAAGTTTTGGGGTAGAAGTGAAAGAAGCCATTATTTCAGGCTTCTTTCCAAAGAGAGCTAAGGGACCCAAGGGTTTTGATAACAGGTGCAAGGGATAAAGATAATCAGAAGTTAATTTATATATATAGCGATTGGTGTGGCTTGTGAGAAAGTAGCATTTAGGTCTTATTAGGGTAGGCTTCTTAAGTGAGACAACGTTTAAAGGAATATACAAGTGAGTTTTCATTAATGATTTCCTTCGAAATCTAATTATATACGTAATTCATAAGTCCACTATGCGATGTACCGTAAATAAATATGCTGAGACTTATTTAGGAGCATAACTCTGCGTTTGTGGAAGATAATGGAGAACTCCATTTATCTGTTCTAACTAATCAAACTTCAATTAAGTTTGTTCTGAAACAGAGCTAATATTCCCCATTTTTTTTGAAGGTCGGGTGGCAATCACCACGCCGACAGTAATTTTATTAAAAAACAAATAATTACAAGGGGATAATGTACAAGAAGAAAAAATAGAAAAAAGAATTAAAGGAAATTAAAACAAGAAAAAAATAAAGGAAGTAAAAAAAGTCCTAAGAACTAAGCATGCTTAATCCACGCATCGATATCCTCGCAGATTGTGTTGAAAAGTTGCCTCGGATGGGTATTCAAATTTGAGAAGATTCTCCTGTTACGAGCCTTCCACAAGTTCCAAGACGTTGCGGCCCAAATGATATCCCAGTTTTTGATATGTGATCTCCTAAAAGAAAGCCAAAAGTTGCAACGATCCAAGGTGAAGTTAACTATGGGAAGCCTGAAATTGATTTGAATCTGTGTCCACATATTAACTGCGAAAGGACAGTGTAGGAAAAGGTGATCCGCAGATTCAATGACGCCTGTATTGCAGCTGGGACAAGATGTCAAAGAAAGCAAGCTTTTTTTGATGAGATTTTGTTGAGTGAGTAGCCGGTCTCGTATCAAGAGCCAAAGAAAAAGCTTCACTTTGGATGGTACCTTAATCTTCCAGAGGAATGAGTAGTACCAAGCTAGAACACCAGTATTGGAAAGCGTATGATACGCATTAGAAGAAGTGAAGAGTCCATTCTGTGTCCATCTCCAGATCACACTATTGTGTGGAGCAACAGAGGAATGATTGAAGAAAGGTGCTGGTTGGAGAATATCATTCAGGCCGTAAGAAACATCGCACACTCTCAAAGTAGTGTTATCCAAAGTACCATAGAGCAGTTGAATCGTGGAAGTCCAAACGGAGGATGAAACGTGGTGCAACTTCCAAAGCCACTTCAAGAGAAGTGCTTGGTTTTGGCGATCCAAATCTAAAATGCCCAACCTAAAGTGCTTAGTTTTATTAGATGATGAATTAACAGCGGTCGTTTAAGTGAACACATATAGTTTTAAAATATGAAGATGTTCCAAGTTCCATTAATTCAACTATATATACATCAAAACATATATATAAGGAAACTTGGACTGTTGGAAAATGTCATTTAGACGTCCTTAATAGCTCAATGATTTGGAAAGTTCTACATAGTTAAATTATTTACAGTGTTGGGTATAAAAACATGCATAAATGAATAGTTTGTCCGTTTTCCTTAAAAAAGGGAATTTGAATAATCGAAAAATTAGTTCGTATTTGATAGGAAAGATATTGTTACATGAAATTTAATTTTTTATTTTAGAGGAAGAAATAAGATTTTCCTATTGACTTTGAATGGAGAGGATTATATTCTTATCATATTGGACTTTAATTAATTACTGCCAATTTCATGAGCTGGCAATGTGAAGGACGTCCTGAGTAACTATATTTCTCTAACCAAACTACGACGCGTTTTTATATCGCAGCCTGAAGTTGGCAATAAACCTTCATATGGCAGTCTGTTTACTATTCATTGTGTAGTTCTTCGTTAATAATTTGGACATTCAATGGGACAAAGTTATGCAAGCATAAATTTTTATGTAAAGTTACCTGATCCTAAAGTATCATGTTGTTGCATTGAAAAATATAAAATGATAATAATAATGGCAACAAGAATAATAGTTATGACCGTAACAACACCAGACTGATAATAAAACAAATGATAAAATAATAATGACAACAACATTGAAGACAAAAGTTACAAAAGTAACGAAATAAGAGAGCCTAAATATCTGAACATCTACGGATATGTACACAGCTTTTGTAAAGAGAGTTGCAAAGAATCCAAAACAAAATGAGATATTGTACCGGCCCCATAGGAAAAGGGCCGGCCATGCACGCTCATGGGCTTCTGATTTAGATTTCGTCAAACTTCATTGATTTTATTGTTTAATCAATAAATTAGGAGTGCAAATCTAGGAAGGTATCTAACTAGTTAATTACTTCACACACTTGTTTCATGATACTTCCACATGATTTTATGCCCCAGCTTCAAGTGACCCGGGTAATCTAGGATGGAGTCTAACTAGGGACCAGTATCCTAAAGGTGGGCAGAGTGCTCACTTTCGATCCGAGCCGTCCGATTTAATCTCGACGGTTAAATTTTTTTCGGACCTAACAATCTGGTATTATTCATGGGACATCCATCACTGATCGGACGGTTCTGATCAAAAGCGAGCACTCTGGTCACCTTTGAGCAGAGGATGTGATTTCGTCTAATTTGTGTGTACTGTGCACCAACACCTACAGTTGGATTTCATACTTAAGAATCTTACTCGACAGCCACTTTTTTTTTTTCGTTAATTCCAGTAGGCAGAATGACTAGTTGAAAAAATAGGTTGAGGGCAAAAGGTACAGAAATTACAACCTCGATTAGCAAAATAATCAACAAAAAAAAAGAAATTGACATCACTAATGGATGATCAAATATTTCATGAGTGATGTAATTTTGTTTTTTTATAATTTTAAATACTTGAGTTTCATATATCTGAGTATTTTAAAATTTAAATCACTATTTCTATGATAGAAATGGATATTAAAGTTTAAAACAATAAAAAGTTAAATTTTAATTGTTGGTCACTGAAATTTTCAAAATCGAGAAGCTATTGAAATTTTATTTTTAAATTATTATTACCAAATTTTGAAACTAGTATCATTGTTAATTGAATTAAAGAAACGAAATGCTTAAATATGTAAAAGCTAAAAGCTTGAAATTACAAATATATGAGGGTTAAACGAAATGCTTAAATTAGAATAATCCTAATTAAATATCTCTCACTAGAAAATCAAAACCCGTGGACACTCGCTATATCTGACTAGTCAAGTTGGAATTCCAAAAACTCTAAATAACATTTGAGTTCAGAGCAATGCACCTGTTTAATTTCGTTTCGAGATCCAATAATTAAACTATTTGACACAGAAAAAAAAAAATTTATAGGGAATCGTACTCTTGTTAAAATAGGGATTGCTTTGTTTTGAACACAGTTTGCTATGATGCTATTTAAGCCTTTAAAATATGGTTTTAAATTGCAAAACTATGAGTTCTACCATTTTAATGTACGGCGAACGTACGTTGCAGTGGCATGTACTATGCAGTTTGGCTGCAAGCAATAGAGTGTGTTGTCTTTTTGTCTTCTTTTTTTTTTTGTTAAAGAAATAAGATGGAAGTTTATTATATGATTGGTGTAAATTTTATGATAACGTTGACTTATCGGTATTCCAGTTATTAGCTAGATGTGTACATCTGTTTTTTCTTAAAAATAAAATAAAAGAATGTGTACATCTATTGCCCACTGACCATGGTCATATTTGATTGAAATTACATGAATGAAAATTAAGTCTCTTATTTCTTCTGTTTGTATGTTTTCTAATGCGATTTCATATTGTGGTTCTCGATTAACTTTTCCAATAAAAATTGGTGTGCATATTCAAAACACCAATGAGTCTACAGAAGCGTCATAAAAAATATTCGATAAAATCAATGTTTTGAAAACCGGACCGGATATCAAACTGGTAATGTTGTCGGTTCAATGATTCAAACGGTCCGACTGGTTGAATCGTTGGAAAGAACCGGATTATGTCAAAGTAATGATATGAGATTTAAATAATAAATACATTCTTTGGCACAAAAATCCCCTGGTGCGGTGGTTAAGCTCCTTTGTTCTATCATCTATGCCCAGGAACCTGGGTTCGAACCTTACCACATTTTTGTGGGAAATTATTTCTATGCAGATCAAAACATAAAAAAACCAATCAGAACATCAGAACCATCCGGTTCGGTTCACCGGATCTGCATTAAACCAAATTGGACCGGACGGTTCATTGTGGTTCGAAAACTGCCAAAAACCGGGTCAGATTGGACCGTACTGTGGTCCGGTTCGCAGTTGAACCGGCCGTTCTGGTCCGGTCCAGTTTTTAAAACATTGGATAAAATACAATCCTGCATATTTATAATTTCTAATCATAGATTCATAGTCGATGTTCCAATTTTACAAATAAAGGAGCCAACTTGTGGTCGGTTTAGTGTTTATACGACTTGAATGTTGATCCAAGCGATAATAAAACATAAACATACGCATTCAAATAGTTTGATATGTATAATATGTGATGCATCTTTTTTATTGCATACTGATAAGTACTTGAATATAGAATGATCTTATTTAGAATTTTATAGTATATTTATATTTTACCAGTTTTAGATGGTTATGTGACCTGACTTATGACCCTAATTAATAAAAAAACATTAATAAATGTTTTATAGCCAACTTTATTACAGGGTATATTTCTTTATTTAGCATAAATATATTTTTGTGCATGTATATGCCTTTATTTAAAGACGTACTTTGCTTAGTGATATATTTATTACCAAATTTAAAATTTGATATAATTTTGGACTAACTAATATTTGGTAACTTACTGTAAATAACCCGCATCCCGGTTATATATTCCATACCGCAGTTGCTTATTCCCTCACAGCTACCGCCTACCGATCATTAATTTTCTACCGTCTTTTTAAGTTCTGAAGTACGCATATTGTTTTCTTTTATTATTTTTTTCTTTACTTTTCTTGAAAAGAGTTGATGTTATTGATTGATATCCCTATTTTGATTTCATGGAAACGAAGCACTCTTGTAATTAGTTAATACCAGATTTTTTGAAGAATTTTTTTCCCTTTTGACACAACCTGATAGTGAGATCGAAACAAAAAACAATCTAGTATTTTCCGGTTTTCCCCTTTTTATGTACAGCTAGAAAAAAAATACCCAATGAATAAATTTCTTTTAGTTTTACTCGGGGCAACCTAATTGAACTATAATAATTTGGAAAATCCATAATATATTAGAGTATTGAGTAACAATCAAATCTTTAAAGCATCTGTTGGTTGCAGCCAGAGATTACTTATTTAAGAACTCTGCCAGAATCGCTGTAAACACATAATTTTCCTTCTGTGCTAACAATTATATATCTTTTAATTGCTATATTAATGCAGAGAGATTGGTATATTCCTAACATGACAAACATGGAAGTGACACGTGTCAATTCTGCAATTAAAGAATGGTACTTTTATTTTACAACCAGAATCTCAAATTGTGCACGTATTTCCTTGAAACTTCACTGATTTCTATGTTCTGATCCCAATATTTAAAGGTTGAAGGAATCTGATGATAGCACAAGGAAACAAGAAGAGCTAATGTTGAGAAAAGTGGATGATGTATATCGTGCAAAGCCACTAAATGGAAAGCGTGTGTTATTGGTGGAAGATAATCTACCTCTGAGAAATGTGGTTGATCAAGTTTTGAGGTGTGCTGGAGCAGATATTACAACTGTTAAAAATGGAATACAGGCGTACCAGTTGGCGCAAGAAGCAATGCAGAAAATGGGTTCAATTCCATATGATCTCATGCTCATGGATTCTGAAATGAATCGTGTTTTCCTTACCACCCTTCTATCCCAAATTTGGTAAGCCAGTTTATAGATTATATTGATTATAAACGATTTAACTAAAATAATAATTATCAAAATTTTAAAGCCAAATTACAATTTTTCATTATTATTTAGATTGGCCAGATATCAAATTTTGTGCAATTTAAAATTCAATTCGTCGGCCGCCAATCGATTTGAAAAAATTAATAGTTTAATTTTAGCAGAGGATAAAGGATGATGAAACAATACCAGTTTTTATACTAAAAATAATTTATTTATAATTTTTATTGCTCTTAAACAACATAACTATGTGATGCCATTATCATGCTATTATTCCCACTAAAGATCACACAGCAAACTTAGCATTGAGGGTAAATCAAATTAAATCAGATTCAGGAGCTCGCAATTTGCATACAACCTTTCTTTTTTTAAAAAAAACTAAAATATATTTTTCTTGTAACAGTATTAGTAGACTGAAATGTTCTAAGCTTGTCTAACCAACAATTGTAGACTGAAATTTTAGCATACAACCTTTCTTAAATATATTTTCCTTGTAATAACAGTATTAGTAGACTGAAATGTTTAAAGCTTGTCTAACCAACAATTGTAGTCAGCTAACTCTTTTCAACAAATTTCCTTGTAGATATGCCTCTAAAGGATGGTCTTCGGTCTTCCTGTTGCATGGAGCAATCTTCACCAGAAAGGAGTAGAGTATTATTATGTCGATAATTTATAGTCTACATTTTATATATTTATTGGTGTAGTCTAGTCTGAAGAGATTGGAGTGAGGTAGTATTGACAAAAATATTATGGTACCAAATGTAACGACATAATTGACTTGATGTATGTTAAAAATTTAAAGAGTTTATATTTGGAGGAATTAAAAGGCTTAGACATTTGAAGCCCATATAATTTTATATTTAGATTCGTCAACATTTGTCATCATATTCCTTTAGAATTTGCTGATTGTTAAGATTGAGAGGTAGTTTCAATTACTATGAAGATGTTCTTTATAGAAAGAGAACATGTGCAGTGAATTGCTTATTAACAAACTAGTAGGTCGGATCCGTTCATATCCCACAAAATTATGTCCTAAACTACAGCATAATACTTTAATTCCGGAATCCAGAGTAAAAATTGAAAATTATTTATTTATAACACCTAAAGACTCGTTTTAAGCTAATTATTTACCAGGCCTAGTAAGCTAGAATATTTCTTTCTCATCAAAGACCCAATAATCACTGGTCGGGCCAGAACCAAAGGACAATGTCAATGGCTTCCTCCACAGAAATTAATGAGATTAAGTAACTTGAACTATTACCTCTTGAAAGGGATCCATCCAGCCCTATAGCAGGCCCAGTAAACAATCCACTTAAGAGATGTCATTAGACAAATGCAATCCAAAATATTAATTCCGATTTCACTGGTTATATAGACATGATGAACAATCTCAGATAATTTCAGGCTCAATTTCCATGTATCTACAAATTATTGGCATTAGATATATTTATTCCCTGAGTTCAGATAATACACTGTTGTACTGACAAGAAGGTATTTTGCCATTTGGCAACCAATTTTACTGGTAAATGGGGAATTGAACTTGCTTGGAGTACCAATGTAATTAGCACCTTATTCTCAAAAAATGAAACAATATAGAAAGACCAAGTATACAAAAAATTCTAGCTCGTGCAAAAAACAAACTATTCATTGTAGTGGCTCACTGACATTTTGAGGACTGGTTTTGAAGGAATTTTACATGGCCGCTTTTAAATTACTTTCCCACTGTTTGACAAATGGAGTAAGGGCGAAGTAAGTCCTTACTCCACTCTAAATGTACTATAGGGAAGTGATTTAGCTGGTTTAAGGTAGAATAAAATTAAAGAACCTCCATAGGTGGGGTTAAAATTAATTCATCAATTTTTTTTTTCTTTTTTTCTTTTTGACTTTGGACACTTTTTACCCTCGCTGTTTCAATTCTGATGTTGTGAATCGGGACATATTCATTCAATATTGCTTCATCTACTTACTTTTTGGTTTTTACTGCTACTTAACATAAATGCATTAAAGTAATTTAGTTATAGTTCCTTTACCAAACACATAAAAACAAGGCTCGCAAGTTTGAGAATCTTTATGCAAGAGAAAAAGGCATCAATGATAGAAAAGGTGTTGGACAATCCAGAATCCAAACTCCCTGATGATTTCCTTGTTCTCGTGATTTAGATAGGAAGAAAAGGAAATTGAAGATGATAGATTAAAAAAAAAAAATGCTTGCATTGAATTAAATTGTTGCATCTCTGTCCTGTTTTGTTGTTCAATTTGATTTGGCTATTGGGAAATTTGTTACGAGACTGTTGGTGAGAACCACCAGACTTTAGCTCATGGAGCTTCACATGTACAACGACCACAACAGAACATTTGAGTATGTGCATCAGGTTGCAACAAAGAACAAGAAACTATAAAACATCATGAAATTATCTTTTGTATGCTTATAAATATTTTGTTTGGCACACGAATATGAAGCTAGTAGACTAATAGTTAGGGCTGAAAACGGAAGTCGTTTCGACCGTCCGACCGTTTCGTTTCGTCCGAAACGGAACGGTAACGGTTAAGGTTTTTGATTTCGTTTCAGAAACGAAACGGTCGGTGCAAATAGAGATCTGTTTCGTCTCTGGAACGAAACGGTTAACGAAATATACCAATTTCGTGATCGTTTATTTCGTCCGTTTCGTTTTTCATTCTACATATATGCTATTATATGTATTGCAGAGAGGAAGAGGCGGAGAGAACGAGGTAAAACCTAATCCTCATCCCTCTGCGCCGCTCACCCTCTTCTCTCTCTCTCTCTCCGCCGAAACCCACCCTCCCTCTTCTATCTCTCTCTCGCTCTCGACGTCTCTCTCTTCCCTAAAGAGAGAGACCCCCTGACCTCTCTCTCCGCCATTAAGCCCCTATCACTGCCCCTCTTTACCACTTGCCGCACTCAGCACTCTACCTCTCCCTCTCACTCACTCACTGTCCCTCTCTTCTCACACTGCTGCTCTCCCTCTCAAGCTGAGCTAGCGCCAATGGAGGCTGGCTGCAATCGACGGCCGATGGTGGTGGCTGACAGTGCAAGCAGCTTCTCCTCCCCTCCGGCTCACTTCTGTCGGCGTTAAGGTGAAGACCAGTGAAGGTTTGGGATTCTGGCTTCGAAATAGGGTTGTCGGCCCCTGCAGGAACACTTCTCGTCGCCTCTTGTCGTTGCTGGTAAACCATTGTCTTCCCACTTTCTTAGTCCTTTTCTTTTTTGATTCTTAATTTTTTTTTTTTTGCCTCTGTTCTTTTTTATTTTCCCTGAAGCTACGTGCCTCTATTCTCCTAATTGTTGCTGTATTAATTTACTATTATGTAGCTCCAAGCACCCTTTTGTGCCAGTATTGGATATGTTGGGTAAGTTGGGTACTGACAACATTTAGATAGTGTATTTTATTAAGAGGTGCAAGTACTTAAGTTGACAATTTTGCAATTTTGTGTGCAACTTGAATGTCTGTTTCTATATCAGATTTAACTCTTTCATTTTGTGCAACATTGCTACTGGAATCAATCTTTTGTTTACAAACAAATTGATGAATGATATGGAGAAGTGGAGACTTGTAGCATAGAGCAGTGTTTTTGTAATCTTGCTTTAAATTCTAAGTTGTATTTTAACTTTCATATGTTGTGCTTTAAATTCTAAGTTGTAATCCTGCTGTAAATATATTGGATGTTTAAATATGGTACCAGCACATGACTTGTGCATTGATTGTTTAAATATATTGGATTTTATAAGCTGAAAAAATAAGACAACACATGTTAGGCACGGTTAACACGATCAAAACGGTTTGATCGTCTAAATATAACGAAACGGTCAACGCAACAAATTCCAGTTGCGTTCACATGACGAAACGGAGAACGCAAAAATTAAATTCTTTCGTCCTTTATGCGAAACGATCGACGCAAGGAGCAATTTTCGTCACCGTTATCCACGTTATGCAGCCCTACTAATAGTGATTCGCAGTAATGGGCTGCACAGAGAGGAAAAACTCATTCCTGGCTTGTTTACATTATTTCTCTAGGCCCATTCAAGCTTAAGTAATGCTTCTCAGTCTCTTTCAATGGGCTTTTTCAAAGGACTCTCGTTATACCTCTTGACCAGGTCCCAAATGGCAAAAGAGAATCTTTATGCCAACGGAATACTACACGACCGAGTCAGTTTCTATCAGTGTTTATCGTCAAATTTACACAATTCCAGAAAATGACTAATAACTTATTATTTTAAGTCTTTTAAAACAATAGTAAATAGTACATTTCATGCATACTAGTTCAAACTTATATATCCTTTAAGTATGAACGAAATATATACATCATAAGGAGACTTTAGTGCCCACATTTTTTGGATACCCCAAATATTTCAAAGTCATGTTTTATTTTTTTTCAAATTTTAAAATTAAAACATCAAATCTAAACCGTTGTTCTTGTAAATTTTAGAATTTAAACATCGAATCTAAACCTTTGTTTATATAAGTTTTGTTAATTTTGGAGTTTATTTGATACTTGATCAATGACAAAAATTTAAACATAATAGAATTATTTATCATAATTAATAAGATTTATTTATTTATTTTACATCTTGATCAAGTATCAAATGAACTCCAAAAATAACAAATTTTAGATGAAAATATACCTCTCATTGTATTGAACGAGATCAATAATTTAAATTCGATCTTTGAATTTTAATTTTGAATAATTAAAAAATGAGTTTGGGACATTTGAGAGAATCTAAAATGTGGACAAACCCTCTCATTTATATCATATATAAATTCGCAAAGAGAGAATTTTGGCACACCAAAAGCTACGCTAAAAATAAATAAAGGGAGCATGTTGTTAAATTCGTCAGAAAAAATTGGCGCATAGTATATATCAACAATAAGTAAAGGAAACATGTTGCTAGATTTGTCAAGAAAATTAACCCATATACTGATTTGTCGGAATCCAAAGGAAAAAACCAAAACAAACAAAAAACAAGACTACAGACTACAGAAAACATATGAACTTGATTGCTATAGCTGATGTGCTTTGACATTGTTAAGCTGACTTTGTTATTCTAGAAGAAATAATAAGTATACATCCGATCTTTATTCCTAGCCAGTGTGAACGCTAATTGATACGATTCCCTTGGTCTCCAAAGAGAAATTTTTAAAGTGTCTGTCCGAGCTATGCGGAGCCAAGATATTTATTTAGAAGGAAGTTAGATCAAGATATTGGATTGAACTCAGCAGAGAAGAACCTAACATTATTTAGAAAGAAGGAAGGTAGATCTAGCTAGGTATTAAAAAAAAGAAAAGTTTGCACACAATTTAGATAAATAAAGCATGTTTCTTGCAACTAGAGTTATTATCTTGTTTCGCTATTTGAACAGAAATATTTACCGAAGGAATAAAATATAATTTTGAAATAAGAAAATTATTATGGACGAAAAATCTTGCATTCAGCAAATTTGGCCTAGCGTTGCTTTAAAAATTGTATAATGAAAAATGTCACCAAACAGACAAATTTGTACGGACAAAACAAATAAGTTTTGTTCTCTTAAGAATTTCTATTTTAATTTAATCTATTATTAATTTAATCCAGCCACTGATCCAAATGTTTGAAGGATAATTAGAATTTCATAGTTCATGTTAATTCCACAAAAAAACTGGCTCCGAGTCAAATTATCTACTTTGAAATATGATAGCACGGTTTAGAATTTAGCCGAAAGGACCAAACGAACCTGAGATATTGATAATAGAAGTCTAATTTTCATTAAATGAAGCTTTTGTCTGGTCAAGGTTACACCCCAGATTAGTAGCTTACCTGGGGTTAATAAGATCTGAATATGATATATGCTAATAATACAACAGTTGACTGCGTGTCCTTTTTAAATTCCCTCGTGGCGATCTCAATAATGACAGGAGTGGGAATATTTTTGTTACAAATGCTTAGCGTGGAAAACCCCGCACACTGAAATACCTTACCATTAAATATTTATATTCGTAGTTTTCTAACTGACAAACTTTTAATTTATTTATCTAAATCATTTTTCAAGTTTACGACTTTTTCCAACATCTAGAAGGAAAAAAGTCAAAATTGCACGGTGATGCATCTTGTTTGAAGTTAACATTTGGATGTAGAGGGCTGGAAAAAAAGTTATGATTATTTCGCATTTAAATTTACATTTAATATTATTTTAATTGTCACTTTTGAGGTCATAGGTATATATAAAGAGGGCGACTTTGAATTCTTCGGAATCTCTCGATCTCTCATGCACACGAGTTCAATTTCGAAAAACAAAAAAATTATGTCGACAACAAATTTATTTTTGACAATTACGATAATTAATTTTTAACGTTAATAATTATTTTTTTAAATTCTTGTTTATTTAGATAGATCATACATAAAATTTAATGTAATTTGAAAATTAAGAGTATAGCTCACCTTTGGAACTTTCTTTTTTGTTTTTTAGATAAACTGTCACCTTTGGAACTTTCAGAATACAAAAAGTGGCAAAATTTAATAAAGAATAAAATATGCCTTTAATATTTACAAAAAGATAAAATAGATTTGGCTAATAGTTTTTGTTGTTGCTTCGTCAATTTAACTTCTTCAATTATTATTTGGTCCTCTTAAAGTTTTAAGATACTAAACTATTCTCTCTCTGCTCCTCTTATTGTTTTCAAATCTAGTTACTTATTTTTTATCGAGATTTGAATCCAAACAGCTATAACGGAAAGTATATATTATTATCTGTAATTTAAGTAGAAATATACATATTTGTAGCATCAGTTGAAATTTGTCCAAGTCCTACTTGGTGCTATTTGAAACCACACTTTGTTGGAAAACACGTCGATTATCTTACACCTAAATTGAAATCTAATCAACGCAGAAGGCGTTTATTTCCAAGAAATATATAATATGATTGGTTGTTGGTAGATTAGCGGTTGCATTTGACATTACAGAGTTGACTATTAGAAGTCATCTAGAAGAAACTTGATTCACTGTGGCAAATATACAAACGACGCATTTATGCAGCGGATGTAGTCGGAGATGAGTCATGCTTAGTTGTTTACGACTCGCTACATGTTCTATGCTCTGATCAAAATAAGGAAATGCAAAACTCATCTAGATGGTCTAAAGTCTAAACAAACACAAAGTATGCTCAGGAATCATCGCCCAAAGCATATATTAATAGTTTAGTGTGATTAACGATGAGTAATTGATTAATCAGGACGATAATTAAATTATTCTTTTGTTGTTGTCCTAAATATTAGGAGGTCAGTATTTTGGCATCGTCAACAACTACAACCAAAAAGTCAACTTCATTATAAAGGATTAAGGAAAACATGGTGATTGCGATAATTCTTGAGAAATTTTATTTACAATAATTGTAAGCATGCTTTGTTAACTTTAACTATTACTTTATTAATTGCAAGTCATGCTACATTTCTCTAATACAAACAATTGAGATTCTCTTTTTCAAAAACATTTCAAATTAAAGAAGCATTCTTGTAAATTTTGCTATCAGTCTATAACTTAAGAGGCGTGCTATGTAATATCGACTTCTGAAAAAAAAAAAAAAAGACATTAATATTTTGCTCCAAATCAATGCAACATCAACCAATTATTTTTTCTGAAATACACAAAGATGAACATAATACGATGACAAGGATAGTAAGCTAAAATTAATTGTTGAGTTTAAACCTAACGAAAGTTCTTTTCGAAGGGGATAGTTATATTGCAATTTTAAAAAGTGGCCAAAAAAATTACTTCAGGAGCATGCTGTTTTTATGATCTTATTGCGTGGTTAAGGAGGCAAAATAAACAATAGTTTGCCATTGCATAGTTGAAAACACAAGCAGTATTTGTGAACAATTACAAGGCTAATTGAGTAATTATTTCACATCACCACAATTAAAATTAAATTTACAATTATTGCATTATCAGTATTCGTAATTATTTTGCAAATCGGATAAAAATTCTTTTAGTTACTTACTAGACTAAACATAATTTTCTTAATTGAAATTCATTAAGTAGAGTATCCAATTACACATATATTATTGCAGTTTCAACTTAGAAACTAAATTTTATTATTCTAATCTTCACCATCTCCTGAACCTCACAAAAAGTCAAACCTAACCCTATTACCCAATTCCAAATCCACCAAGTTTGAGGTGTAATTGGTTTACCACTCAAAAAAAAGTGCTATTGGGTTTGGATCCACCTAAAATATAAAAAGGTTCACCAGAAAAAGAAGAAAAGAAAATCTTTTTTTCATAAAAAAAAAACAGCAAATGGACATAGTAAATAAGACCACCGCATAATTAGAGAAGATGGTTTATATAATAAATGACGATAGAAGAGGATTAAGCAGTCGGTAGCGATAATGTCTCAATTCAAGTCCAAATACATCACTGCATGATATTCAACTACATACATGCTTTGAATTTAGAAGTCCTTAAAAAACAAATTCAGAACAGCCACACAAAACTGCCGACGGAACAACAAATTTTCCAACTGAACTCTAACCTCAACAGTCTAACCAAATCGGACCCTATTTCTGAGCGAATTCCAAACCCATTTAGTAAAAGTCAAACCTTGGTACAACAAACAATATTATTTCCTTCTTCTACTGCATTCCAATAAAAAAATAGGGAAAAAATAAAATAGGCACTGTGATTAGAGGATAAAAAGGAAAATAAGGTTCACAAAAAAGGAAAAGAGACAACAAGCTCTGGTTAAACACATACTATTTTTTTAACTTAGTTTGGTTAAACATAACAGTCGAGAAAACAAAAATCTTGGTTTGAACACCTTTTACAGCTCGGATCCATGGAGAAAAGTAAAAGGTGCCGTGCCAAGAGCCAAAACCTCAACAAAAGTAAAAAGGAAAAGTGTAACAAGTCTCGTTAAACTAACCGCCTAGATTACACTTCCGAGGCCATCCAACGGTTGTAATTTGTCAGATCAAAGCTGCTTCTGGCCCACTTGTACCGCAAACTATGACTTTTTCCAATCCCCAAACTAGCCGTTTCACGTTTTTGATCAAGTGCGAACATAATTATAAATAATTTTATCCAAGAGGTCATACTTTCGTATTAATATAACTCGCCACACTGATTACAACAAAAATAAAAACACAGGGTTGTGGAATTGGTTGAGCATCCCTTTTGTAAACTATTCAGCAGCTGACTTTGGATTTCTCGGTTATAATATCTTCATAAATAACCATGTGGGAATATTTGATTCCTAAAAGAAATTGTTTCAAAGATTTGAAATCAGTACAAATATAATCGAAATGATGTGCAATACGTATATACTAATATTCGCGCGAAGGGTTTTTTTTTTTATTCTAGTGTCAACGAATAATGACCATCCGATCTTTATTCCTCCAATAGGATTGTATCAAATTGCGCCTCTAGTCAACTAAGCAGATAAGTGGAAGTGTGGAACCGACGATTACGCAATACATTACTCATTGCCTCATTGGTGCTCCTTCATTATTATTGTTTATTATCACATCCCATCGAAGTGATTTTGTGCGAGGCCCCTGATATTTTCATTTATTTTGGAGTGACTATTTTTCTTCGCTTTCTTTTACATAACATACTTGATTGTCAAAATTTTAATGACATAAGTAGTTTTGTACTGTCATTTAAATATGGAGAATATCTATTGTGAACCATGGTTCATTTAGGGCTCCGTGAACCATGACCGTTTGATCAATGATTTTGCAAATTGACAAATCTAAATTAACCAATCCAATATATATATTGAAAGCTCATAGCAAACCAAATTTTTTAATTTTTGAATTTTTTTTACTATTTTTTTCGAATTTTTTAAAACTTGCCATTTTTGGATAATAATTAGTGAATTATCGTCCAAAAATGGCAAGTTTTAAAAAATTCAAAAAAAATAGTAAAAAAATTTCAAAAATTGTAAAATTTGTTTTTCTATGAGATTTCAATATAAAGATTGGATTGGTAAATTTAGATTTGTCAATTTGCAAAACCATTGATCAAACGGTCATGGTTCACGGAAGGCTCTATGAACCAAAGTTCACAATAGATATTCTCTTTAAATATGTCATATTTTGGTTCTTATCCTGCAAGAAAAAAAAAACACTCCTTTTGCGTCAAATTTCACATGAGCTCATAGAAGTTTATTGACATATTTTCTCAAATGGTTCATGGGATGAAATTAGTTACATCTAGAAAAACTATATAATTATAAATTATTTATTTCAGATCTTTCAACTACAATTAGCCAAGAATAGACATAGGATGCAACCTGACAGGAAAAAACAAAAACAAAAAAACAAAAGAGGGAGAGTCAGCAAATATGCGCTGCCATTCGTTGACCTAAAAGGCTAAAACAAATCAAAATCTCCGAGGGTGTCTGCGTAAATAGTCACGACAATAATTAATAAGGAGAAGATCTGAGAAAGATATAGAGGGTGGAAAAAAAAATTAAAAGAAAAAAAGAATTATGCAACCGATGAATTTTCTTTCTTTCTTTCTCATCGGAATCATCCTATTAAAAAACGCGCCATTCATTTTCATCATTGCTCCTGGACACATTTTTCAAACCTTTGACTTTAAAGCCAAGCCACCTGTTCCTTCCCATTTCGCCCTTTATCTTTTGTCACTTTTCCTTTCTATAATTAAATTCGCCTACCTTCTCCCGAGAAAAAAAAAAACAGAAAACAAATCTTATCGGAAAAGTCTACTCATCCGACGGTCCAGATCTAATCTCCCCCAGCGCACAGCTTTTCTACCCGTGGACCAACGCCTCGAGTCGTCTCCTTCACTACTCTCAACAAATCTCAACCGTGTGATCTAAACCCCCTCCTTTGACTAGACAGGTTTAACCCTCTCCATCCACTCCAAGCACCGGACACACCCATTTAACATTAGTCAATCAGTTTTAAGTCAATATCTCTTTCCAACCGTCCGATCCAGATCTAAAATAAAACAGACCCACTTAAAACCTCCTTTCACTTTTATTAACTGGAGAGGATTTAAAAACTTGACTCCCATCTAACCAAGTCGTCCCCTCAGTTTTGTGTATATAAACCCCCCTAGGCAGCCATTCTTCGAGAAAAGAAAAAAAAAGGAATTTCAATCCCAACATTACAAGAGAAAGAAAGAGCAAGCATCTTTAAAAGATTCGTGCTACGAAGCCACTACAAACGGCGATGGCCGTGGATCTGATGGGATACCAGAAGATGGACGAACAGATTGCGATCCAAGAAGCCACGGCGGCCGGGCTTAGGAGTCTCGAACGGCTTGTTATGCAACTGACGTCACCTTCGGCACAGAAGCAATCGCAGCCGTTGGATTGCCGCGAGATGGCAGATCAGACGGTCTCCAAGTTCCGCAAGGTGATCTCTATACTCGACCGGACCGGCCACGCCCGATTCAGACGTGGGCCCGCAGTTGCGCAAAATAACAACACTGCCACTACTCCTTCAACTGAGATCGCCGCGCCTCCTCCACCTCCGCCTCCAGTTCAGTCCGTGGGGACCACATCTCAGATAATCCCATCACACGTGGGACCCGCGCCTCAGTCTCTCACGCTCGACTTTACGAAACCCAACGGGAGTGGTTATGTCAACAAGGAATCCTTCAGCATCTCGCCGCCTCTCTCGTCGGCGACTAATTCGAGCTTCTTCTCCTCCGTCACGGCTGGAGAAGGAAGCGTGACGAAGGGGAAATCTCTTCTCGGAGGCGCCGCCGTGTCAGCGGGCGGAGCTCCGGCGATCTCGTCCGGGAAACCACCTCTAGGCGCATCAGGCTACAAGAAGAGATGCCTGGAGCACTCCGACGCCACCGCCGGACGATGCCATTGTTCTAAGAGAAGGTACGAATTTTTTACTTAAAAAAGGAAGTTTTTGTGAACTCAGATCTGTAATTAGAAACGCGTAAGATAGCGAATTTGAATTGTTTGACTTTGGAATTTTGTTGGTTCTAACGTGCGCTGTATTTTTTTGGTATAGAAAAAACAGAGTGAAGAGGACAATCAGAGTTCCGGCGATTAGTTCTAAAATTGCTGATATTCCACCGGATGAATACTCATGGAGGAAATATGGTCAGAAGCCAATTAAAGGATCTCCTTACCCTAGGTACCCATCTTTTTCTTAATTTTTTACTTATGCCCTTGTAAAATTACATGTGAACCAGGCAACAGCAAGTGAAACTAAAAATTCAGTCAGTTCTAAAATAAGAATACTAATTACCTACTTTTGACTTCATTACTTGAAGTACCTAATTTTGGAAAAAAGAAATATTATTTGGGAATTGAATCAATCTTAACCGTCTGATTTGTTATTTTTTTGTTCAGGGGATATTATAAATGCAGCACAGTGCGTGGTTGTCCGGCGAGAAAGCACGTCGAGAGAGCGAAAGACGACCCGTCTATGCTCGTCGTGACGTATGAAGGTGATCACAGGCATACACCGAACGGCATCCTTCCGCCGCCGTTACCTGACAATTCTAGTCCGGCCGTGGTCGGGCAGGCTTGATCTGACCGTCCATTGAGAGCCATTTTAATTTTTTTTATTTTTAATTGTTGTTTGTTGACTTTGAGTAGGTTTTTGTTAGCCATGTAAAGATGAAACTTGAGATGCAAAGAAGATAACAAATATTTAGTGATTTTTTTTTCTTGGTGTTTTAGTTTCTAAAGGGATTGATTGACTGGACAAAAGCTGATGTTTGAGACCCAAAAATTAAAATTTTGTAGAGTCTTATTTGTGTGAGCTCCAGTTCAGTTTTCTTCTTGGATATTTAATTGCAACTACTTTTATTTGTGTGGTTCGCATGATATTCATATTCTGAGTACAATACACCTTACCATCTGTGCCTGAAGGAGTATTTTAAATTATTTCCCCCTATTTCTAACTCATAAATTGAAAATTCATGTATCAAAGAGTAAATAAAAAAGTATATCTAAATAAGAGTGAATACAATTTTTTGAAAATTCTAGTAAAATTGTACGAGTTTCATTCTAGAAACAAATTGTTTCTTTTCCTGGTTATAAGAGAAAAAAATTGTAATGGGCCACAGAAAAAGTGGTCAAAGGAGTTTGTCGTGTAGTGTCAGTTGGAGATTTGTTAGGTTGGATTTAAGAGATTGGGTTGGAATCCGGATGACTGCAACGCTGTGCAAGAGTCAAAGGGGCACCATTTTTCTTTTAATTCTTTCTTTACCTCTGGTTGGGCGTGGGTCCCACAATGTGAGTTGGGGGTCGGGTTGGTCAAACCTGTTGGTGGGTAGTGGGTCCCTTTCTTCTCTCTCTCTGTCTCGTTGACTGCTCATTTTCTCTCTCTCTCCTCTCTCTTTAATTATGCTTTTGTTTGTGGCAGAGCTTTGATTATTCTTCGGATCTTATGTGGACGTTTTGAAGACATGTAGTAGACTTTCAGCTGAATGACTTTCCTGTCAATTACGTGACCACGTAATTTGTCGGATTGCCGTTTGTTTTAATTCTCTTTTGAGATATAATTTATGTAGTCGTTATGTCAACATACAAATTCACAAACTGCCGAAACATGTAAAAAACTAAATATCATTTCATATCCTCTGTATTCTTGTAATTTTAACAAGAACAATTTGACGCTATTGGTGCTCCCTGTTACCTAAAATCACTTCAAATTTAAAAAAGAAAAAGAAAAAGAAAAAAGGTATCTCTATTATGTCTTTAGTCCGTTACTTTTTTAGCAATATTATATAAGTCCAAATCTCTCGAAGAGTATCAGTATTATGTTTTACAGATTTATTAAAATAACAATTTACTGTATTGTTAGAAGAAAAAACAAATCTTGTACGACCACTTGAGAATAGTAATTCATTGCGTTAATTAATTACCTTTGATAGTTATTAATTGCAAAAAACGCAAACATTTGACATGCCCGCTTTGACTCTTTCAACCATCAAGTTGATGGTATTAATAGCACTCGGACAGCTGGACTGCAATGTCACTTGAAGCAGTTTAGGTGCCAAAACCTACAAATTAAGAAAAACAAATTAGACATCTATACCTAAAGACGAGGAATTAAAGCCGATAATCGTTGGTGCCAAATGGTGCTAACTCTTTTAGTTTTCTTACTTTTATTTATAAATTTGAACTTATTTTATGTATATTATATAGTTTTAATTACATACATAAAAATTATACGATCCTGACATGGTAGCCACCAAGAAGTGTTAAATTGTCAAAAAATTGAATCGTTGAATTTTGTTGGTTTCTGATGCATATTAAATGAAGTCAAAATTATATATTTCACCCCTAGTCTGTTTCTATGATATCTCTATATATTTAAATAATTAATTTTATTATTTGATAATATAAAAAATACGTATTTTAATTATTTTTTTAGTACATATTTGGAACCAAAACTTTTGGTATTGGGAAATAATTGTCATAATATTTTTCATTTAATTAATGAGTTACTCGCCCGACAACTCCAAACAGTTCATCTCATTATGAACAATAGGTGACCAAAATTCAACACAACCAAGTTCATCGTTGCGAGGAACATTCAAAGCAATAAATTCGATCTTATGGAAAAAGTTGGTGAATTAATAAGTGCGTGATTTTTTTTTTCATATTGATTTTATGGAAATTTCGCATCATCTTCGTGGTGAAGCAACGACTTTCTATTTTGATGAATTACTTTTCTTTTGATGCGAGTTGGGACATCATCACTTGGGTAATTTTTTTTAATAAAAAAATAACCGAACAATGTGTTTGAATAAAATTGAATATTTAATAACGGATTATAGAAAAAATAAAATAAAGCTCCTTATATCGGAAAAAAAATTACCTTTTGCATAACAGTTTAATCTCCCGGGTAAAATAAATCAATCAGCTATTTTGTACGCTGGCAATTACGGCTCTGAATAGTCGCCGTGTTATGGTGTTTTTCTTTGTTTGTCTAATGGTTTTTGCTATTTATATAGCCAGAAGTTCCGCGCATTTAGTTTTTTCAAAATTAAGTAAAAACAGAGACAAGTATATACTGTTCTTCGGCCATTTCATGATTTATCCTTAAAAAAGAAAAGTTGAAATTTAGTACAAGTCGACTTATGCACTCTTTTACTATAGATATGTGGATTAATTTTTCGAAAAAGGATGATGTTATATCCATGATTTTACTATCGTTAAAACTTAAAAGTAGTTGAAAAAGTAATCACCCGCTAGCGATAAAAATGAAAACCGAGTAAAAAAGGGCGGAAACCAAGTAAAAAAGGGCGGGGTTATTCAGATATGAAATGATCCGGAAAGTCGAAATCAAACTCCAATAAGCTGTTATTGAGTTTTTTTTTCCCCTCTTAATATTGATAAAAAAATTTTCTATCCGAATAAAAAATGATCCAAACAAACCATACTCTTGATCGGAACGACTTGAATCATCCTTAACCATTTAGGGGGCGTTTGGATCATCTAAGAATAAAATTAAGATTAGTTATTCAGAGTAAAAAATATTATTCCTAAACGATCAAAAATAAGTTTTTTGAGATCTAGAGTGTTGTTTTTAAGTTGTCCAACATCCGGATTAAATTTTTATTCCTAGGGTGTTTGGATCATCTTTTTAATCCGGATTAAAAAGTGGTCCCAACAACTTCTTAATCCACATTAAGAAGATGATCCAAACACCCTAGGAATAAAAATTTAATCCGATGTTGAATCACTTAAATATAGCACTCTAGATCCCAAAAAACTTATTCTTAATCGTTTAAGATTAATTTTTTTACTCCGAATAACTAATCCTATTTTTATTCTTACACGATCCAAACGCCCCCTTAAAATATAATTTTTATTTCAAAATAACTAATCCTAATTTTTATTCTCAAGCCACCCAAAAGCACCTTTGTGAATAAGTGAATTAGCATTGGTAAGTTCTCATTTAATTTTTGTGTCTAAACCATTAATATTTGTAGTCGCTTGATTATTTAACTTATAATTTGTAAAGTACGGCGAATTTTGAAATTTCGACAAACATCGCTCAATTGTCACCATTATCCAATATAATTATCTTCAATTGATCATTTGAACTACTAGTTCTGTCGTAGTTGTGATTTGTATTGGTTTAGGACTTTATTTGAGATATAAAGGGATGACAGAATCATAACTTCTATTTATTTACGACAGTATAGATAAAAAGTATTCATTTTTTTTTTTATTTTACCATGCTTCCGAACATGGCCTAAAAAATATTATTATATCCTTTGCTCCCTTTGAAAAAACTAAATGCGCTGCAATTAAATCTGAAATCAATTAATTATTTTGCCAGATGGAAGATAAGTCCGGCTAAGTTTATATTATTTTGTTATGATAGTTTATCTAGGTTATATCGATGAAGAAGAATCGTGTATATTAATTAATGGAGTTATAATCATTTATAAAAATTTAAAAATATATAATTTAATTTGAACATGTAGATCTAGTTAAGTTTATACCACCAAATAGTTTCATATACTGATAGAGTCAAAAGTTATGTACAGAGCAACAGCCTGTATTAATAAGAATTTTAAAAATATATATATACACAAATGGTATTGAACAGAGTTATACAGGTTACAAATTTACAATTGATAAGTTTAGATTTAAAAAAATTGATATAGTTCGATTTCGGAAGATCAAAACACAATCGATAAATTTAACCTATCCACGAATAAGACCAATTCAAAATAACCAATCAACTAATTTGCACAACTAATTATAAACGTATAATAATACAAGCAACAAGAGCTCCGTAGGGTATCCTGCTCTTCCCCTCCCTCCCCCCCACAAAATAAACAAATACTAAGATTTTTCTCATTAGTTTCAATACAAAATTTTCAAAAACTTCTATAAATTTTTTTCTTGAAATCGTGTAACATTTTGTAAACTCATTCAAACCATACTCCTAAATTTTGTATAAAATTAAACCCCCCAGAAGTTCAAGTTTTCCTTCCAAATTTTAGTCTAAAATAATTGAATCTGCACAAATCTAAACGACTATTTGACAATCCCCTTTTCTAACCTATTTAGAATAAGATGTTATTTCGTGCAAATACATAACTACATGTAACAACATTATTTTATTCCCTGCTCCTATGTCCTTAACGCATAGCATGCTGTTAACGGAGCTACAAAATTCAAATCTCAGAGGAAGAGAAAAGGACTTATTGGTCTGGAAATGGACAACTAATGGTCTTTACTCTTCCGCATCTTTTTATAAAGCACTGATTATTGCTGGCATGGTGAAATTTCAATTTCAAAGAATTTGGAGAGTCAGAATACCTCCATCTCTGAAAGTCTTCTTAGTGCTACTGGCACATGGCCGTCTATTGACGCAGCAACAGTTACTTAGGCGCAACTTTCCCATACAACACCACTGTCATCTTTGTCACCAGGACTTGCTTGAGACAGCAGACCATATCTTTTGTTGCTGCCCCTATTCATTTAACATTCGGAGGCGCTCGGGATTGCCTACTGACCAGCTACTTGATGTGCAAACACTCTTGACATACCTATGTTCAACTGATAGAAATGTTTATGATCAGATTAAAATTTCGACGACTCTTTGGGCTCTGTGGTTAGAACGTAATAACATGATCTTCAGAAATGAAATACGAAGCTGTCAGCTGGTGCAAGAGTGGATTACACAGGAGGCGGACTTGTTTAGGAAAAACTGCTAGTTTTTTTTTTTAAAATTTCACCGTGTGTTCGTTTTTCTTGTTTTTTCTTGTTTTCTTTTCCAGCTAGATAGCCACTATCTAGTATTTCTAAAAAAAACATTATTCGAAGAGTCATGAAAAACCCTTTTAATGTAGGAATAACGAGCGAGTCGAGAATTGAAAAACTTTTGCTATGTGTTTCTTTATTAATCAAAGAGCATTTTCCAAATGCTATCTTTTGTTAACTTATCAAACATGCTCAGGACTACTTTTATATTATCCTGTTCCGAATGAAAATTTTCTGATATATACAGTTTCTTATTGTGCAGAACAGTCCATGCGAGGATAAAATTCAGAGAGAAAAGTATAATTAAACGTGATTTTTCTAATCATTAGCGAAGACATCTAAAAAAATTTCCACTCTCCACGAAAATTGAACAAATGATGCGCACTATAAAGACAAAAAAAAAAAAAATGCTCGATTTCAAAATATTCCGTAAATTTCCCTTGACAGCGACTGGCGAATTTTCTAAAACAGCAAATTTTTCTAAATAAAAGCTTATGAGTTTCGTCATTCTGACATCCAAAAGAGCTGTCGATTTCAAGTTTTCAATTCTAAGAAACTATACAACAAATTGATCATCCCTAAACACTTGTTGATTCCGAACAATAATCTTATATATTATTTAGAGAATATCTATATCGTGAACCATGGTTCATTTAGGCCTTCGTGAACCATGATCGTTTGATCGGTGGTTTTGCAAATTGACAAATCTAAATTAACCAATCCAATCTATATATTGAAATCTCATAGAAAACCAAATTTTACAATTTTTGAAAAATTTTTACTATTTTTTTCTAATTTCTTAAAGCTTGCCATTTTTGGACGATATTTAGTGAATTATTGTCCAAAAATGACAAGTATTAAAAAATTCAAAAAAATAGTAAAAAGATTTCAAAAATTATAAAATTCGGTTTGATATGAGATTTCAATATATAGATTGGATTGGTTAATTTAGATTTGTCAATTTGCAAAATCACCGATCAAACGATCATGGTTCACAAAGGCCTAAATGAATCATGGTTCACAATAGATATTCTCTATTATTTATGTTTAAAAAATATAAAAATTCAAATAATAAATTTACCACGTCAATTTTCTTCGTTTCGTGCTGAAAATCCGTAAATATAATTAAGTGCTGGATTTATTTGATTGAGGCATCGAGCTTGTTTTCCTTCTAAAATATTCCATTTGAAATTAATTAATCCAAGCTCTGAGTTCATTCTTTTCTGTTTTTTTATTTACAAATTTTTGTGTAAGTTAAAATGAAACAAACTCATATGTAATTCTAATTAGATAACTTAATTTTGTTTGTCTTTTTCCGACACGTTTAAAGGGTATCTCTAGTGCTTGTTCAGAGTCACTTGTCTGTCATCTAACGGATCTAAAAAGAACTTTTTGTTGTTAAGTATCAATTATAGATGAATATACGTCAAACATCAATCCTTTCATTATTCAAGTTTTAATGCTATTAACCGTTAACGAATAAACGCCTAATTTAAAATTATAAATTATAAAACATGAATCAAAATTGTATAGTGTGCGACCATGTATTAAAATCAGGTTAGATGAAGTGAAGAAATTCTTTTATTCTTCTAGTCAGAAATACATTTAGCGAATGTCACGCCCGTGGTTTTAAAAATTTATGTCACTACAATATATAGTCTGATTGTAAAGGAATAAAGGATTAAATAATTATTACATGAGTGGCGCATCGATCTTAAGTTATCGGCAAGCTTAAAACGAAATTATCTTAGACGATATTATTTACACTTTTTTTGCTAGAAAAATCTTCCCCGGTTCCCCCATCAAATAAAAAAACTGAAACTTTTTTAGAGACCAAATCGAAGGAGGGAAAATTACTAATTTATTTCGCCATATTTTATTTATTTATTTATTTCATGAGTTTCGTCAACTGATAAAAAAATCTTGTATTAGCTGTACTGGCCGGCTTCCGATTTGCCACAATAATGGAGCATTATGAATAAAGGAGAACTGGGTCTACACAGCGATAACTTGCTAAACTTTTATTACTATTGTTTCAAGAACCGTGTTGGTCTATAATAACCTAAACTACTTTGTTGTGATGCATTGCATCTTGTGATTATACATCACAAAATCCTCTAAATGGATATTTAAATGTCCGTGGGGTGACTTATCTTGATTTCCTCGGTTTGATAGAAATTATTAATTGGCATTGAAAAGAAGTGTTGTTAGGTTTGATGCCACATAGCCGGTATTGGGCCCAGAAACAGCTACCAGCAATTTAAAACGAAATTATTGGTGTTTATAAAATATTTATAATTGTCAAAGGGAATGTAGTAACTTCAAATATTAAATTACATTCATTGCGACTTGACTAGTCTCTATAATGTGATTTCTTGTGGCCATCTAAGAGTGGATGTGTCGCGTAGTTGTGCAGCATTGCAAATATTGCTGTGCTAAATGAAACAAAATTAAATCAAAATGACAAAAAACCACCGAATTAAGTATAATTTTATAGAAAAAGAATGTAAAAATAATACAAAATATAATTCTTTGGCGGAAACAGCAAATTTCAAACCAACCCTTCCACTAGGAAGTACCCTACTTTTGCTTTCATTTAAAATTTTTTGACTTGGATCAAGAGCAAAATTAAAGTGGCAATAGGATAATACAAAGCATTTCCGATGGCTCTCATTTTCTGCCACTTGAAGTTGTACATCATTAGTCTTTGGTGATATTCCAAAAATTAATCAAGTTGGTGGAGGTTGACAAAAACTAAAGCACTAATTAAGGGTATAGTGGGGTTTCTTTTTTTGAGTTGCTTCTTTTGTAAGAGCTTCTGATTCTTATTGGATACAAGTGCTCATATTTATCGGATCAACTTAATTAACCACAGGATATGATAAGATTATAACCAGCTGCAGCTGATTTATTCGTTTGGAGTTGCGATCGAATCAGGATGTAATTGCCTAACTGGAAGAAAAGATTCTCAACAAATTTATCCAGAATTGGTATCGACCATCTATGGTTTTTCCATCCAGCACCATCCAAACTCAGATTTTCCGCGCGTTGACGTCAACAAAAATTTTTTGACTAATTTTCGAAATTTTTTTGATGCTGACGTCATCAAATATGCTGATTTAAAGATTTAGTTAAATGTTTTAAGGGTTGAATTAAAGCCTATAAGTATTCAGTTAGATGCACCAATAATTTATTTCACTATGTATGTTGAATATGATCATTTATTTCTTACTCAGACAATTTGTATATATGTTCAGTTTATTGTTGTAAATGTTCATATTGTTATTGTAAATGTTCTCTATGTTTGTTGTATCTGTTCATTTTGTTTTTTTATTTAACTAATTTAATTGAACACAAAAACTACGAAATCAAATTTCTGCTGCAACTAACTGAACATATAGATACTTTAAGTTCATCCCTTAATGTATTTAACTGAACACAAAACACTAAAATTTCAAATCATTGGTGCATCTAACTGAACACTTATATACTTTAATTAAACCCTTATAACATTTAACTGAACTCTTAAATCAGCATATTTGATGACGTCGGTACCAAAAAATTTTCAGAAATTGGTCATAAAATTTTGCTGACGTCTGACGTCAGCAGGCGGAAAAAATACTATTTTTAGCCCGTCCAGACCTGTTGGATGGCGCTGGATGGGAAAACCTTGGATGATATATATCAGCCTTGAAATTTATCTGTACAATCATGTGAAATATTCATATAGTATTATAGTTGCTCAAATGAAAGGCCCCAGAACGAACCAGCCCAATTGGAAGCTAACGTGTCTTTGACTTTTAACTGTGACCCGGCCCAATTGAAATCTAGTATGTTTCCAACCGGATTTTTTTTTAATAAATATATCCACATGTTTTATTTTAAAGATAAATATGATAATAAAAGAAATTTCAAAAAAAAAATGTTGTAACTTCGGGGTTTAAAACCCCGAAGTAACCCGATCATCCATTTGAGAGTTTCAAACTGCGAAGTGCTGACGTGGCAGTTAACTTCGGGGTTTCAAACTCCGAAATCAACGTTTCTGCGGAAAAAAAAACAAAAAAAAATTCATTTCGGGTTCACAGCCCAGAAATACCAGAATTTCCTTTTTTGTCTCTATGGCTCTAATATGATTTGATCTTCTGTGGCCCTCCACGTGTGAACTGCATTAATTACTATATAAGGTAAGATTAATGTGATAAATTAAATAAACAAATAAATATATTTAGTGCATAATAAACTTTAATTATATTTTAGCTGCCGCATAAAATATTTAAAATTATGTTAGACTTAATCAAATTATTCACAATTTAATATTATCATATGCAACACAAATATATGCAAATATTCATACCTCAACAAATCCCATGGAGCAAAAATTGTCATGCCCTCCCACGTGGGTGCGCAACCATCAGTGCAAAACAAAAGACATCATCATTGCATTGATTCAAACAAAACTTATTTTGTGACCTGAAATTCTTTTCCTTTGGACAAAAACATAAATTAAATTTAAAATTATTTCCCCTCTCACCTACACGGTCGAATTAAAAAAAAAAAAATTGTGCCACATAGGCACTTCGGGGTTAAAACCCCGAAATGGGCCGATTTTGATTCCGGGATTTTGAACCCCGAAGTTACGACATTATTTTTAAATTTCAAATACTATGATATTTATCTTTAAAATAAAAAACGTAAATATATTTAGGCCTGTCAATACCAACGTTTTTTAACGTTGTTCCGTTTCGTTCCGTCCAAACGGAACGGAAACGGAAGGGTTTTCAGTTTCGTTTACGAAAACGAAACGGAAACGGAAGACCGAAATAGAGAACGGAACGGAAACGGAACGCGGAAATACGAAATTATAATGGAAAATAGAGGACGGAACGGAAACGGAATGGAAAATCTGTTTCGTTTAGCGAAACGGAACGGAAACGGAACAGGAAATTTCTTACGTTGTTGAAACGGAACGGAAACGGAACAGGCCTGTTCCGCTTCCGTTTCGCACGTTTGACAGGTCTAAATATATTTATTAAAAAAGAAAACCGCGTTTCCAACTACGGGTGCAAACGCAACTCGTTTCAACTGTCCGATCGTTTCTTTTCGTCCATAAAAAAACAGTTAAAGAATCTATTTTTCTGTTTCATTTATTAAACGAAATGATTAACGAAACCGACCTCTTTCGTTTATTTTTTTAACAGTTTATATCATTTTTTATGTATTTTTAAGTATTTATGAATAAATTTTTGTAAACCGAGAATAATGCAGTATCAAATCAATTGGTTATGAATGCGAAATAGAAAAATTGTATAAAAATTAAATGTCAAAGCAACATATTGAACACAGTTACATGCGAAATAGGAAAACAAATATAAAAAAAATAATTGATAAAAAATTGATCATTTCGATCGTTTTGATCGTCTTTTGAAACGAAACGGTTAACACAACTAAATTCTATTTCGTGGTATAAAATGCAACGGTTAACGCAAGAGGATAATTTTGGGATCATTTTATACGTTATGCACCCCTATTTCCAACCTTAAATACTCATTGCTTCAATCAATCAATCAAAGGCTGCTCAGAAAGAGAGCATGGTGCACTTCGTAACAAGGGTAACAAATCGAAAATTGAATTTATTTTTTATCAATATTGCATTCTCAATCTGAATATTTCAATTTGATCTTGTTTCACTTTAATTTGTCTACAATGTAAATTTCAATTTGATTTTTGTCTATACTGCAATCTCCATCCGAATTGGTATCTTATTCTTCAAACACATAATTTAGTCATAAATTCGGCTTTGTACCCTTATTAAACTTATTAACGTTGCAGATATCTCTTATTAGCATATGAATGATTTAGTGTAATCAGGATCCATACTTGTATTTGGATAGGTAACTGATTTTAGAGGCTCTGTAGCTATATAAACAGGCCTCCTTGTGCCGGTATACTAAAAAATAATATACAACATTCATCTTACAAGCTTTTTTCAAGAAAGTTATTTTGCAATTAATTATTAATGAAATCCTGAATTGTGTTTATGAAATTCTAAATCAAATCCTATAATGGACACAATCTCTAACCAATAATTGTGTTTATGTTCATAGAGAGTAAGTAGATAATTACTAATCCAATTTCATCGATACAATGCAATATTTTCCATACATGCCTTTGTTGATTAGTTGATCAAATATGCCTTAGGCTTAGCACTTATACACTACTGCTTCACTTGGAGCTTTCTCCTCCAAAGAATAATCATCCCAGATCACTATGGAGCTGAGAGCGAATCTTCACAAGGTGGATTGTCGCATCGAGAAGCATAACCTAAAACATGACTACATGAACATGTCAATAAATCATCATACATGAACATGTCATTATTCAACATTGATCCACATAACTTATTTGGTATTTCTCCAATGCCTTAGTACTTTAATTTATTAAAGAAAAAATCTTATTATTTGCACTAATGTTATGAATATAATAAATTGGTTTTTGTTTACTAATTTGATGCTGGTTGTTTATGATGTTTGTCAACACTTAACATGAATTGTACCTTAAATATTATTTTTCATTGATAAAATGAGTAAGGTATGAAGTCATAACAAACTTGCTGTAAACAATGCGCATGAATGAGGTGCTAGTGAAACACTTTCTAAAATAAAATGTAATTTCTTAAATAAATAAATAGAATGTAAAGGAATTTTTTAGGAGTATAAATAGCCTACGTGAGTAATTAGCGCTCGAAGAACACTTTTAAGTAGAAATTATATCAAGTGAATCGACTATCAAAAGTTAATATATTCTTGATTCCCTCTAACTTTGTTGCTCATATAGAAAAAATTAACAACCAAAATCACTATCACTACTTATAAATATATGGATCAAGAGTGTATCATCTCTAGATCTAGTATGTACTCACTTTTCGTATTGTTGATCAATTTGATATGTGATTACATGCCATCAGTATATGAAAATATAATATCTTTTATTTTTCCATCTAAAATAGAAATAAATAGAGCACTGATCGGGGTTGATATGAAAATAGATTGAGCATTGATTGTAATTGATATGAAAATAGATAGAGTGTGCGCACATTATACATATATAAATCTGGAGGGTCGTGCGATGCACGTGACACCCCCCTTTTACTGTGGTTAGCACAGTTCTTCAATCCGCTCCGTTGGATCTGGTTCTTTCGTCTTAGCCGTTGGATGCTGCCAACGAAGGTTTGTGTGGTCTGGGGGAGCGTTGGTGGGATGGTCAGTTCCGAGTACTGTCCCTTTTCTCTCTCCGTGCGCCTCCGTGCAGCTCGTCAGGAACTGTAGCCACATTCTTCCTCCTTTTGGCGACTACCCTGTCCCTTCGGCCTGTGCGTTGGCGAATTTTTAGTGGCTGCACGATCTGTTCGCGATGTGCTTCCGCATGGTCGCCGCCAATCGATGGAGTCCCTGCACTTGGTGCTGTGGTCCTCCATTTCGATTCTTTCTATGGTGCTGGTGGACTGTGCTGGTCCCGTTCTATTTGGGGATCCTTGCAGTTGTTCGCGCCCATCCTTTCCGTGCTTCACCACGCACATCCCCTTTGTCTCCGATCGCACGCCTATATACTCCTGCCTACAGTCACTTCCCCCTCTGCCTTTCTGTCATCTTCTTCTCGGTATGACTTTCTGTCTATGAACTCAATTCTGTGTCATCATTTTTGGTTTTGTTCCTTATCTGATTTCTATTTACTTTATTAATTTATTACTTTTCCACAATGAGATGCTAGAGGCACGGCAATGTAGCAGGGAATGAGAGAAAGGTAGCATAAAAAAAGGAGGTTTTGCATCCAGCCGATCTAAATGTTCCTCAAAGAACCCGAAATCAAGAGGTAATTGGAGACCAGTGAGACCAGTATGATGGTGCTTTCTCTTGATAAGTAATCCTCATAGGTACCTAAAAGTCCAAGCAAAACTGATATAAAAGTTTGTTTTTAATTATCAATTGTTCAATATTTAACTGAAGGAGGTAACTGGAGAATCTTTTGTTTAGTTTGTTTTTCCAATATCCTTGATAACCATAGACAACAGTAATTAATAATATGTAATTAGCTCATGTGTTATCTGGATGATTTCAGTTGCATGGATGATGGATCTAATTACTGCTTATACTCAACTGTTGAAGCCTGATTCATCAATGAAAAATTAGATGAGCAAGTTTGGAGAGCCAGATAAGGTACACCTTAGATATTTAACTAGACAGATCAATTAAACCAATTTTGAACAAATTTTTACATAGGTGAATAATTTCATAAGTAAAGTACTAATTACTTCTGGAGTTACATTATATTGGCTAAGCTGCTACTGCTTGCAACTTTAGATTAAGAATATTCTTGGTCTGTTTGAATAAATTCAAGGATGCTCTTGCTGGTTCAAATTTTGCAGAGGTAATAGCAATAGAGTGAAGAAGTTAGGATTATCTGTTTATTGGAAAGAAATATTGATAAATAAAATACTTGGTAAGGTGCTCTCATAGTCGCATCACATGTTATCTTTGATAACTAACTCTCTATTTTCATAAGTGATGTGTTGGCTCAGCCTGGTCCCCAAATTGAGACTTTAACATGATGGGAACAATGATTAAAATAACAGGTATAAAATATAGTTTTTTCTATAAACGACTAGATTGGTTTATAAGAAATAGATGAAAGTTAAGAAGGGACAAGTGAATTTACCATGAGCATTTTTATTACTCATATTTTATATCACTCCTTTTAGATGTTAGAGCGTGCTGGCCTGCAAGGTCCATCTTTTCATTGTGTTGAATATTAATGTAAAAGGTTTGCTTGCGTTCATGCGTAATAATTCGAAGGCAGCATGATAGATCGTGTATAATCTGCAACCATGTTATAACTGGTTCCAACATATTTCATTCTAATATTTGATTATTAATCATTTAACTCAGTTATTATTTTGCATCTTTAAAGACCTCTTCTTCCCTTGCAACTCTTGCTTGACACAGAATCTCACTATTCTCCATATGTCTATGAATTTGAATGATTGAAATATAGGTTTCGGTGGAGGGACTTGGAGAGATATATCAATTATCATATGCATATTTGGGCAAAAGCAACAAAATACATGGTAAGTTATAACAAACTAATTTTCAGAAATATCATGTTTATTTTAGGAATAGTTAATGCACTGATTTTCTTACGTTTAATGAGAAGAAGGGTATTTTTGGAAACTGCTAAAATAATATGATATACTTACTGTCGACACCTCTCTATCGCCTCCTATGCAAACTGAAGGCGAGTTATCCCTTTCAGTCCCCTCCTATAGAATCTGAAGCCAACACAGTTCTTTTTCTTGCGATCCATGGCTTGATTCACTGATCTCAGTTAATTTATTCTCAGCTGATCTCTTCTAACAAGGCAAGTTTGTGTTATTTTTTACATTTTTTACATTTTTTTCTATTTTTTTGGTACATCTTTGGATCTGGCCCTTTGATTTTTGTTAATCCCTTAGATTAAATATTGAATAGTCTACATCGGACATTTTTTATGGAAAATGAATGCAATTTCTTTTTTTTTTTCCATGGTGATTAACTACACAGCTCAAACCCCAAATATTGTCATACATCTTTTTGCTGATTGTATTGTTTTGGTGAATTTAATAGCGTGCAAAGATATTGACAATTTACCTTCTTGGCATGCGATGCAACAGGTTGCACAAGTTATAGCGATGATGGAAAAACTTCCTCGAATGGTGGTGACTGGTGAGTTATGTCAGAAGAGAAACCCTTGCTGATGCACATGGTTGCCCAACAATGCAAGGAGATAAGGTCTGGCACGACATGCGTACCTAACTGCCCAGCAGCTTGCAAGAATGAAGTTAAAAGACAAACTTGGATTTTTACACTTTTAGACAGGTAAACTAATGAATATTGGAGGGGAGCCAGCAGTAGGATATCCTAATTTTCTGTTTAGGTAGGGTAAAATTTTAAATCGGTCGTAATTATCAGGTTTAATATTTTTTAAGTTTATGTAGTACTTGAGATTGTCTGCGATTTTTGGATTCTGGTAAAAAACTTTTGAAGTAACAGGCAATGTAATTAAATTCCTTTTATTACTGCTAGCCTATGGGTGCATATTTTATATAAAGAAAATGTAACAGGAGCTGCAGCAAGATGCTTTTGTTCGGTATAGTTGGGTTAAATAGGATTTTAGCTGTAAAGAATTGAATAGATTGACTCTGGATTATTTATGTTTTAGAGTAGGTCTGGCATGAGATATGTGCTATATCATGGAACAAATGTATGCATGTTAAGTATAGTAATTAAATAATTATGATTTAAATGGACTTAATGTATTTATTCATTCCTGTAGCGAGAGTGCACAATCTGAGTGCATATACTTCTTTTTCCGTTGGAACTATCATGGCCCATGTTGCAATTTCTTTTATTTGATGTGTGTTAATGATGAAATCTGATTAGAAATTCCTAACGTTTACCCTATATATCGGATATTTTGGGATGGATATTTAAAATTAATTCTATAATCTGATTGGAAAGTGAGTAATAACCATTAAAAAGAAAAAGAATAAATCGCGCAACGCGCGAAGATAACACTAGTTAGTAAATAGACAGCTTGTATCCATAATAGGAAAAAAAAATATTTTTCTTATTCTTTATTTTATTTATTTTAGAACGATTTAATTTTTTTTATCCTATTGGTTTTGTTATTGTATTTATTTGTTTCATGAAATTATAATTTCATGACATATCATATTAAAATAAAAAAATAACCGACACATTGGATGGGCAATATTATGAGTGCTTAAAAAAAATGACATCACCTAAAATACACTATTTGCATTGCAGATTAATTGAAGAAAAAATATCTGAAAAATTAATTACAACAATTAAAATTATTACTCAAGTTTAACAAAGAGATGTATTGACAATGCCAACTGCATTGTGCGTCACCCAAAACATTACAATCGAATTATGCTTTTGTTTTTCGATATTTATATGAATAATTTCCATAGTACTTAGGGTCTCATGGAATGATAAACTTTTAATAATCAAAAGTTGAAAGGCTAAAATTTTAATAATCCACATTTGTCTCCGGTCAGTGTGAGCAGGAAAGGTTTGTTGTGTTACTGAGTTTTTAGAATAGTGGTGGTGTTAATTATTGATATTTGTTGTCCCAGAGGGGTGAATAGGTACAAATTCAAACACTAAACTGATTTAGACAATTTTACGAAAATCAATAATTCAACAATTAACACAAGGAAGCAAGTAATAATATGAAATAAAAGTGAGAGAGAAAGAGAAATTGAACACTCGATAAGATTACGGAGTTCCAACCCGCTAGGAAAGGCTAGCCTTAGTCGTACTTCTCTAGGAGTATCGCAACCACGAAAAGAGTGTGCTCCATTCAATTCCATAAAAAACATGTCTACAACTTCAAACCAAATCGTTTCGTCACAATGACACTCGAGGTGGATCGACCTAATCACTAGAAAGCTCTGTTAACAACTCAAGATTGATGCTCTCAACCAAAACACTCAAAAATCCAGCACAAGAACTTGGAGTTTGATTGAGGCCAACTAATCTTAATGATTTTGCTCAAATAAACGGTCATGTAGTGAGGGGATGAAATCTAGTTGTTTGGAGCTCATAGACAGATATTTTGTAAGGGTAGCAAGGGAGAATATCAGTTGGAAAAGGTCTGATATATATAGAGGGCGTCAAGGGCTCCAAAACAATCCAATTTTCTCTGTTGCGTTGTGCAACACATGATTGCGTTATACAACGCTCCATTATAATAAAACAAAATGGATAAACTAGCCGTTTGAATTTTTAGTGCGTTATACAACGCAAGGGGAACAAGTTCTAACGGACACTGAAGCTGTCAGAAACGTCATACAACGCTTTGACACGTTATACAACATTATCCTGATGCGTTATACAATGCAATCACTACGTTACACAACGTATTTAAAATTCCAGCTTGAACCAAAAAATTCGAGACAAGTTTCGGCGAGTCAGAGAATTAACAAAGGCACGTTGTACAACGCAGGTATGCGTTATACAACACTTGAGCCAAAGGAGGGATTAATTCTCGTCACTGTGCGTCATGCAACGGACAAATTGAGTTGTACAACGCACTGGTATTGCTTTACACAACGCTCCAATGCGTTGTATAACGTTATACCTCAGTTTTAACAGAAAAATACTGGAATACATACAAAATTGGTACGTTGTATAATGGTAGATTGCGTTATATGGCACAAACCCCCTGAAACTGAGTAATTTACCAGCAAAGTGATTAAGATGAATTTAGAAGCTAATTATATTTATTCTAATGACTTTTAACGACCAAACTGAGTCTCTTAAAGTTCCATAACTCATATAAATCTTGCATTAATCATTCTCTTGAGAATTAATCTAATAAATCACTTATTGAAAATATTAATAGAAGAGAGTTTGTTTTGTAAATCAACAAATTAAAAATTAATTGTTTAATTCAAGAGATATCGACAGATGTTGTCAAGCATTTAAAAAAATTTGGAAAGAGTGATGGAAGTGCCTTTTTTGTACTATTCCATTAATAACACGACGTCAATTGTATTTTTGCTTGAATCGAGAGTTGTGGATAAAATATTTTGATAGCAGCTGCGTGGATAAATAATTACACACTGATTTTTTATCTTCTTATTTTGTAACAAAATAAAATAAATGGAATAATATTTTTTTTTATTGATGTAGAGAAAGTAGCATATCTGACTGACAAAGCTAACATATTTTGTTTTATTTTTATTTTGAGTTATATAAATGCTTTTATTAAAATATTTCGAACATAGTTGCATGATAGGACGTAAAAAATTCGAGGCATATCGTACATCTAATAGTATCTTGAATAGTTGCTTTTGTAGAAGTTCGTTCATAAGTTGACCTGGATTTTTTTATTATAGCGGTGAATGCTGAAATTTTGTTTAGCATAAGAATAAATAGGGCTATATACTAGCCGAGTTCGAGTGAGTTGGGTACAATTCAAACTCAACTCGATAGCAACTTGAGTTGGCTCGTGTCGAGTTAGAAATACTTTCGAATTATTTAAGCTAGCTCAAACTCAACTCGTCTCCAACTCGAGTTGGCTCGCGAGTCACGAGCTAGCTCAATATACAGAATTGTACTTCAAAATTTTCTTTTTTAATTCATATATTATTTCAATATTAAAATTTATTGATATATAATATTATAAATAATAAAATTTATCGTCAATTTTATTCTTTCTATTGATTCGAAGCAAAATGTCTTAGAAACTTAATATTCTGTATTTATAACTATCTAAAATAAAAATATATAATAAATAATTGTTGTGTTATTTAATGATTTTTTATTACTCATAAATAATATTGATAATATTACTTTAATTTAATATTTATTATGTCACGAGTCAGCTCACGAGTTAAGTCCAACTCAAACTCGACTTGTTAGTTAACCGAGTTGATATAACTCGACTTCTGCCAACTCGAGTTATTCTGGCTCGAGTTACAATCGAGCTTTTACGATTTGAGTTCGAGTAAACTCACGAATTACGAATTTTTTGCTCACCCCTAGGAATAAATTATAGTGGACAAATTACTAAACTAAACAGAAGTACGAAACAAATTTGTAGTAAACGATATCAACGATAATAATTTAAATTAGTAGATTTGAGATACTATCCACTGAAAAGTTTTTAATTTTATGCTTTGTAATTGCTTTACTAAAGTTGGAGATTGGAGATGAAAATTCAAACAGAAGAAACAATCCTATGTGTTTCTTAATGTTATGGGATAATAAGGGAAGTGTATCATGAATTCATGATGATCTTATTAATAAATATTGCTCTTCAAAACTATTTCTATAACTGAATTCATCCCATAAAACAAAACAAGTTGTAAAGGGGTGCATAACGTTTATAACGATAACAAAACTAAACTCTTGCGTTAACCATTTCATTTATGACACGAAACAAAAATTTATTTGCGTTAACCGTTTTGTTTCAAAAGACGATCAAAACAATCAAAACATGCAACTGTGTTTGATTTGTTGTTTTGGCAATTAATTTTATACATGTTTTCCTATTTCACATGCATAACTGACCGATTTGATACTACAATATTCCCATTTCATCAAAATTTGTAATAAATACTTAAAAAAATATAAAAATGATGTAAAACGGTTAAACAAAAATAACGAAACAAAAGAAACCAGTTCAAATGAAACGAAAGAGACCATTGCGAGGGTGACACTGTAGATGTGTTTCGTTTCTGCAAAACTGAATAGGCACAACAGAGAGCTTTAAATTCCTGATTTACAATAGCACGTAGATGTATCCGCAAAACTATCAAAACATTAAAAGAAAAAGATAGAGGTTCCTGGTCATAAGGCGCCTGAACCTAAGAATTTTAGGAGCCTGTTAGCTTTCATAGTTTCCGGAAACTGTACAATTCCTTGCAATTTTAAGTATGAACGTCACTCCCTTCGTTCATATAATTTAGACAAAAACCTATATTTGATATAAAATGGCCAACCACACATTAATTAATAGAAAAGTAAAGCACGCAGTTTCTAGGAAGAATGAGAAAAATCATTCTTCTAATTTGAGTAGTAAGACGATAGTGAGAACTGGAATGAAAAGATGGCACGGCCTCTCCTCCACCTAGTTTGGTTGGCTGGTTGCATACTTGCATTAGACTGGAAAAGTTCAAGTGAATGCAATTACTAATTGAAAGAATTTTGAATACCGTAACATCTTAGAATTAAACAACCAGCTTAATTCTAATGCTTTCATAAAATTTTAAAATAATAGACGTTAGTTTGTCAAAATTTGTTAAATCACACAACTTCACAAGGGATCAGTGCGCAGCACATAAAAACATTATAAATTGATAAATCAATACTATTTAAAAGCTTTGCTCATACGTCATAACAGATACAGCAACTAAACCTGCTTAGCCTCCTTTATGTTTTTAGCCCTGCCTCATCAATGTGCATTTCATTGCCACCCAGCTTGCCTATCCGGTTTTTCTCCAGCTCCACCCTTGTTTCGCGAACAAAATCAGGGTGTAACATAGCAAGCATGCCTAGTTATCATGAAATGGAGGTTTGACAAAAATGAAATTTTTTTTTTTCAAAATTCAAATATAAGTGAATTTCTTTAGTGCAACTGAGAGAGCTCAAGTACCAGAGACTGGGGAGAAGCTCAAACAAGCTATCGGGTTTGCTGGTAAGAGGCAGTGCGCAAGGCCCAGTGACACCAGTGAAACCACCTTGCCTTTCCTCAGGTAGTTACTATTCCCTAGCTTCAGGGGTGTTTGACTAGCGACTTTATACCCGTGAATTAACCATTGCTTGCTTCTAAATCATTTTAGGGATTGAGGTTTGTATAGAAGAACTTAATCACGTCATTGAAAAAAAAGATTGCTCAACAAAGAAGCATTTCTCCAAATATTCAATGTTTTGAATACCGTACCGGAGGTCGAACCGGTCAAGCAAAGGATATGGGGTTTTACCGGTATAACCGGTTGTACCGTTTTCAAAAACCGGGTAACTTTAATAAGTATTTTGATAATAAATAAATTAATACATAAACATTCTGAAAATATAAATAAAGTTTCTGCAATTTAATTATTATCTTTTTTAGAAATAATGGGAAGGAAAAGGACAATTTTACAAAAAAATAAGAACGGAAAGAGAAAATATGCAATTTGTCAAAATTAAAGGTTCAGATTTAAAATAGTTGCCTTGGGAAAGATGAAAAAGTTGGGCATGCCTCGGGAGTGGCCTTTGTGTCACGTGAAACTCAAAATTGAAAAGGTTTCGGAAATCATGGATTGACGGTATTTCCGGTAATTTCCGATATTGGCCGGTATTTCCCGGTATAGACAGAGAGCGATATTTAGCCATTTTCATGCCGGATCAGGGTCCGAAACCAGGTATTTTCCGGTTTTTCCGGTACCCGGTCCGGTATTGAAAACATTGCAAATATTAGCATCTGCATTCGCACAAATAATTTAGCCACCAAATACCAGATGTAATTACAGTATAAGTACGTAGGTATAGACAAAAGGTCACGATTGCATAAATTACAAATCCAATTTAATGTCAGATACTCTGGAACGAATTTCATAATTTTTCCATTTTTAAGATCCAAAGCATCCAGATATTCACATGAACAAAACTTAAATAGAAACTTGAAATGTTGCAGCCCAAAGTTTAAAAGGAACCTAAGGACTTGCATAAGTAATATATGTCAAAATCAACCCTAATGATACTCTCTAAGGGCATGTTTGGTAAGCTTCTTTAAGCTTCTTTAGTGAGGAATAGACACTTATTCCACACTTATGTCACCAAACAACATAAAAGTTGAGATGGAATAAGCTTCTTTAGAGTGACATATCTTATGACACCAAAATTGGTGGAATAAGATCTCATGGTAGGTCCCACAAGTGGAATAACTATTAAAAAATATATTTCACAATTGAATCTCTTTCATGCCCCTCTTCTGCCGTTATGCATGCTCCTGTTTCCTTTATGTTGGCTTGAGTTATTAGAGAAGCAAAATTAATAAAGGGATTTTGATAATTGAAAGTTTAAACTTAAATTAATGATAAGAGTACTCTGCCTTATCACTTTATGAGACTTATTATTTGTTGGTTATTAAAGATTTGAATGAAACATTTTAGGCCGAGATTTATTCAAAAGTTAAGATTTTAAAATAGAGTTGTTGGTTTTTTATAAAATGGAAATTATTAGAATTGTTGGAAAAAAATATTGTCGGAACCTAATATCAATAATGTTTTGGCTGGGTGACCAGTTTAATTTTACACTGCAATTATGCCTTATTTAATTTTAATAACATGAGCTGAATTTCTTATAAGCAACATTTTTATTTTAATAATGTATATGTCTTCAAACCTTATATAAAATGTTGCTTATAAGAAATTCAGCTCATGCATAAAATTAATTAACATGAGGAGGGTAGTGTGGTCTTTTTCATTTTTTTAATTTTAAATATTTTTCAACACCCCTTCTTCTTTTCCACTTTACATAACAAACAAGAATAATTTTAACTTCCTTAACATGACATAGCTTCTTCCTCTTAAGTTCTTCCTCCTAAGTTATTCATGTACCAAACACCACCTAAGGGTGTGTTTGGATAATAGAAGAATAGAGAATTGGAATAGGGATTGGCCCAATCCTTATTCCTTATTCTAATACCAACATTTTGTTGGTATAGGAATAAGGGCCCGAATAAGCCCAAATTTCTTATTCCTATGGTGTTTGGTTTTCACCGGAATAAGGAATAAGAGGCTTATTCCTTATTCCCGGCCTATCCAAACACACCCTAAGGTTCTGATCGGAAAGTCCATTTTCCGTGAGAATCAGAAATGGATTTTTCCATTTAACCGATTCCTGTGATCGGAAAGGGTTGACGGACGAGAAACGATTTCAATTAGCAGGATTTGGTGGGAGATTTTTCCGCTGATGAATTCTCGCGAAAAACCAAAAAATTTGGTGCGATTTCAAACACGCGGAGCGCCCTACTTCTTCATTGGACCAAAATGCCCCTCTGATTTTTATAAAATATCTAGATCTGATCTCCTCTCTTCTCTCTCTTCTCACACTCAAACTCTCCACTTCCTGGCCATGGCGACAGAGAGGAGCGATCTGGCGATCTAGTGGAAGCGACTTGACGATCTACTCGTATACTTGTCGTAAGGAAGAAAAGGTACTACTTGTATACTTCTCTTTATGTACTTAGCGATCTTTACCTAGTACTTAGCGATTTAGGTGTTTTTATAGGGAAACATAGACTCGCTATTGCTATTGCTTGCCTTAACCAAGAGATCGTCTCTCTTCAGGTCTGTCTGTCTCTCACTCTCTCTAATTCCTTTCACAATTTCTGATTTAACTTGAGAAGTTCTGTAGTGGAACTTACTGATCTATTGTTGCTCTTTTTTTTTTCTGTAGTTAATTGACTTTAATTTGTTAATTGTTATGGTTTATCGCTTTTTTTGTATTTTTTTGATGAAATTAGAAGACCTGATTAGCTAGATATTGATTTTGCTATTCTAATTGGAAGCCTTTTATTTCATTGCAATTTTTTTTCCAAATTAATTGTTTTGTGTCAAATGCACTGATGGGAAAGGATGGGACTCTACTCCATTTGACTGCTAATTGAAATACTCAGCATATACTGGTTTTTTACTTGTTCTGTGGATGCATCTCCTTCTGGGAGCTAGTTCTATGGGCAATACATATTAGAATAAACTGTATTGTCCAAAACTCTTTGCTTATTCCATACTTCCATTTATATCTAATAATCAAATCAACATGCTCTAGTGATTGTCATTACATATGTCTGATAAGCAAATATATCTGTATCAAGCATCAGATGCAGAAACAAATAGTTAGCTATGATTTAGACATGTCAGGGCATAATATAATATTTTGATTTAAAACCTAGACAAAAATGGCTGAAAGATACCCTAGCATATGCATATCTGTTACAGAAGGTTGCACAAGAAGGCAACTTCCTCTGTGGACATTAAAAGATCGGGGGGGTCGGATTCTAGTATAGCAACTGGGAGGATTATTCCAGTTCTATTATCCCTGAAGGGACTAAGGCCATCAATTTCTGAACCTTGCTTTTCATCAATTTCTAAATACTGACAAGAACACAACACCTCACCAAGAGAAGTTCATGAAGTTAGACTCAGGCTACAAACTTAAGATATAATTAAGATGAAAATAGACCTTTCTATTCACATCTAAATATGATACAGAATATGTACTCGGGCCATAGATCATTCACTTCCTCTCTAATTTTTTTGTGAGGCTTACTCAGGCCATATCTTATTTTAGTTTCCCTTTAACTTTTGATAATTTGCATGCTTATTTTATCTATAATAAGCTCAACTGTTGTCTTGGCTAATGGCATGTTATAGTATGATTTAGTCAAGCTAATGTTGGAAATTTACTAATTTATAATTAGGGCAGATATGTGCAATTAACAAATTAATTCTCAACATATTGTTCTTTCATTTTTTTTTTCTCAGCTGAGTGACTCCTGAAGTTGGGTGAAGTTGGGTGCTGTTATTAAAATCATAAGCTTTCTAGGATTCATTTGCTGCTGAACAGGTATATATTTTTTTTAATGTTATAATCTGTACATAAGCAGCAATATCATATTTGAGTTATTTTTCTTATAAATAAAAGCATGATATGTTTTGAATGTAATAATCTGTACATAAGCATGTGTATGATATGTTTTGATTTGTTTTGCTGTTAGGAAAAAGATGAATCAAAATCATTTTCGAGCTTATAGAAATATGCTAATTGCTGCTATGACGGCATATGTGGGTTACTTTTTTGTTCTGATTCACATAGAGAGATGTAAGAATATAATTTTAGAATTGAGGGCTGAGGCTAGAATTGAACGGGAAGAAGTGCGTGATAAGTTGATGAGGAGGTTAAGGGATGATGTACAATGTCGTAATGTCATTAGAATGGGTCCAGATGCTTTTAGAAGGCTGTGTGCTATTCTTCGAGGCACATATCGTTTAAGAGACAATCAATATAGTTGTGTTGAGGAACAAGTAGCAAAGTTTTTGCATGTTTTATCACATAATACTAGGAATCGTCTTCTTAGGTTTTATTTTGGACGGTCCCTTGGTACAATTAGTTGTCACTTCCATAGGGTCCTTAGAGCAATAGTTTCACTTGAGGATAGATTTTTAGTACAACCATCAGATGATTGTGAAGTTCCTAAAGAGATCTTGTTGAAAAGGAGATTCAATCCATATTTTGAGGTACTCCTCTTTCAATTTTCTTTTTCAATCTGGAAAAAAAAATTTATTTTCTTCAGCTATGTTTTTAAGATTGATATAATTTGTATTTGCAGAAATGTGTTGGTGCAATTGATGGAACTCACATTCGTGTGAAAGTTCCTAAGAATGATGCCAAAAGATACAGGAGCAGGAAACAATTTCCTACAATGAACATTCTAGTTGCATGTAGCTTTGATATGAAATTTACGTATGTTTTGGCTGGTTGGGAGGGATCGGCACATGACTCAACAGTACTTCAAGATGCCTTACATCGAGATGATAAGTTGAAGGTACCTCAAGGTAAAGAAATATTAAATTTAAGGATAAATTGTTATTTTCATATTTCAATGTGAGAACACAAGGGCATATGAAGCAACCTTATAATTTATTGAGGTTCTTCACAACTCTAATTTGCTTGCCGTCTCTATGTTGCCACTACCTCTAAGCCATAATATATATATATTTTTAATCAGTGTTGATAAGAATAAATGATTGAATATTGATGGTTGAATATTTAATTTTCAGTTATTTTATATAATCATTTATTTAGTTATGTCTCTCTTAACCCAAGGAAATTGGAGTTGGCGTCTGATTTATACATCTAGGGAGAAGCCTGATTAGGCTCTAATTACATTCTTATTTAGATTCACATTGGTTTGTGCAAAAATCTGGATCAACTATGATGTTGATTTCTTTGTGTTGCTTTCTGTGAGCATTTTCAGTTGTACTATCATTTATCTTTACTATAGTATTCTTTGCTAGACTATATGCACAATATTTGGAATCTCAAGTACTTAGCTGAGCAATCTTTTATGGTGTCAGGGCTATGTATATCAGTGTTGTATATTGAATATTGATGGTTGAATATCAGTGTTGTATCAGGGCTATGTATTAAATTTAATTAAGACATGATCTTTAATATTGCAGGTAGATATTACTTGGCAGATGCAGGCTATGCCTTGTCACCATCATTTCTTACTCCTTATCGTGGTGTTCGGTACCACCTTAAGGAGTATTCAAACAACCCTCCTGAAGATTTGAAGGAATTGTATAATCATCGTCACTCATCTCTACGAAATGTAGTAGAACGAACCATTGGTGTGGTCAAGAAAAGATTCCCAATAATAGCTAGTGGCAATGAGCCGTCCTATGATGTGGAAACTGTGTCGGATATTTTTTTCGCATGTTGCGTGCTTCACAATTTCCTGATGGGTGTTGATCCAGATGAACAGCTAATAGCTGAAGTTGACAATGAGCTAATGCATGGCGAAATAGAGCGTAATAGACATAGACCAGTAGTTTCTAGAAGTGAGAATTATAGGGAGGGTGAAAGGATTAGAGACAGTATGGCTTTGAGAATGTGGGGTGATTATAATCAGAATGCTTCCTAGGTTATAGTTAGTTTGTAGTGTTGTTTGCTTTTACATTTTTTTCTATTATTGTAAAACTGGATTTGATCATTTGATACATTTTTATTAATCACTTCATTGCATACGAATATTGACAGTCTTGTATATTTGTGTCTATGTTGTTACTGATATATTCTAAGTGTTTCTTACTATCTTGTTTCCACACTAATCACTTATTTGTATATTACTCTAATTATATTTCTTTAAATATGTTATGTCAACAGAGATCAATGGAATCAGATGCAAGTAATGGAGAGAGGTTAGATGAAATCCAGTCTAGTGAAAAAGTATTGGAGGGTGGGTATTTTGCATGGACGAAGACGATGGATAAAGCTCTCCTTGAAGTTCTGCGTGAACAGCAGTTGAAAGGTCTGAAAGATGATAGGACCTTTCATGCTGAAGCATACAGGGTTGCAATTGAATCCCTTAATGCCAAATTCCATTGTAAAATCACTAGAGAAAAGGTCCTCAATCGTTTGAAGACTTTGAAGGATACAATGAATTTGGCTATACAAGCTCTTCAAAAAGAGTGGTTTAACATGGAATGCTAAAACAAATAAGATTCAAGCTGGCCCTCAAGTTTGGGATGATCTCATCAAGGTACGTGCTTATATTTCATTAATTACATCTATCACAAATTTAAGAGATGTCTACTATACACAAGGCTGGATCCTGTTGTTTATTGGGTAGTACTGACCGTGACCCAAAAACTTGTCAAACTCTGGTTTTACATGTTTTCCTCAGTTTTTTTTTTTTTTTTTTGAGACTCAAGAAATTTGTATCCTAAAAAACAAAGGCAAGAAAAATAATTCCTGTTGTATCTTTCCAAACTGACCTACTACTACTAGTCAATTTAATAAGATGCCTATACCAAACTGACTGGATTTGTAATGACCTTTTGTAGCTTTAGTTTTGTGGCACCAAGTGTATGTAATTGTACACAGTAATATGTGGCAACTCATTCTAGGCTTGAAATTTTCTTCATTTGTTTAATTAGGGGAATCCAAAGATGCGGCGAATTAGAGATAATGAGATCTCTAATCTCGATCTCTTACGTGATATTTTTGAGCCAGACCGAGCAAATGGTGTGAAGGGTTCTACACCCAAGGAAAGGTTGCAACAGTGGAAAGATTCGGCAGTGACTATTGATGTAGTAGACCAACTACAAGCTGAAAATGTTGTAGTTCTTGATAACTTTGAAAACCTCACTGATGGCAATCAAAATGAAATTGGGAATGGTGCATCCTCCTCTACTAAGACCATGAAAAAGTTTTCTTCCAAATTGGCAGTTAAGAGAAAATCTGAAGTAGCTGAGTCAAAGGAAATTGACTCAAAGAGCGTGTTAGATAAATTTGATGAAGGAATAGTAGTCATGAAGGAATCGATGGCTGGCATTGCACAACAACTAGCCGTTGGAAATGAATATTTCATGAAATCAAATATGAGAGTTTATTCGGGTGCAGAAATCTACGCTGAGCTTAAGAGGATTGGAGTTACTAATGATAAAATGATACGCGCTACAAGAATGCTCAAGGCTGGCAAAGAGGAGATGGATGCCTTTTTTGCTTGGCCAGATGAACTGAAGCGTGAATGGTTACAAGAAAAAGGCATAGATTGCTGGTCCTTCATGGATAGCAATTAAACTCTTGATTCTAGCATTTGATATATTTGCTTCTCTGTAGTATTTCAAGTAAATTTGTTGAAGGATAATTTTGTAATAGGGGTGGTTCTCTTGCGTTCTACTTTACTAAATTGTCTGTAGCTTTACATACAGAGAAAGATTATGGCTGAATGTTGAGATGTAATAATTGGGTTTAGACACAATGATAAGATAGTTCTTGCTTTAGTCAGCTGCTTGACAAAAGTTGAAAAGCTGAGAGTAAGTGTTTGGTTTCATTCAAACTATTTGAGACTACTTGTTTTTGTAATAATTTGTTGAAGGATAATTTTAGTAATAGGAGTAAACTTTTTCTTTTGTAATAATTTGTTAAAGGATAATTTCTGTTAAGAAATGTTTGAAGTAATTTGTTATGAGCAGAAGTGATTGTAGCTATTTCTATAGCCTGATAGATGGTTTTGTTATGAGCAACTAGGATAATTTTTGTTGGTTCAGTATTACAGGAGTGATAAAGGAAATAAAAGGAGGGAGAGTTGTTAGTTTCAATTAGTTTTCTTAGGAGAAGTGATATTATATACATTTTCTTTTAATTTAGTTGTTAGTTTAATTTTTTGTTTCAGTATTATATAGTTGTGCTTTAAATATTTTCTTTTAATTCTCACTGATGTACATAGGAGAACTGATATTGTATACATTCTCCATGACAGTACCAAAAAGAATATAGAATCAAATAGTAAAAAAAAAAAAAATTAGATGTGGCTTGTCAGAGCATTTCCTTTTAATGCTTATTTTCCTTCCTTTTTGCTTCCCGACTCTAGTAAGATGCTTATCTGTACCAGTTGGTACCATCTCGGTTGCATACTGGAAAAGAATAAAATTCACTTGTCAGAGTTCTTTTCTATTTATATTATTGTCTTTTTATTAATGTTTGTGCCATGCTACACCTTTCACTTGTAAATATAATTTGTTTTATCAATCATTTTATCATGAAGAATTCCCATGATTTCGTATTTAGATTACAAAATTGAAGTTTATATCAGAACCTAGGATCATGTTCAAGAATAAAAAAGTGCAGGGGCTAAAACATAAAAGTGATACCAGCATGATTGCCGCTACATATAGATGGGTGTGCATCTTTTCTTAGTTGTGAAAGCAATGTTATGTCCAGTAGATAAACTGGTTTAGACATGCGGCTTAGCACACTTTTCACAATGCTTTGTGCTGGTAATGGACCCACTTTATCAGTATCTGTCTCGTACCTTTTTGGACCCTGGTCCTCGGAAGGGGGAAATGACCGGATGCTTCCGCGGGGGAAAAAGATATTGCGGACGAGATACCCCTCGATCGTTTCAAAACTCGGACATCGGCACCCACCTGAAAAGGGATGTGGGTACTGACGTGGTTTCGAACCTCTCGAGAGTTTGATTGTTTACTGCAGGTCCTTTTTTTCCAGTAGGCGCAAGCCCCTACTGTTAATTACCTCTGAACCAAGTCAAGAGCACCTCTAGATCGGGATAATCAATAGATTAGGCATAACAATTAGCATTCTAGCATTTTACCAGAAGATACTAACATCAAAGAACACGAACAAATAGATGACATGAATGGAGCGGATGATGCAACCATGAGGGGATTAACATGATGCAAAACATGATGCAAATGATTTTTAATTCATATTTAAAATTCTAAGATTACTGGATTCTTAGTCCCGGGTGGTTACCAATTAACCCTATTTATATATTTAATGATTTTGGTTTGTTCTCTTCAAACTATACGCATTGTAAGCTCAAAAGAGGACGGACATAGACGTGTAAAGTTTTGGTATTCAGATCATATTAAAGCTTTAACTATTTTAAAACTTCAATTTATCAACATTTTAAAACTTAGGTCTGTTTGTTGACATGTTAGAATCAAAATTATCAGACATTTCTGGAAAATCAGGCATTTAAAGCATGTAGAGGTTCCGGTCCTTGAACATGTGTCGATTCTGGTCAACTATTGACGTGCTGAATTTCGGGCCCTGTGACGTGTGGGAGTTAGGTTATAAAACATTTTAAACTCTGGTATTTAGGCGTGTTTAGAAGTTCTGGTCATTTTGGACATTTTAAACTCTGGTCTTCTTATGTTCTAGAATTTACCAAATTCTGATTTTCAGATGTATTTAAAGTTCGGTCCCTGGATTACGGAATTTTATTTCTGGATTTGTATTACTTTTGGATTTAGGTCGGGGTCTTGAGTTTGGATTTTTTGGATCTGGATTTAATCTGTTGTTTTGTTTTGAATTCTAATTTAGGTTTGGATTTCTTTGGATTTGATTTGACATTTGGATTTGTATCTTGTATTTGGACTTTGGACTTGGATTTTTGGATTATGGATTTTGGATTTTTGAATTTGGATTTTTGGATTTTGGATTTTTGGATTTTTGATTGGAGCCTCCAGCATAGTCATTAGTGTTTACCTGCGTCAAAGGGGTTGATACCCTTACACTTTCAAATTTTCAGAGCGGGCTGACTTTGGTTATTTGCATCTTTTAAAGGGATTTTAACCAATTTTAACTTCAAAATTCTTTTTAATTGAGAATTTGGTCTCAACTTCTCCTAAAAAAAAATGTTCTTTACAATTTTCTGAACATTTTTGGTATTTTTTTTTTGGTAATTTTCCTGAACTCCTAGCTATTTTTTCATGCAATTTTGAAGTTCTGGACAATTTCTGGAGAATCCTGACTGGCTGGGAAATTGTTGTTCCGTGTTCTACCCGTCAGAGACTCATTTCACCATTGGCGCCACTAAAAATCCAGGGATCCGTGGGGAGTCGCTTAGTTCACGCCTAGGTCTGTGGACCGAGCGGATCTGCGTTCGTTCCTGCAATGTGGAGCCCACTGTCAGTGCCTTATTTGAACAATGCACCGAGTCTGTCCAAGTTTAGTCGACGACGAGGGTTTAAACCCTAGTTCTTCGATCTTTTCACCGACAGAGCGATTGGGGGAGATTTCTGAGGCGATCGGGGCAACGATCAGCCGTTCCTCTGCCGTGTCCGTTTAAGTTTCACCTTTGCCCTTCCTTTACTCTTCGATTTACTTCTCTGCTACCCCATTTGTAAAGAGAATGAGAGAGAGAAGAGTGATTTTTTTAGGGTTTCGATGCTTGATCGTCGGCGATTAAGGAGATCGAGCAGGGCGGCTTCGGCGTCTGCGTCTGGCACAGTTAAGTACTCCTCTGCCTTCTTTGTTCTCTTTGAATCGTGTTTCGACTTTTCTTTCCCTTTTTGTGAGTTCTGTGCTTTGAACTTTTAACTCAAGATCTTGTTGAGTTATACCTTTGATTTGTGGCCTGGTTAGGCTTTAGCAGAACTTTGGTGTTACTGGTGCTACTTTGATTTTTATCAGTTTTGATTAACTCACCTTCTGTTCTGGTCTGGTTTAGACTCAGTTATTCTGTCAATATTGAGACTGTTCTTTGGTTTTTACCTGATGACTGGTTACTGGTTTTGACCTTGGCCTAGTCCTGTTGACTTTAATAGTTTATTATTATTATTATTTATTATTTTTTTTTATTAATGTCAACGTTTGTTTTGTCAGGCGTTTTCTGTGCCGAGCGCTTGAGCTTTGTTCTCTTTCGGCATTGCACTGTTCTGGTTCAGTTCTGTCTGGTCTATTCGATGAGAAGACAATGCTGATAGAACTTTAGGGTTTCTAGCATTTTTAGCAACTTTTAAAGCTAAGTAAGCTTTCTTTTCCCTTTTAATTTGATACATTTTAATTTGTGCTTTAATTTCTGCCCATTATCCTTACACTTGCTTAAAATTGTGCTTCCTTGATTTTGTCAGCACTTAGGCCCTCCCTCTGGGCCCTTCACGAGCTCTTCTCTATTTTAAGACAGGGCTGGTTACAGAGGTTGGGTGTGTTTGTGGATTTGGGTCAGTATGCTGTTGCTGGTTTCAGGCAAAGCATGGCTGGCTTGAGATTTTTGTCTATCTGGTCAAACTCGGCTATTTTGTTCAGCTTGGGTCTGAGTTAGGATAGGTTTAATTTCTGGATTGATTTTAGCAGCATTTCTGGGTTATTTTGGTTTTGTTCTGTTTGGTTCCAGGTTTGGCTATTTATGGGCTCAGTTTTCTGGAAATTTTGGCAGAGTTTTGGGTTATTTTAGGTGTAGTTGCTGGGGTAATTTTGGGCAGCATTCTGACTTATTTTGGTTTATTGGCTGGGTGTATTTGGGCAACATTTTGGTTTATTTTGGTTTTGTAGCTGGGTGTATTTGGGCAGCATTTCAGCTTGTTTTGGTTGTGGTTTTGTTTCTGGGACTTGGTTTTCTGTCTCAGGAAAGAGAGGAGCTCTTGAAGGACCAGAGAGATGACCTCCTTGAATGATGAGAAAAGCATGTCCAGGTGATGACCCATATGGCCAAACACCCTTGATGAACACACCTTCTCAGCACTTAGGTTGTGCCAACTCATCATGGTATCTCAATTTTTAAAGGGCAAGAGCACCTCAGCCGTACAGTGGCAGTTCTAGGACTACACACCTAAGCATGAGACCTCTTCCCTTGCAAGTGAAAGGACAGTTTGCAGAAAAAAATCACACTTCCAAGCTTGTACCTGCACTATTGAAGAAAGAAGAAAAACAAGTATGTATTCATGCTTTTAAGTGCTTTTCTACTCATTTTTTTACTAGACTTTACTTGATTCTTTCTTATTTTGGGCTGGCAGATGCAAAATGCAAGTAATGCAACCTGTCCATGGATGCAAGCTCTATGGCCTGACTTTCCATGAACAGATAAGCTATTCATGAACCTGTTTTATGCATTTTTGGGACTTTATTTGATGCTGGCATGATATCTACATGATTTTTATGCACTTGAGTGTAAGTTCTGAGACTTAACCCCTCAAATAGTATAGATGCAAGCTTATGAAATGCCAAACCAGCCCATGTTCTTGAGTGTGAGCTCTATGGCTCAACTCCTCAAGAACAGGGAGAAAGAGAAAAAAAAAAAGAAAAAGAGATGCAAAACAACAATTTTATTGTATATGAACTTGAGTTTTTTTTTTTACAGACCTTTCTATTCCTAAAGCTGAACAAGCAAATTACTAATATTTCCCTATCCTATCAATGCAGAAAATTGCCAGCCAGCCCCTTCTCTTGTCGACTTGGGTCTTCTTTTATAGAGGAGAGGCCATTTAGGGTTTGCTTGAGGCAGGCTTTGGTGCTGCCATGTGGCATTTCCTTAGAATTTTGGAGTTTGATGTGTGGTTGAGATGTATTTCATCTAAACCGACTTGCTTTTGTGAGCTTTTCTTTACTTTCTCCTTTCTACTTTCTTTCACTTATCCAGTGTATGCTTGACACTTGGCATTTGGAGTTGTTGAGTGTTTTTTCTACTCATTTCACTTGGCTGTGAAGGACAGTGTGTGGTCCCTCCATTTCTCTGATAATTGAGGGTGTGTTTCACCTCTCTTTACTGGAGAGATGTGTTCTTGGGGAAGGGGTTTCCTTGGCGCCTGATACATCCAGCCATCCATTCTTTTGGAGGGTTGTGATTTGCATAGGAAGGGCATATTTGGTGCCATGTAGCTGCTGAGCCTAATGGTGTAGGTATATGCCAGCTGGGCAAGCCTTTGTTTTTCTCTATTTGCATTTTTCTCCACTTGTTTGCATGGTTTACTAACTGGATCTTTCCTTTTGGCAGGTTTATCCCTCTTCATTTTGGATATTTCATTTATGCCATTGTCAGGAAATTGCATTTATATTTATTTGGGGCAATTTGGGTGCCATGTGTCATGCTCTCATTGGTTGCATGTATAATTTGGTCATTTGTGAGACAATATTTCATTCTTTATTGTCTTCACTATTTGTTTTCTTTCCTTGGTCAATTTGCTGACTTGACTTGTTTTCTGTCATGACAGGTGGGGTCATATGCCACCTTGGCAGTGAGCTTGCTGGGCTCATCTTGGGCTTGTGCTATGTGATTTGAGGCTTTCTGGCGTCTAAGTGATGCTGGGTCAGGTATCACTTGATTGCTGGGCCTTGAATTTGATTAATTAACAGCTAATTAGCTGTTGTATTTGATTTAGGCTTGATGGCATTTTATAGAGGTTCAAATCCTCTTACTTGCAACTGGCCTGATCATTTGTGGCCTTTATTTGATGGGCCTATGAGTAATATTTGGAATTGTACCAACTTTCATGTTGGCAATATTTTATGCTGGCCAATGTGCCATGATGCATTATCCTTTGATGCTTGCATATGAGGCTTGGCAGCTTGGTGTTTGAGTTGTCACATGTCATTTTTATGACATGTCGTGCTCACATTGGGCTTGTCAGATCTCATAGCTTCATCTGATGGTTGATACTTGCATTTGAGACCCTCCCCCATATTTGTGTGCATCAATTTAGCACACACCATAGCCAATGATGCTATCTGTCCTGAGGCTATAGTTTATTTCATGACATGTGTGTTGTCATGTTGCTACACCAAGGGTTTTATGGCATGGTGCACAGTTGATCACTGGGAGATATGTTATGCTCAGTTTTAGCATTGATTATAAGTGTACTATCATGCAGTGTGCCCTGAGTGGCATCTTGAGGGGTAAATTTGGCATGTGGTTTGCTATTGATTCTTTGTTGACCTGAGATATCCTTTGTCTTTTGCGACTAGGGACTGATTTGCCCATGGTCCCAGGAATGACACCTCTGGAGTGTCACTTTCATGTGCTTTATGATGTTGTGCAGTTTAGTAGTTGGCAAGCATGCTTCTGACACTCATCTTTGGCCATCAGTTTGCATCTGGATGGTTGGATGATACTTGTCAGCTTGCATTGGCATACACCATGCCTTGTATCATTTTTGTGATACGTTTGAGTTAGCAGTGGCATGAGTTCATCACTGCCATTGATCCAAAGATGATTTATATCATGTGGCTGGGATTGAGAGGGAGTTGTACCATTCCCATGAATGCTTCTGAGCCTGGGCCAGGGCTAGGAGCTTCCTTTTTTCAGATATAGGCTGGGGAGAGAGTTCCATTCTATTCTCCAGTCGATAGTTTGTCTCATAATTTGGCACTGGACGCCTCCGTTTCTGGGAGTGTCATCATTTCTCAGGTATAAACACTTGTTCTCATATCTGTTATATACTTTCAAAGAGTATTCTTGCTATTTTAGAGTGTTTGCACCCATCTGACTTATGCTTGTTTCTCTCTTCCAAGTTCTGAGCTCGATACATATGGCTGTCAATGGCGATTTTATGAAGTTGATGAACCCGAGCAGCAACTGAGCCAAACAAGCATCGCAAATCCTCCGTTCCACCATTGTAAGTGTCTCCAAGCACTTATTAGCATTTGAAACATGCTTTTTGTTCATGTTAGAACTCGACTTCTGACAGTTTCTCTTCTCGTTTGTGTGCTCTGTAGGTTGAGAAGATAGTCGAGTCTAGTGTCGTTGAGATCGTTGCAGCGTCGCCAACACAACAGTGCAGTTAGTTGGGCCAACGGAGGTGTGTGGCTCCGGCGAAGTTTTGACCTAGCGATGGTGCCGAAAGAGAGGTACGATTTCTGTCCTTCTCTTTTCTTTCTTCTCTTTTTTTTTGTTATTTGGCTGTGGCCAATGGGAGTGTGACACGTGTCTCTCTATATCAGGTTCGGTCGAACCCTGTTTGAGGCTTCCGACTGAGTCGATTTCCGACTTTGACTCAGAGATCTGCTGAGTGGGCCCCGCTTGTCAGGGCGCTGGAGTTTTGGAGGAGGTCGCTGCCTTGTTTTTGGGCCTGGTATGCGGGCCTGCCTGGGCTTCCTTCTCCCTTTTTCCCGATTTACTTGTATTTGTGATTTTGCTGGGCTATGCATATCTTTTGTATAACCCATATTTGCTTGATGTTGCGTCTGATTTGATGCGGATTGATATATACTTTCATACTTGTATATTATTTCATATCCACATGACTTGTGTACTCTTGATAGATAGCTAGGTTACTTGCCATATATGCTAACGTCAAGTGTCAAGTTTAGTATCATTTAACTTATTGAACCCGACACTTAACTTGCCATTGCTCCATTAACGAGACATACACTTGAATTGTGGTCTTAACTCGTCTATCGTCTCAATCCCACTCTCTTTTCTTATGAGAACGAAACCCTTCCATGAGACCGATATACCAGCAAGCTCAATAAATTTTATATAGAACCATGCCTTATTTTAGAATTTTGGGCTTCGCCTTTACAGCCCATCTTAACATCGTCCATCGGCCTATTTAACTGCCTTTTTGTAGACTAGTTTTAAAGTTGCCGAATTTAGAGGCAAACAGTATCCATTTGCTTTTGTTTTATCTTTAATTTTGAACGAAGAGGAGAGGTCTTTCAAATGACATTTTGTTGAAAAAGTAGGCTAGACAATCAGAAGGGGAGTGGCATAAATCCAATGGATTACAAGAATATCTGAAAATTTTAATTTAATATACGTAGAACGCATAAAAATGGAGCTCAACGGTTAAAATCGCAAAGGTCTATAAAGACATAGATATGAGGGCATAATGGTCAAATTTCAAAGCGTAATAAAATTTCCTCTGTATTTTCTGTAGTTTCTGATCATGAGAATTCAATTCTCGTCAATTCCCATTTTATTGATTCCGATCACTGAATTTCAATTGATATCATTTCCTGTCAATTCCAATTCTCACCAAATGAAATGAAATCCCATTAAAGTCCTATTCCGATCAGAGCCTAAATTTGCACACAAAATCATTAACTTAACAATGTGTTGGGCAGCCCCAAAGTATTTGTCAAGCTCTACCACCACCGTATTCACATGTAGCGAAGTAACCATACTACAATACAATACTTACTGTGCTAACCAAGTCAACATGTAGCGAGGTAATAAATCATCAATTTCTTACTAGCAAACATGCCCACACAATGTGTGGGCAAATTTTGATAAGACCATGGGAACCACATTATAAAAGCAATTTTTTTATAAACACAGTACGAGAAATTCATCGGTGAAAATCATTAGAGGAGTTCAGTTTTTATTATAAATTTTATTCATAGAATTCTTGAAAAAAAATATTATAATTAGACATTATATATAATCATAAAAAAAAACAGCTCTAGTAGTAGACATGTCGACACCATATCAAAAGTAGCAACTATCAAGGTTATATTCAATTGAAAATCAATATTTCATCATAAATTAAATTAAAAATGTCGGTCATAATTTTATGTGTTGCTACCTTTTGGCTTGCTCAGCTCCATCTCATTTCTAACTGTTGTACAGTGGGGCAACCTTTGTGCAAATTATTGCCCTAAAAATAGAATGTAATTCCCTCTTAAAGAGGTGTTGATTATTAGTTTGCCAGATCAAGGATCTAAGATGCACAGAAAATATGTGCTTAATCTTTTTACTCACAATTGGAGACGTGCAAAATTAATGTGCAAGCAATTATGCTGAATTTAAGCATATGCTCATATAGAAATGCATAGTCTCCATTTTCTATCAACAGTACAATGGTGGGTACAGAGATGCATATCAAGAGAGCGTACACATATAAGTTCATAGAATTACCTTTTATCATTTCATCTCATAAACTCTGAATGAGACTTGTGAGTGAACAAGTGCAATTTGAAGTACACACTTCTTAACTGAATGTAGTTTTTTCTTTGGGCTTCAGAACAGTACCAAGCTATGAAGAAACAAACCATATAATATAAATATAAACAACTCAAAAAGACAAAGCACATTCAAACAGATATAACCAACACCACCCTTTGTAGAGAGTACAATCTAAATTGCATGCATTTTCTTTGAACATGCTGATTATAAAACAGATCTCTGACAGTAATTGCAACCAAATGTAGAAGAACTTTATCAGTTTTTTTTTTTCTGCTTTAAAATCAATAAACACATAACCATAATATTGTAACTAAAATAAGAGCAACAGGTCAGAAATATAAGAATTGCAGTGTAGTACCTGTGGTCCCAAGTCCCAACTACTTCCCTCTTGTCATCTATTTCCATATAAATACACTTGGAACCTCGTAAGTATATCAAATCCAACAATTTCAAATGTCCGTAACAGAAAATATATATGTTATTGAGCAAATTATGGCCAGTGAACCAAAAAGAATTTTCACCTTTATAATATGGCAAATTAAAACTAAGATTGAGTTTCCTTTAGCACCATCATCTGTCACCTTGACAGAACACACTCTCAATATTTACTTGGCCATCAACCTTACAGGGGGAAAAAGAAAAAAAGATAAAGAGATTACATATAGCTTTAAATTAGGCTAAATAGTAGCCACAACCATTCACTTCACGCCAGATTATAATCATAATATTCCTACAATTAAAATGAAAAATGAAAAAGAGAGAGTACCTTGGTGGCACCAGCATCAATGCTATTATAAGTCAACTCTTCAACGACTCTCGGCAAATCAAACAAGTTTATACTCGACCTGACAATACTATTAATACTTTTGGGTAAGCATTTTATTATCTCCATTCTTTATTCTGATCACATGATTAAATGAAACAAGGATATATTGACAAAAAAAGGAACTAACCTAAGAAAGAGGCGGCAATTCCAGAAGGTTCTGGTCTAATCGAAACCTTGAACAGCATTGTAAACCCCAGAATAATCATTTGTTCAGAGCCACTGCCAATTTTCCATGCCGCCACAAGCTCTAGCCGAGTCTCTTTAATCCCTTGAGGCATTGATTTCCACAAGAACCTCGCACTTTTCCTGTTTATTTCAAACAATCAAGTAAGAAAAAGAAAAAAAAATTCTAAAATCCTAACTGGAGTCGATTGAAAGAGAAAAAGAGAGTTATAAGGGAGGTTATTTACAAATCGCTGATGTAGAGGTGGCCGAGGGGTGGATCGCGTAAAGCCGTTATTCCTGGTACGCGACGCCAGTTAATGCGACCTGACAGGGATATAGTACATATCAGATGCAAGTAAATAACCTCCAATTGAACTGCCATAATTTTGCTCCCAAGGCCTTGTTGGGACTGGCCTTGCCAGGGTATTTGTGGTTCATGTAGTTGCTATTACAGTCTGATTGACAGTTGGGACCACCTCCCAAGGCTTTGCAGTTCTAGAAACTTTTACAACATTACAGGTGCTTCTAGCAGAAGGAGGCTTGAACGGGGCAGGTCCTGACGCAGATGCAGCCCGCTCCCATGGCTTTGGTAGTGGACCATTACCTAACCTCAGAAAATAAAATAAAATTAATTGCAACTCTCCCAAGCAAAACCTCAGAAAGTATAACCAACAATCATGCAATTAACTACATCTCTTAGCAAAAGTAACTTATGGCCAACAATCCAATACCAAAAACCATGTAATAAATCTAGTGATGTAAAATATGTAATAATTCGTGCAACCAAATTCTCTTCCAATTGAAGTGGGATTAATCGTAATAGTAGAAAAAAGCATAGATCAACGAAAATCAAACCTAGAACTAATAGGAAACTTAGAAAAATTTAGGGAATTTCACGAAAATCAAACCTAGAACCTTAATCCATAGATTCCTTGAAAGAAATAGAAGAATTGAGGAAGGGAATCAAAGGGATTTTGTGAACCTGGCGACGCAGAGTTGGTAGCCATCGCTTGTACCTCTTCGTTGTTCTCTAGGCGGAGAAAGCGGTGGATGAGGGGAGAGCGTCGAGGGTGTGGAGACGGTCGGAGTCTGCAGCCATTCGTCACGCCCTTACTCTCTCTCTCTCTCTCTAGTCCCTGCGCTCTCCCTCAATTTTCATTTGAATTTCGAAATAGAAGTTTGAACACTGATTTAAAGAAGAAGCGAAGGGACAACGTGTAAAGATGCGAATGCGAAGGGAACACAGAAATAGTTCGAAACTTACAATATTTATTGGTGAAAAAAAATGTTTAAACAAAGAATCGAACCGTAGTCGGAACGGACTACCAGCGCTCGTGATCAAATACCTCCCGATCAAACGAAAAAACAAATAATGCTTCGCTCGGAGACATCATCTGATCCCTTCATCTAAAAATCAATGATTCCGAGGCATCATCTGATCCATTGATCTAACAATGAAAGGTGTAGATTGTTCAGACCAAGGTTGTATCCTTAGTTCTCACACTCTTCCATTGATGCATTTATAAGTAGTATAGATTATTCTCGTGCACCTTAGAGCCTTTGCTAAATTATTCCCATGCTTTAAAAGATTCTTCACAACAGGCATTCTACAAAAACAAAATCATATAACCCCACCTGAAGTATACTGTTTTGCAAAAAGACCAACATGTCTTGGGTACAATATGTACCGGTAAGAAACAAGAGGGATGCTAAACTGCTGGGCATAACTTTTCTATGAAATCCTTATAGTTGTTACCTCTTAAAAATAAATAAATCACAACATTTTACCTTTGCGATAACCTCACAGTACTGGTGATAATATGCTAGAAATTAACCTGACAAGAACAGTATTACAACATCTTGTTGGTACACTACTAGAATCCAACCAGTATTTTGATGGTTACACAGCAGGAAAAATGACGAAGGGAAGAACATGAAATAGTGAAATACTATAAAAGTACATTAATACCTGTAGCCAAAAGAAAAGGCCTCTCAAGAGAGCTAAACCACGGCCAGGTTTTGCCCTTTTAACCTCGTTTTCAACCTCTGTACAGAAAATAAAGAATCATGCCATTTGATCAATACACTAAACTGAAGTCCATTTCTATAGAGGCTAACCAGACATCCAAAGTTTGACCCAATGACGTGTACATAGTTATTCTATTCAAAAACATATTTCTCTGAGTTAAGGTTAAGTCTGCTTTGCCTGAAAATTTAGAGTGAATAGCATCAGTGGAAGTTTTTGCTGCAGCCCAGCCAAACTTTTTAAATTTGGCATAAAAGTATAAATTAAAAAAAGAATTCAAAACTGTATAATTTACCAGGGTACATACTGGTACTCAGGAGTGAGTCCAGCTGCTAATGCTGTAACAGCAGCAGTGTTAACCAGGTTCGGCTTTTTCGTATAACATGCAGCTAGATTATATATAAGAATTACAAGGTACTTCATTTTTAAGGTTACTGAAACAGGTGGTACATCTTGTACAACTTCTTTCCAAAAAATAATAAATGTACAAAATTTACCAGGATATAGATCAAATAAGGATTTGCTGTACTCCTATGTCTCTACGACCCCCTCCCGGATCTTAAGAGTTATCTCTGCCTTTAAGGCATTCTCCTTCGGACACTATTCCTTGGTGATAAACTTTTTTTCCATAAGAGCTGCCTTATTTATCAGTTCTCTATGCTCACACTTGTCAAATGGCCTCTTGAGCTCTTTAGTTAATCTATCTTTGTACTCTGAAGGTGGTCTGATTAAAATATCTAGTGGGATGGCATCCATTCTTGGCTTGTCCTGTACTTGATCAGTAAGTATTTTCATAAATTAATATTGATGAAAGTCTTAGGCTGACTGAACAAAATAGATAGCCCCTAAACTATAAAAAGTGTACAAGTGGTACAAACACTACTCCTTAATAGGAAAATCTGTAATTGTTTTTTTCTTTTTATTATTTTATTATTATTATTATTTTATTTTTTTTGTGAAGATTAAGGATTGATCAGCTTACATCAGAATCAAACAGAACAGGGAAGGCCACAGTAGCTTCAATTTGCATGCAGTCCCTCTTATTTCCCATGCGTGTTGAAACCAGGTCTTCTCTTCTCTCTTCAATCCAGTCTATCTCCAAGTTTTTGCTTTTACTTGGTGATGTCTCTTATTTTTATATGTATTTTGACCGTACTTAGCCCTTAATTATTGATCAAACCACTATAAATTGTCTCATAAATTGCTATATTTTCCAGGATATTGCTGCTGTCGTGCTTCTTGTTTTATTTTGTAGAATCGCAAGAAAATTGGAGACGAGACGCGACTTTTGTGAAGGATGGACCACATTCTCAGCCAGATGACTCATTCCTGGCCTACACACACTTGCCTCGAGACCACAGGAGCTTAGTTTGAGCCATATCTCCAGCGTGGGCCTGATTCTCAGCCCATCTAGCAGACCAGAAGTTACATTTCGCACCGAAATGCTTTCATTTCGCACCGAAATGCATTTCAGGAAAGTGCGAAATTGGTATTTTTCGGAGAAGGAAAGATTTATGCCGCCTCTCCTTGCCCTAGCCGCCTCCTGTGGGTACATATATGCGTCCCTGACCTCCTGGGCACGTATTCTACCTTCCATACTCATTTTTCACCTTCCTTACTTAGCGTTTTAGGGTTTTCCATTGATTTTCCTTGGAGTTCTTGGCGTTTTTGGAGGGAGCAGCAGCAGCACACAGATCCACATCGATTCCTAGGCCAGAGATAGCGAGTATTAGCATTGGGATTCTTCGGTTTACTCTTATATGCTCTTATTTCGTTGTTTTATGGCTTGTATCTTTATTATTTGCATGATACTTGTTGTTATTTCTGTTATGGATATTAGTGAGTAGTTTTATGATGTCTTAGGGTAGTTAGTAGATTAGTTTAGTATGTTGTGATGACTTGATGATTATATTATGATATTTTGCGATTTACTTGTTTGAGAATTATTGCTTGCTTGATTGATTTAATTGTTTGCTTGAAAGTTAGCTTATTGATGATACGTAGCGTTAATAGGACATAACTCGACCAAATAATTAGTAGATCAAAGCACTTGAGATAAACCAAAACTCGAAAGGGTAGGTTAGTTAACGATCGAAAGATCTAACTTTTATTGCACCGACAGGACTTTAAATATCTCTGGAAATCCATTCAAGTATTCCTAAACAAACTAGTTTTAATACGTAAGTATAGGATTAGTGGTTTTTGTGGTAAAACCCGACATCAAACTTAAACCAGAACCAAGAAGCGAAAGTTGAGGTTAGGGTTAAGGTCTGGTCGCTTAGTAACCTTCGCAAAGTATCCTGTAAAATTGTCAAGTCGAAACAACAGGATTAAGGCAAGTTTTGGTGCTAGACAGAACTCATTTCGCACCGAAATGGTTCTGTTTCGCCCCGAAATGACTCTCTGCCTCGATGAAAATCGTTGTAGAGTTGTCTTAAAGTTAAACTAATTGAACACTCATCCCTAGGACATTTTATTGCATCTGTTTGAGTCCCGAAAACATAAAAAAATAATCTCAAAAATATTTTATTATTTATTACTTGTTTAATTGCCTATTTTTCTATTACTATTATTATTACCTTTTAAATTTCTAAAAACACCAAAATTCATCCTCTAGCTTTTAAGAACGATTAAGTCCGGTATTCAATTAATCTGTCCCTGTGGGTTCGACCCTAGAACTTTACTCGAACGACTAGTGAGGAAAAGTCTTAGGTTATAAATTTATTTGACCTAGGTTTTAAGCCTTCATCACTTGGTTCAGCCAATGGCTTGGTTACAACTTCATTGCCATCATTGTATCTGGGGTAGATATTCATTTCAATGGGCACAGCTATGTTACCCTGGTACTTGCAAACATCCCGTACCAGGCATGAACCGGGTACTGGTACCGTACAGTTAACGGTCAACATGTTGATATTAGTGTTTATATCATTTATTTGTGTAAATTCCAAGTTTATGTCATTTATTTGTGCAAACTCTAAGCCTTAGCTAAACAAAATTATGTTATACACATTATATTTTGTAATATAATATAATTATAGATCAATAAAATATTCAAATAATATATATATATCGTCGTACCCGTACCGGAGATTTTTGAAAATTTTCGTACCACCGATGCAACATAGGGGCACAGCTTCTACATTAGCAACATAAATACTTGTAAATACAAATTCAACAACACCATTGTTAGAAAATAATAACAGAAAATTTCTATAATATTTATTGACAATAGTTTTTATACACTCTACTTTAATCTTTTGCCAATAACTTGTAATTCTTTTAGTCCTACAATAACATGCCATGTAAAAAACTAGAGTAATTATGACTTTATTTATACACAGACCATAAATAAGGCTACCGAATATCTACAACAAAAACCAAATACATTCACTCTCTTTTGAACCAATTTGACCAAAGTAAGTAAATTATACAAGAAAAAAAAAACATCATATATGTAAGATAACGTGATCTCACATGAGGATTGACTAGCTCTGGCTGAGCATCATTTCTTGCCTGGTTTACTCTTTCTTCCTCAAAGGGGCTATTCTCTATCCCTGAAGCTATCGCCTCGCCTCGCCACCATTTTCCACTGAGATTTCCCTCTCCGAAGCCTTCTTGTAATAATCAAAATAATCAGTTTACTCTCAATTTAGTATCAATTTGACTAAATTAATTAAATTAAACTAATACAAAAAAAGTCAATACATATGTAAGATAAGGTAATCTCACATGAGGACTGAGTGGTTCTGGTTGGGGGAGAGGTCTGTGGTGATTCAATCTCCTTCATCTTTTCTACTGACACATCATTTCCCACCAGGTTTTGTTGTTCTTCTCCAAAGCCATTTTCTTCTCTTTCCGAAGCATTCGCCTCACCCCAAATTTCTACAGAGATTTCCCTTTCCGAATCCTTACTAGAATAATCAGAATCATCAATCGTACCATTGGAGCAACAAGAAACACAGTTCCTCTCTCTTAAACCCTTGGAATCGTAAACCTTACCATTAGAGCCACGAAAAGCGATCTTTCTCCCACACAAACCCTTATCTTTCTTCTCTTTCCTCTGTCGTTTCAATCGGACCAATTTCATCTCGCGCTGCACACTTTCACCTTCAGAATCTCCGTTTACGGCCTCGTTTGGGCTCAAATCGGGTTTGATTCTCTTGCGATTAGGTTGCATCACGCAGGGAGAGCACAATCCTTCGTACTTGACGCGAATCGGAGAGGAGGCGCCATGGGTTTGGGTCTCGAGCATTAAGGAACCGTCGTCGCATTGACGAAGACATTTCAAGAAGGAGATGTAGTTTATATCTTCTTCAAGTTCCATGAAGATTTTCTTTGTAATTGCAGAGCGATTTGGTTGAGAAAGAATCGGTGGATTTGGGAAGGAGAAGAGAGAGGTGCGAGTTTGCTTGCGAGGAGTTGAAAAGACAGTTAAGCGGGGTTGGTAGTTCTAGTTCCCAAAAATGGCGCCATAAATAGAAATGTGGAAATTGTGTCTGTATCTATGTAACGGGTTGTAGAACTGATTCGTTCTTTGAAGCTAGATCCATGTCGGTTCGGTTCGGGACTTCAAGTCTACAGAGATCTATTTACAGGAATCATGAGGCTGATTCCGACGTGTCTACCCTTTCCATTTCAAGGAACGCGTTCCTAAAACATGCAATTCAGTCAGGTATTTCATCAAACAGACCTTGTGCATGTGATCCAAATTCGAATCAGAACCACATTCAAGTTATACAGATTAGAATTAAATTCAATTTCATCTAAAACTAAAATATTTATGTCTTCCTTAAGAGGCATAACTCAATTGTAAAGCAGCTGAGCTCTGTACTGATATGACTTAACGAAGCAAGAAATATTTCCTTAAATTATATCAATACCACAATGCCTTGTAGGCAAATATTTATTTCCATAATGTTGAGAAAATAACAGGGATATTGAGAAAGAGTAGTTAGAAAAGAACAGGAATAGCTATAATAATTCAGAATTAGAAAAGCACCGATTCAAAAGTTGAAGGGCTGATATGAAAAAATAAAACCAAAGAAAATGGAAGACGAAAAAGGCTCGCGCCTTCTGCTGCCGCGCGCTGCGCTAGTGTCCTGAGTCCTCATTATTTCCGTGCAGCGACTAGTATTAGTACTGATTCCGACCCATTAACCCGCTACACATTAAACAATCAAATCCGTTCCACCGGCTCAAATATATCTCTCATAGACTCGTACTCGTGAGCCGGCCCTATTTTTTTACATTTTTTTATAGAATTTCTAATAACTCACCATTTCCTGCCGCCGCGCCCTTTCAGATTCTTCTCTCAATCCGGCAGCAATGAAGAAGGTAATCCGCATCTTTCACCTTTTATTTTTTAAATAATTTTTTTTTTCCAATTTCATTTTGCTTTGTAAGATTAAAACCGCTAGTTTCTGAAAATCTTGATTCGCAACCAGAATATTGCAATTTGATTTTTTCACCTATATATTTTTAAACCATCGGATTTGATTCTGTAAAGTACTTTTGTGTTTTTACTGTCCGTAAATAAAAGTTCAAATCTTTATCGTCTTTTTTGTGTAAATTTTTAATTACACAGCCTTCAGCCGATGAACTCGCTAAGTTTGCCCTAATCTTGTCCATCTTCGGATTGATAACACTGCGTAGACTTCAGGTTGATCAAAGGATAGAAAATATTGAGGAGGTAAATAGATGCTGAGCTGAGTTCGTAACTCATTCATTGCTAACCTGACAATAGAAAATAGTTTGGACTAAATTCTTGATTTATCTCACATGTCCAGATCCTAATCTTACAAGAACGGGCCAAGGTGTTCGAACGAATCAATGTTTTGGTAGATGCTGAAAATAGGAGGCTAGATACTGAATATAGGAGCCCAGATGCCGAAAGCAACCAATATCCCTCAAAAGAACACACTCGAGAAGTATTTCATGGCAACCCGCATCGTGATACCAAGGTATTCTATGTGATTGTTTGTCTGTTTTACTTTAACATTACAAAAATCGTACCAATGAAAGATAGACCCTGCTTCTACCAGTGTGGTTGCCAAGTGGTACCAAAGACTATTATCATATTTGCTCAGATTTGAGTATGCTTGCATATATGCCACAACACCAAAATCATAGTTGCAAGAGCCTGCCAAGGAGTAATACCATATCAGTCCAGATTTGAATTTAATTGCAGATATAAAACATGACTAGAGGACTGATAAGTGATAAACCCGGCTCCTATCAGTGTGGTTGCAGCAACACCATTTTGTCTAACAGATATCCAACTTGATAGTCCTAATTGCATAACTAGATTTGAAGCCAAAAAAAAAAAAAAAAAAAAAAAATCATAACAAAAGGATTATGTAGATTTGTAGCATAAGAGAAAACTTAGAAATTACAAAAAGTAAACTCTTGGCCCAAGATTTGTTAATGCCAAGCAGAATGTGCTTTCAATTAGATATTCTCACAATTTGGTTCAATATCAGGAATCAGTAGAAGCACAATTGACCTTTGTAAAGGAAATGAATATTCTTCAACAGAGGCTCACACAATTGAATATATGGACTAGCAGAAGATTTGGTGGACACAAATCTGGAACGAGCTGAAAAGTATGATGAGGAAGCATATGATGACTATGCACTTGAATTACCAATAATGGTCTATGTGACATCTATTGTTGTTTCCATAGTGCTTGTACTGATTTGGTGCTATTTTGTGATAGATTTTGTTCAAAGATATGCTTAAACACTAGTATTTTAGTAGATATTCTAGCCTTGTTATTCACTCATATTTGGCTCCAGTCAGCGTGAGCTGGAACCGTTTGTTGTGTTATTGAGTTTTTAGTGTAGTGGTAGTGTTAATTGTTGATTTCGACAGATGTTGTCAAGCATTTAAAAAAAAATTGGAAAGACTGATGGAAGTGCCTTTTTTTTTTGTGCTATTCCATATTTAATACGACGTCAATTGTATTTTTGGTTGAATCTTTGTGGATAAAATCTTTTTACTTGACAGAAATTACGGGGATAAATTATTACACATTAATTTTTTTTCTTCTTAGTTTGTAACAAAATAAAATAAATGCAATAATTTTTTTTATTGATCTAAATAAAGTAGTATATCTGACCGACAAAGCTAACGTATTTTGTAATATTTTTATTTTGAGTTATATAGATGCTTTTATTAAAATATTTCGAACATAGTTGCATGATTGGACGTAAAAAAATTCGAGGCATATTAGCTCTCTTAAAGCTGTCAACACATTACATATATGGTATCCTTGAATAGAATACATACATCTAACAGTATCTTAAATATTGTTTGTTCATAAGTTGACCTGGATTTTGTATTACAACGGCGAATGCTGAAATTGAGTCTACCATAGGAATAAATAATAATGGACAAATTATATATATATAATGTTGAGTTTACGGTGATGTCAGGTGACGAACGCGAAGAAACAGTGCGCATCCCCGCTGAAATTCGTCCGATTTTCATCTCTGGGATGAAAATTCGCCACAATTTTGAGTTAATTTTCTGATTGTACATTCATTTAGCGGGTCGATTTGAGATGGGATGTAACCCGCTGGAAAATACTACATGGATTGCTATTCAATCGTTGTCATAAAGAGCTGATTGGTGTGGGTCCCATGTCTTTTGTTTTTTTCTTGCGATGGGGTGTGTTACTAGCTTTCTTTTCTGTAGCTTTTTCTTCTTCCGTTATCTCTTTGTTTACTGCATAGAACAAACAACGGAGAGGGAGGAGAGCAATTCTGTGTTTTTCCTTTTGTGAATTTGATGCTCGGCGGTCTGATCCATACAGACCTATATCCACTGGATCCATAGACCCAACAAAAAAAAACCAATTCCATTAACGGCAATACCTCCAAATAATTTAATTGTCCACTTATAAAATTATTAACAAAAGTATAATTCAATTGTCTACATAAAAAATTTACACCTTAACCAAAATGTCATTAGTTAAACAAATATATTTTTACGCCGTAGGCGCAACGAAGGAACTAGTTACCAAACCAAACAGAAGTACGAAAAAAACTTGTAGTAAACGATATCAACAATAAAAGCATTTATAATAATTTAAATACAAATATTTAGCAGATTTGAGATACTATCTAAAGAAAAGTTTTTCATTTAATGCTTTGTAATTTCTTTCCTAATATTGGAGATGAAAGTTCAACCAAAAGAAATAATCCTATGTGTATCTTCATGTTATGGGATAATAAGGGATCTGTATCATGAATTCATGATGATCATGTTAATAAATATTGCTCTCCAATAGTATTTCTATAACTGAATTCATCCCATAAAACAAACAAGTTGTAAAGCACGTATGCATAGGGGAATTCCGTATTCCGAGTTGTTCCTCGGCATAAAACTTGAACTTGTAATATTCAAACAATAGCCAATAGGCCTACAAGATCATTTTAAGGATATGTTTGCAGCTGAAAGCCTGAAAGCAGGTCCATAAACTAATACAAATTTGACACTTCAACTTAAGCCTTCTTTCTTTAACAGGCCCATCTGTGATATCTGAGAAACTAATTTTGAGTTTGGCCCATTAAGTTTGGTATTGGGCCATTTGGTTGCTGAAGTGTAAAAAAGAAAAAGAAAAGAAAACAATGATCTGTTCAGGCTTCTTTCTCTCCAGTGTACTAAAAATTCTACAAATGCTGCTTTCACCAACGCTTCGCTTTTCAAAACCTACAGCTCCAATAATTACAAATATACCCCTCAGAGTTTTCTCTGCTAAATTCCAACTGACAAGGCGACCCTACATGTCATACTCTGCCAATGCATCTCCGTCCGATCAAGGAACGGTCGGAGAACCACCGTCTCAGTCTCGCACGGACAGTGGATCCGGCTCTGGCGGTGGATCTTCTGATGTTGTGCTGGTGCAGTACGTGGTGCTGCGGCGCGACTTGATCGACACGTGGCCTCTTGGAAGCGTGGTCACCCAGGGATGCCACGCGTCCGTCGCTGCTGTGTGGATTCACCGGGACCATCCTGATACGGTTGGCTATTGCTCTGATTCGAATTTGGATCACATGCACAAGGTCTGTTTGATGAAATGCCTGACTGAATTGCATGTATTTTAGCAATGCAGTATGTATGTACTATGTAGCACTTCACTTTATTGTGTTAATTTTGCTTCTCTGAATTATTTTACAATACTAAAATTACATTGGTACTTTGCTCGGCTGATACTTATCAAAACCACATTCAAATTATGCATATTAGAATTACATTCAAGTTCATCTAAAACTAAAATATTTGTCTTCCTTAAGAGGCAGAAGTCAATTGTAAAGCAGCTGAGCTCTGTACTGACATGACTTAACTAAGCAAGAAATATTTCCTTAAATTATATCAATACCACAATGCCTTGTAGGCAGATATTTATTTACATAATGTTGAGAAAAGAACCAGGGATATTGAAAAAGAGTAGTCAGAAAAGAACAGGAATAGCCATAATAATTCAGAATTAGAAAAGCACTGAATCATCCCATTGCATTTATGATAGGAGTGATACAATTTTTTTTCCTTAAAAAGAGTATTAGTGGTAATTGTAATGCAATCTCTAGTGTTTGCCATTTTTCTATGCATATACAAAAGGTTACTTTGGAAGTAAAAGGAGAGACACAGCTGAAAAACCTCGCTGAGAAGTTGGAGGCAGCCAGCATACAACATAAATTGTGGATTGAACAACCGGAAAATATACCAACTTGCCTTGCGACAAAGCCGTATCCAAAGTCTCAGGTTGCCTCTTTCTTTAAGAAGCTCAAGCTCTGCAAATGATTCTATATATTTTTTTTTCTAATGGCGTCTTGATTTTTGTACTCAAAACAAACTTCTCATATTGATTTTATGTTCAGATTTATTGCTCATTCGAGTGAGAATTGCTCGGAATTATTAATGGATTTATGTCGTTTTGTTATATGTACATTGTGTTTCACGACTTAAGAAACTTTTCTAGTCAGCCTTTTTTAGTTATGATACAATAGGAATATAGCATATGAAACAGTTGTCCAGTACACTGGGCAACGTTACATGGAACCTGGCTGATGTTAAAACTTAATTATTTTGTTATAAACCATTTTTAAGAATTATATCAAAATTAATAGAACATTAGCATGTGAAATGGTTCCCTTCATTTGTTTTTAGCCAGGAGCTTGTAATTCGAAATTTGTTTAATGGAAACTTTGCCTGTGGCCTTTGAATACCTTAAAAAAAAAATCCATCTCTCTTTGCCTCTATTAGAGACATATTGTGGGCTAATAGGCGATCGCGAATTCATATGTTAGAATGGTTCCCTTTATTTTATATGTAATGCATGGTATTATTTGAAGAACTTCCTTTTATTAGTGAACATGTTTGATTGAAATGATTTTCTATTATAATCAAGCTTTTAAAATGCTTCGTTTTATCACTGATTATACTTAAATATCTATATTTTTAGCTATTCCGCATGACCGTTTATGACCGTTTTATCACCGAATAATCATTTTATTACCGTTTTATCAACGCTTTATCACAAATCATCACTCAACCGCTAAACCGCACAAATCGCATTTTAAAACCTTGATTTTAATTAAACATGCTTAGTTTAAATTGGTCGCAACAATTTTATTCTGATGCCATGCTTGCTTGAAATGGTCCCCTTTTCTCAATTAAACATGCTTGCTTGATTTATTTAAAGAATTTGTTACGGCTTCTGAATGCATATTTTCTTATCGTATTTTATTTTCACCATGAATTATCTCTCCTATGAGTACTGATCAATGTTGCTCCTCTTAAATGATAAAAAAAAAGTTCACAATAAAATGGTTCACAAATGAAGGGTCCGAATTAATTGGATCATTCCTAAGTTAGTTAGAATATATAAATAAAAATTCATTGTTATATTCATCGATGATACCAACCAAATGATATGAAGGATAAGGAATAAGATCTATTCTTTATATTCACTCTTTTCTTCATTCTTTCCTCTTCTCTAGTTATGCTAATGCTAATCCTTAATCTCATACAACCAAACAGAAAATTAAAGGTGCGCACCTCATTATTTTTACCAGGGGCTACTCGATCGATCGAGCTTCGCTAGAAATTTTACATATTAATATAAATTTAAAATGTTATTATTTAATAAGGTTTAATTATGAATAGATTGTTATGCTTGTAACACAAAAGAGAAACAAATGCATTGTAACCTAATCCCCATTTCAATCCCTCCCCACCCTCCTCTAGGCAGAGGAAAAAAAAAGAGATTTCTCAGAAGGAAAAAAAAGATAACTAATAATAATAAATACAAACAGAAAAGATGAACAACCTCACCTCACTAGAGCCTGATCGACAACTCAATTTGGGTGCCTCTACCCCTCCCGCCGCTTCTTCGATTTTCTCTATGTTAAATATTTCTCCCTTTCGATTTGGACAGCGTTGCCCGTGATTTTCCGTTGCCGATTTTAAATTGAACTTCATCGGTTTGATTTATTTGAACGTAAGGCTGCATTTCTTATCTCATACATTTTTTTTTTTTTGAAGATAGGGAGACGATTGTCTCTCCTACAAATATATCTCATATATTTATATATTGTTTTTTTTTATTTAAAAATGTTCTTTATTCAGAATTAAATAAAACGACCATAAGGCACAAATGTTATTTTGAGGCAAATGTATAATTTTATTAATTACTATTATTTTAAATTTTTCATATTGTCAACAAAAGTAAATTTTGACAAATTACTTGATAATAATGCATTAGAAAATACAGCAAGGATAGATTTGTTTCATTTTCTAATCAAATACTAAAACTAATTAGTAGATTTGGTTCTCTTATAATTTTACCTAAATATCATAACAATTGTAAATTCAGTTGCCATTTCTCTTACTTTAGTTCAAAAATTACTTTTCTTTGCGTGCAAAAATATTAAATTTTTATCTCACCATGCCCTTATTTCTGCTTACTATTATCAAATAACTCAAGTCACTGTTTAATTTGGTGTCTCCTGCTTTCTCTATAACAACTTTAACTTGATCAATTTTGGACCTCAATAGAAATTATTTAAGAAGGATAAAAGATGTTTCAGAGTACCGAATAAAAAAAACTATTTACCTTTTCTTATTGGAGTTCTAGATGGACTTCAAGGTCTGTTTTTTTTTTTTAAAAAAAAATAATAATCTTATCACTCGAACCGTGTCTGGTTACTAGTCTTTTCGTATCTTTTATTTTATTGTTTGGCGTTTTTCTTTTCTTTCGTTGTTCCAAAATTCTTTCAATTCTCTTTCATGGTGTCTTCTGTTTTCTTAGGAAAAAAAAAAGAGTTAAAGTGCAACATGCAGCGCATAAGAAACTTACTCTCTAATATTTTTTTTAATTGAATGGCTGGTTTGGTTAATTACATTTTTTTTTTAGATTTTTAGATTTTAGGCTGCAGCAGGCCTTGTTGCTTTTGCATAAATACTTTAAGTTTCTTCGGCAAAATGTTAAAAGTTCTGGCAGGAATAACAAGGAATGCCGGTATGAATATGATCTCTATAGGTAAAGAGAAGTTGCAGTTTAGAAAAATTGCTAACATTATATTACAATAACAGGTTGGTGATAGTTCCTCTGCAGATGCTCAATGTGATATATTGGCAAATAATTATGCTGGGAGAAGTTTGGCTGTCAGACATCTTATGTGAACTCTTTCAATGTGATATACAGATACAGGGTTGTACTCTCAAATGTGGACTCTTTCAAAATATCATTCCGTGCTTCAAATGGGTAAGTCATTTCTCTCACCTTCTTGGTTGTTAAAACACATTTTTCATTAGGCAGATAAATAGGACGGAAAATATAACTGTTCGTGTCAGTAATTCAATATTATAATGCAGTTAACGTTTTTATTTTTTAAATATTAATCAAACACTTTATAAAATGAAATAAGAGCAACAAAATGTCAAATAAGGAGGCAATAGTGTTGAATGCATCTCGTCGGTTTAGATACACTCTAGGCTTAAAAAAGGAAGAACTAAGCAGGAAGATTCGTACCAACATTCATGTCGTCAGGGTATATTTCTCCTCATAGATTATTTACTGTAAATTGCCTCTCTTGATAAAAATTCTCGATCTTACTTACAATGATATTTTTATATTACAGGCTGCCTTCCAAGAGGCTGGAAAAAGGCATGTGAGACCTAAGTCTTTGCCGAGTACTAGCATCAGTGGTGATGAGTTAGATTTGTATAACAGGACTGCTTTTGGCTCAAATACTTACCCTTGTAAGAAGGGAAGAAGATTTTTGGTAAGTTTTTCTCTCTTGTACAAACAATATACCTTTTTGATAATTTCTTTTCTTTTTTAGTTTTCCTATGGGAAGCATGTTAAGATCTTACACTTGTCATCTTAATGGTAGCTGCTGACCTGCTGTAATTTCTCTTGTATTGGACATCAAAAATAAGGTATCTTATTTTTTTATAAATTGATTTAGACATTATACTGTTCTTCTTAGCTTTTATTTCTCCAACATACCTGGTCTTTTCTTGTGTTTAAGTATTTAAGTATATACTCCAAAATCTTGTACCGTTCCTTTTATGTTGTTGAATGTAGGGTATTAAGGAGGGCTGGTATGATAGTGCAAGCATGGCCTTTGCTGTTATTTTGGTCATAGCTGTAACTAATACTTGCTTCTTTTGATTGATTTTCATATAATGGCTTCATGTATAGGCTATAGGCACTCAACCATAGACATGCTCATCAAAGATAACTTCTAAAGTTAATGCACGTGCAAACCAATAAAATACCAGAAAAATAAAAAACACTGCTCAGTAATTTAAACACATATCTCTGTTCAGTAATTCATTCTTATAATGCAGTAAAGGTTTTCTTTAAAATAATCAAATCGCTATATAGAATGAAATAAGAGCAAACAGATCGTCTTCATCACATTTTAACTATCCAAAAAGTAAAATCTAGAGCATCAGTTCTCATCCTAAATTTGAACTGAAATATCATTGCCTGAGCTGGTTCCACCTTGCTTGTAAAATTCTCCTCCACTGTGCATTGCTGCAAATTGTTCGCACTTTTGAGACCGTAATAGCCACACGGAGTACAGTCAGAGTGCATATGGCAAGATACATGAAAAAGTAGCAGAAACCTCTAGTTTGATGTGGTTAAGTAATGGTACGATGATAGAGACAGGTATTGCAATTATGATACTCGTTGCTATTGTGTAGGAATATCGATCTATTGATACTGCCTGAAAAACAATCGTAACCACAGTCATCACCAATAAGATTCCTATTGACGTCACTGTGACTGTCATTGGTATGACAAATAGGTAATTAGACTTGATTGGACCATGTTTGGACCTTTTGCCCATTTCCCCTTTTACCTCTGCCAACATATGATGCAGGGTTTGGTTTTGCAACATGAAGCTGAATCGAGAGTTGTAAAGGTCATCTGTGTGGATAAAATCTTTTTACTTGATAGCAGCTACGTGGATAAATTATTACACACTGATTTTTTATCTTCTTAGTTTGTAACAAAATAAAGTAAATGCAATAATTTTTGTTATTGATCTAGAGAAAGTAGTATATCTAACCGACAAAGCTAACATATTTTTGTTATTTTGATTTTTGAGTTATATAAATGTTTTTCTTTAAATATTTCGAACATAGTTGCATGCTTGATGTCGGTTAGTTTCTCTTTTTTGCTGTCATATCCATGTTGTCCATGGGGCAACTATGGTTTCGAAATTGCATGCAATTAATGCACAATGGAGGAACATTTTACAAGCAAATTGGAACAATTGGTGTAGGCTGTGATCATTCATAAGTTAGAAGAAAATACAAATTTTGGATGACAACTGAAGACTTATTTTTTGTTGATGTAGATTTTGGATGATAGTTAAAATGTTGTAGTTTGAACACTTACTTTTGTTGCTCTAGATTTTGGATGATGAAGACATTGTTGCTCTTATTTCACACTGATAATATAGTGCTTTAATTATGAAATCATCATCAACGTTGGTATTTCTCCAATGTCTTATTACTTTAATTTATTAAAGAAAAATCTTGTTATTTGCACTAATATTATGAATATAAGAAATTATTTGTTATTTACTAATTTTATGTGGGTTGTCTATGATGCGTGTCAACACTTAGCAGGAGTTGTAACTTAAATATTATTTTTTGGTTCCGTTTGTATGAATCATTCATTGATAAAATGAGTAAGGTATGAAGTCATACCAAACTTGCTGTAAACAAATGTGCATGAATGAGGTGCTAGTGAAACACTTTCTAAAATAAAAAGGAATTTCTTAAATAAACAAATTGAAAAGTAAAAGCCATTTTTTTTATAAGAGTATAGATAGCCTATAAACCAAAACAAATTAACTCTTCAACATAAACCTTCTTTCTTTGATAGGCCCATCTGTGATCACTGAGAAACTAATCATAAATCTAGCCTATGGGGATGTTTGGTGGAACAAGAATTGGGGCTAATTCCGAATAGCTTGTTCTCAAGCTTGCCAAACATACTTTGGAACAAGAACAAGGGCCTCTTATTCTTGTTCCTACAAAAAGTTGGAACTAGGAACAAGAAGAACAAGCCATTGTTCTTGTTCTTGTTCTTATTTCATACATTCCAAACATCCCCTATATGTTTTAATATTGGGCCATAAGGTTGCTAAAGGAAGAAAAAAATCAGGGCTGATATACACCATCCCTTGATTTCCCATCCATACCATCCAACAGGACAGAAATAGATCTTATCCTCATTTTTTCGCGTGCTGACGTCAGCGAAATTTTTTCAAAAAAAAAAAAATTTCGAAAATTTTTTCGGAAATTTCTGGATGCTGACGTCATCAAATGTATTAGTTTATTTGTTTAGTTAGATGCCATAAGGGTTGAATTAAAAGTCGTAAGTGTTCAGTTAGTTGCAGCTGAAAATGGAATTTTCAAATTGTGTTCAGTTTAATACAGCAAAGGTTGAATTAAAAGTCGTAAGTGTTCAGTTAGTTGCATTTGGAAATGGAATTTTCGTATTTTTGTGTTCAGTTTAATACAACAAATGTTGAACTAAAAGTTTTATTTGTTTAGTTAGTTGCATCTAAAAATGAAAATTTTCGTATTTTTGTGTTAAGTTTAATACGACAGAGGTTGAACTAAAAGTTTTATTTGTTCAGTTAGTTGCAGTAGAAATTTGATTTCGTAGTTAACATTTACAATATACAAAGTGAACACGTATAACAATATTATTAACATTTACAATAAACAAAGTGACCACATTCAATATTCAATATACAAAGTGAACACATATAACAATACAATTAACATTTACAATAAACAAAGTGAACACATATGATGACTAACTACTCCTTTACAAAAACATAATTCATCAATAGCAACTCTGCTCCAGGTCTGACCTCTTCTCGAAGAAGAAGGAACAAAGAAGAAACCTGAGCCGAATCTAATGACTAACTACTCCTTTACAAACTAACACAATTCACCAACTCCTTCGAATCTTTTTGCATAACTCTTCTTACATTGTCATGTAATTCCTACACAAACAAAACAAAAATACAATTAAGATCAATTACTTTAGTTTCAAACAATTGATGCAAGATCTAAGGTTTTACAAGACTACAAAATAAATAAAGCACTAAAATTTTCTAATACAACAATCATTTAAAAAACACAGTGAAATTAACAATCCGATCACATTTGGACTATTGAAGGAGTATGTTTGTTTAACTAAAAAACTTGTTTTTAACCAAAACACCCATAAATCTATTATAATCCACATAAACTACACCCCAATCAGATTCCAACAATTCTTCAAAGGCTTCTATTGCCAAACTGATTAAACTGATTCTTCAAATGCAATTTATTTCGATAATAGCTAAATATCAGTGTGAATTTATGCATTATTTCGGGTAAATGGAAGAGGTAGGAAAAAATACGTTTTAAAAAAATGTCAATAGACAGCAAATAAAAGAAATTAGGAAAAGTGAACCAGGCTCATCTTAATTGAGGAAAAATTGTATCCAACTAATACCAACTTCATGTAGACGGTCCAACAATTCTTTTCTTTTGAGGCCATATATGCTCTTCTCAGAATCTATGCTTGTACTAGTCCAAGTAAACAACAACAAAATAGAGGTATTAAAAGGATCCTAGAAAAGAACTCACGAGAGCGGTGATGAGAAATTCAAGCCTGGCCGAGTTGATTCCATCAGCGCAGGTAACGAGCATGAAAAACTTGGTCTCGCTGGCATCTTGTGCCACGTCAGCGGACGAAGACTCAACACCCGATGCCTCTTCGATGGGAGAAGCATCAGCCTCACCTCCTTTCGCCTCCTACGAGGTAGGTTCGTCGGAGGTAGCCTCAGGTGTGGCGGCGACGGGTCGACAGGAGAGGAGAGGAGACTGGATATCGCAAATGAGAGATTGGGGCACGAATTGGGTGGAAGTCCTTCAGAGGAGATGCGGCTAGGGTTTATAACGAAAGAGAGAGCCAGAAATAAACAATAAAGAAAGATGGGCCTGTCGCTGGCACATAAAGGATTTGTTTGGATGGATGTGATGGATGGGAAAACGTGGGATGATCGGTACCAATTCTAGAAAAAAATTGGTATTCGTCCTCTTCTTCTTCCTCTCTCTCTCTCTCTCTCTCTCTCTCTCGCTCTCTCGCTCTCTCGCTCTCGTTTGAACAGAGCTGAATAAAACACCTTCGTCTCTCGTCTCCTCTCTCTCAACTTATCTACGTCATAAAAATTAATTTGAATTTTTCGTCACTATCTCCCCTCTTTTGTAATCACCAGGAACACCCCATGAGTCCCACTCGATGAGCTTGTTAATGAGCATGAGTTCAGTCTGGGCCTCTTCAACGAGCTCGTTGACCTAGCCGCAACTGAGCTTCTTCTCGATCTGCTCCCAGTCTTTCTCCTCCAAACAGATCTAGAGGTGGTAATGAGAATTTTGCCCCTAGCTCCAATATGGTCCCTTTTACTGACAGAAATATAACTAAAAGTTGAAAGTTGAAGACAATGGATAGAGTGCGTTACAATGGAAATTAAAATAAAAATTAAAAACGAATTAGGAATTTTGGTTATTGTCTAATCCCTAGTTTAGTTTACAATGCACTGCGGTTATTGATACTTGAGTTTCCATCTATCTCTGGTTCAATTAGTTGGGAAATATGATAAGTTTACAAACAAACTAAAAAGTCCCAATTAATTCATTTTCATCCATCTCGATGGGTTGCAATATCCCAACCTAGGATCCGAGAAGAGAAGTTAAAAGAGAGATATGTGAGGAGAATCATCAATCGTTTGAACAGAGATGAAGAATTCAAATTTATTTTGTTTTTCTTTAATTTGATCGGAGCAGTTGTGTTCAAACGAGAGAGAGAGGAGATGAAGGGGACAGATACAAATTTGTATTCCGTATACACAATTTTTTTTAGACAGAACTCTGGTCTGTTCACATCAGTCGGTCCATTTAGATCGGACGTTTGAATCTTTCGAAGTCCACTGGTCTTCTTTTTTACGAAGTCCAGAGGATCCGGATTCGACTGGTGACTGGTGAGGGTGACAAAACAATGCAGTATGTAGCACTTTTCTTTATTGTGTTAATTTTGCTTCTCTGAATTATTTTACAATACTAAAATTACATTATTACTTTGCTCGGCTGATACTTATCAAAACCACATTCATTAGAATTACATTCAAGTTCATCTCAAACTAAAATATTTGTCTTCCTTAAGAGGTAGAAGTCAATTGTAAAGCAGCTGAGCTACATGACTTAACTAAGCAAGAAATATTTCCTTAAATTATATCAATACCAAAATGCCTTGTAGGCAGATATTTATTTACATAATGTTCTTCACTGTTGCTTTTCATGTTTGTTTTTTTCTTTTGGTTTTTGTTTTGCCCTGTTGTTGTACTATCTAGATAGCCGCTATCTAGTATATCCAAAAAAAAAAAAAGAACAGGAATAGCCATAATAATTCAGAATTAGAAAAGCACTGAACCATCCCATTGCATTTATGATAGGAATGATACAATTTTTTTTCCTTAAAAGAGTATTAGTGGTAATTGTAATACAATCTCTAGTGTTTGCCATTTTTCTATGTATATACAACAGGTTACTTTTGAAGTCAAAGGAGAGACGCAGCTGAAAAACCTCTCTGAGAAGTTGGAGGCAGCCAGCATACAACATAAATTGTGGATTGAACAACCGGAGAACATACCAACTTGCCTTGCGACAAAGCCGTATCCAAAGTCTCAGGTTGCCTCTTTCTTTAAGAAGCTCAAGCTCTGCAAATGATTCTATATTCTTTTCTCTGATGGGATATTGATTTTTGTACTCAAAACAAAATTCTCATGTTGATTTAATGTTGAGATGTATTGCTCATTCAAATGAGAATTGCTCGGAATTATTAATGGATGTATGTCTTTTTGTTATATTTACATTATGTTTCTAGTCGGCCTTTTTTAGTTGTGATACAATTGAAATATAGCATATGAAATAGTTGTCTAGTACACTGGGCAGCATTAAATGGAACCTGGCTGATGTTAAAACTTGTTTTATTTTGTTATAAACCAATTTTAAGCCTTATTGTGTTCTGAAGTAAGAATTATATCAAAAGCAATAGAACACTAGCATGTGAAACGGTTGGCTAGCCCACTGGCTGACATTACATGAACCTGGCCAATGTCAAAGCTTATTTTTTTAAAAAAAAAAAACCATTTTCATGCCTCATTATCCATCAAAGTAAGAAATACATCAAAAAGCTACATTTATTTAGATGATTTCTATCCATCTTTCTGCAAACAGTACAAAAGAAAGAATCTTATGTAGCAGTACAAATCTTATCTATGTCATCTTACTCTTAGGAACCTAACAGGGCACTTAGCTTATACACAAACACAGGCAAAAATTTACAATACAATCTTCCTTGTAAAGAAATGGTTTTATATTTACAACAATCTCACAAAATAGATTGCTTCACGATTCTCTGGACATGCAGTAGTTTTTAGAGTGAAGCACTTTTTCTAGGAGACTCCCTCTTGGGAGAGAAGAAGAGTCGACGTGGTGATAACATGCCCAATCCAAAGTGTCTTGGTGAAGTGAGCCCATCAATAGAACGGTAGTGAGACTTCAGTAGTCCATCATAGCTATGCCTAATCCTTGCATCGTTCGGTGCCATTCTGGAGTGAAATGTAGTGCATTTCACTAGCCGACCAAACCATGAGTTGCCTTTCGTTTTGCTCTCATTTCCTGTCTCGTTCATTCTCGCAGCCAAATACTCCCTGATATTAAAAAAATAGCAGAATAAATCATCATTGGCTTGATTTCATTACTAATGTTTGATTCAGGAAATGGTTCCTCTGTCAATATTAGTATTTTGGAACTCCCAGAATCATGACTCGATTAGCATTAAAAAAAAAACATACCTAATGACTGGAATGCTCTGCTCCATGACGTCCCTTGGGGGACTTATGAGTGGGTTCCCTTCAGCATTTAGCTTCTCCAGCTTTGTCAAGCAACCAATTGATGGAGGTAGCTCTTTAATGTAGTTATAACTAATATCCATCTCCTTCAATGACCCCAGAAGGCCAATTGCAAATGGCAGAGTCCTCAGGTATCGAAAATTCTGGCTAACATTTAGGGTTTCAAGGGCTGTTAGGTTTTCTAAGCCATCAGGGAGAGAGGTGAGACAGTTGAGACGTGCATCTAGGGATCGAAGGGCAGTCAAGTGGGAAGTGGAAAAGGGGAGTTCGGAGAGCTTGTTTGAGTTGACCGACAGTCGTCTGAGATTGATTAGTTCAAACCCAATTGTATCAGGTAGCTTGGTCAGCTTGTTAAAGTTTGCATATAGTTCCTCCAGTGCTCTGTTGAAGATGGTGAGAGAAAACATTATGATTAGAGGGAACTACTATTGGATTAACATTGTTGAGTTCAGGAATTTATTTTATTCAACACACATAATCTAACTGCTGTTATGATCAAACTAAACTATTCAAACCACAAAAAATTTTCTGCAATAGTTAGCAGTATATTTGTTGACAAAATTCTATGATGTTTCAAGCTAGCTTATAGCTTTAGTAGATGTTTATTATGAGTTTGACAAAGGAGTGTAAGATGCATGTTTACCGGCAATTTTCAAAGGTTTTTGGAAAGGACTCCAGGAGGTTGCCAGAAACGTCAAGCACCTTCAGTTTTGAGAGGCAACCAATTGAATTGGGCAGCGATTTCAGCTCGTTTGAGTGCACGTCCAACACGACTATGTTTAGCAGTCTTGCTGTAAGTGATTCTGGTATGCTCTGCACTCAAATGCAAGAAGTGAAACATAAGTACTAAAAGAGAAGACACTCACAAGCTTAAATCAGCAACAAATATATGGATTAATCTGAGATTTGAAACGCTCAAACTTCAAAGAGATGCTACAGTGTCTATATTAGACCCAAAACAAGCCCAAACTCCAAATTAGGCCCATACTGCTTGGTCCAATATGCAGGAAACTAACGCACCTTAGAAATATTAGGCCTAATATTCATAAACTGATTGAAGGATAAAATATCCGCTTAAAATGGCTGCACCACCAGTAAATTGTCAAATTCTTTTTTTTTTTCATTAATCTGAATTTATATTTAAAAATTATGATTCAGCTTGCATGGAAGCTTGTTTATCAGGAAGCAAATTAGCTGAATGACCAAACTGAGACGGGTGTTTGCCTAGTGATATCTTGCGAACTTACAACTCTAATTTACCATTTCTAGTGGACTGGAAACAGATGGAGTGATGGACCTTGAAATATGACTCTTTTAACAGTGACTTATATTCTTTTTCAGTATTAATAAAAGGACGACAACACATTAATATGAACAAGAAAATCATTAATGAAATGATAGTGACATGCTCTTTACAATAGCACTTATCACAGAAAAGTCGTTGCTCCAGTTCACAAAAAATAAAAAAATAAGCTGTTGTCTCATTGTCCCTCTTTGGTACTATCAGACAAATTACATCATCCTTTTCCAAGAAATTTTGGCTTTTAGGGAACTTGCAAGATTTTCTAATTTCTTGTTTGGAAGAAAGCAAGCCAGATAAAACAAAAGGGTTCCTTCAATTAGTTATTATCTCTAACCTTTTTCCGTTTTATAGTCCACTTTTTTACCACTTGAGGTGACGCCTTTAATTGTTTTTGTTGTTTCCAGTTGCATTTTTTAAATATTACCCTCGATAAAATTGGAATCTCTTCAGTTTTAAAGAAATATATTCAGCCTTGGACTATGCAAGTACGGGCTGCAGTAGGCGAATGAATAGAAAATAAAATAAAAAATAAAAAATAAATAAACAGAGAGAATTTCCATCTCAAAGGAAAATTTTAAAAGTACTATTCGGACAAAAAGATACATGGCGCAAACATTTTAAGTTGCTGTACACTTTTAAATTCGTTCAAACATAGCCTTCATAATTTTACTTCAAAGTTACGTATATTACCAACAATCGCCTTTTAGTTTTCTTTCACATTAATTGTAATGGTTTGAACTGAAGGGAAAAAAATCAAACAACGGGGTAGGTTAAATTAAGTTCCGACCATGACGGCGAGCTATGCCATGAAAAGACATTTAAGCACAAACAATATTCGCCCCCACAATTTTTTTCCATATAAATCTCGTGATGTGAAATCAAAAGAGCATTTAATACATGATGTAAGTGATTTGAGAGTTATGCTTGTACATATGCTCTTCAAGCATATACCTCCTAGACTTCCGATATTTTATTTCACATGCAATGTATCTAACGTCCACCTTCGAAATTTCTTGTTAGACTAAATATTTTTAAAAGGATATTCATGAAAAGAAAAAACCCCAAGAACATCAGATCAATACTAGTTTGTTTCTCATTGTGTCTGAAGCTAACCACTCCCAGAGAATAAGCATAAAAGACGAAAAATTAAAAGTAAACAATACAATTTCAAAGAAATTACCTCGAGATTATTATTGGAGAGGTCCAATTTGGTCACTAAACCAAGATTAATCGAAGGATTCGGGACGGAATCCAGAGACATGCCACTCATGTCCAACTTCTCTCCATGTTTTTCGTCTACTTCTGTTGTTTTTCCAAACCTCGTTCTCTTTCCTTCAATCCTCATCTCTACACGAGAAGAAGAAAAAGTGATAAAAGCTATGAAAAAACCATTTTTGAAATAATTAAATACATATGGAAAATTTTGTGAGATCAATCAAACAAACTAGACAAATTTAAAAAATGTTTCGACTATCCATGAAGCATGAACGCATGTGGTAAGTGGTTGAACTTATAGATGTACCATACAATATATGTATGCATGTTCTCAAAAAAAAAATTAGCTTAATATTTTGGTTACGGTGAGTCGAAAAGGTGAAATATTTATTACATAAAGAAGAAAAATGAGAATCGTTTGAAAAAACAACTAAAACCAAAGAAGGAAAAGAAAATACCAATAAATCATTGCAATTCTTACCTTTCGTAGGAAAAACCAAACTTAATGATATTGGTAGTTTGAGAAATTGCTGGAGCAAATAAAGAGGTACCAAGGGCTTCTTAGGTAGAGGCAAAGAAGAGAAAGCAAGATGCGAAAAGGCTCCCTTTAATGAGAGAGAGAGAGAGAGAGCACCTTTCCCTGAAATAAATAAAGAACAAATAGAGAACAGTTGACTTTTCAATGAAGGGTGCAATGATTTCAGATCTGATCAGGCTTTTTAAGAAGTGATAGTATGAAAGGGTACTCGGTACGTCCGTACGTACTTAGATAGGTACAACTCCTACGGCGTGGCAGAGACTTCTTCTAGTTTTAAATTTTAATCCTTCCTTCATTTGTCACATGGACGCCCGTGATTTAGTTCTAGTTCTTACTCTTTTTTTTTTGGATAATTGACCACTGGGGCGGCTATGAAATCCTACACGGATTTTCTTCGTTATTTTTTTCTTATTTAGACATATATTAGTAAATTACTTCAAATGGCACTAATTATGATTTTTTAAATTACACTCAATAAAGGTAAAAGGATTCTTTAGTACCGGCTAATTAAAGGGACTTGTAGGAAAGAAAAGGTATATTCTGCATGTAAAGTCTTACACAAGAAGCTAATTGTTAAATTGTTTTGCTTTTACAGCTGGCAGTGCAAACTCAAAAACATAATAGCTGTCACTGAAAAACAATAGATACATATTTGGGCAGGGGCTCCAAGTTATAATTTAATTATAAAGGCTGACAAATTCCTAATAGGGTGTTTCTTGTTTAAAAAATAAAATTTCAAAAACAATGATTATTCATGAGCTGTGTATTATAAACTCGAGGACGGCAGCACAAAGTAATTTTCTAATGATTAGTTTTTGACCAAGATAAAATATTCACGTCGCAAATAAGAAGCCACCTTGAATTTAATTATTATTAATATTAATTGTTACAGAAAAAGGTTTGTTCTGTTATTAATTAGTAGAAGTAGCTTCGTTGTTATTTTTTTCTTTGTTTCATTGTTTTTATATACACACACCTTATAATTTAACCTCCAAGATAGCAACACGCAATCTACCTAAAATTCGGGATAATAAACATGTCTTAGTCGAAGTTTCGTCAGATAGACTTGTGATAATGTCACATGTGCCGCTAATATAAAAAATTAGAATATCTTTTAATTTAAAGCTAGCTAGATGAATACTCATATATATATATATATATGCTAACAGCCCTACATTATATATAAGGAGGCTTCAAAATGAGTGATCTGCCTTGCAAACATAATCCATTTTTAATATATATATATCATACAATAAAAATTCATAATTAAGTATCTAATTACCTGAGTGTCTAATTAGCCGACTATCAAACTGATTATTACATATTATAAAAAATGTGCTGGCGTTGTCGTGAATAATATAAAACATATATTAATTATCATGTTTATTATATATATAGGTAATGCTTCTACCCAGCATTGACGTTAGGCGGCTTGCGGGCTTTGGTGGAGGAGCGTACGTGAGTGAGAGTCCGGCGATATCCCAAACCCTATCCCTTTTCTTTCTACGATTATCAAATATAACTACAAAATATTGTGATCAAAATGTAAATATATATTCACAACCGTCATTGACTAACCTGATAATGATTTCGATCAGCGGTTAGCAGCACATGCATGTGCGTAGGGTTTCTTAATTTTATTTAATTTCCAACAGTATATATGCACTGTCTCTACAATGGTGAATGGTCAATTAAATAAATTGTCTCCACTACCACAATTCAAGAGCTGCTCCTCGATAGATTACTTTGTATAACTTCTATCCTTGTCATACAAACAATGCCATTCACATATAATTTGAAAAGAGTACTATTGTATATTTGTGTATAAGTGTATTGTCCAGTATCTATTGTCAATAGTATATTGAAGCAATATCAAGGCTCAATTTAAATAAGTTCAGCACCAATAGAGAGAGCAGTGCACACTTTTTCAAACGGTGCAATTTTCCAGTCAATTATGATGGATAATTAATAATCTCCAGAAATTTCTTCATCAACCTGTATTAATTTTTAGCAACTTAATCACCACTAGTATATATATTGATGGCTCGAGAAATAATAAATCTGAAAATAATTTGTCATAATATCTTAATGAAATTTAGACTATTCTCCTGATCATTTTACACCAGTTTAAGCTGATAGAGACGACTTTTGCCCTTACGTTCTGATTTCTGTTGAGAAAAAAAAAAAAAAACTAAAAAGAACATTTAAAATTTTAGTCGATTTTAATCGAGACTGCCGGATTTTTCAGTATATATGAAATATGATATAACATCTATCTCTGTGTGTTCTTTTTCATCAATATATTATTGCTTTTCTCCGTCTTGATGAATTGCGTAGCCCCTTTTGATAAGTAGATGTAACTACAAGATGCACTCTACAAACATGAGCTGTTTACACACAAAATAGAATCCCTTATGTTTCGAAGAGCTGTTTGGAACTTTGGAATAAGGGTTATTTGAAATTGCTAATTCTAGGAGTTGCAAAACACACTTGTTTTAAGAGGTTTATTCAGATCCTTATTCTAGATTGGAATAAGCTAACCATCCAACAACAAATCATTATTTTATATTTTTTTTTTGTTTTTATTCTTAACTAATCATTCAAACAACATCTCTCAATTCATCAATAAACAATTCTTCAGCATCCTTGTTAAAAAACAAGCTATTTAATTCTTATTTACCACACTTCCAAACACTAGACAGTGCGAGGCGTTTTTTTGTGGAAAAACCAGATACTAGATAGTGCTATCTAGCAAAGGTACAAGAAGTAAGACTAGTGCAAGACGTGTCAATTCAAATCTAGACCAAAAGGTTGAGACCTTGGTATATCCTTTGAAATTGGCTCCTTGAATTTAAAGCTTCATGTTGAGATGTCGACTAGTTATTAGTCTTTCTTTCCGATAATGAGAGATTAGTTTTTAACATGCTGACTAACGCGATGTGTGTGTGTATTCCGTTGTCTTACAAGTATGCACAGCTGCAGACTCTCATTTGATTTAAGTGGACGTTCTCCTCGTTTCAATTATATTATATAGATTAAGATGATTCTGTTCGCGCGCGTATGAATCATCTGATTTAATTGGACGACGTTATTAACATCTGGATAGTTTGATTAACTGAATAATTCACTTCACATCTAAATCATTTGATTAAACTGAACGATCCGAATTAAAATTCTATGGTTTATACTAAATATCTTCTAATTTACAAATTGACAATCCGATTCAAACCATTCTTTACATTCGGTGTCCAAATTTAATAGCAAACATATATAAAAAGATTCAGTCTAATATAATTAATGGAAATTTTACAATTTATATCATGACAAGAACAAAAAAAAAAAAAAAAATTAAGAACTTTGACATTCTATTTGAAAAACAGAGTTCATAATGTTGGCCACAAATTAAGGTGCCAATAACAAGATAAGCAAAAAAGCAAGAGTGTCCAAATTTAATAGCAAACATATATAAAAAGATTTAGTCTAATATAATTAATGGAAATTTTACAATATATATCATGACAAGAACAAAAAAAAAAATGTTAAGAACTTTGACATTCTATTTGAAAAACAGAGTTCATAATATTGGCCACAAATTAAGGTGCCAATAACAAGATAAGCAAAAAGCAAGAAAGATATCTTTATTATAAAAGCAATTGTAATTAGTCTACAAGCGCCATATTAGACTGGATTAGTTAAGTTGTTTACACAATTTCGGCAAATATATTTATGACTCCAATTTTTGGACTACTTTTAACTTACAGATTTTGTCCAAAAACACATATGACCCTATGGTGCTCTGTACGTTTGATATTTAAGATAGGAAAAATAAAACCACAAGCTAGAAAAATCTTTGTTTTGCATTACTTTTTGTAATCGTCGTCCAATTGTCAAATTCAATAATTCACGTCACTTCAACAAAGGTCTGCATCATCAACTCATGAAATTTATAAGCTTTTCTAGAAGAAAGAATTGGACATGATGGAATTTTAGGCCATGTTTATACTAGTAAAATGAACAAATGACAACCGTTGTTTATGTCAACAATACTTCGTTTGTAGCATGTTTAATTAACTATTCCAAGTCCACGGTTACCTCATCTCGTTTGTATCGGTTGTATAGAAAATTTAGATATTTTGATGGTTATAAGTTGACATTATATTGTACGGGAGCCTGGTGCTATTTGCTCGGATGATTGGATTGCTACATTTGACTTTTTTCGTACAACCAAGGACAGGTTCAGATCTTTTGTCACATCACGCTGTTTCAGTTTGTGTTGCTAGGACAAATCAAGCAGCCCACTAATTAGCAAAGCATTGTTTAATCTAGATAAAAATGAAATGAAGGCTCTTTAACTCTTTAAGCATCTATAATGAATTCTGATATGTCCAATTTTGAACCTTCCAAATAAGAATATTATTTTATGGTGGATGAAATTTTAATCGAGTTTAAATTTTAATCATTCATTTATGTTCATAATTTTAATTAAATGATATAAATTTAAGGCCGATTATAGAAGTTAGTCTACGTTAGAATTTATCTTATCTTTTTCACTAGAGTTTGCGTGACACTAACTACGTTACTGTCGGTGCAATACGAAATCCAGCATTAGACGGACGGTCAGCATTTGAACATCTTTATATTTAAATTTGGATTAATTTAAGTAAGTTAATTGTGAACTTTCTGAAGACAGACAATATGATACATAGGCATGCATGTTAGCCTCAACTAACAAAAAGTTGCGGCTATGAGTGCGGCTCTATTAACCTAATCTAGGTAATATTCTTCAACTAATTAAATTTTGTCAACTGATCTATATAGCTAGATATTTCTTTTGCAATCCGTACCCACTAACAATATTATAAATTGTATAATTTAAAGTTATTTTTTCAAAAAGATATGCAAGGTTATTATGCATAGCTGAGATAAGATTTTACCTCATAAGTAATTGAATAGTAAAATAGTCATAATTAAAGTGTACTATTTCTTTTCTTTCATTTGGGGATGGGAAAAATATTTTTTTCTATCTTAAATTTATTAAAATTATAACAACTTTTATATTTTATTTAGTTTGTTTTATTCAGTTCTAAATTTTATAAATATGATGGCAACTTTCACTTATCAAAATAATAACAAAATTAATTAGGTTTGAATCCGAACTTTTGTATGCGAAACTGTTGGATATTGTATCTACCAACACATGTAACGCATGCATTCATATTTCAAACGTCATTTTGTTATTTCCTTTTTTCGAAACGAAAATATGTAGAGGTGTATGTACCTCTTATGAAAACTAACCATCTCGAAGGACCAATTCATAACTTCTGTATATATTTCAGGGTGACGTATCAAAGTTCTTTTGATTTCTGTATTGGCCTCTATTTTATTCGTGTTGAACTGTAGACTCCAGAGCAAAATAAGCATATTAATAGGTCAGTAGAGATTAGTAAAAGGTCATGCATGTGCTTGGTGCTTAATTTAATCAAAATTACTTAATTTCTTGTTCAAGTAGCAGCCATAACTAATACAGATCGTTGCCGTTAGTCAAATTTGATTTAATCTGGTCAATATATCGTGCTTCAAAAAATATAGCCATTTTTTTATGCAAGTAGCTGTTATTATAAAGTAAGATTCTCATTTATATCATTTTAATTTCATTGTCGTTTTGTACATGACAAGAGCATAAAGAGTGATATTCTGATAACAATTCCTGCATAATATAATCCATGAATAATAAAAATTGTCTAGCTTGACAACAAAGCCGGATAAATTTGGGCAGATGTTTGATTTTTGTATTTTTATTTCTAAAACTAATTGGGTGCTTTTGGTCATTTCAAGCTCAAGAGAGCATCAAAAGAGACCAAATACAAGATTCTTTGCACCTGCTATTATGATATGGTCCAAGGAAGAAGTCAACACCAAACGAGTTATACTTGGGCAAAAGCACACATTTCTATCAAGGAAAGCTGTATTGTTTTCTCAAAAAAGAGAAGAAAATGAGATGGGTCATTTTGTCCTTTTCCATTTCCAAGGGGATAAGAAACTGGGAAGCGGTGCTTATTAAGTCTAACAGTGATGCTACATTATTTCTGAACTTGGTCTATTCGAATAACTGTTGGTTTTCAGCAGCTCGAACAAATAAATGGGACAAACCGATAACAATTTACTTCACAGGCCAATGCAAAATAACAAAAAGTCACTAGACTTAATTTTATTTAGACTTAATATTGAACATATTGGTATATCAAAAAAAAAAAAACTTTCACTTTTTATGGGTGTTCTACTTGTATAATGTCTGCAGTTTGAATTGAAGCTTATTATAATATAATCTAAAATGTATATTTATGTCACACTTTTGTTGTACATAAACATTCCAAAAGTATGAAAAACTAATATACATCAAGCGCCCATGAATCATGATAACGCATTTGCTTCATATAATTAAATCACTGTAATTCATATATCTTTTTTATGTCTCTACTTTATGAAAAACTTATGAGATTTTGACCTATTGTTTAATGATCATTGAAAAATTCGTATATCGTGTCTATGAACTTATGCAATTTCGTAATGCTAGTTAAAACAATATTAAAATATCATAATTTTTTAGTATAAAAAATAACCTTGATTCTATCTAATATTTTTGTATATATTTTTCAACACTATATTTCGAGTAATTAAAATGTTCAAAATAGAGGTATTAATAAAGACGTACAGTCGGATTCACATTTTTTTTATAATTCTTTACCTCTCCTAATTTTCTAGGAATTTGTTCAGGAAACATAGCAATGAACTATTCTTTTCTAATAGATTTATTTTACTTTTGAAATTTAAAATTTTAAAAGACTTGATAATATTATTACTTACATTCCCTTACACCAAAAAGACTTGATAATATTATCAAGTCTTTAATGGTAGACCGCCGTACATACTCATCCAAACAGTACGGCACCTAAAGTGATCCTATTTGACTTCTTTTGGTTAGTACAATTACGATAAGTACATATGTACAAATTATTTGTCGATAGTTTTTTTTTTTAAAATATAATATAGAAGATAGTCAGTGCCTATGGTCTAGAATATACGCTTAGCCTAGCCTTAGTGATTATCTATAAAAATTGACAGGAGAGTGGAACATTTCTATGGAATCGAGTCAATGGAAACCCAAATATTGACGAGCGGTAGAATCTCTAGCGCCTTCAGGAACTATTATTTTTACCCTTTTGTTTATTTAGTTATAAAATTTTTGAAAAAAAAAAAGGTGTGGGCCTAGCCTATCACCTTTTCATTAATAAACATTAAAGCGTTTTGGAGACAAAATAATGAAATTGAAAAGTTAAAAGCATACAAAGTTTAGAAGTCTGACTATAATATATTTCCAACCATTTAGTTGTTTTAGGCTGTACTCCAGACCTTAGTTAATAAAGGGAGGAGAGGGGATGAAGAGGTCAAGAGAGGAAGGGAAGGTTATGGAAAGAATACTTGCTCAAGTATTTTGCAAGGGAAGGGAGTAACTAACCATTTGGGAGAGTAATTAGCGATTTAACTGCTCTTACTCTCTGTACACTCTGATTTGGAAATAACAAAAATCGGCTCTTCAATAGAACAAATGCACCTTGGATTACTTTTCATTACTCTTGCTTTTTGATGTTGGAACGAGTAACTAGCGTCTCGTGTCCTGGAGCAGACCCTTAGAGTCGCAATGTCCCGCCTATTTTTAATTTCCTACATATTAGGATCAAGTTCGACCATTACTTTTTGTTTCGTTTTGTTTTTCTTTTTAGGTCTTGGTGGCTCCTACCAAAGGTCTCCAAAAAAAAAAAAAAGTTCGCCGGTAGTCTACTCATTTAGAATATCGATTTTGACGATTGCATGATGCACATAATTTCCGTACGTTTAATTATCAATTTTTTATATATGAATTTTTTTAATTTAGCACAAAGAAAGTTTTCTGCATGGTACTGATAGTTTTGATAACCATATATTATATAACTTGTCGTATGGTCAAAATTATTTCAAATATGAAGCATAAAACATAGGCCCTGATCACAATCCCTTTTTTAAAACATAGGATTTCAATTCATTTCATTTATTGGAATATTCTTGATCACAATAAGCGGATTTGGTGTCATTTGGTTGAAATTCCTATGTAATTAGGTATAACGAAATCACATGAAATCTTACGAAATCAATTCAAATGAAATGAAATGAAATGAAATTCCGAGTAAAAATAATTGTGATCAGGGCCATAATGTTTTAGTATGCGAATTTAAGCATTTTGGATAAAACTAAATGTACCTTTTTTATTTAGCTCAAATGAAGTTGGTGTGCTTGTTACGTACGTTGCTTACAAGCCATACGCCTATTATGGTTACCATATGACTTAAAAATGCGAGCTGAAATTCTGAATAAATGTAAAACACGAACATAAGCATTAAAATGTACTATTTCTGGACCAGCATTTTAGTTTTATTATACTTGATGCACCTTTTTAGTTTATCTCGAATTAAGATCTCTTTCTGATTTTTTTATAATAAATCTATAAATTTGATGATTATGATGTGACTCGAAAATGTGGCCGATTTGATTAAAAACATGAATACAAGCACGTAACATGTGCATTTACTAGTTTAATTAGCATAATTCTTGGTGTATCATATCGATTTAGCTCAATTATACACTAGCCAAACTTTGTTGTTTAGAATTCATCTGTCGGTTCGGATGGTTTATACAACTTTAAGTGAGGATCAAATTAATTTAAAATATAAAGAAATGCACATAATATACAGTACGTTCATTTGTGTGCCTAAGATTATCTTAATCAAACTAACTTTTAATCATATCGTGTATAAGAAAATGTTTAAGATGGCTAAGATACAACATATATATGAATATTTCTAAGATGCTTTATAATATGGATATTTTTAAGATGGAATAAAACTTTCAAAATAGTATATTCATATTGTGTGCCTTTGTACGACAGATTGGCTATTATCTGTGATGCTTTTGAAGTTACGATAGTATACGTCTTTATTGTTTCATATAATATGAATTTATGTTATTTACTGTTTATATAAAAATATTTATAGGAATTTTCTCATTTGAAAGTTTTATTTATTTTCCCAATATTTTTTTCGGGTGAAACGCGGAAAACAACCTAGCATATTTAATTGTTGATAACTCGAACCTTCTTCGTTTCCTGGAAATCTAATGGTCCAGAGAAAAGTAAAACGTGTGGATATTATTAAAGAGAAAATTTGATCATATAAATGTAACCCACTCCCACAATCATAATGTCATCAGTGCATTAATTAATATATCATATAAATTTCAACACTGTCATTTTCATATCATTTAGGGACCCTTCAGATCTCCCTCACTTGGCAATACTCAATTGGAATTTGGTAATATACAAGGTTGGACCAACCCCAATTTTCTTTAAATTGATATAATTTCTTTTGTCAAAATTGTTGCACTTCTTGTATAAGATAGAATCATATCACATCAACATATTATTACCAAAATTTCTTGGTTGCTTTAGGCCAGTCTAGTTTAGTTTATTTCACTGCACCTTCTTACTTTAGGCTTTCCTTCTTTTTTTTTTCTTTTTTTTTTGTTCTAATATAGCCTCTATCTAGTTTGTCAAAAAAAAAAAAAAAAAAAAAAATCTTGGTTGCGCCTGGTACGTTGCTATAATTATGACAAGAAATTCAATATAAATCTAGCAATGTCCGATACCTATTTATAATCTATATCTATAAAAGTTTTAAATCATTAAAACTTTTAATAGCAAGAATTCAATATAATTTACATATATGCAAGAATAGATTAGCAAACGTTACCAAGATATGGCGACAAAACTAATGACTCCAGCGTATATTTATTACTTTTTTTTTTTTTTGAAACCTTTACAACAGCAATCAAGAATAATTAGCAAATGTTACCAGATATAACGACAAAACTAATGATTCCAACGTATATTTATAACAATTTTATTTGACATCAATATTTTCGATTGTAAGACTTATCCTATGCACAAACCCCAGCATCAAAAAATGCTTTGTTTCTGCCTTAGGGGTTCACTGGGGGGGGAAAAATAGAACGATTTGTTTCGTAACATAAAATTTCCAACGACCACTTGACTTTCGTAATTAATACGACTCGATCAAAAGCAATTCTAGTGGGCTGGGCGAATCCACATCACGGGCTATTGAATTGTAGTTTTCAAATTTCAATAACAATACCAGATATAAACAACCGTTAATCAGTACTTATCTGGAAATGACAGATGAAAGACTTTGCCCACCCTGTCGTTGTTATGTTAAGAAAATAATGAGGGAAAATTATGGATGCGCATTACCACCCGCAACTTCAAATCTTTTATATAAATAAATGTCATGTTTTATAGTACTACAGATAGTAAAACCACGTTCTTTTTCCTTCTTATATCGGTAACAAAAGGTAATATTTGTAGAATAAACAGCTAGATAGGATTTGCTAAGTTAAATCATACTACTATATAATTTTGGACAACGAAAATCAAGGCCATAACGCAACATCATTTCCATGCTATAAAAGAGACGATTTTCAAAACAACCAGAATAAAAGAATATTTAAAACCACCCAAACAAAATTATTAGTCAGTTAGATGCGACACAACTACGCATGATGCCCCACAAAATTAGTTAGGGAAATATTAGAATAGTCTAACCGCCTCACTATAAAATCTACAGATTTCGTCTATCTCATGACTTGACAAAATGAAGTCTTACTTGCTGTTCAAACTGCAAAGCTCTATCTCACGATTGACAATACCAAGTCTTCGTTGCTGCTCAAACTGCATCATTGCTAGACTCTTTGTTCTCCATTTCAACATCATCTACAGACAGAAACACACAGATGTTAGAAACAAATTATGTATAAGAATGCACTCTAATGACCTCAAATTTGACATGCATACACCTACAAAACACATGTCAAGCAAGCAACAACAAAGAACCTTCTTCAATGAACTTTCTATATCGTTCAAAGCATTTCCAAATTACCATTCCATTCATTAAGGCAAAACAAAAGTTTGGGCATTTCTCTATGCATGAAATGATAGGCATTGATACTACTGATAATCATGTTTCTCAAGGGTGCATGAAATTGAAACTGCCAACTAGTACAAAAATAATAAAAATAATTTCTCAAATTAAGTTGAGGAACTTAAATGACCTTTTTTCTTAGGAAAGCAAGAACAGAGTAGTTCTCCAAATGGTTTCTTTGGAACAGGAACGAGCTTACCACAAACAGCTAAAGGCCAGCTGTTAAGGGGAAAAGGAAATACAACAAAAAAGAAGAAGAGAAGTCAACATTAAAATTATGAGCTATAAAATGTTCGACTAAAACAGCATAAAGAGAACAGGAAATTAATAAGTACATGGAGTGAAGAGCTTTGTTTAAGTATCAACTAGTCAATACCTTGGTAAAGGTTCACAATTAGTGATATCTATAGGTACCATGCTTAGCTGGTTTCATATTAAAATATGAGGCATACATAACTGGTAAACATCTGCACTCATAACATATACAGGTACATGTGTGGTGGCAATGATCAAGTTGGCTAATGGTCATGTTGCAACTGTAAGCATGCAGTATTTGTAGTTCAGTCCAAAACCGAAGAATGAAAGAAGGGAACAACATTACACATACAAAGAGAGAAAGAGATATATATATATATATATAGAGAGAGAGAGAGAGAGACCTGCAGAAGGAAATACCAAGAGAAACCAACCATAGCTTCCAGCTAAGTCTCACTGTTGATGTGAATTTTCCAAGGAACTCAATAATTATAACCTTCAAGAAAGAGAAAAACAATTATTAGTACAAGAATTCCAAAGAGAACTATGATATACAAAGCATACAAAATTTTAAATATCATTATGCACCTGAAGAACCACAGTTATCCCAACAATCCCCAGAAAGAGATGGTTTCGCAAAAACCCCTCAAAAATATTTAGTTCCTCTGGCTTCCTAGAGTTGAACTCGTTGAACACCTATAAATGAAAGGGATCTCTTAAGGTTTTGGCTTTTCATCTGTCCTTATAAAGGACTTCACGAAAGTAACGAATATAAGGACAAAGAGTAATAGAACATACTTGACAAAAGACAAAGGTGTTAAAAATGAATGTGTTTTTAACTTTCTCAGCATGGGCTGCATTGTCATTGTCCAAGCCGAGAAGGTTTCGGCCTCTAAAATTGAGCGTGAGAAGCACAGCAATTTGAAAGAATGCCTGATATTAACCAAATATTACTCAAAAATAATGACAGCATTCTAGTGTACATAATATTTTGAATTATTTTTATTTAAATAAGTTAAGCATACATAATGGAAATAGAAGGATCAGTTCTTAATTAGAACTGCATGTATAACATACCTGTACAATCAAGTTCCTCCACATGATATTTGTTATCAGAGGCTCCCTATGATAAATTAAAATGAAACAAAATTAAGAATAAATAGAAGTATTCAAAAGTTATTTTTTAAGGAAAAAAAAGCCTATGAACTTTACAACCATATAGCTAAATCCAACTATTCTTAGGAGCTTAATTCAGGCAAGAATTCAAAATTGCCACAATTAGAACTCTCATGACTTGTACATAAACTGCCTATGAACTTGTCTTAGAGGCTGAATCTTCCCTTTTAAGTAACCATCTTCTAATAATTCAGAGAGGGATACATGTGTATGGAAATTTTCCAGCCCAATTATTAAGAATAAAGGAGCACATTATACAAGTAACATATAGATAAACAAACCTGCGACCGACAGGAGGCCTGTTCATGAGGCTGTCAGTAGGTGGTTCAGTTGCCAAAGCAAGAGCTCCAAGAGTATCCATTATCAGATTAACCCAAAGCAGCTGTTTAATTGAAAAAAACAAATATAGAAAAGTTTTAATAAAACATCAAGTTATCAAGAAGAGTTGAATAAAAGTAAGTTCTTAGCTTACCTGAACAGCATTTAATGGCACATTGCCAGTCGAAACAGCAGCCACAACATTTATGACAAGGGCTGCCACGTTTACAGTCAGCTGAAACTGAATAAATTTCTGAATGTTCGCGTAAACAGATCGGCCCCACCTCACGACCTACAAATTAGTGATATGTGAGCATAAATTTATCAAGTTAAGAAATTAACATACCAATGAATTAAATGGTCACTGTACAAGGAATTACTTTAACAACTGATGCAAAGTTATCATCAAGGATTATGATGTCAGAGCTCTCTTTTGCTACTTCAGTTCCTTGTATGCCCATTGAGAGTCCAATATCAGCCTGAAAATACAGAATTGTTGTCAGAATACAGAAGTTGACGAAGAATACATAGATTACAAATGTACCCTTTTTAACCTCATGTAGAGCCGGAGCATCATTAGTTCCATCTCCAGTTACAGCAACAACATGTCCTCTGTTTCTCAGAGCTTTTACCAGAAGCAACTTATCATTTGGCGATGACCGACCCATTACCTAAAGCACAGTAATAATAAGAAATATTACAAAAATATCTTTCTATAAACCTATCTGACCAAGGAAAACATCCAAATTAATTTTTTTGAAGTATGCTCGGCTTCTGATATGCAGAAAATACAATGCTGTGCTGTGCCCTACCATTTGTTTTTCAAAGAAACACAAGTAATCCTTCTTCTGTTCTGATATATGAACTTAGTTTATGAAATTATCTTATATTAACCTATATTAACCAATTGTCAATTAAGTGATAAACAAATTGTACAGAATAAGATGTAAATGCACATACAGATATTTTCTCAGCGACCTCTTCTCTCTCTGCATCAGAAAGTGTGCGGAATGCTCTGCCTTCTATAATGGTTGGTTCGGTTGCCTCTGGATCAGTGAGAATCCCACATTCCAAAGCAATTGCCTTGGCTGTTTTCAGATTGTCTCCTGTGACCATGCGCACCTGTTTTATTTGACATAATAGTTACAAAATTAGTTGCAAAATATTTGACATGTAGTTGATTATTATAGTTATAGACATGGTCTTTTACCTTCACACCGGCACAAAAACACAGCTGAACAGCATCTTTTACTCCAGGCCGACATGGATCCTAAAAATAAATAGTAAGTTTACAGCAATTAAAGAAAAAATAATTGAATCAAACAAAAATAGGGAAAAAAGTATAAATTCGTAATAAACATAATCATGCATGTACTGCAAAATGTTAGCTAATCAATTAAATGCAAAAATGTCTGAAATATCACTAAATAAGTCTCAAATTCCACGTTTCAGAATTTGCCCAAGTCAGTCTTCAGTCATTTGTTTACTTATGTTGAACTGAGGGTGACTTCAGAACTTAAATAAATATTACAATATGTTTATGATAATTGTACAGAGACAAAGTAGAGGTTTGGTGGAGTTTGCAAAAAGTTATACCACCCTCCACTCTTTCATAAACCATGAGAATTTACTAATTTAGCCATTCTAACCTTTATACCAACTATGCCAAGTAGCACCAGCTCATTTTCAGGTATGGCCCAATCAGACCTCTGGTCCTCTTTTGGCACCTTTTCCAACTCAAAGGGCCTATATGCAAAAGCAACACACCTCAGGCTAGCTGCTGCCATTTCTTCGATCATCTTCTTAAACTCTTCCATCTAAAGTTTTGTCATACAATCAATTAATTAATAGAGTATGACAAGTAAAAAAAATTGATTTACTTTCATCAGGGTATCAGACAAAGTAGATATGTTTAAATTAGATTTATTTGACCTTCTCAGGCGTCATAGGCTTTGTCGAGCCACCTGAATCGAGCCAATTTGTACAACATGAAAGAACAATTTCGGCAGCACCTTTCCAGTGCAAATGCACCTCTGTACCGTCCTATATTGACAAAAAAGATAATTTTATATATAAGCAATCATTGTACATCAAAGAGAACATCTCGTATGATGTTAGACAAAGCAAAATTTCCCAAAAGACCTAGTGGAGTCTAAGAATATGTATTCTCTTATTAATTTTCTAGGACTAAAGTAGCACATTCTGAAAAATGAATACCACATGAATTAATATCATCTAAGAATGACTTCATTATTTCAGATAGAGAAAATCACAATAAGAGCATCTGGTACAACAGTTCAATGTACGTTGCAGTATAACATAATATAGAATAAAAGGAAAATACTAGCGTGAGAAAATGAAGGGGAGTAGGGAAGAGTATATTACCACATGAACAGCAACCCCACCGTGCTTTTTCTCAGAGTTGAAAGGGAAGACGTGAAGGATTGAAGATTTTTGCCTTGCTTCATTGAACTTCATCCCAAGCTATTTCAGACATTTAAAAATAAGAACATACAAAGATGAGCATCTCTATACGCTCGGATAGAATGACATGAATTTTAACTTCTTTTTTTTTCATTTAAACTTCATGTATGTTAAAAATTAAGTTCGTGATATGCCAATCACAAATCTTTACCTGTAGTCCCCAAGTAAGAATTGCCTTCTCTGTCGGAGACCCAGTCACCTCAATTTCTTTTCCATCCTGTCAAGCAAGCTAGTAAATTATAAGTAAATGTCTATCTACTTTCATGAATATCAGGAGAAAAGTACACATGAAATCTGGCAGGCTCTGGACAGATGCATGAGACATTGAAAGATACTTTTTCTAGTTTATTATATTATTCTTTTCTGGGAAGAAGGTAGTTCATGTATATTTAATATCCATTTCATCTTATTTTACTTATACTTGAAAACTTTACCTCTGGTATAAACACACTTCCAGTGGTGTTCTGAGCTATTCCCTCAATGAGAAGAGAAACTATTGGATCAGAATTGGACTTGTTCGAATTGTCTATTTTCTCTCCTCCAACATAGGCCTCCACAACTGTCATCTAAGATTTAACCAAGAGAACAAAATTAAATCAAGCCATATTTCATGGTAAGAATAAAGAATTCAATGGGAAAACTGCAAGTTACCTCGTTTAATGTTAATGTTCCTGTTTTGTCGCTACAAATGGTTGTAGCAGAGCCCATAGTTTCACATGCTGAAAGCCTTCTCACCTGCAATGGATGTAGAAATAGTATCAGTGCTTTTCATTTTTCTGGTATATTGTTGGTTTCCACACGCATTAACTTTAGCAGTTATCTTTGTCATGCTTGTCTGTGGTTGAGTGCCTATACATGAAGCCATACAAGTGCAAGCATGAAAGGGTGACATACCAGAGCTTTGTCTGCCATCATTTTTCTCATGGAGTATGCTAGGCTGCACATCAATAGAAGAAGATAGAAATATAAAAATTTTAGAAATAGCAGCAGCAGTTACCATAAACTATGATAATAGAAGATATAAGAATTAATAAATTATAAATACAAAAAAGGACAATTACGTCAAGGTAACAGCAAGTGGTAGACCTTCAGGCACAGCAACTACAACAATTGTCACCTGTTTATAAAAAGATTGTTACAACAAACATAAGATCGAGCCCTTAAAATAAACATAAGATAAAGTACTGAGTAGTAATCCTCTATATAGATTCACAGTTGATACCCTCAATTAATAAGATGACAGACAACAAAAACAAATCATTATTAAACAACACAATCTATAAATCTCAAAATAAAGGCTGGCTTGCCTATTACTGAGACTTTTTCCTACCCAAGAAATCCTACCTTCAAATTTGGTGGCAGGTTTTTGAAATATTTAATGCACCAATTCAAAATTCAAACAACATAAAATGCTTACCGCAACTGTTAGAATTTTAATCACCCCATTTACTGCCTGCTTAGTACTTGTCTGTCCTTTTATATATTGGATAGTACCATCAGCATTCTTTGTGTGCCCCAAAAAGTATCTACAAAGCACAAGAAATAGAAGCAAAATAACAATAATCACAAATAGAAAAAAAGAAATAAATAAATAAAAATCAGTACCAAGATTATACATGTAATATACCTTACTATAAGAACAACTAAAACAGCCGCAGCAACAGACAGCCCGACTGCACCAATGAAAGTGGCTACGCCATTTAGCCGCACCTAGGATTAACAATAAAGCCACAACATAATTACATTTATACAAATTCCTAAATAGAATTCCTTTAAATTATAGCCCGAATGCCTTGATAATGAAATATACAACAGAATTACACCTTTCAATATTAGAACTGATTATTGCAAAGAGTTAACGCTCAATATTTAACATTGCTGCAAATTCATGTATTGAGCTGTTATTTTCCTGCTAAGATTTAATTAATGAGCAAAGAAGAATTAAGATCCTGCCATATAATGTCTAACAGACAATTTGAAGACGGCTTTGTAAGTATTCATTTATTTTCTTTCCGCAATTAACTGAGAAAATTTTCAGTTTATTTGCATACATGATGAATAAATGGTTTTATCCACTAAGTAAATAAATCATATATTAAAAAAAAACAAACCTGAAGAGGAGTCTCTTCACCATTATCTTCTGATATGCTTGCCATCAGCAAACCCCACTCAGTGTTAACACCAACAGCTGTAACCTGAAAGTAGTATTTGAAGCATAAAAATGAAGAAGTGAAATCAATATTGTAAAAGTTTACTTCTTTACATCGTACAAAATGGGACTTCCAAACTTTTTGAATGCCTAAACAAACCCTCTTTTTCACCGTGCAATAGTAACTCTGAAAATTTTCCAAAAAACAAAAAGTTTGCAACTCCAATAAAAGAAACTTTGCTCGGTACAATTTATAAATTACCAGCATTGTGCCATAACCATCAGCCACTTTGCATCCAGACATCAAGAATGGCGACTTCTGATCCTTCCGAACCTACAAATGAAATTCAAGAAGAACCAGAGTTTAGCCCCAAGCAAAATGTGCTCCTGGTGGGAAAGTAAATGCATGATTATACTCACTAGTTTACTCTCTCCTGTCATGCTAGACTCGTCAATAGAGAGAGAATGACCACTTATCAATACACCGTCAGCTGGAACCTGGTCACAGTTTAATAAATATGTTAAAACATATATAAATTATATTTTCATATTGAATTATTATTAATAGATTATTATTAATAGATTTGATACCTGATCACCAATTTTTAGCGGCACGACATCACCAACTACGAGGTCATAAATTGAGACTGTCATCCTTCTACCACCTCGGATTACCTAGCATTCATAGACACTAGGCTAGTACAAAATGAAGTGCATTAATTTTTTTTCAAATGAAAATAAATATAAAATAAACCAATACCTCTAAGTGTATATTTTGCTTTTCCTCATTTAGATTTTGGAATTGAAGAGACTGTTTATAATCACTGATAGCTAATGATACAAAAAGAGAAAAAAATTAATTGGCCGACTCCATATAGTTATAGTTATAGCAAGAAAATAGAACAACAGAACAAAAGATAGAAACATTTAATGAAAATCAGTCAAAAGGAGCATGTACCTGTAACAACTATGACCAAAATTACAGCAAAGGCTATACTTGCACCATCATACCAGCCCTCCTTAATACCCTACATTCAACAACAAAAGAAACCATACAAGATTTTGGAGCTATGCTTAAATACCTTAACACAAGAAAAGACCAGGTATGCTGAATAAAAATAACAGCCAAAGCAGAACAGTATAATGTCTAAATCAATTTACAAAGAATAAGATACCTCTGTTTTGATGCCTAATACAAGAGAAATTACAGCTGCTACCATTAATATGACTAGTGTCAGATCTTGACATGCTTCCCATAGGAAAACCTTAAAATGAAAAGAAGATTACAAAAATATCCAAAATTAAAAAAATTATCAAAAAAGTATCTTGTTTGTACAAGAGAGAGAAACTTACCAAAAAGCTTCTTCCCTTCTTACGGGGATAAGTATTTGAGCCAAATGCAGTTTTCCTGTTCGACAAATCTGACTCATCACCACTAATTCCCTTCTCTGTGTCAGTTTTTAGCATAGTTTCTAACCCTTTTATCTATAAAGAAGAAATAAATTAAATTCAAAGAACATAAAAAAGTTGAGGTATTGATCGAATAAGAAGTTAAATAGAGAAAAAAAAAATCTTACGCCCCCATATTCCTCCATGGCAGAATAGTTATGCTCTCTAGTCATCAATGTGAGTTGTTCTTCTCCAATTCCAAAGCCATTTTCTCCTCCATATCCCTCTAAATGAATAAAATTAATGACAGATATTTTAGAAGCAACTACCACTGACAACAAACACGAATATTACATGTCATAAGAAACTAGAAGTGAAATAAGATGGATTTAGTACCCGGCAAAGACTTCGGTCTCACATGCCTTTTTCCAGCCTCTTGAAATCGAAAAGCAGCCTGTCATATGAAAAGATCACTGTAAGTACGATTGAGAATTTTTATCAAGAGAGGCGATTTACAATAAATAATCCATGAGGAGAAACATACCCTGACGACATGAATATTGGCACGAATCCTCCTCCTTAGTTCTTCCTTTCGTTCTTCCTTTTTTAAGTCTAGGGTGTATCTAAACCGACGAGATGCATTCAGCACTATTGCCATTCTCTAAAAACATTAAAATTGACAGAATGTGAAAACAAAGTAATATTGATGATTAGAAAGTACCAAGTGAATGTATTGATCTTCCAACATTTTACATAATCACGAAACCAACATCACCCATGAAGACAAACCAGATGACATCTGTAAATATAAGTACAGCTTGGACATGTTTTTTTTTGTTCTTACTATTTTTAATGTTTATTTGGGATTCGTGATTATAATTTTAATCTTTACGGCATATAAGAGATAATTCAAGTGGAATATAAGGGTGACATGAAATGCTCAGTTACACACTTCCTTGCTGTATTGATTATATTAGGCCCTTACACATTTCCTCTCAAGTACAGATATTAGGGGACTAATACAAGACAGGTAAAACCAACTAACCCAGTAAGAAAAGTGGTCCAGTAATCAGTCAGCCACAGTTTTATTATCATGGTCAAATCAGTACTTTCCTCTTTAAGTACCAATGAGAGGGAATTCAAATGGAGGATAAAGAGGCACTAAGTCCAAGTTGAGCATCTTTTCCCGTCATTAATACTCTAAATTGACATATCTATCCTTTAAAACTACAGAAATCAAACTACAGTTCTGGAGGATTGCCTTTCCACTTCACTACACAGTACAATTACAACCTTAGAATGGTCCAGCGATTATATCCACAGAATTAGACTGAAAATCTAACATCCAAAAAGTAAAGTGTTGCTTGTGCTTAAAGGTACTATTACTAAAGTCAATTTCCTTTCGATTCTGGATAAAAGCTTTCTCAAAAACTCTTTTACTTGCATCAGCGGTATGTACAGTTGTTTCCAAATCGTTGTAATAGATAGAAAGAGGAAAACTATTCCATAAAAATATAACTTAATGTTCATGTATTCTGATCAAATTTCAAAAATGTCTCATGAATTTATAGATGCAACAAAAATCAAATCAACCAGGTTTTTCTAGAAAACAACAAGCAATGAAGCTGTGGGAAAATCTATTTTCAAGTGGCATAGAATGTTAGGTAGGATTTGCAAACAGAAAATAGAATTTAATTTTCCTCGCATTTTGCGAAAGGAATATTATTAAGAATTTGCATACGATTCAAAATAGAAATATATAATGTCAACGATAATCATTCTGGCGAACACTGAGATGATAGAGCTCTTAATTTCTTCTAAATTAAGCAATTAAATTAATTAGCATAGTCTGAAAACAGTTAAAATAAGACTTAACTTATTTACTATAATTTTGTTAGTTAAAATATGAAATAGGAAGAGATTTATCCTATATCTATAGTAGCGAATCCATATATCTTGTTATTTTGAAATCGTACGATCTAAAACAGTACAGTTACGCAACAAACGATTTCAAAATGAACAAAAATAGAAAATTATAACATTAACGAACTATAAAACTCTAGTAAATTCCACACAACAAACAATTTCTCCAACTCGCACTTAATTTAGTAAAAACCCAAACCAAAACGCTGAGAAATATCAAAAAATGAACAAACTACAAGTAGAACAGAACTTACTCGCCAGCGTTGCAAGTGGTCAATAGTAGCACCTTTGGGAGGAATCTCGAAGATACTCCCGGAGGATCTCCGTCGATCGGCGGAACCCTCGCCTGAGGAGGAGCGACGGCGCTCCATTTTTCACTGCTCACAGGAGAGATGACACCTCTACACCTCTACTACTACCAGATTGAATCTACGCGCCGTTCAAAAGTTGAAAGAGAGAAGAAAAGACACGAAGGAAGGAAAGGTGATAAGGGAAACGAGAAAGGTGCGAGTGTCTTTAATGAGTAAAAAGGAAGGCAATAAGGACTTATTCGGAATTTTGTTTTGTTAAAGGAAAGAAATATTGCTCAGTTATGGTACCTGAGTAAAGATCGCGAAACTGATATTAACGCAATAAATGCAATAGCAGGATGGGATTTGAAGATTTGTTTCCGAAAATCTTTTGTTTAGAGGCTTTGAAATGAGATTTGTTTTGGTATGAGAATATTTCGATGTTCTCTCTCTTTCCCGCCTTCGCTGCTTCCCGATTCTGAACGGTCTCTGTGTTGTGTCAGTGTGTATGTACAGCCTGCCGACCAGGGGGTGTTATCGCGCTCCAAAGTTGGAGATACAAAAGCTCGTAATTCGCTGGAGACTGGACAGTTACAAATACGTTTACTGATCACCGGACTCTTAATAATGTACGTTACTAATGATGATGATTGCGACGTGCTATTAAATTAGTTTATTTGAATTTAATGAGTTCTGGACTTATTTCTGCTGATAATAGATCAGATTCATCCTAAAAACGTTATTTAATATCAAATTGTGGCAAAAAGTTTATTTAAAGATGAAAAAGGTCAAGAACTTGCTAGAGATATCTGACCCAAACGGTCTTAACAAAAATTGATCTAGGGTTTCCACTTTAAATTGAATAATTTTAATAATAATAATCATTATATTCAATAAATCAGATACAAATTTTCTGAATATACATCAACATAATTTGAACAAATAGGTTTGCTAAGTTATATTATATATACTTTTGTTGTACAAAAATTGCTTTCATAAAGCAACAATTCATAGAGTATTTTTTTCTCGAAGATAAGATGGGATCAAACAACCCTCTAAATTATTTTGAAAATAAATGTCACGAAGATCTTTCTGCGACCTCTAGTAGAGATAAAGATCAAGTGTTAATTCTCAAATCATAGAGCATTTCTGTAGAACCTTTATGATAACAAAAAGTTACGAAGTCCTTCTTACGTTATGGTTTCAACTGTTTTTAAAAAATGAATTTTCGGCACATGGATTGGTCCGTTATCGTGAGTTTTTTTCTCAAAATGATACAAACAAAACAAATGTATTATGTATAAATTAAATTAAATTAAACGATACAACTAAATTCACATCACACGTCAAAATTAAATTAGCAAAAAAATGTCGTCTTTTTCTTAAGATGTACCCAAATTACCAAATATCGCACCTTAAGCGGGTCTAACATGTTGCTAAAGTTCTTAATGTCACCTTTTTATTATTCTCAAAATACTCGACAGGTCCCACAAAAAAATTAGTATCATCTATCTCACTTTGCGATTCGTGCAAGGTTTTGGATTCCTAAAGCAGCATCAGAGGATTTAATTCAATCGATGATCTACATCGAATATTTCTAGTCGCGCGGGTGCAAACTTCTATTTTATTTTGTAAAAATATCAATGAATAATAAAATTTTCCAAGACGGAGTGTGAGAATCAACATTTAATTTAGTAAGAAAATATATATTTTTTATAGGAAGAACTTGAATATAAAATCCGGTGAAAGATACAAATTTATTTAAAATTTTATTTCAACAAAAAAACAAGTAGCCAAAGAGAGTAATTTGCAAGATATCACTCCGTAAAGATTTCTTTCAGTGGTCCCACTGATTAAAAAAGGTAATAAATATTAGCATTTGTTTATAGGCAAATAATTAATTTCTTGCCATGTTAGCTCGGGAGTAGTTGATTCAAATTGCATCCTGCTTTTGTGGCGAAAGCTGAGCTCAAAGAATGGAGAGAAAAAGGGTTGGGTTTGCCAAAATTAGAAAAATTCAAAAGAAAAAGACGAAAAGGAAATTCAAAATGTCCAAATAAAAAAGAACGAATGGTGGGTGGCGTGGATTGATTGTTGGACACCTAATCACATTTGATTTTTTTTTTCCCTCCCAAACAAAAAATATTTTGACAAGAATTTTGGAAGTAACCACGTGTAAGATCATGGGGTTTTGTCCTAATTAAAACACTCTCGCATGCACAAGCAAAGAGTTGTTTTCTAATGTAGATGTGCATACATGAACACATTAATTAAAATGAATATTTTTTAAAAAAAATCACCTGCGTAAAGGATTTTATAACATATTACACCTGATAATAAATTATATAATTCAAGAAAGAAATAAACTACACACTGAAAGTCAAATGACACCTGTAGGACTTCGTGAGAAACTTCTTTGAGGATTTAAAATTCACAACAAGACAAAACAAAGATAGTTGAAGCTTTATGTAGAAACACCAAATGTTACACAGGTAGAGCCGCATAAGTACGAGCGGAGTGTTCCTGATTGGGGACAGATGGAGAAATGGGACAGTGCCATGAGGAGGTATGGTAGCTTCTTTTGAGTGGATAACTTGGCATCATCAAAAAAAAAAAAAAAAAAAAAAGGTGGATAACTTGGCCGACTAGAAGGCAAAAGAAAGCTTTAGTTTTAGAACCAAAAAAGCTAAAGACAATTGTGAATAATTGTTTGTTGAGTTAGAAATTCAAAAGAAAAAAAAAAAAAAGGAGATGACACTAGATTTGATCTCAAAAGAAAAATGATGCCTAATTGGAGAACGGGAAGGAAAACAAAAACAAAATTATCAATTTGGATGGACTATGGACAAGCGTAAGAGAATGGAGTAAAGGTTGCAAGAGAATGCATACAAAAGCAGTTATAAAGTTGTCATTCCCATCATCCCATGCAAAGGACACCTATATCTAAGTACCAATGCTTTCTACTAGTAAAGCTCAAATGGTCCGGTCGTCCGGAGTAACTTTATTTCTTGTTACATTTTACTCGTTATATTTCATATATAAAAGGTAATCCTGTTTTAATTAACAATTTAACAACCGAGGAAATGTCGCTACGTTTTTTTTCTTTTTTTTTTTTTTTATGGTCGCCCGTAGGCTAAACTTCCAATTAGCAATAAAAAGTAAGATAACATATTACAAGCAAACAATAATTTTCCTAGCCTACTAGCTGAGAATGAAAAGCCACGTGTATGCCACGGTGTGAGATTTTGCCGTACAAAGAAAAAGGTACAGTCCGTTGAGAAAAGTTGGAATAACATGCACTTGTCGTTTCCGTAATTCAAAATTTAAATTTTAATTCAAATTAAATAAAATTATCTACCATCATGTATATCATTTTTCATATACATGATAAAAAACTTTCCAGTGGTGCTGCTTCTTTAAACTTTAATTTTTTAATTTAAAAATATAAAATTCTCCATTGTTCGAGCTGCTTTGTAGTGGGAACTAGACAAAATGATGTGGCCAAGTGCTAAGTTGCCTTTAGTTTTAGAGGATATATGCCGTCTTAAAGCAGAAGCCAGTATGCACATTACATTTGCGTTGTTGCTAAGTAATCACACTTCAGGAATTGATGTCGTTCTCTTTTTTGTCATATTTTATTTTTGGCATAAAATTTATGCAGTTAATTAATTACCATATGTTTCGTACTTATATTCTGTTTTGTGGAAACATAAAACGCAGTTTACATCACAAATAAAGTACTCGGACAAGTGGACAACTTTGTCATTAAACCAAATTGCATCAAGAAATTAACGTAGTAATGAAAGAAATATAAACAAGGCATATCATACCTTCAATTACAAATCTCCGTAGTCTCCACCTCTTGTTAAAACTCGCTCCACTTCTTTAATTAGTTCTCCTGTGCTTCTATTCTCTCTTAACTCGCAAGATCATTTATATCAAATTTTAACTTTTACCTTTCGGCTCCTTTTAAATCGTTAAAGGGGTAAATGATGCGGCTACACCGCTATATTCTAGCTAATAAAGTACATTATCTTGCAAAGAGTGCGAAATGGTATTAGGAAAAAATGATTAAAACGCAAAGAATGTCAAATAGTTCAAAGAGTTAAGCAAACAAAAAGTTTTCCCCAAAATGTCAATTTTGTTGAAAAAGATGAAAGATTGAAAATTGAAATGAGAACAGTATAAAAAAAAGTAGTTGCCTGCCGTCATAGAAATTAAGTCTCACCGTAATTGGCAAGTATTTTAGAAGAGATTTAAATTGCTAGACAGAAGTGCTTTAAGTGTCTTAAGAAAAAAATAATAACGAATTCTAAAATTCCAAACTTTTTGGGCACTGATAATTAAATGCACTACTATCAATTTCTGTTTAATAATTATAAAGTAGCGAGAAAATTCAGAAACTAACCTCAAATTTTCTATTTTTAAAACTGAAAATGAGCAAATATTTTCTGTAAACTTTGGTTTTGGTTAAACATAAAATATAAAGCAGTTGTAATTGACTAATCATACATTTTGAAAAATGGACGAATATACAATGGATAATGATTAAATACGTCTGCATTTTGGTTTTTTAAAGAAATATATAGGAAAATTTAGATAACGAATTTATTCCAGGAGTAACATCTGGTCGTCAATATAAATATTGACAAAACATAGATAATATCGTGCCCTCATCCAATCCATATATACGACCATACTCTAAATACACGTGGCCGTGGGAAGTTGTGCGCCAGCTCCCTTCACGCCAAGGTCAAGGACTCAAGGTGCGTCATATATAGTTTATTATTCGCGGATCAAGAATTAGTTTTTCTGATCGGTCATGTAAACATTGCATCGTCTGTCGTTGATCATTCCGTCGGGTGGCAATAATATATGGGTTTAGATGGATTTAACTTCGAATCATTTTGATTTATGACATCATGTGGCGTGCAATTTATTTTTAGTTTGTGGGCCTTCTTCGAGCGTGTATATAGTTTGGGAAACGACCAAGCGGCAAGCGCACCCGGGAATTGCTTCATACACGTTCATTTTTTAGAGATGCACTCCCTTTTTGTTTGAAAATGGCTCAAATACCCTAGGCAGAGATGCAGCATTTTTGTCCAAATAGGAGGGGATCTCCAACTTGGGACGTGAGGAAAGTAATTCCCAGCGCACCCTCGGTATCCAACTAGTCGTATCACATCAAATATATGTATAATATTCTGTAATGCCTTCAAAATGTTTGGATTAAGCCGACCCAAGTGGCGATATTCAGATAGAAGAACCTTATCGAACATTTATGATATGATTCATATGAAGCCATAAATTTGATGTCAAAATAATAGACATGTCATAAACTTTTTGTCTTAAAATCACCTTTTTTTTATTGACCGTTTGAAGCCTCTGTCATCAAATTAATGTACACGGTTTTGTAGACAAAGAGCTTTACATCATTTTTTTTTTCTTATTTTATAGCCATTTTTTAGATACAATTTTCAATCTATATAAAATACTAGCGTTATATCAATAATATTGCAGCAGGAAAAAAAAATATATACCAATGTTTTGTTGTTTGTTGAAGTAATGGGAACAAATCTAAATATCTACTAAGCATATAAAATTTGTAATTTTTTAAAATTTTTACAGGCTTTGATTTGTTTTGTTTTTTTTTTATTCACAAATAGAGTTCGAAGTGGGTGAGATGGGTTTATATTCGTCAAATAATTTTTTTTCGTGGATATTTAAATTTTTGCGACACTTTTACTCTTTTTATTTCCAAGGGGAAAAAAAAACTAAGTGTTTCAGTTGAAAAGGTCGGCTTCAAATTTTGTCGGCACATTTTGTTTTAATTTTCCATTCTAAAATCTAAAAGAGACTGATCGTATGAGACGGACAGAAAACTGACCGTGCAGAATGTTTTTTTTTTTAAAATATATAGCTTCAATATAATTACACGCCGGAGAATAATTCTTTTCTTTGTGAAGTGGTAAAAAGTAAAATAATTGAACAAATGATTGTTTTCAATTCAGTGTCCCTGTTTAACTTAATTAGACTTCAAGCTAAACCCCTAGGCAGACAGATCAGAAAAAATTCAAAAGAGAGGAAAAGTAAAGTAGAAATCACTGATTCACTGTTTGTTCTTATCTCTTTTGACCGGTCAAACAGCGGTTTCAACTTCAGGCGTCAGCCGCGTCACTGTACTGTGGACTGTGGCGATAAAGCGTCGGAAGCACAACTGAAATAAAAAAAAAATATTACTTTTTAGTTTTTACCACGTCGAAGCCGAATTTAAATCCTGTGTTGCGCTACACACGGTGTAGCGCACACACGGACCGTCCGATTTTGATCTGATGGATAAGGGAGCCCCGTGAAAGTAACCAGATTTTTAGACCTGAAAAAAATGAACCGTCCGATCAAAATCGAATGGCTCGTGGATGCGCAACACCAGATCAGGGTCCGTCGAAGCCTACTCTGCTGTGGCCGGCTATTTGGAAAAGAACTCACACCATTGTCGTGAAAGAAAGTCTGATTGTCTAATCTTTCTGGAGTTACCAATCGTATGTCATTGCATGCGGCAAGCAACAAAATTTTATTCTTTTTAACTGGCAGCACACTCTTTTTCTAACTCCACCAATGAACTGTAAAATGAATATCTTAGATGGGTAATAATAATATTAATATATATATATATATATATATATATATATATATATATGAAATGTTAGTTCCGGCTCAACTCCATCGCAAATCAGTTTCTTGTAATATTTCTTTCTAAAAAAACAATTTAGGCGAATATATGGCGTTAATATAACATTTTCTCCTATCTATTATTTGAGAAAAAAAAGGATAAAAGTGAAAAATAATGATGTCTCGTTTTTTAATATTTTTATGCTGATGTTTAATAGATTTATAGTAAAATAAAGTAAAAAAAAAAATTGTCTTTACACAAGTGAAAGAATTAAAAGTATTTAAGTCTTCGGAATTCTTATTTTTATTTTTTTATTTTTTTTGGGGGGAGGAACCGCATCCTCTACCCATCCCTTTAAGATGGGTAGAGTGCCCATCGCTCATCGTGAGCCGTCTGATTTAATCTCAATGGCTAAAAGAGCTCCGTGAATTCCATCACTCCCGAAAAAAATTATTGGCCCGAAAAAAATAAACCGTTCAGATTAGATCGGACGGTCGCGATGAGATGGGCACTCTACCCATCTCAATAGAGATGGGTAGAGGATACTGGTCCGGGGAGGGGGAGTTAATGCACATCTTTATGTGGAGCAAATCCGATTTATATTTGGACTTAATAAAATGAAACGAGAATTTATTTCGCTTTAACTACACTTGCCAAACAAACGTACAAATTGCAATATTTTAATCAATCTAATATCATTAAAATAATGCACACATTCAGCACTTGCTCTGCTTATCCTAATTAGATAATGCGGCCATCGCTGTCTAGCACAGTTGGTAGTGGCACCAGCCTCTCCAATAGGAGGGCATGAGTTCGATTCCCAGCTAAGGCTGGTTGAGTGTGGGTGTGTGTGAGGCTACGGCCTAATATCAAAAAAAAAAAAAAAAATTAGATAATGCGGCGACATTTCTGTGGTCGATCCAGACTTCCAGAGTACTATCATTTGGCAGCACTTACAAAATTTTACGTACATTCTCATACTGACCTCAAACAGCATAGAAATTGCAGCTGTATCAGTAAAAAAAATTCTAATATACTCAAATAAACATTTATTTAACATAATGAGCACTCCCTATTTATATTTAAAATCAACGTCTGTACTATTTAAAAAGTTTCTTGATTGTTGTCAACAAATATTTTTAGCTTTCGAATTAATTGTTTAAAATTCTTAGAATATTTAAATTCACAATTGATATTTATATGAACACGAATTAAACAACGAATGCATGAAGCTTATTTCAGGATGAGAACGATCAAATTGTTTCAATCTTCCTTGTTTGGCATTCTCTGTTTATTTACTTTGAAAATACCTTTTTTTTTTTTGTTTCCAACGACGGAAAAGACCTCTAGTTTTCGAAATAGTTCTCTCCAGTGTAAAGAATCGTAAAAAAGTTGACACGACTTTATAGTTTGCGTAAAATAAAAGGGACGGTTAGTCAGTTACATCTTACCTGGCTATTTTTTGCTGACATCTCCGATTCTCCGACTAACCAGGATTATTTAATTCATTTCATTCATAAAAAGCACCCATTTGGAGTTTGGACGAGATCTAAGCATATTATTTTTATATAAATTATTAATATATACGATTAAACCCAAACCAAGGAAAAGCATCAGGCTTTAATGACCGCAAGGAACCAACAAGGGGGTTATCTCAATAATTAATTTCTACCACCTTCAAGAACCGACGCGTGGCTGTACTAGTGGACACGTGGCATCTGGTTTTCTCTTTGTCGGTGATCTGGGGGAGTTCTTCATCGTCTCCGGTTGTTAGCAATTGGAAATGTCCGGTTCCTTCTCTGAAAGGAAAATTTAGGCGCTGCTTTTGTTTTTTGCAAGAGAGTTGGATCTAGCTCTAGCGGGCTTTAAAAGGGAACTTGTTTCCTTTACTTTTTTTGTGTTTATTTGTAATCCGAATCGGATTTAGAATGTGACGTAAACATGGTGATAAAAGGCCGAAATGGGCCGCAAGTACAACACATTTTCTAAACGGGCGACAGAAGCAAATTAATGGCTGCCGTTGGACAGGGTGTTTTTTAACAGCTAAGCCCAAATTAAGTTTGAACTTCCTATCCTGATTTTGGATTCTTTAGTATTCCAACTTTCCAAGTTTCATACCGGAACTATTTTTAAAATGCAATTCTATCAGGCAATCAGTACAAATTCTCTATAATACTCAGTAAATAATACATTCATAATTACCATTCAGACATATGTGATTGCAAAGATACTTCACTAGTTCACTGGATTAGTACCGAGACCCGATACTTATGATTATAAATATTTCTCTAGTCGATGTATGAATGATAAGCCCATTTTTTTTTTTTTTTGATCAATTGATCAATACAAAATTACAAACTACAAAACAACCCGGCACGTTATATTTTTTTCAAGACTAAATCAAAGAAGACAACGCCTGTGCTTAGGTTTCAATTTAAATGACACCATATATAGCGGCTTAGCGATCACAGAGTTAGAAATTTAACAGGGAGGGATTATAATTTGCCAGAACATAAAATAAATTGAAAACCAATAAAGCATCAACATTATATTTATACAGAAATATATATCTTGCTTTAATTGAGCAAATTCTCATTAACGAGAGAGTCCGGCCAGGAATTTTTATTAAAACAAAAGAAAATGTGCATGTAAAAATATAACATTTTGGACCATCCCAAAAAATCAGCTATGGACACAAAACAAGGACAAAAAAGAGAATTCAGATCTGCTGTCGCGCGACACAGCGTGTAGCGCATGCTGTGGACCGTCTGATCTAAATCTGATGGATAAGGGCCCCCGTAAATAATACTAGATTGATAGGCCCGAAAAAATGAACCGCCCGATCAAAATCGAACGGCTCATGGGGTGCGCTACACGCGTGCCGCGCGACACAGGATCCGGGTCCCAAAAAAGAGAGCAGTGAGCCCGGGTGTGGGCAAAAGCGTTCCATGCAACTATGCAAGAAGCCTGTCAAAGTGCCAATTGGTTTCTTTGGTCTATTGGTCTGGTCCTTCCTCCGCTTTATTGAGCAAGGACGACATGTCAAGGAAGGATATAAAAAATTAGTGGAGCGGGCCCCACGCACTGGAAATGTTGAAGGAGAGCTATGGAAAACAATTTGGGGTTGGAAGGGGGTGGTGCCAAAGGTCAGAATTTTCCTCTGGAGGTTACTGTCGAAAGCTTTACCAGTGGCTCAGAATATGCATTCCAGGATTTACAGATTCACACCGACATGTCAAAGGTGCCATGAGGAAAATGAGTTTGAGGTACACTGTTTTTTCTTCTGCCAAGGATCAAGAGCGGTTTGGTTTGGATCGCAACTAGGATTCCAAACGCAACACCTACCTTTGAATATTCAAGAGGCTGTCAAACAAATTTGCTCTGGTCTAAATGAAGAGGATTTGAAGGTGTTTAGTTATACCATGTGGGAGATTTGGAAGGAGAGGAATGAGGCGGTTTTACACAGAAAGATGTTTCAACCTAAGGCGGTATTACAGAAGGTTAAGGGTTGGCTTAGGCCAATAAATGCCTCTCCACAATTTGTGAGACATACCGGCCAAAATAGAAATGATGGCAGATATGAGTATTTTGAAACTGGTTGGCAAGTATTAGTGGATGGGTCATGGGACGTTTCACAGGCTGCTGGAATAGCTTACCTCACTTATAAAGGTGGTACCTTAGTGTCAGTGGGGGTACAAAGTCACAGAACTCATGATCCGTTCCTGACTGAAGCAATTGCTTTGAGACATGCCATATTGCATTTCAAGGTACAGGAGCAAGCGCAACAGGAGAGGACAGTACATTTTTTCACGGACTGTGTAAACCTTGCTGATGCAGTCAATGAAAATGATGTGCAAAATTTACCATCCTGGAAGGCAATAAGGGAAGTGATTTTAATCATACAGGAACTCAAGGCATTAGGCAGTGGAGCATCAGTATTTCATATTCCCAGGAAGGCAGTGCAAGGGGCGCACATACTTGCAAATCATGCCAGAATAACACAAACAAATTATAGGGGAATACCAAATCTTTTCCTATGGCCAGGTTTGCAGCGAAATATGGTTCTGGATGATCAAATGTTTCAGCAGGTGCCAGAGGCACCACCGTGATTGTTTTGTAATTTAATCAAGGGCATCCCCATCCTCTTTAGTTGTTATTTTCGGTTTTTGCTCTTTAGAGTTTCACTTTCTTGTCCAGTAGTTACTTGTTTAGCTTTTTATTTTCAGTCTTGTGCTTGTTGGTTGCTTAATTCTTTGTTTTAGATTAGTAGTCGGGAGGTTAAGTTTAGCTGCTAGTAATTGCAGATGGGGGTGCTTGCCTTAGTTGATGGTTTGTACTGACAATTTGTACTATGCTTTTATGTTTAATTGGAAGCCTACGGGCGTTTGAACTTTCAAAAAAAAAAAAAAAAAAGGACGACATGTCAGAAAATAGCTTTTCCTTCTCCACTATCCCACACCACACAGGATCTGTCCAGTTTTGATCTGTTTGTACGAAGTCGAAGACATGCAAAGTTCCTTTATTTTTCATTCGACTTGCATAAATGTTGCATAGAAAAATGAAAAAAAAGAAAACAAGGCATATATGTGGACCATGTCTGCATTCAAGCGTCAACTAATTAACATTCGTGCACTGCTCCTTAATTTATTTGTCTTTTTTTTAGCTTATCTATTAATCTGTCTCAGACATAATATGGAAAATTAATATTATTAATTTTGGTATTTTCGAGAAATAAATGTCAGTTGATCACAATTTATTTCTATAGTACCACGTGCAATTTTTATAATATAGTAGACTGAACTGGTTGGTTTGATTAGGAATCGGTCATCACTCGTAAGGGCCGTAAGGCCTAATGGCCAATCCATGTGTAATATGAAGAAGTCGGTGTCTTATCTTCTCACTATCTCGATTTCTAACACGTGGCAAGAATCATACCACTACAACAAAGATGGGCTATAGATAGATTTTATTTACTAGACATTTTTATAAGTGTTGTATATTGATCTATTGCTAGACTTACTTGATCCACTAAATCTAGCAATTTTTTTAGCAAGACTCAATTTTCTATTAATATCTCTTTAAAAATCTAGCAATTCATTTTTTGATAGACTTTTTCTAATCTTGCAATATGTAGTGTAGCAATAATAAATTGCTAGACTCAAAATATTGCTACACTACATATTGCAAGATAAGAAAAAGTCTATCAAAAAATGAATTGCTAGATTTTTAAGGAGATATTAATAGAAAATTGAGTCTTGCTAAAAAAATTGCTAGATTTAGTGTATCAAGTAAGTCTAGCAATAGATCAAGATACAACACTTATAGAAAAGTCTAGTAAATAAAATCTATCTATAGCCCATCTTTTTTGTAGTGTACGAGTATCCTTAATTAATTTGTTCGTTAGACTATTAATTACAGGAACCAAGAAGGGAGGTAATGACATAAATCTCTTTGAAAGCTGCTCAATCAAGAGTTGAAACCAGGTGAAGGGAACTATATTCAGCCAACTAAGATCTGGTGTTGCCCTGCACTTTGTAGCGCAACGATTAAGACCTTTCAAAATCAATCTACCGATCATGTACTTGTTATAGAAAAATTGAGAGAAACGAAAGAGAATCGTTGAATTGATTTTGAACGATCTGGATTGTTGTGTTACACGGTATTGCGCTACACCGTATTGCTCATTACCAAAGTTTTAATTCATTATAGTATGTTAGAATTTTCTACGTAAAAACCACTACCAAAGTTTGAATTCTCATGTCAATTGCTCACGTTTTTAGTTTTCGTCTTTTAACTTTGATGAAAAATAACGACCAAAAATGGTTAGTATTAATTATTGGTAGATTTGCTATACTAACTGCAGAAAACTACAACGTATTCCAAGTACCTACTTTTATTAAACACTTGACAAATTATTTTCAGATACACGGACGGAAATAATAAAACCATGTATGACTTGGTAAGAACGGATATTTATTATTTATAGGTGATATAAAGTCCACAAATTTGTTGACTGCTAACTGCATGTTAATTAGTCCAGTGTCAAGAGACAGTTTTTCATGTTTGAATGTTTTCGTGCTAACCACAGAAAAACAAAAGAAGTTTGTTGTTACATTACGAGGAGAGAAGATAATTAATATGGTGATACAACTTTTTTTTTTTTTTTTTTTTTTTTTTTTTTTTTTTTTTAGAAATGTTTGATAACGGCTACCAATTAAGTGAACGCTGATACAACTTATATAATAACAAAATTCATAGAAAAAATTTTGCAATAAAATTATAGATTAAACACTTTTTGCACTTCCGCATTTATAAAAGGATAACATTTATAATAATATTTAATTCATATTCATGTGTATTTAGTATTCATATTTGATACATCATATTCATGTGTTTGATATCGTCAAATATCATGGTAGACGTTTAAATACAATAATTTTCTTTTGAGAAAATTTTGTAATAAAATAATAGTCAACTTATAAAAATCAACATGGCCGTTAATCTAATAAAAATCAACATGACGTTAACTTTTTGACGGACTGGAGTTTCTTTCTTAAAAGTATGCTTATTTTAGTACTGTGATTAATTATATATATTTTTTTAATCAATTTTTCTAAAAATTTGAACATTGAGTCTTAACCACAAAATTAAACGTTTGGTCTCGTTGCTATCTTCGAGGTTTCTATGATTTAAATACCTCGTTGGATCCTCATCGAACGGCATAGATTTTTTCTGCTTTTTAATTTAAATCTCAGCTACGCAAACTTTTATACAACACTATACAGCGGGTGACAGCTATGGACACAGCTTTTTTTTTTTTAAAAAAAAAAAAGAAAAAAAGAAGAAGAGCTAGACTAGTTAGCGTTGGCCAAACTAGTAATCATTAATTAAAGGACACAAAGTTAAACTCAAGTTGCTTCAGGAACACCCTACATTAATTAAAAATGAAAATTCTGTCCAGTTCAATTTGGTTCGTACGTCAATTGTCGGGTGGGGCTAATAAAAACCTGTAGTTCGTAATGCTATTTGAACTAAAATAAGGATCTAGCTAGCCCTTATCTAAATTCAGTTCTCTAAAATTGATTAAAAAATTAGATGAGTTGGATTGATATAAATTTTACGAGTACAGTTCGGCTGCCACGCTTTTTATGCTGCCACAGATGCCACAAAATTTCAACCATTAGATTTAAATGGGATTGATGGTTGTGATTGAACGTTAATTAATATCAAGAGCTGCTTTTTATTTTCCTATTTATTTTTTGTCTCCTCCTCGTAATTTCTGCTAGAGTACTAAACAACTCTATACTTTTCTTCTCCCACCTACTCTTTGTCTCTGGTTCAATGGTGCTCGCATAACTCGCGTTCTATATCTCTTGCTAATTCTAGCTCTACTCTCTGTCACGCTTATGGTCTATATTGGATCTATCAAATAGAAAAGGATGAGCATTAATTGTTTAAATACAACAACATTGAAAAGTATTGAATTAATTAAAAAGAATGAATAGCATAAGCTTCATCTTGCACTAGATACAATTTTCTTTGTTCACTGTACGAAATGAGTTTGATTAAACATAATAATACTTACTATACTATTCTTCGATAAACTCCACTCTAAGTAATTTCAATTAATTTGATATTCTTCGGAAAAAAAATTAGGCAAGGAGAGCAACAACTCAAGAGAAGAGAGCAGGAGCGTGAGAGAGATAGAAAGTAGCACACAGACGAAGAGTGGGTGGGAGAGAAAAGCGCAGAGAGCTGTTTAGTATTCCAGCAGCGGTTACGAGGAGGAGACATAAAAAAAAAGGAAATAAAAGTATCTCTTAGTAAGTTAGTATTAATTATTATTCAATCACAACCATCGATCGCACTCTAATCTAACATCTCTAATTTTGTGGCATATGTGGAAGCATGAATATTGTGGCAGCGGAACGCTGCTCCAATTTTACATATACATAAGGAAAACTATGAAATGGTATAATTATATAGTGATATGATGTCAATGAATAAAAATAGCAATTATCTCCTTCTCAGCCTAAAACTTGCTAAAACTATCTATTCGATTTTCAGCAAAAAAATAATAAAAATAGATATAATAACAGAATAGGTATTAGCCTCAACCTCAACGAGCATTCACAGCTTACCCTTCTTTCTCGAATATAATTTTAAACGATCTAGCATTTTCTTAAAAAGAATCAGAAAATTGTCCCAAAAATTAACTACAAAATATAGTGTCCGACCCGTTTACAGACATTTTCATATGAACTTGCCAAGCAATCCCAAGTTCTCCGAAAAGTATGAAAAACCCTGTTTCTTGCATATTTTTTTTTATTTTTTTTACCGGGCTTAGTTTATAGACAATTTTTAAACAGCTGACAACGGCCACGTTGAAAGCATGGGCTGATTTTACTTGAATTTCTATTGCTCATATTTTGTAGACTTTGGTCATTGGTTTTCCGTCTCTGAACAATTGAGTAAATTTCATCTTTCGGAGCATGCGATTTTATACGGTAGGCGGGCTAGCACCTCAGAAAATCTGTTCAAATCTTCAAGATGTGTCATTGAATGGGTCCACCCCCACCTGATGGTTTTTGATTTTCTGTTGATGTGTGCATCATGCATTGCGTGAGCCGCTCAGTTCATACTCATGTAATGCGTGACGTTCAGATTAATTTTTTTTTTTTTTTAAAACGTGTACCATATTTTATTTTTTTTTAAACGTGTACCGACCCGTCTGATTTTTTTCAAACTTTCTAACAAATTAAACAGTTTTACATGCAGTCTAATTTGAATTTAAAAAGGCTTTTCATGCACATCTCATGTTTTCAAAAAGTGTGAAAGCTTTTAAACCAAAAATAGTTTGTTGCTCGATACTTGGAAATCAGTCGTTCGATGTGATTAGTGGGAGAAAAAAAATATTATGATTAGGAAGGTTTTGTATCTTTCTAATTTGCATATTTGAAAACAATAAAAATTGTTAAATCCGTAATTTGACATGCAATGAGCAAAGTGCGATTAGATATTGTGTTTGTTAAAATTTTCAGTATCCATGCACTTTTCTTTTCGTTTTCTTCTTTCGAAAAAAATGACAAAACCATCTATATCTGTATTTCATCAAAATAAAATACAACACCAGAAGAAATTCGATTTGTCAACTCAACGTATAACGCCCATACTTGCTAATCCCGGCAATTTTCTTTTTACAAAACAAAAGTATTTAGATTTTCCGTTTGTCATTAAAATTTGAGAGTAATTACATGAAAATTGTGACATAAAAGGTGTAAAAGAAATAATCCTTGAATCCAACATTTTTGGTAATAAAAAATGGAAATAATTGAAATCACCAATTTCTTTTTTTTTTCGAAGAAAATAGCCCGTAGGCTAAATCACCAATTTCATTGTGATGTCTAGAAATGGGAGCTGGAGCGGCCGAAGATCTTATACGGCCAACTGAAAAAGGATCGAACATTATGCTTAGGTGCTCAAGCCTTCCAGTTTTCTCTCCCCTCAGTCCTCAGCAATCCTGCTGAGGGTTGTATACAGTATACAAAATATATTTCTGTTTTCTTAATTTTTTTTTTTGGACTAATAGTTCTTTTCAGTAGCATTTCATCTAAAGTTCGTAAATCTCATAGTTCAGTAAATTTTGTAATTGGATTTAAATCTAGATTGTTCATTTAAATTTATGAATGGAGATGAATGATCATGTTTTAAGTCTGGTTATAAAATTTTTGTTCACTATATAATTATCCATATTTTTTTATTATAAAAAAACATGGACTACGTAATAAAAATTTATACAGTTCATTTTTTTTCTTTGCATAAAAAAGAATAAATTATATACTATACAAAATCAAAGAGAAATTTTCTTGACCATAGCTAGGAGGATTCATAGTTTTTAATGACTGCATTTCTTCAATTAGTAATTCTAATAATTTTCAGCCTTTTCTTTTGAGGTTTGATGGCGATTTGCCAACAATATTTCTCAGCCTTATTAAGAAAAGTTTGATTTTCAAACCTTCCTAAAATATATAAATATGCAGGCAGTGTTGGTAAACAAAATAATCAAAATTAAAATTTGAAAAACATAATACTAATTGCAAAATTCAATACCAAAATCCATCTAATAGAGTCGAAGCTCCCTCAATTAAGCCACCTCTGCTTTGAAATAAAAAAAAAATGAAAACAGAGCAAATTAAGAAGTAAAAAGGAAGAAGAAACCAATAAGAACTTCAATAAATAAATAAATAGAACGGCCGCCTCAATAGGACGGAGGGAACCGACCTAAAAATAAAATAGAAAAAAAATTCCAAAACTAACAAAGCCTAACCAAAATAGAGCTATGTCAAAGCCTAACCAAAATTCAACTACAGAATCAGAATCATGTCACACAATCACATTTGAAGCTAAACAAAGGGAACCAAGCGTTTATTGCACGTTTCACAAGTAAAATTCCTCTTGTTCTTAACACATATAGGGAGGCAAAAGAAGTGGCGTGCCGTTTCGATATCCGTTACCACCACCGTACCACCGCAGAAAGGGCAACTCCCCGGCGCCTTCTGCGTGCCAAGCACCTTCTCTTTCTGTCCACAAATCAACACCAACGACATTCTCCGTCTCTCCCTCTCTCTAGAATCGCCGTGTCGGGGCAGTTTCGGTATGGCAGCTCGAACTGACTTCTCAGTTCCCCTCTCTATCTCTGTAGCTAGGGCCCTAATGTTGTTTGGTGTATGACGAGGTTAGCCGACCTTATAATTTGGAAGTGAGTCGGAGTTCATTAACAATAGGTAGAAGGGGTTGGTGTAGGAGTGTATGTATGTATATAAACGGGACATGGTGGGGACCCACAGGGTTTTTGGCGGTTTCAACTTTCAACTTCCCTTGCAGCCATATTATTTTCATCTCTCTCGTGGTCTTAAATTCTGGCTGCTAGTGTTAGAGGATAGGCCGCCTTCACCTTGGGGCTTGGGTTGGGACCAAATCAAAATGAGATCGACTTGAGGAATCTTTCACTTATATGCTGATCATGTGATAAGAGGAGAGATCCACTTATAATTGATATATAGAGTGGCCTTTTAGTATAAATTAAGAAGTCAAATATTAACAATAAAATATTAAAATGTAATTAATTTTTTTTCCAACTAATTATTGTACCAAATAAATTCTACAATTTACATTAGTCAAGCGTTATTCAATTGTTTGATTTGGTCATTTAAAATCTGGATTAAGAAAACAAAGGAAAACAAAGTGTCGTTTTGAATCACTAAAGATTCTATCATTCCATCTTAATTATCTCATGTAGAAAGTAAGAGATTGAATTTTAGAACCTTTCGTTAATGAATATCGATATATTATATTTATTAATACAAGAGAAGGTTTTAATTATGGTCCTTAAATATGTGCATTTATTACTCCTTTTTTTTACTTTATAACTTGATGCTTCTAATACTTCTTTTTTTTTTATGATTTATTGATATTAAAGTTAAATTCCTCTTAAAAAAAATTTCTCCATAAATGAAATTATATAATTCAGCTGAATATAGACTATATAGTAGATGGATGGACCAAAGGAATTAAATGAAGCGAATTTGCAGAGCTTGCTTTAAGTTAGATTTGGAGCGAGAAATTTGTAGGTGAGGATGTTGATACTTTCCATTTAATAATTCAAAAAAATCAATATAAATCAGTACGTTCTAGATTGTATTTAATCTAGTAGAAATGAGGTGGTTCAAATTCAATTAATGTTTCTTGCGTCCATCAACATGCTAGAGCCGTCCATATTTGCAATTTTGGAGGGAGTTAAATTGTTATCTGCCATCTGTCACAGCTGACTAAGAGACCGCCGAGGACATATCTTTTCCATATATGTAAATCATTAAGTAAGATTGGAGGATCCGCAAGTATATAGGTTTGAGGCATTCAATTAAATATTCCTTTTTAAGGCATTCTTTAAAAACGCAACTTAATTATGTACGTTAAAGATACTAAACCCAACAATTAATATTGAAGAATTTGTGGCCATTATTTATTGATTTTAAAAAAATATGTAACAATGCGGTTAAATACGATACTTGTATCTTGTTGACCGGTCAGAGCATATACAAACATAACAGTGCATGAGTCTTTGGTAACTGATCCTTGTTTGAAACAAAGCCGAGAGCAATTGTTAATCCAACCTAATTATACCTTCAGTTTTTTTTTTTTTTTTTTTTTATTTAAGGACAATTATACCTTCAGTTACTAATAAATGGCTAGTTTGTATGAGTTCCAATACCGTTCACCTTCTTTCTAGAACCAATTAATAACGAAGAAAATATATACATAAAACATAATAGGGGACTGAAGAGCTATCTAACCCCCACAACATTAACAAATATAATTTCAGTATTTTTATTTTTTTATTTGTTAAACATTGAGAAATGCTTCATTAATTTTTTTTTTCTTATAGACGCATTTTTAAAAAGAAACATAATATGTTGATTTTTAATTAAAAGTTAAAATCATCGATTTGCTTTGCGAGGATAATAGGACAAAATTCACCTTTCTAGATAATCTTCTTCTACTTCTACTGCTTTTTAAATACAAATATTTAAATTTTGCATTTTGTTTTGAATATTTCATTTTTCTATGTTTATTTCTAATCATAGTCTAGTATTTTGATTTAATATTTTCTTTGCTATCTCACTAACTTGACACTACAAAATAATATTAATTTTAAGGGCAATGTACTTTTTTTTAAGAACACCTGGCAGTGGCTGCCAAGGAGAAGGGCAATGTACTTAATAGAGTAATCTCTTACTCTAATATGAAGCATGAATTTTAGGTCCATATATACGCGTGTTTAATTTGTCTTTTATGATTTAAAGGATACAAATGTGGGATCCCCCCCCCCCCCCCCCCCCCCCCCTCGTAATGGAAGTGGTAGAGTTTTTTTTTCGAAATTTTGACAGAAGCTATCAAGAGAATGGAAGTGGTAGAGTTGTCCCTGCTTCGCTTTTAATTGAAAGATTAGAGTTTGAATGCTAAATATAGATCTAAAGTTTTATAGTTTTAAGAGTGCAGATTATATATATTTCTAACCTTATATCAAAATAATTATGCTTCTAACCTCCAGATAACAAATATATCCATAAAATACAATTAGAAGTACTAAACAATATTTTATAAAACCAATCAATAAAAAAAAGTGAAATACACTTATAGTTTGATCCATGGTCTACTTGGTGACTGTTGAATTGTATAAACTATAAATTTCATAAAACAAGTCCGATTTAGAGACTAGAGAGGAGTGCACATAAAATAATGCACATTTTTGCGACATAAAGCAAATGATTTTTTATATTAAAAAGGAGCACTAAATTTAAGGTATATATGGCGACATACACACTCTCAAAAGTTAGTTACCCACTTTCACTATTTTTTTTTTCTTTCAGTATTATGAGATGCTTTTAGGGTTCTGATTATTATTTACCTTAACACGCATGGCGAATGGGATTATAAGAGCCCACAAACTAAAGTACTAAAGAACATAGAAAATGAACGGTGGCAGAGCTTAAGCAGTGGCTCGATTAATTTGAAAATTTTACCATGCCTCCTATGAGATTAATTTTGATTAAAGAGCAATATGATAATTTTTATATTATTATATTAATATTCAAAAATAATTTATATTCTTTTTTGTTATTTTGTGTTACTTTTAATATTATCTTGTAATAAAAGACAGCCAATAATTCTCTATAATTTAGTTTTGTTTTGAAAAAAAAGGCTGAAAACTCCGTTTCATTACTGAAATATACTCAATATTACAAACTACAAAACTTACAACTTACTGTACCATTTTATGATAATGTTATAGTATTATGTAAACTCTTTTAAAATTGAACTAATGCGTATTGCTTTTCAGTTCTGATTGTAAGAACAATTCAAAACTGATATCATAATTATATAAAAAAATTGCTCAAAATACCTCTGTTATGGGGATATCATTAAATTGAAATTGAAGTTATGGTATGCAATTTACAGATGTATATCATTAACCTCTTAAAAAATTCCACCCTAACAAAAAAAAAAAAACATAATTTTTCTATTTGGAGCTAAAGCGTCATTTCGATGAAGGTTGAAATCATAAAAAAGAGGAAAGATAAATATACCTTTCCAAATGTTGTTGTATGCACACTGGGTGCTAGTCTAATCTAGAATGACAGTCTTCTGTCATTTTTCCAACTAGCTACTATTCTTTAAACTCTACATTTCTACATTCTCTTCCTACTGTTTAATTTTGGTCGTATTTTGTATGTTACTAAGAGATCGGCAAATTCCTATAAATATAATTAAGATAGGGTTATCAATGAATCAGATCGGTATTATTTTTTTTTTAATTCTTTCATCCGACCTGTCCTGTCCGTCTAAATTGATATGAATTATTTATCTTTTTATGCAACTAAATCTTTAGTTTTTACTAAATTTCAAAGTAAATTCAACAATTGTCGGATCGATTTTACTGATGACCCGATTTGACACAAACTAAGATTAATAGAAATATTTAACCCGATCCAATTCGAGATGGGTGAGAAAAAAAAAAAACAACAGATACGTACCGGATCCATTTAGTCATCAATGGAGTTTGATATGTTAAAGTGAACCCAAAATGAACAAATTCAAGTTATGATGATAATTTGATGAGATGTGAGCTGAGCAACTAGAGTAAGGACCATTTTGTCCAAGCGATTGCAAGAATAAAGACTGTCTGATGAAATAAAGCATCGCGAGCTTATTAAACAGAACGAGCGCACTTCCTTTATCGTATCAAAATTTTTTATTTAAGTTCACTAAACATTCCCACTCAGATCCACTAAAAAAGGAGCATCTTGTTCTTGCCCATGCCCATCCAAGCTAAACAGAAATTCCAAGCTGGTACCAACATCGTACGATGATTGAAGCTCCATAACCGCACGTACGGGACCAAGTAGTACTAGGTTGGCCCCTCCAACAGTGCATGCACCTGGTCCACTGTAGCCAGTGCATGTTACCTAATGTCCTGCTTATTGGACCAAGTGGTCGTGCGGTACTGGTATTGAGTTGCACGCTTTCGTGTAACCAGTGAGCCGTACGGTTTTCCCATATAACATTTGTCTTCTCTCCATTGGAACGGATATTTTGAATGGTATCATGTATCAACTGCCTATGACCTGATCTGGATCACTCCTACCCTCATGTTATGCAAAATTCAAATACTGAAGGTAATTGATCTTATTGCCTTTAGAAAAAAATGTAAATTGATTACTGAACTTATTTCTAAAGATTGGGGTAATTTTCATGATATTGGTATAGAGGGGCAAGGCAACTGCAACTGGGATAAAAAACCTTCCTCCTGCCAATGTACTCATAAGCTAAAATCAATCTGAGGATCAAATGGAGTTAATTTGGTTCCAACTTCCAAGTTTATCTGCTTATCACCCTAAGAGGACTTCTTTTCTATTATTTATTCATCTTTTTTTCTTCTTCTTCATTTTGGCAGGTGTTACAAGCGGGAAGTTGTTTAATTGTGTGCTCTAGCTCTTATAAACAAAAATGAGCAAACAAAAGGCACATCGCCACATCGGTAATTGTTTTAGAAGATGTTCAAATTTTCCTTCTTTTCACTATCTTTTCACTATCTTATTGCTCAGTAAAACTACCAAATCGAGAAGCAAAATTTGAGTTGATTTTCAGAAAACAAGAGAGCTCAATAAATGCTACCAAACAGAATAAAAGTTTAGAATACATTGTCGATTATTTAAAATAATACAAAAAAATATCATTATAATTTTTTAACAAAATTAAATATAAAAGTGGATATACTTCTCAAATTTATTTTTAAAGAGAGACTTGGTAGTGGCTACCAAGGTTGTCAAAAGAAAAAAAAGGAAAAAGACTAAAAAAAACACAAATAATGGTGAATGCACTTTAAAATGAAGTGCATTCGCCGTTTGAACAGAAAAAGATAGAAACTTAGAATTACAGAAATTTACTCCAAGCAATATTTACCTTTAAAATTTGAAGATAAATGTTCTTTTCTCTTGTTCCCTTCCCGACCTCTCCATTTACATTAGATCGGAAGCAAACTGTAACAAAATTATTACCTATCAGAGAGCTCTTTGAATTCTGTTTGATGATAAATTTAGCGAATGTATGAATCCTGATATTTTCTTTTCACGATGTGAACATCTTATGAATTGATTTAAAATGCAAAAATCCGCGCTGTATCCTGTATGACATATTTGTAACTATTGATATAGTATATTTTGCAATAACTAGTGCCACAAACAAAAAGAAAATACGAACCTCCACAATCTGATATCTCTGTCGGTCAGGGACTCAATCCCCCCGGGGTATATTAACACAAAATTTGAAATTCGTTACATATCTCTTAACTCGAGTCACCCAAGTTTCAAATAAAAAATACAACAAAAATAATTTTACACCATAATACAACAATAAGCTACTCTAATATTCGTTGCTCTCCCTCCTGATTCTAAAATAAGCAACCTTTAAGATCACTAATTTTAAAATGAGATCTAAATTAGTTTCCTATTTTTCCTTGCTTCCTTCCAAACGGACGAACAACTGGATTGGAACTAAGCTTGCTGTCAGTTGCTCCAGACTGTCTGGTTACAATTTTTAGGGGATGTGCTTCAGTGTTGAAAACCCATTCATCAAAAGAAATAAGAGAAGGTGGTGAAAAGAGGAGGTAGAGATATTTCAGGGTTTCAGCAAGGAAAAAGCTTTGCATCATGTTGTCTTTATCACCTGTATTGACCTGTCAAACAAGTATTCCTTACATATCAGCTGAAATCATGATAATGATATAAAATTACACATACAATGATATGGGATTTAGAACAAATAACACTTTGTTTTCCTGCAGATGCAAATAGCTCGAAATATTTCATGTATTTTTTATTAATAACCAATTGTTGAAGCAAAGCAAAGGCTGTAAATTGCCCAAAGCAACTGGGTCTGATTTCAATTCAATTGTGTTAAAGAAGAGTTTTAATTTGTTTCAGACTTTCAGACAAAATTAACAATTCAATCAAATATACTTCTCTATTTCTGTAGTCTAACAAGTGGGATCTGTGAATATCTTAATATGAGAAACTTTACAGTGCAATTTGAAGAAGACTAAGTGGCCCTGAAATATTCTAATGTACCAAAGATCAAGTAAACTTACATCCCTGAGGCCGACATAGCCCGATTCAATACGAGAGTTCTTCTCAAAAGCTTGAAATATGTTCCAGCCCCATTCCTGGTATCTTTTGTCACCGGTGAACCGCCAAAGGTACATAAGTGATTCTACTGTCTCAGGTCTCAGTATATTCCATGACGTACCAACACTCAAATCCTGAAAAGTTATATTGAGAAATAATTTGTAAAACCAAGATCCCAGCAATGGCCCACACAAATATACTGAAATATTTTTGGCTTCTTATCAAAAGATGTCTTCAAATTTTTCAATATTGGTGCTGAACCAGTCAGGACAGTAAAGAAACAAACTGCCAAGAATGGCAATACTTTAAGCTATACTCAGGTTTGCTACCTGGCCAGAATGGAAGTAGTAATTTTCTCCAGCTAATTTTGTTGGTGTAGATTCATAGAAGTTGTAACATGTCCTGGCGAGCTGCATAAGACAAAGACATAGTTTTTCATAAGATTCTAGCATAACAATCTGTAGATACGATTTGTTTGGTCGAGAGATCAAAATCATATTCCCTCTTGATAACATTATATAAGCTAGTTAAGTTTTAGTTTAGTTCAATTTTTGCACACATTGTACTGTTTTATTAAACATACACTATTTTGTATTATTTCTCAACTTTAAACAAATTGTTTCCATACCCTATATAATACTGTTTTTGTCAAAAGTCTTGCATACACATTAACATTTTTGTTCCCTGACTATGAAATACAAAACTTTCTTTTAAGAATTACACAAAAATATTGTCCAAAAATGAGATTTCTAAATGAGAAAAAAATTAAAATTGTGAAGATCCAGTATGCTGTAGAGAAGATGAAAGAGAAAGCAATCGATTTTCTTAATACCTCTTCTGCTAAAGTTAGAATTTGTTTTGATTTTTCAGGGCCATAGCCAGTAGACCCCAAGGCTAGCATACCGGGTACAAAGCATGCCAATTCATCCATCTACAATTTAACGACAAAAGAAATACATAAATCCAGTCTCTCACAATTGTACTTTGTAGATGAGTTTGCAGAAAGCAGGCTGTTACCTTGTCATGCAAACTTTCGCCAGTTTTCTCACAGATATATGTAAAAGAAGAGGGGGTGGTTCTTCTAACCAAAGTTAGTAGGCCTTCCATTGATGTCTCCCACATTTGTCTAACAGGAGAAAGAAATATAATTGATCAAAACCTGAAAAAAAGGAATAGCATGTGCAATGATGCATACACGACTATATAGATGAGTTTTGTAAGACTAACCGGTAATGCTTCACAGTATCAGTTTTGTTCCCTTGAATCCATGCCTTAAGCAAATATTCATAGAAACTGCATTGAAATACAAGTACATTATGATAGTCTAAATTTTTCAAGCAAATGCAACTTCTCTTAGTCAAGGCAGGAAATCAACAAATGATTATTTGAGAAGTATTTGTGATTAATATTATACACGAGTAGAAAATTTACCTATCACCCATTGCACCAAAAGTAATTGTAGAATAAGAGGCAGTTCCTGAGTGAGGATTTATGTATATAGGGAGCAAGCCATCACTTGGTAATATCTTCTTGAATTGCTTCATTGCATTCTCTACCTAAATTAGAAACAAGAGCCAATTATTCTAATACACTTCTTTAGGAAGTCCAGAACACAATATTTGTGGTCTTTCAATTCTTCTTTTCATTGATATATTTTTTACTTTTTCACCTAAAAAGAAACACTCTCTTACTTTACATTTAGTAAACCAAGGGAAGAAAAATAACAATTGAGAGAAAGCACGTCTGGAATGCTGTTTATTTTCTTATCTTTGATTCAGATAAAAAGGTTTTTCTCTGCCTAAATTTATAGAATAAGCTCATAAAAAGCAGAATACAATTCACATAAGTTACATAGAGTGAAATCTAAGATTAAAGATTTTAAAAAAGGTACCTTTTCTTGGTACTTAGGGTCTCCAGTTCTTTGTGATAAAGCAATGAACTCAAGTTCTTCTGTGCCTGAATCTGCTAATATGCTATCTCCCTGTTAAAAGCATATGAGATAAAAGAGTTATAAACTATGTGAAACTTTACAAGCATTTAAACAAAAAGAAGAATGAACAACAAAAGAATATTGAAATTACGAAGAAGGACATGAATTCAAACCTCCACATTTCAAAATTAATTTAAGGACGAAACTAATAGAGAAATGCAATCTTTGCACACATGTTAGATGGCTTTTTGCATCTACAACCTCAAGCAAACTTGGCTCTAATACTCTATACTTTCATCAATACAGATAATCATAGAAAAGAAAACTAGAAAAAGAAGAAAAGAATGAACATCAACTCACATTAGTCCATCCTTGATTGTGGGCTCGACCATGCATCAAATTAATTCTATTAAAAGGTATCCCAGAGGAAGTATCCCATGCTGGTAATAACCTATCTGCTATATCTTTTGCCTTGTCAAGAAATATTTTGTCGCCAGATAAATCATATGCACTAAGTAAGCCACCTACAACTCTACACAATGGAAACAAGGAAAAAAGGGAAAACAATAATCTTAGCAAGGAGAGCGAAATGATGTGAATGGCTGCAACAAATGAAGAGACGACAAATAAAAAATATATAAAACTAAATGAAATGAACCTTTAAAGTAACCTTATGGTTGTTTCAAAAACACTTGCTTCGTAGTCTTTGTTGAAGTCTAAAGTGTTTGCAACCCAACTGCCATAAGTAAAAGGAAAAGAAATGTTGAGTCAATCTAAGCAAGTATACATGTGGGTTTTCATTCCTAAATTAAGTACAAATGCATGGACAACATAAATCGTGACAAAGTATTACTGTGTTCATTCTGCTTCATTTTACTTCTATCTGAAGGCAAAACTGGGAATTTTAGAACTTCAGGAACATGGAGAATTAGTTATACTTGATAACAGTGAAAACTTCTACATAGTAATAGGTTCTATTACTTGAAGAACTTTCACCGAGTACAAGAGAAGGGAATTGGAAATATAATATTTGTGAGGTTTGGGTAGTTATAAAGCCTCATAAAGTCATAATGAAATTCCATCAATACATTGTGTTTGGTCAGAAATGGTTCTTTTACTGGAGAAACTCTAATTTGCATTGAGGTACTTCCTTTACTGTGGTGAAATCCAGGTTTTCCTCAATTTTGTATCCATCACTCTTTTCTCTAATCACATAAAGTGGCCCTCATTCTCCATTTTAGCAAGCATTTACTTATTTTATAGGGTATTTTTGTACCGCATACCGTATACCAAAAAAATTCGGAATCAATTACGGAGCTTTGCTTAAAAAATTTAGATGTAAAATCACTTCTATTGAACTCTTGCTGATATTAAATTATAAATTGTAGAAAAGTGGAATGTTTCATTGCCAACTTCAAAAAAAAAAAAAAAAATTGAAACTTCCTTAAACATAAATATCCCACAAACTTTGACATTCCCCAGAAATTAATGATTAGCGTGGTTCACTTTTATCTCGGAGAACTCTCTAGGAACTTGTTAACCGGATGACAAGAATCATCTGAGTATTTTACTCTAGAAAGAAGAAAATAGCATAGAAACTCACTCTCTGGCCTTACGGAATTCGTCTTCTAGGCCCATAATGTAAAGTGTATCTAAAGAGTCAATTAAGGTTGCACCCAGACCACCAAAGCTGTTTACACCATTCTTCGTTTGAGGCTGGTACAAAAATATTAAGAAGAAAATCAGAAGGACCTTTCTAAATTTTAATAATCCTGGTTAAACTCAACAAAGGTTTGTTCAAGTCCTAAAATCACTATTTCCTGTTACCAATAATAAAAAGGAAACAATAGATTATTTAGGAATGTCCCAAAACCATTGAAAGAGGTCGTTGGTACTATAAACCTATTAATACAGTTCATTTGTCTTTGCGATGCTAGCCAATAAAACCATTAAACAAGTGGCAAAAGCTTCTAGAAATAAAGTGCGTCAAATATAACAAACCTGCAATTCGTCCTGGCCCCACGCGTAGGTGACATAGGAGTTCCATGCATGACGCATGGCGTCCTTGACCTTTTCTCTCCTCTCCTTATTTAAGGAGTCGATCTCTACAGCATCTCGACTCATCATTTTATCGCTTGTATAGTAGTGCTGCTGCCCTGTGGATTGCTTCACCGGCTTTCCCTCAACATTTCTCAACTATAACAACAATAGGAAGATTAAATATTAAGGAAAAAAAATATAAAACACGATAGTAGATAATAGAAATGAGTAATATATTCTGGAAAAATATTTATAGTAGAACTGCATAGTTTTATACCTGCTCTTCGAGTCGGTTAACTTTGTCTACCAATTTCGTCATTTCAGACTGCAACATATACAATTAATTAATTAGTCATCCTTAAATGAAAATTTATGCATTATGGGCCAAAAATTTCCAAGGCCAGAATATCACTAGATCGGCATTTGACAGGAAAAATAACAAACATGTACAAATTATAAGAGGATCTAAAATGATCAACAAACTAACTCCAGGGAAATTACCACTAGATTTCTTCAGCAATTGGTCATACAGGTACATTCATCGGCCACACTAATACTAGATGCAGCATTTGCCAAAGGATCATGTCAAAAATTTTAAATCACAATTAAGGCTTGATCAAATCGGTAATTAGCACAAGACCAACAAATTATCCGGGTAAAGATACAAAAATCAAACAAAATTCTGAATCCAGAAAAATCTAAGCAACGCTGCACAGAACAGATCGTACCTCATGCTCACGAACCAACGATTGTCGATCCCAAAATGCGAAAGTAGCAACGACAAACACGACGAAAAGCAACGCTAGTCGTTTCGGTCGTTTCAAGTAATACGCCGGGTTCAGGTACCGCCAGGGACCAGAAGTCGACGACCTACCCCGCGCCATCGCCGGAACCCTAATTTCCTCCGAGGAAACTTAGACGAGAAGTTAGATTCGGATCCGATGCGAAATCTAGTTCATGGTCCCTTTTATCTTAATCTAATTTAGTTTGGGAAATTTGAATGTTTTATTGCTGCTTCGTGCTTGGGAGTTGGGACGAGGCAAAGGCAAAGATCTGTCGTTCGTATCAAGCGACTAGAAATAGAGTATGGAGTTTGCGTGAACCTGGTTTGGCATTTACGTGTACGCTTTGTACTAAGAATGGTCGGGAGTAAAGATGAGGATGTTTTTTTTAATTTAAGTCGGTGTTTTTTGTACTGTTCTGTGAGTGGTGTTTATAGAGAAAAGTGTATGGAGAGGCCGAGAGGACTTTCAACTTCTTGGACTTGGAATTGTTGGTCGTCGCTGATTGGGGACCACACGACTAAATACGAGATTATTATTCTTAGGCCTAAATGCTAAATACGAAATTATCCCTCTGTTAAATATCTGTTTCAAATCGAATTTTAAACAATCGTTCCGACTCGTTTAAAAAAGTTAAATTTAATATTGTTTAATAATACACTAAACAATCGTTTCAATTTTTTAATATCTGTTATTTATATGTTAAATTTTATAGAAATTTTATAGAAATTAATTAATTTTTTTTCAAATTTTTTTTATTAATCAGTCCATAATCATAATATCGATTGATTTTCTCATAGTTCGAAAAAAATATAAAATTTATTTGTATAAGTTCGATGCGACCCCTGAAAGTATGCGTTTGGCACATAGAAATTTATTTGTTGTAAGAATCAAACGTTAAAAAACTTAATGGCTGTAAATTCATCCCTCTGCATTTCTTCGAACCGAAACTTTTGCTAATCTTATTTTACTTCAAAAAAAGCGGCATTATTATGGGTGCAAATGCAAATGTAATTGAGTACATAATTTAGTTGGCAAAGGGCAAAGGCGGAGCAAAGGCATTGTCATTTGTCAAAATATGAGCTGCGGTTATTTTCATGTAACACCACTAACGCATGAATTAAGAGTTAAATTTATATCACACTATATACTAAAAATTTTATTAATTAACCTCCTCAAAATTTTTAATTAAAAATCACAGTAAAATTATTTTTCAGAAACTAACACTTAGATATAGTTTAGAATCACACATGGAAACAGAGAAGGTTCGCATCGGATGTGAACGCGAATCTTAAAGTTCTCCTAGACTCCACCAGATAGATCATCTCCCCACACTGAGAACCTGAGAAAAAGAAAGCTTCTCTTCTCTCTTCGCCATCGCTTCTGTTACTATGGATTCTCTGTTGGCCAACTACGCCTCCTCCTCCTCCGACGATGAAGAAGGAGACGAGAAACCAAGCTCGGAGTTAGATAACAAAACCACCTGTTCTCTCCCATCTCCATCCAAACCTTCTTCTCTATTCCCTTCTCTACCTCCGCCTAAATCTCTCTTCTCCGACCCACCTCCACAACCCAAACCTTCCCTCTTTTCCTCTCTCCCGCCTCCTAAATCCAACGACTCGACCAAAGGATCTCTTTTCTCTTCACTTCCTCCTCCCAAATCAAAGGAATCTGTTAAGCCGCGGGGTGCTGATACAAACCCTAATCGAGTTATCAAAGAGGATGATTTGTTTGAAGAGATAGGAGAAGGAGCTGGTTCGGGTTCTTCTCTGACCTCTTCTGCTTCTATCTTCTCCGCTCTTCCTCCTCCGAAATCGGGCAGTTTGGCGATTTTTGGGCAAGAAAGTAGTGAACTTTACAATCACAAAGAGAAGAAGTCAGGTACAGGTTTGATTTCTTCTTCAATTCCGGCTCCGAAAGTGAAGGAATTGACAAATTCACTTGGGTCGGCTGTGAATCCTAAGAAGGTTGTCCATTTCACACCTCCAATTAATCCTAGATCGCAAAATGTTGATGATGAAGATGATGATGAAGAGAGTAAAAAGAAAAATTCCATCTTGGATTCTTCCTTTAACGCCTCAAGTAACCTTTCTTCTATGCTACCAGCTCCTAAAAATTCTCTCTGTTTAGCCCCTCCATCAAACTCTTCTAATCTATTTTCATCAAGGAAATCAAATTTAGATACCCAATTGCCTGCAATTAACACAGCACCAGTACAGGAACCGGTTCAATATGAGACAAACCAAAGCTATGATCCCAACTGGTCTGGTAATGTAGCACAAACTGGGTATGTGGAGACATCAAGCTCTGGATACGCCATGGACTATGGTAATGCAGAGAATTATGTTGGTTATGAGGGGTATGGTTGGAGTACTGATGTCACAGTTGGTAATAGCACTGGTACTTCTGTTGCAATGGAGCTACATGATTTGGGTAGGGCGAGGGGCAAAAGGGGAAGGAATGAAATGCCACCAGAAATAGTAGAGGTGAAACAAGATGAGTTAATGAAAAATAGACCAAGACAGGATCAGGTCAAGTTAACAGGGATTGCATTTGGACCATCCTATCAGGTTAGTTTGTAAATTTTACTTTGAATTTTGTTTTCTGGTAATAATATGGTTTGTTTGTGCAGGACATAAGAAGCAATTATTAGACTTGAAAATGTGCAGCCATTAGACTACTGTTGGTTATAAATGAAATGGCAAACTTACTATTCGGCCCAATCATTTTTCTCCTAATCTTTTACAAAAAGAATATACTGTGAGATTATAGCAATGATAGCTTATTATCTTTTTTCCAATATCAGATAAATTTATTCAAGTTGGTATAGGAAGTTTAGGGAATCCACCCCTTAAATTTAGTTGGATTCAACATAAGTGTTAAATGACTATGTTTTCTTCTCTATTGTAATGCCAGTAATAATTTGAAGTCAATCTAACGTCTTTTGTACTTTCTTGATACTTGCAGCCAGCTACTTCTTCAAAGGAGAAGCCTTCAAAGTTACACAAGAGAAAGCATCAAATTGGGTCTCTTTTATATGACATGAAACAAAAAGAGATGGAGCTTGCAGAGAGGCGTGCCAAGGGCTTCCTTACCAAAGCTGAGACACAAGCAAAGTATGGCTGGTAACCCTAGCATTCCTGCTGCTTTTGAGGCGAGCTTTATTCAAGAGTTGGCCTATTTTGAGGTGGGCAATGGTTATGTTGGATTGAAGTTGAAAAGCAGTGTTTTCCCATATTTGATTGTTGTAGTATTCTTTTTTCCTACGTTTTCTTTTTCTTTTTTTTTTTTTCGTGCCTAGTTTCTGGAATGCTTCCTCCAACCTATCAAGAAATTTGGTACATTTGAGATCTTTTTTAATGCTAAAACTCGAAAGAAATGTTTCTGTGGTCCCACATACACCAAAACTTTGTTAGTGTGAATTAATTTTTTGTTTTGATGGCGAGGTGTGAGAAGATCATAGGTAGCTTGTAGTTGGTTGTCAGTACTCACACAAACACATACATGAACATAACTATGAAACTAACAAGATCAGTTTTCGCTTTGGTTTTTATGTGATTGGTTAGCATCTATCTGCTTCAACTTCAGGTCTACAAACCTTTCCAAAGTTAACATATTGCTAATATCTTCATCATGTCATGTGACGGCCCCTGAGGCAACACACTGAAGTGGACGGTTTATTTGTTACAAGATCAGTTACTGTTGGACAGTAACTGGAAATTAACTGAACATATTGCTAATGTCTCTGTATATGTCTGTGTGTAGTCGGCCTTATGATTTCATAACTAACAATTTTGATTTTTATTGGTTATCATCTTCTTATACGGCTCATTTTTGGATCTTTCCCGCTGAAGATTTAGTGCAAAATTTACTTTTTTTTTTTTTGTGCTACAGTAGGCAATTCTGACGGTGAGGTGATTGACAACTGTCCCTAAAAAGAAAAAAGAATAATTTTGGTAATAAAATCTTCAGGGAAAAGGTACAAAATAAGTCCCTCCGCAGTCCAGTTATTTATCCTGAGGATTGATTTGTCAACTAATATATTTTCCCCACAGTAAAATTTTACGATTTTTGTACCAGCAGTTAGTTCGCACTCTTTAAGCCAATATAAAATGCCAACCAGCGAAAAACACTAACTTATAGTCTATTAACTTGTACAAATAGATCCTGAAATAAATGTGGCACGATAATTATTCCTGGATATATGTTTCTGACAAAGACACCGATTAATCCCAATTCCCAAGAGTATCATCAGGTATTTATCTGCTGTTCAGCTCCGCGCTTCATTTTGAAGCTAAGTATTATTTGAGTAGAGAAAAATAATAAGACAAGCTGAGGTAAAAAACAAGAAGATATATGCGGCATAACTATACATTAGACTGAGTCACTGAGAGCAAGAAATTACACTACAACTAAAAAAAATCCATCTGGGCACAATATAACTTTAATTGTCTCGAAAAGCAGGCTTATTTAACAGTAGTGAAACAAAACATAACTCGAAAGTGGGATATTAATAAAGCAAAACTCAACGGCCCCTCAGATTAGGTCGTTGCTCGAATATGTTATCAAGCGCATCTTTATTGGTCTGGATACGCGTAATCCAGTCCAGACTTTGAAGGCCGCTCGGGTGGTTGGTTAACTCAGGAGGCACTCTGAGCGGGTCACAATACATAACTGTGAGCTCCTTAAGCATGGGCATGGGCATGGCTCCCGGCTCAATTTCCCATTCCTCCAAGGGTAGAATCTCAAGGAATAGCGTCTCTAGCTGCTTAAATCCTCCTGCTGAGCACTTAATCCTCCTTACCCGATTCTCGTTTTCTTTACCCGACACCCATAAATGAAGGTTCTTAAGGCTCCCTAACTTCTCCAGCACCGGCATGAAGTCTGACCCAAATTCATAACCACCGATGTTGAGCTCAACTAGGTGGGGCGGTAACATGTCATCACGGAGAACCAAGGACAAGGTAGCACTATCTCTTCGATTATCAATATAATTACGTACAGACAGAGATTTTAAGTTCTCATTAAATAGGCAACTCCCTGTAGCCGTAGCTATCTCTTGTAATAAGCCAATAACATTCCCATGTATTGTGAGACGAACAACATGCTTTAGCCTACCTATTAAACTCGCCACCTCCCTCATAGAAACTTTTCCAGGTATATAAATGTTCAAATCACGCACATTGGGTATATTAGGAAAGCTTGATGTTCCCCATTGATCATTCCACACCACATCTATGAGAGTTTGTAGATTTTTTAGGTCTATTGACGCTGGAGGCCCTTTAATACTCATGCTAGGCATGAAGCTTGTTGCTAAAACGTGCCTGAGCTGTGTTTTGACTTGCCACATGCAATTATCAGATAGATAATTCTTAGTACCTTGCAGGTCTAGAGTCTCTAGATACTTCATGCCCCTTATCCATTCCACAAATTCACTTTCCTTCCCCTTTACGTCAGCCCCCAATTGAAGATATCTCAAATGAGACGCTCCTTCAAGACTCTGCAATTTTACTGTTTGCCAGAATCCATCGCTACGTAACACTCTCAATTTTCTAAGTTTGGAACAATCCAGATTTAATGCTATTTCTTTTTCTGGCACATTGAAAATAAACAGAGAATAGACATTATGACTTGAATAATTACCAAGTAATATGTCGAGATCTAATGGATAATGGATCGACATACGGGGTGCCTTGCTACAACACTCCCAATCATCTGATTTAGAACACACCATTAAAAAGTTGAGTTCCTCCGCTTTCTGAACTGCAAGTTCACTCAGGACATCGTGCAATCGAATATCAATTATGGAACCATCAGGAGATCTCTCTAATACTTGCACCATATTCCTGCCATGAACATATTCCTGCCATGAACATTCCATGAAAATAGGTATTATCTGTATTTTATTTCTTACAATTAATAATATGAAATAAGACAAATGGAATTCACCATAAAGTTAGTGGCAAATCCAGGTCATTTTTAAGCAGGGGCACACCAAATTTCACTAATCTAATATAAAAATTTATAAAAATAATTATATAAATATAAATAATATTTTTAAATAAAAGTTATTTTCTTTAAAACCTAATCACTAATATTATTACAATGCATTTATTCCTTAAAATTGATACATGAGATTATTATTATTTTTAAGAAAAAAACCAAAATTATTACAGTTTAATTATATGAAGCAAAGAGTCATTACAAAAACAAGCACATGATAAAAATTATACATGTAATTTAATTTTTTTCATCACAAGTCACAGGATTTACTCTTGATTATTCCCTATTGAGAGGAACAAGAGAAACAAATGGGACAATCACCGGAAACGCAAATCAAATGAAAATAATTAATGAAGGCAAAATTAGCCATATACCTCTCAATTCTTCTCCAATCAGCCATATACCCTTATATTCTTTAATATTAGTCATATAGCCCTCTAATCATGATTTATATTGGTATTTATCCTTATCAATAATTTAAATGGAAATTTAAGTTAAAAAAATTCATTTTAAAGTTTAGGACAAAAAAATACCCCTGACCTTCTTAATTTTGTCATTTAGGAAAAAATATTTTTTCTTCTCGCGAAACAAACTTCAAATGCGATGTGAAGAGTACTGATTCAGACTAATTGTCAAAATCACTACGAGTCCTTCCTCTTTAACATACATCTCAATACCTTTTATATTTGCAAGAACAAAATTATAGCAAGAACGATTCGTAAGACTATTTCCTCAAAAGTTTAGTACGAGCACATCAAATTTCACTAATCTAATATAAAAATTTATAAAAATAATTATATTAAAATAAATAATATTTTTAAATAAAAATTATTATCTTTAAAACCTAATCACTAATATTATTACAATACATTTGTTCCATAAAATTGATACATGAGATAATTATTATTTTTAAGAATAAAACCAAAATTATTACAGTTTAATTATAATGAAGCAAAGAGTCATTACAAAAACAAGCACATGACAAAAATTATACATGTAATTTAATTTCTTCATCACAAGTCACAGAATTTACTCTTGATTATTCCCTATTGATAGGAACAAGAGAAACAAATGGGACAATCACCGAGAAATGCAAATTAAATGAAAATAATTAATGAAAATACAAGTATTTGCGCAGTATAACGGCGATTAAAATAATAAAGAGAAAAAGGGAACGAAGGACATGGTCAACATATCGCTGCAAGTGAGAGAAATTGAAAATGTAATTGGCTGACTGGTCCCCACTTCGGCACTTCCTGGATGCATATTTTTTTTTTTTCCTTGCAATTAATTGTAAAGTGTTGGACGCTGTTACTCAAATAAAAAGTGAAAAATAGCAATTTGTCTCTCAGTGAAATCTGGTCCATTCCAAGCAAATAAGTTTCGCACCTTTCACCTTAGCAAATCAAGTATAGGCACCAAGTCCCAATCTTAAAAAAAATTTAAAAAAATAAAAAAAGAAGAAGAAGAAGCAAATTTTAATTTTGAGGAAAACAAGCTCCTAATTAACATCTCCCCTGCATAAAGTGCTTGTATAAATTCATACTTATGTAGAATACTTTTTTTAGTTGTATTTTGAGCGAAATAGTGAATTTTTGGTGTACTTAACTAGCTACTTAGTTTTGAAGTGCTCTGCATGAGCGTATATAGCATGTAAATATGGAATGTCGATTCTAGAACAACAAACTAATAAAATGTTTGCAACCAAAAAAAAAAGGATCATATTTTAAAAATCTTATTAAAGTACCCAAAAATATTTGATTAAATTGATATATTTTATTACAGAAGTTGATATACATAGATTTTTACAAAGATATCATAGGATATGTAATTTAATTTTGGAGGTGTGAATTCCAGTGGTATTTAATTTCGCAATAAGTTTTAATTTTTTTTTTGTCAAGATTGCTTTAGATTCTTTGGATACAATATACAAAAATAATTACAATTGTTTTGGAGAAACAACACGAGTTACACGACCGATCGAAATATTATCACGCATGGTGGTTCAAATAGAGTTATGTATAATGATACCACAAAAATAAAATTGAGAACAATTTTTAATAGTCAATAAGGGAGTCATTAGAATAATGTAATGTATAATATACGTATAAAGAAGAACTAATTAACATAGCAATTGTAAGTGATACCTCTGCGCAAGATCTTCTAGGACGCACTCAGCTATTTCCTCCACTGTTCTTTTATCATTGGGTGGTATTCGTATGAGCCCATCCCCGCACCAGATCCGGAGTAACTCTTCAGCATCAATACTATTGCTTTGGGGGAAAGCCGCAAAATACAGAAAACATAACTTCTCAATAAGTGGTAAGTGTTCATAGCTAGTAGCAACAACATCAATACACTTTGGTACGTCGGCATGGAAAGTTATAGTTCTCAGCAAATCCTTCCACGCAGGAATAGTGTACGGTTTTATGGACACTAAACAGCCTAAAAGTTGCAATGCAAGAGGCAAACCTTGACATTTGTCAGCAAATTGTTTTGCAATATTATAGAGATCGGAACTTGGATCAGGGCAATCGTGATTTTTAGGGACTGCATTTTTAAGGAAAAGCTCTAGGCTTTCATCAGCGTCTAAAAGTAGAAGTTCGTAAGGTGGATACGTGGTATCAGCCCTCTTTGCAACATTTTTAAACCGTGTGGTAATCAATACTCTACTCCCTTTCTCTTTGTCAGGCAGGATTTTTGATAATTCCTCCCATAATTCCTCTGTCCAAACGTCATCAAGGACAATTAGATATCTCGTATTTTCAAGCCTCTCCCATATTAGATAGGAAAGCTCCTGTTCGTCCCTGTTGTCAGTTGAACTGATCTCCAACTTTTTTGCTATCTCTCTCAAAACGTTACGCAACACATAATTTTGTGTGATATCTATGAAGATGACCTCGTCAAAACTTCTTTCGACATCATTGCTGCAGAAATATGATAATTCATGAGTTCAAGATGACATATGTATGTATAATCAAAGAAATTCAATGTGAATTGCACAATAATACATGATGAAATGTTATAATTATTACAGTTAATTCCACTAATGAAATGCTGGCGTGTAGTGCAATTTGCAAAGGATGAAAATCAGAATAGATTTTCCGTTATTGACATGGTAATTTTTCAATCAATTTTGCTCAAATTTTCTGAGTATCTGACAATGGGATATAAGCCATTGATAATAGTTACTGCTAAGACTTACCTATATTTAATCTTAAACTCACAAATTAAACTGTCAATTAACATATTTATAAGGATATAAGCCGATGTGCGTCGTACATACCTGTTGCACACCTTCCTAGTAATGGTGGACTTTCCAGCACCACCAATGCCCACGACGGACACGACAGCAAGGCGCACAATATTTTCATCTAGCAACCACCTGAGAATGTTGTCGATATCTGTAGCAAACCCAACGATATCTGGATCACCGATGGGACGTAGAGTATGCACTGGATCCCGCTTTATCCTTTTGTTTTGTCCTCCTCCAACATCATCCCAGTCCTCGCCCACAGTAATTATCTCATTCATCTGTCTATATTCTTCGAGCTCACCGATCCTCTTTTTGATCTCTGTTATCTCTTTTTGAAAGTTGGCAAGGAATCGGATTTGTGAGGCCTTTTTTTTAAGGCCAGTTGTAATGCGGCCGATTATTACCAGAGGAGGTTCTTCTGGGCCTCTCTCTGGGCATTCGTCGTGGTATGTCTCAAGGGCGGTTTCTATCTGATAGGCAAGGTGTATGCGATCAATCACCCATTGCATCTGGTGCTTGTCTACTACCTGCTTATTGTAAACATCGCAGATGAACTTCCAAATACGGTTCTTTTCATCTTTCAGATGCTTAACCTCCTTATCAGTGCCCCATAGGGACTTGAACTCGGGAATTAACATATCACGAATATACAACAAGCCAGCCTGTAAACCCTCACTAACTACACCCGACACACCACCCCGTAAACCCTCTTCAATAATTTCCATCTCTAACCCAAGCCACTCTACCGGCAAATGGAGTTTAATTTGTGTGTTGATTGATTAGCACAATTGGTAGCTTGGATATAGCAAGCTAGTATGTGCGTGTGCGTATATATATTAGGTGGGGTTCGATCAGGTCAGACAGAAAGCAACCGGACAGGCAACATGCACCCGAGTACCCGACTGCCTAGCAACTTCCCCCAAGTTTCTTCAGAAAGACCAGGAAATTAAAAGGAACAGTCAATAACTAATATATTAAAATAACCGATCGATCAAACTCTGATAAGATCAAAGGGAAGCTGAAGGGAAGATTCCGCGACATTAATTAATCAAAGACAGAGTGATTAAAGGGCATCGATCAAAAGAAACAGAGGAGAAAGGACAAACCAAGCGTGCTTGCTTTTGCCGTACCTAGTTCTCAAGAGCGGTTAAAAAAGCCATGCTAGCTGTATTATATGGATAGTTAATTCCAATCGAGGGCGTTCATTGCGGTTGCACTTTGGATTAATTGCTAGATCAATTTTATTTTTGCATAGTTGGCTGTGCTCTGCAAGTTAATCGACAACTGTCAACTTATATCGAGGGAATTATATATCTTTATTTCGTTCTGCTCTATTATCGTTTTGCTCTTTTTATCGATCGGAGCTTTTCTTTATCTTTTTTTCTTCTAGAACCACCATCACTTCGTCTGTTTGAAGGCATGTGAGCTAGCTAGAAATTTCGTTCTTTCTGTTACTCACAACTTACGAGTTGGACGTCAGATTATTAATTATAGATAGAGGTTTTTAGTTCAAATAAGAACGATGTTTACAAGAATGTGTTGATATTGCTTTATGTCTTTCCTATATATATATATATATTGAATTCTAATACGCAGAGTTTGTTCAGCTACAAATTAAAATTGTCAGTTATTCATCTGCAGAGTAAGAGGTTTTAAAATGTTATTCTTGCAAACAGTCAAATTTACATACATTGTTCTGCAATAATCCTAAATTAATTTAAATAATATGGTTGCTGGTAACAGAATGTTACACTTATATTGGTGGAAAAGATTGCAAACCCAAACCAATCCTCCTGAATAAATAAAAATATATTTGATTAGCTTTCACTTTAGTAATTTTTTGCCATAGGCGGACGGTATTAATTGCTACTTATAATTAAGAATCTTTTTATTGAACGGCTATAGCAAGACGTGAACAATCAAAAGGCACGTGAGTACGTCTCACATCGTGCTCTAGCCTTAGTGGCCATTGAACAGTAGGGTCCAGTGCCCAAATCTGATGATTAGTGACAGTTGATGATGTTGGAAGCTATGTGGTATGCATTTAAACACGGTATTATTGAAGTATTTATTTCTTTCAAATTATTTTTTTCTCATTATTGATATATAATAAAAGAGGTACGTACTAATATTCATTTCCTTCAATTTTTTTTTTTTTTTTTTTTTTTGTGTTTACAGATGGGAGTAATGTTGCACGGCCGAAGTAAATTATTACATGTTAAAATTTCAGTTTCAAACTGTAATGTGCTAACCTAGTGGTATGCCGTATGCATCAACAAAGAATTATGAGTTCTGAAATTGTTCTTGTTAAATGCAGCGTTTCGACTCAGCACCGACACTGAGACAATTTGTTACCACAAAAAGAGATAAAATCATATTTAGAGTTGCATGAAACAGAAACAGTCAGATAGAAATTATGCACGGCGAGGATCCCTGTACAGCCAAACAGGATACTACTATATACAAAACTGAAATTTAAAGTATATACCTTTAAACAAGCACAAGATTATACGAAAAAGGCGTACACCTTTAAAAAAGCCCACGAAACATCACTCACCAATCTTTCAAAAGTTGAGCTGCTGCATCCTTATAGCTCACTTTCTTCTTTGGTGAACTCGTGCTTGACCCCGGCTGTGCTGGTACTTTTTGAGTCTCAGCCTTTTTTTGTTTCATTACCAGAACTGGTACCTGTTTTCTCTTTCCTCTGGCTCAGGCTCGGAATCATATCAAGCAGCATTGCATGAATTGGATCAACCATCTGTTCCAATTTATCAACACCTTCATTCACATTTTCTTCTATTTCTTCATCATGTGGTTTGTCAAATACCTCTCTCTTTAGAATCTCATCATTCAGGCAGTTTGGTTTTTCAGTTCCCAAATTCATAGCTTCGTCATCGAACTTGACAAACTGTGCACCAACAGTCGGTTCTTGTCTTTTGCTTGGCTTCAATTCTGACTCTGATTCTTCTTCTTACTTTGATTATGCTGAAGCATAATTTTTCTTGCTCTATATAATAAAGAAATGCTAAAGTCCAATATAATCGTTCTTATGTTTCAAATTTTGTATAACTGATCCGAACCATTCAATTTGTTCTATTGAAAACTCATAAAAAACTTATTTTTTTATATTTTTAAATTTTTTTTACCATTTTTTCGGAATTTTAGAAATTACATGATACAAACATTATGCACTCTTCACTAACATCGATTTTGAAAATATCAAAAAAATATTAAAAATTTTCGAAAAAATATAAAATTTGGTTTCTATAAATTTTTTAATATGAAGAACAAAATGAATAATTTGGATCGATCATTTAAAATTTGAAATGTGAAAACGATCTTATTGAATGGACCCATCAATCTCTCATATATTGGACTCTAACATTTCTCAAAATATTATTATCGATCTAAATATCACCAAACATGTCGCTAATATTATTATAACTATCAGTTTTATACTTTTATTAAATACAAATACAGTTCATATTGTTCATCACCGTTATTAATAATAATATTTATTATATTATTACTGTTATCATCATTATTGTTATTATTGATGATATGATTATTATGATGGTAATAATGACGATTGATTATAAATTATTATTATAATAAATTATTTTATTTATGATTACGAGTATTATGATGATAAGCTATCCTTCTCGTCTCCCTTTTTCCCTCTGACAAAAAGCGAAAGCTATTCCTCTTTGTACAGCTCAAAGAAGCATCTTAGTTCAATGGCCATGGCGTCGCCTTCCTCTTCTCAAACCCTAACCCTTACTCTCGACCACCTCGATCACGACCACACCACCTCCATCGTCCTTCTCCTTCCGTTCGATTCTATCATCTCCTTTGCATTGGATGTAAACGCGCATCTCAAAAGTCTCCCTAGACTCCACCAGATAATCTCCCCATACTGAGAACCTGAGAGAGAGAGAGAGCCCTCTCTCTTCCCTATTGCTCGCTCTGTCGCTATGGATTGCCAACTACGCCTCCTCTTCCCACGATGAAGGACACAATAAATCAAGCTCAGAGTTAGGTACCAACCCCCCTCTCTTCTCTTCCATCTCCGACCAAACCATCTTCTCTACCTCCGCCTAAATCTCTCTTCTCCGAGCCTTCTCCACAACCCAAACCTTCCCTCTTTTCCTCTCTCCCGCCTCCTAAATCCAACGACTCGACCGAAGGATCTCTTTTCTCTTCACTTCCTCCTCCCAAATCAAAGGAATCTGCTAAGCTGCGGGGTGCTGATACAAACCCCAACCGAGTTGTTAAAGAGGATGATTTGTTTGAAGAGATAGGAGGAGGAGTTGGTTCGGAATCTTCTTTAACCTCTTCTGCTTCTGTCTTCTCCTCTCTTGGGCCGACACAGAAGAAGTCAGGTAAAGATTTGATTTCTTCTTCAATTCCGGCTCCGAAATTGAAGGAATCAACGAATTCACTTGGGTCGGCTGTGAATCCTAAGACTGTTGTCCATTTCACACCTCCAATTGATCCTAGATTGCAAAATGTTGATAATGAAGAGAGTAAAAAGAAAAATTCCATCTTGGATTCTTCCTTTAACGCCTCAAGTAACCTTTCTTCTATGCTACCGGCTCCTAAAAATTCTCTCTGTTTAGCCCCTCCATCAAACTCTTCTAATCTATTTTCATCAAGGAAATCAAATTTAGATACCCAATTGCCTGCAATTAACCCAGCACCAGTACAGGAACCGGTTAAATATGATACAAACCAAAGCTATGATCCCAACTGGTCTGGTAATGTAGCACAAACTGGGTATGTGGAGACATCAAGCTCTGGATACGCCATGGACTATGGTAATGCAGAGAATTATGTTGGTTATGAGGGGTATGGTTGGAGTACTGATGTTGCAGTTGGTAATGAAACTGGTGCCTGTACAAGATTTGGGTAGGGTGAGGGGTAAAAGAGGAAGGAATGAAATGCCACCAGAAAGAGTAGAGGTCAAACAAGATGAGTTGATGAAAAATAGACCGAGACAGGATCAGGTCAAGTTAACAGGGATTGCATTTGGACCATCCTATCAGGTTAGTTTGTAAATTTTACTTTGAATTTTGTTTTCTGGTAATGATATGGTTTGTTTGTGCAGGATATAGTAAGCAATTATTAGACTTGAAAATGTGCAGCCATTAGACTACCGTTGGTTATAAATGAAATGGAAAACTTACTATTAGGCCCAATCATTTTTCTCTTAATCTTTTACAAAAAGAATATACTGTGAGATTATAGCAATGATAGCTTATTATCTTTTTTCCAATGTCAGATAAATTTAGTCAGGTTGGTATAGGAAGTTTAGGGAATCCACCACTTAAATTCATTTGGATTCAACATAAGTGTTAAATGACTACGTTTTCTTCTCTATAGTAATGCCAGTAATAATTTGAAGTCAATCTAACGTCTTTTGTACTTTCATGATACTTACAGCCAGCTACTTCTTCAAAGGAGAAACCTTCAAAGTTACACAAGAGAAAGCATCAAATTGGGTCTCTTTTATATGACATGAAACAAAAAGAGATGGAGCTTGCTGAGAGGCGTGCCAAGGGTTTCCTTACCAAGGCTGAGACACAAGCAAAGTATGGCTGGTAACCCTAGCATTCCTGCTGCTTTTGAGGTGAGCTTTATTCAAGAGTTGGCCTATTTTGAGGTAGGCAATGGTTATGTTGGATTGAAGTTGAAAAGCAGTGTTTTCCCATGTTTGATTGTTGTAGTATTCTTTTTTCCTATGTTTTCTTTTTTTTTTTTTTTTTTTTTTTTGTGCCTAGTATTGTAATACTTCCTCCAACCTATCAAGAAATTTTATGTACATTTGAGATCTTTTCTAATGCTAAAACTCGAAAGAAATGTTTCTGGTGGTACCACATACACCAAAACTGTGTTAATGTGAATTTATTTTTTGTTTTGATGGAGAGGTGTGTGAAGATCATAGGTAACTTGTGGCTGGTTGTCAGTACTCACACAAACACAAACACAAACACAAACATAAACACAAACACTGAAACTAACAAGATCAGTTTTCGCTCTGGTTCCTATAGTTTTATGTGATTGGTTAGCATCTATCTGCTTCAGACTTCAGGTCTACAAACCTTTCCAAAGTGAACATATTGCTAATATCCTCATCATGTCATGTGTGTATGGACTTCACGTCCCTTAGGCAACACACTGAAGTGGACAGTAACTGGACAGTTTATTTGTTACAAGATCAGTTACCGTTGGACAGTAACTGGACATTAACTGAACATATTGCTAATATCTCTGTATATGTCTGTGTGTAGTCGGCCTTATGACTTCATAACTAAAAATTTTGATTTTTATTGGTTGTCATCTTCTTCTACGGCTCATTTTTGGACCTTTCCCACTGAAGATTTTAATGCCAAAATTTACTTTTACTTGTGGTACAATAGGCAATTCTGACGGTGAGGTGATTGCCTACTGTGCTTAAAAAAAAAAAAAGAGTAATTTTGGTAATAAAATCTTCAGTGGGAAAGGTCCAAAACAAGTCCCTCCGCAGTCCAGTTATTTATCCTGACTCCTGAGGATTGATTTGTCAACTAACCTATTTTCCCCACAGTAAAATTTTATGATTTTTGTACAAATAAGTTCGCACTCTTTTAAGTCAATAAAATACCAACCAGTGAAAAACATTTAAATTATAGTCTATTAACTTGTACAAATAGATCACGATAATTATTCCTGGATATATGTTTCTGACCAAGCCACCGATTAATCCCAATTCCCAAGAGTATCCCTGATGGTATTTATTTTTATTATTGTATAAATACCCACATCGCCTCTCTTCTGTTCTTTCTTCGAAAGTGGGATATTAATCAAGCAAAACTGGGAACCTCAAATTAGGTCGTTGCTCGAATATGTTATTGAGCGCATCATTATTGGTCTGGATATTCGTAACCCAGTCCAGACTTTGAAGGCCGCTCAGGTGGTTGGTTAACTCAGGAGGCACTCTGAGCGGGTCACAGCACGAAACTTGGAGCCATTTGAGCATGGGCATGGCGCCCGGCTCAATTTCCCATTCCTCCAAGGGTAGGTGCCGAAAAATCAGCAATTCTAGCTGTTTGAACCCTCCGGCTGAGCACTTAATCCTCCTTACCTGATCCTCATTTTCTTTACTAGACATCCTCCATAAAGTAAGGGCCTTAAGGCTCCGTAACTTCTCCAGCACCGGTATGAAGTCTGACCCAAATTCATAACCTCTAATGTTGAGCTCAACTAGGTGGGGCGGTAACATGTCATCACGGAGAACCAAGGGCATGGACAAGGTAGCACTATCTCTTCGATTATCATTATAATTATATACAGACAGAGATATTAAGTTCTCATTAAATAGGCAACTCCCTGTAGCCGTAGCTATCTCTTGTAAGTCAATAGCATTCCCAAGCATTGTAAGATGAACAACATGCTTTAGCCTACCTATTAAACTCGCAACCTCCCTCGCAGAAACTTTTTCAGGTATACAAATGCTCAAATCACGCACATTGGGTATATTAGGAAAGCTTGATGTTCCCCATTGATCATTCCACTCCACAAAACCTCTGAGAGTTTGTAGATTTTTTAGGTCTATAGACGCTGGACACCCTTTAATACCTGGGTAAATAAAAACGTGCCTGAGCTGTGTTTTGGCCTGCCATATGCAATCAGATAGATAACACTCGGTACCTCGCAGGTCTAGAGTCTCTAGATACTTCATGCCCCTTATCCATTCCTCAAATTCACTTTCTTTCCCCTCTATGTCAGCCACCAATTGAAGATATCTCAAATGAGGCGCTCCTTCAAGACTCTGCAATTTTACTGTTGTACACCATTTTCTAAGTTCGAAACAATCCAATTTTCTAAGTTCGCAACTTAACACTCTCAATTTTCTAAGTTTGGAACAATCCAGATTTAATGTTATTTCTTTTACTGTTATTTCTTTTACTGGCACATTGAAAATAAACAGAGAATAGACATTATGACTTGCATAATTACCAAGTGATATGTCGAGATCTAATGGATAATGGATCGCCATACGGGGTGCCTTGCTACAACACTCCCAATCATCTGATTTAGAACGCACCATGAAAAAGTTGAGTTCCTCCGCTTTCCGAATTGCAAGTTCACTCAGGACATCGTGCAATCGAATAAACCCTATTGAACCTTGAGGATATCTTTTTAATACTTGCACCATATTCCTGCCATCAACATTCCATGAAAATACATATTATATGTATTTTAATTCTTACAATTAATAATATGTAATAAGACAAACGGAATTGACCATAAAGTTAGTGGCAGATCCAGGTCATTTTTAAGCACGAGCACATCAAATTTCACTAATCTAATATAAAAATTTATAAAAATAATTATATTAAAATAAATAATATTTTTAAATAAAAATTATTATCTTTAAAACCTAATCACTAATATTATTACAATACATTTGTTCCATAAAATTGATACATGAGATAATTATTATTTTTAAGAATAAAACCAAAATTATTACAGTTTAATTATAATGAAGCAAAGAGTCATTACAAAAACAAGCACATGACAAAAATTATACATGTAATTTAATTTCTTCATCACAAGTCACAGAATTTACTCTTGATTATTCCCTATTGAGAGGAACAAGAGAAACAAATGGGACAATCACCGGGAAACGCAAATCAAATGAAAATAATTAATGAAAATACAAGTATTTGAGGAGTATAACGGCGATTAAAATAATAAAGAGAAAAAGGGAACGAAGCACATGGTCAACATATCGCTGCAAGAAAGAGAAATTGTAAAATGTAATTGGCTGACTGGTCCCCACTTCCTGGATGCATATTTTTTTTTTCCTTGCAATTAATTGTAAAGTGTTGGACGCTGTTACTCAATAAAAAGTGAAAAATAGCAATTTGTCTCTCAGTGAAATCTGGTCCATTCCAAGCAAATAAGTTTCGCACCTTTCACCTTAGCAAATCAAGTATAGGTACCAAGTCCCAATCTTAAAAAAAAAAAGAAAAAAAAAAAAGAAGAAGAAGAAGCTAATTTTAATTTTGAGGAAAACAAGCTCCTAACTAACATCTCCCCTGCATAAATTGCTTGTATAAATTCATACTTATGTAGAATACTTTTTTTTAGTTGTATTTTGAGCGAAATAGTGAATTTTTGGTGTACTTAACTAGTTACTTAGTTTTGAAGTGCTCTGCATGACAGCATAAGCGTATATAGCATGTAAATATGGAATGTCGATTCTAGAACGACAAACTAATAAAATGTTTGCAACAAAAAAAAAAGGATCATATTTTAAAAATCTTATTAAAGTACCCAAAAATATTTGATTAAATTGATATATTTTATTACAGAAGTTGATATACATAGATTATTACAAAGATATCATAGGATGTGTAATTTTATTTTGGAGGTGTGAATTCCAGTGGTATTTAATTTCGCAATAAGTTTTAATTTTTTTTGTCAAGATTACTTTAGATTCTTTGGATACAATATACAAAAATAATTACAATTGTTTTGGAGAAACAACACGAGTTACACGACCGATCGAAATATTATCACGCATGGTGGTTCAAATAGAGTTATGTACAATGATACCACAAAAATAAAATTGAGAACAATTTTTAATAGTCAATAAGGGAGTCATTAGAATAATGTAATGTATAATATACGTATAAAGAAGAATTAATTAACATAGCAATTGTAAGTGATACCTCTGCGCAAGATCTTCTAGGATGCACTCAGCTATTTCCTCCACTGTTCTGCTATCATTGGGTCGTATTCGTATGAGCCCATCCCCGCACCAGATCCGGAGTAACTGTTTAGCCTCAATTTCAGTGCTTTGGGGGAAAGCCGCAAAATATAGAAAACATAACTTCTCAATAAGTGGTAAGTGTTCATAGCTAGTAGCAACAACATCAATACACTTTGGTACTTCGGCATGGAAAGTCATAGTTCTCAGCAAATCCTTCCACGCAGGAATAGTGTACGGTTTTATGGACACTAAACAGCCTAAAAGTTGCAATGCAAGAGGCAAACCTCGACATTTGTCAGCAAATTGTTTTGCAATATTATAGAGATCGGAACTTGGATCAGGGCAATCGTGATTTTTAGGGACTGCATTTTTAAGGAAAAGCTTTAAGCTTTCATTAGGATCTAAAAGTGGAAGTTCGTAAGGTGGATACGTGGTGTCAGCCCTCTTTGCAACATTTTCAAACCGTGTGGTAATGATTACTCTACTCCCTTTCTTTTTGTCAGGTAGGATTTTTGATAATTCGTCCCATAAGTCCTCTGTCCAAACGTCATCAAGTATAATCAGGTATCTCGTTTCTTCAAGTCTTTCCCATATAAGATAGGAAAGCTCTTGTTCGTCCTTGTTGTCAGTTGAATTGATCTCCAGCTTTTTTGCTATCTCTCTCAAAACGTTACGCAATACATAATTTTGAGTGATCTCTGTGAAGATGAGTTTGTCAAAACTACTTTTGACATCATTTCTGCATAATAAGATAGTTCATGATGAGTTCAAGATAACGTGCGTACGTATAATCAAAGAAATTCAATATGGATCGCTCAATAAATAATACGTGATGAAATGCTATAATTAGTTACAGTTAATTCCACTAATGAAATGCGCGCGTCACTACGGCAAAAAATGGCTTTTGCACCGCCTAATTAGCACCTGTTATTTGAAATAACAGGTGTTGGAAAAAAATAGTGGCACTATTGAAATTATTTTGAATCCTCTTAGAACCGGTTTTCATAAGTGACAGATTAAAAAATAATAAATGAGAAAAGTTTGAACCGGTTATTTCCAAAAACAGATTTGCACCGGTTATTATATAATAACAGGTGCTAAACTTAGAACAACCATTTTGCGTGCTAAACTTTGAAATAAATTTGCACCGGTTATTACATTATAACAGGTGCTAAAGTTAGAACAACTACTTCGCACCGATTATTATATAATAACTGGTGTTAAACTTATAAGAAGACTTGCACCGGTTTTCTCAAATAACCGATTCACATCAATTTTTCTACAATATTTTTATTTTTTTTATAATTTTATCCATATGTTGATGATTTAATTTTGGTAAAGTATTTGGCAACATTGAATTACTTGGTTGCAGCATTAAATGATGACCATACTGTATAGTGTTTTTCGCTAAATTTCTCATTAAAATGTTACTGTTTTATCAATTATCAAAGGTGTTGTCAATTATCAGTAGGAAAATACATGGTAGCTATATTGTAATAATAATTATGGGGTTTTATTTGTACTGTTGATACCTGATCCGAATTTAGTTAATAACAAAAAAGCTTACTTCATGAGTCTGAGAATATAATGAAATTAAGAGATCAAAACGCCTTGGAAAATTTGTAACCTCTGTACCGGCTTTGGAAATTTTGTCAAAAGTAAACTATACATTTTTTATTACAATATAGCTTTGTACCGGCCTTGCAACCTCTGTACCGGCCTTGGAAAATTTGTAACCTCTTGATAATTGTACCAACCTCTGTATTGGCCTTACATTTCAGATCTTGATACCGTGACAAAATTATCATATGCATTTTGATGCACAGCACCCCCACCCCCCACTTTTTCTTGATAATTGGAAAATTTGAGTTGCGGTAATAAATTATCCTTCATTGTTTGTAACGTGCCTTTATAATTTTCAATTTAAGATTTACCAAATAGTAATTGACCTTGTCATCTATATATATGTATGATGCTTTTGAATGTATTGATAAAATTGACCGTGACAAAATTTTTATAAAGATGTTTCTTGTAAGTACAAATAATTCACAAAAAAAAAATGGTAAGAAAACCAAATTTTGGATTGACGCGCTTTTGGTCGTAGGAGAGAACCCTTGGATTCGTCAAGTTGCCTAATTGATATGCTATCTATACAGCTGCGTAATTCGATAAGACATGTATGGATAAGATTTTATCGGATATGGATATGAACAAAAAAAATTTCGTTAATTTATTAGTTATGGATATGGGTAAGCTTATTTTATATTTGTTAATTAATTATACAATTATATATATAATTTATATTTTAGAATCATTATCATAATCAAAAAATTATAATTGTAATATTCAATTATACGTTAATAACAAATTAACAGATATGGGTATGAAACTTGTCCCTGTATCTTATCCTATCTATTGACAGTCCTATGCGTTGGATTGTGTCACCCTTCCAAAATGGTAAGATTCACAAACATTCGCAAGAGGGAAATCTGTGTAGGGGCATTCTAGATAACACGGTAAATTAAAGAAATTGAATTTAGATGCCTTTTAATTCGCAAATGATTTATGAATTAATCAATAATGAAATAAATAAATTTGCTGCATAATGTAAATAATTAATTAGAGCTATGATAAACAAGGTTGTATCATCTGTATTAAGAATTAAAAAATATATTTTATTTTCCTAAAGATAAATTCATTAGAATTAATTTAAGTTCTGAATTTGAAATATGCATTGAAATTATTTCATTTAATAATTAGTATTATTTTAAAAACATTCATATATACAAAATTTACGTTCTTGTGTTAGCCTCTTGATCTATATCAAATAAACTCCAAATTTTTTAAGAATTGTATAAAAATGCATCGCTCAATAAATTGAACAAGATCAACGGGTGTAGATTTAAAAATTATTTTTTTAAAAAAAATATTAATGAATAATAGCAGTTGTGGTATTTATGGCACCAAAAACTTGTTGCACTAGAACCCTCTTCATGATATTGGATTCGTTGAATTGGACTTGTCAATTTGGATAAAAATGCAATGAATAGGGAGGCATAATGCACAAAATGATACATACATCATGATGCGACATAAGTATCTTTGTATATTTGAATGTTTTAATATAATACTAATTATTATGTCTATGTATTGTAACATATCAATATTATTACAAAATACTAGTAAATTAATTAATATATTAATACTACATATGGATTTTTATAATACAATTTTATTATTGATTTATTTTTGACATATAATAAACTAATCGGAGGGTTCTAGTGCCACAACAATTCTCTTTTCATTAATATTTTAAATTTTCAAAACTAAATTTTCAAATCCAAACCGTTGATTTTGTTCAATTTTACGAGCGATGCATTTCTATGTAATTTTTATAGATTTTAGAGTTTATTTGGTATTTGATCAAGAGGCAAAAAAAATGAACGAATGTTGTTAATTATAACAAATTAATTTTAATACGTTCATTTTTAATAGGAAGATCATATTAGACGAGCTTGATCGATAATTTTGAACCAGATCTAAGAGTTTTGATCGCGATTGACAAAGAATTTTTTGTGATGCGTCTCTCCATAGCCAAACTCAGATATTTATTTCTATATATGATTTTACAGTAATCTAAATGAATTCGAGGAAGTAGACTTGTAAATGAATTTTTCCACACAGATATTTTAATATATTAGTTGATATTGGACGGTAATATAAAGTGTAAACATATATGAAAATAATTTGGGTGTTCACATGGATTTTAAGTAAATTAGACTAATCGCAAATTATTTAATGTAGATATTTTAATATATTAGTTGATTTGTGGTTGGATGTGAAACGCTAAACGAAGCAACACTATTATTTGGTTTTCCATCTAATATAGAAACAAATTGAATAACACATCTATTTTTATCGTTGATAAATTAAACAATATGTTTTTAAGGTCTAACATTATTTTTTTTTTTTTATTTGCCCACATATGAGGGCATCTTATGCTAGTTTAAATATAACCGTTTCAATTTTGATGGAGCTGTTGTATTAATTCCTTTAGCATTCAATATTAATTTTTCAAAATCAAAGAGATTATGCTCATCATGTATGATTCATACTGCCAGATTATTTTTTGTTTAATTAGACGTTTATTTTATTGTTTTATAAGAACTTTAATTAGTTATTTGCTTATTTAGTATTTTATTTTATTTTATTTTGTTGTTTTAGTATAATTGCGAAAGCTCAAAGCTGGAACTTGAGCAGATTAATTTTCTACAAAGGTATATGGGAATGAAAATGCTATAACGAGTCAAACCTAACCTGTAGTGAGTACAAGAGAACGACATAATAACTCATTGCACCAATACACACAAATGAAAAAATATTGATGATCTTCCTGTCCGCTGGAGAACAGCCATTCCCTAAGGTTGTGCTCCAGAACCCATCCATTAAAGAAAGGGAAGGGGACGGAGAGGCCAGGAGAGGAAGGGGAAGAGACGAAGAGTAAGGTGTTACTCTGTCTAGAGTAACAAAAATCCTAATTTTAATGTAACCGGCTACCCTACGTTCTCCTTCCGTTACTCTCTCATTTCGTACTGGAGCGAGTAAACACCGCGTGTTTACCTTACTCTCCTCTCCCTTCCTTTAAAATGCTCCGCCTGGAGCAGACCCTAATTTTCTCCGCCGTCCCTCGCATTTTTTCGTTGTTCCCTCCCATTTTTTCGCCGTTCTAATTTTCTCCGCCATTTTTTCGCCTCAAGTTCGACAAGTAGTGAGCCAAAACTCGATTTCTCTCTCCGCCAAACCCTAAGCCGAGCACCTCCTCTTCTTCTCAACAGTAAGCACCATCTCCTCGCCTCAAGTACGACCACGCTCGATTTCTCTCTCTCCGCCAAACCCTAAGCCGAGCACCTCTTCTTCTTCTCAACTCAACCCGCCATATCCCCGCCGCTAGCACAAACCCCTCTCTGTCTCTCAATCAAATACAACACTACCCCTCTCCTTTTTCTTCTCTTTCCTAGTCGGAGATGAACCCAAGCCGTCATCCCAGTCGGAGATAAACCCCTCTCCTTCTTCTTCTCTTTCCCAGTTTAAGGTAAATCCTAACCCTAGATTCGCATTTTCTGATCAATGACGTCGTTCTTCGAGGCTCATCCTGTCAATGCCAAAGTTGGAGAGAAGATCTTCAAGACGAAGTGCGCACAGCGCCACACCGTTGAGAAAAGGGGCTGGACACAAGCAAGGATTGTATTTACCTCTTGAATCTCTATTTTTATCTTCTTTGTTTGGTTAAGATCTATCTATTAGGAATCGAGATGCATTTTTGAGAAATTTGATTTATGTTGTTGATTGTTTGCTCTCTAATTGCCTCATTGTTGCTAGAATTCCTTAGCTGTGCTAGATCTAGTGAATCGATCTGCACATGATTTTACTTTTTGATAGAATCTGGAACATTTATTGTAAATTCCCTTATAGATGTCTCATTTTTGCAGTCTCGTTGTGGCTAATTTTTATCAAAAGGAGCATTGCTAATGTGTTGGCAGCTAGCAATTGGAATTTCAGACACGTAGCTAAGCTTTTGGGGATGGATTCAAAGCTTGAAAATAGCTTGCTTATACCCTTCAGAGAGACCAAGGTTCTTTTTTTTTGCGCTTTATTATGTATTAAATCCTAAGTTTTACATTTCAATAGGGTTGACTGTCTCTCAAACGCTCGATTTGTTCCCTTGACCGTTAAATAGGATTTTCTGAGAAACTATAGTTTTACATTTCAATTTCTGATTTTATTTGTCTACTTGACTGTCTCAATTGCTCAAACCCTTGGTATTATTCTAGATCTGTGCCGATATCTCAACATCTTTTCGCTAATTTTGACAAGGTATAGCATTATATAATACTGCATACTAGAATCTCTATTGGCTACTGAAATATAATTACATTAATCTCTTTCAAACAGTTAATAAACAATATTGTGAGAGAGACAGAGATGTCATAGCGGCATAAATAACGGGGGCAACAGGCGGCGATTATACGACCTTCCGTCTTCTTCGTCCCAAATACTGGTATGGATGTTTAAAATCCCTTGTTGGGTTAATTTTTGATTTGGTTGCTAATATGCTTTGATTTGAGATGGTCGATAGTGTTGATAATTGGTGTTACTTGAAATTGGAGATTATGGAACTAAAAAATTTGATATATTGTTTTTAGTATTGGCATAAATTGCATCTTGATAATATGTCTATCAAGAATGTTATAAATTGATTAAAAGATAAGGATGAATTGTTATTGATGTTACTAAGCAGCCAAACAATTTCTGCTCCTAACAAAAGGCTTGATGGAAAAAAATATCTACCCTGATATCTACCCTTAAAAGATAAGGATGAAAAATATTTTTATGTTTTTGTCTTAGGGAAGATATCTACCCTGATATTCGGATGGAATTTTATACGTGGCTGGCCTATTGATCACTAGTTTATCCAATCACCTCAACTTGAGAAACTAAACTGGGCAGTATATTTGCTGGTTGAACTAATAAAGGCTAAATAGTACAAACTATTCCCAGGCATGTATTGGATAAAATCTATGTTGATTAAGTTAATCTATTTCATTTGTTTTTCCCCCATTTTATGGTACTTAGCGGATGCAAATTCCTGATTATTTAAGTAGTTTTGTCTGTTGTATTTCCAGGCAATAGCTATGTGCCCAAATGTGACAATTTACTGGACCAACAAGGCACTGCGCTACAAGAAGAGATAGTGTGTATTTCATTATTTGAAATTTTTAACTTTATATTTTATTGATGATGTAAAATTTTGAATGATTTTGAGTTGATTATTCATTAAATTTGAATTATTAATATTTGTTGTGTTGTAGATGCGATACTATGATTTCTTTTAATTTAACTAATTATATATGCATCATGCAAAACAGAAATAAAGATGACCTGGCAGCTACTGCCAGGATGTATTAAAAAAAAATAAAAATACAGAGCTTTGCACCGGTTTTTATAAAACAACAGGTGCAAATCTTCATAAACACTTTGCACCGGTTTTTAATAAAAACAGGTGCTGATGGCAACGTTTAGCACCTGTTATTATATAAAAACTGGTTCCAATTGTAATTGTTTAGCTCCGATTTTTATCAGATAACCAGTGCTAATTCTCCTATTAGCACCCCTGTGCTTGCACCGGTTGTCTAATTCTATTTGCACCCCCCTCATACGCACCGTTTGGCTAACCGGTGCTAATACAATTTTTAACCCGGTGCAAAATGTATTTTCTGTAGTAGTGCGTGTAGTGCAAAGGATGAAAATCAGAATATGTTTTCTGTTTTTGGCATGGTAATTTTTCAATTAATTTTCTCAAATTTTTTTTTAGTATATGACAATGAGGATATAAACAGGCTTTACCCAACTTGTTTGAAATAAAAAGGCTCAGAACTTTTTTTATCTGACAATGGGGATATAAGCCATTGCTAAGACTAACCTATATTTAATCTTAAACTCACAAATTAAACTCGCCAATTAACATATTTATTGGGATATAAGCCGATGTGAATCGTACATACCTGTTGCACACCTTCCGAGTAATGGTGGACTTTCCACTGCCGCCAATGCCCACGATGGACACGACAGCAAGGCTCACAATATTTTCATCATGCAACCACCTGAGAATGTTGTCGATATCTGTAGCAAAGCCGATGATATCTGGATAGCCGATGGGACGTAGTGTATGCACTGGATCCCGCTTCATCCTTTTATTTTGTCCTCCTCCAACATCATCCCAGTCCTCACCCACAGTAATTATCCCATACCTCTGTCTATATTCTTCGAGTTCACGGATCCTCTCCTTGATTGCTGTTATCTCTTTTTGAAAGTTGGAAAGGAATCGGATTTGTGTGGTCTTTTTTAGGCCATTTTTAATGCTGCCGATTATTCCCAGAGGAGGTTCTTCTGGGCCTCTCTCCGGGCATTCATCATGGTATGTCTCGAGAGCGGTTTCTATCTGATAGGCAAGGTGTATGTGATCGATCACCCATTGCATCTGTCGCTTGTCTACTACCTGCTTCTCGTAGACATCGCAGATGAACTCCCAAATACGGTCCTTCTGATCTTTGAGACGCTTAACCTCCTCATCGGTCCCCCATAGGGACTTAAACTCGGGAATTAATTTATCACGAACTATATCTGAGGTAACACCCAACAAACCGTCACGAACTATACCCGACACACCACCCAGTAAACCCTCAGGGATAATTGCCATCTCTAGGACTCTTAACCCAAGCCACTCGACCAGTAAAATGGAGCTTAATTTGGATGCTGATTAGTTAGCACAATTGCTAGCTTCGAAAGTGTGCGTGCGTGTATAAATAGCTAGAATTTGATCAGCTCAGGCAGAAATTAAGTAGCCACTTCTCTGTGTTTATTTAGAATTTAGAAAGACCAGGAAAAAGTAGGAACAGCCAATAGTTAATGTTAAAATAACTAATCCAGCACTAAGGGAACTCGGATAAGATCATGCATCATAGCTCAGCAAAGGGAAGGTTCCACGAAGTTATTCCATCAAATTAAGACAAAGAGTGGTTGGGAGAGCATCGATCAAAGGCACAAAGGACAAACCAAGCGTGCTTGCTTGCGATACCTATTACCTAGCACTGAAGTCTCAAGAGTGGTTTAAAAATATATTGGTCGGCAAATATTGCAAACCCAACCTATCCTCATGAATAAAACAGAACAAAAGGAAGAATATTTGATTAGCTTTGTTCTCCTTGGCTTATTCTAATAAAGGTAGGTAGATAATTTTGGGGCACTGGTAACATACTAACATAGATGGACGTTATCGGTGCCGTTTTCTTCTTTTTCTTTCTGCTAATTGGAATTGATGTATGAGGTACAATACATTGGGTTATATTAATGGAAGTGGCTGTTTCCACTTCTTTTATTTTTTTTAGCTTTCATTTTCTGTAATTCTTCGCCATTGGCATGGGAGTTGCTTTGGACAACTAATTTTTTGCTAAGAACAACATTTTGAAAATATAATGGACAAATATGCCCTCGATGAACTTTCCTAATAAATTTTCTATTAGAAATTCAGGATACACCCAAACCCTAGCCGCTAAAATTAATTGATTTGGGTTCATCCACTCTCCTCTCTCTCACACAAACGAAAATTGAATTAGTTTTCAATTAAATTAATTGGTATGCTTAATCTTACATTTTGAGGTCAGAAGTTCTTTTTTATTGTGCGCTAGATTTTTATTTACCATCATAACATAATTTAAGGGCTCATTAGTACTATAACTGTTAACTGAAAAAATGTCTCAGTACAAGTTAATATATATATAATGTTTAGTTGTAGAGGTAGTTTCCAAAAAAATTTTAATAATCTCTAGTGCTCATGCCATGCTTATTCACAAAAAGCTTTACAATCAATTAAAATTTATGAAAAGAACATGAAAATAGTTCGTACTCATTCATAGGATGTTTTTCTCGGAACTTCAAAATAGTTTGCAAGTTCGGAGGGGCAATTTAGTTATTTAGAAAAAAAAAATGATGTTACTCCAAGTGAAAAACATGTTGCTCAAAGCACCTCCCCATTGGCATACGGTATTAATTAATTGCTACTTTTACCGTGAATTTTTTATTGAACGGCTTAAGCAAGACATGAGCAATAAAAGGGCCGTCGAACAGCGGGGTCCAGAGTCCAAAAATTATTTTAATGATTAATGGTGGATTTTGGTAATGGTATGCATCAGTATTAATATTTTTTTTTTAAAAAAAGATGGGGAGCGCTACCAGTTTCATTTTTTGAGAATGAAACAAATACAAAAACGTAGTTTACTTAGCAGTGCAAAATAACTCCTAAATCTTAGAAACCCCATAAAATCCAGACAACTCATTACTAACTCAGCAGTGCATGTAAAACGACTCCTTAAACTTATTACAACTCTCAAAACACACATCAGACAACTATAGGAGTAAAGCAAAATATTGTTGAAGCCTTCGTTTCTTAGAAATTACTATTGTTCATCAATTGATAATAGGCGTCGTCCTAATTTTCATTTCGATCGTCTACATTTTTGTTGTGTTTAAAGATGGAGTAATATTACACGGTCGAAGTAATTCGTTATATGTTAATGTTTCAGTTTCAAATTTAACGTGCCTATTAATATGCATCAGTAACGTAGGATGAAATTGTACTTAGTGTGATCCAGATGCATCACTTCAATTCTTAACAATAGTAGCTAAAAATATGACCCATATTCTGCGGTATATATTATTCAATAACATAATCTAGCTAGTTGTTAAAAATTTCAACATTTTTGTTCAGGGATAAAGATGTATCTGTTTAAATCATGTACAGACTAAGATTAAACCAATGTTTAGTCTACTATGCATTTTTCAACTCAAAACTATATCGAATTGTTAGTTGATTCTCGAGTTTTGATTGTCTTTGTAACACCTGTCATAGATAAGTTCAGAAAAATTCCTGTAAATAAAGATTTAACTCGATGACTAGCTAATAGCTATATCAATGGAATTATGTTAATAAGAAAATTCGTAAATACTAAAATTCTGTTAGAATTTCTGAAAATTATTATAAAATAAGATAATATCAATGGAGATGATTCGATTGCATGATTAAGGAATAAAAAGTAATTTAACTGTGTTATCTTAATTTCGGTAAACTATCAAGTTCATCCAATAATATGTGGATTAGTAATAAATTATTGGATAATGAAATTTGAAATTTAGAGAATCGAAATATAACAAATTCTGATATTTGTAACTTCAAAATTTATTGAGACCTGAATTATTGTATTGTTAATTATTGGTTTTAATCCCAAGATTTTCTGAGCCATCTGATTTAAATAATCCGATTGAGTAGATGCTATATAATTAGACATAAAAAAATGGCCACAAAGGATCTGGACAGTTAGGAGAGCTCTCATCTCGCTGCCTCCCCCGATTCTGTCTTTTACCTCCGATTAATGGCGATCCTATCCACCATTTCCTTCTCTGTTTGGCACTGTCCTGTGTGAAGAGATAAGACGGTTTCTCTCTTCCGTCGTATGGATTGTGCCGCACCCTCCAGAGAGAAACACCACGAGGCCCCTTCATATTGTTCTCATCCGTCGCTGCCTCCCCTCACCTCTCGATTCATGCCACCTCAACTATGTGGAGCCCGCTTTCCCCTCTGCGTTCTGTCTATACATGCCTCACTTTCCCTCTCTCCCTCATCTTCTCTTGGCACCCGCAGAATCGGATAAGAACACACCCAATAGAGAGAGAGAGAGAGAATAAACGGTTGTGAAGTTGGTGGTGGCAGTGGCTAGGCGAGATGATGGCAGCGGCGGTGTGGCAAAGCTAGGCGGTGTGGCCGAACTTGGTTCCTTCTTCTTCTGTCTTGGTACAGTAATCAATTTGCAACCTTAATTTACTTGGTTATTAATCAGTTGGAGCTTAGAAACTAACTATTTGAAGTAATTAAAGTGATTGTTTGTGAAAACAATGGCAGAAGAGTTTTATGTTGCACTGCTTCACAACAGTTGTTATTTCTGTTTTTGTGTTATTAGTTCGATCTGCGAGTGTTTTTAGTTTCAGTTTTTAAAACTGGGTTGTTAGTTTACATGTTATTCTGGGTTTTTAGTTAGAGAAGGGCTCGATATGTGGGTAAGGTTTGGTTTTATTTGTGGTTGATCGTTGATCGTTGTACTTGGATGTTATTTCTAGCAATAGAAATGAGCCCAATGGCTGTAAATCGTAAGAAGGTTGCCCTGCCCATTTCACACCTCCAATTAATCCCAGTTTGCAAAATGTTGATGATAAGAGAGAAAAATGAAAAATTCCATTTGGAATTCTTCTTTTAACGCCTCAAGTAACCTTTCTTCTATGCTACCAGCTCCTAAGAATTATCTCTATTTAGCCCCTCCATCGAACTCTTCAAATCTAATTTCATCAAGGAGATCAAATTTAGAAACCCAATTACCTGCAATTAGCACAGCACCACTACAGGAACCGATTCAATATGAGACAAACCAAAGCTATGATCCCAACTGGTCTGGTTATGTGGACAAGTCAAGCTCTGGATACGCCATGGACTATGGTAATGCAGAGAATTATGTTGGTTATGAGGGGTATAGTTGGAGTACTGATGTTGCAGTTGGTAATGGAACTGGTACCTCTGTTGCAATGGAGGTACAACATTTGGGTAGGGTGAGGGGTAAAAGAGGACGGAATGAAATGGCACCAGAAATAGTAGAGGTCAAATAAGATGAGTTCATGAAAAATAGACCGAGACAAGATCAGGCCAAGTTAACAGGGATTGCATTTGGACCGTCCTATCAGGTTAGTTTGTAAATTTCACTTTGAATTTTATTTTCTGTATGCATATGGTTTATTTGTGCAGGACATAGTAAACAAATATTAGACTTAAACATTGGTGCTACCACAAGACTACTGTTGGTTATAAATAAAATGTAAAAAGGCCCAATAATTTTTCTCTTTAACTTTTGCAAAAAGAATATACTGTTAGATTACAGCACTGAAACAGCTTGTTATCTTTTCCAGTGTTAGATAGAGTGTAAATTTAGTAAAGTCTGTATTGAAAGATTAGGGATTCCAGCAGTTATATCTATTTGGATTCAACATCAGTGTAAATTTAGTAAGTCGCATGTGACATTGAACAAGTCTTCTGCATCCGGGTGAAATTCATGAAAAATGCTCTTCTCACTTATTCCCAACTTCAAATCTACACCAAATTAGATGCAGAAGCTTACTAAAATGCAAATGTATTCAAGAATAAAAAATATATATAATTGATTAAATTATTTTAAAAAAAATCAGTCAAGGTGTATGCATTAAACCTTTAAGGATTATCATGAGAATCCATTTCATTTCTAAAGCATTCGTCTTTTTTATAAGACCAGCAAGAACAGTTGCCTTCTCTGACCTGACATATGAACAGAGCATTATGCCTTCTCAAAGTCAACATCAACATGTTTGAACTTAATTACACTTGCTAAAATATACTCAAGTGAAGAAAAAGTATTTAATCTGTATCATCAATTGCTTATTCAATAATAGCAAGCTAAGAAGAACTATTTGCACTGTATCATTAATTGCTATTCAACAAAGGCAAGTTTGAGGTATAAAATGAAATAGAAACATAGAAAATAATTTCAAAAGGGGAACCTATTTTCTGTTGTGGCAAGGCGATCAAGTGCATCATTAAGCTCCTTAATCGTTAATCCGCCTGATGACATGCCTTGCCTACTTTGTAACACCTGATCAAAGTTCCGAGCAATTATTAGCAATAACAACATTCAGTAGCATTCAGTTAATAGAGACACAGAAAGTGCCAAAGTGGACCCCAAATGTCAGCAGTAAATGAGAGAGAGCAGGGCTCGCACCTCAGCAGCAATCATAGCGAAATTGCCTGCATTCTGACCAGCTCTCGATCCGGCCTTCCTCCAGTTGAGCAACCTCACAGCGTCGAGCGAGTCCTTGACTAGACCCAGCGCATCGACCAGGCACTGCGCCAGAGCGGCCTCCTTGAGTCCATAGGTGCCCCTCTCCCGGTCCAGACTGGGCAGGATCAGCCGCACGGCGCTGAAGTACTCGCGGCCCGTGTAGACCCGGTCCAGGAACTTGCGGAAGAAGCGGCGCTTCTTGGGCGCCGAGCGTTCGCGGAGCATGGCCTGGAACATGCTCACCAGTAGACCGAACCGGACGGTCTGGTCCGTCATGGCGAGAAAAATCGGATCGTATCTGTAATGATCGATCAATAGATAGAAGAATGCACTCTTTCGGTGTTATTCAATGCGACTTGGTTGATGAAATCGATCATGGTTAAGGTTTGACGGAGGGGTTTAAGAAGGGAAGTGCTTTGGCCAACGGACTAATTACTTTGAGCAACATATTTTGTTGTCAAAGTGACCAAATTGCCCTTCTCAAATTTAGTAAATTTGTTGGTTTTCCCGGGAGCAACTTCTTTTCCATTTTGGAAAATTTCAAGGCTATAGAGCAAGTAAAGAAAAGGTGTAAAAAAATTGAGCAAAAAAGTGTTATATGTTATCATTTTATTTTCTTCAATGCTTACTACACAAATCATGGAAATTTTTCGTACATGTATGTGATTTTTGTTAAAAAAAAAATTAATTCCTTTCAGCAGAAAACTAAAAGAAAAGAAAATCACTGATAAGGAAATAAATTGGATAATAACTCTTGATTGATGGGTAGTTTAGACATTTAGAAAAAATATATGTTGCTCCAGGTAAAAAATCAGTTGTCCAAAGCACTACCCGTTTAAGAATGACCGCTCTGTTACCCAATAAACCATTAGTATTATTAAATTCTCTATTAAATTCAAACCCGGTTTGAAATTTCTGTCCACCATTGAATTACCCTAAAGAATTATAACAATTATGTTACAGAACTAAGACAATTAGCTTTTTTTTTTTTAAGGATAGATTAATTTTTTTTCCTTGGGTGAACATGTTTACATAACAAGACAATTAGCTCACAGAAGTAAGACAATTATGTTACAGAATTAGAACAATTAGCTATTTTTTTGGAAAATTATTTTTTTCCTCATATCAAAAATTCTTTTCAGAACAAATAAATTTTTTTTTCAAGACAAATAGCACTGGAGGAGTGAGTAGGCGCTGGATGATGAAGAGTATTGGATTACATTGATAAATGGAAAAGAATGCTGTTGTTTTATTTCCAAAATGAAAAAAAAAGCACGATGGGATGACGTTGAGGAGGGATGATGGGGATCAGAGACTTAAATGGACCAGAGATGGGAATGATGGGGATGACGCCAGGAGAATTGATGGTAAGCAATTTCGATTTAGAAAAAATACAAATGATTTAAGTAAAAAAAATTAAAAAAAAAACAAAAATATACAAATCAAACAAAAAAAAGAAAAAAGAAAAAATGTTATGGAAAAATGTTACATGGTGCGGGTGGACCAGACCGGATCGCATCGTACCACGATAATCTGCGTGAGTTGCATGATGCATGTTTAGACATGTGGACTGCGATAACCCGTCATCATGTGGAGGACCAAACCGTCATAACTCATGGACCAAGGTGAGTTAGACTGAACCGTCCCAGATTGCTTGAATGGTAAACACTACACAGGACTGTTGGAAGTTATTATTAGGCATAAATCAGAATCAAAATTATTATAAATAAAAATGTATGGGTGTCGGGAACATTTAGTTAAATGTAGTCTGACACTTCAAGCATTGTGAAATAACAGTTTTTTTTGTAACATAATACTCTATAACTATTGGTGTGCCGAAACTCATAAAACTGATTCGATTACAATTTTTTTTTTCAGTGCATTCTTTTGTTTCTAATTTTTTTGACCCCTTCCTATTTTCATTTTCATAATGTTTTCATCTCTCTTTGGTGTACTCGGAGTCTCTCTCCACCTTTCTCTTATCCTGCTCCTCCAATAGGACGGTCTCATGTCCTTCTTTTTCGTCAATCTAGCCCATCATATTAAATTTAATTATCTTTATTTTATATATAACTTTATTATAAGAACAAAATAAAAATTAATAAAATCAAAATTCATTTATCAAGCTCTCATCGAGCCCTCCTAGTTATTATAAATAATAGGGTAATTCTATGGTGGACAGAAATTTCAAACCGGGTTTGAATCATGATCAACCAAATCTCTTCATAATTTTAAATGAACGATCCAGATTTAAGCCCGGTTTGAAATTTCTGTCCACCATAGAATTACCCAATTCTTTAATATAACTATCCTAGTTCTGTTAGCTAATTATTTTGGTTTTGTTTTGAAAAGAAAATATTTTATCTAGGGAAAAAATATTAATTTTTCTTAAAAAAAACTAATTTTCCTAGTTATGTAAACTAATTTTTTATTATTATAATTAATAATAACTATTATAATAATCTTAATTATATTATTACTATTATCATCATTATTGTTATTGTTGATGATATGATTATTATGATGGTAATAATGATGATTGATTATAAATTATTATTATAAAAATTAGTTTATTTAGGATTATGAGTATTATGATGGTAAGCTATCCTTCTCTAGTCTCCCTTTTTCCCTCTGATGAAAAGCGAAAGCTATTCCTCGTTGTGCAGATCAAAGGCTTAAGCCGCTTAGTTCAATGGCCATGGCGTCGCCTTCCTCTTCTCAAACCCTAACCCTTAGTCTCAACCACCTCGATCACGACCACATCACCTCCATCGTCCTTCTCCTTCCGTTCGATTCCATCATCTCCTTTGCATTGGATGTAAACGCGAATCTCAAAGGTCTCCCTAGACTCCACCAGAACATCTCCCCGTACTGAGAACCTGAGAGAGAGAGAGCCCTCTCCCTTTCCTATTGCTCGCTCTGTCGCTATGGATTGCCGACTACGCCTCCTCTTCCGACAATGAAGGACACAATAAACCAAGCTCAGAGTTAGGTACCAACCCCCCTCTCCTCTCTTCTCTCCCATCTCCAGCCAAACCTTCTTCTCTACCTCCGCCTAAATCTCTCTTCTCCGACCCTCCTCCACAACCCAAACCTTCCCTCTTTTCCTCTCTCCCGCCTCCTAAATCCAACGACTCGACCAAAGGATCTCTTTTCTCTTCACTTCCTGCCCCCAAATCAAAGGAATCTGTTAAGCCGCGGGGTGCTGATACAAACCCTAATCGAGTTGTCAAAGAGGATGATTCGTTTGATTCGGGTTCTTCACTGACTTCTTCTGCTTCTATCTTCTCCTCTCTACCACCTCCAAAGTCGAGCAGTTCGGCAATTTTTGGGCATGAAAGCAGTGAACCTTACAATTAGAAAGAGAAGAAGGCAGGTACAGGTTTGATTTCTTCTTCTATTCCGGTTCCAAAATTGAAGGAATCAACGAATTCACTTGGGTTGGCTGTGAATCCTAAGAAGGTTGTTCATTTTAGTCCTCCAATTAATCCCAGTTTGCAAAATGTTGATGATGAAGACGATGAAGAAGAAAGCAAAAAGAAATATTCCATCATGGATTCTTCCTTCAATGCCTCAAGTAATCTTTCTTCTATGCTACCAGCTCCTAAAAATTCTCTATGTTTAGCCCCTCAATCGAACTCATCTAATTTATTTTCATCAAGAAAATCAAATTTAGATACCCAAGTGCCTGCAATTAGCACAGCACCAGTACAGGAACCGATTCAATATGAGACCAACCAAAGCTATGATCCCACAACTGGTCTGGTAATGTAGCACAAACTGGGTATGTGGAGACATCAAGCTCTGGATACGCCATCGACTATGGTAATGCAGACAATTATATTGGTTATGAGGGGTATAGTTGGAGTACTGGTGTTGCAGTTGGTAATGGAACTGGTGCCTCTGTTGCAATGGAGGTACAAGATTTGGGTAGGGTGAGGGGTAAAAGAGGAAGGAATGAAATGCCACCAGAAATAGTAGAGGTTAAACAAGATGAGTTAATGAAAAATAAACCAAGACAAGATCAGGTCAAGTTAACAGGGATTGCAGTTGGACCATCCTATCAGGTTAGTTTGTAAATTTTACTTTGAACTTTGTTTTCTGGTAGCGATATGGTTTATTTTTGCAGGACATAGTAAACAAATATGAGACTTAAAAGGTGTGCAGCCACTAGACTACTGTTGATTATTAATGAAAAGGGAAATATACTATTAGGTCCAATAATTTTCTCTTAAACTTCTGCAAAAAGAATATACTGTTAGATTACAGCAATGAAACAGCTTGTTATCTTTTCCAGTGTAAATTTATTTAAGTCTATTTAAAGATTACGGATTCCAGCAGTTACATCTATTTGGATTCAACATCAGTGTTAAATGACGATGTTTTATTTTCTATAATAATGCCAGTAATAATAAACTCAATCTAATGTCTTTTGTACTCGCTTGATACTTGCTGCCAGCTACTTCTTCAAAGGAGAAGCCTTCGAAGTTACACAAGAGAAAGCATCAAATTGGGTCTCTTTTATATGACATGAAACAAAAAGAGATGGAGCTTGCTGAGAGGCGTGCCAAGGGTTTCCTTACCAAAGCTGAGACACAAGCAAAGTATGGCTGGTAAATCTAGCATTCCTGCTGCTTTTGAGGCGAGCTTTATTCAAGAGTTGGCCTATTTTGAGGTGGGCAATGGTTAAGTTGGATTAAAGTTGAAAGCAGTGTTTTCCCATGTTTGATTGTTGTAGTATTCTTTTTTCCTACGTTTTCTTTTTTTTTTTTTTGTGCCTAGTTTCTGTAATGCTTCCTCCAACCTATCAAGAAATTCTATGTACATTTGAGGTCTTTTCTAATGCTAATACTCGAAAGAAATGTTTCTGGTGGTCGCACATACACCAAAACTGTGTTGATGGAGAGGTGTGTGAAGATCATAGATAACTTGTAGCTGGTTGTCAGTACTCCCGCAAACACAAACACAAACATAAACTATGAAACTAACAAGATCAGTTTTCGCACTGGTTCCTATAGTTTTATGTGATCGGTTAGCATCTATCTGCTTCAACTTGAGGTCTACAAACCTTTCCAAAGTGAACATATTGCTAATATCATCATCATGTCATGTGTGTATGGACTTCACGTCCCTGAGGCAACACAATGAAGTGGACAGTTTATTTGTTACAAGATCAGTTACTGTTGGACAGTAACTGGACATTAATTGAACATATTGCTAATATCTCTGTATATGTCTGTGTGTAGTCGGCCTTATGACTTCATAACAAGCAATTTTGATTTTTATTGGTTATCATCTTCTTATACGGCTCATTTTTTGACCTTTCCCGCTGAAGATTTAATGCCAAAATTTACTCTCTTTTTTTTTGTGCTACAGTAAGCAATTCTGACGGTGAGGTGATTGACAACTGTCCCTAAAAAGGAAAAAGAATAATTTTGGTAATAAAATCTTCAGGGAAAAGGTACAAAATAAGTCCCTCCGCAGTCCAGTTATTTATCCTGAGGATTGATTTGTCAATTAATATATTTTCCCCACAGTAAAATTTTACGATTTTTGTACCAGCAGTTAGTTCGCACTCTTTAAATCAATATAAAATGCCAACCAGCGAAAAGCACTAACTTATAGTCTATTAACTTGTACAAATAGATCCTTAAATAAATGTGGCACGATAATTATTCCTGGATATATGTTTCTGACAAAGCCACCGATTAATCCTAAAACCCAAGAGTATCCCTGATGGTGTTCATTTTTATTATTGTATAAATACCCACATCGCCTCTCTTCTGTTCTTTCTTCGTATTGCGCGCTGTTTGCTGTTCAGCTCCGCGCTTTATTTTTAAGCTAAGTATAATTTAAGTAGAGAAAAATAATAAGACAAGCTGAGGTAGAAAAACAAGAAGATATATGCGGCATAACTATACATTAGACTGAGAGCAAGAAATTACACAACAACTAAAAAAAAATCTATCTGGGCACAATATAACTTTAATTTAATTGTCTCAGAAAGCAGGCTTATTTAACAGTAGTGAAACAAAACATAACTCGAAAATGGGATATTAATCGAGCAAAACTTCAACGGGGCCTCACCTCAGATTAGGTCGTTGCTCGAATATGTTATCGAGCGCATCTTTATTGGCCTGGATATTCGTACTCCAATACAGACTTTGAAGGCCGCTCAGGTGGTTGGTTAACTCAGGAGGCACTCCGAGTGGGTCACAATCCCAAACTTCGAGCAATTCGAGCATGGGCATGGCTCCCGGCTCAATTTCCCATTCCTCCAAGGGTAGATTCAGAAGGATCAGCATCTCTAACTGCTTAAATCCTCCTGCTGAGCACTTAATCCTCCTTACCCGATTCTCGTTTTCTTCACTACCCGTCCCACATAATGTAAGGTACTTAAGGCTCCCTAACTTCTCCAACATCGGCATGAAGTCTGACCCAAATTCGTAACTTCCAATAAGGAGCTGAACTAGGTGGGGCGGTAACACGTCATCACGGAGAACCAAGGGCATGGACAAGGTAGCACTATCTCTTCGATTATCATTATAATTATTTACATTTAGAAATTTCAAGTTCTCATTAAATAGGCAACTCCCCTTGTAAGTCAATAGCATTCCCACTTATTGCAAGATCAACAACATGCTTTAGCCTACCTATAAAAAATGCAGTCTCCCTCGCAGAAACTTTTCCAGGTATATAAATGCTCAAATGACGCACATTGGGTATATTAGGAAAGCTTGATGTCCCCCATTGATCATTCCAATCCACACCACTGAGAGTTTGTAGATTTTTTAGGTCTATTGACGTTGGAGGCCCTTTAATAATACTTGGTTCAAAAGGGGAACGACTTACTAAAACGTGCCTGAGCTGTGTTTTGGACTGCCACATGCAATCAGATAGATAACCCACATGATCGTCCAGGTCTAGAGTCTCTAGATACTTCATGCCCCTTATCCATTCCTCAAATTCACTTTCCTTCCCATCTATGTCAGCCCCCAATTGAAGATATCTCATATGAGGCGCTTCTTCAAGACTCTGCAATTTTACTCTTGTCCCAAATGGATCGCAATGGAACACTCTCAATTTTCTAAGTTTGGAACAATCCAGATTTATTGCTTTTTCTTTTTCTGGCACATTGAAAATTAACAGAGAATAGATATTATGACTTGGATAATTACCAAATGATATGTCGAGATCTAATGTATTATGGATCGCCATACGAGGTGCCTTGCTACGACGCTCCCAATCATTTGGTTTAGAACACACCTTTAAAAAGTTGAGTTCCTCCGCTTTCTGAACTGCAAGTTCACTCAGGACATCGTGCAATCGAATATCAATTATGGAACCATCAGGAGATCTCTCTAATACTTGCACCATATTCCTGCCATGAACATTCCATGAAAATAGGTATTATCTGTATTTTATTTCTTACAATTAATAATATGAAATAAGACAAATGGAATTCACCATAAAGTTAGTGGAAAATCCAGGTCATTTTTAAGCAGGGGCACACCAAATTTCACTAATCTAATATAAAAATTTATAAAAAAAATTATATTAATATAAATAATATTTTTAAATAAAAAATATTATCTTTAAAACCTGATCACTAATATTATTACAATACATTTGTTCCATAAAATTGAAATAATTAATGAAAATACAAGTATTTGAGGAGTAATTTAGCGGCGATTAAAATAATAAAGAAAAAGGGAACGAAGGACATATGGTCAATTGGTCATCGCTGCAACTGCAAGACAGCAATAGAGAGAGAGATTGAAAATGTAATTGGCTGACTGGTCCCCACTTCCAGGATGCATTTTTTTTTTGTTACTTCCAGGTTTGGAGTCGAGTTATGATCGACTAAGTATCAACTCGAAATCAAGTCGCTACATTTCGAGTTAACTCGTGAGTTAATTGTGACACACTTTCGAGTTCACTTGACTTACTCGAAATCAACTCGTGACTCGACATTTGTACTCGAAATTTGATTTAGCTATTATGCAAAACTAATATATTAATGTGTAGTACACTAGTACAGTGCTTATTATTCATCATAAAAGACACCAAAGTTAAACTTAGCTTGAGATATTACTGTACAATATACTAGTATATAAGTGGAAATGTTTGAGAGTAATTTTTGGACCGCTACACTTTGATGTATTGAGTCGGGATTATTTTTTTTGGGCTATACTGATTACTCGAGTTAGTGCCGATCGAGTTGGACCCAACTCGAAATCGCCTCGTTTCATTTCGAGTTGCTCCTAACTCGAGTTGTGGTAACTCGAGTTCTGTTAAATCGAGTTATATCTGAATTTTTTTCGAGACGAGTTCGAGTAATTCATGAGTTACGATTTTTTTACCCACCCCTACTTCCAGTTAATTGTATAGTGTTGGAAGCTGTTACTCAAATAAAAAGTGAAAAATAGCAATTTGTCTCTCACTGAAATCTGGTCAATTTGTCAAGATTACTTTGGATTCTTTGGATACAATATACAAAAATAATTACAACTAGCGTCGTATACGCGCTTCGCGCGTGAGGTGTTATTGATGTCTGACCAGTTAAGGTTGGAGGTGGGAAAATGGAAAATAATACACGAAGGATGAACTTGATTAACATGATACATCTATCAATGAATATCATTTAAATTATGTAAATATTGATAGATAAATTACTATATTAAAACTCTAAAAAATATTAATTTATTTACGTAATTTTTGAAGACAATCCATAAAATTTATTACAAACAAATCTAGAAAAATCTTATAAACAACCAAACAAAAGTGCAAAGAAATGTATAAAAGAAAAATCTATATCACTTTGATTTCATATAATTTTTATTGATTCATATAATATCATAAGAATATAATATTATAAGATAATTATAATTACTAATAGTCATATTTAAATATTTCAAGAAAAATATTGTGTTAAAAATAATTCGTGTCTCGAAATAGAAAAAAATAAAATATTTACAATTTAGATGAAAAAAAATTGCATTTTGTTACGCGCTTCGCGCGGGATATTTTAATATGTTAATTAAGGAGGAGTAAAAAAATTAGATTGGTTTTCTTACGTATATAAAATTTTATTAAATCAACAAATTTTGGAGTTTAGAAATAATGAAAAAGAAAATTATATTTATGAAACAATAGAATTGAGTAATCAGATTTAGAAATTTGACAAGATATGTTAGAACTCTTTAACTATGAAATTTTATATTTCAGGGTATTTCATTTTTTTTTATGAAGGATATAAAATTTTATGGTCAATTGAATTAATAAATGTCCTCAAATAATTTTAAAAGCACCAATCATATTCCATATTTCATATAATTATATGATTAAATTTAAAATAGCTCAATGGCACGATTGGATTTGTTATAATCTTCACATCATTTATATAAAATTTCATACACTAATAAAGTTGTAAATATCTTAGAATAATTAAAAAATAAATGACATTTATGAAATTACGGAAATTCAATTTTTGTGAGATTCAAAAAAATATTTAAAATATTTATAGGTTTGTAACTTTAAAATTTTACATCAATTAATTGTTCATATATTTTTGAGAAAGTACATAAATTTTCATAGCCAAATGATTTATTCAAGGCCTCCAAACAATTTTAGAAACTTTTATGCACATTAAATTTTATGAGATTCATAAAATTATTTAAAATATTTTCTAAGTCTATAATTAAAAAATTTTACATCTGTAAATTCTTTACATTTTTATGAGCACACACATAATTTTTCATAGTCAAATGAATTTTTAATTGTAGCTAAACAATTTAAAAATTAAACTATATTTAATCTGAAATGGAGGTGTCCATTATTTTTTCAAAATGTAGATAATGTACCCAACATTGTAGTATTGTTTGATGATTGTTTGGAGAAACAACACGAGTTACACGACCGACTGAAAATATAGTATTAGGGGTGGTTGTCCTAATAGAGTTATGTATAATAATACCACAAAAATTAAATTGAGAACAATTTTTAATAGTCAATAAGTGAGTCATTAAAATAATGTATCAATAAATATATGTATAAAGAGGAACTATCAAATTAACAGAGTAATTGTAAGTGATACCTCTGCGCGAGATCTTCCAGGATGCACTCAGCTATTTCCTCCACTGTTCTTTTATCATAGGGTCGTATTCGTATGAGCCCATCCCCGCACCAGATCCGGAGTAACTCTCCAGCATTAATTCTAGTGCTTTGGGGGAAAGCCGCAAAATACATGAAACATAACTTCTCAATAAGTGGTAGGGATTCGTAGCTAGTAGCTACAACATCAATACATTTACGTACATCAACCTGCCAAGTCATCGTTTCCAAAGCCTTCTTCCATTCATGAAAAGAGTACCGTTTTATGGACACTAAACCGCCTAAAAGTTCCAATGCAAGAGGCAAACCTCGACATTTGTCAGCTAATTGTTTTGCAATATTATAGAGGTCAGAATTTGGATCAGGACAATGGTGATTTTTAGGGACTGCCTTTTTGAGGAAAAGGTTTAGGCTTTCATCATCGTTTAAAAGTGGAAGTTTGTAAGGGGGGTATGTGGTATCGGCCCTCTTTGCAACATTTTCTGACCGTGTGGTAATGATTACTCTACTCCCATTCTCTGTGTCGGGCAGGATTTTTGATAATTCTTCCCATAAGTCCTCCGTCCAAACGTCATCAAGGACAATTAGATATCTCATAGTTTGAAGCCTTGTCCATATTAGATTGGAAAGCTCCTGTTCGCCCTTGTTGTTGGTCGAACTGATCTCCAGCTTTTTTGCTATCTCTCTCAAAATGTTAGGCAACGCATAATTTCGTGTGATATCTGTGAAGATGACCACGTCAAAACTTCCTTTGACATCAGTGCTGCAGAAATAAGATTAATTCATGAGTTCAAGATGACATATATACGTATAATCAAAGAAATTCAATGTGGATCGCACAATAAATGATGCGTTGCCTAACATTTTGAGAAATGTTATAATTAGTTACAGTTAATCCCACTAATGAAATGCGCGCTTGTAGCAAAGGGTGAAAATCAGAATAGGTTTTCTGTTATTGGCATGGTAATTTTTCAATTAATTTTGCTCAATTATTTTTAGTATCTGACAATGGGTATATAAGCCATTGATAATAGTCATTGCTAAGACTGACCTATATTTAATCTTAAACTCGCAAATTAAACTCGTCAACGAACATATTTATTGAAATATAAGCCGATGTGCAGCGTACATACCTGTTGCACACCTTTCGAGTAATGGTGGACTTTCCAGCACCGCCAATGCCCACGACGGACACGACAGCAAGGCTCAAAATATTTTCATCAAGCAACCACCCGAGAATGTTGTCGATATCTGTAGCAAAGCCGACGATATCTGGATCGCCGATGGGACGTAGTGTATGCACTGTATTGCAAACGTGTCGTGTCGTGCCGTGTCGTGTCAAACACGCGCGTGTTAGAGCTCGTGTCGTGTCGTGTTGACACGAGTTAATATTTTCAACGTGTCGTGTCGTGTCGTGTCAAATGAAGGAATTGGTTAACACGACACGCGTAATGACACGACACGTCTAACACGACGTGTCGTGTCGTGTTGACACGACGTGTTAAACGTGTCAAACCATACTATAATTTATTCACTAAAAATTCATTAAAAATTATTTAAATAAATTTTAAAATAGAAATATATAATATATTGTTGAAATTTCATATATTAAAATAAAAATGAATTATTGAATAAAAAGATTATGAATTAAAAGTCATTAAATTTATAATATAAACTCAATATAATTTAATAAATTTTAAATAATATTAATTTTTGTCGTGTCAACTCGTGTCACGTGTCGTGTCGTGTCGTGTCACGTGTCAACTCGTGTCGTGTTAAGACGTGTCAATGTTTGGAAATCTCCAACACGACACGACTTTGACACGACACGCCGACACGCACGTGTCGTGCTAATTTCATAAACGTGTCGTGTCGTGTCGTGCCAACACGCGTGCGTGTCGTATCAACACGCTCGTGCCGTGTCATTTTGGAGAACACTATGCACTGGATCCCGTTTTATCCTTTTATTTTGTCCTCCTCCAACATCATCCCAGTCCTCGCCCACAGTAATTATCCCATACCTCTGTCTATATTTTTCGAGCTCGCAGATCCTCTCCTTGATCTCTGTTATCTCTTTTTGAAAGTTCGAAAGGAATCGGATTTGTGAGGATTTTGTTTTTAGGCCAGTTGTAATGCGGCCGAATATTCCGAGAGGAGGTTCGTCTGGACCTCTCTCCAGGCATTCATCATGGTATGTCTCGAGGGCAGTTTCTATCTGATAGGCAAGGTGTATGTGATCAATCACCCATTGCATCTGGTGCTTGTCTACTACCTGCTTCTCGTAGACATCCCAGATGAACTCCCAAATACGGTTCTTTTCATCTTTCAGATGCTTAACCTCCTTATCAGTACCCCATAGGGACTTGAACTCGGGAATTAACATATCACGAATATACAACAAGCCAGCCTGTAAACCCTCACTAACTACACCCGACACACCACCCCGTAAACCCTCTTCAATAATTTCCATCTCTAACCCAAGCCACTCTACCGGTAAATGGAGGTTAATTTGTGTGTTGATTGATTAGCACAATTGGTAGCTTGGATATAGCAAGCTAGTATGTGCATGTGTGGATATATATTAGGCAGAAAGCAACCAGACAGGCAACATGCACCCGACTGCCTAGCAAATTCCCCCAAGTTTCTTCTGAAAGACCAGGAAATTTTTTAAAAAAGAACGGTCAATAGATAATATTAAAATAGAGTGATTAAAGGGCATCGATCAAAAGAAACAGAGGAGAATTAAAGGACAAACCAAGGGTGCTTGCTTTTGCCGTACCTAGTTCTCAAGAGTGGTTAAAAAGCCATGCTAGGTGTATTATATAACTTAGTTAATTCCGATCGAGAGCGTTCAGTGGGGGTTGAACTTTTACTTTGTTAATTAGATTTTTTTAGTGCTCTATCGTCTTTTTGCTCTTTTTTTTATTGATCGGAGATTTTTTCTTTTTCTTTTTCTTTTTTTTCTATGAGACTGCAAATTGTGAATTCCACCAAATGGGACCACCATCACTTGTGTCTGTTTGAAGGAATGTGATCTAGCTACAGATTTTGTTCTTTGCTGCAACTTCCCCGTTGGATGTCAGATAATTAATTATAGAAATGAGGTTTTTGGTTCAAATATGAACAATGTTTACAAGAATGCAGTGATCGATGTGTTAATAACTTAATATTGCTTTATGTCTTTCCCATAAATTATATATATATTGATTTCTAATACACGGAGTTTATCTAGTTACAAATTAAAATGGTCTGTTATTCATCTGCGGTGTTGCAGTCTTCAAAGTGTTATTGTTGCAAACAGTCAATTTTGCATAGCTTATTCCTGCAATAATCCTAGATCAATTAAAATTCTATGGTTAATTGAAGGTCTCGTAAGTGGTTTCTATCTGATAGGCAAGATGTATGAGATGGATCACCCGTTGCATCTGCCGCTTGTCTACTACCTGCTTCTCGTAGACATCACAGATGAACTCCCAAATATGGTCCTTTTGATCTTTCAGACGCTTAACCTCCTCATCAGTCCTCCATAAGGACTTAAAGTCGTGAATTAATTTATCACTGGACTATATCAGACACACCGCCCAACAAACCGTCACGAACTATAACCGACACAGCGACACACCACCCAGTAAACCCTCAGCAAAAATTGCCATCTCTGATACTCTAACTCAAGCCACTCGACCAGCAAATGGGAGCTTAATTTGGATGCTGATTGATTAGCATAATTTGCTGGTTTGGATATAGCTAGCTTGTACGTGTGTGCGTGTGTTTTAATAAGCAAAGCTCAATGTGCTCAGCCAGAAACTAAGTAGCAACTTCCCCCCGAGCTTAGAAAGACCAGGAAAAATTGAGTAAAGGAAAAAAAATCCTTAGTAAGGATAATCTGGTACTTAAAGGATGAGAAGGGAATCCACAGTGTATAATATACTGCTCTCATCTAGAAACACTAGATCTCTGCTCCCATGACTCTGCAATTCTACTTGGAGTTGGTTTCATAATTTCTTGCAAATTGGTAAAAGACCTGATAGGTTAGAAGACTTAGTTTCGTGTGGTAATCAATTACAAAATCAGATAGCATACAGACACTGGTGTGTGGCAATAGTGTGGTTGATTTGGAAATTTAGATTGATTGTTGCTTTAACAATGCACAGCCTCACTCTTTAGAAAATTTGCAGCTGATGTGAAAGGAATGATGCTTTACTGGTCTGGTTTTTCGAAGGCATCATTTAAGGAAGAAGTGTGGAAGCTTTGGCCTGGAGAAGAAACCATGCCACTTCAGCTGATGGGAGATGACCAAGCAACAGAAGAAAGGGATAATGCCATTATCCATGCTTATTAAAAAAATTTGTAATACTGTTGTTAGTCATGAATTTTCTTTGTGGTCTGTGATTTGCTGGTGTTTTGAAACAAGAATTTGCTCTCTTTTAGGACTTACATGGTGGGAAATTCTTAGGATGAGGATTAGATAACATTTGGGCACTAATATCATGGTTAGATGGTACCAGAGCCATTTTGCTTCAGAATTGGTTAGTACCATCTCCTCTTTTCCCATCCATTCTATCCACAGGCTCTAAACAGGCTTTTATGGATCCAGCAACTGGCCCAATCTATATATATGTCTCTAAACCTCATCTCTCTCCCAAACCCTAGCCGTCCTTCTCTTTGCACTCTTCGCATCTGTTCATCTCTTTCTTTCCGCACCAAAACATCTGATGCGACCTCCACTGAATAAAACCTACAGTCATCGAAAAAACATCTTTGACGAAGAAATAAAAGCACACAGACTTGGCTAGCAAGTGGTGCATTTGCATCGTATTCACGGAAAGGGGTTTTTTTTGGTACGATATATACTTTCAAATCCTTTTTGCTTATTTTATTAATTTTGCTTCTACCATTTCTTGTCTTATTCCGATTTTTCAATTTCTCTCCGAAGGTGAGCAGAATCAACAAAAATAAGTGAACCCTTGTGTGGACCGTGCGGTTTTGGACTAAATCATGTTTTGCTTCTAGAATAAAATTGTAAGTTTTGGATCAAATAAGTTTTGGTCTAATTCCATTTTCCGATTTTCCAATTTCTCTCTAGATCTGGTTTGGACCGTGCGGTTCATACTGAATTAGACCAACTTACGATTTTCGTTGAAATAAGTGAACCCTTGTGTGTAGGTTCAGATTTAACTTCTGTTTCCTTGATTTAAATCCAATAACTCAGAGACTTCGTTCTTCAATTTCAATTTCTTATTTTTTTTAATCTGATACAAATATTTATGTTCAGTATATATCTTGTATTAATATGGTTGCTTAATGATTTCTATAGATATCAGTTGGGATGGCTTGAGTTTACATTGAGAAATTGGACTCGTGCATTGGTCTGCGTGAGGTTGAAGATGAGTTTTGAGTTTACAATCAATTTGTATTTTATTGAGAATTTTTTTTAATGAGTTATGCTGGTTGTGTCAGTACTCTGTATTATGTAATGCAAGCTTTGTTAATTTTTTCATTTATTCAGATTAGAATATGTAATTTATTATGAGTGATCTTGATCTAGTTTTTCTAATGAATTAGTTAGTCATCATATGTGTTCATTTTTTTTATTGTAAATGTTAACTATATTGTTATATGTGTTCACTTTGTATATTGAATATTGAATGTGTTCATTTTGTTTATTGTAAATGTTAACTATATTGTTATATGTGTTCAGTTTGTATATTGTAAATGCTAAGTACGAAATCAAATTTAACTGAACACAAAAGTACGAAAATTCTTTTTCAGATGCAACTAACTGAACAAATAAAACTTTTAGTTCAACTTTTACCGTATTAAATTGAACACAAAAGTACGAAAATTTCATTTTCAGATGCAACTAACTGAACAAATAAAACTTTTAGTTCAACCTTTGTCGCATTAAACTGAACACAAAAATTCGAAAATTTCATTTTCAAATGCAACTAACTGAACACTTACGACTTTTAGTTCAACCTTTGTCGTATTAAACTGAACACAAAAATACGAAAATTTCATTTTCAGATGCAACTAACTGAACACTTACGACTTTTAATTTAACCCTTATGGCATCTAACTGAACAAATAAACCAATACATTTGATGACGTCGGCATTCAGAAATTTCCGAAAAAAAATTCGAAAAATTTTCGCTGACGTCAGCAAGGCGCTCGCTGACGTCAGCGCGCGAAAAAATGAGTCTGAGGCCCATTTCTGGCCTGTGGATGAGATGGATGGGAAAACTGTGGATGGTGTGTATCACACCTGATTTTGCTTGCTTTTTGTGTTTTGATTGGTTGTTTCGTTGATCTGTAATAATTTGCTTTCTATGAATGGAAAGTGCTGGGATTTCAGGCCGGCCCACTTATTTCAAAAAAACTAGCAACAGTGCCCGCTCAATGTGCGGGCGGACTTTAAAATGTGAAAAATACTATTTTACATGGATGTGTTATCCGTTTTCAATATAGCAGCAGTGCCCGCTCCATGTGCGGAGGACTTTAAAATGCAATATGTGAAAATGAAACTATCCAAAACCAAAATTGACATATTTTTATTTTTGATATGCTAAATATTGCAAAATCAAGACAAGAAAATCAAAACAAACATACAACATTACTATTTCTTTTATAAATTCACTATTTAGAATAGTCTCAGCACAAACCAGTCTGTTTGATTCACTACCCATTAAAATCCTAACCTAGGGTACCATTTAACTTCAAATGAATAATTCTCCACGTCAAGTCTTACTACGTATTCATTTTATAGAGAATCCAATGTATAGATCCAACCTCCTTTGCATCCTTCACAATCACCGGCTTCCAAACCAAAACAAGTTTCATTAGCATTGAAGAACATCATCCGATCTCCCAATGTGTGGGCAAACTTCAAATATATGAAAAATATTATTTTAACATGAATTTAGTTGATAATTGTAATAATAGTTCAATTAAATTCGATCTATTTTTTTTACTCATTATTGTTACTTCTCACAATTAAAAAGGTTTAAAATTTAGATATGAGTTTTTTTTGTCTATTCAGAATGATATTTCATTCTTTAAAATGGTCATTGGATGTGTAGATCCGGATTAAAAAATAATAATATAATTATTCACAATTGATATAGAGTTACTGAATTTCGGCATTTATCAAAAGATGACATGACGAAATCAAGGATGACAAAACTTTAATTGTGTGAGCCTAGAAGCGAGAATCGAACTCGCGAAAACTGCTGCGTCAAATTTTTCTTAAAAGTTTTTCCAGCGACTAGCCAATTTCCAGACAAATAGTCAACCTTTTATTTGATATTTAAATCTGGACCACAGATTATATTAGATTAACAAAATCAATGATCCACATTTAACATTAGAGGGTGTTAACTCTTTTTATTTGGAATGTTAAACAATTGTTTATGACCTTTGGATGGATTCATTTATAAATAGTAAAGATAAAGATAAAATAAAAGACCAGGAAAAGGAGCAGTCAACAGTTAATATTAAAATCACCGATCCAGCACTAAGCGAACTCGGATAAGATCATCACAGCTCAGCGAAGAAGGTTCCACGAAATTAATCCATCAAATTAAGACAAAGAGTGGTTGGAAGAGCATCGATCAAAGGAACCAAGCATGCTTGTTTGCGATACCTAGCGCTCAACACTCAAGAGTGGTTTAAAAATATTTTAGTCGGCAGAATATTGTATCAAACCTATCCTCATGAATAAAACAAAGCAAAAAGAAGAATATTTGATTCGCGTTCTTCTTATTGGCTTATTCTAATAAGGTAGATAGATAATTTTGGGGCACTGATAACAGAGATGGATGTTATCAGTGCAGTTTTACTGATTGGAATTGATGTATGAGATGCAAAGTATTGGGTTATACTTGTAATTAATGGAAGTGGCGTTTCGGCTTTTTTTTCAAGAAGAAAAAAAAAAAGATTAGCTTTTTCATTTTCTGTAATTCCTCGCCAGTGTGGCATACGGTATTAATTGCTACCTTTACCGAGAATTTTTTTATTGAACGGCTGAAGCAAGACGTGAGCAATCAAAAGGGCCATCGAACACGATTCAAAAAAAAAAAAAAGGGCCATCCAAAAGTGGGGTCCAGAGTCCAAAAATTATTTTAATGATTAGTGGTAGTTGATGATGTTGGTAATGGTATGCATCAATAATTGGGAGTATTAATATCTCATGTTGTGTTTCCATTTATGCACAGCATTGTTGAAGTCTTCATTTCTTAGAAATTACTATTGTTCATCATTGATAATAAGCGTCGTCCTTAACTCGTAATGTTCATTTCCTCTGCATTTTGTTGTGTTTAAGATGGAGCAATATTGCACAGTCGAAGTTAGTCGTTATATGTTATAGTTTTAGTTTCAAATTTAACGTGCCTGTGGGTATGCATCAATAACCTATGATGAGTTCAGAAATTGTACTTAGTGGGAACTGTGGGACGCATCACTTCAATATTTAACGGTAGTAGTTACAAATATGACCCATATTCTGCGGTATATAACTGTTCAAAAACGTAATCTAGTCGTCAAAAATTTTCAAGATTTTTGTTAGAGACAAAGGTGAATATCGAATTCTATTTGATTCTCGACTTTTCAAATTGTTCCCCATCAAAAATCTACATATGCACTTATTATGCCTGTATGCAATTGTATGTTACTAACACGCTACACTGTGACAGTCGTGAGTATTATAAACCGGATTTAAAGCATTGCTTTTGCCATTGTGTCTACAATTTTGAATATACAGAAGAAATGTCTACCTCTCTCTCTTCAAATCCATTGCGGAGGATCCATGATGTGACCACTCAACAGAAATCCAGGACCTGCTTTGAACTATATATAAATTTAATTATTTTTTACAAAGGCGCAAAGTAATTGAATCTCTATTGGCAGACATTTGACAGAGAAGCTAGTCAAGAAGCCAAGTTATTGCCATTCATTCTCATCTCTTCAAATAAACCCCATGGGGGACCAAAAGACCAGTTAATATAGCACCGAGATAATTTTTTATCAAAATAAACCAGATAAAATTAGACTAAGAGTTGCATGAAACAGAAACAGTCAGATAGAAAATACGCATGGATATGATCCGTGTACAGCCAAACGGGATACTTCTATACAAAACTGAATTTGACAGTATATACTCGCAAACAAGCACAAGATTATATGAAAACGGCAGTTCCAACACAATTAATAAACACCTTTAGAAAGCCCACGAAACATCACTCACCAATCTTTCAAAAGTTGAGCTGCTGCATCCTTATAGCTCACTTTTTTCTTTGGTGTACTCATGCTTGACCCCGGCTGTGCTGGTACTTTTTGAGTCTCAGCCTTTTTTGTTTCATTACCAGAACTGGTACCTGTTTCCTCTTTCTTCTGGCTCAGGCTCGGAATCATATCAAGCAGCATTGCATGAATTGGATCAACCATCTGTTCCAATTTATCAACACCTTCATTCACATTTTCTTCTATTTCTTCATCATGTGGTTTGTCAAATAACTCTCCCTCTAGAATCTCATCATTCAGGCTGTTTGCTTTTTTAGTTCCCAAATCCATAGCTTCACCGTCAAACTTGACAAACTGTGCAGCGACAGTCGGTTCTTGGTCCTTGCTTGGCTTCAATTCTGACTCTGATTCTTCTTCTGACTTTGATTCTGCTGAATCATATTTTTCTTGATCTATTTTCGCTCGCCTCGTCCCAGTCCTGCCACGTGTTCTTCTTGGGGCTGGTTTAGGGGCTCTTTTGGTTTTTCTCAAGCTAAGGCCCTCTGGTCGTCCTCTTTTCCTCTTTGTGCTTGTATTCAGAGTCACGGGAGCACCTTGGTCGTTATGATCACTTGTGTCAATTGGAGGCTTTTGTTCTTCCTCTCTAAAATGAAATGTAAATGGATATTAAACACAACAGTTGCACAATTAAGATTTGACATCATGATAAAATAAAACATGTGGATGAGGTAAATCTTAAAATTCACCTTTCCTCGACTGCAACTTCTTCAAATGTAACTGGCTTCAAATTGTAGGAATCTTCAGGCAACCTCCTCTGGGTGGCTACAGAATCCTCAAGCCACTTGTGATTTACTACTTTTACCCTTTTGTAATGTAGCAGCTGCCTCTCACTAGGTGGAACACTAAATTCAGTATAAAGGTAAACAAAAAAAAAACACCAATATCAAATATAAGTATTGAAGTTCAAGTAATTACAGTGGTAGAAAAAGTTCATAAGTTAACAGAGATAAATACAGTAAATTTAAGTTAAATTAAACCTGTTGTATATTGAATCAAAATTATATGATTCGACAAGAGAATAAGCAACCACATGGGTCGCGAGTGTAAGACTAGTACACACTTCACCCCCATGCATGGTCAACTCAAGCACCAATCTCTTCAATGCAAGATCTGATATTACATTGTAATCATGATTCCTTCAAGAAAACAAAAGGGAAGAATGAAATTAATGAGGGGACTATACAATCTGAAAAAGAAGAATAGTATGATGCGTACCTAAGAGGTGTAGGTTTGTAGACATATATGCGGCAACCCTGAAAGAAGCAGAACTTCTCTTCTGCACAATGTTTCTTTTTATAATATTGCAATTTGATGGGGGATTTCAGGTCGGACATATTGCCAAAAATCTATAAAATATTATAAAAAAGCCAAAGAAGAATGAATACCAAATAATTAGTTCATTCTCCAAAATAGTACTTTGATAAGTCCACAGCTTCAATGATGATCATTTCTTTTAATCTTTGTAAAACAAATATGCCCTTCTCACCTGTTTGAGATCAGCTATATCAATATCCCAGAAATAATAGTCAGAGAAATGGTCAATCTCTTCTCGCAATTTGTATTTTGAAGAATCAGAAAGAAAGAGGATGTACCTACATCATAAGATCCACAGGAAATCATATCTCAATTGATGTCAACTACAAGAAAAGAATAAAACAGTACTTGTAAGAAATACTTGGGTTGTAGGTGTAAAAGGCGCTTTTCTTTGCAAGAGTCCAATATCCATGAGTAGTGTATTACGTCTCCCTGACGCACTGCTGCTTGATATTTTATCCCTAAATAAAATAATTGAGAAAAAAGTAAAATATTAATGAGAAGTATCAGCAATTAAAATCAAGATCACTGAAAAATTGATAATAGGTACCAATAAGTTACAATAATAAAGGAAGTAAGGCGCTTATCTATTCAAATTTGTATGCCACAAAATATATTGTTTATGACAAAAATAGCAAAAAAAAATAAATTTGATTTTAGTTCAACATAATCCTAAATCTATATGTTGATTATTGAGACACATGAAGTTCTAGGTCTAAAACATCAAGAACTAACATGTTATGTGCAAGCATAAAATGTCACTTCACATAAAATGTCAAGATTTGAATAGTAAACTTCAAAATATTAATATAAAGAATAACCTTTCTTCTCAGAGGCAATGCAATGGGTAACAGAGGGATTAATATTCATGGCAAAAGTGCCTCCATTTTCAGCCACCAGCTTGTGAAAATATTCCAAATTATATATCGGTGGAATGTTTGCAAAGTCTTTTTTAAAGCAAAATAGCACTGGGTCAAGGGAAAACCATTCTTTAACTCTAGGAAATAATATTGACAACGTGTGCCCCTAAAGTTTCAGAAAAGGGCAGTGTACTGTTTGAAAATAAGACAGATATAAGTATTCCTTTAGCAAAGGATACAAAAAATCATGTTAGCAAAGATTAGGGTTTCTTCCTTGAGGCTAGAGACATCTGTCTTGATGAGATGTGAAGGAACAATAGACAGAGTCGTCGCGGCAGACTTCTTCGTTGGCTTCGCACGCTTTGTTTGAAAATTATCTGTTGGCTCATTTGTTGCCTTGTTTGTAGTGCCATTACTTGACCGCACAATCTTGACAAATTCTAAGAATAATTAGAAATAAATGCTAAGAAGTTATTATGTTTAATTAGATATCTATGAATTAAAGATTGTTTTGGTGCTCTAATCTAAATATTTTTGCATGACCAGTAACAGTACACATCTTTATCTATCCAGAAAGAAACCTATGCACAAAGGAAACTAATGCAAATATAAGCTCCAAAAGTACCCTGGACATCAAGGCATTCATGCCAGGGCTTGTCATATCTCACACAGTGTATGCGAGGAAACCTTAAACTGTATGGTGCTGCGAAAACCTAAGAAAAGTTTAGGAAAAGATAACAAACAAACTTCGTGAGATATAGCAACAATGGCATAAATCGATTGAAAAATGAAACAGGATATACCTCAGATTTAATTGTTCGGATATCGCTAGTTATAGACACCAAAATGGACCTATGAACGATAAATTATATATTATCAAATTGTTAACCAAAATCTTACAATAGAAGAGAAAAAAGTAAAAGAAAAAGAGGAAGCCTACTTATCAGGGCTTTCAATCCAAACGTCAGGTCTCTCTTTTGAGTTATTGGTCACTTCATAAAACCGTGGTGTTCTTTTAGGATACTCGTTTTTCCTATTATACAAAAAAAAAAGTGGTTATTTGTTGCACCCAGAAAACAAAAGGTGCTTTGGGAAGTTGATTGATCATAGATAGAGAGAGAAAACAAAACATCTACATAAAATAGGGCTTCAATTTGTTAACAAGTGTATTGAGCTCCTCATCAGATAAGCCAGTGCCGACCCGGCAAAAAGAGAGAAATCTACAGCAACAAGATGAAACAACAAAAATCAATAAGTTGATAATTTAACAAAATATATAGCATGTAATATTTTCTATCTAAAGATATAAAACAAGATTGATTAAAAAAAGAAATTAATAACCTTTTCGGATAAGTATCTGGATCAGAACGCTCTGCCAGACCCACTAAGAATTGTGCAACCTGGGAAAAGTAAATAACGATTGACTAATCATTGCTGAGGAACTACACAATTCTTAAAGCAAAAATATTAAAAGACAAAAAAGCTTGACCTCGCCTCCATGTCGTCCAGATCCAAAGTATCCTCCTAAAAACATGAACTTTTCAGTTAATTAATAAAAAGGTGAACAAAATTTTCTTTTCTTGCACCTTTAAATGCTTTTGCAATGAAATTCTCCAAATATGATATTTCTAAATGATCAGAGGGAATAACTCATGCCAGAAGGCTTTTTTCAGTTCAATGATATTGACAACTATCATGAACCACTTCTGCCTTTCCATTTTAACTTTTTGTCTTATTTACCTATTATAAGAACATCAAGATCGGATCCAGCATGAATGTAGTCCGGCTTTAATTTTAGCCACTTGCCACTTCTGTCACCTGGTTCCCATTTGGAACCTAGATCCTTGACTACTATTCCCTCATCCCTAGAAAAGGAATTATGAAAATAGTATGCATGCGCAACAAAAGAAAAGAATTTTGAAACAGTATCCAATAAGTTAACATACTCAGTGATAAAACTAAGATTATGTTACGCAAAAGATTGTTCAAACTGCTACCTTCTTCATTTTATCTGTACAAAGTAACCTTCAGAATCAATTCCTTTAAATTCAAATCTAACATTTATACTTTATATTAGTTTCTGATCCCTACCAAGTACATTTTTTTCCCAAACTAGTCTATCCATTCCACTGCTATTTGCAAATAAGAAAAAGCATCGGATATATTTTGAGATTGACCCTTAAGGAAGGAAATATAGTTATCTAAATTGCAAATATTTTATTTATAGTTTAGATAACCTGTTCTCGATTGTCTCTTTGAAGAATTTCTCCACATCTTCTTGGCTAGATGCAATAATAGACCAGCATGGTTCTCCTTCAAATTCAAACAGACAATTAGATTAAAATACAGCATAACTAGGCAGTCCAGTACGATATTACATTTGTACTGTGCTATATCAGTAGATAGACCTCGTGGGTACCTCTTTATGAAAAAATTTCAACAAAAAGTATAGAATATTTAATTGTGAATTCTGATGTTCTCTTATGAGTTATGACTTACCAGGTTGGCGATTTTCATTAAGCCCCATATTGGGAAGTAAAAGTTCAAATTGTCCCTTGATAGGTTTTATTATTTTCCGAAGAATTTCATGCCTTTCAGCTAGGGTCTGATGGATTACACTTGTGTCTCCTGCATAAAGTACATCAAAAGCCACATCTATATTTTTTGGGTCAAGAAATACAAGTTTCAGATATGAACAACAAGATGCAAACATTCAAAAATTGAGAGAAAGAAAGATAGGATACAGCACAACTGCAATAAGAAGAACAAAAAATAGTTAGATAAAACATTTTATGTGTGAGACTCAAATAAAGTTTGACAAAGTAAAGCTTTAGTCCAGATCAAAACCTGGCGATCACTTTCAAACCCTTCCCTTGCTGCCTTTGCTGTCCAAAACAAAAATATATAGTTAGTTGCCAGAATTGCACCTCAAAACAAAAATGAAAATTAACCGATGGGATAACTAATTATTTGTCAAATCACCTATTTCCTGGTTTGAGCCAAAATCTGCAAATCGATTGGCAGTTTTGTCCCAAACAAGCATCTCACCATCTAATATGCACCTTTAAATTGCAATATATATTAAAATTAGATCTTGCAATATAATAAAAAGTATCTGGACAATTTTTTGTCAAAAGAAAAGGAAGAGATATAAAAATACATGGAACATGACATTTTATACTGTACCAACAGGAGTGATGTCTGAGTTCAGGTTTTATAGTACATGGGGTTTGCTGCATACTGGATGTTGCAGGGATTATTTGTGTATTTAATTTGCCTGAGTGTCACTGGGAGGTACCAGCATAAAGTCAGACAAGCGAAATCTTTAGGTTTAACTAACTGTTTATGCTGCTTTTAGCATAGTAATAAAAGCTTGTGAGGTCTACCCCACTCTTACCCCCAAAAAAAAAAAAAAAAAAGAGAGAGAGAGATGGATATGGTCACCCGGATTATAGTAATTTCAGCATCGCTTTTTATGTAGCGCATTTTTCACAGCTTGTACTTGTAATAGTAGTAACATACTAAATAGAATTGATCCGGACAACATCTAAATTTTTTCGAACAGCATTTGGTACTTGTTTGGGACAAAAGGCTTAGTTGTTGTTGTTGTTGTTGTTGTTGTTGTTGTATTTGTTACATGCTTGGGACAAAAATATCCTTATAATTAGACAACAATTATTTTCATCATCAAATTGATGATCTCATTTTTGTCCCATGTGTCACAAATGTTGATCGGCCCATTTTAATTGTTGCCCAGATTAATTCCCCATACTAAAGGCCGATTGTTTTATGTAGTACTTGGTAAGACAGATTAAAAAGTTGCAAACTTAACAAAGGGAATTATACATCATACCTGTCAACAAGAATGTTTTCTTTAATTAGCTTTGACATACCAGGGGCATATTCGGGGTGATCAATAAAATTCCTGTTACATTATGAAATTGATTGACATAATTTCAGGATTGCACTCGTGATTGAGCTAAGAGTGCATATATTACAGAGCGAAAAGAGATCAATTATAAGAAACAAAGAATTGAAGGGAAAGGTTTATGACTTACCGTGAGAAGAAATGGATTTCATCGCCATTTTTATGAATTTGAATTCTGTCACCATCAAATTTGCACTCTGCCACAACTTGTTTTCCATGTAACTGCACAATATAAAAGGCAAAGGGTAAAGCTTGGAAGTTGCCATGGTCAAATTCATATCCAAAATACAGAAATATATAACAAATTGCAACAAAGTTGAATGTTTCGGAATCTTTTCAAAAGGTTAGGAAGTAGCTTAACTGTAGCCAAATTATGTGCTAAGGTGGCCAAGTGATGCACTGGCCCATGTTTAACAATGGTCAACTAATCACACAAAAGAGTACAAAAATACAATACTTACCTTTTTCCAAGCAGCAGAAGCATCACTAACCCTCATGGCCAGCTGAGCTCTGACAGCTTTTCCCACTTCTATGTCCTAGACATGAGATAATAATACATAAAAAAGGCATCAATAATAAGATTACTGTTTTGAAATATACCTAGTGAAGTGAATAAGAATGAATAGCCTATTCGTGAATAAGAATTAGGTAGAATGGCTTATTCATGAATTGAAATGAAATATTTCTTATATAAGTAGTAGTAATAAATATTATAATTAAAATAATAATCGTTATAATTAATATAATAATTATTAATGGCCAACCTCATTTGTCCGTTTCTAGTGGGGCCCTTATCTGTCCATTCCTCTATTTTTTATTGATCATGAATGGCGTTTTTTAATATTTTATAGAGGGCCACCGAAGCCCAATTAGTGTAATTCTATCTTTCAGCTGGAATTTGAATAAGGCAGCGAATTGCTTATTCATGCATTTCGGAGTTGTTTGGGTGCAGCTTATTGCACAATTCACGAATTAACCTATTCTAAGACTTCCCAAACATTTGTTGATGTAACATTTGAGATTCATACAATCAGAGAAAGGGATTAAGTATGAAATGTACAGGGCGGCATACAAAATAGCAGCATAATAATTTTACCTGCCTTTTATGTCGCTGGCCTCTATCTTTCAATTTTTCACAAACCAATTTCAAGTCACATGTGACATTGAACAAGTCTTCTGCATCCAGGTGAAATTCATGAAAAATGCTCTTCTCACTTATTCCCAACTTCAAATCTACATCAAATTAGATGCAGAAGCTTACTAAAATGCAAATGTATTCAAGAATAAAAATATATAATTGATTAAATTAGTTAAAAAAATCAGTCAAGGTGTATGCATTAAACCTTTAAGGATTATCATGAGAATCCATTTCATTTCTAAAGCATTTGTCTTTTTTATAAGGCCAGCAAGAACAGTTGCCTTCTCTGACCTGACATATGAACAAAGCATTATGCCTTCTCAAAGTCAACATCAACATGTTTGAACTTAATTACACTTGCTAAAATATACTCAAGTGAAGAAAAAGTATTTAATCTGTATCATCAATTGCTTATTCAATAATAGCAAGCTAAGAAGAACTATTTGCACTGTATCATTAATTGCTATTCAACAAAGGCAAGTTTGAGGTATAAAATGAAATAGAAACATAGAAAATAATTTCAAAAGGGGAACCTATTTTCTGTTGTGGCAAGGCGATCAAGTGCATCATTAAGCTCCTTAATCGTTAATCCGCCTGATGACATGCCTTGCCTACTTTGTAACACCTGATCAAAGTTCCGAGCAATTATTAGCAATAACAACATTCAGTAGCATTCAGTTAATAGAGACACAGAAAGTGCCAAAGTGGACCCCAAATGTCAGCAGTAAATGAGAGAGAGCAGGGCTCGCACCTCAGCAGCAATCATAGCGAAATTGCCTGCATTCTGACCAGCTCTCGATCCGGCCTTCCTCCAGTTGAGCAACCTCACAGCGTCGAGCGAGTCCTTGGCTAGACCCAGCGCATCGACCAGGCACTGCGCCAGAGCGGCCTCCTTGAGTCCATAGGTGCCCCTCTCCCGGTCCAGACTGGGCAGGATCAGCCGCACGGCGCTGAAGTACTCGCGGCCAGTGTAGACCCGGTCCAGGAACTTGCGGAAGAAGCGGCGCTTCTTGGGCGCCGAGCGTTCGCGGAGCATGGCCTGGAACATGCTCACCAGTAGACCGAACCGGACGGTCTGGTCCGTCATGGCGAGGAAAATCGGATCGTATCTGTAATGATTCGATCAATAGATAGAAGAATGCACTCTTTCTGTGTTATTCAATGCGACTTGGTTGATGAAAATCGATCATGGTTAAGGTTTGACGGAGGGGTTTACATAGACTAGTCTGGCGTAGTGAGGAAGGAGGAAATGAATTTTCAAATAAACGGTGTTCTATTGGTTTTTTTCCTGTGTTTAGAAGAGCCTGTGTAAACTGGCCCAAGATAGAGATTTCTTCTCTGTGTGCAAGAAGCCCAAATACATGTTTTTTTTTTTTTGTTCTCGTGTAGTAGGTAAAGGCCCAAATATGGTGGTAGAAAAGCAAAGTCCAGACGCAAGATTGCAAGAAGATAGAAAGGAGGCCATCGTGTTTGGTCAATCCTCCTTATCTATTCGTTAAGTGACATGTCAACTCAATCTAGCATATACTTCTAATCAACCACTTTTCTGATTGGTCCAGAATCCAATCATCCCACGTGAACTGATACTAGCTTTTTGCTACCATTACTGTAATACAAACAGCACCTTTCTACAATGTTTCATCAGAGATTGTTTTCTTTTTGGTAACCTTCGTCAAAGATTGTTAGCCTGTCTAAACTCTAAAAGTTATTGTTATAATGACATGTCATGGAAAGAAAAATATAAATACAAAAAGTGGGATACACCAGAGTATTTTACACAATTTTTAAAATTGGCACCCGTGTCAGAGAACAAATTATTAAGAGTGGAGGGATTGGTTGACAATTATTTTAAAACGAAGTGAACTTTCACCAAACTGAATTTTACGGTCTTGATGGTCATCAAATAAGAAGTCAAATTTTATGAATATCCATACGTCAAATAATAAATAATATTGATATTGAAGAGTCCATAAAGTAAGTTCCGATAATATTAATCACACGACCATGATAAATTGAGTTTGAAGTGGCTTTGTCCCGGTTTTGGGCTCAAATTTCAGCAGCTCCTTTCTGGCTTTCCCTCTCATATTTGCCTAGATCCCTCAAGAGAAACTGGATCCCCTACGGAGCAGGTATCATGAATAATTGTGCGGCAGACTTCTGTAAAAAATTAGTTTGCATGCAATGTAGAAGTCAAACAATATATACTGCTTCACAGATTTAAAGATATAAAAAAAATGGTCAAAACTTGAACATAATAGAGTTAGGAACATTAAAAATGGAATAACTTGATAATTTAAATTCCAAATAAATTGCAAAATTCAGTATTTAAATAAGTTAACTTTATACATATTACAAATATAAAAGGTAATAAAAATTAATGTAATTATTATATTTCATTAGATAAGTTAAAAATTATGATAATCAATATTTATTTCTATTTATATTTAATGAATAAAATATTCAAACAACATAGTGCTTCACAATTTTTTTAAAATAAAATGAGGTCAGAACTTAAACCTAATAGGGTTGGGATTATTAATAATTAAATAATTTAATAATTTAAATTCCAAATAAATTATAACTTTGAAACTCTTAACTTCGTACATATTAGAATATAAAGGTATAACAAAAGTCAATATAATCTTATATTCATTGGACAAGTTAAAAAAATTATAATAATAAAATATTTAATTGTATTTGATGGTGAGAACTGAGTACTCGCACAGAACACCTCACTACTTCATACAGAAAACCAGTATTTCTTCAAGTCCTCGAGGCCCTCCATCCAGTCTCCATCAACTCAAAAACTCCAAGCTCTAGACAGTCTCTCTAGAGACCACACTTGACACTTGTACAAACTACCGAGAACAAACAGAACCTCTCATCACATCCCATGCCTCCGTAAAATTACCAAACTATCCCTCTTAGCGCCTTTTTTCTCTCCAACGAAAAGCGAAAGCTATTCCTCGTTGTACAGCTCAAAGAAGCATCTTAGTTCAACGGCCATGGCGTCGCCTTCCTCTTCTCAAACCTTAACTCTTACTCTCGACCACCTCGATCACGACCACATCACCACCATCCTCCTTCTCCTCCCGTTCGATTCCATCGTGTCCTTCGCTCTGACATGTAAGAAGTTCAAGTCTCTGGCTTTGTCAGAATCGCTGTGGGAATTGATATGTAGGAGGGATTGGGGAAGTGGAACGGTTGATTTGTTGTTGGCAACCTTGTCAGAGAATGAGAGGAGAGAGTTTTCTTATAGGAAGCTTTATGAGAAGGTTTCTATGCTGGGTTCTTTATCTTGCAGGAGATTGATATGCAAAGGTGGCGCCTTTCCCAAGCCGAGAGCATCTCACTCTCTCAATTTGGTATCTGACTGGTTGGTTCTCTTTGGTGGCGGTTGTGAAGGAGGTAAGTATGGTTTCGAAAGCTAAGCTATTCAACATATAAGAGCTAAGGTTTGATTGGGCTTTGTGTTCAACTTTCTAAGCTGGAATTGTATAATATCTTCTAGAGTCTGTTAATCACCAAGAATAAATTGTTAATTACTTTTCCATACTGATATCTCTTATTGAAGCATCTCTAAGGTCATCAGCCAGTATCATCATATCAGTCATTTAGTACCCATAGGCATCCTCAAACTCGTGGTGATTGACTGATTCAATTGCTATTTGTCTTGTTCGGTAAAGAGAAAAACAACATAAAAAATAACTCAAATAATTATTTATATGATAGGAGGTGAGTACAAAAACTGAAACTGGTGCTGTCGAGTACAGTTTAGTTCTTTGATTGTTCAATTGTTGATTAGCATTCATTTTCAGGCCGCCACCTGGATGACACATGGGTTGCATATGTTGGAAACAGCAGAACGATTCCTGTGCTGACATGGCATCACGTAAATTCAGGCCTTCCAGGGGGCCGTTTTGGTCATTCCTGCACTCTGGTCGGTAAGAACTCTCTCATCCTCTTTGGGGGAATAAATGACAATGGATCTCGGCTTAATGACACCTGGATTGGGCAGATCCTTTATGAAAGTCCTTATAATATAAAAGTGTTATGGAAGCCTTTAGAAGTGGGCCCATATGCGCCACCTCCCCGTGGGGCTCATGCGGCATGCTGTATTGGAGATTGCATGGTTTTGGTGCATGGTGGGATCGGACTTCATGGGATGAGGCTGGGAGACACATGGGTACTTGATTTGTCGGGTCATGCTTGTTGGCACCAGATGGGCACTGCCGACAGATTAGCTCCATCACCAAGATCAGGACACACACTGACATGGGTTGGAGGGACACACATGGCTGTGCTGTTTGGGGGCAGGGGTGAAGGCTATGAGGTGCTCAATGATGTCTGGCTTTTTGATGTGGAAGGGTAATTTTAGAACCTTATTTATAGTAATTTGGCTCTTGCAAATTATACAAACTGGCGGTTTTCATACTTTCGCATTTTTTTCAGTACTGTGTTTTAGTTGCTGTTTTGTTTATTTATTTTCTTGGGCAAATTGGTGAACAAAAAACCCACTAAACAAAATGATGTGTATGGGGTTTCTTAGTATTCCCATCAATTATGCCATCAGATTTCCATATCTGCTATTATTCACACCCATGAAGGGAGGCCCTCCTTTTCAAGTTCAATCAGCCTGATCTAACAAATGGATCAGGTCGACTGATGATTTCAGGAATGCCATTTGATGTGATCTCATCCATTTGCTGTATATAAGTTAACTGAAAATATAAAGGAGGTCCGCCCTCATGTCATGAATAACAGGAGAAAAATCTAGGTAATAAGATGGCACCGACATGTTCCATGGTACCTTCCAATACCTTTCTCATGCTTAATTGAACATGTTTCTTGTATTCTGAACTAGTACTTATCTTTGCATTGCTCGAGGATGGTACTGTTATTTCGAAACTGACTTGACTTTGTTTTGAGAAAATGATAAAGCAGGGTACTGAAACTACATGATGTGTAACAGGTTACCTAGGTGGAAAGAGCTAAAACTCAATCTTGCGCCAGAATTCCTTAATACAATGCCACCCCCACGTGTGGGTCATTCTGCTTCCCTAACATTAGGCAACAAAATCCTCATTTACGGAGGTGAAGACTCACAGAGGCGCCGAAAAGATGATTTCTGGATTTTAGATGTGCCGGTCCTCCTTCAAAGCCGAGCGGGTTTGAGAAATAATACCAAAGGCATTTGGAAGCAGCTGAATTTAGTGGGGGAGTCCCCTAGCTTTCGGGCATTTCACGGTGCTTGTACTGATTTGTCGGGCAGGTTCTTATATGTCTTTGGGGGTATGGTTGACGGGTATCCGCAACTGGCTGAGGCAAATAGTTTGCGGTTTGATGGGGAGTCATATCAGGTGGAGCTTATTTTGAATTTGTAGATATTATGGGCATTTCAACTTTATGTTCTCATGTTAGTTTACACTGGACGTTAAAGTGCATACCAATAATTTCTTTGCTTATTTGGTTTAGTTCTGCCTTAGCTCCGGTTTGTCTGGTGTTTTAGGAGCATAATCTGCATATAGTTGTGATGATTTTTTGTAATTGAGAACAATTGAGGGAACACATTTCTTGTGTTTCCATTAAATCTTGAGAACTAGAAATTAAGAGCACAGAAAATTCTGCAGACTAATGCTGTGCAATTTTCATTTTTCTTTCATTATTCAATAAATTTGTTTAATTTATACTTTCCTATACATCGAGGAAAATCAAAGCAATAGGGTAAGACCAACTCAAGTAAATTGAAGAATATTTGCCATCTATTTATCGTGCGTACCATTTTTCGGTTTCTCTATCTATCCATCTGTACGAACATCAAAGGCAATTTAAAGCATCGGGTCATAAACATCAAAAGACAGATCGTTTGTCAGAAGACAATAAAGCAAGACAAAACAGTACCTTTCAATGTCACAACATTCCTTCGATCTCCTCAGACAAAACCAACGAATATTTGTTCCTTTGTTATTAAATCTGTACGACTATTAACTATTGTAGGATCTCCATCATGTATCATACATAAACTGCCACTGGTTGCTACAAGCATTAAATGAGAAATCTGATGTTCTTTGGTTCTTCATGTGACTGGTCTGTGGTTACCAAAGAATTAACGGACCATTTGCAGTGTCCTTTGCTTCATCTTTTTCAAACAGTTGGATGGGCTCCGATTTCCCAAATCCAAACTGATATGGAGTCCTACTGGTAAGGATCGAATCAGAATCAGATTTATCCCTTTTTTTTTACCTCTTAAGCTGTACTGGAATAATATTTAGCTTTTGCAACACCTATTTTAATTTCATTCAGCAACATAGGATTTCTGTTTTTTAGTCAAAGAAATAGATTGGAATACTGTAGATTCTTCATTTTCTTAATTTATGAATTCACTTATTTGACCGGCTACAAGTCAGGGTTGCAATTAGAAAATATCTTAAGGTGGGAACAAAATTTAAGGATGTGACACAATCTATACAATCGTACCGACGTAAAAGCATATTTTTATATTCTTTTGTAAAAAATATTCAAGAAAATTGCAAGGATTCAAACCTTGCAATATAGTAAAAGTTGTGGTACATGACTTCTAACACATATGATTCTGATATTTGCAACATTCTGGTATACGAATGCTAACAAATTTGATACTGAATATTGAACTTAAAAAACTAGTCAATAATATGCTCTTACTAAAGTACAAAGTTGATTACAAAAAAAAAAGCAGATTTGTACACATGATGGGTTCTTTTTGTCTATAGCACTATGCAAGCATCACACTGTCATGTGCAATTTAATGCACGAGATAACCCAAAAATGGGGACCATTTGGGGATCTAATTGCACACATTTGTGGTCCCATACAAATGTGCTCTGCACAGAAACACAAGTAAGAATGAAATATTCTATTATGAAAAGACATTGGATTACAACATACCAAAATTGTTTCACGAAATTTTTATAAACAAATTAAAAATACTGATGTCTTTATGCTTATTTTCATACCCAAATGCCTATCCAACGAAAGGAAAACAGAGTCATAACTCAATAGTCTCATTGTCATAGACATAGAGCAATAAAACAAAGGTGCCACTTTCAAAGTCTTTCTAAATTTGGATGGCTGTTGGAATGAAGGTCGTGGTCGGCCCATTTGCTTACTGAACTCATTTTGTGGACCCACATTTATGGGCCTACATATATATTGGGCCAGTGAAATATTGATACATCTTATAAAATGTTTATTGTGGCTGATACATGAGAACTTTTTCTCCTTAGAAAGCATTTATACTTCAAAAACACGCCGTTTTACTCAGAAGAAGATATGCTATGTCGAAAAAATATGTTAGGTAAACAATGCAGGAAAAAAAAAAAAATTGCCCACACCGTGTTGAGGTACCAAAAATGGTTGTTTAAAGGTCATTGTAAGACCCTTTCATCACAAAATTTATTTCTAGAGACCTTTGTTAGAATGGAGTAATGGCATGCTGTAAGATGCCAATTCAACTTGAATGGGGAACAGCAGTCTCCTAATTTTTACTTAAGATTATAACGGATTGTTTAAACTCACCAATAGGCCTACATAACGAACCCGGCCCAAAATAACCTTCCACTCGAGTAAAATTCCTTGAATAACGTCAGAATAAAAATTTGGAGCAATATTTCAGCGTCATTTTGAAGCGTTTCACGAGATTACCCTTTTTGAGGAATTTATGCATTATTTACTTTAGCAGAAAGGAGGGAATTGTAGTGAATGGATAAAGGGGTCTCCATCTTTATTCTTTTGTGAAGGCTTTTTGCTTTGCAAATGGACAACAAATTACAAATATCTTACATGCCAATCAAGCTTTAGATTCGGTTAAAAATATTCATCTGTCAATTAGGACTGTTGACAACTATAAACTAGTTTAAATGGGATAAACCCATATCCTTTCAGGGAAAGAGGGAAAAATTGATGATAGTAACGTAACCTTAATATGCGATTCCAGATTTAATTAGAAGTAATAACCAAGTCTCCAACATCATAGCACAGCAGCGACCTCTTAAATTCTCTTGAATTAAATTTTTTGAAAGAACTATATCGTAACCGACTAAATTATGAGATAATACGACTGTAAACATTTTGAATTCGACAATTTATTTCACCAAATCATACGAAAGCTTAACTATATTAGATAAATTATAAACTGCAAAAGAACTCAATTTTTTTTAAAAAAAAAAATTAACTCCGACCTTAGATTTTAAGCCAAAACATGTTATTTTCTAAACACATACTGTTTACCTCCTCTCATGTCAAGCAAGTCAATGCCAAAAATTTTAATACAACACGACGTCACAACATTTTTTTTCATTTATATTTCAAAATTTTAAACTTGAATCCAAATCTTTTGTCAAAAGTTTTTTTGGCGAGAATGCATTCGCAAATATTAAACAAAACGATCACGATTTGAAAGCATTATCTTTCATAGCTTGCAATTATTTTCAAGTATTTTGAGATTGAACCAAACGTACTTTAAAAATGCAGTTTAAGAACGTTATGTTAAATTTAATAACATTATGCCTCGATTAACAAGATTGTTTTTAAGATTATATCATTGGCCGATTCGGTCTAATGAATACATTCATTGTTTCCGGTTTTTGACCAGTGCATATTTAATTCAGTATTAGTCAGTTTAAATAACGTGAACTCTTAATTTAGCAAATGAATCATTACTCTATTTAAACTTGAATCACCTCATTATATAGATAATTCTGTCGAAATATTGAAGACATTCTTTAATAATAATAATATTTGCAGAGTTCGAACCAACCTTATCAGCGCAATCTTCGAGAACTTGAAACATACCATCTCATCATTACCTCAACAAATGGCCAACATAATGGTTTCCATAGCAACGGTGTGCAACTTGACTTGTCTCATCAAAGGTTTGAAACTAGAAACATAAAGGTGATACAAATATATCGTCTTTTCAAACACCAAACAAGCCAAAAACAATCACAACAAAAAGATAAATGTTTTAATATTAAATAATGTTTCTTTCCCTAAATGAATATTTGAAAGAGTTACTCATTATTAAGAGAAGTAGGTCATAGCTTATGGAAATCTTGGATACCAAGCTCAATCATTTTTTTACTTTCTATTGACATGGTTAAATTGTTTAGCTGCTTATAGATAAAGCAAAGTTCTCCACTCAAGTTGTTTACTTTCCTTCAAGGAATCCTCCAATTTGGTTGGAACATATAATCATTGAACACGAGAAAATCAGGCCTATTTTTATAAGTTTACGTAGGTTAAGTGGAAAGAAAAATATCTTACATAAATGGGGTATAATCAACCAATTTAATTACATTTGAAAAATAAGAATAGCTTATATGTTAACAGGAATGAAATTATATGATGCACTCTGTCAACCCCTCATCCCTTTGAAGTATTAAAGATGCTCTCTTCTTCTTCTTCTTTTTTTTTCTTTTCATGTGGTACACTGATACAAAGACAAAACCAAAATATTATTTTTAGCGAATGATGAATTATATAACTAGTATGAAATCCCATCTTGCAGATATATATTGAACAAATATAGGCCTAATTAAACGTGTGCCATGTGTTGGTAGTGGATGAGGGGACAATAGATGGGCCCATGCATTATCAAATATACTACCTATTTTTAAATTTAAATTTAATACCAATCTTTTTGAGCCAGCAACATGGAAGGTATGTGATTGTACCAGCGAAACAGAAGCACCAACTCCACCTACCTTTCAAACTCTCGCCAGATCAACCACTCCAAAATATCCCACAAGATCTTCCATGACCTCATTTTTCTTTTTCGATCCTTTTACATTTCCATGGTAGTGGAGAACGAAATAGCACATCTATATAAATTTCGCTAGAAAAATATCACCAATAAGAGTAATGATAGCTTGTTTGAGAATCTGATTACGTATGAGATAAAGTAGCAAATAAGAATTTGACTATATTGAAGCAATGCATCGATAAAATGAACAAAACTGACGACATTTGGCATGTAATAAGCATGGTAAGAGCATAAACTTACAATTACCAATGGACACTTCAATAGTGTAAATATTCATAGGTAAAAGAAACAGTGAGAGAACCATTTCCAAAATATTTGGCAGGTACGAACCCAAATTCCACGAGTATACATCATAACGTTAACAAAAACAAAAAAAAATAATAATAGTAAAAAAACAAAAAGAAATGAAAGAAAGAAAGAAAACAACATCAGGCTATACAACCAAACCCCCACTTAAGTAATCGTCATCCATCCATGCATGCAACGGATCCATCATATACTAAAGAAAGGCCACATCATAATCACAAACCACATCATGTTTTCTCACACATCTCTCTAACCCTAAAACATCCAAAAGAGATGATTTTAAACAAACTCAACACGAGCCAAGTCTAAACAGGTCTAACAGAGCTTAGACGGGTATGACATCTATATTCGAGGTATCTTCACATCTTAATACGATGCCCTCGAGGCTGACCGGTAGCACGCACTGGGCCCACTGGCAACCAGTAGAGAATGGCTCAGATGGTGGTACAATCATTAGCACATTATCATTTCTTTGTACCACGCCCATCACACTTACTGTACTACCTTCTTTAATGTACCTGAGGAGGTGAAAATAACAGTCTTTTAAAACAAAAGATATTCTTCACAGACGAAAAGCCTGTTCAATCAATATTATTAGTACTAGGTTCCAGCAATTTACCAAGTACCTCATATCCAAAGGACAAGATAGTTATTGAACTAAAAACAACTGGTACTGGCTTTTACCAGAATTACCAGGAAAACAAGAATAAATAAAAAAATGAAAATGGACAAAATCCATGCATACAGTGCAGACTGAAACATATTTCCCCCCTCCCTCAACTTTTTCCCTCCTAGCCATCAATAAGTATATTTAGAATGTGCATTCCCTGTAAGGGGCATAGAAGACTCTTACTTTTTCAATAGTATATTAAAACAATTGTGGCAGAATATTAATGATGTTCCCAATTTTTAGAGTCACATGATCAAAAGTTTTTGCAGCAGTGTACTTGAATAGATGATATAGCATTTGAATACAACTCATCTATAGAATTACAGTTACTAGAGAAATTCCTTTCCCAAGAACTACATGTTAAAATTGGGGCCAAGTCCTGGACAAGCATAGAATAAAAAATTAAAAAAGAAAAAGAGAAATTCAAAAGAGTACAAATATACCCTTCTTTGAGACGCATGATGCGGTCGTCACTAGATAAGTTCCTCTCAAGTAACCACCTATGAAACTCTGGAGTCATATCCTTATTTTCCGGCTTTATATCTATTACTATCGACTCATCTACATATGGTGTAACCCTTGCACCATATCCTGTCTTGACAAGAGCCCTTAATCCTGATTGGAAATCTGATATGTAGAAATCTACCGCGTGTCGCTGGAATGCATAATGTACCAAAAGTGAGGATTTATCAAGAAAGGAATGCACAGGTAAAAGTATAATGGGTGATTATTAACTGTTCCCGCTTGAGGATTAAAATGTTGCAGTACTGAAGATTAATTGGGACCACTGACAAGTTTTTAATCGATAATCTTTTAGTGAGATAAAAGGATAGTTGCACACTGGGATTAAAGAATGATCCATGCTTAATCAGATGCCTTTAAAAGTATCGACTCAAAAAGTCCACTGGATCACAAAGAACCAAATCTAACCTCCATAGAGCGCAGCCCCCACGTGAAGCGACGGTGCTTTGCATTGGCTGCCTTAGAGTCCCAGCCCCTGTACTCAAATAGGCTTGTAGAAGTGTAAACACATCTTGGCACCTTTTGAAATGACGACTCCAATGGGAAATTACCACATGTCACCACCTACTCTCAGAAAAAAAATTCAATCAGCATTTTTACTGAAATATGTACATGTATAATTTTCTCTTTTTTCTTTGATGAAGTATACACAAGCATTCATTTATACAATTAGTTCTATCATTATGACTTGCATGTAAGAAACTTTCAAACATCTACGCAAGTGATGATGGTAATGGTATGTTCGGCTAAACCTTGACAACCTCTAAAGTGAGAACCAGTTCTTCTTGGGCTTCAAACTCAGAATAAGATAAATCGAGATAAGCAGGATTGACAACGTGCATTTAGTAGGTCCACCACCAATGATCTAAAATCACACTATAGAAGCAACAACTTTTGAACACTTTTTGACCAAATCTAGTGTAAGCTTCAAAAATTGTTGTTTGCCAATTGCAAAAGTAAAATGTAAACAAACAAAAGCATTACATTGCAAGTCTGACGCAATTGCAGGAGTAACCAAATGTAGGATTTATCAGAAAATGAATCAGAGACTTCTATTTTCAAATGCAAGAAAACCCTGTCCCTACTTTTTGAAAACAAAGCAATGTATATATTAATATATATTGGGCCACTTACCCCAGTAACCTTCACATACTGCCCATCTTTCGCAGTTCTGAGATCAGCATCAGCATACCGCCCAACAAACCCAATAACTGCTCTCTTTCCCCAGCAAATATTCCACACCAAAAGGGCTGCCACCGCACCAAATATAATTACCACGACTATCAATAATACCGGATTGTGGACCGCACCCAGAATAAATCCACCTGCTATGAACCCCATCACAAATAGCAGGATCACAGACCACATTATTGGCTTTGGGAAGCTGCTAGCTATTGAGTAACCCTCATCAGGGTTTAGGTTGGTCACTGCCTGGTTATGCGCAAATGAAGTGGTGCGCATTTTGATGGACCCAGTAGAGTCTAGTGGGCCAGAGATCTTTCGCGGGGCCCCTGATGAGTTAAGTGGGCCGGAGGATATTGGGCCTGAGGTTATTAGACCCGTTGTGGGAAGAACCGGAGCAAGGGGTCCTGAATTCTGGCGTGCCATGGGGGTGACACCACCAGATTGGGGACCTGAAGACTTTTTGGTTGGCTCGCCATGCTTGTTTAGTGGGCCAGAGTTTGACTTAGTCCGGGTAACAGGCACCCCCGAGGAGGAGAGAGAACCTGAGTAGGTGCGAGAGGTTGCAGGGCCCCCGGTTATCGGGCCCGAGATGGGACCTGACTTACGGGATTTCTCCACGTGCAGGTCAAACATCTTCCCCAGCTCACCTGATTTTTTTATGTCGCCACCTGTGTAGGGCATTGCTGTGCTGCTCATGGTCGGGGGTTTCTCTTTTGGCTGCTCAGGCCGGCCTGAGACATAAAGCCCATTGCCGAGCTGGTGTGATGCATAGCGTGAACCCATGCTTGGTATTGTTTGTTTTCAAAATGGCTTGGTCTGATTTGGCTTGGCGATCTTTTGGAGTTTTTGCTGCTATGAAGGGGCTATGCTAGGATGGTTGAAACTTTAAGAGGAAGCATGGCTGCGATGCAAATCCTAAAAGCAAAAGGAAACAATTAATTAAAAATTTAAAAGCATGTAATTTTGGTTTATCAGTTAAGAACATTGCATTACTGGCGTTCATTGCACGATTATCGATCTACTGTGGTTGGTTGAATTCATAACAACATCATAGAATATGCCATCTAAGGTACTAAGACGACTGTTCATGCTAATTGATAATTTACAAAAAAAGCATCAAATGAAACAAGAAACTAACATAAAGCTGAAAACCAAAGCAATGAGAGGTAATACACTACTGGAGGAATATTAACTGGCAACTTATCTTTTACCCAATCAATATGCAAAATAATTATATTTGTTTCCAAATTATTAGTTCACTATAAAATCTCATGAATTATCAAGTTCATACTGCTTTGACAAAAAATTAAACTCAGAAGCACTGGAAACAAGACTATTTTAAATTATTGGGCAGAAGAACAGTTGCATTAACAATTTACAATTCTAGAATGAAATTAAATTTCCTTAAAATAGAATTACTGATTCCCCGAACTAAATTAAACTCAAACCAGGACATTAAAGTTTTAACAAAAAGAGAACAAAATTTGCATGGAAACCATCAAATAAAGAAATATCTATTACACTGGATATTCTTAAGCTGGAAATTACTCTAGGTCCATAACACAACGTAATATAAAAATAGAAAAAAAAAATAAAAAAATAACAAGGAATTCTGCAGAGAAATCAAGCAAAAATTTACTGCCAAGGTTTGTTTGAGTCAAAAGCATTGTAACAAAATTTTAGAATTTACTCCTACATAAGCGCCCCATGAGCTAAAAAAGAAAAGGAAAAAAAAAAACCCTCAAAACTCCCATCATACAGAAGTCAAATATACAGGCCCCCCACCTAAAATTCCCAATTACAAAGTTCGGCTATTACCAAATATCACTATCAGAGAAAGATACCAAGACTTAGATCTAGACTACAGCTCAAAAATATATTTGGAGAATAAATCATACAAGAAAGTAACAATTTTTGGCAAAAATGTTCAAAATTTTAGACGCATTTCACCCAACTAACCCAGATCTGCAATGGAGAGATCTACAACTAAAACAAGTCGTGTTCAAATTTTGAGATTAATTAACACAATGTACTCAGTGAAGATCCAATTTACATGAAACATACCACACTGAACTTAGTAACTACAAAAACGCGAAAAAATCATTAAAAATAAAAATAAAAATTTCTTACTAGTCCCTTAACCAGATCCTGAACAAGAAAGGAAGAAAATACCCACATTGCCAATGCCAAATCGACTCTCTTTTGGTAAGAAATAGAATAACCTAATGGAGAAAAACCACTATTTTTGTATTCTCTTTCTTTTTCGATAGACCCAGATCTAGGATCAGAGAAAAACAGGAAATGAACCACACATTCGCATTTCTCAACCAACAAAAAGTTACTTCAGTATAATCTCAGAGGCTCAAAAAGTAAACAACAAAAGATTTAAAACCAATAAATGATTTGAGAAGAGAGATTTGATTTCAGTGTGTACCTTAATAGCGCCGATTTCAGTGAGAAAGAGACGCGCCTTGATCTACAGAGAGAGAGAGAGACAGAGAGACCGCGAGATTTTTATTGGGTTAACACAAGAGGTGTGCGTGCGTGTGTGTGTGTGTGTGTGTGTGTTTGTGTGCGTTGTTGTGTCTGAAAGGAGAGCTTCCAAAGAAGCGCAGAGAGAGAGAGAGAGAGAGAGAGAGAGAGAGGTGGGAAGGAGAGAGTAAAGAGTGAAAAATAGAAAATTAGTACCCTCGGTTTTTTTAAAACAAAATTTAGAAATATATCATGTGAGAACTGAGGCGAAATATATTACACTAACAACCTTGGAAAGCTCAGACCGTATCGTGTTACCAATTCCGTAGAGAGAAGATTATCTAGCATTTATTTTTCCTGAAATAATCCTAGACAGAAAATTTATGGTATCTTCACCATTCCAATTTGGTTTTATTTCTATAAGTTTTCCCTGTTACTTAATTCTGAAATAATACTCTATGTCAAATTTTTATTTAATGTTACTAAATGAGCTATTATGAATAAATGGAAAATCTGCCTCAGTAAGGAAAATTCACCCTTCGCCGATGATAAGAATATTTATTTTATAATTAGGATAAAATTTAGAATATTTCCTCACTTGTGTTACTAAAAATTATCTACTTAAACAGAATCTTACCTATTAATAAATTTGACGATTTACGGGGTTATAATGGCAAAGATGCATTGTCCTATAACTACAGAGGCAAAAAGCTCCAAAAGGGTTAAGAACCACTGGCAAGAAGCATTTGCATGGACCTTGTCTATCAGCCGCTCTTAACGCCGCGCGATTTTAGTAGTAGGCGCCGATTCTCAAGCACTAAATCCAAATCACTGGACAAATCCTGTTTTTCTAAATCTCATTAAATACTGGATGTCTCCCGTCATTCAAAACTTGAGATAGCTGTTGCTGTCCCACCGAACCACTTTTCGTATGAGATTGTGGGCTGCCCCAGCGTAAGCCGCGTGTATTTAAGCTTTTTCTCAGGTGGACGCACAAACACACCTTTCAGCTGCTTCTGCGTCTCTCTCTCTCTCTCTCTCTCTCTCCTGGGGTTACTGCTTTACGCGAAGTGGAATCACTTTAATACCCCTGAGAGAGTGTGAATGAGAGTCGCCAATAAATAAAACCGTTTTGTTTCGTGTTTTTGCACAATAGCACATTGTAGGTGGTAGCAGCAAATCCCGTGAAATAATTAAAAAAATAAGGGTGCAGCAAAGGATTTTTTTTTTCTTACTCTGTTTTTAATAGAAAAGGGACTTGCCGATGCGTCTGTTCATTTTGTAGTTTGCACCGAAATAGATATGTCTGTAAGTCTGTTCATATTACTATTGTAGTATTGTATAATGTACTAGAGGGGAATATCGAGCTTCGCTCGATGTAGATATCTAAAATAAGAATATTTTTATTATGTTTCTATAGTGTAATTATGTTCATTTTTTGATATATGGTTAAGATATATTTATCTTTAGAAATATAGTTTAGTTATTGTAGGTAATTTGATTTGATTAAAGTTAAAGAGTTTGATCAATTTAAAGAAAAATTTTATGTGTGTAAATATAGTTATAGTTATCTGAAATAATATGATTTATATGATTTATATTATGTTGATATTATTCATGACATGTAATATGTTTATAAATGACTTAAATAAAAAATATATATCGTAAAAATTTGATTTTTTTTCTATTTTCAATTGAATAAATTTAATTTATATTTTGTAAACCGAAATTAAGAATGGTGATGAAGAGAAATTAAGGTGGAGAGGAATTTTAAGCAACAAAAAAGAGATGAAGACATGATAAAAATGAAAATAGGAAGGGGTCACAAAAGTCAGAAACAAAATAATGTATTTTCAAGTTATTATCTGATGTTGAACTAAGTCAGTTTTATGAGCAATAACATCCGACACATAATTAGTTACAAAGTATCACATTACAGAAATCAGAAAAAATACTATTGCACAACTATTTCACAATGCTTGGAGTGTCGGATGATATTTAACTAAAGGATCCCGACACCCACACATCTTTATTTATAATATTGATATTGATGAGATGGCTTGGCAGATTAATAAACAGTGATGTAATATTCTTATTTGGAATTGAAATGTGCTATTTGAAAAAATAGCACATGATAATGAAAAATAACGAGATGTGCTATTCGATGAAAGTGTATTTTCTAAAATTAATCAAAAGCATGATAATATTGGTTGGAATCAAGAATTATTTTGTGGTCTATTGATTAAGAACAGTGTTCCTTAAGTGTGGATTGCGGAATAGAAATCAGACTAGCACATTCCTTCTGAGATATTAAAAATTAAAATTTAACCACATTTTTTTAATAAAAAAAACTTGATAGTATTTGTCAACCACGTCTTTATCTTACAAAAATATTTGAATTTAAATAGTGCTTTGTGAAACATCACACTCTTCAGTTACTATATTCCGAAATCTGAAGGTGGAATAAAACCCTTGAGCTCATTATTCTGGTTTGTAATTTTATATTTCATATACTATTTTTTAATAGTGCGTTGAAATGGTGTTTTTGTTGGTTGAACTATATGACAAGTACTAAAATTAAATTAAGAATAATGTTTAACCGTTGTTGAGTTTTGCTTGAAAATTCACAGAGATTATAAAGTCTACTCAAAGTCCGATTGCATTCCCCCCCCCCCCCCCCCCCCCCAACGATACGTTTGACAATAGAGAAAGCTCAAGCCCACGGGCTGTTTAAACTATCAAGAAAAAAAAAATAAAAAGTAGAGAAAGCTCAATTGTTGGGTTGTATAATTTATTTGAGGACTTTCAATGATAAGATGATAACAGAAAAATTTCACTTGAAATCAAATCTCTATTCACGAGTTTGCATAATTGCATTGCACCAGGTCTTGCATGTCTCGACACAACATTTTTTGAATGACAGAGATTGATTATAGATAAAAATAAAAATAAAAAAAATCATGCCATTCACGATCCGAAAACTAGACTGAATGCATAACCGATGATCTTCTCTCTCGTGAAGGTATTCTAAGCTCAAATAAAAGTTTTCAGAAGTGTTGAGGATTATTATACGAGAGAAATAGACTTTCAAGTATGAACAAACTCTTGTGTGAGTTGGACACATTTCGTTCCGGTGCGACTCGCAATTATTCATTTTAATTAGCAATCTAAACCGGGCAATTTTTCAGGGCACTATCCCTTGCTATAATTCGTAACAGATACAGAGATAACTAGTTAAGTATGTGTTTCGTGTAGTCAAATTCTCTCCAAACTCAATCTTAAAGATCTTGCGCGACACCAAACCTACAGAAAAGTCACAAACACACATCTCGATTTGCAACAATAAGTTAATCTCTATCTCTACTACTTATAAATGCACCTAGAGAAAGGTCACAACAATTTTTGTTAACAATTTTTATACCGTTGATCTGTAAATGTATGGTTAGATCTGTCTCAACACATCTCTATGCGCACACAAGAAAAGAATTATCTCGGTTTTTAATTGCTGCACAGAAGGAAAAAATTTTCTTTGGATTTGATTGGTTTTCCATCTAATATAGAAACAATTGAATAACATATCAATTTGTATCGATGGTAAATTAAGAAACATATTTTTATTGTCTAACATTATTTTGTTTTTTTATTTGTCCACATATGAGGGCATCTTATGCTAGTATATTGTAATGTAATTGATACGTATATGTATCGTTTGAAATTGTAGAGATTGAGATGGTATGAAATTTATCAAATGAGGATAATTACTAAAATTAATAACCTGACCAAAAACGCAATCATTCCAATTATACAAATTATGATGCTCTTATTACAATCTTTTGGCAAAATAAGTATTAAATAACAAGCATGCTATTTTTTCAAAATTTTCTAAATCAAATCTTCCTGACCTTAACAAATTGAAATAGCGAAGTTAGTGAACTCGAGGAGTAATTTTCATAAGCAAAACTCCCCCGAATTAATCGGCAGATTATTCAAATTTTGAACTCAGGCTCTGATCGCTCGTAATGCAAAAATAACATTGAATTTGAATTTGAATCATTTATAATACTTTAAATCTTTAGATTTTATTTGCGGTTCTTGCTTGACATGTAATCCGACGCCTGCTCTGCTCTGCTCCTTTTTAGAAAATCAAAATCCAATCATATACTAGCCAAATGTCAGCTCCAATATGTAAAATTTTAATGCACACATTTTGAAATGTATCCAATACATGCATATCCTTATTTTTTTTTTCCTCCTTTCAAAGCAAAGACAACTTTTTAAAACCAAATAAGAAATTCCACCTTCGCCTTGTAGCAGAATTTGTAGGGACTGAGAGGCAAAAAAGTGGCACCAAAACAAGCATGTAAATTTTGCAATAAAGAATCATAACGATGCAAATCAGAAGGCGAAATGAATTCATAAGAAATTCGAACATAAAAAGGATCCGGTCTCGTGGATGACAAGCAGGAAAAAAATGTTAAATTAAATTCAAATAAATTAAAACATGTGAACCGAGTATATTTCTTAAGAATTTATTATACCGTTACCAAGCTAACCAGAAATTCGCGAAATAAATAATCCAGATTTTGTGTAACATCGAGTAGCAATTTATGGATTGTGCAATAAATAAATAAAACATGGTTGCAAGTTTATTAATTTTCTATCTGCAATTGTCATTTATTTTATCATTTGCCGCGGGATCAATACATTACTTAATTTAATAACGATATGGATTTGGTGCACATACGTTGGTTGTGCATTTTAAAATGATATAATTACAGCTGTTATATCTTATTGTAATGTAAAACATTTAATATTTAATACGAGCCCAGTCGATTATATATATTTTCCACCTAAACATCCCCTAGGAGTGTACTTTATCCCCTTGAATAAATAAAACAATCGGCGAAGGAAAGCAATGCCGACTAAGATTTCAACGACCCTAATTCCTTTCATGCAGTTTTTCTAAAGTTCCAAACAACAGTGTTTCCACGAGATTCCAGTTGTTAGGACGGTGATTTTGTTTAACAAAACATTAAAACATTTGACAATTTATTTTTCAGATTCATAATTCTGACATTAGTTTTTTTACATCATTTAAGTACACATTTTGTAAAACACTGCAGACGATTTAGCTAAAAATAAGATGACTCTTTGCTATTTTTATTATAATTATTAATGCTAGAACATAAATGTCGAGTGCAAATGGTCGGTGACTTTCATTTTCAAGAGGTAGCATGTTTAGTTTTTTTTTTAGCGATAGAATGAATAAAGAGTACTCTATATATTATACTATGCATCTCTTAATAACTATTCTCTCTTAAAGTAAAATATCTACTTTCGCTGTATCGTTCTCGTCGTTATTTTAAAGAGGGATTAATGTTCTCTTACTTTTGCCTGGCGCACAAAAGGAAAATTTCAATTTTATTGATTATTATTGCTATTCAAATCATTTAAACAGAATAACTCGTGGCAGAGGGATTAATGTTCTCTTACTTTTGCCTGGCGCACAAAAGGAAAATTTCAATTTTATTGATTATTATTGCTATTTAAATCATTTAAACAGAATAACTCGTGGAATATATATATATATAATGATTTTTTTTTTGGAAGACATTATAAAATCCATACTTGAAATATAGGTCCGTAGAATATTGGCGAGGGAAACAAAGTACAAGGCTGTATACAATGCATGATAATCAATCTATTACTTTTAGATATGTGGGGTTGTACGTAGCGGCGATCGTTATTAAAAGTGCGGAGATCATTTTTTAATTCCTCATGTAAATTGCCCGAATGAAGTGCCAATAAATTGTCCATTATTTAATATTGAAAAGAAATGGAGTCGATCGACCTCCACACTAGATGCACAATTCTAACCCTCGATCATCTATGCATCATATCACCATAAATTAACTAATAGAATATTTACATATATCTCACCACTAATGGAGATTCATATTATGAATATGAATGAAGAGTTTTTTATCTAATTAATTATATGTCGATGATTGCGGTAAGATCCAAGTTAAACATTCCAGGGATCACAATAATATAATTTTTGAATCTTTGAAAGTAAAATAGAATCTAACTGATGCTCTAAAACCAGGGGATCAATTTAGTCTGGTATTTTGTCCAACTTTACTATAACATACATCAGCGAATAACTTTTAAGTGGTTGTTACCACTATAAACTTTTAATATCATTTATTGTTGTTGTCTTCATTTTTTGTCATCATGTTCAAGCTTCTATTATTGCCAATAATAGACTAAATAGTATTCTGTAGTTGTACTTAACTAAGCCGATTCGATATTAGAATTTCTAAGCAAATGTTTTTTTAATAATAACATTAATAATTATAACTTTTTATCGGTGTTCTGGCCTATTAGCAGTCCATGATTTGAATACTCCTTGCGAATTTCTAAAGAAAGATTTCTCATATAAGAATATGTCAATTTTAATCTGTACTTGTCTCCACTCAACACTGTCTGTCTATCAGCAATCAGCAAAGAAGTCTTATATCCGACTCGTTGACATGTTACCTTCTTTGTTTTCTGCTCAGTCACTGATTCGATCAATTCATTTCTAGCTCTAGTAATAGTTTGGCATTTTATGTTAAATTTTTTTTTTAAAAGTACCATTTGACATTTGGTGATATGTCAAATAATCAGCTAGCACAACCTTGCATTTCACAGCACTGGATGTTCGAGAATCAAATTATTTTCCCTCCTAATTCTGAATTAATTTTCAATATTAACACTGCTTCATAAAATTTCCTTGGAACTTACAAGTCTGCAAATCAATTTCATTTAATATTCAATTCATACAATCCGGTACACAAATTGCTACATTAGAAATCGAAGTGTATCATAGTCACAACTCACAACACAGTAACACACTGTCTGTTTCTTTCATTATTAATATCTTTTATTTATTTTCTCCCTCCATGACTGTGACTGTTACACGAACAGCCACTACGTGAAAACTTAAGAGCTGAGATCACATGGCTAGTGAGAGTGGGACCTACCAAGCCCTCATGGCTTTGTTGGTGGCACCTAATTAGCATCAGTGTTAATCAACACACTGGCCCACATTTACACCCAAAGCAAACTCCATAAACCCCATTCTATCTTACAATTTAAGAAATGGTTGGCCGTGAAACACTTTCTAACCCCTAATTTTAGAAACGATAGCAATATCTCTAATTTGAAAAAAAAATTACATAACTATACCTGGAATTGAAGATTTTAAATAATTGTAGTAGTGCTTTAACGGACTGAGGTGTAATTCAGCGTTAATATTTGAGCGTGATAAAACAAGCCATAACTGTGATACGACCGTGTATTAATAAAATCTTTTAATCTACAAAAGTCCAAATTTTTAATAATATATTATTTGAAAATAATAATCTAGCAAATGTCAATTATATTTTGATAAAAATGCAGTAAAAAGCAACCGTCAATTAATAATTTACCTCTAAGTGCATTTTTTACATTTTAAATTTAAATACATGCACTATTTTTTTTCCCTTTTTGAGGTTTATCGGTCATGCATGTGCTCAAATTATACTGGGCTTGTTTGGATGGGTTGGGAATAGTGGGAATAGTGTGAAAAAGTGGGAAGAGTAGGAAGAGTGGGAAGAGTGGGAAGAGTGCTATTCCTAGGTTGTTTGGATGGTGAGTTTAGGAATAGCGTTGGGAAGTGTGAAAAAGTAGAGAGAAAAGTGTTGTTGGGAAGAGTGTTATTGGGAAGAGTGGGAAGAGTGGGAAGAGTGGGAAGAGTGTCTATTCCCACTATTCCCAACCATCCAAACAAGCCCAAGAATAGCTATATTCATACCTTAGACATTATCTTATAATTATTTCGAATATAAACTATTATTATAATTTGTAAAGTCCGTCTGGATATGAAAAACTATGCTGGCTTTTTAATCTTTAAACTTGCCTTGGTCTTCTAGATTAAGACAAAATTTTGTATTTTGTTAATCCCGTGGGTCCTGTGAACTTTGTATTTGTTGTGGCACCAGTGGCGCAATAACCCGTGCAGTCAAGGTATCTTGTTATACCGCAGTCCGCAGTCATACAACCAATTATTTAACTCTTGCAAATTTCAATTAGCATTGACAAATCAAAGCGTGCGCATGCCTATCAGTTAATATCATAAACATCCATGTCATGACATTAGCATTACCGAGGAATACAGATTTATATAATTATAAATCTCTGCTAGCCAATTGAATTTCACCGAGTGTCCCTTTTACCAGTCGACAAGTTAAGCGAAGGTAAAAGGTAAACCTGAGATATATATTTTTTAAAAGCAGTCAAATGTTGTAGAAGTAGTTAAAATATCGATTTCGAATAGATATTTCAATATTTTACTATCTTTCTAAAAATATCAATTTGAGAACTCATGAGATGAAGAAATTTTTGTATAATGTGTTTTTTCATAGTATTCCATCTACTGCAATTTGAAACCAATTATTTGTACATTGACTAGCTTAAAAAGTAAAATGTTCAATTCATGTTGGTGCTTGATAGGTCAACAAATAAATTTTAATTATGTTAATTCGATATGCAGTTTATCTAAATTAAAAATCCTATAATATCATTTTTTCAATTTCATAGACGATGTTTTATGTCGCAATTGAAAAAAAAAAAAATAATCCCTATGATATAATGTATTAAGTTCGATGACATGTCGCTGTGCGTAATTAAGATAGAAGTACTAATAAAAACTTATTAAATTTGTTTACCTGGGCAATTGAAATGTCAGATTCCGAATAAATGAGTACTCAGTAACTCACTACTCACCTATCATATTCTTAATATCAAACTAGCTATGAATAAATGTTGACCTAAAGAGCTAAACTGATAGCACGACTGCTCAAACGGAATCCAAAACAAAAGAATGCGATGAAAGCTACTAGTGTCATAACTCCCAACCACTTTTGTTTTCATTCTAAGAAAAAAAATTAATCACGACCATTTTGACAATTCGAAAAAGGCCGGGAGAGTCAAAATAATATATCTTCTAATTATTAACGGTCTTTTTTTTTTCCATTTGGTAGTAATATGTGAGGACATTTTAAAATAAGGAATATGAATGGAGATGTGAGACGACCTATCCAATTTCTTAATATTCGATTTCACAATATAAATTTTGGTCGTTAGGACGTAATTCAAAAAAGTTAATCAAACATTCACAAAACTAAATAATAATGTAAAGTTTAATTTGACAGGATATAGCCATAATATTAAAGGGTGAGAGCTAGCGATATCCTAAGTATTAACTATAGTTTTAGTCTATGGATGAGAATTTAGATTTATTATTATTATTATTATTATTATTATTATTATTATTATTATTATTATTTTATTCTTTTGGCGATCTTTGTCTTGCTCTGGGTTTCATGTCTAGCAAAACGATAAGAAAATCTTTGTTGTTGTAGCCATAATATTAGACAAAGATACAAATAGCTTCAAATATACTAAAATAAACGATAAAAAATTACTCTAGTCATAACCAATTGGCTCCTCCTATTTACACAAATTTATCCAAAATACTTGCGGAAATGCAAAACGCGAGGTATGACAAATAATTAGGAAAATGGCTTCACCGACAATAATCGTAGAAGAACCAAACTAGTCCCCTAAGCATAGCTTACCGCCGTGAGGGGACAGCTTGGGTAGTTGGTGAAGCCCTCTTAAGCTTAAGCTTTACATCTTTTTTCGTTCTTTACAATGAAATTGGAAATTTACTGAGATAATCCTTCAAAAAGTTTATAATCATTTTTATGTCACTCGTAATTTCATTTTATCTTCTTCGATTCCTGATTTTTTTTTTTTTTTGAGAAACTTAGCCATATTATGAATTTATCATATTTATTATGACGTTATAATAGTTTATCTCACATGGAACTGATTAACTTGAAGTCGACAAATTTTATACTTTTGATATATCAAATGATGATATGAATTTATCAGCGGGTCTAATAATTACGAACTCATCTCGTAATATTTCATATGGATTTGTGCCGGTGCATAATTTTCACGCGATTTTTGGACAAATTGTATTATGTTTTGACTTTCCAAAATTTTCAAAATCCTCACTAAACCATCATTTCAGTGCACATTTGATCATTGAGTTATGCACAATGTGCGCTTGATTAAGATACCAATACAGTGATATACACAAATTTACTCAATTTCTTTTATAAAATTTATAAAAGTTGTTGGAAACTATCTAGAGGATATGAACTTCAAAAAATAAATATAATATATTATATTTGAAAGAGAGACAAAGTCTACCTGTTTTAAATATAATATTTTCCCTCGCCATTTATTATTATTTTAAATTCCTTAATGAAATACAGACTTCTTGTTTTTTTTTTTGAGTCGAATACAGACTTCTTGTTGATATTATTAAGCTTTCGAAGGTTGTAAGGAGAATTTAGGAAGCGAGATAAAAGTGAAGACTAGATGATTGCTCGTTCGCAAATTATTTAATAGCCTTCTGAACTCTGAAGGTTACACGCGTGAGTCGCGTTTTGAATTTTGAAAAATTGTTTTCAAATATTAATCCCGTGCTTATGCCTTGATCATAACAGTGACCTTGTCATACTCTGGTAACTAACATGAACTCCCTTCTCTCCAGTCTCAACAAACGCCAAAAGATCCATTTCCCTCAGCAAAAATTGCAGAATTTCAGAATAGCAGACGCATTAATGGGTCGGGTGTTTTTTTTTCACCGAATCAGACCCGACCCAGAATGTCTGGGTAATTCGAGCAGAATTTTTGTCGTATTTATTTTATTGTCCTGCAAGAAAATAATCCTGACTTCGCTCGTAAAAATATTGAAAGACGTACCGAATATAATAAACGTAATATTTTTATTTTGCAACTGGTAGATAAATATTCGTACTATAAATAAAGCCAACAACTATGTATATCGTATTAATCAATGTTAGAACTAGTTCTTAGTATAGTGACAAAGAACAATACATCTTGTATAAAATGTTGCATGTTCAAAATTCGGCCGAGAGTTTTTTTATGCATATTTAATTTTTAAAAATAAATTAGGAAGCACATTTTTAAAATCGAATTAATTTCAGGAAAATGGTATTAATCAATGTATGCACATTTGGATTGAAATTGCCGAACAGCTCAGAAATTTTGTTTTATAATCACTGGTTAATCAAAATCCGATTAATTTTTATTTTGAAAGAAGTCATGTACGTATCATATCCTGCGCCTATCTCTTCAGAGAATCCTGCTTGCTTTAAACCGACGTGGGATATATAAATTGGCATTTATGAGTAATTAAACAAGTAATGCATTTCCCTACAATAACCGAGAGGAATAATTTTCCTTCTCATAGCACATGCAATGCATTATATAGGTAGGCGCGGATACCAAGGCATGTTTTCAATTTGATTTCTTTTGCACCAATGGCAGAATGGCATATTAAATTTGCAATACAATGTTGTAACGTCTGGGATTATTTTATTACCGTATATCTTTTTTCTCCTCTATTGGAAAATTTCATTGAATTGTATCTTACTGTATGAGATTTATGCCTTAAAAATTAAAATATAATTATCAATTTAGAGAGTAAACATATCAATGTAAAAACGATTTTAAAAATGCCGCATTAAATGGGCTTAGTTGGCATGATTGAAACAGTTAAAACGAAGCATTGAATCAGAGTAACCGTCAACAATATTAAAATCGAATAGAAATTTTGTTATGACAAAAAAAATGTAATAAATTTTTCATTTTTGCACCTAAGACTCCTCTCTTATTGCATCTAGCGCAATGAACAGTCCTATGGTAGATTCGATAATTTTTTTTTTTTTTTTTTTTTTTTTTTTGTCAAGCACACTTTGAATAAGATTAAATAGACGCCTATTATCTATTTCATATTTTTCATTCTATCAAAGTTTCGTAGAACAGGACTTAGATGAAAAGTAAAGAAAACCTGAGGACATCAAGCAAATTTTTACCCAAAACAAAAATATAACCAATTAGTCCAGACAGCTTGAATTTCCAATGCACAACCGACAAGAGAGGTACCCTTGGACTCCCACCGAATCCAATCCTCTGTTATTTTACTAATTGCAAACATGGCAAATTCGGTCGATTGTTTAAAAATCGTGTCCAGGAAAATCAGTTCTCAATTTTCTTTATTGTAAGTTTGTAGCAAACTAATTCTGCAATCATAGACTCATAGTCCATATTTATATAGAGTAGTCTATATAAAATATAAAGTGGCTTTGAATTTTAAAGAAATGGTATAAGAATAATATTTTTCGAGTTAGCGCGGACGTTAAAGAAATGCTAATCTGAATATTGTAGAAATTTTTTTATTATTTTGTGATATTCGAATTAGAAGTTTAGAACCACTCCTTTCAAGTTAGTGATATTCTCATGCTTTAAAACATTCAAGCATATCGGACATTATTAAGATTAGTAATATCTTTTTCTTTAAGGTTGGTTTGAACTTCGAAACCAATGATTTTAACTATAAGAAATTTGAAAATAAACTATTTTTTTTCCGTGTTTCGAACAAATTAAGGACCACTTGGTTACGTATGAGGAAGAATATGAATATTATGCTATCGTATGTCACGAATTTTATTTACCAATACAAAATATACTACTTTTTAATTGCTTCTTTAATACAATGGGATATCTAATTGTTGCCAATCCAATATTATTCCGAGACGAGATAAGCATGTTTAAATTGTATTCAACAAAAATTGCTCCACCATGTTCGGGGTGAAAGCATTTTCCACGAGGTTGAGATATATTAGATTTTTAAAAGTTTAAAATTATAATACTCGCGATGGTCAATGGTAAAAAAAAATCAAGAGGTCATTTGATCCCAATACAATTTTAGCTCTACGATAACGTCGTCGTACATATTGAGAATGCGCGATAAATATCAATTACTGTTCTTTTTTTCCCCCTCCTTCTATCAAATTGTAAATCTTAAAACTTCAGTATAACAAACTTGTTTGTTTGGTGACTGTTGACTGTTTAACCGATGTATAAAAGATCGCTTTTTACAATTGGGAAAATGACAGAGGACATGGGCTTAGAAAAGCGTTTATTATTGTGTATAAAATGTATAATAGAGCATTTCTCCAAAAAATAATAATACAGTAGAGTTGTAATTAATCTATTAAAATAATATCTAATTTATTAAGACATATAAAGTTATAAACCGTACTGTATGTAAAGATAACATATTTTTTCTTCTTTTAAACTATTCGGTAGGAGATAAGATATAAAGCGTAGAGGCACTGTTTGCATGTACAGCCTTTGTCAGACAGTTGCATTGTTTGTGCTGTGCATTAACAAAGTCTCTTTCGTTGTATTGGTTGCTAAACATACCATGTACTTTATACCTGCTTCTTTACATTGAGATTTATTTACTAATTATGTTTCTTTTGGTTTTTCCTTTTCTGCAGTACAACTTTGAGAATGAGGCCTCCCCTAATAGCTTTGTCCCATGCTTGTCAGAGAGTTACAACAGAATCAGAATGATATGCAACAATGTGTAGTTTGTTTGATTATATATCTATCTTAATATCAGACATTGAATTGCATCTTTTTTCTTTTTCTTTATTGACTGAATATGATATGCTTTTTTGCAAGCGGTCCGGAAACGCTCTAGTTATGTTATGTTGCCCCAGTTAATATGGTATAAATTGAAACATTCAAGATTCCTATGGAAGATTGTAAAGTGTAAAAATAAATAAATAAATAAATAAAAGTAATAAAGACAAGAAAGATCGTAAAGATATATTAGTTAAATTGCATTATTTCGTATTCCTTAAGTTTTTTTTTTTTTTTTTTTTTTGTTGAAACAAGTGGGATAACCCACCACTTCATTTCAATTAAAAGAATGAAAATTGGAGACCCAACAAAGGGTTGAAATAGGGGAAATAAATTAGATTACTTTTTATACGTTCTACATCAAAATTGGTCGTGCAATTAACAGAAAATTAGTATTAAGGAGAATCTTATACAAGATTGTGTACATATTTCCTAGGTAGTCCCTACCTAGTCTTACAAAAAAAAAAAAAAAAAAAAAAAAATTGTGTACATACACACAACACTACGTCGACATCTAAATCGAAACAAAATCCTTATATATATATATATATATATTTAAAAGGAACAAAATCCTTATATGTATTACATTCTAAGCATCATTCCAAAGCAAAAATTAAAAAGAATCCAAAGAAAAGGTGCAACGGGCTGCGACTTAGTAATAAATTAGGAGCTGGGACCAAAAATGCAAACTTAAAAAGTTTATAAATTAACTGCAAGAGGATGGTGCTCCCTTTGTCTGTACGAGTGCACTAGCTTTGTTGGGTGGGAAACATGTTTTTAAGGAACCATAATTATATAATCTTGATTCAAATCAAATCAATTGAATGGTTTGTCCTACGAACCTAGGTACCACATAGGTGAGATTTATATTTTACAACTTTGTTTCTTTTGCTAGAAGTTATAAGAAGCTCCTTTGTCCATTCCCTGCATTCATTTGGTCTTATCTTCTATATTATTTCACCTCCTTTTCTCTTGTAATTTGGCCCTATCTTAATCAATCAGCTCTATGTTCACTAAATTATTTACAGATATTTTCAACAACCTCACACGTGCCATATGCCGATTGGTCCATACGTCTGAAGCGGTCCATATCATTTGTCTAAATAAAAAAAATATGATCATAGAATAAAATGTTCATATTTTTAAGATTTGATTTTACAGAGTACTGCTTAATAAATAATAACTGACCTAGCTATCTCAGTAATGGGCTAATGGCAGCAGATACTCCTCCTCAGGCAGTGCTTAATCCCGAAAAAAATTATAACTAACCTTAATTAATTAAAAAAAATTTAAATAATCTTAATTTAATCAAAAATTTAAAAATGACCGTGCAGTATCGGAATCTCAGATTCCGATACTAATTCTGCTTAGTATCGGAATCGGAAATTTCGATACAAGCTAGTATCGGAATCTGAGATTCCGATACTAGAATGAGCCTACTTTAGTAAACTTTTATTATTATTTTATTCACTTTTCCTCACTTTTCCGTATTTTAGTTAGTATCGGAATCCAGGATTCCGATACTAACTAAAATTTATAAAATTCATATAAGATTTAATAAATTATATATTACTTTATTAATATCAAAATCTATATCATTTAAAAATTAGTAAAAATTTTAAAATTAATATTATTGAGGAAAAATATCAAAATATTACAAAATACCATCCACTTTAATATAAAAATATTATTGAACTATTTTAGTTAAATATTACAAAATATTTACATCAATATTTTAAAAAATTCATATTCATAAATATTACAAAATAATACAACTAATGTTTTGACAACATTACTAACATTACCAATATTATATAAATATTACAAAATAATAGAACTAATGTTTTGACAATATTACAAAACACGCATACAAGTATTACAAAATATTCATCATATTATTACAAATATTAATGTCTTCCCCATCCTGGCATATTGTTACCGATTCGCGCACCGAGCCTGGCAATTCCTCTTCGTATTCCTCTTCCCCCAGTACTGCTTGTACTTTCTGTTGGCCCCCACCCTCCTTGGCTACTTGATGCCTGCTGACTTGATGGATATCGTGCTAAAACGGATCGTGGGTTCGAGCTTATTGAATTGCGACGTGGTTGAAGACCTTCTATTCCTAGACCGAGACGACTTTCTGTGCGAGGATCTGTACTAATGGAATTCCGACTTGGTTGAACTGGATCGTGCGACGTGTTGGCCCCCGCCCTAGAAGTTTCACCTCTGTCTCGTGCCGAAGATTGAGCTCGGTTCCTTATGCTTGTTCTTCTCGTCCTTTGGCTAGTGGTTTGGCGACTGAATTGAACGTCCTCCATAGCCGTAGGAGGTTCCTTAAGCGTGCTCTGAAAAGTTAAACGTGCTCTGATGAGTTCTGAAAAAGTTAAGCGTGCTCTGATGAGTTCTGAAAAAGTGTCACGTGAATGAGCGTAAATTATCTTCCAATTCATCTATATAAAATCGCCAAGGTTCAGGCACACAATCAAACCTCTATTATTTCTCTACAATGGAGAAAGGAAATAGCTCCAACTCCAACAATAATAACTCGGTTCCTCAAACAAATTTTTTCATTACTGAGTGTTGGAATTCATTTTTCCATTATACTCTTACCGACCAACAAAAAGAAAGAGGAGAATGGTGCGCAACCTGTCAAAAATGTTCAAAGAGTTTTCAATACAATGTGTTTGAAGAGTGGTATGACCTTGAGTTAAGAATGCACTACCACTGACACGTAAGTGGCGCGGAGGAAAGAGAATGGAAGAAAAGAGAAAGGCTGAACCGTCCAAAGCGATACGACTGGTCAGAATATTTGCCACCTAAACCGATCACCGGACAACAGACGTGGACACGAATACCAACACAATTTACTATTGTTGAATCAATATTTAATTATCGTGGAGACCAGACAGTAAACTGTACAAGGTGTGGTCAAGTTTTTAACTACAAAGAAATCATCTTGCGTGACCACTACGAATGACCACCAGCGCCGTGACAAGGAAGAAAAAGAAGCTCGGGAGGAAGAGCAAAAGAGAATTAAGAGTGAAAAAAAATTAGAAGAGTATCGTCAGTGGGAGATAAGATATGCAGAAGAGTATCATAAAGAAAAGCTAAAGAAAGAAGAGGCGACCAGGAGAAAGAAACAAGAGCTTGAGGAATTGGACAGAAGGCAAAGGAACTATGAGGAAGAAAGAGCAAGACAAAGAGCAAATGCAACAAGATGTATGGCAGAGATAGAAAAGCAAGAGGCTGAGGAAGCTTTCTGGAACGAAACCGTTCAGTTTGCTGACAACGCCGGTGCCAGTAATCAACCCGAAAAAAAAGATGAAGAGGATGAACCATGGTGGGATGAAATTCTGCAATATGTAAAGAGTCAAGATCTCTAAGTATTTTTTTTTTTTTTTGGTGTGTTTTATTATTATGGTTTAATAACTTAGTTATGTATCATTGTAATAATTTGCGGTTGTTGTTATTATGGTTTAGTAACTTAGTTATGTTTTATTATTATGGTTTAGTTAGTTCTTTTAATTTTGTTGAAGTTGTAGTTTTTTTTTCTTAATTTTAAATATAAAATTCTAAAATAAATTTTCCATAAGTAAATGCACAACAAAATCATATTTCATTAATTATAAAGAATACATATAAAAAATATGAAAATAAAAAAATAATAATAATACAACACAAATTATCATATTTATACATTGTCAAACTCAATAACTTAATAATATAAAAAACAACACAATTTACACTCTTTTTTCTTTCTTTTTTTCTCTCCTGGCGTCCACACTAATAATATAAAAATTAAATTAATTTCAGTGAAATGTCACTAGTATCGGAATTTAGAATTCCGATACTAATTAAAAAAATTTAAAAAATTAAATTGCGCTGGAAAAGTTGGTGAAATGTCGGCAGGTCTAGTATCGGAATCCGCCAGTATCGGAATCCGAGATTCCGATACTAGCTTGTATATCGGAATTTCGGATTCCGATACTAAGCAGAATTAGTTTCGGAATCTCAGATTCCGATACTGCGAAGTCATTTTTAAATTTTTGATTAAATTAGGATTATTTAAAATTTCGTAATTAATTAAGGTTAGTTATAATTTTTTCGGTGCTTAATCGTTTTAGCTGGGCTAGTAATACATGGGCCTACAAAGTTCTGGGTCGGTTCATAATTCCATACAATAAAAGTTATAGCAACGAAAAAAAATTAAATTAGGGGTCGCTAGTTCACTACCTACGTGCCTCAAAAATCTTCATACGATAACCAAAATAAAATGATAGCTAAAAGCCTAAAATACTTTTACAAAGCACCGATAATGTTGTATTATCCGTTTCGGAATTCCGTAAAATGATCAATATGAACCTTTCAATGTCTTCTTCGTATTAAAATGTCGTTGAAAATCAAAATTTATATTTATCGTTTCTCTTTGATTTTCAAATTTGTTGTTATTGGAGGATAAAAACTAATTAGATAAAAAGAAATTTCATAAATAAAAATTTCAAAAGAGATGTAAAATTTAGTCTCTAAAAAAATTTCAATATAGAGAAGACATTAAACGAATCGATCATTTAGAATACGAAATTCCAAAAGAGGAGACATAATAACCATCCGTATTTTATTTTAGTAATCTTTCCAGAAATAAAGTGATAATATATGTGTCATCTCAAAATGAATTGTATGCTAGTTGGGACAGTAGCGAGGGTTACATACTTACATTGGAGGGGAAGAGCGGTGATTTTATTTTTGTGATCTAAAATCTTTCATATCTGTTGTTAGTAAAAACGGTTATCGTAGAGATCTCAGATCTGCATGCTTTGAATATAACAAAACAACCAACAACATACTATTCTATGCAGCACAAACATTGCCACAGACTACTACGTCCATAATGGCAAGTATAATATCTATATCCATCACTATATCAATCTGCCTTCTTTCAAATACAAATCAAGTATTTAAATGGTATTTTATCATAATTATGCAATTTCGTATTTAAATGGTATCTTATCATAATTGTGTAATTTCATATTTAAATGGTATCATAATTGATATGTATATTTGGTTGAATCTTCCAACGATACAGGTGAATATCTTTCCGAACAATAAATTGTTTAAACACCACCTGACTCTTTTCCATCAAAATGTCTGACATTTTATATAAATACACGATCTGGACCACAGATCTAATCATATTTTAGATATCAATGGTCTATAATTGATGTAACAAATGTTTGAACCTCTCTAGTGAAATTGTTATGAATTTTTTTTTAATGCTTTTATAAGTATATAGATATATATAGATAGATGTAGATTCTAATTTGCGTTTAACATCTTTATATCAAGTAACACAATCTCATCGTTGTTTTTGTATTATTTCTTTCCTACTTTTCAAGTCATATGCCAATAATTAGTATCTTTATCTTCCTCACCCTCCCCCTCCCCCTACAAACTTGCCATCTAGCCATAATTGTCTTACTGGCAATAGCAAGAACAAGCAGATCACCACCACGGTACCACCACTGCTGGTCCAGAGAACAAGCGACCTAAGGGCCCTTTACTGGATGGGTTCTATTTCCTGCCTTTCAGCAGTTAGTGTTATTATTGGTACTGTCATTTTATCCGCGCTTCCTCTGCCAAGTATGCTTCATGCTGTGCTTACAGGGTCTTTTATCATAGGAGCAGCTTGGGCTGTCTATTCACTTAGTCGCATCTGGGTGCTTGTGCCAGTCGAACACCAATGTAGAATCGGAGCTTGGTTGTTAGCGTTTCTAGTATTGGTTTTAGTTCTAGGTACCACTATTGCGGTTCTAGGTATTACTTTTGCACTTCTAGGTACCTACTTCGGACGGGCATTAGGGTTGTTCATATTTTTAGTACTGTTAGCATCCATGAGGAAGAGGATTAATGTAACTGTGTCAGCATCTTGATGTAACCATGCCAGCATTTTTTGCTGATAATGATTAGATGGTTTAGCATGTTGCTCTTTGTTTTGTAGTACTAATATGCGAATTTCTTTGCTGTTATTACTTCTTACCTCTATTGATTTCCTAAAAAGTAAAAAGTTATAATCAACAAGACGATGATCAATGTGGATTTGAGTTCTCCTTTCTGCCATATCAAACATCCAAAGGGTCGTATAAATCCTAAGGTTGTGTTTGGATAAATAAAGAACAATAAAGATTGTTGGAACAAGTCGTTCCATTATGGATTTATTCTTTGTTCCAACAAAACCCTAGAACAGAAACAAACTTATTGTTCTAAACTTGAACAAGCTAGTTATGTCCTACATCCAAGCACTCCCATGTATATATGTGTACTGAATCCACTATAGGTCTGCTCCAGGAACGCAAATCAGAGGGAAGGGTATGTTTGGATTAGAGGAAATGGAAGGAAGGAAATTTGAAAATTTATCCTATTTGGTTAGCAATTTTTAGGATGAAAAATTTTAAACGGACGGAAATTATTTTCCCTTGCTATTTTACTTCTTATACAAATTCATTACACCCCGATTTGGGAGTGTACAGGAGGGAAAGAAAAATGCTGCTTCTATTTTTCTCAACGAAATGTCAAAGATGCCCCCTCCAATCCTTCCCCCATTTCTACCAATCACGATTGGAAATGTCAAAGATGCCCCCTCCAATCCTTCCCCCATTTCTACCAATCACGATTGGGAGAAAGTTCCTGGCGATCTGACTTTGGGATTTTGTAGGGACTGTTCTGTTCTGTTTTTTTTTTTTTTTTTTTTTATCGTACTATTTTTCACAATTTACTAATCTACTGTGATTAATGTGGTTATATTAAAAAAGTATCATTTGTTACATTTTGAGTGTCGATAGGCTTCTCATATACCTTAGCTAGTATTTTTCTTTAGACTAAACTAATCGTAGCAACCCAATTCACTCATAGCACCTTAAGACAGAAATAAGACAAAGTTACAAACACATAGAAGTAACGACAATATATTTCTTTTGTTTATGAATAATGATAGACAGGAAAAATGATTTGAAGGTTGAGGGGCATAATAGTCAAGTATAGTTATTTTACTTTTTCTTTCCCTTTGATCAATCATCCAAACAAATAAAAGTTAAATAATTTCCTTTCCATTCCATCCTATTTCTTTCCCTCCCATATTTATCTTCCATTTTCCTTCTCCTCTTGCTATCCAAACAGTGTAAGGAAAGCTGTTCCTGACCGCATTTGTCCGACCTCTTCACTCTGCTCCAGAACAGAGGAGGTGAGAGAGAGTTTCGTAAGAGAGACACAGAAAGATACATAATCTTTCCTTCCAATCTTACTCCCAAAATCAGAGGGTACAAAACCTTAATTCTCCTTCCTTTCCTTTCGTTTAATGGTAGTCCTGGAGTAGACCCTAAAGAACCACTCAAGTTTGGGACCCGTCATATTGAATCCATACAATCCAATATGCTAGGAAATCTAACTTACAAGATCCACGCATCTATAAGAATGGCATGTGAATCGAGAGCACTATCTTGAGCTAATTAAACTCTACTAGCAAATGACGTCAATTCACACCAGTGTTTTTAATACCCTACCAGCATCCTATCGATCACTGACTGAAACTCATATTTTCTAATATTTCCTGGTATTTTGTCTCTACCGTTTCGGCCCCTGTCTAATTCCAAATATTACCAGAATTTTTCAGTACCCAGCCGGGTATTAAAAACTAAACTACTACTGACCATGCCATGTGTGATAAACTAAACTAGATATTAGAATGTAATAAATATATAAATAAAACTAAGAAGATGTTCATTAGCAACATAACACCTTGAGGCCTACACAAGATTATTGGATTACTTAACCACCAACTTTTAATATACACGGATAGACCCACATAAGCACTGTTTTTTTGCAAAAGAGGGGAAAGTGGAGGGGTTTTAACTCCCTATTGTTGTCTATTTACAAGCTTCCCCGAACAGAAGAGAGCCGGCCACAATCCAAGGTTTGCACTCCATACCTACAATCAGACCGAAAAGAGATTGTTTAAAAGAAGCTCTCATTTAACATATAAATTGTGTTACACCCCCTCCCCCTTCCCTTCCCCCTCCCTTTCTAAAAGGTTCCCGTGGAAAACACTACAAGGTATCAACAAAAAGCATACCAACTTATCTTGCTCATTTACCAACAATTCAAGCCATTTTGATGAAGAAGTCAATAGATCTTAATACAAGTTACATTAAAGGAAAAAAATGTACCGATTTAGTAGTCCCCTTCCTTGAAGGCCAGACAAGGAATCAGCTCTCCTCATCATCTGTTTGGGAGGCAGCCTTCCTTGATCTTTTCTTCACTGGATGTGGGGGTCCACCTGTCAGTTTGACAAATTTCTATAGTAAATCATTCTCAGGCAAGTTAAACCAATGTTAATTATAGCTCATTTTCGTTAATATATGTAGCAACTGGTAAAGGGCCGTATATACAATATAACAGAATTGAGTACATTAGTAAATGTCAGGACAAGAAAGGAAATACAGGGGTAATTTGGATGCCTGTTTCCTTGGAACTCAAGGATATATTGCACAATCTTCTAACAATAGCTGCATATGTTCCTTATTGATAACACTTTAATTAGAATTATAATTTATAAATCTTAAATTGATTTATAATTCTAACAAACACTCAACAGCTTTAGATTCCACTTCAAAAGAACCAGCAGGTCATAAACAAATCTTATTTTCGTAAGGAAATGTACAAGTGATCCATGTGTGGTAATTCTTTTGAAGCATCATTCAAAAGTTCCATTTTGGTCCTTCATGTGTGGTAATTCATGCCAGCAGGGTCCATAAATTTTTTTTTCTTAAAAATATGTAAGAAATAATGTCTAATATAGACATAGTGTAACAACAATTTTTCAAATAAACAATTCTAAAACAATGTAATATAAAAAAATTATGAAAAATTAAATACATCTATAATAACAACACACGATAAAAAAATAATATATCCAATATAAAAAAACATAATTCAAGATAATAAAAAAAATACTATAATTTTCTTTTCTGATAATTTTCCATAATAGATTCATGAGAAATCTATTTAAACACCTCTCTACAACAATCATTCATCCAATCATCTCTCATTTTGTTCTAAATTTTGTAATAGTAAGTTTCATTGCAAAGGAAGAAGACAATTCGTTAGGAAAAAATTATTGAGATGGGTCCATATCTACTGGTGATTCAAATCAAAAGAAACCTGCTCCCCTGGGTCCTTCAAATTTTTGAGATGGGTCCATATCTCCTTTTATTTCTTTTTATAAATAAATTATTGTATATCTCATGTAAAAAATGTTTTTTGAGGTGGGTCCTTCGACCCACCAACATACACACAGCTTCGCCCCTGACACCATGGATAATTATATTAGAGTATCCACAGAAATTTACATTGGTTGTAACAATTACATTAACACCATTTCTACTGGTGAAATGATACCAAAATAATTCGAACTTTTATTTTTTGAATGGCAGTTATATGTAGGATCATTTAGTACGAACTTCTAAAAGTTAAAAAACTTAGACTTTGCTCCAGAAGAGGGGAGACAATGGGAACGGAGGGGAAAGGGAGCTGCCCAACCTCTGTCCAGGAGTTTCCCTTGCTCCAGAACTCAAAAAAGTTGAAGGGTAATGGAGGTGAATGGAAGAGAATGAGGAGAATTCTATATAGAAATCATTTCAATTTCTTACCCTCCAAATTTGGAGGTAACCATTCGTCTCTCCCTTCCCTTCCCATCCCATCCCTTCCCTTTTCATCCAGTTTTCTGGAGCACAGTAAGGACCACAATGTTAACTCAATAATACTCTGGCACCATATGCATAATTTACAATTTTTTTTGTTTTTGTTTTTCTTATTCTAGAGAAACATATATAATAAGACAGGCTGATAAAAGATTCAAGAGTCCAAATCAAGTACTATAAGAGTATCATTACTTTAAAAAAGAAAATGCAAACAATGAACGAGCAACATGTTTCATTACTTGCAGGAAAAAAATTCCAAATCCTGAATATAGACCAAGTTTCAAATACCATAACTGTTTGAAATGAATAAGGTCAATTTTATCATAATCCTAGGCTTTTTATTTGGGAATGATTTAATCAGACTTCCTCTAGTTAATCACCTGAAAATCAACAGGCAGACCGAATTTATATCCAAACTACATCTCTAGCAAAATCTACCCAAGCAAGGAATAAAACTACCATAATTTTCCTAAAAACCCTAAGGTCAACATCTACCATTAACGTAGAATAGATGAAAATTAATTCGGATCTATCATACCTTCAAGAAAGTAGGTAGAACTAGGATATCCACGCACAGAAGTAAAAGAGAGAGACTCTTCTTCGGACATGACCACCATCTCTCCTCGCTCGTTAGCAACTCGACTGACCAATTCCATAACTCCCATCGGTTTTCTGAAAGGTGGGACCCAGTACGACGCACCTGGAACGAAGGGAAGCCAATCCGGCGCGGATCTCTTGACAATCACTCCCTGGATGGCATCCTCGAGCCGCTTGAGTCCGAGTATCTTTGATCTCGTGTCGGAATCGGAATCCAAGTCAGATTCGGAGTTCCCATGATCTTCCTCTGGCAAATTCGATCGGATTTCTATCTCAATGAGTTCTCCTTCGATCAGTTCGCCGTTGTTTTTCCCAGATCGGCTCGATTGCGCTCGGTGGAGGAGGAGGGATGAGGGAACCGGAGATTTCTGAGCTAGAGATTGGGCTCGTTTTTGAACTAGGGTTAGGGTTTGTGCGAGGATTCTGGCCATGGCGAGAGAGAGAGAGAGGTGAATTGAGACGATGAGAAAGACGATTTGAGAGAGGTAGAGATGGAGGTGGATTTTTCAATAAATTACTATAGCACATGTTAATCTCATCTGGCTTATAAAATATACCTCGTTTTACTTTAGATTACGTGGCCTTATCTTACTGGTCAAATATTACATGCTCAATAATTAAATGCCGACATGAAACTCACTAGTCACTAGGCAAACTAACTCGGTCTGGATTTAAGTTTAGTAAAAAGTCGTATAACGAAGATGTCGTTGTACATCTCTAAAGACGGTGACCAAATTCGATGCGATAAAGGAGCATCCAGATTAAGAGCGTGTGGGACCTGTGTTTCAGTGGGCTGAAACCGGGTCCCCCTATATTCCAGGTGTTTTAATATATTTTTTCGCTAATTGCGTGTTTGATTAGTATAGAGGTTCATTAGTGGGCAATTACTCGTTGGTATAAAACAGTTCGGAAGGTTCGTTAGGGGGAAACAAAAGCCCATAGTTTGCAATACAGCTTTTTAAATGAGAAATCAAAGATTAAGAATATTTGTGCCGAGTTTTTTTTTTTTAAAAAAAAGCCATTAGATGTTTGATGGTGATTAGTAGAGGAGAAGCGTTCTCTTTTTCTTAGAAAATTGAAGTCGGCTACTTATGGCGTTATAAAAATTGCTTAAGCTCGCGAGAATTACACACCATTAACCATTTTAAACAAAAAAATTACTAATTTTCTTTTAGAGAAGTATTCTTGTATGAGTGAATTTAGTATTAATTTTGAATGGGCATTTCATAATTTTAATTTTAAAAATATCAATTAATTTTAGTAATCTGCTTAACGCGACATAAATGTATGCTTTTAAGTTTCAAATCACCCAATTTTATTTTTTACGGAAAATCAGAACGTTGAAACTTGTTGTTAGATGAACTCAACAATATAATTAATTTCTAGTGTCTTAATTTTATGCAAGGTGGACAAAAAAAAAAACTTTAAAAAATAATTTATATAATTAATGCCTAATGTATATATATTTTCATGTTATTTTTGTGAAGACATACAATATGCTTAACTAAACATGAAAATGTTTCCTGGATTTTATCTGTTGTTTAACATATCCCAGTTCTGTAGTTATTTTTTGGGTCACACAAATATATCATTTTACTTGGTGCGGGATGTTTTTCGATCTTTGTCTGAGGACAAAAATAAAATATTTATTTAAAAATTAAAATTTTAGAATTCGATAATTTTCATTTAGTTATTCTGCACACAGAGAATTAGGACTTACGTAAGCTTAACAACATGGATAATCACGTGATAGTTCGTACGAGGGAGAACAAATAATTATTGTATTTAAGGCTATACTGCATATTAGACAGATGAAACACAAAAATAATCTCGTAATCATGTCATTGACGTAAGAGATTTGTCGTATATTAAAATGCAGGCATAAATAAAAATTTAAGTAAAAGCACCCTCCGTCAGACACAGCAGAGGCTGAAAAAAAAAAATTGAACGCGGAGTAAATCAATTTGAGGTGATTATTATTCCTAAATAAATATCGTTTTTCTCTACAATTTTACATGATGAATTGGCAACTGATGGGGGTTTTATTATATGTGAACTTTATATATTTTCTTAATTCATTCATGTTTCAAATATTCGAGGCATGATTAAAGCATCTAAATAATAAATGGAATCACCAAATTGCTCTTCTTTATGTGTACGTTGCATCGTGCTTGATTCAATTCACTCATGTATCTTTATTTCAATTATAGTTAATAGTTAAGTTGCCTCATCTAGAACTTTTTTTTAAAAAAATGTAACTGCTTCTTAAAAGGCAAAAATGTTCTGTTTTTACACGAAGAATAAAAGCTTATCCGACTCCACGCACAGTTATCCAAACAAAACACGTCACATAAAACCCGAGAGGCACCAGACTCAGAATCGACGCATCCGATAAAGTCGACTGACGTGCATCTCGAAATCTCAGCCGCCCAATCACCTTAAGAATCTTAACTTCATCCATTCACAGGATCTGAACCGTCCGATTATACTTACGAACAGATTTGGCGAGTTATTTTTGAGTAGTAAACGGTCCTAGGCGTACAGATTTAGTGAGTCTAATCACATATTCTCGAGCCATTTATTTATATAATAACATCACCCATTTTTAATGGTGTTCGTCTTCTTCCTTGAGGCACAAAAAGGCACAAACTTTCGAGAATCGTGAACCTCTCTCATGGCGGAAACGACTCATTCCGGCGTTTCAAACCCCTCCGGTTCAGATCCAACGGCTCATAAAGTCTCAGTTGGTGATTCTCAGGTGCTCTACGACTGTTAGATTTCCTTATTTCTCTCTGTTGATCTACCAATAAAGTTGTTTAACTTTCTGTTAAGGAATGAGTTTGCACAATTTTAGTGTTCAGGAAATTATTGGTTCCTTGCTGGCGATCTAATGATCTATTTCCTATTGTAAATTGCATTGTTTTGGGGGTATTTTTCTTTTAAGATTTGCGCTTGATCCTGGTTGGTTATGTTTTTAGTCAAATTGTGTAAATAACATTTTATAAACAACACAAATTCAGTTTCTCAAGTGCAATTTAGAAGCTCAAACTGGAGTCCTGTTGTAAATTAGATCTCAAACCCAAAATTAATGCATACACATGCCAGCCATTAAAAAGTTCTTCACTTTTACTACAACCCTTCTGTAAGGTGCATAATCTATGGCTAAATAACAATCTGATACTTAGTACTGTACGATTTGTTCTGTTGATAGCCTTCTTTGTATCAATTGGTATAGACTTTTGTTGCTGGTACCTATTCGGAGCACACTGATATATTTAACTGAGAGTGAGACTCTTATTAGAAAGCATAGTGAGATAGCTAGTAATTTTTAAAGTTAATCGAGTTATTTTGGGAGTATGTAATAAGTTATTGCCATGGTTTTGTTCAATGAAACGGTATCCTCTAGCCTTCTTTTATTCAAAAAGTAATGTACCAGTAACGGATGCGTTCATCCTGTACAATCAGGCTGCTACCACAATCTCTGGCTAAATAACCATCTGCTACTTCAGTACGATACCATAATGGAGGTCCTCGGGCATTCTGTAAAACCATGCTAATATAATAATATCTGGTTATGTAACCATCTGCTACTTATATAGCTTCATTTATTCTTTTCCCTCTTATGTATCGTATTTGTTTCTTCCTTGATTTAGGTATCAGATGTCCAAATTTATCGAGATTTTGCATTCCCGATGTATCCAGTCTTACTCCAGCCAGTTGTTCCTTTGCAAAATGAAGAGCAAGATCTTGCTCCTGGTATCTATGCTATACCATCCAACCCTTTTACTGGTATGATGGCTGGTTATGCTTCTAGTGCCCTTATTCCGTTGAAGTATCACATTCCCAGGTAAATTTATAGTTTACTGGTATAGCACTATTCTACTTTATCTCTCTCTGATTTTAAGCAGACTGACATTCCTGGAATTTTCTCAATTCCAATTAAGGCTTGTTTGGCAATAGCACAGCAGTAGCATTTATGTGATACCGGTGCTAGAATAGTGCTGTCAGAAGAGTGCAAAGTATAAACTATTCTCGTTGTCTGCAAGAGTGAATGTTGTTTGGCACTTTTGAACTCCATTCCAGCAAGTTGAATTGGCTATCTTCCCCTGTTCCATCAAAATGGTGGAACAATGGAAGAGGTTATTCTAAATTTTTTGGAAATAAGTAGAGGAGGGCTCTACCACTTTTCTTTTTTTATCAGAAAAGCGAACATACAAAGGGAAACAAAAATAAAAAGCGACTAAAAAAATAGGTTCAGTACTATATAACTGATTATTCTAAATCTATACCAAAATCCTAATTTTGTGTTTGGCACTGAATTTTAAGCCAGAATAGACTACTATCATACTATTCTGCTATTTAGCTAGAATATGGTTTCCAAACTGCCTTTACAAAGAAACTGTGTTGTTCCAATCTTTTGATAGAACTCATATCTAAAGACACTTATTTATGAATGAATTTTTTCAATGAAACCCTCAATTTCTAGATGTATTTTTTTTTTTCAAATTTGAAATATCAAATCGCTTAGTTATTTTAAATTGCAGGAGGGAGAATCAGAATGCAGGGGGAGGGGAAGGACAAGGAGTGGGGCAACCACAGCAAGGACCGCACAGGCAGCAGCCACAGCAAGTGATGGTGCGGCGTTTTCAGTTCCAGTTCCAGCTAGACCTGGCTCTAATTATTAAATTAGCAGCTGTGGTGTTTCTCTTTAGTCAGGAGGGTTCGAAACAAAGGCTCTTACTTCTCACGTTCTTCGCCTTTGTTATATATTTGTTAGTTCTATCTTTTCTTATATTTTTTAAAGCTTCATTTTTTTAAAAATAGTTCTACGCGGATAATATTTTTGTTTAGGATCATCTGATACCACATTATATGTACTATTTATTTTATTTTTTATTCACCGGACCTTACTATTTGATATGCATACACTATTACAAACTGGTTTGAGTCCTTTTTATCATTTTATAGACATTTGTTATCTAATAACATAATTTTAGGTTAAAAATTAAGTGACTCTAATAAAGGTGTCTGTTTGGCAGATATCAGACTGGTACACTTGCACCTTTACTGAGGTGGCTAAAACAAGCAGCTGCCGCAAGACCCCCACCTCCTGCTGTCCGGGCAGAGAACCAGCCTTTGGTTCCGCCAGCAAATGATTTGGATAATCAAATACCTGGTATTTTGTTACTTTCAATGTTTGCTTCTATCTCCTCCTGATTTTAGCTGCTATCAATTGTTGGTGATTACTTTGGCCAATTGGTATTGATTTTGAAAATTGTTTGCCTAATCCTCCTCTCCAATCCAGATACATTTTATTAATTTTTCTGGCGTAGTAACAGTTTTTACAAGGACTGATATGTGTTTTTAAATCTACATCTTACAGTTTTTTTTCCTTGTACAGAGGGTAATGCTGGAGCAGAAAATCAAAACATAAACCCTCACCCTAATCCTGATCAGGGTGGAGAAATGCAAGAGCATCTAGCTCAAAACAACCCTAATCCTAACCCTAACCCTAACCGTAACCAAGGAGGTAACGACAATGGCGTCTGGGGTATTATCAAAGAAATACAAATGATCGTTGTTGGATTTATTGCATCTCTTCTTCCCGGCTTCCAACACAATGATTAGCCTTTTTTTTTCTTTCTTTATAGATTTTGTTAAAAAACATCGACCTTTTCATCATGTATTCTAGAAAAAGCAAAGCGAAGAAGGATGAAATTGCTTGTTGTGATGTTAAATAAAACATGATAACAACCTCCCCTTTTGTATCTTTTGGCCAGAGAGGGTTGTGTAAAGATTGTTAGGGTAATTTCTTTGAGGAACGTTCGCTGTTTAATGAAAAGATATTCCTTGCCATTGATAACATGGAGATTATACAATAGCTACCAGAAATGGCTAACTTTAAACAAAAGGGTTAGAAATTTCTCGTTTATAAATTCGACAGAATCCAAAAAGAAAAGAAAAAAAAAATTAAGAAACAAAAATATTAAGTTCCTGGCTTTCTTCTCATGTATATCCAGAGATTGATGATGTATACTTTTGAGATTGACGGTATAATTTTTTTTTTTCTGAGAATTTGCCCATAGGCGCAAATTTCATTAACTTAACAAAATCCGCAAACAACGAAATGCAAATTAAATCCAGAAAACTACTGACCTGCCCCAGAAATTAAAATAAACTGATAAACTAAAAAGCCTAATACAAGTCTAGAAAAGAAGCATTAAATAAAAACAGTAATTAAAATCCTAATACAACAGTAAATAAACGAAACTATGGGGCAGGATAAAACAAACAGCCTAGTAAGTGTCAGTAAAACTCGAAGAAATCTTTGTCAATTCCCAGCCCAATGCCCATCTCAAAAAGTAAGGAACAATTGAATACATTTCCATCTCTAGCCTGGTGTATTCTCCTTGCATGGTTTGCCAGAATGTGAGCTGGCCTGACAGCATCCCTTCGCACACACCTGATTTGAAAATATTTTTCGCAACTCTTATAGACACTGATAAGTTCCTGTATTACTGGTAATGCTTTCCAGGAAGGTGTGTTTTCTGTGTTCATTTCAGTGATTGCTGTCACCAGATTCTGGCAGTCTGAAAAAATATCAACTATCTTGTGCTGATTCTGTTGCAGTACCAGTTTTAATCCATCGAACGTCGCCAGTGCTTCAGTATGGAAAGGGTCATGCTCCTCACAGGATTTCAAACACCAGTAACTCACAGCTCCATTTTCATATAGGACAAATGCAATCCCAGTTTTATAAAATATTATAGGAATTGCAGATTCAATCTGAACCTATTTTGTCAGCACAAACGCCTCTTCGCTCAAATTGAAGGAGCCCCAAATTACCGACAAGCAACAACTTATTTACTCCGCTTTAATGTTTTCTTAAATTAGTTTTAAGAGTAACCAGTTGTGATGATTATTTTTGAAATATTATTTTGTCTTTTTTTTTATTTGCATGTTATATGTTATATTGTTGCCACCTTGACCTTTTTGAAAAATAATTTAAAAAAAAAATTGCCACCCTTTGGCCTTTGCATGCCTCCTCTCCTATGCTATCCCCCGTACTTGAGGCGCGCGCTTGAAAAAGGCTCTTTTCCAAATGGTTGGTGTATTACAATTGAATTAATTTATTATGTTACAAAGTTGAAATGTGAATTTGTTATTTCATCACGGCACTTCATTTTAGTTTTGTATATAAATTTATGATTTTTATTTTTAATTGGGACGAGCCATAATTTTACAAATGCATATAATTTTATATTTGGTCTCTTTGATTCACAATAAAAGTCGACTTGGATTTTGCGGCTACATGATATATATATTTCAGACAATGTTGTATGAAGTATTTATTTATTTTGTTGAGGATTGTATAAAGTATGAATCTAGTGATTAGTGCCGGTCAATGTCTAGTTGATGTGACTATATGGAAAGGCTTGTTAGTTCACGTGTAATCAACCTTGTAGAAATAAAGATATTGTGAATGTGTTCTGTATAACATAGCCCTCAATATATAAGACCTGATAAGTAATGAAAATAAATAGCATTTATCATCAATTATCAATGATCATGGAAATATAATAAATGGATTAGATATTGGAGAATAACCAATAATCTTAAATTTCATCTATCTAAATCACAATAAAAGTCATTTTAGAATTTTGTGGTCGCGTAAATTTCTTGTAGTTGATATATTTTTTAGAAAATGTTGTGTGAAGTATGAACCCAGTAGCATGAAGAAACTTTCATTTAGTGATTTTGTGCAATTTAAATCAAATTTAGAAGTAACAAAAAACATAAGCAACAAGATCTAGTGGAGTTAAGCATAGTTTATGCACTAATTAATAAATAGATGAAAAAAATTGGTTTATACCTCCTAATGAAAGGGTTCGAGCCAATATATAGGAGGTGGTGGCGTGCTCTTGCTTTCTTCTAACACCTTAGGTCTACACAAATTGTTCTAGCAATTCAAGAGAAAATGTCTAATACTCCCGTTTTTCTTTCTTGTATTAAGTCACTAATTAATATGGAAACTATGTTCAACTCATAAACATCTAACCAAATGCAAGAGAATGGAGAAAAATGTAGATCTGAATTTTTCTCCAAGGCTTGAAAATTGCGGCCAAGAGAGGAAGAGAGAGAAAGTGCGAATAAGGTGGACTCCTAACCATCAATAACATTTTTTTTTTAATATGTAGGTAAAACAGATTATGTAAAACAGATTATGTAGCTGCAAAACAGATATGTAGGTAAAATTTATTTATGCATTTGATTCTGTCTTTTCCAGATTACATTATGAAATGTTTGGGCTTTTTTAGTGGATATCTAAAATTAATTTTGGAGGGAAAAGTAATTTGATGTATTTCCTAGTTCTAATTTGGGGGAAAATTAATTTTGTCAAATATAATTGTACATGGATAATTTTATTCTAAGTTAATTAAACATATTAGTTTGCTGAATAATATTGCAAAATTGTTGTTATGTTTCAAAATGATTAACGATTGATCAAGACATTTTAGTTTAGTTTTACGATATTGTGCTATTGTCAAAAAAATATTAGTGTGATGGACAATGAGACAAATTATAACATCGGTGATCCATACACAGCCCTTCAATTTAGAGGCTTAGATCAACCTTGCATCACTTTTGCTATTGTAAAATTTTATTTGTTGCATAGCAGGCAATTTTATTTCTTAAATAAATTTCAATTTAAAAGCTATAAATCATTAAATATCCAATTAAAAATACTGTTTGTGCTGGAGAAAATCACACAAATTTTGTTCTGTTTCGTGAATGTTTAAGGATCCATTGAGCATTTTAGTTTACAATCTTTGGGTGTCGCAAAAAAAAAAAAAAAAAAAAAAAAGGTAAGAAACACATTGGCACATAATTGGAATTTATGTTTTTATACAATAAAGTATTTTTTTTCGAAGCATGTTTTTATACGATAAAGTCGCAACTATCATCTTTTCATATAAAAAGGTCCCATCTATCATCTATGTGTCAAAGTGCTATCTAATGCATTGGAAATTTACGAACGGTTGATCTATACCGCTGGGATTTTAACAGCATGGCGTTGATTGTCTAAAACTGTCACCAACGAATAGCAATAAATCCAGAAACATTGATCAACGGGCTGAATATCACATCATGAGCTTAAACTTATATAGTCTTGTTATTATTTTTTATTGATCTTCTACAAATTAGTTGGACAAGATTCATCAATTATCGGGTTTTGATCAACCAACAAAAAATTAACAATATGCTTTATTAGATATCGATGGTGACTCAAACCTTGATGAGTTCGTATTAAAGTTGGGTTGAATACTAACATTCTTTGTGGTTAATACTTTTAATTTATACCACTGTTATAGTTTAATTGTTTTGCCCATATGCATGCATGACCAATTACTTCTGTATGCCTGAAAAACTAAACTTAGAAAAGAAATCCAGAAAAGTTCCTAAAATGCCCTTGTCAGAAGCAAACTTCTGTATTTCCATTTCCAACGTAAACATTCCAAAATTTAGGAAATTCTCAAGCTGCTGCTTGAAGTCTGTAGCTGACAGATGGGTATTTCATAATCCACATAGAATGATTTTTGAATATCCTAGATTAAGGATTGCAGTTTCACCGAGTGCTCCCTGGTCCCTTTCAAAGTTGGACCAGTCCAGCATCTTAGCTTAGTGACAATACAATACACAAGCAACTGAATGGGTAAAATGTTTCTCCTAAAAAATTTATAAAACATTGCCTCAACATACCAAACTAATCTGATAGAGCACTCTTCTTGACAATATCAGCTAACTTACCTGCCTCCTTAGGCATTTTACATTTCAACAAAGAAGCACGTCACAATTTTTTCATTGAAGCTAATGATGGTACTTTTGCCTCTTTATAATAGTCCATGCCCTACAATATAAATGCACATTAACATTCAAGTTATTGATGCCAAGAAGTATGAGGAAAAATTATGAATTGATATATTCAGCAAGCTATGATTAACCGTGCAATTGTATGCCTAGGGTTGATACGTCAATTAGGACCAGGATGGTACTACTGTAAGGTGATTATGCAAGATTAAGTAAGGGCTTTTCATTTAGGGTTGACTAATAGAGACTCCCCAACTCCATAATAGAAAAAAGAAAAGAGGATAAACAACATCTCCTGATATAGACGTGTACACTGAGATACAGTTGAGCCAGGAGTAAAGGGATTCATCAAATAACAGGACTTGCCCACAAAACGAAAGGGCAACCAAATAAATGAACAATAAACGAATTATCACATCGAATAACAAAGAGAGTAATATAAAAAACTAAAATAAAATAAAATCACTTAGTATTGTGGTTTCTGAGCTAACTATAGACTAGCGACTGTTCTTGCCAGAAAAAAATATCACAGTAAAAATATATTAATAGAGATAGAAATCTGAAACCTGTATATTTGTTCTAGAAGAACAATTAAAGCTACTTGATGATTCAAGACCAGCGAAGAAAGCCTGATTGACATATCAGCACGCTCTCTTACAAGTGAGCCATGACCATATGGACCTCCAATACAAAATGTCAACCTCACTGAACCCTGGAGAAAAGCACTGCCATTAATCTCGCAAGCATCATATTACATTCAGACAAGCAACATAAAACAAAGAAGAAAAAAAGAGGCAGCTGCATGCATGCCCCTTGAAATCTCAAAACAAGAAGCATCGCCCATGCCATTTTTTAGATTCCTTCAATAGCCAAACCAAACTATCTTCATTCTCTATCAATTCATACAGGAGCAGCCAGGACAAGTTTTTTGAGAAAATGGAGCAAGGGGACATAAGGGATAGACAAAACTTACTTTGCAGGGGGGAGGCATGAATTTTGGCATATTTCTCTTTTTTGTAGAATATTTATGTCATATCATATGGTTTTGCAATCAAATGAATGAAAATTCACCTAGAAAAAGTAAAAGGAACTATTGAAATTGATTGTATTGCAGAAAGAAGAAAATTATTAAAATTAAACAAAAGCTTTTGTCCACAAGTTCTCTATTTATTGCATTTTGGGACTACTAAAAGATAAACAAAAATAAAAATAAAAATATGATGCCATTTTAGAGCTTACAAAATCATCAGGTGTAATATGCTGCATCATTAACATGTCTTCTGCTTCAATTTGCGACCTCACATCGCTACTCAACATAAAAAGCTCTTTAAGAAATTGAATAAACAATAAAATTTGTGCAATTAAGATAAATGAAACTGTGGATTCCATAGTTCATTTTTTGACCATTATAGTGAGTTTTCCTCCTCTTAGATTAATCTTTCTCGGGAATCAGTAAAGAGTTGGTATTGGCAATGAACAAGTATAAATACTTTGGTTCTTTTTACTCATAAAATAAACAAAAAATTACCTAGTGGCTTTGGGATTTGATTTGATTAGTGTATCTTCTATGTTGCAATAGTACTTGATTTTCTGAGTGTACTCTTCAACAAGTAGCTGAGTTCCTTTAGACCTCCTCTTTCCAACTGTCAATACTCGAATTGGTATGGCTTTCTAAAGCAACACAAAATTGCATACATCAATTTCATTTCATAATAATAACCAAGTACAGTATCGACTGGTACACACCGCAGGTTTCTGTAACCTCTGGCTTAACGAAGCGTGCTTATGGGTATCACTCAAAAAGCAAAAAAAGCCACAATTCAACAAGAATAAACCCCAACTTTTTGTCATTGTAAAGAAGAATATGCATAATTTCAAAAGAAATTGGGATTGTAATGTTGCTTAATTAGAACAGATTAAGCATAGGGACATTAACAGAAATTTCAGTTTTTGAGGTACCTACTATAGACTGGCCTTCGTATTTGGATTTCCTAACTGCGACAAAGAGATAGATGATTAGGCTCGAGAAGCGGTAATAGATTTGTGAAGCAACAAAAAAAAAAAAAAAGAAGAAAACGAAATGAACTCTTTCGTACTTTGTGAAGAAGCGATTTTCTTTTTCAGAGAGAGGCAGGCGCTGGAGTGACACCAACAGAGCGCCATTAGCTTGGGGGTCACAGACTCACAGTGAGCGCGAGGAGACGGCGAGCTCTATTTCAAAAGGGTATGTTTGGATGGAGTGGGAACAGAAACATTCTTATTTTTTATTTCATATTTAAATACCAAGATTTTATTAGAATATGAATAAAGATTCGAATAAGTTCAAATTATTTATTCATGTATTTTTGGTTTTCTTCAAAATAAGAAATAAGAGATTTATTTCTTAATCTTGCCACTTCCAAACACACCCAAAGAATTTGTATCCTTAAGTAATAAATTGGTATCTTTGTCATTTCATTTCGGTATATCAATTAAGAGTAATAACATAAATAAAAGAAATAAGCTATCACTGTATAGCTCCGACTTAATTCTTGCTGTACCTTAAATATGTAAAATTGTGGTCATTTAGATTACTTTTAATTTTGAATTAATATGTAAAATTGGATATAACCCCTCAAATTTTCTTCAATTGTAAGAAACTCCTCCAATCTTTAAAATCATATATAACCCTTCAAATCATATATATATATATATATATATATATATATATATATATATATATTAAAGATATAAGCCCCTTTAACTAATTATAATCATTTTTTAACTTAAAAAATTATTTGTTTAAATTTTGTACGAAATTACCCTTTGCCCGTTGCTTGTTTATCCCCCCCACCTTTCTTATAGTTCCAGAAAAAGGTTTGATTATACTAGCAGCTAGCAATGCATACCCAATGTGTCAAACTTAAAATTTTTTTTTTGACATAGATATATTACCCATTTTAAATATTTAATGTCAACATTATATTGATCGGCGCTGAAGATGACAATAGTATTCACCGATTTAAACAAATAGAAACGATAAAAGTAGACATGTGAACAACAAAAAAAATTAATTCAATGAAAATAAATATGTTTCATGGAAATTATTAGATTATTCATGGTAATTATGCATATAATTAGCAAATAATGCATATTTTGAGCATTTTAAGTGATTTTGCATTCAATCTTAGTCATTTCATCATAATAAACTATATTTAAGCTCTTTATATAGTCTAGAATATAATTCAGTTCTTACTCATTCAAAAATGTTGCATTGTACATTGAAAAAATGCATATAATTGCAAATAAAGCTTATTCTGTGTATCGTTTGGAAATTTATAGCTATTCTAGATTTGCTTAAAGTAATTTGATCACAATAATCTAAATTTAAATTTTTATACGGTTTAGAATTTGGTTCAGATATTACTTATTAAAAATATCGGATTATTCAAAGTTATTACACATATAATGTGCAAATAAAGCTTATTTTGTGTATCGTTTGGGAATTTCAAGCAAATCTGGATTCATTTAAAGTAATTTGATCACAATAATCAATATTTAAACTCTTTAGACGGTCTACCATATGATTCAGATCTTACTTATTAAAAAATACTTGATTATAGATAGCAATTACTTATATAATGTGCAAATAATGCATTTTCTGAGCATTATTTAAGTATTTCAAGTGATCTGCGTCCATTCTAAGTCATTGCATCACAATAATCTATATTTAAGCTCTTTATATAGTCTAGAATATGATTCAGATCTTACTTATTAAAAAATATTGGATTATACATAGTAATTACGAATATAATGTTAAAATAATACATATTCAGAGCATCATTTGAACATTTCAAGAGATTCTAATTCAATCTAAGTCTTTTCATCGTAATAATCTATATTTACACTCTTTATATTATTTAGAATATAATTCAGATATTACTTATTCGAAATGTTGCATCATACATTGAAAAAATACATATAAAGTGCAAATAAAGCTTATTCTGTGTATTGTTCTGGATTATACATAGTAATTACGAATATAATGTTAAAATAATACATATTCAGAGCATCATTTGAATATTTCAAGTGATTCTAAATTCAATCTAAGTCATTTCATCATAATAATCAATATTTACACTCTTTATATTGTTTAGAATAGAATTCAGATATTACTTATTCGAAATGTTGCATCATACATTGAAAAAACAAATATAAAGTGCAAATAAAGCTTATTTTGTGTATTGTTCTGGATATTATAGCTATATATAAGCTCTTTATAAGATTAAGAATATAATTCATATCTTACTTATTTTAAATATTGTCTTACATAAAGAAATATGCATATAAAGTGCAAAAGATGATATAATTCATATCCTCTTTATATGGCCAAGAATATAATTCAGATCTAACTTATTTAAAATATTTCATTATACATAAAATAATCTGCATATAATGTGCAAATTAATATTATTTGGAGTTTCACTAGAGCATTTTGAGTGATTCTTGATTCCTTCGACGTGAATATAATTAAGACCTAGAATATAATTACTTTATATAGTCTAGAATATAATTAAGACCTACCTTATTCAAAATATTGCGTTATACAAAAAAAATATACATGTAATGTCAAAATAAAGCTTATTTAAAATATTAATTGTGTATTTTGAGCTATACTTTATCAACTCGCATCAACTTATCACCATAATCTATATTTAAGCTCTTGTATGGTCTAGAACGAAATTCAGATCGGACTTAATTAAAAATATTGTATTATACATAAAGAAATATGCATATAATGTGCAAAATAACTTTATTTGAAGTTTCAGAGCATTTAAGCGATTCTTGATTCCTTCGACATGAATTGATCGCAATAATTTATATTTAATAACTTTATATGGTCTAGAATATAATTAGGACCTAAATTATTCAATATATTGCGTTATACATAGAGAAATATAAATGTAATATGAAAATAAATCTTATTTAAAACATCAGTACTTTGAGCTATAAAATTATTAATTCACGTCAATTTATCACCATAGTGAAATTCAGATGTAACTTAACTAAAAATATTGCATTATATGTAATAAAATATGCATATAATATACTGATGAAGCATATTTGGAGCTTCAGTTGAGCATATTTGCATTATACATATGAAGCATAACTTCTCTTCGTTCATCTGACGTCAATTGATCATAATAATATATATATATATATATATAAGCTCTTGTTATGGCCCAAAATATAATTCATATCCTATTTGTTAAAAAATATTACATAAAAAATGAATAAACATGCGTAAAATGTGCTAATGAAGCATTTTTGGAGCTTCAGTTGAGTATTTTTAGGCAATTCTTGATTCATCCGACATTGTTTGATCATAATTATCTATATTTGAGCTCTTAATATGGCCCATAATATAATTCAGATCCAACTTATTTAAAATATTACAATAAATACGAAGTACTATGCATATAATATGCAAATGAATCTTTCCTAGAGCTTCAATTGATCATTTTATGTGATTCTTGATTCAGCTGACATCATTTGATCAAAATAATAATATATACTCTCTTATATGATTAAGAATATAATTCATATCCTACTTATTCTAAATATCGTGTCTTACATAAAGAAATATGCATATATTCTGTAAAAAAGATTATTTGGAGCATGTGTTGAGCATTTTTGTAATTTTTTATTCGTTGGACGTCATTTGATAACAATAATCAACATATAAGCTCTTTATATGGTCTAGAATATAATTTAAATCTAACTTATTCAAAATATTGCATTAAATATGAAGAAACATGAATAAATGTGCGACTGTAGCGTTTCTGGAGCTTAAGTTGAGTATTTTATGTGATTCTTGATTTATCTGACGTCATTTGTTCTCAATAATCAATATTTGAGCTCTTGATATGCCTCAGAATATAATTGAGATCCTACTTATTCAAAATATTGCAATAAACATGAAGAACTATGCATATGATGTGCAAATGAATCTTTCGTTGAGCTTCAATTGAGCATTTTATGTGATTCTCGATTTATCCAACATCATTTGATCACAATACTCTATATATAAGCTCTTTATTTGATTAAAAATATCATTCATATCCTACTTATTTTTAAATATTGTCTTACATAAAGAAATGTGCAAAAGAAGATTATTTGGAGCATACATTGAGCATTTTTAGCGATTCTTAATTCATTCGATGTCATTTAATAACAATAATCTATATTTAAGCTCTTTATATGGTCAAGAAAATAATATGCAAATTAATATTATTTGGACTTTCACTAGAGTATATTCAGCGATTCTTAATTACTTTGATGTGAAATGATCACAATAATCTATATTTAATCCCTTTTATATAGTCTAGAATATAATTAAGACCTACCTTATTCAAAATATTGCGTTATACAGACAGAAATATACATGTAATGTGAAAATAAAGCTTATTTTATACATTAATTGTGTATTTTGAGTTATACTTTAATAACTCGAGTCAACTTATCACCAAAATCTATATTTAAGCTCCTTGTGTGGTCTAGAACGAAATTCAGATCAAACTTACTTAAAAATATTGCACTATACATAAAGAAATATGCATATATTGTGCAAGTTAAACTTATTTGGAGTTTTACTTGAGCATTTTAAGCGATTCTATATTTAATAACTTTATATGGTCTATAATATTATTAGGACCTAAATTATTCAAAATATTCCGTTAGACATAAAGAAGTATACATGTACTATGAAAATTCAGTTCATTTAAAACATCAGTTGAATATTTTGAGCTATACATTATTAATTTACGTCAATTTATCACCATAATTTATATTTAAGCTCCTTATATTGTGTAGAATAAAATTTAGATCTAACTTAATTAAAAATATTGCATTATAAATAACGAGATATGCATATAATGTGCTGATGAAGCATATTTGGAGCTTCAGTTGAGTATTTTAAACTACTCTTCATTTATTTGACGTCAATTGATCACAATAATCTATATTTAAGCTCCTTTTGTGGCCCAAAATAAAATTTATATCCTACTTGTTAAAAATCATTGAATTAAACATGAAAAAAAAACATGCATAAAATGTGCTAATAAAACGTTTCTGGAGCTTCAGTTGAGCATTTTATGCGATTCTTGATTCATCCGACATCATTTAATCACAATAATATATATTTGAGCTGTTGATATGGCCCAGAATATAATTCATATCCTACTTATTTAAAATAATACAATAAATCTGAAGAGCTTTGCATATAATGTGCAAATGAATATTTCCTGGAGCTTCAGTTGAGCATTTTATGTGATTCTAGATTCATCCGACGTCGTTTGATCACAATAATATATATATGACAAGAATATAATTCATATCATTTTAAATATTTTCTTACATAAAGAAATATGCATATAATGTACAAAAGAAGATTATTTGGAGCATGTATTGGACATTTTATGCGGTTTTTGATTCGTCGGACGTCAATTTATCACAAGAATCTATATTTAAGCTCCTCTTGTGGCTCCGAATATAATTTATATCCTACTTATTAAAAAATATTGCATTAAACATGAGGAAACATGCATAAAATGTTCTAATGAAGCGTTTCTGGAGATTCCGCTGAGCATTTTATGTGGTTTTTAATTCATCCGACATCATTTGATCTCAATAATCAATATTCGAGCACTTCATATGCCGCATAATATAATGATCCTACTTATTCAAAATATTGAACTAAACATGAAAAACTATGCATATAATGTGCAAATGAATCTTTCCTGGAGCTTCAGTTGAGCATTTTACGTTATTCTTGATTCATCCGACGTCGTTTGATCACAATAATCTATATATAAACTCATTAAATGATTAAGAATATAATTCATATTCTACTTATTTTAAATATTGTTTTACATAAATAAATATGCATATAATGTGGAAAAAAGAAGATTATTTGGAGTATGTGTTGATTATTTTATGCGATTCTTGATTCGTCCGATCATCTGATAACAAAAATCTATATTTAAGCTCTTTATTCAAGAATATAATTCAGATCTAACTTATTCAAAATATTGCAGTATACATTAAAAAAATGCATATATTGTGCAAATGAAGCATTTCTGGAGCTTCATTTGAGCATTTTATGCGATTCTTGATTCCTCCGACATCATTTGATCTCAATAATCAATATTTGAGCCCTCCATATGCCCCAGAATATAATTTAGATTGTACTTATTTAAAACATTACAATAAACATGAAGAACTATGCATATAATGTGCAAATGAACCTTTTGTGGAGCTTCAGTTAACATTTTCTAAGATTCTTGATTCATGCGACGTTGTTTGATCACAAGAACGTATATAAGCTCTTTATATGATTAAGAATATAATTCAAATTCTACTTGTTTGAAATATTGACTTAAATACAGAAATATGCATATAATGTACAAAAGAAAATTATTTGGAGCGTGTGTTGAGCATTTTATGCTATACTTGATTCGTCTGACGTCATTTGATGCAAATAATCAATATATAAGCTCTTTATATGGTCTATAATATAATTCAGATCTAACTTATTCAAAATATTGCATTAAATATGAAGAAATATGCATAAAATGTGGAAATGAAGTGTTTTTGGAGCTTCAGTTGGGCATTTTATGTGATTCTTGATTCATCTGACGTCATTTCATCCCAATAATCAATATTTGACCTCTTGATTTGCCCCAGAATATAATTTAGATCCTACTTATTCAAAATATTGCAATAAACATGAAGAACTGTGCATATAATGTGCAAATGAATCTTTCCTGGAGCTTCAGTTGAGCATTTTATGTGATTCATGATTCATCCGACATCATTTGATCAAAATAATCTATATATAAATTCTTTGTATGATTAAGAATATAATTCATGTAATACTTATTTAATATATTGTCTTACATAAATAAATATGCATATAATGTGCAAAAGAAGATTATTTGGAGTATGTGTTTAGCATTTTATGTGATTCTTGATTTGTCCGACGTCATTGATCTTAATAATCAATATTTAAGCTCTTGATATGCCCCAGAATATGATTTAGATCCTACTTATTCAAAATATTGCAATAAACATGAAGAACTATGCATATTATGTGCAAATGAATCTTTCCTGGAGCTTCAGATAAGCATTTTATGTGATTCTTGATTCATCCGACATCATTTCATCACAATTATTTATATGATTAAGAATTACGTGATTTTTTATGTGATTTTTAATCATCATTTTATGTGATTTTTTATTATGTGATTCTTAATCTCTTTATATGATTAAGAATATAATTCATATCCTAATTATTTTAAATATTGTCTTACATAAATAAATATAATGTGCAAAAGAAGATTATCTGGAGCATGTGTTGAGACTTTTATGTGATTCTTGATTCGTCCGACGTCATTAGATAAAAATAATCTATATTTAAGCTCTTTATATGGTCAAGGATATATTTCAGATCTAAATTATTGAAAATATTTCATTATACATAATAAAAAATGAATATAATGTGCAGATGAAGCATTTCTGGAGCTTCGGTCGAGCATTTTATGCGATTTTTGACCATCCGACATCATTTGATCACAATAATCTATATTTGAGCACTTGATTTGGCCCAGAATATAATTCAGATCACGCATAAAATGCATATAATGTGCAAATTAACCTTTTTTGGAGCTTCAGTTGAGAGCATTTTATGTAATTCTTTATTCATCCGACGTAATTTGATCACAATAATCTATAGATAAGCTTTTTATATGATTATGAATATAATTCATATCCCACTTATTTTAAATATCGTGTCTTACGTAAAGAAAAATGCATATGATTTGAAAAAGAAAAATATTTTGAGTTTGTGTTGAGCATTTTATGATATTCTTGATTCGTCCGACATCATTTGATAATAATAATTTTTATTTAAGTTCTTAATATATGGTCTAGAATATAATTCTGATGTAACTTGTTCAAAATATTGCATTATAGATAGAGAAATATGCATATAATGCTCAAATTAAGCTTATTTGGAGTTTCACCTGAGCATTTTATGCGAGTATTGATTCCTTCAATGTGAATTGATAGCAATAATAAGTATTTAACAACTTTATATTGTCTAGAATATAATCAGGACCTAAATTATTCAAAATGAGTAACTTTGAGTATAGCTTAAGCATATTATAATGAATATTGTATAGCTTATGTCATATTACAATATTGTCTAGGCTATAAAGTTGCACTTGTACAACATTGTATAGCTTAAGCACATTATAATATGACTTAAGCTATACAATATTGTACAGCTTCAGTTGATTAGCACATATTGTATAAAGAGTTTAAATATAGATTATTGTGATTTAATTATTTTAAACGAATACAAAAATGGCTATAAATTCCAAATTGATATAAAAAATGAGCTTTATTTGCAATTTATATGTTTTTTTTTCAATGTATTAAGCAACATTTTAAATAAGTGTAAGATCTGAAACATATTTTAGTCCAAATAGAGAGCTTAATTATAGATTAATGTGATCAAATAAGTTAGAATGAATGCAGAATCGCTTGAAATACTCAAATGATGCACATAATATGCATTATTTGCACATTATATACGTAATTACTATTTATAATATAATATTTTTTAATAAGTGATGCAGAGCTTATTTTAAGAAAGAAAGAAAGAAATGCTTGAGCCATTTTAAGCAGATTTTATTTTAAGCTAGTAGTTCTATTATGAGCAGTTTATATTATTAGCAGTTATTTTATTTTAAGCTAGTAGTTATTTATTTCTTTGTAATTTAGACAGAACCAACACCTATAAAAGTGTTGGGTGTATCTTTTAGAGAGATTAATCAGAAATTAAGAAAATTCTAAATTGTTTTTACGTGTTTCTTCTCTTCTGAGAAAAGAACAACTATCTCGCGCTACTCGCTGCGTCAGGTGGTATCAGAGCAGGTTTTCCTTCCATAATCAATGGCAGGAAAAGGCAATCATGGCTCCGACGGAGATCGGGACATGGAAAACCTCAAGGCCGAGGTTAAGGCTCAAGGGGAGGCAGTTAAAACTCTGGAACAGAGTGTTCAGGGGATACGACAGAGCCTCGTGGATCTTGTCGCACGACTTGAGGCCCTCGCAATAAATCCTAACAGGAATAGGGCTGAAGGAAGAGATCGACCGAGAGGTGACGATGCTCGAGGCGACTTTTTCGGCAGAACTACTGCTGGCAACCCCCGAGACAACTCCAGCCAAGGAGATGACTCGGAGGAGGAAGAAGAAGAGGACTGGTTAGGCCGTTACCATGCCGCTAGGCGTGATAATGGTCGTGGCAGAAATCAAGGTAACCAGTATGAAAGAGATAATTATGATTTTAAGTTAAGGGTTGATATTCCCAGTTTCAATGGGGGGTTGAATATTGAGGATTTTATTGATTGGGTGGCTGAAGTTGATCGTTTCTTTGAGTATATGGAGATCCCTGAAGAAAAAAGGGTGAAGTTGGTGGCATGTAGGTTGAAAGGGGGGGCCTCTGCATGGTGGGAGAGGTTACAAAACAGAAGGTACCGTGAGGGTAAACAACCTGTTCGAACATGGTACAGGATGAAGCAACTTTTGCAGAGGGATTTTCTTCCTCCTGATTATGAGCAGATTTTATTTCAGCAATATCAAAGGTGCAGCCAAGGACAAAGGTCTGTTCATGAGTATACCGCTGAGTTCATGCGGTTGGCAGAAAGGAATGATTTGCGTGAGAGTGAGGGCCAACAAGTTGCACGATATTTGGATGGGTTGAAACCACAACTTCGAGACAAGATTGGGGTTCAGGTTATGTATAATCTGAATGAGGCAAAGAATATGGCCATGAAAGCTGAATTGATGTTGCAAGAGAAAAGTAGTAAGTGGGATTCAAATAGGCGTGGTTTTGCTAATGAAGGCTATACCAGAAACACTGGGGCAACACGAGAGTTGCAGAAGGTGGCAAAGGATGATAAAATAGTAGGAAAAAGGCCAATGGACAAAAGCGAAAACCTGAAATCAGCCAACACCACTTCTAAATCCATGGTTGGCAAATGTTACCGGTGTTTACAACCAGGTCATCGATCGAATGAATGCCCTAATAGGAGAGGTATTAACATTGTGGAGCGAGAGATAGAAGATGAGGTTTATTGTGAACCTGATGGGGATGATGAACAAAGTGATTTTGATAAAGGTGATGATGAAGGAGAGCCAAATTTTGTTATTAGAAGATTGATGTTGGCTCCAAAGCAAGATGATGCTACCCAACGTCACCAATTGTTCCGAACCAGATGCACTATCAATGGCCGTGTCTTCGAGTTAATCATAGACAGCGGTAGTTGTGAGAATATTATTGGTAGGGATGTGGTGAATTCATTACAGTTGGCTGTTGAAAAACATCCAAATCCTTATTCAATTGGATGGATCAAAGCTGCAGAAAAGATTAAGGTGACTGAGCGGTGTAAGGTACCTTTTTCTATTGGAAAATATCAAGATGAAGTGTATTGTGATGTTGTGGACATGGATGTGTGTCACCTACTCTTTGGCAGGCCATGGCAGTTTGATGTTGATGCACAACATGCGGGCAGAGATAATGTGTACAAGTTGGAGAGAAAAGGAGTGAAATTTACTCTACTTCCTTTACGAGTAAATAAGCATTCTAATGCTGCCAAAGTTAAGGAAAAATCATACATCACATTAATGAAATCTGAAAAAGAGTTAGAGGATGCAGTGAGAGAGTCTAAAGTGGTTCATGCACTGATTGTGAAACAAATTCTCTCTGTGGACGAGGGTCAAGAGGTAAAGGTACCACCGATCGTCAAACCATTGTTGGAGGAGTTTAGTGAAGTTATACCTGAGGATTTGCCTGATGGACTACCTCCTATGCGAGATATTCAGCACCACATTGACTTGATACCTGGATCTACTTTACCTAATCTACCACATTATAGAATGAGCCCAAAAGAAAGTGAGATCTTACAAGAGAAAGTGCAAGAACTGTTGAATAAAGGTTATGTTAGAGACAGCATGAGCCCATGTGCTGTACCTGCATTATTGACACCTAAGAAGGACGGTAGTTGGAGAATGTGTGTTGACAGTCGTGCAATCAACAAAATCACCATTGGTTATAAGTTTCCCATCCCAAGACTTGATGATATGCTGGATCAATTGAGCGGGTCGATGGTGTTCTCAAAGATTGATTTGAGAAGTGGTTACCATCAGATTCGAATTAGACCTGGAGACGAATGGAAAACAGCTTTCAAGACAAAGGAAGGTTTGTACGAGTGGTTGGTTATGCCGTTTGGGCTGTCAGATGCCCCAAGCACTTTCATGAGGGTGATGAATCAGGTATTGAAACCTTTCATTGGAAAATTTGTGGTTGTTTACTTTGATGACATTCTAATATATAGTAAGTCAGAAGAGGAACATCTTAAACACTTGAGAGAAGTTTTGGTGGTTTTACAAGAGAATAAGCTTTATGCCAATTTAAAGAAGTGCAGTTTTATGGCTAAAAGATTGTTGTTCCTTGGCTTCATTGTTGGTTCAGAAGGTATCCAAGTAGATGAAGAAAAGGTAAAAGCCATCAGAGAATGGCCAATACCAAAAACCGTGACTGAATTAAGAAGTTTTTTGGGATTAACAAGTTTCTATAGGCGTTTCATCAAAAATTTCAGCACTATAGCAGCCCCAATGACAGAATGTTTGAAGAAAGGAAAGTTTCATTGGAACGAAGAGGTTGAGTTGAGTTTCGCTGTGTTGAAAGAGAAATTGTGCTTAGCTCCAGTCCTAACCTTACCAGATTTTGATAAACTATTCGAGGTAGATTGTGATGCAAGTGGAGTTGGAATAGGAGCGGTTTTATCTCAAGAAAAGAAACCGGTAGCCTTCTTTAGTGAAAAGCTAGCAGATGCTAGAAGGAATTGGTCCACTTATGACAAAGAATTCTATTCGGTGGTGCGAGCTTTAAAAACATGGGAGCATTATCTGATCGGACGTGAGTTTGTTCTATATTCCGATTGTGATGCACTAAAACATTTAAATAATCAAACCCGAATCAGCAAAGACATGCATGCAAGGTGGATACAATTCCTACAGAAGTTCCCTTTTAAGTTAAAGCATAAGGCTGGAATACAAAATAAAGTGGCAGATGCCTTGAGTCGCAGAGCCAATTTGCTTGTCACTTTGAGTCACGAAGTGGTAGGGTTTGAGCAATTGAAGGAGTTGTATGAAGTTGATGAGGACTTTAAAGAAGTTTGGGGAAAGTGTATCACAAATCAACCATGTGATGACTTTCATCTCCATGATGGATATTTGATGAAAGGAAACCAACTTTGTATCCCTTGCTCTTCACTAAGGGAGAAGTTGATTCGAGATTTACATGGTGGTGGATTAGCAGGTCATTTAGGTAGAGATAAGACTATTGCTGCTGTTCAAGAAAGGTTTTACTGGCCTCACTTAAGAAGAGATGTTAGCAAAATTGTGCAGCGCTGTTATGTGTGCCAAACTTCAAAAGGGCAGTCACAAAATACTGGACTGTACATGCCTCTTCCAGTCCCTCACAATATATGGGAGGATTTGTCAATGGACTTTGTATTAGGGCTACCTCGTACTCAAAGAGGTATGGATTCTGTTTTTGTTGTTGTTGACAGGTTCTCAAAAATGGCACACTTCATTCCATGTCGAAAGGTGGCTGATGCGCAAGGTATTGCTAAGTTGTTTTTTAAGGAAGTGGTGCGTTTGCATGGTGTACCCAAGTCGATCACATCTGACAGGGACAGTAAATTCCTTAGCCATTTCTGGAGAACCCTGTGGCAGATGTTTGACTCTTCTCTTAATTATAGCACCACTGCTCATCCACAAACTGATGGACAAACGGAGGCCACCAACAGAACTTTGGGCAACCTGATTCGCAGTATTTGTGGAGACAAACCGAAGCAATGGGATGTGGCACTAGCACAAGCCGAGTTTGCATACAATGCAGCGATACACAGGACCACGGGCAAGTCGCCATTTTCAATTGTGTACACTAAGGCACCAGATCATGCTGTGGACTTAATGAAGTTGCCACGAGCTCCTTATGCTAGTGTTGCTGCAAAACATATGGCTGAACAATGGCAAACAGTGACGGCTGAAATAAAGAAGAAACTTGAGGATTCTAATGCTAAGTACAAAGCAGAAGCTGACAAGCATCGAAGGGAGAAAATATTTGCTGTTGGCGATCAAGTGATGGTGTTTTTGAGGAAGGAAAGATTTCCAGTGGGAAAATACAGCAAATTGCAACCTAAGAAGTATGGACCCTATCGGATTGAGAAAAAGATTAATAATAATGCTTATGTGGTGGAGTTACCAGCTGAAATGGGTATATCGAAAACATTTAATGTGGCAGATATTTACCCATTCTTTTCAGATGATGAGCCATTGTATCCGGAAAACTCGAGGTCGAGTTTTTCTCTGGTGGGAGAGACTGATGCAGAGCTTATTTTAAGAAAGAAAGAAAGAAATGCTTGAGCCATTTTAAGCAGATTTTATTTTAAGCTAGTAGTTCTATTATGAGCAGTTTATATTATTAGCAGTTATTTTATTTTAAGCTAGTAGTTATTTATTTCTTTGTAATTTAGACAGAACCAACACCTATAAAAGTGTTGGGTGTATCTTTTAGAGAGATTAATCAGAAATTAAGAAAATTCTAAATTGTTTTTACGTGTTTCTTCTCTTCTGAGAAAAGAACAACTATCTCGCGCTACTCGCTGCGTCAATAAGTAACCTCTGAATCATATTTTAGACCAAAAAAAGGTTTTAAATATAGATTATCATGATCAAATTACTTTAAACGAATCCGGAATCGCTTGAAAATTCCAAATGATACACAAAATAAGCTTTATTTGTATATTATTTGCATAATTACTATGTATAATCCAATATTTTTTAATAACTAATATCTGAATCATATTCTAGACCATATAAAGAATTTAAATATAGATTATTGTGATCAAATTATTTTACACGACTCCAGAATAGCTATAAATTCCTCAATGATACACAGAATAAGCTTAATCTGCAATTTATATGCGTTTTTCTATGTATATTGCAACATTTTTAATAAGTAAGATATTTATATAATCTAGACTATATAATGAGCTTAATATAGATTATTCAGATGAAATGACTTAGATTAAATGCAGAATCGCTTGAAATGCACAAATGATGCTCAAAATATGTTTGCACATTATATGTGTAATAGCTATCTACAATCAAATGTTTTTTTTTTTAATAAGAAAGATATGAATCAAATTACTTTAAACAAAAGCAGAATCACTTGGAATGCTCAAATGATGCTCAGATTATGCATTGGCTAATTATATAAGCAATTACCAAGTAAAATCTAATATTTTTCTAATATGAAAGGTCTGAAAAATATTCTAGACTGTATAGTGATCTTGAACATACATTATTGTGATCAAATGATTGCAGAATTGCGTTACTTTGTACAATCCAATTTTTTTTTTAAGTATTATCTGAATCATATCTAGACCATATAAATATATAGATTATTGTTATTTAATTACTTTAAACAAAACTAGAATCACTATAAATTCCCAATCGATACACAGAATAAACTTTATTTGCAATTTATATGTATAAATCCACATTTTTAATAAGTAAGATCTGAATTATATTATAGACTATAGAAAGTGCTTGAATATAGATTATTGTGTTGAATTGACTTATAATGAATGCAGAATCACTTGAAATACTTAAAATGATGCTCAGAATATGCCTTATTTGCATATAATATACGTAATTGTTATCTATAATCATATATGTTTTAATAAGTATGATCTGAATCATATTTCAAACTGTATAAAGATCCTCAATATAAATAATTGTGATCAAATTATTTTAAACAAAACCAGGATCGCTTGAAATGCTCAAATGGCACTCAGAATATGTTTGCACATTATATGAGCAATTACCATGTATAATCCAAAATTTTTTAATAATAAATATTGGAAACATATTCTAGACCATATAGAGAGCTTAATTATAGATTATTGTTATGAATTGACTTAGAATGAATGCAGAATCGTTTGAAGTGTTCAAATGATGCTCAAAATTTGCATTATTTGCACATTATATGCGTATTTACAATGAATAATTCAATATTTTTAATAAGTAAGACATGAATCATTTTCTAGAACTTATAGAGAGTTTAATCATAAATTATTCCAATAAAATGACTTAGAATTAATACATAATCGCTTGAAATGCTAAAATGATGCTCGAAATATGATTATTTGCACATATGCGTAATTACTTTGTGCATTCCAATATTTTTTAATAAGTAATATCTGAAACATATTCTAGACCGTATAGAGAGCTTAATCATTGATTATTATGATGAAATTCTTAGAATGAATGCAGAATTACTTGAAAATGATGCTCAGAATTTGCATTGTTTGCACATTATATGCATATTTACTATGTATAATCTAATATTTTTCAATATATACGATATGAATCATTAGGGACGGTGTAGAGAGCTTAATTATAGTTTATTGTCATAAAATGAATTAGAATGAATGCAGAATCGTTTGAAATGCTCAAACAATGAGCAAAAAATGCATTATTTGCATATTATATGCATAATTAGTATGTGTAATTCAATATTTATAATAATTAAGATCTGAATCATATTCTAGACTGCATATAGAGCTTAAATATAGATTATTGTGTTCAAATTACTTAGAATGAATGCAGAATCGCTTGAAATGCTCAAATGATGCTCTGAATATGCATTATTTGCACATTATATGCATAATTACTGTGTATAATCCAATATTTTTTAATACTTAATATCTGAATTATATTCTAGATCGTATAAAGAGTTTAAATATAGATTATTGTGATCAAATTACTTTAAACAAATTCAGAATCACTATAAATTCCCAAATGATACAGAATCAGCTTTATTTGCACATCATATGGATAATTACTATGTATAATCCAATATTTTTAAATAAGTAATATCTGAATCATATTCAAGACTGTATAATGAGTTGAAATATAGATTATTATGATCAATTTACTTTAAACGATCAAGAATCGCTACAAATTCCCAAAATACACAGAATAAGCTTTATTTTCGATTTATATGCGTTTTTTCAATGTATAATGCAACATTTTGAATAAGTAACATCTGAATTATATTCTAGAATACATAAAGAACATAATTATAGATTATTGTGATGAAATAACTTAAAATGAATACAGAATCGATTGGAATACATAAATGATGCTTAGAATATACTTTATTGGCACATTATATGCACAATAGCCATCTATAATCAAATATTTTTTAATAAGTAAGATCTGAATCATATTCTAGACTGTATAAAGGGCTTAAATATAGTTTATTGTGATAAAAAATTTTAAACGAAAGCAGAATCGCTTGACATGCTCTAATGATGCTAAGTTTATGCATTATTTGCTAATTATATGCTCAATTATCTTGTATAATCCAACATTTTTAATATGTAAGATCTGAAACATATTCTAGACCTTATAAAGAGGCTGCATATAGATTACTGTGATCAAATGATTTAGAATGATTGTAGTATCGTTTGAAATGCTCAAATGATACTCAGATTATTTATTATTTGCAAATTATATGTGCTGTATTTTTTACTGTACTGGTTTTCTTTCTTTTCGTTTTTAATTCTGTTTCCTTTTCACTAGGTAGTCGCTATCTAGTATGTCTAAAAAAATTACCGTGTATAATCTAATATTTTTTAATATGTAAGATCTAAAACATGATCTATAACGTATAGAGAGCTTAATTATAGATTATGATCCAATGACTTAAAATGAATGAAGAATCGCTTGAAATGTTCAAATGATGCTCAAATTTTGCATTATTTGCATATTATATGCGTATTTACTATGCATAATACAATATATTTTAGTAAGTAAGATATTAATCATTTTGTAGACTGTGTAGAGATTTTAATTATATATTATTGTGGTCAAATGACTTAGAATGAATACAGAATCACTTTGAAATGCTCAAATGATGCTCAGAATATGCATTATTTGCAAATTATATGCATAATTACTTTGTATAATCCAATATTTTTTTAATAAGTAATATCTGAAACATCTTCTAGATCGTATAGAGAGGTTAACCATAGACTATTGTGATGAAATGTCATAGAATGAATGCAGAATCGTTTGAAATTTTCAAATGACATAGAATGAATGCAGATAGTCTCTATCGAGCTTTTCTAAAAAAAAAAAAAGACATAGAATGAATGCATGTTTTGAGCATTTCAAGTGATTATGCATTTATTCTAATTTATTTGATCACAATAATCTATAATTAAGCTCTCTACATGGTCTAGATAATGATTTATATTTTACTTATTAAAAAAATATAGAATTATACATAGTAAATACGCATATAATGTGCAAATAATGCAAATTGCACAATATATACATAATTACTATGTGTAATCCAATATTTTTTTAATAATCAAGATCTGAATCATAGTATATAGAGCTTAAATAACGATTATTGTGATTAAATGACTTAGAATGAATGCAGAATCGCTTGAAATGCTCAAATGACGCTCCGAATATGCATCATTTGCACATTATATGCGTAATTACTTTGTAATCCAATATTTTTTAATAAGTAAGATCTGAATCATATTCTATACCGTATAGAGAGCATAAATATAGATTATTGTGATCAAATGACTTATAATGATTGCATAATTGCTTGAAATGCTCAAATGATGCACATATTATGCATTATTTGCTAATTATATGCCCAATTACATGTATAATCCAATATTTTTCAATATTTAAGATCTGAAACATATTCTAGACCGCATAGAGAGCTTGAATATAGATTATTGTGATCAAATGACTTAGAATGATTGGAAAATTGCTTGAAATGCTCAAATGAAGCACAAAATATGCGTAAATTACTTTGTATAATCCAATATCTTTTAATATGTGTTATCTTAACATATTCTAGACTGTATAGAATCTATAATGTGATCAAATGACTTAGAATAATTGCAGAATCGGTATAAATTACCAAATGATACACAGAATCAGCTTTATTTGCACATCATATGGATAATTACTATACATAATCCAATATTTTTAAATAAGTAATATCTGAATCATATTCTAGACTGTATAAAGAGTTTAAATATAGATTATTGTGATCAAATTACTTTAAACAAATCCAGAATCGCTATAAATTCCCAAATGATAAGCAGAATAAGCTTTATTTTCAATTTATATACATTTTTTCAATGTATAATAATGCAACATTTTGAATAAATAAGATCTGAATTATATTCTAGACTACATAAAGAGCATAATGATAGATTATTAAGATGAAATGACTTACAATGAATACATGATAGCTTCAAAACATAAATGATGTTCAGAATATGCTTTATTAGCACATTATATGCGTATGGATATCTATAATCAAATATTTTTTAATTAGTACGATCTGAATCATATTCTTGACCGTTAAATAGATTATTGTGATCAAATTACTTTAAACGAAAGCAGAATCTCTTGAAATGCTCAAATGATGCGCGAAATATGCATTATTTTCACATTATATGCGTAATTAATATGTATAATCCAATATTTTTTTTTATAAGTAATATCTGAATCATATTATAAACTGTATAAAGAGTTTGAATATAGATTATTTTGATGAAATTATTTTAAACGAATCCAACATCATTATAAATTCCCAAAGATACACATAATAAACTTTATTTGCAATTTATATGTGTTTTTTCAATGTATAAAGCAACATTTTGAATAAGTAAGATCAGAATTATATTTTAGATTATATAAAGAGCTTAAATATAGATTATTGTGATGAAATGACTTAGAATGAATACATGATAGTTTGAAATACTTAAATGATGTTAAAGAATTTGCTTTATTAGCACATGGTATGCGTAACAGATATCTATAATCAAATATTTTTAATAATTATGATCTGAATCATATGTTAGACTGTATAAATAGATTATTGTGATCAAATTACTTTAAACGAAAGTAGAATCGCTTGAAATGCTCAAATTATGCACATAATATGCATTATTTTTCACATTATATGCATAATTACTTTGTATAATCCAATATGTTTTAATAAGTATCATCTTAACATATTCTAAACTGTATAGAGAGCTTGAATTCAGATTATTGCGATCAAATGACTTAGAATGGTTGCAGAATCACTTGAAATGCTCAAATGTGCACAAAATATTATCATTTGCACATAATATGCGTAATTACTATGTATAATCCAATATATTTAAGTAATGTCTGAATCATATTCTAGACCGTATAAAGAGTTAAATATAGATTATTGTAACCAAATTACTTTAAATGAATCTATGATCGCTATAAATTTCCAAAGATACACAGAATAAACTTTATTTGTAATTTATATGCGTTTTTTCAATGTATAATGCAACTTTTTGAATAAGTAAGATCTGAATTATATTCTAGACTATATAAAGAGCTTAAATATAGATTATTGTGATGAAATAATTTAGAATGAATACATGATAGCTTGAAATACATAAATGATGTTTAGAATATGCTTTATTAGCACATTATATGCGTAATAGATATCTATAATCAAATATTTTTTAATAAGTACAATCTGAATCATATTCTAGACCGTATAAATAGATTATTGTGGTCAAATTACTTTAAATGAAAGCAGAATCGCTTGAAATGCTCAAATGATACTCAAATTTGCTAATTATATACGCAATTACCATGTATTATCTAATATTGTAGATTATTGTGATTAAATAACTTAGGATGATTGCAGAATCGCTTGAAATGTTTAATTGATACACATAATATGCATTATTTGCACATTATATGCATAATTACTTTATATAATCCAATATTTTAATAAATAATATCTAAAACTTATACTAGTAACAAATTAAGCATATTAGATAGGTCCTGATCCTGGCAGGGGACAGTACTGATGAGAAGTGCCGTGACAGTGCCAGCAACTGGTGTCTGGTACTGACCGATGGATCGGATCTTCTGGTACAAACATGTGTAGATGTACAATTATATATGCAATTACAAGTATATTAAACGACAGACATGTGTAGATGTACAATTATATACGCAATTACAAGTATATTAAACGATAGCTTCCCAGAAAATGGTGAACTTGGTGGCTAGCACTCTTTTTCCCATACGGAAAAGAAAAGGAATAGCAGAAGGGTCCAATTCAATCAAATGAGAGAAAGCTACACTATGCAATAAATACATTTACAAAAATTACATAAATTTAACTTTGACAGACAAACTCTAAGATCAGTCTATCAAAAAGAGAGCAGAAAAGAAGAAACCCATCAAACATCAAAAGCTAGAAGTTGACTGCTCCTTCCAATTTTTCAGAAAGATATATCAAAAGCTTCCTATTTAATTGCGCCTCAGGAAAACAAAAAGAGAACCTCTTGATCCTTTACCTAATCTTATTTTCTCATCAATGTAGGTTATCTCCAACTTCACCTCGCTTTCACCACCATACTGAAATCCAAGAGATCCTACTTTCAACTCTGGCGGTTCAAATATAACCTGAATCCATTTTTCATCTAATATTTTCAATTTCCCTACAAAACAAGTGAGGATAAGAAAATTAAAACGAAGTCAGCAAATCATGCCTGCCTTTGAGATAAACAAAAGGAATTTTGAAAATTTACCAACCGTTTACTGGGATAAGGGGCTCTATCCTCTATTTATTTTGTCACTCCACTTTAATTTATCCCATTTCAGTAACCAAAGTTTAGTTTAAATAGAGATGGCGACCTAATTGAACAAAAATTAAAGCTTTATAACTAACATAGAGAAAATCCAATTTCGCTATGTTTGAAAAAATTTCTCATTTGGCACTTAGGATCTACTGCTTTTTTTCTTTTTTTGGTGTTGCAGGAAAAGGAGGCAACTGATCAATATTAGTTATGGAAAAGAAGGGACAAATGTGTCCTTGAACTTTGCGTATTAACTCAGCCAGCTCATGCTACAGCCATTTCCTTGGAGCCTATAGGTTTAACACCTAACTTGCCAATGCAAATTCCTTTAGCCTTGATTATTAATTGAGACCAGGTGAATGGGGTCATCAGTGATTGCACAAGTGGTCAAAATTTAACAGAAGCACAGAACAATTATTTCAATCATAATAATCTCTAATAGTTTGTTATTTTGCACATATCATAAAATTTTGGAACTTAAATGCAACCAGGGAATCCCCATTAAGAATACTATTTGCAATAAGATAAAACAGTACAAGGAATTACGAAAAATGTACCTCTTATATCAAATAAGAATTTACCTTTCAAAGAAACTTGGCCATCAATAAACCCAAAGAGAGAGAAAGAAACTCTGTTTCTAACAATATCAGGTGCTTCTACCACCTGTACCATATCATCTGTTTTGAAGATAAGCCGGCCTATTGCAGTACGGTAACCACCTCCAGGTGAAGTCGGTACTGAACAGTATACCACATCCCACTCTGAGCCCCACAGACCCAAAATAAAATTTTTAGTTAAAATAATAAGAGATTGAGATCAATACGGTAGGTAGAAAATTGCACTCCTACCAGAAATATAGGCCTGGCGTGGTACTAATTGGCTTTTATTGGTATGAACAATACGGTTCCAATGCAACTTCCTGTACTGATATGATACAGGTTCGATGTTGGCTAAATTTTTTAAAGCAAACTAGATTCTTCCAGGACAGGACTAATAAGGAGTTACAAGACTGAACTCATGCAGGTCTAGTGATACATAATCACCTATTACTCAGGTACTGGATCTATCTGCATCTTATTTCTAGTAACAAAATTTGGTACAACTGCAACATGATTACCTATTTCAGTGGGAAAGATAGTTGTTCACAACTCATGTATAAAACAATATCAAGTCTTTATTTGCATTATTATAACAGTAAATATCAATATTGTGAAAAAAAATGCAACATTTGGACAAGATAAGATAACCAAATAAATTATACTTTTACTGACCTCCAAAAATAAGAGGGCATTTCACCGGAGCATCAACACAAAACTTGGAAAGTTGCATTGCCACGTCAGCAACCTCTTGGTGCTCTTCTTTGGCAAGTTTAACTCCTCTATCAGTTCCATTGACCTATCCAGAATTACGCAAAATAATCAATTTGCAATCTGACCCTTCAAATATTTGCATTTCAACACCTGAAGTCCTGAACCACTAATTGAAAAAAAAGTAAAACCTTGGAGAGAATGGACTCGACGAGGTCCTGAGGACTGGTGGTGGTGACAGGCTGAGCAGCGAGAGAAGAAGAACGGATGGCTGAGATTCGGCGATGACGGGAGCGGAGGAAGATGGATGGCTGAGATGTGGTGATGGTAAAAGACCGTAGAGAGCGAGACGTGGGAATGGGGGAGAGGAGAGAAAGCAAGGCCGTGGTTGAAGCCATGTTTGAGTAATGAGTGGTCACCGGAAATGGTTTCACTGCCACTTCTGTTCTTTCGCCACTTGATTGGTGATTATTGAATTGGAATTAAAAGTGCTTCCTCTCCAGTTCTGACTACTGGAGAAGTGCTGCTGTTCCCCTTGAATTTTGGATTTCAGATCACAAAAAGAACAAAAATTTAGACTGTCTATAATATTACTTTAAACTCTATTCTGTGGTGGACAAAAATTTTAGAACTGAGTGTCTGAGTTCAATTTCTGATTTTTTATCTCTGTTCACAAATTTAAATGAACGATATAAATTTAAGGCTAGTTAAAAATTTATGTTCGCAACAGAATTTGCCAAATAAATAAAGGTGCTATCCTGCTGCATGCTAATTTTTTTATTTATTTATTTTTTATAAATGTTAACTACTATTTTTTTTTTAAAAAAAAATCCGTTGAGCAAACACCCGCCACTTTTCTATTAAACACCAATATCCACATCCCTAGCTGTGGTACAGATGAACAATTTTATCATACGATGAAGAATGGTTTTCATCATATTGCAATTTTATTTTTCAACGTACATCAAAATTCTCGCCTTCATTCATATCAACTCATCTATTCTACTACTAAAAATTTACATCCTTTGATATCTAATAAAATGAAAGGCTCACATTTTGCTGACAACATCCAACATAAGAATTCTTACATCATTATCCCAAGAACATCTTCTAACTCAACTGAATGAGCTCCAAACAGACCTATTTTCCTATTAATCCCAAAACTCTTGACCAAAACATCTAATTGTTAGGTATACTACCCTACCTTTATATATACGCACAAATATTATACACAAAACCCCTAAAACAAAGATGTTGCTAACAGTAACACTCATAGACTGGCAGAGGATGAGTATCCACAGCAAACAGATAGGGCTAACAATTTTACTTCCACCTGTAAGACAAATTAATAGAATCAGAACAAGATCGATCGTTACTGTAAGTATGGAATTAGCCAAAAAGCTTGCTTGTGGACCTTAGTGATTGAAATCAACCAAGCTGCAAAAGCTTCTTAAATGACAAAATTGCAGCTACCTTGCTGATAAACAACTCCCAAAGGACTTGCTCAGTTTTGTCAAATGCCCACAAACCCCTTTTTCTTTCCTCCTTTCATCCTCTTCATTGAAACCCCAAACCCACCCAAATTTTTACATTCTGCAAATCAAACAAAATGTGCACTCCAACCTGATTTCTTAACCTGTAATCCTTTAAGCTAATTAGACTCTATGCTGCACAATCTAAGTTCAATACCTCGATTTTTCACTGGTAACAACAAAATCTTCAGGCTTCCAAACCTTACGCTCCTTTTCCCGCGTATGCTTATAACCGGTACCACTATGTCTTCTACTTTTCCTCCTTTTACTAAAAAGAGGATAGAAAATGTATTATGCTATGAACAGAAAAATCAGCAAAAAATACAAAAATCTCAGACTATCTTCAATCACATAAAAGTGAAATCTAACCAGAAAATGGAGGAAACAACTCCAAAAAGGGCAATAAGCGGTGCACACAGAAGAGAAGCAGCCTAGGTGAAAGAAATGTGAAATTGAACATTATATAATATAATAACTAACATGTGCTTAAAAAGAGTGAAAAATAAGCAAAGAACATACAAAAAGCCATGTTATATTTTCTGTTGCCAACGGTCTGAGCAGTTCATATTCCCTAAAAGCCCCATATGTAATAGCTTGAACCTGTAACAAGGAAAAAAAGTACCTGTGAAACGAGAAATGTTCAAAGCTCCCAAATACTGTCAATAAAAGGCACTATAAATTTGGGTGGCTTTGTGTGAAACTTCAGTATAGCTGCAACCTCTTTTACAACTCCAAAAGCTAAGGGAAAAATATTAAAATTGAAATTATCTATTACCTGTTTATGATACTTAGCAACTACATCAATAATTTTCATAAGCATAGAAACCAAGTAGCGCTTCTCATGATGTTTATAGAGTAGATGAACTTTAGTGGCATGAGGTTCTGAAGCAGTTTTTTCTCTAGCAATATATGACCCAGAGGGCTTCTTCACTTTCTGAAACAAAATAACAAATTAAGTCAAAAGCATTTTCTTTTTACTTTTACAAGATGAAATTCTTCATACCTCCAAATACGGTTGCATTGTTTTCCTGACTTTAACAATATGAGGCTCAATTGCATCCATGCAGATACAATATACATCACTAGTCTTACTATACGCAGCCTGCATGTGCAGAACAAATTACTCAAAAATAAAAAAAGAACAACAAAGAAAAGAAAAGAGAAGTAAATACTAAAAAAAAATTAACAAAAAGTTACAGCTCGATCATTGAAAGAATCCAGTAATAAATGCATACCTGCAGATATGGTTGCAAAGTTTGCATTACTTTTGTAAAATGAGGCAAGATTGCATCGATGGAAGTTCCATATAAATCACTGCTCTTACTATAAGCAGCCTACGTTGGAAGCACAAATTTCACAAAAAAAGAAAATAACTACAAAAAGAAGTTGAAGTTCATTAAAAGAATCCAAAAACATCGAAACCTGCAGATATGGTCTTATGGTCTGTCTGATCTTAAAAAAGCGAGGTGTGATTGCATCTGCACAAATTCCATATACGTCGCTAGTCTTACTATATGCAGCCTGCATGCACGGTACAAGTTTCTTATAAGAAGGAAACAAAAAGAAAAAGAGCAACAAATATATTAAAGCTCACCTATAGTGTCCAGTAACAGAAGAGAGATAAAAATACAAAATTGAACTTACATTACTGGCAAACTCCATATGCGGTCCAATTAGCTCCCGAAGTTGTGTCAATTTCTCCACGATCTTGGAAAATATAAAAAGAGAAGTATGCATAAAGAAACACAAATCAAATTAGAATATACTATAATATATGAATGTCTGATAACTCATAATGTCAGATATAAACAGAACACAAAGAAACAGGAACAATACCCTTCCTATGGGTCCTTCCAAAGCTGATCTAACAAGCTTGTCCCAATTTGTAGACAATATTTCCTGGATTCATTGATATGGTATTATATTTTTTGTATGATAACCAATGATTAAAAAACAAGAGCTACAAATAAAAGCCCTATCCTAGACAACAACAAAGAAGTGCTGATACTTGGCAGTAATTTTTTTCCTTCCGACTAAAAGAACTTGCAAGAACTTGAAACTACAAAAAGGGATACCACAGAAGATTTGTGTGTCTATCTTTCAGTAAGGAAAAATGAAATTGATATGCAAAACAGTATAATTCATTTACTCAAAAAAAAAAAAAAACTAAACCTGCAATCGATTAACATGGCTCATAACCCAGTGAGGGATCCATGCTCCATGAACCTATTTACAATATAGGTAAAACAAAGTTAGGCGAGCAAAAATACAATGCATGCACACAAAAAGGAAAAATAAAGGACCATATAGTGACCAATTGCTAACCTTTTCAATCTCCTGAGCTTTTAGATTAGCTCTTGCTTGTACTTTAACCATCTCATTCTGACAACAAAAGAAGTTCAATTAGTATATGAAAATAAAATACCTCATGGTCTTACTATTTTGTTTGCATCGAAAATGTGGTACTCTTGTGTGTTTATTTTGACAAGCAAATTTTTTTTCTTGGAAGGCTCTTTTTGACAAGCATATTGAAGCACAGCTATGGTACATCACAGAATATGGAGGAAATAGGAAAAACTTGATAAAAAAAATACAGCACCACCAACTACAAAAAATACATGAATCATAGTTCCTAACTTCATTTTCAGGTACCTGAGTATTTTTTAGATCACGGTCAAGTTTTTCCAATTTGAGTCTTTGCCTGTCCTTGATCTTAGTAACCTGCATGTTTGGGAAAGAGTGGCATTACAAGAAATTTCAGATATGAGGAAAATGTAAAAAGAAAATGTCAATTATACTAACATGTTCCAATTTTTGGCTAAGTTCTTGAGCAGTCTTCTCAGCTTTGCTGACCTTGGACTCCAAGGCTTCCCTCTCTCCCACTAGCTTCTTCAGTTCAATTTGAATCTTGTCAATCTATCCCAATTTTCATTTTTTCAATGTTCAATCCAACCCAAATTCATTTAACAGTGGAAAGATAATTACGAGACGACATTTTATTATACCAACCTGCTTCTCGAAGAAATGATTGTGGACATTTGCCTTGTGCACCATTTCATGATCCTCACCAATACTCCTATGCTGCTAGTTGATGAAATTATCACGAAAATATATTCATATAACAACAATTCTGTAAATTTTCAATAGAAATCATATCCAAACACTAATTCAACCTGGAGTAGTTCAATTTCAGTCTCTAATGAAGCAACCTGGGTAGACTTGATTTGAAAACTCTTCTCCAGCAGCGCCAACTTCTTCTCTTTTTCCCTGATTTCCTTTTCTTGATCGAAAAGCTTCGATTCTACCAAAAGAGGATCAAATTACGCATTCAGTCTAAAAGAAACAATCTACCAAAAAAGAAAGACTAAACGATACTAACCTAGGTATGACATCTTCAACTTGAGCTTCTTGATTTGACGCTCGCGAGTGACCGAATCAGCATCGGTACCACCAACTAACAGCAGTAGTAGTAGTAGGAGTGTGAGTGTGACCATGATGCTTCTCAAAAACCCCATTTAAGACAATTTCTCTCTTTTTAAGAATTAAGAAAAAAGAAGTGCGAAATCTTGGTTTGGGTCAGGAAAGGAAATGTTTTTTTGTTAGAAAAGAAAAGGAAATGTTAGAGAGCGAAACTGAAGATGAAAAGAGTAAAAAGCGTGAGCGTCGGTCAAATGACTTGATAGAGCGACAAAAACACGCGTCGACCCTGTTTCACGTGTGCGTGGCAAAATGTCGTAGTGCCACGTGGGAGTGCTCGGAGAGTGTATAAAGTTGGTTTTGATATGAAACGGATTTGCAACTGATTCATTCATCTCGTTTTGTTGATCAGGGACATCTCCAGTTCGGCAGTTCTCATATAAAGTACTTGGCTAATATTTGAATTTTTACGTCCACAGGTACTTGGCTAATATTTGTACTTTTTACGTGCACAGTTCTCATATAAACGTATTTTTTATTGTATGTGATTTTTTCTATTTTTTTTTGCGTTGAATATATATTGTTTGTGAATTCTGTCATTTTTTTGTTATATATTATGTGAAGTTGTATGTGTATATATGTAATATATATGATTAGCAAAAATGACCTAGCCACAGATATTTTGGTATTTAGTTATTAATTAATAGCCGTCGCAAAAAAAAAAAAAATCCTAACACTAATTTTAGCGACAGGTTTCTCATGGTGAGTGTATTTATTTATTTATTTTTTTTTTGATTGAAAGCTGTCAGATGAACATCCATTGAAACTAAAAGTTTTTGTTTTCTCACTGTGAGTTTTAATATTAAAAAATGATCCCGTCTTTATAAATAACTGTTGTTAAATTATTATTATTTTTAATTTTAGCAGTGCTTGGAGTACCAAAGATCCCCCTATTACAAACCCTGTCATTCTTGATTAATTAAATTCGGATTTCTTATTTTTTTATCTTTATGTCATCGGCATATGATATTCTATCTCTACAGTTTTGTACTTTTTTTTTCTATCTTGTCAATGTTTTCGTTTTTTCTTTTAGTTAATAAAAAGGTAAGGTGTGACTTACTTTATCGAAAAAAAAACGAAAACGAAGAAGAGGATAATAAAAAGATAGATGAACTGTTTTTTCTCTATCCTGAATGATGTCGATGGATGCAAACATGTTGAAACACAAGTAAATAAAATTTTGGAACAAATTAAACTAAGCAATATATGGAAGATATAACACATTTTTTTAGCACATTTTGTTTATACGACTGGAAAATATAATAACATCGTCACCAAATAATTTGAAGTTGATGTTTTCTTAAGAACAATTAATTTTGTATAGACTATTATAAATATAGTTTTGTTCAATATTCAGGGACTAGTAAGAGAACATCAGTCTATTCAAAGAGCCCATATCTGGATTTACCCGGGTCTTAGAAATAGCCCATATCTGTTCCAAGAGATCTAGAATTCGACCTACTTTTAACTGGTTTAGCTACTTAGCGGCCCCATTCTTTTGTTTTATCTTTAACTTTTGTATGCACTTTTTTGTATGCTAATTATAAAATGTCGTGTATCGTGTTAGTTTGTAACAACTATAAAGTGTGAATCGCTTCAGTTCCAATCTATACTTACAAATAGGGAAAATATGGTTCGGCAAAACATTACAATTCACAAAGTAGGAGAGATGTCTCATGTTTGCTAGTGCACACATTTCCAAAGTCGGGTGGAAAACTTGGTCTGGACTCTGGAGTCAAAAAGGCCCATCAACTGTCAGAATATAATTGGACCCAAATTGTTTTACAAGTCAAATGAATGGACTCAACTTAACTCAAACGTAAGATAGTGTCTCAATTTTTTTACAACTCTTGACTCAACACAACATGCCACTCAAACCTCAACCAGCTAACAACTCACTAATTAGTAATTCTAACTTGTCAAAACTCGGTACTTTAACCTAAACAACTCAACTATGTAAATCAATTTCTTCAGATGACGCAAAAAAATATGGCAACTATTAACCCAACTGCCTTTAAATTGAAACATGCCCGACTGGAGACCTGAAATGGATTTAAAGAAAAGGGTCAAAGGTATCCCGGAACAAACCAAACCAGAATCAGAACAACATAAAACTGATAAAAGCATCAAAATTCAAAACTGAAAACAAACTGAACTAAATGGAAAACAAGCATTAAATCTACTAGTTAAACATCATGCTACAACTCGATTGAGATAGTTAACAATTGACATATAAAAAAAATGTTGAACTGAGTGGCCCAAACCAGATTCTAATTCAACCAAATCAATGGCAACCCAACCGAATATAGTTATCTAATCTCTGTCCAAATGACATGGTTTTTTTCTACTTGCGACAGTTGGAAAGGAAGCCTGAAATTTAAAAAAAAAACCACCCGCATTGACATTTTGTGCTGAAAAGTTCCCTGGTTTAGTTGTTTTGTGAGCAACTATAACTTGACCCATTCTAATTTGTATTTTTAATACGAGGAGTTATTATCTTTACGAGTAACTTAATTCCAATGGGCGTATTTGTTCTTAGTGGAAAATGTCGGAATGGAGATACTGCGAGAAAAGCATGCTTAATTGAAATTAGGTGCATTAGCTTTCACCAATAAGAATAACATGACTAAACTAAGGTTATGTCATGTTCAAACCCATGCCAAATTGCAGAAATTAAAGGGTGCATTATTATATCGTCTCCATTATTCATGACTTTTAATATGACTCTGAATTTAGTTTATGTCAGATACCAAACAGAAGCATTTGTTCTGCAATTACCTACATTTTCTCCGGGTCTAACACTTAAATAATTTTTTTACTTTTAATTTTCAAAGTTGACATTACTTATTGCGGGCTTAAAGAATGAATAACAAAGGACCTAATAAATGAATAACAAACTTTCTAAATATAAAAGTCCAGATGTTTTGAAAAGTCGAAGCCCTTAAGTTCCTAATAAGCATACTTTGGTAAGAAAAAGGGGCTTTTGGTGTTAGGTAAATCTATAAATAAGAAGTAAGGATTGGGAAAGAAGATGCAGCCTAGATATGTTTTGCCAAAAACACCATAAAAAAATGAGATACGGTCTTAATTGTCTAGTAGGAACAAAAAAAATTTCTAGAGTTGACATCCTAGTAGTCATTATTATGCCACGCAAAAGGGAGACACTAGTTAAATCTGGATTGATTTACTTTAGAGCCATGATAGACTACGTTGGTAAAACAAAAAAGAAATTTAATGAATACTGTACCTTTTCTTTTTTTTTTTGATAAAGGAAAAGTAGAGTCCATAATTATCTGACTAAGCACCCAATTCGCTGGTCCCAAATTTTAAAAGATTTTAGAATAACATGAAGGCACTAACAGTGGTTGTATGGGTTTTGGAGATAATAAAAATACATAACACATCAATTGGGTGTCATCATCAATCATTTTATATAAATTTTGAGCTCTTCTCTTAGAAGGGGAACAAGGAACAAGAATGTTTTGCCGGCATTGTTTACTAGAGAATGTAGTTGCAATCAGAGTTCTACAGGTGTCAAAATTTGTAACAAAATATGTAACAAGACACTGTCAGCCCCTCCTCCTTCTCATTAAATTCTTTAATATATTATAGAGAGGGTTTACAAAAATTTTAAAAATATGACATTATTGTTTCAAGGTAGTTACAAAATATTTTTAAAAAGGTATTATTTCTCAGTGTGTTGTTGAATATATTAATATGATATCAAATAAAATTCGTTCATGAAAATAATCAAAGTATCAGAAATCTTTGATATAATCTATTAATTAGGAATATGTAAAATTTTTTTACAACATATTCATCAAATATTATTTATTAAATATATCACCAAAAAATTTTAATTATTATTTTAAATTTTATTTTACCGAGTTCTCAATTTGCAGGTAAAATATTGTTTATAGTGAAAGGGTCTCTGTTTTATTCAATTATATACAATTTCTTATCCTACTTATCAATGAAACAGCAGATCGTTTCTACTTAAGTTTTCACTGGAGTACGTACTTTGACTAATGCAAATTATGACTAGACTTTGCAACTTGCAAGTCCATGAACAACAAATATACATACTTTCTTGTTGGATTGTTTGAATATGAATGAAACTAAATTTATCTAGATTATACTTGCACATATCATTGCCACCCTCTGTAATTTCCGAATCCCCTAAAGTTTACGTTGTAAAATCTTGCAACATGAAATTCAACATAGGAACGACAACTGAGAAAGTTGGACTTAGTGTTGTGTTGGGGCTAATCATGATCAAATTATCGAAAATGCTAATAAAGATGCCTAAGTTAGTGGTACATCCACTTTCTCTCTCTGTTATTTTTAATCTTTTTCTAAATAAATGGCATGGAACTTCTTTTTTTGTTTGTACGGAACAATCCGAGCAGTAATTATTTAATTCATCGAAGAGGTATGTGTCAAAACAGGGGAATTGCATGGAGCGTGCATTTTACCCCATCCAATGTATGGTATAATTTGCAACTAGGTAGGTTAATATCTAAACTAATATATATGCGTGTAGCAGTTGACAATATTAAAGATCATGTTTAAATATTATAGTAGGTCGCAACAATTTAATTGCTCAAGCTATTTTGTCGAATAGACTGGTTGGTCTTCAGTAACAGTGATTTATGGTTGGTCATCAGTGTTAACAATGTCAAAGTTTATAATTTCTTGAATATACTTTATGAATGAATTAATAAGTTCAGACAATTAACAAGAGAAAAGCAAACTTATCCTAGATCACTAGGAACCCTACTTGATTAAATATATTCTTACTGTCCAATGTTTTGAACGAAACTAAATCAACATGTATTTAGGAGAAGTAATTAAGAACAAGATCGACTTGTTAATTATTGGAGCAATATAGGATAAGTAGCTTTATCGATGAAATGAATATTGTGACATCTAGTATTAAATCATTGTCCTTAGTATGATCACTAACAGAATGCCGCAACTAATATCATTCATTTAGAAATTAAGATATGATTCGATATCAGTGGCCAAGTTCTTAAATTGCTCTTCATGTGCTATGCAACATAGTGGGTTTGGTGCCGTGTCCCCTCCATTACACTTCTCTATTAACCCTATATGATTCCATCAATAGTGGCACGTGTTTCACAAATGTATACTTGTAGATATTTTGTATTATTACTACTCCTATACATGTAACTAACATGAATACATGCGACTTAACATTGAAACCATACGCGACAACTTTCTCCGTTCTCTCAAATATTTAAATTGAAGATACTGCATTATGCGCTATGGGAATCGATTCGATTCAATCGTTCATGCACGCAGATTTGCTAGGTTGAAGTTAGTATGGTTTTGCATAATTAACTTCAGACATTTTGAGTTATTTTGTATGACACTTTTTAAATTTTAAATTAATAGGACAAAATCTTGATTGTAAAAATATTCGTATTTCTTCCAAATTCATATCACTTTTTAAAATCTCTAATTTGGAAATTATCATAGAAGTCAAAAGATGCATGCACCAACGTGTGTCAGAAGCTCCAAGCTCAATATAGTCGGCATAATGTATATAAAATGGCAATCGATTGGTAGGAGAACTTTTTGTACGTACCAAGTTGAGGGAGGAACAAAGCTAGAGAATAATGTGGCCATACATGCATTAAATAAAGAGTTCAAGCAAGTCATTCCATTTCAGCTGTAAATTACAGTCGTCATTATAAAAAAAAATAATAATAAGAAGCAAATTTCGAAACAAAGTGCCTTTCATCAATATATATCTAGAGGAATATCCGTGGCACTCTATTAAATTATGTCCATATCTTCTCATATCCAGCTTTTGTGTGATATTTGACTTCCTAACTCGAACGATTATTATTATATTGTGGAAGAAAAGGATTAAAGTTAAAAAAAAAACAAGAAAATAGAACAAAGAGAAGGTTACTATATTGTAAAATCTTAAGAATCATGATCAGTTTTGACTGTCATGCATCCTGTGTGAGAAACGCATGGAATACCTTTTGAAATCTTTTACTTTTCTAGTGAAGGTAGATATATATACGAGATAAACTTTGGAGAAACGATTTGTCTTTCTAGGATAAATTTGTTCATGGGCAGCAATTTTTTTTAAAGATAAGATGGATCAAGTCCTCCAATTTATTTCAAAATTAAATATTACAAAAAATCTTAGTCGGCCGGTTTGGAATCCGCCTGTGAAGGCAACATTGATCTTTGCCACTATGACCAAGAGCTGGTTCTCACAATGGGCAGCAACATTTACCTGTGAGACTGAGACATGAGAAAGGTGCAAAAATTATCCACAATGGAGTTAATTTATAAAACAGAAAAAATATCAGCCATGTAATAAAGTAGTGAAAGTATGAACAATATACAACTTTAGAGTGGATTTAAAGTCAAATAGATGAACTTTATACTACATTAGAAAAAAGTCACATGAATGTAAAAATCCATCCTTTTAGATTAACCAGAAATAAAGTTGATTTATATTGGTAATTATTTCGAAATACTATTTGAGGCTTAAATTGGTAGGTAGTTGTTAATATATAGTAGTCCATAATATTCTTGTTATATTTATTATTCTACTAAGATAGTGAAGTATTATTAAAAAATTTGAACGAACTATACAAACAAATTCATATTCCATGTTTAATACGACAGAACAAATGTGAAATTCCATGGCCTAAAAAATTTGTCGCACTAAAGCGGTCAAGCCCACTGGCCTTATGAATTTCCAAGGCAATTGACTTGAGAATATTATTTTTTGAGGTTGCACTGGAGAATATTAATCTTCACAAAAGCTGAAAGTCAATTAACATCCTAATAAACATTGTTGGTTGACTTTTATTCGAAGAGGAAAAAAATACATATATAGTAGTTTGACCGACAGATAAATAGATGGAAACAGCTGAATGGTAATATTAAGAATTGATATTGATGGCTGCATGTGGCAGGCAGTTAATTATTGCACACATGATGAGGCAGTAATCTTAAACTACAACTTGAGACACTAACTTTAGAAAAAAACAACTTAAAAATTCAAAATTTAATTAACTTTTCCACTCTCGAACTTTTCGAGGCATTCTGTTTGGCAGCATGCTTCATACGGAGAGTGCTATATAATTGAAGCAAGCTAGCATACAACGACGGATCTATTTATCAATCCGGTTAGTTCATATATTTCAATTGATTTGATAAAGAGTATTCCGTTGTTAAAAAGGATTTTATTGGTGCATCCAATTCTAACAAGACACAGTGCAGGATAATATATATGATTCTATGACAATGATTACGTGGAGCTTAACGAACTCGATCTCGATCGTCAGAGAAAATTTAATTAATGTCATGCTCAAATTATCATAAGAGTTATACACTTATACTATAAGAGAATTTATATATAATATATATATCACACTGCATAGGTGTTGCTCTCTTCAGAGTAAAAATAGATCTTTACTTTCAACTTCAAGCTTCAAGACCTGGTTCCATATTGTTTTCTAAAAAAAAAAAAAAAGATTAACATAATATTGCTACAGCAGAAGCGCCTTCAGAGCCAAAAGGTCAAAAATAGACCTTTACTTGATGCGCGCTTCTATGTTAAATTAAACAAAATATTGTCACATCAGTAAAAAGACACAGAAAATATAATCAGGCACAAATGTACTGAGGAAAGAATTGTGGCATATGTAGCTGTGATCCTGCGAGACGAGAAATGAGAAAAAGGCTTAATTACTGGACAAAATAGAAGATACAATCAGCCATAAAAGAAAATAATCTTCTTACGGAATTTGGAGGAATCTTTTTCTCTTTTGGAGGGCAATTACCTAAATTGTAATTTAAAATTTTAGATTAATAAAAATAAATAACTATATATAGCCGCTTCTTTTTTAAATTGCACGGTCGTAGACAAACTGTTTATTTAAAAGTTCTCAGGTGATTAAGACAGGATCATGGGCTGAGCTGGACCTATTATATCTCTTCATTTTAGTCAAGATTTGCTTATATTACTAGTAGCGTTGACACCCAATTACACGTAGCTTTTGACACTAATTAACGGTTGAATGTCGGCGGCATTTCAATCAAATCATATAATAAGCGTTCAAAATGGATTGGAAGATTGAAATATTTCACCAATTAAACCTCAAGATCTAGTCGTAATGACAGAGAATTATTATTCAATTTAGGTTATTTATTTCTCGTTTTCCCTGTTGTTGGTAATAAGAAATGCAAATCAACGGCATATCCAACTGGTAACGTGCCACTGGTTGTTGTTGTTTTTATCAGCTAAGAATATCATACCTACCATATTTTAATGTATGCCTTTAAAAGTTCTGAGCAAAAAGACATTTTGATTAAATATACTTATTTTATTTTGTAAACCTTCTATTATTGCTACTTTATATTTTATCAAAATTCATACCTTCGAGCACACCATTATTAGCTTATCATCAGACTTGAATAATGTTGGTGGAATTGTACAAGCATTTTTCTTTTTGAATGAGTTTTTACTTTTAACACTTGCGTAAGCAAAGTTAAAACTACGCAAAATTTTCCCAAAGGTGCAAAATACAATAACAACCATTTAAGTTATTAAAGTAAATAGTTAAAATAAATAACTTGTAATGTGTCACGATTCTTGTTGTTATATCAGCTAAAAATATCATACCTACCAGATGAAAAACCATCCACTTACATTTTGGACTGAAACTAATAATTTCACATATTTGTATCCCTTTGATCCTCACCACCATTTGCCAGTTGAAATTGATTGGAACTAAAATTAGTAAATTTGTCTGAGATAAATATACTCACTGAATTCAAGGCTGCTTTATATGTAATCTTGGCCTAAATTTTTTATTGAAGGTCAGCGACGGATTAAAAGAAAAAAAATTCTATTAAATGTACCAAGAAACTGAAATGTGAAAATTTTCTTTCATTCAAAAGGAAAGTAGGCTCATAATTAACTACTAATTGTAAAAGACACTCTATTAATTCTCCAAATTTTGTATCTTCATTAGAGAAGATAAAAACAAAGGAAAAATCCACCAAGTACCTACTTGTTATATTTAATGGTCAAGTGCATGCCTACTTGTGATAAATTGAAGTCTTAATCTCAATCAAGCTACTTTAATCCTCTGAATAGAGAATTTTACAAAGACATTCAATTGAAAGACCTCCTATTACCACTTGCACCCCTCTTTCCCATCCATTTGGCTACGTGATAACTGTGACTACTTAATTTGGTCCGTTCTATCATTGATCGTTAGAAATGGAGGAAAAGTAGTAATCAAAATTATCATTATATAGGTCTCGGAAAAAAAAAAGATGTATATCTTTGTCAAATTAAAATTAAGTAAAAAGGCATCAACAAAATAATACAGAAAATAACAAGGCATGGAAGCACACGCCTACCTCAGGAATCACAACACCTTGATTGTAGAAGTGAAGGCAATCATTGTTAATTTGCAAATGCAGAATTAGTGCACGAGCAATTCATGGAACAAAGCCATATATATGTGAGAAACCTTGAGAGCAAGACGTAGCCCGGGACAGATTAATTGCCAGCGACTATTTATCAAGACCGGAAAGAAATAATTCTTCTCTCCCTCTATGTTTATCTCTCCATGCATGCAAAGAGCCATGTGTGAAAAAGAAGAGAATAAGATGTAGCCAGGGACGGACTTGCCGGAAACTCCAAATCAAACAAACGTATGTAACTTAAATGTTAGCAATTGGAGATGTAACAAAACCAGGTACGAATCCAGATGCCGGCAAGTCATCCTTGGCTGCATTCTACTCTCTACCTCTTACAAATGGATCTAACATGATATGTAACAAGGCTTCTCTCTCTCTCTCTCTCTCAATCTGTCTTTAATAAGAAGTCATGTAAAATGCTTTGATGGAGGCATTGATGTGAGCAACACTATTTATAGGCGGTGAAGAAAGGGAGAGGAGGGAAGACTCGGGAAGGAAATATTATCTTCTCGTTTGTACATGATATAAAAAATATAAGCTTTGCCAGTGAATCTCACATGGTATAAGTGAAATCACTGAATATGATGCCAATTTCAAATTTTTCCTTTTATGGTTTGGTGTGATGAGCCCTTTCAGGACATACAGCCCCATCAGTTTATTTTCCATTTCGGCAGAACGATCCTACATCGCATGACGCTAGTTCTTCAGCGGCGCAAGCCTATGCAGCATGTCGTACAATTGTACTTCCATACATCATTATATTTTGTTCTTTTAAATAATTGCACTATGAAGTCTGTGCTATTGGCGAGTAAAGGAACTCTTGAAAAGCATGTGTATTTTTTTCTGTACGACCACAAAATTTGTATCTCAGCAAAATCTATTTAATTTTTGTGTGAAAAAAGCATGTCTTTTTTTTTTAAGAAAATCAAGTTCTAGTGAATATTTTACAAATAATTACTTTATCTCAATATAAATGTGTTAGCATTGTATATAACTAAAATTATTCAGACCAGAGTGTTTGCTTTGGTTTACTAGTAATCATGTCCACCTAATGTGTGGACAAATTATTTTTGAAAAAAAATTATTATTATTACTATTATTAGTTCTTTCGTCAACTGATAACTAATAAGGATTGATAATGATGTTAAAAATATCTCTATGTTTACTGCTTATAAAAGCACCTATTAAAAGGTATAAACATGTCATATAAAAGGGTGTAAACAATTCTTATATCAATTATGGACCATTGATTTGGTTAATTTGATTTGATTAGTAGTTTAGATCTTAATTTCAGATTAAAAGGTCAGATTTTTTATTAGAAAAGATTAAGTTACTACCAAATTAGCTATTTATTTAAAAGGAAAGACTAAATTATTGATTTTACCATATCTTTATATCCCAAAATGTAAATTTCTATATGAAATACAAATAATATCAATATTTTATTTTCTTATTTGCCCAGGTATTGGATCTTTTGCTAGTAATAAAATAATATATGATGTGCTTGAGTAAAAAAATTGGTTAAACTAAAAATATCTTTGGTCTCAAATAGAGAGAGCATATTGATTAGAATATTAATAAATAATATTTTTTGTGACCATACTTGTTTTTTTTTTATCTTCCTTTGATATTGATCCACTTGATATATAGATCTAATAATTCATTATGGAAAAGATATTATAATCCAACAATAATTTTATTTTCATTTTAAACAATAAACTTATATTATGATTCACATCTAACCATTAGCCAAATAAGATTTAAACAATCAATGGTCAAGAACGTATATAATGAACTAAATATTTACACCCTTAAATTGGTGCTTTTATAAGTATATAAGCAAGGACATTAAATAATAAGCAAAAGCTAAAGAAAAAATTGCGATGTAATGTGGTAAAAAAAATAATTTTAGACCTCGACCATATCGAATGTGTTACATTACTAAGTGTATAAAATGAGTTAATGATTTTTAATGTGTATAAGTTGACCTTGCTAATTTGGTGTAATCTATTAATTGGTTGACTTTTCCAAATGTTATTTAAATATATCAATTTACATTTCAATATTATACTAGTGGATGGGAAACTGTGAATTAGATGAACTATTTATTTTCTTATCATGTCAGTTGGCTTCGTATCACATATATTTATCACATTGCATCATTGATTCATAAATTTTAATAATTGAAATTTAGTAACAAGTTTGTTACAACGGCGTTTATTTGACGTAATTACTTTTTGTTATGCCAACTTTGATATGCCTAGGACAAGACTTGTTCATAGGTTTACAAAATAAAAGCAAATTACTAGTAGCTCACCTTTGACAACTACACAAATAGACGATACAGTACTCAGCCAGAGATGATCCAGTAACAAAAGCAATGCTGGGGGAGGGGATTGGCCTTTACTGTTCGTTTGTTGGGCTGTTATAGGAGAAAATCTTGATTGGATGACGACTCGGATATGGAGAGAGATAATCAGAGCCACATTATTCTCTGCTCACTATCAGCAGTAACCGTGTGGTGGGTCAAATACAGTTCCTCAAGAAAATTTTAAGTTTTATGCTATAACTAATTCTTTCATTTTTTAGAGAAAAATGCTAATCCTATATGGGATGGATGTAGTTAATCCAACAGGAGCGGTCTAACATTTCAAATTTCAATGCGTTTTTCATATTGAACAATTATATGAAACCAAATTTTAAATTTTCTAATTTATTATTATTTTTTGGTATTTTTAACAAAATCTATAATATAAAAATTATAGACCTTCCAATAGTAATAATTTTTTAAAATACAAAAATAATAAATAAAAGTTTGAAGAAGAATAAAATTTAGTGTTTTATAAGTCTTCAATATAAAGAACATATTTTATAGTTCGGATTAGCATTTCTCTTTTTTATATATAAAAATTCTTATTTTTTTATGTAGACATTTGAATGGTCAAAATTCCACAATTTTCTATTCTTATCCGAGATTACAATCTAGCTCATTAAAACCTTCCAAATTGCTAGTTCTTCGTAGAATTTGAATCAATTTCTACAAAGAAATCAGCAGAGTCGCTGACTCATTTTGTGGTTCTACATAAGTTCTGCCACAGAGAATCTACTTTATAACGCAGGATGTCCGTGGGGCTCGATTGCTGGCCTCTGGAGGGATGATGCAGCCAAGACAATGTACCTTAGATTCATCAATTCATGGGTCCATCCCATGTGTGCGTGCCCCAAAAAAGAAATGCTGCGTCATCCCAATTTGCACCCATTCATTTATAATTTTTTTTCTTAATGAACGCACCCATTCAAATCTCGATGCATGTACTTATGCAACATGTTTTATTAGCTATCTGATCATGACTCGTATCCAAATTACTTATACTGCCAATAGCGCAATACCACAGGCCGCAGCCGAATTGGTGTACTGATCCAAACCAATGGGATGATAATATTCTACTTATGTCATTTTCTTTCCTTGTTCTTAACTAAAAAGATATTATTGCCAGAAAAGGTTATGATAAAAAAGGTATACTAAAAGTTTGGCACTGATAATGTTGTCAAATAGTGATTCGAGGGTTTTGAATCGAGTCAAGTAAATTGACTGGACTATTCTCAAATAAATTAAAACAACTAAGTTTTCTTTTAGATAAACTTTGGTAGTGGCTAAAAACAACTAAGTTTTCACAAATAGTAAGCAAAGTTAACCAACCAAGTAACCAACCTCTACCCAATGGGTGGGTAAATAATTTTCTTTAAAAAAAAATTATACTTCAACAAAAATAAAAATTGACATCTCATTAAAAAAAAGTATTTCAAAGAAATATTATTTCTTGATACATGAAAATATTTTAAAAAATTACATATGAGAAAATTTTACATTGTGTTATATTTCCAAAATGAAAAAAAAAATATTGTATGAAGTTATTCATATGTGTTGTCCTCTCATTTCAAATACAGTGCACCAATCTAGTGATAATTTTTTCTATTTTTTTTTCATCAGTGCACAACAAATCCAGTGACATATTATTGATAAGTCAATAAACTTATCAATAATATTCATCTATTGATTTAAACGATTAATGGTTGAGAATACATTGGTTAAGAGTAATCTATTGTTTACATGTTTGGTATGATCGTTTTATATCTCATATTGGTGCTTCTATAAAGAGTAGGGATATGAATAGGAATTACGATACCATTATTATATTTTACGTCTATGCCATCCAGGGCGAAGCTACATGCTTCTTGGTGGGTCCAGAGACCCACCTAAAAGAAGAATTATTTGAGATAATAATGTTTTATAAATAAAAAAAAATAAGGATGTAAAGACCATCTCAAAAATTTGAGGGACCCAGGTGGACATGTCGTGTTTGATTTGAATTACATAGCGACTCCTGAAAATTCGCAAAGGGACTCATATCACATTATCCTTTCCTATACGATGAAACTTATTATGGCAAAACAAAAAATAGAATGAGAGATTCTTGGATGAATGATTGCCTAGTAGCATATATATATATATAAATATATAAGAAAAATATTCAAAGAGAATCTCAATGAATCTATTATTCAAAATTATCATAAAATGAAAACTCATATAGAATTATTATATTTTTTATTTTTTTAATGTCTCTTGAATTGTTATTTTGGATATTGGATATATTATTTTAGATCTTAAATTGTTATTGTAGGTATATTTGATTTCTCATCAGTTTTTTATGTTACATTTATTTTAGAATTGTTTATTTGATAATTATTGTTATACTATGTCTATATTAGACAATACGTTGTACATACATTTTCAGAAAAAAAAAAATTATGGACCCTGCTGACATGAATTTCTAGCTTCGCCCCTGATGCCATCTAATGATAGAAGATGTGCTATTTGAGATTAAATTACATTTAGAATGCATATCACAAACATTAATTACTTGAGAAATATTCATAATTCAATTCCCCATCTATTGTGCTTCGCCTTGTGCCTTGTCCTCTGTTTATTTTTCCCCTTGGACTTTTCTTTTCCAGCCAAACTAAAAAGGCGTATAGAAGACAAAAATAAACATCTCACAAAAATATCATGGTAAAAATAAAAAATATATATGAACTGAATAATAAGCATACAAGGGAATATTTACTTTCTTTCTTCTTAATTAATCCAATCATAACCTAAAATTAGTTTTAAATAATATCTCATAAGACATTTAGGAATTAAATTTTGAGGTTTACTAACCGACTATGGTTGGATAGTTCGGTTCTATTACAATCAAATAAGAAATGGATGAATGCAATGCCTTGTTAATTTACATTTTCTAATGAGTTGGTGTGACTGTGAAGTAATCTCAATAATTTTAAAGCACCAAAGGTATTTCATATTCTTGAATCATCAGCATCCATTACCCTTTATAGCCATGTGTTGATATCACTAGTACTGAGTACAAAAACGCCCCTTCGCCTGTGTTGAATTTATGCAGAAACCACATCAATCGATTCCACAATTATCTCCGTTCTCTATCAATTTCATTTACCGACTCCATCAACAAATCACTTTAACCTCATTCTCAATAATCTATTTATTTATTCTTTTTTTTGAATTGAATTAAAATTCAATACTTTGTAAACACTGCTTATTATTTCGAATTTTGAGGTATATAAACTTTTTTAAAATATATGGAAACGTTCCTCAGCAGCAATGAACTAATTAAAAAAGAAATGAAAACTTTTTTATTATATTTTTTATAGCACGAAAATTTAGTATTGTATTTGAATGGTTGAGACGCGGGTCGGTGTATTATTCCATATCCTTGGTGAAATGGGACCGAGAGTCCGAGATAGATATTTTTTTTCCATGATTGCTTGAAAACCTTACACATCCCATGTCCTTGTTTAGTGAAAGGGGACCGATATATATATTTTATTTTCCATGATTGGTTCAAAACCTTGTACATTTCCGGCATTTTTCTTTTCTAATAGAGTTTTACATAAGCCCCTCAAAATATTGATATTTATATAATACTTCTCTCTGACAAACAAAAAGTACAATTGGAGAACAGACAAACACTACAAAACTACTTGTATAATTTCTTTCCAAGGTTAAGCGCTTCTTATTGAAGCTTAGGTTAAATGAAGGACGGTCAAAGTCAGCTGTAGTTAAAATTGTCCAAATTCTAAATCGACGATCAGATGTTTAGTTTGTATTAAAGTATGAATACTAGTATATATTGTTCGTACAAAACAATGTGGTGAAATACTTATCGTCGTTGTTTTGACTTTTACAAAGCATCAATTTGTTATAATCATATTTTAGATATTAACAAGTCAATGCACTTCTTTATATGGAAAATGTAGAATGTCAAAGCATCTGACGTTTTAGCGAATTCTACAAGTATATGAATTTCGTACGTATTACTATGAAATGGAGAATGTCAACGTTAAAGAAATGTAGAATAATGTCAATACTTTGTTTTCCTATTTAATAATCGACTATACGACGCTACTATACAGTATTACCACCTACTGCATGTAGAAGAAAATTAATATCTTTTTCCACAATGGGTTCGCTTTATATATATAGTCACGGTCTACTTTAAATGGTCTAATAAATGTAGTCCGAAGTAAAATGATTTTTTTTTTGTACTTTGAAACCATCGTAGATTTTCCCATCATATATATGTACGAATACATGTCCAATCCATCATGTATATCTATAAATATAGTCTACAGACAACTTTAAAATAATATTTAAGAAAAATTTCCTGTCTTTGTTATAATTAAAAAATTATATCGGTAACATAATTTAATTTCATCGTGTGGGCGCATAAATAATAAAACAATATCTAATAACATAGTTTTTTTTTATTTTGGAAATTAAGCATCATTCCGAAATGAGCTATCACTTACTCGTAGTTTCCTCATTTGTGTTAATTAAACCCAAACATGATTAAAAAACAAAAATATACCCAAATTAATGAGAGCAAGCCTTTTTCTTTCAAAAATTAAATTATGAATATACCAACACTGGCTATCAAATACCGTTGCCCAATTAAGTGTCACACAATAACCATATATATATGAATACCCATGCTGCGTGAATGTTCTACAAGTCTGAAGGCATGGAAATTAAATATCTATATCTTTTATTTTAATTTAAATGCATTACTTTTAATAAGTTCAGAGAATAATTGCAAACAAAAAAAGGTATCATATGTTAAATATATATAAGCTGTTGAAAACAATAAACAAAACGATCACATAGAGAACTAAATACTTAAAAATGTTGATAAGGACAATTTGGCTGCCAGCACATTTAAGTATGTAGTCTTCTGGACTTTTCAGTTTCATATACCTTTTTAAATATAAGATGAGGATAAATTCTTTTATATCATGCAAATTGTTTGCACTGAATATAGCTTTTAGGATTACAGCTTTCATCTTTGAATCAACACAATTGTTCAATTGATAAATCAATTTTATAAATTTTAATTAACCAATTAATTAAACTATCTTTGCAACCTGCTTATAGATTTATAAAGTTCTATGTTATTTTTTTTTCTTGGAGATGTGAGAACCCTCCATCAGTTTTATTGGAACTGAAAAAATAACTTTATTCCAAAACCAGAAAATCATCCTAAAAATCTGAAACAAGGAGTAGAAACCAAGCCCCTGCCATGTCCAGCTTTTCTTCCTCTTCTGTGGGATCCACCAGGAAAGGAATATCATCCACTGTACAGTCATAGAGCAAAATAAAAGTTAATTAGAAATATGAAGCATCCACATTCCACTTAAGTTATTTTAACGTCCTTATTCCTGTTCCAACTTTTTAATTTTTTTTTTGTGAATTCCAAAACCTGTTTTAATCATAGTTTCATGGCGGCCGCCATCTACAAAAAATTTCTAGTATACAAAATACAGTTGTCATAGATATGTACTATGGTGGGCCATGAATTGGGGCCCACAAGGCTACAATGGAGCCCAAATTCACTGGATTGTTCTGCCCCCACTTGCTCAAATGGATCTAATTGTGGGGAAGGGGAAGTGATATCTGAGATGGTGCCCCAATGTCTCACACTCTGCCCCTTTATTATCAATTTTATGGGATTTCTTTATCTCCATAACCCAAGTAAAGCAAAAAAGCGAGTGCCTCCTGCGAACTGTCAAGGCGCAATTGGGTAAAGTAGTGACTAAAAAGTTCCCTTTGGTGTTTGTTTACTGATTATAACAATCGTGCAATGACGCATACCGTGCGTATAGCATTTCAATTTTGCAAATTTTGGAACGACGGTATAACGAATATTGATGGGCAAGAATATTCAATTATTATTATGTAGAAAAGTACTTGTGAAGTTTTTTTTTTATATACACTCGGAGGACATACATAGAAATGTAAATTAGTGGGTTAAAAAAAAAGTAAGTCTTTTTCATTATCTAATATCACAAAATTATTAAATAATAAGAGTAAGAATTGGGAATTGACTTTAAAAGAAAATTCAATGCATGAGAGATAGTGGTAGTTATATCCGCTGAATAATTAAGACTGTAATTCATGGCTATTATGCATTTATGCTTTTAGATCTACTAGTTCTGATGGTCCATGAATATTTTCGAAATACAAATTTTCACATTTTCCAAAAAGAAATAACTCTCTTTTCATAGATTTTTTTTTATGAAAGTCTTTTTAAAGAATCGAAAATGAGGATCGAAGAAATCCTCTTTGCACGTGACAACTTATTCTGGTTGGATTGTCTAAATCGAACCCCCACCAATCTCATATAATGAATTTGAACAATTTCGGTCAATTCAACTAGATATGCATGAAAATATGAGTTGGACATCCCAATCTAAATCCACTAAACGCCAAACTAAAAAAATTTTAGATTTTTGCATGAGGTGTAAAAATAAGCTACAGAAAAATCAAATATACCAGCATGAAAACATTGCTCCGCCATTTATTTGTTTTCTTTTTTTTTTTTAAGATCTCCAATAAGCTAGCTTATGGGATTTTTTGAAAGAAAAAAATTTAATTTACTTTGCATTTATATTTTAACTTTTTTTTTAATTTCAATAATTGATCTGCGTAGCTAATTTGATCTGCATATTAAATTATAGCTGGAGATTAAATGTTTTATATTATTTATTTGGAGAAAATCATTCTTAGTGGGCATTTAAAAAGTTTCAGATCAATGTACGTATTTCTTTTCCCAGCACAAAAATAACAAGAAAAGTAAAACAAAAGTAAAAATTTGCATTTATTAGATTTCATTTTGTAAATCGTATTAAGTGACTCGAAATGGTACTTTGAATTATAAAAGATGGAGATATTATCGTAAAGTAAAACCAACTTATTTACTTTATAAAATACTGTAAGCTAACTCAAATTCTAGCATTGTTATATTGAAGATCGTATGCCATTGTTAGAAATCTGCAGGCTTACTTTGTCAGGTGTATATTGTGCTATCACTCTTGCCAATATTTTCGGAGGGAAAGATGTTGAGATTATTCCTTACTTGTTCTTGTTTTTTTTTTTTAAAAAAAAAAAAAATTGCGTTGACTACGATATTAACTTTTATTGTGTTGTCTCTTACTTTGATGTTTTTGACCCACTATGCACCTGACTCGTATATACAGACTTTTAGAAGCCAACTCTAAAGTTAAATAATAGAATTCAAATTCAGTAAAACATTTAACTTAATTCATTTAATAAATTTTGAAACAATTAATTCAAGTGAAAGGGAAGAAACAAATACTAAGTTATAAGTATTGTCGAGAACTATCTTTTGATCTAATAGCTAAGAGCAACGCACCATCAGCAGAGATCACGGGTTCGAAACCTGACCGGAGATCGTTTGTGACATTTAGTTTTGAAATAAGTTGAAGGACTTAGTCCATCTTATTTTTTAAAAAAAATTATAATATAATTAGTATCATGGATTGACTGTTTATTAATGTTAAGCACATCAATATCACTTGATATGCAATTTGTAGCTTTCATTTTTTTTACGTGGATAATATGCATAAACTATTGATTATATTCATTTTCCGAAAAAAAAAACTACAGATTATATTCCAATTAGTCAGATTCAAAATTATAAATTAAATAGTAATTAAATTTAATGGAATGTAATGAATCCCAAAATTCCCAACTCGATATAATATGACTCGTATAGGTTTTTTTTTTTTTTTTTTTTGAGTTCATTAGTGCATCCTAAAAAAAAAAAATCTAAATATTTAGTGCAAAAATAAAGTCGAGCGCTTTTTTTCTTCCCTTGCGTTTGTTGATAGGCACAATTTACTGCGAATTCTTCATATCATCACCTTTTGCTGCTTGCAAAATACTTTTAGAAGAGTTTCGAAAGTAGTCATTTTTTCTGATGAATAAAATGTGGGTTCTAACGAAGTTCCGTATGTTGTATAGCGATGTTAGGCACCACAAAACAAAAGAGTATGGCTAAAAGTTTTCATTATTTTTAAAATGCTATGAGGAATTTGATTCTGTAAATAAAACCCATGCGAAATGTGATACGTGTCCTTTTCAAAAAAGAAAAGACAAAAATGAAACGTGAAAAGAAGATAGGTATCTTTTGACCTCGATATAGTCACATATAGCGACCATTTGTCCTTTGACGTAACATTTACTTGCAAAATCGAACCAATAGTCCAATATAAATCTCAGCTATCAATTTTTTTGTCCTACATGAATTCTCTCAATTGTTTGAATTACAATAGAAATTGTGAAACAAAGTAATTTCAGTATATAGGCCTCATTCCAATCCAGAAGCTTGAAGAGAACATGGGCTTGGGGTTATTTGAGTTTAGCCCATTGGGCCTATTTCACATGGGCTTTTAGACCCACTTTCTTTTCTTTTCTTTATTTCTATTTTCCCTCTCTGTATAATTTTTATTCTTAATTTTCCGAGTTTTCATTCCTCAACAAATAACCAAATTAACCATCAACCAAAAACTGTAATACCAAGACTCATACCAACTACTTTCTCTTTCTCTTTCAATTGGTAAACCTGACTATCAGGGAATAGGTTCTTCTGATCAGGTCGAAAGGAAGCGATCGGAGATGGAGGAGTGTTCCGGCGGGAGTACGGCGGCGGGGGGCGGCGGAGTGAGGTGGGGCGTGGTGGTGGTGTGTGGGACCCTGGTGTACTATCACTGTGGTTGGAGAGATGCGAGCTTGTTGTCTCTCTTCGCTGATGTGCTGATCGTGCTTCTTTGTTCTCTCTCGATTCTTGGTCTCCTCTTTCGCCATCTCAACATCTCGTGAGTTCATCTGATCTTATCGGGTTTAATTTGATTTGATTGTGTATTGGGAAGGTGTTTGGTTTGAGAATTAAATGGAGTAAACCCTGGACTTGGTCTGTTTGGTTTCTGTATCTTGATTTGGGGATAAAGCGGGATTTGTGTACCCTCAATTTAACACGAATCAAACCAAGAACATAAAAATACTGGTAAACATTATTGTATAAGATTTGACTGGTACAATAACAGGCTGCAATATTCTCACAGGTACATTGTAGAAGGGATGGGATTCCAATGACGATGAATTACTTGAAATTAATATTTTGTATATGTTGCCAAAAGGTTTTGTCAATTTATAAAAAGGCCTGTAGTCTGTTTTCTTGGCCTTGTGGGTTTTTATGCAATGTGAGTGTAATTGATATTCAATCAAAGGCCAACAAATATGAGAAGTTGCAAATTTCAAGTTGTTTGATGCCCATGTAAAACTTGCATGAAGTTCATTATTATTCGTTTGCAAGATATGCATGTTATATAGATCACAATCCAAACATGAAATGTCCCATTTCCAAATTAGAAGTTATTTTTACAATTGTCAAGTTTATCAAATTAATCCATTGTCATTCATTGATGAATCAACTCAGCAACTTTATTAAGAAAAGGATTTCAATATACTTTTAGGAAGATTAAGAGCACACTTATCTACCATTATTCAATCTAACGAAACATTTCGAGAACTTCCTATTCTTTTTATGGCCATTGATCATAAGGCAAAATTGGTGAAAATGCAGGGTTCCGGTGGATCCTTTAGAGTGGCAGATATCTCAAGATACAGCAAATAGCATAATTGCATGCTTGGCAAATACAGTTGGAGCCACAGAATCTGTATTACGAGTTGCTGCAACTGGACATGACAAGCGTTTATTCGTCAAGGTATTTCTCTCTCCATTTCTAACCTTCTGTGGAGGGGGTGTTTTGAATATCTTGACAGGTGTTTATTGATCTTGGCAGGTGGTTGTTTTCTTGTATTTGCTGTCTGCCATGGGTAGAGTTGCTTCTGGTGCTACAATTGCCTATACTGGTAATAATTACATGATCCTGAAATTCTTTGTTTTTCTTAAGAGGCTGATTAGTTTACTTCAATTCATTTTCTTTTAGCATTTTAGTTACTTTAAATGAGTTGCACTCTCTCTTGACACCTTTTTGGCATTTATCTAGTACATTAAGACCTCTTAAAGAGATAGCAACATTTTTGCACTGTGATACGCTGATTGTTTGTGCCTACATTTATGTTACCTTGAAAAAGAATTTCTAAAATTTTCTTTTCGTTTGTCTTGTTGGATTTTGAATAGGGCTATGTGCATTTTGTCTTTACGAGCTTGTAAAGAACTCTCGACCAGGAAGAAATGATTCTTCTGGTGGAACCCAGGATTCTAGTTGAAGTTTTGTCAGTATTGCAATAATGTTGTAGATCAAAGGAAATAATGGCATAAATGTAAAATGTGGAATGCTTTTAATCAATCACTTGAATATTGTAAATAATTGTACACTGTGCATTTTATATGGAATTTTTTTATCTCTGCTATTTTTATATGCTCTTATTTGTTTGAAATTTGCTGATCTCAAGATCCTACATTAGAACCTCTATACTTAGTGGTGGACCATCTGGTATTTGTGGTAGCACTGTAATTGGGATTTTTCTGATCTGTACGCACTGTCACTGACATGAATACTTGTCAGAAAGGACCTGACTATGTTGATTAATTAATAATTTTTTACTCGCTAACATATGCAAATATCATTATAAAATTATATAATCGATGGAAACTGACGTTAAGCACAAAATATTTGATAGAGGGGCTATAGTTGCATTTACTCAAGAAATAAATTGAGCATTTTGAATCCAATTAAGGATAATGCCCGGGATGACATACTAATTACTGCATATTCGAGCGACATTTAGACAAAGGTTCTGTAATTTGCATACTGATACAAATTACAGAACTTGACTTACAATATCAATGCACGTGATATTTCTTTTTCAATTCAGCGTGTTCAAACAAACCATTTGTACATTCGTCATCAATTATTTTTCCTTGATGGTCGTTGTGTGTCTATGATGCCCGCCAAAATAATATAGGTACTTGAACAATCTCTCTCGAGAGATGCTGGATTGGGATGTAGAAATAGATATTTTAATTTTGATATTTTCATCAACACGATTATTTCAAAAATTCATAAATTTGAGTTTCACAATTTGAATGTTGTGTAACGGAACTAACGATAGTAACCGATGCATGAAATGAGTTTACAATAGACCTTTTTCCCCAATTACTACGAGCTCCAACATTCCATTATTTTTTTTTCCGTTTCATTCTGTACAATATAGATGCTTTGAACTCGTAGTGCTACGGAGGCTACTTCTTGTAACTCAACTTCCATGCAGTTCCACACCTCATGGTATATCTCTTTAGCCTTCCAAAAAACATTACAACTATCAACACTACTTTTCCTGAAGTGCTCCATCGTCCGACAAAACCAGTCCATAGATCCCGACATGTGCTGTCCGTTGTAAGCTGTCTACTGCAACTATATCCTATGGAGTAGCCCACACTTCCATATGCGCTATAAAAATGTAAGCATGCAAAGTATTAGTTTCACATTATTAGACAAGAGTTGTTAATGTTTTTTTCCCGTCAAAACTTAAAAATGGTGAGAGGATTTATTACATGGCCAACTAACTGCCTTAAAGAAAAATATAGAAATCAATGCTTGTAACATATAGAAATATGACTTACCTAACTACTTCAAAAACTATATTGAAGACATTGAAATTTAGAGGATCTTGTGATAGTTTATCCCTTTCAGTGACGCAAATTAGCATAACAAATATGGACAAAAATGAGAGCTGTGAAAATAGAGCACTTCTAAAGATGCTTTTGCTTTCTGGCCTATGATATTCTTCTTCTGTAATACTTGTTTCATCCTTAAAGGGCATGAAAGCAGTGTAAGGAGGAAGGTACCTGAAAGATATTAATTTAGTTATCGTATATAGTAATTAAAAAAATGCAATATATAATTGATATATATAGTTCTAGGTTTTCTAGAAGATCTCAGCTGTATATATAATTTAGGAGTTGGAACAAATTTGCCAGAAGGACAGGTGCACCTCAATATGTGGACAGCTTTACCTTGACCTCGTCTTTCTAGGATAAGAAAACATTTAGAGCTCACTCCTCTCATGTTCATCCATAAGACCATAACAGTCGACCCACTAATCTATTAAAAATGTTTTCTATTTGTTAACTAATTTTGTATTAATTTATGACATTTGTAAAATAGTTAAAAAATAAAAAAATAGTAAATTAGTTGATTTATTGTATTGCCCGCACTGTAAATTATAAAAAATCCACACTAAATTCCTGGACCCTTCTCTTCCAAAACTTGGCTGCGCGCAGAGAATGAAATATCATCATGTAACTGATGCTAATTGAGGTCAGATTTTGGATTTTTGATCTTTTTTGCACCTTTGGAGTCTTTGTGTGTAAAAACTAAAAAGTACTGGTGCCCATAGGATTACAGTTGAGCCTGGATATCTTGGTGCTTCAGTAATGAAAAAAATTTAAAAATCAGGCAGGTTTTCTGCATCCCTTTATGCCAAAAAAAAATAATAATAAACTTATACTGTTGCTTATAAATGAATATGAAACTAGCGGACTAGATGAATATCTATATATACTAATCTTATAGGAAGCTTTCTATGGAGCGGACGAGAATATAATTGTATATATAATCATTCTGTATAGATCGGATAAACTGCAGGTAATAGAAAGTCCCATTCTCATGGCGAGAAAGGAAACATATATATCCTGATTTGTTCTGGTTAATATATTAATTGTTGGCATCTATCCAAACAATTGTATTTTCTATGTTAAACAGAAAGGAACCAAAAAAAAAAGAAAAAGAAAAAGAGAAAGAAATATATGCTGAGATAAAAGTACCATTTTTATAAACAAAAAAAAAGAGATATATACTGAAATATTTTAAAGAACATTCGCTATTAGTTCTAAAAAACCGTGGATTTTGTAATGTGGCTCTAAAACTAGAAGCAAACTGGAAAGGTTTTATCTATAATCCTTAAACATTATGAAATCGTGAAATTTCATCCATGTTTTACTTCCATTCAAAAGTTGGATCGGAATCCCAATTAATAGGCGTTATAATAAGACTGATATGAAAGATTTTGAGAATCAAACAGGAAATGCCCAGTGATGATTAAGCAACAAAATCTGTCAAATTTACTCTTAAAAAAATAACTACAAGAGATCATGAAAAACTCACATCATAAAGACGAAGAGAACCAAAATGGCTGGAGTTATTGTTGACAAGTCCACTGTGGATTCACCAGTATGCCTCGCATTAACCGCCAGAAACAGATAATTAACTACCTTCCCATACACTGAGAATCCTCCCAATTCCTCATTTCTCCATTCCATTGCACATATTGCGACCAATTGCACTACCAGAAATCCTAGTACTGTCAATGCCAACATGAGAGAATACAACCAAGGAAACAAGTGGGCGTAACCCATTTGCTTCACATCTCTCAAAATGTAATCAAACTCCTGCTTTCTGGTTATCTTTTTCAGGAACCACAAGGCCAATCTTAGAGCTGGGGGGTACATGGTACCACCAAGTAGACATTGTGGTACAATTATGAGCAATAACCCTAGGTTTTTCTTGAACACAATCATGTTGTCATTTGTCGGTACGAAACCACAATTCGAAAAGGAAGAGACCGTTGTAAAAATGGAGAATGTTAAAATGTTTAAACCTTTTTCTCTTAGAATTATTCTTGAATCTGAAACCAAGAAGATATAGGTCATTATTGCTACAGTTCCCCCAATGTGTATCACTAGAAGATAGCCGAGAACAACATATGACAAATAAAGTATTGCAGTGTATTTCATATTTTTGTCTCTTTCTAACATATCAGATTCCATACTATCAAAAACCATCGATACAATTACTGTACTGATCTCGAGTTCAATATCCCCAGGGTGCACCATTTGGGTTCGGTTTTGATTCATGAGGGAAGTATTAGGGCTGAACTTTGACTTCTTGAAATAAAGGCCAAGCAAAGAGGTAAAAATCTCTCCACCTAGTAGCATAAGAATGGTAAGAACTACAAGTTGTGCATTGGAAAAAACCTCCATTTCAAGAGTAGACATGCTAGACACTGTGGCAGCTGATACTGCTGTGAAGAACATGTCAATGTCTTTTGGTTTCTCTTGAGGATTTCTTATCTTTAATTTATTCAACATCAGAAAACCGAAGAAGGAGATGAATAGGAAGTAGAAGACTAAGGTGAAAAGTGGGTTCAAATTCAAAAGAAGAAAATGATATAGGACGGCAAACTTGGACATGAAACTTTTCTTAAATCCGGCCAGTCGCTCCTTAATGCGGTGCATATGTTGGTGGTAGTGAATGGTGTATGGCAAGTGGAGAGGTGGTGGGCAAGCCACGGTTGGAGACGAAGGCATGTAGATAGTCAAAGCAAATAGAAACAAAGTGTTGCTAATAAAAATGGTATTTGATTTGTTGCAATGAGGTATACGTCAAGAGGAGGGATGGCTAGGATATATAGACACATATTATTATTTATGGTAACTCATAGATCGATCGAGGGGCTATTTTGACGGCTGAAGAATAAAAGAAATTGAATAAACAAAATAGAATAGCACATATGCGTGTGTTAAATTGATTCCACTAAAGTGTAATAAACTAATAATGATAACAAAACATTTTGAAGTCGACTCCGATGGTCATAATACAATTAAATGTAGATTGCACAAATGGCCCCTAAATATTATATGGTTGCTATTTAAATTCTTAAAACAATTTAATTTTAGATTTTAAAGCTTTCGATTTTGTAGAAATTAGTTGGGCATACTACTGTAGTTGATCAAAACTGAAACGAAATGTCATATGACATTTATGGCCAGCTGTAGATATATAATATTAATAATTGTAATTCAAGATAACACTGATTTTAGTGTCAATTTAATCAATATGTCTGACTGCATCGATAATTAAATTATTTTTGTGTTCTTCACATATTATTTGTGAGACCATAATTATTTAACAACAACATTAGTTTATGAAGGAAATTGAACCTCTTATTCCGTAAAATAATTAACGAGTTAGAAAAAAACCTTGCCATGTCAAAACTTCAATTAAACGTACCACACCCTAGTAACTTTAAAGTCTCTCCAATTACTTCAGTTGCTTACATATAGTCGTTCCTAACGAGCAACTTATTGTTTTTCTTATGACTAATTAATCAACTTTAGTGGTCACCAAGGATGCTTTTTTTCATTGTTTAACTTCAGATAAGAAACCATATATAATTTAGAAGATAATTTTTTTTTTGGACAAATTAACTAGACAGCGACTATATATCTAGTAGAAGGAAAAAGAAACTAAAAGCAATTAATTTAGAAGATAATTAACTGTGATATTTTGCCTGTCAGGTAAATCTTAAAGTATGCAATTGAGAAATCAAGAGGATACTTGTAATATAAATTGATATCAGGCCATCAAAATTACTAATGGCAGCTGCTGTCACTGGTTGCAAGGTCAGATTAACTAAAAAATAAAATCAAGTTGTCCTTGGTTTGATTCACGGAGAGAGCATTTATTTTTAAATTTTCAATTTTTTTATAACAAAACTATTGGTTTCAAACCAACCTTCAAAAAAAAAAGGGATTAACTAAAAATAAATAAATAAATTTTACAACGACAAAAGCGAGCTAATAAGAAGGCAGAACAGTCAACACAAAATATGGTGTGTGCCTTCACCAATACAATACTGGATTCCGGGATCTGCTAAAATTCTACCAAATTGCGTGTCAAAACATTTTGCTTAATTAGGGTGCCTTCTGGACGAGATTTATCTCATTAGAAAACCAGACTGGAAATGAAATTCTGACGAAAGGATAATTTTATCAAGCTACCGATTATTTTGCTCAGTGAGTTGAGGCCAATTATTCAAGGCAGCCATAATTATTGGCCATTTTTTAATGTGATTATTGTCCGTCGTAATCGAGAGGTACGTACATAGGACATGGGCAGCGCCGTATGTGCTACATATTTTTGCCAGGTAGAAGCAACACATATCTGATAGGGTATCTAATTAAGATACTACTGTATCCTGGTCAAGTTTCTCAATCATTTTAGCCTATTGGCATTACTCGCCAAATAAAATGAAAAAGCATAGGGTTCTCAATGATTTCGAGTTCCAATTTGCAAACTTTTCTTTCAAAATGTAGGTTAGACAAGAACATATTTGTGTTCATATGTAAGCTTAAGTAACTAATTGTAAAATTTATTTTTGTTTCTTTTATTTTCTAAGACTTGACATTAATAATATCAAGCATGAGAACCAACTCTTGATCCAAAGAATAACAGACTTTTCAGTGGATGTTGCGGGTTCGAAACCCAGCTAGGTGGTCTCTTGGGACATTTAATTTTGAAATAAATTGGAGAAAATAACACGTCTTTATTTAAAAAATATCAAGTATAAATTATAAATTTGTAAAAGAGTCAAGTAATGTTGTTCACAGTATCCATCCTTCTGTAATTGTATGAAGTTTCTCCAACTAAAAAGTATTTGAACATTGTTTTAAAAAGGAGGGAAAGGAAGGTGGAAAGTTTTAAAATCGCACCTATGATATTTGTATATTGCTTGACCGATCTGGTCCAGGTATGATCTGGTTAGGATTAAAATACTCCATTATTAGGCTAGTTGATAGGCAAGTTAAGCAACACGATTTTCAGTACTTGGCGACTTAAATTAAGATTTGCAATTCCATGAATACTAAGATCACTCCCAATAATTGAATAAATAATAGGTCAGTTCACATGAATTAGTAGTACATTATGCTCGGAAGAATCTTTTATATTTTAGTGCATTATTCTGAATTAGTATCTACATACTATCTTATACTATTTGGCGTCGACATGATCAAAGTTGTATCAAAAGTTCAAAACCATTGCAATTTTATTCAGTCTTTGGTAAAAATTGGAAGATAAAAGGAAAATTATTATTTAGCCTTAGCATTATATCTCAATTAGAGAGAAAACATTTGAAGGTTATTGAACGTCGTCCGGTGGAGTCTCTTTATATTTTTCTGTAATAAGTCCAGGGTGGTTTTTTGCTAAGTAATTGTTTATATATATTTTAAAAGGACATGGGTTTTCATTTTTATTTTATGTTGTATTTTAGAGTGGGGGATTGCATAAGGCTTTGATCAAAATGATTTTTACATGGGATTTTATTCGATTTATTTGATTAGAATTGTTTTCGCAGGATTTCATTTGATCTAATAACATGAAATTTTCGATAAAATGACATCAAATCCTTTTGTTTTGATAAAAATGTTTCCGATGAAATGAAATAAAATCTAACGTGAGGAAAAAAAAAAAGTGATTTTCCTAAAACTTTCATTAATAAGAGCAGTAGTTCCGTTACAAAATCCTGGGATATATACATTTTAAAGTGATGTGAGTTTTCAGGTAGAACCTTTGCTTAGCATGAATTCTTTATGGTACCATTATTAGCAGCATTCTTCTAAGTCATTCTAGCCCCAAATAATTGAATAAAAAATTGGCGTTGAATGGAAATATGGATATATGGAATCTTCAATAAAAAGACACTCCCAGTAAAATTTGCTGAATATTTCTTCCCATCAGGTAAAACTTTCCCTGGATCATGATTTTTTTTTTCCCATGCGTTACGAAAAATATTCTATCCACTTGCAAAAAATTAAAAAAAAAATTATATCACGTGCACTTTTCTCCATCCTTTCTTCAAAAATTATTATTATTATCATTATTTTATTTTTTTTTATTTATTTATTTATTATTTTTTTTTTTTGGGGGGGGGGGGGGGGGGGGGCGCAATATAATCGTATGATTTAAATCCCCGACAAATGCTTGTTCGTTGTTTATAATTAGCTAATTTAAGGAATTAACAAAGTTAACACAAATCATGGTAAAAATTCAATTTATAGAAGAGAAACCATATAGATGATACAAATTCAATATATCAATTAAGCTCGATTTTTATTACAAAATAACCAAAAAAATGAATAAATGGAACTACATATGTAGGCATTGCAATAAGGCACCAACTTATGCAGTATTCACATCTGCACTTGAAACTTCAAAATATTTACTTTGTGACTTTGATTCCTCAAAAAGGAGTAATTTTTAAACTCCTCTTCAAATATTTTGTCAAACCAAGGTGCAGCAATGAAGCACACAAATTGAGGCACTTGGTTCGAAACTTCAAGTTGCTATATTTCAGGGAGAATAATTCGAGCTGAGCCACCAGGTTCGCATACTAACACACGCTTATCATGAGGGATGTGAGAGACCAACTCAGGTTGTGCCTTCTCATATTCAGTTCTGACAAATTCTGCTGCCTTGTCAGCACAATTGACGGCCACAATTGCAAGACAGCATCCTCTGAACCCAGCCCCACTAAAACGGGCCCCATAAACACCAGGGGCTTTCAATAAGATCTCATAGAGCTGTATCATTTCCTTGCTTCCTGCATTTCATTGCAAAACATTGAATTTGGTTGTTAAGATGCCAGACAATTTTGATTTGACGTAGTATGAAGCCCGCAAATTATCATATTGACAGGCACAAAATCATCATTTTACGGAAATGTTACTGCATTAGCAACAATTAGTTTTATTAGATGATTCCATACAGGTCAGGTTTTATGGTATAGACTGAAACAGTTCCTTGTTGTTGAGCTTTCAGAATATGGACTTGTGCTGGTATCTTATCAATAAAAAATGTGTTCTCATTTTAATATCTATTGTTAAGAGTTTTCATTTAGTAACAGAAATACGGGTCTAAAGTGCAAAAGATTCCAAGTAGCCAATGTGACCAGAAAACTCATGGTATCCAGTATCATTTCTTAAATCTAAACTTGAAAAGGAAAAAAATAAAGAAACCAGTAACTGGTCTGGGCTTTCTTTTTATCAAAAGATATTTCATCAAACAAGTCTCATTCTGCATCTACATATGAAGCAAGATTTCTCCCAAATTTCACTGAAAATTTGTGGGAAGTACGAAATAGAAGAACGGGACTTTCAACGGAAAACAATGAGAAGTCTGACATCTGGGAATTAAATGGGCAATGTGTCTTAAACAGGTCAAATTTTGCAAAGCTTGTCTATAACCCAGTAAAGCGCAAAAATATAGTGTTGGAAATGAATTACGCAGAAAGGCATAATTTTAGAAAGTACAAAAGGAGAACTATACCACACTCATATTTGTCAATGGAACTTTGGCCAGACTCAGAAATTAGCTGCCCAAAGTCTTCCAGATTCCCACATGCCCATGCATCTCTACCTGGATCAGATATAAGCACAGAAAATATCTTTTAAGACCTATTATGTCAAAATTTTGCTAATAACCCCAAAAACTCTGTGCTTTATGCTTTTAAAGTATCCCTTGCCAAAGTAAAAGGAGCTGGTTTCCAGAAAACAAAAGAAAAAGAAAAGATAACAGAGATCAGCTAATGTTATTGCCATAATTGGTATATTTATATGGAATTAAAAAAAAAAAACTATCAGAATAGGGTAAATCGGGTGCTAGACTATAAACAAAAAAAAATACAAATATTCTGCACATAATCACCTTTTGCAACTCTCTTTGTTTCAGAGAAGTAGTGCTCGGCCCTTTTAGCCAGATTTTCTTCTAATTCACCCTATAAAAGATAGATATAGCATAATTATTGTTCCTGGCTTTTCTTATTATTTTCTTCGTCTTCTACATTTGGTATACTGATGTCAACAACAAAGAAGAAAAAGAAAAAGAGAAAGCAATTATAGTTAAAAAAGAAAGGTGAATTTACCTTATGAGCCTCGTATGTACTTGGATCAACTGTTACCAGAAAAAAAAAGGGGTAAATTATTAGAACTTTAACTTTAAACATCTTCAAATTCACATGAAACCTTGGTTACTTACCATTGCAAAGCAATCCCTCTGAGTTTTCATAACCTTCAGCTCTGTAGTTGAATGAAATTACTTAAAGAAGTGGATAAGGAAAAATATCTGAATCAATACTGGTTGCCAAATAAATTGCAATAAAGAATTTAATAGTTGCATGGTCAAATAAAATGTGCTGGTAATGTTGTGAGGTACAAATCAGGATAACTTCATCTACTATTTGGTTCGCTGAGTCCAAAATTATGTATTTCACATTTTCACAACAAGGTGCTCCAGTAAGATATCTTTGGTAGTTTTATTTCTTTTTCCTTTTGTAAAATGAAATAATTGTTTCTAATTATCTGATGAAGAAAATGTATATAAAGGAACAAAATTCACTATCCAGAACTGACATTATTAGAACTATTTGCAGAGCCAAACCCTAAACGGATTAGGTCAAGGATAGCCATTCCTGGACTCATTTTTAAAAGTTGGATTGGAAAAACAGAATGAACCTTGTTTTTATTTTCAAATTAAATAAGCCAATCCAATCAGATCCTCTATGCCATGATGTCAAGAGTAGTACCACTGTACCAGCATACACTTTTTTTTGGTCTTTTATTACTTCAGTTTTATACTAATCCTAAATTATCAAGCAATGGGTATCAGATATTATCATATTAATTTTATAATTGTCAATTTTGAAAACAAGACGCACAGATTTCACTGTGTGACCAAAATGACTTACACAAGAAGGGCATGTGCAGCCGCTTTGCACTCAGCAACCCTAGTATTGTAACCACGCTTTTTTGGTAGGTTATGCCTAATTCCAGAAAATGCCAATAAAATTTTGAAGCCAAATTCTCCATTTAATTGCAGACTTTTGTTTTGCTCAGCAAAGCGAGAATGAAAAGGTTGTTTCGTCTGTTATCAAATAAATGAACAAGAAAGAAAAAAATTGCATGCAAGGTCAGCAAAGCATTATAAGTTTGAACTTGGAAGTTGCCAGAAAAACTAGGAAAATAACTTATAAAGGTTTTTTTATCACGACCAAGGTTTACTTTCCTTTTTAGTTCTTTGTAAAGACTAAGGTTTACTTTCCTTTTTAGTTCTTTGTAAAGATAGTTAAGTGGTATAGTTAAGATGGTTATATGGAATCTTAATTAGTACCAAATACATAACTCACCAGATAACACTGCGAAGTATGAATTTTGAATTACCTTGCAGTCCATGAAGGTGAGATAGCCATATCTTGACAGCAAAATAGCAGATGGGTCAAGAATACCATTTTCAAGACCTAGATAGTTGTTTTCAATCAACCTATAAGAGGATAAATAAATGCTCATGAGATCAGACTATAATTTACATGAAACTGAAATCAACTTATAAAAGAAATAGTAAAGCAGCATACTTATCCAAAAATATGTTGTCCAATGGGGGTATGATTATGTTGTTTGCATATTCTAAAGCTAACAAATATGCAATGCCAACCTATTCATAAAAAAGAAATAAATTAATAATGAAGAATTATTTAGACATTTATGTATATAGTAGGTGGTAAAAAAGAACTGGTTATGACTAACATGTACCAGAATTGACAATAGAAGTAGACAACAGAAAATACAATTATGCCCTACAAATTGTCAATTCCCTGTTAGTCAATTCTGGTAAACAGGGAATCAAAAGCAAAATTAAAAAGAATTACAGCAGCTGAGGAGCTTAGTCCAGAACTATCAAGTCCCTCGACACCTGAAATGAAGCCAATTATGCCCTACAAATTGATAATTCAAAGGAACAATTTAAGAGTCGAGTAATTACAATTTCTATTTCAAAAGCCCAGAATAATGAAGATAAAATCTATACACTTTGAGTTACCTTTTGCAGATCATAGCCACCAGTTTGTAATGCATAAACAGCGCCATATGCATAACTCTTCCAATTTATGTCTTCAGGGTTTTCTATTGGTTTTTGTGGATCTCTAGAGCTGTACAATTGCAGAGTAATTAATCTTAATTTGTAATAATAATTTTTATTGTATAAAGAATATTTGCTGGTTAATTCTATGGTATTAACAAAAAGGGGTACTTAATTACTTGAATTTGAGCTCTCCTTCAAATTGTCCTGATCGTATTAATATCTAAAAAGAAAAAAAAAAGAAAAAAAAAAAACAATAGTGAAAGAACAATATGTTTCCCTTTCTCTTGAAACAAACTTCACAAAAACCACGAATGTACAATTGCCAGATTTAAAGTAACAGTGATAAAAAGGCCCAAAGAATTGGTTCCTGAGTTGGTACAGGTCAAACAATATAACAAAGCACCAAATCCCAGATTCCTATCCTTAAAATAAACAAAAGCACAAAAGAGGAAATGTGTCAACAGCCATATTCTCAGATCAACATCTGGTCAACATTACCAATATTTAGATATTGTTCTTACAAAAATAAGTTGCATGTCATACCTCGCCATTTTCAGAAGGTACAAAACCCAGAAGTACCCCACAGTTTATTGTCATAGCAGTGACAACTCCCCCCTGAAAAATGAATTTCTAAGAAAAATTAAAAATAGCCTTGGGACCTGAACATCACTAAGAGCAATAATCCTGAAAAGGATGCAGATTTTCAGTGGTGTTCCTTTTTGGCAATCTGATAATTCACATAGCATATTGTATTTAAGCTGGTAAAGACAAAGGCACACTGAAAATTACCACACGAGATACACAACCAGGGACATTGAAAAATAAATTTATAGTGCCAATCAGCTGTTAAACATATGAGTATGTTTGCATTACTTCCACTTCACCTGTGCTTCATAACTTGCACAAAACCCCTCCAAAACCACATTCATAGTCTATTTTATCATCTTGAGAGAAAGAGAAGCATTAATTGATTCCCTCTCGTAGATGTACCCTTCAAGTTCATTAAATATAAAAACAAGAAAAGAAACAAAAAACTGGCCAATTTCATAGTATTGTTCTAATCACCTCTAGTTAAACCTAAATGTAAGTGAATAAACAAATAAGGAAAGAATAAAATATAATTGAAACTAACCTGGTGATCAATGTGGGCCCCCAGAGGACAGATCCTGTACGGACAAGCAACCACATTAACTTCCCGAGTGTTTTTCTGGCTCAAATGCGCTACTTTCTTTCTCACGAAGTCAAGCTAGATGTAAAAAATAATAATAATAAATAAATGAAATTAATTTATTAGGGAGGGAATGTTTCAATTCAGACTTTCTCTAACAATGTACTGAGCTCAATATTTTTAACCAGAAGAAGGCATGGATGAAATAATTGAGAGATGTGCTAATTCCAAAACAAGATTTTGGAATAAAATTATATCGATGTGGAATTCAATGCCATTTTCCTTTAAAGAACCGAAAAGGTAATTTACAATTAGTAGTTTGTGCCATAATAGAATTATATCGAATATCCGAGACGTCAAATTAATCTACTCAATTGGTATAAACACAACCTGACTAAGAGAGAGAGAGAGAGAGCAATCTTGCTTAAATGCTCCTCTAAAGCATGGATGGCGAGTAGGATTTGCACAGAAAAGAATGTAAATTTCGAAACACTAACTTATCTTACGATCAAATAAGCATGAATCGAGGTTTTTCACATAACTTCGCACGCAAAGAAACGAACAAGGAAAAAATTCACGAGAAAAGTTGCTCTAAGAAGATACCTCCTCGTCAGTTGGCCACGACGGAGTTGTCTTTCCTTCTGAAACCACCATTGTTTTCGTCGAGAGGTAGTGAATCGGATGGATTTGTGTTTTCTCTTAAAAATCGACGAGGGAGAGAATTTAGAAAGCCAGGAAGAAAGAGGAGAGATGAATAAAGAGTGAGAGCGCGGAGCAAAGCTGACGAGTGATTGGTAAAATTAATTAATTGTTATCCATCCTAATTGTCAAAAAATATTGTAATAGTGGCTTTCTTTAAAAATAAATTGACTTGTGTATGTCCCGTTTTTCACAACATATTTAATCTCATTGTACGCAATTGTACAATGTATGTCGTCAGACGATCACATTTTTTAACTCATTTATTTTCTATTGAAAATTCAGTTCTGCTCAACAAAAAAAAATTATAATTTTCAACAAGTTTTTTATAAGAGGCTAGATTCCACGCGGTAAATTGTTTTGAAAATTCCTTGAAATTACAGATAGATGAGATGTCCTAACAACTTGTCAAGCGGAAAAAGTGACAAATGTTCTCTCATTAAAAGCTTGCGCTGCTGACAGCTGTTCAAAATTGAAATTTTGTTTTCTTTATATGCGTATTGAGTCCATCTTTAGAAGTAAATAATTAGAGTATATGATCAATGTCTGAAATTATGTTGCAATTAGTGGTAGATCAGATTCACTTACAACTAAATATTTTTCTAGATTAGTATCAAATAAGGCAAAAATGCATTAAAAGACGCATTTAATTATCACTACCGTCCGATCTGTCGGTAAGTAGGTGATTTTTGTCTACGTTGTTGTCTTGTTGATATAGCTTGATGCTTGAATACTTCTAAAGAGATCTGATGTTCCTGGCCAACACAAACAGCAGTACTGATCGAATGGAATTGTAACAAGTGTGTTTTTACGGTCTTAGCCTTATCTTTGGTCATTCGCTGTTAAGAAGCCGCAGGCGATCGATTCCGATCGGAAGCTAACGTAACAATCTAACAGATTATGGCAGACGGCGGTTATTACATGATGATCCGTTCGTTTATTCGTATTTCTCCATTTCCTAGGTAACTGGAGATATCCACTTTCCCAGTGTACTGATTATTATGGCTTCGTTCATATAGAGATAATTGCAATACTTTGATTTTGGATTAAAAATTTAACTTTTGGTCGTTTGTTTGAATTTTTTTTTAATAATAAAAGCCCGTAGGCGCATTTTTTTGAATCATTCGTAAAACCTTTTTTGTTTTTGGATTACGTGGTTTCGTGATTTCGAGATAGATTATTATTTTATAAACTCATTTCTCTTTTTTTTTCCACGTAAAATTTCAATGTTATGGTACTTGAGATGCATAAGTTTTTTTAAACACTCATAACAAATTAAATTGACAAATCCGAAAATTTTCTTACTACATCGTTAATAAGACTTTTTATCGGTTAGGTAATAATAAATAATTATTAACCTCGAACACTACATTTGGTTGGATGACTTGTCATTTATTTGTACTCAACAAATATTAATTACTATATGTACAAATGAAAATCGACATATTTTTTTAGAAAAACTTGACAGTGGATTAACTGTAATAAACAAAAAAAATAAACTATATAGAATATATATTAAGCAATACTAATCGAAAGAAAATGGATTCTCCATTCGTAGGAGTTGAAGAGATCAAATGAGAAATTTAGATTATCAAATTACACGTCACAGCCTCACAGGTATGTTTGATATTTCTAATGATTCGGTCCCTCACGTAACGGTGTATTTAAGTATTTTTGTTTCCATTCTTTGTTTGATCTAACGTTCATGGAGAGAAGGCATTAGAATCCTTTTTTGATCTCTGCTGCATGTGACAAACTACCGCTCCATCCTCGGATGCTTATCCTTGGATCTTGGCCTCTTGGGCGCATTAATACCAAAGTTGGGCTGCGTATGACCGTTGGATTTATAGGAGAAAGTTGTTAATGGAAATCGTATCCCATACTTGATATAACATCATCCGTTCTTCAGTAGTTTAGGTTTTTTTTTGTCCTTTTCGAAATTGGCAGCTTCTGCCAATAATTTTCAAAAACATTATCTGGAATATTATTTTTTTTTCCCTTAGCTGTCAATTGTTAAATATTTCCAATAATATTTTATTATTTTATTAATTGAAAGAATAAATATGTATGTTTTGTAAAATATCAGTGTACTTATACAATAGTCAAATAATGTATTGGACAAAAGACGAATGTGTGATTTAAAATAGAGTAAATTTTTTCGGAGGTCCCTAAACTTTGTCTATCGTCCGGATTTGGTCATCAAACTTTCATTTGTCCCTCCACAGCCACTAAACTTTCAAATGCTCCAGATTTAGTCCTTCTGTTATAATTCCGTCCAAACTATCGTTGAGGGTGCAAATAGGGGTCGCGAGTCAGGGACCCGCATCCTCTACCCATCTCTAAGAGATGGGTAGAGTGCCCATCTCATCACGACCGTCTGATCTAATCTGGATGGTTCATTTTTTTCGGGCCAATAATTTTTTTCGGGAGTGGTGGAATGCACGGGGCTCCTTTAGCCGTTGAGATTAAATCAGATGGCTGAGATCGAGAGATGGGCACTCTACCCATCTCTAAGGGATGGGCAGAGGATGCGGTTCCCGCGAGTCAGACCCATCCTTTTCCTTTCTCTTCCAACAGCGCATCTTCCTCTTCTCTTCTGGTTTAAACCCCTTTCAACCTCTCTTCTATCTCCTCCAACTCCGATCGACCGACAGATCTAAGTAGGATTTCAAAACTCTCTTCTGCTTCCTTTTTCTCCTTGCCTCTCCTCTCGCAAAACCTAGATAACCCAAACCCGTCTCTCGACCTACACGAACCTAAATGTCGCCTCTCACACAGGAGAATGGGTACTTTTTCATATTTGTATTTCGTGCTCACTGCTCACTACACCTAATAATTTTGTTTTTCAATAATCCTACCCATGACCTAATTCAAGATTTATCAGTTCTCTTGGGAACTATGGTTGGGAGCGACTATGAGAAAATTACAACAGTGTGGAGCATGAACATATATAATTGACGAGTGGAACTGCATGATGGTGCAAGGAGGAAAGAAAATTACCTAATTAAATGGCACATGCTGATTGTGTGTAGGTATGATATTGGTATCTTTAAATAACAATTGGATTAAATTTGCCAATTTGATGTATTTCAGACTACGATATGAAAATTTTTCTACACAAGAATTGCACGCCTATTGATTTTGTTATTTGAGCTTACACCAAGAATGAAATAGTAGTTACTGTTAAAAATTCAAGTATGCATATCTCTGTTCTGTAAATTCAATTAGATGCCTCCATATAGAGAAAGTAATGCCTGCTAATTAATTAAATATCATGGAGCCAAAGTTTAAGAACATGCATTACTCTACATTGAATACTTTAAACATTACTTTTTTTTTCATTTATGAATTTTAGAAATATGTTGTTGTTTCTGGTAAAATTCTGATAATAGTAAATTTTCTGATACTGAATCTTACCTTTTATTAGAAAAGGTTGGTACAAATGCCAAACAAAAAGTTTGCTCTTATTAATTTACTCTAGTGGATCTATCAAACAAAATAATTGCTCTTAAAGATACTCAGCTGTCCCTTGCACTTCTTTTATAATTTAATCCTATATAAAAGATTAATGAAAATATAATATACCTCTCTGCTTAATACTGTGATCTAAGGTAAGTATAATTTGCTATCACTGATTGTGGCGCACAACTTAGCGCTTTGGAGTCGAGGCTGTTGTTTGCGACGCCGACGCCACCTTCTTGAGTACCTTCATGCATCTTTTTATTTCTGACTTTGCTGGCTTCAAAGAGTTACTATGAGAACCGGCTATACGAGGGATATGATATCGGGCAGACATCGGTTTTTTTTTTGCCTCACTTCAATCGCAACTGAGCTATCTGCTGAATTTGTCTATGGTACTTAGCATGAAAAGTAGTACGCTGCATTGCTGCCACAACAGTCACCACAGTCAAGAACATCTTATTTGAGTGACTTAAAAATGTGGTCTTCTTTGCATTATACACATGTAATTTTGAATGTTCAATATTGATATTTTGTGTGTATATATGACTTTGGTTAGGCAACTTGCTTTCCAAATAAATTTCAGTTTTTAAATCTATTGGCTTTAATGTTTTTACTTAAATGATTGTCATTATACATACATAAGTATTGTTTGGGAATTGAAAAATTTTCACCGCTCAGTTAGCTTAATGTGAAAGAAATCCAAACAAAATCACATGGACACAACACATCATGCAATCACTCACTGTTTCAACATCTTGAAAGGAAAAAAAAATAAAATAAAGGAAGAGAAATGCTAATTCCATATACGTTCGATGTATTCCAACTAATATAAATTAGACTTTCATTTAAAACAATATAGTTCTTGTGCTGCTTGAGCTTCTTTACTATTATCACAATGCAGTGTGCGTGATGTGCACAATTGTTCATGAAATTTCCTAGCAAAACCCTGAAAAAGAAAGATAAGACAACTGAGATGATATCAAAAGAATTAATTGCTAGATACAGGGTATTGATAATTTGGTATACAAGCTGGTATATTACGAATTAATAGTCTTTGTTTACTGCCAATTATTCAATTTCAGACCAAACAAACTATTAGACAACAAAACAGAAAAGAAAAACAAACATACTGGGTCACTTGGTGACGTGGTACCTTGACTGGTAATCACTACACAGGCGAGTAAACTAGCAGAGTAAAAATAGTGAGGGTAACGACTAAAGTCGATTTACCTCCTGTGAGCGACAGAGCCTCGAAGGGTCGAGTGAGAGGAGTGGCGTTTAGGAGAGAGGTCCATATGGGGTTTGGGTTATCTAGGTTTTGCGAGAGGAGAGGCAGAGAGAAAAAAGAAGCAGAAGAGAGTTTTGAAATCCTACTTAGATCTGTCGGTCGATCGGAGTTGGAGGAGATAGAAGAGAGGTTGAAAGGGGTTTAAACCAGAAGAGAAGAGGAAGATGCGCTGTTGGAAGAGAAAGGAAAAGGATGGGTCTGACTCGCGACCCCTATTTGCAGCACCCTCAACGATAGTTTGGACGGAATTATAACAGGAGGACTAAATCTGGAACATTTGAAAGTTCAGTGGTTGTGGAGGGACAAATGAAAGTTTGATGACCAAATTCGGACTATAGACAAAGTTTAGGGACCTCCGAAAAAATTTACTCTTTAAAATAATTACAAATACACATCGGATAATATTCGAGTGTGCATTGAATAATAGATGAGTGTACATCATGCAGAAAAAACTTTTTTTAAAAAAATGAGGTGTAGTTTTAGTGGGTTGAACCTTTGTGTGAGTGCGTGGGACTGCCTACGGACATACATTTAAAAAGTAAATAATAAGTAATAAGTACCCAATGTAATCATGATGCCAAATTATTACATAGAAGAATTTCATTGGAAAGGGATGATTTGTAACTTTAGGAACTGTACAGAATATTTCAATGCTTTGATATAGAATTTCAACTTCCTTTTGTCTTAGTTATGAAGAATTTGTCGGCTCCGTCAGATACCTTTTTTTTTAACCTTGTGAGTAATATTTTTTTTCGATAATTTCAATGTATCTTACGCACTGCTCGAGAAGAAGGCAGAGGAGGGAATGGAATGGAAGGGGAGGGGTGACTGGTCTGACCGAGTTCTATTCTCTACTCCAGAATAAACAAAAAAAAATTAGAAGGAAAATGAGACGGACAAGAGTTAATGGAGGAAATCATGCTATACAAACGTTGGGTTTTTTTGTCACCCCAAAACTTGAGTTTGAGGTTTAACTTTTTTCACCTCTCTTTTATCCTACCGTTTCATCCCTTCCCAATGTTCCCATTCCATTGAAGTATGTTTTCTAGAGCAACGCCTAATTAGCATCCACATCATTGGTGCATGTAATGTTGTAGCGGGAAACAATATGGCACCTCAACGTCACATGCGACATGTTTCAAGTCGTTTTCGAGCATTCATTATTTTTTGTCATCTTTGCTGCAGATGTGACAATAGTTCCAAGCATAGGCTGAGGTTGTTAGAAAAATTACACTAGAAAATTTAAAAAAAAAAAAAAAAAAAAACTAGAAGCAAAAGTTGTCGACTGTTTATACTATGAACTAAGAGGTACATAGTGAAAAATAGTAACAAAAGAGAATTAAATACTCTGAATTTTCTATGTATCACTCCAAATATAGAACATATGAATTAAATTTAAATCACGTTATTTATGTTGTAAAACCAACTGATATTGATAAGAATTGTCAGAAAAACGATGAAATTAATAAGAAAAATTGCAAAAGCAGATAAAAAAAATCAAATTCTTGACTTTGAAAACCCGCCTTTGGTCATTTGGCATACATACATTTCGAGTCGGAGGTCGCAGATTAAAAATCCAACTGGGAGTCTTTATGGACGATCTATTTAAAAATAAGTTGAAAATTTGACCCTGATTTATCATAAACATTATGGATTTTGATAGGACAAATATGCCAGTCATGGCGTGATAAAGAAACAAATTCAAAATTCATATCCCTACTCGCCCCGTCGCCCGTCACCATAATGGGAATGAATTATTTCGGATTTAATATCACGTTACTTATTATATCAAAAAAAAAAAAAAAAAAAAAACAGAGAGAGATACCGATTTTGTTCTACTTTGAGTGATTACAAAAGCCTGGAAGACTACAATTTATAGGACAAACAATGCAGGCCCATCGTGAAGATTCATGATGGGCTGATAAGTTCAATTTACTTTTGACAAAAGTATGAAAAAGAAAAAATGAGAAGCCCGTTGAAGTAAGCAATATGTACCAAAGTGGTCCGCTGAAAGCAATTTTCTTTCAGAAAATTTACGGCTATATGTACTTCTGTAGTGTTCAAGTAAACAGATACTTCAGAAAATGAATCATTTTATTTATAATAATATTTTAATTCCCCTCTCAGTTTTACTGGGACAAAATGTCGGGTGTCTAGTGATGAGAAACAAAGCCTCTGAAGTACATTTAGAATTTCATGCAATCGTGTCAAAGTATGTTTTTAGTGGAAGTCCTAGTTTTCTTGGTTCAAGTGTTTAACATTCATTTCAAAATTCAAATGCAATAAAATAGATGGATGATAATGATATTTGTGTTCATAGAAAACCCCATGACCATGATAGAATCAGTCATAGTACACCTTTTGTAATAAAAAGTTCCTTGCATTTAATAACAATTGCAACTTCACACGTGTATCCTTCTAGTTGGAATCAATTAACTTATCAATATCTTACATGCACATATGAAAATAATATCGATAGCATATTTACAAGATTTTTTGTGATTTAAAATTTTAATTTTAAGCTATTCTGGTAATCGGGGTATAAAGGAAGCACCCTGATCCAGAGACATTCGACCTAACAACATCATTAATGTTTCTGAAAAGCCCACTAATGACGAAAAAATGGGCAATTTTCTGGGCCTATTTTGAAAACTTCTATCATATCACGTTTAATTTAGTAACTCATAGATGCTCATCTGTTAGTTTAGTAGTCACCACTCACCAGTCAGTAACCAGTACAACTTCTGACATATATTACGCATTTTTGTTTATATATATCACAGTTGAAATCAGATATCTTTTTTTTTTAGAAATTCTTGGTAGCGGCTACCAAGTGAGGAAATCAGATATCAGACGATGGTAATTCTATCGATCTCTTTTGTGACTTGTGAGCATGGTAAACTGGATTTCCGGGACTAGGGTCTTTAATTTCAGGATGCTGGCACAAATTGTGACAGGCCTTTAATTGGCTTGTATCCAACAGATCGAGATCACCAAAACGAGGCTTACGAGTTACCGTTTCCAATTGTGTAAAATATAGATACTACGAAAATGCGCCGGTGTTAGCGCAAGAAGAGCAAAAGAAATACAAAATGCCAGATGAGTTTATCCACATCCAAAATGCTAGAAGATAGGCGAGGAAAAGGTTTGGATGCAATTTGTCTCCCCTTAATGTTTTTAGATTAGAAAGTAAAGGTATAATTGTTAATTCAGATTTGCAACAGTGATTATTTATCATGTCTTTTTTATAAGAACAAACATGTAACTTTTTAAGATTGTAAGGAGAACATTTAATGATGAAAGTTTGTGGTCTGAAAAGAAAATGCAACTTCTGTCACAAAGGATTTGGAGGACTTGGGTTGGATGTTCGTGATATAAAAACATTTTCCAACAAAATAAATCTGTCAAGGAGCAGGTTTGACTCCTTGAATAGCGGCTAAGCCTCTAAATCACATGGATTGCAAATTGGACCAGAAAAAAAAAATAACAACAAATATTATCAGAACACGCAACATTCTTTGGATCCAAAGAATTTAGAATCTTAAAAAGGAGAAGAACCCCTTTACTATATGCAATGCAATAAATAGCATTGAAGAATTCAAAGAGATGGGACTTAGAACTATGGGCCTATTCGCCTATGGCTCAGGCATAACTCTGTGTGATCAACGGAATTAACTGTCACATTTTTTATTCTCCAAATATCAAGGCAACTTTCCATGCAATTTTCTTTCTCTGTCTTTCTCGCTTTGAACAAACTTTTACATGCAATTGGAGTTGAATTGAACACTTTGATTAAACCCTGAATTACAAAGCTTATTATTTTTTTTTTGTTAAGAGAAGGGTTCTCGTATCACAAATATCACAACTCCTCTATTTCATTAATATTTCAAAATTTTAAAATTCTATTTTCAAATCCAAATTATTGATCTTGTCTTGTTCAATTTAACGAGCGAAGCATTTCTGTATAAGTTTTATAAATTTTAGAGTTTATTTGTTACTCTGTCAATATGTCAACATATGAATATATTGGAATTAACCTGTTATAGTTAATAACACTCGTTCATTTTTTTGGCCTCGCAATCAAGTATCAAATGAAATCCAAATTTTATAAAAATTATATCAAAATATATTGTTTGTTAAATTAAACAGATCAACAGTTTGTATTCAAAATTTTATTTTTAAATTTTTGAAATATTAATTAAATAGAAAAGTAACGGTATTTGTGGCACCGAAAGCTTATGTTGCTAGAAACCTTTTTTTTAATTAGTGCCTCAACAACTTCAAGGTTTTAGGCGGTTAGCCGGTTACAAAGTTTCAATAAAAAAGAACGTACATCATATACACTTTTGGGTTAAACTTATTTTTCTTTTATTATACACTAGCTTGATATTACCGAATTATGACAAGCATGATAGAGTTTTGAGGAGTTGAAGAAAAAAATGCAATATAAAAAGGAATCGAATCGGGGAACACCGTAATTTATGTAAGTTGCAGGGTTAGGAAGAAAAAAATGTAGTCAATCAGACAATCTCTCATGCATTTTGGTCTTTCACAGAATATTTAATAGTCAAATCTCTCTCTCTCTCTCTCTCTTCTTTTTTTTTTTTTTTTTTTGAGGATTTTAAATGTCAATCTCTACTCTCACGCACTTTGATCTGAAACAGAACAAATTCCAAAGCCATCGAAAAGAAAAATTCCAAGCCTTTGTACCAAAAAAACAAAAAAATGAATTCCATAGACACGGAAATTCTTGCAGCACATTCTGACAAGCAGTAAATCTTAGATTGACCATAAAGAAAATCTGAATATCATTATAAAAAAAGGAAAATCTGAAAAATTTTCAAACCTCTCCATTGTGAGAACTGAAAAAGCACACTTTGATCCAATTGAGAACACTTTGGGAAATTTTTTTTTTATAAAATACCAAAAAAAAACGAAAGAAACATACGCAAAAATTATGACTCCGATACAACGGGGTTCAAATATTCTATTAATTATCAATGTTATTATATATTGTGATATTTAGGAATAAAATTTAATTGTGGGTGTCAAGAATAAGATTATTGTCATATTTGGGAATCAAATACTATTTTTGTTAAGATAATTGACAATATTCAACTAAAAATACAAAATAAATATGTGTAATTAGTAAAATAAATGGAAGACATTTGCACCACATTCCTTCCATTTAAATCCACCACTGGGCTTGAGTACCCTTTGCTCTCTTCAAGAAAAAAAAAAGGGTGATATGCAGGATCTCCAATTCTTTAAGACTGGAGAGTATGAGAGATTTGTAGCCGTAGACACCAGAAGGGAGGGATGTACGGAAGTCTAGGTCTGAAAATAAATTTGGTCGGTGGGTAGCATGCTTCCTCTTCTCCCAGTGCAGTTTTTCGAGGAAATTATTATATATTTATTTACTGCACGTCTACGTTTTAAAGAGCTCGGGTAAATCATACCGATCCCTAAAATTTATCCTTCTATATCTCCAAGAAGTTTTGAGCGCCAACTTAGCCAAGTCCCATCACAGCATTAACCCAAAAAAAAAAAAAAATCAATAATTTGGAAACTTGAGGATATATTTTTAATGAACATTGTTAATAAAAATAAAAATGTAATTTGTTGGCGACGCAATTTATGTTTCATCATACTTACAAATTGTTATCCATAGATGTTGATATGGTATATACATTGAACATGAAAGTCCTCAGCACTATACATTGAACCGCTTTAGCAACCTCTTATCGCCGCATAGGATCTGAACCTAAAAACCTACAAGTTTTCCGGAGTTGTATAATGCAAATTGAAGTGCATATTAAGCCACATTATTACTTGTATCAAAAAGTCACATAATTGACCACAAAAAGGTAAACGACATTGACCGGGGACCATAATTGGTGTTGAAATACGAAGCAGATTTGCGTATAATATATAGGTAGTAATGTCTCAAGGAATAGCCTACGGGTTTCTTTCCAAAAAAAAAAAAATGTCTCAAGGAATAATATTCCAAACTTCGAGGAAAATATATTAGTTGATGTAAAAAACTTCCATAAAATTAGCAGAATTTCGAATTTTATTGTAAATGATTCTTCTAATAATTTCACTTTAGGATTATTGTTTACTTGTTTTAAGGGAAAAAAATAAGAAAATTATCCGTGCTTTTAGTATATATGTTGAAAAATTGAAGAAATTTCGTGCTAGAAGTCGTGGGAAGCTATATATCTTTTAGAAATAATTCATTATTTAAATTATAGTTATAAATCTAAATCGTTGATCATGTTAATCTTTCATTTTATTCATTATCAAAAGTGCTAGCAATTAACGCAGTAAGAATTATAAACTTAGTCTCTCCGTTTTATTAATTATCGGTCTTGTATAAGAGTAAGTTGTATTAGAACTATTAACTATAAGAGTTTTACATGAACACACTTTTTTATAGGATAATTTTGCCATGAGTATTTTTTTTACATGGGTCCAAATTTAGACCCTTAATTCAATTTCTAATTAAATAATAACTATTCATCATTTTGAATGAATAGTTTAGATATAGATTTATGTGAAAAAAAAATATTCATGGCAGAACTTGACCAGTGGCAGTCTAGCTGCACTGCACACTACTAAAATTCTCGAGAAACGACGACATTGTATGCATATTGCAAAGAGATTTGAGAAGGCTGATTAATTTTGACACATATTAATTACATAAATAAATACTTACGATATTTTTTACCACACAATATTTATTTTTTTCTTCCTAGATTAGATCAGTTGCTAATTCTCAAAAATAAATAACAGGCCAGTCTCTGCTTTTGTGCAAAAAAATAACTCAGTATTTATATCTGTCGTTATATTTAATTCCGGAATCTTAATGAAAAAAATATCAGGAAAGGTAAAAAACTTAGAATCTGTCCGGTATCTTTTTTAAAGAAGTACAAAATTACAACTGTCCGAATAATACAAGTCATGCCGCTTGTTTAACTCCAACATTTTGTCTTTCATTAAAAGTGCTATTCGTGATATAACTTTAATTTACACATCAGCAGGTTTATTTTCGTCCAATGAACGAAAAGAACAAAACTAACGGGTACCCAAATGGTTTCTAGTTTAGTAAGGCTCAAAAGATATTAAATTACCCTTTCTAGCAATCAGCGCCTCTCACATGATGTCCAATTCACACAGTACTATATAGTACCACAAGTTGCTTCTATTAGAAACCAAATCAACTTGTTCTGACAATTGGAAAAAATAATGTAAACAAGTTCGTCTGAGAGTCTGAGACAGGTATTGAGCTAAAACTATTGTAAAGCATTTCAAATTACTGGGAATCTTCAGATCCATACAAATTTCCATGACATCTTGGTTAAGTAATTGTATCTTAATGAGATGAACTGACTAATGGTACCTGAAGATCCCTGCGCCCCTAACTAACTGAAGTTAAAAGGTAAACACACTATCTTTTTGTTTCCGTAACTAAATATTTCTAAACTTTCCTGACTTACTTTCAACAGACGATTGAATTATTCTTTGTTTTTTAACTTCAGCTAAAAAAAAAAGAGCAGAAGCAGTGGCCTTATAGAAGGTATCGATGAACAAAAATTTACAAACATGTTACTAAAGAAAAAGCAGAGGAATTATTGATACCAATGAATAACAATTAATTTACATATAATTTATGTCATTATCTTCTCTTTTTTATAATAAATTAAGATGATTGAACTCCCACCAAACCATAATGTCACATAGTTTGATTGATATGCGTACATACAAAAAGGACAGTACTTCTAGATCGGCTGCACATCGAATACAAAACTAAAATTGCAAGTCAAAAGATGCCACAACTACCAAATGATTAACACAAATCAACGAAGCATTTGGTAATTTCAATCATATTTTTTGATTCTTCAATCATGTACTTGATTAATTTGAGGTCTTCACATGCATTCTCTTATGGTCTCCAGAACCTGCCATGTTCTGCCAAATACTAATTCAAATGCCCCATGGAGAAAATGCCCCAAATTAAACTGCAGCTTCTTGCTATTTCTCAAATATACTTAACCAGTGATACACATCACAGATGCAACAATCAAAAGGGTACATGATAGCATCAAACTACATGTCGCTAATACAAAAAAAAGAAAAAAAAAAATACTACATGTTGCTAAATAATCAAAAGAGTATAGCGACAGCCTTAAACTTTAAATTACATTGTAAAGTTGGGATAAGATAAAATTAGTTAAAACTCAACAGTAATACATTTGCGTATTTTCAACTAATATGCTTTAGAAATTCATATTAATTTTCAATCCTGTTAAATTGTTTTGTGTTTCCTTATGTTATTTGTATCCTTTAAATTCGACTTTCATATTAATTATTTTGCAAACCTTTTTTGTTTGTTAATAAATTTAGTGGTTGACTATCACCAACTAACTTTCACCAATATAACATATGGTCCTCTACTTTTGACTCTTTTGACTGCATACTAATTACTAAGTTACTTTTGTAATTTATGATAGGTAAAAGCACAAAATTATTCTGTATTCCATGTATTTTACTATTCTCCACCTCTCCTGACGTTCATTGGTAAAAAAAACTAGAACTTTTCTTTTAAATTAATGGCAGAATCAAAACAGGCAGATATGTATTTCACCAAAAAAAAATATTGCAGTCGGAACATGGCTCATGGCTATGACAACATTAATCAGTCAAATAGCAGTTAAGAGTTCGAGGCATATTTAAGAAGGCACATGAAATCTTAATTGTAAAAAAGAAAAAGGGTAAATCTAGGAGCCTTAAATTGGAAAGAGAAACGGGACCCACAATGTGGCTCACACACCTGAATATACTATTGATATCACATGCCTACGTACAAAATAATAATCAAAATATAATGTGATTACGGATTTATATCCGCTTTTCTGGCAGGGTTTTGGATCCATGCGATCAAAATCGGACAGTTCGGATCAGATCAGATCAGAACAGATCCGAATGGACGGGGAGGTACTCTGTTTTGATTTTTTTTCATACTTGCACACATTTATTTTTCTGAACGTCCCATTTATGTTCAAGTGGGTCCCAAATTCAGAAAATAACTTTTAGTCTGTTGTGTCTTGGGATCCTGACGCATCATGGGAAACAAAAATTGAATGAAACCTATTAATCCATTTTGTTTTGAGATCTACCAAACAAGTTTATACTAAAAAGTTCAACTATTAAAAGATTCCTAAAACATATTTTAATAAGATCACAACCAATATAGTCAGTAAGATTCCCACGACGGTTATACCACTAACCCTAAGGACCAACTTTTCAATTTTAAAATCTGATCTCAATTAATTAACACAACCAAACTCAATCAAATCAAATAAACAAATAATAACTAATTAAATAATTCAAACCAAAGCCCTTTAAATCACCCATATTCCAACCCTACGATCCATCAACATTCAAACTCTTCACAAACCAAATTCTCCTAACTCACATCTTGCGCCTCTTTTTTCTCAAATCCAAAATGGATTCAAAGAAGTCCAACAAAATTACAGAAATTGTTAGACTTCAACAAATGCTCAAGAAATGGAAGAAGCTCTCAGTCTCCAAAAATGGCGCCACCACCACCAGTAATAACAGCAACACTTCTTCAAGCAAAGGAATGAAGTTCATCAAACGCACATTGTCATTCAACGACACGTCGGCATTGTCATGCGATGTACCGAAGGGACACCTGGCAGTATGTGTTGGAGAAGAGATGCAAAGGTTTGTCATACCAACCGAGTACTTGGGGCATGGAGCATTTGTATCTTTGCTTAGAGAGGCAGAGGAAGAGTTTGGATTTCAACAAGAGGGAGTGCAAAGAATTCCTTGCGAGGTTGGTGTTTTTGAGAGGATACTTAAGATGGTGGAGAATAACAAAGATGCTTACTATTATTGCTCCACCGAGGCTGATTTTGGGTACCCACAATACTCCCCGAATGCAATGTGCAGATGACTAGATGAGAGAGAGGTGGAGTAAGGAAATGGGTAAAAAGAAGTATTATCAAATTGGTGAGGGATGATTGATTTGTATCTCCCCCCTATACGTTTATGTTTAGTACAATTTCTAGTTTTGTGAGGTTATCTTTTCCAATTTTTTGGGCGAGGATACAAGACAAAGGATTTTCTTTTCTTATGTTCCTTTTTATTTTCAGTTTGTGAAAGTGTTCTAAGTAGAGGTGGGCTGAACCTGGACCCCTCGGTGAAAATGGGATTATGTTTTCCTGTAATATTTCCATTTGTTATGTAATGCATTTTAGTTTATTTGCACTAAGTTAATGCTTTTGATGAGAAAAAAAAAATCTACGAAAAATGCGTCCATTTTTTTATTCTTTTTGGAGAGATGTTGTAACAGAAATTCTAGGAGTATGTCATACATCTTTCCTTATCGACGTGGTTCGTGAGTGTTGAAATAAAACTTAGTTCAAATAATTTAGATTTTTTTAATACATTTTCATGTATTAGTAGGCTTGCTATGTTGAATTTTGTAGCAACTTATTTGTATTTTCTAAATATTCATTTCAGCTCTCATTGACATATTTTATTCGGTTTTTTAGATTTTTTTTTTTAAAAATTATCATAGTGTAATTTGATTCGTTCAGTTCAAAGTTAAGACTACTTAAACCATCATAATTTTATTGCCGTTGCCGCATTATTATTGCAGAAAGCATATTGAAGCTCGTAAAACATGGTTACATCACATGGATAAGCAATTTTTATAATTCGAATTTGTGTGAGACTGTGAGTAGATGAAAAATTCGCCTCCCCGCTAAAGCTCTGACACGTATCGATCACGTGATATCACGACACTGACAAGGTGGAAGCATTATTTCATTCAAAAGTGAAAAATGCATCAAACTTCAAATTATTATTATTATTTTTTAAGATAAGACGGCTGAAATCTTCCCACTTATTTCAAAATTAAATATCACAAAAGACTCTAATCGGATTGAACCCGCGGTCTCTACTAGAGATGCGTTGTTCTTTGTCACTAGATCTAGATTTTCGCATCGAAATTGTTCTCGAATTTTTTTTTTTTTTTTTTTATGTTTCTAGAGAGTGTTCTTGAGACTTTGAATACTCTTCCTAATAAAAAATTATAACCCACAAAATAATTCATAGTACACAATTTTTTGTAACCATGTAAATTTAATGTACTTTTAGATTTTAATCTTCTCCTCTTTAGCTTGATCTGACTTATGTGTCATTTTTCTATGTCATTATTTCTAAAGAATACGAGATATGCCTTAATATAATTAGTAAAGCAATATAACTTCATTGTATTTCTATACATATATTACTGCATTATTAATCGTACTGTTTAAATTTATATTGAAATTAATATTTAAAAAATTACATTGGTGTCAAATTAGCTAGATTCAAGAAATTTTATAGAAGCTATCTTATATAAAAATTTATTTTTTTCATTAGATATTTCTAAAAAATTCTTTAATGATATTTATGGCAGAAAATAAACCACAGAATTATAACCGTGGATGATTTTTTACAATTTAAAGTAAAACATATATAATTTATAGCCAAGTTCTAAAAAATAAAATAATGGAAATGATATGTCCATTTTATACCCATTTTCGAAGCACAAACTTTTAACGACTAATATAATATTGTCATGATATTTTCAGATAAGATATGCATGTTGAAACTTCCGCACTCGTCTTAAATTTATCATAAATAAAGAAAATCGAAGAAAATTTTAGTTTCCACTTTGTGATGTGGCGGGACCGCGGGAGCAATCCCTAACAATTAAAAAATTAACGGACTTCTCATGATGAGCTAGATAGTTGAAGCCTTCGAGGGGCCTTATACAGTTATAACATAGGCCTCATCCAACTTCATTTTGGAGTTTCAACAAAACTAGCAAAAACAAAGGATGAACTTTTCTAACGGGCCTCTCAAGCTCCAAAGTCCACTAAAGTTTCACCCAATATATTATGCACCAGTATCCTCGGTATACCTGGCAAACGTGCGTGCCAAACACACATGGTATTACCCCGTTCCGTTTTCGTTCCATTTCAGAAAACGAAACGAAATAGCTGTTTCGTTTCCGTTTCGTTTTTGAAACGGTAAGAAAAATTGGTGCCACATTCCATTTCGTTTCTATTTTCCATTATAATTTCTCATTTCGGTGTTCCATTTCGGTAAAACAGTATAATTATATGTTTCGTTTTCGTTTCGTTTTCTGAAATGGCAAGAAAAATTGGTGCCACATTCCGTTTCGTTTTTGAAAACGGAACGGCATCACGTTTTTTTCTTCGTTTTGCCAGGCCTATTTCTCGGCAGTAAAAAAAAAAAGAACTGCTGAGCAATCATTTTATTTAAATATTTAAAAATTTTAAAATTCAAATGTCGAATCCAAACCGTTGATCTTGTTTAATTTAACGGGCGATGTGTTTTCATATAAGTTTTTATAAGATTTAGAGTTGATTTGATACTTGATTAAGTGCTCAACAAATGAACGAACCTGGTTTGATTAATTCTAATACGTTCATAATTTGAGCACTTAATCAAGTATCAAATCAACTCCAAATTTTATAAAACTTATATGAAAACGTATCGCTCATAAAATTAAACAAAATCAACAGTTTGGATTTAACATTTCAATTTTAAAATTTTTAAATATTAAATAAAAAAAGAAACGGCTGTCCTAAGCAGTCCTTAGACCGCTGAGGATTTCGTTCGAATATATTATGTAAAAGGTTTTGCTCATTCTAGAGTCTAGACCGAACCATCATACAACTGTCCATTTATTTAAGAACTTATAGCCCTGTGCCCCTGTAAATGACTAATTAGCACCGGAGCTGTAACTCATTTTTTTTTACATCCTGATTTATCATCTTTTGATTAATCGTGCATGATGATTTATTTTTTAACAGATTTTCTTAAATTAAATGATATATCTTTATTTTTAAATGTTAATAACTTTATGCCTACTTTCTGAATGCTTGTAGTCAAAGGTCATACTGAATTTATACGTCAGGCACCTACAAAATAGTAAAATTTTCTGAAGCACGACAAGAATTAGATTGGATGCATAAGTGCATAACAATGAAGAGTTACATTAAAAAAAATCCCCTCATTAAATTTGAATTAAGTACTTTGTAAAATTTAATTTGATATTTTTCAGCTGTCTAAATGCACGAGTCCAGAATGAATTGTAAACGTATGTGTTCCGAAAGTAGATACAGGGGCGGAGGCAAGGGGTGCAGAGGTGGGCTGTTGCACTGTCTGTAATTTAAATTTCTACTATACTAATAATACTAATTTTGATAATATTATATAAAAATTAAGAAATATATCCCCTAAACAATGAAAATTACAATTTTGTCCCCAAGTGTTTATTTCTGGCTCCGCTCCTGAGATATACAATTTTATTATCAAAGTTTTAATTTTTAAAGTCAAAATATAATCATCAGATATTTAGAAAATCAAAGATAGACAAAAAAGAATATTCTAAATAATGTACCACAGCCACAACTTAGAGGTTTTCTTAGTTTCTTTTTACATCAAATATGTTTTTGACTTATCGTTATCTTGTACATGCAATTGCGTGGTAAGCTTAACAGCTTTAGTTGTCCAAGTTTGGTCCACCATGCAGGAACTCTCAGTTCTCTATGACAGAAAACAAATTAATCTCATTTGATTTAAATTTTAATGCAACATTAATTAATTTTTCTACTTAGTATAGACTCCTCAATCATATTAATTTGAACTGAAGCGTCAATTATATGGGAAAAGGAAGACTTTCAGACAAAGTCAAGGTCATTATTATTATATCCGTTCACTATCAATAATTGGAAGAACAATTTCGCCACACATGGCATGCATGTTCCTTGTAAACTTGGTCAAATAAACCAAGCTTAATCTGTGTTAATTTATAAACTGACGGCTTGATGTTCTGTGAATTAAGATTAGAGGCCTTCTTTGTGGTTTGCCAAAAGTTAAATATAGTTATTGGTTTTTTGTGTTTATATGAATGAAGTTTTGTACATTATTTATATTTTTATTTTTCAACAGTATTAGTCACCCTTATACTTTATTGGAAAAAAAATATTCTAATGACTCAAAACCATGACCTATAACAAAGAGAGAGACTGTGAGTGTGTTTGAGTGAGTGACTATGCTTGTTAGTATTCTGTAATGCATTTTCAATTCGCAAATATAGACTATGACTATAAATATAATGTACCAATAAAGTCCATTATTGTAAAAAGAGTTTTAAATTAAATTTACCATTTATTTGATACTGCCGGCCAACCAACAACTAATATCCGTTATACTTGAATGTTTTTAATATACAGAGACACATGCAAACAAGCATACTTACTTCAACATAACATCCAGTGAACCCTTGTGGCTTATCCCTTGGGCTTTCTTTCCTTCTCCTAGTTGACTCCGTTTGGAAATAAAGCGGCACTATTTCGATATTTATATGAGAGCGAGAGGAAGAGAGCGAGGAGAGTCACACCGGAATCCACAACGGCGATTTAAAAGCTTCAATTGGTGAGAAATTAAGTCGGATTTGAGATGGAAATAGAAAACTGTATTGTATCAATCACCCCGAAGAGAAAGGAATTGGAGGTGGTGCATGACCTCTCCCTTTCATCCCATCCTAAAAAGATCAAATTAGAGGTAAAATTTTCTTTCTTTGTGCTAATTTATGGCACAATATGATCTCGTCAACTAGTTCTTTGCTGAGCCATTGAACTATTGAAGTTTCCTTTTGTTGGGTACGAAGTTACTTATATCTTATACTACATATACCTATTTTGGCTTTTGGGCAACACTGCTGTCTAATAAATTGTAATATTGTTATCACGGTGGAATACAAGAAAAGACTGTACCGAGACATTTATTTATTTTTATTTTTTATTTTTTTTAGGAATTGTACCAGGACCTGATTGCAACTGACAATTCTTAACAGGTGCCGCAGAGTGGTTCACACACACTTGTAAAGTTATAATACCATTATTAATTAAAATTTTGTGCAATAATTAGCAATATAGAATCATTTGAGTCATTGAGTAATTGCTAGTACAAATTTTCATTATTATAGCACTACATTCTAGTTTACCAGTAATCCTCCAAGGTACCAACATGAATTTCCGATAACTGTAGGTGCATTTATGAAGTTATTTTGGAAAAGAGAATGATCATGTCTTTTTTCTTTGCTTTATGTTGCTATTACAATAGCATGCAAATTTCCCACATTTCTTGGAAGAAGAAGAAAATTCACCCGTTGCAGTTCTATTTGACCCAAAACATGAATTGACATGTACTGTAAAGAACCAAACAATACCGTCACAGCACTACATGGATCATGAAATGGAAATAATGGAAGAAGAAACAAAAGAAGCAGCATGCTCGTTAATGGAGGTCGAAAACAAAACGGAATCTAATCAGCATTATTGCATGTTACCTCAAGCACCTTTGAGACGATCTGCTTATATCTGGTCAGGTAAAACATCTTGAATCATATTAAAAAGAAATGTACATTACCAATCTCTTGGTTTTATAAATCTGCTAATAATGAAAATTAGATGTTTACCTCGTCAATATAATAGCATCTTTTTTTGGTCTTGTTGGCAGGTTTTTTCTGAGTTCCGTTTCCAGACTTGGAAAAGGATTATAAATTGAAAATTTTCAAGGCAGAGATGAGCAGAACGAAAACCATCACTGGAGCCGTGTGCAGCAATTTAGTTTTAAGTACTTTTTAATTATACTTTTATGTAGGAATAACTAAACATAGGTCTGTAATAAATAGTTGAAATTGTGAATGTGAAATATTATTTTAGTTATACTGTTAAGGTTTTTTAAGAGTTTCGCATTTTCTTTAGAAATATGTCATTATATATATTTTTTTTCTGGAACATAGAATCTGCATAATTCTGTTTCTTTTCTCAGCAGCACATGTAAACAAACTAGATTATACAGCAAAGGACCTTGTTTATTTGTTTAATTATTCTTAAGCTCGGAAGATAATCCTTACTGATACAATAACCCAGCATGTATTTGTACACTGATACTAATTAACATTGGATTTATGCGTAGACACAACTAAAAATGATCTGAACAAAAACAAACAAAGAAAGAACAGATGAACATTCTGCAATGAAATTTGTTGATAAGAGCACTGCAGACTTGGATTTCCGATGTACTCAATAGTACTGTTAATACAATAATGTTACAGATCACATATTCAACCTATTTCGTTTCTTGGTAATTCATGACTTCTCTTTGTAAATAAAAACATCTCTACCCTCGGTAGACAACTTCGATAATATACCAATGTGTAGCTATCTTTGGCCTATAACTGTTGAAGTATGGCGAACAATTTCTGGTATCTAGTAGGATCATAGGATTGAAGTTAATATTCTTCTTCTCAATTTGTCCTAGTCTTCAAAAGGTTGCAATTTTTCGGTGAGATCAATCACCGGAAACAAATGCCTTCTCTGAATAGTACCTATCTTCACTCGCTTTCTTCTTCTTATTTCGTAGCTGGATGCAAAAAACAGGCTTCATATTAAATCTCTTAACGTCAATAACATGGCATAGTGAATGGAATAGGTGGGTTTGGATCCTCCTGGACCCTTTTGCTTTTGACAAATTGGTTGTTTCCGAAGACAAAGGTCCTAACATCAAATCATGTTAGGGCCTTATAATAAAAATATTTATCTTTTATGTGATAATAGAAGGGCTTGTGTGCAATTTTCAAAATCAGTCAAATATAGATTTCTGCCCCCTACAATCCATATAAGCAACTTGAGCCACATTCAGATTTTTCTATCTATAGTGTGTGAGAAAATAAAAAATAAAACATCGTACCTTGTATGCTTCAAAATTATTTATGATTCTTTTTGCAACTGATAAGGTAGTCGTATCTCTTGGGCTCTTGATTGTTTGAAAAATTCCCATGCTTTTAGGTATGGCATAAGGATCAGTTTGTGCCTATTACAAAATATTGTGCTTTAGAGAGGGAAGAAAAAAGGATGATATAGTCAATAACTGAAAGATTAGAGCACTAAACGTACTTCACAGTTGTTCTCTGATACAGTCCCATGCACTACTACAGAAATGTTAAAAGTGGCAATCTGTTAGGGAAATGAAAAAGAACAAATTAAGTTTGGAAAGAGATAGTTGAATAAACTCGATGAAGACTCATGCATCCTTGTCGATATTTAAAGTTGGGAGGTCGGTCTTATTACAAAAAAATAATAATAATAATAATAAATAAATAAAATAAATGTAGATTAAGTTAAAAATGAGGGCTGCATAAATTCATATATATTAATTTTCTTATACCATATCTTTGGAGACTTCCCATGGAGCACCTATAATAACCTCATCCACGTATCTGCATGCCAGGACACTAAGACTTCTCTCATGAAGGTGCATAATAGCACGGCGTCCTCTCTTCTCACTGTATTAGTTAGAGATTCCATAAGTCAACTGAAGATTAAGCAAAATTGTACATCAAACATTTATTTCATGTGTAATGTGATACGTGATTTAAGTGTCTTAGCAAGGTAAGAAGTATTTTGTTTTTCTCGTGATATTGATGTATAATTGAGGTACCTGAGAACTTGGTCATCATGAACTCCAACAAGCAAAAAATCTCCGAGCTTTTTAGCACTTCTTAAAATCTAAAAAGAAAAGCTAAATAAAAATAGAAAAAAAAAAATAAAGAGAACACATATACATGGAATTGAAAACAAAAATTATGAGCAATACCTCAACATGACCAGCATGAAAAAGATCGAAAGCACCATCAATGTACACAACACGGGAATTTGGTAGCGGGCCCTGTAGCAACAATAGATGAAATGTAACTCCGAATGATAAATGCACACCTTTTGTATCTAGAAATTAGATTTTTGAAATACAATATTGGACTCTAGTTGTAAAATGAAGTACCGAATTAAACTTTCTTTAGATTCAGGAAATTAAACTACAGGGGAAAAAAAGGGAAAGAGATGATCACAACTTTCTTTTGTGTTTACCTTTCCATTAGAGAATTGCATGATGCGGCGAGATGTGGGAAGAAAATCAGACATATTTGTTTTGAATGAATCTGAGATGGAAGCATGATTTTTCTCTTCATTATTTTGGTCCTTACAGTCTTTTTTCATTGAAGACAATATTCTGCCTACGTAAAAAATTCATCTTGTTACAGATAATTAGAAATTAATTTTCATAAACTATTTCCAAAGTACACTATAATACAGTATTCCAATATAAGAATCAACAAAAAACAGTATATTCAATTTTTGACAATTTGGTCCTTTGGAAAGTGCACCGAACTGTAAACTAAGCTAAAGTTAGACAAAAGAAATACATCACCCCGATTAAAATTTTTTTTTCCTGTTCATCCCCCTTTTTCATTAACAATGGGAAAATATCTTATCCTCAAAGAACAGTAATACTATGCATAAAAGCAGAATGCATGGAAGTGTTGTTCGAATGGTGGATGCAGTCAAATCTTTGTGCTTCTTGAAGTTTACACTATTTATATGCATGCATTCACCAAATACTTTTGAAAATGTGACTTCAGGTTTCAGGCATAGTTTCCCATTCTTAATAAACAGAAATATACTTGGTAATGTTTAGAAAAAGTGGGATTACAAAAAATGCATTAGACTTTTCATATTAACATCAATTCCTTGGATAACATGTATCATTCAGCCGGAAATAGAACATTAAATTTTTCTTGATTTGTTTTAGATTACTTGCAAGTAGTTTAAAAATAATCAGCATCATTTGTTAATATTTGAGGAAGTTACCAGATATATGTTGCAACCTAAGACCAATAGAGCGTCCTTTGTTCATAAAATTATGTTTGACATCGCAACTTACAAAAAAGTAATAGAAGGATATATTGCTTTGAGAAAGGAAAAAAACGTTGTATTGTCATACCAACAATGTCTGTGCTTGAAACTCCTTCAGTACGCTTTATCTGCTTGTACCGACCAACCTTCTTGGCTGATGCATAGGCATCACTACCATCGGGTAGCAGGCATGGATCATCTCCATGAATGATATAATCTATGTTGTACTTATTAAAGAGCTTATTCATGAATTCCTCACTTATTTCATATGGCGCATCCGGTATAACCTCATCAACCCATTTCAATCCTTTGACAAGTATCAACCTGGTACAATACTTTTATATTAGCTTGATAAAATACAAAATTAAAAATTCCTGAGCAATTGATAACAAACTAAGCATCCTAATGAACTAAACGAGTCTATATTTTACTTCAAAAGGACCAAAAAACGTTTCCATACACCATGACAAATCTCTAACTTTTTTTAATAAAATGCAAAACTGAATGTAACTTCTTGCTCACATTTTCACCCTCAAAAAATATATATGAAATCAGGAACAGACTTGAGCAAGTACAAGGAAATTTACAGCCATAGAGGATAAAAAAAAAATTCGTTAAGGCACATGTGCAAATGACAGTGGAAACTTCAAAAGATCCATGCAGCCCTACTGAAACACTAAATGCCACAGACAACCAGGAGAACAACATATTATACTTCTATGTAAAATACTAAATCCCAAGCATAATAACATCTCTTATACAGTTATACCTCATAATTAAATTGAAAAGATTGAAAATACCCATCCTTCATACATAAACAAAACGCTAAAGCAGAAGCAATTGAAACTTAAATTCTTATTTGAATAAATCAAGAGAGGAGGGTGAAATCTGACACAAATTGAACAAAAAACTGTACTTTTTGTGTGTGTGTGTGTGGTGGAGGGGGATGGGGGGAGGTTTCGCCACCCTCGATTTTAATGCCTATTGGGATTGTTTGGTAGGAAAAGAAAATAAAAACACTGATGCAATACCTTTCTTCCATGGATAAAACAGGAGGTCCTTTATTGGCAACAATCTGCTCATCACTTACAACACCAACCACCAACTCATCGCCCAACGATTTTGCTTGCCTCAGTGCATTTGCATGCCCATAGTGCATCAGATCAAAGCAGCCATCCATGTAAACTCTCACCGGTCTTCTCTTCTTTCCTTTGTTTTTGTATAATAGCCCCAGATGTGGCCAGTATAATGCAGGGAAAGGTGCCCCAAATGCATTGAAATAGCCCGTCGAGATCAGGATTAAAGTTGTAAGGAGAATTCCACCAATGCCAAATAAATGTGAGTAGAATCCCCCGCTCCACATCCAATTGTTGCCCTCGAATTCAATTGGACCCATCTCGAAAGATTATCAACTTTTTTTATAACATGGGTAGCTACAATATTCAGATTTAAATCTGAATGTTGACCCTGCAAAGACACAAACTATGCATGAAACTTGAGAGAAATTATGTAAAATTAAGAGTAAATGGAACCCATAAGCAAAATGAAATCTCTCAAATTGTGCCTTACGGAATCTCTTAAATTCAGTTGAACTCAAACAGACACCTTATTGCATTTCAACAAAAATTAAAAGAAACCAAATTTCTTCGACATTCTTATAAATTGTTAGCGAAATCAATGAAAAATTCCAAATTACACAAGCGTAGAAAATGCCCAAATAAGCAAGCTTTACCAAAATGTGAGGAATAATAGTTGCTCTTCTCCAAAATCTAATAAATTCAACAAATGGAGCAGCCTATAAGGTAATATAGGACCTTGATAACAACTTAGTCATATAAATTCCAGAGAAAAGATCTAAAAATTAAAAAACCGACCCCATTTGAAACCAAAAAAAAATTATGAATTATATAACAAGAATTCAACTGGAGAACACGACGTGATCGCATGAGATCGAGATCTCGAAACCTACCTCAGCTGGGGTCTTCTCTCCAAAATTTCCCTCTAATTTCTGTTTCTTCGAATCAATGAGGGTCGAAGTAGTTTTGTTAACAGTGGTGGCGTGGATTCGCCTCCACCGCGCCTTGCCTTCTTTATTTGTTTACACTCGGTTCACAAATTAATAAGTTAGTTAACCCCACTAACAGAAGAGCTAGAGGCTTTTATACTATTTGCACCTAGTGTATTCAATTGAGAGACATTTCATGAGAAAAGGGCAAGGGAAAACGTGACCTTCGATCAAACGCCAAATGGTGGGCCCCATCCCACTATATGCGGGTTGTGTAGGGAGATTATACCGTCGGATTTGAATCGGACGGTTGATGGAAGCGGAGAAAAGAGAAGGAATATAGCTCTGCTGTCTGTTGATGATGTCTTACTGTCCATGTTTTGACTGTCGGGCTTTGAACTGGTCCGGGGTCTACAGATTCCAAAATACACGTGGAGTGTTTTGATTGGTTGGATAGAAGAGATATTTAGCACCACGAGGTTTGGAAGTTGGAAAAAGAGAAAATGAGGATGAGATATTTTTTCGGAAAATGTAAAAAATGTCTTATAAGTTATAAGAAAATTTAGGCCGGCGGGGCCGTCAAACATTTTTATTTTTTAGTATGAAAACATGTCATTACTTTGAGTTGGCATGTTTCGCTAATTAAATAACAAATAGTATAGAATGAATAGTTTATATCAGGATGGCCATAGCATAATTTTGGAGCAAATTCTCGGAGACTATGAAATTCTATTTTTTTTAAAAAAAATTTGTGATTTGAAGAAAAACTCTAATTGCTTGGGGTTTCATATGTCATAATTCGTTGCTGATTTTAGTATTTTACCACATGTTTGGTATGGTATGAGACTTCAAGAGAGCATTGGATGATTCGTGAACGTTAGAACCCCACAATATACCTGTGACAGATTTGTCAAAGTAATAAAAGGGTAAATAGAGTACTAGTATATTACTACTAAAAAAAAAAGAAGTACTAGTATATTAGGTCAAAAGCAAAGAACGTTCGTCTTAATCCCCTTTCAAAATCTACTTTGAAACCTTTCATATTTAGTATTTTCTATTTTTTCAAATAAAATTAAAACTTAAAAAAGTTTTTCGTAATTAATGTACTATTTAAATTTAAAATTATGTAATTTTTTTTTTAAAAAAATTGGGAGCCAGTGAAACCACTAACAAGCCGAATTTGGTTGTTTTGGGCTTAAGCATGACACTCGGAGAGAAATGGGTTAAGTGGCCTTGGGCCTAAAATGGGATTTTATTCTGGTTTGGACTTGTTTTTCCAAATTTTGTAATATTCATGTCATGCCACACGCCCACACGCAAGGACCCGAATCATGTGGTAATGTGGTATGCACGAGTATGTGTGACTAAACATTTCTTCCTTTATATTTGAAAACGCTGTCAGAGAATACTTCTCCTTCTGAGAACCGGAGTGAAATCCTTTTGTCCGCATCTCAACACTGTGGTTATGGTGATCAGACTTGTCACTTGTAGATCAGTTGGAACAAGCTGTGAACTTATGATACTGTGCTGCAAAAAATGTATCAAAAAGTCAAGAATCGTGCCAAACTAAATACGTCTGATTGTATTTATCTTACATTATCCTTCTTAAAAAGTATAATTCTAACCTAAGAGGCTAAGACTGACTTTCTTCATATCGTTTCATCAAGTGTTTCCATATCCACATGAGCCTAATTCATCAATTTAAAAGTTCCTCATAAATATTTAAAATTTAAAAAAACTTCATGCCATATTTATTTTTCAAAAACTTTTGTTTGCTGTAAAGTTTAACCAGTTCAACATTTTAACAGGAATTGAGATTGCGTTTTTTTTATAAAAAAAATCTTTTTTTTTTTTCCTTGAACAACCTGAACGTGTTGTTTTGAAATACGTACAATTTGTTAAAAACCGCAAAGTTAACACTCCAACCATCTCAGAGCTGAAATACGTACAATTCAGGCGGTTTTTTGTACGTACAATTCATAAAAATAAGTCGCAAAGTTAACACTCCAACCCAAAGTTACAGCATGGCAGTGGCAGAAGGCAGTTAGACAGAGTATTAGGATTCGTTCAAGCCAAAACCGCCTGAATAACACGCAAACAAACAACACAACAAACAAAACCAATTATTTACCTTCCTCAGTCTTTACTAGCGCTCAGTCTCATTCTCCAACACAAAACCTCTCCAAAATCTCCAAATGACACGAATCGCCGCGCCACCATCTCCGCCTCCGTCGCCTCCGCTCTCTCCGCCGCTTCCCTCCCCAACCCCAACCACCTCCACCTCCCTCGTTCCCTCTTCCTCCGCTCTCCCATTCGCCACCTCATTCGATGCCAAATCCGCCAAGAGATCCTTCCTCGAGTGGGTCCCACTCGCCACCCACCCGGTCTTCGCCTCTCTCAGAGACTCCCACCCTAGCCTCGATTTCAATCCCGGGAGCGGCGGCGGCGGCCGCTTGGTGGCGTGGGATGCGGTGACATCCCGGCTTTACATCTGGGACCCTACCATGCGAGCGATCCACAGTCTGTCCGTACGGTTGCAAGATTCTGAGGATGGTTCTGAGACGTGGGATCCGGTCTCCGTTGAGGCAGCTGTGCCATCTGAGGTCTGGTGTTTCTGATTTACTTATAGGTTTTAGTGTTTAGTGTCACATGTATGGAGTATGTTTCTTTGTTTTTGCAATTGTTTATACCTGTTCAGGTGTAACTCCAATAAGCACTAATGACATTAGGAATTAGCAACTGCAAAGTAGCAATGACATTAGGAAGTAGCAAATGCAAATTAATTATCACTCACCAAATCTGATCTGTACCACCTGGTAATAAATGTTGTTACAGTTGTACCAAAATTTATATGAGTATTGCAAGTATTTGTGGCATAATGTTTAAATACTTGTCACTTATTTTAAAATTTTGATTGGTAGACTCTGGTTCCAAGTGTTCAAATCACACATGAGGTGCACCAGATCTCACTGAATAAAGATGGATCATCTCTACTAATAGCTGGATCAGACAAGCTAACTGTAATCAGCATTTTTGACAAGACCTCTACAAATGGCGAAACAGTAATTTGCAGGTCTATTTTTCTCATCATACAATTGACTAACAGCATAAGTGTTTTAAATGTAAATTTGCACTGACCAGATTTTATCTGTGTGTATGTCTTTCTTCTTTCTTATAATATTTGTTCTCTACTAAGAAGCATATTTTAATTTCATTGTGGGTGGGTTGTCAGTTTTCTCTCTTTTCAAGTTACTAATGCAAAGTGTACAAACAGGGCTGTACCAGTTGCAACTCAAATTTTGTTAGGTCAAGATAAGGGAATGAGAGTGCTTCAAGCTTCTTGGCACCCTTTCAGTCGCGCCCATTTTGGTCTTTTAACTTCAGATGCTGTGTTTAGGTACACATCCTAATATTTTAAATGTATTGGAAAAATTAGTTGATATACACCCTCCTAAAAGCACTTTCAAAATAGCACTAAGTAGTTGATGACATGCGTACTCATAATAGGACATTTTTTTTTTTTTTTTGGGTACACTAAGTGGCTAATATATTGTACAAATACATCCAAAGTTTGGCTCTCATTTGTTATTATCTTTCTACTATTATTTTGTAGCATGTTATAGTGTAGTATTCCACTTTACAGTTATATTATATGGTTACAAGCCAGTGAAATGATATATGGTGCTTTGTTACTCATGATAAATGACTGACCCCTTAATGATAAACTGTTTTCATCTCTCTTTCTTATAATGAAATCTTTGTTCTCAGAGCTGAAAGATTTTTATGAATTGTTTTCATTTTATTTAGTATGTTTTCCTTTGTAGACTGTTTGATCTGTCATCTAATTTAGAGAGACCCGAGCAGGAATTTTACCTCCAGCAGGTGCCTTCTGGCAGAGGTCTAAGTGCTGTCTCATTATGCCCAGTTGCATTCTCATATGGAGCTCACCATTTGTGGGACACTTTCTCTGTAAGTATCTAATTTTTATTTTTAATTTTGTTATTATAAGTATGGACATGTACTGGTTTGAAATACCTAATCTGCTACCTCGTCACTATTTGTTGACTTGTATGGTGATTAATTTTTTGAGGACTATTCCTTAAAGTTCATCAATCAGCCAATTCGATGCTGTGCGGGTTGTGTATTGTACCTTGGTACAGCACAGTATGGGTATTACATATTGGAAATAGGGTACCAGAGTGAAGATATTAGAGAGAAGGCAAGAAATCCTGCTATCATATTTAGTATTATTGAGTAAAATGTAAAAAGTTTGAAATGTTTAGCTTGTATTGGTACCAAAATGCTCAATTGTAATTCATTTTGGTTTTTCTAATGGATATTTTGTTGATATTATTTTTTCAGATATTTTTCTTGTTTAGTGATGGTTCAATCTATATTCTTTGCCCTGTTGTGCCATTTGGAAGGTACATTTTGAAGGAACACAATTAAAGACTAAATAGAGTATCTTCTATTGTTTGTTTAAATGTACTACTCTTACACTTCCATGCTGTTTTTCCTTTTGATCATAGCCTGTACACTCACAAGCATATAAAGGCGATATATGAGGAGGATGTTAGATCCTTTGAATCGGAGGCTCCAAATACAAATGCTATCAGAACATCACGTTTAGCTCTCTCTTGGCTAGAAGAAACCTTTCCTGAAATGCTATCTGAGGTGTTAGATGTTCATGGCTTATCATTATGTAGGGCCTGTGCATATGCCCCTCTAGATGCTTCTCTTATATTACAGGTTCTTTTGTTGTCCTTCTATTTGTCGGTGGAAAAAAAAAATTCTTCTATTAAAAGTTGAGTAAATGATGTTTCCCCTCCACTGTGTTGCTATAGAATCTAGTTCACATTACCAAACTTTACATTGAACAAAACATAATACAAAAATATTGCGAAATCTCTAGTGGTTGGATTGTCCTGTTGCAGCTATGGTCGGCACGATTATCTGCTTGAATGTTCCTAATATTTTAATATTTTTCTATTTGTAGTTTCTTTTTACTCTAATACATTTTGAAGTTGATTTGTGTTTTTCTGTCTGAAATGTGATCGTGCATGTTTCATTGCTTTCTTCAATTACAGTACTTTCTGTTGCCTAATTTCAGCAAAACAATTTGGATTAATGCAGGGTCCACTTTGTAAAATTTCTCATGGCCAAGGGGCAGATATTCTAAAAGGCCGAGCCGTCAGTTTTCTCTACACGCCAGTTGGAAAAGACTCAATTCTTATAACTGCCTTTAATACCGGTCTTCTTTACATACAGGCTTTAGCTGATGAAATTCACCCACAATGGGCCACTGGTGCTGGTCCTTACCTCAGCCTTGATGCTAATCACAACATAAAAGGTGTTGCCATGATTTGTGAGTCATCCCCACAAAACACAGATGGACCTGCACAGACACCCCCCTTGCTTGAGTTAGCAGTTGTTGATCTGGCATTATCTGATCAAGACCAAAAGCAACAGGGTGCAGTTTTATCTCTATTCCCTGACCCAGTTGTAGCCGAGAGGTTCTACTGTGTGCACTCTGGTGGTGCAGATGCTGTCACAATTAATTTTCTGCCATTCTCTGATGTGGATGTTGAACCTGCCAGTGCAAAGCCACCATCTGTTCAGCCTGTATTTGACATGGAGAACAAGGGCCTTTATGGTTTTTCTGCCATAGCAGATTCATTCGGTGATTCACATATAATTGGAGTTACACACAAGTATGAATGCATTGTGATTGAGATGAAGAGGTGGAAACAGACATTGACTGTCAATTGGGGGGAAATTGCTGAAGCCGGAAGTGTAGACATGACAAGTGGAGTTATGACCAGTGTGAGTAAAGATCTGCTGGCAGGCCCAAAGCCAGTGGTCTTGAATTCTACTGGGAGTTTGAAAACGATGAATCCTGAATCAATCGAAGGTCGGTCGACGCTTCATCATTATATGAAGATTTTTCGAGAGAATTATGTGGAGTATGCACATAAGGTATTGATTATTCTGTGATTTTTTTTTTCAATCCTATCAAGGTTTAGTTTGTAAATAAAGCCTCGATTTTATTGAATTTTGGTTAGGTCTGTCCTCAGTTGTGTTGGTTTGCTTCAAGCATCAGCCCCAATCTGTCAGCTTATAAAAACCTCCATTGCCATATGAAGCTCTATAACAGTAAACAAAGCTAGGTAGACAATGTTAGGTTGATTGAAGGTGGGTGTGCTGTAATTCTGATACAAAGATTCCGTTAGTGATCTGCAGTTTAGAAGCTTAACTTGATTTCATCTGAATTATTCAAAATTTTCTCCAATGATACTGAATTTTATTCAACTAAACCTTGGCTAAAAGTCAATTAAACAATCATAGTACAATCCTTCAATGTTACGTCTCAACTGACAGCTTTTCGATCATGCTGCTATGAATTGTTCTACCTTCAGTTTGAGTTTTAAGTAAATAACAATTTGTAACTGATGATGGTTTATTAGGTATCTATAGAGCTGAAACAATGCACAGGGCACCTGAAATCTTTGATAGAAGAACAGAACAAGCGAGTAAATGCTGTAAAGAAGTTGCTTGAAACTGTCGAAACAAAAGAAGATCGGATACAAGAAAGAATAGAATCTGCTTGTAGTTCTCATGCTGATTTGGAGAGGCGCCTGAATAGATTAAGGAGGTTGCCTTTGGTGCACAAGAAACCATTGTCCAAAGCTGAGAAAGATTTCAGAGCGCAGCTTGGTATGTACTATGCGGTCATTACTTCTGTGTAGTTACAAAGTGGTTTTTTAACTTGTAAATTTATTAGTTAGAACCATTTAGTTGTCATAGCAACCTAAGGCCAAAAAAATTGATGCTTACCTCTATATCTAGTGTTGGCGATATCCTTAAAAATCTCTCATCTTGGCAGAAGAAATTTCACTGCCAGAATAAACCGGCAGTTTTTCTACTGTTGACTAAAATAGGGTGAGTATGGTGCATGGAGTACAGAGCCATTTTTTTTAGTATTGATGTTTTATAGTAGGTCAGATGACATTCGCTTTTATTCTTGCTGACCAAAATGTGTTTTATTCTTTTAAGAAAATTACAGGAAAGGTTGGAAGTATAATTATTTTCTCTAAATATTTTTAATGTGATGGGCAATGGGGTTTGGGGGTTTGTGTATTCAACAATTTTCAGATATGCTAAAATTTGTAGATGCTATTATTGAATAATTTTTTTTAATTTTTATTTCGTTGGAATAATGCAGATAGATTTGCGGGAGTAGAGTTGGATGCATTGCACTCGGCCATAGAGGCACTCAGTGCAAGGATGAAGCGGTACAACAGTAGTCATGCTTCTTCAGTCTCACCAAGGAGAACAGCACCGAAAGGTAGGACCCATGCATCAGAGGCACAGGTGTCTCTTCTAAAATCTTCACTTGGGAAGCTCTCCAGTATAAATGAGGAGAATACACAGAAGCTGAAATTACTTGAACAACATTTTGCTAGTATGGAGATGTGACTGTGTAACTATGTCAAATAAACATATATTGGGGCCGTAAAAATTTGATTAGACACTTGTTTTGAAAATTTATGTTAGCTTTGTTTCTGTAGCATGAACTCAGTTTAGTTAATGAATACTCTTGCACTTTTTAAGTTTGCCGCATTTAGTTGTGAAACTGTGCAGAGGTAAAATGTTTTATCATTGGGTAACGATATAGATGTATAAAGCCATAATAATAAACTTAAGAAAACTTTCCTCCATTACTAAAAAAAAAAAATCACCATACTCAGCAGTCAGCAACATAACCAAAGTAGCCTTTTAGTTGACACGGACTGGGGAGACTCGGGATTAAACTCCAAGCTTAACTATCTCAACTTTTGTGGAACGCAAGTACGGAACACCCGCAACACGCAAGTACGCAAGTACGGACTGGGGAGACTCGGGATGATGGAACGCAACACGCAAGGGTTCAACTATCTCAACTTTTGTGGGTCTCTACTGCTCTACACCCGCATACTTGCAAATGCACATAAGCCTGCTTCAATAGAGTTCACGTTTCATTTGAAAAGCCTGCTTCAATATGCATCTAGCTCTCACAGATCAGCGCAATTGATTTGTAAGATGGTTTTTGATATACACACTTACACGAATCTCAAAGCAAGTTCAAGGGAGGATTTGTAGAGACGACAACCGGCAAGAATTTCGATGCACCTGAAACGTGAACTCTATACAATACGATATTATTATTATTATTATTATTATTTGGGAATTGCTTTCTATCATCCCATAGATTCCATCATCCTATCATTTCAGGTCTTCATTAAATCCTCATCCCCTCTTTCCTTTTTCGGAATGTAATTTATATAATTAAACCTCATCTCTCTTTTCTTTTTTTCGAAATGCAATTAATCCTCTCTTTCTTTCCAGAGATATGTTTTTTGCAGGTGAAAAAAATTTGCAGCATCCATAGGCCAACTAGAACAATTAGTCGGCCAATTATAACAGTTATTTGAAATATTAAATAATTTTTCTAGTTGTTCTGAGAAAAAATAATTGTGCTGGAAAAAAATTAATTGTTCTAGTTGTTCTAGAAAAAAAATAATTGTGCTGAAAAAAAATGCTAATTGTTTTAGTTGTTCTGGAAAAAAAATAATTGTGCTGGAAAAAAATGCTAATTGTTCTAGTTGTTCTGGAAAAAAAAATAATTATGCTGGGAAAAAAAATGCTAATTGTTCTAGTTGGTAAGCTAATTGTTCTAGTTGTTCTGGAAAAAAAATAATTGTGCTGGGAAAAAAAATATTAATTGTTCTAGTTGTGCTGAAAAAAAATAATTATGGCAGTTATTAATGGAAATAGAGAGGAAAGGGATGGGGAGAGAAGGGGTGTCTCAGGGATGATGAGAAAATATTCCGAAAATAGAAAGCTGTTATAAATGCATTTCTAAAAATAGAAAACGCGTCTTGGGGATGATGAGGATGGTGAACTTTGGGGACGATGATTATCAGTCTCGTTATTTTTTCCTACGGGATTTAAACACCAAAAAAATATATATAAATAATAATACAATAACATGACTCAGAGTGCGAATAATTTACGAATATATTTTTTATTACTTAGGATGAACTATATATAAAATTTATACGTTTGGACTGTATAAATCTAAATGTATACATATGATTTTATTAGAACGATGCAAGCAAACCTTTAAAGCTTGCGAGGCAGCATCACTTGGCATTTCGGATAAATGTAAAGCCAACTGTCGCTCCCCAGGCGCAATTAGTATAACAAAAGAGTTTCATCAATGAGCACAAACAAATATGATCACAGAAATCTCTCAGACAAGACCATGTGGAACACAAATATTGCGTCTGTTTATAACCACCAATAGACAAACGAAATGAAATTCAACAACATGACAGAACTAAACATAACAAATCCATGAGAAATGAACTTCGTTTCCTACTACAAAGCCATACTTCATGAGATATAATCGTCATTTTCAACTGCAAAGGAATAATTTCAACTAAATTATCTTGTAAGGAGAGCTATGACTAATCTTAAGTTTCAATAAAGTTCAAAACCACCATATAAGGAAACATAAGGAACCTCAGGATCAATGCGTCCAACCAATTCTACAAGTCCTCAGAAACTGAGAGTTCCCAAACCTACCCTATAAGTTACCACACAATTGATCTTCCCAAAAATGAGTACAGAAATACAGCACCAGAAGATTAAAAAAAAAATCACAAATGGATCAAATTTCCAATGACACAACCAGTGGTCTCATAGGTCATAATTTGGACAAGAACTTTTATAACTAACTTATGGAGAGTACTCAAAAGGCTGTGGTGGTTGTGGCTCCTCATCTACAGCCATGGCAGAAGAAGCTGATCCCTGTTGTGTCTGACTTGTGGGGGCTGTGGTACTAGGGTTTGAAGAAACAGCAGTAGGTGCATCAGTGAGGGTAAAAACCTCAGGCTCAGAAGGTTGCAGGTCTCTCAGTAGAACAAACCCTGATGGTGCCAGCTTGACCGGTACATATCGACACCCCTCCAAGAACTTGATGTGCTTCTCCTGTGTGGGAACCACTCTTGCCGGGTTCGTCAGGATCTGGAATGTTGGCTCAGGCTCTGGCTTCTTCTCGACTGGATTATCCACCTGAAACATTATTAAATCATTTCAAAAACTTACCATTTGCACTTGTAATACCTAGTCCTTAGAGAAGTATACCTCCAATGTCTAAGAATCACTTTTAATTTCATATATATATATCGTTCTGTAAGGTTGTATCTAACTCCCTGCTTATTATGTCTACAGTACTGCAGTTGTCCATTTAAGCATTCTTGAATAAGGTGATATCTAACTGTGCCTTCTGAACATAAACAACTTAGGATAATATGTTGCTAAGAGGAACTAACTAAAGACAACAAAGCAATTGAAAAGAAACTGCTAAAATAGCCAAGAAAGAAGTGGTGCATTAAGAAAGGATAGAACAGGATACAGAACCAAAAGTTGGTGATGTATATCTTCTTGCATGAATCAAACAAGCAACCAGTGATGCTTCTTTTGATGATCAACATCAATTCTTCACATGGATACAGGCAATAGTTTGGATATGTACACTTTACAGTAAAATTTTACCTGCATTGTGTCAGAATCTTTCTCTTTCTCTGGCTTCTCGGCAGCAATCTTTGTAGCCTTTTCACTTGGCGAATCACTACCAGCTGCTGCCTTCTCCTTCTCAGCCTCCTTTTTTGCAGCCCTTGCCTTTGCCTTGGCAAAAGTTGACAAGATTGCAGTTGGCTGCCTCACTGAAGTTGTCGTTGTCTGAGGAGTAGTGGCCTTGGGGTAATCAAACAGTGAAGGCTTGGCATGTGACATGAAATCAAACTTGGGGACCTTGAGATCATAGTTGAGACCCACGAAGGCAGTGGGTGAGAAGGCGAGTGAGATGAAGTAGAGGAGGGGGTACCAGTACCAGAACTGGCTGAAGACAGCGAGGCCAACAACTGCAGTGAGGCGGTCATGCTTGTTCTTGGAGAGGAGACGGATGGTAACATTGCGGCCCCCTGCATCAAGGATGCCAGAGGCCAATATGGCCCCCATCTTGCTCATCGTGTCCTCATGCTTGTCCAGGATTATTTTCTCCAATTGCCGCCTGGGAGTACCGACAAGAGGTCAAAGATGTACAAAATTTGATGCATTCTGAACTTAAATATAAGAACAATGCGTAATGTTACTGGTGGTTAATGTAAGCTTCTTCTAGTTCACTGGCAAGTTTCTTGTTCCTATCTGAAAATTCTCATCATTGGACATATAGTGATAATTTTTATTACCATTACCCACCACAAATATTGTTAAGTCAATAACTTTGGGGGGGTTTTGCGGGGAGCAATGTTATAAAATATTAGGCATGCTGATAAAAAGATCACGGTATAAAAACAGTTCCAAGAAAATAGAAAGGGAAAGAAAATATAAATACCTAAATGTGCCTACTCGGGAGTCACATGCTTCATTAATTTGAATCATCACCATGGCCATAGCAATCAGTGCACCTTGTCGAACAAAATCAACTACATCTGATGTCAGTGGTTCAAGGAGAGAAATTGCTTCGCTCAATCCTGTTCCAGCACAAGAGATGCCTACTGCCATAGCTGCACCATATCGGACGTGTGGGTTGTACGACTCAGAAAGAAGTGACACTATTCTTGGGGTCTGTGCAGTATGCAAATCCAATTAGATCAAGGACACACAAAAGTAGATTTAGATATTATTTTATTTCGGAAGTCCAGTATCTGGCAGAAAGTAGACTTTGTACAGGTCCTGCTGGGACAACTTTATTCTAAATCTTTAACTGTATATCATGTACTGTTAACTGTACTAATATCACACCAGTAGACTAATGGTCATCACTGTTTTCAATCTTAGTTTCATGTGTTTGATCTTTTCTTTGAGTTGCAAACCTGAAAAATGGGAATGTCTACAATAGCATACTTGATGGCCTCACATCTCTTACTGAGGTGACCTTAAAATATTGCAAAACACGATATCAGGAGGTTGCTGACCTGCTCGGGCTCAGAGTAGAGGACAAAACCGAGTGCCAGGACAGCTGTCCTACGTACATCATCGCTCACATCAGATACAGCGAAATGAAGGAGTTGGTGAATGGCCTTGTTATTAGCAGTTCCCCTATAGGCCAAGCCCAAGGCGTACATTCCACCATATCTTAGTATAGGATCTTGGTCCCTTGTCATTTGTTCTATCAAGGTATCAGCTTCTTCTTCCCTTCCATACACTGTCAGAGCAATGCCAAGGGACAAACCCCTAAAAAAAAATGTTAAGAGAACAATTTCAGGAACATAAAATTTCTGTAATGTACCAAAGCATTCTACCATATCCTTATTGGATTTTTTTGTTCTCCGGCCATTTGGTATAATGCTTCCCCAGATACCTTAAAGACTCAAAAAATATCAAGCAATGTTAATGTAATAGTAGATCAATACATCCCTTCAATGAAACAGACAACAGCAATTACAAGTTCAAAGCACCCCTCCAAACAAACCACATCACTGAAGTACATTCATATAAATTCCCATGCAAAACAAAATTCAAGACAAGGTTAGCAAGTGCCATGGATCCCAGTTAACACACCACCAAGTTTGCCTTCCTCTACATTAATATGTACTGCAGTTTGATTTGGTCCAGCATTCAACCCTTCCTCCATCAACTCAAGACCACGAGAATAATATAAACAAATATAAATTTACCTGATGATTTTCTCATGTTGTGTATCGTGTGCATAAGAGAGCATCTCACTTGCCTTCTCACTAGCAGTTCCAACCATGAGCAAACCCATACCAATACCAGCTGCCTCACCAGCCACGGCACTATCACTGTAAAGTGCATTCTTTATGTCATCATATATCTGCTCGTCAGCAGTCCCCAGTGCTGCAAGGCCAAGACCCAGGCATGCTCCATGTTGGATCACCTGCATCAATTGAACAAGGTACAACATCATAAGAGAGCAAATATTTAGAGATAGGATGGCTTCAAGGCAAGCACCGCAAAAGAGTGAAAAAAAAGATCACAAAACTAGTATATTAAAAGATGAAAAATTGATTACAGCAGAATATCAACACCGATAAAGAAACCCAAATGGGTGAAGATTCAATAAGACTGTGATAACTCTTTTGGAAACAAAAATAATTTGCCATTTAGCTGGATAAAGTAGCTTAGCCTTAAGATTTAAATTGGACACAGATCGTGTGCAAAATTTGTGGCAACATCATGTACCCTATATTTTGTTAATCACATGGTAGATATACTAATGTTCTACAAAATGTAACCTGTATTTTGTTAATGATAACCACTGTAGAGACCCAACCCAAATTTTCAAATGCCCAGCATGAAGTAGTATAAGCTGTTTATGAAGTAATGGCTAGCAACAAAAAGAAAAGGTTGTCATGTTTCTTTCCTTTACTATGTCTTAGTCGTTAGCTGCAGAAGCGGGAATTTGTTTTTGGTGTTGCAACCTTAGAATACAGAGGTCCATTGTTAGAAGAACAGCTTTACCTCGGCAGTAGTGTTACGAAGGCTCTCACGGAGGAACTGCTTGATCCCCTCTCCATGGTTGGCATGGATAAGGCCAAGGGCATAGAGGGCCCCACCTTCTGAGTAAGGGCTGCCCCCACCGACAGCACCACTTTGTGGCAAGTATGGAGCCATAAGAGACCTTCCTTGCTGCAAGTGGCCCCTATGAATCACTCCTAATCCTGCTGTTGCACTAAATTTCGCCCAGTTTGTAGCTCTGCTCAACCAATCCTGCATTAAAAAAAAAAATCGTCCTATATTATTTTAATTAACAAATTAAGCATATTCAGCAGCAGCCCAAGAGTAGATAAAGAGTTACCAATGGGTTTTGAGAATGTGAGCAGAAATAAAAACATTCAGTTTTTTTGGAGTCTGCGAAAAATTCTTTTAAAGAACTACAATAAATATTATCCAGAGGGGGGAAAAACAAAACCAAGTAGAGGAAAAGGAATTAAATAAAGTATAATAGATTCTTCCAAGCGATGCATATTCCTCAGGTGTTATAGCAGATAAAATTTGTCATTGTACTTAAAAAAGGAAATAAAAGCTAAATTTTGCTCTAATAAATTAATTTAAATCATATTCCAAATTAAGTGAACTCAATATGTGTCCACGAAGGTGACATGTTACAGTGTGCAAAATAATTTGAGTTTATTTATCAAAAATTGGAATAAAAATTTTATTTAACCAAAAAAATAAAATTCATTTCTAGAATGTCTTATATGATGCTATATTATATATAAAAAGAAAAAAGAAGAAACCAATAAAATTACCAGATTTTCTCTAAGAAAAGTGTCGACTGTTGTTCCAGCATGCATAATTGCATTTGCACATATGGTCGCACTGTGGCAGACACTATTTCTCATCTCCACTGACTGCTTTATCGTCTTTAAAATCAAGAGATCGGACCTGTTTGACAAAAATTTATTCACTCGTAAATTAAGAATGTCCTAAAAAACTATGGCATACCACATACAAAACATGAGATCTTTGTGGAGTACTTTTAAACTAACATCATTACCAAGGAAAAGTACACAGAAATATCCTTAAGATTAATCATATCCAAGAATCAATCACAATAAATTAAACAAACTTTTTTGAGAAACAAGTTTGTACTAAAATCATGGTCAATCTCCCCCTTCATCATAATGTTGAATCCATATTTGTGTACTCATTGAAAATATTATTCATCATGCTCTTTCTATTCTATCTTGATAAGAAAACCACAATAATGAAACAGCAATTGAGTTAAGAATACACTTTCGAGGCCTATAATAAATTGCAGGCTACATGAGAACTTCTAAAACATTACCAATAACTAACAGAGGTGAAATCCTAGATCGGCAAACTGGGTTGGGGGGAGAGGTGGGGGGGGGGGGGGGGGGGGATTATGAGATGAATTTATAGAAAACCTGTTATGGCTGTACAAAAATTGCAAGGTGAGTTGGATAGGGGTTTCTCCAGACAAAATCCCTCTAATTTTGGAAAGCCGCTCAGCATGCAGCACCTCGGCAGGGTCTACCTCAGCAGATACATTCGGTGCATTGGCTGATTCCTCAGCCATCTGTACATCTTCAGCCGGCACATCTGGTGCATTAACCTCGGGATTCACACTCGGTGTAGGAGCAAGTAGGTTACCCACACTGAGAAGAAATGCCTGGTTTTCATTTTCTACCAGGTCAAAAGCAATTTGAAATGCCATGAGAGCATCGTCCTGCAAAACAAATAAAATACTAAAAAAGTAAGTTATCTGAAAAAGAAAAAGTTAACCAGAAAGTCTCAAAAAGCCCTAGCTTTATCACAGAATTGCAGAATGATCCTCTTTTAAATTATTCTTGGTTATCATAAAATTTTAGAATCAGGTCCAATATTAGTTTTGTTTAAGAATGACTTGTGACCTTCACTAACAAATATAATGGAAATAACAAAATATGACAAACTAAACAAAAGAACATACGCTATACACGACTCATTTTGACTTTTCACACTCGTAGAATGAAGAGATAATACTCGCACTTTAAAAAAAAAAGATGTATGTCTTCCTCACAATAAAACAAAGAAAGGGACTTCTCTATATTTTGTAGAAATATAATATTTATACGAGAAATAGTACCTTTGAACCAGAGAGAAGCTTCTTTAGAATATTAGCAACAGTTTCTGGTTCATATAAAAACATGAGGCACTGGCAAATGCTCAAATAGTCGGGATGAGGCAATTGCTGATATATCTTAACAAGGCACCTAAGCACCTGTGATCACACATCAAGAAATCAAGAGAACTAGGTAAACATAAGATGAACATCTTCCTCCCCTTTCCCGTAGTAATCAGTTTTAATTGAGAACCTATTTTAAATTACAATCAAACTCCACAGCATTTGCAAATGACATGATGTTTCTCACATTCACAATAAGCATCCAGTGGTTTTACAGTTCAATGCACTCCCCACTGTGTTACTAAAACTAGGTTAAATCCGCACTAAATATTAAGAGATGCCCAGCCATGAGGACTCAACAACAAATCAATAAACAATTTAACTCCCAATGGCTTGATTGTAGCTTATACTTGTAAGAACAAAGATAGAGGAGTCACACATTTATTAAGTCACATGTCATTTGCAAAAAATTATAAGTACAAGAAGTTGTCTGAAGATAGTGAAAGCAAATTAACTGCACACTAACCTCACAACGGTACTCGCGGTGATTAACATACTGATGAGAAAGATTTATACAGTATGACAGAGCACTATTTATGTTATCACAGCCTGTTATTGCCTCTTCAAGTTTATCAAGCCTCCGACACTCAACTGCCATTCCCATAGCTTGCTGATATTTTCCGTCAGAGATACACCTAAAATTAACTTGTGACAGTTAATAATGAATACAAAACTATAAAATAGTATTACTGATCCTTGAAAGGAAACACCATTCATTGCTATTTGCTAAAAGCATCCATGATTTTTCATTTGAAAAATAAAAATGCTCACTCAATAGTAATGGGTTACTAGAAAACCTTTCTCAAAAGTTAACCAATGCTATTTTCTCATTTCTATAAAATCTCAACCTCTGTAAACCCCGAAAGAAATCACCGCCTAATGAAAAAGAAAATTAAATGCTATTTTCTCATTTCTATAAAATCTCAACCTCTGTAAACCCCGAAAGAAATCACCGCCTAATGAAAAAGAAAATTAAATGAAGTATATTTTCTTTATGTAAGTCCTGAACTTATCCTAAGTGCACAAACTAATCAAAGAATGCTCATGATTTATTCCTTGTCAACTCAAGTTACTATGGGGAAAAATATCATGAGTGCTCTAAGCAACCATGCAACAATGAGCATTTTTGACAAAATAAAATTCAATATATAGTTCATTTGTTCATTGAGATTCGAATTCGCACTTGTCAAGCATTCTTTCAACGATAGCCTCCAGTCGGGGGTCTATTGTTGCAGCTTCATCACTTGGTTTTGCTGGCCTCGACCTCACAGCAGCATATTCGTCTAATGCCTTAGCTGTCAAACCCAACAAAAAATAGAAAAGTATATTTCAAAAAAAGAAAGAGAACAAACCAAAATCCACTAAGAAAATGAATAGCATTGTGGGTAGAAGAATGCAGCATAAAAAAAAAAAATCACGAGTTTCAGTAAAAGCACAATGGTATATTAATTAGCACTTATAGAGTAGCAAAGTACCTTTACGACATTTCAGATAACTCTAAAGGCAAGCCAGTGGGAACAGGCCATTTTGACACCCTTTCCATAAATATAATAATAGTAGAGTAAAAGTAATAGCTCTAACAGAAAATTAAAACTATGATGCAAACCTAGAAGTGTATGAGCATAGTCGGTGTCTTCAGAAACATCAAATAGAGGCCCAGCTCCGAGAGCATATGATAAGGCATCATTGAGTTCTCCTAGGTAGTAGAACACCTGATGTTGAAAAGGAAAACCATCAGATATCCAACATGCATACAGTTACAATATGCATACAAAGAAATTTTGTATTCATTGAACTACCTTAGATACAACCAATGCAGCCAATTGCCTCTGGTCAAACTCCTCATCTTCGTACAAGCTTTCTCTGTTGAAGCATAGCACAAAATCATCCCGAATTATTTACTTAAACAGGGTTTGAATTAACTTATACAATCAACACTACACTGTATTGTTAATAACATTTGTCTCTTTGAAGGTATTCAAAAAGCTTTCCAGATTTCACAATGGAATACCAGATCGGGGTCAGAGAGGCCAAGTTTGAGAACTAGGGTTACAATTAGAGCTAGGTTTTGTGACACTTACATTGTGGGGACGGAGGTGGAGATCTCAGGCCAGAAGAGGTGAACGAGCGAGTTTAGGTTGACAAGCGCGTGAAGCTTCAGCTCCGCTTGCTCCTCCGTCAGCATCGCTAGCAACCCGCTAGCGGAGCTCACAGCCGCCGCCGCCATGGCTGGTTTTTTGATCCTACGTAGAGAGAGAGAGAGAGAGAGAGGAGGCGAGAGAGAGAGAGAAAGGGAAGAGGAAGTTGGGTTTTGTGGTTTGCTTGGAGTGGGGGAAAGGAAAGAGAGGCCGAGGGGTGACAAAAATAATAGGCGAAGCGAGGCGGTGTGCTTTGGTCTTTTTACGTTGAACCGGAGAGAATTAGAGAAATCTGGTCCGTCGAACCGGATTGTACTGACATGTGGTGGGGTCCATGCTCTGTTACGTTGTTATTCTTTTCTTTTTAGTTGGTTTTTTCGATGTTGGGGTCTAACTTACGGATTCACTAATTTCGCTTCCATCAAGTACGATTTCCACTTTTCCAGCTTTTGTTTATTATATTAGGTTTAAATTTTTAAAAGGGACGAAATAGTATATAGTGTTACTTTTAGCCTAAAAAAAAGGGATTTTAGGCGTGTCTACAATTGAAGGGTTTGTAGTGAACTAAAGCAATTAGAATTAAGTAAATTGCTCTATATATATGGTGTTACTTTTAGCTATCAAATGTTTCCCAAAAATTTAATTTTAGTCATGTCTATCTATATATAATGGGCTTACGGTGAACTGAACACAATTAACATTAAACGAATCCCCACAAAATGTTGATTAAAAAAATCACGGTTAGTGATATTTTTTAGTTGTAATTAATTGTTGTTTCCAATTCGTTTTTGAATTAATTCTAAACTATAAACGAGCTGAGCTATATATATAAACATTAAATTGGAACCACTTTGTTCGAAACTTTCGTAAAATTTACTCGCTTGTTACATATAAACATTAGACAATTTTTTTTTTGTGCAGTGTGAAATTAGCCAAACTTAATATGCAGTTGATAATTAATTTGCAATTAATCCTTTAATTTATATCTTTGTAGAATCTGATAATAGATATTGATATGCATCTTTATTCAACTATATATGTTGTGAACCGTCTCTTGTTAAGTGGATAAAACAATACATTTTATAATTGAAAGTTAAAACACAGCTGAATTTTTTTCTGGGTATTTTAAATCAGAGAACTCAAAAAACAAACTCAAGCTTATAATAAACGGTTTCTAAAGTCCGACAAAAGTCTATACGACTAATATCTTGTTGCAAGTTGTAACTGAACTCAAAACTCTGAACAAACTAGTTCATAAATCAGAAAAAATAAAATAAAATACAAACGAGCAAGCTTAATACTTTCAAAACAACGTAGTAATTGTTTTATTATTCGAATCGATTCAACAAAATTACAAACCAAACTACATTTCCCATCTGCATAGTTGACGCCTAATTAAGCCCATCTGAACATGATCCAAAGCCAGCAAAAAGTGAGATAGACTCGCTCTCAATTGAGCAATGCTCGAATCTATTCTTTCTTTCTTAACATAAAAGGCCGTAATACATAGAGGGCATAGAGCAATGAAAACAAAAATAAATAAAAATCCAAACTCTAAGCCAATACAATTTCAATTGAATTAAAAAAGTCGATTAATCCGCGTTGTACATATATTGGACAAATTGTTTTTTCCTTTTTTATTTTGTCTCAAGTGGAGGAGAAGACGTTGCGAGGAAGCACACTGCACACAACCCTTTTTGTGAAACCACATGATTTTAGTAGTTCAGTTCAATTCAAATATGCTCGATTGGATAGTACATAAAAACTTGGCGACTTAACGAGGCAAAGAGGAAGACAATGGCATACCCCACTGGCCCCATTAGGGTGGGGGTTCCTCTCTTTTGCTTATCTCTTTTCCAAATCCAAATAATTCTAAATTTGATGAACTTCAAAACTCCCAGATGTGGACATGACCTGAGACATCCTAAACCCACCTAGATTGATTCAGCAGCTCAACAAGTTAGTGAGGATAAATAGTTGATTAAAATCTATACTAATTTCTTCAGGCACTAATGTCAAATGACTCAATTCAAAACTTAGTTGATTCGAGACATTTGAATGTCAAAACCATGGCTCCATAAATAATTTTGTCTCTCCTTTAGTGCCGTCTCTTTGCTTTCATAGGCTTAGTTTTGTGTTTTTCTGGATCCTTTTCTTTGTTGTTGTTGTTTTTTTTTTAAAAAAAAACTTTTCATCATTTTTATAAGCTTGGCAGCTATTGCCAACATTCTCGAAAAAAATATTCTTAATTTCTCTCATCTTAGAAGCAAAACCCAACCCACTTTTTCAAATCAATTTCTTCTCTTCAACTCCACTTGAGTAGAGCACAACAGCCTTAATGTATCAAACTAGAGAAATAAAACAAGAAGAATAATCCAATATAAATGAAAAGACTTGAATGAAATGAATGAAAAAGACCATACTTTACTCTTTATTCAAACAAAACGAGATATCGCATGAATCCAAATTCCTTTCGTCACTCTAGTAGTCTAGTGGAAGTCGGGCAAAATAGAATTTTCATTTCCATGACAAACTTCTCACCTTAATTGTACCTTTTTCTCTCTTTCAAAAAAAAAAAAAAATTGTACCTTTTTAGCATCTAAGAAACTAAGAAAGGACTATAATTTTTGTATCACGAGTTTATTGGAAATTACACCTGGATAATGTTTCCAAAGTAAAATCTTCTAGTGTATGTAAATTTTATAAAATTAATTAATTATTATTTTTAGATTACATTACTAGAATAACAGATTAGACTACTTGATAATGTATTTGTTTTTGTATTGAAATATGCTAATTGCTGATATTTGAATATTATGGTGTTGAACTATAAATTTTAGAAATGAGAATAGAAACTACAAAAAAGAATGTGTGTTACAGAAACCTAAAACAATGATGCCAAAGGCATCCTATAGTGTTTTAGTGGATTGTTATAGACTTCAAAATAGCATTCTAGGAAATAGGATTGTAGGCATTAATTAATAATTTCACCAGCCTAACCTGTTGGCTAAACTAAATTTGTCATCCCCGAACACATGCTCAAATAATAGTCAAGATTGTGAGATTTGAACGCCTAAGTACCACATGCCATATTTTATTTATGAACCATAAATAGAACAAATGCTTCTATTTTGATCGAAAAGTATAATTTCATAGTCAACATAGATACACCATTCTCTGAACCAATGTACTGTAGAAGATCAATGGTTCATGTATTATTTGGTAATCACAAACCTCAAGTCAAATTTCATTATAAACAAAGTATTAAAGAATATACAAAAGAGCCCACGAAATGGAACTTGGTCACATACAAGTCTTAGAAAATTGTACATTTGAAGTAAAAAAAGAGTGGATGTAAAATTTGATACTCTCTCGATCGTGATGACAAAAACAAAAAGGCGTGTTGTTCAGATGTTTGTTTCATCTTTGATGCAGAAATGTACAAAGGACAAGAGAGAATCTAAGTTCAAATCTAATTACTTTCCAAAACAGCACATTACACAAAGATACGCTAGAGGTTTATTTAATTGCTCGTTAAAAGTTTATTTCTAGCCAAGCTTGCAAAGAGGCCCTTTATGATTCCTCTATTGAGACGTATTCCAAAAAATCCTGGAACAAATGAAAAGAACAGCAGAGGACTGGATAGTTTAATTTCAGATTGCAACACATGCTCTTTTATGGGTTTCAATTTTTAGAAATCCTAAATATAGTATTCCTAAAGAAGAGATATCATCATCTTTTTGAATATCTCTATACCAATAAGATTTGGAACTACACAAATAGTCACTATTAATAAATATTTACCTCTATCAGGTTTGCATTTGAAAAGGCCAGTCATTTTATAAATGAGCTAGCCAGTTGATCTACTTCTTGAGCTTTCGCACCCAGATGTCAAGCCTGATTCACTTGTTGTATAGTCCTAAACCCCAAAAATCAAATATTTGTAAACATATTAGCGTAAAGTTTTCAATTAATACTTTCTTCACATGACTAGACATATATCTTGAATATGGAATGTTTTAACCTATTAATTAACTTTCAACTTAGTGGAACAGAGGTATGGCTAGACATGAAAGATGGTGTCCCCATGCTGGGTCCCATGGGACAATGTTGCATGTTTTCCTCTGCTATAGCTCTCAGCCTGTTAAGCTCTGGCAAAATAACCATTGCTAAGTCAGGGCGATCTTTTCTTCTTAGCTCCGTACATTTCAATGCAAGTTTAGCAAGAGTTTGAGCTTCCTCCATTGGCCAATCTGGTACCATCGGATCCAGAAATTTTGAAAGTGTGCCCCTCTCAATTGCACTTTCCATATAGTGGCTTAGTCCCATTGGTGGTTTGCCAGTAAGTACTTGGAGGAGAATTACCCCGAAGGAGTAAATGTCAGATTTCGTTCCAAGCATACCTGTGGGGCATGATGTTTGGTTAATTAAGAAGCTGTTTTGCAATTTATTACCTCTTGTACGGAACCCAGTATAAAGTGAATTGAAATCCTCTCCCAAACTGGATGGTTCCAGCGCAGATCTGGACTGTTCCAACACATTGAGGTTGGTGTTAGTGTGCAGTCAAGATTTGCACTGGAGCCATTCCAGCAGGGGAGGCAATGCGGAACTGTCTAAAATGCTTTTATGATAATAAATTAAGCTAAATCATAAATCATTCATATCATGTTTTACATATATGAGAGGCTATTGCAGCTATATCCAGTTTATTGTGAGAATAATTATATCGCCAAGAATTCATCCATTTTTTTACTGGTGGATGACTGCAGGAACTTATCTTTTTATAAGTTTACACTTTATAAATAAAATGATGCAATTCAGGTGTAACCTGTGATGCAATTCAGGTGTAACCTGGTTACATACCTGTCTGTTGGTATTCAGGATCAATATAGCAGAAAGTTCCAGCAGCTGAGGTCATTCTGTATTGTGTCATATTATCTGCTACTGAAGGTGGGACCAGTCTGGCTAGCCCCACATCCGATATCTTACTGACATAATTTTTATCTAAGAGAATGTTTGCTGGCTTGAGATCACGATGCACAAGTGGCTCTGGTTTTGACTGATGGAGAAAAAGTAGACCAGTACCAATCTCAGCCGCAATTCGAAATCGGTGTTGCCATGGGATAGGTGGTGAATTTCCTCGCATAAATAGGCGGTCTTCTAAGCTTCCATTAGCCATGTACTCGTAGACTAAACAACCATACTCAGGACAAGCACCTAATAGGAGCACCATGTTTGGATGCCTGATGCAACTCAGAATCTCCACCTAGAAGTTTGTAACTTTACTCATTTATGTATATAATATAATATTATAATTATATAGTATGGCGTTTTTTTGTATGATAATCCGTTTTATATAGTAACCTTCAAGTTCAAGTTCAAGAGCAATTATGTTCTTTTACCTCTTGTTGGAACTGTGACCTCCCTTGCGATGCATCCGGCCGAAGAACCTTTACTGCTACTGGTGTATGATCAAGATAACATTTGTATACTGGTCCATATCCTCCTTCCCCAACCTTTTTAGCTGGAGAGAAGTTGTCCGTTGCTGCCTCTATCTCGTCTATGGTATACTTTCTATACCTCACATCAACATGGCTTAAATTTGCCACTGCTCTCTTGCGCTCCTCAGCTTCCTGTACAAAAGTTAATTAGGTTTATGTAATGGCTAATAGCAATAGCTTGATAACCTGAGGTGCATTATTCTGGTGCAGACTACAAAGGACTTCAACTTCATTGAGTATGGTATCGCTAGATTTAACCAATACATACCCAAAATCTCACAATTGAACTATTACTATTGGACTCTATTTGGACCATGTTTGTACATTAATATAAAACCAAACAAACCTGCAGTGCTCTCCTTTCAGCATTGATCCGCATCTGTGCTTCTATCTCTGCGATTTGTTTCGCTTTCTCAGCAGCCTCAATTGCAGCTCTACATTTGGCACGCTCTCTCTCAACCATTTCTAATGCTGCTTCTTGTGCACGCTTGGCTTCCAATAGTCGATTCTCTTCCTCTGATTTCCATTGGCGGAACTCAACCATCTAAAAAAATGCATTTTAGTTAAAAATTGGATATGAATATATGGAGTGAGTGTTTTATTTTTCCTTTGTGTCCTAATTTTTCAATATACGGAGTTCAACAATTACCTGTTTTTTGGCATCAAGTGCCTCCTTGCACGCTGTGTTGTACATGTCCATCATTTGCTTTAGTTCTAATCGAAGCCTATTCATCTCTGATTCTGAATCATCTACCTGATTGTAGAAAACATGCACTCATTCTTAGCTCGAAGAAAGGATAACTAAAATAATTTCAGCAATCTAAATTTGTCAATTTTTTAACTTGAATGTACATGTGCCCTCACCATCATAGTCTGCGAAAGAGAGCTCTCAGAGGATTGTGAAAACATCCCAATGGTGTTTGGTGAACTAAGCGGCGAGAAAGGCATCTCAAAGCTATCAGCTGATGTGTAAGAGATCCTTTGGGTTCCTCCATCCAGGCTGGGCCGACCACTGCTGACAAATGATATGTCACTCTGATCTGCTTTTGTATTCAATCCAATGTTTGGTCTCGCAGGAAATCGCGGTGCACCTGGACGTGTAAATGGTGACCTATTTGACTTGAAAATTAGCTCAAGTAACAGGATTTGGACGAAAAAGTTTATTATTATATTGAGAGAGGGAGGGAGAGAGAATTTTACCTTATCATAACTTCTTTCTCCAAATAATTATTTCGATTTTCCCTTGCATGCTCACCTAATAATTAATTAACAAAGAGAAAAAAAAAAAAGCTCAGACTATATGGTGCAATAGGGTGGTTGCGTAAGAACGTAATATATAAATGTTGTCGTTCTTATGTGATTGTCATAATTTAGGATTCGAATTTTTGGACAATGAGACTTTTAGATAAAGTTTTATCCATGGACTACTTTTTTCCCTTTTCCAAAAGATAATTTCATATCAGCTCCGACATTATATAATTAACTAAATCTAATTATTTACTAAACTACCACTTGATCTTAGTTGGATTTAAATAATCAAACCTCTGAGAGCATTCACAACTTGATATTCTACTGTCTCTTGCTTTATACTAGTCTGGTTTTCTATTTGTGTACGTAGAGGTGAAACAGCAGGTGCATCTCTCACTGCCTTTCTCACAGATGAAAGCTTGCCTTTCGAGATCAGATACACAGTACAAAAGTCAGGTGCATTTCTCAGGACATAGGCTGGAACATCTGTACTCTTGAATCTGACAATGCAGTTAATTCATAAAGAACTGTATTATATCAATTGACAATCATAGTCTAATGCCTTAAAAAATTTTGTTGGTCTCAATAACAAATAGATAGGTTGAATGTTGTTGGAAAAACCAAAGTAAAAAGAGCTTGATATTTTGCAAGGATTTATGGGGTTCATGCCTTTGACTATTTTCTGAGGTCTGGGATCGCCGTAACTGGGTGTAATCATGTTGTTCTGTACTTGAAAAGTAACTTAAGAATATGCATCCTACCTCATGAAACCTCTTGGTGATGCTCCGAGGACTATTGTCTCGATAGCTGCTTGTGTTATGAAGTCTACGATGGCTTTAGCTACATCAGTGTCATCTATGACTACATCATTGCAAGTTACCTGTAAAAGGGAGTCAAACATTTGAGGTTGAAATGCATATTCATTGGAAAATGACTGTATTTATCTCTTTTGTATATATATAGTTGAGAATGTATTTATCTCTTTTTTGTTAATATATATAGTTGAGAATGTCTTGACAAGATGATTTTTTGTGGAATTCCATATTAAAGTTATTTTTATTTTTTCCATGAAATTTTTAAGTTCTCAAGTTTGCTTTTTTTTTTTTTCCTGAATTAAGTCTATTTATTTATAGAGGCATAGTTTATTATGTGAAATAGAATTAATCCCTCTTTCACGTCCAGCGGAAATTGAACCTGGATAACAGTGGAGCCACTTACTCAACTCCCCCGTTCCTCAAGTTTGCATGTTAATAATTGTAAAACAACACAGACTACATAGTTAATATGCTATGGCGCAAAATCTGACAGTTCGCTATATAGTGCTTGTAAGGTCAGAGTTTTTAATCTCTGTTTAGAAACACAAATAATTTCACCAGGAGCATGAAATAAAAGATCATTAAGCTAACTACTTACATCTTTTCTTTTGCAGAATATTCTGAATGGAATAAAAATGTCTCTCACGGAGTTCGTACTATCTTCCGAGGATGCTAGTGCATCAAAAACACAAAACAAATGTAATGCAATTAGTTGATAATAAAAAATTTTCACAGAGCATGGAAATTGTTTCCAGAACTATATACTCACTAATGTGTGATGAAAGGTAAAATATATGTATCAATGTATACGTAATGATCCGCTGATGCTATAGACAATAATAGCTGCCTGATGGCCTAAGTAATTCCCGAAAGGTGATACAATTTCTACGATCGCCAAATAATTTTATTTCTAATTTCGATTCAACTCAAGGCGAAAAATTTATTCCATGATCTCACAACCTAAAAGGGAAAATCACCATCAGAAAATTGCATGATGCAAGATAAATTTCTTGTCCTGTATTTTTTTTTTCTCTTTGGGATGCATTCATGGCAATAAAATTCACCTACGACAAGCAATTCGCCCCATAATTTATGTATTTTCAAATCTGAGAATGTACATTTCTCTTTGAGATTCAGCTCACTATTTTATTTTATTTTATTTATTTTTTGGAGAGAAAATTCAACTTACTAGATGCATCACCGTGTGTATTAATATGAACTAGGGTTATGCTTTCTCCTTTAGAGGTGACAACATTATCCAAAGCCCATTTGAGAGCATTCTGGCTGCCTTTATCTTTATCTATCGCCACCGCCACCAGAGGCATGTGCTTTGAGCTGCCATTTTCTCTGCTGTCTCTTCTAAGATTCATCTCTGCCTTCCCTTGAATTAAAGCTTATTTAAAAATTTTCTACACAACATCACCTTTGCAAAGAGATTTTGGCTTCATGAAAAATGTTGAGGAAGAGGACAAGGAAGCGAGCTCTCTATGGAATTCTAATGGATGCTATCTGATTATATTTAATTTCTTTTTTTAGTTGTTGTTTCAGGTTTTTCTCTTCTGTTATTAACAATAGTTAACGGGTACTAGACAGAGATCTAGAGGACCTTGACAAAATCTAAACTACTAAAGAAAAAACCGAAAAAGCGTTTAAGGTCTCTGTCGAAATCTTTGACTTCTCCATTTTAAGACACTGGAGAGTTGACTTTACCCTTGCAATCTTAAATTAGATTCTGTCAAGTTAATTGTTTACGGCTTATTAATCCACGTTGTCAGTTTTATGGTCCTTCAGAATACATATTTGACAGAATTATATCGCTGTGCAAAAATGGAGACATCCTGTATTTGCTTAAACAGAGGACATCATACACAACATGTTGACTGTGGTCAAACGGGATAGTTTGGTTGATTGCTCTTCTTGGGGTGGACCGTAAATAGAGGAAGTTATTACAAGATTCAATGCACTTTATAAAGATAACGCTTGTGTTTGATAAATTATTCAGATTACCTACATTTCCCTTAATGTTGGTCTTTGTGGTTAAATCGTTTAGTGGTTATTTTTAAGGAACAATATTTAACCTAATCCTCGTCAATGGATTGGAGACAGATCAGAGAATCTTGACCCGCTTGCATAACGGATGAAACAGGCTTGGAAAGAGAAATGTTGTTAATTGACTAGAATTATCTATAAAATTTTCAAAGTTTGTTATACAACAAATTCCAGTTTTTTTTTTTTTTATGATTTTGATTTTATTGGTTCATTCAATTAGGCCTATAGCATAAAACATGGATCAGTATATCTTGTCATACAAGGAACCAAATCTAATCCAACAGTTTTAACAAAAACTGATTACATGGATGATCTAATTAGATTATTGGTACAATTTTGTAAGTTTATTTGTAACGGGTGATTGCCACCTGACCCTCAAAAAATTGAAGTTTTTAAAAGGCCTGACATTATCAATGTCTTACTTAATTATATAAATTAATAAAATTTCGTGTATGTATTTAAGTTTAACTTTTCTGCTTCTTAAATTTAAAAAAGTTTGGATAATAGTTGAATATGAAAGCTGACGGACCAATTGGTCAAAGGAATAAAGAATTCAGCAACCATTTTATTCTCTTGTGTGTAGTCCTGAAACCGAAACATGTAACATATCTAGAATTGATTGAGCCCAAAAGATCATATCTGGAATTGTAATCTGATCATATCTGGAATTGATTGAGCCCAGTTAGCCCAGGCAAAATGCCCCAAAGTCCGTGAGCACTCCTCGTTTTGTTATCATAGCCCAAAAGATCATTCCCTGATCATACTCAGCCTATTCTCTACCAACCGATTCACATCCTCTGCAAACCTTTGATCCAAACCGTCCGATCAATGATGAAATCTTCCTAATTCGTGTACTCCATAAAAATCTTCCTGTTGAAATTAGATCAGACGGTTCGGATCGAAGGTCTGCCCTCTGCAGAGGATACTGGTCCCCCACTAGGTAATATAAATTTTGAGGATCACTCCATTTACATCAAATTGATGGTAGATATCAAAATTTTACAATATGTATGGCATGGAAGCTGGGATCCTGAAATTTTCTGACCAAAAGCTTGAAGCAGGTAATGTTTGAAGGACTATTTCTATGATCACTTCTAAAGTTCTAATAGTACCTTTTTACAATGAAGTGTAAATATGGAACTTTCTGTTTCATATTTGACTAAAATCTACAATATTTGAACTTGCTTTACTCTAATTTTGTTTAAAGTTTCTCGGCACAACAGGGGTGTAGATCAAAATCACACTGTCTGCAAGAGAACACCCAAAATCTGCCTCCATGTTGGCACACATCACAGACATAGTTCCTGGCCATGTCCAACTTAAGGACATGCTCATGCCTAGGATCACTAATCTCACGCGGCAATCTCGCCCCTTCTTCCTCCAACATTCCCTCTACCTCTTTCACTCTTTTTTCAGTAAATGGGAATGCGACTGGTCCATATCGAGTAATCATCACACGTCCATCTCTGCTTATGACATTACCGTCTGCTCCGAGAATAACAAGGGTTGGTATCCATTTTACATCAAAAATCCTGCTTAGGTCATGCCGGATTTTGTCGTTGTAAGGGATCGCTAACCATGGCATTAGTTTTTGGCTTTCCATGAACTCATTCTCGTCTCGATCCATGGAGATGAAAACTACTTCAAATCTCCCAACTTCTGAGTTCTGTAACTCGTTGTATGTCTTGATAAGTATTTCAGTGAAGGCTCGGGACGGCGGACACCAGTGTGCCCCAAAGTAAAGCCCAATTATTTTCCCAACAAGCTTCGAAATTGAAATCTGTAAAATAAAGAAAATTAAAACAAAAAAAAATGGTTTGACTTCTTTTGGATTTGAATTAAGTAACTAATATTTTAGTTTTGCACAAGCTAGGTAAAGAGATAATTAACCTTTGAGTCATCTTTACAGACCAAGAAATTTCGGTCCTTGCTTCCAATTAGCTCCTCTAGCCTCCCTCCCTGACTCCTGGCCTCATCAATTGCCTCCAATTCCTTTCGTCTCCTCGCATCGAAAGGAAAGGCATCGACACCATAATATTCCACCAACCTAACTGCATCTTCTTCAACTGAAAACTTACCATCAACAGAAACCAGGGGAATCAGAGAAGGTATTCGCTCGACATGGAACATAACACGCAACTTCTGACTGATCTTTTGATCAAATGGTACCGCGAGCCATGGCATATTTTTGAAGTGGTCAAGAAAACTTGATTCATCGTGATCAAGTGATACGAACAAGATTTCGAGGTTACTGACAGGTAATGTGGAATTGAGGGTTTTGTAGAGGTTTAATAGCTTTGTCATGAAGCTATTGCATGGTCTGCACCATTTTGCAGAGAAGAAGAGGCAGATGTATTTGTGCTCGATGCATGACAAAGACACCTAAATAATTCAAGAATGCTTTGTTAATTGTTATTGTTATCCCTTTACAGTCACCTCAAGTACTAACTGATATCAGAAACTTCGTACAGTTTTGCTTTAATTAAAGTTTCCTAATCTGATAGCATTAGTACATAACTTATCCTTTCAAATAATGTTTCTGGTGTGTATTACCCAGCTTTTCCCCATAAACTCTCAAAATATTTGAAATACCCGGCGATTTGTTAAATAAAATATCATCTTCAATTCGAAATGTGCTTCTGGTTTCTTCGAGTAAATAATAAATCCGAGACCATACAGAAAAAAATGAAATGATTCGCCAAAGAGTAGTAGAATCTCCAATCCCCGACGGACACACCCACACACAAAGGCACAAATAAAAACAGAAAGGACAAATAATCACTTAATTTTCATCTTAGTCCAACAAAAATTGAAAAATGCATTTGGCCGAAAATTGTTACGACAAATGATGAATTGATCATTGAGAATACATAAAACGCCGAAGTACGAACTTTTCAGTACAGAATAATGTCCCATACACGTGCAACATAAACTAAAACTAAATTAATAAGCCTGATTCGTTAGGTGAAACTACGATATCACCAAACCACCGCCGTAGAGGACCACAACATCGAGTATATTTCCAAAATCAACTGTAATATTGACAACTTAATTAAAAAAAAAAAAGGCCTACCTTTCCATCATGAGAGAGGAGATATTCGACCCCAGCCGATTCCAATGAGGTCCACACATGTGGCGACCATTGCTTCTGCTCTATTAATTGCATCTCTTTCCTTTCCTTTTCTTTTATATAATGTTTTTTTCCTTTTTTTTTTTCTGTCTATATGTCGGCGAGGAGAAGAGAAGAGAAGAGCTTGTTCAGTTGCGATTGGTTCAAGCTTGATCTTTATCTCCACAAATGGTTATCCTCAATTTAAAGCAGGTTATGTGGTTATCCAATAGGCTTTGTAATATTCCCCCAAATATTCCTAGCTAGAGAATATAACTGGAATGCCATCTCGGTCATCTATCTATTTTGCACTAAGCAAATTGACTAAAGAATAAACTATTGTTGAAATATATGTGGAATGATTAAAAATATTGGTTTTATTATAGAAAAATCAAAGAATAGAGCGTGAAAATAAATATAGAGCAAAAAGAAAGAAAAAGTTATTGTTAGCTTGATATAGAGTTCAAAGCCTGCATATGTGGTTGATGAAGAAAAAATTTCCAAATCGCAGGACCAATTTGGTATTTTACCGGATTTTGCTGTCGGATTGGGTAAGAAATTAGATTTTGACTAGTCTGTTTATTGGAGTTCTTTTTCTTTGCAAGATTTAGTTAGCAGAAGCTGCCAATAAAAGTCCGTTTATTAGATTTTTTTTTCTTTTTTTCTTTTTGAAAGTTTTTTTTTTTTTTTTTTTTGAGGATCTCTTTTTGAAAGTTTAAGAGCGACTGTTAAACACTGTTTATTAGAGTGGGGGGTGTGATTTGTGAATGTCTTCGAAAAGCCGTTTTTAACCCAATCAATGTGTATTCAATATTACATCGTTTTTTTTTTGAGGGTCTACATCATATATTTCACAAATATTTATATCTTTAGTCAATAGAATGTAGCAAATTAACTAAGGCACTCAATTTATGAGAATATATTATGCGATTGCTGATTATATCTTTTAATATTTGTATTTCCTCTTACAAGTCTTTAAGAAAAATTTGAATTTAGTAATTGAATTAACCTAAATATTGTACAGTAAATATTTATCGATACAATAAAATATTTGCTTTTTGGTCCATGAGCAAAAGATGCCCTCAATATGTGAGCAAATAAGAAAATAAAATATTGATATTATTTTTGTTTCATATAGAACTTTACATGTTATATGCAATAAAGATATGCTAAAATAAATAATTTATTAGTCTTTCCTTTTAAATAAATAGCTAATTTGGTAGTAACTTAATATTTTCTAATAAAAAATCTTAATCTTTTAATATGAAATTAAGATCTAGACTACTGATTAGATCAAATTACACAAATTAATGGTCCATAATTGATATAAGAATTGTTTACGCCCTTTTATATGACATATTTATTCCTTTTATAAGAATTGTTTATATAAAATCTTAAACTTTTACTTTTTTTATGTATAGAGATTTGTTAATTTGAGATGGAATCTTACCCGTGAAAAAAGTGGCGCAATTCAATAATCTAATATATAGGTATCTTATCTTACTTTCATAGATTTCAGAATTGGTACCAATCATCTCTTACTTTCCCATCCACACCATCCACAGATCTATACTGGACCAGCACCAAGCCCAACGACTGGCCCAACCTCTATTTATTTCGCTTCTATCTCTCCAGAACCCTAGCCGCAACTCCAACCATCGCTCCATTCGTGCTCTCTCTCTCACGGCGAGACATTTCTATGGCCTCTTCCTTGCCCACGCCAACACCTAATAGCTCAAGAGAAATAGATCGACTCACTCCGTCTCTCTAGCAATGGCGATCAGACGAGCTCTTCCGAGCAATCTTACTGCAGCCGCGAGGTCTCTGTCCTTCCGATCTCCTTCGACCTCTGTCGACCAGGTCGAATTCTTAGCCTTCACCTTGTCCCTGTTTAGTTTTCATGTTTATGCTACAGTGATAACTAGTGGTTCCGAGTTGTTCCAGTATAAGCGATTTGCAATTTTGTTAAATTTGTTTTATTCTAGGAAACACAGGATTTGTGTTTTGGGAGCCTTATAATTGCGTTCGAAATTTGTGATGTTACTGTTGTTTACATAAATTATTCCATAATTTGTGATGTCATTTGGGATTTTTATTGATTTTTGTGTTCATTAACATCTTGAGCTACGGTAAGTATGTCTTAGTTATGTTTCTATTGACTTTGTTTTCCTCTCGAATTGTTATAGTTGGAGATTTCTGCGAAGGATTTTTGGTTTTGAGGTATATCTGTACATTTTGCATTCGAATTTACAGTATAGCTTGCTTGATTTTTTTTCAAGATGAGTTATTCACTTATTCATGTTACTAGTTATCGAACATTAAAAGGTGAGTTATACAACAGTTAATTTTTATTTTGTAAAATCAGGTTTGTACTTAATTTGGGGCTTCGATAGGACCAATTATTTAGTTGATTCGGCTTTTACCTAGGATCTAGTTGTAATAATTCTTGATTCGTTGTTGATTATTTATTCTATAGTTGGTTTAATTGTTGCTTGATCCGGTACTAATTGAAAATTCACCTTTTTTCTCAAGGATGAATTCAAAGAAAATAAAAGACAGAAAGCATCAGGAGGTGAATCCAAAGACTTCGGCAGATGCATAAAACTTGGAGCAGAGTTGTTAGTGATGAAAATATTTTTGTAAAGGATTAGTTAGTCATCATATGTGTTCACTTTGTTTATTGTAAATGTTAACTATATTGTTATATGTGTTCACTTTATATATTGCATATTGAATGTATTCACTTTGTTTGTTGTAAATGTTAACTATATTGTTATATGTGTTCACTTTGTATATTGTAAATGTTAACTACGAAATTAAATTTCTGCTGCAACTAACTGAACACATAAAATTTTTAGTTCAACCTTTGCCGTATTAAACTGAACACAAAAATACGAAAATTTCATTTTCAGATGCAACTAACTGAACAAATAAAACTTTTAGTTCAACCTTTGCCGTATTAAACTGAACACAAAAATAAGAAAATTCCATTTTCAGATGCAACTAACCGAACAAATAAAACTTTGGGAAAATTTTTTATGTGCCCCTCAAAAGTGGGGAAATGGTGGATTTGCCACCCAAAAATATTTTCTTCTGTTATTGCCCCCCTAAATCAACCGTCCCTTCCCTAATTGCCACTTTCTCATTTTTTATAATATATTTAACAGAAAAACAATAGAAAGATAAATTTCGGACCATTATACCCTCAGATTGGCTCTGGAACATGATTCGATTCGAACTGAATCGATTGAAAAATAAAGATAAATCCAAAGAACCCCTCCGCCAGTTCTTCTCTCTCCGCCTCCGCCTCATCTATTCTCGCGCACCTCCGCTGCCATGGCCGTCCAGACCTCTCTCTATCTTTCTGCCTTCGAATCAGGTAAACCCCGATCTCTCTCATTTCCTTCCTTTTCTGTACCTGACATGATTGTACTTGATTACTTATTGCTGGTTGGGTTTAATTTCGTTCACCGCGCGTGATAACTAGGGGTTAATTAATTAAAATGAAATGAAATTGCTAGTTTGAGTTGATTAAAGTTAAATTTGCAACAAGTTGCTCATTTATTGTGCCAAATTGCTACTGTAAGTCTGTAACTGTAAGCCCTTGTGTGGTTATATATTGCTAACAATACAAAGAAGAACTAAAAGAATGACACCAGGTTGCTCATGCGAGAAGCTTGTGGCTATATATGCATGAATCCTTTCTTCCACAATTTGCATAATGAAATTGGATGGGAAGGATCCATATGTTACTGTATTCGTACCTTTATTTTAAATTCATTTTTGTTCTAACTTCCAAAGCTTACGCACATATTTATTTCTTCAAATTAGCTAAGGATGGCAGCACTTATACTAAGATGGGGTGGTACCAATTATCATATTACGAGATGATTTCATTAGATTTTTTCTAAAACAGGCAAAGAAAAGAAGGTAAAAGACCGAGGAACAAGTCAGTGAAGAAGAGACTGGCAAAGAGAAAAAAGTCTGGATGGATGTTGACAGAAATGTGACTACAGCTAGGAAATAATTTTGTATCATTTTTGTTTTAATATTAATTGCTGTAATTCTTATAGTTTGTAAGAGTACGACAACTGATTATGTATTCATTACTTGACTATTGTAAATGAATAAGTATCTTGTGGTTTTTCTTGTATGCATTTGGTTCATTGGATGTATGCATTTTTGTAAACGAACCAGTAATGGCCAAGAACTCCTTTTATGTGTGCTAAGAAATGATGAACTGAATTAGATTTCAGTACCAACGATTACAACAAAACTTAGGTACCAAGTTGGTACAAGTTGCTTTAGCCCATACCGAGTTCTCTTTATTATTATCAGCATTTCAAACTTATCAATCAAAGTTGGATACAATTTATAATACAACGAGTAAATTAACCAATTTGAAGTAGTAAAATTGTGCCCATTTAAATCGATGTAAAAATTTCAATAAAATTCTATCCAGAAGGTAGTGGCATGCATAACATAAACAGCAACTACTAACACATGGTACAAGATTGAATACACACGATAAACCTTAACATTTCAAAAATAAAAAAAATTACAACAACATATGCAACTTAAACTAGCACTATTTGTCTTCATCATTCTTTCAATGCCTCTTCATTTCTTCTAATTGCTTCTCCAAACTATCTTCAAATTGCTTCAACTAACAAGAGAAGAGATGGCCGAAGAGAACAAGCGCACATACCTGGAAAGAAAACAGCATGGGTAAACTTGGTGAATTAATCCAGGTTATAGATTGGAAAAAAATTATACTGAATATGACACTAACTGTACCAGGATACACATACTAGCAGTCATCTTTTTGTGAAACAGGCAGAATTTGGTACTATTAATGGACATAAGGTTCTACACATTGGTGATAATGGCTGTAAAAAATTATTACAGCCATTACTGTCATGTGAAATATGGCACTAGAGAAGTGAGAAAAGGGATATGGGATATAGTACTGTGACTTGTTTCAGTATATGAAACGGCAGGGGCGGAGCCAGGATTCCGACATAACGTGGGCCGACTGGCTGAGATTCATGACAAAGTTTGGTTTCCATGACAAAATTTTACAAAGTTCCATTCTATTATTCTAAACCAAAAACTTGCTTGCTTAGAAAATTTAGAGGAGAAATGGACTTACAAAACTGCAATGTGAAGCATTTTAGATGGGCTCATCATATCTTCCTGTGTCTCGCAACAACAAATTTTCTGTCTTGTCTTGACATCTCTAGCATTTACAGGGAGAAAAATATCAGCTAAGTGTATAAAGCAAAGTTTTGACTCACTGGTTTCACCCACAAAAGCTTAAAATTAAAAGCAATAAGCCAATAATTTGCTCACTGCCACTAGTCTGTTTCACCAACAAAAGCTTAAAATTGAAAGCAAAATTTTGTTTTCTACTCTTACTATTCACAATTTCACAGTATTTAGTAGTTACCTATTACTAATTAGTACCAAATATTTTTTATCAAAATTCAAAAATAACAAATACCGAGTGATTTGAGAACTTTGCTTACTGAAAAGAACGAGTGACGACTAACGAGGAGCGAACGATGGTTGATGAAGGTGGTCAGTGGTCACTGCCTCACTGGTCAGGCCGTGCCGACGGTGCCGTGGAGTGAAAAATGGTACTGCACTGCGCCGCTGCCTGTCTCCTGTGGTCTTCGGTTCTTCACTCTGCCGAGTTCCGAGAGACGGAGGAGCCACGGAGCACGGAGGGAAATTGGATTTGGGATGGATTTAGAAATTGGACAGTTTTCATTTTATTTTTTCTGTCCACGAGACCAAACCACGACTAGGCTCAGAGAGAGGGGGATGGGCAGTGGGCATGGGCATGGGCTTGATCCCTGGACTTTGGTGTAGGCCCATGTATAACATCCAATTAATTTTTCCAAACTTAGCGTGTGTTTGGCCCACGCTCGCCACCCCCTAGCTCCGCCCCTGTGAAACGGAGATCAAGCTCTCTTATTCCTTTCCAGGTAAAGCTATCCGCATGAGCAACCTAGTGTTCTTCGAAGGCGAGAGAGAGAGAGATCGGGGTTTACCTGATTCGAAGGCAGAGAGATAGAGAGAGGTATGGACGGCCATGGCAGCGGAGGTGCGCGAGAATAGATGAGGCGGAGGCGGAGATTCAGACCAGGCGGAGAGAGAAGGGGCAGAGAGAAGACAGGCGAAGGGGTTCGTTGGATTTATCTTTATTTTTCAATCGATTGAGTTCGAATCGAATCATGTTCCAGAGCCAATCTGAGGGTATAATGGTCTGAAATTTATCTTTCTATTGTTTTTCTGTTAAATATATTATAAAAAATGAGAAAGTGGCAAATAGGGAAGGGACGGTTGATTTAGGGGGGCAATAACAGAAGAAAATATTTTTGGGTGGCAAATCCACCATTTCCCCACTTTTGAGGGGCACAAAAAAAATTTTCCCTAAAACTTTTAGTTCAACCTTTGTCGTATTAAACTGAACACAAAAATACGAAAATTTCATTTTTAGATGCAACTAACTGAACAAATAAAACTTATAGTTCAACCTTTATGGCAACTAACTGAACAAATAAACCAGTACATTTGATGACGTCAGCATCCAAAAATTTCTGAAAAAATTTCGAAAAATTTTCGCTGACGTCAGCGCGCAAAAAAATGAAACTGAGGCACATTTCTGGCCTGTGGATGGGATGGATGGGAAAATGGTGGATGGTGTATATCACCCCTGCATAGATTTTGTTCAATTACCCATCAAAATCTTGGGAGAAAACGCCTGTTACGTCTATTGTATTTATTTATTTATTTTGATCCATATGTACTTGGGGAGCTCTGCTTGGGAACCGCATCCTCTACCCATCTCTTAGAGATGGGTAGAGTGCCCATCTCTCGATCTCAGCCGTCTGATTTAATCTCAACGGCTAAAGGAGCCCCGTGCATTCCACCACTCCCGAAAAAAATTATTGGCCCGAAAAAAATGAACCGTCCAGATTAGATCAGACGGTCGTGATGAGATGGGCACTCTACCCATCTCTTAGAGATGGGTAGAGGATGTGGGTCCGCTCTGCTTGGCCCTCCTTTGAAAGAGTGTAAACAACTATTTGTCAATACTAGTTAAATGGGAAAATTGGATATAACCCCCTCAAATCATCTCCAATTGGATATAACCCCCTCAAATCTTCAAAATTGGATATAACCCCCTCTAATCATGTTTATTTGGGATATAAACCCTTTTCACTAATTTTAATCATTTTAAAAATATTAAAAATATTTTTTATGTCTTATGACTGTATTGTCCTCCCTCCCAACCTCATCTCTCTCAGGTCGTAGTCTCCGTTCTTCTTCCTTTATCGCACACAAAATGAAATCGTTTGAATTCTGAAATTAATGTAGCCTTTTCCATTCTAGCAACTAAGTAAAAGTAAAGCTCTTTGGACATTTGTGGCAGTTTATATTCAACAATTTCATATCGTATTAGCCTTTCTTTGGAACACAAGGTCCAACAACATATCCAGTAATTTTTCGGATTAGTTACAAGAAAACCCAACTAGAGCATATATGTAACAAGGAAATGTTATACTGGTAAACACTATAAGAATTTGGCTATTAATTTATTATTTGTATTAGCAAATGTATTTCGATTTGTATAACCTAATCCAAAGGTTACGATTTGGATGTACCCTCCAAATCATTTAAGTACCTTCCAGGTGGCACGCACCATAATAAAATTGTTAAGGATGGTTTTTTTTGCAGAACCAACCCAGAATGAAAGTTTGCAATTTAGAGAAATGAGTGTTTTCAAATGTTGAAGTTGAACGGACCATGCATGGTGAATCTTATTTCACTAAATATATTCTAAATTAATAGCAATTAAAAGAAAACAATCATTTTCACTGAATACATTTAGTATGAAAGTACACTTTTGCAAAGTTTCATTTATTTCATTGGATGGGTAACTCAGACGGAAGAAGAGCGGGGTTGACAGAATTTGAGAGAGATGAGGCAGGGAGGAAGGGCAATATGGTCATAAGATTTAAAAAATCAATTTTAATATTTTAAAATGATTAAAAACTAATGAAAAGGGTTTATATCCGAAAAAAATATGATTAGAGGGGTAATATCCGATTTTGAAGATTTGAGGGGGTTATATTCAATTGGAGATGATTAGAGGGGGTTATATCCAAATTTTTCCTAGTTAAATTGGGATGCTTTTATTATTAGGTAAGTGCATATTTTAATTCACTTTGAGTTTTATGCTATGCATTTAAGCATTGGAATGTGGTATGATTAGTGTTTCGGGTGTTGGGAATATCATATATGTACGCTTTCCTCTTTCTGATTTTATCTTTTTATATTTATTTATTTATTTTTTTAAGATAAATTGGAGTTTAGCTTTCCAACTTATTTTCAAATTAACTATAAAGAATCCTCAGTCGGTTTCCAACATGCAACATCTCACTTAAGAGACATTGAATTTTTTCACTAGACCAAAAACTGTTTCTTTTTATGTTATTTATCTTATCTTTTTCACTTTTTAATTCTTTTTACGATCCTTTTTACCTACTTAAATTTTGATCATCCACAAGGAAGAAAGAAAAGAGAACCTATTTTTTTATTAATCATCAAAACAAAGAAAGTTACATATAATAATCTTCTATTTCATTGTTTGCTATTACTTATTAATTATAATTTTTTCCGTAACAGTCTATTTGAAAAAAAAAATCACCTATTGACCCAAAAAAAAAAATGACCCTCGAAAAAAAAAATCACGTACTGTGCATATATACGCCGCAATTGCACTTGCCTCCGAGCTTTTGTCAAATTTCAAAATTTGTATTCTTGTTTCTTTTGCTTTTGTCATTTTCTTTTTTTTTGTCCTTTTTTATTTTTACTAGAAAAAGATGCCTTCATGTGTGGAAATAGTTAATTACACATAATATTAAATAAACACAAGGTGATGGTTTTGAACACTTTCAGGCTTTAATTGAATATTTATTTCCGTCAACAATCTTCCAAATGATTAGTAAATGTGGATACTTAAAATTTAATCAAGCACGATTTTTTTTAAATAATTAAATGCCCGTGGGCCTAAACTAAATTGAAGTTAATAGTACATTATTAAGTTACAAGCCAATTACAACTAGGGGCTAATCAATCGACTTCGCTTGAAATTTGACATATTAATATAAATTTAAAATGTTATTATTTAATAATGGTTGATTATGAATAGATTGTTATGCTTGCAAAATAATGCTTTGCCAAATTAAGAAATAGAACAATGCGTCGTCAAATTATTGAATGTCGGTGAAGCGGGTTAGTTTTATGAGCAATAATATCTGACACGCAAATAATTACGAAATATCACGTTACATAAATTGGAAAAATTAACTAAATGATTTCTACACCCACACATCTTTATTTATATATATTTTTTTGATGTTAGTATTATTTGATTGGCACATAACAAAGAAAAACTTTACATAATAATGTTTCAATATAATATCAATTGCCGACTAATATCACATAGACCTACCCCTCGCCAGAATTATAAAATAAAATCAACACATTGTCCACTTGTTAACCGATATCAAAGAGATCTATATACTTGAGGTCCATTGTTGCCATGTGGATGTTTAGTAGAATTAGTGGTGTAAGGTTAGTATTTTTTGGAGTTAGAGATGTAGAATGGTAGGGGTAATAATTGGGTGGGGTTAGTGCAAGTCTAAGGTTAGTGAATATTATTTGGTGTTGTATGTGGAGGTTAGCATTTTGAGGTTAGTAATTATTCTTGTTATATTTATTATTACAATTGTTAGTTAGTAGTTATTAAGAATTATTAATTTTAATAAAAAAATATTATTAATTATAAAAATAAATCATTATTAATTGTTATTATCGTTATTATAATAACTATTATTAATTATCATTATTATTACCATTTTACATTAAGGATTATTCACATTTATACAATTATTATTAATTACTAATTATTAATAGTAATGATTTTGAATTATTAAATATTAATTAATAATTATTTTTATTATTTATTTTAATTACTATTGATTATTTGTTAACTATTATTAATTATTAATTACTAATTATTATTATTTATTAGTTACTAATTAATATTTATTATTATTAATTATTCATTACTATTAAATATTATCAGTTACACTTAATTACTAATTATTAATTACGAGTATGTTTATTATTCAATTATTACATTGTTAACCGAATCAAAAATTGCAATTTGAAATTAATTGAAGAAAAAAAAAATTGATTAATTAACGCTGATTATGCATATTAATCCTCATTGGAAGTAAAAACAAAAAATAAAAACACATGGTGGATGTGGAATTGCAAACATAGGATCAGAGGAAGGTGATTTTATTTATTATTTCTCCTTCCAAAAAATGTGTCAAGTCAGCATTAAAAAATGGAAAAGAATAAACTTTTTGACACTTCTCAAACCTCGTGAAGGCAAGGGAAGCGCTAACTCAGCTTTTTGCTGAGTTAGCGGGGTAGTGAAAGGTTAGCAACTAACCTTGCTTACCCTGGATCGTTTGGTGCTGCTAGGTTAGTAGGTTAGCGTGCTAACCTCAGGGTTAGTCTACTCTCCCGTTCACGAAACGCATCCTGCAGTGTACCCATCCTTCAATGATCTTTTCGGCCAGTTTGCTATGATTGTGTTAGAAAGTAGAAACGTGTTCTCACTTCTCAGTCGCTCCATATGAGCAAATGCATTTTTTAATTATCTCAATAGCACAACCTGTTATAGAAAAGGATGGTGGTTACCATCAAATTTAGAGGGCCCAGTTGCTCGAACTTAGAGAGCCCGGTTGCAAACTTTGCAATTATAGAACTATAGGGCCCAGTTACATCATTTGCAGTCTTTTTGTTGTACACTGCTTAATAGAAATTACTATCTGTCATCTTCGGACGATTTATCATCACGCGTCATCGCTGAGGCGCTATGGTTCCTCAACCAGCACGATTTATTTCGTGAGTAAATATTCAGTTAGATAAGTACAAATGTTATGTTATTTTAGTATAAATGTTCAGTTAGTTGTAATAAAAATATAAATATTAAAAATAAAATGTTCATTTTATTAAATATAAATGTTTAGTTTAGTAAGTACAAATGTCCAGTTGGGTAAGTACAAATGTTTAGTTAGTTGCAATAAAAAATAAAAATGTTATCAGCAAAATTGTTCATTTGGACAAGTCTAAGTGTTTAGTTTAGTAACAACAAATGTTCAGTTTCGTAAGTACAAATGTTCAGGTTTTACATATAAATGTTCAGTTTATTAAGTGTTACTTTTAGTTTTTTTAATAGGTGCAATGTCAAGCGAAGGGGTCACGAACCGAACAAAAAACACATGAAAAATTAGAAGGGGTCATGAACCTGTCCGGTTCAAATTAATTTTTTTCCGACTTTGCCCCTGGCGCGCTTCTCTCCAAGACTGATGCGCGATTCTATATAATAAAACTATTAGTTGACGCATTTAATTGAACACTTGTGATAATTAAACTGAATACATTTGGTTATTAAACTGAACATTTGTAACAGACACTTGCTCTGTTCAGCGATGGCACGCGATGGTTTTTTTAGCGATGTCACTTATAACACCTGCTGCTTAATACGTCTTCGACAAGAGGAGCATTTATTGCGTCTATTTGTTTTCTTATGGAGCATTTAAGGCTATGAAAGGGAAGGGTATGAAGAGGAGGAGAGAATCAAGAGCAGGTTGTGGAAAGAACTAAAATAAAAAAGTTTACTTGCTCTAGAGGTTTATACAACGGAGAGAAAGGAAGGAGATGAGTTCCACATATAAATTTGAGATGACCATTTTGTCGTTTGAGATCATGTCCATGTCAATAGCTTTTGAGGACATTTGTGTACATTCCAATTTGGGAGTAACAAATTTAACAAATTTTACTCTGTGTACATCCCAATTTGGGAGTAACAAAAATTAAAGATTTGATGGAACTCACTCACCTTCTCTCTCGTTCCATTCCCTCTCGTTTTGACACTAGATCGAGTAAACAGTGACCTTACACCTTACCTTCTGTTCCCTTCTAAAATTTATTTCCTGGAGCAGACCCTAAACATCACACATATGACGCATCAGCATTTTGTTTTAAAATTTCAAAGTGGTTTTTGTCAATCTATATTGAAGGAAGAACATTTAAACGAGCTTTGCTGAATGCAAACTCTGCCTCATAATTATTACTTTTTTTTTCAATTATTAATGTTCTCATAAATTTGCTATTTTTTTGTTGCCTAGGGAATTCGCTCACATATTATTTTTCATTTTTCTATTTTGGTATTCGCTCACCTTTTAATCTTTTAACCCGTGTTGGCAGCTAGGCGTGGCAAAATTATACAAGTTTATTCTAACTACTGCTACAAGGAAGGTTGTCTATGAGGGGACAATCATCAATATTAAAAAGAAAGCTTGGTCACACCTTTTAATCGCATAGGGAAACAAAGGCTCAATGTAAGCAAAGAGTGCATCACTCACATGAGACGCATGGCCCCAACTGTAGAGTATGGCTAAGGCAATCATGCAACTAAGCCCTCTACATTTATTCAATCTCTTCATGTCATTTTTTTTAGTATGATTTCTTTTACTTGTAAAGTTTCTTAATATGTTAAATATAATACTACAAATAATAAATTAAAATAGGTGCATCTACGAGAGTTCGAGTAAATTTTATATCCTGCAAAAATATGTACATAAAAATTAAATAAGTTGGTGAACTTATGAATAGATTGACTCAGTAAATTTTAATCCTGTATATATAGTAACATTGAATTCAAACCAGATAGAGAAGGTCGCTCCTTAAAGTATCTTTCTTTTCCTCTAGATATTAAGAATTTTATATAATATGTACTATTACGGGGATTGTGTCCAGTTCGATGTATTTATGCGTATAAACAATATTTGATAGAATAAATATTAATGTCAATAAATATACTAATAAATTTATAAACCAATTACACCCGTAATAAAATCAGCTGCATCTTTAATGCAGTTCATATTTAACAGTAATAAAGTCATTTACAAAATTATTGTACAAATAAAATTTTTTACTAGTATACCTAAATTTAACAGTAATATAACTCTCCATGTACTTTGCAAATGTTTGCTATTAATTCTTCTCTCAATAAGTACAAAAATTATAGTTTCGAAATAGATTCCCCTCACCTAGTGGCAAGTGGCAACTGTTGCGTGGTGCCCTCTTCTTTTTGTATTCAGTTTCCAGATTTTACGCAAGATTATATAATTATTAAATGATAAAGAATACACATGGTCGTACATTTGAACATATTAATGCTGGATACCCCCTTCAACTTCCTTATGAACAGTACATTTTTTTTTTTTTGGTTTCAATTTCCGGTTCAATTATCGTGGAAAGTCAGCGCTCCTTCCAGACTTGTCTTCTACGCACACCATCTCTTCCTTATTCGGTTTGGGCAACTTTTTTTTTTTCCTTCATGTACTCGCGTATGGTATAGAAATGATAAGATTTTGTTGATGAGCCCCATGGGTTTGTACAGTTGGATTTTGCAAATGAGAAATTGGTGGGTATGGGATTATGATTGTGGACCAGATGTAGTTCTTTAAATGGAGAACGGTGCTTATAATTTATCTTTGTGTGTTCATTGTACATTTGGTCCACGACATTTAATTCAGCCGCTTTTCAATCCGATCTTCTCTCTTCCCAAGTGAGATAAAAGCTCCTCTTTTTTCTTCCTAGGCAGCACTGCAGCGGTGGAAAAGGAGAAATGAAAATGAAAACATTTTCCCTCAAATCTCCGATTATAGATTGGAGAGTGATCTTCGTTGATATTAACACGGTGCTCTCCTCATCGTGAGGAGTTGATAGAGATCCATGATGCATGTATTTCTCAAAGGTTTCCTGCGGTCTCGAGGAAGAAGAGGTGCAGGACTATGACAGCTCTTGACAACATATTAGGCAAGGCGCAACAATCCTCGGGCCTGGATATTGGGTCTGATGCACCTGAAATTCTTGCCACCATCATTTCTCATCTTGACAGGCAACCATTCTTGGTGTTTTCCAACCCGATGCTCTCTCTTCTCGGTGCCTAAAAAAAAAAAAGCAAAAGCATAAGGTGCAGCGATTGGGGCAGAGAAAGAGGGGGCGATCACGCCCGGCGACGGGAGCGAGAGAGAGAGAGTGTCGTTGGAGCGTTGAGTACAAGGGCTGTAGGTGAGATGCATACTGCTTACAATGAGAGAGGGGACAAGCATATCTACTTGGTACGTTCTCACGTTGAGCTCATATCATAAGTTATTGTTAATCCAACTTAACCACGTCGCTCATTGGTGTTCCCGCCTCCTGAGCTCAGTTTGATTAAAACTGAAAACGTGAAACTCGTCATGGGAATCCTTGGAAAGTGAAAGATCAATTAATTTTGAGTTTACTCCGTTAAATTCGTCCAATTTAAAACTACCTTCTCCATTGATTTGAGAAATTTAACCTTCTAATTGGATGCCAATTAGGAAACGAGAGGAGGTGGTATTAATCTCATTAGATTCTCCTTGTCGCCCGCTTTCCAGCGGTACCAAGAACTCCGGTGTTGGTGGAGTAGATTGCCGAGACGATACGTGTCAGAAACGAACTTCATATTCTTCCATTTTCCAATTCCATGGATTTCTTTTTTTAACCAGATTAATGTGGGACCCAGGGGGAGAGACTATCACGGCTTGCCACATGTGTGGGGATGAGGGGGCTGACATGTGGGTCGAAGGTTAGTAGCCAATCAGAAGAGGAGTTCGTTTGAATTTCATTCTGGGGAGAGGAGTCTGACCAGTGGGGTTCATCGTTCATGGCTCCTTTTTTATGTTTTTTTTATTTGTGTGTGTCGGATCCTTTGAAAGAAATGAGCCAGCTGCCTCTTTTTGTTTTTGTTTTTTTTTTTTTAGCTAGGCTCTTTTATCACCGAACTCATATTTGAGGAAGTCCAGATGGGCCCAATTACCAAACTTAAATATGCATTTCCTTAGGATTTCGTGGTAGCTCTTTTGAAAATATATATATTTGATGTTCTTCCTCAAATCATTTGTGCATGAAATTTTATGGACATGGCCAGGAAATCATGGTTAATATGATGATATAAAATTCTCCATTTATTGATCACTATAAAATACTTTATATCATTTTCCAAATTTCATGACCTTATTCGAATTACGAGAATTCAAATTTCAGTTATTTATCTGAAATTGTGCAACGCTTAGACTTGGAGGATGTAAAATTTATTTTGGAGATCTCACTAAATTATTTTATTTAATTTCATGAAATAACATGTTTTTGCTTTCATAAAATTCTCCTCGAATCTTTCAGGAACTTTAAAATGCTTCCCATAATTTATGGGCATTAAAATTTGTATGGCATATTTCGGCTCATACCCGAAACATTTTGGTATCTTTCACACCTTATCCCCTTCAAAGAACTCTTGATGTTATGGCTATTTCAACCCTGTGCTCTTCAAGATATTGCCTGAGCATTTCATGTTATTTTGATCATCCATTTTTAGGGGTCAACATTTATTATATAAATTATTATTGATGCCCATCTAAAAATTATTTACTACAGCCAACATCATGATTGTCCTACATAATTCATTCCGTACTTTTTATGGTAAATATACAAATCCATGTACATCACGTTTTAAGAAAGTTGTAATTACTTCATCCAATGTTGTCACAAGAACAAAGACAACAAAAAAAAAGACAATATCGCACCACATTCTCCTCTGTTCATCGCACCGGCGCCTTAAGTTCTAACTTCTGTTAACCAATCTAACAAATGTCAAACCAAACTGCTTGTCTGTCTCAACGACAACATTTCGCGAACAGGTGTTAATCGACGGGCACATAATCTAGGGGTTGGTCGCGGCGAAGCCGCGACGGCAAGGCAACTAGTGAGTCAGAAAGCTACTATATATATATCATCAACAGAGTAACTTCATAATTAAGAGCTTCCTTTGTATTTCCTTTTCTCGGCAGTCGGCAAGGTGTTTTACCATCTCGTGTAAATTAGACTGTCCCTTCTTCAACCAAGGTTTGATATTTTAAGATTCTCTTTTCCTTAAAATGGTAATGTATGCCTGCACACACTTCTAAAGATGCACATACTACATACTAACGACTAACGTACATACACTTAGGCCAACATTCTTTTTCATGCACAATAATAATAGCGACGTTTGGTTGTGAAGTAAGAAGTTGCATAAGCTAATAATGCATAAGTGCTTATGTAGTGTTATGTAATGAGTGTTTGATTATTGAATAAGGAAGCATAACTTATGCATGCATATATTCATTGGAAAAGACTAAAATGTCATCATATCACAAGAAATCATTATTATTATTTATGAATTATTAGTTTATACTTATAATAATAACTAAATATTATTAATTACTAATTATTGTTAATTATTATAAAAATTAATTAATAATAATAATAAATCATTTTTATTATAATGAAATATTAATAATTACTATTAATTATTTAATAATAAAAATATTATTGATTAATTATTTTTAATTAATAATAATTAATAATAATAAATTGTTAATATTAATAATTAGTATTACTTGTTAAATATTATTAATAATTAAATGTTACTTAAATGTTATTATTAATTATTTGTTAATTATTAAATATTATTTTAAATATTATTAAATGCTTAATATTTAATATTATTAATTATTAATTATTAGTTCATTATTGTAATAAATTGAAGGGTATAGTTGGAAATAGATTGAATGCATAACTTAAAGCACCTCCCTAGGTGTAATAAGTTATGCATCCTTATACACCATTATACAAGATGTGTTTGGTGACTTAAGGATGTATAACTTAAATTATGCACCCTCTAAGTCACAACCAAACACCCCTACACTAGGTATGTCACAACTTCTCTACGATATATTTTTTTAGATGAAAATAATTCAATACGAACTACTTTAGATTTTCAAATATATTTAATTCTTAAATTAAATCATAATTGGTACGACTATTTTTAATATATTAACAAAAAGAAAATTATTTTCAATTATAGAAAATATAAAAAATATATTTAATTATAGAAAAAGGTCAATTATAGAATAGCGATCATGAGTTTAATTAATAATATAGATTAGCAATTCGTACGGTTTGTTTATTGTTTGATTGCAGATGTTGCTCAATATAGCATGAAAACATTTTTTGATTTTGAGAGTTCAGTGACTGAGATTTATTTTTTAAATCTATTTTTAAAATCAAGTTAGTGCCAAAGATATTATTATTTTTTTTTTACAACTGTCAACTTAGTGTGATAATTGTACCAGTATGAAATTCGCATTGATACTAAGCTGCATCCAAGCACCAGCATATCCTAAACCATATCGGCTCCGTTTGGATGGCTAGAAATAGCTTCTTTCTGGCGTAAATTCTTATTCCTAACAAAAAAATTCATCCAAACAACATTTCTTATTCCTAAGAATAACAATTCTCTACATAACACTCTTCCCAATAACACTCATCTTTTACTTTTCACCCCAATAACACTTTTCCCAATAACATTTTTCCCAACTTACCATCCAAACAACATTTCTTATTCCCGAAATAACTTCTTCCTATTCTTTCCAAAATCACAAATTTACGCCCGAAATAGTTCTTCCTTCCTTATTCCTAACACATCCAAACGGCACCGTCCATCAAATATCTAATTAGAAATTGTTGTTGTCAGAGTCTCAGAGAGTTTCCAATTTTTGTTTGAGCGCGCCATATTTCTCTCCAACCATATACTCATTGCAAGATCACTTGCGTTATAAGGACATAGTCCAATTGAGATGAAATCTAATACTTTGTGATCAAGTAATCACTTCTTTTTACTTCGGCCTCATTTTTTAAATTATGAGCTTTATACTGCACTTTGTTATTCATTTTAAAATCTCTTTGAAAACCAAATTTATATATTCTTCAATTTTTTTATTATACATATTATGATATTTTCAAATTTGAAGGTCTAGATTTTTTTATAATAGCATTTTTTTTTATAAACTACCATAAAAATAGCAAAAAAAAAAAAATGAAAATTTATGATTTTTAAAGAAATTTCGATACGAGAAAGAGATATAACTATTTGGATAAGCCATAGAAAGCTCAAATTCGAGAAACAAGATCAAAGTTAAGATTTTGAGTTACTTGATTAAATAATGTAGTCAATCTATTATCCAATCAACGTGCCTTGCCATATATGTAGTATTCTGATTCTATTAATCTTTCTCATAACACATTTAGGCAACGGTACAATCACAATATAGAGAGGGAATTCATGTGAGTTCACTGTTAATTAAATTCAGCCTATTTCCAAAAGAAAGAACTGTATATTTGCATATTTGTAATTTATTTTCGATCCTATTAATTTTTGCCAATAAGCCTTGGAAGACTTTCTTTAATTCGAAGACATCTCCAGATATGTAACAGACAACTGACCTACTTTACATCCTAGATGCATGAGAGTGCACAATTCAGCATACTTCCAAAAGAAAGAACTATATATTTTCATATTTGTAATTTTTTTTTTTGAAAAGTCCATATTTGTAATTTCTTTTCAATTTTACGGTGGGTGGACTTTTTCGTCATTTCTTAAAGAACGATTGAGTTTCCTCAAGAACGAGAATAAATCTTAGATTCACTCCTCACGAGCTTGGGTTCAAGTTCTAATGTCTCTTAACGAACAGAGAACACTGACAAGAAATCCACTCTCATGAGGGTTTATTAATTTATGAGTCCTTTCTTTCCACTAGACGCAAGCCCTATTGTTAATTACCCCGTGGTTTTCCATGAGAACCTCTGATTAAGGGATTCAAGAAACTAAGTGTAATATGCTAGAGAAACTGTCATTTAAATGATTTTGATACTTAATAAGTAATTTATTTCTTATGGCTTAAAATAAGACTCAATTGGTGGCACCAGACCTAATTGACGGGGTATAATTGAGAATACAAATGATTTATTTCTTTTGGCTTAAACCGGACTCAATTGATAGCACCAGACCTAATTGATGGGCCACAATTAAGAACATCTAAGTACATCTAAAACCATTTAGTTGAAACGAAACGACTAAGTATATCTAAACTTAAACTTATTTATTTGAAATATCTAAGGACACTTAGAATTAAAATTATTTATTTGAAGTATCAAAGAATATTTAAAACTAAGAATATCTAAAGCTAAGAAAATCTAAAACTATTTATTTGAACAATTTGAATTATATTATGAGGGCAATTTGATTTTACAATCCTTGGCTAATTAGGGGCTTTGAGGATTAGTTCTCGGCCATTTGCGGGCTTTGAAAACAAGGGAAACTTGAAATTCTCGGCCATTTAGGGGCTTTGAGAGCAAAAGGGAATTTGAGATTCTCGGCTATTTAGGGGCTTTGAGAGCAAAATGGATTTGAAATTCTCGGCCATTTAGGGGCTTTGAAAGCAAAAGGGATTTGAAATTCTTGGCCATTTAGGGGCTTTGAGAACAAAAGGGAGTTTGAGATTCTCGGCAATTTAGGGACTTTGAGAACAAAAGGGAATTTGATTTGGTTCGATTTGCTTTGCTTTGATTTGATTTGATTTAATTTGATTTGATTTGATTTGAAGATTCTCTTATATTTAATATTATTTATTTGTTACTTATTTACTATTTGTTATTTACTGTTTATCTATTAACATTTATTGCCCATTTATTTACTTATTATTTATTTGTTATTATTTATGATTTATTTAAAAGTTATGATTTTATTTATTATTTGATGATTTATTTATGGTTTTATTATAATTATTCTTTTTAGAAATCTTATTAAAATAAAGGAAAATTTCTAAATATTGGCAACTTATTTTTAATTTTGAATATACTTGACAAGGAAAATAATGAAATTACTTAGAAAATTTTACTTAAGTATTTGACCATTTTTCTAAAATTTATATAACTTTACTTTCCATAACAAAACACTTCAAAAATAAGAAACTAGTTATTTTGACAAAATTTCATATGAAAATAATATTGGATTTTATTTGTTTAGATTTCTTAAAATTTTTGGATATTTTAATTGGAAGTTTCTGAATTTCCTACTATTTTTGGTGGATTTATAAAGTTTTTAACAATTTATAAAATTCAATTTTAATTTGAAAATACTTTAAAAATATGGAAAGGGTACAAACTGTCATAATTTCATATCAAATTATCAGTAAATCTAGTTTCTACATATTTTTAGGATTTTATGGACATTTTATTTTGAATTTTTCTGAGTTTTCTACTATTTTTAATGGATTTTTGAAATTTTAGTTGATTTGTAAGTTTATGATTGGTCCACGTGTGCAAAACAGGCTGACTGCGCCTCCGCGTGGCATTGACTGGATCAGATGACGTCACGCTGGCGCAAGAAGGCGCTGACTTCCTTTAGTACTCCGTGTAGCGAGTGATCAGACCTGCCACACACTCCTTGCCACAGAAAATCGACGAAAAATCGAACTCAGAAATCCCTCTTCTCCGATGACTGTGGTATTTTTAAAGACCCTCGATTATTCTCAGACGAAATTACGACGTTTCAGACTACCATTGCTGTCGAGACCAGGTGCACTGAAATCGTGGGAGACAGACGAAGAAAGTGGTAGGCTCAACTTGTGCTGTGAAGGTCCGTATTTCCTTGTAGCACCTGAGGAGTTTCGAGACGCCATTAATGGCGCTTGGAACTCTCTGGCCATCTCTTCTTGCCAGGGATAGGTTTCTTACGCTCATGGGCATGTATAAAGCTCGACTGTGGAGTCCATTTCGCTTGGAGAAGTCGAGAAAGGGTTGAACCAGACTGAGACATCTCGACTGCGCTTTGAGGTTGATCTGTCTGATTTGTGGGTCCCAGGGAGAGCTTCATTGATGCCAGAAAGTGTTGGAGGAGACTCAGGAGCTCAAATTCATGGAATTTGTGACTTTAATTTGGTTTAAAACAATCTAATTTAGTGTGAGAGGGGTTATGGCAGAAAGGGGAATACTTTTACACCTTTATTTTATCTTGAGTTTCATGTAAGTCAATTCACATCAATTGAGCTCGACTTGATGCTTAATTTAGGTCGCTTTATGTTTGTTTTGTGATGTTTAAATCGATACAGAGAGTTAAAGCAAGTTGTCCTGTGTTTTTCCAACTTCCAGATTTCAATTTTATGCAATTACACTTCTGTTTTTGGTTATTTTTCTTTTGAGCTACTTATTTGCTGCAAAACTAGTTACAGAGGTCACTATATGCATGGACAATACAAGAGAAATGGTACAAAGCGATTTTTTTGTTATATACATATATCTTTATATCTTTAGAATGTTTTAATTATTTATGTAATTTTTCTGCCTCAATTAACCAATAAATGAGAAAATCCTTGTATGCTTATTCTTAAATTCTAGAAATTTGCAAAGAAATTCTTATGAATATATTTTTAAACTTTTCGCTTAAACAACTTTACAGAAATGGCTCAAGATTTTGATAATATCACTTTACTTCACAGAATGTTTTAATTATTTATGTAATTTTTTTGCCTCAATTAACCAATAAATGAGAAAACCCTTGTATGCTTATTCTTAAATTTTGAAAATTTGCAAAGAAATTCTTATGAATATATTTTTAAACTTTTCGCTTAAACAACTTTACAGAAAGGGCTCAAGAATTTTGAGAATATCACTTTATTTCACAAAATGCCCCTACTGCCTTCAATAAATCGTATAAATTTGTGTAAGATTCCTAAAATTGAAAAAGATGTTTCCTATTGTCCATGAGATATAATCCATGTTGTTCATAAGCATTTTTTCAATTTAGTTCAAATAAAACCATATTTCTTTTATTTGTTTGATTTCTGTCCAGATTTGACCATGTTTTATTACATATTTTTTTATTTGCTATCTAACATCTAACCTAGCAAAGTTAAGTGGTGTATATCGACTAAAACCCAGCAGCATCTCCCCCTCTATTGCTTGATTAACAATACCTCTTCCTCTATGGCCGAAACAGTAGAAGGGGAAGATGCTACTAAGGACTGGAGAGACTCCAACCGAAGTAAGAAGCTAAGATTGAGGAGACCCCAATCGAAGCAAGGAAGAGCTAGAATCTGGAGAGTCTCCAGACAAAGCTTGTAGCCAAGTGGAATTAAGAAGAGAAGAAAAGAAGAAGGGAGAAATAAACAGAGATCAGATTGAAGTTTCAAATTGATTCCTTTCCTTCATACATGAACAATTATAGATGTACAAACCTTAATTTCTCCTCTATTCTCTTTTTTACAAGTGCTCGATGAATTGCCTCTTTCAATTGAAACTTCCCTCAGCTAATTAAGCTAAGCTATAGTAACCTAACCCTAATCTGAGCTTGCGGCTGCTCTATTTTTTCTTGTACTGCTTTAATTGGGGTTTATATATGCCATGATTTAGGGTTTCACTCCTTGGCCGAGAGCTCATCTTCACTGTCCAATCTCAATCAATGGCTGAGAATGGGCTGCGCCTAGGGTTTGGTTTTGGAAAACCACGGGCGGAGAATCGTGGTTTTGACTTCTGTTGTCGAAGAGGAGGCTACGTTGAAGGAATCCACCGGTTTCATCCCTTTCACCCAGCGTTGCGTGGTAAGAATCGTACATCGGTTTTTACCAAAGGAAGGGGATGATGCTGACAGGTGGGCCCTCTTCGAATGGTTAGCGAGAGAGAAGGAGATAGGTGCATCCGGTCTTCTGTGAGCAAGCAGTGGATCGACTCTTTCGGCTCATGAAACGAGTGCATGCAACTTTTCCTCGCGGAGGGATAATTTTTAGAGGGTAGCGACTTGCTCCTTCGGCCTGGATCCGCTGCAGTTGGTCGGACGCGTCAAAACTTCAGGATTTTTGTGGGATTTTCATTCGATTTCTTTAATTTCCTTTATATATTTTTGCTGCCCAATGAAAATAATTTATTTGAGGATCTTCCTTTGGGTATTTTTGGATAAAATTTTATGGGTAGACTCAAAAAAATATGATGAATTTAATGGTTTAAAGGGTTTTGTGAAATTCCTCATGGATATATTTTGGTAATTTTATAGATTTTGGGATTTTCTTTGCAAAATGTGGAGTTTCTGTTGGTATTTTTGGGATTTTGAAATCATGATAATTCATCATAATTCCTATGGGATTTTTGGATATATTTTTGGAATTTTTAGAGCTTGTTTGGTATTTTTTATGTATTTTTCAATTTCCATGCATTTATTGGTCATGAGATTATCCAATTGGCATCATAAAATGGGGTCAAACATACGGTAACTAGTAACTTTTTACCAATTTTACGGCATCTCCAAATATGGAAAATGCTTTGGGCAGCCGATATTTTTCTTGGAGCAATGGAGGTGCTTCGGGCAACTGATTTTTTTTACTTAGAGCAACCTATATTTTTAAAAAATGACTAAAGTATCCTTCTTAAATTCGCTAATATTGATAGATGATGACGCATCCTATATTTTTTTTTACTTTCCATTTAAAAAAATCTTTCATATATGATCTTGAAGGTCAGGAGCATCGAGTTTTAGATGATTATTACATATGTGAATACAAAGTTTAAGGCGGTGTTGTGCACAAATATATAATTTTTGTTAAGATATATATATATATATATATATATATATAGAGAATGGCTATACTACTATTCATATGTAAATTGTTCTTGTAGGCTAGACTTTTTGACTGTTGGATTGTTTTAAGATCCGTGCAAAAGATCTGAGGAACGGTTCAGATAGAGGCGCTCAGCTACTCCGTGAGTTTAATATTTTCCGTTCGCTCACTGTTAAATCATCTCAGTCTCCGTCTTCTCTCCATTCGTCCTTCAGTTTCTCCTTCGAAGGAAAGAAAAACAATGGCACAGCCCCTCTCCCCCTCCGCCTCCGCCTCCTCTTCTCACAGCTATCTCCGACTCCATTCTCGCAACCCTAGTTGCGGACCTCCCTCTCTTCCTGATCTTTTCCTTCCTATCCTCTCTCTTTGGAGCGCGATTGACAGCAGGTGAGTGCCTCTCCGATCTGACACCTCTCTCTACTTCTCTAGTTCTAACTTTGTTTTGTCGCTCTAAGATAAAACCCATGTGAGTGCCTCTCTCATCGCTCCCTGCTTCTCCCCCGGTAGAGTTCTCTCCGGCTCCCCTAATGAGAATACGCTTGGGAACTCTATGTGCGTCCTTTTTCCGACTCCTTTGTACTAGGTGCTCCACCAACGAAGCTTGGCCTCGGAACCTAGATGGGTTTAATTGTTTGGTAATTACTGAAATCGGTCAATCAAAAAAATTGTGCGGAGGGGGGAAGAGGGGGCCTCCAAAGAAATCAGCCAATAGAAAGAAGTTATTGCTTATTTTGTCCTCGGTAAAGTCTGTTGTAATTTGCTAATTACTTCAAGTTCTTTGCAATTCGAATCCTATTCCTCATCAATATAAACCCATTAGTTAAATCTTTAGCCCAATTTTTTTTGTACGAACATCTCCATCTGTTCAATTTCACCTTTTCAATTGCATGGTATGACAAAAAATAGTATGGAGGCTTGTTATGATCTATTGCTTAAATACACGCTGTCAAGCCTTAATCCGAAAATTAATTGTTCATTTTTCTATTTTCAGGGATAACTATGAGGACTCATGTGGAGTATTAAGTAGCAAAGTAATTAGCGCACCTCATTTAACAGACCAGCCATGATATTACTGATACAAGCAAAGTCATTAATTATCATATGATATTACTGATACAAGCTCATATGGTACTGATACAAGCATATGGTATTGGGTTAGTTCATATGAGCATTATGTCTGTTTCATTTTGAGACTTAAATTGTGGCTGGTTTTGTTTTAATACAATGGTACAAGCATTTATATACGATTATTGCGCATTTTTTTTTAATGGAGACTTAAATTTTCTTTCATTAGTGGCTAGGATTACATGAGGAGCTCAGGTACCAAAATGTAAATTTGAAACTTACAAATCCAGATTTGGGACTCTAATTTATATTGAAGATACTTTAGATTCAAGGTCTCTTGTTCACTACAAAATAGTATTATTAACCAGGTACTGGTAAAGTACTGGTCATGAGCTCTCTTAATGCATAACCATGATTCCATGAATTAAAAGTATTTCACAACAAGTCCAGGATATGATATAGGCTAATCTGGTATCACAACTACACTTAACGCATAACCATGTTCAATTAATCAAATAAAAAGAAATTAACTTTCCCTCAAACATGAAATCCTTCAATCCATACTTTTACTCATCTATAGCAAATTTGATTCAACACAGAAGGCTAATAATTAGCGAATTTGTGGTCCTCTATAGCAAATTTATTTTTAGTGCTGATTTCGATTTTCTTACTGTAACCGAGTAGGAAAACCCCAAATTGTGAATGCAAAAGCGGCCAGAAGAAAAATAAGGCTAATAGAGAATAATTGATAAAAAAAAAAAAATAGTAGTCACATGTGGAAGTGCGAAAAGGAGATCTGAAGAGAGAGAGAGAGAGAGCTCGAGGGAAGAGCTTGAGGTTAGCGTGCTTCAAAAGAGAGATCGCGAAAGGGAAAACAAAGCGATTTAGGAAGGAAGATCGCGCACGCTCCAGGGAGGAAGATCGCACGCCAAAGAATACTGCTCTCAATCGCGCTCCAAAGAGAGAGGAGAGGAAGGAAAAGATCAGGAAGAGAGGGTCCGCAACTAGGGTTGCGAGAATGGAGTCGGAGATAGCTGTGAGAAGAGGAGGCGGAGAGGTGCTGTGCCATGGTTTTTCTTTCCTTTGAAGGAGAAACTAAAGGACGAATGGAGAGAAGACGGAGACTGAGATGATTTAACAGTGGGCGAACGGAAAATATTAAACTCACGGAGTAGCTGAGCGCCTCTATCTGAGCCGTTCCTCAGATCTTTTGCACGGATCTTAAAACAATCCAACAGTCCAAAAGTCTAGCCTACAAGAACAATTTACATATGAATAGTAGTATAGCCATTCTCATATATATATATATATATATATATAGTCATATTTTATTCACTCTCTATTGATTTTGTTACAAAGAACTCATATGGTCAAAGAGAACATTTTTTCAGTAAAACATTTTTCGAAACAACAATAAAGCACAATTAACTAAATAGAAGCAACGAAAGAAAAAAAATGACATAAAAATATTTGTTATCGAAATTTCTTATCACCACATACATACGACTTGGAATTATTTTTGAACAAGTGGTCTTCAATCACAATTTGTAAAATAGTACCAGCAGTAAAAAATTCCAATTGAGAGAATATAATTGTCTTTTTAACAAGAAACCTAGAAGAGGAGAAAAGTACATGTAAGGAAATAAATTAGGGTAATTAATTTTGATTGATGCTAAGGATAATTTAGATATTTAGGGGAAAAAAATATGTTGCTCCAAGTAAAAAGTCGGCTGCCCAAAGCACCTCCCTGGAGCAATATGTATTTTTTTTTCTAAATGTCTAAACTGTCCTTAATATCAATCAATATATATTACCTTAATTAATTTCCTTAATCGTAGTTATCTCCTTTTATAAATTTCTTGTTAAAAGATAGTTCCTTAAACTTCTTACCACCGCTACTTTTTACGATTTTTATTTTGGAACACACTTGTACAAACAATCTCATGTCATGTGTGGTGATAAGAATTCCAGTAACATTATAATTATGTCAAATATTTTCTTTCGTTGCTTCTATTAGTTACTTGTGTTTTATTGTTGTAATTCTAAATTAAAGATGTTCTACTGATCGAAGATGAGTTCTATTTGACCATATGAGTGCTTAATTACAAAATCAATAGAGTAAATACAATATGATATACAAAAAAACTCAATTTTTCTTAATGAAAATCATATATTCATGCATAGAAAATTTATATTCTCTTATATAATAATTATCGTAAGAAACCAAATTGTAACGTATATTGCTCTTGACTTTTCAACGCCATGACACCAGCACCTTCACGGCTTCAAATATTCTATGACCAATAGTGAAAGTCAAAAGGGCCGGGCCGGATTTCAAAGGACCGGATTCAACGGGTTCGGTAGAAGGACCAGACCGGACCGGATTAAGAAAAATGGTTCAAATGGGATGGGTTAGGTGGGTTTATTTTTTGGAAGAGGAGACCGGCCCTTTGAAAATTCGGCCCATCTAGGTCCTTAGCCCTTCTAGTCCTTCCAAAATAATAGCAATATTTAATTATTTGTAATATTTTTTAATCTCTATTGTCTCATCATGATGAAATAGTCTTATGATTACAAGGTTAATCCGGTCTTGGTCCTTCAAAATTCGGCCCTTCGATATCCGTCTTTGAAAAAAATTAGATCCGACCCTTCTAGGCCCTTGTTCGTTGTAAATCTTGTGAAGGGCCGGTCTGGTCCGGATTTTAAGACGGTCTTCGAAAGAATGGACCAAGGGCTAAGGATTTTTGAACTATCACTAATGACCAATGAGTTTGTGAGATGCCAAAATTCATAAAGAAATTTTATGAGAAGTGCTATTTGCATGTTAATTTTCTTACACAGCCATTTCAATCACAATCAGATATTGAAATAAGTGCTAATTTAGACCAAAAAAATTATAACTAACCTTAATTAATTAAGAAATTTTAAAATAATTTAATTTTAATTAAAAATTTAAAAATATGTTCGCAGTATCGGATTCCGGAATTCCGATACAAATTCAGTCTAGTATCGGAATCCGGGATTATAAGATCCCGGAATTCGATTAAATTTCTTATTTCGTTATTTGAAATGATGACATTAAAAAAGCCAAATAAAAATATTGATTTTGGGTTCTCGTGTCCAAGAATAAGAAAAAGACAAAAAAAATTTGTTGTTTCTTTGACATGCATGTGATATACTTGCTATTCAAAAGCAAAAACGTCCATTTTCTTTCTCTGAATAATTTAAATTTAATTATACATTTTATTGGAGGCGATAAATGTGGATATTTAGTCCCCCGAAAATAAAAATGTATAAACTCAACAATTTATCTAAAACATGCTCATAAAAAATGTACCGTAGCAATTGTTTGTATAATTGTACTATTTTATCTTTAAGAATTTGTAGCAATATTTATGTTCGGACTCAAAGAAAAATTGTTAATTGAAAGTAAAATAAAAAAAACAGAACTATATTCTTGTAAATAACAAATATATTAATATAATTTTTGAAAAAAATATATAATTCTTATAAACGAGACAATTCTAATTTACATTAATTTTAGCATTTATTTCACTATGGACTTTTTTAAATTAATAGTAATGTAATGATGTTTTATTCTTTTAGGAGCGTCTGGATCGTCTAAGAATAATATTACGATTAGTTATTCGAAGTAAAAAAATATTATTTCTAAACGATCAAGAATAAGTTTTTTTTTAGATCTATTGTGTTAATTTTAAGTGGTCCAACATCTGGATTAAATTTTTATTCCAAGAGTGTTTGGATCATCTTTTTAATCATTCCCAATGATTTCTTAATCCACATTAAGAAGATGATCCAAACATCCTAGGAATAAAAATTTAATTTGAATGTTGGTAAGGTTGTGAACTTGTCTTTCATTCTCTTAATTTACAGGATAAATTAAAACAATGAAGAGGAAAACAAAAAATTAACAAATTAAATGTTGTATAATGTAAGTTTATATTGCTTTGTATATTATTCTCTTACGAGAGAGAAACATTACAAGACCTCCAATTTGGTCCCCCTTTAGAATTAGATGACAAACCAGTTTAGGAATTAGAGTTATCTAAACTAAATTTGATGTTAATTTCCAATTACCAAGATTGAAATTAGCAAGCATATATTTTGTTTTGTAAGTATTATGACAAAGTACATATATGGTTGTTTGGATATTTATACATAACAAGCCTTCTTATCGACACAACATTAAAAAAAAAAAAACAATTGTTAATAATATCATTTGATGTATCAATGTGTCTAAAGAATCAACACAGGAAAAGTCTGTTGTCAGTTTTTCCGAGCTCTTCAGTTTCTCCAAAACAAAGATAATTTCCAATTTAAGTGTCACCTGAATTTAATGTTGGGACAGTCTCGTCTTCATAAAATTTATAATCAAATTTACATTATTTAAAGAAAGAAAAAGGACTTTTGAATAGCATGTATATCACATGCATGCCAAAGAAACAACAAAATTTTGTCTTTTTTTTATTCTTGGACACGAGAACCCATATTATTATTTGGCTTTTTTAATGTTATCATTTCAAATAACGAGATAAGAAATTTGATCGGATTCCCATAATCCGATACTAGACGGATTGTTTTATAATTTGGATTAAAATAGAATTATTTTAAAATTTCTTAATTAATTAAGATTATTTATAATTTTTTTCGGTAATTTAGAAGAGTCAGCTAACGTCAATCCATGTTCAAAAGCCAATATGGAATTCGGTTCTTTGATATAGCAATTCAAAGTTCAAATTGACTTATTTGATAAGAGAAAGGTCCAAACTAGAGTACTGGTGTTATAACGGCCTGGAGAGATAAGCCTTATTTGGTAGAAAGGTATAGGGGAAAAAATGGACTGTGAGATGTCTCCGAATTTACAAACTGAACAAGGAATAAATGAGCAGATAAGCTGGAGGGAAGGGAGGTGGAGATGGAGTATATCGATTGTTGAGATATGAGATAAGCTGGAAAGAGTGAAGGGATAAGGGACTGAAATTTTTCAGTGGAGAGGGGAGGAAGGAACTGACTAGATTTATTTAGAGAAATCTAAGTGAATTTACGATATCGCAATTTGGTCGGTTAGCAAATAATTATGTTGCTCGCAGAAAATTATCGGTTGCCAAGGCAACTCCCTCCAAATATGAGAACAGTAATAGGCAACTGACCTATTTATATACTAGACTAAATCGATGCAACAGACATATAGCTAACTCTTTATCACTATTATTAAAAAACAATCAATTTCAAAAATAATACCTGTCATCTATAATTTTACCATCATTTGAATAAAGTGAATACATAAAATTAGACAAGGTAAACATAAAGATGATCAAAATGAACACATATAAATAAATTAATTTTGTCATCCCTTTGAGATTTTTATATGCATATTCAACTTATTTTTTTATTAAACTTATTTGTTTGTATGTGTTCACTTTGATTATTTATATGTTCACCTCGTCTATTTTATGTATTCACTTTGTTTAAATGATGACAAAACTGTAAATGACATTAATCAATTTTATTTTTTTATTTTTTATTTTTTTTATAACTAAGAGAAAATCATTAATATAATTTAAGTTTAGTGTAAATTTGTCATTAAGAAGTTTGAACAAACCCTTTGTATCATATATGTTCGCCTCTCGATATCTAATCATCTTGCCAAAATTTTTTATTGTTTTTATATTTTGCTGGGTCAAATTGTAAGGAGGAGAACAAATCTCGTAGTTAATTTTAAGCGTCTTTCCAAGAACCACTTGATCCAATCTATTTATTATTACCTAATCTTCATCATTGCGTCGTTTTTACAAAAGAATTATATCCCAACTTTCCTGGCCATAATTATCAAAATCTAATCGAGTAAAGTATAACTTTTTTCTGTTTCTTTTCACATGAGTATCAGTTTCATGTGCACAAATCACTATATATTTGTTTATAATTTCAACGTAATCTTGTATCAACATTTTTTTTATATCAATTGAGCAGTACTTTTTTTTTTACATGGCATATTTAACTTTGGGCATCGAGCATATCCATGACAAATCTTTAGGAAAGAGAAATTATAACACCCTTCTTGTATCAATTGATCAGTACTGTTTTTCTTTTTTGATAGTGGCATATTTAACTTTGGGGATCGAGCATATCCATGAGAATACATAACACCCCGTTCTTTTTCCGACTTTGACTAAGGTAACTAAAATTTGAGCGAAATCTGAGCTTTGACCAGTCAAAGGATTGACTTGATGTTGAGTTGTTGACCGAGATAAATAATTGTATGTTGAACCGTATAGTTTTTTCTTGGTTGCACCGAATAAAAGATATGATGATGACACCTCCTGCTTGAATATTTAGTATTTATACGTGTACTCCTTCGTTTAACCATTGGGTTGTTTTTTCCTTTCTTTTATTTAACCTATATGCTGCTTGTTTGCAAAGCCGAATTCACTCCATTTCCTTCCGATTTCATGGAGCTTATATTCTCTCTAAATGAATTTTATCATGTTGGAGCTTATATTTCTTGTAATTGAATTATATCATGTTCATGCAATTGAAGTCCAACTGATTTATTTGAGTTGTCGGCCGATTGAAGTTTTTACGTTGCAGTTGTATTGGATAACCATCTTGATTTGATCGTGGATTCTCTGTTTGTTCAGTCAGGTAACAAGGCTTCTCTATATTTAATTTTGTATTGATTGATTGACTGATTTAATTATTGCTTGATTTTGATTGAATGTATTTATCATGATTGGTACTTTCGGAGAAGGTGATTCGTGGTGTGTGATAGCAAATCGTTGGTGATCGCGGTTCAAATTGTTTGATTGCATTGAATAATATTATGTGGATTAATCCGATCTTATTAAAAAAAATTTTATATTAATTAAGTATAGAAAATGAATGGATGCAGAGTATACAGTGTGTATCCTCACGTCCCGTGAGCCGTTGGTGCGGGTGTGACAGAAAAAAGTACCATCTGTTTTAGTTTGATTTATGTATACCTTTATCTTGTCCCTGAAGGCCTGAACCAAATTAATGTTGCATTCTTTACATTTTCTTCAGTGAAAAGGTCCCTGTAGTGCATCTCTCTTTAAAAGGTTTAACTTTTTATGGGCTAACCAGACTTCTTGATCCCAGGAAACCATTCATTATTCGTGATTACCTAACATGGACAGTATAAAATCAACAATATATATGCTATTTCATAATATCAGGAGCCTGAGAAACCACACCATCAATGTGAAGGCTACGTATTATTATTATTTTTATTCTTCTCTAACCATTACCAACTACTTCATACAAGTGATTATTTAATTACGAAGGAAATTTTCTCAAAAATATTAGTGTAAGATTTTTTTTACTGACCTTGACAAAATTTTTGAGCAAATTTATATCACTGGTTAATTTGAAAGCTGAAACAACATTTTATTTGTGTGCATGTGATGTTTGTGCATATTTGACAAACATGTTCCTGTCGTGCAGAACGGGTAGAAGATGTGGAAGCTTAAAATTGCAGAAGGTGGATCACTTGTGAAAACTTGCAACGAATATGTTGGAAGACAAACATGGGAGTTTGATGAAACGCTAGGATCAAGTGAAGATCTAGCTGAAGTAGAAAATGCTCGAAAAGAATTTCACCTAAATAGGCATCAACAGAAACAGAGCTCCGATCTACTTGCCAGGATGCAGGTTAGTATTATCTGTCGTTGTCATGCATCCAATTTAAAGTGACTTTTTAGTTATCTGTTATGGACCTTATGCTGAGTTTGAAATTTTGGTTGCCATAGAACAAAATATAACTCAGCAGCTCAATTCTCTTCAATTTGTTGTAATTTCTTATGTACAATTTGGTTGCCATATGATCTTCTAATTTGAGGATAATTTTATTGTATCCCAAATTATATTAGGTAATTTTTTTCTCTCTTCCACTTAAAAAATTTAATTTTTCATACAAGAAAAAGAAACATGATACCAATACCATAGCATTATAAGATTCTGCCTTCTTACTTGCAGCTAGCAAAAGAGAACAACTTTGATTATTTCAAAAAAGCAATCAACAATGGTGAGAATACTGAAAAGTCAGCTTCAGAAGCTCTGCACAAAGCAATTGATTACTTTTCGGCAATTCAGGCAAAGGATGGACATTGGCCTGGGGATCTTCCTGGACCTTTATTCCTCACACCTATCATGGTACTTGTTTCTTAATTTTTGTTCCCCGCCTATTTGGTTGCAATTTATTTTAGTTCACTTCACCTGCAGAGTATCTCTGTAGATAGATAAGCATAAAACCTGCAGTTCACCAATGGAATCAGTACTGTACCTCCTATTTTGTTGTCATGACCTTTTTGGATATTAATTTGTTTACCTTTGTTGTTCTCTGCATTTCTTTTTTCAAATTGTATAAAATTGTTGCAAGCATTTAGACAACAATGACAAGGTTTTCTTTAAGTCATTTACAGTAAATGTCTAATATTATTTTTTAAAGAATGAATTAATTTAATTTGGGATCTATGTGGACTATTTAATAATAGATTTAAAGAACATGACAATTTTGTACGTTTTTAATTTTATTTTCAGGTGGGACTTGTAGGAGTTATTCATAATGTGATTTTTTTTTTTGTTTTTTTGCTGATGCAGGTAATTGTTCTGTACGTCACCGAATCTTTTCATGTATTATCTTCTGCACATCGAACAGAGTTACGTCGGTACATGTATAACCTTCAAGTAAGACTACTATCAAATCCATCATTCCTATTTAGGCATGAAAATTCAGATTTTGTTCACTGGACCTGTAGCTTGTCAATTAGATAAAACACATTAATTTGTTTATAGATACAGGAAATGCAGAGTACTTATTATTTGTTTATGCCTTTCTAAATAAATTGCGCCTCTCCATATATTATTATACTCTAGACTTTCCTGGCTATAATTATTACGATCTATGAAGAATCTTTTTGCAAAACACAAGCTTTAATTATTTTTTTTTTGTGTAATATAAAAAACAGAATGAAGACGGTGGTTGGGGCTTACAGGCAGAGATGCCCAGTTGCATGATTTGTACAGCTCTAAACTACACTGCTTTAAGGCTACTTGGAGAAGAAGATCATAAAGGGGATGATGAGGCCATGCATGAAGCAAGAAAATGGATCCATGATCATGGGGGCGTTACTATGATAGCATCATGGGGAAAACTTATTCTCTCGGTAAAAAGTCTCTCTACTTCTATTATTATTATTATTATTATTATTGTCCATCGGCCAGAAAGGTCAACATTTTTTTTTTCCCTTTTTGTATAACGAATGGAAGTATGGGACTTGATTACTTCTTGCAGAACTTGATTCATGAACATTTTGCTGCGTTGCCTGTTTTAAGAAATTTGCATAAATATTGTTAGCTAGTATAAGTTGTAAATATAGGCCTAGGCCTCACAATCATGAAATCGCGTCCTCTGCCCAGCTATGCAGAGTGTCCATCTCATCACGATCGTCCAATCAATTATGGGTGTCCTATGATTAATACCAGCTGATTGATATGCCCGAAAAAATTAACTGTCAAGATTAGATTGGACGGTTGTGATGCGATGGGCACTCTGGGACAAAGGATGCTGACCCATTAATGTTAAGGCATGTAACACGATCACAGGCCGGCTACGGTTTACATGCAGCACAGTCGGTGTTAATGTTAAGGCATATTATTAGAGACAACAAAAACTAATATATTTATCAGTTTTCCAACTAATTCAATAGATCTTTTGGCAAATTAATCATTTTGACAACCGATTATAAACATTCGAGACCACAGTATGCCCATCAATTACATTATAATTGACTGCTTTGCCATCTCTTCTGATGGCTTATCGGCCAACTAATCAATCTTGACGGTCGTTTTTAACAACACTACATTTTTTTTAGACCTAATAATCACTAAATTATCTTAATCCTAAAATATTTTCTATAATGTTTTTACGCATCTTAGAATGCACTCTTGTGTATATTGTGCTATACACATCCCAATTGTATTAATACTAGTACTAATCTCACGCGTTGCGCGATTAATTCCTATACGAATATGTTATTAAATGGTTGCGCGATTTATTTTACGCTATATAAAAAAATTCATAAAAAATCGAGAATACTATTCAAATCTTATATAAAAACTGCCACAGAAAATCATAAATACTATTTTGCCCCAAAAAATCACGCGCCACAAAAGATCTGAAGCACTGTGCCCCACGTCCTTCTCACGTTGGCGGAGATTAATATATTTATAATACACTTGCTTATTTCAATTAAAACAACATTGACAACTGTCATGCCATTTTGACCAACTCCAATGAGGACTTGATACAAAAAGATTAATGTAAAAGTAAGTTGGAAATTTGGAATAACACCGCTTCTGCAAGCTAGAACCAGCTCTTCTTTTGTATAAAGAATATAAAATTATTTTTTTTAAAAAAATTCTGTTTGTTGATTATCTTGTTTATTATTTATCTCATAAAACTTACCTTTCCCTTGGATTATAAAACAGGATTGTTTTAAAAGAAAAAGGGTATCGAAACAAATATATATATATCATATGATGACAAGTTATTCTAATAAACAATTTTCACAGAAAGCAATTTCTAAAATAAATAAAGTATTGGTAAAAAAATAGCAAATCTGACAGTGCACATAAGAACTGTCACAAGAATCCAGTCAACAAAACTGTAGGTAAAATCTCTCTTCATAACTTTGGCAAATTAACAATGGAAACATTAATTGTTCGCTTTGTGGCCCAGTCCCATCACGGCACCACCTAATAGATGGCATTGTAATCCTGGCAAAGAAAATGTTGAAGGTTTAGTAAAATTGTGACCTCTAATATAAATTTTTCACAGGTGCTTGGAGTATATGAATGGTCAGGTGTGAATCCGATGCCGCCTGAGCTGTTTCTTCTTCCTTCCTTCTTCCCTATTCATCCAGGTATAGTTTCTAGCATATCATTCTATCTGTTAGTGCACAAGTACTTATTCTAACTGCCACTTTGTAATATAGGGAAATTCTTTTGCCGAATAAGACTGATTCTGGTAGCAATGTTATATTTATATGGAAAGCGCTTTGTCGGTCCAATAACAAATGTAGTTTTATCTTTAAGAGAGGAGTTACACATTCACCCATACCACAGGATAGATTGGAACCAAGCACGCAACCTGTGCGCTAAGGTCATACCTTTTTTTGCTTTCTTTGTTCTTTTTAATCTTTGCAATGAACTCTGGCTTTACTTTCTTCATTGTTATACTTTTGTCTTATTAAATTACATCTAATTTTAATGTAGGAAGACCGTTTCGTACCACACTCAAGATTTATGGACTACTTCTGTGAATATCTATACAAAATAGGTGAACCTCTATTTGCCACTTGGCCCATGTCACTAGTGAGACAAAAAGCACTAGATGCAATAGAGAAATATTTACAATATGAAGATGAAATTACAAGATATATATGCATGGGAGCATTTGAAAAGGCAAGTATTTCTGCCTTGCTAGTTAGGTTTATTTGTTTATTTTTAAAATAGCTTTCTTCTTTTGGTCTATGATTTGCAACTGTTTTCACGGAATGGGAATGTGAACTACTTTTAGTTACACCAACAGGCCAAGCAAAATCTCTGTAACAGCTTTCTTAGGATTTTATAATATTGTGGTAATTATAAGGTTCTTGTGCAAATATGAATTAAAACTGACAGTACCTTCAACAGTTTCTTAGGACGCTCTGTTGTTCAGTGAGGGCTCCAAATAGCAAGAACCTCAAGGAGCATCTGGCAAGAGTACCAGATTTTCTGTGGATTGGTGAAGATGGCATGAAAATGAGGGTAGAGTTAATCAGTTCACTGTGTTTTTCCAATTCCATGGCACTCACCAAAACCTTTTTTAAAATATGGGCATTTCGAACTGTGTACATTTCTGCGGAAACTACAGAGAAAAAAGTAACTAAAAATAACTAGGGATAAATCATCTTCCCCAATTAGAAGTGAATATAATTGCCTACTTTCGTTGTCTGAAGAAGAAAGAAAAAGTAGAAAACCTCAAGATTGTGAATATATAAAACAGCAACAGAAAAGATATAATTAGAAGTGAGATATTCTCTTACCCTGAAAAAAGAACACATCTTCCAAAGTCCCATTAACATTACAGAAACACCCATGTTGTATCAAAATTTGCAGAGTATTTTAGCAAACTGACTAGAGTTAAAGAACCTTTGCACCTAGAGAATGTCGAATAATGAGCCAACTAGACGGGTCAAACTGCACTACACCCAATTGATCTAATCCCAACGAAAAACCACAGAGTCTGGATTTTTCGGTCAGGCAAAGGTTATACAAGTAGTGATTCTTGAACGGTGGGCACCGCAGAGGTCAAGTTGTGAACTCAAACCCAACCAACTAGACAATGTTTTAATTGTCCACGGAGGACTTAATTGTGGATATTCAGATTCTTCAAAGCTAGAAAACAAATAAAATCCGAGTTGATATAGAGTATCTTTGGTGTACATAGGAAACAGATCCTGTAGGATTTTCTTACAGATACAAATAAAAATTCAACCCAAATTTTGTATACTGTTCAAAATTTAGCTTCGTATCATTTTACATATGATAATTAGGCATCTTCAAGTCAGTCATGGGATGCTGCTTTGGCAGTTCAAGCAATTTTGGCATGTGACCTTGCCAAGGAGAAAATGTCTACACTAAGAAAAGCTCATGATTTCATAAAGGCCTCACAGGTAAACAGATTAATTTATTGAACTTATGTTCTTCATTTCTACAAGTGTCAATAATCCTTAAACCAATCAAGCATGTTAAATAAATATCAACCAGATATTGCTAAAAAATTCATTAAAAGAACTGCTCAGAGAACATTTACCAAGTTGACAGAAATATTTGCAATAGTTCCAATTCTACTATATGGTAACTTTCTTTTTTTTAGTTGTTAGAGAGCCCTACAGGTGATTTTAGTGGTTATTATCGTCATGTCTCCAAAGGTGGTTGGGGATTTGCAACAGCAGATGAGGGATGGCCTGTTTCGGACTGCACAGCAGAGGCCCTGAAGGTTACATTGTAAAATGAAAATACAATGTAGCCTGCATAGCGATAGCATACATGAACTTCAAAATAATTCCTGTCTTCCTATTCACAGGCCTTGCTACTGTTGGCAAAAGTTTCACCAGAACTTGTCGGTGAGCATGCATCAAGTGGAAGCATGTATGAAGCTGTCAATTTCATCCTGTCTTTGCAGGTTTTTTTTTTATTATCTTCTTTTATTTTGTTTTTTCATTTATTGAAATTAGTTACACCGAGTTACCCTATATTCTTGACTCAAGAATCAGAAAAGAATTTATGCAGAATCCTAATGGTGGTTTCTCAACATGGGAATTGCAACGGACGTATCCATGGGTTGAGGTACTATTTTCATAAACAATTTAATATGTTCTTTTCAATTTTCATATTGGGATACCAGCAACAATAAAGGAAAACAAAATGAAGAGTTGTTCATCACAATATGAAAATTTATAATCCGCTGAGACATTACATATTTTATTATTTTATTTAAATCAAACTTTCTTCCTGATCTAATATTGCTAGTCTTATTAAATTATTTCCTTTCTTATTTTAATGGTAGGCGTTAAATGTGACAGACATGTTTGCTGACACTATGGTGGAATATCAGTAAGATTTACAAACTTTTCATAGGTTTCCAATGTAAGGTTTGGAAAAAAGATAAAGAAGGCTAAAAACTTCCAACTTTGTTTCAGGTATGTGGAATGCACATCATCAGCCATCCAGGCACTGGTGCTGTTTAATGAGAAATATCCCTGGCACCGCACAGATGAAATACAAAACTGCATAAATAAAGCGATATCTTATGTTCTAAAAACACAAAATGATGATGGTTCCTGGTAAAGAAACTTCTGTTGAATCGAGCTCATTTACTTTCTTTCTTTTAAATTTAGTTTATTTTAATTTTTTTTCCTATTTATAACTTATGGTTTTGCATTATATACCATAGCAGACAAAACACTATACAAAAGCAACTATATAAATTAAATAAGTGACATTATCAAGTAATTGATAAAGTACCAGATGACAGGGGACAATTATCTTTGGCTCGTTTCCGCCAACCAAGTGGTCCTTGGTTTGATTCACGGAGAGAGCATGTATTTTCAAAATTTTTTATAACAAAATTGTTGGCTTCAAACCAACGTTCAAAAAAGATAGGGGACAATTATTTTATGCAAATGCAGGTTTGGCTCCTGGGGAGTGTGCTATACTTATGGCACATGGTTTGGTGTAGAAGCTCTGATAGCAGCTGGAAAGAGCTACAAAACTAGTGAGGCCATTCGCAAGGCTTGTGCATTCGTCCTGTCAAAACAGTTGCCTGATGGAGGCTGGGGCGAGAGTTATCTTTCTTCTATAAAACAGGCAAATTTTGGCACAAAGTTGTTTTAAATAAAATTTATATAATTAGCCAGGTTACCATGCAAGCTTGTTAAGTAGTTAATCCTTTCTCTTCTCACCGTACCCCCCCCTCTATCCGAGTTTTGAGTTCCAGTTGTTCCTTCTTGCTGCTAAAAGAGCTGATGAGGTTTCACACAGAATTCAACCTGAAAATTATCTGTGCCTTTTATTCAAATTATATACGGATTCAAATATTTTCCACTTTGGTTTGGGATTAAACCTTGAAATCTGATTAGCAAAGTGAATCTGCTATGCTAGATTTCACAACTGTGGCAATCCAAACAGTCTATCACCTCCCTAATATTTCTGTTGGTGATTTCTTTTTACCAACCTAAAATTGTGGTCACGGAATTTAATCTGAACATGTAAAAATTTTTTTTTCTTTCCTAACATTTTGCTGAACAATCCTGGTTAAACTTTTGCTCAAGGCCTCAAGTTAATCCATATGTATGTCTCAAGCAAAATAATTACATTATTTTACAGGAATATACAAATCTAGTCGGAAATAAATCAAATCTGGTGAATACAGCATGGGCAATGCTCACCCTACTGAAAGCTGACCAGGTTTTTTAGCTTGACTCTGTAATGGGAATTGCTCCGGGCACGCCCCACTTACTCATTCACTCCCCCTTTTTTAAAAATGACTAAAATACCCTCCCTCCAATGCTAAAGTCTGAGAAAACAAGATGTGAGAGGAGGATATTTTGGACTTTTTTTGAAAAAATGAGAGTGAATAACAAGTGGGGTGTGCCCCAGTTTCAAAAAAAAAAAAAAAAAAGGTGTGCCCTGAGCAATTCCCCTCTGTAATCATGTATAAAGTTTTATTGTGAACCTTTTAAAAAATAATAAACATCAATTAATCTCCTGCAAAACTGGAAAAATTATGTGTATGGCCTTACAGAGCTAACAAATTATCATCCATACGAGTACCACTAATGTGCCAAATACATCTGCAAACATGATTCTCATTCACAATGGGGAGTGGACTGATTAGTTGTGCTATCAAGTTCTCTAGCTAGCTAGGATCAATTTAAGAGAGGGTCAATCCTGTAATATCCTACATTCAACTCAACAAATGACATTCCATGAAAATCCGGGCCACCAATGACTTGGGTAATTTTAAGGGGTATTAATGTTAGTTCTATGTTTACAAGAATTACATAGTATTCTGAGGTTTAACAGGCTTTTACATTAACGACTGCCTCTTTTTCTATTATTTTGAAGTATTTCCACTTTTTCTTTGAAGTGTGCTTATCTGGGGACAGGTCACATTTCGTACCAGTCAGGTATAAACCAAAAAAAAAAAAAAAAAAAAAAAAGAAAACCATGCTTAAGCAAGTCACATTAATCTCGTCCCCTTTCAAATGTGCACCACATGGATTTAAAACGTCATGCCATGTCTCCTTATGTATAACTGAGTAAGTAACTGACATTAAGATACAACTTTAAGGTTGAAAGAGATCCAACTCCATTGCATCGTGCAGCCAGCCTCCTGATTCACATGCAATTAGACAATGGGGACTTTCCCCAACAGGTACATCACTCACATTTGTATTAGGAAACAGTAAAGGTCAAGCTTCAAATTGTATTCAATCAATAGTTTCAATTTCATAACTCAAAAAGTAATAGAAAATACATTATAACATTATTATTGATAAAGCAACCATACAATAACCTACTAATGACTATCAAACTGCGTCCTGCGAGGATATCTGTCGCATCTGCAATAATCTGACTTGATTTGTATATTTAGGAAATGACAGGAAGCTTCATGAAAAGTGGGTTCCTAAATTATATGGCATACCGGAACATCTTCCCAATTTGGGCTCTTGGAGAATATAATAAAAGAACTGGAATCTCCCACACCATGTGAATTCCTATACTTATAATGTTTCGTAATTAAAATAATTTCAAGTTCATTTTTTGTTTCGTTACATTAATAAAAATTGTTAGTCTGGATTGCTAACCAACCTTCAAAAAATAAAAAATTATTTTCATTTGTATATTCCATATCAAGTTGTAAAAACGAAAACAGAGTTTATGTACAGTTTCTTGTTGAAAAAGGACTGTTTTCTATATATCTGTGCGCAGTCTTGGCTGCAATTCCAACAACAAATTTGAATGGTCATCCTTGTACCATATATATTGTAAGCATATATGGAATGCATTCGTGTCAACAAACTTAAATTGGAGCTCGATCAAAAGTTTAGATCTCAATGATTTGATTTGTAATTAATTCTCTGTTTGATCAGGTTACATCTTAATTAAACGGAGCGAACAGATCAGCATTTTGTTATGCAATAAGACTTCTAAAGAAGGTGCAATATATACTGCTGTACAGCAGAGGAAAGCTCCTCCCATATATATACTAACAGGCAATATCTTCCGTGTCATACAATGAAATAGTTTCAATTCAGTAAAGAAATATTCTGACGTTAAGGCATTGCACAGTGCACACACATATTGAAGCTCAATTTTAAAGAAATATTCTGACGTTAAGGCATTGCACAGTGCACACACATATTGAAGCTCAATTTTCTTATTAAGAATAAATAATAAACTATTTATATTTCGGAGAAAAGAGGAAACCTCGATATTGGTTTTTTTCTATTAATTGTACAACCACTTTGATTATTTTGAAAGCATTATGCAATTTCTCTGCCTGATTTAATCGATTGAGTCTCTCAGACTCACTTTGTCATATATGCTGTGCTCGCTCTCTATAAGTTATGCTAAGTATGGCATATTAGTGGCAACTGCTACACCTCCATGCAGAAATCGTAATGCCAGAAATAATATAATAATAATAGACCACCAATATGCAACTTAAACTCTGAAATACTTCTTTTTTAATCTGAAGTTCTTAGACCTGGATTAGGCATGTCTCATTGATGCATCTCAATTGAATGGAGTGAGTACGGGTACTTAAAACTAGGTGCCACCATTCATTATATGTGATCCACGCTGAATGTTTTATTTAGCTTGATATAATGCAGAAGGGCTTAAAAACACGGAACATATGAAATGATCAAAGCAGTCATAAACTGGCACGGGACCTAATAAATAGGTCATATATATTCTACATACCTTCAGACGAGACCATAGACCTCAACAATGGTGTCTAATACAAATCCAATATAATAGTTCCTTAATTATAACCAGCATCCATTAAATCACACCAAACCATGTGTATATGTGAAATGAATTGAATAATGTTAGAAAATCGATAACTCATACCGCATACGGAAGCATATCAAAATCTCCTCTTAATTCGGATTTCCTATGCACCAAGCCTTCACCGCATGATCTCACTACGCAAACTCATTTTCTACCATCCCTAGTGGAGATTGATTGCAATCCCGCACTATTCACAGTCCAAGTGCCAGACTTAACTCTCGAGAGAGAACCAAACTCTTTCAATTTTGCCATGGAATCTCTCTAATGGTGACTATGCTTATTGGAGAAGAAGTACAGTCTAGCGGAGTTCTCTCTTTGCTATTCTGTCTCTCACAAGTCTATTTGTTATGTCATCTTTTTATTTGATTATGTGTACTTGATGGTTCATGTTAATTGCCACATAACTCATGCAAATAACCTATGTGACTTGTATTTTTCTTCCTCTCCCTTATTTTTTTTATTTGCCACATATCAACTGAGATTTTTCCACTCTTTTGAAAGGGGAGCATATGTCGTGTTAAAGAGGGGAGATACTTAGATGCTTTATTTCCATTCGGAATTTCGAGCTCAACCTTGTCTCACCTTTTCCTGACGGCGAATGGAATGGAAGTGACAAAATTTTAGTCCATTACAAGAGGAGGCAGCTATCTATCTGAATTTCTTGGTGGGAGAGCTTTGTTCGGTTGGAAGAGTACTACCCTCTCGATTCAGGATATATTCTACTGTATTTTGTGTTCTCCGTTTAGTACTTTCACACAGTTCCTCTGTTTATGTTTCATGCTTTCATGTGAAAAATCTGTTATCATATTAAAGTATAATAATATGTCAATAGGAAACGTGTTTGAATAAATTTGTTATTCAGCCGTCAAACGTACAAAAACATATTTTTATATGGCCTTGGTAATTTTCAATTAAAGGTTTAAATAAGGAAATAACGAGCATTTTGCGGTCTAAATCATCCCCAAAAAAAATCAAATGAAGATGCTACTGTAGAGAGAAGCACTCCACCACTCCAGAACAACTGAAACACTATAGCAAATAATTAATATTCCAAAAGTAAAATAAACAGTTGCTCTAATTATTGAAATTTTTAGAACAAATAATTAATTACACTTAATATTATACAAATTAAAAAGTCATGGTTTTGAACACTTTCAGGCTTTAATTGAAAATTTCTTTCCGTCAACAATCTTCCAAGTGATTAGTAAATGAGAATTGCTTAGAATCATCCAAAAAATTCTATCATTCTAATCCTCACAGATGATGCATCTCCAAACATTTAATTTCTTTCCTTAATTCTAATTTCTTTAAAAATACGTTAGTAACTGTCTCATCCCTCATCCCCAACACAGAGCCTCATTAATTGCCTCATAAATGCAATTAATTCAGCACTCATCATCATTCCCTCTTTCCTTTTTTATTTCTATTCAGCACCTACGTTGTTCTCATCCCCATCACCTTTCCTTCTGTCACAGACCTTACGCTGACTCCTCTCCCAACTAGAATAATTAGGTTTACTAACTAGCACAATTAGATTTACCAACTAGAACAATTAGTTTATTAACTAGAACAATTATGTATTAAGTTAGGTATATGACCTAATTGTCCTAGTTAATATAAACAATTGTGCTAGTTAAA